>JAENHJ010000145.1:0-2678750 GCA_025330945.1 Mucuna pruriens
ATTCTCCTAAGATCTTGGTGACTCTACCGAGAACTGATTCGTAGATGGATCGGATCCGGTCTTGGTTTGACTGGTCGCTTTAGGCTGACTCGGGGTTGACTCTGTCTTGGCCCATTCTGATGCGCTGGGCCGGACCGATTTGGGATGCAACACAATGCCTTGACGACAGAGAAACGCGATGGAATCAGGGGCGTAGAGGTCACGTGTAACATCAAAGTCGCAGAAGTTGAATTCCCAAATGAAGTGGTTAGAGGTTCCAAGATTGGGGAGGTTGCCCTCACTGTCTGAAAGGGTGAGACCAACTTGGATTAGGTGCAAGCAATTCACATTAGCTTTCAATACAGCGTAATTATCTTCTGCTTTTCGAAAAGCAAGATTGTTCGGAACGATGACGCTGGGAAACTCACTATCCATATTGATATGAGAGGGAACGAGGTGATGACGGAGCGAATTAACTCAAACTCCGCTTCAAGGTTCCAAGACCATACCGATCGTGTCACGATTGAACTATGCGGGTGGTTCATGGTCTCTATTTCTGGAAAGCTATTTCCTTTCTTGGAAATCCTGGTTATGAAACAATGTTAATCAACTATTTTATAGTGTCTCTTGTATTCAAAAATAAATCTTGCTTGAGATATACATTCTTTGTTTAGATACACTAGTTTTTTCTTTTATTATATCATATCATATATTATATTTATATTTTTTTTTATTCTCACTCAAAATATTAAATATTATTAGATGTGCATGCATCTATATTTATTTAGATTGATTGAAAAGTAAATTTATTGTATTTTTATCTTGATAATATCCATTACGTTCAAATTTCAATTCTGCAATTATTTCAAATTATATTTTTTTTTAAATCACAAAGTTGTTAAAAGATACAATATAGTTTTATGTGATACTTATTAAAAACAATTACAGAATAATTATTATAAATTTATTTTGTTTAAATTTAATAATAAGATTTTCATTTAAGTAAAGATATATTATTGTTACATCATTATAATATCATTAAGGTATTATTTTAAATTATTTTACTTATTTTATTTATTTAAAGTTATAGTTGTAAGTATTTTAAAAAATATATTTACTTGTTAGGTAACAAAGAGTATTAAGTACTTAATAATGCCATGATTATTTTTTTTCTCAAATAGATATCTTTAATTTTTTTAAAATAGATATCTTTATAAAAAAAATTTATTGTCTCATCCAACTTGAAGACTCTTCTCAATACAATAGTATAATCCAAATTCATATATTGAAAAACTCGATCCAAACAATTGTAAAGATTTGAAAAAAAAACTTATAATTTGTTTTTACATCATCCACCTCAACTTTAAAGAAACCTACCTTCAACTCTAAACGATAATATATCTTTCTTAAAAGTATTTCTAATATTCTTTATTGTTATAAATGTTTTTTTTTAAGGTTAGATTGACTGCGTGACGATGGAATTATGAAGAAATATTATAATGTTTGTCTATGTAGTATTTATATATATATATAGAAGAGATAAATTACCCTAGTATAAATTACATAAATTATTATATTATTTAATAACTTCGTATAAAATACGAATTTTAACGATTTTAAATTGAAAGTTTTTTTTTCATAAATTATATATACAAATTTTTATATAAATTCAAACTTATTTAATAAATATATACGTTTCAAAATATTAAAATATACTAAAATATGAATGATTTAATTAACTTTTAGTTCAATTTTATCCACTTAGATTGATTGGAAAGTAAATTTATTATATTTTCATATATATATATATATATATATATATATATATATATATATATATATATATATATATATATATATATATATATATATATATGAATAATACATTTAAATTTTAATTCCTACAATTCCGTCAAATTACATTTTGTACTTATTAAAAAAGATAGCAAATTAATTATTATAAATTTATATTTTCTACTTCTTATTTTAATTTCTTTTAAATATAAACAAAATAAGTTAACATTAAATATATTAATACTTAATTAATGATTATAAATATTAATTTACAGAATGTATTATATTTTTTTGGAAATAATCTATTATCAATTATACTGATAATAATTAATTATAATAATAAAGTGATCTAACTATAATAAGATATGTTAAATGACACTTTACTTCTTTTACAAGTTACTTCATTAAATCAATTTTATTGGCTTTCAATAAGAATTCAAATCATTATATCACTGGGAGTTTACTTTTTAGAAATAAAATTTGTTATCCAATTTACTCATATATTGTATATATGAGTATACATTCAAAGAAAATAATAAATAAATTCTTAATATGAAAACAAAATAATAAAAACAAAAAAGTCAAATATATTTATAAAAGAAGAAAAAATAAAAAATAAAAATCATTCATATTAAATTTAATCATATAGAATGTTTAATGTAATAATATATAAATGTGTAATTTCATGTTTAACAATTTAATCCTAACCAGTAGTTTAACTTGTGCACTTTACGGTTAAATTTAATATCTAAATTGTATTATTAATTATCTAAAAAATATAAAAAGTATTAACATCATATAATTAAAATAAATAACAATCAATGTAATATATATAAAATTTTTAAACTTGTTTTATTCACTGTAATTATTAAATCTCATTAATTATTAAATCTCATTAAGAATATTATTTTTAGAATAAGAGGACTACTTGAATTGAAGAATCTTGAAAATTTAACTTTTATTTTTATTTTTATTTTTATTTTTAGTTTGGTTAGTTTTCATTTTAAGAGGACAATTATAAGTAGTTTGATTATTCTTTTTACTATTCCTTTTGATTGTATTTTTTTTATCTTTTTGAGAATAATATTTTTATTTACTTAAATATTTATTATTTATTTTAATATTATTGAGATATTATTATAGACTATTTTACTTATTTAAAATTCACAGTTATAAATGTTTTAAAAATATATTTATTTTTGGTTGTTATAGTAACGAGGACCATTACATAATTAACCATACCATGATTTTTTTTCTCCAAATAGATATCATTAATTTTTTTTAAACATTCAAAGAAGCAAATTGTATAATCGAGTTTGATGACTCTTTCCAACCCAATGGTCCAAATTCATATATCTAGATCCAAACCATCATTTAAAAGTTTGAGTAAAAATCTCATTGCTGTGTTTTATGCCATCTACCCTAACTCTAAAGAAAGCCGAAAAGATAATGTATAGGGTGGCCCGATGAGACTAGGGGCAACCACTCAACTGCAAAATCTTCTAGGAACAAAAAAAATTATTATTATATAATAATTTTTTTTAATTTTTTATGTTAATTTTATAAATAGTCAAAACTATTATTTTTATTGTTAAATTTTTTTATTTAAATTAAAATATGAAATGTGATTATAAAATATTTTATTGTTATTTATTTTTGCTAATATGTTATGTTAATAATTCGTGTTAATTAAGTGATTTTTTAGTTTAGTGTGACATAATAAAATTGAGTAAACATGTAATATTGACCAAACTTTTAATTATTGTTTTTTTTTCAACTAGATAAGAAATACAAACTAAAAATAGAATTATAAAGAAATATATTTTCATATTATAAATTAAAATCCCTAACTTTGATGGTGAAACTCTCACTCTTCTTACTTTCAATTAGAGAATGTTTGTATTTTTTATCTTCTCTCTGTGATTTCACGTACCTTTAAAATTAGTCAAAAAATATCTCTCTCAATCGTTTATCCTTAATATATTATTTTTAATAAAATTATGTGTTTATTTTTTTAATATAATATATGTTTACTTTAACAAATTATATGTATAAAAGATGGTCTTATTTATCATATACCCATAAAAAGTGAGCTTACTATAAAATGTTGGGTTAGTATCTTTCCTAAATAATTAAAGTTTAGGCACTGCCAAAAGTATTTCTAATATTTTTTTTAAGTGTTATTATTATTTTTCTTCATGGCAGTCGAAAGATCACATTGATTATGTAACGATGGAATTATGTAATAATATTGTGGTGTGTGTTGCTGAGGTACTCTTTTTATATATTTTTTTTATTGCAATCTCAATTTTGATGAAGAAGAAAATATATAAAAAAAATCAACTATATTTATTGTGTTTTTGTAATAGAATATTTTATTTGATCTTTTAAAAATCAGATATGTTTAATAGATACTGAAGCAGGGGAAACCAAGGATAAGTTGAATCACTCTTACCTCCAAAAAATAAGATAGACACCAAAGTTTCGAAGGATTTCGATAATACCAAATAGAAAAGACATATTGTAATAATAATAGAAACGCCGGCAACAAAGGGGGTTTAATTCATATAACAGAAGAATTAAAGTAATGAACGCTACAAAAGAGAGATTGGGCAAAATGCTTGGTACACTTTTTCTGAGATAAGAAATCATTAAGAGATAATTTGACTTAGGCGTTGGAGTGTCTTTTGCATGTATCCTCCTACATTGTTTGCAAATGAAGGAATAAGAGATTTAAATGAGGCTTGTTGGAGCAGTTCTCGAGAGATTGATTAAGGTGAGAACATTTGACAACGTTTGTGGAGAGCAAAGGCGAGAAAAGCATAAATGACCAATTGTAAGACCCTAAATCTGTCCGCCCAAGCCAGATGGGCCCAACTTCGGCCAACAAAAGAAGGAGGCTCAAATTGGAATCTGCTTAAGGAAAGAAGACTTGGACTTGACCCAATAAAGGAGGATGAGCCGGACTGCCAGCTCGCTTCAAGAGAGGGTTGATAAGTTGTATTTTATACACCTTAGAGAGGCTTAGAGATGGGTAGTTTTGAGATCATTTGATAGTCAAGAATCACATCTTAGCTAAGATTTAGACTGGACCTAGAAATAGGAAAAATACAAATCTGTGCTAATTTGGGGATCTTAGCTAATAAAAGATTGGATTCATTTTGTAGGCTAAGCAAAGGACGTCTCAGCCCATCAAGAGAGTCGTGGTCCAAGAGGAGCCGTCCCAGCCAAACCAACTCTTTCTAGACCGGCCGACTCTACAACCCAACAGTCCAAAGGAGCAAAGCAGCCTAACCAAATTGAGCGGCCCAAGTGCAGTGCCACTTCAACTAAATCCAGCTCAGTTGTCACATCACTATTGGGAGAAGCTTGCAGCACAAGGAGGATCATTAGAGGGATAGAATAGGTAATTCAAAAATTTGTAATTTTGTTAAGAATGTGACACCCTTCTATCCCGAATACTTAAATTAAAATAATAATGTAAATACAAAGGAAGACAAGGTAATAGTTAAAACCAAAGAAACATCATTCGTATTAAGGATAAAAGGTTAACATGGTCATTAATTAAAAAGTAGGTACAAAGTTTTCAAGAAGATTTTAATTCTAAATATTATAATTGAAAAATAAAGTCATTACCATGTTCAAAATAAGCTCTTGAAACAACAAGAGACATAAAACAACTATTCTAAATTTCAAAGCCTCGATGTCAAACTAATTAGAGCAAGACCCCGTCCCTTCAAAACTCGGCACCATGAGTGTCCTCAACATTACCAAAGGAAAATCACAACAGAGTACAGTGAGAAATAGCATTTAATCATATATAAATGCAAATAGTACCCCAAACCCCACCCATTACCGTACTCAATTACTAACAGTTCTCAAATACTCATATATCAACTACAAGTTCCATCACAAGTTCCATCACATTCATAATCAATCACACTCCATTCATGTTTACAACGTGCACATGCTCACACACCGCATATGCCAATCACCACTCCTAAGAGTCTCGATTCGGAACTCTACACCATGGCAAACCTCCTCAATTCCCTTAGTTATCGCTAATAATGGTCACACCATTAAACACCACTTATGGCAGGTGTCTACACAACCGTTAAACACCATTTATGGCCGGCGTGTAGCATGGTTAAATACCACCTATGACCCATGCATATGAATGTCCCCCATCATTAGTCCACCCTGTTAAACACCACTTTTGACCAGGGTCCTCTGTTAAACACCACATATGGCCAAGGTATTATAGCCACGTCTGGCTTCCCATGCATCTCTTGCATCTCATGTCTATGCTCAATGCATTCTCATCCACATTCTTATTCTCATGATTCATACATTATTCACACAGTCCATAATCATTCCAAAATCATATCAATTTAACCATCATTATCCTAAATCATTTATAAGAACACGTAGCTAATATTCTTCAATCAATCATGGCAACATCACATACATTTACAATTCATAACCGCATGGTAGAAACCGATACATACTGAATAATCACATATTTTCATACTTCAATAATTATATCTACTCCATATATGATTATAGATTAACGCCTTTCAGCAAAATGCAACCGATTAAATTATCAATTAAATCAACCAAAACCACAGAATACATTGACGAATCTTTTCTACCGATTAAAGTGTTTTTAGAACATAATAACCAAACAAATTTGAGAATTTAGATCTTAGAAGGACTTAGAGATTGCCCTCATTACCCGTACACTCCCGCATTCACATATGACCAAACTCATCTCCCTCGTACCTTAGATGCGAAGAACAGTGATGATCTGATCCAGCTTTAGGACGATCTGAACACCCTAGCCCCTCATCCTTGTAGGTCTGCGTTCTCTCTCCTCTAGGTCTGGCCGTTTGACGCGCAAAACACAAATTGGGTAAACTGATTACCCTTGTCTAATATTCTAACTGGGTCGTGTCAACACTGGCCCGCTCGTCATCCCCCGTTAATTCAATTAATTAAATTAATAAATGAAAATAATTCAAATTAATGCCCCATCAGTTTATAAAATCATTAATTCCTCTATTAAAATAAAATTAAATGTAAACATTTAAGTACTAAATTAATTTTCTACCATCATTAAGAATAATAATAATAATAATAATAATAACATTTCAGTTTCAAAATGCAATTATTTAATAAAATAATTGTAACATCCTAAAAAATTATTTAATTATTTTTTTAGAAAATAAATTACATTATTATTATTATTATCAATTTTATTTTAATTATTAATTGCAGCAGGAAATTATTTTATTAAATAATTGCATTTTGAAACTGAAATGTTATTATTATTGTTATTATTCTTAATGATGACAAAAAATGAATTTAGTATATAAATATTTACATTTAATTTTATTTTAATGGAGGAGCTAATGGTTTTACAAACCGATGAGGCATTAATATGAATTATTTTAATTTATTAATTTAATTAATCGAATTAACAGGGGAGGGGAGGATGGCGGGCGAGTCGGGCTTGACCCAACCCAGCTAGAACATTAGATAGGGGTTAATCAGTTTACCCTAATGCGTGTTTTGTGCGTCAAACAGCCAGACCTAGAGGAGAGAGAACGCAGACCTGTAAGGAGAAGGAGCTAGGGCGTTCAGGTCGTCCTGGAGCCGCATCAGATTCTCACTGTTCTTCGCATCTAAGGTACGGGAGAGATGTGTTTGGTTATATGTGAATGCGGGGGTGTATGGGTAGTGAGAACAATCCCTAAGTCCCTATAGGATCTAAATTCTTAAATTTGTTTGGTTATTATGTTCTAAAAATGTTTTAATTGGTAGAAAAGATTTGTCAATGTGTACCGTGATTTTGGTTGATTTAATTGATAACGTAATCGGTTGCCTTTAGTGTGAAGGAAAACCTCTAGAGGGAATCCCGAAGGATCAAGAAGAATGACTTTGATGAACATGTTTTCTTCACTATGCTTCCAAGTATGGAGAGATGTCAGAAAGAGTAGTCGAGTCTTCCCTAGGGCCCTTATTAATAATTGTTATTGTAGGGTGTCTTGTGGCATTTGAAGGGGGATTAAATTCTTGGATTAACGTTTTGCCTTAATGGGATTTTCGTTTGAAATTGTATGGTTAATCGTCTCAATTACTTGATTCTCATACTTGTTTATGGTTATTCATGGTTGAGGTTCAATTTGGGACTTATGTGTAATGGTGAAATTGGGTGGAATTCAATGGTGTTTTATGTGCGTTTCTATTCGTTCTTATAAATGATTTATGGTAATGATGGCTAAATTGATATGATTTTGGCATGATTGTGGATTGTGTGAATGATGTATGAATCATGAGAATGAGAATGTGGATGAGAATGCATTGAGCATGGACATGAGATGCATGAGAAGCCAGACGTGGCTATAATACCCTTGCCATATATGGTGTTTAATAGGGAACCCTGGACAAAAGTGATATTTAACAGGTTGGACTAATGATGGGGGACATTCATATGTATGGGCCATAGGTGGTGTTTAACCATGCTACACGCCGACCATAGGTGGTGTTTAATAGTTGTGTAGAATGTCTTCGCACGGGCCATAGGTGGTGTTTAACTGTGCGACACACCGGCCATATGGAGCGTTTAACGGAGTGGCCATCATTAGTAATAACTAAGGGGATTGAGGAGGTTCACCCATGGTGTGGAGTTCTGAATCGAGACTCTTAGGTGTGGTGACGAGCATATGCATTATGCGAGCATGTGCATTTTGTGAACATGAATGGAATGTGATTGATTTTGAATGCAATCGAACGTGTGATTGATATATGACTATTTGTTAACCGTTAGTAATTGGGTACGGTAATGGGTGAGATTTGTGGTACTATCTGCATTTATATATGATTGAATGTTATTTCTTACCGTACTCTTTTGTGGTTTTGAAGAGGCGAGGTCCTGCTCTGATTTGTGTGACATCGGGACTTGGGATTTAGAATAATGGTTCTATGTCTTTTCATACGTACTTTTGCATCTTATATATTTGAAAATGATGGACATATCAATAACTCACTAAATGTATACAGAAATGAAAGTGATTTATATATTTGAAATATGTGTCAAACACATGAATGGCGTGTTTAGATCAACATTAATAATTTATGGGATAATTTTTTTTATGTGTACTTAATGTTTGAACATGATAATGAACATGTGAACCTTTTATCCTTAATACGAATTGAGTTTCCTTGGTTTTATCTATTTCCTTGTCTTCTTTTTTATTTACTTGATTATTTTAATTTAAGTATTCAGGGTAGAAGGGTGTCACAATAATTTCCTGCAGCAATTAATAATTAAAATAAAATTGAAAATAATAATAATAAAATTTATTTCTAAAAATAATTAAATAAATTTTAGGATGTTACAAAGAACTTGTTAGGAATAAGCGTGTCACAAAGAATTCACTCTTGTATATATAGGATCTTCATGCACGCCTTAGGCATTGGAATTCATACCTAAATCCATATTCATTAAGGCTCCATCTTCTCACTCTTGCCCTTATACCCACGGTGGTACATGATGTTTCAGAAGCGTCTCTCTCGATCGAGGAGGTGCAGGTAAAAAATTGGGAAGCCGAAGGTTGTTAGAGGGGACCGAAGGTAAAAAATTGGGAAGCCGAAGGTTGTTAGAGGGGACCGATTGGTTAGCCAACGCACTCTGTGATAGGAAAAAGGCCACCACTTTGATGATGGGAAGGTGGTACGGTACCACCAATAAGGCACCACCAATGTGGTGATACAGCGCAACAGATAAAAATTCCCCTAACTTGCAAGAATCCCTAAGGAGTAACCACAAATGCAAATGATAGTGACAATGAGAACAATCACACAGGAGAGAGACCAATATTTTAACGTGAAAAAACTCCCTCAAGGTGAGGAGTAAAAACCACGGGTCGTCCAGACCAAAGAAATTAATCCACTATAATTAATTAAGAGTACAAGAATTATTCTCTCACCCACTCTGAAAAAATTCACTCTTTCTCTATATGAGAAATTCTCACTCTCTCTATTTAAGAAATCTACTCTCTCTCTGAGAAATTCACTCTCTCTCCTGTGTCTCCTGTGTTTACTCACTCTAACCCCTTCTCTTCTTATAAAGAGAGACCTAGCGGGCTTGAGAGTATTGGGCTTTTGTCCACATAGTTGGGAGCTCAAAAATAATCCAACACTCTGACGGACCCGATCCTAGACATCTTGACTATTGACGGTGAACCATCACCGCCCTTCCATGGCGATTGTTGTTGAAGGCAGAGAACCATTGAATTCACACCCTATATTTGCACTCTGTTTTCAATAATATAATTTGTTTATGTTTCTTATCTCTTGATTGTGAATCCTGCTTTCACTGTTTCGCGGTTACGCATTTGTAAGAGTAGACCAACGTTAGACTAGGCCGGTTGGAACCAGTTTAACAACTTAATTAGGTAATCAATAAGAGAACTTAAAATCAACCACATGCATGCTCCTTGCCAACTGATGAGCTAGCGGTTGTATAAATCCTCAACATTTATTTTTTTTATTGTAAGCTTAAGTTTGATGAAAAAGAAAAAATATATAAAAAATAAACTATATTTACGTGTGTTTGTAACAGAATATTTTATTTGATCTTTTAAAAAACAAATATATTTAATAAATATTGAACAATCTTATAAAAAAAATTATCATTAATTAAAACAGTTATATGGTATAAGATGGTATAAAATATTGTTTGATATTTATGCTTTTAAAAAGTTTCTGTACATTTTATATGAAATAAATCTAAAGCTTTTAGAAATATTTACTTAAAATTTATATAATAATAATGTTTTTACATTGTTATTCAAATATCAATCATACACGCAAGTGTTAGAATTAAGGTCTTAAGCTGTCAAGATTCAAATACTAAAAAAATACAATTTTAAAATTGAAGTGATAGATTTCCAATAATTTGATATAAATCTTTATTTTATAAATAAGTTTGCGTTAAAGAATAAATTTTAAGGTTATTGTCAGTAAATGGTAAAAAAATATTTTTACTAGGCTGATAAAATAATTTATTTCTAATATTTAGTTTTTAGATAAAAATATATTAAATATTTCTTAATTAATAGTGTTGAAATATTATCTTTGATCTTTTAAAAATAAAATATTTGATGTGTATCATGTATAAAATAAAAAACATATATAATAGGGAGAGATAAGATTATCCAAGTGTAAGTTACATCATTCAATGACTTCATATATAATGTGAATTTTAAAGTTCCAATCATTGAATTGAAAGTTCTCTTTACATATATCGTAATATAATTTTTTATATAAATTTAAAATTATTTAATATCTCATTCATATTAATCAAAATTAATAGAATATATATATTTTAAAATATTAAAATGTACTCAAATATGAATGATTTAATTAACTTTTAATTCAATTTTATCCATTTAAATTGATTGAAAAGTAAATTTATTGTATTTTGTATCTAGATTTATATCCACTACATTTAAATTTTAATTCCTACAATTCTATCAAACTACATTGAAAATCAAGTTATAAAAGATACAATATAGTCTTATCTGATACTTATTAAAAAAAATTACAGATTAATTATTTCTTTTAAATGTAAACAAAATAAGTTAACTTTAAATATCCTAATACTTAATATATGATTATAAATATTAATTTACTTAATATTATTTAAATATTAAAATATACTAAAATATGAATTATTTGATTAATTTCTTATTGTTGTTTAATTTTAATAAAATTTTTTTACAAATAATTAAGGTAATATAAAGTTAAAATTCAATGGTTAAATCGATAAAATTACTATTTTATATAAAGTTATTAGCAATGTAATAATTGATGTAACTTATACTGATATAATATGATTTCTATATATATATATATATATATATATATATATATATATATATATATATATATATATATATATATATATATATATATATATATATATATATATATATATATATATATATATATATATATATATTTCTACGCCCATCATTTTTTAAAGGTGTTTAAAATTTAGTTTTGATCTTTCAAATTAAATAATACACTAACATTGGTTGTCTATCAATATTAATTTATTTCTAAAAATTAAATTAGAATATATTCATTTAAGAATTTTTTAATTTCTTAAATTGATAATTTCATTCTTAATTTTTATAAAATTTGAATTCAAGTTATTTTAAATTAAGTATACATAAATTTATTATAATTTATTTTTAAATTTAAATATATTATTTAACCATATGATTTACATAAATTTCAACTAATAAAAAATTATTAAAAATGTGTTTTTTTATATTAAAATAAGTGTATTACAGTTAATATCTAGAAATACATTAGGGATGAGGCTGTGTGAATTAAAAGATTTTAGTTACCTAATAAGGAATGGAAAAGAAAATAATATAAGTAAGAAAATAAAATTAAAAAAATAATCTAATGTTTAACAAATTTATAATGATTAAGAACAAGAATTACATGAATGTTTGTTTTGTGTGGACACAATGCTACCAAGAATTAAAAAATAGATAATGTTTAACAAATTTATAATGATTAATATATATATATATTAGGATGTAATTGCCTTGTAATATATTTAGATATCATTTTTATATCTTAAGATCCATTTAGGTAAATTTCTCCATAAACACATATAGGAAGAAAAAAATAGAAAGAAAAATAAAATCAATTTTTCCATAAGCTAAAATTAGCTTTTGCATAAACTAATTTATAAAAGCTCTTATATTAACTTCTCTAAAAAAATTGATTTTTAACTTATGCAAAAGCTTCTTTTAACTTATGCATAAGCTACTTTTATCTTATGGAGAAATTTATTTCATTTTTCCTTCACTATTTCTCCCTTCTATATGTGTTTATGAAGAAATTTACCTAAACAGAGTCTTAGAATATTTTAGATATCCTAGATGATATGTTAGGATTTTTTTTTCTTCTTTTGTATTTTATGATTTATTTCTTTTTTTAATTAGAATTTGTGAATAAAAAAATTAGAATATTTGTAATTATAGATATATTAGAGAATGTAAATAGGAATATTATCTCATATATTTATTTATATTTATTGCATTAAGTTTGTATAAAACAAACTTCTTTGTATAGTCTAAACATACAGCTTCAACATCTTTTTCATTTTTTTCTCTTTCAACAATAGTGATTTTGACAAGTGACCTAGTCTACAAGATGATAAGGATAAGTTCAAGTGATATTTGTTAAGTGAGTGACCTACATGATGAGAAACAAGGGTGATACTAATTGTGATACTCACTACTTGTGATGAGTTCTGAGATGAGATACTTAGCCTATAAAAAGTGATCATGGCTCTCAATAGCCTAATTTTTAAAAGAGTAACAAAAGAGTTATGTGTCATGCATCGTTTAATGAAATTGAGGTGTAATAAAGTCACCAAACATTTTGGGACTACTTGGTACAAAAATCTTAATAGTCGTGACCGATCCCATGGGTCAAAAAACACAATGCAAGCCAAGTAGTGTCTTACATGCTTCTAGACATTATTATTCTAGAGTGGTATAACCAACCACTTAAAGATGGGTAGTTTTGAGATCATTTGGTAGTTAAGAATCACATCTTAGCTAAGATTTAGACTGGACCTAGAAATAGGAAAAATACAAATTTGTGCTAATTTGGGGATCTTAGCTAATAAAAGATTGGATTCATTTTGTAGGCTAAGCAAAGGATGTCTCAGCCCATCAAGAGAGTCGTGGTCCAACAGGAGCCGTCCCAGCCAGACCAACTCTTTCCCAGACCGGCCGACTCCACAGCCAAACAGTCCAAAGGAGCAAAGTAGCCTAACCAAACTGAGTGGCCCATGCAGTGCCACTTCAACTAAATCCAGCTCAGTTGTCACATCACTCTTAGGAGAAGCTTGCAGCACAAGGAGGATCATTAGAGGGATAGAATAGGTAATTCAAAAATTTGTAATTCTGTTAAGAATGTGACACCCTTCTATCCCGAATACTTAGATTAAAATAATAATGTAAATATAGAGGAAGACAAGGTAATAGTTAAAACCAAAGAAACATCATTCGTATTAAGGATAAAAGGTTCACATGGTCATTAACAAGTAGGTACAAAGTTTTCAAGAAGATTTTAATTCTAAATATTATAATTGAAAAATAAAGTCATTATCATCTTCAAAATAAGCTCTTGAAACAACAAAAGACATAAAATAACTATTCTAAATTTCAAAGCCCCGATGTCAAACTAATCGGAGCAAGACCCCGTCCCTTCCAAAATCGGCACCATGAGTGCCCTCAACATTGCCCAAAGGAAAATCACAAGAGAGTACAGTGAGAAATAGCATTTAATCACATATAAATGCAAATAGTAACCCAAACCCCACCCATTACCGTACTCAATTACTAACAGTTCCCAAATACTCATATATCAATCACAAGTTGCATCACATTCATAATCAATCACATTCCATTCATGTTTACAACGTGCACATGCTCACACACTGCATATGCCAATCACCACTCCTAAGAGTCTCGATTCGGAACTCCACACCATGGGTAAACCTCCTCAATTCCCTTAGTTATCGCTAATAATGGCCACACTGTTAAACACCACTTATGGCAGGTGTGTCGCACAGTTAAACACCATTTACGGCCCGTGCGAAGACATTCTACACAACCGTTAAACACTACTTATGGCCTACGTGTAGCATGGTTAAATACCACCTATGACCCATGCATATGAATGTTCCCCATCATTAGTCCACCCTATTAAACACCACTTTTGGCCAGGATCCTCTGTTAAACACCACATATGGCCAGGGTATTATAGCCACGTCTGGCTTCCCATGCATCTCTTGCATCTCATGTCTATGCTCAATGCATTCTCATCCACATTCTCATTCTCATGATTCATACATTATTCATACATTATTCACACAGTTCATAATCATTCCAAAATCATATCAAGTTAACCATCATTATCCTAAATCATTTATAAGAACACGTAGCTAATATTCTTCAATCAATCATGAAAACATCACATGCATTTACAATTCATAACCGCATGATAGACAACGATACATACTGAATAATCACATATTTTCATACTTCAATAATTATATCTACTCCATATATGATTATAGATTAACGCCTTTCACAAAATGCAACCGATTAAATTATCAATTAAATAAACCAAAATCACAGAATACATTGACGAATCTTTTCTACCGATTAAAGTGTTTTTAGAACATAATAACCAAACAAATTTGAGAATTTAGATCCTAGAGGGACTTAGGAATTGCCCTCTGCGTTCTCTCTCCTCTAAGTCTGGCCGTCTGACGCGCAAAACACAAATTGGATAAACTGATTACCCTTGTCTAATATTGTAACTGGGTCGGGTCAACACTGGCCCGCTCGTTAGCCCCCGTTAATTCAATTAATTAAATTAATAAATGAAAATAATTCAAATTAATGCCCCATCAATTTATAAAACCATTAACTCCTCTATTAAAATAAAATTAAATGTAAACATTTAAGTACTAAATTAATTTTCTACCATCATTAAGAATAATAATAATAATAATAACATTTCAGTTTCAAAATGCAATTATTTAATAAAATAATTGTAACATCCTAAAAAATTATTTAATTATTTTTTTAGAAAATAAATTACATTATTATTATTATTATTAATTTTATTTTAGTTATTAATTGCTGCAGAAAATTATTTTATTAAATAATTGCATTTTGAAACTGAAATGTTATTATTATTATTATTCTTAATGATGGCAAAAAATTAATTTAGTATATAAATATTTGGATTTAATTTTATTTTAATGGACGAGCTAATGATTTTACAAACCGATGAGACATTAATCTGAATTATTTTAATTTATTAATTTAATTAATCAAATTAATGGGGGAGGATGACAGGCGAGTCCGGGTTGACCCAACCCAACTAGAACATTAGACAGGGGTTAATCAGTTTACCCTAATGCATGTTTTGTGCGTCAGACAGCCAGACCTAGAGGAGAGAGGACCCGATCCTAGACATCTTGACTATTGACGGTGAACCATCACCGCCCTTCCATGGCGATTGTTGTTGAAGGCAGAACCATTGAATTCACACCCTATATTTGCACTCTGTTTTCAATAATATAATTTGTTTATGTTTCTTATCTCTTGATTGTGAATCCTGCTTTCACTGTTTCGCAGTTACGCATTTGTAAGAGTAGACCAACGTTAGACTAGGCCGGTTGGAACCAGTTTAACAACTTAATTAGGTAATCAATAAGAGAGCTTAAAATCAACCCACGTGCATACTCCTTGCCAACTGATAAGGTAGCGGTTATATAAATCTTCGACATTTATCTTTTTTATTGTAAGCTTAAGTTTGATGAAAAATAAAATATATATATAAAATAAACTATATTTACGTGTGTTTGTAACAGAATATTTTATTTGATCTTTTAAAAAATAAATATATTTAATAAATATTGAACAATCTTATAAAAAAAATTATCATTAATTAAAACAGTTATATGGTATAAGATGGTATAAAATATTGTTTGATATTTATGCTTTTGAAAAGTTTCTGTACATTTTATATGAAATAAATCTAAAGCTTTTAGAAATATTTACTTAAAATTTATATAATAATAATGTTTACATTGTTATTCAAATATCAATCATACACGCAAGTGTTAGAATTAAAGTCTTAAGCTGTCAAGATTCAAATACTAAAAAATACAATTTTAAAATTGAAGTGAGAGATTTCCAATAATTTGATATAAATCTTTATTTTATAAATAAGTTTTTGTTAAAGAATAAATTTTAAGGTTATTGTCAGTAAATGGTAAAAAAATATTTTTACTAGGCTGATAAAATAATTTATTTCTAATATTTAGTTTTTAGATAAAAAATATATTAAATATTTCTTAATTAATAGTGTTGAAATATTATCTAGACGCTTAGTGTTGTTAATTAACATTTTCAATTTATTTATTATTTCAATTTTGATTTTTTAAAAATAAAATATTTGATGTGTATCATGTATAAAATAAAAAATATATATAATAGGGAGAGATAAGATTATCCAAGTGTAAGTTACATCATTATATAAAATGTGAATTTTAAAGATCCAACCATTGAATTGAAAGTTCTCTTTACATAGATCGTAATACAATTTTTTATATAAATTTAAAATTATTTAATATCTCATTCATATTAATCAAAATTAATAGAATATATATATTTCAAAATATTAAAATGTACTCAAATATGAATGATTTAATTAACTTTTAATTCAATTTTATCCATTTAAATTGATTGAAAAGTAAATTTATTGTATTTTCTATCTAGATTTATATCCACTACATTTAAATTTTAATTCCTACAATTCTATCAAACTACATTGAAAATCAAGTTATAAAAGATACAATATAGTCTTATCTGATACTTATTAAAAAAAAATTACAGATTAATTATTTCTTTTAAATGTAAACAAAATAAGTTAACTTTAAATATCCTAATACTTAATATATGATTATAAATATTAATTTACTTGATATTATTTAAATATTAAAATATACTAAAATATGAATTATTTGATTAATTTCTTATTGTTGTTTAATTTTAATAAAATTTTTTATACAAATAATTAAGGTAATATAAAGTTAAAATTCAATGGCCAAATCGATAAAATTACTATTTTATATAAAGTTATTAACAATGTAATAGTTGATGTAACTTATACTGATATAATATGATTTCTCATATATATATATATATATATATATATATATATATATATATATATATATATATATATATATATATATATATATATATATATATATATATATTTCTACGCCCATCATTTTTTTAAAGGTGTTTAAAATTTAGTTTTGATCTTTCAAATTAAATAATACACTAACATTGGTTGTGTATCAATATTAATTTATTTCTAAAAATTAAATTAGAATATATTCATTTAAGATTTTTTTAATTTCTTAAATTGATAATTTCATTCTTAATTTTTATAAAATTTGAATTCAAGTTATTTTAAATTAAGTATACATAAATTTATTATAATTGATTTTTAAATTTATATATATTAGAATTTAACCATATGATTTACATGAATTTCAACTAATAAAAAATTATTAAAAATGTGTTTTTTTATATTAAAATAAGTGTATTACAGTTAATATCTAGAAATACATTAGGGATGAGGCTGTGTGAATTAAAATAATTTAGTTACCTAATAAGGAATGGAAAAGAAAATAATATAAGTAAGAAAATAAAATTAAAAAAATGATCTAATGTTTAACAAATTTATAATGATTAATAACAAGAGTTACATGAATGTTTGTTTTGTGTGGACACAATGCTTCCAAGAATTAAAAAATAGATAATGTTTAACAAATTTATAATGATTATATATATATATATATATATATATATATATATATATATATATTAGGATTTAATTGCCTTGTAATATATTTAGATATCATTTTTATATCTTAAGATCCTTTTAGGTAAATTTCTCCATAAACACTTATAGGAAGAAAAAATAGAAAGAAAAATGAAATCAATTTTTCCATAAGCTAAAATTAGCTTTTGCATAAACTAATTTATAAAAGTTCTTATATTAACTTCTCTAAAAAGATTGATTTTTAACTTATGCAAAAGCTTCTTTTAACTTATGCATAAGCTACTTTTACCTTATGGAGAAATTTATTTCATTTTTCCTTCACTATTTCTCCCTTCTATATGTGTTTATGAAGAAATTTACCTAAACAGAGTCTTAGAATATTTTAGATATCCTAGATGATATGTTAGGATATTTTTTTTCTTCTTTTGTATTTTATGATTTATTTCTTTATTTAATTAGAATTTGTGAATAAAAAATTAGAATATTTGTAATTATAGATATATTGGAGAATGTAAATAGGAATATTATCCCATATATTTATTGCATTAAGTTTGTATAAAACAAACTTCTTTGTATAGTCTAAACATACAGCTTCAACATCTTTTTCATTTTTTTTCTCTTTCAACAATAGTGATTTTGACAAGTGACCTAGTCTACAAAATGATAAGGATAAGTTCAAGTGATATTTGTTAAGTGAGTGACCTACATTATGAGAAACAAGGGTGATACTAATTGTGATACTCACTACTTGTGATGAGTTCTGAGATGAGATACTTAGCCTATAAAAAGTGATCATGGCTCTCAATAGTCCAATTTTTAAAAGAATAACAAAAGAGTTATGTGTCATGCATCGTTTAATGAAATTGAGGTGTAATAAAGTCACCAAACTTTTTGGGGCTACTTAGTACAAAAATCTTAATAGTTGTGACCGATCCCATGGGTCAAAAAACACAATGCAAGACCTAGTCTACAAAATGATAAGGATAAGTTCAAGTGATATTTGTTAAGTGAGTGACCTACATTATGAGAAACAAGGGTGATACTAATTGTGATACTCACTACTTGTGATGAGTTCTGAGATGAGATACTTAGCCTATAAAAAGTGATCATGGCTCTCAATAGCCCAATTTTTAAAAGAATAACAAAAGAGTTATGTGTCATGCATCGTTTAATGAAATTGAGGTGTAATAAAGTCACCAAACTTTTTGGGGCTACTTAGTACAAAAATCTTAATAGTTGTGACCGATCCCATGGGTCAAAAAACACAATTCAAGCCAAGTAGTGTCTTACATGCTTCTAGACATTATTATTCTAGAGTGGTATAACCAACCATAGAGGGATGAATAGTGTTACCCCTAAACTACTTCATGACTAGAGTTTGTAGCACATTACATGTGAAGTAGTAATTAGAGTGCATTATTTTCATTAATGTGCATGTGTGAAATGTTTATTATGTGATTGTTGGTAATATGAAGATTGTGATGATACATTGGTGTGGATGTGCTACCCAGCCTTATGTCTATACTTTATGACTAATGTGACGTTGAATAGGAGCATGAGAATTGAGTTTAGCTCCTTTATTGTTTTGCTTTTAATTTATCTTTTTAGATTTTAATATTTTGATTCTTGATAAGATGTAACATCGAGATAATTTTGTAATCATGACTATTAACTTTATTTGTTATTTAAATTGACCTGTGAGGTGTTATTAGTAGGTTTAATTGAGACGAGGTGATATAATTGAATGTAAATTTTTATGTTTCGTGTGATGTTTACATGTAGAAATTTCTCATATTTTATTACTTGTAATTATTAGTAAATAAATGATGAGCAAAATGATGTCCCAAAATGTAGCTAAGTAACTTTCATTAGAAATGTCATCTTAGAACTTTTAAGAATTTTTTCATTGTTTATCACCAAAATCAGAATAGTAAATGCTTCACATATATATGTTTCAGAGCTAAATTTGTTCCTAAAATGTTTAAATTATAGTTGTGTCTATGCAACAAATATACATAGAAATATTAAATGAGTTGAATAAAAAAAGTTAGTCCATTTAATTCACCAAAATAAATTGAGTTGAATGATTGAATTCTTCTATTTGTATAATCACTCCAGCATAATCCGCCAATCGAATAAGTGAACATATACATTGGGTTAACCCACTAATGAACTACTTTTTATTGTTGAATTTTTTATAGATTATTTTGTTAGATTTTTTTTGTTAGACATAATGTTTTGTAAATTATTATAAACTTTATGTTATTTTGTTGTTTTACATTTCATTTATTTAACTCAAGATAATGATTTAAAAAATTTTAAAAAGTATTTATATTAAAATAATTTAGTAAGAATATATTATTATAACTGCAACATTATGTATAAATTATTTTTATTTATTTATTTGGTGAATCAACTTATAAATAATTTATTTTTATATATTTTTAAAAATATTTTTAGCAAATCTACTTGATCCAATTCAAGATCTGGATGGTGAATTGAGATTTATTAAAAAATTTAATGTAATATGAAAACGAGTTGGATGAGAAGTAAAAATATAATATATCAATATATGTATCTATTTCAAATGTCGCTTATTCTTAATTTATAATGAAATCTAATTGATAATTAGTATGGTAGATTTAAACATATATATTTTTTTTCGACTTTTTGATATGAGTGAAAATAAGATTAGTTAGAAAATAGATTTTTTTTAAAATAATTATGTTATCTTGAAACTTTTATGTATATTTGAAATAATCTACTTTCTATCATGTTTAAAACATATCAGACAATAAACATCTTATTTTTTTTATTCAGTTAAAGAAATCTGCGCAGAAATACATCTTAGACAGAAGAATATGATTTACCAGGGGAGTAAAAAAAGTCTCAACCACAAAGGATTGAAGCCAAGTGACAGGGTCTAACCCCACTTTTTTCCTCTTTTAACACAAATAGTTTTATGAATGAAACTGAATACACATCCATGCTGTACTTTCTTTCTAGTGAATATCACATCATTACATTATTAATACCAAAAACGAATCTGCAGAAGAGCTTCCATTCAAACAAAAGTGGAACTGTTTGGGATACGATCGCTCAAAATAGAACAAATTTACTTCCTCTTTCTAAATTATTTTATTATACATAGATATATGTTACACCCGAACCTGATTTTTTCTAGTTCAGCCCCTGCTTTGACGGAAAAAGGACACGTACAACTGATCCCTGCCTAGACTGTAAAAGCAAAATCTGAAGTATTCCCTAAAGCCAAGAAAATCTATCTACATGTATTAATACAATAAAAATTAATTAATTACACTTATTAGTTTTAAAATACATATTTCCATCTATTCATCTTAATTAGTGATAAAAAAAAAACGTTAACACTAAACTTAAAGAAGAAAAATGTAAAGGTGCAATAAAATTAAAAAAAACATGATAAACAAAATGTTCAAATTATATTTAAAAGGAAGAAATGTACAATATGAAAATCAGACAACCTCAATACCATACAAGACACCAGCATATTTCACCATACTAAAATCGTTTTCTTTATCAAAATAGATATCTTTAATTTTTTTAAAAGCATGCAAAGTGAGTAAACTGTCGGATCCTGCTTGATGGCTCTTTCCAACTACACGCTCCAAATTCAAAGATTGACAAATTCGGTCCAAACCACCGTAAAGGTTTGGGCAGAACCTCATCAAGTGTTTTACGTCATACACTCTGACTCCAAAGTAAGCCTTTACGAGTCGCAAAAAATAGTCCCCTTCCTCAGGTAAGACACGACCGGTGAGCGCCTTCACTAGGAAGCCAAAATCGTAGGCACTGTGAAAAGTAATCCACTGAATGTTATTGTTGCACACCAATCCCGAATACTTCATCAGTTCTGCAAAACGCACTGTGTCAACTCCAAATCTACTATTCATCTCAAAATCAATACCTTGACAACGGAGGAGCGCGATGGAATCAGGCGCGTGGAGGTCACGTGTAACATCAAAATCACAGAAGTTGAATTCCCAAATGAAGTAGTGAGAAGTTCCAAGATTGGGGAGGTTGCCCTCACTGTCTGAAAGGGTGAGACCAACTTGGATTAGGTGCAAGCAATCCACGTTAGCTTTCAATACGGTGTAATTATCTTCTGGTTTCCGAAAAGTACGATTGGAGTGAACGATGACGCCGGGAAACTCAGTGTCCATTGATATGAAAGGAAAAGAGGTGATGATGGAGCGGATTAACTCGAACTCCGCTTCAAGGTTCCAAGACCACACTGATCGTGTCACGATGGAACGATGCGGGAGGTTCATAGTCGTACCTTTCAGCCTACAAAAGTGTTTCTTTTTCTTACAAATCCTGATTACCAACAAGAAAGTTAATGAACTATTTTATAGTGTCTTTTTCTATTCAGAAAATAAATCAATCTTTTCCCTAAGGTATACATTATTTCCCTAAGGTATACATTATTTGTTTAGATTGAATAATATATTACAAATACTTATCTGTCTGATTTTTTTTTTATCGTATCTTATATATTATATTTATATCTTATATATTATATTTATATTTTCTCTTTCTTTTTTTATTTTTATTCCTACTCAAAATATCAAATATTATTAGATTTACATTCATTTTTATTTATTTAGATAAAATAGAAAAGTAAATTTATTATATTTTCTGTCTTGATAATATCCGCTGTCTTTAAATTTTAATTCTTTCAATTCTGTCAAATAATATTATTGAAAAACACATACTGTTAAAAAATATAATATAACCTTCTCTGATTATTATTAAAATGTAAATAATTTATGTTTTCTACCTTTTATTTTAATTTCTTTTACATATAAATAAAATAAGTTTATCTTTAATTATCCTCCTGCTTAATATATGAATATAAATCTTAATTTACATATTTCATTATCAATTATAACAACAATAATCAATTATAAAAAAAATTTAAAACCGTTTCAACTATAATAAGATATGTTAATTGATATTTACTTCTTTCACAAGTTACTTCATTAAACCAATCATTTATTGACTTATAAAGAACTCAAATCATTATATTACACGGAGCTCGTTATTTAAAAACAAAACTTGTTATTTAATTTACTCGTATATTGTATATATGAATATCCATTCAAAGAAAATAAAAAATAATATTTAATTATGCAATAAAACATTAAAAACAAAAAACAAAAGTGAATATAAATCTATAAAATAAGAAAAAATAAAAATTATAATAAAAAATAAAAATTATAATCATTCATATTAAATTTAATTATATAAAATATTTAATATAAAACATATATAATTGTGTAATTTTATGTTTTATAATTTAATCTCAATTAAATTAGAACATTTAAGAATCTACTAGTTGTTTGTCACTGAAATCAAAGTAATAAATGTTCTCCTAATATTATTTTCCGAACTACATTTGGTTCAAAATTCACAATATCTAAATTAGATTTGCATATCACAAATTTATTCAACTATTTCAAATTTCACATTCTAAATCTATAAATTTGTTAATTTTCGTCAAATTTCATTTCTATCTATTAAATTTAAAAATAATTCTTTTGTCTTTTGAATTTAAAAATAATTTTTTTAATCCCTCAAATATAAAAATAATTCTTTTAATCTTTCAAATTTAAAAATAGTTCTTTTAATCCTTCAAATTCAAAAGTAATTTTTTTTAGTCTATGAAGTTTAAAACTTTTATACTATCAACTAATAAAAAATCATAATTATTATAAAAATCAATAAATTTATAAATAAAAATATAAAATTACTTACATGTTCAATATACAACATATTTTCTCTTTAATTAATTCATTTTAGATTTATTGTTTAAAATTAATTGTTACCTTTTCATCTATATAACATCCATACCTATATGGATAAAATTGACATATTATACCAACTTATTATATTTACAAGCCATTTTAGCAATGAATACGTGAATACATGAGCGAACATACTAATTAGAAGAAAAAAATTAAAAACAATTCGTTAAAACTGATTCTTCATCACTAGTTTTTGATCGCTTAAATTGGTTCCCATCAGTCTTCAAGTTTTGTGATAAGCTGAATTTTTTTTACTTATAAATAAGTTTTTTTTGGTCAAATCGACTCAATCAAGCAATTCAAATTTTTTTTATCAATAATGTTCGTTATAAAATTATATTTTATTTATTATATAAAACTATATCTACCTTTTGTGGCATAACAAGTCTTAGGAAAACATGTTGGCAGTGCATAGTCCCCAGACAAATTGGACGCATAAAAATCGAATATGATGGACATAATTCATGCCTATAGGCAGCAATTCATACAACTATATCAACAACAGCAGGTTTTCTCCTCTAGTTTCCCCCCCTTTCTTTATGTTTCCTCTTCCGGATGAGATGAGTAACAGAATAAAAAGCTCAATGCAGCTCCTCTATATACATACATCACAATTCAAAAGTGCAGGCAATTAACTGAAACAATGCATTTATGCATAATAATCCAGATTTTGCACCGGATACTTTGCATCCCAAAGTTCCAACGTGTGACTGCAGCAAGAACTTCGTGTTCAATATATACTCAACATAAAAAAAGTGTATTCGAAGCATCTATCATTAAAATCTTCAATTTTAATTAATTTTTACTTTTCGTCTATAATCTTCATCAATTTTTAAAAGGGAAAGTCATAAGTAGCTAATCTTAAATATTTCCTTTCGTTCTAATTTCATTAGTATTTATAATCATGATTTTTTTTTAAATTATCACAAAAATATAAATCGAATACGCACATAATTTCATAATATAAAAAATAGAATAAAAGGTAAGTAAATAAATAAGTAAAGCGAAAAAGAATTGTCCCGATGATGATTCAGGCTTTTATCTTGTTTTCTTTACATTAAATTTCTGTTACTAAGAAGTTGAATTTTTATTGCACAAAGTATGCAAATCATGTGTGCAATAAAAGCGTTGGACCAAGACGGGCCTAGCCCAACAGCGATGGGAGACACTCCAAAACTCCACTATAATCAATATTTCTTATTTTTTTTATATAAAATCTAAATTTTAAATTTTATTTTATTATTTTAAGACAAACAGCTATATGAATGAGAATGAACAGTCACTAATATACGTCCACACTGTACTTTCTAGTAAATATCACGTCATTACATAAATATTAATACCAGAAACGAATCTGCAGAAGATGTACATAATTTTTCCTAGCTTATACCTTCCATACAAGCAAGAGCGAAACTGTTTGTATGCGTTCGCAATAAATAGTTCAAATTTTCGTCCTTTGGAAAAATAAATGTAAGGGTGAAATAAAATTAAAAAACTTGGTAAGGAAAATGTTAAAATTATATTGGTATGAAAATCAAAGAAGCTCAAGACCATACAAAACACTAGCATAGTTGATCATACTAGAATCATTTTCTTTGTGAAAATAGATATCTTTAATTTTTCTAAAAGCAAGCAAAGTGAGTAAACTATCTGAGGCAGCTTGATGGCTGTTTCCAACAGCACGCTCCAAATTCAAAGATTGACAAATTTGGTCCAAACCACCGTAAAGGTTTGGAGAGAACCTCACCAAGTGTTTTACATCATACACTCTGACTCCAAAGAAAGCCTTTACGAGCCGCAAAAAATAGTCTCGGTCCTTGGGTAAGGCACGACCGGTGAGCGCCTTCACTAGGTAACCAAAATCATAAGCACCTTGAAAAGTAATCTATTGAATGTTATTGTTGCACACCAATCCTGAATACTTCATGAGCTGTGCAAAACGCACAGTATCAATTCCAAATCTACGGTTCATCTCAAAATCAATGCCTTGACGACGGAGAAACGCGATGGAATCAGGGGCGTAGAGGTCACGTGTAACATCAAAGTCGCAGAAGTTGAATTCCCAAATGAAGTGGTTAGAGGTTCCAAGATTGGGGAGGTTGCCCTCACTGTCTTTAAGGGTGAGACCAACTTGGATTAGGTGCAAGCAATTCACATTAGCTTTCAATACAGCGTAATTATCTTCTGCTTTTCGAAAAGCAGGATTGTTCGGAACGATGACGCCGGGAAACTCACTATCATTGATATGAGAGGGAACGAGGTGATGACGGAGCGAATTAACTCAAACTCCGCTTCAAGGTTCCAAGACCATACCGATCGTGTCACGATTGAACTATGCGGGTGGTTCATGGTCTCTATTTCTGGAAAGCTGTTTCCTTTCTTGGAAATCCTGGTTATGAAACAATGTTAATCAACTATTTTATAGTGTCTCTTGTATTCAAAAATAAATCTTGCTTGAGATATACATTCTTTGTTTAGATACACTAGTTTTTTCTTTTATTATATCATATCATATATTATATTTATATTTTTTTTTATTCTCACTCAAAATATTAAATATTATTAGATGTGCATGCATCTATATTTATTTAGATTGATTGAAAAGTAAATTTATTGTATTTTTATCTTGATAATATCCATTACGTTTAAATTTCAATTCTGCAATTATTTCAAATTATATATTTTTTTAAATCACAAAGTTGTTAAAAGATACAATATAGTTTTATCTGATACTTATTAAAAACAATTACAGAATAATTATTATAAATTTATTTTGTCTAAATTTAATAATAAGATTTTCATTTAAGTAAAGATATATTATTGTTACATTATTATAATATCATTAAGGTATTATTTTAAATTATTTTAATTATTTTATTTATTTAAAGTTATAGTTGTAAGTATTTTAAAAAATATATTTACTTGTTAGGTAACAAACAGTATTAAGTACTTAATAATGCCATGATTATTTTTTTTCTCAAATAGATATCTTTAATTTTTTTAAAATAGATATCTTTATAAAATTTTTTTATAACATTCAAATAAGTTGTCTCATCCAACTTGAAGACTCTTCTCAATCCAATAGTATAATCCAAATTCATATATTGAAAAACTCGATCCAAACAATTGTAAAGATTTGAAAAAAAAACTTATAATTTGTTTTTACATCATCCACCTCAACTTTAAAGAAACCTACCTTCAACTCTAAACGATAATATATCTTTCTTAAAAGTATTTCTAATATTCTTTATTGTTATAAATGTTTTTTTTTAAGGTTAAATTGACTGCGTGACGATGGAATTATGAAGAAATATCATAATGTTTGTCTATGTAGTAATTATATATATATAGAAGAGATAAATTATCCTAGTATAAATTACATAAATTATTATATTATTTAATAACTTCGTATAAAATACGAATTTTAAGTTGTATTTTTATCAAGATAACTTCGTATAAATTATTATATCAAGATAAATTATATTTTTATCTTGATAATATCCGTTATAATTAAATTTCAATTCTGCAATTACGTCAAATTACATTTTTTAAAATCACAAGTTGTTAAAAGATACAATATAAATTTACTTTGTCTAAACATGGTAATAAGATTTTCATTTAATTAAAGATTTATTATTGTTACATTGATATAATATCATTAAGGTATTATTTTAAATTACTTTACTTATTTTATTTATTTAAAGTTATAGTTGTAAGTATTTTAAAAAATATATTTACTTGTTAAGTAACAAAGAGTATTACATACTTAATAATGTCATGATTATTTTTTTCTCAAATAGATATTTTTAATTTTTTAAAATAAATATCTTTAAATTATTTTAATAACATTCAAATAAGTTGTCTCTTCTTCGAGATGACTCTTCCCAATCCAATAGTATAATCCAAATTCATATATTAAAAAAGTCGATCCAAACAATCGTTAAGATTTGAAAAAAATCTTATAATTCGTTTTTGCATCATCCACCTCAACTCTAAAGAAAGTCACCATCATCTCTAAACGATAATATATATTTTTTATACTCAAAATCGTATGCACAGTTAACAATATTTCTAATATTCTTTATTGTTATAAATTTTTTTTTTAAGATTAGATTAATTGGGTGACGATGAAATTATGTAGAAATATCATGATGTTAGTCTCTGTAGTAATTATATATATATATATATATATATATATATATATATATATATATTTTGCAATCTTAAGTTTGATTAAGAATAAAATATATAAAAAAATCAACTATTTTTACATGTGTTTATAATAGAATATTTTATCTGATCTTTTAAAAACAGAAATATTTAATAGATACTACGTAATTTTATAAAAATATATTAATTAAAACATATATGGTATGAGATGGTGTAAAGTATTGTCTGATATTTATGCTTTTGAAAAGTCCATGTACATTTTATTTGAAATAAATCTAAATCTTTTAGCAATATTTACTTAAAATTGATATAATAATAATATTTTTACATTGCTATTAAAATATCAATCATACATGCAAGTGTTAGAATTAAAGTTCTGTCAAGATTCAAATACTAAATAATACAATTTTAAAATTGAAGTCAGAAATTTCTAGTAATTTGATATAGATTTTTATTTTATAAATAAGTTTATGTTAAAGAATAAATTTTAAGGTTATTGTCAGTAACTGTTAATAAACATTTTTACTAAGCTGATAAAATAATTTATTTCCAATATTTATTTTTTAGATAAATAAAATATATTAAATATTTCTTAATTAATAGTGTTGAAATATTGGTTAACGAGACGCTTAGTCTTGTTAATCAAATTAATTCCTTTTTAAATTTATTTATTGTTTAAATTTAATTTTTTAAAATAAAATATTTAATATGTATCACGTAAAAAAAATTAAAATATATATATATATATATATATGGGAGAGATAAATTATCCTAGTATAAATTACATAAACTATTATATTATTTAATAACTTCGTATAAATTACAAATTTTAACAATTTTGAATTGAAAGTTTCTTTTACATAAATCATATATATAAATTTTTATATAAATTCAAACTTATTTAATTTCTCATTCATATTAATCAAAATTAATAGAATATATACATTTCAAAATATTAAAATATACTAAAATATGAATGATTTAATTAACTTTTAATTTAATTTTATCCACTTAAATTGATTGGAAAGTAAATTTATTGTATTTTCATATATATATATATATATATATATATATATATATATATATATATATATATATATATATATATATATATATATATATTACATTTAAATTTTAATTCCTACAATTTCGTCAAATTACATCTTGTACTTATTAAAAAGGTAGCAAATTAATTATTATAAATTTATATTTTCTACTTCTTATTTTAATTTCTTTTAAATGTAAACAAAATAAGTTAACATTAAATATATTAATACTTAATATACGATTATAAATATTAATTTACAGAATGTATTATTTTTTTTTTGGAAATAATCTATTATCAATTATACCGATAATAATTAATTATAAAAATAAACTGATCCAACTATAATAAGATATGTTAAATGATAATTTACTTCTTTTGCAAGCTACTTCATTAAATCAATTTTATATATTGGCTTTCAATAAGAATTCAAATCATTATATTACACGGAGCTTACTTTTTAGAAACAAAACTTGTTATCTAATTTACTCATATATACAATATATGAGTATACATTCAAAGAAAATAATAAATAAATTCTTAATATGAAAACAAAATATTAAAAACAAAAAAGTCAAATATATTTATAAAAGAAATAAAAATCATTCATATTAAATTTAATCATATAGAATATTTAATGTAATAATATATAAATGTGTAATTTCATGTTTAACAATTTAATCCTAACCACTAGTTTAACTTGTGCACTTTACAGGTTAAATTTAATATCTAAATTGTATTATTAATTATCATAAAAATATAAAAAGTATTAACATCATATAATTAAAATAAATAACAATCAATATAACGTATATAAAATTTTTAAACTTGTTTTATTCACTGTGATTATTAAATTTCATTAAGAATATTATTTTTAGAATAAGAGGACTACTAGAATTGAAGATTTAACTTTATTTTTATTTTTATTTTTATTTTTAGCTTGGTTAGTTTTTTTTTGTCTAGATTTGAGAATAATATTTTTATTTACTTAAATATTTATTATTTATTTTAATATTATTGAGATATTATTTTAGATTATTTTACTTATTCAAAATTCACAGTTATAAATATTTTAAAAATATATTTATTTTTGGTTATTATAGTAATGAAGACCATTACATAATTAACCATACCATGATTTTTTTTTTCTCCAAATAGATATCTTTAATTTTTTTTAAACACTCAAATAAGCAAATTGTATAATCCAGTTTGATGACTCTTTCCAACCCAATGGTCCAAATTCATATATCTCGATCCAAACCATCATTTAAAGGTTTGAGTAAAAATCTCATTGCTGTATTTTATGCCATCCACCCTAACTCTAAAGAGAGCCTAAAAGATAATGTATAGGGTGGCTCGACACTCAACTGCAAAATCTTCTAGGAACAAAAAAAAATTATTACTATTATTTATGTTAATTTTATAAATAGTCAAAACTATTATTTTCATTGTTAAGTTTTTTATTTAAATTAAAATATGAAATGTGATTATAAAATATTTTGTTGTTATTTATTTTTTTTTGCTAATATGTTATGTTAATAATTCGTGTTAATTAAGTGATTTTTTAGTTTAGTGTGACATAAAAAAATTGAGTAAACATGTAATATTGACCAAACTTTTAGTTATTGTTTTTATTCAACTAGATAAGAAATACAAACTAAAAATAGAATTATAAAGAAATATATTTTCATATTATAAATTAAAATTCTTAACTTTGATAGTGAAACTTTCACTCTTCTTACTTTCAATTAGACAATGTTAATATTTTTTATCTTCTCTCTGTGAGATGCATTTCACATACCTTTACAATTAATCAAAAAATCTCTCTCTCAATTGTTTACAATTAATATATTATTTTTAATAAAATTATGTGTCTATTTCTTTAATATAATATATGTTTATTTTAACAAATTATATGTATAAAAGATGATATTATTTACCATAGACCCATAAAAAGTGGGCTTGCTATAAAATGTTGGGTTAGTATCTTTCCTAAATACTTAAAGTCTTAAGGCACTGCGAAAAGTATTTCTAGTATTTTTTTTTAAGTGTTATTATTTTTCTTTTTTTCATGGTAGTTGAAAGATCACATTGATTATGTACACTACAAGAATTTTTTGATTTTACTACTAATTTTAGCTACCATTTAAATTAGTAGTCAAATCCTAGCTAATTAACTATTAATTAACTGAAATATTATTTTTTCTAGCTAAATTGAAGTTATATTCATTTATACTTCTTATTACTACAAATTAGCTAGGAAATAACTACAAAATTAAAAAATTTACTACAAATTAACTAAGATTATTTTCTTAACTAATTTGCTACTTATTTCATGCTACCATTCAATATTATAGTAATTTTGTAGCTAATTATTTTTACTAGAAATTAGCTACAAAATAACTATTGATTTTAAAATTAGCCACAAAATTATTTTGTAACAAATTTTAAATTTTCTAGTAGTGGTAACGATGGAATTATGTAATAACATTGCGATGTTCGTTACTGAGGTACTTTTTTTATATATATTTTTTATTGCAATCTCAATTTTGATGATGAAGAAAATATATAAAAAATCAACTATATTTATTGTGTTTTTGTAATAGAATATTTTATTTGATCTTTTAAAAACCAGATATGTTTAATAGATACTGTACTAGGGGAAACCAAGGATAAGTTGAATCACTCTTACCTCCAAATATAAGACAGACACCAAAGTCTCGAAGGATTTCGATGATAGACAATTAACAAATACCAAATAGAAAACATATATTGTAATAATAATAGAAATGCTGACAATAAAAGACGATTAATTCATATAACAGAAGAAGAATGTGTCATTATGAACAATAAAGTTACATTTAAAGCCATGAATGCTATAAAAAAGAGAGATTGGGTAAAATGCTAGGTACACTTTTCTAAGATAAGAAATCATTGAGAGATAATTTGACTTAGGCATTAAAGTGTCTTTTGCATGTACCCTCTTACATTGCTTGCAAATCGAAGGAATCAGAGATTTAAGTGAAGCTTGTTGGAGCAGTTCTCGAGAGATATATTAAGGTGAGAACATTTGGCGACCTTTGTGGGGAGCAAAGGCGAGAAATGTAACATCCTAAAATTTATTTAATTATTTTTAGAAATAAATTTCATTATTATTATTATCAATTTTATTTTAATTATTAATTGCTGTAGGAAATTATTTTATTAAATAATTACATTTTGAAACTAAAATGTTATTATTATTATTATTATTCTTAATGATAGCAGAAAATTAATTTAGTACTTAAATACTTACATTTAATTTTATTTTAATAGAAAAGTTAATGGTTTTATAAACTGATGAGGCATTAATCTGAATTATTTTCATTTATTAATTTAATTAATTGAATTAATGGGGAGTTGACGGCGAGTCAGGATTGACATGATCCAGTTAGAATATTAGACATGGGTAATCAGTTTATCCCAATTTGTGTTTTGCGCGTCAGACGGCCAGACCTAGAGAAAAGAGAATGCAGATCTGCAAGGGGAGGGGCTAGGGTGTCCAGATCGTCCCAGAGTTGCATCAGATCATCATTGTTCTTCACATCTAAGGTACGGGGAGATGAGTTCGGTTATATGTGAATGCGGGGTGTACGAGTAGTGAGGGCAATCTCTAAGTTCTTATAGGATCTAAATTCTCAAATTTGTTTAGTTATTATGTTCTAAAAATGTTTTAATCAGTAGAAAATATTCGTCAATGTGTACCGTGGTTTTGGTTGACTTAATTGATAACATAATCAGTTACCTTTAGTGTAAAGGAAAACCTCTAGAGGGAATCGGAACAAGAAGAATGACTTTGATGAACATGTTTTCTTCATTATGCTTCCAAGTATGCAGAGATGTCAATTCTCTCTCACTATTTGAGTTTCATTTACGTAAGAAACTTCCCTAGAGCCCTTATTAATAATTGTTATTGTATGGTTTCTTGTGGCATTTGAAGGGGATTAAATTCTTGGATTAGCGTTTTGCCTTAATGTGATTTTCGTTTGAAATTGTATGGTTAATTGTCTTAATTACTTGATTCTCGTGGTTGCTCATGGTTATTCATGGTTGAGGTTCAATTTGCGACTCTTGTGTGTAATGGTGAAATTGGGTGGAATTCAATGGTATTTTATATGCGTTTCTATGCGTTCTTACAAATGATTTACAGTAATGATGGCTAAATTGATATGATTTTGGCATGATTATGGACTGTGTGAATTATGCATGAATCATGAGAATGATAATGTGGATAAGAATGCATTGATCATGGACATGAGATGCATGAGAAGCTAGATGTGGCTATAATACCCTGACCATATATATATATTTAACAGGGGACCCTGGTCAAAAGTGGTGCTTAACAGGGTGGACTAACGATGGGGGACATTCATATGCATGAGTCATAGGTGGTGTTTAACCATGCTACACGCCGGTCATAAGTGGTGTTTAACCATGCTACACCCCGGCCATATGTGGTGTTTAACGATTGTGTAGAATGTCTTTGCACGGGTCATAGGTGGTTTTAACTATCGACACCACCGGCCATATGGGGTGTTTAACGGTGTGGCCATCATTAGTGATAACTAAGGGGATTGAGGAGGATGGCCCACCCATGGTGTGGAGTTCCGAATCGAGACTCTTAGATGTGGTGATGAGCATATGCATTGTGTGAGCATGTGCATTTTGTAAACATTAATGGAATGTGATTGATTTTGAATGCGATGGAACGTGTGATTGATATATGAGTAATTGTTAACTGTTAGTAATTGGGTACAGTAATGGGTGGGATTTGGGATACTATCTGCATTTGTATATGATTGAATGCTATTTCTCACAGTATTCTCATGTGGTTTTCTTTTAGATAATATTGAGGGCACTCATTGTGCCGAGTTTTGAAGGGGCGGGTCTTGCTCTGATTAGTGTGACATCGGGGCTTTGGAATTTAGAATAGTTGTTCTACGTCTTTTGTTGTTTGAAGAGCTTATTTTGAAGATGATAATGACCCTATTTTTCAATTATAATATTTAGATTTAGAATCTTCTCGAAAACTTTGTACCTACTTGTTTAATGACCATGTGAACCTTTTATCCTCAATACGAGTTGTGTTTCTTTGGTTTTAACTATTACCTTGTCTTCCTTTTTATTTACATTATTATTTTATTTTAATCTAAGTATTCGGGTAAAAGGGTGTCACAAGAAAAGCATAAATGACCAACTGTAGGACCCCAAATCTGTCAGCCCAAACCAAATGGGCCCAGCTTCGGCCAACAAAAGAAGGAGGCTCAAATTGGAATCTGCTTAAGGAAAGAAGACATAGACCTGACCCAATAAAGGAGGATGAGCCGGACCGCCAGCTCGCTTCAAGGGAGGTTTGATAAGTCGTATTTTATACACCTGACAGAGGCTTAGAGATGGGTAGTTTTGAGATCATTTGGTAGTCAAGAATCACATCTTAGCTAAGATTTAGACTGGACCTAGAAATAGGAAAAATACAAATCTGTGCTAATTTGGGGATCTTAGCTAATAAAAGGTTGAATTCATTTTGTAGGCCAAGCAAAGGACGTCTCAGCCCATCAAGAGAGTCGTGGTCCAAGAGAAGTCGTCCCAGCCAGACCGACTCTTTCCCAGACCGGTCGACTTGATGGGGAAAAGGCCACCACTTTGATGATGGGAAGGTGGTACGGTACCACCAATAAAGCACCACCAATGTAGTGACACAACGCAGCGGATAAAAAATTCCCCTAACTTGCAAGAATCCCTAAGGAGTAACCACAAATGCAAATGACAATGACAATGAGAAGAATCACACAAGAGAGAGACCAATATTTTAACGTGGAAAAACTTCCTCAACGTGAGGAGTAAAAAACCATGGGTCGTCCAGACCAAAGAAATTAATCCACTATGATTAATTAAAAGTACAAGAGTTATTTTCTATATCTCTCACTCACTTTGTGAAAGAAATCACTCTTTCTCTCTATGAGAAATACACTCTCTCTCTATCTGAGAAATCTACTCTCTGTCAATATCTGTATGCAAATTTGACCCCTTCTCCTCTTATAAAGAGAGACCTAGCGGGCTTGAGAGTATTGGGCTTTTGTCCACATAGTTGGAAGCCCAAAAATAACCCAACATATCTTCCCCCTCACAACTATGTGGAGGTAGTCGCCAGTCCGGCGATCTCAGAGCAAGCTTCAAACTTCCCTCTTGGAACAAGATGAATTGTACTCTGACTATCACAGAATAACCAATGTTCATCCTGAACAAAACCAACCTCAGCCTTGGTAGAGGACAAAGCAACACACTTCTGTAATTTAGATTGCCAAGCCTTTTGCCTTTCTTCACTCTCCATGGACTCCTGGTAACATTCAGATTCTTCTCCATATGTCAAGGTCACATACTCATCAGAAGTATATCTTGTAGATAATTGTCTCTGCCTATTAGACCTCCTGAGTTGAACTGGAGGCAATTCAGAAGCATCACCCATATTCTTATCTTGTGACATCTCTTACTCCTCTTCAGCATCATCATCAAGAGGAACATCAAATCCATCTTCAAGCTGCTGATCACCAACATTATGTTGCTCACCATTCTGAACAATGTCTTCAATGGTTTGATCTTCCATGAATTGCACATCACGGCTTCTGACAAGTTTCTTCTCAACAGGATCATACATCCTATAACCATACTCATCATGGCCATACCCAATGAAGATACACTGCCTAGTCTTCATATCCAACTTGGATCTTTCATCCTTTGGAACATGCACAAAGGCCTTACAACCGAAGACTCGCAAATGATCATACTTGATATCTTTACCAAACCAAATCTTGTCTGGCACCTCAGTATTCAAAGCAACTGCAGGACTAAGATTAATAACATGCACTGCTGTGTAAAGTGCCTCACCCCAGAAATGCTTAGGTAACTTTGCTTTAGAAAGCATGCACCTAACCCTCTCAATCAATGTCTTGTTCATCCTCTCTGCTAAGCCATTCAACTGAGGAGTTTTAGGAGGAGTTTTTTCATGTCTGATACCCTGCTGCCTGCAATATACATCAAATGGTCCACAATACTCACCACCATTGTCAGAACTAATACATCTCAGCTTCTTGCCTGATTGTCTCTCAACCAAAGCCTAGAATTTATTGAACTTCTCCAACACTTGGTCCTTTGTCTTCAAAACATAAATCCAAAGCTTCCTAGAACAATCATCAATAAAGGTAACAAAATAAAGTGCACCACTAAATGACTTTACCTTCAATGGGCCGCAAACATCATAATGCACCAATTCTAGCAACTCTGACTTCCTTGAGGGATGATGCTTCTTAAAGGATACTCTGGTCTGCTTACCAGCCATGCAATGAGAACACTTCTCCAACTCTGCATTCTTCAATCCTAGAAGCATGTCCTTTTTGGCTAAACAAGTCAACCCTTTTCACTGATATGACTAAGCCTTCGGTGCCACAAAGATGCCTCCATATCCATGGCATTCACACTGTCTTTAGCAACCAAAGCTTTTGTCCAATACAGTTTAGAAATTTTCTCCCCTCTAGCCACAACCAAGTTACCTTTGGTGAGTTTCTATTTTCCATGACCAAAGTGATTATCATAACCACCATCATCAAGCATATGCACAGATATCAAATTAAAGCGAACATTTGGAGCATGTTTGACTCCTTTAAGCCACAACTACATTCCTGTGTTGGTTTGCAAGCAAACATCACCAACACCGATCACGTTGGTCACACCATCATTACCCATCTTCAACACTCCAAAATCACTTGCAGTGTAAGATGTAAAGAACTCTTTCCTTGGTGTAACATGCAATGTAGCACCGCTATCAATAATCCACATGCTCTCATCGGATACATGATTAACCGATTCAAAGTCTCGAAGAATGACAAGATCATCACCTATAGCAGTGGTGACACGATCATCATCATCATCCTTCTCTTTTGACTTACCCTCTTTGCCTTTGTTCTCCTTTTTCCACAGGAAACAATGCTTCTGTATATGCCCTGTTTTGTGACAGTAGTGACACTCCACATTCTTGTATCTAGACTTGGATTTACTTCTACTCTTTTCTCTTTCCTTTTCTGACTTCTCCCCTATTTTCAGTGACAAGTACCTCGGGTTGAGATCAAGAACCTTGTGCTTTCCTTCTCATCTCCTCGTTAAGTACACTACCCTTTACCATTTGCAAAGAGACAACACCATTAGGGATTAAATTTGTGATAGAGACCTTAAAAATCTCCCAAGACTCAAGTAAAGAATTCAAAAGTAGTAATCCCAAAATCTTATCTTCAAACTTGATGCCCATTCCTGACATATGATCAACAATCCCTTGAAATTCATTCAAGTGATCTGACAAGGAAGTACCTTCTTTGAACTTCAAACTCACAACAAAATTTAACAAAAATAATTTGTTATTCCCACACTTTGAGGCATACAAGGATTCAATCTTCTCCCACAAAGTCTTGGCATCTATCTCACTTGCAATATGATTATAAACATTATCATCCACAAAAAGTCGGATAAAACCACATACCTGTTGATGCTCAAAGTCCCATTCTTCATCAGACATAGATTCTGGCTTCTAAGCAGCAAAAACAGGAAGATGCATTTTCTTCACAAATAATAAATCTTTCATCTTCCCTTTCCACAAGTGATAATTAGTGCCATTTAGACTCACCATTCTATTTGTATTGACCTTCATTATTCTCGCAAGTAGAACACCCTTCAAACCAGAGAGCTCTGATACCACTCTGATGGGGAAAAGGCCACCACTTTGATGATGGGAAGGTGGTACGGTACCACCAATAAAGCACCACCAATGTGGTGATACAACGCAACGGATAAAAAATCCCCCTAACTTGCAAGAATCCCTAAGGAGTAACCACAAATGCAAATGACAGTGACAATGAGAAGAATCACACAAGAGAGAGACCAATATTTTAACGTGGAAAAACTTCCTAAACGTGAGGAGTAAAAAACCACGGGTCGTCTAGACCAAAGAAGTTAATCAACTATGATTAATTAAGAGTACAAGAGTTATTTTCTATATCTCTCACTCACTCTGTGAAAGAATTCACTCTTTCTCTCTATGAGAAATACACTCTCTCTCTATATGAGAAATCTACTCTCTCTCAATCTCTGTCTGCAAATCTGACCCCTTCTCCTCTTATAAAGAGAGACCTAGCGGGCTTGAGAGTATTGGGCTTTTGTCCACATAGTTGGGAGCCCAAAAATAACCCAACATGACTCTACAGCCCAACAGTCCAAAGGAACAAAGCGGCCAAACCAAACTGAACGGCCCAAGTGCACTGCCACCTCAACCAAATCCAACTCAGCTGCCACATCACTCCTGGGAGAAGCTTGCAGCACAAGGAGGATCATTAGAGGGGTAGAATAGGTAATTCAGAAATTTGTAATTTTGTTAAGAACTTGTTAGGAATAAGCGTGTGTCACAAAGAATCCACTCTTGTATATATAGAGTCCTCGTGCACGCCTTAGGGCATTGGAATTCAGACCTAAATCCATATTCATTTACGCTCCATCTTCTCACTCTCGCCTTTATACCACGGTAGTACATGATGCTTCAAAGGCGTCTCTCTCGATCGAGGAGGTGTAGGTAAAAAACTGGGAAGCCAAAGGTTTTTAGAGGGGACCGTTTGGTTAGCCAACGCACCCTGATGGACCCGATCCTCAGCGTCTTGACTATTGACAATGAACCATCACCGCCCTTCCATAGCGATTGTTGTTGAAGGCAGAATCATTGAATTCACACCCTGTATTTGCACTCTGTTTTCAACAATATAAATGGTTTGTGTTTCTTATCTCTTGATTGTGAATCCTGCTTTTAACCTGCTTTCACTATTTCGTGGTTACGCATTTGTAAGAGTAGACCAACGTTAGACTAGACCGGTTGGAACCAGTTTAACAACTTAATTAGGTAATCAATAAGAGAGTCTAAAATCAACCACCAATTGATGAGGTAGCGGTTGTGTAAATCCTCGGCATTTACTTTTTTTATTGTAATCTTAAGTTTGATTAAGAAGAAAATATATATAAAAAATAAACTATATTTATGTGTGTGTTTGTAACATAATATTTTATCTAATCTTTTAAAAAACAAATATAATTAATAAATATTGAACAATCTTATAAAAAAAATTATCATTAATTAAAACAGTTATATGGTATAAGATGGTATAAAATATTGTTTGATATATATGCTTTTGAAAAGTTTCTGTACATTTTATATGAAATAAATCTAAAGCTTTTAGCAATATTTACTTAAAATTTATATAATAATAATATTTTTACATTGTTATTAAAATATCAATCATACACGCAAGTGTTAGAATTAAAGTCTTAAGCTGGCAAGATTCAAATACTAAAAAATACAATTTTAAAATTGAAGTGAGAGATTTCCAATACTTTGATATAAATCTTTATTTTATAAATAAGTTTGTGTTAAAGAATAAATTTTAAGGTTATTGTCTGTAAATGGTAAAAAAAATATTTTTACTAGGCTGATAAAATAATTTATTTCTAATATTTAGTTTTTAGATAAATAAAATATATTAAATATTTCTTAATTAATAGTGTTGAAATATTATCCAGACGTTTAGTCTTATTAATTAACATTTTCAATTTATTTATTATTTCAATTTTTATTTTTAAAAATAAAATATTTGATGTGTAATATATATATATATATATATATATATATATATATATATATATATATATATATATATATAATAGGGAGAGACAAGATTATTCTAGTGTAAATTACATCAATTATTACTCCATTCAATAACTTTATATAAAATGTGAATTTTAACGATCCAACCATTAAATTGAAATTTCTCTTTACATAGATCATATATACAAATTTTTATATAAATTTAAAATTATTTAATATCTCATTCATATTAATCAAAATTAATAGAATATATATATTCCAAAATACTAAAATGTACTCCAATATGAATGATTTAATTAACTTTTAATTCAATTTTATCCATTTAAATTGATTGAAAAGTAAATTTATTGTATTTTCTATCTAGATTTATATCTGCTACATTTAAATTTTAATTCCTACAATTTTGTCAAATTATATCATTGAAAATCAAGTTATAAAAGATACAATATAGTCTTATCTGATACTTATTAAAAAAAATTACAGATTAATTATTTCTTTTAAATGCATGTAAACAAAATAAGTTAACTTTAAATATCCTAATACTTAATATATGATTATAAATATTAATTTACTTAATATTATTTAAATATTAAAATATACTAAAATATGAATCATTTGATTAATTTCTTATTGTTGTTCAATTTTAATAAAACTTTATACAAATAGTTAAGGTTATATAAAGTTAAAATCCAATGGTCGAATCGATAAAATTACTATTTTATATAAAGTTATTAATAATGTAATAGTTGATGTAACTTATACTCACATGATATGATTTCTCATATATATATATATATATATATATATATATATATATATATATATATATATATATATATATATATATATATATATATATTCTAGATCCATCATTGTTTTAAAGGTGTTTAAAATTTAGTTTTTATCTTTCAAATTAAGTAATACACTAACATCACGTAGTTTGTCTATCAATATTAATTTATTTCTAAAAATTAAATTAGAATATATTTATTTAAGAAATTTTTAATTTCTTAAATTGATAATTTCATTCTTAATTTTTATAAAATTTGAATTCAAGTTATTTTAAATTAATTATACATAAATTTATTATAATTGATTTTTAAATTTATATACATTAGAATTTAACCATATGATTTACATGAATTTCAACTAATAAAAAATTGTTAAAAATGTGTTTTTTTATATTAAAATAAATATGTTACAGTATTAATATCTAGAAATACATTAGGGGTGAGACTATGTGAATTAAAAGAATTATATGTGAATTAAAAGAATTTAGTTACCTAATAAGGAATGGAAAAGAAAAGAATAGAAGTAAGAAAATAAAATTAAAAAAATGAGATAATGTTTAACAAATTTATAATGATTAAGAACAAGAATTACATGAATGTTTGTTTTACGTGGACACAATCCTACCGAGAATTAAAAAATAGATAATGTTTAACAAATTTATAATGATTAATATATATATATATATATATATATATATATATATATATATATATATATATATATATATATATATATATATATATATATATAAATATATATATTAATATTAATATTATAGGATGTAATTGCCTTGCAATATATTTAGATATTATGAAATATAAACTAAAAATGGAGTAATTGAGGATGAGCGTTGTTAGAAAATCAAATAAATATTTGATGATATCATTTTTATATCTTAAGATCTGTTTAGGTAAATTTCTCCATAAACACTTATAGGAAGAAAAAAATAGAAAGAAAAATGAAATCAATTTTTCCATAAGCTAAAATTAGCTTATGCATAAACTAATTTATAAAAGCTCTCATATTAACTTCTCTAAAAAAAATGATTTTTAACTTATGCATAAGCTTCTTTTAACTTATGCATAAGCTACTTTTACCTTATTGAGAAATTTATTTCATTTTTCCTTCACTATTTCTCCCTTCTCTATGTGCTTATGAAGAAATTTACCTAAACAGAGTCTTAGAATATTTTAGATATCCTAGATGATATTTTATGATTTCTTTTTATTTTTTATTTTATGATTTATTTCTTTATTTAATTAGAATCTATGAATAAAAAATTAGAATATTTGTAATTATAGATATATTGTAGAATGTAAATAGGAATATTATCTCATATGTTTATTTATATTTATTGCATTAAGTTTGTATAAAACAAACTTCTTTGTATAGTCTAAACATATAGTTTCAACATCTTTTGCATTTTTTTCTCTTTCAACAATAGTGATTTTGACAAGTGACCTAGTCTACAAGATGATAAGGATAAGTTCAAGTGATATTTGTTAAGTGAGTTGTAACATCCTAAAAATTATTTAATTATTTTTTTACAAAATAAATTATATCATTATTATTGTTATCAATTTTATTTTAATTATTAATTGCTGCAGGAAATTATTTTATTAAATAATTGCATTTTGAAACTGAAATGTTATTATTATATTTATTATTCTTAATGATGGCATAAAATTAATTTAGTATTTAAATATTTACATTTAATTTTATTTTAATGGAGGAGCTGATGATTTTATAAACTAATGAGGCATTAATCTGAATTATTTTCATTTATTAATTTAATTAATCGAATTAACGGAGGAGGCTAACGGGCGGGTCGGGGCAACCCCGACCCAGCTAGAATATTAGACAGGGGTTAATCCATTTACCCTAATTAGTGTTTTGCACGTCAGATGTATGAATGATGTATGAATCATGAGAATGAGAATGTGGATGAGAGTGCATTGAGCATGTACATGAGATGCATGAGAAGCTAGAGGTGGCTATAATACCCTGGCTATATGTGGTGTTTATTAGGGGACCCTGGCCAAAAGTGATGTTTAACAAGATGGACTAATGATGGGGGACATTAATATGCATGGGCCATAGGTGGTGTTTAACCATGCTACACGTCGGCCATATGTGGTGTTTAACGGTTGTGCAGAATGTCTTTGCACAGGTTATAGGTGGTTTTAACTATACGACACATCGGCCATATGGGGTGTTTAACGGTGTGACCATCATTAGTGTTAACTAAGGGGATTGAGGAGGATGGCCCACCCATGGTGTGGAGTTCCGAATCGAGACTCTTAGGTGTTAGGTGTGATGATGAGCATATGCATTGTGCGAGCATATGCATTTTGTAAACATTAATGGAATGTGATTGATTTTGAATGCGATGGAACCTGTGATTGATATATGAGTAATTGTTAACTTTTAGTAATTGGGTACGGTAATGGATGAGATTTGGGATACTATCTGCATTTGTATATGATTGAATGCTATTTCTTACCGTACTCTCTTGTGATTTTCTTTTAGGTAATGTTGAGGGCACTCGTGGTGCCGAGTTTTGAAGAGGCGGGGTCTTGCTCTGATTTGTGTGACATCGGGGCTTAGGATTTAGAATAGTGGTTCTATGTCTTTTCATATGTACTTTTACATCTTGAATATTTGAAAATGATGGGCATATCAATAACTCACTAAATGTATATAGAAATAAAAGTGATTTATATATTTGAAATATGTGTTAAACACATGAATGACGTGTTTAGATCAACATTAATAATTTATGTTTTAATTTTTTTTATGTGTACTTAATGTTTGAACATGATAATGACGATGTGAACCTTTTATCCTTAATACGAATTGAATTTCCTTGGTTTTATGTATTATCTTGTCTTCCTTTTTATTTACTTGATTATTTTAGTTTAAGTATTCGGGGTAGTAGGGTGTCACATGAGTGACCTACATTTGAGAAACAAGGGTGATACTAACTGTGATACTCACTACTTGGGATGAGTTGTGAGATGAGATACTTAGCCTATAAGAAGTGATCATGGCTCTGGCTCTCAGTAGCCCAATTTTTAAAAGAATAACAAAAGAGTTATGTGTCATGCATCGTTTAATGAAATTGAGGTGTAATAAAGTCACCAAACCTTTTGGAGCTACTTGGTACAAAAATCTTAATAGTCGTGACTAATTCCATGGGTCAAGAAACACGATGCAAGCCAAGTAGTGTCTTACATGCTTCCAGACATTATTATTCTAGAGTGGTATGACCAACCATAGAGGGATGAATAGTGTTATCCCTATACTACCTCATGACTAGAGTTTGTAGCATATTACATGTGAAGTAGTAATTAGAGTGCATTATTGTCATTAATGTAAATGTGTGAAATGTTTATTATGTGATTGTTGGTGATATAAAGACGTGATGATATATTAGTGTGGATGTGCTACCCAACCTTATGCCTATACTTTATGACTAATGTGACGTTGAGTACGAGCATGAGAATTGAGTTGAGCTCCTTTATTGTTTTACTTTTAATTTATCTTTTTAGATTTTAATGTTTTGATTCTTGATAGGATGTTACATTGAGATAATTTTGTAATCATGACTATTATATTATAACCTTATTTGTTATTTAAATTGACATTTGAGGTGTTATTAGTAGGTTTAATTGAGACGAGGTGATATAATCGAATGTGAATTTTTATGTTTCGTGTGATGTTTAAATGTTGAAATTTCTCGTATTTTATTACTTGTAAATAAATGATGAGCTAAATGATGTCCCACAATGTAGCTAAGTAACTTTCATTGGAAATGTCATCTTAGAACTTTTAAGAATTTGTTCATTGTTTATCACCAAAATTAGAATAGAAAATGCTTCACATATATCTGTTTCAGAACTAAATTTGTTCCTAAAATATTTAAATTATAGTTTTGTCTATGCAACAAATATACATAGGAATATTAAATGAGTTGAATAAAAAAAAGTTAGTTCATTTAATTCACCAAAATAAATTGAGTTGAATGATTGAATTCTTCTATTTACTAATCACTGCAGCGTAATCCGTCAAACGAATAAGTCAACATACGCATTGGGTTAACCCACTAATAAACTACTTTTTATTTTTGAATTTTTTATAGATTATTTTGTTAGATATTAATGTTTTGTAAATTATTATAAATTTTATGTTATTTTTTTGTTTTACATTTTATTTATTTAACTCAAGATAATGATTTAAAATTTTTTAAAAGTATTTATGTTAAAATAATTTAGTAAGAATACATTATTATAACTGCAACATTATGTATAAATTATTTTTATTTATTTATTTATTTAGTGAATCAACTTAAAAATCATTTAATTTTATATATTTTTAAAAATATTTTTAGCAAATCTACTCGATCCAATCCAAGATCTGGATGGTGAATTGAGATTTATTAAAAATTTTAATGTAATATGAAAACGAGTTCGATAATAAATAAAAATATAATATATCAATATATGCATCTATTTCAAATATCACTTATTCTTAATCGGTAATAAAATCTAATTGATAATTAGTATGTTAGATTGCAAACATATATTTTTTTTTTCGACTCTTTGACATGAGTGGAAATAAAATTAGTTAGAAAATAGATTTTTTTTAAATAATTATGTTATCTTCAAAGTTTTATGTATATTTTAAATAATCTACTTTCTCTCATGTTTAAAACAGATTAGACAATAAACATCTTACTTTTTTTTATTCAGTTAAAGAAATCTGCGCAGAAATATATCTTAGACAGAAGAATATGATTTACCAGGGGAGTAAAAAAAGTCTCAACCACAAAGGATTGAAGCCAAGTGACAGGGTCTAACCCCACTTTTTTCCTCTTTTAACACAAATAGTTTTATGAATGAAACTGAATACACATCCATGCTGTACTTTCTTTCTAGTGAATATCACATCATTACATTATTAATACCAAAAACGAATCTGCAGAAGAGCTTCCATTCAAACAAAAGTGGAACTTTTTCGATACGATCGCTCGAAATAGAACAAATTTACTTTCTCTTTCTAAATTATTTTATTATATATAGATATATGTTACACCCGAACCTGATTTTTTCTAGTTCAGCCCCTACTTTGACGGAAAAGGGCACGTACAACTGATTCCTGCCTAGGCTGTAAAAGCAAAATCTAAAGTATTCCCTAAAGCCAAGAAAATCTAACTACATGTATTAATACAATAAAAATTAATTAATTACACTTATTAGCTTTAAAATACCTATTTCCATCTATTCATCTTAATTAGTGAGAAAAAAAAACGGTAACACTAAACTTGGAAGAAGAAGCAAAAACATGGTAAACAAAATATTCAAGTTATATTTAAAAGAAAGAAATGTACAATATGAAAATCAGACAACCTCAATACCATACAAGACACCAGCATATTTCACCATACTAAAATCGTTTTCTTTATCAAAATAGATATTTTTAATTTTTTTAAAAGCATGCAAAGTGAGTAAACTGTCGGATCCTGCTTGATGGCTCTTTCCAACTACACGCTCCAAATTCAAAGATTGGCAAATCCGATCTAAACCACCGTAAAGGTTTGGGCAGAACCTCATCAAGTGTTTTACGTCATACACTCTGACTCCAAAGAAAGCCTTTACGAGTTGCAAAAAATAGTCCCCTTCCTCAGGTAAGACACGACGGGTGAGCGCCTTCACTAGGAAACCAAAATCGTAGGCACTGTGAAAAGTAATCCACTGAATGTTATTGTTGCACACCAATCCCGAATACTTCATCAGTTCTGCAAAACGCACAGTGTCAACTCCAAATCTACTATTCATCTCAAAATCAATGCCTTGACGACGGAGGAGCGCGATGGAATCAGGCGCATGGAGGTCACGTGTAACATCAAAATCACAGAAGTTGAATTCCCAAATGAAGTGATCAGAGGTTCCAAGATTGGGGAGGTTGCCCTCACTGTCTGAAAAGGTGAGACCAACTTGGATTAGGTGCAAGCAATCCACGTTAGCTTTCAATACGGTGTAATTATCTTCTGGTTTCCGAAAAGTACGATTGGAGTGAACGATGACGCCGGGAAACTCAGTGTCCATTGATATGAGAGGAAAAGAGGTGATGATGGAGCGGATTAACTCGAACTCTACTTCAAGGTTCCAAGACCACACTGATCGTGTCACGATGGAACGATGCGGGAGATTCATGGTCGTACCTTTCACAACCTAGAAAAGTATTTCTTTTTCTTGGAAATCCTGGTTACGAAGAAGGTTAATGAACTATTTTATAGTGTATTTTCTAATCAGAAAATAAATCTTGCCCCCAAGATATACATTATTATACATTATTTGTTTAGATTGAATAATATATTACAAATACTTATCTTGTCAGATTTTTTTTATTGTATCTTATATATTTATTTATATTTTCTCTTTCTTTATTTTTACTTCCAATCAAAATATCAAATATTATTAGATGTGAATGCATTTTTATTTATTTAGATTGATTGAAAAATAAATTTATTGTATTTTCTATCTTGATAATATCCACTATCTTTAAATTTTAATTCCTGCAATTCTGTGAAATAATATTATTAAAAAACACAAGTAGTTAAAAGATATAATCTAACCTTCTCTAATGATTATTAAAACGTAAACAATTTATATTTTTCTATCTTTTATTTTAATTTCTTTTAAATATAAATAAAATAAGTTTATCTTTAAATATCCTCATACTTAATATATGAATATAAATCTTAATATACATATTTCATTATTAATTATAACAACAATAATCAACTATAAAATAAATTTCTTAACCCCGGTCCAACTATAATAACAAGAATTTAAATCATTATATTACACCAAACTCGTTATTTAAAAACAAAACTTGTTATTTAATTTACTCATATATTGTATATATGAATATTCATTTGAAGAAAATAAAAAATAATATTTAATTTGGAAATAAAATATTAAAAGCAAAAAAAAGTGAATATAAAACTATAAAAGTAGAAAAAAATTATAATAAAAAAATAAAATTATAAACATTCATATTAAATTTAATCATATAAAATAGTTAATGTAAAACATATATAATTGTGTAATTTCATGTTTTGCAATTTAATCCAAATTAAATTAGAACATTTAAGAATCTGCTAGTTGTTTGTCACTCACATTAAAATAATAAATGTTCCACAGATCTTTCGTTTCAAACTACATTTGGTTCAAAATCCACTATATCTAAATTAGATTTACATATCACAAAAACTATTTCAAATTCCACATTCTAAAACTACAAATTTGTTAATTTTGGTTAAATTTTTTTTTATCTATTAAATTTAAAAATAATTTTTCTAATCCTTCAAATTCAAAAGTAATTCTTTTAGTCTATCAAGTTTAAAATTTTTATACTATCAACTAATAAAAAATCACATTATTATAAAAATCAAATTTATAAATAAAAAATATAAAATTACTTACATGTTCAATACACAATATATTTTTTCTTTTAGTTAATTATTTTAGATTTATTGTTTAAAATTAATTGTTACCTTTTCATCTATATAACATCCATAACTTATATGGATGAAATTGACATATTATACCAACTTATTATATTTACAAGTCATTTTGATAATGAATAAAGGTCAATGTAATCTATGCGTCTACATGAGTGAACATACTAATTAGAAAAAAAAAAAAATCGTAAAAGTTGATCCCTCATCACTAATTTTAGTTTTTGATTGCTTAAATTGATTCTCATCAATCCTTCAATTTTATGATAAGATTTATTTTTTAATTATAAATAAATTTTGTGGTCAAATTGACTCAAGCAAAGCAATTCAATTTTTTTTTATCAATGATATTCATTATAAAACTATATTCTATTTATTATATAAAACTAGATTCCCTGGTGTTTCCTATCTACCTTTTCTGGCATAACAAGCCTTGGGAAAACATGTTGGCAGTGCATAGTCCCCAGCCAAATTGGACCATAAAAATAGTATATGATGGACATAATTCATGCCTATAGGCAGCAATTCATACAACTATATCAACAGCAGGTTTTCTCCTCTAGTTTCCCCCCTTTCTTTATGTTTCCTCTTCCAGATGAGATGAGTAACCGAATGAAAAGCTCAATACAGCTCTTCTATATACATACATCACAATTCAAAAATGCAGGCAATTAACTGAAACAATGCATTTATGCATAATAATCCAGATTTTGCACCGGATATTTTGCATCCCAAAGTTCCAACGTGTGACTGCAGTCAAGAACTTCGGGTTGAATATATACTCAACATAAAAAAAAAATGAAAATTTAGACAAATAACTAACCCAGAATTTATATGGTGTCTGATTGTGGGAAGAGCTTTTCCAACATGTTATTTGAAACGATCCTATTGGGGTCCAATTCCTTTCTGGCTTTATTGTATGCATCCACAGGAAACCGCTTTCTTAGCCTAGCTTGTAGAGCTGCAAGCTCCTCCTTATCCTTTGGAACCTATATAGTAGATAATATGCACAAAAATTAAGTATACTCCAAAGTTCAAACACTTTGTTTTCTTTCCAATTGACATATTAGGTGATATCAGCTGGATAACACCAGAGCTGGTACTTGGCATTCAGGATTAGAATGTTCAATCTACAGTTCAGTTACAACACAAACCTTAGAAATACATTTTTAATAATGAGCCTTGGGTCTCTTGGTCCCTAACAGTGTGTGCGAGAGAGAGACCTTTCTATTGTAGCAACATAGATCCAAGATTTTATGCCGAGCAAGTCAAATTGGCAATTCAATGAGGAAATTAGGGCAAAGATCAAATGATCTACATTAAGACAATAAATTGGTATATCTTGTTAGAGTACAGTTAGTTATTACTGTCACTTTCAGTTGTGCAGTTGGTTAGATCTAACCAACTCTAGCACTCTATATATAGATGCTTTTCTCTAAACCTCTCAGATTTTCAATAGCATAAATTTCTGACTTTTCTATTCTCTCAATCTCTCTGGATTATAACAATATCATATTGAAATACCATGTTGGACCATTTTTCATAATTTATGTTACTTAGATGATTACCTCAATCTTAGCCCAGTGTTCATATGCGGAGTAACGATCCCATAATTTTGCCTGAGTCAGATGCCTGTAGTGAAAGAATTCTTCTGTTATATCTTTCCTCTGCCGAGCATCCATGCTAGGGAGGTACATGATTATACCTACCTGGAACAACATCAAAAGTATAATTGTCTCCAAAATCTTCCAAACGAAATTATAATGTGGAAATTCATGGAAGGAGTCAAGGGTTATATTTTAATTTATTCAAAACCTCGAAATTAAAGATGATGAAAGACATTACTATGGGCAGTAGACTAAAATTATATAGTAAAGTAGTGGATCTAATGCCTATTGGATTTCTTTTCGCAAATAAATTATCTTTCTCCACAATAAAAATGTATATCAAAGCTAAAGTTTTAGCTTTTAAGAAAAAATTATTTCACCTTTTTTCTAAAAGCTGCTGAAATTTTTTAAATCCCAACTGCACCCCGAAAATTTCTTTATACAAAACATGAAAAAAGTAGTACCATCAAAACAACACATGGAACCAAGCTCACTTCATATCTGTACTACCAGTTCACCCACCCTGGCTTAGAAAATAATTTGGAACTATATCTGTACTGAACAATTATCCAGGAAAGAGTTTTATTACCCAAGAAAAAATATCATCCTCAGATGGGCTTGAAGCAGGACTCAAGGGACTCCTACTGCTGGCTGTCCAGCGCTGCTCAATTGGAGCAGGTGCAGGTATCTCTTCTTTCTCTATAAGTTGCTTCAGCTCTTCTATGTATTCAAGGTCTTTCATGCTTGGATTAGCTAGTTTTCCAGCAGGGAAACACGTTTCTGATACCCACTGTTGGCCCCCGCAATCAAATCCCAATATTTCATCACTCCATCCGACCCTATATCCTTCTGACTTTTGCCAGAACTTGGCCTCAGCTTGATTGATGCTGATGATGTGCTTTTTATTGAGAGGATCTAGAGCAATTAGCTTATCTCTTAATTCTGTGAAAGAGAGCTCATCTATATTTTGTTCACCATCTTCTGCTGATTTACCCCTAGATCCTTCTGCTCTGTATACAATAACAGAAACATAAAAGTTCACAACATGGCAACAATAAAATAATGATACAATTCACTAAAGATACCAAAGAGAATGGAAGTTGTTGGCAGCAAGCTACTAATAGAAAAAGTAATTAAAACTGTAGTAAAAGCAAAAGAATACCAATATGAGATTACAGCACTTTCAACAACTCTCAGATCAATAAAAAAAATAATTTTTATCAGTCCATGTCTTACTAAATTACAGGAAACTAGTAGGATCACAGGCCAACAAAAGGATAAATGCCAACAGTTATTTGGTAATTCCTTCAATCAGTCTGTTTCAACCTTTAAAAATTTTAAATCATATTGAAGAGACAAAAATTAAGTAATTTCACAAAAGGAAGACAAAATAAGTGTAATCAATTGCAGAAAAATAGGAGAGCAAGCAGCAGCTTCTAGTCTTCTACTAACCTTTATTTGGTTGAAAGACTAGGCATGTTTATGTACTTTAGTACTTCCAACAATTCAAAATAAATTGATGAGTCTTACAACCAATAGACAATGTGTAATTGTACCCATATTTTCGGAGGGACTCCCGGTAAAGATCACGCACATGCTGTATGGCTTCATCGTTAGTATACTGTGGTTTGAACTTGGGAGGACCTTTCCACTTTGAAACAGGATTGCATCGCACAACCACAACAGAGTCAGTATAAGGGATATAAAGGTACTTCACATGCTTATTCTCAGATAACAATTTCCTGCATAAGGTAGAAAAGGACTAATAATCAAAATCTTGGGAGGCAGATCCTTAATTACTTATACCAGAGGCAATAATAATAGAAAATGTATGCACATTCATGCAGCAAAAATAGCTAAGTGAAGTATATGCAAGCATGCAAGTAAAATGCTACCAAAAATTTGATGTTATTAGAGTAAACACAAATTTTAGCCCACCAATGGTATATGTAACATCATATTGGTCCACTATTTATCAGTGGCATCTATTTGATCACTCCATGATAATTAATGTTATTAATTTTTCCATTTAAACACAAATTTGATGGCCATTTAAAGGACCAATTTGATGTTAAATATATCTTTGGATGACTGATTTGATATACTTATAAATAGAGGAACAAGGGGATTTTGTGTAAAGATATAATAAGCATTCAAGCACTTGGGAAACTCTCCCTTAAAAGCTAGGTATTAAGGGGGGAGAACCAAACACTTAGCAGTCACTCTACGATGACTGATTTGATATACTTATAAATAGAGGAACAAAGAGATTTTGTGTAAAGATATAATAAGCATTCAAGCACTTGGGAAACTCTCCCTTAAAAGCTAGGTATTAAGGGGGGAGAACCAAACACTTAGCAGTCACTCTATGACACTTCACTCAGTCTTTTCTTATCAGCCCCTCCGTAGGTAGTCCTTTTCAAGATACTAACATCCAACTTTGATACCAATTGATAAGCATCCAAGAACTTGGAGAACTCTCCCTTAAGAGTTAGCTATTAAGCAAAAAAATACTCCATTGAGCATCCCATGCTATTCGATGCGGGATTTAAGCATTCCATAATACCCAAGTCCTGGTCAATACCTATGGAAGAGCAAAATGGAGATTTACCATATTATATTATTAATTTTATAATTAGCCTGAATTTAAAAGTACCATTACCAGTTACCAGCGTGTACATATTAATTTATTAGCCTATAATATCAGCTGAATCTTGGAGGTCATAGGTTCTAATTACAGAAATAACCTCTCCATTTATGGGGTTAAGAATGTGTTAAAGGAGAAAAACATAATAGTATTTTCTGAATAGCTTGAGTGATTCAACCACCCAGCAGATTGATCTATTTATAATAAAAATGATTTACAAAGATAATAAATGACTACTATTTTCCAAAGAACAATTAAAATATCATAACTTCCTAAGATACATGGAACATAGCTAAGCTACTTGGAAGCATAATAAATATTAAATGCTCCTATTTCCAACACTCCCCCTCAACATGGAGAATATGTTTTCCATTCTCAGCTTGCATATTATTTTTTCAGTCTCAACTACACAATCCTTTAGTGAGAATATAGGCAAGTTGACCTTGTGAAGGTACATATGGAGTACAAATCAAACCACTATCAAGCTTTTCCTTGATAAAATGTCTATCCACTTCAATGTGTTTTGTTTGATCATGTTGAATAGGATTATGAGTCATGCTGATTACAGACTTATTATCACAATAGAGCTTCATAGGCCCATCCCATTTAATCTTCAAGTCTTCTAAGATAATTTTCAACCAAAGCAATTTGCAAATACCTTGTGCTATAGCGCGAAATTCAACTTTGGCACTAGATCGAACTACAACATTCTGTTTTTTACTTCTCCAAGTTACTAAGTTTCCTCCAAGAAAATGATACAAGGTTTGGAAAGAATCTTGTTTACTCAAAAAGATCAAAGGTCATTTTTGAATCGATAAATGCCCAAGAGGCCAATCCCACTCCTTCAAATCAGGTCACAAGCTCAGCTTATGTTTTAGCTTCCCCATATGAAATTGAAATCCTAGAACATGATGATGACCTTTATCTTCCAATCGCCTTTAGAAAAGGAACCCGAAAATTTACTGGAAAAAAAAAAAACAGAATTTCCAACGACTATCAGATTTTTTCGGCGATCATTTTTTTCCGGCAATTTTTCCAGTGATTGTCAGTTTTTTCGAGCGACAACCAGTTTTCCTGTGATAGTCAAAATTCTAGCATTTTTTTCAGTATGCAGGGGCAGGTTGTGCATCCATCCCAAAATAATCAATATGGTTGCAGTGCATTCAACCTGCCTATAGGTTGAATGGGACAAATTATCTGAAGTGGGCACAACTTGTTCGCACAACACTAAAAGGAAAGGGAAAAATCAGTCCCTTGACTAGTAATGGACCAAAGGAGAGAGACCCAAATTTTACAGCATGGGATGAGGAAGATTCACTGATCATTGCTTGGCTGTGGAATTCCATGGATACAGAGATTAGCAATACCATAATGTTCCTAAATGCAGCAAAAGAGATTTGGGATGCAATAAAGCAAACCTATTCCAAGGCTAAAGATGTTGCTCAAGTGTATGATGTAAAGGTGAAAACAGTAGCTGCAGAACAGGGCAGCAAATCTGTTACTGAATTTGCTAACCAATTAAAGTCCCTTTGGATGGAATTAGATCATTACAGAATAATTAAGACTAGGTGTGCTGAAGATGCTGCTGTACTAAAGGAATTTATTGAGCAAGAATTTCTCGTAGGGTTAAATCCTCAGTTTGATCAAGTTAAGATCCAAATCCTTGGAAAATCTTAAGTTCCAAGCATTTATTTAGTGGTTGCTATTATACGAAGTGAGGAAAGTAGGAGGAATCCAATGCTTGACTCACCAATTGTTGAAATCTCAACGATGGTTGTTGAGAATGCAAAAAATGGGCAACTAAAGAAAACTTGTGCACTTATTGTAATAAGCCTCGACACTCAGGAGAAATGTTGGAAACTGCATGCTAAACCTCCCAATTGTGAGTTGGGACAAAAAGGAGGATCATATGGAGGAGCATCTCAAAATGTTGGACAGGTCTATGTGGCTGAGAAAAAACAAATTCTCCTAGCTTGTCGGAACCCACTAGCCTAAGTCAGGAAGAGATGGAAAGGATGAGAGCTTTTTTCAACAACCTTGAAAAACCATAAGGTAATTGTACTTTGGTGTATTCAAGTATGCTTCCTCTTTCTTTTGAATTTAATGTCTCAAAAGCATTTCCATCCCTTTGGGTTCTAGACTCTGGAGCCATAGACCATATGACCCCTTCATCTAAATACTTCTCCACCTATTCTCCATGTCCCAGCTATAAGAAAATTGTCAATACTGATGGCACTTTGGTACTGCTGGTATAGGAAACATCCAAATAAATTCATCCATAACCCTAAAAAATGTTCTGTGTTCCTAAGTTGTCTACAAATCTTGTCTCTGCAAAAGCTTACAAATGACATATCTTGCGTTGTTATTTTTTACAATAATTGTTGTGTACTCTAGGACAAGGAATCAAGGAAAACGATTGGACGTGCTAGAGAAGGAAATGGCCTTTATCTTCTTGAGGAGCCATCCATTTTAGAAAAAAAAAAACCAATCTCACTCACTCGTATTAGAGTCTCTATTATCAAAAAAGGAAAAAATGTACTTTTTCATTATTGACTAGGACATCCCTCTTTTGAAATTATCAAATTTATGTTTCCTTATTTGTTTTCTAGAATAAAAATTGAATGTCTTCAATGTAATGTATGTGAAATTGCAAAACACAGACACATACCTTTTTCATTAGTCATAACAAGAGTACTTTTCCTTTTTACCTGGTTCATACTAATGTTTAGGGGCCATCTCCTATTCCAAATGTGTCAAGGGCTTGCTAGTTTGTGACTTTTATTAATGATTGTACACGAGTCATTTGGGTTTTTTTACTTAAACACAAATTTGAAGTAAGAAATGTCTTTCAAAATTTCTTTTCAATGATTAAAAATCAATTTGGTGTGTCCATAAAGAAACTTGGGTCAGACAATAGGAAGGAGTATTCTAATCAGTCGATACTCCTTTTTTGCTAAAATGAGTGAATAATTCACGAGTCTTTTTGTATACATACACCACAACATAATGGCATTGTAGAAAGTAAAAATAGGCACCTGTTAGACCAAACCCAAGCACTATTATTTCAAAAAAATGTTCCAAAAAGTTTTTTTTTTTGTTTTTTGGGGGGGGGGGGACTGTTCTTATAGCAACATATCTAATGACTTCCCTCTAGAATATTGGAATTTAAGAGTCCTATGCATGTCCTTTCCTCTTTCTACCCTAACTTATCCACTTCTAGCAAACTTCCACCAAAGGTTTTTGAGTGTGTTTCATTTGTTCATGTCCATGGTCAAAACAGGGGCAAACTTGATCCTAGAGCTCTAAAATGTCTTTGTTGGATACTCCTGTTGGAAAATCAGAAAAATATATGATAATATCACTTTTATATTTTAGAGAATATTTTAAAGTATCCTAGATAATTTCTTAGAATTTATTCTTCTTTTATATTTTAGAATTAGTTTTCTTATTTAATTAGACAGATTATATCGTGTAAATAGGAATATTATCTCCTATATTTATTTGTATTTCTTGCATTAAGTCTATATAGAATAGACTCTATTGTGTAATTGATACACACGGATTTCAATATCTCCCTCATCTATTTTTTTCAACATGGTATTAGAGCGATATCATCCCCCATTGATCTACTTTGTCACTCATTCACCACGATTTCGCCAAAGAACGCATACCCAAACATATTATTAATCATTGCTTTTCCAATTCCATAACATCTAAATTCTCAAGTCGACAATATTTACCAGAGCAAAAAACGCCGTCATTTTTGAGAACTAAAGGTATTCCTTGCCACACTCCAAACCTAATGCAATTTCAACCCCTTTTCTTGCCTTTCTAGATTGCATTCTCTCTCCAATGAGGCAGCACAAGCAGGTACCCTCTGTTAACCGACGTCCCACTGTTCTTTATCTAGTGTGTGCCACTGCATTATTATTCATTTTCCTCTTCTACATTCAATCCTCTTTCTTCGCGGACTCCTTCTCTTTAGATTGCAACTCCAAAACAATCCACATCTTGTCTATTGCAAATATTATTGACCATTGCAAATTGATCCTTAAATACCCCGAAGGTACCAACAGCACTTGGTACAATGCATAGTTTAAGAAATTTGAACATTTGGAGTATAAATATGATGTGTGTGAAACTATCATATTGTGGGAACAGTATCGAAACATGACCACAGTATCAACCAAAGAGTATCTTGATGCTCGCCTCAGTGGTTGGGTAGATTATGCTCCACTAAGGATAGCGCAATTGGGAACAAAGAGGTGCACGAACAAGACTCTTTGTGAAGAGAACCTCAATATATTATTACCTACGAAGCCCCCATTTCATCCACGGCAGTTTCATACTTGTGTTGTTGTTGGGAATTTTGGGAACCTTCTGAAGACAAAATTTGGGGAAGAAATTGGCTGTCATGATGGGACAATGGAATTGTCATTGAAATTTCCATATGGAACTACACCAGTTACATGTTGTGTTTCTATATATGTTAGCTCATCGAGTAAGAAGGTTGATGTGGAGTCCTTAATGAATGAGGCTTCTGCTCCTCCATTACCTGCTGACAACATTTACATGGAAGAGGTTCAAGAAAAGCCGAGGGGAAGAATTGTACTTCACTTCACTATTGGTTTATAACACCTTCCTTTTGGTGCATCTCCACAGGATGTATAGACTAAATATTGGCACCCATCATGATTTTTTTTCCACTGCAAGTTCATATTTTTTTTTTCTTTTATCTTCAACATTTTCTTTTCTATTTAATTTTCCCTAGAAAATTCAATATACAAACCTAAAATGAATCTTCTTTCTCATTGGATTCTTCAGTTTTGATCTCTTCTTTAACTCTCATAACAATGTGAAAGCGAAAGGAAATGGCTCAACCCATCAATATTGACATTACACAAGGTAAAATACATAGGGAATCAGAACAAGATTTATTGTGCACACCAACAATTTGATGAAATGTGTTGAGTTCAATTTGGCTTTTGAACCATAAGTTTGCTTAAGTTGCAGTTGTGGTTTCTACTTTGTTTACATGGTGCTTGTGAAATTTTCTTTTTGAAGACAAATTTGTATTGTAATGGTTTCTTACAATTTTCTTTAATGAGAACTTTTCTATATGGTGGTTAAGCATTGGTTTAAGCTTCTGCCAGAGATGATTACACATTGATATATTTTGCTTCTATCTTAAGTGGTTAAATATTGTGTTTGGCTTCTACTATTGATGGTTAAGCTTTGTTGTTGCTGCTTTATGGTGGTTAAGCATTTGTTCTTAGTTTGTTTCTGCCTTTAGGTGGTGACTATTTTCTCACACATGAATCATATTAGTGGTGACTTCATTCCTACCTATCATCATTCCGATGGAGACTACACATGAATCATATTAGTGTAACTTCTCTCATTTACGTTTATTTTGGTGCTGACTCTTTTTCCACTAACAATATTACTAATTTGAAGCTTCCAAATGTGGTTTTCAGAAAGTTGGACTTTGCTTTACTTACCAAGAAATTTCTCTTTGACTGATAGATATTCTAACTATTTTGGCTAAGCTATATTTCTACCAACGTTCTTCTACTGCATCCCTGAGTTGCCTCTCAAATTATTGTTTTTTCGATATAACTCAATTTTCATATTTTCTCTTTATTTGTTTCTTGTATAAAGTTGAAAGCTTAGTAAGTTTCAACTTGAGGGGAAGTGTTGAAAAATCAAAAAAAATATATGATAATATCACTTTTATATTTTAGAATATTTTAAAGTATCCTAGGTGATCTCTTAGAATTTATTCTTCTTTTATATTTTAGGCTTAGTTTCCTTATTTAATTAGGCAGATTATATTGTGTAAATAGGGATATTATCTCCTATATTTATTTTTATTTATTATATTAAGTCTATATAAAATGGACTCTGTTGTATAGTTGATATACATGGATTTCAATATCTCTTTCATCTATTTTTTTCAACAACCTCTATACTCTCAAAAAGGGTACAAGTGCTTCCATCCTCCATCCAAGAAATTCCTTGTCTCTCAGGATGTCACCTTTCATGAGGAACAAAATTATTTCACTCAACCTTATCTTCAGGGTGAGAGTCTTAGGGAAGATAATGAAATTCTTTCTGAAACACTTGTCCTTCCCACTCTTGAGTTAAATTCTTGTGATCTTACACAGGAACCTAAGTAAGAAACATTAGCCCAAAATGCATATGACAAGGATACACCAACAAACGTGAAAATGATTCAAGGTTTGGAAAGAATCTGGTTTACCGCTGGACAAATTTGACGGTCGCTGGAAAATTTCCCAGAAAATTCTGACGATTGCCAGAAAGAATGATAGCTTCAAGAGCCCAATCAAACTTGCTGAAGAACCATGTTAAGGAAGTGAAGTGAGCCCCCTCAGATGAGGAGCTCTAATACCATGTTAAAGGAGAAAAACATAATAGTATTTTCTGAATAGCTTGAGTGATTCAACCACCCTATAGATTGATCTATTTATAATAAAAATGATTTACAAAGATAATAAATGACTACTATTTTCCATAGAACAATTAAAATATCACAACTTCCTAAGATACATGGAATATAGCTAAGCTACTTGGAAGTGTAATAAATATTAAATGCTCCTATTTTCAACAGAATGCAAACATATGAACTACCCAAACTCAAAAATGGTGGAAGCCCTCAACACCAAGTCACTCATTCATTATTAGAATTAGAATAAAATACACACTTACATTGGTCATCCAAAATTTGTTGTCACCACATAAATCTTCAAAGATTTTGTCACTAAATTAGTCCTTCGAATATTAAAAATAGTTATCAAATTTATCCTTTTATGTCACCATTATAGTCTTTCCACAAGGACAATTGTAGGTACGTTTTAGAGTTTTCAGGGACTAATTTAGTGACAGAAATCTTCAGAGAACTAATATGATGACACACCATAATCTTTGGAGGACCAACTAAGGGGTTTACTCTCATTATCACTATTATTATAGTTGTTAGGAATAAAGCAAGTTTTTTATCTTAGTTTCATGTTACAAAAAGATAGTGTAATTAATGTAGTAATGTGGCATTCAACATATTTGTTATTTGATTGATATCAAAAAGGAAAAAATAAACAATTACTTGTGATTTTTCTTTATCTCATTCATGGTTGAGACAACTGTGTGCTCCACAAGCTCCTGTCGATCAACACACTGAAGGGTGACTTCAGCCACAACTCCAAGTCCCCCAAGACCACATCGAGCAAAATAAAATAGTTCAGGATCTTTCTCTTTTGAGATCTCTATTGTCCCTTTGGCGGGGGTGACCAGTTTCATGGCAATCACTTGTTCATCAATAGGAGGCAACCTTGCACCAGTGCCATGTGCACCAACCTAAAACACATGAATGCAAAGCATTCTACTTTATATGAAAGATGACAGGGATGTATAGTACAGTGTAGCTCACTAAAGCACATCAAACAGAAAATCCTCGAGAGCAGGCAGAAAACTCTGATTCCCTTTTTAATCAACACTTAAACATTACTCAGCTAAAACCCTAAAACCCATACTCAAACCAACGCTCAATCAACAAAAAAAAAAATCACAACTTCCACGATATTTAAACACTTTTAAGCTCAACTACAAGATAACACATCCTGCGCCCAATCCAAATAAAAGCAATATATCAAACCCTAAACCAAAATTAAAAAACAAAAATTAAAATTCATCCTTAAAAAATTTAAAAGTGTACCTTTATGTGAGCGTTAGCAAAATTGATTTTGAATAAAACTGATCTGGAAGCAGAGTGATTTATGTTTAGATGTTTTTATTCTAAGCACAAGTCAGTAGTAAAACTAATAATTTTTTTTATTTAAAGTAAAAATTACTCAAAGTTACTTTAACTCAATCATTTTTAGACTAAGAATCAATTCTCCAATGTGAGATCAAACATCATTTACTTAACATCACGTTAACTAGCTGATTTTGCCTTGTTCTCTGAGTCACGTTAGTGTAATTGATATTAGAAAATGAGGAGTTGTAGCAAACCATTATGTAACAGGTAGTTAGACAAGAAGTGAGACCCACAAAATTGGTAGCAATGTTCTTAAAAAAGAATGATATTGGTGTCTAAAAATAATAAAAGAAGAACCTGAATAATGCCACCAATTTGCTGCTCCCTAATGGATGCAAAATTCTGCAAGGTAAGGCCATGGTCCTTGAGGCCATCGACGAGCTGCTGCACTCTGATCCCGGCCTGCACCCTGACAGTCTTCCTCTGCTTGTCGACTTCCAAAATTCCATCCATGAGTGCCAAGTTCACCATCCCCGCCCTCGACAGCCCGATCCCGTTCGGCGAGAGCCCCGACCCCACCGGCCGGATCCGGGTCCTCTTCTCGTGAGCCTCCCTCACTGCGCGCTCAAGCTGCTCCACGTTCTCCGGCTGGATGAAGTTGCGCGTCTGCACCTCGTGGGTCCCGCTCCAGTTCGACACCGTGTGCAGGTCCTCCGGCAGCGGCGCGTACCTGAAGATCTGCGCCTTCTTGTGCTTCGCGTCGTCGGGCAGGGGGAAGGTGTAGTACGTGGCGGCGCCGCAGAAGAGGAGCAGGGCCGCATAGCCCACGTACTTGCGGGTTTCTGCATCGCCGGAGGAGGCGGGTTCGGGGGATGCGCAGAATTGGCGGCGGAGGAGGTGGGAATGCGAGTGGGAGAGGCGAAGGGTGCGCTTGAGAACTAGAGTTCTCAGCATGTCTGCGTTCGGGTCTCAACCGCAGAAGAGTGTAGTGCAGAGGAGTGACTGAGTATGAGGCTGAACTTGAAAAATTTGCGGATAAAATGAAAATGAGCGAATTCTCGAGTATATTACTGAGGGTACGATTATTAATTAGGTATGGTAAAAGTTAATTAATTTATTTATTATAACTTATTTTTTCTTTATTTTATAAATTTGATTTTAATTGAATGTGAGTTTAAAGTAAGCATAATTTGTATTTGAATTTAGATATTAAAATTTTTATTAAAAACATTATTTAAAAATTTAATATCGAGGGTATAATACTAAAATGAGTTTTATTGTTCATATGATTTTTTTGGTAATTCATATTTTATATATATATGAATTATTTTAAAGTGTTTATTACTTTTAATCTATCATCTTTTATTTTTAACTCTAAATTAAGTTTTAATAATTTTTTCAAAAAATATTTATAGTTAAAAATAATTTTATGTCACAATTTAAATTATTTATTATAAATTTAAAATAAAAATTATATATTTAAATATATTTAATTATTATAAATGTTAATTATAATATAATTTATATAATAAATATTATTTATTTATTATTTAAATTTAATTTATAAAAAATAAATACTTATTATGTATCATGCATAAATTAAAATACTGATTATATATATATATATATATTATTCCTACAACAAAATTCCTCACTGCTTATGAGTGTTTAAAATTGAGTTCTCATCCTACAGATTAAATAAAAAACTAATATCACATAGGTTGTTATATTAATTTATTTCTAAAAGTTAAATTAGAATATATTCATTTAGAATTGATTAATTTCTTAAATTGATAGTGTCGTTCTTAGTTTTTCTTCTTTAAAAACTTGAATTTATGTTTTTTTTAATTAATTATACATATATTTATTACAATTTTTAAAAAAATTTATGGTATAGTGCCATGTTAAATTATATGTGAAAAGTTTAAAAAAAATAGAAAGATTATAATATCAGTTTAATGATTTTCTTACATTTTAGTCCCTAAAGAACTTGATTTTAAAAATCTTTTGTATGAGTCTCTCTTTTCTTTTCTTTTTGATGATGGTTCGTATACTCAATATCAAATCACCATTAAAGACGTTGCCACAGATGACTTTGAAGTTGAAGATAATCAAAGACAAATTTTAATAATATAAAAAATTTTGTTTGATTTTTTTTGTTGTTGTTGATGGTTCGTAAATGAGCAAAACAATCGTTGATGATAAGCAAAGTTTCTATTTGCCTCAACCTACTTATGTTTTGTTTGTAGTTATAAAATTTATAAATATAAGTATTGTGTTTTGAAGGTTTTGAATCCAAACTATGGGTGAAAAATCTAATGAAAATCATTTTTTAAATTTTTATGTGTTTTAAAACATTTAGTTTGGTGTCGAAAATTGTAGGGTCTTTATTTGGGTAGTAACTAGGTCATAATGATCCAGCTCTGTATCGAAGATGACCAAACCCTAGCCAATTGTATTGTTTCGTATATTTCATAATGTGAATATATAAAATGTTTTTACATGTGATCTTTTTTCATCTTAGCTAGAAGTGGCAACTAGCGGGGTGGGGTAAGTGCGGGTAATAGAGCCTTGTTACCCGCCCCGTTAGATAAATACTTACACCATACAGGTACTTGTTAAGCGAGTATATGTAGATATTTTCTTTAAAAAACTAAAAAAAAACACTTTAATCATAAATTTTAGTTATTATTAACATTTTTTAAATAGTTTTTTATCCAGTTTTTTAAAATAATTTAAAGACCAAAAAAAATTAAAATTATTTAAATATTCTATATAGTTACTTTTTTAAATTTAAATAATAAAATATTTTAATTTCATAAGTTCAAATAAAAGTCAATAAATTAAAATAATTTAATCTTATAAGTTTAAACAAAAACTAATAAGGTACAATACCTTAATCTCATATGTACAAACAAAAAATTATAAAATAAAATATTTCAATTCTATACAAATTCAAATAAAATTACAAAAGCCAACAAAATCACTTAACAAAATTAACGCATGCTTAAAACATGTTAAAAATTATAAGTTTTTTTAGTCATCTTTTTTCCCTTCATCAACAATCCCATTTTGGACACTTAATTCATGAAACAAAAAATATCCAAATAAAAGGAAATAATTTCGTCAAATTAGAACACTATATATATATATATATAAAGACAATTTGATAATTTAACATTAGTAGATACTCACACGGGTATGAATAATATCATATCTGTCCCCTCCCTATTTACAAGCGAGTAAAAAAATATTTGGATCTATTACTTGTATATATTTATTAAAGCTACAAATTTTCTACTCTATAGGCATAAAATTGTTGTCATCCCTATCACAAGATAGTTCAACTCACATTTTATACTAATAAAAAAAATATACTCATTGAGTTAGAAAGAGTTTCATCTTTAATTCTTGTGAAAACTTAATTCTCATCAAGATTCTTAAACATCTTTTGATGAATTCTCATCAACCTTATCAAGTATTTATTTGTGACAGTTCAGTCATTTCTATCCTCATCCATTTTTATTCTTCTCCCTCTTTTTTAATTTAATTTTTCCCAATTTTTAAGAACAATTATCGGAATTACATAATGATTAATTGCACTTAAAAATATTTTTGAATTACTTAATAAATTTAAACTATTTGTTGATTTTGTTAAAAGATATGTTTAATATTTAACATTTTTTTAGCATGCAATATTAAGTTAAATACTTGATATACATTAAAACTAATGATTTATAGCTATTATTTATTGAATAATTGTATGCTTAATTTACTTGATTATTTAAAAATTTTGAGTGTATGAATTTATGATTATTATACATATAAGTTATGTTAAAAAAATATTTATGCAATATTATTCAATTTATTTGAATTAATTATAATATTATACAAATAAAATAATAACAATATCATTAAAGAAGTTTACAAAATTAGTATTAATTGCAGGAGATGTTTAAATAGTAATCATTCTAATTATCAGATTAATTAGAAATATTGATAAATTATCATTATTAAAGAAAAATTAACAATGATTAGTTTTAATTAAATAAAAAAATTAAAATTAATTGAGGTGTATAAATTAAGAGTATATTTTATTTTTATGAGTTTATAATTAATAATTTTTTAATTATTAATTATTAATTATTCGAGAGAGGAGTCTTGCTACATAGAGGCAAACCAATTTTTTTTTAGAGAGAAAGTTCATTTCTTTGAGTATCCTAATCTATCTTTTATTGTTGGTGAGATGAATTATTGAATCTCATTAAATTGTAGGTAACTTAGAATAACCAAATTAATTCTCAATTAAACTTGCTAACTCAAAAAGTTGAAAACATATTTCCTCCCTTACAACTTCTCACTACAATTTCCACCCCCATTATTTTTTCTCATCCACAGCAACCCTTGTGAAGCTTCACTCTCAGATCCCCCTCCCTCATTTCCTTCTCCACGGCAACCCGTCTCCCTTCACTTCCCATTATCCACACCTCGGTTTCTCCCTTTTCTCCTTCACCACCGTGGATGTCCATGGCCATAGGAGGGCGTTTTCTTCTCTTTGAAAACTTGAATTTCATCTCCTATCCACCTTGATCAGTGGTAAGCATGGATTTCGTTGTATTTTTCTTTTTCGCTCTCAAGGCCGAGAGGCCTCTTTAGCTCTTGGTGCTTGCATGTTGGTCCTCCCTTGGTCGGAAGCCGCATGCAAACTCGTAGATACTCTCTACTCATTGTTCTCTTCGTTTTGACGATCGTCGTTACACGCACCAAAATGGTCGGAACAACAAACGAACCCCAAAGCTTGACTACACGTTCTAGGTAAGGGGGTGAAACTTAAATTAGTCCCTAAGGTTTAGTGGAACTGTTGGTTAGAGTAATCAACTAAGTTACTCTAGGGACGAGGTAAATTACTAGTGTAACTATTTTATAATAGTATGTCGTGTGGATTTGAGTTTTGGCATTAACTCCGATGTAGCTTAATGTTTAGAGGATTAGATTTATATAAATGTATTCATGTTTAATTCAATTTCATTTGAATAGGAAGTCAGAGCATGAATAGAGTGAATGAGTTAAATGAAAGTTCATGTACATTGCTGAGAAATTTCCTTGCAAAATACCTTGTATTGCTTGCTCTGGTGTGGCCATTGTGGTTCGAATTTTGATCTATCCTCTCGGAAAATGTAGCACTGTATGTCTTGTTTAAAATGTCATTGGTTTCACAATTTTTGGATTTTTTTGTGATTTTTAGTGAATTTTATACTAGACTATTTTTGTCGTTCCGGCTTAAACACTCCTATGTGAAATGCTTTATTTCATGGAATTTTGAAGAATATGCTTTTTTGGATAGTTGTATAATTGTGTGTCTATTTCAATTTCAACTGGTTTCACAATTTTTGGATTTGTCTATTGTTTTTGGTGGATTTTACATTGAACTATGTCTTGTTGAGCTTGCTAGTTGGCAACACTGCTCTAACTCTATGCTCCCAAAAGTACCGTGAACAAATCAGAATGAGATAAGCCTTATGCTTATGAGGAATTGTATATTTAAGTGTCTAGTTTTACAAGACTTTGGAATCGTGAATTTTTGTGTGTGATTTTTAGTGCATTTTATGTTGAGTCATGTTTTGTTGTGCTCGTTGGTTGGCAACATTGTTGCAGCTCTATGTTCCCACAGTGTTAAGAACAAGCTAGAATGAACTGGGTTTTATGGTTTTAAAGAATTAAATATTTAAGTGTCTAGTTTTCAAATAAACTATAATCATGAAGTTTGGATGTTTTCATGATTTTTGGTGATTTTTCCATTAAGCCATGTCTTATTGAACTTGAAATCTATGGGCTTTGGTCCAACATTGTTTTGTGTGATGTGGTGAGGGAAGTGTAGTTTGAATCGAACTTTTCCTTTGGATGAAGTACAACATCGTGTGTTTAGTTCACCATGAGATTGGTTTCACAATTATGTGAATTTTGTGTGATTTATAGTGATTTTTACACTGCAGTTGGTTATTGTGATGTTATATGCATGATGAATCTATTTTCTTGAGTGGTATGTCTCTGTTGATGTGGAAAGGGCATTGTCCTATATTTTTGCCATGAGACATGGTTAATGATGGTTCCAACTAATTTAGAATGAGGAAGAATTGATGAGTAAGGAATATTTGGCAAAATTTATATGATGTGGGTGTGGATGAGTTCTAGTGGCAGAATTATGTTTTTATGATTGATATGTGATACAAGTTTGAAGCATATGCTTAAGAGGAAATTTCTGAGAAAAATTGAGAAGGAGTGCTAATGTGTTAGGAACTCCTATCTCAAAGGGCTACCCCAAGTTCACATTTTTCAATTTCTTGGGATTTCAATACTAAAACTACCCAAGTCTTCTTATGCTTTAAATATTTTATTAGCTTTGTGAAAGATTTGGCAAACTATGATTTTGGTATTTCAATAAAGATAAAACCTTTCTATTTTAACTGGAAAAGTATAACTTTGTATTTATATACATCTACAAATACGGAACTTAGATTTCCATTACCTTTACCTTATTCCACTCATTTCTATTCTTGAATTCAACCGTTAAAATGATCTTTCTCATATTATGAAATGAGGTACCTTGGATAAAAAATGACAATAGATTGTTTTTCAAATTTGATATATTACTCGGAACCGCTTCATAAAATCCATCCCACTAATAAAAACCAAAGAAAAGGAGTCAATAAACCATTCATGCATCATAACAACATGAGGATGTGAATATCTGGCTCCATAAGGAGTTTCAGTTTACCCATGGGGTAATTAACACCTATGTGGTGAAAAATGTCTTGTGCCAAGGTGTATTAACCATTTGGATATATAGCTACTGAATATGAGGCGCAGATCCTTAGGGAAAGAAGTTACATGATAAGATGTGGGAAACACCCGTAGGGTGTAAATGCTTTGTATGGAGTATAAAATGCATTGCAGGGGTGTTCTGGCGCCAAAATAATGTGATGGGTACCCCATGCATATACATGCATTAAAGAAGAGTGATGACTAACATAACATGAGGAAATGCATTGCATACATTATGTTTGACTAACCCTTGAATGACATAACTGTGATGAGTTAACTCTTGATGAGATTGTTTGGAATGTTGAAATTGTGTATGCTGGTGTTATTGCATGTGTTTGATTAGTTATGGGTTAACTCTTGATGAGATATGTGGAATTGTTGAGACTGCATGATAGAACTAATGTATGTGATTGATTAGTTGAGTTAACTCTTGATGCAATGTGTGAAATGTTGAAATTGTGTATATTGGTGTTAATGTGTAAGATTGTTTAGTTGCTACATATCATTAATTTTAAGCCATCTCATTGAATTATGTAAATTTGACATGTTTATGTGTCTATGCTGGTCAGCATGTTACTCTCCTGCCTAGCTTCTATGTAATCATAACCTTACTCCTTTCTTTTTGTGTTTGTCTTTTCTTGTTGTTCCTGCTTGTTGTCAAGCAGCAGATGAACAGAAAGTCACATGTGGATAACACTCAAGGAACCAGGTAACTAGACTCAGCATGGGATCCAGGAGGATGGAGCGTGTTATAGAAATGTGTATAGTAGAAGAGTAGGAATTATGTATAGGGCCTTAGTGTTGATAAAGGCCAGGCCTCTGAGGTTGAGTATGACCTCCACCTGTCTATGCCAGCAGACAAAGAAACCTTTCAGTTTAGGCCTCAAACTCCTCTCTCATCATCATCCTCTATGGTATCTGACCGCAAGGCGAGGGTGGCGATTGTTCTCACAGTTGTTGTTGATGTTGCTTTAGCAGTAAAGGCGCATGTCCCTGTAGAGTAGAGAGTTTCTCTAGCTCGGCCCCAAAGGGCTAGGACTAGGGCGGCTAGGACTAGGGTGGCTATAAGAAAGATTACTCTTCTTGCTTTCAATCTTTTTCTTGGTTTTTTGAAGGAGTGGGTTCTTCCAATGCTCTGAGGGCATCCTCTAAGCTGGCACAACAGTTGGGACAAGAAGGTTCTGAGGATGGAGATGAGGATGATGAGAATGATTGGGACACCCTTCATTACTCTCCCTTATCTAAGAGTCCTAGTCACTGATGGCAGAAGGACTTATCCCCAAGGCTGATGGATGTTGGATTGATTTTGAGCGAGGTCAGATGTGGAGTCTTGTTATTAGTTTAGTTGTTTTGTATTTGTTTTATATGTAGGCCACGCCAGGTTAGGTCCTGCAATTGATCTTCTAGTTATCTTGTACATTTGTATTTATATGGCAGGCATGTGTCCTGACCTACTTTGAGAAATTATGTACTTCCAATTTTTGGATAAATGTATGCATATGTATATATCTTTATGCACTTGTGTACTGTATATACAGTTTTGTAACGTTATTACATCCTTTCAGTTTCATTGGATGGATACTTTAGTCGATTTCATAAGATTATATAAACTGTTTATTAGGTACCAGGTGGAAAAATAAACTGCAATTTTAAACATTTATGTTTCTATCAAATTTCATGATATAGTATCGTATATGTTATCTACGATTTGTAAGTCATGTATAGATAGGAACTAATGTATTTGTCTTGTCACCAAATCTTTCTTATAACTCACTTGATGTGGTACTTAAAGTTTCAAATCTCTTTTGCCAAAAAATTGTTCGCCATTTCTTACGTCTTGAAACTTAAAAACCTTTATTTATGTAAGTCAAGTAGATGGTCATGGTCCTAATCCCGACAGCAGGTATTACAACATTCATGGAGATGCAACTTACCATAGAAAAACTCATTGATTGGAGTTCGAGCTAAAAGAAAGTAACTTACCATAAAAACACTCATTGATTGGAGTTCGAGCTAAAAGAAAGTAACTTACCATAAAAAAACTCATTGATTGGATTTCGAGCTAAAAGAATTAAAGACTTTTTAAAGCTTATCGTAGAGGTGCAAGTTAAAGAAGGTTCAAGTAGCTTATCATAAAGATGTAAGCTAAAGGAGGTTCAAGTAAATTAGATTTCAATTCAAGATTGTTACGTATTTACATTTTGAAGGTAAATACAACAATTTAAAGAGGATGAAAATAGATAGGGTTACGATAGGGTATTATATTTCATATTGTTTCGTATTTGTATTTGTCTTTTATATTTTGAGAGACAGTCCTTCCATTCAGTACCATCGAATTACTAAGATTGACAAGTTGATTTTCATCCTTGCTTGACGAATGGGTCTTACAGTCAAGCTCCCTTTTGTTTTTGCACTTGAGGGCCAATCTTTGTTTGGTCCAAGGAAACCTTTGTACGCCTTCATTACCTTTGGAGAGGCTTATGCTCCATAGAAACTATCTATTGAGATTGTCCCTTAGCTCATAGGTCCTGATACAAGGTTAAAATTCTAGTTTTTCCAAAGTGGTATCTCATTGATGACTTTGGTCCCCGAAAGAAATTCGGTTTAGATTGTTTTATTAAAAAATTAATAAAATGAGATTTAGATTGAATTGAATTATTTATTTTTAAATCAAATATTAAACATTATTTTTAAATAAATAAATTAATCTTTAAGTCTAAATATACTAATAACTTATTTAAAAATAAAAAACAAAAAAAACATATATGTTAATTAATTAATTGATTAATTATCCTACAATATAATTTTTTTAAGAAGATCGAATATATTCAAAAGTTAAAAAAAATGATGTATGTATAATTTTACTATGTTAGTTCCATACATAAAAGTATAATAAAAATATCAGTTTGGATTGGTTTAGTTTTGTAAATCTTATTCAAAATTTGATATAATCTAAAATGTTGAAAAAAAAATAAAAATTTCGAAAAAGTTTAATTTTCTTTATTTTTTGTTTTTTTTATTGGCTAGCAGTTTTATTTTGGATTAGATAACTATATACTCATATCCAAACTTGTTATCTGCATTTTTCTTTATCTTTAGTGTAGAATCATGGAAAAAAAAATTTAAGATTTTAGACCAAATTTATGTTTAATATTTAATATTTAATTTAATATAACTTAATTAATTATTTTTTTTTACTCCAAAATTGACCAAAGTTTTATTATTACTTTTTGATGAAATATTGATCGAAGTTTTATAATTATATAATTCTATCATTTCACTGTCAAGACAAATTTGATCTATCTATCATTTATATAGATAATATTAAATAAAATTTGAATAATTTTAATTTGAAAAAAATTATGTTGAACAATAACAATAATTACAAATATTATCACTAATATTTTATAAAAAAAATACATACATTTGAAAAAAATCATATAATTTAATTTTTTAACAAAATATAAATTATTTTTAAATTTAATTTATACACAAGATCATTGTAAAACTTTTATAAATTTAATGGTGACAGTATAAAACTCACAATTTAACAACTACGACTAAAAATTAATGAATTTATCATACATTATCAATATATTACTTATATTCTCAATTTATATATATAAAAGTATAATAAAATTTAATTATTTTATCACATTATCTTATTCATAAAGAATACATTGTGATGTAGTAATTTTTTATTAGATATATGTAAAAATATTTTACCCTGGCCTATTATTTTTTATTCAATAATTACTATTATTTGTTTTCATAAAAATAAATATTTTCTTTAAAGTAGTTCCTGTATGCATAGAGATCAAGTTTCTCTTATTTTTTTAATCTAACAATTGGATTAATTACTCGATAAATTCGTTATATAAAAAAAGTGAAGAATAAAAATAATAAGTATTCTTTATATATATATATATATATAAAGGGAAGGAGATGAAAAGGTATGAGAACAAATCATTTGGCTCCGGAAATTTTGCATATAAAATAGAAAGGGTAGATTTGATACTGGCAAACTAACAAGAAGCAAAGCAAAGACAGGGCACAGATCCACATGGCCATTGCCAATTTTCCATTTGACTTAGTTACAAGGCCGAAAGGAAGTAAAGCAATAAGAAGCAAGACTAAAATTGAAAGCACCTTTGTAATTAGAAGGGAAAATACTACTTAAAGAGTTGCTTTCAAAATATTTGACACACACAATGTTATAATTAAACGGCATCCCTTCAGCACAGTTGACAAAGACAACAAAACAACTCTGAAGCCATGCAGATGGAAATATGAAGCTTTTTGGGGCATTCCCCTACATGTTCTTGAATTCAGAAGGATCCACAAAGCATTACACACTATATATTGCATACGATCCAACATCTATACCATCTTGGACACTAAAAGTAGGTGCCTTCTGGAGGCTGGACAAGCTTCCGGTTATGAGGAGCTGCCATTTCCTTCTTCAGCTGGGTCAGTATATCCTCCATGGTGTACTCTCTTTGCCAATTTGCAAGAAGACCAAATTTCTTTGGTTCAACCTGTTGCATTTACAAATCTATAAATCTTGCCACAAAGATTATCTGTTATTAAGTTTGCAGGTTATCATGAATATGACAAGTGTCACAAGCTGGAGCTGAGGCAACCCGTGCTTTCCCATTGTTCCCTTCCCAAAAATCCACATCAAACTTGATTACAACTATAATAACAGACATCTCAAGTTATCACCAATTCAATTGTAAAATTAAAGTGAAAAACACGCACAGTTTATATATCCCAGCATGCACTGCACAAAAATGCTTATGAAATTGTGAAAAATTATAAATGATACCACTCCAGTTTCATGATTAACACATGTTATGTTGATCCGAGAATGAAATCGAACACTTGGGGGCTTTTCTGGGTAGTCTTTATCACAAAAGAGCTTCAGTTGATAAATTCTTCCTTCATGTACAGTCTGGCAGAAAAAAGATTAATGAGAAGAACAAAATTATAAGACCTGCAAGCAGCTTTTTAACTATAAACAAAATAAAAGCAAGTATAGACTAAGCACAAAGAATCTAACCAAATTCTTAAATTTGGACAAAAATCCATGCTGGCATGCATACTACACTAGACTGTGCTCCAGGAAATGTTATAACATATACTATATAGACATGAGTTGTATGGACATCAATTATAAAATGTTTAACTTCCATGCATGGAATGGTTCTGATTCTGATAAATTCAGTCAACCCCCTGCATGTGAATTTACTCTTTTAAATAAAATGTAAAGATTTTAAACGGTTATCAATTGCGCGCTACAGCAGCACAATGCAGCTGGATGTCACTTCAGATCAAGAACATTTTACCTATCAATGGTCAAACAGCAGCCACACATACATGAACGGTACATTCACATTCGTTCATGCCAACAGCACAAATAGACAGTAAGCCACATATTCTAACTTCGAATCCATTATATTTTCATCATTTCACCCACACATTTCAAATCAGAAAATTAACTCTCTTTTGTTCACTTCAAACCATTACTCAGGTTCAAACTTTGAAGCAAGTCTGTTGTCTTATCCTCCACCATGAGCTCATACCAACTTATTGCTGGCAGGCCATTCCCCAGCCAGCGTTTCCAGCACCCCCACTGGTCACCAGAGTCACATACCAGTCAACAGAGTCCCTAGCAACTCAACTCTATTCAGTGTGCAAGCCCCTCCGTCACCACCTGCATTTCTGGTTCATTTTTCCAGACTTTGTAATGCTACTCAACCTTAGATTTTTTTAAAAAAATTTTTAGACTATGACTTATTAATTGTGAATGTTTTTATTATGGGCAATTTTCCTTTATTTTTTGGTGCAGTTATCTGTGTTAATATAACTTATTTATGTTGGATCTATAATCTTCAGAAATAGTAGTTCCTACTATAGCATTTTTGCAGCCAGCCTCTTTATGCTGCTATCTACATGGGGCTGATAAATATGATTAGACACATGCATAAAGATTTATCTAGAGCAGTGACAGAAATATTTACATTATGGGGGCCAATAATGGTACCAGTCCAAGAACGCATATAAATATCATCACCATCGTCCATTCCATAACTAACTGTGCCATCTCCAATTCCTTTTTCTCCACGTTCAAGTTCCTCCAGCAATCTGAAGTTCCTAGGAACTGCATTTAAATGTAGAAAATTTTAACAAAATACACTCAATTTTGAAATAAGTTTGAACTAAATATTTTTTATTTGAATAAACAATGTAACTAGCCATTGCATGATCCATTCATGACAAGAATGTTCAGATTGAACCATGATATCATTCACTAAAAGATTTAACTTATACATCAGAAACTTCTACAATCACAAGGCATTTAGAATGAAGTTCAAATTTGCAGTGTTTTATAGGATAAACAGTGTGACACGAAAAACATTAGCCAGATACAAGAACAATTATAGCAACAACAACAAAAGCCTTATGCCACTAAATAAATTCGGCAAAAGAACAATTAGAGGCGCTAAAATAAATACAGCAGGTGACAATGGTTTTCTTCTCATTATAAATCCCTACGAACTCTTGATCCTCCACGCACTTTCCAACAGGAGAGATGAGTTACTTAATGCTCGACATAAGAACGCTTTATAGGTGTCTAGTTTTACAAAGTGTGCATGATACCGACACAAAACGTGCACCAAGAATTGACTATCAATTCAAGGCATCACTAACAATCTCACTACTTAAATTCAAAAACATGCATCACTTCAGTGCAAGGTGTCACAATTTCATCACGATCCTACATATTGCGGGAAATTATGGGCAAAAGCAGCCGCAATTGCGTGAAGACACCAAAGCATTGACATCATGGTTGAAATCACGATCGTGGACATTTTTTTAAAACCTTGCTACAAAGTTCAAACACACTTAACCTCAATGCATGAAGTTATGAAATATCATCAGAACATTCATTCAGCAGAAAATTACTACTAACAACAACAACCAACAAACGTAACACCGAAACATACACATTTCAGAGAAACATACGAATCCACAAAAATTACAAAAAGCTTCTTCAATGAGAAACAATAACAAACAAAAGAAAATTTGAATAATATTTCAGTTAACGTAATTATAAAAATTAAAAATTACCCAAAAGTATTATTTTATTGTTTTTGAAAAAACAAAAAATCCCAGGTAGGAAACCACAGTCAACGATCCAAAAATTTCACCGAGATAAAACGGAAGAAACAGAAAACCCCCAAGAAACAAATAAATAATTGAGTAAATAAAAAAGCGAACAGCGAATGTTTTATGTTTAGGTCAACGGCAACAAGGAAGGAACAAAATCGAAGGACCCAGAAGAGAAATTTTGGAAAAAAAAAAAAAAGAAGAAAAAAAGTGGGAAGAGAAAACGGCGTGGTTGATAAGCGTAGAGAAGGAGGGGGTGATTAGTGAGGGACTGACCCACGACACTGGATCCTCCTGAGCCAAGCGTCATGGATGGGTGGCGGAGGGTTTTGGTGAGGTGGGTGTGGCGGATCTGATCGAAAGAATCGAAATTTGGTGAGCGAAAAGGGGCGCGGAGAGGAAGGAGAATCTGGGTGGTGGAAGGCGATGAATGATGAAAGGGTGGGAAATGGGAATAAAGAAGGAAACGAGGGATTTTGTAGTGATGAAAGCCTGACGGGTGAAGATTTTCTCAATGACCATTGGTCCCCCGTTCGTTTTATGTATGGACCAAAAGGGCCCGTTCTCTTTCGGCCCACTGCTTAATCGTTTACTAACTTTTTATTAGGAAACATAAAATTGGTAATTTAGGAGAAATATTGAAAAACAGTTTTACTCTCGTTGAATCACACTAATTGCTTTTAATAATTATTGTCAAAATTAACTATTATGAATTGTGATATAATGAAAATCAATCTGTTACATATTTTTTTATATATAAATTATAACCTATATCTATATGAATAAAGAATTTGATTTCTTTAAGTTGATAAGACATATTTTAGATGATAAAGTAGAATAATAATTATTATTAATTAAAAAAATTAATATGATAAAATTAAATTCATATGTAATAAATTTTAAAATTTATCATAATCTCAATTTATAATTTTATAATTGATTTAATTATGCTTATTAATTTTTAAGAATCAAATATGATATTTAGGGTTTTATTACATACATGTTCAAACAAGCAAGTTGAACTTCAATAGTATAATATTATTAATTTAAATTTTATTTTAAAAATATTTATAAAATAAAATAATTTAAGTGATGATTATATTTAATAATATTATTAGTAATTTAAAATATATTTTTATGGACTAATATAAATGACTTATATTATTAATAGCTAATAAATACGTCTATTTTCATAAAAAAGAGTTTAAATCTCACTAATAAACTTCACTGTAAATTAATAATATAATAAAATTAACAATTAATATATTTAAAAGTAAATTAAGACATTTAAAAGTCGACATATCTATCTTATAAACAAGACCTAAAAATATTTTTATTTATTTCTTATATAAAATATTAGATGTAGTAGTATTTGATTATTTATCTCTATGTTCTAAATTTGAATAATTATTTCTAAATAAATAATTATTTTTATTCTTATTCAGTTATATAACAGTATTTATACTGTTTTTTTTAATAGCTGTGACATTAGGCTTCCATGTTTTTGAGTAAATTTTAGAATTTTTTCATGACATAATTTTCATCATTATATTTTCTTATAGGAACCTTGAGTTTATTAGTGATACTTGAAAATCTTTCGAACATCTCTTTGATAGGTTGATTCTCTTTCAGTTTGAATAGTTGTTTTTATATATGTATATACTAACATATCAATCTTAACTTTATTGATTCCATTATATGTTAAAAATTAAAAATAGAGTATATTACATTTCTTTAGAACCTTACATTCGTAAAGTGTCACATTCCAACTTCGATAGGATACAAGTAATGATATACTTAGTTCATTTATTCAACAATCCAATTTTATTCTATGATGGTCTTTTTTACCTAAATGTTGTATTTGAGCCAAAATAAAATTAAGTTTCTAATTACTTGTAATCTAAAATATAGCTTAGGTATTTTTTCAATGATCAAATTAAGTTTCATAATCAAGTAAAGTAAAGGGATATTCTAATAATTACAAGCACTAATATAACAAACAAATAAATGAAATATATCTTATCGATCTAAGAAATCCAAGCTCACGTGATCGAAATTATCATTGTTTTTAAAGGATTTTTGTTATGAATACAATTATTGTTAATTTTGAATTTCAACTATAAAATTACCTACAATTCAATTAACAAAAAACAACACAATTATCTCATTTAGATCCTAAATGGGTACCACAAAAAATTATAATTTAATAAAAAAAGCAAGGTACCAAGGAAAGCATATTCAAATGTTAAGGGGTACTCAGATGGGAAGTTTGGAGGTTTGAAAAATGTCTAAAAAATTTGTCTTAATCATTTTCAAGCAAGCTAACAAAATTTAATATGTCTTAAAAAGGTTACAATTGAAGTTCTAGAAGAATATCTTCATCTAAGAAAGAAAAACGACATACAATAAAATGTAGCACATACTCCAACATAAGTCTAATTAATCAATTTACTCAAAATCATCATTGTTACCGTTTGTCTAATAATTACATGAATTTATAGATAATTGTTGAATCACAATTTGATGAAAAATTCAAGACCTTTTCAAGTTATCTCAGTGTGAGAGAAATTGAAGTCCTAATCCTATAATGCATGATAATGTCATCCCTTTCTTAGGCAAGCACTACTCAATTCTTACGTCCATGAGTGTTGATTTTGGAAACTAATCTCTTAATACCAAATTTCTTGCCAATCCTATATCCCTTCTTTTTAATATTACAAACAGATGTAATATGACCTTTCCTATCATAATAAAAAGACATTTTACAAATGGGCTATTAGATCTCTTAGATGCAACAAAAACGTTTTTATAAGCTTTTTCTTTATTATTGTTATTATCCTTAATCTTGTTTTTTCAATCATAAATCTTTCTTTTCCTAGTAACGCATATAACTTATATTTTTCCATCCATCGTGAATTTAGCAAAGATCATTTTTCAAAATATCTATTTCATTTTCTAAAGTTTTGCAATTGGAACAATTAAGAAAATTGCAAATATTTTTCAATGAGCAGGTGTTACATGAGAAACAATCATGGATCATCTTTAAATGTTTATTTTGAATTTCAAACAACTCTTTTTTCTAGTTTAAAAAATTATTTTTCTAATTTTGAGATGGTTTTCTTTTGGGAATAAGAAGTTTTTCTAATTTCAAGAATTCTTTAAATTCTTCAAAGGCATCTTGCAATTCTTTGAATGTAAAATATCAAATTCAAAATTACTTACATCTTCATCTTTCTTTCTTATAATTGATCATTAGAAACATATTTGATTCTTCTTTATACGAAGAGTCTAGACTTCGCAATTTAGATCTGATCTAATGAATTGGTCTGAACAACCCTTAAATAAGGTTGAGCTTAAAAAAATAGCCTAAAAGACTATTCTAATGAGCTTTCCCAAACTAATAAAAGCTACAGGAGATATACAACTGATGGGATAGAAATAATTGCAAACTTCTTTTTTGAATCTTAGAAAATAGGAGGAAAGAGTCATGGCATTATCTTGCTCAGATTGGTTGTTAAGGTTCTACGTCCAGATTTTGCTCAAAGGAAATCACAATTTCAGCCAGAGGTGACCAATAAATAAAAAAAGATTATGTTTTATCCTTGCCATTTTCAATTTCTTTTGTTGAGGTTTTATTATTATAATTGATTAATTTATTTGAAATTGCTTTATGTGAAAATTGATAATAAAGCAATCGAATCACATGATAAGCACCATTGGTTTGAATCTTTGTTATGAATCTTATCTTAATAGAGTTAGTTTTATACCATCTAGTTCTGAAGCCAAAATTGTATCATGTGTGTTAATAAATAGAATTATAGAAACTAAGGCAATAGAATTATATGAACAACACTATACAGTTCAAGCATTCTAAAATTAATTTAGACTTTTATTTGTTTATTTGTTAGGCTTTTTTTTTTTTTACAACACTTACGCTTTTATTTGGAATTTGGATGTAGTGCCTTACATTTTTATGGAATTTGGATGTAGCACTTATATTATTTTTACAATACTTATACTTTTTATTTAGATGGATGATGCTAATCCATAAACTATCAAACTTAAACCATACAATATTTTTTTAGTTGTTTAACTTAATTATAATGTATGCAACATCTAACTTATTTGTTAAATGGTGAATATAAAGTAATAGTATATTATATATAAGTTTTTTCTACTTTATAAATATAACTTAGTTACTTTTTAATTTATAATATTTACCCAAAATTATGTTTATTTATTTTTTAATTAAGACTAATTTGGTTCAATGATCTACTAAGGATCAACCTAAGCATTTATATTGGCACTCCAAAGAGAATTTAGAACAAGCGAGGTTGAGTTAGTTTTCCGCTTTGATCAAGCAACATGATTTGCCAACTCTAGAGAAGTTGTTATCCAGTCAAACAAGACTTATCTTTTTCTTATATGTTTCCATTTTTTTATCCACTTGGTTCAATTCAAGCTCGTAAGGGTTAGCTTGATCCTTTTATTCAGGATCCTAAATGAGGAAACCCTAGGAGAGTCACTGATTCCAACTACTATCCATGTATGATCCATACTAAATTTGACCAATTACCCACCCTACCTCCTTTACATTCTTGACAACCCATTTTTTTAGGTACCTTCACGAGAGTTTAGATAATTCTGTCATTGAAATTTTGATATTAGTGTCATATCATTTTGACTTCAATAACTTAATATATGGTTAAAATGTTGCACTTATATGATGTTATTCAAATTCAATTTTAATCTTTATAAAAGTGTTTTGTAAAAGGTGTTAATAATTAGAAATTACTTGGAAACACTTTTGTTTATTTTTATAAGACTTGATTCAATTTAGATTTTCTTAAGGTGTTTTGTAAAAGGTTATAAACATGTGAAATTATCTAAAAACATTATGTTTTATTTTAGAGAAGCCCACCCACACCTTACGTTGTAACACCCTAGTTTTCATTGCATGTATTATATAATATGTTGTAATTATTTATTTAAATAAGTGCATGTTAAAAAATTATTTTGTTACTTATTAACAAGATATATTGGAGAAAATAAGTATTGGGTTAAAAATATTTTTTTTTGTAAGTAAGAATAACAAAAACAGCTTTTAAAACTCAAGTTGTGAATGAACCATGCCCAACAACTAAGCACGATTGTGCACAATAGGGAGCACGCCTGTGCTGATCTAGCAAAGTGAGCACACTCGTGCTTATGAGCACGCTTGTGTAGATTTGCAGGCCCAACAGTGATCAACGAAACCCATTTTGCTGCTTTATAACAGAGCAACCTATTGAACCATATGTGTCAGGGATCATTTGCTCAAAAATAGATGGTTTCCTCTATAGAGTCAAGAAGGAAAGCCCCTAGGAAAGACATTTGAGGATCAAGAGGAATGACCTTGAAGAGCGAAGACCTTGTTTGGGAGTCAACATTCCAAGTAAAGGGAAGTAAGAAATCTCACTCAAGGGTACAGGTATAACTGTGGGTAGATGGGTCATCCCTAACACCCCTAAAATTATATGTGTTTGTGTTATCTAAATGGGAGATTGAACTCCATGAGTTAGAACATTTTCTTTTTAATTAATTATTGTTAAATATATGATTATAATGTGTCTATTATTGGTGGTCTCTAAAGGAGAGGCTCAACTCCCTAGATTAGGTTGTTCATTTATAATTTTTGTTTTGTGAAATTAGTTATGTAATTTTTTGTATGTATGCAAAAACATAGAAAAGTATAACAATATTCAAAATTCTATGCAAAAATCCAGAAAATTCGAGTTGCCGGCTAAGAACAGTTAGTGTAGGTTGTGCACGCTTGCGTAGAGTCACGTTAACTATACACGACCATGCTAATGGAAGCACATACATGATGCCCTACTCGTGCCTACATGAGTTTTGTATTGTAATTGAAATTTACTACTTACTTGTTAAACTATATGCCTGTATTTCTAGGTTATTGTTGAATTGTATAGTTGAGAATTATGACATGTGATATGAAAATGAGTAATAAGGATAAATGTCCTTGAAAAGTGACCTAGTATGTGAGAAACAAAGATAGGTATGGGAGACATTTGTCTAGTGAGTAACCTAGTTTGTGAAAGACAATAATGGTGCTCATTAATCTATGATGAGTTATGGGATGAGGTGTCTAGCTTGTAAGAGGCAAGAATGGAGTGATGACTAAATTGAACTACATTTCATGTATCATTTAATGAAACAAATATGTAAGGAAGTAGACACGAACTTGAGTGATAAGGTCACTAAACCTCCTAGCGGCTACTTGGTACAAAAATCCTAATGGTAGTGATTGATCCAATAAGCTGGGACAGACGATCCAAGCCGAGTAATACTTGATGTATTAACAAAGGGCATTATGCTAATGTGAGACAACCAACAGAGAGGTTGAGTTGCATATCCCTAGCCTACTTTTTTGGATTAGAGTTGGTACCACATGACATGTGGAGTAGTACTAAGAGTACATTGTTATCATTCATGTGCATGTGTGAATTGTTTATTTTCTATCTTATAATTAATTGTGGGTTTATGTTATACTTATGTTGTATTCATATCATGAGCTTGAGTGAGGTATATTTCACTCCTTTTTGTTGTATTGTTTGTGTATAGATTGAATGTCATCTTGCAAGAGATGATGATTGAGCTTAGCTCCTTATTTACTACTTTTATCTTAGTTATTTTATTTTTGAATTTTATGCTCTGGTAGGACATATGACATCGAAGTGGTTGTAATTACTTTATGATTAAGTGTTTTTGGTTTATATTTTATGGTTATTATGATATTAGAAATTGGCTTTTTAGAGTGTCAATAGGAATACATGCTTATTTTTAAATTACAGTATATGATCAAGTTATGTGAATCCTTTACATATATTTTTAAGTTTAAATTTATTCTAAGTTTATTATTTTAATATTGTTTAGCATAGGGGAAAAGGGTGTCATTGATAGGTTGAGATTTAGTCGTCGTTTCTCCTATCAAAATACTAGATTTTTCCTATGTTAAGATAGCATAAAGTCAACCTAGGTCATTCTTCTCAAAGACACGTGGTTCTTGTATTTTCTAGTGTAAAAGGCTAATAAAGTGCATAATTGAGAAAGGTAGGATGCGATACTGACTCAACAAGAAAGTAAATAGAGGGGTTTTATTGGAAAATGTAAATTGGCAAGAAACGTAAAGGTTACCTAAAGTATTACAGAAAACTAAAAATTTACAAGCTAAGTAAAGAATTACAAGTTATATCAATCTAACGTATATTTATGATATCGGGTACAATGGGATCAAGGAAATGGTTTTGTTTCAGATTATTGGCATGCAAGTGTTTCCTCGCCAACCTATTTCCTAAGGCGACCACCTAACGTTCGTCCGTTACCTACTGAGGGCTTACGTAATCGTGGCCTTGAGTTAGTAGGGATTAAGCTCATGGTTGACGTAGATTATCCAATGATTATCTATATTATTACTTAGGTTGGTTCCAACCGGCCCCTAATCTAGCATGGTCTATTCTTAACATGCACAATTGTAACACAATCAAGAACAGGTTAAACTATAGGAATTACAAACATACAAGTGCAAAGAAACATATTCATTCATTGATTAGTCAAAATACCGATACAAGGAGTGGATTCAATGGAAAAGATGGTAACCAGCTTCCCACGACGACTGCCAGTTATAACTGCAGTGTTCCGCATACGATGCCCAAGTGCTGAGGGGTTGAATCACTAAGTAGTGTGCTAGCGCGCCCTGATAGTCTCCTCTTAGCAATCGGTTGCTACCCAGACACAGGTCTTGCACCTACTCGACTGACTAGGCACTTTATGAAGCACCGTGGAACAAAGAGAAGTGTGGTGGAAAATGGAGGTTAACGGTGAGCGTATAGTGCGTGCTTATCGATAATCTGCGCTACTTTGCTAACCAATGAACATCGCTATGCACCTTTATTTATACATGCATTAACTAACTAACAAACTCTATAACTGTAATAATTGAATTAATGGTTTTAACTGCCTGACTATAACAAACTTAATTGAAATAACAACTCTAACAGACTTGCCTAACTACCACGTGCTAAATTACATTTTGCACATGCTTGAATCCGTTGAAGTGGAGTCGGTCTTTTGATGTCGAGATGGATCCAACTCTGGATGGGAGTCAGCATTTGCTTTAAGGTCGGGATCCAGTTATGGAGTCGGCATGCGGGTATCACCTTGGACACGGAGTCGGCCTTCGAAGTCGGCTATACAAGAGTCGGCATCTAATTGCTGATGATAGAGTTGACATCATGAAGTTGGCTTCATCCGGCCTGGACGCATCTGGCCTATGCTGGGATGTTTATTTTGATTGGGACGGAATCAACCTAGAGGGCCTCGTTTGGCCTGGACGTCTTCCTCTAGCTGATTTAACTTCGTTCGGATTCTCCTCTAACTTGCAAACAAGACTTATATTTTTGTTAGCTAAAATCAATAACTTAGCCTAGATTTGTATCTTCCTTAGTTTAACCTTGGAAATCTAAATCTTAGCTAATACATGATTCTTAACTATTATTTATATTCTATTCTACCCATCTAAATACCTTATAAGGGGTATAAAATATGTACTATCAAACTTTCACACTTACTTTTTGCACTCTTGGGCAAAATCAAGGTTTCATTAAGAAAACTTGAAAAGAAAAAAACAAACAAACAAACCACAAATTGCGAGAGAAAGCTATTAAATTTAAAATGAATTCATTAGGAGACAAAGTCGTTTTAAGCATATATTCATCCCATCTTTAGCCCTCCAACCAACTATAAAAATCTATTCTCCACATCCAAATTAGATAAGCAATATCAAATTTCAAGCTTCAACCAAAATCAACAGAGTTCTTACCGAATAATTCTCTCTTTCTCTCAAGTGTTTTAGGCTTGTGTTTACACTCAAACATCCTATGTCACTAGCACTTTCAAGTTTTGACTAGCCTCTCTATTTTTACTGTTTACATGCATGCTCTAATGATCATTTGGACTTTTATTTGGGTTGTAACGTGGTCAGGGTAAAGGTGGAACAAAAGGAATGTACGTGAGTTTTCAAAGAATCTAAAGGGAAGAAAGGAGCAACGTGGAGTAAGTCTTATAAGTATGGAGAATTGACTCCAAGACACTACAAGTCTTCTTATTTAGATACCCATCTGGCTCTATTTTGGCCTTTATTTTTTTTCTTTTTCTCACTTTTTTTTGGATTTTTCCTTTTCTTTGGACTTCCACGGCTTCAGGTTTTACTTTTTGAACCCTTTTACTTTTGTTGCCACCTCTTATTCATCCATCATTTTTCTTTTCAACTCGTCTTTTTCTTTTATTTTCACCACCCAATCTTTTCTTTCTTCTGGCAGTATGGACCTCACTTCGGTACGCTCGTTTTTCTGTACCTTCTACTTGCAGGTTCCCTTAGTGTCCCTCCCCTACACTTATTGTGGATCCTACTCCCAAAATAATTTCAATGCTCCTTTGACCCCCCTCCCCCCCCAAAGGCTAAGGTGGATCATGGATTTTTCTGACTATTGGCTTGTAACGAGTTTATCAATCCAAAAGAAGGTTTACAGGCTCAAATGGGTTAACAAGGGATTTTCATTGCAAGGTGGGCTTATTTGGCCAGTGGTTTTATATGAAAGAGGGCCTAGATCATTTCATCATTGCATGCACGACAAAAGTATACAGAGAGTCAAGGCAAATCCTAGAGTAATCTAATAACAAATGCAAATTCACACAAGAAAAGAAGAGAATGGCAAGATGAAGCCATTCTTATGTACACAGCTCAAAAACCTTACTGGGTTAATTTCCTTTATTACTTCTGGCTTTAACTTAAAAAAATTTTAATCACTTATCGTCTACGGATGCAAATGTTCTCTTTTCTTGCCAAGTTGAAAAATTCTTTCACCTAAGACTATGTGCTGCCTATTCTTCCTTAGTTTAACCTTGGCAATCTAAATCTTAGCTAATACATGATTTTTAACTATTATTTATATTCTATTCTACCTATCTAAAGACCTTATAAAGGGTATAAAATATGTACTATCAGTCACACACATAGAATTAGGTTTGAGCATCAATTTAAAAGACCAAATTAAATCTATTATTTTTCTTTTGCCTAGTTCACTATAGCCCATGGCCTGCATCAAGCTAGCCTACAATGGGTCAGGTAGCTTGTTTTGTCACTTATAGGTATACTTCACTTGACCAACCTAATTTGATTTGAAAAAAAAAAAAAGATTGAGTTCAAACTTTCAACTTTTATCTAAACTTTATCTTTATTATTTTAATAATAAACTCAACAATCGAACACAACTCAATTTGAATGTGTTTAGGTTGGGTTGGGTTTGGTTGGCATATTATATTACCCCACACTCAACCTAACTATTCTTTTATCGATTTAGATCCGAAATGCCCCAAATCTAACTTGATCCATGATCACTCCTAAAAGAAGGTGACATATACGAATTTCAATATTGACGCATCGATTTTAACACAATGATTGCAATAATAAGAGGCAATTTTAGGTTTAACTAAGAGATGTCTAATTCATTGGTATAATGTTGATGGTGGCTTATACTTTTGCAAGATGGTCTCATGGTTGCTATGTGACACAATGGAGCACATGGATGAATACGAGTTGAGTTAGGTTATGTTTTAGGAAAACAATGGACCTGACAAACATAAGTTGGATTAGATAATTTTTTAATATTTTTAGTAACTTAACCCAAATAAGTCCAATTTAACTATAAATACATTGGATCAAGTTTTCTAACTGGCTTCATATATATAACATTTATTGTGTTAAAATAATAGCAAACAAAGATTAAATTATGAAAAGAAAAGTCTCTAAATTACAAATCATTCATCAAGAAACTATGAATTAAAGAATTATACCTAAGATAGAGAGCATGTTGGCAATCACATTTATAATTTCTTGTACCTAACTAGTGATAGCCTTATGTCATCTTATTTTTTTAAAAAAAAACTTGAATGTGTGAAAGCATGAAGAGGTTTGCATAAAAAGAACTTGAGATTATGGTTGGAGAGAAAATGTAAGCAATATTTAAATTGTTAAGAAATAGGTTTTTTTTTCTTGTTTACAACTATGATTAGAGATGACAAAAAAAAAACTAGTATCCATAAGTATCTAGGGATAAAATAAATGAAGTTTTTCTTTATCTCTTTATTAACGGTGCGAGCAAGGGTGGGTAGCCAAGTACTTATTGATACAAACCAGGGAAACCAAGAAGAGTCATAAAATAATGTGAAAAGAACTATAGGGGAGGGCCTTAAAGGACCCCTAACCAGGGGCATGTAGAAGAAGCTAGAGACTGACATGCAAAGGAACATGGACCTCCTTAAAGGGCAATGAGAGTCAAAAGTAGGAGCTACTTTGTTAGTTTACAGAATGTCCTCATGTAGTTTAGGAGCTTATAGCTTGTAAAAAGTAGGAGGGCCTCATAAGACTCTTTGGATACATGGCACCTTATGCATACATGTAGAATCGTTGGACGCACTTGGTGTCTATGGATGCTTTGTTTGGATGATGGGCTCAAACTACGTGTGAAGCCTTTTGAAGGTTCCGTGAAGCCTTTGGATGAAGGGTGTCCTTTGGACAACCTATATGGACAACGCGTTTGGACATTGAGCCCTATGGACACTCCCTATGGACGCTAGCGACCTTTAGACGATGGAAGACCCATTTTAGAGAATGCACCTCTTAGGTCAGTTGCCTTTGGACAAAGACTTCTCATGACAACTCTAGGCTTTAGACGAACCCTAGAAGCCATTGGAGGTAGCTGTTGAAGGTTCTTGCCTTTGGGTGTACAACCTTAGGAAGGCCTCTACTGGAAGGTTCATGAGTTTGCTTACATTTTACAGCCCAAGGTCTAGTTAGGTCAATTCAAAGGCTTTGTGTGCCTTTTCCTTGTATATATAATTTATCTTTATCTCCTTGTATCAATTTTGGTTCATTTTGAATGATATTTGTTTTTAGCAATTGAGAGAGTGAATCTCGTTTATTCTTGGATTAGAACACTTTATTTTTATTAAGTTTTCCATGAGGTTTGTGGCAAATCTCAATTCTCTTATCTGATTTTCCTTGAAAATAAGTGGTGAGCCATAACTAAACTCTTTCCAATTTTTCTATTTCAATTCCTTTTATCCTATCTTTAATTTTTGCGATTTACTTTACACTGATAATTCTGAAAAACCTAAAACCCTATTCCTAATTTCTGTTTTGGTTATGGTAATTGTAAAGTGTAAAGGATTGATAAGTCATATTTTAGACACCTCACAATAGCTTAAGATGGATATTATTGAGACTATTTGGTAACTAAGAATCACATCTTAGCTATGATTCAAATTATTGGCCTAGAAATAGGAAAAATATAAATATGTGCTAAATTAAGGATCTTAGCTAATAAGGAGATTGTATTCATTTTGCAGGCCAAAGCTAGGAGCGTCTCAGCCCAAAAACATTGTTTCGACCCAGGAGGATGTTGTCCCGGCTAGGCAAGTTCCTTCCCAGCCGAGCCTAGCTTCAGAGTCCAAGCCACTCCAATAGAGCATGTAACACGTAATCATTTAGGGAAATGATAGGGAAATCAGGAAATTGTAATTCAGTTAGGAATTATTTAGGAAAGACGTGCATAGAAAGGAACCTAGCATGTGTATATAAAGGGGCGTAAGTGCACGCTTATAGTGTTGTTGAATTTAGAAGCTCAATCGTATCATACACACTTCACATTGCTTACACTTTCTCTTCATCCCTCGATGGTGCATGGTGCTTCAGTATGGCATCTTGTCGATCAAGGAGGTGCATGTCTAGAATCTAGGAAGTCGGAGGTTATCAGAGGAGATCGCCTAGTATAGTTGGCGCACTCTGGTGGATTGAATCCTGAGTGCTCTAGCCATCCCTGGTGAACCATCATCGTTCTTCCATGGTGATCATTATGGAAAGCGAACTCCATGAATTCATATAACCATGTATCAATACTCTGTTTTGGCAATAACAATTGGTTTGCGTTTCCTTATTTCTTGCTTGTGAATCCTGTTCATTAATCTGCTTCTTGCTATGTCGCAATTATGCATTTGTGAGAGTGGATCACGTTAGGTTAGGCTGATTGGAATCGATCTAACAACTTAATTAGGTAATCGATAAGAGAACGTAAAATCAACCACGTGCATACTCCCTACCAACTAATGAGGTAGCGATTGTGTAAATCATCGATCGACAACGGACGAACATTCAGCAATTGTCGTAAGAATTCTAGGTTCGTTTGGAGTCACATTCTTGAGTACAAAATCGAGAACCGATTGCTTGTTGAATCTCTGTGTTGGTACAATGACTATTGTAGCTTAGTTTGCATTTACTTTTGATAATTCATTTACTTCCTGTTATATTCTATATTCCCACAGCAAAAACCCCCTGTATGCATTCAGTTGAGTCAATCGTCTTAGTCCAGACCGAGTCTGAGTCGCATCTATCCGAGTATAGTCCGACTCTATCTAAGTCCAGTCCGACTCCGTCTGAGTCCAATGTCTTTGTCCGAGATTGAGGCTAAGTCATCTCAGTTTGAGATAGAGTCGTCATTCCACACACACTTAGTATTTTGCATAAAATTATGATTTCCACATTAAGTCATAATTGAACACACTATGTCCTTGAGAGATTCGACCTAGGGTTGCATTATACTATAGTTAGCTCTAGTTTTATTTGATAAGCCACCATGACAGAAATTGTGTTATCAAGGATCCAGGTGATGTCAAGATGGTCCACAAAAGTGATCGGAATCAAGAGCAATCCAAATCCTTAATTTTGAAATATGAGTCGTATCAGGTGGTATCAAAGCTCACACGTTTTGGTATCTAATCATCATTATATTGTAATCCGCAATTTCCATTTCACAGTGTGTGTAATTGAAGCGCAATCTTCATGATTCTACATCATTCGAACTCACGTTAAGAGATAATCCACTTGGATGCACAATCTAGCTTTAATTCTTCTTACGTTTTAAAATTTTAGCTCAGGTTTTGCTCACCTAGCTTTTGTTTATCATCTAATTGGTGCAATTCAAGTTTTAATCAATTCAATTGTCAAATTACTTGGTGAAATTACATTTTCGTGGTTCAATTTTGAAAAAATATAAGAAAATAGAGCATCGTGATTGAGTTTTCACTACTATTTTGATGAAATCCATGATTGCGAAATTGTTTGTGATTTGAGAAAAGGACATGGTACTTATTTGAAAAAGATTTGAAAAAAAAAATTAAGTATGATCAGCTAGATCTATGACAAAATTTAGTGCTACAAAAATAGAGCACAAGGAAAACAAAGATTAAAAAAAAGGCATAACAGAAAGTTAGTTATAAATCCTCAAACAAGCCACATGTGCTTAAAAAAGTTTTCTGTTATTTTTTATCCTAATTGTTTTGTCTTTTAGTGTTGTTGACCTATATGGTCGTCCATTGACCTATACGAACATCTATTGACTTGTACGGTCGTTCATTTGGCTTTTTTAGTTTTTTCTTTGAGTTTTCATTTCCTAAGAGTTATGTTGATTCAAAGGCTTACACTTGCACAATAGAACCTTATTCGTGGAATCTAGGTTCTCTTTCAAGGCGTAAGTGAGAGTTGAGAGGAAAAAAGCAAGAGTGCATATTATAGAAAAAACCACCTAGAGTTCATACACAAGTGACAAGTGTAAACATGTAAGAAGTGGCGAGTTTTTGCCTTTTATTACTAACATTTTTTATGAGAAATTTCAGTTAAAAAGCATGTGTAATCATGGCTAACAATAATAGTGATGAAGTCAATAATTACTCTCTCAATCCAAACATATGATGAAGTAAATGGCCAGATTAGAGGAGCAATTAACTAAGCTAGGAGGAATAATGGAAGTTGTCAAGACTAGTATAGCAAGTTTCCACGCTAAGGTGGAGGCACTCAGCAAGAAGAAAAAGATTGCCTCGTCTATACATAGGAGTGTTGGCGGTAGAACTAGGAATCCAAAGGAACCATCCAAAGACCTTTAAGGCTTACGCCACAGTGAGAGGAGTGTAAGACAACATATAGAAAGGAGGTATTAGGAGGAGCCTTAGAGAGACAGAAGAAAGGGGAGGTGTAAAGAATAATCACATAAAGAAAGGAGGCAATAGGAGAAGCCTCAAAGGAGAGAAGAAGAGCCTCGTGGAGAGAGGCGAGACAAAAGGTATGAGGAACCCCATAAATAGCGAAGAAGGAGGTACTTTGAGTCACCTCATCGAGAAGAAGTGGAGGTCCTCAAGAGAGCCCTTATGGACACTCTCAAGTGTTGCGTTCCCCCTTTACAAGTGAAGGAGATGTGGAGTCCTACTTAGATTAGAGATGAAGGTAGATCAAGTGCTAGCATGCTTTAATTATCATGACTATGAGAAGGTCAATGACGCATATATGGAAGGGGCGACTCCTACACTTAAAGGACTTATCGCTAGAGGAAGGCTTAAGAGGATCCAAGAGGAAGTACAACATAATTTAGCCACTCTCAAGGACCAAGGAGCAGACCAAGAAGGCTATACTTTGTACCATTTGTCTAGCTACCTTGTAGTACTTTGTACCATTTGTCTAGTTTCCTTGTAGGCAATGTATAAAGCTGGAAACACTTTGTTTTCCTTGTACTTTCCTTGTATTTTCTAGTATATTACGCATAGGATAAGGATATGCTTATACTTGTATAGGATGAGAGTATGGCATTTGGATAAAGAGGTTATCCTAATCACCTAACCATATCCTAACTGCCTAACCATGTCCTAATTGCCTAATCTAACCACTAACCAAGGCTATTTGAGGACCCTTTGTACTTATACTTGTGACTTTTGTCATTTTTCACTTGTGAAATAAAAGGCGCTTTGCACTTGAAGGAGTTTTCTCTCTATTCTTGGACTGACCATGAAACCTCTATTCTCATCAAGCATCCATGATACTCATGGCGAATCTCACTACTCTTATCTAGTTCCTCTACAAATTAGTGGTGAGACTCCATTCCTTTCTACTCTATCTTTTTTCTTTTCTTCCTTACTAGTTTCTACAGTTCTTACATCTTCTTGGATTCTTAGAATTTCTTGCATGCTAGGCTTGATTCATGATCCGAAGGTGCATCAATTAGTATTCAGATATGGAAATTTGTACCTAGTAGCTGAATGCAACTTCAAATCAAGAAGATCCATGGAGTTTTTAGGTGATTTGGGTGAACCACTACCGAGTAAGTTCTTCTCCATTTTCTTGATTCAATTATTGTCCAATTTGCTTCATTTTTATGGGGTTTTGATTGCATAATCCTTGCCCTTAAATCTATGCTTCAGTTTGTATTAATTCCTTGATTTGTTTCTGTTCTTGAGTTGTAAAGTTCTTGATCCTTTGGTTGGGGTTTTGTCAATTTTCCTAGTTTTTGATGCATGCTAGTTAATTCTTGTGTAACATTTGATGTGCTATGATTTTGCCTTGCATCTTGCTACATTTAAAGAGTGTGAAACATGAGTGAGTGGCAAACACTTAAAGAGTGTGGCGAGGCTGTTTTTGTGTAGTGTGGTACTCAATAGTTAGAGGAGGTTTAAGAGGCTTTAGAGGAAGTGAAGAAGTGAAAAAAGGATGGGAAGTTCAAGTATTAGTTGGGAGGGTCTATCGCCTAAGTCTAGATACATCGTAGATACCATGAATGAGCTTAGAGAAAAGTTGGACCTAGTTGGAAAGGGACTTGATTCGATGCAAAAGGATGCATAAAGTACTAATGATATAAAGTTGAAGGGAGGATGGTTTTGGAGACCATACAGTTCTCTATGGAAGAGAGGCATGGAAGACATGAGAGGAATAGGAGGGAGGAAATGCATGAAAGGCATGATAGGAGAGAAGAGGATAGGAGGGATGAATTAGACATGAGAAAAATGTAAGATACCTCCATTCCTAGGGAATTCCTAGGGAATTGTAAGCCTGAGTTCTATATAGATTAGGAGCTCAAGGTTAAGGAAGTGGTGACTAGTTTTGATATACAGGGCCAAAAAGGAGTGAGGTTGGTGACCATAGCTTTTGGGGACTATGCCTTGATTTGGTGGACTACCATGTTGGATGATTGATAATTCATATTTTATACACCCTATAAGGTCTTAAGATGGGTATAATAGACTCTAATTTGTAGTTAAGAATCTTATATTAGCTAAGATTCAGATTTCCAAGGTAAAAACAAGAAAAATACAAATCTATGCTAATTTGTGGATTTTAGCTAACAAAAAAAGCAATCTCATTTGTGCAGGTCAAATTGGAGTCCATATGAAGTCAACACAGTTGAGATCGAAGTCGTCCTGGCTTGATGAAGTCGTTTCAGCCAGACGAGTTCCTCTTTAAGCCGACTCCGTCTCCGCATGTCGACTCTGTCTCCAGTAGTCAAGTCAATGTGCCGACTCCAACTCCTATAGCCAACTCCTGTAGCCGACTCTAGAGAGCAAATTCATCCCAACTAAGGTCGGAAGTGTCCCGACCGGATGTAGCCGACTACACAATGCCGACGCCATCACCAGCAGTTGGATGCCAACTCCTGTAATGTCGATTCCAGATGCAGACTCCCATCCATCCGGATCCCTCCCAACATCAAGACCAGATCCACTCCAGCAATTTTGAGCACATGGACAATTAGGAATTAGCACGTGATCATTCAGGAATTAGTTAGTAATCGTTAAGTTTGATATTTCTGTTATGACAGTTATTTCTGTTAATTCAGTTGGAAAGTTAGTTAGTCTGACATGTATAAAAAGAGAAGTGTAGTTCATTCATCGGTGTTTCCATGGTGCTTCAGATGGTGTCTAGTTGGGTAGCAGTCGATTTCTAGAGAGGATTGACCAGGTATCTAGCATGCTTTGGTGGACTAATCCCTTTGTACCTTGCCATCTTCAGTGGAACACTATAGATATGCCATGGCAGTCGTCATGGGAGGCTGAGTTCATCTTTCCATGTATTCACCCTACACTTCATGTATCGCTACAATGATTATCCAATGAAATGAGTTTGCTTTCTCTTACTATTATGTTTTTGATTCCTATTAATTTATATATTTATGCTCGTGTCACGATTATGCATGGTAGGAATAGATCACGCTAGGTTAGGGGGCGGTCGGAACCAATCTAGCAACTCTATAGGTAATCGATAGAAAACCTACATCAACCACGTGCGTAATCCTTGCTAACTCGAGGCTGCAGTTGTGTAAGCCCTCAGTAGGCAACGAACGAATATTAGGCAGTTGTCTTAAGACTTAGGTTGGTGTGGAATTGCATGCATAATAGGAATCGAAACCAGAACCATTTAATTGTTAACTATGGAAGTGATACGATAATTATACGTTTCGATAATTGTAGTAATTGTAATTTGCTTTTACTTTCATAGCCAATAGTTTACTTTCTGCACTTACTTAGATAGTATACAAAACCTCCTATTTTACTTTCCATAATCGAGTCCTCATTCTGCACTCTCAGTTTTGTATATTCTCAGCCCTTTACACTAGACTTCACTAGAGTCACATGTCCTCAAGAGATTCGACCTAGGTTGCCCTTATGCTACCTAAACATAGGAAATCTAGTTATTTTGATAGCTGATATGACGACTAAAATCAAGCTCTACCAATGTCCAACTTAATTATTTAATCTATGTCAAAGAGCTTTATGCTCTTGTTCGAGCCTTACAAGTGTGGCAGCACTACCTATTGTCCAATGAATTCACTGTCCACCGTCTATAACAACCACGAGTCGCTTAAGTACTTAAAAGGACAACATAAATGAAATAAAAGATATTCCAAATGGTTGCAGTTCTTTGAACAATTCTCATATGTCATAAAAGACAAACAAGGAAAGGCAAACATAGTGGTCAATGCCCTGTTCAGAAGGCATGCGCTATTAGTCATGCTGGAAACAAAGTTCTTGGGCTTTGAAAGCCTTAAGGACTTGTATGTGCATGATGACGGCTTCAAAGAGGCCTATGATAGTTGTGTTGTCTTAGCCCATGGAGGCTTATTTCGGCATAAAAGTTTCTTATTTAAAGAAAAATGTTTGTATGTGCCAAAAAGCTCAATCAAAGAACTATTAGTCAAATAGGCACGCATAAGAGGGTTGATGAGATACTTTGGTGTCCGTAAAACATATGAGGCCTTATGTGAGCATTTTTACTGGCCTTGGATGAGAAAGGACGTGCACCACATATGTGAGAGATGCTTGGTTTGTAAGATGGTCAAGTCAAAAGCATCGTCCAATGATACCCCTCTCCTCATTCCTACTGTACCATGGATTGACATTTCTATCAACTTTGTGCTTGGTCTGCCTAGGACTCATATTGGAAGAAATTCTATATTTGTGGTTGTGGATAGATTTTCAAAGATGGCACACTTCATATCATGCCATAAGAGTGATGACACCTGTCATGTAGCCAACTTCTTCTTCAGGGAAGTAGTAAGGTTGCACGAACTACCTAAGTCCATTGTTTTTGACAGGGACTCTAAATTCTTGAGTCTCTTCTGGAAGACCCTCTAGGATAACTTGGGTACCAAACTGTTGTTCTCCACTATATGCCACCCTCAGACAGATGGCCAATCTAAAGTGGTGAACAACATGATGTCACAACTACTAAGGTGTTTTGTGGGAAAAAAATCTAAAGACTTGGGAAACTTGTCTACCATATATTGAGTTTGCGTACAACAAGGTAATCAACAAGACAACATCTCACACACCCTTTGAGTTGGTATATGGCTACAACCCTCTATCACCTTTAAACTTAGTGTCATTGCCTATATCGTCCAAAGCCAATCTTGAAGGCCAGTCTAAGGCCCATTCTATGGTAAGGCTGCATGAAAGAGCTAGGACATTCATGGAGAGGCATGGTAAGAGATACGCTAAGAGAGCGAATAGGGACAGAAAGGGAAGAGTTTTTGCAGAAGGTGACCTTGTTTGGGTCCACCTTAGAAAGGAGAGGTTCCCTACCTTGTGGAAGTCCAAACTACTACCACGAGGGGTTGGACCTTCCCCAGTGCTTAAGAGGATAAATGATAATGCCTATGTCCTGGATATGTAACATTCTAAAATTTATTTAATTATTTTTAGAAATAAATTTCATTATTATTATTATCAATTTTATTTTAATTATTAATTGCTGCAGGAAATTATTTTATTAAATAATTGCATTTTGAAACTGAAATGTTATTATTATTATTATTATTATTCTTAATTATGGTAGAAAATTAATTTAGTACTTAAATATTTACATTTAATTTTATTTTAATAAAGGAGTTAATGGTTTTATAAACTGATGAGGTATTAATCTGAATTATTTTCATTTATTAATTTAATTAATTGAATTAATGGGGGGCTGACGGACGGGTCAGGGTTGACACGACCCAGTTAGAATATTAGACAGATGTAATCAGTTTACCCCAATTTGTGTTTTGCGCGTCAGACGGCCAGACCTAGAGGAGAGAGAACGCAGATCTGCAAGGAGGAGGGGCTAGGGTGTTCAGATCTACATTAGATCATCACTGTTCTTCGCATCTAAGGTACGTGGGAGATGGGTTCGGTTATACGTGAATGCGGGGGTGTACGAGTAATGAGGGCAATCCCTAAGTCCCTCTAGGATCTAAATTCTCAAATTTGTTTGGTTATTATGTTCTAAAAATGTTTTAATCGGTAGAAAAGATTCGTCAATGTGTATCGTGGTTTTGGTTGACTTAATTGATAATGTAATCGGTTTCCTTTAGTGTGAAGGAAAACCTTTAGAGGAAATCCCAAAGGAACAAGAAGAACGACTTTGATGAACATGTTTTCTTCATTATGCTTCCAAGTATGCAAATATGTCAGTTCTATCTCACTATTTGGGTTTCATTTAGATAAGAAAGAGCAGTAGGGTCTTCCCTAGGGCCCTTATTAATAATTGTTATTGTATGGTGTCTTGTGGCAATTGAAGGGAGATTAAATTCTTGGATTAATGTTTTGTCTTAGTGTGATTTTCGTTTGAAATTGTATGGTTAATCATCTTAATTATTTGATTCTCGTGGTTGTTTATGGTTATTCATGGTTGAGGTTCAATTTGGGACTCTTGCGTGTAATGGTGAAATTGGGTGGAATTCAATGGTGTTTTATGTGCGTTCTTATAAATAATGATTTATGTTAATGATGGCTAAATTGATATGATTTTGGCATGATTATGGACTGTGTGAATGATGTATGAATCATGAGAATGAGAATGTGGATGAGAATGCATTGAGCATGGACATGAGATGCATGAGAAGCCAGACGTGGCTATAATACCCTGGCCATATGTGGTGTTTAACAGGGGACCCTGGCCAAAAGTGGTGTTTAACAGGGTGGACTAATGATGGGGGACATTCATATGCATGAGCCATAGGTGGTGTTTAACCATGCTACACGCCGGCCATAGGTGGTGTTTAACGGTTGTGTAGAATGTCTTTGCACGGGCCATAGGTAGTGTTTAACTGTGCGACACACCGGCCATATGGGGTGTTTAATGGTGTGGCCATCATTAGTGATAACTAAGGGGATTGAGGAGGTTCGGCCATGGTATGAAGTTTCGAATTGAGATTCTTAGGTGTGGTGATGAGCATATGCATTGTGCGAGAACATGTGCATTTTGTAAACATGAATGGAATGTGATTGACTTTGAATGCGATGGAACGTGTGATTGATATATGAGTATTTGTTAACTGTTAGTAATTTGGTACGGTAATGGGTGGGATTTGGGGTACTATCTGCATTTATATATGATTGAATGCTATTTCTCACCATACTCTCTTGTGGTTTTCTTTTAGGTAATGTTGAGGGCACTCGTGGGGCTGAGTTTTGAAGAGGCGGGATCTTGCTCTGATTTGTGTGACATCGGGGCTTGAGATTTAGAATAGTGGTTCTATGTCTTTTCCTATGTACGTACTTTTGCATCTTAAATATTTGAAAATGATGGGCATATCAATCACTCACTAAATATATACAGAAATGAAAGTGATTTATATATTTGAAATATGTGTCAAACACATGAATGACGTGTTTAGATCAACATTAATAATTGATGGGATAATTTTTTATGTGTACTTAATGTTTGAACACGATAATGACCATGTGAACCTTTTATCCTTAATACGAATTGAGTTTGCTTGGTTTTATCTATTACCTTGTCTTCCTTTTTATTTACTTGATTATTTTAATTTAAGTATTCGGGGTAGAAGGGTGTCATAGGATATGCCCCAAGAATATGGTGGTAGTTGTACTTTTAATGTTTTTGACTTGTCTCTCTTTAATTCATGTATGGACAACTTGAATTTAAGGACAAATTCTTTTAAAAAAGAGGAGTATGATACGAATTGGGAAGACCATGAAGAGTCACAAAAGGACATGGTAGGAACTACAGGGGAGTGCCTTCAAAGACCCTTAACTAAGGGCAAGTTGAAGAAGCTAGAGATTGACGTGCAAAGGAGCATGGACCTCCTTAAAGGGCAAGGGGCGTCCAAAGTAGGAGCTACTTTGTTTATGTTTTTAGAATGTCCTTGTATAGTTTATGAGCTTATGTATTTTCCTTTACGTAGCTTATAATAAGTAGGAGGATCTCGTAAGACTCTTTAAACATATGGTGTCGTATAGATGCACATAGCGCCTTTGGACGCACTCGACATATATGGACGTTCCGTTTGGACGATGAACTCATATTACATGTGAAGCCTTTTGAGGGTCCCATGAAGCCTTTGGACGATGTGTTTGGACGTTGAGTCCTATGGACGTTGGCAGCCTTTGGACAATGGAAGACTCCTTTCAAGGAATGCACCTCTTAGGTCAGTTGCCTTTGGACGAAGACTGCTCAAGACAACTTTGAGCCCTAGATGAAGTTTGGAAGTCATTAGACGTAGCTACTAAAACTTCTTGCCTTTAGGCGTACAACCTTAGGCAGGCCTCTATTGGAAGGTTCGCGAGAATTTGCTTACATTTTGCAGCCCAAGGCCCAATTAAGATAGTTTGAAGGTTTTGCACGCTTTTTCCTTGTATATATAGCTTATCTTAGACTCCTTGTATCAACTTTGGTTCATTTTGAATGATATTCACTTTTTAACAATTAAGAAAGTGACTCTCGTTTATTCTTAGATTATAACACTTTATTCTCATCAAGTTCTCCATGAGGCTTGTGATGAATCTTGATTCTTTTATCTATTTTTTCTTAAAAATCAATGGTGAGCTATCTCTAAACTCTTTCCATTTTTCTATTTCAATTATTTTTATTCCATCTTTAATTTTCACGATTTACTTTACTCTAGTAGTTTCAAAAATCCTAAAATCCTATTTCTAATTTTTTTTGTTATGACAATTGTGAAGTGTAGAGGATCTAAATAGAGTCAAGATGGTCCACGACAATGATTCCAATCAAGAGCAATCCAAATCCACAGTTCTGAAATACAAATTGTATCACTTATGCATGTGATACACTTAAATTGAAATTACTTAAATACACTTAATTACATACAAAGTAAGTTGTTTTGATTTATTTTTAATATAAATATATGATTATTTTTATTTTTAATTTAGTTTTTATACTTTTGTTTAAAAATTTGTATTTAACAATATACATAGATACTAGTGAATAAAAAAAACTGAATACCCACTTATATCCATAAAATTAATGAATACTTCTTAACAAATACTCATGAGGGTATAAGGTGGGCATGCGTTTAATTTTCATCCAAGGATTGTGTATGTGTGTGTGGAGCAAATTCAGTGAGATGACTTTTATTATAAGAGTGTGAAAAGAGTGAATCATGACCGTTGAATTAAATCATGAAAGGTTAAAATTAGAAGATAAATTTGTGTCATTATTAAATAGTCATGTCATTATTAAATAATTAAAAGATAAATTTGTGTAATTTTTAAATGATCACATGATCATTAAATAACTTTTAATTCATTCATATATATATACATACACACAGAAGGGATTTACTTATTTCAAGAGATCCCCACTCTTCATTTTCTTGCAATCTAACTTTTTTAACGTGTTACACATTTTATTCGTTAGATTAAAAAAAAATTAATAGTAAAAATAAAAAATAATTCTCTTAGAGTAAGTGAATCATTCCTATGTGTATATATATACACACACGTGCACACTTAATTAAAATAAGGTTTTAAAATTAAAAAAAAGAATATTTAAGAATAAGGTAATTTGTTTAAGTGATAACATTAAAAAAATATTTAAAAAGAAAATCAAACTAATAATGTGTAAAATAAAATAATTTACTTAAATATTTGCTTGATGAAGGGTTCATCACGTGACTCGTTAAGAATTAAAGTATATTAATAATTTGTACATAGGTTTGAATTGAGCTAGACATATTTGGCGCATATTAAGTGATAGTAGTTTAATTTATGGAAGTACAAATTTTTAAAGTTATTTGATCATAATGTGAGGGGAAAATTAAAAAATAATATTAATGATATTTTTTTAACACATTCTATCTTCTTAGCTTAAATTCACGGGAGTTGAACTAAACATGTTGGTCTCAATTATTTGGTGGGTCTTATTTTTTAATCAGTAGAGTCACGAAAATTTTAATAAGAAAGAGTGTTGAAATGAATATGTTACAAACTTTCTTTTATTCTAGTTAATTATACATACATTGTTTATTATTTTAATTTTCTACTTTTAAATATATTTTTTGCTTTATGCAATTTATATGTTGCATTAATTTAAGAAAAAAAGCATGCAAACAAACAAAAATTACATGTGCAATGCATGAAAATCTTGTAGCACTCATGCAAAACAAATACCGATGAAATTGTTCCTAGTCATTATAAATTTGTTAAACACGGTCTCATTTTTATGTTTTACTTTCTTATTTTTATTCCTCTTTATATTTTTCTATTCCTTATTAGATGACTAAATTTTTCTAATTGACACAGTCTCATCTCTAATATTTTTCTAGATATTGATATTGTAATATGTTTATTTTAATATCAATAAAAGTTAATAATATATTCTTCTCAACAAAAAAAATATTAGTTGAAATTCATGTAACTCCTATTAGTTAAAATTTAATGTATAAAATTTAAAAATAAATTATAACAAATATTTGTATAATTAATTTAAATTCAAGCTTTTAAAGAAAAAAATTTAAAAACGACATTATCAATCTAAAAAATTAAACTATTCTCAAATGAATATATTCTAATTTAATTTTTAGAGATAAATTATTATATTCATAGTCGAAGAATATATATCCATGGATAACCTATGTGATATATATTAGTTTATTATTGCAATCAAAATTCATTTTGAACTCTTTTAAGCTATAATATGTTGTTTAGGATAAAAACATCCTCTGAAATGATAAAAGACACCTAGCAGAATTTATAAGAATATAAACCTCAGCACTTTTGTATCTTTCTATATTTTTATATAAAACTTAAATTTTGATGATCCAATTATTGATCATATTTATAAATTATTTATATTAAGTCTTGTAACAACTAAGAGTATATATTTCTAAAAAAATTAACAATAAATAGATTCTTTCTTCTAAGTGCGTGTACTGCACATTGTTGAATCTGTTTTTATATACATAAAATGTTTTTTTTATGTATTTTATGCATATAGCTATCATTAAATTGTAACAAAAAAATTTTGGTAAATTTAAAGATGAATTTACTATTAAAAATGATAGTCTTGACTAATTTAATGTTGAAATTTAATATTTTAAAATTTTTAATTATTTTATTAAATTATTATAACAATAATAAGTGTACTTAATGCTGTTCTTTCATTAATTTTATTCTATAAAAATATTAAAATCAAAATTTTAAGAATAAAATGTTAAGTTTTAATTGAAAACAAGTAAAATAAATTTAGTCTAAAAAGAAATTATATTTTAACTTTTAATATTAAAAATATTTTAATGTATTTATATTAAACAATGACAACGGTAGTAATTATATTGTTCTACTTAATAAAAATTAAATATTTTTAAAAAAGAAAAATTACATAAATCTAACTATTTATATTAAAACAATTTTATATAATTTTAATTTTTAAGTTTACATACTATATGTTAAGCATATTTTTATTTGTAAATTATTATCTAATATTAAAATATATTAAATATTAAATTAATAAAGCTAAAAATAATTTAAAACAAATTATTAAGCTATTAATAAACTAAGCAAGCTAAGTCAAAAAAAATAAACAGGTTGAGCTCAAGTAGTTAGAACTGTCAAAATGGGAGACTCGACTTGTATATCCTTCAAGTTGCTGTCTTTGGGTTACCCGAAGCTTTTTAGCAACAGAAATTAGCGATCAAAAACAACGATCATTGTTAGCGACAAAAACTAGGTAAGCTGAAGGTTATATTTTTGAAATCGATTTAGCGATCGAAAAATGAGGTAAAAAAAAAACAATTGCAAAGCGACAATGGTAGTGATTGAATAGGGAAAATGAAAACCTTTGCGACCGAATTAGTGATCGAAAAATACTTTATATATATATATATATATATATGAGTATTTAGCGACAGAATTAGCAATCGAATATAAAAATATTAAAAAATATAAAAACGAACTTTTAGTGGCCGAAATTAACGACGGACAATAGAAAAACCAATACCTTCAATTTTGCATCGGAATTAGCGGCCGAACATTAAAAATGTTTAAAATAAAAATAGCAGTTAGCACGGAATTAGTGACCAAAAATAAATATAAAAAATAAAAAAGGAACTTTTAGCGACCGAATTAGGGAACCCAGTACCTTCGATTTTGCGACCGAATTAGCGACCGAAAATAAAATAATATAAAATAACAAAACTGAACAATTAATGACCGAATTAGCGACGGAAAAGGGAAAATAGAAAACTTTGATTTTCTGACCGAGTTAGCGAACCAAATATAAAAAATTTTCAAAATAAAAAAAACAATTATCGATGGACTTAGCGACAGAACTTAAAAAATTGGACTATGCAAAGGTACTAGCGTTTATTTGTAATTAAAAGAGTATTTTAAGTTTTTATTTCTTGTAATGATGGTTACGAAATTTATTTTAAATGAAGTGTGTGTATTTTTTAAAATAAAAATAAATATAGTATTTGTGTATTTTAATTATATATAATTTGGTTGTTTGTGTAAATAATTGTTTTATTTGTAATTAAATAAGTCCTTTGACTCTATATGTTTTGTAATTAGTGTATTGAAGTTTATTTTACAAGAAGTGAGTGTAATTATTTTAAAAATAAAGTAAATTTAGTAATTTTATATTTAAATTTTATATATTTTCTATATTTATCCAAATAATAGTATGTTTAGTAGCAATTTTTTAATTAAATGAGTAATTTGACTCTATATTTCCAGTAATTAGGGTGTTGAAGTTTATTTTACATGAGGTGACTGTTATTATTTTTAAAATAAAGTAAAGTTAGTAATTTTTTCTTTAATTAAATGAGTCATTTGACAAGATATTTTCAGTAATTTTTAAGACGTCTTTCTTTTACCCCCATTAGTATGTAGTTCTATTTAAGTTCAATGGGGATCTCTTTGTTTATATCATTCAATTCATATTCTTTATTTAAAAAACTTTATTTTTTCCTCGTTTCTGGTTTTCTTATCCATTTTTTTTGTTTAAGATGATTTTTTATGTTTTTTCAATCTTTATTAAGTGTTATTTTTTAAATGGATTCTTTTTATCTCTGTTATATGTAATTCTTTTGTTAGTATTTAATCATTTTTTTATTCGGTCTAAAGTCCATCTTTTTTCTCTTATTATTTTTATTTCATATTTATCTAAAATACTGTATTTTTAGTTTTCTTTAACGTAAGCTTCTATATATTATTCATTTATAACATAAAAAATTAGTCTTACGAAAATAACTCTTAGCTCAACTTTTTACATATGTTAACCCATTGGAGTCAAAGTAATAATAGATTTACATAAAATTTTTAAGTTTAAATTTCATTACCGTAATTGTACATACTAAATTTTTTTATATATGCTTTATCATAAAACTCAACTTTTCAATTAATATTTCTAATCTTCGATATCATACATTTAATAATAGTATGGAAATTGTATTTCAAAAGATTTCCATTTAATTTTTCCCGCCTTTCTTAAAATCTTTCCCGCACTTCAAATGTATCTTTACTCCAAATATAATTTAGCAAATCTCCCTCCTTTCCTCCCTACCCTCTCTTCCTCCCTAGTGTCTTCTTACCGTTGCCCAGTGACCACCGTCGTAGCCATCACAGCGTTCCTAAGACCCTGATGACGTTCTCCTCCGCGCCTCCACCTGAACCGCTGCAACCCACCACCGATTTGTGAGCAGATCTGGTTTTTTCGACGATGACCCTAATGTTTCCAGCAACGAGTTGGTTTTCCAGCAACGACCCAAGCATGTCCAGCAGCGAGCTAGTTTTCCGGCAACGAACTCAGTGTTTCCAGCAGCAATCTCGCTTTTCGGCGACGACCCAAGCATTTCCAAAGCGACCCCACCCTTTGTAGTACATATTCTTGCTTGTTGTATTGTTGTATTTTTGTATTACTGTATTTGCTGTATTGTTGTATTAATTGTTGTATTGTTGTATTGCTATATTTCTGTATAACTGTATTGTTGTATTAATTGTTGCATTTCTATATGGCTGTATTGTTTTATTAATTGTTGTATTTCTGTATTGTTGTATTGTTGTATTGTTGTATTGTTGTATTAACTGTTGTATTTCTGTATTAATTGTTGTATTGTTGTCATGTTCTATTGGCGTATATGTAAAGTCAATTTAGAAACAACTTTTGATGTCTCTCATCAATGACTTATTCCTGATACATGTAGCTAGCAATGCATGCCGACCTAGTGCATGTGAAGGTCTGCCACAAACATGTAGTTTAGAAAATAGTAATTAAAAGATAACATTGAATAAGGAAAAATCTTGTAGATGCAACTAGTCAATAATTGAAATTTATTTGTATTATAAGAATGTTATACATACATTAAAAGTTGTTTGTTTATACAATTTATTGTACCTCGTATAAAAAATGGATATTCCATAAAATCAAAGGTGGATGTATCGTAGGTTAGATGTTAATAAACATTGGATGAATGAATTCACTGAAGGAGTACACGAGTACAGGCAACACGAAGATATAATAAAGCATATGATCCATTCATATTTGCACAACAAGTTGAACAAGTTTATTACACAACATATCCTAAGGGATATCACGATTGGTTGGCTGTAATCAAGATAAAGGTGAGGAGTAGAATTGTTAATAGTACATTATCTCAGATTGAGCAAGAGGCTCTGTACCAAGATGATGACTTTGTTAGGCTCAAGTAGTATTGAATGTTGACTCAGATGTCATTAACGAATCTCTTGCTGACATTGATGGTGGTGGAGAAGAAGTAGACACAAAATTATTAGATCAAATAGAATTTGATGAACTAGACGAGGATGAATACATAACAACTGAGAGTGAAAGTGAGAGTGATTTAAATGATACATATATCTCTTAGGTAATTTATACAATAACCTAAATTACATTTGTTGTGTTAATTACTTTCTACATTTGTATGACCATTGTTTGTAATAATTACTTGTAGTAATTATGATGGGAAAGATAAGCGACACATTTTGGTGTCATAAAAATGATCAGGCTTGATTTTCTAAGTTCGATTAGTTTCCTAAACCCTAAACATTTTATATTTCACTATATTCATTAATCTTTAGTCCAAATAATGATATATAATAATTACTACATACATATGACAAACAGAGGTACAAGTGATGGTCGTAGACCACCTAACCGTGGCAGAGGTCGTGGTGTTAGTCAAAGAGGTCAACTCACCATCAACTCTCCTACTTCCATAAATCACATCTCAACATCAGAGTTCACAATTCCCATTCACCAACATGCCATACTTCCTACAGTTGAAGAGGAACCACAACCTATCAAAGTAGGTGATATAGTGGTCACACCTTCAACATTACAAGATTCATTCACACTTGAAGGTCCATCTCCACACTCTCAACATGCACTGGATCAAAGGCCTTTCCTTCAAGTAATAGACAATGAGTAAGTCAATTTTAATATAATAATTCATCTTTTAAATAACATTTTTCAAATGTGTACATTCACAAAATCATTCTCCATAGATTTACATCATCCCATGGTCTTGCTCGTGTGATCTCATGAATCATTATACAAAAATTTGATGAACCATGACCGAGTTGGAAGAATGTATGACTTGAAGTTCGCGACCTATGGTTTGGAGAGTTTAAGGTAATTTACATTTTTGGTTTAATTTCAATTGTATTGTTCTTTTTTATTTTTCTATTTTGCTTAATTACTTTTTAATGCAGAAAGAGTATAGTTGAGATCCATCACAAGAGAAAACTATCAAAGTCATTTTTGAGTAAAAGGGTTCACACATTTACAAAAATACAATGAATAAGATTAGAAATAGTCATAGTGCAACTTGGATTCCACCCAATGTTCGAACAAGTTTGGACGAACATTGGGCTTCTACAGAATTTCAAAATAAGAGGTCGATTAACAAGGCAAATTGAGCTATTGATAAAGGAGCTTGAGTATCTTGTGGTGGATCTATATCTACATCAACTCATTACGAAAAAATGGTAATTTTAATTGCTTTTTATTTTACTTAATTGATTAGTTATATTATAATTTCAATTTTTGTTTAAATTTAAGTAGGTTACACAACTACAACGATCGCCAACTGCTTGGGAGGTGGTAGAGAAAACCAAAAAATTAAAGTCTGGAGAATTGGCCAATGACAAAATTCATGAACTTGCGGTAAATTCAATCTTTTACCTTTTTTAACATTACTTTAAAGTTTATTAACTATTAATAAAAGTCTAATTAAAGATTCAACTTTTTTTGAAGCTAAAATATGAACAACGATGACAAGAAGTCCAAAAATCTACCAAGGAGGAAGCAACATTTGCAAATGACTCAAATTCTGTACCGATCAACGACAATGACATATATTTAGAAGCTGTAAGAATGAAAAAGGGAATGTATATGGACTTGGGAATTTAACCAACAAGTTTGTGCATTCAACACGTATTCTGATTAATAGAATAGACATGTTAATGGTACAACAAATGGAAGAAATGCGTGAAACAATTCATAGATTGAATAATGAACTTCAGGAAAAAAAGGCTAAGGAGAAGTCACTTGAGGAGAAAGTGGTGTAATTATTGCATAATCATGAGGAGCAAAGTGAGTAGATTCGACAACAAAATCAACAAATGCAACTTATTTTACAACACTTGTAATTGAAATATCTTATGCCACCCCATTGCACCACATAATAATGACGACCATGGTGATAATTCTTAGGATGGTATCTTTAAGATGATGTAATAGACAATATTTTCACAATGTTTAGGATAATTATGTTCATAGTTATTATGATTTTGAATTATTAGTAATCATGTTGATACTTTTAATTGTTAATGTTTTCATATATAATTGTTTATTTTAAATTTATTATTGTATGTTATTTATAGTGTGATTAAATTTTTTATTATTGATAAATATTTAGTAGGTTCATAATATATATTACTAATTTTAAAAAAACAAAGGAAAAAAGAAAAATTTTAGTGACCGAAATATTCGGTCGCTAAATCTGCCGCTAACCTAATATGCAGCTTTAGTTTTAGTGACCGATTTCAGCGATCGAAACTTTTATTATATTATACTTTCGAAACATATTAGTGGCCGATTTTAGCGACCGATCATTTAAATATAATTTAATTTCAAAATTGATTTAGCAACTAAAATAGGCATCCATTTTCGGTCGCTAAATTTCAAACCATTTGTATACCAAATTATATAGCGACTGAAAATTTCGGTCACTAATTTTGCCACCGAATCAAAATCAATAACTAATTCGTCTAGCGACTATATAATTTAGTATATCAAATTACTTACCGAGTCAATTTAGTTGCTATTTTTGTCGCTAAAGGATTTAGCTACCAAATTTCATATTTAGCGACCAATTTTTGGGATTTAGCGTCCGATTTTGATGATAGTTAATATTGAATTTTTTTGTAGTGTTATCAAGTCATTGAGTGTACGAGTAGAGTAGTGACTAGGTAGCTACTTACCAAGCTACTTATTTACTTTACCTACTAGGTATTTTATTTTTAACTTTTTTATTAGGTCAACCTGATCTTGACCCAATGAACCACTTGAATTAAATGTGTTAAACAAAAAATATTTGATTCTATTTAAACCACTATTTTAAAGGCCAAGCTTAGCCTAACTAATGAAGTATTTTGCTAGCTCTACTTTCGGTTAGACTTGTTTAAGTAAATGAGTCTAGCATAAATAACTAATTTTTTTTATTTCTTATTTCACAAATAAAGCTTAAACTTGTGTTGGACTTATTTACACCCTTAAATGCTTGGAATAGTTTGTTAAAAATATTATGACTAGTTTATAAGATGATTTTAATTTATTTTTATAAGCTTCCCACAATAGTTTATAGGAATAGTTTAGGCATAACTTATAAAAAAAAAAGATTTTCAAATTTTGTCATGACCAAATATACAAATATGTATATATTTCTTTTGTTTCTTTATCCAAATTAAATATTTTATTTTTTTTCTTCATCAAAGTTAATATAAATATTAACTTCTATTCAAAACAAATTACAATTATTTTTCTTCCTTCTCACTAAAAAAATATAATTTAATTAGATATATCTATATTTTTATGTTATTACTATTAATTTCATTTATACGTTAGTGTATATATATATATATATCCTAATGTATAGTTGTTGAATTTTTATAATGATATACTATTTTTATATACTTATACTTATTTATACATGTGAATGGTGAATATTTTAAATGAGTATCATGATACTTATTTTTGTCCTTTAATTTATATTTTAATTATGCTCTAATTATTAAATATTTTAATTTTAAAATTATTGATAGGTACATAATAAATTTTGTTTGTGTCACGTAATAAATAAATAAATAAATAAATATATATATATATATATCCCCTTTGTAGTTGCTGAATTTTTATAATGATAAACTAGTTTTATATATTTATATTTATTTATACATGTGAATGAAGAATTTTTTAAACTAATATCACTACAAGAATTTTTTGATTTTGCTACTAATTTTAGCTACCATTTAAATTAGTAGCTAAATCCTAACTAATTAACTATTAATTAACTAGAATATTATTTTTTCTAGCTAAATTGAAGTTATATTCATTTATACTTCTTATTACTACAAATTAGCTAGGAAATAACTACAAAATTTACTACAAATTAACTAAGATTATTTTCTTAACTAATTTGCTACTTATTTCATGCTACCATTCAATATTATAGTAATTTTGTAGCTAATTATTTCTACTAGAAATTAGCTACAAAATAACTATTGATTTTAAAATTAACCACAAAATTATTTTGTAGCAAATTTTAAATTTTCTAGTAGTATATCTTGATTTTAAAAACTATATGATTATAATTTGTACCATTAATTTATATTTTAATTATGTTCTAATTATTAAATATTTTAAAATTTAAAATGATTGATAGGTGCATACTAATTTTTTAAAATTTATGATACTTTATTTTTTGTTTATTAAAAACTAAAAATAGGTAATTGATTATAACTTACAAACCATGAACATAAAACGTAACCAAATGGATTGAGCTAAAATAAAAGATTAAAAAAGAAAACAACAATTGATAAAATGTACAAGAACAAATTGATAAAGAAAAGGAACATTGGAGAAATGTTTTACTTAGAATTATAGCTATAATCAAACATCTTTTTAAAAATAATCTTGTTTTTTTTTAGAACAAATGAGAAGATATATAATTATGAGTAGTTCTAATGTGAAAAGATATGCATGTAGATGTGCTATAAATCATTTCAAGAGGCCATATTGCAATTACAGGAGAAATGCTTTGCATTGACTTCGGACTTTAAAAAAATAAAAATGGACAGAGAGAAAACGTATAAGTAGAAAAGCACGTTTTGATGAAAATATTAACGATGGCAGATGAGATCACATATTCAATTGAAGAATTTTTTCATATTGAATATTTTTTATGCATATTAGATTAATCTATTTCTTTTATTAAAACACAATTTTAATTATTTCTACCGTATAAAATCATTTTTAGTTTTTATTTGAATAAAAAATTTAAAGAATTAGATCAGCATGAATTAAAAGAATATTGTATTAGTCTTAATTTTTTTAAGATTTACTAAACATTTAGATATGGATAATCTTGATTTATTTTTAGAATTAAAAATATTGAGAGAAATATTAAGAGAATAAATTAAAAACTCCAATATAGAAATATTAAATTATATCAAAACATTAATTTTTTTTTAAATGTATGCATTGCTTATAGAATATTATCCACAATATATGTAACTGTTAAATTTGAGAATAATAACGTTAGAAGATAGATTAAATGAATTAATTATCTTATTTATTGGAAGTGAAATATATCAATTATAAAACTTCGATAAATGATTTCAGCACCTCAAATCACCAAAAAAATAAAAAATAAAATTTAATAACCAAAACTTCTATACACGACCCTAGTTAGAATTCTTTGATACTATATATAAGTCTTTAGATTTGTAACAAATTTAATCCCTTAATAATTAATCCAAAAGTTTATAAAGTTTTAACTAAAAAATTAAAAAATATTAACAAATTGTCACGCAGAATGTTTTTTTAATTCCCGTTTTATTCTCTTTGTAGCTCTTCACCGATTAAATAAATTCAACTATAGTCCGCTACTGTTTGTATCCTTCACTGTAATGGTCTTCAACTCTCCACATTTTTTTTAATAATGAAATTTCAACAAAAGCCTCTGCTCAGTACTGTTGGAACAACACTGTAATGGTTCTGGTTCTCCCCCAAAGTCAAATACCTAGTCGATGAGAACACGTGTTGGGATCTATGGAGGAGTTGAGGCTAAGTTAGGTCGTGGTCGACTCCACAACCGATGCACGGGAGGGTGATGGCAGTGTAGAGGGAGGTTACACTGTGCAGCATGTTGGTGATGTTGAGAGCGAAAATGCAAGTAAGGAAAATGAGTTTGCAAGTGGAGGACATGAGGCAGATGAAGAAGGAAGAGGATAGAATAAGGATTAAGAAAATAGATCACATGACAACTTTTAATTTTTTTTTATTTTTTAATTGGAATTTTATAAATAGCTAGATTGAATTATATTAAGGATTTAGGTTATATTTAGCGTCAACAAATCTTAACATATTATATATATATATATATATATATATATATTATATAGTTTTAAAGACATTTTTATCTTTTTCATGTGCAAAGAAATTCTATCATACTTTTATTCTCTTAAATTTATACAAGAAAATCATTGTCCCTCAAATTTATATAAAAAATATTTTTATCATTAAATTTACACAAGAAAACATTCGTTATTCATCTCACATCGTAACTTCCAGCAACTCATACAGTAAATTTTCTCCATTATTATTTAACTTCTATTTTTTATTTATTTTATTTTAAGTTTAATGAAAACACATAGAAACAAAAATGTCTATTTTCCCGTTGTCTAAATTTAAATGTAATTAAACATTTTTTATAAGATCATCATTGTCATTATCTCTATTATTATCATTATTATTGTTATTGTTATTATTACTATTATAATGGTGATAGAGATAATAATATTGACAATATTATAAGAAGGTGTTTAATTGATTATTAATTCCAACCACAAATTTTGGTTAATTATAATCTAATGATTATAATTAAAAGTTCTCATTTTTTTTCTTTTAAAAAATTTTAGTTTGAAATGATGTATAAAGAAAGTATCAAATTATATTATTGGAATTTATATAACTTATTATATCATTCGATAACTTTATATAGAATGTGAATTTTATTAATCAAGCTGCTAGATTAATAAAATTTGTATTTTATGTGAAGTTATTAATAGTATAATAGTTGTTATAAATTATATCATTAGATTGTAATTTTATATAACTTTTATTGTTTTGATCAAAATTTATTAAAATTGAACAATAATAAGTAAATAATTAAATAATTTATATTTTAATATATTTTAAAAAATATATATTATATTAATTTTGATAAATGTAGATGAGATATCAAATAATTTTGTATATACGATCTATGTTAAAGTTCAATTCAATGATTGAATGAATAAAATTTGTATTTTATACAAAATTATTAATATAATAATTGGTGTAAGTTATATTAGTGTTATCTGATTTTTTCTTATACTATATATATATATATGGGGAGAGAATATTATATTTACAAATAACATAAAATAATTTTATATTATTATCTAATTAAAAATTATTATATATAATAAATTTGTTAATTTTTACTATAATTATCTTAAACAATTCGAAAATTTAAATTACAAAATGTAACAAATAAATAAATAAAATTTAAGCTATGCCTATGCTTCACTGGGATTTGAAGAGGTACTTTGTAAATAAGCTATCGAAAAGTTATAAAAAAAAGTTACTAAAGGATTTTTTTTAAGCCCATTCTTTTATCTTTTCTTTAATAAAAATAAGTTATCTATCTTTTTTTAAGAGTCTTTGTGAAAAAATGTTTGACCTAATTTTTTCTTAAAATAAAAAAAAGCTGGCCGAACACTATCTTGTAGATAGTCGCATATTAACTATTTTAAATAAATTTATATTTTTCTACATTCTATTTTAATTTTTTAAATATAAACAAGGATTCTACTTTTTGTATTAATGTGAAAACTTATCTATCTCAATATTTGTGGGTCGTGTTCTTCAACTATGAATAGATTTGAATAAGAAAAAAATACAAATAATGATACATTTTCTTTCTTTTGATAATAAAATAAAGAAAAAATTGAAAACAAATTATTTTATTTTTTCAATTTAAATTCATTTTTTTTTATTTTATCATCTTTATTGTCAAACGACCCTACGCTAATAATATATTTAGACAAGAGGAAAGAAAATAAATAAAAAATACAATGATTTATTAAATTATAAATAAATTTTTTTTTCTAATTTTCACTTAATTAAAATTTTAAATTTTGTATACATCCTTATTTTGTTTCTGTAAATTAATGAGAGGCTAATTGTATCATTAATGCTAAAATAATGGGAAAATCAATGGTTGTTTGTTAGGATCAATATTCACACGCGTGAAACAGGAAATGCGTGCGTGCGTACGTGCCACCTGACTAAGTAAAAGCAATGCAACGCAGTATGCTCTTTTCTTCATTTCCACTCCACCCTACAACACAAACACAGCCCCGTTACTGATGCCGTAAGTGCTTCCATTCGATTCTAGTTCCTAGATTAGATTAATAATACCATTGCAGAGTTCCATCGCACCTTTCAGATTCTTACGATTCAAAATCACTACTCTCTACGCACCGTTTCGATCCCACCGACTCGTCCGGAGCTTCAAAGAGGAGGCTCAATTGCACCCTGGCGCTTCTAGAAGGTTCGCCTCATCACTCTCCTGCTACACTCTGCACGCTGTTAATCCCCGTACTGAAACGTTTTAATCGTCTTTACGCCGTTTAGTTAGGGTTTCTTGTTACTCTCTTTATTCATGCATTTTACCCGATCAATGAAATTTCTATAACCGGTGTTTCTTCTTGTTTATGTCATTATAAATAGTGAACACGTTTTCTTGTTCGATTCTGCGGATATTGTGAAATCTACTTTGCATTTTACACGTTTTATCTTGTTTTTGTCATTATAAAGGGTGAACATGTTATTGTTCGTTTCCGCGGAGGTTATAAAATTTACATTGTATTAATGTGAGCTTTGATATCGTAATCTCGCAGATGTCACTTTATATAGGTAATCTGTCAGAACATTCTCGAAGAGATGATCTCGAGCGTGTTTTTCGTCGATTTGGACATTGTAATGTTCAGCTGAAAAGAGATGGCTATGGCTTTGTAGTATTTGATTTCCCTCCGGATGCGGAAAAGGCTCTGAGGGCACTGAAAGGTAGAAATATATGTGGTGAACCACTGACACTAACGTGGTCCAATAAACAGCCTAGTCAGCCTAGTACGCATTTTTCTAGATTTGGTAGGGGTGGTAGAAGAAATTTGTATGAGTTGCAACATGTGAGGAATCCTGATAGAGTTGGGTATGCGAGAAGGAGAATGGGTTTCAGTGGGTGGCCGAATCAGAAGATGGGAAGGGGAAAATCCATGGAAATGCCTGGCGATGCGAGGGGATATAATCATGATAATTTTAAAGATTATGTTGGGGAAGAAAAGGATTATGGGGGAGATTTTCCTGATGAAGGTGGAGGAGTTGTTCCTAACATGGAAGAGAATGGTAGATGGGGTGAGCCAGATCATGATCCGATGGTTGACAATGGGAATGGGAATGGGAATGGTATAGAATTTGATCGTTATGAACCTTACCAGGGCCATGACAGGAAGCTCGATAATGAAGATTATCATGTTGGTTACTCTGGTGGTTCTCCTGCAGCACATTCCCAAGAGAATATGGGCAGAGCACAGATTAGCGAGGATACCTCAAATCGTCCAAATGGCTCAAAATTCCATCAAACTTGTTTTATATGTGGTGGTCCAGGTCATAAAAAGCGAAATTGTCCTAAAGAACATTCTTCACAGAGAAAATATAACAGGTTGGATATTCGGCAAAATAATAGAGTAGACAAGAAGCATAAAGGTGAAGATGAACATAAATTTGGATCTGGTTCCTGGGCGAAGCTGCAGTCAAGTGGGGATGCTTTGCCAATGAGGCACCAGAGAAATGAGAGGAGGTTGTCTGGTTCACGACATCACCATGCACCACGGAGAAATGAATCATCCCCTGTAACAAGGGAAAATGATAGGCATCGAAAAAAGGAATATGGAGGAAAGAAACGGAGCAGAAATGAAATAGAATTGCCTAAAAGAACCAGGGAAAAGATATCCAAGCGGTATGTCACACCCTCTTTGCGGTCAGATTACTCTGCATCTCGCTCTCTTTCAAATTCTCAATCTTCCAAGTCATTGTGTAGGTCTAGTTCCCGTTCTAGATCGAGATCTGTGTCTTCTAGATCACATTCTTCATCATCAAAATTAAGGTCTTCCCCAAAATCTCGGTATTCTAAAGACAAAAGTTCGAATTCTAGGAGATCAAGCTCCCCTATGTCATTGTCTGTATCACTCAGTCAGCCTTTATCATCATCTCCAAATAAAATACAGTTGAATTCAAAAGGCTTATCCATTAATGGTACATCTCTTGAATCATTGGATCATTTGGTTGCACAGGGCCAACAAATTGGCAGTAAAATGGAATCAGAGAATCATCAATCCAGGGATGCAGGTATTGCTTTAAATGGAAAAGCTGCAATGGTGGATGGTGTGGAAAAGGGCAAATTTGTACAGGAGGATAATCATGAAAATCATATTTTCTTAAAATCATCTGATGGAGTAACAGATTTAAATGAACCACTTGTTGATGGGAATTTATCTTCACAGATAGTAAAAAGGACAATGGGTCTTGGGCATTCTGGAACACGGATGTTGGATGATATTTCAACAGAAATTCAGAAGCCTGCTTCTGAAACTAATGTCAATCCTCATTCTGACCTTCCAACCATTCTATCCACGGAGGAGATGCACATGGTTCTTAATAACTATGGCTTGGAACTTCCAAAGGATGATGAAAAAAAATTAACAATTGATGCCTTCTTTGGTTGTGCTCGGTTGTGGCCTTGGCATGTTGTTTATTACCGTAGGTTGAAGAAAGGCCCAATTTCAACTGAGAACTATACCAGGCGGGTTGCTCAGAATCAGGAATTTGGTATTGTTGATAAGTATATAAGAAGCAGTAGTGGATGGACAGAATTCACTCTTGAGAACTCTCGATAGTTCATCCTGCTAGGAATGATGCCAGAGTGGTAAATTTATTCTCATAGGAGCCATGTATCTATGTTCTACACTGTCTTTTTTGAATGGCTCTCATTGGAATTCAGATGTGATTATTTGGTAATGAGAGTAAAGAAATTTGCTCAGGTAATTATGCAAATCATACTTTAACTCATTATATTGCTTTGCTTACCTGTAGTCTCCATGCAATTATAGTGCAGTGCCTTCTTTTACAAATGATGACATTTATAACAATGGTAGTATGCCAAACGTTTGAATGGTGTACAGATTCTGGAATGACAGGAGTCTACAGTGTTTTTATTAATGTTCTATTTGTTTTCTGTGCTTGCTTAAAAGAAGGGGGAGAAGATCTCTTAACTTGTTTACTGTGCTAATGAGTTTATTGCTGTGTACATTTTAATGCTGCTATGCTAGGGGTGACAGCTAGGAAGCATGAACACAACTGGGCAGACATGGTACATTTCTAGTAGTATAAGATTTGGCATTGCTGAACACATTATATAATGAAAAAATTAATATATAATCATTAAATGACATATTAGCTGAACAAGTCATAAATTCATTTTAAAATATTACAATTATTAAATAAATATTCTAATTTTCTGATCCACTATATTCAATTTCTATCTATCTAGTTGGTTGTTGTCTTTCAATTATTACCTGAAATGGTTATATTGGTTTTGCTCTCTGGTCTTTACTTTTTAGTTAGTTAATTAATTAATTAATTAATTAATGGCATATTATATTTTGTATTTCGATCATGGCTTCTACAAGGCTGAGTAATGAAAGACAGAAACACCCACTCTTCACATCATTTTCCATCGTAGTTATCAATCCTAGATTAGAACAGCTGGCCCCAAAACCACTACAGTGGGATAGTGCATAGCAAGATGATTACTATTTTTAAGATTATGCATACAAGTTAAATAGTTTATTTTATACTACATACACATACACATAAAAAAATACCAAAAATTAAAGACATTTATAATTAATTTTAATAGTCAGAAGTCATTTTAAAGCTAAACACACAAGTTAACATAAGTCAAGGAACACAAAAGAAAGAATCAGAACAGAGACCTTTCTGAAATTATTTATTTTTTTAAAAATGAGATCTCTTAGAGAAGTACATAAACATGTCAACTGTCAAGACCTGTCTGGAAATAAAACAAGAGGTTACCCTGCACTCTTCTTAACACAACACAAAAAATAAACAAAAAATAGACAAATATAACACAGATGCTGGAAAAGAAAAGAATAGACTATAGAGACCTCTCTTAATTGGGGATGTGAACATGACATAAACCAGAAGAAAATTGTGCTGTGGTGTGTGAAATGAGGCTTGGCCAGGAACAACACCAGAGTGCTGTAGGCTGGCTGGAACACTGGAGTGCTGGTTCAGTGGTCAGAAAGGAAGGTGGTCTCACTTAAAATTGAGATTTTTGGTCCTAACTGTCAAATATGAGCGCGAAAGCAAAGTGCATTTAGTCTTGAATCAGAAACACAGGATTTGTGATGTAAAACATGGGGAGGTGGCAAAAATACCCCGAATGACTTCAATGATGCCCCAAATAGAGTTAGTAAATTGTGGAGTTTGCCCTGTGAAAGAATGATGGTTGCATGGCCCATGATTTTCGGGATAGCAGTGCTTTGTGACCACAACTCCCACTAGTGACTGGAGGTCTGGTACTGCATGATGACGCTCCTCTGATGGCAGCATTATAATATGGTGTTGATAACTATGCTTTCCACTAACCAAATATCAAGCTTATTTAACCAACAATCGTCTGATTATTAGCCAAGGTGTTTGTGACAAGAGACGTGATTTAGTATGGGTAGTAACTTGTTGACAATGGATAAATTATTGATTAAAAAGCATGATATTTGGTTAGTGGAATTAATACAGTTGATGTGTGTAAAAGTAAAAGTGTATTCTTTGGTTTTTGGACAATGGACAGGTTGATTGAGACAATTGGATATTGCAATAAAAAGCAAACATGGAAAAGGAAAAAGGCAAAGTTAACACTTTGAAAAACAAAAAAAATGTCTAATGTGTCATTTATAAATATTGCAAAGCAGCCTTGAAAGCCTTAAAAGACTAATGGTAAGGATGAGTAGAAAGAGTGAGAATGTTGAGGGTTAGAGACTGGAACGAGGATCACTGTGCCATTGTGAATGCGGAGAGAGGAAGATGGCCACTGTGCATGAAGTTTGCAAAGGATAAAGGGGCTACAAGAACTTAATTAGCTTGACCTTAGTTTTATGTTGGCTGTTTGGGTGGGCTACATGGAGTAGAGCCAAGTTGAATCTCTGTCCATGGGCAATAAAGGGGCTACACCACCTAAACATGTGTCTGTGTCGCTGGTTTTCGGAAATGTGTCCAACAACAGTATGCCAAGCTTCTTGCCAGGTTTGTGCTTCCTAGAGTATTGGTATAGCACTTTTCAGTTTTATGTTAACATTATGAATGTTAACGGTGTCTTGCTTATAACTTCATTATTGATGATGGATATTAAAATCTCAATTTAGGGATCAAGCTTCAAATCAACTGATTCCAGCTAGTTCCCACAAGAAGGATTTAAATTGTTATACAATGCGAAACTACTAGCCAAAAAAATCAAATGAATTTTTTCAATACACCATATAATTATGATACTGAAAATTTGGTTATGCTGCATTTCCAATTTTTTGAGTGGATTATAAGAGTATAAACCAGCTTCAATCAACTGTTTGTTTTTCTGTTGGGGAGTCCTATCAGAATCCATGGATTGTGAGTTTTGTGTTCATAGAGTAGCATCTTAAGCCTATTGCTGTGTATCTAGATTGTAGAAAACCAACAAGAGAACAGAATAAAAAAATTGTAGAAAATCATGGTTGACGTTCTTATCAACATTCAAAGGAAGCACCGAGTTGTCCCTTTTTATTCTAGTAGCAAAACGAAAGTTAATGTGTTTTTTCTTTCTTGGTCTGCATTAAATGGTTAACTCTTTATTAATGCACGTGATTTTGAAAGTCTATCTTACTGAAATTTTGTCTTTCTTGAAATCTCCAAGCTTTTTTGGGAACCATATCTATGATTCATCTATAAGCACTGGATCAGTTGTTTTTGTCAGTTCATGCATTTTGGATTTTCCATTATATGAAAAAGTTATGGTCTTCATGAAACTGTAATTGCACATTGATCCACTTAAGAAACTTGGTCAATTACATGGATGAGTTTTAAGAACTTTTCTTTTTCTCTTCTAGGGTTGCTCCGGGGAGAAAGTAGGAAAGGATTTTTCTCTTCATTCTACGGTATGTGCAGAGAACAAATTGTGGAGACACCGCTTGACTTTTTGAAGAACCAAATTCTTTACCTCTTTATTTTTGACTTTTTGAGCCCCTAGAGTCTCCAACTCACTTTTGTTAGTGATTGACAATGGATTTGGATCCTCTTCTGTCATAGTACCATCCTGTTGGAGAGATAGAAACAAGTTTTCTTGTGCAGGGAGCATGATGGTTTATGGGTTACATTACTTGTATGTATTAAAAATTGTGTATTTATCTTGTAATAGGAATGTTTACTTTTTTATTTAAAACAGGAGAATCCAGATTATTGACAATTTGTTAGTTTTTATATCCTTTGAAAAATCAAAAGTTGTGTTGGAGATATTATAAATATCTGATAAAATATGATTGGTAACTCATTAAGAGGTTACAAATATCTAAATATCTCATTAGGAGATTGTGAACATTGTAGTTTATCTACAATGATTATCATTATTTTTCTGTTATTCATATTATCTTTAAGTAGTTTTTACTTTATAAAAAGGAGATTAGAAATTGTATTATTAAATTTAATCAATACAAAGTTTCTTTTACTTCCACTGGTATTAGAACTTCAGATCTTGGGAGCTATGCTTTTATTACCTCACTTTAGTAAACTGTTACCCTTTGACGAGACTCACATGTCAGTACGAGATTAGTCAAAGTCTTTTCTGTCATTTCCAACTATCGGTGATAACAACAAAAGATAAAGTCGTTATCTTGGGACCTAAGGAACTTCCAAATTTGAGTTTGGACGAAAAGAAAAGGATTGTAACGAAGTAAAGCGAGTAGTGAAAAGAGAGCGAAAGGAAAGGTAGAATCCATTTACTCGTCCCACATTCTGACCTTCGTGAATCCATCTTCGGTGGCGCAACACTTGAACATGCCATTACATGTTTGGTCACCATTATCCCTTCCATGACTTGTGATCTCGTTTTTATTTCTTGGCTCTAAGTTCTGACATTTTTTTAATGGCAAGGTGGTCCAAGGTCTTGGAACTTATTAGATAATAACTTCCTTGAAGACCTTGGTAATTCTATACTAATTAAAGATGAGTAACTTTGAATCTTAGCTCATTATTGCTTGGTGCTGGTATCTAGCCCTAAATAGCATCACATCGATATGTTTAGTCATGTGGCAATTTGAGATGGTGACAGTGGTGGAGTCCATGATGACATCGATAAGACTGTTAGTGGAGTCAGAGAGGGAAACATGATCTATCCAAATATTGGAGGCTCCAAATATGGAGATGGTGTCGTTGTCGCTCCTTATCCCCAACCCAAAATGGGTGTAGGAGTCCCTAATCATGCTGCCATCTTTGGGTATGATTTTTTTTGTGCGAATTCCATGGATGATGACATTGTTCATGTATTGCATGGTGACTTCATTGCCATTCTTGATCTGCACGTTTGCACCATGACCCTCAATGGTCTTGTTGGAGGAAATCAAGAGCTCCGCGCTCGAATATAATTCACAATGGGCCTTGTTGGACAACAGTGAAACAAAGAGTTCTTGGCTTGGGATTGACCATGTCGTTGTTAGAGTTGTCGGTGACCACACAAATTTTTTTGAGCAACATCAAATTGTTTGGGGGTAGATTTGTCTCATGGTAATGTTGCTATTGCGATGGTATATTTTGTTCAAGGTGTTTTAGGACTTGCAAGGTTGGTTGTGAACTTTTACATAAAAGATTATTTGCATTTGGACCTTGTCGAGGCAGTTGTGAATTCTAACTTTTTTGCATTGCGTGGCTTGTCAAACCTTTATATGGGTTTATTAGTGATTCTGTCCCCCTCTTTGCTTATTGAAAAAGGTCACATATAGTTTTATCAAGGTTGATCAGTGTGCTTTCATGGAGTTTGATGACTACTTTTGTTGACATAAATATAATGTTGTTATGTCTTCTCTATCACCTTCTCGGATGTTGTTGTAGATTAATAGTTGTGAAGAGGGCACACAATGAGTCACAAAGCACCTCAAGATCTCTTCAGTCTTTATGTTGGGGTTCTTCAGCCTTTGGAGGAATTGTGAACTCTTACTTTAGTGGATCTTTGATGGATACATATGAAGTAGAGTTTTTTTCTTGTAAAAGAACAACCTAGGTTCGGTATAGCAAGAGGGCAAAAATCTTCTTTTTGTCGAGCTAGAGTTTTTTGGAAAGCTCAAAATAGAACATTATTCAGTTATGGACTGTGCGATAGCCTAGTGTTTTTCTTCTTACTTTATTTATTTTCTTGTAGTAAGCAACTCTACAGTCCGACTCTACTATGTTCTACTTTACCACAAATTCTCTTGGTTTTACCCTTGTGGTTTTGGGACGTGTCAAGCTTGTTATCTCGATTGCGTCTCTACTTAGTGTTGACCATTATAATGGATTTATGAATTGTACTTCACTGTTGGTTCTCAGCACATTTCTTTTGGTGCAACTGCACAGGATGTGTGGACTGAGCGTTGGCACCCATCATGATTTTTTCTGTTGCAAGATTCTTCGATTTTGATCTCTTCTTTCACTCTCATAACAATGTGAAAGCATAATTGATATGGTAAGGGAATGACTCAAGTCGCCAACATCGCTGTTACGCAAGGGAGAATACAGAGGGAATCAGAACAAGATTTATTGTGCACATTAACGATTTGATGAAATGTTTTGAATTCATTTTGGATTTTGAACCATAAGTTTGCTAAGTTGTGGTTATGGTTTCTACATTACTCATGTGGTGCTTGTGATTCTTGCAATTTTCTTTGATGAAAGCTTCTCTATATGGTGGTTAAGCATTGATTTAAGCTTTTGCCACAAATAATTATATATTGATATATTTTGCTTCTATCTTGAGTATAAAGTATTGTGTTTGACTTTTGCTCTTGATGGTTAAACTTTGTTGCTTCTGTTTTATGGTGGTTAAGCATTTATTCTTGGTTTGTTTCTGCCTTTTGGTAGTGACTATTTTCTTACATATGAGTCATTAGTGGTGACTTTATTCCTATCAATCATCATTCCGATGGAAAGTCTTTTCTCACAAATGAATCATATTAGTGTGACTTTTCTTTCATTGACGTTTATCTCGGTGATGACTCTTTTACTAATTTGAAGCTTCCACCCTTCTTCTAATTTCTCTTTGGCGGATGGATATTCCAACTATTTTTGTTAAGCTATATTTTTATCAACTTTTTCCGATTTTTCCAATATCTCTGAGTTTCTTTTCAAATTATTGTTTGTTCGGTAGAACTCAATTTTTATCTGTATTTGTAGGGAAATAATTTTTTTTTTGTAACAAGTTGAAAGCCTAGGTAGTTTATCTACAATGATTATATTTATTTTTCTGTTATTTATATTATCTTTAAGTAGTTTTTATCCTGTAAAAGGAAGATTAGAAATTGTTTTATTAAATTCAATCAATACAAAGTTTCTTTTACTTTTACTAATTGATACAAATATATGGAAATAGGGCCAACCTTCAATTGCATGGTGCTCAATTAAACAATTATCCATACTGAACATTGTAGGATTCTTATAGTCGGATTGGGTAGCTCTATGAGGTTTCAAATTAAGTCATTGTCGGACGGGTTACTCTAATCATCTAGTAGGTTTACTAAAATATGATTTCCTTTTATGTATTCAAGGTTGCTTTTATTCATATTGTACGCATTTAACATTATTTTCATAAAGTGAAATTATTTTCCATCAGAATAGTGTCAAAGATGATAAGATATCCCAGCAGTAGATGACTAATCTTTAAGTATATTAACCGAAGTTTGATTCCTGATTGTGTATGGAAAATGTTTTGTAGAGAGATACAGTTTATTTCAATGATCTATATGTCTTGGAAAGCAATAATCTCCAGCAGGCGGATATCCTTTGGTGCACAATAAGCACTTAATGGATAAGCCTTCGTATGCAACAATATTAATTCCCTTGAAGTTTGATTTAAAATTTGTTTCCATCCCTAATAAATATGCTGTGTCATGTATTCTGATCGTTGAAGTGATGTCTTGTTTGTATCCTGGCAAAATATAGACATGCATTTATGAAAATTAAGGAACATTTAGTGAGCTTTTATTGTTGCAGGTTGGCTGAGGCATGGAGAAGATGGTTTTGCTCATCATCCTAAATTGTTCGATTGACCGGTAAAATAGCTGTTCTCTTTCTATTTTGAGGACGGTGGGTTTTTGGATTAATCAGACTCAGTTGCAGATCTTTTATCTTTGTGTAAATATTGATTTTGGGTATATGGGCAACACTAGGGGAAGTAGGAATCAGGAAGGAACTGAATATAAAAAAGGAATCAAGAAGGAAAGATACATACGGATTGGTTAATTTCTATTTTGATACACAGGATATATTGTACAAGACAGATATATGGATGGCGCAAGTGTTTTACCATCTGAATTCTTAATAAACGATAACTATATAACGACTAAAAGCTAAGATGAATAATAAAATTAGTAGAGTTCTTACATTGCTAAAATAATATATATATTGCATTTTTTTTTTTTTAGTTCTGTCTAAAAGTTGGTAAAAGAAATGCGAATATCATCAAATGCACACGCATCCTTAAAGAACAAATAATAATAGAGAAAATATTGAAAATTCTTGAGGATATCAATTACCAGCTATCATGTTACGACTTATGACCCTAGGATATGGTACGGCCTACAATTCTAGGACTTGACTGAATTTTCTGGTATTGATGACTTGTTTAATGCATTGATATTCCTTCTTTTGACCCCATCTCTTGGCTTTGTTCGGTAGAGTTGTTTAGGGAGGACAGGAAAGGTTACGGTGTTGTGATGTTTATATTTCCTTGTTTGGTAACACATTCATAAAAGATAGGAGAGGCGGAATTGTTTGCTGTGGGGCTCACTAGAATGTGTACTATATTTAATATTTAATTTAAATCTTCACAAATGGGAGAGATGGGGGTGGAGAAGGAAAATAGTTTGTGGGTTTCTTCTTTTAGCCCCTTTACCAATTATTTAAATATTTCAAGTAAAGTAGTTTTATTAAATAAAATACAATAAACGGACTTGCTTATTTTTATTTAGATGATATCAAAGAAGAAATTGGCTGAGGGTTCGACCCCTTTCTCAGGTTTGAACCTTTGTAAAATTGCACTTGTTGTATTGATGACACTGCAGGAGAGGTTGGGTTGATGATGTCTAGAGTGTTGACGGTGTTTGCATCATGTGCTAGAGAGTGAAGCAAAAACAATTAAACACTGAAAAGTGGAAGGAAAGGAGAAATGAGAGGTAGGTTAAAGCACAGATGGATGCCGCGGCCTGTGGATAAGAGTGGGCAATCCATTGTTTTGGAGGGTGGGTTGAGGGATGTGTGGGCTTTTAGTTGACAAATGTGTAAATATAGGTGTAATTCAAAGAGGAGGGATCATCAATTAAGCAAAAGAAAATGGATGGGAAAAGGTGGGCATTTATCATCTGAACTAAATATCTCTCTCATTATTCTCAACCGTCTCAATTACTCTTGCATTTATGTGATTTAAATGATCTTAATAGAGTCGCCTTTTTTTTTTTCAATGCTCGGAACTACCCGACCCACCTCTACCATCCCCAATTCACCGAATTGATTATCCTTCTCTTTCAAACCTACGATTTTTTTTTTATACTACAAAACATACATATGATTTTATTCATGCCGTTGTTGTTATACTTGTGGATAATCTAGGTTGTTAGATTTATTTGAATGGTGAACAATAAAAAAAATTATAAATATTTTTTTTAAGTGATCACATGATTATTAAATTTATATTTTTATTTCTTACAATAAAATAAGTTCTTACTTAATACATTCATATACATACATGTATACTTAATTTAAAAAAAAAAAGGTGTTGATGTATATTAGTGAATCACATTCGCACGCACGCGCATATATATATATATATATTAAAAATATATATATTTATCCTCTTATAAATTTACCTAATATTTCTTGAAAAAAATATTAAATAAAAACATAAATATATTTTTAATGTCTTTAGAATTTAAAAGCATTTTAATATTAGGAAAAATGTGTTTTTGGTTTTTATACTTTCAATCAAACTTGATTTTAGTAGCTTTACTTTCAAATCAATGAAATTAATTCTTTAATTTTTAAAAAGATAAGATTTTTGTCCCTCTCCTCTACCGTTGTTAATGACAAAATCACATATTGAAGGGACATAAATCACATATTTTTAAAATCACATATTGAAGGGACATAAATCACATATTTTTAAAAGTTGAAGGACTAATTCATTGATTTGAAAGTATGAAAACTTATTTTTTTTATAAAAAATATAGGACTAAAAACACATTTTTTCCTTCTTTCATTTAATAGTTAGAAAGATTAGTAGGAGGATTTTCTAAAAGATTTAAATTTATTCTTAAAAGAATGTGTTGGTGTATATTAGTGAATCCCACAAACATGTATATCAACATTAGTTGCAACAAGTAATATTTATTTATGTTTCTTAACCAAAATGTTAAAAGTTCAAATCTTAGTTTCGAGAATATAAAAAATCATGTCTATAAGAAAAGAAGTTAGGAAAATAAGTTTTATTCTTAATCCTTAATTCTTACAAGTTAATTTACTTAAAGTCAACTAATATGCTTAGTTTAGATTATCCTTTTTAAGTTAGGGAAGTTTTTTAATTATAAAATCTCACTGTTAAAAATATTTTGAAGGTAAAAAAAGTCAAATTCTTTTAAATTTATAAAAAAAAGATAAAAAAAAAATCTGCAGAAGCTAAATTTATTTTTGTCTATAAATATTTTAAAAAATTTATTTAAATCCACTCTAAATTATCTCATACCATTTTTGGTCATTGATATTTTTATTTTTCTTTAAAAGATTTGTTGACACTTAAGTGAACTGTATCTTCTTAACAAGGTTTCTCTCCACATGCTCTAATCAAAATTTGGACTCTTGATCAAATATTTAAGCAACTTGAGTCTAATACTACTTAAATTGATGGCTCATTTTTTTTTATACCAGTCATTATGCTTAGGATTTCAATAATGTCAATTTGACGGTTCTACAAAATCAATTCCTCTCAATATAACATATATCCTAATATCAAAATTAATTTAAGCACAAATTGTAATTATATTCAGTAACTTAAAGTTAATTTGATGAAAATGAAGTCCATCCAACTTTAAAATAAATAAACAGTTAGTTAATTTTGTAGAAATGTTATGTGTGAAGCCTATTGAGGTCCACACGAGTCACTGTTTTAACATCGCAGGTGTTCAGTGCTGTGGACTTGAGCTGTAAACATCGGTTAGGTCGGTCTACCATCCATCAAGATTCATGAGTTTTACAACAACCAAGTGGGCCTTGCAATCTATTTTAACTGCTAACAAAGTACAAAGGATCTACGTGCCCTCACACAATAAACTTCCACTTTTCATCAGAGTCCCAGTTTCAGTTTTCAAAATTATGTATGGTGGCTAACAATAACAACACGAGCGCTTGGTTGGATGAAACAGTAATATCATTGATTAAGACAAAATAGAGTCAAGAAATTAAAAACAAGTTGATTTCATTTCACCTAAAATTTCAATAAGGCCACCTTAGATCAAGTCCTATTACATTGTTGCATCTAAATTCAAACCATAAAAACTTAGAACAGTCCTAGCTACTAGACACAGTCACATAAATTTATCTTGTCCCTTCAGCATTCTCAATTTTTTTTCAGTATTTTTTTTTTCTTTATATATAACTAGAACAGTGCTATTTGCGCTCCACTCTGTCGTGATTTTATCGCCAGAGGAAATAAAAGTAAAAAGTGGAGCGCAAGTAGCACCGTTGATACAAAAGGTTTAAAAGAAAAAAAGATAAAAAAAGAAATATAAAAGAAGAATCCTAGGCTAAAGATCCTGAAAAGGAGAATCCTAGGTTAAAAGCTAACATGTCCTACTTGCAGCAGAGAATGCAGAACTGGCAACAGGGTAGGCTAGTACTCTATGACCTCCTTATGGTGGGGTTGTTGTTGTTGTTATGGAGAAAATCAAGCAAAACGGTGCTTTTGCATTTGGGGCACTTGGGGTCATCCTCAGAGAGCATCACATACATAAGACAACGAGGGCAGCCTACTAAAACCATGGAAGTGGCTTCGGGGCTGTTGGAGTATCCGAGGTTATTGTTATTGTTGTCCTCTTGGTTGAGTTCTGTGGAGACACATGAGCTTGGTGGGGATGTTGGTGACACAGTTGCTGATCGAGTTGGTGACTCGAGTCTACGGTCAACAACCCTTGGTGGGGATAGGTTCAACTTCAAATCAAGCTTTGGACCGCTTCCATTTCTTCCACTCATGGTTTTTGCCAAACTATGTTACCTGTTTTGACTCAAACCGTTAGATAAAAGAAGCACTTACACACAAAAAAAGTCCAATTAAGAAATAAAAGTAGCAAGGTTGGAATCTTTGGTGAGTATCTGAAGAAAGATAAAAGAGCAAGATGAGGAGTTATGTACCTTAAAGTTGTTGCCAAAGGTGTGGAGGAGAAAAGGGATGGTGAATGGTTTGAAAGGAAGTGGCAGAAGAAGGTCCGGCACCAGCAAAGTGATCTGTGTTGGGGGGTTGGAGCTTAGGCCATTTTATATGAGGAAAATGGAGGGGGTGATTTAAAGCATAATTAAATTGAGGGAGAGAGGTGGAGGAGGGAATGGAGAGAAGTGAGAGGAGAGAGAGAGAAAGTGATGGAAGTGAATTGAATTGAATTGTTGGGTAGAAGAAGAGTGTAAATTGTGGCCAGGAAATGTATTAATTGTTTGGAAAAATCCCAAGAAGTATGCAGAAAGGGGAAATTTGCAGTAAATATTGCAATTACAAAGTGCAGGGTGAGGGCCTTTCTTCATTCATTGCTTATATGAGAGTCGGTGTTTAAGAGTCTCAGAGCATTACAGCACGGGAGATCTCACAATGGCTTAAAAGCTAAACCCATATTTAAAATAAAAAATCCAACCACACCAACAAAATTTAATATGAAGCACCAAATACTGATTTAACTAGCAGCAATGGATAGCCTAGTGTAACCTCAAATTTAAATACTCAACAGCATCCCCAAGAAAAATTAAACAAACTAAATGGAATAGTACTGTAGTCTGTAGGATATAAATTTGATTAAAGGTTTTAGATAGACAAAATTTTACTAATACACTTCTGACTTGTCTTCAGTTTTGATCTTCTTATCTTGCTCATATTGCTGATCTTTGACTCTCTAAAGGGAAATCAAAAAGAGGAAAAATTTTCTTTCTGATTGAGGTGTTCAGAAGAGGCTTTGGTCTGGCTTGTTTTAACCTTGTGGCTAGATCTAACTAAGCATATAGTTTAGTGAATGGATTTTTCATGGTCTGAGTCTCTGTTGTTCTTTTGAGGAATTAGTTCTCAGTTGCTTTGGGAAGTACAAGACATGTGTTCATCGTCCGACAGACATTAAAGGATCTCTCTGTGTTTTATCATGGGGACCAATACACCATTCATTGTTTATAAAAAAACATTATCGCCATAACCAAAAAATGAATGCTTTTTTGTCAATTTTATTCATGATTTGTTAATGCAGCAAGAGCATGTTGCTGTGGTGCCATGGAGCATTTACTAGAGTCGAACTTCAATTATGCTCACTATATATAGCTGCCTTTGCTTTGTGAAAAAATGAGGTTCTTTAGGATGGTTTCCCTTCAATGTGGGATGGATCAAACTGTGAAATTTATTAATTGATAAAAAAAAATGTATTCATTTAAGTTTATTAGCCATTTCAAATTGTTTCGTAAGGTTCTTGCTTTAAGTTATAAGTGTTAAAATCGTTTTAGATCGGTAGAAAAAGTAGTTTTGTTTGGAGTAATGTGGATTAACTCTTCTTTTGATGGTATAACAACGTATATTTTGATGAGATTTTTAAATTTCTTTTTCCTTTGTTCTTGTTGCGACTCCTGTCTATTGAGATTAGTTCTTAATGTTGTTTTATTAAGTTATTAGTATATAACTGGGGGTTAAGTTAGAGACAAGAAAATGAGATAAAAGCTTATCAAATTCTAATTATATAATCATGTAAAATAATTTCATATAGTGAATATTAAATGTAAAAATAAAAATAGTCTCGCTTATTTGTGTTTTAATCAAATAAGAAATTCAGTCAAAGGTAATTGAAATACCTACGGTTACCTCTTTTATTTTATATAATTATTTAATCAAGTTGACATTATTTATTATTATTAAGATGAATGATAACGAGACTTTTTTTTTTAAGATATTTTTTTATGGGATAAAAAATATTTAAAAAAATAAATTTTTGTAAGATTATTTCTCATTTAATGAGTCTCTTATTTGATTTATTGGTAAGTCCTGTCAAAATTTGTAATTTCTAATAAATTTTAACTAAAAATAAAGAGTCTTAAAAAAAAGTCTCATATATGCTTTGTTTGGTAGGGTGAGAAAAAATAAAGTGGAGTATAAATGAATAATGAAGAGAGAAATAGGTAAAAAAATAAAATGAAATTTGAGTTGTTTAGTAAGAAAAAATAATGTTATAAAGTTATTTGGTTTAGATAAAGAGAGGAGAAGAGAAATATAATATTAAATAAAATTACAAATTTACTCTTTTATTATTATAGATAATATTATATGATAAAAAAATATTATATTATATATATATATATATATATATATATATTTTATGTACAAATATAATTATTTTTAAGTAAGATAAGAATATATAATTGATTAAAATATTATTTATAATCAATTAAGATTCTATCATGACGTATAGTTTTGTAAAAATAATGTGTAAGATAAATAATCTAAATTCAAAAATATTTTTATTTTTTATTTAATTATGGTTAACCAATGAAATGGGTTCCACATTTTCCTCATCTCTACTTCAACACAATTAAATTACAATTCATCTTTTCTCTCCTTTTTTTATCGGACAAACAAACCATAGAGTCTAATATTGATTGAATAAATTGATCATCATTTGGTCTAATATTTAAGATAGTTGACTTATTGGGCAACCATTTATTAAGCCCGACAAACATGCAACCCCATTAACTTCTCTTAATTACTCATTAAGACATCGTGACGGTGAGACTATATTGTATTCTTCCTATTAACATCAATAGACCCATTAAATAAGTTTGTTCATTCAAATACACGCTTAAAAGACTTATAATGTTCTGTCTAGCAAAAAAAAGTAAATTTGAAAACAAAAAAAAATCCTTAAATCAACATGTATTTTGTTGAGATTCAATTTCTTTCCATTTTTTCTTGCCAATTTTGTCTAATGACGATTAGTTGTTAATGCTATTTTATTGAGTTGCCAATATTTCACTATTGGTTGAATTAGAGACAAGAAAATGATATCAAAACTAATAAAATTCTAATTATATGATAATGTAAAATAATCTCATATTCATAATTGTTAAAATAAAAATGGTCTTACTTATTTGTCAATCAAATAAGAATAATGATAGGTATCAAATACCTTGTGATTCACTCTTTTATTTTGCATAATCACTTAATTAGATTTATTGTTAGGACAAAGGATATTTTATGACCCTCATTAGTTTTGATTTAATAAGCAAAAATAATGCTTAATGCAGAAAATATGAAGTTAATAGTTTTACCTAAGACAATAGCAAAATGCATCATTTCATTAAACAACTAGTTTTATGAAATGTATGCTTGCATAATTTTATCCTTAATAGAAGTATTAATTGAGTTTTATAAGCTTTGAAGTTTATCAAGGGAGCCTTGAAGAAAATTTAAGTAAGTACAAACTCACCTATTTCATTAAAAGACATGCATAACTAGACAATCGTGCAATGCACTATTTTGGACAAAAAACCAAGTATGTTCTTTGTTACATGATGATAGTGTAAGAAAAAAAAAAGATAAGCAAAGTGTTTTATCTTAATAGAATGACAAGATGGTAAAAGACATTTAATGCTCTAATATTCACTTTTGTTTTGCTAAAGAAGAATGATAAAAGAAGGCATAATTGTTTTACATATAAAGAACAAATTGCTTGAAAACTCTTGAATGTCCTCTTGAAAATTGAGATATTTTCTAAGTTAAAATCTATAAGTAGCAAAAAAAACTAGCTTTATACTTTATATATTTTTCATATCAAGACAAAATAAAATGTGAGCCCTATCCTTTACCTTTTTCTAAGTGAAAAATGTTGAAGCCTAAAGAGACTTTGTATTCAAAGAGTACTTGGTTGTTTGCTTGGATAAGAAAGTAAAAAAGGACTTGTAGTTGAGCTTTAAAAGGCTTGGGTTAAAGAATACTTGTAACAAATTGTTCTTAATGAAAATTTTGGTGGTGTACCAAGGACTAAACATAGTCTTGGTTTAAGATAAACCAATATAAAAACTTTTGTTTTATCTCTTTCCTTAATCCTAATTATATTATGTTTTAATATTGCTTTACAAACATCTTTCTATTTTATAGTCTTATTGCGCTTTTATTTAAAAGAGATAAATTTGTGTTTGGGAAAAAGTTCTTCATACACCGTCTTATTAAAAAAGAGATTTAAGTATTTATGAACATTCTTACAAATTCAATTTCTCTTCTTATGTTTTCTTGTGTTCTACATTTACATTATTTATTAATGGTCCTTACTAATTGAGAAAATTGACTAACTTAATGTTTAAGATGGTCAACCTAAGAAGGTAACCATTTATTTATCATAGTCTCCTAGGCAAGAGGTGACCCATTAACTTATCTTAATCATTTGTTAAGACAACATGATAGTGATATTATAATGTATCTTATTGATTATCAAACAAACCAGTAAATAAGTCTCATATAGCATATTATGGCATATTCATTTGAATATTAGTCCTCCATACTCAAAAGACACAGAATGTTATAGCTAGCACGACCAATTGATATTTGAAAACTAAAGAAAATCTAAGATCAACAAATATTTTGATGAGATTCAAATTTCTTTCCATTTTTCTTGTTGCCACTTCTATCTATTGACAATTAATTCTCAGTGTTGTTTTATTTATCTAGGGGTTGAATTAGAAAAGAGAAAATGAGATAAAAGCTAGTCAAATTCTAATTATATGATAATATAAATAATTTTATATTCATAATAGGTCAAAATTAAATGTTAACCTAAAAATGACCTTACTCATCTATCAAACAAATAAGAAATTCGATAATAAATAATCAAATTACCTTGTAATTAATACTCATCTTTTCCATAATCACTTAATCTAGTTTATATTATTCATTAATTATATATATTAATCCACGAAAGCAATTTTTCGGTTAGCTTATTAAGATGATCAACTTGATGAGACACCCATTTATTAAGCATAACCTTCTTAGCAAACTAGAGATACCATTAACTTCTCTTAATTGGTCATTAAGATATCGTGACTATGATAATGTGTTGTATACTTGTATCCTATCAATTATCGGACAAAACTCATTAAATAAGTCTCATGTAGAATAGTAAAGAGGTTCATTGAATACTAGTCAAAATTAAATATTAAACTAAAAATGGTCTTATTCATTTGTGAATCAAATAAGAAATTCAATATAGATAATCAAAATACCTTATGATTCACCCTTTTATTTTATAATGAGGTTTACATTATTTATTAATTATCCATATTGATCAAGGAAAAAGGTAGCATAGTACTCTATCCCCACCTTATGGTGGGGTTGTTGTTGCTGTCATGGTGAAAATCAACCACAATAGTGCTTTTGCATTTGGGGCACTTGAGGTCATTCTCAGATACCATCGCATACATAAGGCAACGAAGGCACCCTACTAGCACCAAGGAAGGGATGTTGGTGAATTCGAGGTTGTTGTTGTCTGCTTGGTTGACCTCAGCAGACACACATGAGCTTGGTGGTGATGTTGGTGGCAGTACTGCTGGTTGAACTGGGGACTCAGGTCTACGGTCAACAACCCTTGGTGGGGATAGGTTCAACTTCAAGTCCAGTCTTGGACTGCTTCCATTTCCGTCACTCATGGTTTTGCCCCTTCTTTTTGCCAAAGTATATTACCTCTTTTGACTCAAACTATTAGATAAAAGAAACAAACACAAAAAATTTAATTAAGAAAAAGGAAAGAGCAACGTGAATAACTATTACCTTAAAAGGCTTGAAAGAGAAAGTTGTGGCTAAAGGTAATTCAGGATTTGAAGGAGAAAAGGGGTGAGGTGAATGATTCAATGGAGAATGGCATAAGAAGCTCCAACACTTAAGAAAGTGATATGTGTTGATGGGTTGAACCTTAGGCCATTTTATAGGAGGAAAATAGAAGGTGGGGCGGGGGGTTATTTAAAGCATATATTTTGGTGATAGAGAAAAGAAGATAAAAAGTAATCAAGTTATAATTAGTGATAATGCATATAAAATAATTTCATATTGATGATAAGTCTTAAATGTTAGAATAAAAATCGTCTTACTCATCTATTAATGAAATAAGAAATTTAGTGACCGATAACTGAAATACCATGTAATTTACTCTTTTATTTTATATAATCATTTAATAATATTTATATTACTTATTAAATATTTGTATCAATCGAGAAACCGGACTTTTTGGTCAGTCTAATAATTAAGATGGTCAAACTTAACTATATGGTCCGCATAACTTCCTCGGCAAGTAGGCATTCCAATTAACTTCTCTTAATCACTCATTAAGAAAGACACCATGACCATAATATTATATTGTATCTCATCGGTCATCATATAGACGCATTAAATAAGTTTGACGTAACATAATAAAAGTTCATTCAAATACTATTTCTCCACACTTAAAAGACTTAAGTGCTTGTTTGGTAGACATGATATGTCAAAATAAGTTAGGATAATTATCATATCTTGTTATAATATATTATATGTTACGTCAATAAGATATAATAACTTTGTTTTATTTCTTATCCTATCCTATTGGTATAGTATATTTCTTTTATCTTAAGAGGGAAAGTTTGGTTAGGAACCAAGGACAAGATAAAGTCTTTCTTTTTTCCTCTCCCCCTCTCTTTACGTAAATATAATAATAAATGATAATAACATAATATATTATATTATATTATATTATATATATATATATATATATATATATATATATATATATATATATACATGTATATATATATATATATATATTATAATATTATTATGTATAATATATAACACATATAATATATATAACAATAATTTATATATAATATATAATAATATGTTAGAAATAATAATATAATATATATACAAAATAACAAAGTATATATAAAATATAATATTAAAAATTTATATAACATACAATAATTTTTATAAAATATATATTATATATAATAGTATAATATATATACAAAATAATAGAATATATAATATATAATATATAGAGTAGTATATATTAATTTATATAATATATAAAATATATATTATATAAATTTTGTATTGGTCATATTATCCTATATGTTTATAATAATTATGATATGTAAATTTTACTTATATTATTAATTAAACTATTATAAATTAAATAATTATTATACAAATATTTTTCATAAAATTATTTGAATTGTAATTATAATTTTAAAAATATTATATATTTTTTATAATTGAAAGAAAAGTAACTACATAAATAAAATAATAATTTTTTATAGTTTAATTAAAATTATATATTTTTTACAATTTTATAATTTGAAAAATCAAATAATTAAATTAAAGTTGCCTTTTAAAAAATTATATATAATCAAAAGAGTAATTTTGTTATTTGAACATTGTAGCATCTCGTTTTTGTCCTAGTGGACAAAACAGGATAATAATCTCATACATCTCATAGGCCCCCATTTTTGGCCAGATACGCAGGAAGGATTGAAGATCCCGCACAGGTCACGCCTCCTTCGGCTCCAGACCCGCCGCCTGCCAGGAACAACCCAAAAAGTAAGGAAACACGGTTGTAGTGGACAACAACAACAAATGAGTAGACGCCCCACAAACTGAAGTGGATGTGCCACGAACTGAAACGGTTAAGCCACCCGCAACATAAGGAAGGAATCATAGGGATAGGGATGATACACATGGTCGAATATGATGCACTAATAGCCTTAGGCGTAGCCTATAAAAGGCCCAAGTACAAAGAAAAGGGGTCGAAAAAATTGCACTAAAAAGTTGGGACCAAGAGAGAGACTTCCTTGAGCACAAAGTTGTCGTTGAAGCCTGAAGAGCACTCGAAGCACGACCTAGGGGGGACCACTGGTGAAAGTAAAGGAGAGAGAACAACATCAAAACTTCTGGATATTAGGTTAGTCACCATATTCCCCCAAGCCAGCATAGAATAGCTTAGCATACTGTAACATGCGATCTACATCCTGACCTACTAAGCTCTCTAAACACCAAGCACCAGCCATGAATACACATTAGCCAATATGTAGTAGACACCCAACTAGACCGAGTCAGTCTTGGACCCCCTTTGGGAACCATTCCATTTGCACCAATACACTTCTCCATTTAGGTAATTCTAAACTAACCCCAGCTCCAGGTAGCCAGGAGTTACATTAGTTCCAAACCTGACATCACATACATCCCAAATTATCAAGTTAACACTCTGTATTGGTCGACTCCATCTTGGCCGCCTTCCCGAAACCAACTGGCCAAGTCGATCTCGGCACCTTATGCCGAGTCGGTCTCGATCCCTTCCCATCACTTATCCTTAGACTCCCCAGTATCTACCCTTGAGCTTTTTAGTCATAGCCATCTTTAAACTTCCGTTCACGCCCAACTTATAGTGCATTATGTAAAGGGATTTTTGGACACCAAAAGGAAAGTCTACTGACCCCCATCCAAACTCTGTGGACGCCTAATGGATTGTCCATCACTTTTCAATGTCATTCAACCCCTGGATGCTTAATAGATAGTCCATTCCTTCATGCCCTCACCTAACCCACGGGTACCTAACAGATAACCCGTCCCTTTCCCCTTTTTCAAGCACATGCTTAGCACTCCTTCTCACACCATTGGTTCAACTCAATCTTAGCTGACTTTGTCTTGGCCAACTTTGTCTAATCATCCAATCCAACTTTGTGGATGCCGCGAGGGACAATCTACCCTTTTCCACTATCATTTAGTCCATGGACGCTTAACGGATAGTCCATCTTTTCCCATTGAAAAAACACACGTGTAACCCTGGAGCTGAGTCGGTCTCGACTCCCTTTCATACCAATTGGCTGACTTCGTTTTGACACACTTTCATGCCTAGGCCGAGTCTGTCTCAATACTTTTCCGTTCCAACGGAGTAGAGTCGGTCTCGGCGCTTTCCCACCTAATCATCTAATGTCCAGAACTACGTGAACTTTGATTTCTTCGACAAAAAGGAGATATGTAGGAGCAAGAGGCCTACTCTTGTCAAGTTATCCATCCAAAAAAACCCAAAAATATTCCACATTCATTCTGTAAATATATTCTATCATTAGAAAGGCATCAACCATAACTACGAGTCATTTCCTTTTCATGCAGCCAGTTAGAGTAATTATCGTGTGATAGACGTATTGGGATACCCTGTGATCCTTACACGTATGATTCAAAGACTAGCCTTATCTATCCAAGGTTTCCCAGTGTTCCCCATGATAAATGCCAGTGGCGACTCCAATAAAGCCGAGTCGGTCTCGACACCCTATTGGTCGAGCTGGTTTCGGCTCTCTGTGCACCCGGTTTCTTTTGAGAAGGAACTTGGTTTTAAACCTCATTTCAATCTGCGATCCCACCTCGCGATTTATATATCATTCTATCATTATTTCATGATAGGTGTGATGTGCACCAAACAATAAATATAATTAAAGTTTATCATGTTTTTATCATATCTTGCTTTTATTAGATTTAATCGTGCTCTCATATCCTATTCTAGCATAGTAAAAGAAGTTCATTCAAATGCTACTCTTCCATGCTAAAAAAGACTTAAAATGTTATAGCTAGCAACAACAATTAATATTTGAAAATTAAAATCTAAAATCAATATATATTTTGATGAGATTATATTTTTTATTTTTTTCTTTTTGAGAATAACTAGTTTAGTCATTAAAATTGTAATAATTAATTAAATTGATCTTTAAAATTAATTATATGATAAAATAGTCTTTAAAATTGTAATGAATGATGAAATTGATATCTAAAATCAATTTAATTATAATAGGTTGTCAAAGTGGTCCTTAAAATTAAAAAAAAGAATTAAAATTTTTACCTCCTAACTTTTAAATTTTACAAATTTTATCCTTCGCACATTTTCACTATAAACTATTTTCTCCTTTTAAATTATTATGACCACCTAAGCCATTATATATTAAATATTTTTATTTTAATTATACAAATTTATTTATTTAATTATATAAAACTATTTATTATTTATAAATTATTTACACACCTTCCACCATTTTATTTATAGAATAGTTATTCAAAAATGAAAATTTTTAATAAATAAATTTATAAGACATTATATAATTTAACTAATAAATTATTTTATAATTTAATAAATAAATATATATAATTTATAAATTTATAAAATTAAAATAAATATATTTAAAAATAATTTTATCATCTTAACTTTTAATATTTTTATATAATAAATATAAACATATACTTGAGAAAGATAAAGTGTAATTAACAAATATAGTAATTGAATATATAATATCTTTCTATCATTTTAGAGATTATTTTATTATTTTATTTATTTAAAGGATCAATTTGACCATCTATTATAATTGAAGAGATTAAATTGATTCATGATGTATAATTTCAAGGACTAGTTTGTTATTTTATTAATTTGAAAGACCAACTTAACTGACAATTACAATTTTAGGGATTAAATTGATAACACACTTTTTTTTTCTTATCATCACTTTTGTTAACTATTAGATTCCAATTTTTATTTTTTTGAATTGTTACTATTTAATTAAGGGTTGGATTAGATACAAGAAAAATAGAAAATAAGATAAAAGCTAATCAAATTCTAACTTTGTGGTAATGTAAAATAATATCTAATAAGACTTCCTTTGACAATTTCTTTTTATTACTTTGTCCACTATGTCTAAAATTTTTATTGAAAATCATGAAATCTGGTAGGACTCACTAATAAATAAGAGGATACTCATTAAATAAAAGTGTATCTCACTATAATTTGTTATTTTCAATAAATTTTAACCACTAGTAGAGATTATGAGAGCGTCAAAGATAGTTTAATTAGCATTCCTCATTCAAAATAGGTCAAAATTAAAATTTAAAATAAAAATAGTTTTACTCATTTGTCAATCAAATAAGTTCAATTATAAGTAACTGAAAATCCCAACAAATTTATTATCTTATTTTGCATAATCTCTTAATCGTATTTATATTATTTATTAATTATCTATATTGAATGAGGAAATTGACTTTTCAGTTTGCCTAATATTTAAGATGGTCAATGATAAGCGGGTTTTTAGTCGTCTTACACGCTTCAAATAAATATTAAAAGCTAACCTAGGTCGATTCTCTTAAGGACATAGTGTGTTCAGATTGTGCTAAGTGTAGAAATCAGAGTTTTGTGCAGAAACGTCAAGTGTAGAATGCCGACTCGCTCTCAACAAAGATTGGTCCAGTTTAGTCTCGACATAGACGAATCCGACGTAGTCTTGACTAAGCGAAGACTCAGAAACAATAAAGTCGGACTGACTCAGTTTCGGATGGATGCGACGGAGTTGGACTGACTCGGTCTCGGACTTTGGAAAGCAGTAAATAGGGGGGTTTTGTGTTTAAGTGCAGAAAATAAACTAAGTATCGAAAGTAAACTAAACTACACTAAACTAATCTATACTAACTATTGTACCAATTTAGAAATCAACACACAAAAGGTTACCATTCTTACCTAGAATTATACTCCGAATCAACCTTAGATTCTTACGACAATCGCCAAACGTTTGTCCATTGCCAGACCGAGGATTTACACAATCGCTATCTCATCAGTTGGAGGGAGTATGTACTTGGTTGATTTTAGGTTCTCTACCTAATCAGATTATTAAACCAGTTCCAATCGGCCCTAGTCTAACGTGATCTACTCTAACAACGTGCAATCGCAACAAAGGAAGAGCGTATTGAAACACATGAATTATAACTAAGAGATAGAATTGCAAACCAGTTATGTCATTGAAAATAGAATCGAATACAAGGTGAGAAATTCAAAAGTTCTAGAGAATTCGCTTTCCACGACGATCGCCTTGGAAGGACGACAATGGTGCACCAGAGATGGCCACACGTTGAGGTTTCCGTCCAACAGAGTGCGTCGGCTATACCGAGCGATCACCTCCGATAACTTCTAGCTTCCTAAATCCTGGTCCTGTACCTCCTTGATCGAGAGAGACACCTTACTGAAGTTTTGTGTACCACCGTGCTAGCTTGAAGTGTCTACAGCTGCTAACAGTGCTAGGTCTAGATTCTTCTGAAATTCCACACACCAAAGACGTAGCCTAGTGTGTTTTATTTATACACAAGCTGGCTAAATCTAAATCTAATCTCAGAATCACTGATTCCATGATCCTAGCAAATTACAAATTTGAATTATTAATAGATTCTCAATCCTAGGAGATTACAAATTTGAATTACAGATTCTCAATCCTAGGAGATTACAAATTTGAATTACTGATAGATTCTCAATCCCAGGAGATTACAAATTTGAATTACAGATTACAGATTCTCAATCCTAGGAGATTACAAATCCCTTGATTCTAGAATAATCATATATGCATTTCAAATTCCTTAATCCTATATGCATTCTTTCCAGAGTGATTCTTGCTGTTGAAGTCGGCTTGGGTCGAGATGCTCTCGGTTTCTACTTGGCCGGGACACTCTCGGCTTCTACTTGGCCGAGATGCTCTCGGCTTTCAGGCCTGCAAAGCAGGTTCAATCTTTTTGTTAGTTAAAATCCTTATTTTAGCACAGATTTATATTTTTCCTACTTCTAGGCCCATAATTCGAATCTTAGCTAAGACGAGACTCTTAATCACTAAACAATCTTAATAATACTCATCTTAAGCCCTTGAAAGGTGTATAAAATATGACTTATCAGTCAACCTGATAAGGTAATTACTAATTAAGCATAATCCCTCATAAGTAGATGACCTTGTTAGCTTCTCTTAATGATCCATTAAGACACCATGATTGTGATACTATGTTCTATCCCATGAATTATTAGACAATCTAAATTGACTGATGTTGAAGAATCAGCGAATGAGTTGTAGTTAAGGGTGAAATGTCACTTGAACTTAGAGCTAGTTGGTTATCCCCGAATTGCATTGAAGAACAATAGTTGACAAGGGATAAAGTACAACTTTGATGTAGAACATAAAAGCAATACCATATCATGGAAAACTGTAAATACTAGATGTGACCTTAAAATAATAAGGTCAAGACCGAATGCGTCTTAGCCAACCGAAGACATCTCAACAAGCTGAAGGTGTCCCAGCCCACTAGAGACATCTCGACCAGATGAAGTCGTCCCGGTCAAGACGAGTTCCTCTCCTGGTCGACTCCGTCTCCAACCTGCCGACTCCAATCCAACCAATTTTGTGTTGGAAATCTTTATTTATCCTTAGGGTTCCTTATTATTCCTTATTTAGTTGGAGGTTTTCAACCCTTAGGTTTCTTATAATCTATTACCGTTACACTTGTTGGGATTCAGCAATACAAATTCCCTCCTCTGTGAAATGCAAAATGGGCACTATGCGGAAGCGTAAGAACAAAATAACTGAAAGAGTAGAGGAAAAAAAAGACACCAGAATTTTTACGTGGAAAACCCTCACGGGAAAAACCACGGGACCTAGTCTAGTAAAATATCTCCACTATGAAAGTAGGGTTACAAAATGTTTCTCTCAATCTCTGAGGATCTCTCAATGAATCTCACCCTCTCGGATGGTATACAAACCTCTCTGTATATATCTCTCTTTCTCTCAAAGAAGAATACAGAAAAAACACTCTAACTCTCTTAGGGTTTCTTCACTTCGATGTGTTTTGTTGTTTCTGTTCTGTCTGTCAATCTAACCCCTTCTCCTCTTATAAAGAGAAGCTAGCGGGCTTGAGAGTAATGGGCTTTTGTCCACATAGTTGGGAGCCCAAAAGTAACCCAATATGTTCATCCCCCAAGCATTGTGACTTGTGAACCACAATTAAGGAGGGAATTCCAACAAATCTCCCCCTTCCTGACTTAATTGGGAGGCACCACAATACCAGTACCTTGGCAACAACCTTCAATCTTCTTGGTTGGCATTGACTTAGTCATCATGTCAGACCAATTCAAATCTGTATGAATTTTCTCTATCTTCAATTCCTTCCTATCCAACACTTCTCGTATCCAATGATAACAGATGTCAATATGCTTTGAGCGTGAATGGAACATGGGATTCTTGGTCAGATGAATTGTACTTTGATTATCACAGTTCACCACATAATCATCTTGATCATGTCCCAATTCTCTCAGAAAGTTCTTCATCCATAGCATCTCTTTTGAGGCTTCAAAGGATGCTACATATTCTGCTTCAGCTGTAGACAATGTCACACACTTTTGAAGTTTTGACTGCCAAGAAACAACTCCCTGCAAAAGTAATCAAATAGCCTGATGTTGACTTCCTTGAATCCACATCTCCTGCCATATCTGAGTCTGAATATCCAATGAGCTTTAGATTTTCATTGCCAAAACATAAACTTCTTTTGGCAGTTCCTCTTAGATATCTCAATATCCATTTAACAGCTTCCCAATGCTCCTTTCCTGGGTCTAATAGGAATCTGCTCACAACTCCTACAGCATAGCCAATATCTGGTCTTGTACAAACCATTGCATACATAAGGCTACCCACGGCAGAAGAATAGGGCACCTTGTTCATTTCTTCTCTTTCTTCTTCATTCCTTGGACATTGGGATTTGCTAAGTTTGAAATGTCCAGCAATTGGAACATGAGCAGGTTTGGCATTGTGCATGTTGAACCTTTTGAGAATCTTCTCAATGTAATCTTTTTGAGATACCCACAACATTCTTTTTGAACGATCTCTAGAAATTTTCATTCCAAGAATTCTCTTTACTGCACCCAGATCTTTCATGGCAAAAGACTTACTCAATGCCTTCTTGAGAGCAGTTATTTTTGCTTTGTCATTCCCCACAATCAACATATAAGAGAAGTATGATGGACTCACCATTTTCATATTTCTTCACAAACACACAATGGTCTGCAGAGGTCTTCTTAAAATTATGTTGGGTCATAAAAGAATCGAATTTCTTATACCATTGTCTTGGGGCTTGCTTTAGACCATAAAGGCTTTTCTTCAGATGACACACCAAATGTTCTTTGCCTGGTTCTTCAGACGACACACCGAAGACATCTCAACAAGCTGAAGGTGTCCCAGCCCACTAGAGACATCTCGACCAGATGAAGTCGTCTCGGTCAAGACGAGTTCCTCTCCTGGTCGACTCCGTCTCCAACCTGTCGACTCCAATCCAACCAATTTTGTGTTGGAAATCTTTATTTATCCTTAGGGTTCCTTATTATTCCTTATTTAGTTGGAGGTTTTCAACCCTTAGGTTTCTTATAATCTATTACCGTTACACTAGATTATCAAAGTCATAAACAAGGATGTATAAATAATTAAATACATGGATCCATTTGTCGGAATCTTCAATGTCACCAATCTGATTAAGAACCGTTAGTTTGTGGTCTTCCTCAACCAAACCACCTTAATTCCTTCTGGGGACCTTCGCTTCTCTTTTCTGATGGGGAGAACAGAGAATGTGTTTTTGGTTTGGTGTATTGGGTTCCCATTATCCCCTAACGGGCCAACCTAGTATCCACTCATTAAGCCCATATCTAGTCTTATCAGGAAGTCTTTTTGATTACTTAATTGGATCACTTAATATTATAATCACATTAAATAAATAGCTGATATAATTGTATTTAAAATATAAAACTCACATGATTAAAAGAAATTACAAATTTCTAACATTTTGTCCCAGCCAGACCATGTCGACTCCGCAATGCCGACTCTATCACCAAAAGTCAGATGCTGATTCCTGCAAAGCCAACTCAGCAGGCCAACTCGACTCCATGTCCGCGTATAAACCGGATGTCGATTCCTAACCGATGCCAAGTCCAAACCGGATGCCAACTCTATTGACGCCGACTCCATGTGCTGACTCCTATCCGTCTGGATCAGTCTCGACAAGCAAAGACCAAATCCACTCCAGCAATTCAAGCATGTGTCATTTAGAAAAGCAGTTAGTTAGTTGAGTTTGTTATTTCTGTTATTTTTGTTATGTCAGACTGTTATTTATGTTAGAAAGTTAGTTAGGCTATACATGTATAAATAAGGAGATGTAGTTCCTTCATAGGTTAGCAAGCATGAGCTTAGTTAGCTATGCAAAACACACGCATACATCCATTACCCACTTCCTTCCTCTTTGTTCAACGGTGCTTCAGTGACGCTCAATCGATTGAGTGGGCGTAGGGTAGAGTTCGAGCTGCGCAGAATTGCTAGAGGGGACTGACCAGTTATCTGACAAACTCTAAAGGGTACGACCTCTCATATTCGTTGTTCTCTTTTGGTTGAACACTACAGCTACCACTGGTGATCATCGTGGGAAGCTAAGACCATCTTTTCCCTGTATCCATTGCATGTATCGGTACACTATTAATCAATGAATGAATTTGTTTTCCTTTACTGTTATGAGTGTAATTTTTGCTTAGCATAATCTGTTCTTGCTTGGTCACGATTGTGCAAGGTAGGAATAGGGCACGTTAGTTTAGGGACCAATCAGAACCACTCTAACAATACTATAGGTAATTGATAGAGAACCTACATCAGTCAAGGGCGTAATCCCTATCAAACTCGAGGCAACGATCATGTAAGTCCTCAATAGGCAATGGAAGAATGTTGGACGATTGTCCTAAGAAATTGGGTTGGTGAGGAGTTGCTTGCATAATAGGAACGGGAACCTAGAACCATCTCGTTGATAACTATGGAATCGATACAATAACTATTTGTCCTGTTAATTGTTCTGTTAGTTGTAGTTAATTGTAGCTTACCTTTACCTTCCTAAATAGCATTTAATTTCAGCACTTTACTTTTTAATTGCCAAACCCCCTATTTTTACCTTTTAGTGCCAAGTCCGCACTCTACCTCCCTTTGTTTCGCATACATCTTAGCCTCTTTACACTAGAAACATTAGAACCACGTGTCCTTAAGAGATATGACCTAGGTTGACCTTGTGCTACCTATAACATAGGTAAATCTAGTATTTTGATAGGAGAAATAACACCAATCTTCAGCTTATCAAGGAACTATAGGTAAGACATCCTCTGAATGCTTATTAGTTGGTGTAGGGCGACAACAGGGTCAAGGTCTTGGTCAGGATGGGTGTGAACATTCATCGGGACGCATCTAGGATTTGGTGGCACAATCAAGTTCTTTCCACATTTCCTAAATGGGTAGCCATATTTGGAGGCAAATGTATGTGGTCATAAAGAATATGGTTATCCCGATTGGCGCATAAGAAATGTAAGCTCTCCCCTATACCATACACGTTGGAGGTCTTGATCAATCCATTATGCTTCACCACTACCTGTAGTAGTCTCCATGAAGTCAATGTTGAAGGGCCCTACATATACCTATCCTTGGGGTTTGTGAAGGGTGTTTTGAGATCTTGGGTATCTCAGCATCTGCACCTATGAACATGATATTCAAGATCATCTTAATCACATCAATATGTGAAAAGCACAAGGATAAGCTTACGACAAATTTACATATATTCTCTAAAATAAACACACACTATAAACATTTTCATAAAATAAACAATAAATTAAGAAAATATTCACTATACCAATTAGTCAAAATCATTTACTAGACTTTCAAAAATATACAAGCCAATAAGTCATACTTCATGGAGACTTTTAACAATTTGAGTGATCAAATATGAAAACATTTCTCCTTAACATAGTATATCTAACTACCAAGTCATAACAACACGACACATGTTAAAAATAATCATTGAGGGAAATGCTAAAATTTGATATGGGGATGAGTTTAGTGGTTTGTTGGAGTAGATACACATGGGTAATGGCTCACAACGACTCAATGTTTGCAATGACCTTGGCCTTTTATGGGATCACCCATCCACTTATCCCCTAGGCCCCACTACCCTACTTCTTATCCAACATTAGGTTAAAGATTCTGTTTGAGCATCAACTCCAAGCCACCGTTCTAACTTCCGTGTTACTCGCAATGCAATTTATAATTGTCAACTCGCATAACTCAAGTATATCACACCAATAACAACAATAAAGCATAAAGAGAAATGGATTACACCATTTCTACCAAGTAGAGCTATGAACTATACCTTTGCATCAACATCTTTATTCATTGTTCGTTACCATGATTATAATAATCATCCTTAAATCTTATGTAAGATGGGTCATTAGGATTTCATTTGAGTACTCATATATTTTTCTCTTATTAATAACTTACACACTATTTACCAAAAAAAATTGAAGGATTATTTAATATGTGAAATTATATTTCTTAGGTTCAAGTAGATTTCTTCTCAATATTTTAATTTTTAAGTTTTCTATTCTTACTCTTAACCAGTGCATCATGAAGATGCTTAGTGAGCTACTCATGATTAGTTTCACTAGGATTTACAACATCATTCAACAAACACTTCTTGCTCAATAAACCTACCCCTAAGAAAGGTAGTGTTCACAATTCCAAATCAGGGAACTTGGCAAAATATTTTTTTTGCTTAGTTAGCCAGCAACAAAGAGTTTCAACTTCCTAATTCCTTTTGAGACGATTAGTAAATAGTTAATATGTTCGATGAGCCTAGCTAAAAAGAGAGTTGCCCCTTTTCTTTCTTTTGAAGCACTTAGCAAAGGGTCATTCACTCAATGAGATTAGTCACAAAGAGGTGGCATTTCCCATTTCTCTTTTCTCTTGGGACGTTCAATGAATACATGCCTCTCTTAGCAAGCCTTGATGAAAGTTTTGAACATTTAAAAGTCCATGTAGTCACTTAGTGAGTTTGGTACTCACTCAGCAAAACTATGAGTTTCAAAGTTTTAAGATCCTCGCTTAGCAAGCACTCACATAGCTTAATTGTGTTTATCACATTTTCCAGATTTCTTATTGAATTCTTCAATGTGCTTAGTGAGATACATCTCTCACTTGTAGAGCACTCACACAGTTCATAAGATTATGACCTTCACTCAACAAGCACTCATTTCGCTTAGCAATGTTTATCATTTTCCAAATTTCTACACTTTTGTTTTTAAGACATTTAACGAGAAACATGTCTCTTGCTTAGGGTGCCTTTATCAAATTTCCAGATTTCAATTCTCGCTCAGTGAGTAATTCTCTCGCTTAGCGAGAGAACATGAATAACTTAACATGAAAATACGTTTTTCACTTAGATAAACTCAAAACAATGTGTAACAGTTTCAAATACTCCAAATCAACATAATAAAATCATATGAACTCATTTCATTCACCACCAAAAACATCATACCAAAACAAAATTGGTATATGATACATTATTATGCATATTCCACTATATTTAAAGATATAACCATAAATTACTTTTTAATCGTGTTATAACACATCTAATACATTTAGCAATATTCCTAGAAATCATACATTGTATAATAACAATCAAATTACAAATAGGTAAGCTTACTTTACCTAAAGCGAAGTCAATGGGTTGAAAACACAACAATGGTGGGTTTAATTTCTCTAGACAAAAACAATAGTAAGAGAAAGGGAAATGGTCCTTAGATCACTCGGTTGAAGGGGTACTTAAGGGAGATTAGTGCATCTATAAATCTATGGTTTAAGAAAGGTTTGTTAAATAATGGATTAAGCCAAAAATAGAAAAGGTATTTACCATAAGTGGTAATTGATTGGCTAATGTCTTATCATAAATGAGTGGTTATGCTTTTGAATTTCATTTCATAAATGGTAAGGTAATTAACTCTAAATGATATAGTTAGCTTTTGCCAAAACTAAGAAGTCAACCAGTGATTAACCTCGATTGATGTGCTAAATGAATGGGGAAACATGTTGATGACATTGTGTTATTAACTAGCAGTGTTTCTTGACTTGGCCACTCACTCCTTCTAAGTATGCTATTACTTTGATAAATGTGCTTGAAACCATTCTAGTCTAATTTGAGATTTTCTTGCAAAATATGCAAACATTGGTAATTAAGTCTTTTGTTGAAATTAATTTTAATTATTTCTTGCAATTATCTTAATCACTTGATTAATCATACAAGAGAAAACATGGTATTACACATATCACTAACTAAGACCCCTAAATAATTACTCAGTGATAAAGGAAATAAGGTGTAGAAATAGTCAGGAGGTTTGTTTAGAAGCAATTGTGATTGTGATAGTATGTTGTATCCCATCATTATTAGACAAGCTTATTTAATAAGTCTCACATTGCATAGTAAAGGAATTCATTCAAATATTGGTCCTCCACACTCAAAAGACTTAGAATGTTCTAGCTAGCAACAACAATTAATATTTGAAAAATAAAGAAAATCTAAGATCAAAATATATTTTGATTAGATTATTTTTTTCCCATTTTTCTCATTGCCACTTCTATCTATTATTGGTGATTAGTTGTCAATCTTGTCTTATTAAGCTGTTAGTATTTAACTAGGGGTTGAATTAGACAAAAATTAAAAAATGAGATACAAGCTAATCAAGATCTAATATGATAACAAAATAATTTCATGTTTATAATAGGTCAAAATGAAAATTTAAAATTGAAATGGTTGTCCCTATTTATCCATCAAATAAGAAATTCAATGAAAGATAATCCAAATACTTGCAATTCACTCTCTAATTTTGCATAATCACTTAATTAAATTTACATTATTTATCAATGATACGTGCTTATCAAGGAGATTGACTTTTTAGTTGACTTAATATTGAAGATGGTCAACCTATTGAAGCAATTATTATGCATAACCTCTTTGACAAGCACACAACTTCATTAACTTTCTTAATCACCCATTAAGAGACCATCAACGTGATAATATGTTGTATCTCATCAGTGATTAGACATACCTATATTAAAGAAGTATTATGTATAATAATAATAAAGGATTAATTTGAATATTGATCATCCACATTCAAAAGACTTAAAATATTCTAGCTAACAAGAACAAATTAATATTTGAAAACTAAAAAAAAGAAACTATGATAAAAAAATTGGTTTAATTAATAATAAATGAAATTATATTTCACAAAGGTGAAAGTTTGAATATCATTTCTAATGCAAGAACTTCCTTCATAAGTAATTTGTAAAGTACTTTTATAAATATTAGTCCCAAAACATTCTTATTTTTAGGATTTACCTCACTGAAAATTTTAATATATATATAAAAGTTGAATTTTTTTTACTATATCATTCAATCATATATCATTATATAATTAAAAATATTGACTTTTATAGATTTAAAAATCATTATTTCATTACTAAATTTAAAATAATTTTAATTAGTTAATAATATCCTAATTTTTGCACTTAAAAATGTATTAGAATTAGACTATGTGTTTATAAACACATAATTGTGAAATCTGATTAAATGAGGAAAATCACCGGCAAATGGGTATTTTCTTTTCCATATAAGGAACGTTGTGGTTAGGTTAACGTGGCATAGGTTCATGAAACATGCTTTAAATGACGTGCTGCTGCTTCTGCTTATAATAAATAGACAACAATCCTTTTCTCCTTCAGACTTTTTTTCAGCATCTTATGACAGATTGATCACACTAAGTTATCTGTCTCCTCCATTTGAACCACTTAACCGGTGGTGAACTCAATGAAAATCAATAAACCAAACATAAATAACTCACATTCATAGTACCATCTAACACAGAATAAGAAATAAAGCATTCGTCATTTTCGATTTTCGGGTTTCGTAACATTATCCTTTCTGAAAAACAATTAAAGCTTATTTATTGTGAATTTATTTGTAAAGCGTACGTGTAAGTAGACTATATTTATTTTTTTATTTAATTTGATTATATCGTGGTATTAGTGTATCAATTCTTGTGTCATATATTTGAATCTTTATTTTATTTTATTTTATTTTTACATAAAATTTGAATCCTTATTTTTAAAGTAATATATTTTATTATACTCTTTTTCCCTTTTGTTACACGTGACTTCACCTGATTTTACTATGCACACAAACACATATCAAATTTCATATTAGTTATTTAATAATAAGCATTTCTTTACATTTTAAATAATAGATTATCTGTAGAAATAAAATAATATAATAAAATATCAATTAGTTTTTTATTTGTATCAAATTTTATAAACTTAATTTATTTTATAAAAAAATTAGTTATTGATCAGATAAATTAATTTATATTTTAAAAAAAATTATAAAATAGTATAAGTTCTTGTTTGGATACGTTTATAAACACCTTATTTAAATTTAATTTATGTTATAAGTATGCATAAGAATGTTAAAATAATTTTATATTATTATTTAATAATAAATTATCGTTGAAATAATTTTAAAATATAAAAAAATAATCAATTGTAGAGAAAAAGAAATTATACAATTATGTTAATAATAATGTGATTATATTATTATAATATATAATAATTTATTATTCATCGAGGATGTAAAATTATTTTGCACTAGGTCTATTTTCTTAAAATAGTAACCCGAAAGTACAGAAGTTATGCATCTTTAGAAGATATACTCAAATATTAACAAAATAGTTCTTCATCTTCTCTTCTCTGTTATACAATTTCATGTTGCCGAATCCAGTAGATCATCAAAATGTTAAGAATTTTATTGAATAAATTATATTTTAATCCACAATACTACTAGAGGTTATCATAGTATCTAGAATTAAAAAATATATCAAATAAAAATATCTAAAATTTAAATTCATTAATCATGTTTATCCTCATCGATAATAAATCCTTAACTCGGTTATGACACCCTTCTTTTGCCACTGTAGGAGCCATGGGGCATGCCCCATGTCATACTAAGTAAATGCACAATAAATGACATGTTATTGGAATCAAAATGACATTGAAGTACCTAGCAAAAAATGATAGTAAAAAACAATCTAAAAGTTACTGTCATCTTAATTCTTGACGTGTAAAACTTACTGTTATTATAATTCTTAAATTTCATAATTTATTTTTAATTTTTAAAGTTTAACTTTTATCTTAAATAAAAAATATTTTAATATTACTATTTACATGTATGATCAATAAAATTAAAACAATCAATATATTAATGATGAGATACTAAAATACTAAAATTAATAAATATAAAAAATAAAAAAATATTTTATTAATATTAAGAATAATTTTAAAATATATATAAATTTAGAACAAATTTAATATTATTATATAAATAAATTAAAATTTTCAATCATAATGAATAAGTTATGTCTATAGAAAGGACCGGAAGAAATATCATTATATTCCATACAATTTGCAGCTTACTCTCAATTTCCCCAAAATTATATATGTGACACAATAAACATTGTACATCATGGTATTTACTCTCATGTTGGTATAATTGCACAATAAAATTGTTTCCAGTAATAAACATTTTATGCATAAAATCAACCAACAATAACAAAGCAAAACACTATCATTAAATCAACCAATACAATTGATTATATTAATTAAATAAATTTAAGTATTAATTACAAAACATAAATGATTTAAAAACTTATATATTATAGTTCAATTAATATTTTTAGAAGATTAAAAATTTTATTTAAACAGAATTCAATGAGGTCAATATATATTAAAAAGAATTTAATAAGTATTTAATATATATGTGGTTATTGCAATTAAGAATTCAAAAAAATTAACTACAAGTTAATAAATGGTGAGTTTGAATATTAATTGTGACAATAAATCTTGCACCGTTTATGCTTACTTACAACAAATTCATTAATTCCAACAATTCAAATATTGAATGCACCGTCCTCCACCCTTTGAATAGACTCTTTTTTACAAATTAAAAAAGAAGCAAACTTGCAGTCAGACCTTCGTTCTACCTCTCTTTATCAACGAAATAAAAGCATCATTTTCTCTGTCTCATAGCAAGTACTTTGAGTTTCCCTCCCCTTTAGGTTAGAAAAGACAACATCTTTTTTTTTTTTTTGTTTAATTATGAGCATTGTCTATACACCATTTTCCTCGAATCTTTCTCCCAAAATCATTTTAAATTTTCTGATTTATATTATAGTTTTAAATTTTCAGATTTATATTCTATGCAGTTTTAAGATTCTCACAATGACTTCTCGCTTTCTACGGATACCACTTTTGGGAAGATGAAAAGAGGGATGAAAGTGTGGTTGTTGCATGTGTGATTTAATGTTGCAGTTATGTGTTCTTCGAAAGCACAGTGACGTGCAACAACAAAAGAGAATTTTTTTGTGAGAATACATTTTTGTTTCACTATTTTCATAATGTACATTATTATAAGGAAAAGTACAAACCTTTATTGGTCATCTTTCATGTATTCATATATTGCTATAAAAAAAACTGTGATCTTTTACTGTTGGAAATAAATATTAGGGATTTTTACACCCACTAACTTATTTTTGGGCAAAAAGTTGTTATTGGTTATACTTCACAATTGAAAGATAGTTAGAAGGGTTCTAAAACTGACAAAAGTAAATTCGACTATAGTAGTAAGAGACCTCGACATACTCATCTTTAAAATGTTGAATTTATATTTTAGAATTTATTGCTTATGAATTTATTGTTTTTACTTTTTTGTTTATTATTTTCAGCCTACTATTGTCACAATTTAAATTGAGAATTGGTGTTGTCTGAGTAGAGTTTAGCGAATCTAAAGGTGTGTGACAAAAAAAAATTAAGGAAACTTTCTATCATCAAACTATTTTCTTTGAAATGCTTCAATTGAGTAAAATTTTAGACAAACAACAAAATTTATATGGCAAACTCAAAGCAAGGGTAAAATGGAGCCAAATCAGCAAGTTGTTTGCATCTTGCTTAATATCTTTTGACTTAATTAATTTATTAAATATTTTGTGATTAAATATATTTTAAGTCCCAATAAATATAGTTATAAGTTTAGTTCTTGAAAAAAAATTATTTTTTTAAATTCCTAATATTTATTCAAGTGTTTTTTTAGTCCGCATCACTAATTATAATTAGTCTATAAGTGAAATAGTTAATAAAATAAATGATATTAATTAAAATAGTTAAAATAATAAAAAATATTTTAAATTAAGATAATTAAATTACTTTTAGGTAAACAATTTAATTAAGTAATATATTTAATATTTTATATAAATAAGGTATAATTTATTTATATAACTTATTTTTTAATATATTATGAAGAATAATTGTATTATTTTTAATATCATGCTTAATTTTTAATTCATTAATTTGTTTTTAATATTTTATTTTTAAAATATTTTATTTAGACATTTATAAATTTTAATTTTAGGGTTGAAATAATTAGTTTACATTTAATTATTTATTAATTGTTACATATATGTTGAAAAGAGTAAAATAAATGGAATGTATTAATAAATATTTCATTACTACTATTTACCATGTATAATTGCTATTATTAATGAGCTCTTGCTTTACTTTTGAAACTGTACTTTGCTTCTAAAATAGTGTTTAGTTTTCAATGACTGGAATCAAGTTGCACTTTACTATTTCTACTATTAAGTAATATATTTTCTAATATTTTTCTTTTCGTACTATATTATAAATAATGTACATTTTTATTCTTTTTTATTTTTTGAATTTTATTTTATATCTTTTACATTATTTTTTTTGTTTAATGGAACAAAATGAAATTTCTTATTGTGGTGAATGTTATACAGTACGAGAATTGATTGCACGAATGATGTACGGAAATATACACTATTAGAAAATTTAAAATTTGTTACAAAATAATTAGTTACAAAATTTTAAAATTAATAGTTATTTTGTAACTAATTTCTAGTAAAAATAATTAATTATAAAATTACTATGATATTGGTGGTAGTATGAAATAAGTAACAAATTAGTTAAGAAAATAATCTTAGTTAATTTGTAGTAAATTTTTAAAAATTATAGTTATTTTTTAGCTAATTTGTAATAATAAGAAGTATAAATGAATATAATTTAAATTTAGTTAGGAAAAATAATATTTTAATTAATTAATAGTTAATTAGTTAGGATTGATCACTAATTTAAATAGTAGCCAAAATTGGTAGTAAAATTAAAAAAATCTTTTAGTAATATGTTAAAATCGTATTGGTTGAATTTAAATTAAAATATTTTAAATAAAGACTTTGACAGAAATCAAAGACAATGATGATATATAGGTTAAAAAAGTTTTCGTCTTGATTACGAATTCGCCCGTATATTTTCTTAATTATTATTAGTGAAATATAAATTTACTTTGATAATCTATAAATTAAATAATTTCAAGGTCAATGCAAATTAAATATGATTTAGTGATCAATTAGGTTGAGCCTAAAGGAATCAATCTATCACAATGTAATAGAATTCTTTGCGGAAAGATCTCCATATTTAGTATTTAAATTGTGCCTCAAACATTATTGCTTTCAAAGAAAAAAAAGTTGTGAAGTAAAAATAAATAAACAAATAGTATCTATGGAAATGCATATTTGCCCTTAAATATCTTCATTTTCCAATTTGTTGACTTTAAAATTTTATTTTACACAAATTAAGAATAACAATTATTCCAAGATAATAATGTGTTGCTAAAATATTCTTACTCTCGTTCTTGATATCTATGAATACATCATTAAATATTTCCAAACAAAAATATTTATTAGGAGATAAAATTGAAAATAAATTTTGAATATTTAATCAAAAACTAAAAACATCAATGAATATGATGAATGAATATATGGAGAAAACATTGTGGTAGATAAAATAAACAGCACAAATAACAAGAAATGCTGGTGAGCGTAGTTATTGCATTGCAAATGGTAAGCATTAAATTTAGCTTGAGCATGAATCTATAATCTTTGGAGATGGACAAAGGTGGTGGTCTAAAGTTTAATCCAGTAGTAAATTCATTCATTTGCTTTTAAAGAATACCTCGTCCCAATGAGTGTGTCTTTAATTGTTAAGACCTTATCTTCCAACCAAGACACAAAATAGTTTAAAAACCAAAACTTCAAGATAAGAGAGATAGGGTGGAGTTTGATTTATGGCGCTTCCAGAGGCCTGACAATTGGGCTGTATTAAGGGGCCTGCTTTTATGAATCTATGTCCACAATGAATAAAATTAAAATATCGTGCCTTCATCGGATTTTATTGTATGTGAAAATGCAACTAACTTAATTAACTCAATTTATGAGTTGAATTGTACTATAAAAATAGGTTTAAATTTATTTTTAATTTAATTTGACTTGAATATTTATCGGTTCAAAGCGAGTTGTCTTATAATGAGTTGCAACTTTTCAACTCGCTCAAACAAGAAGGCTAGCATGTTTTTACTCATTTTTAGGTGGACTACTTGTGGGGTTTTGTTTTGTCAACCCCAACAAATACTCATACTTTCACATTATTTAAATATTCTTAATTTGGAAATTACTCTAATTTATTCTAATTTATTCTTAGTATGAATATATATTTCAAAATTATTTATTTTTAATATAAATATATACTTCATAAAAACTTTATTTTTATTTTTTGTTTAAAATTTATATTTTAGTAAATATATACAAACACTCATGATTGATATATATATCATATAAGTATGGTTGGGAGTGGAAATATTATTACCTTTCCTCATCCCATTGTCATCCTAATTGTTACAATTGGTACTTTATTTTTATTATTATGTATTATATTTTATTATTTTATAATATAAATAACAATGTATATATTTTTATTTTAGTTATGAAAAAAATATGATATGTATTAGTACTGACATTTTATTACAAATTAACTTAAATGATAAATTTGTTACTTAAAGTTATATCAAATATGATTTTTAATAGATTAACCATGTAAATTTTTTTACATTAACAATATATACCTATTAAATTTTTTAGTTTATAGGGATTAATTTTTATTAATTAGTTATATAAAAACTATTTTTTTAAAATGATTAGTCCATGAACGGGTTGGTTTGATCTTCAACCGGTTATGTTGGACTAAACTAGGAAAAGTTGAGCTGAATATCAAATACTTGGACCCAACATAAAAATATGTTAATATGTGATAGAGTGGCAGGAATGAATAACTGGAACCATTATAATGTTTTACTGAGATATCCCCCTAACAATATCAATTGATGGAGCCCTTAATGCCAAGCCCAATCTTGAATCTTCAAATATAACTCCATACAGCTCAAAAGTAAAATATTTAACAAGAGAAATTATACCCCATAACTTAGGTGAAGATACCTTAACCTTTCTGTGATCGTAGATGAGAAGGGTAGGTAGACGTCTTCTAGAAATCGTATGATGAATTTAGTGATGTACGTACAAGTATGTTCATGAATGTATGCTGTGTCGTACAATAACAAATTCAAAGCTAAAAGGGGTAAAAGGATAAGGAACGCCTGAGTTGCACGGTTCTCACCTTCCTACACTAATAGTAGAATTTGTTCGGGTTAGAACAAGTGAGAATAAACATATAATTTAGCTTTTATAAGTAAAGTGAATTTCTAATATAGTTACTGTACATGTAAATTTATTAAATTCATTTGTATACGTGTAATTATTATTAGTTTGATTACTGTTATTGCAAGATTATTGTTAATTTTTTTTATCTATTTTTAATTTAATTTTTATACTTGTATCGTATTCTTAATTTAGTTTGTATAAGGGTAGCATATTGTTAATTCTATCATCACATATAAAGATTAAATTTAAAATGGACAACATATATTAGAACTAAATTAAAAATTAATTAAGAAATTAAAGATTCAATGTGAAGCAAAAGATACTTGTAATTAATAAAAAAAATATAGAGAGTGATCAACCTAATAAATTTTTAGATATAAGAATCAAATTGAGAATTACATATGAAAGGACTAAATTATATATTTAATTATTAAAATTTAATTCTTATATTTGTGGGAGAAAATCTGTGAGGAATTTGTCTACTTTTATAAAAAAAATTAAATTTATAATTAGATTTTAATTTAAATAATTATAAAAACTAATAAATAACATGTATCGTAAAAACGTAAAATTTAAGAATTAAATTGTATCATTAATAAGTTGTGTAATTTCAGCTTTATTATTTAATTTTATAATTAAATAATTTAATTTTATAATTAAAATCGTTTAGTTATTATGATGATTATTTTATTTTTAAATACTTTTAAAAAAATTAGAGTTTATGTCTTTGTGTTTAATTTAAAATTTAAAATTTATATTTAAATATTTAAAATACTAAATTACAACTTAATTTTATTTTTTGACTCACCGGTCTGGACTAAGAACAATTTTGATTATTCAAATTATTGTGGAGTTAATTAAGATATATTGAAGTGAGATTTTAAAAGATTATATTGGCATAAAAAAACTTACAGATTTACATAAGGTTTTTTTTAAAAGATTTTTATAATTAAGATTTTATAATTTGAATTTTAATAGATTTATATAATAAGAATTTATGAGATTTGAAAGAACTTTATAGAATTAGAAGATTTGAAAGGATCTCATGAATTTTTAGCAAACATTTAAAGTGACAGAAAGTTGTTGCATATTTTTCTTCTCTCCTTTGCCATTTTCTTATTATAAATTCTTCGTTAAATTACTAATATAGCATATGTAAAAATGGCTATAACCTCAAATAAAAAAGAATACTTATCACCAATGAAGAAAACCAATTTTATAAGAATATTTATCTTACTAATCGCACAATATGCTTGCATATATTTATAAGTAATATTATTTTTAAATAAAGTTTTTGTATTGTATTTTTTACTTTTTAATTTCTTTGTAACAAATGTTTGAAAAAGCATGAAAAAGGCACACGAAAAAAAGACATGAAAAAGGAAAAAGTATAAAAATAACTACTAGTATCCATGTATTTGCATTAAAAAAATATGCAACAAGACAAATATTCTCATAACATAATCATTTCACAATACCTTCAAGAAAGTAGAAGTTTTTCTTTATGAGTTTTGACTAAAAAAAAAAGCAAAGTATCAAATGTCTTTTATGTATTTTTTATATTACTCCATCCAAACAAGTTGATTAAAAGGGGAAAAAAAAGTCTTTTACTTTATTGTAGAGAAAACGTATAAAATTAGAAGAAAATGATCAAATATTATACCAATATCTATACCACATTCATTGAAAAGAGAATGAATTATTAGTAATGGTAAAAGAAAAGTCTAACAACCACAAAAGAGGAAGGAATGAGAGAGTATGATAGTCTTTAAGGGTTGGAGTAAGATTGTTGGATGAGTGTAGTATTTATACATGCTACTAAAGTAATATGTTGAAATTTTTATGTTTTTGAATATCATAAGACTTTTTTTGTAAGTTGTAAAAAGTTTCAATTGAAAACCATTAGATTTTGATTATCTCTGTGAGAAATCCTGATACTCTATATTGAATATCATAATACTTATTTATATTAGAGAAAATAGGTTATACATGGATAATGTAAAATAATTTTATGTTGTCATTCAATCACAAGTAACTATGTATAATAAGTTTGTTGTTTTTTTTTTATAATAACTACCTTAAAAATCATACTAACAATATTATTATTAATTGATACTATAAAATTACTTTATATTTTCAATGCATTGCATGATAATTAAATTTTTATATTATTTAAAAACTTTGATTGAATAACACAATATTTTTTTATAACACAAAAATCTTTTAAAATATTAATCTACTACAACTAAGTTTCTCTTTTCCAAAATTAAGCACATTTAGTCTCATCCTATCATTTTTCTTCTGCATAAAACTCAAATTATTATTGTTGATCTAAATATTTGAAGGTATTATGATGAATTAGTATTGGGAAATAATTTTAAAAACTTAGACAAAGAAACTTAGAAGTAAGAAACTTAATGTAAACTTGATAAAACTTAAGAGGACTAGTGAAACTATTTTACATCAGTCAATTAAGGGTTGAAAATGGGAAATTTTAAGAATTTTTATTTTGAATAAAAATTAATATTTTGATAGGTAAGTTTTGTACAAAAGATAATTTAATCGATTCAGTTCGTAAAAAATTCAATTTGAAATAGAATTTATTGAAGGATTTAATATAATAGTAAAATCAAATTTATTTTATTTGAGAAATACAATTTTTTTCCGACGTTCTCTGAGTTTTGAAAAAAGAATTAGTATCTTTAATGAAAACAAAACAAAAAAAAAGTTTTAATTGGACGTAAGCAAATAAAAATTAAACGTAACCGCGGGTAATTATTACGAGGAGTATATTTTAAACGATAAAATATATTAATAATTAATAATTAAGATTATAATTAATTTTATAATTTATTATAAAATTAATTATAATAATTACTAATTTTTAATTAATAATTAAGAATAAATTTTATTCTCTAAACTGTTTAAAAAAAAAAAAAAAAAACCTCTCTAAAGTGTAACTCCTAAGTTTAGAGTTACCAAATCCATATTAAAAAGCTGTTACCATGACTTTTGTTTTGTTCCTCTCCCATGGCGTTTTAACTTAGGGGTTTATTGACATTTACCCAAATCCTCAATCGCCCAAAAGCTTCGCTAAAGTAGCCAATGGGCCGATCTATGATATAACACAGGAAGTTGCTATTCACATCCTTAGGTTTACTCTTTGCATTTGTTAACCTATTTTTAATTTTTTTTTATAAAAATTAGAATTTATATTTCGTAATAATTATATTTTAATACATTATAAAAATTAATTTTTGTAATAAAATTTATATTATGAAAATTAATTTAATGGAAGGATTTAGATTTTCTAAAATGAGAAATCTTACTTTATTAAGTAAGATTATTAATTAATTAATTAATATATTATGTATCAATCAATCAAATTCGTTAAAATTAATTAATAATAAAAATGACTTATTTTACTGTATTAAGTGAGGCTTTTTTAGGATAGACTTTTCACTTTAGAAATATAAAAAAAACAAAATAAAAAAGTCGAATGTAAAGAGTAAGAAGATGTGCGAAATTTTTTTTTAAAATATATTATCAATAAAGATAAATATATCTAATATTATTTTTAGAGAAAATAGATTATACATTAATTATATAAAACTATTTTATACTATCATTATATGATCATTAAACTCTTTTATTTAATATTTTTTTAATATTTTTTTTTATTATTACTTGAAAAATATTAAAAAATTATATATCTTTGACGAGTCTATTTCTAAATCAAGAAAGACTTAACAAATGAGAGCGAAATAGGGATAGATTTTTTTTTAAACATAAGTTATATATTTTTAATAAAATTGAATTAATTATGATAAAAATATATTTTTAATTGAAATTGAATTAATTACATTATAAGTTACTTTAGTTTAATAGTAATCAAATTAATTATAATACTAATAATCTTTTTAATGTAATTGAATTAATTATAATATAATAAAAAAGAATAACTTGTATAGGAGTTAATTTAATTTTGATTAAAATATAATTTACATTATAATTAATTTAATTATTATAAAAAAGAAACTTGTATTATAATTAATTTAATTTTAATTAAAAAATAATTTATATCATAATTAATTTAATTAATATTAAAAAAATAAATTTATTTAAAAAGTAACATTTATTTCGAATTAACCATACAACAGAAACAAACAAATATTCATTCGGTAGATTATTGACAAAGAATGTCAATCTACAAAACATAATAACAATAAATTTTCATGAAGAATATTTTTATAAAAAAAATTAAAAATTTTTGAGAATGAAGAGAGATGAGAGAATGCGAAAATCAGCGCTCCAAATAGTCATAGGACCTAACTCATATGACTTAACAATTAGGACACTACACGACCCATGTTCGAGCAAAACATGCAAAAGCAATCCTTCATAAGCAATAACCGAACAATAACCTAAAATGTCATTTCTAACATTCAAATTGAGAGTAAAACACGTTGACAAGTCAAAGTATGTTTCAATGGTAAGAATAGACAAACTGTACCAAACAATTGATAAACATGTGATTCAAAAAATGACATTAGGTATCAAATGTAATAAATATTGTTGAAAGAATTGGAGTTGCACTTTGGTTTCGAAAGTAGATGAGACTCAGTTCACCTAAGTTATCTCTTGTAGAAAAAAAAGAATTGAAGTTGCAAAGTTAAAAGAAATTATAGAGAAGCTAAGTTAAAATTATGTTTGTTAGGATAAAGAGGAAGGAGAAGTTAGAATAGTAGGAAGCATTGATTTTTTTTTATTTCACTGAGGATATTTCTTAAAAAATAATCGGAGTCTATATTTTTTTAGGTGTAGAAATCATCGAATGAAGTTTTGTCTCTTCCACAAGGTTTGCTCGATATACATAATTAGAAATCAAATCTTTGATAATAGAAATATCAAAATAGACTTAATGGGTTGATAGACTAAAATATATGTTGCATATAAAAAAATTGATCCAATTTGACTTGACCCACATATCAAGCCGAACTTGAAAATTAGTGGCCCAAAATATTTCAAGCTTATTTTTGTCCATAGTTTTTTTTTTCTTTAAAAATTATATAACAAAGAGGCAAAAAAAGATGATTGACTAATTTGGTAGAACCCAAGTTGATGGACCATTAAGTTGCATCTTTGTCAATTGAATTGGATTAGGTCACTTGTTTTGACACTCTCACCTACAAACATGCTTAAAAAACTCAAATGTTTATCAATTATGTTAGACCTTGTTAGTAAAGGACATTAGTTTGAAGGTATAATAAGATTGCATTTTTATAAATCACATTCTCTAGAATATTACATCCAGTAATATTATTCCCGTGAATATTCAATAATTTTAGAAAAAATTATTTAATAAAAAGTTTAAAAAATATTTATCTTTAATTTTGTATATAAGAAACAAATGAGAGTAGTTTTGTCATAGTTATAAGAAACCAAATTCATTTTTTAATGTATTAATTGTTAATTTCTTTTTATATCAATTATTTATTGTGAAGTCTATTAATGAGTCATATACCTATTTTATACAAAAGGATACATTCATTGGTTATTCTTGAAATAAAATTAATAAATTATCATATTATTATTAATTAAAACTAACTTATTAAACTATCTTTATTAGTCAATTGAGTATTTGTTTCTCATTTATAGGACCGAAGACAGTAAAAGTTAAAAAAAATAAGATAAGTAATTATTGTAGAAAATAACATTTATTTTCATAGGAATATAATACATGTACCTTTTACTACAAGAATAAGAAGAAAAAAGAGGTAAATATTTTATATTTCTTAGAATCAATAAATATTAAAAATATTTCCTTAAAACTTATACTAAATATGAAAATATGATATGTTTAAATTTATTTTCTTAAAAAAATAATATTTTTAAACAGACACAACCTTAGTTAGTTAGCGGGTTAGTATGATAAATAAATAAGATGATGTAACGAAAGGGGATTATTCTATATTGGTAGCATTTGGAAAAAAAAAAAAAAAATTGGCGAATGGTAGCATTTGGAAATTGAGCAAGTGCTAAAGAGAATTTTTTGGACGAGAAATCTATCTCATAATTACTAAGTACGAGGTACGAATATGGGTAAACAAACAATTTTATAGGTATGCAGTGGATCACTTTTTATATTATTATTATTATAAGGTTTAAAAAAAAAAAAGAGAATTCGGTACACAGTACGTGGTACCGTTAATTTGGTGAGAATTATCTAAATATGATGTAACTCATTTGTTTTTTTTTTTTTTCAATCATTAAATATATTTTTCTTTATTTTCAAATCCTAGTTCCTAACAAGAATGTTTGATCGCAGAGCAGAATAGCAAAACAACATAAGAGAAAAAAAAAAAAACACAGAATAAACATTTGTGTCATATGATTAAAAATATAGTTTTTAGTTTCAACTATTTTCATATTTAACAATTGATTCATAAATTTATTCAAAATTAAAGTTTTGGAGAGAGGGCCTTTCCAGAAAGGCTTCAAAACACCTGTGAGAATAAGGACTACCAAATCATTGATCTACTCGTGAACCCATCGATGACTTAACAGACATGTTCATGGTTTTCTCAAATTTCTTTTTGTTCTTTATACCACCTACCTATAATCCTATATATGCCTTGTTTTCAACTCGAATTACCTAGTTAATTAAACAATTTACCCAAGACTTCAAATGCCCGAATACTTCAATATTTGATCACAACAGACACAAATGAATTAGGAGGCAATGTAGTAACAGACTCACCAAAAGATTATTGTGGTACAACTAACCTCATCAAGAAACTGCTCAGAAAAAGGAACAAGGCTTTTAAACTTAAATATATAAGTTGTTGAACAAGCTTGATCCTTAAGTTTTTTTTTTTGAGACCACATGTGTTTTATTTGAGAAATAAATTTGTTCAAGTCGATAGAACTATGGATAGCAAAAAATTTTAAAGAATAGTTATATTGTAAAATTCAAACTCAAGATTACTTGGTGAAACAATCCTAAGAAATAAATTTGATCAAGTAAAAAGAACTATCATAAATGAGAACCTTTTCAAGTATAATTATATAATTAAGATTTCAACTCAAAATTACTAATTAAGGTGAAACAATATAAAAAAATAAATTTGTTCTAATAGAAATTATGAATGATTAAATTTTTCGCGAATATAATTATATAGTAAAAATTTCAACTCGAGATTATTAATTAAAGTGAAACACTCCCCGAAAGTTGATCTAGGTGCTTAATGATCTTTAAGAAGTCCTTAAGATGGGCTATTATTCTAAGTCATACTCAGATAGGAATTCTTCCGAAGGGTTGCAGTGATATTAGAAACTTTAGAACTAGACTTGCATAATACCAACTGTTCTCGAAGACTCCGAAGAAGCTCATGAAGTATCTGAATATTTGTCTCTTGAGAGAGAATGATCTACACAGAAGTATGATGACACCAAGAAGTTTAATTGTTGCACCCCAAAACCGTCTGGGCCAAACCTGCCAGGCCCAATCCTCCAGACTGGGCCGAAACCACCAAAAGAATGGCCCCAAGACTAGGTCAACCTAAACCACAAGACTAGGCCGAGACCATCAAGGAGTCGTCCCCAAGACCCAGTCAAACCGAGACCGAGACTAGGAGAAGGGTCTTGAAACCGAGTCCACTCCAACTGTTACGAAGAGCGGAGACCGAGTCGCCCGAATATCTAGGCGAATCTTAACTCCCACGCGGAAGTCAGGATTGAGGATACGCGGACTCGGTCTCCAATCCAACCGTCGTCACTATGCAGGGCCAAAGGCGGTTACTCCCTGGCAGCTGGAAAACCCTATATAAACCTCAAACGCGAAAGGTCAAGGCCATGAAAGATTGGAAAAAGAATCAAGAGAACAGAAGGACGAAAAGCTGACGATTACAAGGAACAAAAGAAGCAGGAACTCCAAGTCTAGACTGAAAGGCAAGCAGAGGTACTGGTCCACGAGAGAGGAAATCTCCCCCGTTCCAAATTCCAGGTTGGTTTCTTTACTCCAACGTTAACATATCGCATGCTTAGTATAGGGGATTCTTGAAACCCGGGTTGGCAATACCCCAATCTGCAAACCATGCCGGCTCCACCCTACCGACACGGCCTTGGCGCCGCTACGTAAAAGCCTTGACACAAACCTCCCCCTCGAGGCCGAGTCGATCTCGGCCGTAGAGAGACTGAAATGAGCTCATAGCCGATCTGACTCCCATCTAGCTCACCAACACCCCAGAACTACGTGGACTTTGACTCCTCTAAAGCCGAGATACGTAGGCATAGGAGGTATACTCCTATCAAGTCGTAAATCCTAAAACCCTAAAACTTTAAAGCATCTTGCCTGACTCCTCCTCAAATCTTAAATCCCAAAACACTAGAACACCTTACCTGAACCTCCTCCCTCACAAGACTTAGGCCAGAAACACGACCCAAATACAAGCACCATCCCCCCTCCTTCCCATGCAACTAACCTAGGGTAACTATCAAGTGATAGACGTGTTGGGGGCACCCGTTGTCCCCGATATGTAACCAACTCACGAACTCACAACTCTGATCCTTAGACCAACCTTTCTCCTAGGTTTCTTGACGTTCCTAAACAAACGTCGGTGGAGACTCCTAACGGCTGAGACCACCTCGGCCACTCTGAGGCCGAAAATATTCTGGCCCGTCTCGAACTTGATACGCTACGTCACAAATTAGGTTGTGAAATTAATTCATACTACAAAACTGCATTTTGGAATTTTAAATCTCTAAAAGAAGCCACCATAGTTTAATACCCTTACGATATGCTCATACGAGCATTATATTTTAAAAAATTGAATGCAAATGATGCAGGAGGACCAATAGATGTATAATATATCACAAGAGTTATGCTACTTAAAACATCTTTCTAATAACCGTCATATGAGAAATGATAAATTAATAACCAAAACAAATTTGTCATGGAGAAAAGCAATGAACAGATAAAGTCAACTTGTAAAGTCAATGTAGCCCAGTGCATTCTAATGAGTGTCCAACATTAAAGTTTTGTTAGTCTCTATTTGGTCTCCAAAAGAATTAAAAGAAAAAAAAAAAACTGACCTTTTCTTTCACAGATTCTTCCTTTTGTGATGATATGTTTTTCAGTTTCTGGAAGGTGGTATGCCTGGCTTCAATTTCAACATGTTATTGCTGTTTCCACTCAAACTGGGATGTGAACACAATTAACAACAGCAAACAAACCAGGGCCCAAGCTTTAGACATTGCTATAAACAACTTCTAACGATTAAGCAGTAACACTAACACACATCAAACTTCTTCAAGACAGTTTTATAATTTGCATCTGATGCCTCAGGTTATGAGCACTGTTGGTATGAACAAGTGGAAGCAAAAAAGAGATAAACTCTTACAATTAGCAGAAACATATGCACTGCATTTGAGTCATTCATCTTTTCCCACTCATGTAAAATAAAACGGCGCATGAAGAGAGAGAAAAATCCAAAATGACATATAAGCCATTAATTTTTTTAAATAGAAGCAGAAATTGGTAAGTTTGAGGACTGAGGAAGAGGAAGAAGAAAACACGAAATATTAGACTTTAATAAGAACAAAAAACACAATATGATTTTTTTTTTGGCCATATGCAGCCCCAAGCTAAAACAAATACATGTATAGGGCAATCTGAAGGGACATAGGGTGGAATGTATGAGCAGACATGTAAAATTTAGAATAACATAATAAGCAACAATTAAATAACACCGAAATTACAATCCTAGCCAGTCTATTAAGGCTCAACTTTCTAGGAATCCAGAAACCAGAGATTCTGGGTTCGATTCCCAGTGGAGTCGCCATCTGCCACAACCAGATTTGTGACGACGCAAAGGGAAAATTAATGGGGGAGGCCGAAATCAATTCGGCCTCGGGAGGAGTCGCCACCAACGTTTTGGTTAGGAACGCTGGAAAACCAAGATGAGAGGATAAGGTTTGGTCTGGAACCAGATGAATGGGTTTGGAAGTTGGTTACACACCAGGGGCACAGGGTGCCCCCAGCATGCCTGTTACTTAACAGTTACCTAAGACTAGCTTTTGGGTTTACTAAGGTTTCGGTGTGGGCAGAGATGGTAATGTCATATATTCTTAGATTTGGCAATACAAAATATTCTCTAATGTCTTAATGGAATCCCACGTTTGGAGGGGTGGTTTGGTTTGGGGGAATAGATTTGATAGGAGTGTGCCTCCTGTGCCTACGTACCTCGGATTCGAAGAATTAAAGTCTACGTAGTTCTGGCATGGTTTCCTAGGGTAGGCTTAGCCAATGGCCGAGATGAACTCGGCCATGACCGATTTGGAAAAGGAGAGTTTGGGAGAGAAGGGAGAGAAGAGAAATTGGTAGTGGAAGGATGTATGGGTTTAATTCGGTTTTTCTAGTTTTATCAACCTAAGTCTAATAAGATAGGAATAAGGTCTTACTAACCTGGTACCTGTCGTGTTAGTCTTCTCTTCTTTGTCCAGGATGTTTTCGCAGACTTCTTGGCTTCTCCCTCTTCTGGCTTTTCGGTGGAAAATTTTTTTCGATCCGTAGAAAAATCTCCGACCCCTGCTCATTCGCGGTGAGGTCTTATATAGGCTGCGAAATGGGTTTGGACCTCTCTCCTTATTAGAGAATATTTTATTATATTTTATATTTGAATTTTGAATAGCTAATAGGTTTATCCCTTGATTCTTGGGATGAGAGAATATTTTATTATATTTTATATTTGAATTTTGAATATCTAACAGGTTTATCCCCTGATTCTTGGGATGAGAGAATATTTTTTTATCTGTTATGGTGACAACTGCCATAGTTGTTAGAGGTAGTTAACGCGGGCCACCGCGGCGGCTGCTTGTTGATAACGTATAAAATCTTCAGGATTTTATTGTTATCGGTTAAGGGAAAGCCAACTTGTGGTTGTTTGTTGATAACATATAGATTCTTCAGGATTTTATTGTTATCAGTTAAAGGAAAATCAACTGTGGTTGTTCGGGCTGGACAGTTTTGGGGTGCTACAGTTAAAAAATAAAAAATAAAAAAAATAAAATAAAACTTCTCTCTTGACATAGGACCAATTACACTCAAATATGCATGCTCCCCCTAGCTTAGGTAGTTTTCCATTTCGTTTGTACAAACCTTCATAAGATTCTAATAAATAAGGGGTAGTCGCTGGGTGTGCCTAGGCTAACATTTTTATTTTGGAGTGGGGTCCTATTCCCGAGCCTAAGAGTTAAGGAGTGCGGAATGTGTAGTGGAACCATACTGGAGGGTTTCCTCTGTACTGGTGATCATGATAGTTCCACCTGGGGCTGACAGCCTTTGGAAACAATCATATTCTGGGATACTCTCCTGTATATGGTTGCGTTCCTTAGGAGGTCTATAGACCTAGGGACCTGGTGAGAATTTTCTTTTAGCAGCCTAATTGTGAGAATTCTTGGGAAAAAATCCTTCTTACCACTAGGTTAGTTTTTTTTTTGCCGGCATGAATGCCAACTCCGAGACGGAGTCGGCACGCCTTGGGAAACTTCATCTTTTGCGTTGAAAAATTTTGGCGTAACTCCGAAATGGAGTCGGCCGTGAAACCCTAATTTAAGATTTAGCTGAGGCCGATATGGAATCGGCCTTAACTTAATTAACTAAAAACTTGGCCGACATGGAGTCGGCCTTAACTTAATGGACTAACATGTTGGCTGAGATGGAGTTGGCCAGTCAAAAAAACCTTAACTCGAGATGGAGTCATCTTCTATATCATCCTGTCCCACTTTTCTATCGTATTCTACTTTGCTCCCACACACGACATGCATTCCATGCATAATTCAGAAACCTTAGCATTTATCGTAGAAAAAAAAACTAAAATAATTAATCATGGATATTTCAGAAAAAATGGAAAGAGAAACTTCTAGGGATAGACGTTGGCGCCCCATTCAAGTCAAGGAACTCGAGCTCCGCTCACTTCGCTGTTGGGCTAGTTGCTTAGAAGGGTATTACCGTCGAATATTCGAAAAAAGATATGGCCACCTCCTACGACTCATCGAAGTAGATACCCAAGTTGTCGCCCTCGAAACGCTTTTCCAATACTACGATCTACCACTCCGTTGCTTTACCTTTAGAAATTTTCAGATAGCCCCAACCTTAGAAGAATATGAACGGTTATTAGGTCTTCCCATTCACGAATTACTCCTCTACTTCCCTCAAGGGCGGCCATTCCCTTGGAACACCATAGCCAAGCTTCTACAACTACCGGAAACGGTGATAGAAGGGATACAAAGGAGCCGCAATGACATAGAAGGAATATGTAGGTCCACCCTAGAAGGAAGGTTAGGACAACTCGAAAGAATGGGAAATTGGCCCACCTTCATCGACGCATTAGGATTGCTGGCCTTTGGGGTCCTGCTGTTTCCATGTTTAGAGAATTACATAGATGCAGCGGCAGTAGAAGCATTCCTGGCTCAAAGAGATCGGCAAGAAAACCCAACCATGGCCATTCTCGCCAATACCTACTATACCCTCAACTACTGCGGAGAAAAGGGGGCAGGAAGTCTCCAGTGTTGCGTTCCATTACTATATCTATGGATCACCACCCACCTATTTCATAATAAAGAGCAAGCTGTTTGCCCATACCAAGACTACCGATGGAATTGGATAAAGATAACCCCTAAAAAATAGTGGATCCAATTCTTAGACGGAGCTTCTAAACAGACGATACGGTGGTACCCCACGTGGAACGCACACGGACAAGTAATCATTAGCTGCGGGTCATACCCGAACGTCCCTTTGCTAGGAACGCAAGAGGCCATCAACTATAACCCCCAACTAACATTACGACAAGCAGGATACCCTATAATGCAACCTCCCTCGGATGAAGCTTTGACCCCTTTCGCAATTCATGGATCGGAAGCCCTCGAAATAAGTAATCTCAGAAAGATCAGACAAGCATGGGACGTGTTGTACGAAAAGGAGCCGAACTTGGCAACAGGAGTCGTGGTGCTTCCCGAAGTTATAAGATGTGGCTCCAAGAACGAATACAAGCAATCGGATTGACCGGAGGTCTCCCCTATTCGCAACCAAACCAAGAGATCGAACTCCCAGAGACTATCGAAATTGAAGAATTTGAACAAATCTTAAACCAAATGGAAACTGAGCAGCAGACCCTTAAGAGGAAGCTGGAACAAACACAGGATGAAGTCCTCCAAGAAAGGCAGTTAAAAGAAGAAAGCATCAAGAAAGCACGAAGCGAGCAACAACATCGCTTAAAGATGGCTAGTTGCCTATAGGCTGCCGATCGAGAAATGTGCCTCCGAAGAATGGAAAGAGACCAGGTAACCTTAGAAAACGAGTATCTGAAGGAAACACTGACCGCCCTCAAAGCCAGCGAAACGGAGAAAGACAAGCAACTTCGATCCCTTTAGAAAAAGATTCACCAGATGGAGGACGAGCAATCAAAAGCTCAAACCGCTATGGAACGCCAGGTAGAGCAAAGATGGCAGAGTTTGCTTAAGCTAGTCGAAGCCCAGACTAAAGCTTACGAAACCCAAACACAAGTCCAAAATACCATCCAAGAATTACAAGCAGCCATAGAAGACGGGAAGCGCAAAGCCCAAGCAACGTCTAAGATAGCCCAACACATGGTTGACGCCCTCAAAGCCCTTCAAGCAACCAAAGATTCCTCCAAGATTTCAAAGGAACTAGCCCAACTTCTGGAACTATGTGAAGAATTTCGCGACACCACCAGCACTTCTTCGGAAACTTAGACTTTTGTAGTAGGAAATTTTTGTAAACGCCAGGGGCGTCCGTAGAAATATTTTTGTAGGGAATTTTGTAAGCACTGTGGGCCTTCTTAGAATTTTCGTAATAGGGATTTTTGTAATGCCATTGGTGCCCTCAGGAGTATAATTTTCGATGTAAATCTTAGTTCGAATTAATAAAAGGTTTCTCTTTCCAATTTTTATGAAATGGTCCACAAGCAAGACATTCATGCATACATGCATATTAAACCTCTCTTTTCACTTCTTTTTCTCCCCTATACTCTTCCCACTTCTTCCTGTCCTCTCTTTTTCTCCCCTATACTCTCACGCGCATATATATTAAACCTCCACTAAGATAAAGTTCCTCTTAAAATGAACCAACAATAATAGCGCGCCATCAAACAATACAGAATCTACGCTCAAAGATCCCGATCCAACTAACGAACCAATCGAAGACATAAACGCGGAAGCAGAAGCACTAATGGAGATCGAGAAGCGCATGGAATGGGAGAAGCCAAAATTCCAACCCTCCATGGAGGAACTCGAAAGTATAAACCTAGGAGGCGAAACAGAGAAGAAAGAAGTAAAGGTGGGCAAGCTGATGCCACCTGAGTCAAGATCACGCTTAATTAAACTTTTGAAGGAGTACGCCGACATATTCGCCTGGTCATACCAGGACATGCCAGGATTAGACCGTGAAATTGTAGAACATAAGTTGCCTTTACTTCCCAATTGCATCCCTGTCCAACAACAACTAAGAAGGATGAAGCCCGAGGTAGCCCTAAAAATTAAAGAGGAAGTTGAAAAGCAATGGAATGCAGGATTCCTCGCAGTCTCAAAATATCCACAATGGGTGGCAAACATTGTACCTGTACCAAAGAAGGACAGAAAGGTTTGTATGTGTGTCGACTACAGGGATCTAAACCGCGCCAGCCCTAAAGACAACTTCCCTTTGCCCCACGTCGACACGCTCGGTAATAACACCGCTCAACATGCATTTTTCTCCTTCATGGATGGTTTCTCGGGATACAACCACATCCTCATGGCTCAAGAAGACCTAGAAAAGACAACCTTCACCACATTGTGGGGCACCTTCTGCTACAAGGTGATGCCCTTCGAGCTCAAGAACGCGGGGGCAACATATCAAAGAGCCATGGTAACCCTATTTCATGACATGATGCACAAGGAGATATGTGGATGACATGATCGCAAAATCCAAAACCCCAGAACAACATATCGAAGACTTACGAAAATTGTTCACTAGACTTCGCAAGTACAGGTTAAAATGCACCTTCAGGGTGAAGACGGGGAAGTTGCTCGGTTTCATAGTAAATGAGAAGGGCATAAAAGTCGACCCAGGTAAAGTCAAAGCCATCAGAGAAATGCCAACCCCTAGGACAGAAGCAGAGGTCCGAGGATTCTTAGGACGCATAAATTTCACAGCTCGGTTCATCTCTCAATTAACAGCCACATGCAGTCCTATCTTCAAACTTCTCCGCAAAAAGAATGAACTCAGTTGGAACTCCGAATGCTAGCAAGCCTTCGAAAAGATCAAGAAATACTTAGAAAATCCACCAGTCCTTGTCCCAGAGTAGTCAGGTAGACCTTTAATCCTATACTTGACGGTGCTAGAAGAATCCATGAGCTGCATGTTGGGCCAACATGACGACACAGGGAAAATGGAGCATGCTATTTACTACCTCAGCAAAACTTTACGGACTGCGAGCAAAGGTACTCAGCATTGGAGCGAACCTACTGTGCCTTGGTTTGGGCCACCAAGAGGCTCAGGCAGTATATGCTAGCCCACATTGTTTGGCTGATAGCAAAGACGGACCCCATCAAGTACATATTCGAGAAGCCCGCACTAACAGGACGAATTGCAAGGTGGCAAATGGCCTTATCGGAATACAATATAGTCTACATAAGTCAGAAAGCTATTAAAGGGAGTGTCTTAGTAGAGCATCTAGCATATCACCCTCTGGAAGATTTCCAACCCCTACTTCATGAGTTCCCTGACGAACACGTCATGACAACCATTGAGACTAAGGATGAAGAATGGAGAATGTGATTCGATGGAGCCTCTAACATACTAGGAAATGGAATAGGAGTTGTCCTAGTCTCCCCCAAAGACCAATGCTTCCCCTTTTCAGCTAAGCTAGGGTTCGACTGCACTAACAATATGGCAGAATACGAAGCCTACACCATGGGACTCTTAATGGCAACAGAACATCGGGATAAGCAACTCAAAGTCTTTGGAGACTCAGCCTTGGTCATCTATCAACTTCGCGGCGAATGGGAAACTCGAGATGCCAAGTTGGTACCTTACCACGAGCACATAAAGGAACTAATAGACTCATTCGATACAGTCACCTTTCACCACGTACCCCAAGAAGAAAACCAAATGGCTGATGCCCTCGCAACTCTATCAGCCATGGTCCAAGTAAATGAAGGTCAAGAGCTAACCATCCACGTACGGCAACAACCTCGCATAGCTTACTGTCAGTACTTGAATATAGAACCAGAGGAATCAGACTCAGAACCGTGGTACATAGACATAAAGAGATACCTGGAAAAAGGAGAATACCCGGAAGGAGCGTCAGAAAATAGTAAGAGAACACTTAGAAGGTTAGCCGCAGGATTCCTCTTGAGCGGACCCACATTGTACAAAAGAAGTGCGAATATGACACTTCTACGATGTATAGACCAACGGGAAGCTAAACAGATAATAGAAGAAGTTCACGAAGGAACTTTCGGTACGCATGCCAACGGTCATGCCCTAGCCCGCAAAATCCTCCGAACAGGATATTATTGGACCAAGATGGAATCTGACTGTCATCAACACGTGAAGAGATGTACCAAATGTCAAACCTACGCCGATCGCACCCACTTAGCTCCTTCCGTCCTACACAATCTCACTTCCCCGTGGCCCTTTTCTATGTGGGGCATAGACGTGGTCGAACCCATCGAGCCTAAAGCTTCAAACGGACACAGATTCATCTTAGTGGCTATCGACTACTTCACCAAATGGATCGAAGCTTCCTCCTATTCTACTGTTACACGCAGCACGGTAGTACGATTCATCAAGAAAGACATCATATGCCGATATGGTCTCCCAGCCCATATCATCACAGACAACGGAACCAACCTGAACAACAAGATGATGACTAATTTATGTGAGTAATTTCAAATCCGCCACCACAACTCCATGCCCTATCACCCCAAGATGAACGGAGCCGTAGAAGCAGCCAATAGAAACATCAAGAAGATAGTACAGAAGATGGTAATTACCTACAAAGATTGGCACGAAATGTTACCTTACGCCTTGCATGGCTACCGCACCTCAGTTCGCACACCTACGGGGGCAACCCCCTATTCTTTGGTATACGGAATGGAAGCAGTACTCCCAGTGGAAGTTGAAATACCTTCCCTCAAAGTTTTAGAAGAAGTAGAACTGGACGAAGCAGAATGGATTCAGCAAAGACTCGACCAATTAAATATGATTGATGAAAAATGCCTAACGGCCCTCTGCCATGGTCAACTCTACCAAAGAAGAATCAAGAACGCTTTCGACAAGAAGACCAAGCCCCGTACCTTCAGAGAAGGAGATATGGTACTCAAGAGGATACTACCAAATGTCAAGGACCAGAGAGGAAAATGGGCGCCCAACTACGAAGGACCCTACATTGTGAAGCACGCCTTCTCATGAGGAGCTTTAATCTTAACTAACATTGAAGGGCGGGACCTCCGCTATCCCGTTAACGCGAACTCCGTCAAAATGTTCTATCCATGAAGCCTAACTCGCGCAAGAGGCCAGCTCTAGTTCTAGCAAGTATTTTCCTTTTAAATAAGGCATTTTTGTAATATGTTTCCCATTAATAAAAGGCCACATGCATACACTCAAGCTTCCATTTTTCACTTCTTTTCCTTCTCTCTTCCCAATAAGATAAAGCGATGGCCAAGTTCAAATCATTCTCAAAACTAATTCCATCTCGGTCAGATTGGTTGCGCTGAGAGGCCGATTTCATGTCGGCCAAATCAGCCTCTTCCAAGGACCGACTCCATTTCGGCCAGTCTGACCCCTTCGAGGAAGAAGACTCCATTTCGGTCTAAAAGACTTAAGAAAATTTCGAAAGCTAACTTAGTTATTTCAGTTTAGAACTTAGGAAAATTCCAAAGGCTTCAAGGCTTAGAAAATTTATAAAAAACCCAAGAAAGGTAACTCAAAAAGACCTCTACAAAACCTACCTCACATGAAACGTTCTAAGACCTATAACTTAAACAAAAGAATTTACAGCCTATCCAGTTCACGTTATAAACCCATTGACTTAAGCACAGCATTACACCAAATAACTCCTCAAACGCGATGTTTCAATTTTGAATCAAATAAAATAAATAAACAAATAAATAAATAATAAATAATAATAAAAGCGAAGTCAAACTCATCTCAGCCGGCACGCACGCAGGACTCCGGGACCAACTCGTCTCGGCCAAGAAGCTTACATCAATATGAGATGAATTCGTCTCGGCCAAAACACCCATGACATCACTCCGAGACCAATTCGTCTCGGTCAACAGCTCTACCATGGTTCAACATAGAAAAGAAGACTCAGACTAACAAGCCATCACAATCCGACATGAAGGCATTCATCAGTTATCAAGTTCAAGACATCACTGGCCGCCCCGAGTAAAGTTCAGCGATCTCATTTCAAACTATCAATTTCAAACTATCCCTTAAATTTCAAACTATCTTCTAATACGATGGTCAACCATCAAGTCGTCACGGCCAAATTCATATCGTCTCAACTCACCTCAATCAGCATCCGTCAACTACCAGATTTCACTGGCCGTCCAAAGGGAAGTCCAGTGATCTTATTCAAGTTCAAATTCAAGCTACCATATTTCACTGGCCGCCTAGAGGAAAGCCCAGTGATCTTATTCAAATTTCACCGGACGCCAAAGGAAAGTCCAGTGCCTCATTCTAACCCGGGATGCCAGTGGAAAATCCAGTGTCTCATTCTAGCCTGGACACCAAAGGAAAGTCCAGTGCCACATTTCTAACCCGGATGCCAGTGGAAAATCCGATGTCTCATTCTAGCTTGGACGCCAAAGGAAAGTCCAGTGCCATATTTCTAACCTGGATACCAGTAGAAAATCCAGTGTCTCATTCTAGCCTGGATGCCAAAGGAAAGTCCAGTGCCACATTTCTAACCTAGATGCCAGTGGATAATCCAGTGTCTCATTCTAGCCTGGACACCAAAGGAAAGTCCAATGCCACATTTCTAACCCGGATGCCAATGGAAAATCCAGTGTCTCGTTCTAGCCTGGATGCCAACGGAAAGTCCAGTGCCACATTTCTAACCCGGATGCCAGTGGAAAATCCGGTGTCTCATTCTAGCCTGGACGCCAAAGGAAAGTCCAATGCCACATTTCTAACCCAGATGATAGTGAAAAATCTGGTGTCTCATTCTAGCCTAGACGCCAAAGGAAAGTCTAGTGCCACATTTCTAACCTGGATGCCAGTGGAAAATCCATTGTCCCATTCTAGCCTGGACGCCAAAAGAAAGTCCAGTGCCTCATTCAAACCTGGATGCCAAAGGATAGTCCAGTATCTCATTTCAGACCTGGATGCTAGTAGATAATCCAGTGTCTCTTCCAAACCTAGACCCCAAGAGACAATCTAACTTCAATAAAATCAAACCTAGATAGCCCATTGACCAAGCCACCCCAAATACCTATAGGATAGTTCGATAATCAACCCTATGGCAGCCCATAGGTCAACCACAATGATCAACCACGAGTGTCAACCACAATTTTCAAAGAATAGCCCAATGATCAATTATTCCAACCCACAAATCCATAGCAGATCCCAAAACAGGCCTCTTTGAGTCTTTATTTATGTTCATCACACTGTCTCCCCTGGATGAACACAAATAAAGAGGGGGCAATCAGAAGACCCCAAAACTGTCCGGCCCAAACAACCACAGTTGACTTTCCTTTAACTCGATAACAATAAAATCAAGATTCTATATGTTATCAACAAACAACCACAAGTTGGCTTTCCTTTTAACCGATAACGATAAAATCTGAAGATTTTATACGTTATCAACAGCAACTTGCCCGCGGTGGCCCGCTTTTGACTACCTCTAACAACTATGGCGGTTGTCACCATAACAGATAAAAAAAAATATTCTCTCATCTCAAGAATCGGAGGATAAACTGTTAGCTATTCAAAATTCAAATATAAAATATAATAAAATATTCTCTCATCCCAAGAATCAGAGGATAAACCTGTTAGATATTCAAAATTCAAATATAAAATATAATAAAATATTCTCTCATCCCAAGAATTAGGGGATAAACCTGTTAGCTATTCAAAATTCAAATATAAAATATAATAAAATATTCTCTCATAAGGAGAGAGGTCCAAGCCCATTTCGCAGCCTATATAAGACCTCACCGCGAATGAGCAGGGGTGGGAGATTTTTCTACGGGGTCAAACGAAATTTTCCACCAGAAAGCCAGAAGAGTGAGAAGTCAAGAAGTCTGCAAAAGCATCCTGGACAAAGAAGAGAATACTAACACGGCAAGTACCAGGTTAGTAAGAATCTCCTTTCCCTTTTTTTTATTAGACTTAGGTTGATAGAACCAGAAAAACTGAATTAAACCCATACATCCTTCCACTGCCAATTTCTCTTCTCTCCCTTCTCTCCCAAACTCTCCTTTTCCAAATCGGTCATGGCCGAGTTCATCTCGGCCATTGGCTAAGCCTACTCTAGGAAACCATGCCAGAACTACGTAAACTTTGATTCCTCGAATCCGAGGTACGTAAGTACAGGAGGCACACTCCTATCAAGTCTATTCCCCCAAACCAAACCACCCCTCCAAACGTGGGATTCCATTAAGACATTAGAGAATATTTTGTATTGCCAAATCTAAGAATATATGACATTACCATCTCTGCCCACACCGAAACCTTAGTAAACCCAAAAGCTAGTCTTAGGTAACTGTTAAGTAACAGGCATGTTGAGGGCACCCTGTGCCCCTGGTGTGTAACCAACTTTCGAACCCATTCATCTGGTTCCAGACTAAACCTTATCCTCCCATCTTGGTTTTCCAGCGTTCCTAATCAAAACGTTGGTGGCTACTCCTCCCGAGGCCGAATTGATTTCGACATCCCCATTAATTTTCTTTTTTCGCGTCGTCACAAATCTGGTTGTGACATTCAACATTTTCTCTATGCTATCTGTATTCTTTCTTGTCAATTTCAGGTTTCCATTTATTCCAACTCCTGTGTGCATTTGTGACTGACTATTTCATGTACTATTTCTATTCTCAAACTCAAATAAAAATATCTTATAATCTCACACAAGTTGAAGTTATGAAGGTGGTTTTCGAGTCCTACTTAAGAAAAGACTTGTAGCACCAAAATTTTCCTATAATAATAACTTCAAATATTTATTGGCTTTTAATTTTTTTTTCTTTAACTAATATTTTAATTTAAATTTTTTAATCTCTCATTCTTAATATACTTTATTTCAATCTTTATACGTTACATACGTGAAACGTCAAAATTAGTTTCTTAGAACTGACATTAATATATTTTGTTTATTATTTATTAAATTAAAAATACTCATAATTAAAATATTTTTAAAATAATTAATGCATAAAATATTTTAAATTAATTATCATAAAATAGATCAAACAAAATTTTAATTTAGTCGTTATAAAAAAGAGTGGAGGAAGTATTATTTATGATTTGATTGTTTAAGCATTTTTAATTTTAATTTACCTCTTCAAAAAATGTTATCCATTTTTGCTAATGATGACGAGCTAACCACCATTGGAAATAGTGTCTATCGCACCGTAAACCACTGCACCAATGGTAGAGCACGACTTATTTTCTGATTTGGATTTGTTTCAGAAGAAAAAGAACACGTATTCAGGTGGTGGGCAAATAATTTGATAAATATCATCTAACTCAATCGCTTCATTCCATGGGTCACCTATTCCATCATTGTGTTTCGTTATCAGTTCTAACCAATCAAATAGATATTCAACACCAATGAGAAGACCAGCTGAATTGAATGATTTTGGTCTTGAGCTACGAGAAAATAGTCAATTTAGTCTAAACGAACTTGTGGATCAAAAGTTCTTTTAAATTTTATAAATTGGAAAAGCAAACATTCTAAAGAATTTTTTGTTTCATTAAGTAAATTGATATCAATGCAACTTATAAAATGTGAGTTTCAAAATGGGATCATCATAAATTCAATTCAATTTATGAACTAGATCAACAAAACTCAATTAGAATTAAAAAAAAAAATGAGTTGATTTAGATATTAAGATTATATCAAAACAAAATGTAATTTGATTGTTATCACCTCGTGTATTAGATCATGCACCTTAAAATAGTTTTTTGTATTTAATTATCCTTTTATTTTCTTTAATTTTGATTATGTGTGATTTTAGTTATTATTTTTTTTCAAGCTAATCAAATCTCTATTTTTAAAATTAAGCATATTTAGTTTTTCAAACAATTTTCTTCTACCTAAAATTTTTTAATTTTTATTTTCTCCTCAATATCTTAGCAAATAAAATCAATTGAATTGTTTTGAATATTTTTCAACTAAAAAAAATTAATCGAAACAACAAAATTCACCGAAATAAAAATATCTCAATTTTTTCTCATCAAACCCTAATTTTCTATTCTACCAACTCCTTCAAATTATATCAAAATTTCACTGCTTCTATCCTTTAAACTTTTCAAATTAGTTCATATTGTAAATCTTTCATAAAACCCCATATACTATAACAAAAGAGTAAAAAATTTAAAGGTATAGATAAAAAAAAGTAATGACGAAAGAAAAATAGCTTAATTTAAAATAAACAGGTGCTGTTAGTGTACAAATTTTTGTAATATGAAGCAATAAAAGAAACATTTTTGATAAAAATTTTAAAATAATTATGATAAAAATAAATCAATATATTATAATGTTAATATATAATTAGACAATAATATAAAAAATTTTTATATGATCCATGTGTATATTATTTATTTCTTGAAAAAACTTAATTAACTCAACTTTTTCCTTTTATTTTTATTTTATATTGATTTTAATAATATTTTATAAAATAAAAAAATAATAAAATTTTTCCATGAATAACTCTAAATTCTTTATTTTTATTTTAAAAAATACATATAGTACTTTTTAGATTATAAGAAAATAATCTTCCACGAATATTTTTTATTTTTTATTTTTATTTTAAAAATGACATATCTTATTGGATTATAAGAAAATAACTAAATTGTAAAAAAAAAAGATAAAAATAACTTTCTTGAATTACTTTGAATTAACTTATTCTTCCTCTATAAAATATTTAAATGTTTTTCAATGTTATTTTGAATTCTTATTCTTAAAAAAAAGTTTAAATTATGCCAATGACACAATGTATAATTCAATCCGTATAGATCAAATTAATTTGGGCCGTTTAAGAAACATATAATCCAGACCTAACCTAACCCAATTAAATTTAATCATATTAATTTTCCAGACCCCACCAGTGACCACATGGCAAAATTGCATAAACTAATATCATCATATCAGTCAATACTATTTGAAGACTATAATATGGATTGCGGGTGAATCAATTTTTTGGGTTTTTTTAGAAGAAAAAAAAACTAACTGCTAGTTATTCTGCATTTTTATACTTCCTAAAAGGAAAAATATTCATTCTGCGAGGAACCAAACTTCCAGAGCTTAATCCCTCTCCAGCGCCAGAATAGTGAGACGACGGAGACCTTTTCTTAATCAACAATGCCAGCCATCACCCACACTTCACGGACACTATTGAATGTAATACGTCTAGGATGATTTCTTAAATTCATGGTTTGCTTCAACAATTTTAGCAACAATTAATCAAAGGTTATTGTTCCATAATGTTGTGTAAGCAAAAGCCACACAACGTCTAACTCGAAATTATATATAGAAAAGAGCACGAAAAGCAGAGGAAAACGAATTTTGGAGGGTACTAGGATTAGTTAAAAACCTTCAGGTGACCATGTCAACTCTCACTAAGATCATCTCATAGGATCAGATAGCCAATTAATTGGCTTCTATTCCAATTAGAACACAAAAATCCAACTAGGAAAAACGAACCAATTTAATCAATAAATAAAAGACACTACGGAACCCAATAAGAGTAACCGAGTGAGGTTTCATTGGAGGAATCAAACTATACCATTAGCCGATTACCCCCAATTAAAAATAACCGCCATAACACACCATATCATACACGCGAATGATGAGCAAAGCAAAATAAATTACATTAACCACTTTAACGAGTTCAATAATCCCAATCTCTGCTACAGCAAATCCAGAAAATATAAAACAAAACTCAAGCATAACAATTAGTCCTCTAAGAGATAAGACGAGCAAAACTCTGAAAAAGGGAAGAAGGCGGTTAGTACCTCCTCCCCGCGGCGCCGCGACCGAACCCTAGCGGCGCCTGGACGGCGACAGGGTCAACCTGAACAACGCCGGGAATCTCGGACATTCCGAGGGCGGCGAGCATGTCGAGCGTCTCCTTGTCGACCTCGATCTGGTCGGTCCTGATGGCGGAGACGTCGGGGACGAAGTCCATGCGGCGCTCCCTCTCCTCCTCCTGCAGCTTGAGCGAGATGCCACGCACGGGACCCTTCTGGATCCGCTTCATGAGGTGTGTGGAGAACCCTGCAATCTTGTTCCGCAGCCTCTTCGACGGAATCAGCGCCACCTCTTCCAGAACCTTCTTGTTCGTGTGGAAGTCCAGCGTCATGCGAGAGTAGTACCTCTCGATCACTTGCCGCGACGACTTCTTCACTGTCTTCGTGCGAACGCGCCCCATTCCTTCTCAAACTCAAACCGCAACTGTCTTTGGAGGAGAAGGAGACGCAGCTAGCTAGTGTTTACGACTTAACGGGGGAAACTAGGGTTTTGTAGAAAGGTTATGCCATGAGTTGGGCCTGTTTTATAATGGGCTGAGCCCATATTGGACTTTTATATGTTTTTGGACCATTTATGTGGAGGAATAATTTCTTTTAATTAATTAACTGAATTGAATGGTGGCGTGGTGGTATCCGCCGACGGCGAGGCAAATGGCGGTGAGCGGCGGTGTATTTGTCGTCGGCGTTTCGTTGTTCGGTGTCGGAGCTTACTTCTCGTTTCTTAACGTGGGTCCTCAACAGGAGCGCGTGAAGGCTCGCAGGGAAGCCATCAGGGATTATCTCAAGAAGCGATTCGGCGATTGACTTCACGCCGATGGATGGTTTCGTAATCCAAGTTGCCATTAGGGGTGTTTGTTTGGTACGCGTTGCCTGCGGAAAATGTTTGGCTTTGTGTGTGATGTTTTTGGGGTAGTGTCTCGTTTTTCATTTGCTCGATTCTGTTCAGTTCGTATGGAAATTCTTTTTGTTATGATAGTGTATTTTAATATCGAAACAATTGGGGGAAAAGAAAATAGTTGAATTCCCAATATAAGAAAAAGACTTTCGTTATGCAACGACGTATCATGTATGGTAATGAGTGTAGATGCATATATGAACGATCAAATTAGCAAAATAATACTTCCAAATCAGGTACGTAGAAACTTTGATGCAATCAAGCAAAGAATTTTATTTTGGTTCATCATTGTTTCTTGTCGTGGATGGAAAATCCTCCAATAAGGACTAGTCATTTGCGTTGGCCATCAAAGAACAGGCATGTGAGATCACTCTTTTTCTTGTAGTTGGGTTGTCTAATAGATTTTGAGCCTATTTTTCTTTCCCCAAATGGAACAGCCATGATCTGTGTTTTGTATTCTATTGTAAAAATTATGTCGTCCATTTTTGCGCTTTGTGTGTGGTTATCTTAACACGTAAGATTTATCGATATACCTAAAGTATGTTGCGAGTCCTAACCACCCATAATCTAGGTATCAAATATCTGTATAACATATATTGCTTAAATAATTCTAAGGTATTACATCTGACACGGATATGCCGGATTCCAAATAATTTTATACCAGTTACCAAGAATGTAATGTTTGTGCGTGTGATTGTGCAATTTCTAGCAAAAGAGCTTATTCGAGAATAAAAACGGAGAAACGAATTAAAACTGTGATAATTCTCCATAACCACGGGAACCTTTGTATTGTATAGTTCCATGAGACTAGCAATGCCAAGAGAATCTAAAGGGGCAGCATGGTGGTCACTGGGCAGCATGATAGAAATGGATGGGGTACTTCTATGGCAACAATCTGTTCCAGTTCTCTTCTAAGAAAACTAAATATATGGTTAATATCAAGCATCATTAACGCTTTACAAATTATACAGTCCAATTGCCAAATTCTCAGTGAAGGCAAAATTATATTCTAGGTGGCAATATGACATCAACAATTAACAATGCAACTAATGACTAATTCTTTAGTCCTCAACTCCCCCACTACTAAAAAAGAAACTACAATTTAAGTTTACCATAAAAAGACTAGAGAAAAACATGTTAGATGAAAATAAAATTTTGTAATTTCAACTTCCACATTAGAGACAATAAAATATTCAAACTGGTCTCTAAATTTAATGAATAATATCGTACCAAACAATCATAATGAGATAAAAAAAAACACGGAAGTTTGAAACACGACTATGTAATGGATAAGTCAAATGAGTGGCAAAGAACCACAATGTATGAAGGGTTCCAATCTAGGATTAAGCACACACTCTAGATACTTTTCTATATGTGATAATTATATGTAAGGTTAAATGTATTTTTATTCTCTACAAATAATATTTATTTTTAGTTTCTAAAATTAAATCGTCTCTTTTTAGTTTCCTATTTATGAAAATGTGATATATGTGATATTTATTCTATAAACGAGAAACAAAAATAAATAAATAATTTTTTTTAAAGAACAAGAATCATATGTCCACATTGAATATATTTTTATAAATGCAAAACCATAAAAAATAAACAATTTATTTTTTATAAATTAAAAATGAACATTACCTTATTTGTAGATATTAAAAACTTATTTAACTCTTATTTATATGTATATATAAAAGAATTATTTTCAAAAAATAAATTTTGGGTAAAGAGAAATGTCAATAGTAGACTTTTTAATGCATCCGTTATCATTAGGTAAATTTCATTCATGTCTCACTAAATCACCTAAAATCCTTCCATATTTAATAAAACTCCCATGAAATTTATTCAATAGTAAAAAGTTGCAAAAGAAAAAAAAAATGTGACAAAAAATGCATTGCTAGTTTTTTTTTTTCCCTTTAGGCTAATATTTAGAACTTACCACCTTTGTCATGTAATTTTCCAAACCATAGTCCTCCATTTTCTTATGCCTCGTTTAATTTAGATCAAATAACCTAATTGAATCATATGCTGCAATTCTTCTACAGTAACGGTCATTGATCATGGACTCAGTATGATTACAAAGGAATTTTGATAAAAGAAAGCATCCTATGATAATAAGTTTGTATAGACAGGGACATTAACTTAATAAGAACTTCCTTCAACGCTTGGGAAAAGTCTTTCTCCCTTCCACCATTTTATTTATTACATCATTTTAAAAAATTGTTGATACTTGTATGTGCATGGTAATGTTGATTATTTTTATTTTAACTAGTAAAACGAGGAACAGATGTATCCTAAATAGAAAAAATATTTTAGACACTAACCGTAATAATAAAAAGATTTACACAGTCATTCTGTCACAATTTATTATATATGACAAGTTAATTTATTTTTACGATAAATATACTAAAAATCATATAAAAAATAAAAATATTTAAAATTATTTTACAATATAAGTACATAACCATTCATCTCTACTAAATAATGCTTTAACTTTCACTTTTTTTTTACATCATAAATATGCCAGTATTAGAACATTATTCTCTATATAGAATTGGATCGTAATATCACTCTAGCCACCACAATTTACTGTAACACACAGAAAGAGATAACTTTAGAATTCAATAAAAAAATAGGGACGAAATCTTAAAAACATGTAGTAGGTTCTTTTCGTCATAAAATATCATTGACAAATATTATCTATTTTAGTTTTATATTTAATGACTAGTATAAATTTACAGGGTTAGCATAATTTATCTGCCAAGTAAATCTCTTTATAAGATATTCTTTACCCGTATATTTATACTGAAACTAGCTAAAGTAATTGAAGATATATATATTGAGCTACCCAGCAGGCTATATTCATAAAAGTACATGAATAAGATATTTGAAATATAAATAATAAAAAATATATATATATATATATATATATATATATATATATATATATATATATATATATATATATATAAGAGATAAATTCATTTATTTTAAAAATAATTTAAAAAAAATTAATTTTTATTATTATAATTTATTTTTTTATAATCTAATGGATAAGATATAATATTTATCGAATCATTAGATTAAAAAAAACAAATAATAAAAATTAAAATTACTCTTAAAATAAGTAGATATTTTTATATAAATATATTTTATGCTATGCAGAGTTTATTAATTTGTTTTATATTCCTTTGCTTTGCTGCCTGATATAATTTAGATCCACTAGAAATACATTTTCCGGAAGAAAATCATGATCACACCCCTATCCTAAAACACCTTGTTCTTGTCGTAGCCATCAATAGCCATTTTTAAACATTGGATGCTTTAAAACTTTTCACTACTCAATTGCTCTGATTAAGTTTGTTCAAAGGTATGACTAACTATTTTTCTTCCCCCGTTTACGTTGTCTTTTATCAACTATAGCTGTAGATACTTCTCAATTACACATTTATTTTTAGCAACAAAAATAAAAATATTACTATTACTATATATGTTTGGCCGGTCCACATTTATCACCTCACGGATGATTTTAGCTATTATTATAATACAACTTATGATGTCATAAAAAAGCATACACATAACTTGCAATTTTGTGACCAGTTTAATAGACACTAAATACTTTATAACACTTAGAGAGGGGAAAAGATAAAAAGAAAAGTCATTATAAGAAAAATATTTGTTGTTAGTGAATCACAAATGTTACTAGAAAATCACAAATGTTGTTAGAAAAACATTTTTTTTTAGTGATGAAATTGTTGTTGCAGGTTGATGCAAGACATTTGGTATTACTATTACTACTTATGTTTTAACTGTGATAATTGTTGTTTTTAACTGTGATAATTGTTGTTATCATTTTTTCTAGTTTGTTATTATCATAACTAATTTTTAATAATCATTAAAATTGTTATTATATTTTACATGCATTAACAACTATTATTGTTACGTAACATAATTTTTTTTCATCTAAAATTATTGTGATAAAATAACTTTTTTTAATAATTAATATTGTTACAATAAGATCTTCTACAACAACTGTTTCAATGTTGTTGTTATATTTTAATTTTTCTTAATAATAAAGGTGGGACCATATATTATTCTTTCTTAACAATTTACACTAGTATAAAATTTTATATGAAAATTCAATTTTATTTTAATAATAATTATATATTATTTTAAAATTAATATTAATGGAATTAATTTAATTCTTATCATTATTTAAAATTAGATCAAATTAAAAGTAATAAAAATATATCCTTGTTTAAACACAAAATGACAATATTGTTAATGAAAAAAACAGTATAATAAGTATTATAACGTGATAAGAAGATAGAAATAAAAAAAATATCGATAAAGTGTATACTAAATAGAGATGTTAAAATGTCATAGCTCAAAAAGGGCATAGTCGATTTAAAGCAAATTGCAATTCGTAATTCATGTGCTTGGTGGTTTGTTTCCACTTAGTTTATAAGGTTAATTTTATTTTTAATCTCCATATATTTTATCCTATATGTGATATTGGTTTCTGTTATGGTTCGTATTTATTTTTTATTTTTTTCTTCAATTGTTCAAATTCAGTTTCTCGTGCCAAAATTACACCAAATAATTAACAGAAATATAATGGAAATATGACGTATCATAGATTTATATAAATTAAAAAATGAAAATATAAATATTTAAATAAAATGAAAAATAAATATAAAAAAATCAAAATTTATTATTTTTATTTTTATATAATTTATATAATTTTCTATTACAAAACTATATAAATGAATAATACTTTATATTTTAATTAATTATTATATGAAATTTTGACATAGAAAACTAGAATAATTGAGAGATTATGGAAAATAAATATAAATAATTAAAAAAAAAATCACATATAAAAAAATATAAAACGTAAAAATACAATTAAACCTAGTTTATATTCTCACAAAAGTTCGCACTATCGTTACTAATTGGACCCAAAAGTTCAGGCAACAAGTTATCAAGCCCAATATATCTCAATTGCTACAGGCCTTTCCCAAAAAGTTCACAAGAAATGTTGGGGAGAATGAGTTCCGTGATGTTAATTGATTTTTTATTTCTTTTTTTTTTTTTGGTTCAACATGTTAAGCGATTGTTAAAAATAAAAGAATTGCATTTCTCACAAAAAGTTAAAAAGCTCACAACAAATGTTTGGAGATTTGTGAGTGTTGCTTAAAATTTTTAAGAGCACATCCACACATATGCATAATCTTTATATACATAAAAATAGTTGAGTCTCTAATTTGTTGTCCTAAGAGTTAAAATTACATATCATGCTTTAATGTGATATTTCATTTTAACATATAAATAATAAATAAATAAAATAGTTAAATGTTCATATGTGTTATTGTATTTGGAAGGTCACTTTCTCTAATATTAAATTTCACGTTTATTATGTTTTAATTAATTTAACGTTTATCACAAAATAAAATGAAAACTAAATGTAGCATTTTGAATGTCATTAAAATATTTTAATAAAAGGGTAATTAAATATATAGTTATAAATGTTATTAATTGAAATTAAAAAAAAACAAATAATTTCATATAGATATTGATGAACAAGTTATAATCTAATGTGAGAACATTGATGTCTTAATCTCTTCTAATAGTTTAAAATGTTAAAAAAAAAAGTCCACAAAGATGCATATCTTATTTGTTTCAATATATGTGGATGTACACAGGACAGTATAAATCTTCAAACAACAGAGAGACTAATTAGTTTGAAGGTGAAATTTAAGAGAAAAAAGGAAAAGGATATATAATTTTTATTTAAAAAATAATGAAGTTATACAATATTTATAAAAATAAATGAAACAGTGAAACATATAAACATTAAGTTTATATTAATTTGTAATTTTATTTCTTTTATTTTAGAAGTTATTAAATTAGAGAATATTGTATTAGAAATAAACAAAAAAAAAAATCACTCTCTCTTCTTTCCTTCAAAACTCAACTGACACATATCCTAAAGGCACAAATCTTTTAGAGGCAAACTGATGGGTAAATTAGGAGCCCTTGCATACAAGGGAAATTTCCAGAGATTATTTTATAAATATTTATAAAAGAAGAAAAAAAAATAAAATGAAATATATTTTTTTATAAATTAAAATTAATTTATGCATATATTAAAATAAATTTTAAAAAAAACTAAAATAAAAGAATTAAGTTATAAAATTTAAATTATATATAGCTGAAAAAATATTTAAAAAAATGAAATTTAACTTTAACTTAATTAGTCTTCCTCCATATAAGAAAAAATATATTATTATGGTATAAAATATATTAAAATTTATATTAACAATAATTTATAATTAAATCACGGTATAAACTCGGAAAATTGATTTATTCTACAAGTATGCTAAACTGTGTGGCCTGCAAAATTGCTTGAGTTATCCACCACGCGTTTTCACCTTTTGTAGATTATTTTTATTTTTACATTTTGGCTTTTCATTCCCACTATGATGAGTGCAAAAAAGTATGTAATGATAAAAATTCAAAAGCATGTCGCCCCGGAAGAATCTTAGACTAGCGAATTTTTTTTCTTATTATAAACGAATGCTAATCTCAAAATAAATTACTTAGTCTCCTCTGAACTGTCTCATGTAAAGTATATTCAGTGTTACCTTATTTGCTTTGCAATTCGTTAACCGGAGCCAGGGTCTTTATATATTTGAAGGATAGAGATTATACATGTATGTCTATTAAAACATCACTGGTATTAAATTAGAATAAATGAAGAATACATAAAATTTGAAATTTTCTTCTAACATTAATTTATTATGTATAATTGTATATTGTCCCTGTGGTGTTGTCCCAGACAAAACAAATCAGGTTAGTTATTATAAAAATTAAACGAAGCCAAATGTCAAATTTTCAGTTAAGGAAAATTGTAAACATTCACTCTATTTTGGGACAGATTGAGGGTAAACGAAGAAAAAGTTATGGAGAAAAAAATTAACAATAAAAAAGTGATTTTCTTTTTGTAAGTGTCATGATAGAAAAAAAATAGAGAGAGAAAATAAAATAAAGTATAATAAGTATAAAATTTGTCAAATTAAACATTTATGAATAATTAATAAAAAATTATAACAAATAACATGAAAAGCCTAACAATAAATTCTCATATTATTTTATAATATAATTTTAAATTCAAATCAACTTCAAAATATCATCTTATAATTATGATTTAAACTTAATTCAATTTTAAAATTAGTTTATAAAATAAAAACTATCTAATTTTTATATATATATATATATATATATATATATATTATTTTAATTATATCCTATCAATATAAGATATAGTCTAAATGAAAGTGAATTATTCTAATTTATAATTTTTAAAAAATTTTAATTAATAATAAAATATTTCAAAAAGAAAATACTAAAGAAGTTTTTCTCCTACCATTTTTCGAATCATTAAAAATGTGTTACATAATATATCTCAATAGGGGACACACGTCTCGGCCTCTCATCATCTGTCTTAAGAGAGACAAAAAAAAAAAGGTTGTAAAATTGAAGGATCAAATACAGTTCACCATAGGATAAGCTTTTTGACTAACATATAATAATGTCATAGCTTTTGAGTTGCTCTCAGCTAGCATTCAATTAATGACATTTTCTAATCCTATATTATATATAGATTAGTAGTCAGTCGTATTCAATCCAGCGAAGCATGAAAAAGCAACTCAACTTTTATATACACAGAATTGCAAGTGTCACTGGTACATTTTTCTTTTTTGGGTACCCATTTAGACATCATTTAGTTCACGTCTTCTGTTTTATGTTTGCACACAAAATAACCGGTTTAATTAAATAGTCAACTTGTTTCAATTCGACCAACCTATAAAAACATATTTTAATAAAAAATATAGATATGCATGAGCATGATAATTAAAAGTAGTTTCAACGGTTAATTAATTAATGATAAAAAATCGACAAAAACTAGTATTATATGTGTGCTTGCATACTGTTTCTCATTAACAGCCTGCACTGTATAAACATTATATATAATTATTTTTATGTTTATCTTGCTTTTAATTTTTTTATTTATACATATATTAAAAATTAAAAAACCTAATATTTTATTATCTTAAATTTGTGTTCAAAATTCATTTACTGATTTTACTACTATCTATATGTAAAACAACACTAAAGTTGTCACTTCGAAGTTCGCATACTAGATGAATGATGTGGCAAAAACTTCAATGGAGGTAATGATAGACATACCCACAAAAGATGGGATCTTCTATTGAGTCTTCAACCAATTGACTCCATTCAAAAATTAGGCCATGATTATGACATGTCGTTCGTCTCCATTCTTTAGTTTCTGATTCTCACTTAAGTGATAAGTGTTTGTGACATTATGCACACGTGGAAAAACACATATATATATATATATATATATATATATATATATATATATATATATATATATATATATATATATATATATATATATATATATATATATATCGACACTGTATTAAATAATGGTAAAATATCAAATTGAATAAAACTTTTCTTTATATTATTTTTGTTTTTATTACTCAAACTAAAAAGTTATTTTTAAAATATTTCACTTAATTTAAATATTTTTGTGTCTATATTTACTAATTTGTTTATGTGTTTTTCTATATTATATTCAAATGCAAAATATTAATTTTGTATTTTTAAAATTTTATATACAAATTTTGAATAATGTTAAAAAATTAAATAAAATTGAAGAAAATTTTCTTCACATATGTTTAAAATTTTACTATGTAAAAAATTCAATAAATAAATGAGAAATACAAAAGCCTTAGTTTTAGAGAAAAAGTATTTATTTAAACTATTTTTTATATACAAAATTTTAAATAATTATGAAAAAGTAAACGGGAGAAAACTTTCTCTATATTTTTGTTATTTATTTTTATCTCTCAATTAAAACATAAAATATTTTATTTTAATTTTTTCACTTAATTTTAAAAAAATTCATACGTTTTTTTATTATATTTAAATGCATAAGGTTAATATTATATTTTAATATACAAACTTTTAAATAGTTTTAAAATAAATTGATCGAATTCAGTAAAGTTTTTCACATTTTTTTATAATTTTATTTTTAATAATTTAAAAAAGTAAAAATCAACACTAGTACAGGAAAATGTTTTTTTTACATTACGTGGATTCTTAGAAAACTAATGCAATATGTAAATAACAATATTTTTATAATATTAGAATTAATATTAGAGAAAATAGTTCATGTACAAATCTCATAAAATATCATAAAATAGTTTTCTATTGGTATTATAACAAATTACCATGTAAGGTAAGTTTGTTGATTTTTACAACAATTATCTTAAAAATCATACTAATAGTGATTTATAATTGAAGTAAAATTATTTTATACGGTAAATGTATGACCATTAACCTCATGATATTATAGATTTGCAATAAAAATTTTCTAGATTGGTTGTACTAATAATTAATTAAGAAAATATTTTCTAAATTAATTTTTTTAAGACCTAATTTAGAATGTGAATACCCTTTGTAATTTTTAAATTTTTAATAAAATTTTTTAGATCAATTGTACTAAAAATTGATCTAAAAGATAGTTTATAGATAATTTCTTAGTACAAATTAAGTTTTCTAATTTTTGTATCATGCTCATATCTTTATTTTTGGTCCAATTTTCAAACCCTTATTCTTTGCCTCAAAGAGTTAGTTGAATATACCTCAAAGATATGACATTAAAGAAGATAATAAATACGCTTTGATGACTTTAACGATTCCTCTAATATAAGTATGCCTTTTTTCTTCTTTTTATATGTTTCTTCATTTTTGTTTTTCTAAAAGTTCTTTTGTTTTTAATGTGTTTGTCTTAGTTTCGTCTTTTGTTCAAACCATTTTTATCTTATAAACTCTCCTTTGCTCCAACAAGTTCTTAGTTGTTTTTTTTTTCCTCTCTTTGATTATTTATTCTTTCAAACCTTGTCCCTCCTTCTTTGTTTATATTTGAATATGACTCGTTATCTCCCTCTCTCTTATAGGTGACATATTGTGGTATGAGTTGTGTGTTTTGTTTGAAGGTCTCAAACAAGCAATTCGAAGACTCCAAATAGTATTGTCAACTTATTAAAGGCGTCATGATTTGTTACAACAACAATGAGATCATAAACCTTCTTTTTTCTAGTTGCGTGGATCAAATATGAGAAATTTGATTACTCAACAATTGATAATATATACATAATTTTCTTTTTATTTTTATTTGATCCAATAAGATTTCAATTACTTCTTCCAAGATAACTCATCTTCCTTCGTTTTTGTTTTATATTTCTTTTATTATAAACCTCTGACTCCGGTTATATTCATTCATACCTAGTAAAGCTATCGCCACTATTTTATACACTCCAACATTTATTTTCTACTAGATCATATCTAGAAATTAATCACTGGAAAATGATCATTAGAGTGTAAAAAGTTACAACATATCTTTTGTTGGAGTTTCAAGAGTCAAATTTCTAAAACATCTAGAATACTTGAGTAGAAATAACCTCATCCTATAAGATCACACATTATACAAAAATCACTTAAGGCTTAGTGTTTACCATTGAAGAATGCATTTGTGATACTTAATCATTAATGAAGATAACTCTTTGAATTGTGCTTTATAATCACTAAGTGTTAAAGCGAACAAAACCTCTACTCACTCCACACAAGTAGAATGAAGCAAGGTTCCAGTATTAGCTAATGACTAGGGATTCAAGTATGATAGTACACATTCACTCATCATTCCAAAAAGGTAATTGTTCTTATATAGAAGGTTGTGAGCTAACCCTAATCCTTTATCAAACTTATACACTATAAGCCCAATTCCTATCTATTTAATTAAATATATTGTTAACTAATTAAATTATATATAATTAATTGATTAAATTATACATAATTAATTAATCATTGATTAAATTAAATATAAAATCATATTTAATTTAATCACTTGCATGCTCTGAATATTTACTTTATATGTATGATTCTGTAGGTTCTCATTGGATTTACAATAATATTAAATATTATACAATAATTGACATATAGTAATGCATCATTGCTACCCAGCCATGAGAAAATCAATGATATGATTTTAACCTTCTACAACTACAATCATCATGAAGTTATTGTCTCTTCGTTCATATATCTTGATTGAACAAGAGTGCTAAAAGTGTTATCATTGTTTAGTCGTGACATCTTGATAACCAAGTAAACATATAATCACAAATGGGTTTAATATCACATATAACATATTGGCCCATTTTCGTGTGGCCACATATATTTCGCACCTTACTCTATCAAGAGCCCAAGACATAAATCTTGTTATGTAGGAGGAATGATTCATATCTACACCACTCACACTCCTCAACATGATTCATTGTAGGCTTATTTACTACCTTTATAGTCATTTTGCCATTGATGACGTTTGATAGCATTAAAGCCTACCACTCCTACATGTAGGAATTTTAGTGACTTCTAGTTGAATGACTACTTCATTATAATTTCCATGAGAAGTGCTTATGGCACTTACGTAACTATTTATGAAATCTTTTCACTGAGTCAATCTAGTATAAATATTGCTCTTAATATATATACATATGTGACATCTCATATATACAATTATGAGATATGGTCATTAGTTTGCTCACACAATAGTCTCTATGTATTATTGTCGTCCTAATTAACAATAATACTTGGCTACGAATATTTTAAGAATATCGTTCTTTTGTTCAATGAAATCTCAAAATCAAGTCATATTTGATCTATCATTAAATGAATTGTATATTATAAGAACTTTACTATACTACATAATAAATAATATAATAATTGAAATGCCTCATGTATATATGTCAAGTATCTATAAGCCAAATTCATGATACAAATGTAAATCTAGTAAAAATGAATTGGCCACTAGAGCTTGCACCAACAACTTTTAATGAATATAATCCAAGTGAAGGTTTGTAATAGCAAAAATGTGAAAAATGAAAGCTACCATGAAAGAAGGTATTAAATTTCTATTGGATGAAATGAAAATAAAAGACACGTTTTTAGTTTTTAGTTTTTTTTTTTTTACAAATAGATAACAAAAAGGAAAAAAAGAAGTAAAGAAAAGGGGAACTATAGAGGAGCACAGTGGAAGCAAGCTCCTGCCTCATTTGCTTGAAGAAGCATCTTGATGTTCTCCGGCAAATCTTGGAGTATAACTAGAGGTTGTACTTGGTAAGCCCCCAACTTAGCTAGAAACTCTACACACTTGTTGCTTTCTTTGAGAGTATGATGAATAGAAAACTAACAACCCTTGTAAATAAAATCTCTAATAAGAAGAGTGTTGGGCACATTTTTAGTTTAACCATTATAATAGTAAATTTTGACTTTATTTTGATATATGAGTTGTATTATATATATAAAAAGAGTGCTAGTAATACCTTTTTTCTAACCTTTGTCTACTATTGAATGAAATTTATTAGAAATTATAAATTTTGGTGGGTTTTAGTTCTCATATAACACATCTTTCTCCATATTTAAAAGTGATACCCACTAAAATTTATGATTTCTAATACATTTCAGTCAATAGTAGAGAGAATGTTAAAAAAAAGAGCATTATTATCACTCCTCTCTATATATAATAATGAAATGATTTTTTGTATGTTGTTTTTGTATATGTTTATAGTTTTGCATCTATAGTTTTCGTATTAAATGTATATAAGAAAGATAATGTAGTTATAGTGAAAGATCTACTCACGAAGTCGACTAATCTAAAATGTCAAAAATAATTGATCTTAGAAGTACTTTTTTTACACTAGTGCAAATTAAATAAGAAATATAAATTTAAAAAAGAAAGAGGGTAGACACAATGTCACTATGAAAAGAAGTTCTCTTTTGTAAAATTTATTGATTGATTGATGCAAATTATATTATGTCACGTGATTTTATACAAATTATCTTATTTTATGATAAGTATAGTAACAAGATACTTGAAGTTGATTGAGCACTAAAAATTCAAGCATACAACTATTTTGGACTTCTCTCTAGAGTATTCAGGTCCATTATTATAAATCAAGCCAAACGTATTGGCCCAACAATGTGAAACCCAATAATAACCAACCTACAAAGTTCATGTTGAGAAGCTTAGGATATAGCTATATTCTCAATACATCCTCGAAGCACCACATCATGACCTAGAGCTCGTTAGAGACACAACAATTTTCACAAGATTCATGCCTATTATTATAAATCAAGCCAATGTATTGACCCAACAACATCAAAGCACAATAATCAACTCACAAAGACCATGTTGAGAACATTAGGATATAACTTTATTCTCAATACATCCACGAAACACCAAATTGTGGCCTAGAGTTTGTTAGAGGCATACCAATTTTCATGAGATTCACTCTTAAAGATATTTTTCACGCTTGATCATGTAAGTAACACCATGATAACATATAGGAGAGTGATATAAATAGGCTATAAAGGTTTCAAGTATTTTCTCTCTAATTTTGACATACTCTTATCATCCTCTTACAAACATCAACTTGTGTGTGAAAGTCCTTATATGTACATCATTAGAGGTTGGGTTGTGCAGACATAAGGATATTCCATTAGGATATTCTCCCTTTTTGTGGACTAATGTTGAGTAATGATGAAAGTACTTTTAGTGTAAAATTCTTCTATTAAAGTTATGGCACTTAGTATGTATTCTAGGCAAGTTTCTAAGATATAAATTTCTTAAATGACACATCAACCCAATAGCAAATGACCTTATGGTTCAAAATGAGAGTTATAAATAAATAGACTTCACAATACTTTGAAGATGGAACAAGCACAAAGCACCAAATACTAATAAAGAAATATCTTATAACTAACACTTGATAATAATAAGAGGGAAGTGTAAGCACATCATTATTGTACATATAAAGATAATACAACCTATGATGTAAGACACCAAACATAAAATGATGAATAGAAGAGTATAAGATACATTTTCACTCTCTACTAGCTTACCTCTTGATTCTCACACATATTGACTAAGGTACTAGAAACCTTATAAGTGACCACACCCTTATCCGAAGTAGAAGACATGACATGTATTCAATTAATTTGGAGACACTTGAAGACTTTATCTCTTAGGTTGGTATCAAATGATATAGTTTTATTAAAATTAAAATTAAAATAAATTGTTAAATTAAAGCAATAATTACCAGAGAATTAAATATAATAAAAATAGTAAAAAAAATTACTAGTAAATAACCTAACTCTAATTAGGCAATATTTTAAAGTGTATTTATAAATTCTTTTATATATATATATACACACTATCGTAATTATTTTATTTTCTGACTTATTCTTAAATATTTTCAAAGGTAAACGTATTTTTGTGTACTTTTTATAATATTTTTATTCGTATTTTTTAATTGCTTGTTATTTTTTTATTAGATAAGGCACTATATTTTATAAAAATATTTTTATATGATATTATACTTTTTCGTAAAATTAAAATAAACCAAAATTTAATATTTATGTAATTTAATTGTTTCAAATATTGTCATTTTTTAAGAAATATATATCATGCAACATTATTAAATAACTTCTATATACGAACAAACATTAGCGTGGTTATTTAGTTTTAATATTAAATAAACTATTTAATTAATTGATGACAAATTTTATTTTGAATGAACAATATCTTGATAACTATTATTTTGCAACTTGTTTATTAAATTTAACTCAGATTTTTTTTTTTTTAAATTACGGTTAAGTGGTGTTGAGATGATTTGTGTACTTGATTCACCTTTCTGATCAAGTCAAAGAAAGGGATATCTATGTCAACATTAGAGAATTTATTTATAGCAATCTGACAGTAAGTAATTTGTTATAGTTTATTATAAATATATCTAAGTAGATGTATAAATGAATATATTTTGTAATCAATTATTTTAATTATAATTAAGTAAACTACAATCAAGTAGCGAATATTTTGGTTATATTTAAATAAACTTCTTTTTGTAAATTTTTTATGAAAAAATAATTTTTTTCACATATTAAAATTAGTATATACATAAATTAAAATAAAATTTTGAAGAAATTAAAATGAAATAATTTATATAAATTAATTTTACCAAAATAAATATTTTTTCGCTATAAGGGTTTATGAAAAATTATTTAAATAAGTTGTTAGTAAGAAAAGTGAACGATAATATTCTTTATTTTAAAAATTAAATATATTAATCAATATCTGTGTTTTAAAGATAAAACTGATATATTAAAATGTAATAAAACAGATATGTTAAAATAATAATTATTATGCAATTCTAATTTATTTGAACAAAATTATCTCTTATAAAGAGGTGTCATATAAAAAATATTAATAATGAGTGTTTAAACAGTAATTAAAATAATTTTTGACTTGAGATAATACTTGAATATTAAAAGTGAGAATTGGCTAGGGCCGCTGGGCGGCAGCAAATACTAACACCGCATCTTCATTTACCGATGCTCATTTAGTTATTTATGATTTTTAAATGAGAAAACTATTAATTTTATTCTCTGAACATATATAAGGTTTTGTATTATTCTTTGAAATTAATAGTTTTTTTAAATAAGTTTTTGAAAGTGTAATTTAGCAATCGTACAAGTTTAAAATTTTTAAAATTATACGACATAATAATGTTAACATATTTTATAGATTAAAATGATAATAAATAATTAAATTTAAAGACTTTGATGAAATAACTGAAGATTTTATATACTTATTTAGAATTTCTTTAGTTTCATATTTTAATGTGATGTCTTACACTTTTTGAAGACTAAACCGGTGATTTATTTTTCTTACAAAAACAAATATAAAAAAATATCAATCCTTAAGTACTAGTAAGTATTTAATATTTCAAAACAAAGTTTTAGAATTTTATAAAAAGTGATTAGGAATCTGGTATTAATTTTCGTCTTCTCCGTGGATGAAATTTGATTCTCCTTTCACTACTAAAATCTCATTTGATGTGCAACTCTCCTTGAGAATATTCCTAGACATCTAGGGTTAGGGGAGTACTTGCAAAGGGTAAAGTGCTTGCAATTTAAGTATTGTAGTAATTATTTGAGTGAGCCTTAATTTGGTGACAATCTGAGCATGTCAAACGTCCTGCCGAGTACTATTGAAAGTGTATTTCCATCCCACTACTTTTATTGACAAAAAAAGAAATTTATAAAAAGAAAACAAATAAATTAAACTTTAACCTTACATGCCAAATTTCTAACAAAATTAAAAAAAATCTGAAATGATGTACTAAATTTAATTATATATTTTGAAATATCAATCAATTTAATAATTATTGTCCATAAATTATTCACTAAAAAATCATTACAAAATAAAAAATATATAATTTTGTATCTTATCTCAAAATAAAATAAAATTATAACTATATAATTATATTAAATAATAACTTAAATTGACACCCTTATTATTAGATTGCCATTTCTCATCCCATCGCAAAAAATTAATTCCCACGAATTTTCAAAAGACTATAATTTCCAACTTTAAGTGCATTTCTTCCGATAAAAATCACATCTTTTAATAGTCAATTCAATAATTCAAAATTAATTTCATCAATATTTTTAACCAAACAAACACTTAACTGCATATTCATCATATACAAAGTTGTGGAATGTAAAATACTTTTAATTATATGGGTAGTCATAGATCATCTAATCATCGGACTTTTGTTTATATTATTTTAACATTACGTAGCCATGTCTTTATAAACACATTATAACGTCTTAATCAACCATTAAACAATGTCCCTCGCACATGCTTCACATGGATCTCATCTTATCTCATCGAAATCCCCTCCTTTTTTTTAAGATAATTATTTTAGAATTAAATAAAATTATTATGGATGAGAAAACACTTCTTTTAATTATTTAACATAATTTTATATTAACTTAATATAAAATAATTATGCATTAGACGATTAAGATGTTTCACTATCTCCAAAGAAAGGTAAATAATTAAGAGCCAAATACATTTATCTCTCCATGTCTGTGCAGAGAGGAGTTATTGTAGACGACATTGATGTCATATTTGTTTTTTGTTTTGGTAAATGGATGATTCATTGATGTGTATAAGGCGCGCATGCATACCATTTCTTAAAAAGGCAAGTCAAAATTGATGTTCTTGGTTACAAAGTTATAACCAAGAGGCATCATGCATCATTCTCATTCCCAATTCTGTGAGGAGTAGTGAGAAATAAGCAATTGGACGGTTGGGGCCCAGTGGACCACACTATTGGGCCTTCAGCCTCTACTACATGGAGTGGTCCCACATCTAGAACCTAGACTAGATCCGGCCCTATGATCCTACACTAGAACACCAGGGCCATCACGTGAGACGTGCCACGTGCCACGTGCCGCTTACCCGATTCCATTAGCATTCTCTGCAACTCTTTTGTTGCGCCTACAGAGGAGGTGAGAATGGTAGCAACAGAACAGTGAAGGATCAAGATCGTCGACAAAAGGGAAGAGTGGAGGATCGAATAGTACCGCTTTGGGCTTCTTATCCAGTGGGCCCGCATCCCGAAATCCCTATGCATTGATTTTGTGGGCCCCGTTTGGGTAGCCCCACCCCGCATGCTTTCTTTTCCCTTTAACCTGTGGGTACACATTTAATTCAGTAAAACCGCTTGTTTATTTGACAAAATTTCGGTACAATATGTTCATATTTTGTTTAAACAGAAAGTAGGATTATTTGACACTGGTGAAGTTCAAACAAAAAACTTGCTAGAGCTAAAATATATAAGATTTGAAAGCTTAAATTAAATAAAGTAAATTACACTCGCATCACTTATCATTTAATAATATTATGCTAGAAATTCTTTACATGATCGATCTCCTTAATTCATATAACTCTACGATAATTTAAAGGAAGTCTATGTTATTGAGAATGATACACGATATTCATATGATCAGATAATAGTTTGTTTTTTGAGGAAGAGATAAAAGTGTGTTAAATCTTAAGAAATGACATGTGAGTGTCGTTTGCCCAATAAAATATATAATACTATATTATATATTTAAAGTACAATGCTAACACCAAGGATACCATAAAAATAATATTAAAGAAAATGATAAGAAATGACCTAAAGTATTATTATATATCTTTCTATGATTTAAAATCATCAATAATTAATTTAAAACTAAAATTTGCTGCGATCTCTCCCTTAATATAAATTATCACCATGTTTTCTAAAAACTCTGCTTTAGTCTTGTTTATCAACTTTGTTTTAATTATTTTCATGTCAAAGATGATCTTTAAGTTGTAGTTATAAAAAGATGAAAAACTCATGATAATGTTGAGTGATATAATAATGAAAGGGTAAATATATGTGGACATTTTAAACTCACAAATATTGTATTAACATATATTTTTTAATTTTTTTTCTGTTACATCATGTACCTATTTTTTTTCTTTATGTAGGTGTTAACTAGCTTGAATATTGAAGCGTCCACGTATAATTTCCGTCGTGACAACAAGCAGTATTCTACAAATTTGAGAAAAAAGAAATTTATTTTAAAAGTTTTAGCAAATATTTGAATAAACAAAATTATTTTGTATTGAATAAAATAAACATCAACCTATCGACACTAGATTATTTTAACTTAATTATTGATGTTGAGTTCAAGTACGAAGTAAAATCTACATTAAATAATTGAAGTAAAATTTTTGCTGCTTGGTCCTACCTACTTCCAGTGAAAATATTTGTCGTCTATAAAAAAAATATTCTATAAACTATTTTAAAGAATACCATTTGATTATATTATAGGAAATCTTACTATTGGGATTGTAGATTTTTTTTTTTTACAATATATAGACATGTAAAAACACACACATGTATATACAAAATTAAAAACTGGATTCCCCGATCTTACCAAAACTCCCTCCTATTGTTTGGTATGATAAAATTACGAAAGAAAGTGAAAGATGAGAGGAAGTTTTTCTTGAATGAACCATTAAAGTTTACCAAAACTACTTCCTATTGTATTCTAATTTTTAATTAAATTAAAGTTACATAAATATTTAACAGCAATTTTTATTAAACCAAAAAACAAACGTTTAAAGTACCGCGTTTAATTTTGTCCTTATTTATTTAGTACACGACGGCACATGGCCCCTTCAATTCGACATACGTTGTTTCGCCACCCATAGTATTTCTTTTTCAGTGTTTGGAGGCTTTATTTTTTATTTTTTTAAGTGACTAACATGATTTCACCACTCAAAAAAGCTAGAAGATATAATTTGTTTCTTTCAAATTTAAACCCTTGTGAAGTGAACAGGTCTTTTACTGGTACGATAAATATTGCCTCATATACAGTTCCAAATATTTTACATAAATGCGCAGAAGAATTATTAAATTTTAATTAATTTGGGTGGTAAAAATAAAGATAATCAATAATTTATATTTTGTTGTTCTGTGTCGCAGTTTGTTTTATATATCTACATATATGATACACTTAATAATATATTATAGAGTTTAATTTAATTACGTCTTTAGGTATTACTTGTGAGCTTCTTCTGAGCTTTGAGAGGTTGCAGCATCTAGCTGTTTCTGATACACATGCGTTGTGGGAATTGTTATTTGGTCTCTTATATTTTTGTTTTTCATTAGATTATGTATTTATGTAAGTTGGTTTCTAGCTATATAGCTAGGTATAGGTTGTTTTTGTTAGCTTTTCTTGTATTGGATCTTTGGACCTGTGACTCCATCATGCCAGATATTCGGTTGCTTGGATTCAAGATTAGCCTACTCTCTCTAGGTTGAAAAATAGGGAGCCCAGATCTAGTGCGGTTTGGTTCCCATATTAATTATAAGTCTTTTTTTCAACTTTAATTATTTTATTTTTTAATAAATTATTAATTAGAACTCTTTTTTTTTTCTTATTGAGTGTGATAATTTCATTCCTTCCTCTCTCTCTCTCTATTAAGAATTAATATATTTTATTGCGTTGCTTTCGATCATTTCCTTTTCTTTCGTAATATTAAACATAACATAAAATTCACAAGAGTTTCCTTAAAAAAATGTCTATTTAAACTATGGCCTAGGTCTTATGCTGTTGTGAATATTTAATTAGTTCAACTTGATGTAATTCCATCAAGCTTTTTATATTTTCGTCACACATACTATTTCCCCCTCTTTCCAAACATGCATCAACGGCTTTTTCCCCTCTTTCAAAGTGGAAAGATGCCTACCATTGAAATTAAGAAATGTAACCATCTGAAAGCGATGATTTCAATTGATTTATACATGACATCTAGTGCATTTATAAAATACATTAGAAATGAGAGGAAAATCAGATCAATTATAATAGGAAAAACGAAAATAAAAAATCTTAACAAATTTGTTAATTAGAAATAGTAAAAAACAAAATGAATTGGTAGATGACTTTTTATATATATATATATGAGATACATGTTTAGTAAGAGAATCATTATTTTTATATAAGAATTAAAAATAAATCTACATTATATAATTATATATAGATGATTAAAATTTAATCATGTGATCACTTAAAACATTTTACATTTTTTTAAAATTATTATATGACTCATGTATTCTAATTTTAATAATTTATAATATATAAAATTTAATAGTCAATATTTATATTTTTCTCACTCTTATATAAAAAAATTATCTCATTAAATATGTTATATATATATATATATATATATATATATATATATATATATATATATATATATATATATATATTTATTTATTTATTGAAAGAACGATGTAGGAAGAGAAAAGAGAATAAAGAAAAAGAAAGTGTTACATGTAATAAGATGTGGTAAGACAGAAAAAAAAAAAGGGAAAATAAATAAAATGGAAGAAAAATAAGTATACGAGAATGATTAATTATTGTATTTATTTAGGATCACAAATGTCCTGGATACGAAGTAATCCTATTTGATTGAGTTGGAAACATTTATAATACATTAGGATTAGCTCTCGTAGCGATTTTTTTCATACATAAGATTGCATACCAAGACCTTACTATTTAAGAAGATGAAACATGAGTGACTTGAACCAACCACCCATGGATACTTTCAACAATGTTTTACAAAAGGTATTCTTTTTTATCAATTTGACTCTTAGATTTAAATTAATGATCATAAAATTGATCAAATTTATAAATTTTTATATAAGTAAAAAATTATTTAATATATCACAACATTACATTAATAGTGTTTATAAAATGTAAGTATTTACTATAATAAAACATATTAATGAATTTGAAAATCATTTAAAATTTAATATTAATAATTATCAGGATTATATTATATGACCCAAGATTAGGTTGGTAATTTTTTTTTATAAAATTATAAAAATACAAGTTTATAATCCAATTTAACATCTAATGTCGATTCATATTGATATTGTTGAAATGTTTGCTTTCTCCGTTTTGTGTATCTATGTACAGCACAATGAATTAGTAGCCGAAAAAATGAATAAATTAAAGAAAGAAAAGGGTGTTGCGTGGGGCACTGGCTTGCCGACAGATCAAATATAATATGGTGCACTAAAGAAGTAAATATTAGACATGCATGCCTACAATTGAATTATGTTAACTCATGATTAGTGATACTTTTGATAAGCCAAATCATGGGTATATGTCCTAATCAAACATCCATTTCATGATCGACAAGGGATTAACAGGAAACTGAGCCACTCATTACCACAAATAGATATCAACTATATCCTAATTAAACTGATGAGCCATTTCATGAATCATGAATTTGTTTAGGAGGGAGAATAGATTATGTCGGAATGAGACAAATTTATTAGGTGAAAAATTAAAATGTATAATCTTAGTTGATATTTTGTATGTGGAGTGGGTTACTCCTTATATTTTATGTTTAATATAATTTATTTTGTCTAAAAAAAAAACTATATCCTGCGTTCTGAAATTAGCATATAGATAGTTAAAACTTGAAAACTTTTGAATACATGGGTTAATTATCGACCCTTTAATCATCTCTTTCCTCAATATTGCTTTGAGTTCTCATTGCCCTGCCATTTGGCGTGCTAAAATGCATTCTAATTAACTTTATGTTTTCTACTTTGCTTCCACTCGTGGGTATCGTTCAAATTAAAAAAACTTGGAACTGTATTTGAGTTTTTGCTCCATTGGTTATATTCGCCCCACTTTCCTCTTAGTCTTCCAATAGATAAAATTCAACCTATCTAGCTGGCTAGTTATACCCGACCCTCCTGGAACTAATCATGCTGATAAGATTGATCATTAATGTCCAAAGACAATGGAAAGGCCAGTACCACTTGAGTCCCTACCCATGTAATGAAAGTCTAACATATCGTCCACTTTGCATTTGTGCACTATAACCAAAGTTAATGGTCCATGAACAACGACAAGTATGGCTCTAGTATATATAGACTTAAGCACTATGCATGGTCCCCACTAATTAATTATCTTGAAGGAACAAATACACAAAATTGGAATTACGTGAGGCAAATTTTTATTGAAATTTGGCATGAACTTTATAGTTTCATATTTGGTTGGGTTCGGACTATACCTTTCAATCTGCTTTACTGCTTTTGTTGGAGATTTAGGGTCACATACGTATAAATAATTAAATTGGTGCATCTGGGATCATTATACGCTTTTTAACTTGGAAAGGGCCACATGCAAACATATTACTATATTTATAATGATTAGTATTAATAATTTCTATAAGTGAGATAGACTCCAACTAATTGGCCCACTTACAAACTTTTACCTACAGGTGTATTTTATTTAATTTATTCTACAGGAGTACACACTCCCTAGTCTGGAATTTGATAAATTAATCTAAAATTCTAATAGCATATGCATGGTGTGTCAATTAAGACTGGTCAAAGAATAAACGGGTCGAAATTTAATTATGCTGTTAAATGGTTTAATAATTTTCTATTGTAATTTTAAAATCAACGAGATTGGTTTTCAAGTATATGTATTAATTGACGTAGCTATTGTTTAATTTATTAGTCTTGGTGTACGATAAACTCAGGTGCAGGATGCGTATCAAAGATAATAGATTGCGTACATCGTTCTTGGCCTTTTGTTAACAATTGTTTTTGGAATACATCAATGCTACAATGAACTTTCGCAAATTACAATCTGGAACGGTCTCTCTAATCTCGTATAAAAGACAATATATAGTTAAACCAATCATCATGGCATCTCTATGACAAAACCATGCTCGCTGGGTTGGTTCATCGAAACAAATTTAAAAAATTACTAGTGATATATTCTCAAATACATTTTTTAAAACACACTTCTATTATTAATTAAAATTTATTAAAAATTATGAAAAAATTTAAGTCTCAAATTTTATCTAATAAATCTGCAATAAGTTTTATTTAACAATAAAAAATATGTTAGAAAGAACATGTCTTTTTGTTTGCATTAATGATACTCTCAACTGATAATGGATGACTAATTCCTATCTAAAAGTACTCATTATTGAAGTGAATTTTACCTCTTCTTCTAATGAAGTCTTTTATATATACATTGCCAGAATACGCAAAGCGTTTAAAGAACCCAGCTATTTATATGTTCGTTGATCAAGTAAATGAATATATGTACGTGTCTTCGTGCAATTTATTGCTAAAAGAAAGACTTGGACTTTAGTGGTGAACTCAATTCTGAGAGGCTAGGATAGATCTTGCAAAACCCAGTTGGTGTGTGGGATTTTACTTGGGGAGTGAGGAACCCCCAGAAATGGAAAATATTAAATTTGTGGTTCTGTCACACTGTGTGTATGTATTATGTGTATATTACTTGGTTAACCCCATCTCTTTGGGAGTTCCTACCCTAGTTTCCTTAAATATCTCATTTGCTTGTCTTGTTCCCCATGCATCTCTTCCCTGAAATAAACAATAACATGGCATGCAGATTCCTAACCCAGCCATGCGTGTGTCTTCCTTCACTAGGCCAAGCAACATCTTTGTGTTAGTAAAATAAAAATTTCAGGTTTCGGCATTTACATGTAAGGGATGGAGTCGATCGATCTCATCGTTTGCAGAGCCTGCAAATGCAATTTTCAAGTTTATCTCTGGGAATTAATTGCACTCCATGTGTGTTTTTTGCGTTGTGTGGACCGTCCGATGAAAAGGGATATGTATGACATGATGGAGAATATTTAAGCACATATACCTGGAGTAAGATGACACAATGATAGTTGTTTGCATTGGAGAATTAATAATGAAAATAACAAAAGGCCAAACAAGGCTCTATAATTATGGGCGTGACTCTAACATGTACTTAAACTAAAACAACACACAGTTCAACCTTTGGTAGAGTAGAAAAGGGTGTCTGAATCTACCTGGAAATTGAGGTGAGTTTTGTCTTTAACTCATGGAAAAGACGCAATCTAGCTAAAGAAGCCAATAAATATGATGGAAGACAACAATTTTTTAATAGAAGGGTGCATGGGGTAGACAGCCAAGGGACCGGACAAGTAAACAAAGAAAGAATTTATTGCAAAAAAAATTATTAGATAGTTTAGAATAATCGTGTATTTATTAATTTAATAAATTTTTATCTCTAAATGTATTTAAATTTTATAATTTATAACAAATTAATAATATTTAATTATATTGAGTTATTTAATAATGTATTGTTATCATTACGAGATAGAGAGATTCAAGTGTGAGGAGGGGATTGAAACACGACTACCCAAAGGGTTTTTGTGTCTTCTCCAATTGGACAAATCTTATCCCATCTCCATTTATTGGGAAGGGAAGGTATGAGTGGATATTTTACTCGCCAATCCTGAACTTTTCTTTTTTGCTTTTTTCTTTGCCCTCAAAATTCAATTTCATAATTTCTCTCATTGAAAACTAGGAGTGGACAAACAGAAATAATGCAGTCATGCACGTGACATAAATACTATTCTTTCATCTGAAGATAATACATTTTGGAGCACCTCAGCTCAATGAATTAGACCTATATCTGCGTACACACATGCCCATCATAAGGATACAAAACAAAAGGAGGACATGGACCACTCTCTTGGCTCTCACTTAATTTTCTCTCAGAATCATCAACAGCCACCCCTTTGATCGATCTGAAGCACAAACATGAAGTCATTGGACATTCAATTAAAAATAGTCGGTTTTACCTTTTTACCTATTACATGTGGACGGCGTTACATTTTTATCTTAACTAAAAAGTTCAAGTTACGAGATTCATTGAATGATCAAACAAACAATATATATTATACACACAAACGAGAATTCAATAAGCAAGAATATTTCATACCTAGAATAACTTTTAATAAATTTATCATATATATCAGTTTGTAATTAAATAAAAAAATTCTAACAATTATATCTAAAGCACAAATGAAGAAATCAAAACTATAAAGCTTATATGAAAAATTATATATATGTAATACCAAGACATTTTACCATATTTCAATGCACCTTTATCATTAAAAAAAAAATTATCTATTAATTTTTTAATGAATACTTGAAATTAAGTCACTGATTAACACCATAAAGTCAAAGGTGTTGTTTAATACTAAAATTGAGGGAAAATGGAAAATGGAATTGGATGTGGAAATAAATTACTAGTAAATAGGAATAGGTAAGTATAGGCCGGCTGGACATGGAAGGGGTTGAAAAAGAAGAAGAGGAGCAGATTATGATGATTACTTAGTCTGGGAATGAAGAAGGGGAAGGGTCCCATCTCCCTGATACTTGATTTGTTTGCCAATTTAGTAACATGGGATGTCCCTAATTCCACGAAATCACTCACCTGTAGAATCTCTCTTTCTTTCTCAGCATTCATAGACATAAATGTTCGCCCCGATTCAGTAATAATTCATTTTTATAATCTCAGTATGTCTCACGTAGTTTAACTTAGACAGCTCTATACCTTTTTCTCAACTTATTCAACCATCATTACTATTTCACTAATTATAATTAGTAAATTACGTACAGAAGCAGCACCAGCAGTACTGATACGATTTTAACACAATAATTATTGCTGAATTACAATTAAAGTGAAAAACCTTGTTTTCTTTTCTTTTTTAAATAAGTGTAAAAATATTAAGAGATATACATAATTATAATAATATCAATAAGTTATCATTGTCTATCCTTCGTCGGGATATAAGTAATGTACTTTTTTTCTTTTCTATGTAGTAACGCATTTCGCACGTAACCTTAAACGAATAAGTATTACGTGTATGGCTGGGTATTTTTTATATTTTTATAAATATAAAAAATAATTAAAGCTTTAAATATAAAATAAATGCAATAATCAATATAAATAATATACAAAAATATTTATTTAAGAGAACATTTATAATTAATACACATAATTATTTTAAAAAAAATTAAGATTATATGTCTAATTTTAAAAACTTAATTATTAAAATATCTTTAAAAATTGAATTTAAAATAGTCATATATAAATAGTGTAAAGTAGTATTTTTACGGTGTGACTGTGTGACCTAGTTTTTCTTAAAAAATTTATCCTAACTTTCTTTTTTGCAAGTCATGAATATCTCAATGTAGTAAAAGATTAATCCTACAAAGTGATGGGATTCATTAAAAAGACTAATTTCTTAATAAATTCTCTCCACACATGAGCCAGGAAATGGAGCAATTAAAATATACATAATTTAAATAACTTTTTTTCACATATTTTTTTGTATTTAACTAGAAACAAGTAACTAAACAAAGATTTGTATATTAATATTAAGTTAGATAGAGTGAAATTGAATTCAAAATTTTAAATAATATTTTAAATTAGAGTTTTATAAATAAATAAAAACAAAAATTAAAAGTGGCCAACAGTTTTCTCTCAACAAAAATTAGTAATAGGCGTGATACTTGAGTGAAAAATTTTTGTCGTTGGTGGAGGAGAATATTTTGTCTGAATTAATTTTGATTGAAAAAATTGAAAAGGAAACTAAAATGGTGACAGATAATTTGGTCCAGGAGTAAACATTTTCCCCTCTCTCTTTTTCATGTCTTGGCTAGCTCCATCAAATAGTTGCCACAGTTCCCACATCAAACCATAATCATCACGCCTCTTTCAAAACCCTTAATCTCTTTCTCCCATTCCCCACTAAATCCTGAATTCTTTTCTCCCCAAGTAAAGAGAGAGAAGAACGTAGAAAATGTCCATAAACCACTACTCCATGGACCTTCCAGAAACGGCACTGTGGTGGCCTCACCAACATCAACAGCAACACATCTTAATGGAACAAAGCCCAAACCCCTCAAATTCCTGGCCCCCTTCAGACCCACTCCGTCTCAATCTCAACAACCAAAACGACGACGAAGAGGAGGACGAGGAGAACCAAACGACAACAACAACAACGGCTCAGAAAGAAACCCAAGACGAGAAGGAAGCCATGTTCGAGAAGCCGCTAACGCCGAGTGACGTGGGGAAGCTGAACCGACTCGTAATCCCGAAGCAGCACGCGGAGAAGTACTTCCCCCTTAGCGGCGGCGACTCGGCTGAGTGCAAGGGGTTGCTACTGAGTTTCGAGGACGAGTCCGGCAAGTGCTGGCGCTTCCGATACTCCTACTGGAATAGCAGCCAGAGCTACGTCCTCACCAAGGGCTGGAGCCGCTACGTCAAGGACAAGCGCCTCGACGCCGGCGACGTCGTTCTCTTCGAGCGCCACCGCTCCGACGCGCACCGCCTCTTCATCGGCTGGAGGCGCCGCCGACACACCGACGCTGCGCCGCCGCACGCTGCTAGGCCGGTGCCGCCCGTGAATAGTAAGAATGAACTTGCTGCCAGTGTGGGCGTGGGCTGGACCAAAGGCTTCTATTCTGCGCATCCTTATCCTACGCATCACCCCTTGCCACACCTACATCACTCTCTTCATGCAGGTCTCTCTATCTCTTCAATCAACAATCTCTTTTCATTTCACATTCTACTCTCTCTCACCAAATTTATCATTTTCTTTCCGATTTTCGGAAAATAAATCGGGATAAATCAATTTTTATTTTTAAAAAATCACTTTTTTTTCAATACATTTTTTTATCATCAAATAAAATTCATTAAAAGTTACAGGTCTCATTCTTTATTTAATAATAATAAATTTTAATTAATAAAAATTTTGTTAGAAAGAATATGATTGAGAATATACCGTTGTTACTTCTCATTTTGATTTTTAATGACATAAGAGTGCAAGTCCTCTTGCCGCCGAGAAGAAAGAATATAAATTGTATGTGTAAAATTAATTTATCCTTCCATAAATAATCATAATTCCTTCTTTTACAGGATTTTTTGGTTTTTCTTTTTCTTTCTTCGAATGTACTTGATTTTTTTTTTCTTTCTCTTTTCTGGTGTAATAAACAAAGAAGTGCTAGTAATTTTTTTTAAAGAAAAAAAAAACACAGGACAAGAGGATGAAATAATTACATTCTTGTGGAAGTGCGTGAATTTTACCTTCCAATTAATTGGGAGAAATGTGGTTTTATATTGGGATTTGTGAGGAGGGGAATAATTTGTATAGATTGCTCAAAACCGCGGTGAAGCATACGCGCCTATTTTCGCTGAATCAATGTAGGGGAGAAAAAAGAGTTAACCTTTTTAGCATAAACTTGCAGGTTCAGAAAACTAGGCGGTGCTGTTTAATTTGTTTCCTTCATTTCATCCTGATCCCAATTGGATTCAGAGTGCATTTTATTTTTTGAATTGAAATGATATGATTAAGGCATTTGACAAATGCACGTGTTACAATGTTACAGGGAAAGGGTCCCAAGGTCAGAAGCAAAGGACGAGAGCAGTGGAAAACAGTTCCAGTTCGAGTTCGAGGGTACTTAGGCTGTTCGGGGTCAACATGGAATGCCAACCCGAACATGATTCTGGACCCTCCACACCCCAGTGCTCCTATAATAGCAACAACATGCCATCCACACAGGGCACAGATACCCACCATTTCTACCATCATCATCAACAACATCAACCTCCTTCTAATCCTCCCCCTCACATGGTACGTCACCAACCATACTACTACTACTAGAATATATGCCACCCTCTCTATTCGATTCTCATTTTTTTTTTGTCTGCTCTCAAGTGTAAGATATATAACTATATATGTATCCACTTGGTTAATTATAACTATTGCTAATTAATGAGCTCATCATCGTAAGATTATAGAGAATCTTTCTTGTCTTGATCAATGCGGGAGATGCACGCTAGTGCAATTACTTTTATAGGATCGATCTTCATCTTCTCTTTCAACCCGATTTATCAACTAATTAAGGCGCCAATGGCACTTCATTTTAGGCAAAGGAATATTAAATTAAGTACGTACAGATTGTTACTACACTTCAAGAAGATCGTCCTTTTAGCATTCAAACTGTGGGCATCTCATCGTAATTTGAGTAATGTGAGTTTGTGTTAAAATTTTGGTTTCAACATAAATCATATAAAACAAAGAATTCTAATGTAACTTAATCCTAAATATAACATGTTCGACAAACAAACGATTTTATTTAGCGATTATTCTTTTTTGGATTACCTGGAAATGACGAAGATGATATAATCATTATTGGTCTAAATTGAACAAGATCAGAAAATTGTTAAAATCTTGTGAGAGGGAAACTACTGATCATTTTCATAATTACTCTCTGTTATATGAAGCAACTGCACTCCGACTATTAAAAAGGAATAGAGCTCTTTAATTGTGTATATATAATAATGTTATGGACTAATAGTATGTTTGGTTAAAAGTCAATGAAATAATTTTTTACTTATTCGTTTGCATGCTTTAGAATATGTAAATTTCTGTTTGCATCATTGCAAACAGGTTCGCAAACACGCCCTAACCTTTCCTATCATGATAAATGCATACACAATTACACAAGACTGTCAATGTATATAATATTCACTCACGAATGATTCTTAATAACTATATTTCTAATAATATTAATCACTTTATTTGGGCCTAACAAAATTAACAATATGCTCTAATTGATGAGTTTTATGAATTGTGCTAGTTTACTTTAAAAAAAAAACATTTTAATCAATTGTGTCTACGATTCATTGATAAATTAATTCCCCTCTAGACTAAAAAGGACGGTACGTGTGATGGTTACTCTCTACCCCGATAAGGTTAACTTAATTAATTGATTCTCTTTACCAATCTGTGCAAGTGAGGACCAACATGTTTTTCTATTGAGGTCTAAGCTGCGATTACTTATGGAAACCCCATTTTCCCTATATTAGATAAAGTTACATATTTTTGTCTAAGTTTTTTTTTTTTAACATATTGAAGGTAAGAATAATTATTATTGGAAAGAATAAGTTACTGAGAATAAGTTAAAATTAATTTTAGGAAAATAATTTAGAGAAACTCTTGCATTTAGATTCTCCAAAAATTAATTTTAACTTATCCATAAATTAATTTTAACTCATAAAATAAACAATTTATTTTTATTTCTATTTTCTTCTCACCAAGTGTTTGAAAAATGTTTGAAAAATTTATCAAGGTCTTAAACGTCTCTCCCCAAAATGCATTTTTCTTGGACTTGACCATTTAATAATATAGAGACTTCCAACCACTACATAAATTCAAGCTTGCTTACTATTTGAAGTATCCCTTGTGTACAAATAAGGTTTCTTTCAACTAAAATAAGATTAATTAGTCCTTACTAAAAAGTTTAAAAAATATTAATCATTTAATATTTTAATTTTTTTTAAATAAAATAAAATATTGACTCTTCAAATATTTAAAAGAAATAATAGACTAACTGATCACTGAGGTTTAAGCTTTTTAGTTTAGTGTAATATATTATGTACCCACTTTGCATGTTATCATTTACTGTTTTACCTAAAAACACTAAAATAAAGAAATTATATACTAATAAAAACTATTAATTCTTATGTTTAAAGAAAATTAATTTGTTAATATAGATATTATATGTTTATGTTATAGTATGATGCGCCGACAACATACATTAATTTCTTATACTAATAAAATTATTTAGAGTAGGAACCTTGTTATCAATATAATTTACTAATGAAATATATTTATTTTTTAATGATGTATGAAATTAATATAGTTAATAATTCAATGTTTATACCAATATGTAGGTTTATTTTAAATAAAAGTTATAGTGACAATATAAGTCTAGTGACTAACATATATTTTTTTTTACTAATATATAATTTATTAATATATAGGGGATTATTTTTTATATTTAAAATAATTTATTTTTGCACATTTTTTCGGGGTTAATTTAATTGAGTAGTCTCGCGGCTTTATCATTGATTCCATTTTAAAAAAATTATCTTGGGAATCAAGGGTTAACAAGATCAACCTCTGGTCAATTCATTTTTTGTTCCATAACCTGTAGTCTTTTTGGTAACAAAAACTTCCATGTATGTATGTGGCTGTGGGCCTTCTAATGCGTCGTAATTAAGCATCATCATTAAACATAATGAATCCCCTCCAAAAAAGGTATTGCCTTTTCCAACATGTAGTTAAATCGATCTATAACTTTCCCCAAACAAATTCCACAAGTTTGTTACTTACGGTAGTCAACTATCTAAGTTTGCAACCTTTCAGTTTTGGAAAACCTATTATAATTAGTTCCACTTCAGATCACTCTCAAGTGTTTTATATCTTTTCAGAATCAATACATTGCATGATGGTACTCCTGAATTACAAACTCTTCACGGGGTGCCAGTTTCCTCTTATTAAGAATTAACCAACGTTTGCATCAGCCTTTTTTTCTATTCTTTAAATAAACACGTGACTTTATAAAATTTAACTTATTTCTATAAAGTTTATAATAAAATATAGAATTCCATTACAACATTTATTAACAATATTTTATAACGTCCTCTAATCATAAAATGTTATATAGTTGAAAATTATTAAGTTTTGTGACAACTATTTTAAGAATTTTTTTTTAATTATTATCATGACATGCAAACATATCAAATATTTATTAAGTTTGTAGATGATTAATCTCCATAAAAAAATTTGATTGACAACTTTAGGTAGAATCTCTCCTCTTAATTGTATTTTTTAAATTTGAAATCTTATTTAAAAAATTTACTCAATTTTTATTCAGATAAAATAATATTAACATTTTAACAATTTAATTAATAATATGTATGGTTAGAGTAAAATTATTTTCCACAAACATCCAAATAATAATTCATTCTACTGCCACATCACATTAACGAATAAGGTAATGTGATAATAGAGTGAATTTTATCAAACGTATGTTTAAAAAAGTTATAAATTAATAATACATATAAATTAAATTTTTAATTAATTAGAAGGGTAAAAATGTTATTGTATCAAAATGAAATTCTTCAATTTATTAAAATAATCTCAAGTAACCACAAAACAGTAAAACCAACTAACACAATTTAATAAATAGTGTAAAAGTGAAATATTTGAAAAGAAAATTATATTTTTCATAACGATGTAATCTAGGATTACCTTCCAAAAATATAGGTATGAAAAACAGAAGTAATAAATAGGAAGCAGGCGTAGGATGATATACGTCTCGAACAAAAGTAGGAGGTTGGGAGGTGATTACACATTGAAAAACAAAGTAGCAGGTAATTAATAGAATATGTGTGGATGTGTGTGATTGCAACAGGATGTCAACCAGATGAGAAATCGCCGAGGATAAAGATATGTGGATGTGACATCCATGAATTGACCCAATTAAGCCCACTATATGAGTCCTTGCCCGGAGAGAGAATATGTATAATAGTTACAAGTGAAACTTTTTACTAGACTAAGGTGAGGAAAGAAATGAAATCCCCGATTTTCATACCAAACTTTCACACCCTAGTAATAATACTGTTAAGTAAAGCCAAAGGAAGTGTCAGTGGGAAAAGGAAAAGAGGAGCAGAGGCAGAGAGTAAGGTATGGGGAGGGAAGTAGCGTAGGGCCCATTATTTATGTGTGGCGTCAGCCAAAGACCCAAATGGAGAATTTAAGTCATGGCAAATCAGAAAATGGGGAATCTATTTGCCACTGTTGAGATTCTGCCTGAAGATTTTTTTTTTTTAATTTTTCACGAGGGCTCATGGTAATTAATAACATGTATATATATATGTTGGAGTGGGAGGTATGGTTCTGGCAGTAGTCATTGGTGTGCTGCTATTTGGCGTTGGTGGGTGGGGTTGGGTGGATCTTCACTCCATGGCTGAAATGATAGAAAACACTCAATTAGACGTATCTACACAAACACATGCTATTTCTTTTTTCCATCCTTTACTCTTAAAAAATAACCTAAAAATTTATTTGACACTTAACCAGCAAGAAATATAAAAGAAAACAGATGCAATAATTAGTAAATATTAATAAAATGTTTTAAAAATGAAGCGTTTAAAAATCTTTGTCCTATTCACTCTTTATGTGCAATAGCTCAAGTCACATCCATACATATGCTGAATTTGATACCTGAGTTTGAGCAATAATTCCAAGTTGACTAAGTTCCTTTGAACATTAATTAACTATAGCTTCTTTATTCAACTATTACATAATTGACATTGTATTTAGTATTATCCGTTGTTTACTTGCATTTTTTTTAGAGCAAATTATAATGTTGTCCCATGAAGTTTATTTGAAATGGCAAATGAACTATGCTTTCTTTTAATGTTTATAACAACTTTTTATAATATTACATTATGTAATTTATTTTTTTTAATGAAAGAGGTCCGTGTAATGTATTTCAAATAATTAAGAAGATTAATATAAAATAAAAAAATATATAAAAGAATTTGACAAAATTTTGGAAGATACAAGTGTAATTTATTTTTTCTCGTACCGTGAATTTAAAATAAATTCAACTTCACTGATTTATAATGTAAGACTTACTCCCCAGGTATAGTATATATCTAATACATTTTTATACCCACATTAAAAATATTCCTCAAAACTTAAAGAAGATGACAAAAAAATGTGCTAATTTTATTGTTTGAAAATGATTTACTAAGCTAATAGGCACGAATTGAATGAGGTGCGGTAGAAAATGATCTCACTAGGCACAAATTTTGTTAGAGTGATGGTGAGGGTGACAATAACAAGGTTGTCGGTTATGTGGCTATCTTAATCTGGCATGAGCATTGAAACATGTGGACGAAAGTCAAGTGTGGATGGAAAAGCTGAAGACGAAATTGAATAGAAGCACATCAAGAAGAGGGGGTGGAGCCCAGTAGGTTGTTGGCAGATCTGTTTTATATGGGAGTCTTATTTGGAAAAGTTGTAAGCTTGTGGAAGAACACAAGAAATTAAAATGAGGGAAAAGAGGAGCAACGTTAACAGCATCAGTAACCGGGGTGAAATGTTTAAGCAAAAAAAGGAAGAGGTGAAATGAGGGCAGGACCGAAAAAAGGAGAGAGAGAGAGATCCTTGGAGCAAGCAAGGTATAGTGTGTGTGAATCATTGGTAATGGCATTAATGGTACGTTGAAAAATGAGTTGATCTTATCTACTTATCCGGTGATTCACGGCTTCTAAATTCTCATAAACATCTTGTGTCCTGTACTATCAAGGTCATATGGGGGAAACTGCCAGAAACAACTCATGCAGGCAGGCTCAGTGCTGATTCAATGCAGCATTTGTGGCAACCTCAGTCTTGGCTTTTGGCTCATTAGCAGAGTGGGTGAGGGAGTTTTGGACCACTTTCATTAGACACCAATTTCAACTCATACATAATACAAAAAAAGAGAGAACACTTGATTGATTCAACTTTCCTTACCACCATTCAACCTCTCCTTAAGTTAATGACATTGCACACTGTACCTCTCCTTTTTTTTTCTAAGCTCCATTATTTCAAGTTTCCACATCAAATTAATATTAATTGATGATTAACTACTCCATCTATTTTTTTTAATATAAGAACAAAATTATTATGTTAATTTTATCTTATTTAGTTATATTATTTATAAAATATTCTTAATTTAATTGAGGTTTTATTTTTAATATCAAATTTCGATAGTTTAAAAAAAACTTATTATTAAATAAATTGATATAATTAAATAATATTTAATTATTTTTTAATTAAAATAAATTATTTTTATTATACATTTGAGATCGAAAAATATATAAATTAAATTTTAATAATTATATATTGATATTATAAAATAATTTTATATTGTTATTAATAATAATTTTATATTATTATTCAATAACAAATTATTGATGGTATGAATTTTGAGATAATTATCGTAAAAAATCAATAAATTTATTATAATCAATAATTTATAATTGGATGAGTTAGAACATAGTTATTTTTTTATAATATTTTATTATTTTTCATTATATAGATAGATTATTGGTAGATTAAAATACAATTTTAATCTCTCATCTAAATTTTTTTATTTAATTGATCCCTAAGTTTAAAATATTTTACATTTATTCTAAGTATTTATATTAATTTATCAAATTAATTTGGTTAATTTAATAATCACACGTAATAATAATAAAAGATATCAAATCAGATAAATGTTTATAGTTAGATTTAACACTACAAGAAATGTTTTGAATTAACATAAACAATTTAAGATACTTCACAGAACAAACTAAAAAAGACAATAAACTAAAGTTATATGTTAATTAATGAGAGGTCTTTTCTATATTAGATAATTATGAGGTTTCTGATTCGAATACTGTAAAAAAAAATCATTAAAAAGAAAGGAAATTGATATAAATTCATAGGATTGACTTTGAAAAATCATGTAATTACATAAAAAAAAAGGGGTTAGATAATACATTTTAAAATCAAAGAAGATAGTCTGTTGATATCTTCTTGAGTTGTTTTCATGTCAGAAGATAACCACTCTCTGACATTGTGGGGGATAACTAAAAACTCCGAAATTCTGGTACGAGACAAGGAGGTTAACTTTTGTGATACGAAGGACTACACTTTTTTCACTGACTATGAAGTTTAGCTATGGTACGATGGAGCAACTGCTTTTGCAAAATGCAAGCGACAACAAGGGTTTGCAGAAATTAGGATGTGACCCATCAATGAAGTGTTTGTGATTACTCATTAATCATAATCGCACTCAATTACTAAAACTGTATCCAACCAGTACAAATACATACTCTCACACAGAAAAAAAAAAAAAACATATAATGTAAACCAAATTGTGAAGACCCAGTGGAACACCTTCGACTCATTGCTCTGTTTTATATACCATGCTGCCATAAGTATAGTGCAATGACATTGTATGTGGTCGGATAAACTGTAGAAAATTATGTTTATTTGATTATTATTATTATTATTATTTTAATTAATCATTTAAATAAAAATTTTATGTTTAGATATGTTATATAGAAAAAAGATTATAAGATGTTTCGTTTGAATTTTCAAAAAATTAGTAACTTTTAACAAAATAAATTATTTATAATAGTTGGTTTTGTATTTTAATAATAAATTTCAAAATTTTACTTATGATAAAAATCTTTTTTACCACAAAATCCTTTTTCTTATTACTTTGCTAGCTTCATAAAATAAATTACTAACTTTATTTTTTCAAAACAACTTTTATCTTGAAAATAATTCATCTTTACCAAAAGCATTTATTCATGTATGTAACTTAGAGTTACTAATTACAATGTCACAAAGTGTATATTGTATGAATAATTCTTCCCCTCATAAATTTTGATCTTGTTATTTATATTCCATTTGACTTCTCTCAGCCCATTGAAAGTGATGGGACCTAGGTTACCTTCTTGCGTGTTCTCCTCTCCCTAGCAAGCTTACCAAACGCCGTTTTTGTCAAGAGTTAGGTAACCTTCCTCCTTGGATCAAGGACCATTCATCATGACTACTGTTTATGTTAGGTCCTCTATGGGTATTAAATGTCCATGTACTATGCTGATCACCTCTAGTAGGCTGGTCGTGGTGGCTTGGATGCCAGGAGGTTCATAGGCTAACTAGTACACAACCCCTCAGTGTTGATTGTAGTGAGGTCGCTTTATCAGATGGTCACAATTGGTCGAGATGGGCTCTGATGCCCAGGGGATCCATAGGACAACTAGTACATAGTCCCTCAAGCATTTCTCGTGGCTTGGTTTTAGGTGTGGTAAGCCAAACAGAGAATCTTACCATTTGGGTGGGACGAGTGACCAATTGGATGGTCAGTTTGTGTGCCTAAGGCTGGAAGCCCCTTTTTGCCAAAGGTGCTGCTGGATCGTGACACTTGGCAACTATTCCTTCGATGCATGTGCCAACGTTGTTACTATGGGTGGTTGGTGCTTTCGCTCTCTACCCTTGGATGTAGATCGTGCTTTGCGATACCTCATTATGGGTCATTGAATCAAGACCTTGGTAACTTTGTGCATGCCCTTTTGACTGATGGGGCATGCTTGAGACGTTTCAGTTTCATTATTAGTCCTTTCATCTTCTCTTACCTCAATGCCTTTTGTTTTTTATATCTCTATTTCTCTTGGCTTTAGGTGCTTTGTCTTTCCTCTTTCTCTACTAGCCATCTCCAGGTGTTCTCTTCTTTCAATGCGGTCTTCGCCTCTCCACTTTCCTTGTCGTTGAACATGGTAAAAAGGGGCAACTCTCTCGATTTTTCCACCTTTTATACTTTTGCTTCTGAGTTAAATTTTCAATCGAGTTCCCTTTTCTAGGAGCGACAATTTTGCTGTGGATCCTTGGTCTAACCCCCTGATAAGCGGATTTTTAGTCGTCTTACGCGCATCAAATAAAACTAAAGCTAACTATAGTATAGCTAACCTAGGTCGATTCTCTCAAGGACACAATGTCTTCAGATTGTGCTAAGTGTAGAGATCAGAGTTTTGCAGAAAACGCTAAGTGTTGTGAAATGTCGACTTACTGTCGATTGGCTTAGACAGACGCAACGGAGTCGGATTGACTCAGTCTCAGACTCTAGAAAGCAATAAATAAGGGGGGTTTGTGTGTAAGTGTAGAAAATAAACTAAGTGCTGAAAGTAAACTAAACTATGCTAAAGTACTTTATACTAACTACTGTATCAATTCGGGAATCAAAACACAACAATTTACTATTCTTACTTAGAATTGTATTTTGAATCAACCTTAGATTCTTACGACAACTGTCGAACGTTTGTCCACTGCCCTACCGAGGATTTACACAATCTCTACCTCATTAATTGGCAAAGAGTATGCCCTTGGTTGATTTTAGGTTCTCTACCTAATTAGTTGGCAAAGAGTATGCCCTTGGTTGATTTTAGGTTCTCTACCTAATCATATTGTTAAACTAGTTCCAACCGGTCCTAATCTAACGTGATCTACCCTAACAATGTGTCACAGCAAAATTAAGAGTAGAATTAAAGTACGAGAATTATAAGAAAATTTAGAATTGCAAACCAATTGTATTTATTGATATACTAAACTGAATACAAAGTTGAGAAATCAGAGTCTCCAGATAGTCTGCCTTCCACGATGACTGCCAATGGAAGAACGACAGTGATGCACCAATGGTGGCCAGACATTAAGGTTTCCGTCCAACAGAGTGTCGGCTATACCGAGCGATCACCTCTGAAGGCTTCTAGCTTCCCAAATCCTGGTCTTGTACCTCATCGACCGAGAGAGACACCGTATTGAAGCTTCGTGTACCACTGTACTAGCTTGGAGTGTCAAATTAAAGATTACAATCTCCTCAATCTTAGGAGTTTCCCAGTTTCCTAATTTCTAGCAGAATCATATATGCATTCCTAGTTACCCGAATTACAGATTCCTTGATCTTAGCAAATCATATCTGCATTACAGATTCTTTAATCTTAGCAAATCATATCTGCATTATAGATTCCTTGATTTTAGCAAATCATATATGCATTACAGATTCCTTAATCTTGACAAATCATATATGCATTCTTGCTGAAGTGATTTTAGGCAAGATTTCCGTCACTGATGTCGGCTTGGTCGGGAGCGCTGGACTGGCTGGGATGTTCCCGGCTTGGGCCGAGATGACTTGGCATGCAGGCTTGCAAAACATGTCTTAACCTTTTTGTTAGTTAAAAACCTCATTTTAGCACAAATTTGTATTCCTCCTGTTTTTAGGCCCATAATTCAAATCTTGATTAAGACAAGACTTTTAATCATTAAACATTCTTAACAACACCCATCTTAAACCCACATAAAGTGTATAAAATATGACTCATCACCCCAACACGATTTTTATCGCATGAGGAGTTGATTTTGAAGGGCTATCCACTATGTCTTCCCTCCCTAGTGAGGAGGCGACTAGCCCTCTACACCAGGGAACCTCTTCCTTTGCTTCCTTCAGTTCCTCAAATGAAAGGGGTTAGTCTTTGCACATTTTGTATCAGGCATTGGAAGGAAATGCAACCTCCAGTAAGGACCCAAAGGAGGAGGTCTTCCCTGAGGGGACCTCTTCTGACTGGATCAACGAGAATTCTCTTAAAGTATTCTCAATCTATACCAACCCTACTTCTGTTGAGGGGATGGTTGTCACCATATGCCGCTCGAGACCTTGGTCACTAAAGATTCTTCCTTGTTGATTAGACAAACCATTTTGTGGGGGGCTAGCTGTTGATGAAGCACCTTTCTTTTACCAGTACGAGACCTTGTCCATTAAGTTAGGGATATGCTTGCCTTGTCCTCAATTTGAATGGCTCGTTCTTTACATCTTGAATATTGCACCTACTTAGTTTCATCCTAATAGTTAGGCCTTTATCCAGACCTTCGAGCTACTGCTTTGGGCCTCTTCTTTTGGTTTTTCTCAATCCAGTGCTCAGAGAAGGTGGGTTGGTCTTCCTTGAGTAGCTGACCGATATACAAGCTACTGAAGCCCTTTCGTGAGAGCTATAAGCTTTTTAAGGACTAGTTCTTTTGTGTTCGCCCTAGAGACGTTGGTCCTAATCCCCTAACTAACCCCTTGGGCAACCCCTTTTTCCCACTGTATTGGACTCGACAGTCGACTGTATCTATAAACATTGTAAAGGTAGACTTGGAGGAATGGGAGTACGAGTTTATAATAGAGCTCCAAAGGCAATCGCCTTTCTAGTGTCGACTTGATTAAGAAGGGTGACTGGTTTTTGTCCTCTTTCTTTTTCTTTTATCTTGCCTTATGAAAGAGAGGTCGATCAGTGGCCTCTTAGGCAAACTCAAAGACCTGAGTAAGGTGGTCATAGACCCCTCGGGAAAAATCAAAGACCTGTGAGAGGAGAGGTTGATCAGTGCCCCCTAGACAAACTCAAAGACCTGAGTGAGGCGATCACTAACCCCCTAGGAAAAATCAAAAACCAATGAGAAAAGAGGGCCGACCAATGGTGTCCCCAGGCAAACTCAAAGACGTCAGTGAGATGGTCACAAACCCCCCAGGCAAAACCAAAGACCTGAATGAGGTGGTCATAAACTCCATGGGCAAAATCAAAGACCTATGATAGGTGAGGCTGACCAATGCCCCTTAGGCAATTTTAAAGACTTGAGTAAGGCAGTCACAAACCCCCAGGCAAAATCAAAGACCTACGAGAGGAGAGCTCGACTAGTGGCCCCCTAAGCAAACTCAAAGACTTGAGTGAGGCGGTCACAGACACCTGGGTAAAATCAAAGATCTACGAGAGGAGAGACCGACTAGTGACCTCCTAAGAAAACTTAAAAACCTAAGTGAGGTGGTCATAGATCCCCAGGAAAAATCAAAGACCTACGAGAGGAGAGGCTGACCAGTGGTCCCCTCTAGGCAAACTCAAAGACCAGTAAGTGGCAGTTGGAGGTAGTCGATCAATGGTTGCCTAGGGCGTAAAGACTTGTAAGAGACAATCAACCAATGACTTCCCAGGACACTAAGACCCATAAAAGGCAATCAGCTAATAACTGCCCAGGGTTCAAAGACACGTAAGTGGTAGCTAGCCAATGACTGCCCGGGGCGTAAAGACCCGTAAGTGGCAGTCGGCCAATGACTACCCGAGGCGCAAAGACTCGTAATAGGTAGTTGGCTAATGACTGCCCGAGAAGCTAAGACCTGTAATAGATAATCAACCAATAATTGTTTGGGACACAAAGACTTGTAAGAGATAGTCGTCTAGTGATTGCCCGACGTGCTAAGGCCTGTAAGAGGCAATCAAATAATGACTGTTTGGGGCACTAAAAACCCAGCGAATGGTAGTTGGCCAACGACTGACCTGGACACACTTCAAAGAGAACTACCAAGCAGAAGTCGACTCAGTAGAACAACCATGTTCATTCTAGTCGTCAAGAGAAAGAATTGAACTTACAACAATTTAAATTGAAACACTTTTCGCTCCACTCGATGCTTAGAGGTTGTGGACCGGTCTGGGAAAGAAGATCGGATCAACATGTGATCCAGCCTTGGAAATAGGTGATCATAGTAGCAGAAGCAACATTTGCTCCACTTGGTGCTTAAGGAGCTTTGGATCGATCTGGAAAATGGACTAGGTTGTCAACCAGCTTCAATACAGCTAATCGGGCTGGTACCAATATGCATAGCTTTTCGGCCAGTGAGATACCGTGGGTCCGGCAAAACTCTAAGGTCAGACTCGGTCAAGCTCATGGTCGGATTCGGCCAAGTTAATGATCGATTGGGTACATAGAGATCGTACTCCACATTTATTGGTCGTAGGAAAAGTCATCTGACAGGAGGTAGATGTTGTCATGTAGCTCGAGAAAAACAATTTTTCTCCTTGACTTATATATAAACATTTAGAGAAGGGAAAGAGAAGGGATATACTATGTACACTTTGTGGCCTTGTAATCAGTAACCCCAAGTTATAGACGTGAACAACATTGTTAAAAGTATTGGAGAATGTGGGTGCATAAATACAAAATAAAATAATCATATTGTTAATTAAAATCATGGGAATATATAAAATGACATGTAATTACATGTATATAATATTTATGCTTAAATATGTTTTAGATTTTGATATTTTTTTTTATTCTTTTTTAGTTATTGTCACTGATTCTAGTTAGACAATACTAGTGTGACTAATAAAATGAATAATATTAATTGAGATAATTAAGGTAATACAAAATATTTTATATTAACATAATTAAATTATGTTCAATTTAATTAATTAATATATTTATTATTTTATATAAATAAGGTAATTACATATGACTTACTTTTATAATTTGTTTTTTTAATATATTACGTATAGTGATTTTATTTTTTTTAATATTATTAATATTTTCAATTCACTAATTTACTTTAATATTATATTTTTTAAAATAAATATAATTTAATAATTTTAATATATTATTTGTTATATTGTTTTTATATTTTAATTTATTAATTTTGACTTGTTATAATATGATTTATTTTTAAAATATATCTCAAGCAGTAATTTTATTTTTAAAGGAAAAAACAAATTGAAATATAATATATTAAAAGTAAATTATATTAAAAATAGTCAAAATTAATAAATTAAAATATAAAAAATATATTAACATTAAATTATAAATTTCTAAATAAATTATGATTTTTTAAAAAAATATAATGTTAAAAACAAAATAGTAAATAGAAATTATATGTAAAATGGTATTACATAAAATAATAATAGATTAATTCTACTTAAAAATAATAAATATATTAATTAATTAAATTATATATCTATAAATAATTTAATTATCTTAATTTATAATATTTTTTATTATTTTAATTATTTTATTAATATTATTTATTTTAATATTCACGTGAATATTAAACTAACTAGAATCAAATGATAAAACTAAAAAAAAGAAAATATCAAAATAAAAAATGACAAAAAAAAAATTGTAAGATATTTAAGTTTTTGACTTTTGCAACCGGATGCAGTGCAATTTTATCAAGTGCTATAACATAATTAAGAAAAAAAGACAAAAGTGTAAAACAACTTGGTTATTTGCATACCACAATAATTACATATTTTATTATTTAAAAAATTATAAAAGTAATGCGCATACAGAACATTATTCAGTTATTTGCATACCACAATAATTACATATTTTATTATTTAAAAAATGATAAAAGTAATGCGCATACAAGTAGAACATTATTGGTGTGCATAGCACTTTTATGAGATGAAATATGACAAGTACTGTAACTAGTGATTATTAGGGCCCCATAAAGATTCAACCTCACAGAAGAGGTTCATTAACCTCTACTTGAAATATTTCAGTGGCTGTGGAAGTGGGAAGGTCCCCAGGTATGTGGGTATCCACATATAATGCCAAACAAAGAAGCAATAGAGAATTTTACTCTACAAGTATGCAAAGGCTTGTTATGAACTTGGATTTGGTCCCACTTTTAGAATTGCAAAAATACTTTAAAAGGAAAAATACAAAATTATAATTAATTAAAAATATTATAAGGGTAAATTTATTAATTTTATAACATAAAATACACTATATACAAATAGTATAAAATAGTTTTATATTATTATTTAATTATAAATCACAATATATGCTATGTTTATTGACTTTTAAAATAATTACTTTAAAAGTCATATTAACAATTATTTAAATTAGATCAAATTATAAAATTATTTTATATTATTAATATATGACTACTAAACTTATTTTATAATTTGTTAAAAATACATAGATATATTTTATTATACTTTTTAACTGTTAATTTTTTAATGAATAATTACAATTTTACATGTGCTATAAAAAAATATTATTTATTAACAAATATAAAAAATGTGTTGCTAAAATATATTATAAATATGCTAAATTATAAGTTTGTTACTTGTCTTACAATAAAAATTTGTTTTGATTTTTTTAAAAGATTTATTTTGGTTTTCTAACTCTTAAAAATTTGAGTTGAAGTTGTCCTTTAGAAATAATGACTAATTTTTTTTTAATTTTTGGACAATATTTTGAATTCTTTTTTATTGATTCCAGATATACAAACTAGTTCTATTATATCCATTTATATTAAAATTATGAAATCTAATTAATGTTTGTATAAAAATATCATAAACATGATAAAAAAAATTATATGAAAAGTGAGTTATTTGAACAATTCAAAAAACTAAAGATAGTTAAACGAGCCACTCGACATGGCTAGATCCAAAATTTCAATGGACCACTTTTTTCTTGGCCTGACTCGACTTGGTGACCTATCGAGCCAAGCCACTTAAGCTTTTTTTTTTGCTTAAAAATACATGTAAATTTAAAAAATAAAATCTAGGCTAAATAGGCTTCAGTCAAACTCGTATTGCCACATCTATAAAAACTGAAAAAATCTAATATCAAAATTTTTTTTGCTTTCTCGTAAGGAAAATTAAATAAAATAAAATTTAACTCCTGCCATCTTAAGTAATTGAACCAATCTTTATTCTTTTACATTCTTTAAGTTTCTTTTAAAATTGAAAATTTCAAAAAAGTTATATTGCTTTTTCTTATCTTTATACTTACTATTCAATATAAAAATCTAATTTCTATTTGTTAATCCTATAAATGGTTAATTTCATGAATGAATTATTAGTCACAAATAATTGAATATAATATTTGACATTGTATTATTTTATTGATTACTTACGATAATTTAGTTTATTTATTGTGATTTCATTAGTTAATTAACTAATTAGAATTATATTGAAATTGTTCAATACTCAACACAACCTTTAAAACAACGTAACAAATTCAATAAAAATGAAACACAAATTACATTAAAATATGAGAAACAAATAATTCAATACATAGGATTTATCATAATCATTGAAAAGGCTGGTTGTATAAAGTTCTCTATAAGCATTTATAAGAGAAGAAAATAATAAAAAATAAAATAAGATTTTCATTAGTTAAAATTAGCTTACAAATGAGTTAAAAAATAATTTTTAGATAAATTAATATGAAAAAACTTTTACAAATTAACTTATGTATAAGTTAAATTTAGTTTATGAAAAAACTTAATTCATTTTTTCTTTCTATTTTTTTTCTCGGTACTTATGAAAGCATACTCAATTTTATAGTTGGAAACAAATCCCCCAACTATAACATAAATCTCTAAAACAAACTCATAATAAAAAGGAAAAGCCTTGTAACATGATAAATTTGGCACTTAATTAAGTCAAATAGACTCTAATTTATTGCCTGTAACATCTTCACATTAGGAAGTGCACTATTATTTCTCTTTGGCACTCCATTTTGATAAATGTCAGGAATACATTCCTTTTCCTCTTTCTCTTAACACACTATTATTATTTCCTAAAATTCATATGGTTCCTAATAAGTGTTTGTAAATAACAATTTTGTTCTTTTTTATTTAGTTTTTTTTTCAACTTTAACCCACATCAATTATTTTTTTTCTCTTTTATTTTTTTAAATGTTAATAACACATTCTTTATCGTCCCCTTAACACATTTTTTTTATTATTGATTGAAATTCACACATGTCTCACAAAATGACGTGGATAATTTTGATAAAAATTAATAAAATTAATCTAATTCACATCAATTATATATATATATATATGCATATCTAACCTGCTAATTTGCTCTTACTAAGATTATATAAACTGTTCATGGAAACATTGTTTGAACCAAACTGGTTCAATTTGAATTTATTAATGCTAGTAATTACTCAATTTCTTGTTATTTAATTACTATTTTTTAAAACTTCAAAATTTCATAACACTCCTGAAGACGATGAAAAGGACAAAATCATTAATGTTTATGATAAGTGTCATTTTTGAATTTTTAATTTTAATTATTTCCATTAGTTATTAAATATTATAAATTTTCATTTCTCTTTTTTTTTTTTACAGTCCTGTAGTTCTATATATTTTTATTAAATATTTAGTTATAATAATTAAATTTAGTCATTCTAATTTTTAATAAATATTTCTTAAATTGATAAAAAAAATAGTGAATTAATATAATATTTCCTAATTTCCATATAATTTTAAGATATAAAAATATTCCAAATGCATAATTATCTATAAATTTAAATAAAATGATTTTTTAAAAATATGATTTGTGATGGAATGTATCACTTGATTAAAAATTAATTATAATTTGTGATGAAATTAGTGACAAAATATTTAGAGAGACTTATTTGTCACAAAATTTATTACTAACTTTAATTTAAACCTTTATGGCAAATGTCAACACAAAATTTTTTGTAAAAATTATATATATATTTTTTGATGAATTTTGTAACAAATAACTTGAGTGAAGGAAAACATCTCCAACAAAATCCATCACTAAATATTTCATATTTATTTTGTGATGGACAAATTTAAAAAATCAAATTTGTTATAATTTTTTTTTATTTTTAGTGATTTTAGATAGGAAAACCTTTTGTCATTAGTTTTGCACAATGTACAGTAAATCTTGTGTTGGTTGCAAAATCTTATTATTCATTACAAAGTTTGTCACAATCAGTGAAGAAGTTTATTTCATCACTAATTTTATTTTTTAATATTATAAATTGCATCAAAAATTTTAAAAATGTCTCCTCCTATACATGAATGAATTCTATTATTTTTAATAATTATTAAATTCTAAATTATACCTTTAAATTTGTGTGTCAATACTTAGTATAGATGTACATTGACTTTAATAATAATTTTACATGAACATGTCCATACTAGCACAATAGTGCAAAAGAATTGCACGTATTTGCTCCCTCTATACATGGGCATGTCAAGAAATTGATGACATATGAGCTTAGTTCCTTGTACTTAAGTGTACACTTTAGCACAATCATACACTTTCAAAGTTCTAAATATTACACAAATATTTTTTTTATTTTACTTCTTTAACATTATTCTTGCTTCAAAAATAGACTTTCCTAACACAAATTTCTTCAATGTAAGGTTTTTTTTTTCTTTGAAATTCATCCTCTACTTTATTTCACTTATCTTAAAAGAAAATAAGAGAAATAAGTATAAACTAAGTTTATATGCTAATAAATGAGCACAAATTTCATCCAGTTTCATGCATGTATAAATTAACATATGGAATTATGACTTTGTTCAATTGAACGGGTTGTGTTAATGATAATCTTAAGTTGTGCCATCCAGCAAAAACATTTTGTTATGTTAAATGAAAAACTAGTTGATGGTTTCAATTATTTCACTCTATTTACAAAGGAAAAGTTACATGCACAACATCACATATTGATTAATTATAGAAAAATTGACCAATTTCTCTAGTAATAGTATTATAATAGGTCTTTACTTAATTAAATTGTAACTATAACTACTTTATTTACTTCATGCTAAGAATTTATAGAAATTTTGTGGAGATAAACAAGAAGCCACACATGGTTATCATTTGAGATAGTAAAGAAGGTTTGTAGAGAGTTTGTTAAATGGATTTTTCATTGTGTAAGTTTATTTACATTCTTGATGTTCAATCTTTGTATGGTATAATTTTTGTCACTATTTTTTTTATTAGATAAGAAATTATTTAAATAGATCATATTCAAATGATTTAAAGTTCTTAGTTTTTGGTCTAAATGATGGTACAAAGTGTTATAGATGTTAATGAATTCAAGTTTTGTACCTTGAAATGAGAACAATGACTAAAAACACAGGATAGTAAAGTATTTGGTATATTTGAGAGAAAGATTTATATAGGTGGTAATGAGAATTAAATGTAGTTTAGTGACGTGTCTTTTATGGGAAATTGATAGAAATCATTAAGATAAACTATCATGGTTAACCTTTAGTTACTTCAATCAAAATATATTTTGACCAATAAAATTAATTGAAAAATCATTAAGATAAACTATCATGGTTAACCTTTAGTTACTTCGATCAAAATATATTTTGACCAATAAAATTAATTGAAAAAGAATTATAATAGTGAATTTTACACGTTTGGTATATATTGATGTCTAAATATTCTTGAACAAGATATTTAAATAATATTTAATTAATAATATATTTTAATTTTTTATGTTAAACTTTTTATAAATATATAAGATAATATATTAAACACAAGTGATATATATATATATATATATATATATATATATATATATATATATATATAATATTATATTTATTATATATATAACATTATTTTATATAGAAAGAATATCCTATTATGTTCTTTTTAATCTAAATCTTTTTTCAAGATAAAAAATATTAATTATAATACATAGCAAGGAGATAATTTATCTTATTGATGCGCTAAATAATTTATTTCAATAAAATTATTATATTATCTTAACCTATAATGTATGACAAACGAGTTCTTAAAGTAATTTATTTAGAATGATTTTTTATTTATTGAAATATTACTATCTTTAGGTTGATAATGCCTAAAAAATAGAGTCTATATATATTTTCTTAATGTAATATAAAATTAAATAAAAAAAATTGAGTTGATTCGGCTTTTGGCTGGTTTATCTATGGTAGTTTTAAGCGAGACATGTAATGGTTTATCGGCATTTTCCATTTGATCAAGGTAATGTTGTTGGCCGATACGGTCTAAGCAATGGACATAGGATGGTACCAAAAAGAAGCTAAGGTAGCATTCTTTCCATTAGTCATGACAACAGAGGCAAGCTTAAATAAGCTCTAATGCCATATGAAGATGTTCAACACAGGAAGAAAGGAGGAACTTTGGAGTTTGGACATGAACAGTTTTGTGTTTTTCATCTTGAATACTCTTCTAAAGTGAGTTACAGTAATTGATTAAAAATTTAATATTTAAAATCGTAACTACTTGAGATTGTTATACATTTTTTGTTATAATAATCAACTGTTGGTTGGAATCAATGGATGTTTATCCTTTAAAATAGGAGTGCTCCACAATCAATTTAGACCTTTTCAAATTAATATGTCAAACCAATCCAATAAAAACAAATAAAACCAGTAACCAAAAAATGGAAAATGGAACCATATTTTTAATCAGTAATTAGTTCAGTTTTGGTTATCATATTTAAAACAAACTGAATTAAACTGAACCTTAAACATACTTCACTTATATTAATTTTCTTATTCCATGGGCAAATATACTCTATTATAAAAACTATTGTATTATTCGATTTATTATAAACACAGGAGATGGATTAATTAGTCAAAACAGTAATATCACAATCAGGTAATATTTAGCTAATGACAGCTAGACTAGAAAAATTAACTCTATTTTGGAATAATAATAATAATTATTATTATTATTAAGAAACAAAATAAAATGATGAAAATCATGTGAATTCCAGCTCATGAAACGCGAGAAAAAAAAGGTTAGACTTTTAAGAAAGTAAAATCACTCGTGCTTCCTTTGTGCTTCCTTTTCTTATGGATCTTCTTGAAGCCTCTAAACCAACTTCATAAAAACACTATTATTTTTTTAACCTTCACAAAATTTTAATAGAATCTGAAAATGAAGAGAGAATCAACATACGCACTTTGTTTCTTTCCCCTCTTACTGTCATCCATATTCTTTTTCAACCTCTTGTTCCCTTTTGATAGACAGTTTCTTTCTCGCTTTGCTTTCTTATCACCGAAATCACCACTCGAGGGAGCCTGTGATTATTCCAGAGGCCGCTGGGTGTTCGATGAAACCTACCCACGTCGATTGTACGATGAAAACTGCCCCTTTCTTGATCCCGGATTCCGGTGCCATCAAAGCGGACGGAAAAATGATAGTTTTCGTAAATGGAGGTGGCAACCTGACAACTGTGATATTCCCCGGTAGGTGACTTGCGTGTTATATATATTGGTATTATGTCACGGGCACTTCCTACTTATTGCATGCATCCATGCATGTTATCTATTCTTGATCACTTCTCCGGAAAGTCTTTGTATTTTGAGATTAAATAAAACCTCCCATTACCAACAATACTGGCATCGTGTGGGTTTCAACGTTTCTTGACACACATAATTCACATTCTGTTGGATACATATGACGTGTGTAAGATTCACGTTGTGTGATAGGCCTCCCCTCCCCAAACACCAAATTGTCGTCAAAGTAACAAACTAGCTAGTAGCTATTTCACTTTCTTTTAATATGCATAGTACTTTGTAGCTGATAGAAACTTGGCTTGATGGTATGGTGATGTAACTCAGATTCAATGCCAGTGACCTCTTAGAGAGGAATCGCAATAGACGCATCGTGTTTGCGGGTGATTCCGTGGGAAGAAACCAATGGGAATCTTTATTATGCTTGCTGACACAAGGGGTTCCAAACCTGTCTAAAATATATGAAGTGAATGGAAGTCCCATAAGCAAACACAAGGGCTATCTGGTGATGAGGTTTCAGGAATACAACATGACACTAGAGTACTATAGGTCACCCTTCTTGTGTGCTATAGGTCGTCCACCACTCAATTCATCCAATCAAGTCAGAAGTACTATCAGGCTTGACGACTTGCACTGGTATTCCAGTAAGTGGGCAGGAGCAGATGTTCTTGTTTTCAACAACGGCCATTGGTGGAACCCAGACAAAACTATCAAGTTGTAAGTCAACTGCAACCCTTTCTTTTACGCTGTAAATTTTTTACTGTTTAGTATGAAATCAATTATCATTATATAACTTTTTAAGTATTTTTTATAACTTTTAAAGTATTTTTTTTTTAGAAGTGAACAAATTCAGTACACTATAACCTATTTTCTCAACTTTGTATTCGCAAACTTATGAACTTTGGACTCATTTGACTGAGCTTTACTTTCTGAAAAAAAATATATATTTTGTAAGTACTTTCTTTTAACCTTTTACAAAATAAAAAAGTTTGTTCGAGTACCGCTTATAAAAAATTTATTTTAGACTGCTGTATGTCCTAAAAATTCTTTTTAGGAGCCCCAAAACTTCTTTAAAATGAAAATGTGCTTCATTTTTAAAAAATGATTTTCCAAATATGTTCAGTTAAATAATGTAAAAAAAAAAAACTGAAATATCTTCTAAAATGAAAATAACACATCTAAAAAGCTCCTTAACATTTTGCAGGGGCCACTACTTCCAGGAAGGAGGAAGGGTAAACATGACGATGAACGTGAAGGAAGCATATAGGAGATCCTTACAGACATTGAAATCATGGGCATTGCATAATCTAGATCCTAGGAGCTTCGTCTTCTTTCGTGGCTATTCCCCCGTTCATTTCAGGCAAGTGCATTGACGCAATTTTTGGGGTCTATGACAATCAAATAAAATCCCTCCAGGACAATTACTTGCATTGTGAGAGGCCTATAGTCTTTACACATGATCCAAAAAGAATAACAGCGCGTTTGGACAAAACTCTTACGACCCCCCAGTCAACCTACAAAAGTTGGTTTCAAAAGTAGAGAGGAAAAAGCTTATCACCCAACATCGCTCACATCTCATTAGGTGACTAAACCAGTCAATCCGAGTATAAGTATATTAAAAACCTATGTGAACCTAAATGTATTAAGATGGGGGAAAAGAAGGAAGATAGGAAGTGATATGCGTATGTCTAGTATAGTTCACATGAACCGGGGGAAGATGCAACTTGGGACTATAGCAGCAGTCCAACTCCGAGCAGAAACTAACAAAGTTCACCAGCGACACAGGTTTCATGTAATACCCTTTTGTTTATGGCCAAATTACAAAACAATGTCTATATGTCAAATATAGTTCCTATAAACAAGGAGAAAAATGCATGTAAGTCAAATATTGTTAGTTTTCAGCACTCAAACTCGTGCTGGAACTAAGTTCATAGGCAAAAAACATTTTTCATTAAGCATGACGTTTTTTATTTTGGCCAAACAGAAGCAAGTTAATTAACTCACTTCAAAACTCTTGCTCAATTTCAATCATCCTACATTATCTTTCGGTGATTTGTAGGGCCATCCACACCCATGGCAAAATTATAAATAAAATACAGAAAAGACAGTTAAACTTAGACGATAACTAAGCTTATAACTCTGGGTGCTTGAGTTAGACATCAATTACGAATATGAAATCAGTGTTCCTGATCCCCTATTAACCTTTTTTATCTCCAATATTGTAGTGATATTTGGTATTATAGATCCAAAATATATGTATTTGGGGGAGGGGGTTTGGATGACATGGGCACTAATGCAAGCCTTACATTGGGACAAGTCCTTACTGTACAGTAAAATTGCAGGAATGGAACATGGAATGATGGAGGACAGTGTGACGTGGAAACAGAGCCAGAAAAAGACCCTACAAAACTTGAAACTGAACCATATTATAACATACTTATATCTGGTGTTGTGAAACAGATGCAATATGAGAGCCGGAAAGTCTACTTTTTGAACATCACATATCTTTCAGAGTTGAGGAGAGATGGTCACCCTTCCAAGTATCGGGAACCAGGCACTCCACCTGATGCCCCACAGGATTGTAGCCACTGGTGCTTACCAGGAGTGCCAGACACGTGGAATGAACTTCTCTATGCCCAACTCCTATCTGAGAAATTTGGCATCAACAAAAAATTTCCAGAAAGAAGATAACAAAGCAGTCCAATTTTCATCAGATCACAAAGAATAGTTTTGTTAGCTACACATAAATCGGCATTGCTTCTGATCATTTAACTTCATCCACTTCCTCATTTGGGCTCATATCACCGGCTGCCATTTGCTTTACTTTCTCAAGCTGCCTCAAGAGATCCAACCTTTCTGGTGCATAAGTGGATGGAATCTGCAAGAAAGAAAAGCTTGTTAAATCCTTATGAAGTGATGATTGGAGAATTGACATCTGAATAGGAGACGAAAAAAAAGTGGATGCCAGTCATAGCGTGCATACTAGAGCTGGTACATATCTCTGAATAGCGGCCAACATTGCTGCATGACCAACGGCAGTAACCTGTGCAAAATAAACTTTTCTTCTTTAGTAGGTTACACTGGACCATTACCCCAAGGAAAAAACCTATCTAATGTTGGAAAATGATAATTTACCACACATAAGAATGCAAATATATGAAATAGCAATAAGTTCATTTCTTTCATCTTTTCTACATTTTCTATAAGCAGTAGCTCTTCAACTTATTCCAGTTCAATATTTATAAGAGGCAGAGGCAGAAGAATTAAAGGGGAAAACAAATTAATTGATCGTGCCAACTTTGGCAGGGTCAGATTCACTAGGAAAAAGATGGAGGAAACAAGAATCTCTCTCTTATGCAGGATCAATAATTAAATTTCTTTTGATTCAAAACAGTACTTGCTCTAGTAACAGTCTTGAAAGATGAGGAGAGAGATGAAGGAATTTTTTGAATATTTTTTTATGATTCCATGAAGGTACATGCTCTAATATGAATATATTTTCTAATCCTAATAAATGAAACTCAGGAAATATGACAATACATGTAAGTACAAATACTACTACGATATGTACGAGAAGAGAAAAAAGGTATTTTATCCTAAATTAGAGCTATTTAGTTATTTACCATACTCCCCCTCAAGTTGATGAATCAATGTCAATTATTCCCAATGTACAAGTAGCTGGAATCACTCTATCGGTAAGCCCTTAGTTAAAACTAGGAGAAAATGTCACACAATGGTTTGCCAAAGGGAGGGTTGTGCAAATATACTGAGTCGACTGCAAATAATTTCTTCCATCAAGGTGGTGCAAATATACTGAGTCCACTGCAATGAAGGCAGTGAATAGAGGGCACAACAAAGGTGACAAATGCTATAATGAAGGCAGCTACAAGGGTGCAAAGAAGGCAGCTAAGAAGGCTGCAATATTTTTTTTGCAGAAATAGAGCAACCGACCCCAAAATTGGGAGCTATGATATCTTGAAATATGAGGGGGAGAAGGAAGGAAGTTTTTGAATATTATTCAACAATTCTCATTCCCTAAAGGTACAAGCTTTAATGTATATAGGTTAATCCTACAAATGAAAATCAGGAAATATGACAATACAAATAATATATTCTAATCATTACAGATACTATTGGGATATATACAGGAAAGAGAAAATATATTCTATCCTAAACTAGAGGTATTAATGTTTACAAATAGTAATGCTATCAAAGCTTTCACCTAATAGCATAGCTTTTAGGAGTGTTACTCCTACATAGTATTTGAGCCTCTATGATCCAGTGATATAGTGTTTAATCCTTGCTGCTCACATTGATCTTAAAAGGAAAAAGGAATTTTAGTATATGATACAAATGGGCTTGTGCATTCTGCACTTCTACTCTTGCATCAGGAGGTACATCTGAGGTGTAAAGAAGGCATTCTTGAGTCTTTCACAACACTTTTAGGAGATTTGACTCGAGATGATAGAGCCTCATTGATTAAGTAATTCTGCATTATTTGTTGTTCACATTCTTCTAATTGTATAAAAAGAAAAAAGAATTTCAGTACATGGAAAGTAGGCTGCACAATGTCCAGACTTCAAGCCAAATGGCTTGCGTGAGGGGTATTAGAGATATAATAGTTATTCAAAAACCTTCACCTAACAGCTGAAGTTTTCAGGAAGTTAGTCTGAGTTTCCTTAACTAAGTGGTCAATAGTTTTGATCCTTGCTGTCTCCTGTCTCCATTCTTCTAATCCAAATTTGAATTTCAGCATATGGTAATAATGGACCTGTGCAATGTCCATGCTGCAAATTCAAAAGGTCTTGCATGAAGGGGCATGTTAAAACTGTAATAAAGCTATTCATAAGTCGTTACCTAGTAGCTTAAGTTTGTTGGATTATTAATCATTGATAAGAATAATGTCTATATCTTATGAGACACCTTATCACAATGGGAATGTTACTGCCCTTATGATATGGTGGTCATGGGTTCTAATCACCAAAATCTTAGTTATCAGAATCTTACGATCCACGATTCGTATCTTACGATCCAATAAAATTTGACTCCTTATCGATTCGTATCTTAGAATGAATCTTAAATGACTTTGTATCTTACGATACATGAATGAATTTATACAATTTTGTATCATCAATATGAATCATACGATTCAATGTTTCATTATTTTTTCTTTTTTGTTATTCTTTTCATCAATTCCTTATGAAAAAATTTAAAAGTCATATAAGCCTAACATTTATTTATGTATGTATTGATTTTTCATATATTTCTTTATATTAAAATGCTCCTAAAGTTATATTTTTAATTATTGATCATGTATCTTACGATTCATGATATGATTTGATTCGCAATTTGGAAAATAGGCTTTCCAATTCACAATTTGAATCCTGATTCTACTATCATGACCGAAACAATCTCACCCAGGGGGGGCTACAGAAATCTAACCCTCCATAAACCTCACAATAGTGGGAGCTGTGAGCATTAGGCCCCTTTTTAATACATATGTATCTTCTCATGGAACTGCCAATCAACCAACCAAACCCAGGTTGGCCCTCAGCGGGCTAGGACAGCCAAGCCACCCAGGCACCTAGCCCTTTATGTTTGATGGGTTAAACAAGCCCATCTACTGCACCTATAGAATACATAAATTCAAGCAAGATCTTAGCAATTAGGAAAAGTAACAAGTTATAAAATAAGACATCAACAGAGGTTGAACATGATGTGATTTGTTTATACAATTTTTGTTTTCTTTTCAATTTTGATTTGCCAACCTGAGAGTGGGGGTTAAAAGGATTTTGTCACATTGACTCATATTTAAAGAAGACAATGATTTAGAACCCTAACCGATTTTGATGGGATCATTGTGATTATGAGCGAACAATATGCTTCTCTAGCCTAAACAAGACATGATGCAGATATAGAAGATGATAACAATAAAAAGAGTTCAACTCACTGGAAGAAGCATTAAAACACCAATAGGAACAACCGAAGCCATGTCAGTCAAGGTTCTTTTCAGTGTTTTCTTCTCCTTCTCAGTCAATTCATCCCCTATCAGTGCCCTTCTAAGTAAACCCATGGCAACAGCAACATCAATGGCGAGAAGCTGAGTTCCTTGCCAAACATCCTGCTTATTGAATAGTAGATTTCAGATCTCAGATGTTTATAAGAAATAACATATGACTTAACTTAAATTTTCAACGGGGAACATTGTCAATATTTTCAGAGACACACTATGCATACATACATGCAGATGAATTCATAAACCAAATAAAACCAAGATAATCTTTCAAAGGAAGAAAAGTAACAAGACTAAATCATACCGTTCCTGTTTCTTTTAGTTTGTCAAAAGATTTTTCCAGGATATTTTCTTTCATCTCAACCCTGGTCAACTGTACACCCCCAGTATCTTCACTATAACGGGCACCATCATCAATAACCAGTAAATCCTGTAAAAACAATATAAAATTCTCAATCTGAACAGTCAAGGGAAAATAAACTTAATGAGGACATACAGACAAAGTAGCATTGACCAATGAGCATGCTGGACCTTCAAAAAACAGTGAGTACAGAGCAAAGTCATAGGCCAAAATCCAATTTGGGCAATTATAATTTTTTATTAGGAAGTTATTAGTGCGAAAGATGACGATGAGTATATGAATATATGATGATCATGGTGGTTATGTTTTGATGAAGAATTCACTTGGAGTAAAGATTTGAAGACTTGAAGTTTGTTTGATACTTGTAATTTTGTGATGAGTAATGTTATATTTTCCAAACCAAACTGTCGAATAATCCTCCGACCCAGTAAAAAATTGACATTTTGCTTACATTAAGTTTTGGCTCGCCATCACGCACAATACAATCTATCGCGCCTCAACGCCTCTCAATGTACAAGTGTCAACCACTGAGTGGATTAGAGGATAATTTGGCATTTCAGAGGAAAAAAACATTTCTCTTTTGTGATTAGTTTGACCTTTTGAAGAGGTTTCTTGTGCTCATCTTGCTTGAAAGAAAGTTTAGATCTTGCCTAATTAAAATCAACTTAAAATTCACAAGAATTTATTTTGAAATCAAAATCAATCAAACATGTAATGATTTAATCAATCTAGTTGGTTTTAGTGTTAATTGATGTTGGTAAATGTTATAAAAGGTTAATTGATGTTTTAAAGATGTTTAGATTTGAAAAAGATAAGTTTTACAGCTTAATTAATGAAATAGTTCATGTTTTCAACCATTGTAATAGAATTTGTTGATTCTCTAATGGATTAAATTGGTCTTGAATCTTGATAAGTTTCCAAAACTTTAGAACAATGTAATAGATTACAAAACCAGGGAATATCCTGAGAATTCTTTCGTACTGTTTTAATTTATTACAGCCATGTAGTAATCGATTACAAGTTCTTCAATAAGCCTGGGTAGTATGATGATCACAATAATCAATTACCAACTTGCTGTAATTGATTACATCAGTGTCTGTGACATAAAAATCAACTTCATTTTTGGGTAACTTATGAAGCCCAATAGCTAAATTGGTGATTATCTTTTGTTGGCTTCATATCATACATGAAAAATTGGAGAGAAACCCGTTATTACATCATTACAAATGAGTTTTTGAAAGATTGATGGGCTCTCTTAGGTTGACTCTCTCAAAGTTCAAGAAAGATCTTCTAAGTTTTCAATTTGTGTATGAAAGTGATTTCGTTTTTATCTTTTTGTGAGAAATTGTTTGAGTAAGATCAAAGGGTATTGTAGGTGAGGTATCCTACTTAAGTTTTTCTAAGCCTTGATGAGGTATCTATGGTGAATGCTTAGAAATGTTCAAAAGTTGTTTTTCTTGGTGCTATTTGTAAAGACTCGCAAGAAATAGTGGAAAATCTCAGAAAGGATTTGAGGACTGGCCATAGGCACAGTGGTAGTGGCTGAACCAACATAAAAACCACCGGTGCACATTTTCTTATCCCTAAACTCTTTTATATTCAGTTAAATTTTGGTGAATGTTATTGTTGTTTTTCATTCATTTAGGTTCATCATCATATTATTGTGCATAAAACCCATTCTCTCCACGTCTTTAACAATCAAAACCACTACATTACTCTGATTAAAATCATTTTTGGAGGAATTGGACTGGGTTTTGTAAGTTTTAACAATCCAATCCAATCCCCTGCCCCCCCCTCTCTTGGATTGTTTTTCTAATTAGGAAGTAATTTTTGTATTAATTAATAATTACATATTATGCAGTTATATGTTATGATGTGACAGTTCTGGTAATATATAAGTTGTATTATACAGAATTGTAAAAGGCAATTACAGTATCAGATTGTTATTCCTTGTGTTTTGAAGGAGGAAAGTGGAAACTCCTAGCTAGGGGAAAACCATGTGTTTCATACTAAAACCAGATTATTTTTATCCTTATTTAGAATTCAGTGTGTTTATTTATTGAATCCAATACAAAGGCTTCAAATATAAATTTTGAAACCTCAAAACACTTACACAAGAATCTATTGGGTTTGATATCCCACGTGTGGATTATCCATGGTGACCTTTGTATCTTTGTGGATACAAAGACTATATATCAAGAGAAAGTAAGTAGTGGAACACAAGAAAGATGAATCACAGATAACAAAGACAGGATGATGAAAACATCAAAACATGTATCCCAAGCCCAAAGCAACAGATAAGTTAAAAAAATCTTTACTACTTCACAGTTTTTCAGGAGCAACCTGCAAGAAGAATTGCAAACTAAAGCCTTATAAATCAATAAGAAAAAATTAGGATAGAAATAGAATTAGAATGAGGCAGCAGTACAGGTAGGAAGATTATTAACAATGCAGTTACAAGCAATAACAAAGCCTTACCCCACTAGGTGAAATTGACTACATGGATCACACAATGCTATTTGGCACAGTTAAAAACTAAATCTTCAAAGATATTATTTACCATTGCAGTTACTAAGCAAAAAATTTGTAAGCAATATAAAATGATAATGTTTCAGACGTACTTCATTATTTTCTGATTGATAGGCACTTCTTTGAACCCGTTTCTCAAGTTCTATTAGCTCATTTCGCAGAAGCTCAAAGCGGCGGATTTCATTGGGTTCTTGGTCCACAACCCCTACATTTGGTGCAGACTGTTCAATATTATTTTCCTTCAAGCAAGATAGCAAATCCATGTTACTCAAGGCTCAAAACAGTTCCACCCACTAATTATAACAGATAATTATCTTTACAATTAAACCAAATGAAGCACAGCATCACAGTTCAAGACAGGGATTATTAGGTAACACAACTCAAGCAAAATAAAAAGATCTTTTAACCTCCTATAGCATTTTGACATTGTAATAACAATACTCAACCACTTTGTGTGGTGTGTGAAAGTGCAGGGTCTAAGCAAAAGCAAGTATAAAAAAACTGAGGTTTATAAATTCTTGAGATCCGCTTTTAGAGGTCAATTTTCACTTCTGCACAAGTGAGTTGCAGCAGTTTTTTTTTTTTGTCTCATTAATATAGTTAATAATTAACCAGCACAATTCAACTTGTCCCATCCCTGGCATGGCTGGTTTTTCTTCTCAGTGGATGCATTTGCTGCCCCCCAGCCACACACAAAAAAAAAAAGCAACAGTTTTACATATGATCTCTAAAACTAAAATCTGTCATTTATTTCACAACTTCTTATCTCAATCTTGTATGCATAATATGGCCTTTGCAAATTGCAACTATCCAAAGCTGTGATAACTTGAAGTTCCTGATTTGGTTGCCTGTGCACAGAGGCAGAGTGACAAAGGGGCTCATCTTCAATTGGCCTGAGGAAGGGCTGGGTTGCATTATGCAGTGCCAGTCGGGGCTACTTCCTAGGCTGCTTGAGACAGGGTGGGTTGCACCATGCATCTGTACAGTGGCTATTCCTCCTTGATACAGTGAAGCAGTTGTATCAAGCAATTTTGGCAATTTGACTCAATTATCGCAACTAAAACACTCAATACCCAATAGGTATCTCATCTAAAGGGGTTTCTCCTCCCATCTATATAGAATATCTAGTTACTTATTGTTGTAAATATCGTAAATATCTCATTAGGATATTGTGAATATCTCATTAGGATATCATAAATATCTCATTTGATTTGTATAGCTATCATTTATTTTTTTTATGTTATCTATATTATCTTGTTATCTTTTAGCTGCTCACCTTTATCCTATAAAAAGGAAAATTGTATTATTCAATCAATCAATCAATACACAGTTTCTTTTATTTTCAATTTGGTATCAGAGCTCCCAATCTTGGGAGTTTTGTTTTTATTGCTTTCTCCTGTAAACTGCTACCCTTGGACAAGACCCACACACCATCGCCATACTCGTCAAAGTCTTCTCTGCCCTTACCAAGGGCCTATTTCGATAGGTCAAGTACAATATGTGATAATGGCAAAAGAGAAAGTTGTTATCTTGGAACCTAAAGAACTTCTGAATCTAGTGGGTTCCTCTCAACTTGATGGTTGCAATTATCTACAATGGGCATAGTACTTCTCTCAGTGCAAGGACGCAAGAAGTTGAGTCATGATAAAGGAGGTGGCCCACCTAGAGATGATCAAAAGTTTGAAGCATGAGATGATTGAGGATTTTCTCATCATGACATGACTATGGAACTCTATGACTCCAAAAATAAGCAAGAATTATATGTTCTATTCCTTCATTTGTGAGATATAGGAGAATCTCACTGAGACATATTCAATGAAAAAGAACTTTCTTGCTTGCTATGATATTGAAAGCAAGATTTTCAACTCTAGACAAAGAAACCACTCAATAACATAGTACTATGAAAGTCTAAACAAGTTATGGATCAAGTTGGACCAACAAGGATTGAAGATGTGCAAAGTTGATTCTATTGCATACACCGGGCTCGTTGAGAGGAGAAGAATCTTTAAGCTCCTCCATGGCTTGAATTCTGATTACAATCCCATTTGGGTTTAGATTTTAGGCAAGGAGAAGCTTCCCTTTCTGTCTGAGGTATTTTATACTGTGTGGGGTGAAAACCTGACGATCAATCATGCTCGATAAAGGAAGCTCCAACACATAATCTTCCATTCCATGATGATAGGAAAAGGTTCCACAAAAGGATCAATCTCCGAAGGAAAACCCTCCACAAAGAGTAGTTGTGGGGAATATTGCAAGTACTGCAAACAACCAGGACATACTAAGGATATCTGCTACAAGCTTTATGGAAAGGAGAAAGTTCTTGAATGAATGGATGGAAACAAAGGCCCAACTCAGATGTGGTTGAATCAAACGACCTCCAATCAATAGAATATAGTTGAACATTCTTTTGCCTTGCAACTTAACCAGGATATTCAAGTCTTTAGCATGAAGGAGATGGACCATCTTTGAACCTTCCTAAACTCAACAAGTAAGCCTCCTAGCTCATGTGCCTTGACCATGAAGGGTAAGAGTTCCTTCAATATTTCTAGTTCGGTTCCACAAAACATATAGATCCTTGACTCTGGGGCAACACAGATCATATGATCTTGTTTCCTTTACATTTTAGATCATACCCTAAAGCATCCAAAATGCAATTCACTGTTGCTAATGGAGATTATGTTCCTATTGTTGGATCTAGCAATGTCCAAGTTCAGCCATCTTCATTCTTATACAATGTTCTTGATGTTTCTAAACTAGCTAACAACATTATCTCTATACATAGACTTATACAATATTGAAATTGTGCAGTAACCTTTTTCATTCTCATTGTGTTTTTAGGATCTTGCAACGAGGAGGACGATTGAAATTGCTAATGAGTAAGGTGGGTTATACTACTTACAACACACAAAGATAGGTAACAACACCAATAAGGAGGATTTGCCTTCCAGTTAACAGGCAACCTCAGAGTATGATCACCTTGACTCTGCTTGTTTCCTAGGGATATCATGACTTGAGCAAATCTTCCAAATCATGCTCGATAAGACTATTTAAGTCTATACAATGCCTTCTTGAGTCTGCATACCTTGTTCTTTTCATTATGGGAATAGAATCCTAAGGGAATTTCCATGTAGACTTCCTCTTCCAAGTCTCCATGAAGGAAGGCATTTTTAACATTAAACTGTTGCAAGTTCTAGCTAAAATGGGCAGCTAAAGAAAGAATAATTCTTACTGTATTCATCTATGCTTCAGGGAAAAATGTTTCCTCATAATCTATTTTATAAGTTTGTGCATACCCCTTAGCAATCAACCTTGCTTTGTATCGATCAAGAGTCCCATCAAATTTACATTTCACAATATATATCCATCTGCATCCTACAATCCTTTTGTCTTTGGGTCTGTCAACAATCTCCTAGGTTGAATTTTTCTCTAACGTCCTCATCTCTTCTTTCATGACTTAAAACCCAATTCTCATCTTTCATAGCTTCTTATACTGATGTAGATGTTTTGATTGCATCAATGACTACAATAAAACTCTGATATTGTATAGATAGATGGGTAGTAGACACATATTGAGAAATAGGATACTTGGCGTATGATCGTTTTCCTTTCCTCAAAGCAATAGGCATATCATCAGTAACATCCTCAATGTGATTCTTAGGGATACTTATCTCCAAATAAAATATAATCTTTATTGTGCCATCAATCAAACATTCGTTTTTTATTCTCATTTCAATGATTCAAAAAAGATTAGAAAACAACGAAAGAACATATAACAATACTAAAACACAATTACATTGAACATCCTATGCTAATACATTATTTATCACAATAAAGGCAAAAACTAATAGACAGTTATGTTTTATGTTATACGGAGAGGAAATTAACATCATCAAATTATAAGAACAACAATGCATACATAAGGATCCACATCAGACTCCAAGCCAGGCTTTTTGGTGATAGGATGTTTAAAGATGCTCCAGAATCCACGAGATTTTCCGACATTTCTGGAAGAAAAGAATGTTCTTTTTATATAAATCTAAAAAAAGGAAAAGAAAAGAGAAACTCCAAAAAAGAGAAGAAAGTAACAGCTGTCATTGTACTTTCACAAACCAGAAACTAAATATGAAAATAAGAAAACCAAAATTTATTATAAAAATTTCATACCTTTTGCTCCGGTCTATCCTTACATTAGCATTCTTTCTGCTTCTCCCTTTTATATACTCATCCTCTTCACCAACTGGGGTGTAGGTTCGACCACCATTAACCCCCTAATGAGTATAATAGAAATATCATTGACAATAAAAACAAATTCTCAAAAGGCAAACAATGTGAGTCAAGCAAGACAATGAATTATTCTGCAAGGAAATTATTTAAAAAACAAAAAACACAACCCAAAGGCATGGCAAGAAGCAAACAAGTTAAGTAACTCATAACTGGGCTATCTCAAGTGTCTTGCTTCTATTATAGTTGGTGCCAGTTGTTTAGCATACAGCTGAACTGTTAGTGTTAGTTCACAGATAGAAGATAGTTAGACAAGTCTATGGAGCAAGGGACCAGCTATCAAGTGTATTGTACTTTCACTTGAATATTTCAAGATCAATAGATCAAAACTCTTGTAAGCAACTTATTTTTTCTGACATTAATAAAAAGGCTTAGTTGCACTATTATCCCCAAAGTTTCACAATTTTGCAAATATTGGTCCTAGAATTTTTTGCAAATCTTACCCCCAATTTATAAAATATTGCAAATTTTGTCCCAACGTTAAAAAAACCACCACAATTGAGATAATTTAGTGGTGATTTTTCCTTTAACCACCTCAATTAAAACAAATTTGTGGCATTTTTTCTTTAAACTACCACAATTAAGATAAATTACAAATTTTTGTAAATTGGGGATTTACAAAAAAATTCTTTTGAGAGAAAAATTCATGAGATTGTAAAATTTTTGAGGCAAAAAATGCTATTAAACCTAATAAATAATACAATTTACATTTCTCTCATCTCTCTTACTTCGAACTAATATATAAGGATCCGCTGATATACAACATATTTTTTAAGAGTATGTGAGCAGGTTATAACTTTGGTTTTCTTAAAATACACTTAAAGGTATAGCTCGCTGAAATACTTCTAAAAAATAAGTGGGCAATGGTATCATGTGATCCATGTATCTGATTTCACTTAGTGAGGTAGGGCTATTGGTGGTGGTGGTAGTGTGCATGTAATACTTAAATTAAAATAGCAGTTAGGTTAGTAAACATGTACACTGTACTATTTTATAGGTTATTTGATCCACTAACTCAATAAACAAATAAAGAAAATAATTTTTTATTGAAAGAGATACACCCAAATTGAGAGCATTGTGCTTAACTTTGATTAATGTATGATGCATTCAGTTTCCAAACTTTTATTCAAAAATCTTAAACAATAGAGTAAATATCCATTTTAATCTTCCAAATACAGATTTAGAATCACATTAGTCCTCTATTTATAAGTAGCAATATGGAAAAATGAAGGCCATCAAAGCAGTCCTTAAAGTTCCACCAGACTAATCTTACGATGGATGAAAAAAACAATATTAATTACCCTTTAGGAACCAAATTGATGTCTTCTATATGCCCCAAATGTAACTAATGCACATAATGACAATAACATCTTTAAAATACTAAAATATACATTTACTCTAACTTTTATAATTGGCCCCTCACTAGTTAATTTCTGGATTTGTCCACCAACAAATACCAACAAACAAGATATATACAATATTACAATGACATATATAACAATATTAAAGGTGCAAAATTATTTGGAGCTAGAAACTGGAAAAGATTTCCACTTTCACGGAAAAACAAGCAAAAATTATCAACATACAAAAAAGGAAAGTGCTGTAAGATTGTGTATTATCATCATTTAGCTTGTATTATTATCAATATTTCCTTTTTTATTCTTTCACAAATTTAAGAGATTTATTTCCTCATTATATGAAATTAGGACTAATTTCCTTATTTGTAGTAATCAGATCAGATTTGCTCCCATTATTCTATGATAGCTTTTATTATCAAAGTTGTATATGTTGTAATCCGCATTGTACAGTTTGAATCATTAGAAACTAATATTCAGTTCCCATTTCAAGTGACAATCATGGAAATTAAAACAGTTTCAAGGTAGATATCCATCATGCATTGTTCCAAAGAAGATCAGGGAGGTTGGTGAGGGGTGGACAGTGTACCTCTTGCAGAGAATCAGCTTTTGCTCTAAAAGATGCCTCCAGGAATTCAGCTTCTTTCCAAAGTTTTCGTATTTTCTCCAAGTCTGAGCAGGCTGCTTTCAAATGCTCTTTTCCAGAAGTAGAGCTTGATACATGCAACTCTTGAAGCAACTTTTCAAGTCTTATGACAGTTTCTTCAACACTTTTCAATGCCTAAAATTATATGCCAAAGAGAAGGCATAAACAAGAACGAGATAGATCAAACACAAGGTTTGGGAATCATCTAAAGTATGAAGCAAGAATATTGATATGAAGAAACATTGAAACAGAAAGGACGAAAGCAGCCATACAACTTTTTGTTGGGCTAATATGACTAGGCACACCACAAGCATGCATATTAGGGAAGACAGGCAAACAGAGATTAGAAACCATAGTTAAAAGAGGCGGAGGGACTGGACCATCCAGTTCAACCAAAAGACCAATGAACTGGTATGATGTTCAGTCCATCCAACCCAGAAAATTGGCTAATTTCAAAATTGGCAATGGATTGGTTGAACTAGTCAAACTCCAGTGATGAAGAACCAATTGTTTTTCATTTGTCAACTTTTTAAAAAAATTATATTCATTCAGAAATATTTTTTCACCATATGGGGATGAGATCAGATTACACTAGTATTACATTCTCACCCATTGATTTTAAATTAATCTAACACTTTTAATCACCTTATTAAAATGAGGCCACATGACCATTTAATAAAAATCCCTCTATGTATTACACAGCATATACACACTATCTCACCTACTCCCTCCTGTCCAACCCTCTCTGTTATGCAGCAAAATCAAATACTGGTAAAAAGAGGCTGCTCATCAAATTAAATAAAAACTTAGTGCTACAGTTTCACAAATTTCGGTACAGTTGAAAAAAGGTACCCCTTGGGTGTATTTTAAGAAAATCAAAATTATAACTTGCCAAAGTACTCTTTCTAAAAAAAACAAGTGGATATACATTAGTAAATCCTGCATGATTTGCTAGCATACACCCACTTGTTTTTTAGAATGAGTATATTAACAAGTTACGTCTTGGGTGTATTTTAAGAAAATCAAATATATATATATATATATATGTCTTAAATATGTTTTTGCCCCCTCAAATTTGTGTTTGTTTTTTCGTCCCTAAATTTGAAATTATTTTTTTTAGTCCCATATTTTGAAAATAATTAGTTTTATTCTCTCGTCTTACGTGACAAATAGAGTACAAGTCATTATTTGCTACATGTAACATTATTAACCCAAAAGTTTTTCCTCCAATATTCTTCGATTTTTTACTATACACATGAGAAATGATAACTTGTACTTCATTTGTCATATAAGATGAGGATTAAAACCATTTATTTTAAAAAATGTAGAGACTAAAAAAAGTTATTTCAAATTTGGAGAACGAAAAACTAATTTGACCCAAGTTTAGAAGACCAAAAACATATTTAAACATATGTGTGTGTGTGCAAGACTGTGAGTTAACTTCTATATCATTACTTTGTATTGAACTTCTCATGATTCTTTCAGGTTCTTTTTATGGATCAAATTAAAAAAAAAAAAGCTAAATTCACATCTTTCCATTGCAAATAGCAATAAATGTATATATTCTACTCTTGCAACAATGACAGATAAGTAGAAAACAGGATAGCATATCCTCCTCTAACTATGACCAAATAGATAAAACAAAACACACAAACAGAAGAATGAGAAGATATATATCAACACAAAAGACCTCTCCAGGCTCCAGTCTCAAAACATCCATTAAGAACAACCCTATGAAAAAAGTATTAGCAGGGAAAGAAACAAAACTTTTGAATTGGAATTGAACATTATTTAAAGATATCTAGCAAAACCAGATTCTAACCACTTTTCTCTTTTTTGTGTGTCCTAACAAGGCCTTTAGTATCTAAGGTTGGTAGTCATCCACTGCTTGCTGTTTTTGTGTGTGTGTGTGTGTGTGTATATATATATAGCCATGGCACTGATGGAAAATGATAATGCTCTAATACCATGTAAAAAAGAGAGTTCAAGTATTGGGAGAAAGATAAAATTAAAAGAGGACAGAGATAGAATAGTTTAATACATAAAACCCAGAAGCTGACCATATATCTCTATTACCAATTGAAACCATTAAGGCTTCCCAATTACATTATACTTTATTATATTCCTAAAAACAGGCTATCCACTAATCACTAGTAAATAACTAATTTAACAAACTCAGAAGAAGCATTTGGCTTAAATTCAAATAGTGAAAATGAGAATCAAACTGCACTGGATAAGAATCATAGGATAAGAAGATAAAACACGTTCCCACTTCACTCCCACAAACCTAATGCCACAAATCCCACAACCAGTCTGTTTGCTGCCATCCACCACAATATAGTTTCTACCAATACCATCACCATGCCACTACTGTCTATTGCCAACCGACCTTTAAAATCATTACTATCATTACCTTGCTGCCAGTATCCTTTCATCATCACTGCCATCACCGCTATTGAACTTCTACCATACTGCCTCTATCTCTACCACCACTCTTAAAGCTATTGCTTTGGGTTTCAATGTAGAAAAAAAGGGTGAATATCTTAATTTGAATTACCAACCATCTATACAATTATTTACAAGACAATGGATAGTACCATCACCATGCCACTACTGTCTATTGCCAACCGACCTTTAAAATCATTACTATCATTACCTTGCTGCCAGTATCCTTTCATCATCACTGCCATCACCGCTATTGAACTTCTACCATACTGCCTCTATCTCTACCACCACTCTTAAAGCTAATGCTTTGGGTTTCAATGTAGAAAAAAAGGGTGAATATCTTAATTTGAATTACCAACCATCTATACAATTATTTACAAGACAATGGATAGTACAAGAGTTTAGCGATTTTTTATCTTATGCACTTTTACCCTATTTTACTCTGCATTGGATGGTATAGACTAAGGTGTCAAATAGGACTTCCAGCCTTGTTACAATCCATAGGCAAGATGAAGTTTTACTCATACAACAAATATAGGATAAAAAACCATCTAGATAAGCTTATACTATCTAATTTATACACTGAAATTCTGAAAACCATGGTAGTAGAATTGAGATACAAATCGTGAATCGGAAAGCCTATTTTCCGAATCGTGAATCAAATTGTATTGTGAATTATAAGATTCATGACCAATAATAAAACATAACATATAAAACTAATAGACGTATAAAAGCACAAATTCATAATTAACAACTAAAAAACATTACTCTAGGAGTATTTTAACAAAAAGAAACATATAAAAAATCAATATATATATTAGCATTTTGAAGTCAAATAGCTAACAAAGTGACATATAAGCTTCAAAACAAAGATCCAAATCATAACAGCTACAAGGCCAGAAAAACAGTGGCTGCTGCTACAAAGAAAGGAGCAAGGGCAGCACAATAAAATACAAAGAAAAGGAAAAAAGAAGTGTGTCACTGTTTTGTCTAGAGTAGAAAATAACAAGTGAACAAATGAAGAGGAGACAAGAAGAATAGGTGAAAAAATGAAAAGAGACATTGGGCCACCGTGGGTCAGATTGGAGGGAAAAAATCAGCTTGTTCCCTCTCGTTTTACCTAATTTTTCTAGGAAATTTTTTTTAGGGCTGCAACTCAATTGTGTCAAAATCGTAAAATTCATGTGTGAGATACGATTCAAGCGATTCATGTGCGATTTGAACAATTCATCTACGATTCAAGCATAAAAATGATTCGACGCACGATTTGTATCGTCAAAACCTTAAAAATCATATCGTATCGCATGTATCATATCATGAATCGTATGATACTGATAACAATGCTAAAAATATTTAAGGCTAGAAAGAAGAAAGGTAGCTTACCCAATCTAGCACACCAAATGAAGCCTTATAATATTTGTTTAGTTTAGAGAGAGTGAGAGAGAAAGAGTAGAATTTCTTAATTGGAAACAATTGATTGTACAGCACTTAGGTTTTACAGAACATCTATCTATATACCCTTAACAGACTAAGTTGTTACAGAACATCTATATTTATGTATAGACTCTTAATAGACTAAGTGGGGCCTATTATTAACTAGGCAAAGAGTAGACGGGTGCTACTTTCCAAAAACTAATTCGTTTAAAAATTAAATGCATTTAACATGTGATGTATGAACTCATTTAACGTGTTATACATGAACTGTACATTATTCTAACAGTATTCAATGGAATAAATAAATGTATTAATCTTTAAGGTCTATACTTTCAAGCTTGACACTAATCCTAGTATTTACTAATTTAACAAACTTGGAAGCAGCACTTGGATCAAATTCAAATTTTGAGTGGGAATCAAACCTCATCAAAAGAACCTGACTCTTCTATAGTTGACTGAACTGTAGATCTATGTCTATGAACTGCATTGTTGGCTTCAGTCTCCAATGCCTTATCCCTGCATTGTATTTTACAAAAATAATAAGTAGCACAAGTTTTGGAATAAAAAACTCTACAAAAAAATCAGGTTCACAACCCCTGGAATTCTAGTAAATGCTATAAAATATAGATACAATTATAAAAGTATGTATAAATAACTTAAAAAAAATTGTTGGCACCATACAAGACAATTAGCTTAACATCCCATGGTATGCATGAGGGTCCCAGTGCAAAACAAGCTCTCTGATCGGTGACACTTTGTACCATGATATGACCATTCAATCCGTATCCCTTGTCCTTGGATAGGATTTTCATCCCCCCCAAAGTGAATAATATTTGCCAACCAAATCTAACTGACACGACAATGATATATGAAAGCCATGCAATCATTGTTTTAAAAGGTAAAAGGCAGTACTGTCTTGACCAACCTCTAAGTTCATTCCCTAAAGGATTATCTTGGACTTTGACAAGATACATTTGAATATTACCATGTGTGCTTCAGAAGCACAAATACAGAATGTCATAATAATTTTGAACCATAACAGAACTAATTTCATAATCAGTGGGCTAGTTTCCAAGGTTGTTATTCTAGCCTCTAGATTCAACTCTTGGCCTTCCATTTTGTCTTTCACATGTAATTATTCATTTGTTCGAAGAGTAGTCAGATGCCATATTCACTTTCTTTTATGTGATTGTAGTTGTTCAATAAAAGTAAATTTTCCACTAAAATAAGAGTTGTAGGATAAAATTTAGCAATGTAATATAACAGATTTCATATTGAAGAAATGAAATGTTTACTCTGAAAGCTAAAGTTGACGAAATACCCACATTTATTGGCCAGTTACAAAAACAAGAACAACCAAGCACATTTTACAACCCTACAAACATTTTGGGTGAATATCTTGACATGACTATAACAGAAGCATATGCAACTGTAACATGCAGTTACTACACCAATCTCTTTCAGATGTTTTTGTGAAGCTTTCAGCTATCAATCAATTTCGTGGTCTTTATTTTACCCAAAAATGCATAGTTTTGATGCCTGAATATTGGCATCAATGAATATGTACATGCAACTATTTGAATGCAAATACATTGTAAATGCAGACTTTGATTCATAGCTTACCTAATCATCCCAAGTTCTTCCATGCATTCCATCAACTTCTTGTGCCTAACATAAAAGAAAATACATATAAGAATTTATTAAATGAGAAGTCAAACCATAAACAAATATTGTACCACTTACCCTGTTGACAAAAACTCAGCTGCTTTCACATTTGAAGGGCTCTCCAGCCATGTACTGTATTTAATGAAACTCTGCATCCAATGCGAGCAAACATCAAAAGCTTGGGGCACTGCTTCAGCATTTGAAGGACCTTCTTGTTTACTTCTATGCATATGAGATTGTTTTGTAACGCTGGTGATTCCCGGATAAAAAGGAAGCCAATCCAACTCTTCACAAACTACCTATGCAGTTAATGAGCTTTTACCAGTTAAAAACATAAAATAACTTAATGATTAAGCATGTCTGTCAAATTTAATGACCATAAATACTAACCTCCACATACAATTGATACGAACTAATGGATGAGAGCTGAGGGTAGTATAAAATACTGCCTCCAATAAGATACCTGTACCAAATAATTATATAAATAAACAAATGCATAAATATTCATAGAAAGAAAAAACAAAGTTAAAGATATTTAAGTTTGAGTTTGATGGAAAAGGAAAGAAGAGATGCTCTTACAGTGATATGGTGAGAGTAAAGTTCACTAACCTAATACATTTATTTATACTAATTATCACTAGTGTAGTACAGCTAGTACAAGCCAGGCCTAAAAGCCACTAACATGATAAGACTCCTAAAACAATAAGAAACATAATGTTTTAACAATAGGAACAACATATAATATAAGTTGTACCTGATGAAATCTTCGATTGGACCATCTAGAGTATCAAAACCATTTGTCAAAAGAAATGACCTTGTACTTCTGCCTAAAGCAATAAAGAACCCAAAAACAGCCAAATCCTTCTCCAAGACCTGCACTATGCCAACTTTCAATTGAAGCTTTTTGTAACAACAAAGCAAATACATGAATGGAAGAGGATGTAGCTCTATTATACTCAACAGAACTCATCTCTTTGTTCTTTTTTTATTTCATTTACTGAAAGTTCTTTCTCTAGAAACTTTTTGTTGATTATGTGATTAATTCTGATTGATATTTGTGGATTCTTTCTATGTTTCCTAGTTACCTTATTTAGGAGATTATTGTATCATATCTTAGATTTAGGGATTCCATTCTTTCTTTCCCGTATATTATCTTATTTAGAAGATTGTTGTATCATATCTTATATGGTAATAGTATGATGTTGGGCTCAGAAAAAAAATTGTTGGTGCAGTTTTGCTACAAGTAGAACAGTTACAGATCGACACAAGGGAGGCAATTTCACCCGTGAGAACACTGGGTTTGACTGCTTAACTGTTTTTAGTTATAACCAGTGAATTCAAGTCTTAATCAAGGTCAAGAACAGCATTCTGTTCCTTCTCTAAGCGTGAAACCAGGTGGGAATAGAGGGAACAAGTGCAAGTTCTACTGCTAGTTATTCATGAAATTCATCATTCAGATTCAGAAACCACAGCACTAGGCTTTTACCTTATCAAGAGTATGTTAGGAGGGAAGGTATTGTTTTCATTGTGACCAACAATTTGGGCCAGTTCATTGATGTTCTGAAAGGAAGTTAAGAGTGCTTATTTGGGGGGGGAAGATGATGATGGGGAGAAAAAGGAGAATTCAAGGGGGTTGAAGTGATGGAACCAAATTCAAACGTCGATCTGCAAGGGACAATCACCTTATATCAGCCCTGGGGACAAGGTTGTTTTTGTACCAGGCCAAGTTCTGAATTTAGCAGTTATAATTCTATATTTGGAAGTTATTAGGCACATAGTTGTCAATAGCGGCAAATAGCTCCGCTAGAGCATCGGAGCAGATCGGCCCTTAGCCGCTATGACAAGACTGTAGCATCTCAGTTTAATGTTGCACATTGCAGTCGTTATTCCGGAGCACAATTGAAGCGATGGAGCAGGCACAACTCCAAAACTCAAATGAAATCCATAAAATGCCCTCATTTTGTGATTGTTCATGGGGCTATTTTGGCAGTTTTAGTTGTGCATGAGCTTTCAAAGGGGAAAAATACCCTTGACAAGTTATTTCTTCCTCCTAGTTGCCTGCACATGCAATCCAGCCTCCTTTTATGGCGACCCACTTCTTTTTTCCAGCAACCCACTTCTTGTTTCCTCCTTCTCTTCCACTCCTGCAGGTTGGACCCACTTTCCTTCTTTCTCTTCTTCCTCTGCTCACTCTCCTTTCTCTTCTACCCCTGCTCTCTCCTATCATTTTTCTTTTTTCCCCACTACCCAGCTATTGGGCAGTGGCTGTATTCTGTTTTTTTTTTCTTGACTCTTTATTATCCTCTTTGCAATCTACTTGTATGTTTTGTTTAAGTACTATGAGTTTTTCTTATTAATTATGAATAGTTAATGAATTTTGAGTATTTTTTCAACTTTTTGAGCATATATATAGTATTAATTATTTAATCTATATAAAAAATATTAGAATAGTAATCATCCTGCTAACCACTATGTGACAGTTTTTTTTTTGTACCCAAGAGATAGGTGCAAAGTATCCATCGTCGAAAATAATGACTAATCTCCATCAAAAATCATGAGTTCACCAATCGATTGGTATTTCTGATGTGACAGTTATAGTGTTATACAAGTTGTGATACATATTTGTAGAAGGTAATTACAGTATCAGATTGTCATTTCTAGTATTTTGAAGGAGGATACTCCTTTTTTGGTGGAAACCCTGTGTTTGTTGATGTTTGTACTCTAATCAGGCCCAAAAAACATTGTTTCTATAATTTATTCAGAATTCAATGTTTTATTTCTTGGGTCCAATATCATTTCAACTGAATGTGTTCCTAGACATTAATCCAGCATCATCTCTCTAGAATGGTCAAAACCAAGCTCTCTTCAAAATTGAACATAACTAACCTCAATACTTTCAGATGTTGTCAATCTTGACCATATTTTCTCCTTATCAATAGCTTGCTGCAGCTGCCTCTGAGCAAGATTTACCCAGAAAACAACCTCTTCTGAACCCCACTTCTCTTTTGCTCTACATGAGGCAGCCCGAGGACCAAAATGTACAAGAAATTCTCTGTGCAGACCAATACTCTTAATAGAATTATATGCTTGACTTACAGGAATTAAACCAACCAGCATGTCCATCAAACTACCAGTTATCTCTGTGATCATTGGAAAGAATTGTGAACAAGAAACTTTTGACGGACCAAGTTTAGCAATTGCAGCAATGCATGTTAGTGCAAGCAGAAGAAGTGATATGTCACTTGCACTGCTTAAACCCATATTTTTTCCAGACCTGGGAATTCAGTTAAAAGATCATTTATGCATTGTCTATAAATAATAATATCAAGGAACAAGAACTGACCAGCAACAGTTAATATCTCAATCTATAGATAAGTTAAGAGAAAACATACAATGCAATGGCAGCAGTAAAGTGTCCATCCCCTTCTAACTTATTAACAAAGGATGTCACTACAGCTGGAACTTGCTCAGACCAAAACCATTCATATGCTTCAGGCTGTTTAGCTGATAAGTTTTCTCTAATCAAACTCTCCAGGGGAGCAGATAGCCTTAGCAAACTGGATCAATGCAATGTTTGCACAAGTTTTAGGCCCAGAGCAACTAGGGACTAGGTAGTAGCATAAAATATTAAAACTAAACAAAGATGAAATGAGCAAAAATAACCATGAAACACAGCAATAATGATGAATCAAAGACTGGAAGGCAGTCAAAATGGTTTAGAAGTATAAAATCATTTTGTGTGGATAGAAAATTGAAGTGATATTTAAAATTAGTCTGCTTGATACGAAACTTACACACAAAAGGTACAGCACAAGTTACTACCTTAAACATGAATCTAAAATTCAAATCAAATGGTTCTCATAGGAACTGGCTATGAAGCACCGACTTTGACACGGACACCAAACATGAAATGGACACTTTCACATGGCCAATGTCTAAAATATTACACTGTGACACCGTGTATGTGTATATATATATATACAAACACAGCTAGAGAGAGTCTGATGAAATAAATGAGTAACATATCAAAATATCTAAATTGATGGTATATTCACCTTTTAAAACCAACCCTCTATGTTTTATCTATGATAACAAGCCACACAAAAGTGTGAGAGGCATTATGTTTTAATATTTTATATTATATTTTTAGCTGACTTTTCTTAAAGTTAAAAAATGAATATATTTAAATAATATTACTGTGCGTCCATTCATATAGAAGTGTCAGCTCAAGTGTCCAAGTTGTGTAGAGGTGTCGGCTTAAGTGCCCAAGCCAACCAAAAAATATTAATTGGACACCTAATAAGATGTGTTTGACACGTGGCAGACAAATGTTGAGGAAGTGTCAATGCCAAAAACATGTCTGACACTGACATGTTAGACAAGAGAGGTTTATGTGCTTCATAGGGAATTGGATCCTGGAATCACTTTTGAACAGCATGGAATACAGTTATGAATCCAACAGTGGGTAATCTTTAAACAATTTTTTTCATGTTGTGCTTAAATATGAAAAAAAAATTTAAGGGGAAAATACCTACAGCTAAAAATTAACTGCAAAGGATCTTGATCCACTCTCATATATTCAATAAAATTTAGATTTCATTAGGAAAAAAATATATATACTTTAAACTTCAGAATTTGACATTAAGATGTAAAATAGCTGTAGAAAACACAATTCAATAATATAAAACATAAAATGACTGAACTATTTATCTTATGAAATATTTCTGGTCCATCTATTACTAGTTGACAACACAAATTCAAGCATAGAATTTCTATTTCCTTCTGATAAATAAGTCTAACATTATTGTATGCAAAGTTCAATGGAATCAAATAAAAATGAACCAAAATACAAAGCAACATGCTACCTCCTTTGAACAAATACATTAACATTTCTGTCTCTACCATCGCTTTGAGATGAAATTTCACTTGCAGCTTGCAATAAGGAGTACACAGCAGCCTGAGAAAATTTATGCAAACTGTTTCTCAGTTCTAAAATTTTGAAATTTAAAATAATGAGCTTAAGTGACTTGTGAGTTATGACCAATGAGATCGTAACAGTTCTTGTAGCAAAGGCAATAGAAGAAACATTACTCAGATTAATTTATGATGAAACACATATATTACAGCAATATATAATTAGGTTCCATCAATACAATATTTTTAAAAAGAGAAATAATGAGGATGAAGCCAAATTCCCTAGTCCTAGGCCTAAAATTACCCAAAGCCAGAGAATCAAATGCCTATTACTTCAAATATCAAAACATAAAACACCTACTTACATACATATACAAAAAGGTGAAACGAAACAATGAACTAAAAGCAATCAACATGTTAATAATTCCTTCTGCAGTTATGCAGTGATGACTGATGACTTTAAAGAGTCGTACCATGCCATTCAATCTCTACTGGACTGGCCTAGGAGAAGGAGAGAACCACATTTCTGCAATAATGCTTTTCGATAACAAAAGCAGTGATATTTGTATCACACTAATGAATTAGATTCCATTGTAAAACCATTTAACCAATTGACATCAAGTTAAGTAGACCAACAAGTATAAAGACCACACCCCAGTACTTGAGGTAGACAATTGGGGACTTTTCAACCCCCTCACCCCCCTCCCTCCCTTTCCACATATGCCTGCTGGACAGGGCAAACATGGCAGAAACTTCAGAAATGATGAAGATCCTCTCCACAAACCATAGAAACACCATAAATGGCCTTGATATCATGTTGTCAAGCATGCCCCCTCATGCAGGAGTCCTTGTGGACTGTCAAAGATATGATTCTATTCTATGTAATTAGGGAAATAAGGAAAGAATAGATAGCTAGAAATTAGAGATTTTCCATTTATTATATCCTTAATTGTAGTTCTATTTGATTATAAATAAAGCAATGTACATGTGGGTAAAATACACACTCAATGAATCCTACATGGACAATGCATAAGCTCACCTACCTTGCACTAAAATTAAACCATTTTTTAGTAGAAGAATGGAGGAGGCAAGAATCAAACTCTAGACCACTTGGTCATAGAGACTTTGATGCCATGTTAGAATCCATCTTGAAACTATGGCATTAAGTCAAGTAGCTCAACAAGTATATAAAACACACTCCAGTAACTTAAGCAAGCAATGTGGGACTTTCCAACACCCTCTCCTCCTCCACCTCTAATTGTTGGATCAGGTGATATGTAGTGGAAACTACAAATATCCCCTCCACAAACAAACCATGGAACAACAAAAAATTGGCTATAAGCATTGATACCAAGTTGAAAGAGAGATATTCTGAACATGATTCATTCAGTATGTACAAGGAATTTACGTAATATATATGGAGCAATCCCTATTGCTACTATCCTATAATAGAGCTATATTACAGGCTACATATCTGTCCTAATAAAAGAAATTAAAAAATAGCTGTACGAGAAATAATTACAATCTCAACATAATGCTTTTAATAGTCCGCAGAAAAGAGAGATAATTAGTTGCTTTCCATATTGATGGACAGTACACCTGTTCTACTGATAAAAAAGCAGACAAATTTAAGTTATTAAAAATGAATTAGTATGATAGATGAAAATTTCACACACAGTGACAGCGGATGTGCTCAATGCTTATGATTGATAATATACTCTATTAACTCTGATTTTGATGTTCCCAAGTACATGCCTAATAATGGAAAGCTTCTTCTAGTAACAAGAGTCATGATAATATCTAACAAGATAAATGCCACACCTGACAAGACAGTGCCTTCACCCATGCATTTTGGTCTACCCCAAGCCAGGCTGTTAAAAACCAGGGCATTCTTGAGAACGATTTATGCTCTTTAACTGCCAGTTCAAAAACCCTGGCTGCATCATATAAAGCTTGGACAAGTCCATCACAAAACTCTTCATCTTCCAGTGACCTATTCAGTTTCACCCTCATTTTTTCTAGGTCAGTACTGGTGCTAGCTTGGAGGCTCCCATTGACAGTCACACCATCATCAGAGGAGACAAATGGTAACAGTTGCAACCTCCTTCTAGGTTTAGAAAACACCAAATAGCATTTTCTACAGCCCAACAAACCATGATTACTGCTTGATAAAAAATCATGTTGTATGAAGCATCCCTTTCTTGAACTCCCCCATTTACTCAATAGTATGCAATGTAAGTCTGACACTTTTCTCCCTGCACAAGGGGAACCATTCGAAAGCCAACAATTTGAAGAGCTGCCAATTGATATGTAATCAGTACCAGCACATACACAAAGAATTCTATGCAAGAACTCAGTTCAAAGGAATGCAATAAATAATTAGTTATATTTGCTTTCCGGAGAAGGTCTACAAGTTCAAGTCCATATAGCCCTAATATTCCTACATATACTAATAATATTTACCATCGAATATCTATCATTACTAATATTATTACTAAATATTAGTAATAGTATAGAAAGAATTTGTAAATTTCTATCCAAACATATTAATATTCGATAGGATAATACTATTACTAATATTAGCCTAATAATTAATACTAATCCGGTATATTTTCTACATTCATAAGAGTACGTTTATGTTTCTGCTTAATATGAAAACAAAGAACAATAGTTTCAACCACACTACTAGGCTATTTCTTGCGGAGGTGGTGCAACCTATACAGTAAGCACTACATCATGACTTTAAATAGTAAAGTTAACTAACTGCTCAGTTAACCCACAACAATATATCCTGCTATCACCAAAATCTCTCGAAGTCGATAATACCACACGGTCATATCATTATCACCTGAAGAACTTGCAAGAAAACCATGCATCCTAAGCCATAACTACTCTGTAACGTTTTTCACCGATTGAAAACACACATTTCCGTGCTGCAAAAGGCAAGAGCGCCAAAAATAGGGAAAGGAAACATTTCCTCAATTACAATTACCGTCACAAATTAGCTCAAGCAGGTTCAGCGAACGCTAAATAACAAGAAAGTGTTTCAATCGTAATCTACATGGAAAACCTAGGCGCCTCCACACTCACTCGGCGAAGAAGAATTGTGAGCAGCAGGAGAAGCAAAGATAGAGGAATCGATCACCTTAACGGAAGAAAGTTGTTGTTGCTGCTGCGCAACGTAACTGCCATGTGGTGGATGCAGAATCGGAGAGAGAATTGAGTTGCGGTTGGCGCTGAGAAAGAGAGGGAGAGGGAAAAAACAGTGAAATGAAATAGTGGAAGAACTTGTTTGCCCAAACAGACACGGAAGAGAGAAAGAAGGAAACGATGATGTGGCGCGAAGGGTGCTTTATCTGTATACGTGGAGAGCCCGCAAATCACACACCACTGTCTGTGACAACACCCACTGGAACTTGGTTGTTGATACGGGCGTCTAGGTCCATATCCACTGCCTGCGTGAGCGTATGGAAGCTCTTCAAATTTTTTATTTTTTTTTTACGAATTTATTCACTTTTACCTTCTAGCAAGTAACAACAGATGAAAATACATTAAACTTAACCCCTTAGTATTTTAGTATGTAAAAATAAAGGATTAATATTTATTTTATACTACTAAAATATGTAATAAATAAATATTTTTAAATATATAATTTATTTTTTAAAATTATAATAAATAATTTATAATGTGATATAAAAATATTTATAATTATTTATAATTTTTTAAAATATTGAAATCTAATTTAAAAATAATGATAAATTAAAAATTTTATTAAATTACTCTCACTAAAACATCTTGAAAATACTAATCTAATTATTAATATTCTTCTTAAGTATATTAAGTCAACAAAATTTTATATAATTTAAAATTATTTTTAATATTTATTTAATCAATTTATTTTAATGTATAATATATTTTTTAAAATAAATGTATATTATAATATTATATATTTATAAATATTTAATTTATTTTAAATTTTGCATACATATTTATTAAAATAATACTATATAATTTAATACTTAAATTTATAAAATTAATATTCTAGAAAAAAATTATTAACTCGAGTAAATTTATAGAACTTATTCTTAAAAGAAGTGAATCTCTATCTCCTATGTTAATTGGATATCTAAAGCTCAGTTGTTTATTTTTCTTTTTTTCTTCAATATCACTAGTTTCTATATTTTTAAAAGTTTGCATCTCAAGCGGAAGATGCAAACCTCATTATATAAGCAACGAGTAATGCTAGGGATTACTTAAGATTTTGATCCCCTAAAAATTGATAATTTTCTCATTATTTTTTATTTTATACTTTAAAATGAATTATCAATAAAACATCTGTTACCGAATAATTCTTTCTATTTTTTAATTATTTTTAACTATTTGAACCCTTTAAATATCACCATCTTCTCAATTTAAATGGAAGACTAAACGAAAATTCATGATTTTTAAAAGAACTAAATTAAAACTTGCCATATATATTTAGAGGATTAAAAAATCACGATATTTAAAGAATAAAAAAATTATGAAGGAGTCATTTAATAAAGAAAAATATTTTACTAATGAATATTAAAAAAAATGAGAAAATCACAAATTTTTTAGCGACAAATAAAACTTAACCAAACCGTAATATTATACCATCTTAACAAATGATGCAACTCAATGTTTTAGTAAATTTCTAAATTAATCTTTCTTTTTTTAATAAAAAAAAGTGGTAAAAAAACAAGCCACCATCAATTCTACTAAAAAAACTAATGACATGTTGGAAATATTAGCAAAGACATTTTGATCATTAAGATTTAAAATATTTTTCATTGTTATTTGATTTTAGAAAAGGTTTTTTATTTAATAATTTTTCACCTTATTTTTTACTTCCATTCTATATTTAAAAAAAATTAAAGTGAATCACATTTTGTAAAGTTAAGAATATTTTTAAAGTAACACTCTAAAATATTTTACTTCTATAATTTTGAGAACTAAATATGAGATTTATTTTTTAACTTTTTTTTAGAAGTTCTTTTATATAAATAGTTAGTGTAACTAGAGAAAAAATCCACTTATTTGAAGAAAAAATCTTCTTTAACATAATAATTTTTATAATTTTGAATTTTATTAATTCAACTACTGAATTAATTTTCATATAAAGTAGATCAAGTTTATAAATTCAACAATCATATAAAATTAAATGATAATTGAAATTTTGGATCCTATAAAAGAACCCAAAAATACAAGACATGCATATTATATGGATAGAAAAGTGAATTTGTATGTATAGAATTATCTTTTAATAGATAAATTATTAGTTTTCAAAGAATTGAGATTAATTTACCTCAATTAGTATGTCAATTCAATGTGATTGGGTGAAAATCTGAAATTATTATAAAAGTGTTGTAAAATAAATTATGAGCATTTAGATTTTCTCTTTATTGACTAACATACTAACTTGTTATAAGTAACATTAACTTGTACTTAATAACAAGTGCATAGTAATTGATAATAAGTTATCATCAGAACGTTAATTTTATATATCACTTCATTATTTGTTTAATCAATAAATTTGTCACATCAAAATCAATGTCTTTATTTTCATTCACATATTATTTTTGCACTTCACATATCAATGTACACAGTATTTAGTTTATCCAACTTTGATTAATCATTAAATAATAAATAATTTAACAAGTACAAAAATAGTAACATACTAACATGCTAACTTGTTACAAGTAACATTAACTTGCACTAACATACTATCATACTAACTTGTTACAAGTAACATTAACTTGCACTTAATAACAAGTGATAGTAATTGATAATAAGTTATCATGGAAACGTTAATTTTATATATCACTTCATTATTTGTTTATCAATAAATTTGTCACATCAAAATCAATGCCTTCATTTTCATTCACGCACATTCACATATTATTTTGCACTTCACGTATCAATGTACACATTATTTAGTTTATCCAACTTCGATTAATCATTAAATAATAAATAATTTAACAATAAAACATAAATTTTTATTTTGAAAAAATATTAAGTAAAGAAAATTTCCAAAACCTATCCTAAAACAAGTAAATCTCTTTCCATATAAATCTGAAAGCTTAGCCTTTTTTAATCACTTGTTTTATATTTTAAAAATGTTCGAATATAAGGAAAAAAAATTATTCGCTCCCCCTGTGCTATCTTACAAGCCTTTTTGCAAGATACTTAGGTTTTAGTTTAGCTTTCTCTTTTATTTTTATTGTACCAAAAAAATATCAAACCTCATGTTAATCTTATATGAGTAATGTCAGGTTTAATTAAGTATTTGATCTCTTAAAAATTTACATTTTTCATTTGGTGTTTAAATTTTTCTAAGATAATTTTTTATAAAATAATGTTTGTTATCAATTTATTTTTTTATTTATTTATTTTTCATTTTTTTCTATTGTCTCTTAAAATGGATGATAAACCAAATGGTTATGATTTTTAGGAGGACCAAATATGAAATTCGCAATATTCAGAGAGATTAAAAGTAGAATATCAAGAAAAGTTAGATGAGAAACAAATTAAAAAGAAACTATTTAATAAAAAAAATATTATAGAACATAAGAAAATACAAGTGATTGAACTGTGTTTAAAACATTTCACAAATTATTTCAAAAAATGATGTATATAAATAAGGATGATTGAATCACTTATTGATATTAGAACTTTTAAAGAAATTTGAGTTCACAAAACAAATAATCTATTCAGTTTAATTTCCATGTTAGTTCAAAAACAATTAAAGTGAAAAGGAAAAGAAAAATAACATAGAAAAGTTACATTAGTTCATCTCCATTCAAGACTACATCCAATCATTGACTTTCCCTCACTAATAGATAATTTTGTTATGAGTATTCTTTTGTTTCAAGTCTCTTCAAACTCACATATAATTTCTTTTTTTGTTCCAAGTCCCTTTAGGCTCACTTATAAGTTTTCTTTTTGTACCTCAACTCTCTAAGCAATTACACAAATATTCTTTCTTAGAAAGTCTCTCAATGCTTGAGCATTTTCACATATATATACTAAGGGGTAAACTAATACAAATTTATGTTCTATAAGACAAATGTACAAAGATATAAGTCTAAATATTCATAAATAAATATATTTTGTACATATAAGGTAACTAAACATTTGCTCAATCAATGACTTCATAATTTTGTGACCTTTTCTCTAGCGATCTTGTAAGCCTTTTATAGAGTGCATAAAATATTCACTGAGACACTTCTCATTATTTTTTAAAATATGGATGTTGGTGCATTTTCTTAAACTGAAAACACAAGAACGGGTGGTAAAATTGTGTTTTAAACAATTTTTGCAAGTTTTTTCAAAAATAGCATCGTTTTATGTAAAAAATGTTGCTTTAATATACTAACATGTGAAGTTGTTTAAGAACAAGTTTTTAGCAAAATCTCTTTTTACTTTTTACTAGTTAAGAATGACTTTTAGCTAAGAAAACAGGTAAAGAGGTAGAGAAATAGATAACCATACAGAAGTTTTTATATTAGTTCATCTTATTTCAAGACTATGTTTAGTCCTAACAACTTGCCAAAATTTTCACTATAACTTATCCACTATTACACCAATTTTTTTTTTCATAAGCCTTTATAGGCTCAACTAAGCATTATTTATACTTACTTCTCTAAGAAAATAACCCAATATTTTTTGTTACAAAACATCTTCATGCTTCAACCATCTTACAAGATAAAAAAGTTTAAGGTAAAAATGACTAACTTATAATGTCTTACAGACGGATAAATAATGAAGTTCAAGTCCTTCAACTTTTAGAAATACAAAGTTGGCAAAGAATGAAAGCATGTTGTTTACAATAGCATTGTGATAATCTACATAGGCTTCATGAAAACATAATTGTTGAGAGATAACTTTGAATATTCTTCTTTTTAATCTTTACTGGAGTCTAAAGTGAATGTTAAGACATTTAATGCAACATTAATTATCTTTCACATGTCACATTGATAAGATATTATTTTGTTTTTCTCGTTTTATTGTCGTGCTACTCTAGACAAATTAACTTTATTTCTAAAAAGGCATATTATTCTTTGTAAGATAAGTAGACACGTCTTTTGAGGTGATAATATATTTGGTCACTTTAACTTAGCAAATCTAAATTGATACACTTAATCTCATCCATTCACATGTATGTGCATGTATTTCCTAAAAAATATAATAAAGTGCATATGTATAGATAATGATATATGCAAACATCAAATTATACAGTGTGTTTTGGTTGTGCTTCTGTGTTCGAGCTATGACCTCTCCTTGTCACTCTCAGTGTAGGTTGAGGTGTCGTTGATGGCGAGGTACCTACAAAGATACTCTAACGTTCCAGTCAATGCGGGTCAGGGTATGTGCAAGCATGGGACAAGTTAAGCGTACCTGACAAAAGTGGTGTATTCCCTTATTCATAGAGGTTGGACCCATCTGCAACAGTAACTCATACGACTCAATTTCCAAACATGTCGCACGAGGGTTTCGACACGTATCCTACTAAGAGGGGCCGAGCTACGGTCAACTCTAGTCGGGGTGAAGTGAGATGGGTCGAAATGTCTTCGACACAACGAGTACAAGGACTATTAGAATTTGGGTTTGAACTTAACTCAATCCTAAAAACTAGTTCAAGATGTGAGCATTGTCCTTCACTTATATATTATAATATTTTGTCGTATCTCTAATCTATGAGATATCTAAACATAGAAAACTAGACATCTTGAATGTGAAGTTTGTAAAACTGGATGACTATAGATGGTTCGATAATGACTTGATAACGAGTGACCTGATAAACCCAACAATAATGGCTATGGTAGATTTTGCTACCATTTTTATTTTTGGTCTAATTCACCCCTATAAAATTGGCTTGTAATGTGAGGGGTGCCTAAGCTTTATAAACTCTTATGAAGCACTTAAGTAAAGGTGGTGCTTGAATAGTATACATAAGTGGGGACAACCACCACCATATAAGCTAGATTTTGGGGTTAAGCTCAAACTTACATTCTAAGATGATACTAGAGTCTACTCTAGTAATTATTGTTAGGATTTTTTGGACCACCCACAAATATCTAATTTTGTAAACTTTTCACATCGACACAAAAAATACGCAATATAAATGGGGACAACTCTCACATCTAAGCTAGTTGTTGAAGTTGAGTTAGACCAAAATTCACATTTTAAGATGAGAGTTGAGTCTATCTTATATTCACTACTGAACCACCTACATTTTATCTGTATAAAGCTCAATAGTGTTTAGCGTGAAGTGTATTGGGAAGAACTTGAGTCCCGAATTGGCTAGAGATGGTGCTTGAATAATATATATATATATATATCACCCTTTAAGCTAGCTCTTAGAGTTGAGTTAGATTCAAATTTATATTTTAAAAATGACTAATAAGAAGAAATTCATTTGCATGTAGAAGACACAATATAGGCTAAGAAGGTCCCTCCACAAACTCCAAAGTCATTTCTTAGAGGTCCTTAGAACCTACCTATCTTTAGGGACAATGTTGTTACTTAATTACAAATTAATTAGATAATAAAACTCTAAATTTTGATTTTATTATTTTTTTATCTAGTTACTTTAATTATTTAATTATTTAATTATTTATCCAACAATAATAATATCTAGACATTTATAACATGAAATAAAAATCACTTTTGAAAATTAAATTCTAGAAATATATAAAACTTTTAAACTTCCATAATTTAATTTCTGAAACGTTGAATAATCACATGCACAAGAACATTGTTGGAATAAAATTTGATAAAAGAGAAGGGGATATGTGTTTAGAAAAAAAAAAAGAATTGTAAAAAGAAATTACTTTAATTTAATTTCTCAATTCTCAATAACAAGCCAGGCCAACGTATAAGAGCCCGTGTTCAATTGAATTTTCTTCGGGCCTTTTCTCTTCAGCCCATGTTATAAAAAGGACTATTTCGGGGCTAAAAACAAGGTTCTTTGTTTATTAACTTCATCTTAAAATTAAAACATGCAACTCACAACTATTCCTCACAATGAAATTTAATTTTATTATTCTACGATAATGGTTCCTTTCAAAATAAGCGTTCTTTCAAAATAAGCTTGACGACATATTCTTCTTAATTAATTCAATTTCTAGAATTCCTAGGAAAAGATTATACTTTGTACTACTGATTTCGTTAATTTTGTCTTAACCAAAAAGGTTGTTTCTCTTGTGGCTGACAAAAATCCAAAGAGCAATAGCTATCAGTTTTAAATAGAAAGAATTATAGTATTTATATAATAATTTTTATAATATTTTTCTTTTATTTTTCTTTTATTTCTCTGTTGCATAATATACTGCTTTCTTTTTTCTCTTCCTATCTTTTTCACATTTGCATAATATTTTGTACAAACTTATTTTATAAAAAAAAATTCGCATGAAAATACCTCAGTTTTGATATTCATATTAGTTGATAGGTTGAGATTTAGTAACTTAACATGCTCAATTTTGAGAAGAATACGAAGGCACAAAGTAAACTTGCTTAAGCAATAGATGGAGGGAGCGTGTCTGGTAATTTTACACTAACTTATTAATTTATTTGACTTACTTAAAATCCTATTTGACCAAATTAAACGAATTTATTTTAATAGCTTATAGAGTTTCAGAAATATTTTTTGAAATGCTTCATGCGTAGTGTATGAGTTTATAAATTCTTTTTTTTTTTTTCATTTTTATCCCTATCATCTTGTCATGATGTCTGATCCTTTGTTTTATGTTTTTTTCATATCATTTTATATTTATCAACTTGTTTTATCAAATATTTTTAACTCAATTATTTTGTTTATCAACTTTCAATTTTCAACTAATTTTTTAATTTTAAATTAATTTATTTGTTAATTTTATCAGACACCCCATGATTATTGGTATCACACATCAACTATACATTGACTCAATAGAATAGAAGAAAACATAAAAAAAAAAAAAATTAGGGTTGGTATATTGGTATCACACATCAACTATGCATTGACTCAATAGAATAGAAGAAAACATAAAAAAAAATTATATTAGGGTTGGTACATGATAGATAAGTATGAAATGATCATAGAGATAAGAGTTTAATTTTGATATATTATTAGTATAACATTTTAAACTCTCGTTTAATTAAAAATTACTTTAAATACTATTTTAAAATAATTATTATAAATCAACCACTTTTATTTTAATTATATATGACCATTCATGATTAAATAATGGTATAAAGATATTAATATTATCATTTATCGATATTTTTAATTTAATTAACCTCTAGAAATAATAGTTATTATGACCCCTTGTACATATAAAACATACCTACCATAGAATATTCATGTATAATAATTTCAATTTGTGTCACGATCAATAAAATGACAAACTCTATTATCATTTGGACTTTTGTTTTTAAGTGTATTAATTAAAAATTAATAAATAATTTTTTGAAAACTACAAAAAATATATATATTAAAACAATATACAATATTATATTTTATAAAAAATATTTTTATTTCTTAGTCAACATCTTCACAAATATTAATTATCCTTAAAATAACTACCTCCGTGACATAGGGGCAGCGATATCTCCAATACTCTAACAGAGCGATTATGAATTTATGATGACATAAGACAATCCAGTACTAGCTCCAATGTTTTATTTATTTTATGGAAAATATTCCAAGCGTCATCAACGTTATTAAAGTTATCCTACCCAGTTTTTAAAAACAAAAATACAAATTTATGGTCATACCTGCACTTCTAAATACTAATGTTGTTATCCATAAGGTGTAATACATGTTACTAAAGTTTGAGCCCTTTAAGCAAGAAGTTTAATTTTTAGTCACGTGAATAGAGTAATATCCGTAGATAGAAAAATTATCTTTTAATTGATATTATATTTTCTTAAAAGATTAATCTTATGATTCTTAGATTTAATTCTAAATCTAGAAAAATATATATTAATGTTGTTAGAAAGCTTTATGTCTGACATAACACATTTAATTGAATATTTAACTTATACTAATTATATCTTAAATTTGATTATTAGATTATATATATAAATTGAAGGTCTTCTTAATTTTATAAGGAGACATATCTTCTTTTAATCTAAATTTTTATTACACCAACAAAAAGATATTTTCAAATTATCGTTGGAACTTTATTTTTAAATAGAGAATAAAAATAAATATCATTACTTAAAAGTTTTAATTTGTACTTGTGATCGGTGTAAAAATTTACGTAACAATTATTTCCTCTAATATTTTTCCGGGGCTTCAAAACTCTAATCTTACGTGGCAAAAAAATTGTAGCTGTTATAAAGATCCATGGAATTCAAGTTGCTTACAAATTAAGTTAGTCCTTATGGGTGATTTTGTTTTTATATATATTAAAGCTTTCTTAAACATGGACTCTAATACGCAAGTTAGTACCTACTCGAAAATGACACGGAGATATGCTATGTCATATGCATATCAATAGTTACATTTTCTACTTATATATTCTATAAATTATGGTCTTTTTATATATATTTTTAAAATTTTTTATTGTTAAGTTATTTTTTAAGATTAACCTAGAAATTTTATTTTTTTAAAAAAATTATTAACTTAATCCTTTAAAAATATAAAGTAGTTACTTCATTAATGGGTTTAGATCTAGTGGACCCGTCAGTCTCTTTCAATATAGAATTATGATTTAAAGTTTTTTTAAGAGATATGTTCACTTTCAGACTGGTAATAACTCAAACAAAATTTATTTAAATTAATTTCTCATAAAATGTTTTTTTTATCAATTGATTCATTTGCGAGTCTATCATTTGCTTCTTCGTTAAGTGGCCTTTTATTTTTATTTTAGTTTTTTTTATAATTATAATGATTTTATATTTTGAGAGACGAGAAAGTTATGAAATTCAAGGTGATCAAAAAGTAAATAAAAACCATAATGAAAAAAATAAACCACAAAATAACATAGACACCATTTAATAAGAAAAAACTCTTTTCTAAAAACTTGTTCCGAGAAATAATTAAAAACAACGTATCAAAGCTTAGCATAATAAACAAATAATTGAATCTTTAAAGTAAGTTAATTAAAATTTAATTCTTAATTATGTGTGAGAAAATATTTAATGAGAGAGATAGATTTCACTTTAAATTAAAAAAATACCACAATTACTAACTTTTTTTTCTCTCCGGTAAATAAAGTGGAAAATCAACGGAAGTGACACAATGAATAATGTATATTAGCCATAAAGTTGCTTAGATTAACATAAAACGAATTCAGACGGCGTCGCTTGATTCACTTCGGTCATACGTTTACCTGCTACTCACCTTATTGTACTTCTATAGTTCCATTTGCTAATTGAAAGGGATGTTTTAATATATATATATATATATACACGATTGACGTGGTCGTTGAACCACGGTCATAAAATATTCCTAGTAGTTGTAAACTTGTAATAAGCACCAGAGTTTCTTCACAATAGAAAAAATAAAAGAAATCAAGATCTGTAGAGATTCATAGTTCTCTCTTTATTTTTTGTATTGTGATAGAAACTTTTGACTGTTTGACAAAGGTTAAAAATTTTATAATAATTTTATATTATCAGAAATATTTTGTAGTCGTTTTAATAATAACATCGTCAGCTACTCTAGTAATATATTAACGACAAAAATCAAAATTTAATTATATATATATATATATATATGGATTAAAGTTTACAATTTTTTTTACATAAAAATTATAATATTGAGACAATTATAGGAACTAAAAGGTCAATTAATTTAATAACTAATTAAAACATTTTTTTATTACTTGATGAGCATTAACTATATTCATCTCTCGCGATTTTATTAGATATATCTTGTATATATTAAAAATTATAAACTAAGGAATAAAAATCAGTTGACGTTGGAGAAATTGAAGGAAAAATGTAAAATATTAATCTTGTGATTAGCGAATAACTGTGCAACATTTGAAACGTGTATTTAAGTCTGAAGACTCTTTTATTTTTAAAATATTTAAATTAATTTTATTATCAAGTTATATTAAAACATATTTTTATTAGAAAATGGTTAATAATGCACTCTCTAATTGCAGTTGTGATTGGTGAATCCAAACCACCTGTAATTAAGGTCGAACTGAGTTTCTTATATAATGACCCAAAGAAATTAAGTCTATTATGCTTGACACAGTTCATTCGACAGGTTAAACTCAGTTTATAAAATAAAGACTTGAAAAAGAAAAAAAACTGAGCTTGTATGGGCCAATCCGACTAACTATTATACTTATTTTAGAAATTCATATACATTTCTTAGATTATTCTATCTTAATACTTTTAATTAGGACGAATTTGACCCATGAGTTTCATATAATAATACTAGGATGAGCTATTAAATTTGCAACCTGGAATAAATTCAATTTGGATTTACTTAATTTTACACTTTAGTCCAATAAGACAACCTAGTATGTCTTATCTATTCTAAATAGAGGAAACACAAGTGCTCTCGCACTTGTGGTGTGTATTGCAGAAAATGAGAGAAGGACAAACGTTGAAAATATAGTTAAAATGTAGGAGATGGAATGAGAAAAAAGAAAAGTTGAAAAAGAATATTTTCACAACTTAATTTGTGATGAGGTATAAAATGATTTGGAATGGGTCGAAATGGTCACAGCCATAGGATGGCCGAAACCGACTCGACCACTGAGAGTCATCACCGACGTTTTTCCAAGGAACGTCAGGGAAACCTAGGGACAGGCTGGTCTAAGAATCAGAGTTGCGGGTTCGAGAGTTGGTTACACATTGGGAACATAGTGTGTCTTAACATGTCTATCACCTGATAGTTATCCTAAAGCTGTGGGAATGGTGCTTAGGTTTGGGTCCTGTAGAGATTATAGAGAGTCAGGGGTAGGAGTAAGTGTTTTTGATTTTTTTTTATTTATGACTTGATAGGAGTGTGCCTCCTATGCCTCCTGTGCCTACGTACCTCGACTTTAGAGGAATCAAAGTCCACGTAGTTCTGGCTGGGTTGCTAGTCAAGAAAGGATGAAGCCAATCAGTACCAGCTTGGCTGTGTTTAGGCCGAGATGAATTCGGCCTTGGCGACAGAAAGTTTCAGGAGGATGGTTGGCCCACATGAGGCTGAGATGAACTCAACCCTAGCGATGGAGGAAGTCAAACGGTGAGACCGTTTCGTCTCGGCCAAGGGAGGCCGAGGCGAATTCGGCCTCGACAAGATGGAGGCTTGGGAGGAAAGGAGTTGGGAGATTTGGCTTTGGTTTTGTAGAGAGGGAAGGAGCTACCTAAGGCTTCACCCAAGGGAAATATTTATGCATTCGCTTACTAACCTGGTATCTAGAGGAGTCTGGTGTCTTTTTCCTTTCGTCTAGTACTTCCTTTTTTTCGTCCGGCTTGCACTGCACTATTGCTAGTTTTTTTCTTTCTTCCTATCTTCAGAATTTTTCACTAGAGTTTCTCCTTTCACTTATCTGACAAAGGTTTTTTGCTTTCAATTTCCGACCTTTTGCACTTCTGCTTCAGGCCTTTTTATAGGATTCAGGAGTGTAAACTCAACTTCCCCATGATCCCACAATTCTTGGTTCCACTCCTCCATAATGGTTCCACTCCTCCATGATCTATGACCCCCTCTTGATCATCATGAGTAGCTGACTCCACTACCTCCATGACCCCCTCTTTGACGCAAGCCATGGTGGGTCCCATAGAAATGTGCCGAAGACTTTGTTCCGGACAATTTTAAGATATTACATATATGAGTAATTAAAATGTAGTTATCTAATAAAAACTAAGAGAAATTTGATCTATTAATTTGGGTATACACAACTAGATACATGTCCTTTGTCTATTATTATTATTAATTAAAAAAATAATGAAAGTTAATAACGATGAGAGTTACTATGTGAGGTGGGAGAAGTTAGGTTGTGTAAGTTAATGAGCAAAAGTTTTTTGCATGAATTTTGAGAGGCAAAGGTATGTTGCTGTATCATAGCGCAGGAAGGAGTAAAAAGTCCAAAAAAAAAAGTGGAGATTAAGCTTTATATATTGTTATAAATATGTTTTTTTATTAAATAATAGAATATGTAAATACTATATATCTTATTTTTTTCATTTATTATTAATTAAAATTTATTTTTTTCAAATAATTAAAATTTATTAAAATAATCTTTTATTATTATCTAATCATTAAAAAATAATTATTATAAAAATTAACAAATTTATTATATATAAACGTTCTTTATTGATAGTGTAAATTTGTTTTATTTACCTAACCTATTTTTTCATTTATTGTTAATTAAAATTTATTAAAAATTAAAAATATACGAGTTTTGTTAAATAGATATAGGAATTACAAAATTTTATAATTTTTAATAAATTTTAAGGAATAATTAAAAATATGTGTTTTGGTAGGATTTATCTTCATAAAGAGATATGAGAATTAATTTTTCAATGTTAAAGCAAAGGACCCATGTACACCCTGCATTGTATTCATCAACGTTCCATGCCCTCCACGAGGACCACGACGTATATATAAGTCACGACGTGTATATAAGTCTCATTTCTCGCGCAACCAAAGCTTAAACCCCAACTAAAATAACCATATCCAAGTTCCATACTATATAATATAGCCTTGCCATGGCTTGCACTTCCGGTGAGCCTAACGCGGCTGTGAACGGAGACCACAGCGGCGCCACCACACTCTCCGACGTTCCCGCCGACATAATCCAAACCCACATCCTGACGCGGCTGGACGGCCCCGCCCTGGCCTCCACCGGGACCACGTGCTCCCAACTCCGCAGCCTCTCTTCCCACTCACCCCTCTGGGCCAGCGCCTGCCACGCCACGTGGCCATCCACCCTCTCGCCACGCGTCCACCACGTCATCTCCACGTTCCCCGACGGCGCACGTTCTTTCTTCGCCGACTCCTTCCCTTCCCCGCGCCCTTCCCAAAACTCTCCTCAAAACCCCGACCGCACGCCGGAGCTGATATCCGCTGTCGACCTCTTCCACGGCTCGCGCCTCCTGTTCTCCAAGGTCGCGGTCACCGAGACCGTGACCGGGTGGTTCCGGTGCTCCCCGTTCCGAATCGACATGGTGGACGCGAAGGACGTGGTGCGGACGGAGGTCGAGTACCCGGCCGACGAGGCCACGTGTCGGGAGCTCGGGGAGCAGCTGCGGCTGAGCTGGGTTCTGATCGACCCGGTGGCGCGGCGCGCGGTGAACGTGTCGAGCGGGAGGGCGGTGGCAGTGGAGAAGCACTGGCTGAGCGGGGAGGTGGAGGTACGGTTCGCCACGGCGGCAGAGGCGGCGCTGTGCAGCGCGGTGGTGACGTGGGGGGCGGAAATGCACGTGAAGGAGGTGAGCCTACAGATGGAGGACATGGATGGGATGCAGATGAATGGGAGGGATAGTTTGGTAATTTTGCAGAGGTCGTTAGAGGGTGAGAGGAAGAGGAAGACGAAAGAAAAAAGTGGGGAAGGGTATAGAGAGTTTTTGAAGAGGAAAAGAGAGAGGAAAGAGGGGAAGATAAGGGCAGAAGGGAGATTGGATATGCTGTGTGTGGGTCTCACTGTCTTGACTATGGTTGCTTCTCTTTTTCTTTTCTGGAGACGGAACTAGACAACTAGGTAGTTAGTCAAGAGTGACACTTCCCCAGTCACATTTTTCCATTCTCTCTCCATGGAAACCCAACCAACCTCAAACACACTCATCAAAATCTCAAAATAATAATTGGGGATGTTATTTTATACCCTAAAATTTTAGATGAGTCGGGATTCACTAGACCTCAAAATTCTAATAGACATACCTATATGAGTATTTATTAATTAAGTTTCACATTTACCGTGGAACTTAAACTCATATCTTTGTGTGATAGGAGTGTGTGTAAAATTACACCCATAATACTGTGTATAATGGTAAAAGTAATACTATTTAATAAAAGAATAAATAATGTATGTATGATCGTATGAATATCTAACTGTAAATAACTGGTAATCTGTGGTCCGGTTAGATTGATTTTATATATTTTTTTATTTTATAAATTACACACAGGTATATATAGTTATTCTTCATTCCATTCCACGAGGGTTATCAACATAATCTTTATCAGTAATACATTTTTATTGACATATATTATATTATTAATTAAAATTTATTAAAAAAACTCACAGAACATATAATTTTTAATAAATTATATTCAATAATATAAAAAACATATTACTAAAATTTTAGTTTTATTTTATTTAACATTTTAACAAAAACATAAATTATCTCATTTCAATTGTAATTTTACAAGAGTATTAAATATTTTTTCTACTATATTTTTAACTATTAGTATTTAGAGTGAAAAATATAAAAGAAAAATACAAATAAGAGAGAATGTGATTAATATAAAAGACAAGAAATATATTACAAAATTTCATAATAATTCTTATAAAATCTAAAATATTAATTGTATTTCTTAATTTCTCTAGTAAAATCTTAAATGTCAATCAAAATAGAAGAGAGAGAGAATGTGTTTAAGAAATTTATATTCTTTGTATTTGAAATGAATAATTAAACCATCAATTTTATTTTTAAAGTATTATTTTTTTTAAATAGTCTTTAAAACAGAGAAATTAAGTATTTTTTCGACTATTAGAAATTATAGTAAATAGTTATTTAAGTATTGAAAAACCTTTTAAATTAATCCTTAAACATTAAAAAAATATATTAACGTATAAACTAAATTTATGAATGTTTAATAATCTAAAAATTATTTATATAATTTTATTACTTTAAAAATATTTAAAAGAGAAAATAATACTTAAATATTAAATTAATAATTTATTCAATTGGAAATAATATACGTTACAGGTGTATATTTGAAAATAAGCCCATTCCTTACAAAAAAAAAAAAAAATATAGGCTACAATTTTAAAGAAGTACGATGATAACTCGGTTGAAAAAAAAAAGTAATAATTGATAGGAAGAAATTTCCGATATGCAGTTGGAGAGAATTATACTTGATCTATATTAAATATTAATACGAAATACGTACATATTTTGTATTTATATATCTGTGGTTATAAAATTTGAATTTATCTTTAAATATTTTTTAATATTAATTAAAATTTATAATTCTCATTATAATATAATTAAATAGTTTTCTTAATATATATATATATAATCAACAAAAAATGATAATATTTAAACTGATATAGGTGACATACGTACGTACAGGTACGTGTGAACAACATTACTTAATAAAGTCCCTTCTCCTATCGTCTCCAGCGTATTAACGATGAGAGAAACTCAGCTTAAGAAACATGGGTCGTTTTAATTAAGCTGTTTTGATGCAACACAAAGACATGAATTAATGGTTGTCATATACGTGGGGTAATGAGATACATCTCTTCGACTTTTCCATTCATTTCAGGAATAAGAATTCCACGAAAAGAAACTTTTTATTTTAATAAAATTATCCTTTAAAGTTTGATGCGACGTGTTGTGCTGTGGGACACTGATTGGTGACTTACTAGTCAATCAATTTTGAATAACTTTATGTTTAACTTTAATGGATGGTTATTATACATACTTTAGCTAAGTCTTATGCCCTTACAATTAATTAGGCCCTAATATAAACCTTGATTAATTTTTAAATTTAATATATTTTGACATTTGTTTTTACTTAGGTAGTAATTTGGAATCTAAAAATGCGATCAATGTGATTTTGATGTATGTGAAAAAAAAAAAAAAATAATTATTTTTTTGTATATATTAGCTTGGATTGTTGATGATTTTGGACTTTGAAGTTGAAATTGATATAATATCTTAACCAACTGATATATAGAATATTGTAAGCATATATTAATCTATAAAGGTAAAGGTAAAAAAGACATGAAACTAATACCAAAATTTAAAGATAAATTTATCTAAAATTTTTATAAAAACATCAAATTTTAATTAGGTCATCTAAATGATTGATAAATCATAGATAGTAGCAAACATGTTTTATTATGTAGTTAAGCTATCTTTTTTGAGGAATTAATGTGAAAGGAGATAACTAACAACTAGTGGGACCATATTTTGGGCTTAGACTTTAGTTAATTCTAGAAAGACTTTATATAAACATATCTTTTAGAACCTTAGAGGAAAAACATCCATGGAGTTTGAATTACAACTTTGTTTTTCACTTGATTGCTTGAGTTTTCATCTTTCTCCCATTTTCTCACTTGAAGGCTAAACTCTCTTTGGATTAATTCACTGAATTAATATTTCTTTTAAATTATTTCTCAATTCTTGGTTTAATCTCTTTCTTTATTAATATCTCATTTCTCTTTTAAAATCTTTATTGTGAATTCTTTTTAGATTGGTGTATCATCATCTAAATACGAGTTTTGCATTATTGATGAATATGTTGAACACATAATTTGACATATTTTAATTGGGATTAATAAGGTATGTGATTTTATGATCATTTGTTTGATTAAGAACTGATTTAAAAAATTAATTTTATGTACAAGATACTTGACTGTTTAACGTAAATGAATTAAATTTTGAATGTTTAATTTGATAGGAATTCTCTTAAAATTAATTGATGCTTAATTGATTAATTTTAGGGTTAAATAAAAATTGAATAAAAAATTAGAATTAAATATTTATATATTGATAGGTCAAATTAGAAAATTTAATTAATGGATTAGTTATTTTTATTACTTTGTGTCATCTTAATTGTAAACTATTTTCACTCTTTAAAATTAAAAACTTTTTTTTTTAATATTTCTAATTGGTTAATAGCAATTAAAGTTCATTGTGATACGATCAATGTTGTTTGTCCTGTACTACAATTTTTATGTTATTTGACTTGTTTGGGATTGTGAATCACTTACTAAAGAGTTTAGATGTCAAACTTAAGATTAAGTTTCTCTGGTTTAAGATTCTAGATTAATAATTTTGTCAATGTCCATTTAATTATGAGTTTATTTAATTTGTTATAACTAATTATATAGTTGAGGATTGGTTTTATAAATAGACTTTGGATACGAAGATTAACACGGAGAAGGAAAAAATTCATTCTAAGGTAAAAAGAGTTTTGTGTAAAGAAAAGAAAAGAATATTTTGTACTTATTGAAAAAGTGAGAACTTGAGAGAAAATTTAGGAATCTTGAAAGATTCTTGCTTAAATTTTACGTGGTTTTCAAAGGGTGTAACATTGATTTCTTATAGTATCTCATAATTAGATCCAAACTTAAAGATATAAGAGAATCATTCTAAACCTTATTAATAAATGTTGGTGTTTCGTTTTTTTTTTTCTTTTCTCCTTATATTTTTTTAATATCCATGTTATTATCATTATACACAACATTTAGTTTTCTGGCTTTGTTTTTCTTTGTTTTAATTTATTTTATAGGTTACTTTCATCTTATTTCTTGAATTGGTCACGACAACTAGTATTAGAATTGCATTTGCAACTCCTGCAAGTATGGCATCTAAAAAGTATGATTTTTAGAAGTTCATTGGGAAGAATGATTTTGGGTTATGAAGGCTCAAGATGAAGGACTTTTTACTTCAACAAGGTTTGGCTGATGCCCTAGTTGAGGGAAAGAATTTGCCTTCAACTTTTTTTTTTTACTAAGAAGGATAAGGAAATTATGGATTAGACTCATATTTCTCTAATCTTGAGTCTAGGAGACAAAGAGTTAGAGAAAGTTTCAAATGAGACATCAACAACAAGCATTTGGCTTAAGTTGGGTCACATGCACATGAGTAAATCATTAGCAAACAAGATTTATTTGAAACAAAGACTTACACTTTCAATAAATTGAAAAATTTATAGAAGACCATGTGGTTGAGTTCAATAAGATCATTCTAGATCTTGTAAAACATTTATGTGAAAGTAGATGATGAATATCAAGCAAGTGACACTTTTAATTAATTCTCTCCCTAATTCTGATGAAACCTGTGTCACATGTTGGTCTTTGGAAGGTATTTGTTGTCCTTGAAGGAAATGCAATCATCTTCAATTTTAAAAAAGTTCAAGAAAAAGAGGAAAGTAGTGGGGAAAGGACTTTTTATGAGGAAGAAGTATAAAAAAAGAGTTTCAAGGAGAAAAACAAGTCTAGGTTCAAAGACAAATACAAGTTCAAGGAAAAGTATTTTCTTAGCAAGAAAGATAAACATTTTAAAAAGGAGTGTTTGAAAACAAAGTCTAGGAAAAAGAATAATAATGAAGATGGATTGGATAATGTTTCTTTTGCTTTAAATGGATTAGAAAGTGTAGATATGTTGATGGCCACTAGTGGCATATTAGAAAAGGATTGGGTTCTGATGTACTCCCGGATCCACAATCAAGACTTAGCTTCAAGTAGGAACCAAACTAGTCATGGAAATGAAAACCGAAAATTGAAGAAGAAGAAAACACAAATATGGAGAAGGAAGAGGATGAAGTTCGTTACTAATTCATGGAGAATTAGATAAGAGAAGTGAGATTCGTCACAAGCATCATGAAAGCTTGATAAGAATGAGTTCCTTGTTCAAGACAAGAGTGGAGAGGAAGTTCTCACAAAAGTGACTATTCTAATTACAAAATGGTCTTTATACCCTTGATTAAGTCCCTATTAACCTTATCTAATCCTAATTAAGAGGTAAGACTGAAAGCCTAAGTCAAATGGGTCCAAAATGCAAGCAAACTCCATTCTCGGACTAGCAACGGTCTTAGTGACAAATTGAGTCTACATTAGCAACAAGATTAGCGATGGATTTTTGGAAAGACGAAAAAAGCAAGGAAAACAATTTGAAAAAGGACTTTGCCCTAAGACTATGCTATCCTATATGAAAGACACCTGAAATACTATGAAAATACAAGGACAATAGAGTACTTCCAGCTTTAAACATGCCCAAATGACAACTTGATACATGGTACAAAACTTGGCCTTCTTGGGCCTCTTCTTGGCCCTTGAGTATGACCAACTTATGTTGCACTTCCTCTTGAATCCTCTTGAGCCTCCCCATAATTATAGAACCTCCAAGTGCATGGGTGGCTGCCTCATTCTTGTCCCCTTGAGTTTCTTGAGTGTGATCTCCCATATATGCATTAGGTTCTTAACTCGAGGTTCTTTTTCCATATGACTCATGAAATAACGATTCTTGGGCCATTGTAAACCAATTTTGATATACTTATTATGACATTGTACTTGACTTTATTGGATATTTATTGTGCCTAATGGTGACATTCTAATTGAGTTTTGTATATTTGGACTTAATTGAGCTTTAGTCCTTATTTGAGTCATATTTCGCGTTACAAAAATGTTATTAAGAAGATCCTAATATCTATGAAAAGTCTAAAGAAAGATATACAACTCTTATGAAGGAATCATGAACTGATTAGGTCTTTAACCATGAAACTCTGAATATAATTCACTTGGTAGATACATCGAATTACTTTATAATAATTTAGTTTTATTAAATTGAACTTCAAAACAGTTACATTTCTATTTTTTTAAAAAAATAATTTAATTTGTATAGTTTAATTTAGTTCTACTCTCAACTAATTTAGTTTAAAATAATTTATTTTTCAACACCCCTAAGATTAATAATATGCTCTCGGCTGTCTTTCAAAATATTTTTAAAAAAAGCTTTATCATATATTTGTATCTGGTTAATACGTGGATTTTAGTGCTTTTATTTTTTAAAAATATGTAATTTTAGTCATTATATTTGAAATTAAGTAAATTTATCCAATTATTAAGTAAACATTGTTTAATAGACGTGACAAGTTAACTTAAAAGAAAATGCAGTGATTTATGAGTTGAATGAAAGTGTTTCTATGAATTATTATTTGATCAGAATTTTTAAAATTTATTATCAATTTCATTAAGTCACATATTTTATTTTAATATCATATATTGAAAATTTATAATAAACAAATATTTTTGAATATATAAATTATATTATAATTAAAATTCATAATAAATAAATATTTTTGGACATATATATAAATTATATTTTAAATTTATGATAAAAATTTATATTATGATACAATTTTATTTTTAATTATTAATATTTTTTTGAAAAATATTAAAATATAATTTAAAAATGAACATAAAATTATATATTAAAAAAATATAAAAAGTTAAAAAGAATTTTAAAATATTTTTCATTGAAGAAAAACTTCTAAAAACTCTATTATCGAATAATAACTCTTAAAATTCTCTTATTTAAAATACTTATTCTAATTTTATATATAGATATTTTTTTATTCATTTCAAATATACAATTTAATTTTAATTTGATTTAATAACTAGTTCCATTTTTTTTTTTCTGATTATCTTAAACTACTATTTTTTTTATCTTTATTCGTATACTTAATTTTTGTAACTATCTGTCTATTTCAATTTATCTTTTCATCCTTTGTTTTTAAATTAAATTTCAATATTTTTTAAAATAATTATCAATAGTTAAAAATAATTTTGTATCATAATATAAACTATTTATTATAAATTCATAATATAATTTAATATTTTTTTATTATAAAATTTAATTTAATATAATTTACATATTTTAAAAATTTATTTATTATAAATTTTAATTATATAAAAATAAACATTTAATTTTAATAGTTAATCTAATCCCACAACATATATTTGCATTAGTAGTTCTTTAATGTGTGTTTAGTTTGGATTTGTTTACTAACAAGAGAGTAGATGTAATGCAAAGGGAATGGAATTTTTATAATTTTCTAAAATTCTTTTATTAATTTTATAAAAGAATTTAAATTTTAAAAATTATAATTTTTTTTTAATTCATGTCGATCAAAAGAGAGGGAGGGGGTGAAAGGATTCATAGAAACAAATTGGAAAAAGATATTTAGATATCTAGGAGAAAGATAGATAAATAATCAATATAATTTGATAAGATGGGAGATAAAACAAAATTGAAAGACGTATCTGATTTAGTAGAAATTAAAATTCAAACAAATTGATTATACGAAAAAGACATGGGAAAAGTGGAAAACAAATTGGCTAAGAAGTCAAATCTCATAAGGGAAGTGCAGAGAATTAATGCAACATGTACCCCACAATAATAATGCATACAAAAAATCTAGCAATTTAGCCACACACGGGGCTGAAATATAATGATAAGTCAAAGCTAGCTCCATATATAATTGTGTATGTGTTAACTAATGATTTGTTTGGAGAGCCACTGCAGACATTACAATGAGCAAAACGAAGACAACGACAGCAACCAACGATGCCACCACAGCTCCACTAATCTGCTGGCAGAAATCACCAAATTGGTTGCATATGGCAAGCCAATTCGAATCCTGGTTGCCATTGTGTGCTAAGTACACTATAGCAGTTGCTGCGGCAGCACTACAAGTAGCTAGTGTAAGGAACACCTGCAATCACCCACACAAATATTTAAACACGAGTAATGTTATTTTTACACCAAACCTCATTAATTACACCACTTTATTTTTTTACGTGATTTACTTATTTAAAATATTTATTATAGATAAAATTGTCACAAAATAAATATTTATTGTGTAAAATTATCATAATTTTGTTTTGCAGTTATTAAATTGTTACAAATTTGTTGTTGAAGTGATAATTTTTTTACACTATGTCATCTAGTTTCTAGACATAAAGAACAAAACGTAAAAATGATAAAAATATAAAGGTTAGGTTAAATGAAAAACTAAATTAAATTTCTGTTTGCATAAACTTTTTTTGCAAATTTTTATATTATTTTTAAAATTTTTAATTTATACGTAAATTAATTTTAACTAATAAAAAAATATTTTTTCCTCTCATTTTACAGGTTAAAATACTAGTTAAAAATTAAATAGATCTATACCCATCATTTCAAAAACTCAAATAAATATTTACTCATTAAAAATATTATTAGGTATACAATTTAATCGAATTTCTTATTTAATAAATTCATATCAAATAAAAATTTATTCATAAGTTTCACAATGAAATAAGATATATAAATGAATCTTATTTTAATAAGTTTTTAAAAATTTATTACAATAATAAAAATAAAATTGGTAGAGAAGTCTTTAAAATAGACTGTGTAAAGACAAGGAAAAATAATCTGCTGATCATTTTTTTTTTGAAAAATAATTCTTAGATAGATATCTAACGAGTGTCTGTACATTGAGAAATGAGAAGGATAGAAGAGAAGAGAGATACGTGATATGATTATTAGAAGAAAAAGATAAAAATAAATAAGAAGTATTAATAAAATGTTTGTAATTTATAGACGTGTATAAATATCATCACTTCTCCTAATTTTTTGTATGTGATTTTATTTTTCAAGGCTTCGATGCACTAACTAAAGTAGTGGGATATTTCCTGGGCTTTACATCATAATGGTAAAACTTACTTCTCACAATCTGAGTTTGTTTCCATATGCTGTAAATAAATTTTTGTGACAAACGATATGGTATTCAATCATATGGACAATATCACATTTCGTGACACGTTTAGGGATCACATTCTCCGGCATGTGTCGGGGTAGTTTGCAATTTGTAGGTCCACTTATGATTATAAGAGGTTCACGTGTATAACCTTTATTGCAGCAAAGGGTCTCCCACCTATATTTTGCCAAAAAGGACCCGTGCCAATTTTGTCATTTTCTTGCGAAGAGAGCATATGCTATAACAGTTAGTTAATAAATTCTTTAGCTAATTAATTCAAACAAACAAAAAATCCTATATATGTATAATTATCTTCGTGGACTGGCCCAAATAAACATAATTTACCTTTTGCTCTTTAGTTAATTGTATGCCATAGCTAGGGGTGAAAAGAAGAAGGGATATTAGAGAGCTTACAGTGTCTAAGATAATGAGGAGAAGTCTTGGTCCTGCCGAATGAGGACGTATAATAGTCACTATAGAGAAAGGTAGAGACAGAACAAGGTAGCCACCAATAAAAGCCATAGTAATGACAAAAAACCTGCATTTCGTTGCATGGACCATTTTGCGTTAATAATCACTATAAAAAAATAACATAATGGTGACTAATTTTAGTGATAAAAATTTTAGCGACAAAATTTTTAAAAATTACATATAAATTGAGTTTTGATTTGAGAGAGTCACGTACTGGAAAGCCGAAAAGCTATCATAGCTGGCCTCAAACTGAAAGAACTGAGTGAAGAAAGGGAGTTTCTCATCGCTTGTTGCCATGGTGGCAGCAGCGCCAAGAGAAGATGCAATTGCACCTAACCTTAGAATAAAGTCCATTATGGCTATTCCTTTTTTCCACCCTCCTGGCCTTGGGGCTGCACCTGGAATTGTTCTTCCCTTGGTAATTTTCCTTGATTCTGGGACATCAATGATGGTTGACATTTTTTTACTTTGAAAGTGAGATGTTGGTAATAAATAGTAATACTCTAAGTATATGAAGAGTATATATGTACAAGATAAATGATATATAGGGAAACTTGTGATGCAATAGGTTTGATGCTAGCTGAAGGTTATATACAGAGCTATAGAATTGAAGTCAAATATAAAATAAGTTTAGTGGAAGCAAAGGGGAGCCGTTATCACTTTAATTAAATTCATTTTTTCTATAGCAAGGTGGTATGCCAGAAAAATTCTGTCAAACAGAATAATAAATATAGTACTACTTAATCAACTTAATTTTTTTAGCTTACTTTATGGTTATATATATGATGTTAATGGAAATGGTTGTCATGTGGTTTGACTATTCTTTCCTTAAATAATATAATTTGCAGGACATCAAAGCATACATAGCTTTACTTAACTAATCGACTTTTTCTTTTAATTTGGCATATGATAATGATGGTAATGGACCTAATGGTTGTCATGGGTTTTGACGATCTTTTCCTTATATATTTTTACATTAAATCAAATTAAAACATACATGCATATAGTCATACTAAATCAACTTTCTTTTCTGCTCTTATGTACATTTTGGTAAGTATATATATGACAATCATGGAAACTGTTGTCATATGGTTTGATCATCTCTATTTAAATATAATTTGCATGAAATCAAAGCGTGTTCTTTTCTTAAATTGAATTTTCCCACTAGTGGCCCAATTAATAAGCTAGTCCACTTATAGTGAAATTCAGCCACGTACGCAACCTAAAAAATAATGTAGAAATTGTTCCTACCTGCGTTTCGTATTTGTCATTTTAAAAGAAATATTTTTTTCTATTTTTTTTTGGGATTTTTTTTTCTATTCCCGATGAAATGAATTTTATTTATATATTTATAATTTAAAAGTTTTAAAATAACATTAACTATAATTTTTCAATTATATACTTTTATCTTAATTATATCCTTAATTACAAATTTTCAATTCTAAGATAATAATAATCACAGGAGTAATTCTAATACCAGAGTACTTTTAACAACTTACCATCATTTGTGTCTAACACAAATAGTATTATTAATCAAATTTTATTAGGATGAAGTTGAACATATTAAATTAAAAGTAAGAGGTTGAAGATTTACATCCATCAAGGAGATGACTTGAATGGTATATATGAACGAAGATAATCATCACTTTACAAGTTAGTTTTGTAAGATTGAGTTAGACCGAAACTTTATTGATATCAAAGTCTTTCTTAATAATTGTTGTTACCTTTGTCAGGCTACTTGTTATCAAGTCGCTATCGAACCATCCATAAATGCTTTAATTATGCAAACTTCATGCTCAAGAGATGTGTTTGAGGTCGCACATCATCTGGTGTGATGACCTAAATAATATATATAAGTGAGAGATAGTCTTCACTTACAATTGTGGGGTTGAGTTAGACCTACACCTACTTTCTAGTAAGCTATCATAACCTATCCTAGTGAGTGTTGTTGGGACCATCGAGTCATCTACTATTAGATTGGTTTTGTAAGGTTGAATTAGGTTTAAATTCAATTTCTTAAGATGATATCACAGTCTATTATAGTAATTGTTATTGGACTTATCAGACTACTCTCTATCAGGTTGCTATCAGACACATGCTTAAGATGTCAAGTCCTGGACATAAGGTGAGTATGTTGGAGATCTTATATTGTTCAATGTGACGAGCTAAATAAAAAATAAAAAAATTCATCATATAATTAACAAGAAAAATTATTACAAGAAAATAAAATGAATAATAGGAAATCAAAAAATGATTTTTTTTAAATAAATGAAAATATTAATTACATATTTTGTATTTTGTATGTCATTACTCATCACCTTAAATAACCAATGAAAAAGAACAAAGATAATGGTAGAAAAGATGTAATAAATATGTTGATATCTTCATTTTTTTTTATCGAAGTTGCTGTTATCCTTGTGATATAGAATTGAAATATGGAATTGGTTTCGCATGACTAAAGAATCAATACATTCTTTTTTACTGAAAGTTATGATAACAATAAAAAGAGATTGGATTGGAATTGCAATTGTAATGCAGTTGTACACTTGTACAGACTTTCAAAAATCTTAATATTTTATTGTACATCATAATTTAAAACCTTAGTCACTCTTATTAAAATGATATAATTCTGCGCGCCTCTAGCATATTGACAATACTAATTTCAATCTTTTTGTTTATTGATAATTTTTAATTAGAGCAGCAAAATTGTTAACAACAAAATGAGATAGAATTAGACCTTTATTTTCTATGACGAATTACGTACTCATACATTTTCTTAATTAATTATTTATATATAGCGTCAATATGAATTTCTTATAATATTAATGTTACATTTCCATTTTTTAGGATGTGTTCTCTATTTTATTTTTATTTTACTTTCTTCGTAATTTTGTTTTGTTACAAGGATGTTTTTGTAGTAAAATATTATTAGTAACATTTTATATTTATTAAATGTTATTAAAGATATAAAAAATATTATAAATAAAAATATTAGTAATATTTTTTAAAAAAATGTTAAAAGTAATATATGTATAATAGTATTTTCGATCTTGATTTGAAGGAAACTACTGAAAAGAAAAGGCAGAGAAGATGAACCACTGAAAAATTGAACATGTAGCTCAAACTTCAGACATTAGAAACGTCATAAGTAATATTCCATCGAAAACTTCAGACGTTAGAATCATATTACAAATCTTACTTCATGAAAGGAAATTAACCTCACAACCAGAAGAAGAAGAATTCAGGCATAAAGCAAACATAGCAATAATTAATACAGGTAACTTAAGTCCCTGTATGATTGCATCTTAATATTTTAATTAATGTCTTCTAAGGGCCAAAGCAGACATAACAATCAGCAAGACAAAGACAACCACCGCAACGAACGATGACACCACCGCTGAACTGGTCTGCGCGCAAAAGTCTCCAAATTGGTTGCAGATGGCAAGCCAGTTTGAGTCTTGATTGCCGTTGTGTGCCAAGTAAACGATGGCAGCAGCTGAAGCACCACTAGCGGTGGCCAAAGTCAGAAACACCTGCAATTCATAAGCGTACATTAAACAAATAAACTTTTTATTCAAATGTTTAAACACTAGAAGAGTTGTGCTGGATTATAATTCTACTTTATTTTCTTTAAAGCATACTCTTTCTCCTTAGAACAATTAAATTCAATTTTTGTATAAACATAATATCTATTTCTTCAATTAATCAAAAGTTTAATATGGATTAAAATAAAAGTTTAATTTTTATACAATATCATAACTAATTAAGTAAAAAATTATAATTCAAATAATTTTTTAAATAATAATTATTAAAGTTAACAAATTTATTATACATTTATGTATGTGATTGAATAATAATATAAAATTGCTACATAAATTATATAATAATTAATTATTATAAGTAGTAAATTTTCCTATATGTTTAATCATAAAGAGTTACTAATTATAAGGTTTAGGGATGGATCATAATTACAGTGTCTAAGATGATGAGGAAAAGCCTTGGTCCAACTGCATGGGGGCGTATGATGGTTACTATAGAGAAAGGTAGTGACAAGACCAGATATCCACCCACAAGTGCCATTGTAATAACGAAAAACCTGCATTTTGGTAAGCATTAGTGTGAATGTAAATGCAAAGATGCATGTTCTAGAAGCATATAGAAAGTTAGAGCCTTGAGTGTCACGTACTGGAAAGTAGTAAAGCTATCATAACTAGCTTCAAACTGAAAGAACTGAGTGAAGAAAGGGAGTGTTTGATCACTGGTTCCCATAGTGGCTGCTGCACCAAGAGCCGCTGCTATGGCACCTAACCTTAGAATGAAGTCCATTATGGCTACCCCTTTCTTCCACCCTCCTGGCCTCGCAGGTGCAACTAAAACTGCTTTCCCTTTAGGAACATTGCTTGATTCTGGGACATCAACGGTGGTTGACATTTTTTACTCTGAATCTTGAGAGAAGGAGGCCTGTATTTTAAGATTGTATGTGACTGAAATTTGAATTATAACTCAGATGTAAATGGCTTGGTGGTACGTAGTGGCTTATATAGAGAGAGAATGGTCAACGTTCAGATAATGGCGAATGGCAAGCGGAGTTGTTATGAAAACCATTTCCACTTCGTAGTCACTTTTTTCTTAGCAAAGCAAGTAGAGATAGGCTTGAGAGAAATGTTATTTAATTATTTTGGTAGTTATTTATTTTTTATTGAAAAAGGATAATTGTTGTCTGAGTCTGGAGGGATATGATCGTATGGATTTCTTAAGTCAAATTTGCATGAGGTCAAGCAGTGGACTTTTTTTTTCTCTTAGATCAAAAGTTTTGTTTCAAATGCAGAAAAAGATGTGATTCAAATAAACTAGAAGCTTAATTTGCCTAATTTCTTTTTTTAAAAAATAGATAAAAAAAAAACTACTAAACAAGATGTTACGGTGTATTTGAGATGTTAACGAATTTTTAGTTTTTGATTTTGAAATGTAATTTTCAAAACTAAATATATTTATTAAAAGAGTTGAAATAGTTTTTGAAAATCAGTTTTTGGTATACTAATAAAAGGAGATTTTGGGTACAATTACGTTCTTTTATTTCTAATTACACAAAGTTTACTTTTTTTTTTTCTGAGTTTTTGCAACATAGGACAATAAGTTTAAAGAAAAAAAAAAAAAAGACTAGAACCTAAGCTTTTGGATCCCAAAAGTGACCAACAGGAAAGGAAGCACAATTGTACTGGTCGAAACACAACTATACAAAAGTGCCAAAAGAAAATATCAAATTCAAGAAGAAACATGATTAAAAAAAAAATTATGTTAAAAGAAAATTGCATTAGGATGACCATGAGTGTCCAACATCATCATGTTGGGCTTCAAGAAGATCTAATTCAATTACGATGAAAGCAACATGATGGTACAACAGAGTTGTACTCCATAGTTCTATAATAATATGGAATCTAGATGCTCCAAGATCAACAGGGTCATGCACATTGTTAGCACAACTGTGCTTTTAGTGTCCAAAGACCTAATTTGCTTATGCAAAAAGCAGTATGACCATACATGCCGCTAGCAAGACCATGCTAAACCTATTACATTAGTCCCTCTCCTTGTCTATAAAGGGGAGTAGGAAGAGAGCAAAGAAATCCTTCGAGAGCATACAATTCCCTCCCTCTCTTTCATTTCTCAACTCTTAACTCTCCAAAAGTACTTTGAGACTATTTAGCAAGGTTAAGGTATAGTGCAAGGTGAAAAAACAGTTTATAGCCACCATAATTTATGTTCTCCTCTCTCTTTTATATATTCTTTAACATGTTTTATTTCTACCATATGTATGAATAGTTAAATCCTCTTTAAGGATCATGATGTAACTTGTGTTTGGAATCCTCAATTTTGATTAAATTTAATTTTTTTCTTTACTTCTTAATTGAATTGTTTTATTATTTTTAAACTCTTGCAAAAATTTGATCAACTTCTAAAGGATCTGAATCAATTAGTTGGTGAACCCATAAAACACTTGCTTTTGAAAAAATGATTGACTAACATTTTTTCGAAATTCCTGACTATATTAATTATATAAAATAGTTTGTCTTTGTGTTTATCATGCTTGTTTTAGTTTGAGTTACTATATGATCAACTAGGAAAATAACCTAAAAGAAATTTTGTTGGGAGTTTAAACCAAAGACTCTTTATAGAATTAAGATGTAAAATAAAAAATAGGGAGAAAAAGTTAGGAAATTTATATGCAATTAGAATCGAGGAAGAAAGAATACAAACGAAATCGTAACCCTTTTCTCTCTCAATTATCTAAGTTTATTTATTTACCTTGAAATATATTTCCCTAAACTACATAAGGATTTTTAGAAATTGATAATCACATACATAAGTCATGTGGGTAAGATATTTGGACTCATATTCTTGATACTATAACAATAATGTCCATTTGTCCTTGAGTGTATTCAAAATGCATAAGTTTTTAACTCTATTAAAATACTTTTACATTCATTTTCAAAACTAAAATAAATTGTGAATTTGAATTTTAGTTTTAATAAAACATTTCTCGTTGTTGCTGCAACTACCGGTACCACCATCTAAAATAATAATGTCTAGAAGCATGTAAGACACTACTTGACTTGCATCGTGTTTCTTGACCTATGGGATTAGTCACGACTATTAAGATTTTTGTACCAAGTAGCCCAAAAAAATTTGGTGACTTTATTACACCTCAATTTCATTAAACGATACATGACACATAACTCGTTTGTTATTCTTTTAAAAATTAGGCCCATGAGAGTCATGATCACTTCTTATAGGCTAAGTATTTCATCTCACAACTTATCACAATTAGTGAGTATCATAATTAGTATCACTCTTGTTTCTCATAATGTAGGTCACTCACTTAACAAATATCACTTGGACTTATCCTTGCCATCTTGTAGACTAGGTCACTTGTCAAAATCACAATTGTTGAAAGAGAAAAAAAATGCAAAACATGTTTAAGCTGTGTTTAGACTATACAAAGAAGTTTGTTTTACAGACTTAATGCAATAAATATAAATAAATATAGGAGATAATATTCCTATTTACATTCTGTAACGTCCTAAAATTTATTTAATTATTTTTAGAAAAATAAATTATATTATTATTATTATTATCAATTTTATTTTAATTATTAATTACTGCAGGAAATTATTTTATTGAATAATTGCAGTTCGAACTAAAATGTTATTATTATTGTTATTATTCTTAATGATGACAGGAAATTAATTTAGTATTTAAATATTTACATTTAATTTTATTTTAGTGAGGAAGTTAATGATTTTATAAACTGATGAGGCATTAATCTGAATTATTTTTATTTATTAATTTAATTAATTGAGTTAAGGGGAGAGGCTGACGGGTGGGTCGGGGTTGGTCCGGCCCAATTAGAATATTAGTCGGGGGAAATCAGTTTACCCTAATTTGTGTTTTGCACGTCAGACAAGGAGAAAGAACGCAAACCTGCAAGGAGAAGAAGCTAGAGTATTCAGATCATCCCGGAAATGCATCAGTTCTTCTTCGTTCATCGTCTCTAAAGTACGAGGGAGATTGGTTCGGTCATATATGAATGTGGGAGGGTACGAGTAGTGAGGGCAATCCCTAAGTCCCTATAGGATCTAAATTCTCAATTTCGTTTGATTATTATGTTCTAAAAATATTTTAATCGGTAGAAAGATTTGTCAATATACTCTGTGGTCTGATTAACGTCTTGTCCTAATGTGATTTTGTTGGGAAACTGTATGATTAATTGTCCTAATTACTTGATTCTTGTGTTGTTTATGGTTGTTCATGATTTGAGGCTCTTGTGTGCAATGATGAAACTGGGTGAAATTCAATGGTGTTTTATGTGCGTTTCTATGCTTTCTGATGAATGATTTATAATAATGATGGTTAAATTAATATGGTTGGGTATGATTGTGGACTGTGCAAATGATATAAATAAATCATGAGAATAAGAGTGTGGATGAGAATGCATTGAGCATGGACATGAGAGGCATGAGATGCATGAGCAGCCAGACGTGGCTATAATACCCTGGCCATGTGTGGTGTTTAACAGGGGGGATTAATGATGGGGACAATCATATGCATGGGCCACAGGTGGTGTTTAACCATGCTGCACGCCGCCATAGGTGGTGTTTAACGGTTGTGTGGAATGTCTTTGCAGAGGGCCATAGGTAGTGTTTAACTATGCGACACACCGGCCCATACGGGATGTTTAACGATGTGACCATCATTAGTGATAACTAAAGGGATTGAAGAGGTTTGCCCATGGTGTATAGTTCCGACTCGAGACTCTTAGGTGTGATGAGCATATGCATTGTGCGAGCATGTGCATTTTGTAAACATGAATGAACTGTGATTGATTTTGAATGAATGAAATGTGATTGATATATGAGCATCTGTTAACTGTTAGTAATTGAGTACGGTAATGGGTGAGATTTGGGGCATTATCTACCTTTATATATGATTGAATGCGATTTCTCACCGTACTTCTCTTGTTTTCTTTTAGGTAACGTTGAGGGCACTCATGGTGCCAAGTTTTGAAAAGGCGGGATCTTGCTCTGATTAGTGTGACATCGGGGTTCTAGAAGTTAGAATAGTTGCTCTATGCCTTGATGTTTGAATGACTTATTTTAAAGATGATGATGACTTTAGTTTTCTCAATTATAATGTTTAGATCTAAAACCTCTTTGAAAACTTTGTGCCTACCTTTTAATTATCATGTATCCTTAATACGAATTGTGCTTGTTGGTTTTAATTATTACCCTGTCTTCATTTTATTTACTTGATTATTTTAATTTAAGTATTCGGAGTAGAAGTGTGTCACATTTAGTGGTATCAGAGCAGGTCGATTCATCGGCCATGAGTTATGTGTTTACTATGCTTGTGTTGTGCTGAACTGTGATGTTGATTGAATGTGATGATTGTCTTGATTGAATTATCCTATTTTGACTGCTCCACTTTTGTGAATATGAAGAGTAATGGCTGGAGGAGGTAGAAACGACCGTGCTATTGCTGATGCCTTAATGGCTGTGGCTCAGGCTGTTGGTAATCTGAACCAACGCCAAGAGTTGGACTGGCTTGCCCGGTTCCAAAGGAACAATCCACCTATATTTCGTGGGGGTTACGAGCCAGATGGTGCTAGTGATTGGATCTTTGAAGTAGAGAAGATATTCCAAGCTATGGAATGTCCACTGGTGTAGAAGGTGACTTTGGCCACCTTCATGCTATCTGGGGATGCTGGCTTCTGGTGGTAGAGTACCCTTCAGACAATGATTGCTGAAGGTACTCAGGTGAATTGGGGTAATTTGAAGAGGCTGTTTCTGGAGAAGTATTTCCCTCATGACATTCGCAACAAGAAGCAGGTTGAGTTCCTTGAGCTGAAGCAAGGAGATGATACTGTGGCAGACTATGTGTCTAAGTTTGAGGCACTAGTTTGGTTTTGTCCTACCTATGAAGATGTTGTGAATGGGGGAAGCAAAGTGTGTGAAGTTCATTAGTGGCCTACGCCCTGAAATCAAGCAGGTCTTCAACTATCAAGGTATTGCTCGATTCCATGAACTGGTGAACAAATGTAGGGTGTATGATGAGGACAATCGTGCTAGAGTTTCCCATTATAGGAGCGGAGGACCGATAAGGGATCAGAGTAAGCATGGCTCATCTAGCAGGAGTAAGCCTTATCATCGTCCTACTGGAAACTCTAATGTTAGAGGAGGCAGTGAAGGTTCAGTTTAGAGGAGGAGTCAAGCTCCAGCTGCAAGCCAGGCATCTAAGGGAGGAAGTGTGGGTTCTACTCCTTCCATTAATTGTTATAGGTGTGGAAGACCGGGATACCGAGCGTACCAGTGCGAAGCTAAAGATGTCACTTGCTTCAGATGTAACGAGCGGGGGCACATTTCTCGCGATTGTCCTCGTGCGAGGCAAGAGTCTACGGCGGCAAGTGGAAGTGCCAGTAAGCCGAAATCTACTGGAAGAGTATTTTCCATGAGTGGTACTAAAGCCGCTCAATCCGATGACTTGATCCAAGGTATGTGTTTCATTGATAGAATTCCTTTGATCGTGTTGTATGATTCTGGTGCGACTCATTCCTTCATATCACATGCTTGTGCGTCTAAACTTAAATTGCCTGTGTCTTCCTTGTCCTTCGAATTGATTGTAGAGACGCCCACTAGTGGCCCTGTTTCTACTTCTAATGTATGCTTGAATTGTTCTATACGTATTAATGACAAAGATTTCTTGGTTGACTTGATTTGTTTGCCTCTAAGTCAACTAGACATTATTCTTCCAACCATGTCCTATTGAATTGTGCTGATAAGACTATTGTTTTTGGTCAACCTTCTATGAGGGAGAGCAAAGACTTTTTGAATGCCAACCAGGTTAAGGTATCCTTGAGAGAAGATGCCCAAGTATACATGTTACTAGCTTCTTTGAGTTTTGAGAGTAGTGCTATTGTGAGTAATCTGCCTGTTGTATGTGGTTTCCCTTATGTGTTTTCTGAGGATATGTCTAGGTTACAACCTGAGAGAGATAGAGTTTTCTATAGACTTAGCACCAGGGACGGGACCTATTTCGGCTGCACCCTATAGGATGTCACCCTTAGAATTGGCTGAACTTAAGAAACAATTAGAGGATTTGTTGGAAAAGAAATTTGTAAGACCTAGTGTATCACCTTGGGGAGCACCTGTACTATTAGTGAAGAAGAAGGATGGAAGCATGAGGTTGTGCATAGACTATCGACAATTGAATAAGGTAACTATTAAGAATAAGTATCCATTGCCCAGGATAAATGACCTTATGGACCAACTGGTAGGGGCATGCATGTTTAGTAAGATTGATCTTAGGTCGGGTTATCACCAAATCAGAGTTAAGGAGGAAGATATACCTAAGATTGCTTTTAGGACTAGGTATGGACATTACGAGTATTTGGTAATGCTTTTTGGTGTGACTAATGCTCCTACTTTTTTTATGGATTACATGAACAGAACTTTTCATCCCTACTTGGATAAATTTGTAGTTGTCTTTATAGATGACATACTAGTTTACTCCAAGACCAGAGAGGAGCATAAGGAACACTTAAAGGTAGTACTTCAGGTTCTTAGGGATAAACAATTGTATGCTAAGTTATCTAAGTGTGACTTTTGGTTAGAGGAGGTGAGTTTCCTAGGTCATGTGATTTTTACGGGAGGTATAGGTGTTGATCCTTCTAAGGTAGAAGCCGTTCTCAAGTGGGAGGCCCCTAAGTCAGTGAGTGAAATTATGAGTTTCCTTGGGTTGACTGGGTATTATAGGAGGTTTATAGAGGGATTCTCTAAGATAGCATTGCCTTCTGATTTGACTAGGAAGGGGGTTGCTTTTGTATGGAATAGTAAGTGTGAACATAGCTTCCAAACCCTTAAGGAGAAATTGACTGGTGCACCAGTTTTAGTTTTGTCGGATCTTAGTAAATCTTTTGTGGTACATTGTGATGCTTCAAGGATGGGTTTAGGCGGAGTGTTGATGCAAGAGGGTAAGGTTATAGCTTATGCTTCTAGGCAATTGAAAGTCCATGAGAGGAACTATCCTACCCATGATCTTGAGTTAGCAGCTGTAGTTTTTACTCTTAAGATTTGGAGACATTACCTATATGGTTCTAAGTTTGAGGTCTTTAGTGATCATAAGAGCCTGAGGTACTTGTTTGATCAGAACGAATTGAACATGAGGTAAAGGAGATGGTTAGAATTTCTTAAGGATTATGATTTTGACTTGAGTTATCACCCAGGTAAGGCTAATGTCGTAGCGGATGCATTAAGTAGAAAATCTCTTCATGTATCTTTGTTGATGATTAGAGAGATGGATCTCTTAACCTAGTTTAGGGATTTGAACTTGGCTTGTGAGGTGACTCCTAGTAGTGTAAAATTAGGAATGATTCGTATAAGTAATGATCTTTTGAGAGAGATTAAAGAAGCTCAATTAGAGGATTCATTTTTGGTTGCTAGACGTGAAGCTATAGATCAAGGTAGTAGTGGAGAATTCGCCTTGGGTGTAGATGGAGTAATGAGATTTGGTGATAGAGTTTGTGTACCTAGTAAACCTGATCTTAGGCGTTTGATTCTTGAGGAAGGCCATAGGAGTAAGCTTAGTTTTCATCCTGGAGTAACTAAGATGTATCAAGATCTCAAGAAGATGTTTTGGTGGCCTAGGATGAAGAGAGATATAGTGGACTTTGTTAGTGCTTGTCTAGTTTGTCAGAAGGCTAAGATAGAACATCAGAAACCTTCAAGACTACTTCAACCTCTAAGTATACCTGAGTGGAAGTGGGATAGCATTTCTATGGATTTTGTGGTTGCTTCGCCTAAGACTGTTAGAGGACATGATTCTATTTGGGTTATTGTGGATAGATTGACTAAGAGTGCACATTTTTACCTATCAACATTAGATATCCTTTAGAAAAACTAGCTAAGATTTACATCAGTGAGATTGTAAGGTTGCATGGGGTACCATCTAGCATAGTACCAGATAGAGACCCTAGATTCACATCTAGATTTTGGGAGAGTTTACAAAATGCCTTGGGAATCCAGCTTAGATTAAGTTCAGCTTATCACCCACAAATTGATGGCCAAACCGAGAGAACTATCCAATCTTTGGAGGATTTGCTTAGAGCCTATGTGCTAGACCAAGGGGTAGTTAGGATAGCCTATTGCCTTTGATAGAGTTTACTTATAATAATAGTTATCATTCTAGTATTGGTATGGCACCCTATGAGGCTTTGTATGGTAGGAGGTGTAGGACTCCTTTATGTTGGTGTGAGTCGGGAGAAAACCTTGTGTTAGGACCGGATGTAGTGCAACAAACCACTGATAAGGTTAGATTGATTTAGGAGAGGATGAGGACAGCGCAGAGTAGGCAGAAGAGTTATGCGGATAAGAGGAGGAAAGACTTAGAATTCAAAGAAGGAGATCATGTATTTCTAAAAGTCACTCCGTGGACTAGGGTTGGTAGGGCATTGAAGTCTAAAAAGCTTACACCTTGTTTCGTTGGTCCCTTCTTGGTTCTTAAAAGAGTCGGTAGCGTCGCCTACCAAATTGCTTTGCCTCCACATCTTTCGAATCTTCATAATGCCTTTCATGTTTCTCAACTCCGGAAGTACGTTCACGATCCTTCGCATGTGATCGAGTCGGATCATCTTGAGGTGAAGGAGAACTTGACAATGGAAACCATACTGGTGAGAGTTGAGGATCGAATGGTGAAACAACTTCGAGGTAAGGAAATTCCTCTAGTTAAGGTAATCTAGGGTAGAGCTACATTGGAAAGTGCTACTTGGGAGCTTCAAGAGAAGATGAGGGAGTCATATCTAGACCTATTCGTTTCAGGTAAATTCGAGGACGAATTTTCTTTTAGGAAGGGGGAATTGTAACGTCCTAAAATTTCTTTAATTATTTTTAGAAAAATAAATTATATTATTATTATTATTATCAATTTTATTTTAATTATTAATTGCTGCAGGAAATTATTTTACTGAATAATTGCATTTCGAACTAAAATGTTATTATTATTGTTATTATTCTTAATGATGACAGGAAATTAATTTAGTATTTAAATATTTACATTTAATTTTATTTTAGTGAGGGAGTTAATGATTTTATAAACTGATGATTCATTAATCTGAATTATTTTTATTTATTAATTTAATTAATTGAATTAACAGGGAAGGCTGACCCTAATCAGTTTACCCTAATTTGTATTTTGCACGTCAGACAATCAGACAGCCAGACCTAGAGGGGAGAGAATGCAAACCTACAAGGAGGAGAAGCTAGAGTGTTCAGATCGTTCCGGAAACGCATCAGTTCTTCTTCGTTCATCGTATCTAAGGTACGGGGGAGATTGATTCGGTCATATATGAATGTGGGAGGGTACGAGTAGTGAGAGCAATCCCTAAGTCCCTCTAGGATCTAAATTCTCAATTATTATTATGTTTTAAAAATATTTTAATCGGTAGAAAGATTTGTCAATATGCTCTGTGGTATGATTAACGTCTTGTCCTAATGTGATTTTGTTGGGAAACTGTATGATTAATTGCCCTACTTACTTATTCTTGTGTTGTTTATGGTTGTTCATGATTTGAGGCTCTTGTGTGCAATTATGAAACTGGGTGAAATTCAATGGTATTTTATGTGCGTTTCAGTGCTTTATGATTAATGATATATAATAATGATGGTTAAATTAATATGGTTGGGTATGATTGTGGACTGTGCGAATGATGTATAAATAAATCATGAGAATAAGAGTGTAGATGAGAATGCATTGAGCATGGACATGAGAGGCATGAGATGCATGAGCAGCCAGACGTGGCTATAATACCCTGGCCATATGTGGTGTTTAACAGGGGACTAATGATGGGACAATCATATGCATGAGCCACAGGTGGTTTTTAACCATGCTGCACGCCGGTCATAGGGGGTGTTTAACGGTTGTGTGGAATATCTTTGCAGAGGGCCATAGGTGGTGTTTAACTATGCGACACACCGGCCCATACGGGATGTTTAACGGTGTGGCCATCATTAGTGATAACTAAAGGGATTAAAGAGGTTCGCCCATGGTGTATAGTTCCGACTCAAGACTCTTAGGTGTGGTGATGAGCATATGCATTGTGCGAGCGAGCATGTACATTTTGTAAACATGAATGAACTGTGATTGATTTTGAATGAATGAAATGTGATTGATTTACGAGCATCTGTTAACTGTTAATAATTGAGTATGGTAATGGGTGAGATTTGGAACATTATCTGCCTTTATATAAAATTGAATGTGATTTCTCACCGTACTTGTCTTGTTGTTTTCTTTTAGGTCAACGTTGAGGGCACTCATTGTGCCAAGTTTTGAAAAGGTGGGGTCTTGCTCTTATTTGTGTGATGTCGATGACTTTAGTTTTCTCGATTATAATGTTTAGATCTAAAACCTCTTTGAAAACTTTGTGCCTACCTTTTAATTATAATGCGAAGCTTTTATCCTTAATACAAATTGTGCTTGTTGGTTTAAACTATTACCTTGTCTTCATTTTATTTACTTGATTATTTTAATTTAAGTATTTGGGGTAGAAGGGTGTCACACATTCCACAATATATCTATAATTACAAATATTCTAATTTTTTAATCACAGATTCTAATTAAATAAGGAAATAAATCATAAAATATAAAAGAAGAAAAAATCCTAAGATATCATCTAGGATATCTAAAATATTCTAAGAATTTGTTTAGATAAATTTTTCATAAGCACATATAGAAAAAAAAATAATGAAGAAAAATTGACATAAGTTTCTCCATAAGCAAAAAGTAGCTTATGCATAAGTTAAATTGACATATGACATTAGTTTTTTTTAGAGAAGTTAATATGAGAGCTTTTACAAATTAGTTTATGCATAAGCTAATTTGAGTTTATGGAAAAATTGATTTCATTTTTCTTTTTATTTTTTTCTACCTATAAATGTTTTTGGAGAAATTTACCTAAACTTGTCCTAAGATATAAAAATGATATCATCAAACATTTATTTGATTTTCTAACATTGCTCATCCTCAATTTACTCCATTTTTAGTTTATATTTCATAATATCTAAATATAATGCAAGACAATTACATCCTATAATATATATATATATATATATATATATATATATATATATATATATATATATATATATATATATATATATATATATATATATATATATATATAATTATAAATTTGTTGAATATTATCTATTTTTGAATTCTTGGTAGCATTCTGTCCACGCAAAACAAACACTCATGTAATTCTTTGTTCTTAATCATTATAAATTTGTTAAACATTATCTCTTTTTTTAATTTTATTTTCTCACTTCTATTTTTTTCTTTTCCATTCTTATTAGGTAACTGAATTTTTTTAATTCACATACTCTCATCCCCAATGTATTTCTAGATATTAACATTGTAACATACTTGTTTTAATATAAAAAACACATTTTTAACAATTTTTTATTAATTGAAATTCATGTAAATCATATTATTACATTCTAATGTTTACAAATTTAAAAATCAATTATAATAAATATATGTATAATTAATTTAAAAGAACATGAATTCAAATTTTATAAAAATTAATAATGAAATTATCAATTTAAGAAATTAAAAGAAATTCTAAATAAATATATTCTAATTTAATTTTTAGAAATAAATTAATATTGATAATAATGTTTAGATCTAAAACCTCTTTGAAAACTTTGTGCCTACCTTTTAATTATAATGTGAAGCTTTTATCCTTAATACGAATTGTGCTTGTTGGTTTTAACTATTACCTTGTCTTCATTCTATTTACTTGATTATTTTAATTTAAGTATTTGGGGTAGAAAGAGATTGTCACACATTCCACAATATATCTATAATTACAAATATTCTAATTTTTTAATCACGGATTCTAATTAAATAAGGAAATAAATCATAAAATACAAAAGAAGAAAAAAATCCTAAGATATCATCTAGGATATCTAAAATATTCTAAGAATTTGTTTAGATAAATTTTTTTCATAAGCACATATAGAAAGAAAAAATAATGAAGAAAAATTGACATAAGTTTCTCCATAAGCAAAAAGTAGCTTATGCATAAGTTAAATTGACATATGACATTAGTTTTTTTTAGAGAAGTTAATACGAGAGCTTTTACAAATTAGTTTATGCATAAGCTAATTTGAGTTTATGGAAAAATTGATTTCATTTTTCTTTCTATTTTTTTCTACCTATAAATGTTTTTGGAGAAATTTACCTAAACTTGTCCTAAGATATAAAAATATATCATCAAACATTTATTTGATTTTCTAACATTGCTCATCCTCAATTTACTCCATTTTTAGTTTATATTTCATAATATCTAAATATAATGCAAGACAATTACATCCTATAATATATATATATATATATATATATATATATAATTATAAATTTGTGGAATATTATCTATTTTTGAATTCTTGGTAGCATTCTGTCCACGCAAAACAAACACTCATGTAATTCTTTGTTCTTAATCATTATAAATTTGTTAAACATGATCTCATTTTTTAATTTTATTTTCTTACTTCTATTTTTTTCTTTTCCATTCTTATTAGGTAACTGAATTTTTTTAATTCACATACTCTCATCCCCAATGTATTTCTAGATATTAACATTGTAACATACTTGTTTTAATATAAAAAACACATTTTTAACAATTTTTTATTAATTGAAATTCATGTAAATCATATTATTACATTCTAATGTTTACAAATTTAAAAATCAATTATAATAAATATATGTATAATTAATTTAAAAGAACTTGAATTCAAATTTTATAAAAATTAATAATGAAATTATCAATTTAAGAAATTAAAAGAAATTCTAAATAAATATATTCTAATTTAATTTTTAGAAATAAATTAATATTGATAAACAACCTTTGTGATGTTAGTGTATTATTGAATTTGAAAAATCAAAACTAAATTTTAAACACTTAGTTATATATATATATTTTATTTTGTACATGATACATATTGAATATTTTATTTTTAAAATTTTCAATTTAAATAATAAATAAATTGAAAAAGAAATTAATGTTAATTAACAAGACCAAGCGTCTGGTTAATATTTCAACACTATTAATTAAGAAATATTTAATATATTTTATTTATCTAAAAACTAAATATTAAAAATAAATTATTTTACCAGCCTAGTAAAAAATATTTTTTAACATTTACTGACAATAACCTTAAAATTTATTTTTTAACACAAACTTAATTATAAAATAAAGATCTATATCAAATTACTGAAATTTCTCACTTCAATTTTAAAATTGTATTTTTTAATATTTGAATCTTGACAGCTTAAGACTTTAATTCTAACACTTGCGTGGATCGTTGATATTTTAATAACAATGTAAAAATATTATTATTATACAAATTTTAAGTAAATATTGCTAAAAGCTTTAGATTTATTTCAAATAAAATGTACAGAAACTTTTCAAAAGCATAGATATCAAACACTATTTTATACCATCTTATATCATATATCTGTTTTAATTAATGGTATTTTTTTTATAAGATTGTTTAGTATCAATTAAATATATCTATTTTTAAAAGATCAGATAAAATATTCTATTACAAACACACGTGTAAATAAAGTTGATATTTTTTTGTATATTTTTTCTTCATCAAACTTAATATTGTAATAAAAATCAAAAAATAATATATATATATATATATATATATATATATATATATATATATATATATATATATATATATATATATATATATATACACTACATAGAGAGACACCATAATATTCCTACATAATTTCATCCTCACTCAATCAACATAATCTTTGAAAAAAAAATACTTACAAATAAAAAAAATATTACAAATACTTTTGACCATACCTATGACTTTGAGTATCTAGGGAATGGTGGAGGTTTTCTTTAGAGTTAAGGTGGATGATGTAAAAACACATAATGAGATTTTTCTCAAACCTTTATTATTGTTCCGATGAATTTTTCAATATATGAATTTGTATAATTGAATTGAGAAGAGTCATTAAGGTGGAAGAGACAATTTACTTATTTGAATGTTATAATTTGTTTTTTAAAGATATCTATTTTGAAAAAATTAAAGATATCTATTTGAGAAAAAAAATAGTCATGACATTGTTAAGTGCCTAATACTCTTTGTTACTTAACATGTAAATATATTTTTTAAAACACTTACAAATATAACTTTAAATAAATAAAATAAGTAAATTAATTTTAAATAATACTTTAATGATATTATAATAATGTAACAATAATATATCTTTAACTAAATGAAAATCTTATTATCAAATTTAGACAAAGAAAATTTATAATAATTATTCTGTGATTTTTTTCATGATTTGAGGCTCTTGTGTGCAATTATGAAACTGGGTGAAATTCAATGGTATTTTATGTGCGTTTCAGTGCTTTATGATTAATGATATATAATAATGATGGTTAAATTAATATGGTTGGGTATGATTGTGGACTGTGCGAATGATGTATAAATAAATCATGAGAATAAGAGTGTAGATGAGAATGCATTGAGCATGGACATGAGAGGCATGAGATGCATGAGCAGCCAGACGTGGCTATAATACCCTGGCCATATGTGGTGTTTAACAGGGGACTAATGATGGGACAATCATATGCATGAGCCACAGGTGGTTTTTAACCATGCTGCACGCCGGTCATAGGGGGTGTTTAACGGTTGTGTGGAATATCTTTGCAGAGGGCCATAGGTGGTGTTTAACTATGCGACACACCGGCCCATACGGGATGTTTAACGGTGTGGCCATCATTAGTGATAACTAAAGGGATTAAAGAGGTTCGCCCATGGTGTATAGTTCCGACTCAAGACTCTTAGGTGTGGTGATGAAAGCATATGCATTGTCTTGAACGAGCATGTACATTTTTGTAAACATGAATGAACTGTGATTGATTTTGAATGAATGAAATGTGATTGATTTACGAGCATCTGTTAACTGTTAATAATTGAGTATGGTAATGGGTGAGATTTGGAACATTATCTGCCTTTATATAAAATTGAATGTGATTTCTCACCGTACTTGTCTTGTTGTTTTCTTTTAGGTCAACGTTGAGGGCACTCATTGTGCCAAGTTTTGAAAAGGTGGGGTCTTGCTCTTATTTGTGTGATGTCGATGACTTTAGTTTTCTCGATTATAATGTTTAGATCTAAAACCTCTTTGAAAACTTTGTGCCTACCTTTTAATTATAATGCGAAGCTTTTATCCTTAATACAAATTGTGCTTGTTGGTTTAAACTATTACCTTGTCTTCATTTTATTTACTTGATTATTTTAATTTAAGTATTTGGGGTAGAAGGGTGTCACACATTCCACAATATATCTATAATTACAAATATTCTAATTTTTTAATCACAGATTCTAATTAAATAAGGAAATAAATCATAAAATATAAAAGAAGAAAAAAATCCTAAGATATCATCTAGGATATCTAAAATATTCTAAGAATTTGTTTAGATAAATTTTTTCATAAGCACATATAGAAAGAAAAAATAATGAAGAAAAATTGACATAAGTTTCTCCATAAGCAAAAAGTAGCTTATGCATAAGTTAAATTGACATATGACATTAGTTTTTTTTTAGAGAAGTTAATATGAGAGCTTTTACAAATTAGTTTATGCATAAGCTAATTTGAGTTTATGGAAAAATTGATTTCATTTTTCTTTTTATTTTTTTCTACCTATAAATGTTTTTGGAGAAATTTACCTAAACTTGTCCTAAGATATAAAAATGATATCATCAAACATTTATTTGATTTTCTAACATTGCTCATCCTCAATTTACTCCATTTTTAGTTTATATTTCATAATATCTAAATATAATGCAAGACAATTATATATATATATAATATATATATATATATATATATAATTATAAATTTATTGAATATTATCTATTTTTATAATTATTGGTAGCATTCTGTCCACATAAAACAAACACTCATGTAATTCTTTGTTCTTAATCATTATAAATTTGTTAAACATTATCTTTTTTTTAATTTTATTTTCTCACTTCTATTTTTTTTCTTTTCCATTCTTATTAGGTAACTGAATTTTTTTAATTCACATACTCTCATCCCCAATGTATTTCTAGATATTAACATTGTAACATACTTGTTTTAATATAAAAAACACATTTTTAACAATTTTTTATTAATTGAAATTCATGTAAATCATATTATTACATTCTAATGTTTACAAATTTAAAAATCAATTATAATAAATATATGTATAATTAATTTAAAAGAACATGAATTCAAATTTTATAAAAATTAATAATGAAATTATCAATTTAAGAAATTAAAAGAAATTCTAAATAAATATATTCTAATTTAATTTTTAGAAATAAATTAATATTGATAATAATGTTTAGATCTAAAACCTCTTTGAAAACTTTGTGCCTACCTTTTAATTATAATGTGAAGCTTTTATCCTTAATACGAATTGTGCTTGTTGGTTTTAACTATTACCTTGTCTTCATTCTATTTACTTGATTATTTTAATTTAAGTATTTGGGGTAGAAGGGTGTCACACATTCCACAATATATCTATAATTACAAATATTCTAATTTTTTAATCACGGATTCTAATTAAATAAGGAAATAAATCATAAAATACAAAAGAAGAAAAAAATCCTAAGATATCATCTAGGATATCTAAAATATTCTAAGAATTTGTTTAGATAAATTTTTTCATAAGCACATATAGAAAGAAAAAATAATGAAGAAAAATTGACATAAGTTTCTCCATAAGCAAAAAGTAGCTTATGCATAAGTTAAATTGACATATGACATTAGTTTTTTTTAGAGAAGTTAATACGAGAGCTTTTACAAATTAGTTTATGCATAAGCTAATTTGAGTTTATGGAAAAATTGATTTCATTTTTCTTTCTATTTTTTTCTACCTATAAATGTTTTTGGAGAAATTTACCTAAACTTGTCCTAAGATATAAAAATATATCATCAAACATTTATTTGATTTTCTAACATTGCTCATCCTCAATTTACTCCATTTTTAGTTTATATTTCATAATATCTAAATATAATGCAAGACAATTACATCCTATAATATATATATATATATATATATATATATAATTATAAATTTGTGGAATATTATCTATTTTTGAATTCTTGGTAGCATTCTGTCCACGCAAAACAAACACTCATGTAATTCTTTGTTCTTAATCATTATAAATTTGTTAAACATGATCTCATTTTTTAATTTTATTTTCTTACTTCTATTTTTTTCTTTTCCATTCTTATTAGGTAACTGAATTTTTTTAATTCACATACTCTCATCCCCAATGTATTTCTAGATATTAACATTGTAACATACTTGTTTTAATATAAAAAACACATTTTTAACAATTTTTTATTAATTGAAATTCATGTAAATCATATTATTACATTCTAATGTTTACAAATTTAAAAATCAATTATAATAAATATATGTATAATTAATTTAAAAGAACTTGAATTCAAATTTTATAAAAATTAATAATGAAATTATCAATTTAAGAAATTAAAAGAAATTCTAAATAAATATATTCTAATTTAATTTTTAGAAATAAATTAATATTGATAAACAACCTTTGTGATGTTAGTGTATTATTGAATTTGAAAAATCAAAACTAAATTTTAAACACTTAGTTATATATATATATTTTATTTTGTACATGATACATATTGAATATTTTATTTTTAAAATTTTCAATTTAAATAATAAATAAATTGAAAAAGAAATTAATGTTAATTAACAAGACCAAGCGTCTGGTTAATATTTCAACACTATTAATTAAGAAATATTTAATATATTTTATTTATCTAAAAACTAAATATTAAAAATAAATTATTTTACCAGCCTAGTAAAAATATTTTTTAACATTTACTGACAATAACCTTAAAATTTATTTTTTAACACAAACTTAATTATAAAATAAAGATCTATATCAAATTACTGGAAATTTCTCACTTCAATTTTAAAATTGTATTTTTTAATATTTGAATCTTGACAGCTTAAGACTTTAATTCTAACACTTGCGTGGATCGTTGATATTTTAATAACAATGTAAAAATATTATTATTATACAAATTTTAAGTAAATATTGCTAAAAGCTTTAGATTTATTTCAAATAAAATGTACAGAAACTTTTCAAAAGCATAGATATCAAACACTATTTTATACCATCTTATATCATATATCTGTTTTAATTAATGGTATTTTTTTATAAGATTGTTTAGTATCAATTAAATATATCTATTTTTTAAAAGATCAGATAAAATATTCTATTACAAACACACGTGTAAATAAAGTTGATATTTTTTTTGTATATTTTTTTCTTCATCAAACTTAATATTGTAATAAAAAATCAAAAAATATATATATATATATATATATATATATATATATATATATATATATATATATATATATATATATATATATACACTACATAGAGAGACACCATAATATTCCTACATAATTTCATCCTCACTCAATCAACATAATCTTTGAAAAAAAATACTTACAAAAAAAAAAATATTACAAATACTTTTGACCATACCTATGACTTTGAGTATCTAGGGAATGGTGGAGGTTTTCTTTAGAGTTAAGGTGGATGATGTAAAAACACATAATGAGATTTTTCTCAAACCTTTATTATTGTTCCCGATGAATTTTTCAATATATGAATTTGTATAATTGAATTGAGAAGAGTCATTAAGGTGGAAGAGACAATTTACTTATTTGAATGTTATAATTTGTTTTTTAAAGATATCTATTTTGAAAAAATTAAAGATATCTATTTGAGAAAAAAAATAGTCATGACATTGTTAAGTGCCTAATACTCTTTGTTACTTAACATGTAAATATATTTTTTAAAACACTTACAAATATAACTTTAAATAAATAAAATAAGTAAATTAATTTTAAATAATACTTTAATGATATTATAATAATGTAACAATAATATATCTTTAACTAAATGAAAATCTTATTATCAAATTTAGACAAAGAAAATTTATAATAATTATTCTGTGATTTTTTTAATAAGTATCAGGTAAGACTATATTGTATCTTTTAACAACTTGTGATTCTAAAAAATGTAATTTGATATAATTGCAGAGGCAGTGGATATTATTAAGATAAAAAAATAAATTTAGTTTTTAATCAATCTAAATAAATATAGATACATGCACATCCAATAATATTTGATATTTTGAGTGAGAATAAAAATAAAAAAGAAAGAAAAAATATAAATATAATATATAATATGATATAATAAGAGAAAAAACTAGCAGATAAGTATTTATAATATATTAGTGAATCTAAACAAAGAATGTATATCTTCAAGCAAGATTTATTTTTTGAATACAAGAGACACTATAAAATAGTTGATTAACATTGTTTCATAACCAGGATTTCCAAGAAAGGAAACAGCTTTCCAGAAATAGAGACCATGAACCACCCGCATAGTTCAATCGTGACACGATCGGTATGGTCTTGGAACCTTGAAGCGGAGTTTGAGTTAATTCGCTCTGTCATCACCTCGTTCCCTCTCATATCAATGGATAGTGAGTTTCCCGGCGTCATCGTTCCGAACAATCCTGCTTTTCGAAAAGCAGAAGATAATTACGCTGTATTGAAAGCTAATGTGAATTGCTTGCACCTAATCCAAGTTGGTCTCACCCTTTCAGACAGTGAGGGCAACCTCCCCAATCTTGGAACCTCTAACCACTTCATTTGGGAATTCAACTTCCGCGACTTTGATGTTACACGTGACCTCTACGCCCCTGATTCCATCGCGTTTCTCCGTCGTCAAGGCATTGATTTTGAGATGAACCGTAGATTTGGAATTGATACTGTGCGTTTTGCACAGCTCATGAAGTATTCAGGATTGGTGTGCAACAATAACATTCAGTGGATTACTTTTCAAGGTGCTTATGATTTTGGTTACCTAGTGAAGGTACTCACCGGTCGTGCCTTACCCAAGGACCGAGACTATTTTTTGCGGCTCGTAAAGGCTTTCTTTGGAGTCGGAGTGTATGATGTAAAACATTTGGTGAGGTTCTCTCCAAACCTTTACGGTGGTTTGGACCGAATTTGTCATTCTTTGAATTTGGAGCGTGCCTCAGATAGTTTACTCACTTTGCTTGCTTTTAGAAAAATTAAAGATATCTATTTTCACAAAGAAAATGATTCTAGTATGATCAACTATGCTGGTGTTTTGTATGGCCTTGAGCTTCTTTGATTTTCATACCAATATAATTTTAACATTTTCCTTACCAAGTTTGTTAATTTTATTTCACCCTTACATTTATTTTTCCAAAGGACGAAAATTTGAACTATTTATTGCGAATGCATACAAACAGTTTCGTTCTTGCTTGTATGGAAGGTATAAGCTAGGAAAAAATATTTACATCTTCTGCAGATTCGTTTCTGGTATTAATATTTATGTAATGACGTGATATTTACTAGAAAGTACAGTGTGGACGTATATTAGTGACTGTTCATTCTCATTCATATAGCTGTTTGTCTTAAAATAATAAAATAAAATTTAAAATTTAGATTTTATATAAAAAAAACTGAGAAATATCGATTATAGTGGAGTTTTGGAGTGTCTCCCATCGCTGTTGGGCTAGGCCCGTCTTGGTCCAACGCTTTTATTGCACACATGATTTGCATACTTTGTGCAATAAAAATTCAACTTCTTAGTAACAGAAATTTAATGTAAAGAAAACAAGATAAAAGCCTGAATCATCATCGGGACAATTCTTTTTCGCTTTACTTATTTATTTACTTACCTTTTATTCTATTTTTTATATTATGAAATTATGTGCGTATTCGATTTATATTTTTGTGATAATTTAAAAAAAAATCATGATTATAAATACTAATGAAATTAGAACGAAAGGAAATATTTAAGATTAGCTACTTATGACTTTCCCTTTTAAAAATTGATGAAGATTATAGACGAAAAGTAAAAATTAATTAAAATTCAAGATTTTAATGATAGATGCTTCGAATACACTTTTTTTATGTTGAGTATATATTGAACACGAAGTTCTTGCTGCAGTGACACGTTGGAACTTTGGGATGCAAAGTATCCGGTGCAAAATCTGGATTATTATGCATAAATGCATTGTTTCAGTTAATTGCCTGCACTTTTGAATTGTGATGTATGTATATAGAGGAGCTGCATTGAGCTTTTTATTCTGTTACTCATCTCATCCGGAAGAGGAAACATAAAGAAAGGGGGGGAAACTAGAGGAGAAAACCTGCTGTTGTTGATATAGTTGTATGAATTGCTGCCTATAGGCATGAATTATGTCCATCATATTCCATTTTTATGCGTCCAATTTGTCTGGGGACTATGCACTGCCAACATGTTTTCCTAAGACTTGTTATGCCACAAAAGGTAGATAGGAAACATAAGGGAATCTAGTTTTATATAATAAATAAAATATAATTTTATAACGAACATTATTGATAAAAAAAATTTGAATTGCTTGATTGAGTCGATTTGACCAAAAAAACTTATTTATAAGTAAAAAAAATTCAGCTTATCACAAAACTTGAAGACTGATGGGAACCAATTTAAGCGATCAAAAACTAGTGATGAAGAATCAGTTTTAACGAATTGTTTTTACTTTTTTTCTTCTAATTAGTATGTTTGCTCATGTATCCACATATTCATTACTAAAATGGCTTGTAAATATAATAAGTTGGTATAATATGTCAATTTTATCCATATAGGTATGGATGTTATATAGATGAAAAGGTAACAATTAATTTTAAACAATAAATCTAAAATAAATTAACTAAAGAGAAAATATGTTCTATATTCAACATTGAACATTTAAGTTATTTTATATTTTCATTTATAAATTTGTTGATTTTTATAATAATTATGATTTTTTATTAGTCGATAGTATAAAAGTTTTAAACTTGATAGCCTAAAAAAAAATTACTTTTGAATTTGAAGGATTAAAAGAACTATTTTTAAATTTGAAGGATTAAAATAATTATTTTTTAAATTTGAGGGATTAACAAAATTATTTTTAAATTCAAAAGACAAAAGAATTATTTTTAAATTTAATAGATAGAAAAGAAATTTGACCAAAATTAACAAATTTATAGATTTAGAATGTAGAATTTGAAATAGTTCAATAAATTTGTGATATGCAAATCTAATTTAGATATTATGGATTTTGAAGGAAATGTAATTGGGAAAGTAATATTCGTAGAACATTTATTACTTTAATTTCAGTTACAAACAACTAGTAGATTCTTAAATATTCTAATTTAATTTGGATTAAATTGTAAAATTTAAAATTACACAATTATATATGTTTTACATTAAATGTTTTATATAATTAAATTTAATATGAATGATTATAATTTTTTTTTTTATTATAAGTTTATTTTTTTTATTATATTTTTTATTTTTTTATTTTTTATTTTTTTATAGATTTATATTCACTTTTGCTTTTTTGCTTTTAATCAAATTAAACATTATTTTTTTATTTTCTTCGAATGGATATTCATATATACAATACACGTGTAACATAATGATTTGAATTCTTGTTATATGTCAATAAATAATTGGTTTAACTAAGTAACTTGGAAAAGAAGTAAAGTTTATTTAGCACATCTTATTATAGTTGGAACGGTTCTAAAAAAAGAATTTTTTTTATAATTAATTATTGTTGTTATAAATGATAATGGAATATGTAAATTAAGATTTATATTCATATATTAAGTATGAGGATAATTAAAGATAAGCTTATTTTATTTATATGTAAAAGAAATTAAAATAAAAGGTAGAAAAACATAAATTATTTAATTTTAATAATAATCAGAGAAGGTTATATTATATTTTTTAACGGTACGTGTTCTTTAATAATATTATTTGTCAGAATTGTAGGAATTAAAATTTAAAGATAACGGATATTATTAAGACAGAAAATACAATAAATTTACTTTTCAATCAATCTAAACAAAAATGCATATACATCTAATAATATTTGATATTTTGAGTAAGAATAAAAATAAAAAAGAAAAAGAAAATATAAATATAATATATAAGATACGATAAAAAATATCAGGCAGATAAGTATTTGTAATATATTATTCAATCTAAACAAATAATGTATATCTTAGGGGCAAGATTGATTAATTTTCTGAATAGAAAAAGACACTATAAAATAGTTCATTAACTTTCTTGTTGGTAACCAGGATTTCTAAGAAAAAGAAACACTTTTGTAGGCTGTGAAAGGTACGACCATGAACCTCCCGCATCGTTCCATCTTGACACGATCAGTGTGGTCTTGGAATCTTGAAGCGGAGTTTGAGTTAATCCGCTCCATCATCACCTCTTTTCCTCTCATATCAATGGACACTGAGTTTCCCGGCGTCATCGTTCACTCCAATCGTACTTTTCGGAAACCAGGACATAATTACACCGTCTTGAAAGCTAATGTGGATTGCTTGCACCTAATCCAAGTTGGTCTCACCTTTTCAGACAGTGAGGGCAACCTCCCCAATCTTGGAACCTCTGATCACTTCATTTGGGAATTCAACTTCTGTGATTTTGATGTTACACGTGACCTCCACGCGCCTGATTCCATCGCGCTCCTCCGTCGTCAAGGCATTGATTTTGCGATGAATAGTAGATTTGGAGTTGACACTGTGCGTTTTGCGGAACTGATGAAGTATTCGGGATTGGTGTGCAACAATAACATTCAGTGGATTACTTTTCACAGTGCCTACGATTTTGGTTTCCTAGTGAAGGCGCTCACCCGTCGTGTCTTACCTGAGGAAGGGGACTATTTTTTGCAACTCGTAAAGGTTTTCTTTGGAGTCAGAGTGTATGACGTAAAACACTTGATGAGGTTCTGCCCAAACCTTTATGGCGGTTTGGATCGGATTTGCCAATCTTTGAATTTGGAGCGTGTAGTTGGAAAGAGCCATCAAGCAGGATCCGACAGTTTACTCACTTTGCATGCTTTTAAAAAAATTAAAGATATCTATTTTGATAAAGAAAACGATTTTAGTATGATGAAATATGCTGGTGTCTTGTATGGTATTGAGGTTGTTTGATTTTCATATATTATACATTTCTTCCTTTTAAATATAACTTGAACATTTTGTTTATCATGTTTTTGAATTCTATTGCACCTTTACCTTTTTGCTTCTTCTTCCAAGTTTAGTGTAAACGTTTTTTTTTTTTTTTCTGACTGATTAAGATGAATAGATGGAAATAGGTATTTTAAAGCTAATAAGTGTAATTAATTAATTTTTATTGTATTAATACATGTAGTTAGATTTTCTTGGCTTTAGGGAATACTTTAGATTTTGCTTTTACAGCCTACGCAGGAATCAGTTGTAGGTGCCCTTTTCCCGTCAAAGCAGGGGCTGAACTAGAAAAAATCAGGTTCGGGTGTAACATATATCTATATATAATAAAATAATTTAGAAAGAGAAAGTAAATTTGTTCTATTTCGAGCGATCGTATCGAAAAAGTTCCACTTTTGTTTGAATGGAAGCTCTTCTGCAGATTCGTTTTTGGTATTAATAATGTAATGATGTGATATTCACTAGAAAGAAAGTACAGCATGGATGTGTATTCAGTTTCATTCATAAAACTATTTGTGTTAAAAGAGGAAAAAAGTGGGGTTAGACCCTGTCACTTGGCTTCAATCCTTTGTGGTTGAGACTTTTTTTACTCCCCTGGTAAATCATATTCTTCTGTCTAAGATATATTTCTGCCCAGATTTCTTTAACTGAATAAAAAAAAGTAAGATGTTTATTGTCTAATCTGTTTTAAAAATGAGAGAAAGTAGATTATTTAAAATATACATAAAAGTTTGAAGATAACATAATTATTTAAAAAAAATCTATTTTCTACCTAATTTTATTTCCACTCATGTCAAAGAGTCGAAAAAAAAATATATGTTTCCAATCTAACATACTAATTATCAATTAGATTTTATTACCGATTAAGAATAAGTGATATTTGAAATAGATGTATATATTGATATATTATATTTTTATTTATTATCGAACTCGTTTTTATATTACATTAAAATTTTTAATAAATCTCAATTCACCATCTAGATCTTGGATTGGATCGAGTAGATTTGTTAAAAATGTTTTTAAAAATATATTAAAATAAATAATTTATAAGTTGATTCACCAAATAAATAAATAAATAAAAATAATTTATACATAATGATCCAGTTATAATAATGTATTCTTTCTAAATTATTTTAATATAAATATTTTTAAAAAAATTTAAATCATTATCTTGAGTTAAATAAATGAAATGTAAAACAACAAAATAACATAAAGTTTATAATAATTTACAAAACATTATGTCTAACAAAATAATCTATAAAAAATTCAACAATAAAAATTAGTTCATTAGGGGGTTAACCCAATGTGTACGTTCACTTATTCGATTGACGGATTATGCTGGAGTGATTATGTAAATAGAAGAATTCAATTATTCACTCAATTTATTTTCGTGAACTAAATGGACAAACTTTTTTTATTCAACTCATTCAATATTCCTATGTATATTTGTTCCATAGACACAACTATAATTTAAACATTTTAGGAACAAATTTAGCTCCAAAATAGATATATATGAAGCATTTACTATCCTGATTTTGAAGATAAACAATGAAAAAATTCTTAAAAGTTCTAAGATGACATTTCTAATGAAAGTTACTTAGCTACATTGTGGGACATCATTTAGCTCATCATTTATTTACTAATAATTACAAGTAATAAAATACCAGAAATTTCTACATGTAAACATCACACGAAACATAAAAATTCACATTCGATTATATCACCTCGTCTTAATTAAACCTACTAATAACACATCAAATGTCAATTTAAATAACAAATAAGGTTAAGATTAATAGTCATGATTACAAAGTTATCTCGATGTAACATCATATCAAGAATTAAAATATTAAAATCTAAAAAGATAAATTAAAGGCAAAATAATAAAGGACCTCAACTAAATTCTCAACACTATTCATCCCTCTATGGTTGGTCATACCAGTGTAGAATAATAATCTAGAAGCATGTAAGACACTACTTGGCTTGCATTGTGTTTTTTGACCCATGAGATCGGTCATGACCATTAAGATTTTTGTAACAGGTAGTCCCAAAAGGTTTGGTGACTTTATTACACCTCAATTTCATTAAACGATGTAATGTGCTACAAACTCTAGTCACTAAGTAGTCTAGGGGTAACATTATTCATCCCTTTATGGTTGGTCATGCCACTCTAAAATAATAATGTCTAGAAGCATGTAAGACACTACTTGGCTTGCATCGTGTTTCTTGACCTATGAGATTAGTCACGACTATTAAAATTTTTGTACCAAGTAGCCCAAGTAGCCCAAGAAAGTTTGGTGACTTTATTATGTGACAACCTTCTATCCCGAATACTTAAATTAAAATAATCAAGTAAATAAAATGAAATAAGATGAAGACAGGGTAATAGTTAAAACCAAAAGCACAATTTGTATTAAGAATAAAAGGTTCACATGATAGTTAAAAGGTGGTACAAGTTTTCAAGGAGGTTTTAGATCTAAACATTATAATTGAGAAAACTAAAGTCATCATCATCTTTAAAATAAGTCAGTCAAACATCAAGGCATAGAGCAACTATTCTAACTTCTAGAACCCCAATGTCACATTAATTAGAGCAAGACCCCGCCTTTTAAAAACTTGACACCATGAGTGTCCTCAACGTTACCTAAAAGAAAACAACAAGAGAAATTACAGTGAGAAATCGCATTCAATCATATATAAAGACAGATAATGTCCCAAATCTCACCCATTACCGTACTCAATTACTAATAGAGTTAATAGATGCTCATATATCATTCACATTTCATTCATTCAAAATCAATCACATTTCATTCATTCAAAATCAATCACATTTCATTCATTCAAAATCAATCACAGTTCATTCATGTTTACAAAATGCACATGCTCGCACAATGCATATGCTTACCACCACACTTAAGAGGCTCGAGTTGGAACTCCACACCCTGGGCGAACCTCCTCAATCCCCTTAGTTATCACTAATGATGACCACACCATTAAACACCCCGTATGGGCCGGTGTGTCGCATAATTAAACACCACCTATGGCCCGTGCGAAGACATTCCACACAACTGTTAAACACCACCTATGGCCGGCGTGCAGCATGGTTAAACACTACCTGTGGCTCATGCATATGATTGTCCCCCATCATTAGTGCCTCTGTTAAAACCACATATGGCCAGGGTATTATAGCCACGTCTGATTTCTCATGTATCTCACGCCTCTCATGTCCATGCTCAATGCATTCTCATCCTCACTCTTATTCTCATGATTTGTTTATACATCATTCACACAGTCCACAATCATACCCAACCATATTAATTTAACCATCATTATTATAAATCATTCATCAGAAAGCACAGAAACGCACATAAAACACCATTGAATTTTACCCAGTTTCATCATTGCACACAAGAGTCTCAAATCATGAACAACCATAAACAACACAAGAATCAAGTAATTTGGGCAATTAATCATAGTTTTCCAACAAAAATCACACTAGGATAAGATGTTAATCAGACCACAGAACATATTGGCGAATCTTTTCTACCGATTAAAATATTTTTAAAACATAATAATCAAATAAAATTGAGAATTTAGATCCTAGAGGGACGTAGGGATTGCCCTCACTATCCGTACACTCTCGCATTCATATATAATCAAACTCATCTCCCCCGTACCTTAGATGCGAAGAATAGTGATGATCTGATGCGGATCTAGGACGGTCTGAACACCCTAGCTCCTCTTCCTTGCAGGTCGGCGTTCTCTCTCCTCTAGGTCTTGCTCTCTGACGCGTAAAACACCAATTCGGGTAAACTGATTACCCCTGTCTAATATTCTAGCTGGGTCGGGTCTTGACCCGATCGTCAGTCCCCCGTTAATTCAATTAATTAAATTAATAAATGAAATAATTTAGATAAAGCCTCATTAGTTTATAAAATCATTAACCTCTTTATTAAAATAAAATTGATAATAATAATAATAATGTAATTAATTTCTAAAAATAATTAAATAAGTTTTAGGATGTTACATATTACACCTCAATTTCATTAAACGATGCATGACACGTAACTCGTTTGTTATTCTTTTAAAAATTAGGCCCATGAGAGTCATGATCACTTCTTATAGGCTAAGTATTTCATCTCACAACTTATCACAATTAGTGAGTATCATAATTAGTATCACCCTTGTTTCTCATAATGTAGGTCACTCACTTAACAAATATCACTTGGACTTTATCCTTGTCATCTTGTAGACTAGGTCACTTGTCAAAATCACTATTGTTGAAAGAGAAAAAAAATGCAAAACATGTTTAAGCTGTATGTTTAGACTATACAAAGAAGTTTGTTTTACAGACTTAATGCAATAGATATAAATAAATATAGGAGATAATATTCCTATTTACATTCCCCAATATATTTATAATTACAAATATTTTAATTTTTTAATCACGGATTCTAATTAAATAAGAAAATAAATCATAAAATACAAAAGAAGAAAAAAAAAATCCTAAGATATCATCTAGGATATCTAAAATATTCTAAGAATCTGTTTAGATAAATTTATTCATAAGCACGTATAGAAAGGAAAAATAGTGAAGAAAAATTGACATAAGTTTCTCCATAAGCAAAAAACAGCTTATGCATAAGTTAAAAGTAATTTATGCATAAGTTAAAAGTTTGTTTTTTTTAGAGAAGTTAATATGAGAGATTTTACAAATTAGTTTATGCATAAGCTAATTTGAGCTTATGGAAAAATTGATTTCATTTTACTTTCTATTTTTTTCTTCCTATAAATATTTATAGAGACATTTACCTAAACAGGTCCTAAGATATAAATATGATATCATCAAACATTTATTTGATTTTCTAACAACGCTCATCCTCATTTTACTTCATTTTTAGTTTATATTTCATAATATCTAAATATAATGCAAGACAATTACATCCTAATATATATATATATATATATATATATATATATATATATATATATATATATATATATATATATATATATATATATATATAAATATATATATATATATAATTATAATTATAAATTTTTTAAACATTTATTTTTTAATTCTTGATAGCATTCTGTCCACGCAAAACAAACATTCATTCATGTAATTCTTGTTCTTAATCATTATAAATTTGTTAAACATTATCTCATTTTTTAATTTTATTTTCTTACTTCTATTTTTTTCTTTTCCATTCCTTATTAGGTAACTGAATTTTTTTAATTCACAAAGTCTCATCCCTAATGTATTTCTAGATATTAACATTGTAACATACTTGTTTTAATATAAAAAACACATGAACAATATTTTATTAATTGAAATTCATGTAAATCATATTATTACATTCTAATGTTTACAAATTTAAAAATCAATTATAATAAATATATGTATAATTAATTTAAAAGAACTTGAATTCAAATATTATAAAAATTAATAATGAAATTATCAATTTAAGAAATTAAAAAAAATCTAAATAAATATATTCTAATTTAATTTTTAGAAATAAATTAATATTGATAAACAACCTTTGTGATGTTAGGGTATTATTGAATTTGAAAAATCGAAACTAAATTTTAAACACTGATATATATATATATATATATATATATATATATATATATATATATATATATATATATATATATATATATATATATATATTTAATACATGATATATATTGAATATTTTATTTTTAAAATTTTCAATTTAAATAATAAATAAATTGAAAAAGAAATTAATGTTAATTAACAAGACCAAGCTTCTGGTTAATATTTCAACACTATTAATTAAGAAATATTTAATATATTTTATTTATCTAAAAACTAAATATTAAAAATAAATTATTTTACCAGCCTAGTAAAAAATATTTTTAACATTTACTGACAATAACCTTAAAATTTATTTTTTAACACAAACTTAATTATAAAATAAAGATCTATATCAAATTACTGAAATTTCTCACTTCAATTTTAAAATTGTATTTTTTAATATTTGAATCTTGACAGCTTAAGACTTTAATTCTAACACTTGCGTGGATCGTTGATATTTTAATAACAATGTAAAAATATTATTATTATACAAATTTTAAGTAAATATTGCTAAAAGCTTTAGATTTATTTCAAATAAAATGTACAGAAACTTTTCAAAAGCATAGATATCAAACAATATTTTATACCATCTTATATCATATATCTGTTTTAATTAATGGTATTTTTTTATAAGATTGTTTAGTATCTATTAAATATATCTATTTTTTAAAAGATCAGATAAAATATTCTATTACAAACACACGTGTAAATATAGTTGATATTTTTTTGTATATTTTTTTCTTCATCAAACTTAATATTGTAATAAAAAATCAAAATAATATATATATATATATATATATATATATATATATATATATATATATATATGTACACACTACATAGAGAGACACCATAATATTCCTACATAATTTCATCCTCACTCAATCAACATAATCTTTGAAAAAAAAATACTTACAAATAAAAAAAATATTACAAATACTTTTGACTATACCTATGACTTTGAGTATCTAGGGAATGGTGGAGGTTTTCTTTTAGAGTTAAGGTGGATGATGTAAAAACACATAATGAGATTTTTCTCAAACCTTTATTATTGTTAGATGAATTTTTCAATATATGAATTTGTATAATTGAATTGGTAAAAGTCATTAAGGTGGAAGAGACAATTTACTTATTTGAATGTTATAATTTGTTTTTTAAAGATATCTATTTTGAAAAAATTAAAGATATCTATTTGAGAAAAAAAATAGTCATGACATTGTTAAGTGCCTAATACTCTTTGTTACTTAACATGTAAATATATTTTTTAAAACACTTACAAATATAACTTTAAATAAATAAAATAAGTAAATTAATTTTAAATAATACTTTAATGATATTATAATAATGTAACAATAATATATCTTTAACTAAATGAAAATCTTATTATCAAATTTAGACAAAGAAAATTTATAATAATTATTCTGTGATTTTTTTAATAAGTATCAGGTAAGACTATATTGTATCTTTTAACAACTTGTGATTCTAAAAAATGTAATTTGATATAATTGCAGAGGCAGTGGATATTATTAAGATAAAAAAATAAATTTAGTTTTTAATCAATCTAAATAAATATAGATACATGCACATCCAATAATATTTGATATTTTGAGTGAGAATAAAAAAAAAAAGAAAGAAAAAATATAAATATAATATATAATATGATATAATAAGAGAAAAAACTAGCAGATAAGTATTTATAATATATTAGTGAATCTAAACAAAGAATGTATATCTTCAAGCAAGATTTATTTTTTGAATACAAGAGACACTATAAAATAGTTGATTAACATTGTTTCATAACCAGGATTTCCAAGAAAGGAAACAGCTTTCCAGAAATAGAGACCATGAACCACCCGCATAGTTCAATCGTGACACGATCGGTATGGTCTTGGAACCTTGAAGCGGAGTTTGAGTTAATTCGCTCTGTCATCACCTCGTTCCTCTCATATCAATGGATAGTGAGTTTCCCGGCGTCATCGTTCCGAACAATCCTGCTTTTCGAAAAGCAGAAGATAATTACGCTGTATTGAAAGCTAATGTGAATTGCTTGCACCTAATCCAAGTTGGTCTCACCCTTTCAGACAGTGAGGGCAACCTCCCCAATCTTGGAACCTCTAACCACTTCATTTGGGAATTCAACTTCCGCGACTTTGATGTTACACGTGACCTCTACGCCCCTGATTCCATCGCGTTTCTCCGTCGTCAAGGCATTGATTTTGAGATGAACCGTAGATTTGGAATTGATACTGTGCGTTTTGCACAGCTCATGAAGTATTCAGGATTGGTGTGCAACAATAACATTCAGTGGATTACTTTTCAAGGTGCTTATGATTTTGGTTACCTAGTGAAGGTACTCACCGGTCGTGCCTTACCCAAGGACCGAGACTATTTTTTGCGGCTCGTAAAGGCTTTCTTTGGAGTCAGAGTGTATGATGTAAAACATTTGGTGAGGTTCTCTCCAAACCTTTACGGTGGTTTGGACCGAATTTGTCATTCTTTGAATTTGGAGCGTGCTGTTGGAAAGAGCCATCAAGCTGCCTCAGATAGTTTACTCACTTTGCTTGCTTTTAGAAAAATTAAAGATATCTATTTTCACAAAGAAAATGATTCTAGTATGATCAACTATGCTGGTGTTTTGTATGGCCTTGAGCTTCTTTGATTTTCATACCAATATAATTTTAACATTTTCCTTACCAAGTTTGTTAATTTTATTTCACCCTTACATTTATTTTTCCAAAGGACGAAAATTTGAACTATTTATTGCGAATGCATACAAACAGTTTCGTTCTTGCTTGTATGGAAGGTATAAGCTAGGAAAAAATATTTACATCTTCTGCAGATTCGTTTCTGGTATTAATATTTATGTAATGACGTGATATTTACTAGAAAGTACAGTGTGGACGTATATTAGTGACTGTTCATTCTCATTCATATAGCTGTTTGTCTTAAAATAATAAAATAAAATTTAAAATTTAGATTTTATATAAAAAAAACTGAGAAATATCGATTATAGTGGAGTTTTGGAGTGTCTCCCATCGCTGTTGGGCTAGGCCCGTCTTGGTCCAACGCTTTTATTGCACACATGATTTGCATACTTTGTGCAATAAAAATTCAACTTCTTAGTAACAGAAATTTAATGTAAAGAAAACAAGATAAAAGCCTGAATCATCATCGGGACAATTCTTTTTCGCTTTACTTATTTATTTACTTACCTTTTATTCTATTTTTTATATTATGAAATTATGTGCGTATTCGATTTATATTTTTGTGATAATTTTAAAAAAAATCATGATTATAAATACTAACGAAATTAGAACGAAAGGAAATATTTAAGATTAGCTACTTATGACATACCCTTTTTAAAACTGATCAAGATTATAGACGGAAAGTAAAAATAATTAAAATTCAAGATTTTAATGATAGGTACTTCTAATACACTTTTAATTTAGTGATTACAAAAGTTATAAAAAGTTAATAATAATTATTTAAGTGTAATTTTGACTGGATTATTAGTAAGTTCTGTAATTTATTTTAATATACAGATAAATATTTAAAAGAGATTGATGAAATTTGATATCGTATTAATTTTTGAATTCTAGGATATATAACCGTTTGATAGTCTTAAAATTCTTAAAAAAATTCTTAAAAAAATATCTTATAACTATTAAAATAAAATTTTATAATAAGAATAAATAAATATGACAGTAATTCATAATTATAAGCTGTTGGAAAAATGCTGCTGCTTGTGGAACAAGTCTTGACTCATTCAAAGATTAGTTGTTTGTTTTAAATAAACCTATCCCCAGGAATAGGACTTTCTGTTAATTTGTTTTCCCATAGAAATAGCCATGATATAGTCATGCGCCCTTTTTTTACGTTTTTCTGTTTTCTGTATTGGTTATATATAACCTCATTCATTCGTGAATGTGAATAAAACAAGCTTTAGAGCCTACAATTAACTTTGTTATCATCTAATTTAAACACTGGACGAGCCCACTCAAGGGCCGCGATATTTAGCAAACACAAGAGAGAAAAGTTGAGTGAAACACATGGGCCGACAAAGAATAGCTTCCTCAAGATTCCAAAGTTTGATGGAGATTATGATCACTTTGGTCCATGCTAATGGAAAATTTGCTTAGATCAAAAAGAGTATTGGAACATTGGTGGAGCAAGGCTATGAAGAGCCTGAAAACTGAGTCACTCACACGAGCGAACGTCGAACCTTGGAGGAGCGAAAGCTAAACGACTTGAGAGCAAAGAACTATCTGTTTCAATCTATAGATAAGAATATTTTGAAAACGATCACCAACAAAGCCACCTCCAAAGCACTCTGGGATTCGATGAAGCAAAATATCAGGGGAATGCTCGAGTTCAACGAGCTCAACTCCAAAGGCTTCGCAGGAATTTGAAGTTCTAGAAATGCAAAATGGTGAGTGCGTTAATGACTATATATCGAGTCATGATAATTGCAAATGACATGAGAGGAGTAGGAGAGACCATGGAGGATGGACATATTGTTGAGAATTTTTGCGCACAATTGTCGACAAATACAATTATATCGTATGCTCAATCGAAGAATCCAAGGACATCAATAAGATGACAGTAGATGAGCTGCACAGTTCATTACTTATACATGAACACAAGATAAAACGGCAGGAAGTGACTGAACAAGCATTGAAGGTTACAAGAGACAGCTCTACTCTACGTTGCTGAACAATCCGCAATGAAGCGAGAGGGCGTGGTGGATATAGAGGCGAGAGGAAGAGGTAGAGCATTCGACAAATCCACAGTTGAGTGCTATCGATGTCATAAGCTGGGACATTTCAAAGATCTGAATGTCCCACATATGCTAATTATGCAGAACACACAAACTTGGATGAAGGAAAAGAGATGTTGCTTATGTCATATGTGGAAGTGCAAGGAGTCACACGAGATGAAATATGGTTTCTGGATTCTGGATGCAGTAATCACATGAGTGGAGACAGGAAATGGTTCACAGAGCTTGATCAATCATTCAGACATAGTGTTAAGCTGGGAAATGATTTTAAATTGAATGTCATGGGAAAAGGCAGCGTTCGAATGAAAATAGAAGGTAGAATTGTGATCATCACAGAGGTATTTTACATTCCTGATCTCAAATCAAATTTGCTTAGCATTGGTCAGCTTCAAGAACGAAATCTATCTATACTAATTAAGAATGGATGCTGTAGCATTTATCATGATACTGAAGGTCTGATCATACGAACTATGATATCTACAAATCGTATGTTTGTGCTTTTGGGATCTATTCCCTCTGTTTCTACTAATGTATCAAAAGCAGCCTGTTTAAATGTAACCTCTGAAAATGTCACAAGCTTGTGGCATCAGAGGCTCGGCCATCTTAACATGAAAGGATTACGGACTCTTGCCTATGGGAAGATAGTTCAAGGCCTACCAATATTAAGGAATCAATCCAAGTTGTGTACCATATGTATGACAGGAAAGCAGCACCGTCATCCCTTTCAAAAGAAAAACACTTGGAGAGCATCCAGACCTCTACAACTCATTCACTCAGACATATGTGGTCCAATTACTCCTGAATCTCATAGTCATAAGAGGTATATCATTACTTTCATAGATGACTATAGTCGAAAAATGTGGTCCTATTTTTTACACGCCAAGTCCGAAGCCTTTGATACATTCAAAAGGTTCAAGTCATCAGTTGAGAAAGCAACAGGATACAACATAACCTGTTTGCGCACCGACAGAGGAGGAGAGTTTACCTCATCAGAATTCAATGACTATTGCAACACTTATGGAATCACAAGACAACTCACCGCTGCCTACTCACCACAACAGAACGGAGTTGCAGAAAGAAGAAACCGAACCTTGATGAATATGGTGAGGTGTATGCTTGCAGCACGAGATGTTCTAAAGGTGTATTGGCCAGAAGCAACAAACCTGGCCACTCATGTTCTGAATAGATGCCCAACCTCAACCTTGCCAAACATGACACCTGAAGAAGCTTGGAAAGAGAGAAAACCATCAGTGGTACACCTCAAGGTGTTTGGATGCATAGGATATGTTCATGTTCCTGATGTTACAAGGAAGAAGCTGGATGAGAAAAGCATCAAGTGCGTATACATGGGAGTCAGTGAAGAGTCCAAAGCTTTTCGAATGTATGATCCAAAAACCAAGAAGATTATCATCAGTCGAGATGTAGTTTTTGATGAAATGGAAAAGTGGGATTGGAAGAAGTCAGGAGAGACTAATTCTCTTGATTTTATGTCTGAAGAAAAGGAAGAAAATAAGGAAATAAAGATTCAGAAGTTGAAAATCAAGCAGACAATGACAGTACAGGAAGAAGCTATAGGAGATGGGAGAATCAAGGTCCCCGAAAGGAGAAGAAGACCGCCAGTGTGGATGAGAGACTATGAGTCTGGTGCTGAATTGTCAGAAGAAGAAGAAGAAGTGGAGCAGCTCACCCAGGAAATGCAACAACTTGCTATGTTCACGGCATATGATCCGAATGATCCCACCACCTTTGAGGAAGCAGCCAAAAGTCAAGTATGGAGGGATGCAATGGAAAATGAGATTGCATCAATTGAGAAAAATGGAACATGGGAACTGACAACTCTACCAACAGGAGCAAAGAAGATTGGTGTTAAATGGGTATTTAAGACCAAGATAAACGAAAAGGGAGAGGTAGACAAATATAAGGCTCGTCTTATAGCAAAGGGGTATGCTCAAGAGGCTGGAATTGATTACATTGAGGTATTTGCACCTGTGGCAAGATGGGACACCATTCGACTAACCTTGTCCATTGCAGCTAGTCAAGGATGGAAAGTTTATCAACTTGATGTCAAGAGTGCATTTCTACATGGAGAGTTAGCAGAGGAGGTATATGTGGAACAACCGAAGGGGTATGAGGTGACAGGAGAAGAAGACAAAGTGTATAAATTAAAGAAAGCTCTCTATGGGCTTAAACAGGCCCCTCGAGCATGGTTTAGCAAGATAGAATCATACTTTGTCAAGGAAGATTTTGAAAGAAGCACGAGCGATCACACTTTGTTTACAAAGAAAGAAGGAGGAGCAGTTGTTCTTATTGTGAATTTGTATGTAGATGATCTCATCTTTACCGGAAGCAGTGAGAAAATGTTCGAAGAATTCAAGAGCTCAATGAAAAAGGAATTTGAGATGACTGATCTGGGAAGCATGAGATATTTTCTTGGCGTGGAAGTCACACAGACTTCAAATGGCATTTTTATTTGTCAGAGAAAGTATGCTAATGAAATACTGGAAAGATTTGGTTTACAAAATTGTTCATCTGTCAAAAATCCAATCGTTCCAGGATGCAAGCTCACAAAGGATGCTGGAGGATTGAAGGTTGATGCTACCACATATAAACAAATGGTGGGAAGTCTTATGTATTTAACTGCCACTAGGCCAGACCTAATGTATGTTGTGAGTCTGGTGGCTCGTTTCATGAAAGCTCCAACAATTATGCATCAACAAGCTGTGAAAAGGGTCCTACGCTATTTGAGAGGAACCACTGAACTGGGCTTATTTTACAAAAGAAAAGGAGGTGAGAATTTAGTAGCTTTCTGTGATAGTGACTATGCTGGAGACCTTGATGACCAAAGGAGTACCTCAGGATATGTTTTTAGGATGTCAAATGGATTAATTGCTTGGAGTTCAAGGAAGCAACCTGTGGTATCACTGTCTACCACTGAGGCCGAATATATCTCTGCAGCAGCTTGTGCTACTCAAAGCACTTGGATGATGCGCGTACTTGAGAATTTGGGGGTTAAGCAAAACAAGTGCATTATTTTCTATGATAACAGTTCAACAATTAAACTCTCAAAGAATCCAGTTATGCATGATAGAAGTAAGCACATTCATGTTCGATTTCATTTTCTTCGGGAGTTGACAAATTAAGGAGAAGTTGAATTAGTACACTGTGGTACTAAGGATCAGCTAGCTGACATCATGACCAAGGCCTTGAAATTGGAAGTATTCGTGCAATTGAGAAATAGACTTGGAATATGTAGTATTGAAGAGATAAACTGACTGTATTTACTTGAATAACAGTTCAGTTTAAGGGAAGATTTGTTGGAAAAATGCTGCTGCTTGTGGAACAAGTCTTGACTCATTCAAAGATTAGTTGTTTGTTTTAAATAAACCTATCCCCCAGGAATAGGACTTTCTGTTAATTTTTTTTCCCATATAAATAGCCATGATATAGTCATGCGCCCTTTTTTTACGTTTTTCTGTTTTCTGTATTGGTTATATATAACCTCATTCATTCCCGTGAATAAAACAAGCTTTAGAGCTACAATTAACTTTGTCATCATCTAATTCTAAACATAAGCATGAATAGAAATCTAAGTTTTAGAATTTATCTTATAATTACTAATCATTAAATGAAGATAGAATTAATTAGATGTATAGTTACAAGTTAATGTATTTAAACTATTTTTTAAAGATAATTTAAATAAATTTAAATGTTATAATGAATTGATTTGGGTGTATATATATGTCAAAATTTATATTTTAGAACCGTATGGATTATGATAGTTCAAAAATCTTAAAATTTTAATAAAATATAAAACTAAAAATACCAACACACAAATATTTTCTACTAAAAATTTATACAATTCTAATTTTTTATTGCATTAAGAGATATGTAAAAGCATGTTAAAATCTTGTCGAGCTAAAAAAGAATAATATGTTAGTAACCAATTTTTTTTAAAATAAAAATAATGCTCATTTTAAATAAATAAAAATAAATCTTTATCATAGTTAATTTTTAATTATTTTAGAGTGAGATAAATATTTTAAAAGTTATAAATAAATTTTTAATTAGTTAGATGTAATTGTTATTTTACAAACTTTGTGGGGGTGCTAATACTTTTCTATCATGTAATTGACTTTCGAACTCATTTTTAGTTTTTGAAGATCATTCTTTTTTAGAGGTTTTTTCAATATTTTTCTTGATAAATATTAGTGATAACTTTTCTATTTTTAATTACTTTTCAGTATCTCATCGTGACCCTAGTTGTAATAGATAGCAACTCTATGGAGGACCTTTTTCAGAGATAAATATGTTATAATTAATTAAGTAAAATTTTAATTTTTATTTTATCTATATCACCTTTTTTTTTCTTCTTTTTATTGTTGTTTGTTTTATTGTTGGACATAGTTTTATTTCATTACATACCTTAATGTTTGTAAATATGTTTTATATGTTTTGCCACAAGATATAAGACTTTTTATTATAATGTGTATTGTTTGTCTTGCATATTGGGTAGTTTAGGATTTGCTCTATTCACTCACTTCCAATTACAAGTGAGGTCCTATACTCATTACCTAAGTGCAACTTAAGATAAGTAAGAGGTTGGGAAATTGTAACCTGGATATACATTTTCTTTGGTTATCATAAAGACCTCACCTAAAGTTTGATCATTTCAAGGGTAATATCATTTCTAATAGTTTACTTATGACCAATATTCTAAGAAAGATCCTTAACTCTATGAACCTATTTTAGAACCATAGAATCACCTTTGGGGAGTAGTACATATTAGAATGACTCATAGAGCTATCAACTTTTAAGAGAACCTTTGTAGGCCATAATGGGAGCAATACCTTACCATAGCATTCAAATGGCTAATATTCTAAGAAAGATCCTTAACTCTATGAACCTATTTTAGAACCATAGAATCACCTTTTTGGAGTAGTACATATTAGAATGACTCATAGAGCTATCAACTTTTAAGAGAACCTTTGTAGGCCATAATGGGAGCAATACCTTACCATAGCATTCAAATGGCTATATGAATAAAAAACAGAAAATATATAATAATAGAAAAAAAGAAATGAAGTGAAAATAATAAATTTCTCTTTCTTTTTCCTCTTTATGTCATGAAAAGCATCATGCAAAAAATGGGAAAGATATATATATATATAGGATAAAAAAATATCATGCATGTTTATCATAAAAAAAGGATCATTAAAAGGCTCTGCATCTAAAAGGCATGGATGAACAAGAAATGTAAACAACTAATAGCAAATAACAGCAGATTGTAGAAAAGAAAAAGGAATCACTCATAGGCTCCTATGTCCAAAGACATGGACGTACAAGAAAAATAGATAACAATAGGTAGTAGAAAAAAGGAAAAAGAGCCAGTCCATGCTCCTATGTCCAAAGGAATGGATGAACAAGAAAAATAGATAACAACAGGTAACGAAAAATAGAAAATAGAAAACAAAAAAAGGAAAAGGAGCTAGCCTTTAAAGCTTGCATCCAAAGACTATGGACAAACAGTATAGATGAAATGGAAAAAGCATATAACAATAAACAATAAAAATAAAAGGAGAGAAGGAGTCATCCAAAAGGGCGTTGAAAGGTTATAGAATGAAACTACATAAATGTGAAATTAGAGAGTCTATCACACAACAAGTAAAGAAAGAAAGGGGATTAATAGTACTAGTTTATGCAAATGAGTTCCTTCACTGACCACCTCTTGCTTTGTGTCTTTTTTCCTCGAAATCTTTTCTCTCCCTTTCTGTTTTTTTTTTTTAGTTTCTCCCCTCCACCTCAATTTTTCTTTTTTCTCCTTTTTTCCTCCATTTTCGTCCTCGTGAATTTATCTCACTCTTAGTATTTATAGACTTCCATAAATTAATAGTTTAGTTAAGCAGGATCTCTAATAAGATTTGTCAACAATAAAGCTAGGTGAAGCTATAATGTAGAGCAGGAGTTGTCAACAAGAAAGATGAGTGGAGCCATAAAGCAAAAACTTTAAGACAGTAAAGCTAGAGTTGCTAATAGTTGAGCAGAGCAAATCCACCAAACAACTTTTTTGTCTCTAGCTCTATGAACACAAAACAGACTCCCTTGGATGCTCATCCAAAGGACTTGGGAGGAGCAATGCAGCAAAATCGAACCTCCATGCTAGCTCTATTGGTTTTTTGGATTCCCATCCAAAGGACATGGAGGAGTAGTGCAATAGCAAGACCGAGCCCCCATGCTGGCTTTATTGGCTCTTTGGACACTCATCCAAAGGACTTTGAGGAGTGGTGCAATAGTAGCACCAAGCCTCCATGTTGGCTCTATTGACTCTTTGGATGCTCGTCCAAAAGTCTTTTACTTTTCATTTTATTTTTATTTATTTTATTTTATTTTTATTTATTATTTTTTTTATTATATTTTTGTTGGGTCACTTTGGGCTCGACATTATTTATGAAAAAGGAAGGGGGACAAAATCAGGTGTTCACACTTGTCCTTTCTTTACTTAGATTTTACTAGATAATATGAGTTTTCATATTATTATAGTAAAAGATAAATAAAGATTTGAACGTTGATTTTGTCTTACGATATTTGTGTATACATGGGTTAGAGTCATAAGTTAAAGAAACATAGAAGTTAGAGGTGTAGGGACCCAAAATGTAGGAGTAGAGGCACGAGGACCTAACAACAAAAAAAGCAGAGGCGTGGAGAACCTCAAAGGTGAAAGGTAAAAGGTATAAGGACTCATAATGCAAAAGGTGGAGGCATAGAGACCTTAGAGTGTGAAAGATGGAGGCATAGGGACCTCAAAATGTAAAAGAAGTAAGGCACGAAGACCTTAAAACTTAAAGATGGAGGCTTGAGGACTTTAAAATGTAAAGATGAAGGCTCGGGGACCTTAGAAAAGTAAAGATGAAAGCTTGAGAACCTCAAAAACGTAAAGACGGAGGTTTAGGGACCTTAAAAACGTAAAGATGGAGGCTTAGGGACCTAAAAAACGTAAAGACGTAAGGCACATGGACCTTAAAATGTAAAGGTGGAGGCTCGAGGACCTCAAAAATGTAAAAATGTAAGGCATAAGGACCTTAAAACATAAAGACGTACGAAATAGGGACCTTAAAGCGTAAAGATATAGGCTTGAAGACCTCAAAAACATAAAGATGTAAGGCACAAGGACCTTAAAACGTAAACATGAAGGCTTAGGGATCTAATAAAACATAAAGATGTAAGGCACAAAGACCTTAAAACATAATGATGGAGGCTGAGGGACCTTAAAAACAAAAAAAAAGTGGAGGTGTGAGAACCTTAGAGTGTGAATGATGGAGGTGCGGGAACCTTAAAATGTAAAATATGAAGGTGTGGGGACCTCAAAATGTAAAATGTAGAGGTGTGAGACCTCAAAATGTAAAAGACATAAGGCATGAAGACCTTAAAACGTAGAGATGGAGGCTTAAGGACCTAAAAAAGGTAAATATATAAGGCATGGGAACCTTAAAACATAAACATGGAGGCTTGGGAACCTAAATAACATAAAGATGTAAGGCATGAGGACCTTAAAACATAAAAATAGAGGTTCAGGGACCTCAAAGTGCGTAACAAGGGAACAAATGATAGGAAACTATGATGGAATTTGTATTTGAGATGGAATATATGCATGATATGAAATGTATGCGTGATATGGAATGTATGGTTTTTGCATATGTATATTCTTCTTTCCAACCTTTGAACCCCCTAAAGGTTTCAAACACTCCAAGACTTATGGAGGAGATAACTTGACTTCTTTCATTTTGTTTCTCTTCTTTTTTTCAGTGTTGGAGATTTCTTCCATGGCACACCACAATCATGTCACTCAAGATAATCATATCAATTGGTAATTTAGAAATAGGATACTTGACACGTGATCTTTTCCCTTTCCTCAAAGCAATAGGCATGTCATCAGTAACATTCTCAATGGAGTTATCAGGGATACTTACATCCATCTTAGACATTTGGACGTGATCTAGGACTAGAGTCGATTTCGTGACTTCTTGAACTTGAACTTGAACATCCTGAGTAGGAAAAGGTAATGACTCGATGATAAGCTTGACTTCTAGATAATTCTCCCCCTGAAATGGAGGACAAACAAAGTATGATTGTGTTTCATGAAAAGTAACACCCATTGAGACAAAGAACCGACGACTCGGAGGATGATAACACTTAAAACCCTTTTTATTTGAGGGATAACCAATGAAAACACATTTGACAGCTCTAGGATCTAACTTCCCATGATGTGGATTATCAGAGTGGACAAAGGCAACACACCCAAAGACTCGACTTGGTAAGCTTAACATTAGGGGAGAAGAAGGAAAGAAGGATAACATATGTTTAATACCATTTAAGACACGAGTGGGTAACCTATTGATGAGATAGGTGACAGTTAGGACAACTTCTCCCCAATATACATTAGGAACAGACATTTGGAAGAGGAGGGCTCTAGCAACCTCAAGGAGGTGACGAGTTTTCCTTTCCACAACCCCATTTTGTTAGGGAGTATTCACACACGTCAGTTCATGAATCACACCATTATCTTTAAGAAACTTGGAGAACTCAAGATTTACAAATTCGATACCATTGTCTGACTATAGTCTTTTAATGGATTTATTAAATTGATTTTTGACAAGACAAAAAAAATCGACAAATATTGGACAAACCTCATATTTATGTTTCATAAGAAATATTCATGCCACATGGGTACAATCATCAATAAACGATACAAACCACTTAGCACCCGATATAAAGTTACTAGCTGGCCCCCACATATCAAAATGAATTAGGTCAAAAGGTTCAAGACTTTTATTATTAGTAGGAGAAAATATTGCAAGATAGTGTTTTGAAAATTGGCAAATATCACACTTGTAGCACCCCAAAATTGTTTGGGGTCATAACCCTTACTCTGCTCTACAAAACCCAGAGTCGATCCCCACCTCAGCCCAATTCGAAGTCATTGGGTCACTACCTTGTAACTTCAAATTAGGCCAAGACCGAGTCCACTCTAGTTACCTCAAGACTGAGTCTCCCATACCTTAGTGGACCCCATATTGAATACACGGGATCCCGGACAATTCGCATGGGAAGCGAAGATAAAGGAAAAGAAATCAACTCCCTGCAACAAAAATAATATTTATAACTGTGAAAGAATCTTGGGATCCTGACTGTTACGCTCAACCCCCCCCCCCCTCAAGGCCTATATAAAGCCTTCGAGCGAAGAGTTTAGGACGGAGAAAAAGGAGGGAGAGAAGGGAGACTAAGCCAGAATACAGTAACGCTAAGAACTACTAGGGAGAAGGTGAAAGCTGACAACTGCACGAAGGAAACCAAGGGGAAACCTCAAGGTCGGGCCGAAAGAGAGGCGGAGATACTAGACAAAAGGAGGGAAAAGGAATTCACCGTCTCTAAATATCAGGTTAGTATCTTAGTTGTTCTAGACATCATTCCAGGCTAAGAAATCCCTATCGCACATACCAAGCCAAGGCTCCTACCACACCGTCGTTGTAGGGCCGAGTTCATCTCGACCCTTGCTTCGGCCCGACTACCGAGACGATATAGCAATCCCACCAAGAGCCTCCACGCTAGGGCTGACCCCGTTTCAGCCAAGCGCGATGATGTCCTCCACCAGCTTCCCGCTCCCAATGCCGATTCTGTCTCGACCCTAATAAGGCCGAATCGGTACAAGCCGACTTCACCTTTACCTTAACCTAAGTCTTACCACCCTAACTACGTTGACTTTGATTCCTCTAAAGCCGAGGTACGTAGGCATAGGAGGCACACTCATATCAAGTCTTAAACCATAAAACCCTAAACAACCTACCTGAATCTCATCCCTCGCGTGACACATATCAAAAAGACAAACACAAGCACCATTCATCCCTATTCCCTCATGCTAGCCCAGGGTAACTATCAAGTGATAGGTGTGCTAGGGCACCCTGTGCCCTCCGTACATAACCAACTCCCGAACCCGCATCTTTGATTCCAAAGACCAGTCGTTCCCCTATAGATTTCCTGGTGTTCCTGAAAAAATGTTGGTGACGACTCCATGTGGTCGAATCAGTCTCGGCCATCAGATGGCTGGGGTGATTTCGGCCTGCCTAGCCTAACGTCACAATTTAGGTTGTGACAACACTTAAAGGACTCGACAGACTCTTTTATAAATAAGCGTGGAAATATTGTCTTAAGTAACTCAAATAGTGGATGTCTAAGACGTTTATGGTAAAGCCAAATTTGAAAAGTTGCCCAAGTTTCTAAGGTTGTCCGTTAACTAGAAGGCAATTATTCCTTATGTTACCTATCTTTGTATGTTATAAGTAGTATAACTCACTCTACTCTTTAGCAACTCCAATCGTCCTCCCCATTGTAAGTTCCTGAATAACACAATGAGAACGAAAAAATATCACTGCACAGTTCCAATCTTGTATAAGTCTATGAGTGGAGATAAGGTTTGTCACAACCTAATTTGTGACGAGGCACAAAATGGTTCGGAATGGGCCGAAATGGTCCCAGCCATAGGATGGCCGAAATGGTCCCAGCCATAGGATGGCCGAAATCGACTCGGCCACTGGGAGTCACCACCGGTGTTTTTCCAAGGAATGCTAGGAAACTTGGGGGAAAGGCTGGTTTGAGAATCAGAGTTGCGGGTTGGGAGTTGGTTACACATTGGGAACACAGGGTGCCCCAACATGTTTATCACCTGATAGTTACCCTAGGCTAGCTGTAAGGTTGTGGGGATGATTCTTAGGTTTGGGTCCTGTAGAGATTACAGAGAGTTAGGGGTAGGAGTAAGTGTTTTTGGTTTTCTTGATTTATGACTTGATAAGAGTGTGTTTCTTGTGCCTACGTACCTCGACTTTAGAGGAATCAAAGTCCACGTAGTTCTGACTGGGTTGATAGTCAGGAAAGGATGAAGTTGGTCAATACCAGCTTGGCTGTGTGTAGGCCGAGATGAATTCGGCCTTGGCGACAGAAAGTTTCAGGAGGATGGTTGGCCCACATGACGCCGAGATGAACTCTGCCCTAGCGATGAAGGAAGTCAAACGGTGAGGCCGTTTCGTCTTGGCCAAGGGAGGCCGAGGAGAATTCGGCCTCGGCAAGACGGAGGCCTAAGAGGAAGGGAGTTGGGAGATTTGGCTTTGGTTTCGTAGAGAGGGAAGGAACTACCTAAGGCTTCACCCAAGGAAAATATTTATGTATTCACTTACTAACCTGGTATCCAGAGGAGTCCGGTGTCTTCTTCCTTTCGTCCAGTACTTCCTTCTCTCTTTCTAGCTCCCCTAGTCTTTCCATCTGGCTTGTGTTGCGCTATTGCCAGTTTTTTTCTTTCTTCCTATCTCCGAAATTTTTCACCAGAGTTTCTCCTCTCACTTATCTAACCAAGATTTTCTACTTTCAATTTCTGACCCCTTTGCACTTCGGCTTGAGGCCTTTTTATAGGCTTCGAGATCCCACAATTCTTGGTTTCACTCCTCCATAATGGTTTCACTCCTCCATGATCCATGACTCCCTCTTAGTCATCATGAGTGGCTGACTCCACTACCTTCGTGATCCCCTCTTTGACGTGAGTCATGGTGGGTCCCTTAGAGATGTGCCGAAGACTTTGTCCTGGACAATTTTGGGGTACTACAAGGTTGTTAGCTAGTTTTGTAACATGAAGAACATTATGTAGAGATAAAGAGGAGTGAAGTTGGACGTTGCCAAATCCAGCAATAGGAACATGATCTCCATTAACAACAATAATGAGTTGCTTTTTGGATACTTTAAGGTATGATGTAAAATATGAAGGAAACGGGGTCATATGATATGTTGCCCCAGAATCAAGGATCCAAATGCTTTGTGGAACTAAACCAGAAATATTGAAGGAACCCTTACCATTCATGGTCAAACCACATGAGCCAAGAGGCCTACTTGTTTCCCATTCATTTAAGAACTTTCTCCTTTCCATAACGCTTGTAGCAGGTATCCTTGGTATGTCTTGATCGTTTGCAATACATACAGTATTCTCCATGACTACTCTTTGTGAATGGTTTTCCTTTGGAAGTTGATCTTTTTGTGGGACCTTTTCCTATCACCATTGTAGATCCCCTATGTTGGAGTTTCCTTTATCAAGCATGTCTGATCATCGGGTTTCTTCACTCCGCACAATAAAAAGTACCTCAAACAAAGAGGGGAGCTTCTTCTTACCTAGAATCTAAACTCGAATAGGATCATATTCAGAATTCAAGCCATGAAGGAACTTAAAGATTCTCCCCCTTTCAACGAGCCCAGTGTATGCAATAGAATCAACTTTGCACATCTTCAATCCTTGGTACTAGTCCAACTTGATCTATAACTCGTTTAAAGTCTTATAGTACTTTGTTACGGAGAGGATTCCTTGTCTAAAGTTGAAGATTTTTCTTTCAATATCATAGCAAACAGTAGAGTCATTTTTCATTGAATATGTTGCAATGAGATTCTCTCATATCTCACGTACGGAGGAATAGAACATATAATTTTGCCTCATTTCCGGAGTCATAGAGTTCCATAGCCATGTCATAATGAGAGAATCTTCATCATCTCATGCTTCAAACTTTGGGTCATCTTTAGGTGGGTTGTTTCCTTCAATATGACTCAACTTCTTACGCCCTTTAAGAGTAGTACAAATATATTGTACTCATTGTAGATAATTACGGTCGTCAAGGTGATAAGAACTCACCAAATTTGGAAGTTCATTAGGTCCCAAGGTAATGACTTTGTCTTCTACCATTATCACTGATAGTTGGGAACAACAAAGAAGATTTTAACTAGTCTCGCACCGACATGTGAGTCTCATCAGAGGGTAGCACTTCACTAAAATGAGGCAGTAGAAACAAAGCTCCCAAGATCTAGAGCTTTGATACCAAATTGGAAGTAAAAGAAACTATGTATTGATTGAATCAAATTATACTATTTATAATCTCCCTTTTTTATAGGGTAAATGTCAACTACCTAAAGATATTATAACTAATAACAAATTAAAAGATAACTAGATAATATGTGATATTCACGATCTCCTAGTGAGATATTTAAATATTTGTAATCACTTAATCTAATAAGATATTTAGATGTTTGTAGCATCTTAATAAGTTATTTGTCGTATCTTATCAGATATTTACAATATCTCCAACACATATCAATTGGTCATTGCCTTTGTTAGAGCTAATTAGAGAACCACTATTTTTTTTCATGATCTTTAACTTTGTTTATCATAATTGTAATGCTCTTTTTTATGTGATTACATGCCTCATTTTTAATACATGACACAATGAAATAGTCACGATTAAGGAGGAACAATTGGACCACACACATCAATGTGTACAAGTTGGAGAGGCTCTTTTGTTCTTAATTCGGCTTCTTAAGGAAAACTTCTTGCATGTTTTCCAAGGAGACATTCTTCACACAATTGATTAGGATGGTTGATGTGAGACATCTTCTTCACCATCTTCTCATCTCTTAGGGTCTTAAGTGCTCCAAAGTCTAAGTGCCTAAACCTTGTATACCAACACTATGTTTCATCTTTTATGCTAGCCTTTAAGCATTTTGCTTCATTGATTTCAATGATCAAAATAAACATTCTATTTCTTGACATAAACACCTTAGCCACCAAATTAGAATTTTGATCTTTAAGGCACAAACAAATTTCTTTCATGAGGATTTCATACCCCTTCTCAACAAGTTATTACAAATTCAAAATATTTCTTCTTAGTTTAGGAACATAATATACATCCTTGATGAATTTGTGAGAACCATCTTTTAAGGAAATTAAAATAGTACATTTCCTTTAGATTTGCACCTTGGAAGAATCACCAAAGGAAACATTTTCTTTCACCTTCTCTTCAAGTTTTACAAATTTCTCCTTGTAACATCACATGTGATTACTTGCTCCATTGTCAAGATACCATAGGCTCTTATCATCATTCTTTTCATTAAGTGCTAGCAATAGTGTTGGTTCTTCATCTTTTTTTTTTGTCACTAACAAGATTGACCTTTTCTTCAACATTGGTTCTATACTCCCAAGAAAAATGACCATGTTTATGGCAATTATAACATTCATACCTCATTTGATTTGTTCTACCAAAATTGCTTCTACCTCTTCATCTTCTACACCCTCTGGTGGGTTTATGAAGCCTTTCATTATTATTAAAATTGTCATGATCTCTTCTTCCTTGGCTATGTCCACGTCCACATCCTCTTTGATTTTTTTTCTCCTCCATTTTCTTTCAAAGAAGCTTTGGCATTTAGGACTTGCTCCAAAGGCTCCCCATGTCTTCTCTTTAACCTTTCTTCATATGCTTGAAGTGAACCCATCAATTGGTCCACTGTTATCAGTACTAAATCCTTTGACTCTTCAATTTCACAAATCACAAAATCAAATTTTATGGTTAAAGAACAAAGAATCTTTTCTACCACATGAATATCTTTCATCTTCTCTCCATAACGTTTCATTTGGTTCACTACTATCATCACTTTATTGCCAAAATCTGAAATTGATTAAAACTCCTTCATATGCAAGGATTCAAAATCTCCTCGTAGAATTTGTAGGCACACCTTCTTCACCTTGTCAACACCTTCAAGGAAAGTTTTCAAAATCTCTCAAGCTTCTTTAGAGGTAGATACATTAGACACCATCTCAAACATAACTTCATCTAAACTTTGATAAATGAATATAAGTGTTTATTGATCCTTATTTTTCATCTTTACTAAAGTCTCCTCATTTTATGACAAAATAACCACATCTTTTTAGGGAAGGTATAACCTTTCCCCAAACCCTCATAAGCATCTTGGGAACCTAACAAGGTTTTCATGCGATGACATCAATTGTCATAATTCTCATTGGTAAGACGAAGAAACTGAAACAATTTCAAGTTACTACTTATCATCGCTTAACTCACCAAGTGTTTCCCTCAATTCTCCATAACCTAAACTTTGGTACCATTTTGTTAGAAAAGCTAGAGGAGACCTTTTGAAAATAGAAAGGCATTATTAATTTTTTTAGGCACACTAATTACATAGGTTGATATCCTATTTATGATAGAGTAATTCATAATCATTACATGTTTTTCAATTAACACACTAAATACACATAATAAAAATAACTTTTCAAATACTTAGTGGTTATATAAGAATAATGTCTTTTAATAGTAATTCACAACTCTTTATATTACAACCTTCGTTAATGTAGTTGAAACAACCTCAAATCACTTGATTCACACCTTTGGTTATTCACATCTTATCATTTCCTTTTTTTATTTATTTTTATTTTCTTAGTAACTTTTGTTTGGTTAAAAGGAGGGTAGAAGTCCTCCAAAATTTTATTTATAACTTTTATTTTCAATCTAGCTCTTAAAAAACTACTGGAAAACAAAAAAAAAGTTAGAGAAGGTGCACAGAAAAATTGAACATGCAGCTCAAACTAATTTGACATTACCGAAAACATTTGCCAAATCATTGAAAATAATCAACTTGACTCGTTACATCATGAAAGGAAATTAACCTCACAACCAGAAGAAGAAGAATTCAGGAATAAAGCAAACATAGAAATAATGCAGGTAACTTAAGTCCCTGCATTATTGCATCTTAATACTTTAATGTCTTCTAAGGGCCAAAGCAGACATAACAATCAGCAAGACAAAGACAACCACCGCAACGAACGATGACACCACCGCTGAACTGGTCTGCGCGCAAAAATCTCCAAATTGGTTGCAGATGGCAAGCCAGTTTGAGTCTTGATTGCCGTTGTGTGCCAAGTAAACGATGGCAGCAGCTGAAGCACCACTAGCGGTAGCCAAAGTCAGAAACACCTGCAATTCATAAGCGTACATTAAACAAATAAACTTTTGATTCAAATGTTTAAACACTAAAAGAGTTGTGCTGGATTATAGTTCTATTTTATCTTCTTTAAAGCACATTCTTTTTAAATTCAATTTTTGTATAAATATAATATTTATTTCTTCAATTAAAAAAAAGTTTAATATGGATTGAAATAAAAGTTTAACTATTATACAATACTAATTTTTTATATGCTTAACCAAATAAAAAATTATCATCCATATGATTTTTAAAATAATTATAATTTATAGTTATTTATTTGTGATTAAATATCAAAATAAACTCAAGTGTATAAATTATACAAGAATTAATTATTATAAATAGTAAATTTTCCTATATGTTTAATCATAGAGTTACTAATTATAAGCTTTAGGGATTGATCATAATTACCGTGTCTAAGATGATGAGGAAAAGCCTTGGTCCAACTGCATGAGGGCGTATGATGGTTACTATAGAGAAAGGTAGTGACAGTACCAGATATCCACCCACAAGTGCCATAGTAATAACGAAAAACCTGAATTTTGGTAAGCATTAGTGTGAATATAAATGCAAAGATGCATGTTCTAGAAGCATATAGAAGGTTAGAGCCTTGAGTGTCACGTACTGGAAAGTAGTAAAGCTGTCGTAACTAGCTTCAAACTGAAAGAACTGAGTGAAGAAAGGGAGTGTTTGATCACTGGTTCCCATAGTGGCTGCTGCACCAAGAGCCGCTGCTATGGCACCTAACCTTAGAATGAAGTCCATTATGGCTACCCCTTTCTTCCACCCTCCTGGCCTCGCAGGTGCAACTAAAACTGCTTTTCCTTTAGCAACATTGCTTGATTCTGGAACATCAACGGTGGTTGACATTTTCTACTTTGAAACTTGAGAGAAGCTAGCTTGTGTTCTAAGATTTTATGTGAGTAATGTGACTGAAATTTGAATTATGAGACTCGGCGATGCAAATGGATTGGTGGCAGTAGCTTATATAGAGAATGGTCAACGTTCGGATATGGGTGAAGGGCAAGCGGAGTTGTTATGAAAACCATTTCCACTTCATAGTCACCTTTTGCTTAACAAAGCAAGTAGAGATAGGTTAGAGAGAAATATTATTTAATTGTTTTCTTAGTTGTTTTCTTTTTGATTACTTGGGTATATGGATTTTTTAAATCAAATTTGCATTAGGTCAAGCAGTGGACTTTTGTTTTCTTAGCGTCAAAGTATTGATCGTTTTAAACACGACAAAGAGAAAAGCTATGAAACAAGATACTAGTACTTTACTATAATATAAGTTCAGATTTCAGAATACAAGTTGTTGCTATAATTAATAAGTCAACCAAACCGCATAGCCTCTTTAATTTACTGGTGCAATATTGGAATAGATAAAATTTAGGGTCTATTAAATATGTTTTTAATCCAGCAATTAAATATGGAAATATTCATCTTCCCTATTACTAACACCACTAAGAGAAGTGGAAGGATAGAAGGCTGACGAATTTTCTTAAAGGGGAAATCGAAAGGAAATAAATTTTCTTTCAGAACTAAAAGCAATCATTTTCTTATTTTGAAGAAATTAAAAATATATTTAATTAAAAAAATTAGATCAAATTTTCATTCAATAATGATATGCAATTGATTATTTCAAATTTTACAACACATATTTAAAGGATGTTATTTATTACTTAAAATGTATCATCATTTGATTAAATAGCTTAGGTCGTTTTAAGTGTTATCTTGTTGTCACCCCATATCTAATTTCTTCGGAAAATATTATAATAGCCAAATATTAATGATAAACAGCTGTTAAGCATGCTAAAAATTATTTCGGATGTTTAAGATATCTTACGTACAGAAGTATGACTAAAATACTTTTTATAAAACTTGGTCAATCATTTTCCTATATTGGAGTTGTTTCATGCCCCGTCTATTTCTAATTAATATATGTAGTATTAAGGCTTTGTTATATAATCCTGCAAATTTGCACTTCAAAAGTCCAATGTTAATTTTTATATTGGGTACACCTACACTAGAAGTTTTGTCTAATATGTTGTTCAACATACGTTAAGAATGAGTCTGAGCACTAATCACCGTATTCAAATGCAAGAAATCATAATAATAATATCATTTGAACAGGTGACCCAAAAATAATAAACCAACAGTAAATGGTTGGTTTCTCTAGTGGAATATTACAATGATGATTGACGTAACTGAGCTCAAGTGGATGAGGTGGTAACTCCTAAAAGATTTCCAACGCTCAGGTGGGATGAGACTTTGGCAAAGTAATAATATATTAGTGTAAGATGAAGATACCTGTAAATGATGGGAGTTTAAGTATTTATAAGTGAGAGTGGTTGACTTTGGGTTAATGGCGGTTATTAACTCAGGTGAGTTGTTGCATCATAATGTGTATTCAGGTAGGAGACTTGTTAAGTTAGTCAAAATTGTGTTGAAGAATCTTGGTCAAGGCCAAAGTTGCTTATAGGTAAATCAAAGAATCTTTACAGGTCTAGAACGTCTTGGTGAAGTTGCCTTATCACCATGTTGGACATATGCTTGTTAAAACGATGACGCTATGGGGATTAATCTTCATAGGACATAGCCTATTTAAGGGTCCACTCTGGAACAATTTCCCCTAACCCAATAAATAGAGAGCAAGTATTGTTGGATATCACTTGGACATGACTTAACCTATGTGAGCATTCCTAGATGAGAGGCATGCAAATAGTCTAAGATTATTAGGAAGGTATCATATTAGCTTTTTTGAAAATTCGGTGTGGAGACAACAAGAGTAGGCCACTAACATAAAATAAAAAAATAAAAATAGAAAAGTCAAGCATTATATATAATGTGCACATTTAGGCCATGTAATCATGGATTATTGCATCTCCATCATGAATTATCAAATTTCCCTCGAGGTAGGGGGAAAGTACCTTTCTAACCCCTAGTTCATATTTAAGATTATTATGTTATCCCTATAGATTTAATTATAAACAAGGCCTTGATGGAATGAGCCAGGTCTTCATGTTATGAAATTTTGAACTTCTTTTCTTTGTGCCTTTCTATTCCTTGTTTTAGTGGATTTTTGCTTCTTAATGTTTCCACCATCTTCCTACTCTTCCTTTCTCAATTTTCATTTTCAAGGTCAGGGTTGCTTTTTCTAGTATTTTTTTTTAAATGGTGCATATTTAGGAGTTAAGGAATGGTGAAAAGGAAAAAAATGATTTTGTAGTAGTGCTTTTAGGGTTGCCATGATGGTGATGGTTGCTTTCGAAGGCTACTTTAGTGACAAGAGCTATGATTGTTGAAATGTCACCCTTTAGACATCTTGGCATAGACAAATGAGTAAAAGTGCCAACAATGCATGTCAGCTATCATAGAACTTATGTGAGGAACTTCATTTGAAGTTGAGATTGGACTCTGACTTAAACTCTAATGACTTAAGTTTAGGTTCAAATGTCTTAGCTAGCCCATCATAGTGGCAACTTTAACATGAATGCTATTATTAAAGAAATAATGGTTAGATGCAAAAGGGTTAGAGCTCAAAGTGTTGGAGTTGAGATTTCCTTCCAATGTCATTCCAAGGTTGTGGGAACTTGATTCCACATATATAAACCAATTATTTAAGAAGCATGCACAAGATGCCCTCCAATATGAGGTAAATGATGTTGAAGAGTTGTGGTACTACATCGCCTTCCACATGGAGAGTGAAGGAGATTTTGTGTATATCTATGATTACTTATTCATGACATGCGGCATTCAAGTTTCCTTCTTCAATTTCGAGATAAGTGTCTTATACCAGCTCAATGTGACACCTACTCAACTTCATGTGAACGGGTGGACATTCATGATGGGGATCCAAATATCATGTCTATACCCGCTCACTTGCTTAAAGTAACTTGGTTTTTAGGGAGTTGGGTAACCCTAAGGTCCTTCAAAGAAAAGATGTTTATAAAAGTATTTACCTTTACTTACAAGAGGCTGTCAGTGAGGTATCAACAAACAAACTTCAAGTTCTACCCATAGCTAAACATCATTAATCACTTTCCTGCGAACCTAAAATGGGCATTTGAAGTTTAACCTATATTGAAATTGCATCTTGTAGACGATCTATTTAGCCCATAATTTGTTCAATGTAAGCCTTATGAAATGAGATATATTTAAAATAAATGTTTTTCCTACCTAGTTTGTGTAACTTGCAAGTTTAACCAGTTTGGTTTGCAAGTTAACAAAAAATAGGCCCAAAAATCATTGTTTTTTTTTTTATTTATTAAAAATGGAAAATTATTTTAATATATAGTTAATGAAATAAAAATATTTGGTGACTATCAATTATTGGTAAATGACATTGTCATCTTCCTGGTTCTTTTACGCTGTCTCATTTTAGTTATTTAATTTAGATTTATTATTAACTATTTAGCCGTGTTTTATTAGTATCCTTATTATATTATTAAATTTAATCAATTATAAATAAGTAATAACTCACAAAATGAAAATAAAAAATCACAATTTAAATTTTTTAGATGTTTTAGTTAATTTTTCTATTTTATGGTTAATTTTATATTTTTCGTATTTTTTATTTTATTTTATTTTTTTCTTTAATTTGACTGGCCCATTTATTCACATGTCATGCAAAGTCCACGCAAATTAAGAAAATAAAGTTGATTTATTAAAATGGATTGGATTAGTTGGATCCGTTAAAAATATGTTTATTTACATGTCATTTTTTTCATAATAATTCTAATTTTTTAGGTACCAAGTTTTACACTTGCAGTTTTTTTTATCTTGTTTTCCTTTCTTATTATGTTTAATACATCAGTGAGTCGTCTTTAAAATTTTTTAGTTAAGTTCTTAAATTATAAAAATCATAGTTAAGATTTTTTATTTTTTATAACTTTTGTGTTTCCTTTTCAGAATTATAACATTACTAGCTAGATATCTTACATTATGTTTTTATTATTCTAACAGTCACATGTCGATCACGCCAAGAAAAAATTGGAGAATATAAGCACTCCAAAGTAAAACACATTGGATCAATATTCAAACGTACGTCTATACTACATTATCAAAATGTAATTAAAATATTCCATTGCAACAATATCTGACCAAACTAATACATAAGTAATCTATTTGGCGTTGAAGGAAATTAATGAAAACCTCAGAAGCCGAGGAAGACTTAGGAAACAGAATAAACATGCACAACATATACATATAATTACAGAAAATTAAGTTAAGCCTCGGCATCGTAATTTTCAAGGCTTCCCAATAGCCAAAGCGGACATGACAATCAACAATACAAAGACAACCACCGCAACGAGGGACGAGACCACTGCTGAACTTGTCTGCGCACAGAAGTCCCCAAATTGGTTGCAGATGGCTAACCAGTTCGTGTCCTGATCGCCGTTGTGTGCCAAGTAAACTATGGCAGCAGCTGAAGCACCACTAGCAGTGGCTAGAGTAAGAAACACCTGCAATTATTAAACACACACAAACAAACTCTATAGCTTATAAATTATGCTAAATTGCTAATATTAATAAACTTCCACTTGGGTCAACGTAATGATCCACATATACCTGCTAGCCTGTCATCAGGCAATGAAAAAAATACCTAATAGAATAAATAATTAATTAAGATGAGCTATATGTTTTAATACTATAATAGATTTTAGCTTAAAATCAATAAATAATAAGTAATGTTTTCTAATCATATAAGTTGTTTCTAAAAAATTGAGGTAAGTAACGTGGGACTTCCCAACGTAACATTGTTATTCACTATGCTTTTATAGAATAAGTCAATTTTAGGTCATGAATATTTATGAAAAAACTTATTTAAATATGACCGAATTGATGAAGATTTTAGAGAGCTTACAGTGTCTAAGATGATGAGGAAAAGCCTTGGTCCAACTGCATGGGGGCGAACGATGGCTACAACAGAGAAAGGAAGGGATAGCACGAGGTAGCCACCCACCAAAGCCATTGTAATAACGAAAAACCTGCATTTTGTTAAGCATTGTGTTTCTCAATTCATTGGGTGAATCAAGATTGATGTTATGAAAAAGCATATATAGTAAATAGAGTTTAGAAGGTTACGACATACTGAAAAGTAGTGAAGCTATCATAACTAGCTTCAAATTGAAAGAACTGAGTGAAGAAAGGAAGTGTCTGGTCACTGGTTCCCATTGTGGCGGCTGCACCAAGAGCAGCTGCTATGGCACCCAACCTTAGAATAAAGTCCATTATGGCTACCCCTTTCTTCCACCCTCCTGGCCTCGCCGGTGCAACTAAAACTGCTTTCCCTTTAGCAACTTTACTTGACTCTGGGATGTCAATGGTGGTTGACATTTTTGGCTTTGAAAACAAGACAAGCTTAGTTATATTCTAAGGATATATACGAGAGTCTATGAATTAACGAGACTGGACGATCGATGCAAATGTGTTGTTCGTTGAAGCTTACATATATAGAGGGAGAATGAGTCGTAGATGTTAGGCTAAGTGGGATATGAGGGATGCCAACTAACCACCTTAGCGAAGTTGTTATGAAAACTTTTCCTCTTAATGTTACCTTTTCGTACCAAAGCAAGTAGAGACAGAAAAATATATTTAATCTCCTTTTTTTTTGTTATTTTTTTTTTCGTTAAAAGATTTCTGAAATATGAATACCAGTTAAATTTTCATAATAAATAAAAAATTTATTAAAAAGTATAATAAAATACATATAATAACGTTGAATTTTTTTTAATCCACTTATTAGGATATCTTGGATTGGAAGTTAATTATTAATCGAATTTTATTTAAGAGAAGTTGCTCTCTTTTATAAATAATTTTTTTTATATCCACAAACATGTGAATCAAACTCGGACCATATTATTAAGTGAGAAAATGATTTGATAACTTTCTCACTTTGTTTAATTGGTACATTATTTTATCAATTTGTTTACCTTTTAATTTCTTAATCAACGTATTCAAATTGATGGTTAGCATCGGTGATCATTATATATTAATTAGGAAATGGTTGGTGGTTGTCATGATTTGGAAAACCTGGAAGGATATGGGATTGTTAAATCAAATTTGAATGAAATCAAGCATTAATGGTTACTATTTTCCTGTTTCTTTTTATTTCTCTATTTTAACAAAAACTAATTTTATTTATTTGTCTATTTAAAAATTTACCACAATATTATAATTATTTTTTAATTATATCTTTATTTCTACTTTTTTCTTAAATAAGTTTTACACTTATCATAAATAAGAGAATAATAATTATTATTATTACATTAAAAAGTTAAAAATAAGTTTAATACTAATTACATTATTTAATCAGTGTATTATTCTCTTAATTAGACGGATAAAAAGAAATTAAAAGAATATAGTAAAAGTAGTAATTAAACAATAAATATTTACTATAGTAGTTAACAAAATAAAGTTTCGTGATTTAATCTGTCAACCAAACCACGTACCCTCCCTAATCCATAACACGATATTGGATTCTTTGTCATCCTATGCCTAATATTCTTTATATATATATATATATATATATATGATCTACCGTAAATTTAAAGATTCGTGAATCTTTGGACTTCTTTATTCTTATTTCTATTTAAAAAATTATTTTTGTTTTATTGACTTAATTCAAAATAAAAACTAAAAAAGTTAAAAGCAAGCATAGAAGGCAACGGCTAGATTTTTGTAAGTGCAGAGTTTCTCATGAATGATAACGAAAGAGCAATAGAATAATGAAAACAAAATGGGTCAAACGCTTTTGATCTTTAGGGGCTTCTTTTAACCTTAAGGAGTAATTTTTTTTTTTACTTTTGGTAATTATCAAATTGGGGCACATTTTAAAAATTAATAAAAAAGAGGGTAAGTCGTGACGGAAAGGTACAACTTCTAATAAAGGTTATAATTGTATTTAGAATTGGGGTGAAGAGCAAAAATAACAATTCGTTTGAAAAGGGACTCATGTCTAATTACCGGTTGATCAGTAACTTAACAAGGTAATGATAAGTGGATGGTCTAAGAGGATGATTATTATATTGAAACTGAGACATGAGCCAAACTCTTACAAGAGGTAATAATGAGGAATTTCGTTTTGCAATGGATGAAAGCGTGATGGAACAATGGCGAAGGGAGGTAAAGAACCAGAGTAATAATTAACGTACATCCAAAAATTGTATATGCAATATTACTCAGACACATAATTAATTATATATGTAGAAATATGATTAATTTTATTTTACAAGAGAATAGTTTAACTTATATATAAAGGGGAAAAAAAAGATAAATGCACCCTCAAACCTAACTTTTATCTTTTATAAATCGAAAAAATCTGAGAGTGAATCTAGTAAAAGCTAAATCTTTCTGTCAAAGCCATATTAGAGTTAGCCAGGTACCAACAAGTTTGTATTTAGTTATAATACCTTTGAAATCATCCTTTTTTAATTCTTGGTTCCTAATTAGAAAATATACATCAATTTAGAAAGGATTTTCTCTTCTAATTGTTAGTTTTTTACATTACATTTTAATTAAAGGAACAAGGGTAGAAACTATTATGAGCCTACATTAAGTAAAACAAAAAGATCAATATGTTAATTAATTTGTGAAATTTTCTTACCTAATAAATTAATTTTTTAAACTAGTCTGATTTTTTTTCTTGTGTTTAAATCATAATATATATTTATGAAAAAGTAAGTGATTATATATATATATATATAATTTTGACAGGTATATAATGATAGTGAAAAGAAAAACAATTATATAAACCTAAATTTGGAGTGATTTAAGATTTCAACTTTGATTTTTTTTTTTATTTAACAATTAAATACTCCTAAAGTTGGGATGATTTGATATTTGAATTTTATTTTTTTTATTTAAAAAAAAAAGCACAAACCTTTAAATTTTTACGAAATTTTAAACAACTATGAAATACTCCAATAAATAAATAAATAAATAAATATATATATATATATAATATTTTATTGATAAAATATAAATTAATACAATTTTTTCCGTATATATTACAAGTATTTTTTATTAGATACAATTTTGTTAGAGACGAATAGAACTATTATGAACCACATTAGATCACTTAAAGACTACTAATTAAGTTGTAATTCATGTGTTTAATGGTAAATTAATATATATAATTTTAAAGTTTTTAATTTTTAAATTTTAAAAATTAATTTAAACAATATGATATAAAAACTCATAAAATACATGTAATGAAGTAAAAATGACACACATAATTATATAATTTTAATAAAATAATAATAAAACGAACAATTATTGTATGTCTGGTTCTTCATATATAGCCTCATACGTGCGTTAATCATTCGTAACTTTTGTATCATTTATATTCATTTGACGCAATTTTGTTAGAGAACGAGGGTATACAACGCCCAACCAAACACATGTTCAATGGTCATGATGATGAATTAACTAAAATTAGATAGAATGACTTATCAAGGATTTGAATTATGTTAAATAAGGATTCAAAGAATATATATTGATTAAGAAATATGAGATACACTTTATTAAAAAAAATATTACTTAAAAATATGTATTAAAATGAATTTTGTATTTTGATATAATAATTTCTTTTTTCATAAAACCTTTCCACCTTTTATTTCCTTCGACAGTGATATTGAGAAATTTGTTAACATTTGTAAAATAAAAAAAAATATTAATAACACATTCTTTATTATTAACTAAATAATATGAATCTCACTCTATTTAATAAATTCACATAAAAACTTTGTTCAATATTAAAAAAAAATTAACAAGTGTGTCAACAAGAAATCATTATTATTATGATAAAATGTGTTTTTGTTTCTTGAATATTTGGTAAAAATTGCTTTTAGTTCATGCAATTTTAACAATTGTGGTTTTGATCTTAAAAATTTGGTCAAAATTCTTGCATTATTAAAAATCAAGATTTTATTCTTTGTCTTTTTAAAATAAAGTTGAATTAGTTCATGATGTCACGTGAAATTCACATGGTTGTCACAACATATATGGATGTCATGTAGTTGTTGTTAGTCACCGTCAGCAAATAAAATTAATGTAAGGATTCTACTAATTTTTAAAATAACAGGGTTAGCAACACATTTTTTCTAACTTACTTTTTTATTTGTTATAATTTATTAAAAATTAAAAAATTTTAAATGAATAATGTTATATCTTTCTACTTCCTTGAAAAGGAAAATATTAAATGAAGAGGTAAATGCATTTAAATCTTGAAAATATAATATGTATTTAATATTTACCATACAAAATAGGAGGAGGATGTTGTAAGAGGATTCAGAATTATTTATCTATTTTCAAAAAATAAGAGAACTAAAATCATTGATTTAAAAATCTAGATAATAAGACTAAGTTTGACAAAAAAGAAATAGAGAAACCCAAAACAAATTTTATATCCTTGTTTTAATGTTATCCATAGCTTTTGACTATATGTATTTATATACACAATACTCACGTAAGTATTACCTAAAAAATTAATGTATTAAAGATAAAATAGATACTACCTCCTGTCTAGAACTATTTATGTTTTAATAATTTATTTTTTCACATATATCTCTATTTAAAATAGCTAAATTTAATATTTACAATGTATTTCGTACTTACAACATATTTTAAAATATTTCAATAAATAACAAACTACAAATACATCTTATATTAAATTAAAAGAATATTTTGAGACACTTGTCATTGATAATCATGCTCCTAAGGCTCTGATCATCACTCAAGTGGATTGGTATCCTCTTTTTTGCATGTGAATCAAGTGTAACACATGATACAACACATGGGATCCCAAGACATGTAGCGTGTAGAGACTTATTTTGAGACAATAAGGACACTATCTTATGTTATTTTTCTGAATATATTGACATAGCCTCTTCTCTTCAGTAGAGATTATTCGTGTTATGTTCATTATTAAAATTGTTTTTCGAAGAGGATGACACAATATTTGGTTGGAGTGATACTCAATGTTGGTTGTGATGACACACTCTACTTTAGATTTGGTTCAATATCTCACATTGTTAGGGAAGAAAGCAGTTGTGCTTACAAGCTTGCTAGTTATGGTTATTAGGTTTACTTGATGGAACTCAATACCTAATTTTTGTTGGGATGACTTTAACTGAAATAGGTTAGTCCTTCCTAGTTATAGATTTGGATAATCATTATCTCCGTTGCATGGATTTTGACTTTTTATCTCCTAAGTTTTTGTATTTTTTTTCTTTTTCCTCGATAATATTATAGTGTGTTGCATATAATTGGTAGGGTTCATAGTGTCAACCAAGTTAGGATCTCTTTCTCTATTGTAATGTATTTGCATGCCTTTCCCAAAAATTTAAATATATTAATTATTTTTTTATTTTTCACACACATCCTCTTTTAGAAATAATCATACCCAAAACGTATGAAGTATTAAATACTTTTTAATTTATGTTATATATTAATAATCATATTAGGCATGATAATTAAATTTGAACCTATGGTACCCGTTTAAACTCAACTCTAACGAGAAAAACTTGTTTTGATCCAAGATGAAATTGGGTTCGATTTTTTTCCCGACTTGAAAAGGTAAGGTCAAATATGAGTACAAAAGTATAATTATCCGCCATCTCTCCTACCAAAAAAACCTACCCCTATATATATATAATTTTTAATTATATAATTATATATTATTCTATATAATTATTTTTGTACTTTATTTTTTATAGCTATTAAAATATAAACGAATTATTTTAGTTAATAATTAAAATAATAATAATTAAATAACAAATATAAAATTATATATTTAACTAAAAATAAAATTTAATTCTTAACTAATTTTTAAGCTCTTTATAATTTATTAAATTTTATATATTATTTAAATTAAAATATAAATATTAAATTAATATATTGATTTATTTAAAAATACATATAAATAAACTAAATTAGAATATATATATATATATAACATTCGACGAAATTAGAGATAAGTTTATTTTTTCGCCGTTTATAAACTTCACTCCACCTTACCCGCTTTTTGCGAGGGGACAGGCATTCTATTGAGTTATTTTTGGGCTCTCAACTATATAGACAAAAGCCTAGGTCTCTCTTTATGAAAGGAGAAGTGGTCAGATTGAGGAGAGGGAGACACGTAGAAACAAAGATTGAGAGAGAGTGGATTTTCACATGGCAAAAGAGAGAAGAGAGAAAAAGGAAAGAGAAAAGAGTAAGGTATGAGAAATCGTGCTTGCACAGTAGCTCAATTTTGTAGGTTCTTTTCTTTCATCTTATTCTTCATCTGCAAGTTTTGTCTGCTTACTTGTGCTGATTGGTTGTATGAATAAATATTGTTCTTGACCTGAACACTCTTGTATCCTTATTTCATTATAGTGGATTGATTTCTTTGGTCCTGACTCGTGGTTTTACTTCTCACGTTGAGGGGATTTTTCCACGTTAAAAATATTGGTCTCTCTTTTGTGATTCTTTTCACTGTTACTATCATTTTTATTTATGGTTACTCCTTAAAGATTTTTGCAAGTTAGGAAAATTTTTATCTGCTGCATTGTGTCAGCAAAGTTAAATTTAGAGAATTAAAATTTAAGATATTGGCTCAAACTATATCTGGTACCATAAATGTAAATTATATTTAAATATTCCATTGCAACTTGATGGAAAATAGAATAATACAAGATAAGTTAAAGGCCAAGCAAGCATGTTAATTCTCAACGCTTGCCAAGAGCCAAAGCAGACATGACAATCAACAACACGAAGACAACCACAGCCACGAAGGATGACACCACTGCTGAACTGGTCTGCGCACAGAAGTCTCCAAATTGGTTGCAGATGGCAAGCCAGTTTGAGTCTTGATTCCCGTTGTGTGCCAAGTACACTATGGCAGCAGCTGAAGCACCACTAGCAGTGGCCAGAGTGAGAAACACCTGCAGTCTCACCAACACACACACACAAAGCTTAAGCCAATGTTGTATCAATACGTTTATAACTCTTGTATGCAGTGAATCCATACCAAACATATAGGGTTATTGAATAAAAGTAATCTAAGTGTGAAAGAGCTTACAGTATCTAAGATAATCAAGAAAAGCCTTGGTCCAGCTGCATGGGGGCGTATGATGGCTACGAAAGAGAAAGGTAGGGATAGTACCAGGTAGCCACCCACTAGAGCCATTGTAATAACGAAAAACCTGCATTTTGACAAGCATTAGGTTTCTCTTTCTTTAAAATAAGACCAGTAATATAGTACAAAGAGTTTTAACACTGTACTCGTCCAATCATAATTCGTCATGTGCATTAAGTTTATTTTAAAATAATAATTACCTACTATAATTTCTAATCTCTAATCGATGTATGGTCTAATTTTTTTTAGGTGCATACAAATTGAACTCGAATAAGATTGCCAATGTTGATGTTTTGAAAAGGCATAGAAAATGGAGTTTGGAAGGTCACATACTGGAAAGCAGTGAAGCTATCATAACTAGCTTCAAACTGAAAGAACTGAGTGAAGAAAGGGAGAGTCTGATCACTGGTTCCCATAGTGGCAGCTGCACCAAGAGCAGCTGCTATGGCACCTAACCTTAGAATAAAGTCCATTATGGCTACCCCTTTCTTCCATCCTCCTGGCCTTGCTGCGGATACAACTGCAATTGCTTTTCCTTTAGCAACATTGCTGGATTCAGGGACATCGATGGTGGTTGACATTTTTGGCTTTGAAAACAAGACAAGCTTAGATATGTTAGAATATGCAAATGGCTTGATTGCTGAAGCTTATATAGAGCAATAGAGTGGTAATGTGAATCAGCATTTGTGTACTAAGTTGACTAGATAAGGGAAGTCCAGTTGAGTGGTTATAAAACCATTTCCACTACCAAGTCTCTTTTTTATATTAACAAAGAAAATGGGTACAAGAGAAAGATTTATCTAGTTTATTTTCCTCCTTAATTAGTTTATTTTTAGAGAAAGAGAAAAAATGATTATCTTCTCTAGAAAGATTGGTAATATATCATTTATCGCATTCTTCCTGACACATTAATTATTATTCACTGAAATTTGTTAACAGTGCATTAGAAAAAATGTTATTAATATTGTCCTTGTTGGGATTGGGAGAGAGGTGAGGTTTCTTCAATAAAATTTACATAATGTGTAATAGTGGTTGAATAAAACTGTCCTCATTCTGTTATGACCATCAAAATTAAAATTGAATGCTATAATGAAAAGGCTATGAAACAACAATTCGTAGTTACTAATTTAAGTTCAGAATCTAACCTACTGCTACGACTAACAAGTTTCTTTAATTAATTGATTAGTCCACCAAACCATCCAGTCTCCCTAATCCATTAGAGCATATAATTAATAAAGTCCAGTCAATCAAACCTAATTCCTATCTATTATTTCGATATTGGATTGATTGTTTCCCCATTCTACGTTTCTTGCACAACGATGTTCTCATTTTGTTTCACATTAATTATCCAAAAGATAGAAGACAACTTATACATACTTCAAGAAATAATATTATTCAAGTCAAGAAGATTCACTGCACAGTAGTTAACTCAATGAAAAAAACTTATATGTATTAGCATCTTAATTCATCTTTATAACTAAAACATCGTATTAATATCAAAATTCTTTAAAAGATTAATCCTTAACTAGTATTTTAGATCCTTGTTACCAGGACAAGGTTATTGTGGAGTTTGTTGGGCCCATTACACGAAAATCCATGCGTTCACTAATGTAATTAGAAGACAATACCCCTAATCACATTATCCATGTTTCCAACTTCAAGTTGAAGACAATAATTTTCACGTTTCTTATGCGTAGTTGTCAATCCTGAGGAAAAGGGAAAATGTGCCCACATCTCGTCATATATAATAACAGTGATCAATTTAGTACAAATTTAACAGCTATTGAAGTTACATCTGATATTTTATCCTCTGTAGGCAAGTTTTGAACTGCTGCTATTTAGTACTTTGGAATTGAACTTCCATATTCCTATCTTAACCAACACATTTTTGTTATTGAATGCTACCACAGAAATCTTAAATTGTCCAACACCCCTATTCCACACACAAACAGGTACACTCCATTCTGACTAACAATACCATGCTAGAAAAGAACAGAAATCCAGAACCCAAAAAAAAAAGTAAACAAATATTACACAATTTACACTCTCAACTGACTATTATAATTCAGGGGAAAAAATGTGTTACAGATATTGAAGGATGCCATTTAAAGCAGCATCACTTCTGGGAGTATCCACAGCAGTTGAGGAAACAGATCGATTTGGTAACTGCTGCTTACACCTCTTTCCCAGAAAAAAATTGTCATTCTATGAAAATTTAACCTTTTGTGATGCTGTGGTAGCCGAAAACCTCTTCCAGTAGCAAACACTATACATCATGCCAACCTAATACTGCATCTATTGTAATACAGCTGAGCAACCTTGAATCGCAACAAATACTCCTCCCAGATGAAATTCAACTTGAACCCACCATCCCTTGCTTACTACTGTGACCCAATGACCCACCATTTTCTTCACAACTGTGAACGTTATGCTTCGGTGATTGCGTTGAACTGAATCCATTGGCCTTGACAGATCCAGGGCTTCCCTCACTTGAATTTGTGGCCCTTGTTGGCTCAGAGTTCTTATTGGATGGGTCACTAGTAGAAACAGATTGTTGCAACAGCTCCATGCGTTTCAAAGATGGAACATCTCCTTTACAATATCTGCGCCACATTTGCCTATATGTTGACTCTAGACCAAGGATAAAATTTGCTCCGTCGCAGAGAGGGGACTTGGACATAAGCTCTCGCAGACTCATTCTCAAATTTTCTAGTGCCGAAACATCAGAGGCCAACTTCACAGCCAATTTTACATATTCATCTTCATTTTTGGCAATCAAATGGCCCAGACCTGAATTGTTAAAAAGTGAGATATTCAGTAGTTTTAATGGCAAAGCCAAACATGCAAAAGAATAATATGCCTCTACATACTATTTGGTGTATTGACTGCATATCCAACAATGTCTCCCAAGAAAAAAATATATAGAAGAAATGGGAATAAATCCATAATCAAACAAGCTGCAAGGCAATTGACCATGCAGGATTCTTAAAACTCAATAGATTCAACAGCTCATAGTTAAATCATGCTATGACAGACTATTTTAGATCAAAGCAAAAACCATCCATCAGGCATCAGTGGCTGTCTTCCTCTGAAAAAACATTTCCAATCCTAGGAGTTTGACAATTTAGACCCACTGGCACACTGATTGCAAGAAAAATAGATTTTTGACTGATTCTTGATTTACTTGCAAGCTGCAACCATGCACCTAGCTATCTATAGCTTTCTTTTATACTCATCATAAGTGATCAAAAACATATATATAATTAAGAATTAGGCACCTAAGTCTAGGTGTGCTCATGGTTAGGTTATTTGAATAACCTAACCATAACCACACAATAACCATATTGGATTTTATAACTGTAAGTCCATAACCAAAACTTATTTTTCATAACTGGTTTTGATTTTGTAAAACCTATCTTGATTTTTAAAAAAACCAGTTATATATCCAAAATCGGTTAATAACCGGTTATAACCTAAAAGCAGTTTTGAAAATAATAAAAAAAATATCTATCTTTTTTTTAACTTAAATATGTTCTTAGTTCCTATAAAATTAGCAAATTTTAATTTCGTTCCCTATAAAAAAATTTGTTTTTCATCCCTATAAAATTAAAATCATTATTTTTTGGTCCCTAAAAATGAGTGAATTTTGGTTATAGTTCTTGTAAAATATTTTTCTTTGATGTTCATCCCTCTGAAATTTGAAATCACTATTTTTGGTCTCTAACATTCATTTTAAGGTATAGAAATAATATTCATTTTAGGGATCTAAAAAATTTAAAAGTGTCACGTACTGACATGGTATTATAGACACTAGTGAATGCCACATAGGATGGTCACTTGACCTTTTGTTAAAAACATAAGTAGTTAACAAGTATCTCATCACAATATAAATCAAAATTAATTATTTTATATTTTTGAGGATGGAAACCAAAGAAAATATTTTATAAGGACCAAAATAAAAATTCTCATTTTACAAGGACTAAAAATATATTTAAGCCTTTTCTTAATTTAATCCAAGGTCAAGCTAAAGATACTTAGGCCGAGACTAAGCGGAAGATGCTAACTGTAATCATAACTTACTTTTCATAACCATAACCACAACTTATTTTCCATAACCGATTATTTAACCATATCCAACTGTTTTAAAAAAATAACTAACCAAATTTTAACTTAAAAAATAAAGTGATTAAATTTTATAACAAAATTTAATTAACCGATTATTATAAAACCAGTTAACCATGGTTATGGTTAAATTTTATACAACTGGTTATTATGATCACCCCTACTAAGTCTTGATACTTTTGCATTTAGGATCATTGAATTCTGTAACAAACTCATAACAGTCAGCATTGACATCAACTAGACAGAGTTTCCCAGTTACATCTTTTTTTATTGTTCATACATTAAAAAAATTGATAGTCACAAGCTGCACAACTTTTAACCCAACTATACAACAATTGACTAGTTGTACAAATTATTATTATTATTATTATTATAAATCAATTTCTAAACAAAATAAAAGCTCTATTTAAATGAAAAACACATGAAATCACAGAGTGTCATACAAACTAACAGCAACAAGAGCCAAGATGGAATTGTAAGTAGAAAGAAATGTTATCTAACAACTACTTGTTTGACAAGAACAAAAGGGAAATCAATTTTTGTCAAAAAGTCAGAAATTTTCAGTGAAATTAGCCAAGCACTGCTTTGGCTCACACATAAAATCACAATTCACAAGGTAGCACATGAAACAACAACTAATTCATTGGGAAATGGGAAATATTTTAGTTTCTTACCAACTTTGCTGAGAAGACTAACACCAACATTGTGTGCATGCACTGAACCAGCCATTGTAACACATGGAACTCCCATGTATAAAGATTCGCAAGTCGTGGTTGTTCCAGCATATGGAAATGTGTCCAAACTACATGAAAAGACAGAACAGAAAGTTTACCATGGGCTTAAGACAAGCTATTGAACAAACACAAAGTATTGTGTTCTTATGATCAAAAGTAATACTTGATTACAAGCACTGGTCCAACATTCAGAAGTTTGAATTTTTATCATATTTCAGATGCATGTATGTATTATGAGCAGGAAATACAAACAATCAACAATAAAATGGTAAAATTTCAACCATGATTCATGAAAGAAGACTAAAAAAACCAACGTACATAGACAGTATTTAATAAAATTTCATAAGAATAAGCTGAATAATATTCCAAGTAGTTGTTTAATACATGTTTAACATTCAACAAAGTAACCAAGAGATAACCTGGTAATATATATTTGTAAAAAGTCTTGTGCTTTTCTAGATGCTATTCATAAGATGCTGTTCAAAAAATAGCTAAATAATATGACAATGAAATATATAGGAAAAGCTAGATTTTGACAACAAAATGTAAATTCTGGAATCTTGTGTATGTTATATTATGTTTCCGTACTAAGAAGCAATTAGCATCAGAAACAACTATACTTAGTATAACTAATGAATTACTAAATTTTAGAATGCAAACAAATTTCAAGAGTAAGAACATTGTTTGCTTTTGCTTAATTTTTTTCACAAAAATAACTTTTCAGGTAGAAGTTCTCGAGCAGTTTGATTGTCAGCATTTCAAGATACAAAATAAACTAATGCAAACATGCCAAGTTTTTAATTTAAATGATGCTTCATGCCTAGTTGAGTCACTCTAAGGTCAAGAATTGCATTTATACTAAATTGCAGCCATATCCAATATACACCTATATGAAAAAGGTTAAAGAAAAGTAATAGTTAAAAAAGAGGTGCAACACATAATACAAGATTCATAGTCAACACAACCAAAATATGTGTGAATAAATAATAAAACAGTGTTTATGCAGGACCAATAAAAAATTTAAGGAATACAAAAATAGATATTACCTAATGTCCATAAGAGAATAAGCTTGCATATGATCGTGATTAAGAAGAATAAGGGGCAGAAGATCAACTCGTAGTGGTTCCAGACCTAACTTCTCTAGTGTTGAAAGAAATCTCTGTCTCACACTATCACAGCAAAACGGTTTACATTTGACCACAAGGCGAGAATTTGGAATTGCACACAGTATCCTTGCCCAGACCTGCAGTACCTTAGGTGTAATCTGAAGAAATAAAACAACACAAGTCAGGGATACATGACTTTACCTTTTACAGATTATTATTGATAATCAAAAATAGAAATACATAATATACTTAACCATACCTTGGCAAGATTGTTAAAACTACCAAATGTAATGAAGCCATTGGAAAGAGCAGGAGTTGGACAAACAGCACCAGCCTCAGGGGAAGGAGTGTAACAAAGGAAGCAATCTGGTAATCGAACTAACTCTTCAACATGCCTGTAGTTTGGGAAAAGTACCATTAGAAAATAAACTACAACAAGAGTAAGCAGAAAAGAAGCACTATAGATCAATAACAAGAAAGTACGGAAATTCAAGAAGAGAACTACTTCTGCTTTGTTTCAGGAGGGTCTGCCTGAGAATCAGTTATTCTATAATCAATTGTAGGCAATCCTGTTGTATTGGGATAACCAATCCAAGTCACCTGCATGTCAAGCAATATTTACAATTTAGCAGATCAAATTGAATATATTTGCATAGTACATGTTACCATGAATGGTACATGCCACTTTATATCACAAGCTTGATATATACATGGAGAAAGCTATATGTAATATTGAAACAAAAGTATAGATTAAAGACATATATACCTAATATTTGTTCAAAATTGATTTGTCACAAGTAAACTTTTAATTATTATATATAAATGACATCTCACTTCTGAATAGGCCTAATAAGGCTAATCTGTAAGTCAAATATAAGCACATCTAAGGAAAATTAAATACTAGTAATTAGCTAGATTAAACTTGTTAGGATGTTCTACCTCAGCTAGAAATATAGCTAAAATACTCATTTTAAGACTTAGGAAATTCTCCTCCCTTGAACTAGTTTTTGGGATTGAATTAGGCTTAATTCATTTCTAATATGGTATTAAAGTCTATCCAATTTTGATGTTGGGCCACCTGCATATGTCCCTCCCTACAACTTTGCACTCCAAACGTTCAGTCCTGAATGTCAGGAAGGTGTGCTAAGATGTTCCATATCAGTTAGGAATATGACTGAAATCTCTTAGCTTCCTTTTGGCATTAATCCCAATCCACTTCTAAACAAATTAAGCATTATTAACCAATTCTTTCAATTTATATTACACAAAAATGAAAATCACATTAATTTGTGGCGCCTAATACAATGGGAATTGAAAGAGTTGGTTAGTAATACAATGGAGCTTTCAATCTGTATTGCACAAAATGAAAACCACATTAATCCGTAGCATAATACAATGTGACTTTCTCTAAGAATGTGCCTACACTCACTACAGAATACAAAAATTGCAGCTTCAAAAAATCAGCATACTACAAAATAGAGATAGGGGGAAATAGAAAATACAGTAAGCAAGGGTCAGAGAAGTTACGAGTTGATAAACAAAGGGGAAAAAATCTAAACGTTTAGATGTTAAAAACACCTGAACTGGAGCAGGTCGACATGCCATCATTCCCAGCTTATTGTTTGCAGTATGACCGGTAAGCTCTATTAAAATATCAACTTGATCTTCTCTAACCATATCGGCAACCTTCTTTTCATCAGTTCCATAAATGTCTTTCCAGATCCCACCTTTTTTTAAGACTTTCTCTCTAAACCGAATGGTTTTTGCATCTGCCTGCAACATCACAAGAAAATCAATTTCAAATTATAAGGAAAAAATGGAGATATTAATGACAAGACAAATTATGGAACCAAACTCAGAATGTTAACAATAAATGTGAAAACAATGATGTAAATGTCTGTATGCAAGCCAGAATCACTTTTGGCCTGCTCAGCCTGACGATAAATAATAATCCACAATAATTGATAGCAAGAGAAAGCTCTTTAACATTTAATCCACATTGGCAGAAGAACGCCAACTCAAATGGATACCCAGTAGAAAAGCAACAGCCAGCCACTATGAAAAGGAAAACCAGAACCAAGTACTCTATCCATGGCTCGTGACAATTAAATGGTAGTTTTCCAACTCCAACATCTCCAGCCAGCATGTGGTTTGCCATATATTTTCTACACTCTCAACACAACCATCTTACTTGGACCAGCAACATGATGCAGCCATCATGTACATGTGGACATAGTAAATGATCTTAATCCTACCCTGTAGATGTGGCCTTCTTACATTTATGTTATGGACCTGTGGCACTATTTGGGGAGACATCCAGTCACTAGAGCCATCATCAATCCATAAGATATATAGGCTGAGGAATAAGATAGCTCGTGTTCACCAGACTTCTTTTGTGATATCCAGGATTATTTTTTAGCTTCCCTTCCACAATTTGTTCATAGTTAGTAAACATACCAGTCTCTCTTTTGCTTAATAAATATTTTCTCGTGTAAAGACCAGAATATTTTAACACTAAACCTCATATAGATCAATTCTGACTGAAAAATAGAACATGAAACCTGAATAGGGAGTAGCTATTGTGATAAGAACCTTGGGAGAACTACACCACAAAAGCTAGCTATTATAGTGGAAGAGCCTAAAGCTTTCTAAACCCCACACTAGAATCTCATTTTTCCAATGTGAGACTCGAGTCTTATACCTTGCAATTGGATCCTAACATCTCACCATGCTCCGTAACTCTAGCGCCCACGCGAGCTGGCGGTACACTAGCCCTTTGACTAGTCATAGGCGAACACTACAATGTCAGCATCACCATCCGCACCGCTTGTTTGCTTCCAAGAGACATGGTGGAAGGCTCAAATACCAATTGATAAGAACCTTAGGAAAACCATACTACAAAAGCTAGCTATTATAGTGGGAGAGCCCAAAGCCTTATAAACCCTCACACTAGAATCCAATTCTTCCAAAGTGGGACTCAAGTCTCATACCTAGCAATTGGAACCTAATAGATTGCACCATCTATTTCAACTAATGGACATGAAGCTAACTAGCCAAGAAGTGTCATTTGCTTCCCCAACGGTAACCACAATTCCTAAAGCAATTAATTTTGTAGATCTAAAATCATCCACAAAGATAGAGAAATTTCTCTTCCAAACACTCTCACATCACCCCTGGGGGAAAAAACTTGGGCTCTTCAAATATTTGATTGAGATTTCTACTAATAAAGAAAAGGAACATGCATACATGCAACACATTTGAAAGCCAATCAACTATAATTTTTCAGTTCCTATCAGGGAGTACCAGATAAATTTGACTACAAATTTTAAGATAGCACAGGAAAATATTTTATGCAACCTAGCATAACAACCAAAAGCACAGCAAGAGCTTTGAAAATTGACCAAATGCATTAACAGAATTACAAATAACATTTTTGCACACATGTGTTCACAAACGATACCTTGACAACTGCTGAATAAACAATCACTTTATAATTGGTATAGTCATGATAGACAAGGGGAGCTTCTATGAAATATGACACAGAATGTGTAAAATAATCAGGAGAGACATATCCTATCACAAGAGGTCGTTCAGGATCTTTCGAGTTGTCCCATGATGTGAACTGTGGATATAGTCTCATAAATCGCCTACCCCAGTCCCTGTAAGGAAACATTTCTTTGATAAATTCTCCAGGCTGTGTCATTCTACTTTTTTTACATAAAGTAAGTTGATATGCATAAAAACATTATGGCTGACAAAATTTGGCAAATGAAAATACCGCTGATCAAAATCCATGCAAATAATTAATTACATGAACACTACTGGCAGAATCAACAAGTAACATACAATTCTAAACATACATAACACAGGAATGTGATTTTTATATTCTACATAACATGCCAATTGTGATTTTAGAAGTGTTATTCAGATACTCTCGTGATCATATAAATGGCATCCTATAGTGTAAATAAACATTCAAGAGATTTAGGACATAGTTTCCAATACAATAAGAGACATCAACACAGCATCCAAAACAATGAATTCAAGTTAAAGAGAGCTAAAAGGCATCTTAAATTTTTGTAAATTGAAAAAAGTGTTTTTCCACTTTCAAGTTGACAACCAGGTTACCAGTAATTGTTTCATCTTACTGATGCATGCCATGGAAAATCAATCTCTTCAGCCTTCAAAACTCATTCACTCTATTTACACTTTTCTTTCTTAGTACACAGTTAGACAAGAAAATTATTTTTCTTTTAACTGTTTCTATTTTATTTTTATTCATTACCATCATCAATATTATCAATAGCTAATAAAATGGCACAAACTATCTCTCCACCAGCACAAAGTAGATGGTATATCTGTTTCAGTTTCAGGCAACCAATTAAAGTATTATTTTTTCATCACCTACAAAAATTACATATATTACCAAACATTTATGAAAAATCAATGAAGTTGATCAGGAAATCAATCAAAGTATTATTTCTCTCATCATCTAGGGAAATCATATTTTTTCATGAAACATTTACAAAACAATCAATGAATTGAGAAGTTTTTGATAATGGCATTGAACAAACACTACCAATAATCAAAATTAAAATCTTAAAAGATCACAGGAAAGCTGTACCTGTGAGCCTCAAAAAGTTTGTCATCATTTCCTTCATCTATGTAATTCATTGCAAGCAAACGGTTCTGTACATTAGTGTATTAAAAAGAGATATCAATTGCTGTAGGAAAAAAACCTCCAACAATTACAAGAGATAATTCTTGCAAACAACAAAATCCACATCCCGACCCTGTATCAAGTCACAACAAATGAAAATATTGCAAGAAAATATTTCCAAATTATGAGAATTATATGAATTTGAAAAAAAATTAAAATTAAATGCCAGTTTAAAGTTCACTAACACCTAACTGAACTACCTATAGTCATCATAGCAACTTGAACACCCCTCCATTTATCTAAGAAATTCAAAGAGAGTTGAGAACCAGAGACATGGAGAGGAAAGGGGGATCTGGGTGGAAATCAAGATACTTAATTATTTATGTACAAGCAAAGATAAGTATCTAGGCTTCCCATAACAAATCCACAAAAGTATCAATAGCAGAAATAAGAGAAAAATGGGCTTGCAAGCTAGGTTGGAAGCAAAAACTTTGCAGCTTCAGAGATACCATATAAACAGGGTCTTTCTTTAAACTCTCAAAAGCCTCTACCAAAACTTAAAGGATGGGAGGCAAGACTTTGGTGGGGGGAAGTGAGTAAAAAGGAACCCAAGAATAAATGAAAGATACCTTGAATTAGTCAGAAAAGGTTACCATTTCTCACATAATAAAAAGATGTGGCATTGGATTTGAAGATCTTGGGGCTTTTAATCTCACTTGATTGGCAACGCAATGTTGGTGATCACAAAGCTGTTGGGAAAAGCATTACCATCTAGATTCATTTCTAGAATTCTTAGCTCACTAGAGATGTAATAATGTCAATTCTTCAATTTAAGCTTTTTGGGCAGGGCCAGCCCAAGGGTAAAGCCAATAAAACCCTTAAACCTCTCAAAAATAAATTTATTTATTAATAATATTTTTTAAAAATAATAATTACTTGATAAATGATATTAGTCTATTAAAAATAACTAAATACTTTTTTAACTAAAATAAGGCCTCTCAAAGTGATGAATCAACAATATTTGTAATTAAATGAATGTACATGCATAATAAATTATGTAATTAGTTATATAAATTATATAAATTTCAATAGTTAATTTTTAATTAATTATAAATTTTCATTTTACTTTTTAAAGTGAATCCCTTCTTTAGAGAATAGCATTATGATCTCTAATCTTTTCAACTTTTTCCAAAGAAAAAAAAAAGTCAAGGGTGATAAACTTCATCCTATAAAGTTGCAATATAAAGCTATAGGGCTAGTGCCAGTTTTTATTTGTTTTTAGTTTACGTGGATGTGTTAAATTTTTTTAAAATGGTTTCCTGTGATACTTTTTATATTTTTTCAGTAATTAAGAATCCAATTTTGTACATGTAATTATGTTAAAACCTAAAAGTTAAAACTACACTTATCTGTCATAATAATTTAATAAATGATTTTGCATTCCAAAAAGATTCAAAAGATAAACTTCCAATGAAAATATAATTTTAATAAAATTTGTTAGTAGTTCATTTTATCAAAAAATACTGTTATTAATTTTTAAAAAGCCTCACATCAAAGTTCGCTTTAGGCCATAAAATATGTGGGGCTGGCCCTGCTTTTGGGTTAGTCGGTTCATAACATAATATCAAACCTTAATGTGTAAAGATGTTCAATCCTTGCCAACACTCTTAATAAAAGTTGAATCAGCACATAGTAAAAAATGATTGAGCAGTATCTATTCTTCAAGCCCAACAGACTTTTGCATGAGGTGGCATGTTAGAGTTGTAATAAAGTCGTTCATGTCCATTAACTAAAAACCCTTTGGAGGAATTGGTCTTTGATACTGCTATAGCATATTATAATCCTGCTTGGTGAATCAATTAGCCTGTTTTTGAAAATTTCAATTTGACATCTCCCAAAGAATTATAGTGGATTTCAATTTTCCAAGAGGGAAAAGGAAGAGAAAATAGATTTTAAAAGAAACCACATACTGATCAGAACATTCATTGTTGGCAATATAAAGAGAGGAGCAAACTCTCTTTTGATCAGATGCTAAGCAAAGAATAAGAGAAATAGAACAGAATTCAATATAATTAACCCACAGAGAAGGACCTTAACCCTATGTCCAGGTTGTAACAGACAGAGCATAACACAATGATGGATGAAAGTACTCAGTCCCCAATACCTTATCCCAGTATACCCCAACACATTACATACACACACATATATATGACTAAAAGTTTTTTATTCTTTTCTCCAACAAAAGAATGAAGGTTAGCAACCCCGTATCAGAGGTCAAGACAATTTTAAGAGGTCATGTAGCCATTAGTCAGTTATAAATCCCTGTTAAGTCAGGTCACCTATTTGGTCAAGCCCACATCTAAATACAAGCCAGTTATTATATTCCCTTTGTTTTAAGTTATAACTCTAGTGTCAAACCACTCCTGTTTGTTTCTTTTTTTATTTAGAGGGACTAAAACCTAAAGGATTCTTGCATAAGGGGGAATCTTAATGATAATGTAATATAAAACCATCCTTGCCAAGCCTTTATGCTACTAGTTCCAACGTTCTATTTTATAGCAGTTAGAGTGGTTTGACTGTCCCGTCAGCTTGCACATCAAAGGAGTTGTTGAAGGGTTAAGCAAAATCCTCTAAATAAGAAATGATGCCCTATAAGAGTTTAAATACCAATGTAATTTCTCTCAATTGCTCCAACTGTATTTGGCGTAAGCTTAAGGAATAATGACAGGTTTAAACTTACTTTCAATACACATTCTCAGCAAACCACTATTTAATGGTTTTATGTAGCACCAGCAATAGCAACTTTCAGCTATGAAAATTTTGCAAATCAACAAGAATTAAACATTCACCCATAGTGCACCAGACCTGGCCAGCATTTCGAGAATCAGGATCAATCTTAAGACATTGCTCATAAGCATTAATTGCTAGTGCGATATCACCAGCATCCCTGTAAAGAACTCCTGCACAACAAGAATACAAAAGATGAAGTGTATGATAAAAGATGTGCTAAGAGTTTCATTTACTTGTGCACATTGAAATAAATCATATTTGGTAACTAAATACTACAGAAAAAAAAAATCCATAACCTAGAACCTTTTGAGGAAGGGGGGTACAACTCAGAAATCTCCACCATGCAAAGAATGTAAACACAATCAGTTGCAACTTTTCTGACCATCCTGATAAGTCTATAATGTTACTCATTCAGTTAGATTAGTGAGCAATCTGATGATTCGATGATTCTTAAATTTCAACCGAAGTCCACATAAGAAAACTATTTTACATGTCAATCACACAATCGATGGTTAATAAAAGCCATATAACCAAATCTAAAACTACGCTGGCAACATGTCAAACAAGAAGTCAAGAAGCAGCACAACCTTGACTAAGACAAGCAAATTTAAGTCATAGTAAAACCACAATGACTAAACAACAACAACAACAATAGCCTTATCCCACTAGGTGACCACAATGACTAAACAAATTACCAATTACAGAAAAAATATAAAAAGACCTAGGTTATTGTATGCTTCTGCATATGTTGGATTTGCAATGATAGCTTTCTCAATCATACTTGCGGCAGCATCCATTTTACCCTGGAGAAAGAGAATAAAATCAGTAACTGAAGGCATTTGATTAACTCTCAAATTTAGGAAATGCACAAATACTTAACCTGGACAGTGTAAACAACACCAAGGTTATTTAATGACTGTGAAAAGTTAGGTTTGATTCCCAAAGCAAGCTGCATTACAGGAAATAATAAGTTGCCAAAAGAAATCCATGCAATCCCTCCAGCAAGGGTGTAAACAACTGACATGATTGTCATTACCTGGTAACATTCCACTGCTTTGTCAAGATTATCACGATCTTTATATATAACGCCTAGATTGTTACAAGCTTCCGCACAATGCGGATTGAAGTGGAAGGCAAGTTCATAGAACACAATAGCCTAAGTAATACAAGAATGTTGTATGTTAATATTTAATATCATACATGCAGATGTACATTTACAAAAATAGGCTGGGAAACATACCATATCAAACTTAAGCATCTCACCATAAGCAACCCCAAGATTATACATAGCATCAGCATAATGCCAATTAAAATACAAAGCTTTCTTATAAAAAGCCACACCACGGTTGATGTCACCCTCTAATTTCACCTATAAACCAAAACAACAATCTCTATAAGACACAGTGATTCGAAGTTATCAACTTATGCAATTTAACCTATAAACCAATAGAATACACTTCAGAGTTTAGACAATAAAAAATTAAACATTAATTGGCAAAGGGCAAGCAATAACCATAGGTCTCAAGTCAGAAGAATTTTCCTAAAATTTTGTTCCTAATTCACAAGGAACAAAGAGAGTATTTTATATTTTATATAAGCCACTTCAAAATGAAGTTAAAAGCATCAGTCCTTAAGCAACAAACCAAAGATTCCACCTTTATCAAGCAAACAGCTTTATATTACTTCAAGTTTGCATAAAGAAGACAAGCTCCATGGTATAATGTTTGCATTGCTCGCCAACTCACTTCAATTTTATTATCATTGCATTATTATTCATGTTGATGGTTAAAGTATTTTTCCTTTTATAGAAACAGGACATCACAATCATATAAAAAGGAAATATCAATAGGGTTGCAAAAAAAAATTGGCAATATGTGGATATATGCTCACCTTTGTTCCCAAATCTGTCAAAGCTATGGCCATATTATTCTTTGCAATCTCAAAGTTAGGTGAAACAGCTAAACACCTGCCACAAAACATCAACTGATCATAGAAGGCAACAGCAGAAATCAAGTCATTAAGTGCATGTTTGGATTAGATTAATGTTTAGGAAGAAATCATTTTTTTTCTTTTTTCAAAAGCTCTGCCAATAAGATTTTAACTATAACTTATTTTTAAACAAAATAAATTAATCACAAAACACATTAAACAAAATATTAAATTACATGGCCCATAAAAAGAAGTACAAGCTCTAGATATATGTAGGTACCTCTCATAACAAGTAATAGCTGATTCCAAATCACCACGATTTTTATATATTACACCCATGTTACAGTATGCTTCAGCATACATAGGCCTCTCTGATGCTGCCTTTTCATAGAAAGTGAGGGCCGTGTCATATTGCATCATTTCAGAATAGACCACACCAAGGTTATAATATGCTGGCTGTGAGCACAGATAAAAAGAAAAAAAAAAATCATATCATGCACACAGAAAGCTAAATAAATTTAAAAGAGATTTAACAATAATGGTTAAAGGGAGGAAATGAGGGACAATTACAGCATAGTGTGGATCTATTTTGAGAGCTTCAAAATATTTTTGAATTCCTTCCTGAGTGTTTCCTGCAAGCTTTATGTTGGTACCAATATCCGTTAAAACAATGGCTAGGCACTCTGCAGCTGCTTTATATGAAGGATCCACTTGTAAAGCCTTTTGATATGACTGTTCCAAGTAAATCATTATATTATCAGTTTTGACTTATGCTAATGTGTATCCCCATTATGTCTAAGTTCAGTATGTTATGCAAATGTAGTAATCAGGAAAATTATATCATTCATTATATGAAAATCAAGGGTTTGTTTGGGTAAATAGCTTAATTAAGCACTTATTCAACCAGCAGTTCAGCATGATTCATAAGCTTGACTGTAAAGCTTAGTTAAATAGGTTAGTAGGAGCATATTTTGACAAGCTTCTGTGAAAAGTTTATTGAAATAAGCTACAGAGAACTTATCGGAATGTCATAAACCATTTTCATAAGCACTTCCAAATGCTCTCCAAGTGCATAGTGTTGTTAAGACAAACAATTATCAAAATATGCTCTTCTTGTCACTCCATCAACAACTTCAATGTAAACTTCAACCAACTTCTTGAAATACTGGTATGGGAAATATATTAAGCGATGATGTAACTGTCAAAACTTTGTGACACGGGCAAGGACAAATGCAACACTAAGAATATCTAGGTTAAGCTATGCATACCTCAAAATACCCTAACCATACATACCTCTAAAATATTAACCAATTGCAGCCTCATGCCTAATCTATAACTAGAAGGAAATGTTTAGGTTCTTAAGTCAACATATCAAAGCCATAAAAAAGAACAGAGATGTGAATAATTACAGGAAAATACATCCCTTTATGTTCTAAAATTAAGTAAAATAGGCTAGCAGTCTTAGTATCTGAATTTTCCAATTAAAACTGCATGGATTAAATGTATATTTCTAAAAGAAAAGCAAGTTAGCAGATCTATTAACCAGTAGCTAATTATGTTGCATGTATATCTAAAACGACAAAACCAAAAATTCTTCACTCAATAATCAGTGGGACTGACTAGAGGTGGATAGGAATAGATTCTTTACACAAGTTTGCAAATCATGGTAATTTCAGATTGTTGATTTCAGTGTCAGCAAACTTAATCAACACTAGTGAACCCAGTTCAAAGTGACAAATAATCAAGCACTGTGATGATACATTCAAATATGATATGTATAATCTTCCCAATTGAAGTGAAACAGGGTGAAATGAACAATAAGGATCACCGGAAGGAATTAAAAGGGTGCACACATGATTGTACTCGTATTTTATGTTAAATTGCAACTGCACATTATCAGGAGTCACACACAACCATTTGTTGCTTGTCAATTTGCCATGTGTCATTGGGAATTATGGGAGTTATGTATCATAGGAAAGACTAGAGTTGTAAAATATAGATTAACTCTTTATTATTGTCCTTGTAAATGTAAAAAGTATTCATTCTTTTATATGTATATAATTACCAATTACCAATGATACTGAGTGCTCTCACTCAAGTAATTCAAAGAACTGTATAATTCACTTAAGTAATTCACTTAAGTCTAATCTTAGGTTTCTTTATTCATATTGGAAAGTACTACAACCTTACAAACTTTATGAATAAGCACGTGTGCAAAGCATAACCAGGGACTGGTGTCTGGTCATAATCAATACACTAATAGAATTGTATTATATGCTTATGCCTCACTCAATATAATAGATGTATCCTGACAGGTAATGTCGAATGGAATGCAATCAAAAATTAAACCTATAAATCTATAATCACCCATTAGGTTAGATAAACACAAGCTTGTGTTTAACATGAAAGCAGGAAATTTTCATAAAGCAACTAAAGCACTTCCCATCTTCCACAAATGTAATTAGAAAAACAAAAAATGCTATTTCATTGTCAAAACTACTTAACATGGTGGCACGGACATACCTCAGCTGCCTCCATGAGGCGACCTTCGTCTTTGTACAGAATACCGCAATGCGTGAGTGCGCAAGCATTCTGAGGATCCAACCTGATAGCCTCAGAAAAACTCTCAAAAGCATGCCTACCCATATTCTGCATCTGCAAACATATCCCTTTCCCAATAAGAGCCTCCACATTCCCTGCATCACTCTCAAGCACACGCTCATACAGAGCAAGAGCATCCACAAACTTGTTCCTAGAACGCAGGATGTTGGCATATGAAACATCATCCTTCCCTTCACATCTCTTACTCACCGAACCCGCATCCCCAACAGAACCACCACCAGAAGGCTCAGACACTTTCAAAAACCCATTTTCCCCAACAAACTTCTTTTTTCTCCCATTCCCATCATTATCTTCCATCCATGCCATCTGGTCCACACTTTCCTAACCACAAAAAACAAAAAATAAAACACATCACATACTCACATCTGATCAAACTATGAAATTTTATTAATCTTAATTAATGACCAAATAAATAAATAACACAGCACAGATAATCGAAGCAGTGACACTCCAGTACGCAGTTGAGTTCACCAAAACAAAATTAATGAAATAGAAAATAAAAAACCCTAGGAACTAAGTGAAACCAACATTAGGTGTATGAAGGAGAAGATACAAAGATTGAAGGAGACATAATAAAAAATAAAGATGAGATTTTGTGAGGAAAACAGGGGTTAGGAACTTACGGGGTGGTTGTGGAAGGTGTTTGTTCAGGAGGTGGGTTGGGAAGGATAGGGCATGGGAAGAGAGAGAGAGAGAGGGGTTACACCCTGGAGAAGAGGAGCATGGAGAAAGGGAATGGAGGGTTGGAATGAAGTTTTTCGATAAGGGAGTGAGTTGTTGTTCGAGGTGGAGTTGGTGGTGGCCACGCTCCCCCTCCGACACAGTAGTTCGATGTCTCCCAAAACCCAGAGAGAGACCCCTGACACTGCTTCGTTGATTACAACATTGGGCGCAAAGTGACAAGACAGCCTATGTTCTTTAACCAACCAGGAATGCCCTTTTTATTTTCCACTATTATTATTTCATAATAAATAAATAGTAATAATATAAGATAGGAAAATTAGTGTTTTATTTTTTAAATTTCAATTCATTATGGATATTTTTTATTTAGAGTAAATAATTTATATATTGATGATATAAAAATTTGTATAATTAATTAATAAAAATTATCAGATAAGATAAATTTGTTTATAATAACTACTTTAAAAATTATATTTAACATAACTTCTTATCTATACAAAACTTTACATGGATAATGTATAGAAATTGAGTTTTTGATTTAATTTAGTGTTTTAATTTAATTTTTTTTACCTTTCAACTTAATGGAAGTTACTCTAACAAAGTTAGTTAGGATATGCATTAAATGAAAACAGTTTTAATAAGATATTTTATTTTAAAAAACTTTTTATAGAGATAAAAACTGATTAATAAAAAATTAAGTGGATAGCGTAATATTTCAAACACTAGGGAGGGTGATTCAAAAGGATACACAAGTGGATCAAATACACACTAAAAAGAGAAAGATCTAGTTGTTATGTAAGTACAAAATTGTATAGTTAATGTGATTTAAAAGAATTTATTAGTAATATTTATATCAACAAAATACATATATTTTTCAATGGTCCATGACTTATGAATTTCATGGTTAACTATGCTTGATTTTGAGTAATTTTGGGATGTGACCTCTTAAAAGTTTCTCATGAAGTGTGTGAGTGCGAACAAAGCATGCAAAAAAGTCTTGTATTAATTTTTAGGGATAGTCACAAATCCTAAAAGCAATCAAGCGTTACAAATAATAGAATAAGTATTGACATAGATCTTTTCTTCCATAATTTGTTAACAAACTTTGATGTGGTAACTAAAGTGATTCTTTCTCAAAGTGAATTTTAAGTTTTTTAAAAATTTTTGGCTTTGCTTACATTACAAAACCTTAATCCGAACTTTGAAAAAGTAATCACGGTTAATGTTAATTTACTCGACTCAAAACCCTAAGTAGTACCAAAATAGTTATCTACTTTGGTAATTCTATTTCATTTATTTACATTAAAGTCATTAACTTTATTCTTATCTAATTAGAAAAAAACAAAAAAAATGCATGAATAACAATAATTTAAAAAAAATGTTGGTTATCCATAAAACTAAATGTGCCCAATAAAACTAACATGACTCATTCAAAGTTGGTTAATCATGAGTTGACAAAATATTAGAATAAATTAGATTGGATCAATTTAATTACAAGTTTGAATTTTGTTAATTCATCTTGATGTAAACCAAATAAATGGACCAATAGATTCACTTTTGTTTAAAATATTACTTCATAACTATATTAATAACATAATAACTAATGTTTATATAAAAAACTTAGATATATTTTTTGTCTTTTAAATTTGAGTGAAGTTTGTTTTTTGTCCTCAAAATTTAAAATTGATCCTTTTAATCACTCTAATTTGAAAATAATAATTTTGTCCTCATAGTTAATAGAGTTAAAAATTTTGCTTACATGACTAATAATATTTTGTTATCTCTTTAAAAAAATACATTTTTTTAGTAGCTTTAAATCCCCCAAAATATAAAATTGCAATTTAATTTTAAAATATGATTTTATGTTTTAAAACTGTCAAAATAAATAATATAAAATTTGAACAAAAAACATCAATGAAGATCCTATCTCCTACAATTCCTAAACCCCAAAATTCCCCACATTACTTTATTAGGTCCTCTAAAGACATATAAGGGTAGTCATACAAAACTAACATTGCAACACCTTACACACAATTTTCTCTTGAAGTATAATTCCTTGTAGTGGAAATGGGGAGATGTCATAGTCATGATGATGCAGTAATGCAAAGACATAGACATGCACGAGAAAGATGCAAGATGGAAAAACAAAGGGGAAAGGAGCAAGATAATGATGTAGTTGAGAGAAAAAAGTGCATGCAAGAGAGAGACAAAAGGGAGAGGATAAGAGGTTGTCTTTACAAAGATTACTATCATCGATGTAGCGAATGAAAAATGATAATGGCAAAATGGTAGTCAAAGATTATGTGAGATAAGGTTGTGCATAATGGCGATGAATCGTCAATGTGGCAACAAAGGTTTTCATTTTCGTTCACATTGATTCCTCTCAACCTTTTTCTTATTTTGCATGCTTATTTATTGTTTCAACATGTGGGTATCTTATTATATTATAATTTTTTAGATTGATTTTGGCGTTTGGAGATTGTGGGATGGGAGATATATTATAATTTTTTAGATTCATTCTAGGTTTCGAGATCGTGGGATGAACGATATTTATTGTTCTATTTTGAATTTGTATTTTGTTGGGTTTTAAATTGTCAAAAATCGTATTTTAAAATTAAATTACAAATTTATATTTTTGGAGTTTAAAACTATCATAAAACATATTTTATAAAGTACTAGAAAAAATATTGTTAAACACATAAGCAAAATTCTTAATGTTGTCAACTTTGAGGACCAAAAATAGTTCTTTTCAAATTAGATGTAATAAAAAATCAATTTTAAATTTGGAGGACCAAAAATAAACTTTGCTCAAATTTGAACCAAAAGATATCTAAAACCATATAAAATTATCAATTATTGTATTATTATAGTATTGACATTGGTATATTTATAACTTGACAAAACTAATGACAAATGTATTTTACACTTAAACAACTTGTTTATTAGGTTTTAACATGAACAATTAATTGTTAAGTCCTCAAGTGATTTCAAACAAATTAAAAAAATTATCATGTTTTATAGAATTATAAAAGGATAATCATGATACAAAGTTATAACCGTCTTACACAAGCATAAATGAAATATGATAAGTTTTCTTATACAAATGTCTTGTTTACAAATAGAAGATTTGATCATTTTATTAAATGAATAAGCAAAATGTACATCATATAACTCAAATGTTTACATCTATCACTATCTATGTATGTGCATAAATTTATATCTTTCAAGAAATACATGCACATATGTGAATAATTAGTTTCAAACATATCAATAAATATTAGCAATTCAAAAGAACTAAGTACACTATCATTTCAAAAGGCTTGCATATTTACCCTACAAAGAATAATAGCATACATTTTCAAAGATGAAAATGCTTCATATTAAGTAGTACAACAATAGTACAAGAAAATCAAGATAAGTAGGATAATTTATCTTATTAGTGTGCCAAGTTAATGAAAGACAACGTTCACTTTAGACTTAAGTGAAGATTAAGAAGACATGCTCAAATTATCTCTCAATGATTATATTTCTTAAAGCCTGTATATATGAAGACTTGAAAGAACTAGAAATGTTGATTGATTATTCGAAACTTTTGTAATATAAATATTTTCTTGCTTAGCTACGTATCTTTCAAAATAAAAGGACTTGAACTTCATAATTTATCTTATTATAAGATATTGTAAATTAGTGAGTTTTATTCTAAATCTTTTCTCTTTTAAAAATAGTTGAAGCTTAAAGAGACTTCATAATACATTTTCTTGGAGAATCAAGTGTGAAAAGTACTCAGTTGAACCTAAAGAGACTTGTGAAAATAATACCTATAACAAGATATTCATTTAATGGAAATCTCAATAAGTTGTCAAGGATTGGATGTAGTATTGAGATAAGATGAACCAAAATTGAAACTTTGTGTAGTTATCTCTATCCTTATCTTTTTAATTATTTTTGTTATTTACATCCTAAATAAAAGGAGAAAGAAATTTCATTAAAAATTATTTTTTAATAACTCCTTTCATAATTGATTTAACAAATTGTCTTTTGTTGTAACATGATATCACTTCCAGAAAAGATTTGCAAAAATTGTTTAAAACATAATTCAACCCCTTTATTGTGTTTTTTAGTCTAACATTAACCTAATATAAAAATTTACTCCACATAGATGAATATTTAAAACATTGTAAAAATAATAATAAAATATAAAAATAGGTGAGTAAGTTGCCCCATCTAGTTAGGGGCCTAACTCATATGATCTAATTAAATTGTCGAGTTAAACCAAGTCAAATTAATATCAAAGCTAAGTTTTCAAAACATAACTCATTATATATTGTCATTCATTACAATAATAACCCATAATAAAAATATGAAAGTTATTGTTAAAATTTAAATTTCAAAAACTATAAAAATTTGAAATGCTACTTCAATCATAATAAAATGATCAATCATAATAAATATCTCCCATAAAATAAAAACATTATACTTAAACTTTATGATTTTTTATACAAGTCATACCAGGGTACTCAACAACATTCAACATCCATTAACAAATTTGAACAATAAGTAATTAGGTGTATTCATTTACAAACGACCTTCATTCAACTAAACATTAACTAATTTAGAGAATAAATAAATAAATATTAAATCTTTAAAGTCTCTTCAATTTCAATATTTGTCATTCTTGTATTTTAAAAAAACACTCTTAATGATATATAATCCTAGTGAATAGAAAAAAATTCAAAAGGAGTTCACAAATTGTGTTTGTTCTCAACCGGTGTGTGGTAACCAAAAAATTCATTCATGACACCCGCGAATTAAACTTATTGAGGAATTATTTATAGATCAAGTATAAACATTCTTTTGCATATGTACTAAAAAAAAATTTATAACCAAACAATCTTAACTCAAAACATTTAATTAGAATCACTTGACATCATTCCTTGATTCTTGAAACCAATGTGAATCTCATATTTACCTTCTCCATCCTGGATGAAAGTATCACATAACTTATCATAAATGCATATATGTGATAGAGTAAGATATCTCATCCTAGATGATGATATCTACCTTCTCCATCTCAAATGAAGGTATCTCATTTCTCAAAATAAATATTTTGTTAAAATCAACTAAAAGGCATACACTACCCTGATGATTTCAGAATCACCCTACTTGACACCTATTAGTTCCCAGAACCAATAAATCTCATATTCACTTATCTTTTTTTGTTTTCAAAACCAGTGTGAATCCTAGATTCATTAAGGCCTATGAGTTCATATCTTGCAATGGTGTCTCACTGCCTTCCTTATCCTAGATGGAGATATCTCATATCCCATCGTAGATGCATATATGTTAAATAAATTAGATATCTTATCCCAAATGGTGATATCTTTCATCTTATTCCTAAAATAGATTGTCTACGTCATTCATTCTCAAAATTTAAGGACTAACTTCAACAATAATAACTTTGTTGCTTTTGATGACCAACAATTGGTTTCTCAAATCCCATCACCATAAAATTTCCACTAAGATAAACAACATTCGATTAAATTTCAAAAAATAATTAGGTTTCCCTATAATTTTGAATTTTCTTATCAAAACTCCCAAAAGAAATTGCATTCTCCGATAAACCAATAAATCAAACACAATATCTAGGTTACAAAAATTTGTTAGACTTTTCTTGTAAAGAACCCTAGAAGAATCAAATCTTAAAATTTATAACATGAAAGTTTAGAAAAAAAAATTGTTCTACTCACCACAAACAAATGCGAAGGGGTTGACTTCCTAGTGCAGTGACTTCTCTTGAATTTTTCTAGGGCTCTTTCTTCCAAGCCTGAGCTAAGTTTCTAATTGTGAGGATAACTTTATGTTCTTTTCTTTTCTTTTCCCAACAACACGCTATACTCTCACCTTATTGGTTTGAATTAAAGTCATATGTTGTCTGAAGAAATTATCCTAACTTTTTTTTTCTAAAAAACATCTTTTATTATATTGAATTATATCTACTAACTTAAATATATAAAAAATATTATTTTCATATATATATATATATATTATAATATTTTAATTTAAATAGTAAATCATCAGTTGCATATGTATAATTATATATAAAAAATAAACTATAAAGTTTAATATAATAAAAGTTTTATCTAGGCTTTATATATATAATATTATGTTCTAATCAAAATATAAAATTATATTAACCATATTCACAATCTAAGGACACAAAACTAAGTTTATTGTACATTATTTATCTTATCTTAAGCTAGTCTAAAGATATCCAATCACCCCTACACTTAAAAATTGTATCTTTCAAATTAATATCAAAGATAATTCTTCAAAACATAACTCACTATATAAGTCATCATTTGAAGGGGTTTTTTAATTTTAAGTTTTAAGAAACTAAAACTAGTTTTTAGTTTTTAATACATAGTTGTAGTGTCTTTGTTTCCAAATTTAAAAAATCAATGTCAATTTTGACATTTTTTTAACTTTATGTTCTTAGCCTCTCTAAAACCTCTCCCCTTCTACCGACGACACAATCACCAAACTTACCTTAGTCACCTCACCACTAGTCATCCTCGCCCCCATCATTCACTTCATCTCCCTTTTTCTTGTCCTTGCCCTTTAACTCCTCTAAAATTGGGCTCTTACACTTATGATTCTCTCAACATTCATGTTGGCCAATGTTTTATTGTCCTTGATAGTGTCGACAAGGACCTAAAGGACTATTACATGTCACCTCCATTAGCTCCACCAAGTATGCTCTCATTACTAAAGTCATCGTCCACCACACCAACGACATAAGCCCTACCTCATTAATGCTCCTTCTCGCACCTGTTAGTTGGACTTGGTCTCTTAACTGGTTTTGCTCCTTCTAACAAAGAACACAAAATTTATCTACTCTAAAGGTTCATTTGTCCTTATGTCTAAAATTTGTGTCATGTTCAGTATTTCAAATCAACAAAACAACACATACGAATTTCTATAATTAAATAAACAAAGCATGTGTAAGACAACACCTCAATTTAAATTGATATATATAACAATCATCATATCAATTATGTCCCAATAAACAATTAATCTTAGGGATTGGTTTGATCTCAAAATATAAACAAAATGTGAACAATTACCTAGAAGAAGGAGGAATTGTACAAAAAGAGCATTAGATGTATTATGTAAAGAATATGTAATTTCAAAACTCCAAAAGATACTAACATTTCCTGAATTGAGTAGAATCACCTCATCATGGGGAGAAGAGAGAAATTTGGATAATTTATTACAAAGCATCGAAAGGTGACTTCTTATAAAAAGAAACTCAAAAGCTATGTAGGAAATTTTTTTTTCTAAAAAAAACTAATTTAAAATGTTTTGAAATTGAGTTGAAAAAACATTTTAACTCAACTTTTACTAAATATATTTTGTTTTGAAAATTACGCTTCAAACTAAAAACCAAAAAATAACAATCATCCTAAACAAGTCCATTGATGCCTTTACCTAAATAAGCCCATTGAGAATTTTTTTTTTTTTGAAAACTACATTTTAAATTTTAGGTTATCCTATCAAGCTAAACCTATTTTGATGTCGTTACCCAAAACCTAACTCATATCTTTTGGCTCACTAAACCTTCATCTCTTTAAAATGTTTCTAAATTTACCACCAAGTATCCCTTTCATAAAAAGTAGGACTTCATTGGAAGAAACATTATTTAATTATGAAAGTCGAGATTACCTTAAGAAAAATAATCAAAAGAAGTTTGAATCAATGCATTGTTTGTGAATAAATGATTATGTCTTACTAGAAATTGAAGTTTATCTTATTTTATTTCAGTTACTTTGGTGTAGGACCAATTTGATCACATGTGATGAAGAATGTCAAGCGAAAAGTTTTGGTCAATTTTAGTTTAGTAAAAGATAAAATAAAGGGATTGTTTAGTTTTAAAAATATTTTCTATTTTCATTTATTATTTTCATTTTTTTAAAATAGTCTTCATTTTCAGTCTTTAAGATTTAAAAAACATGTTTAGTATAAGTTTTTATGTTAATTTTCTTAAAATAGCTTCAAAAAGGTAACAAGAGATCTTTTGTAACCACTCTAAAGGTAGTAGAAAATTTTATGTAATTGTTCTAAGATTTTTGTAACTGCCTACGAAGGGAATTAAAAATATACATTTGAACTATTATAACATTGTGTGTTTATTAAAATATTGAAAACAACCATTTTTTTTTTCTGATTTAGGTCCATTTTAAGAAACATTTTATTTTAAAATGTTTTATAAATTTGAGCTAAAAACATTTTTAACTTTGTTTTCTATTCTCTTTGAAAATGAAATAAGAAAACAACAAAACTAAACAAGCATTATGTTATGCACGGATAGTGTAAAACAATTTTACACAATCATCCAATCACAAACCACCATATATAATAAATTTGTTGATTTTTATGATAAGTACTTTAAAGTCATACCAATGATGATTTGTGATTGAATGGTAGTATAAAATTATTTTACTTTCGATACATAACCATTAAAATCTCAGTACATACTGTGAATAACTTCATTAAAGTTATTTTACTAAAGAAACATTTGGTAGGAAAGTTGTTTTTCCATATATGAGAAATGTCATTTCCAAGTATCATGAAACTTGAATATCATGATTCATGAAAATGGTTAAAATCTGTCTCATTAGTTGTAAAAATTCCAATTAATGTTTACACATGCTTTTGTTGAATCAAAGATTTTTAAATTTGGTTTTAATAGAACTTTTCGAGTATATAAGTGTGTTGGGTCATTGAAAGAGTTTAGAAGCTAAAAACAAACTATTAAAGATTATCATGTTTTATAAATATGAAAATAATTTCATAAAAATAACACATGTTTAGGTTTCGTCTAATCTATCAAATGATAGAAATATATGCTTGTTATATGTATTATCTGACCTCATGAGATCATGCTTCAATATCAAACGAATAAATGTCCAAAATGCGATATTTCATTTTTTTTAATATGTCTTTGATTATTTTATATGAAATATTATTTTACTCAAAGATCTCACCAATTAAACTTTCAAATTATACTCTTTTCTAGAAAGTAACAAAAAGTGATTAGAAAATATCACATCAAGTCACATCTTCCAACAACTCTAATAAACAAATATTTTAATGAAAAAGAAAGTTAGACAACATGACTACTTTATCCAAAGCAAATGTAAATATATTGCTTTATCATATCAAAAGTGACTAGTTGGTGAAAGATTTAATGCAAACATTAAATGATCCAACATCTCTACAGACTCAAAGACTCTGTTTTGAAATATAAGGAAAAGAACTCCGAAGATCCTTAATAATTATTCTCATCTAGTAGGTATATAAATACCCTAGTGTTAGAGAGTGTTAACAAGTAGTGATTTTCAATGTACAATTGTTAAGATTTCTCTTGTAAAACCTTACTCTCTCTATTAAAGCTCTAGACTCACTCCACAATACTATATGTCAAACAATATGAGTCATCCTCTTCAAAACAGTTATCTTGTATAGTTGTTTAAGCCTACAGAGGCATGTTGCAAAGAATATTTAGGATATTGCTTGAAAAAAGCAATTGAAGGAATATTTGGGTTCATTGTTTGGAGAAAATATTGAAAGACTATGTGGGTACAAACTTAGGTTGGCTTAGAGGTGTATGTAAGCAAAACGAGCTATTGTTTATAATGAAAAAGCATGGTAGCATTGTCAAGAATTGAACGTAGTCTTTTAACATCTAAATCAATATAAAAACTCATTATAGTTATCTCTTCTTTATCCCATTTACTCGCATCGTCTGTCATCTTTAAGCTTGTCATCTAAATGTTTTAATAAAATTTTTAAATCATCTAATATAGACAAACAATTTCTAAGGAAAAGATATGTGAAAACATGTAAAATTCATAATTCAAGTTTTTTTTTGTGTTCATTTGTTCTAATAAAGTTTTTTTCAAAAACAATTTGTGTAATAATTTCATTAGGTACACTGCTTTAAAATTGTAATATTTAGGTTTCTAAATATATTTTATTTATTAAGTGAGGTTCTTTATTATTTAAAACAATTTATTATTTAAAACAATTTAAATTAGTAGCTAAATCCTAGTTAATTAACTATTAATTAACTAGAATATTATTTCACATAGCTAAATTTAAATTATATTTATTTATATTTCTTATTACTACAAATTAGTTAGAAAATAACTACAAATTTTAAAAATTTACTACAAATTAATTAAGATTATTTTCTTAACTAATTTGCTACTTATTTCATGTTATCACTAATATTATAATAATTTTGTAACTAATTATTTTACTAGAAATTAATTACAAAATAACTATTAATTTTAAAATTAACAATAAAATGATTTTATAATAAATTTTAAATTTTCTAATAATGAATAATACAAAATTTCTTTTAACTTTTTACAGTGATATTCTTTTGCTCTTACGTATTGTTGAACTCGTGCAATAATTAAAGTTAGGTAGATCTCACAATGGCCAAATACAAAGTAGATCCAATTCATTGAAAACGTGATTTCATAGTTAAGAAAAAATATTATAAAGTCGACATGATTCAAACATTCTCCAAAATATGAGAAGTTTGCGATAAGCAATTAAGTAAATCTACAATGATTATTATCGAATATCCATTTTTAAAAATGTATTTAATTTTAATAAGATAATAATTAAATTGTTTTATAATAATTAAATTTATCTAGACTTTATTTCATTTATTATTTCAATTACTTAGCATTTTTCTTATGTAATGTAAACTTTATTATTACTAGTTTTGTATAAATAATATATATATAATGTTTAAAAAAAAACATTTATACACATAATAACATTTATAAACATTTCATTGTAACATTTTATTGTACATAAAATAAGATAAAATTTAAAATTAATTTAACCAAACTATAGTTTGGATAAGTTTTGTTGTAAAAGTATTCTATATCAATTATAAAATTAATAATTTTTAGTTTTATCATCACAAAATTCTTCATTCTTTCTACTGTTTATTATTTTTACGGTTTCTACAATATTTCTTTTTTAAATAAGCATCAAAAGCATCACAACTCCTAAAATATTTATTGAGTGTTGCTATAGTATATTCTTAAATGATTTGTTAATGATCTATTTGATGATTTTTTAAAGAATTAAATAATTAAAATATTTAATATATTAAAAAGTAAAAACTATATATTTTATAAACTAATTTTTAATTTTAAAATTATAAATAAGTAGATTGAGAAAAAGTATTAGTATTTTTATTATTAAATTAAACTATTTATTATATTTAATCATAAAGTGTTTTTATCCTTATTTTAATATCATAATAACGATATTGTAGTATTTTTATATAATTAAAACTTTATTCACAATTCAATAATGTTTAATTTCTACTTTCTCCTATATGAACCATTGTGTGAGAAATACGAGTCAAAAACATTTATAGAAAGCAATGTTTTCTAAAAATATATTTTTTAATATTGTATACCAAATATAGGAAATCAACATTCCTAAAAGAAGTTTTGGTATTGAAAAGGGTATTTAGATTATTTATAAATTAAAAATTCTCTCGTACCAAACCTCATGTATGTTTAGTGGATTTTAAGCCCCTCACTCATGTTTAGCATATGATTTATTGTATTTATTAAATATATATTAATTATATTTAGTTTACATTAAGTTTTGTTTAGAGCAAACAATTTAACTTAGCTCACCTCTCTCAACTCTAGCACATGTGGGTCAAAACCTAAAAGTTCACATAGTCCTATGAGTTAGCACCAGCCCATGACCTCACATTTTAAAAAATGTTGATAAAAGATTGACTTAACCTATTCAATAGTCTCGCTCACTTCCTAACCCACTATGAACTAATTAACATGTTAAAATTCTTTACAAATAAGTTGTTAAAAGATAGTATTTGAAATAAACTTTTGATAGTATTTCATATGTACACAAAAAATGAAGCTAATAACATAGAATATCTAATCAAAAGTAAATTGGTTAATCAAATAAATGAGTAAACCATAATCGAAATTATAAAAAAAAATAAAAATAACATTGAACTCTAATGGCATTAGTAAGTTCTAAACAAACAACTCCATAGTTACCCAGTGGAACAAGCTAATGATAAGCTACTTTAATAATTTATTACTTTTGACCTTTTAATTACTTAAATAATTAACCACTTAAGTTCACATTGTGAATCAACTTAAGTTCATAGTGTGAGTCAACTCATTTTTTGGGCTGCTTAGCTCACTGAACATACTACTTAACTCATTTCTATTATTTTGATAAATAAATAATTAAATAATTAAATTATATAAATTATGAAATAAAAGTCTAGAACTTGACAACTCACTTTATGACCTGTTTGACTAATTTATTATTCCTATACTTTTGATGACTTAAATAATTAACTAGTTAGGTCCACAGTGTGAGTTTATGGGTTGTTTAGCCCACTTTTATATACTACTTAACTCACTTCTATTTTTTTTGATAAATAAATAATTAAATTATATAAATTATCATAATTTAAAAGAATATGCAAGATCATACCATAAGTAAAAGAATCAAAGATAACAACTTGAACTGCCATTAATTAACAAAGAAAAAAGTTTTTTAACCGATCACTAACAAAAAGATACAAGTTAAAAATTACAAATAAAAATTTTGTTTTCATGTCTTTATCAATAACAAAATATTGTATCAATATGGAAACTTTAGTAACAAGTATTCTTTAAAAAAGGAACAACTTTCTAAAAGTAAAAATATGAAAATAATCATAACCATGAAATTGAAATATGAACTGTTTATTATAATTTTTTTAAAATAAATTTTATTTATTCTTTAATTAATACACATGAATATTTGTTCAGAATATACTGTTTATATCTTAGTTAACCATTCAAAACTAAATTATTCTTGTATATAATTTATGTCAGAAATTTATCATTCAATCATTATATTAATATTTTATGTATTTTTTTTCACAAACTATCTAAGAGCATCTATTCCTTAAAAAAAAAAGCTTGAAAGGTGAAATTAGAAATAAGGAGACTGAAAATCAAAATAAAATTTCTTACATTAAGTAGCATCCCATGATTCATTTCAAAAATAAGATAATGCATCTCTTAATTCTAAATTATATTTTATTTTAACTAAACCCTTAATTTAGTCTTTTAAAATTACACACGTCATTATTATATTAATTACGTGAAAATTTTAATAATTAAATAAATATTTTTAAAATCTCTTACATCACCGTATTATTTTTCTTTAAATTTTATCATTAAATTTATCCTTTAAAATTTTAAATTTTCACAATATTCTATTATGTTATGTGGATTGTGGTAATATAAAAGAATGTGTGATGAACTAATTTGGAGGCAAACTAAATATTTGAAGATTTAATTTAAACTTAAATACGTTTTAAGTTTCAATAAATATGACTCTTTATGATTTTACTCTTCACATTTTTTTATTTTTATATTTATAACAATTTTTTAAGGTTCTTTTTTTTAATATAAATTTTAGTCAGTTTAGTGTTGATATAATAAAATACACAATATTAATTAAGATAATTAAAATAATAATAAATAATTTAAATTAAGATAATTATGTTATTTTTTTTATAATTCAATTAAGTAATATATTTATTAATTTATATAATAAAGTAATTATATATAATTTACTTTTTCAATTTATTTTAATTTTTAATATATTATGAACAATATTTTTTATTACTTTTAATTTAATATTGCATTTTTTAAAAATAATTTACCTTGACAATTGTAATTTATTTTTAATATATTATTTTCTATGTTATTTTTACATTTCAATTCATTAATGTTGACTAATTATTATATAATTTATTTAAATATATTATATTTTAATTTATTTTTATCTTTAAAAAATTACATTTGTGGTTATGCATTTCAAGTTGTACGTGGTCACCTAGTGGGGGCTGCTGGTAAAAGGAATGTTGCCATTTTTGCAATTAGTTAACCGAGATCAATTAGTTGACTGTTAGTTTCAATTCAGTTACAGATTGATTACTTTTTTAATAAGCTCCCCCAAAAATAGAGCATATCTGATTCAGTATCAATTTTAATATGATTCTCTTAAGTTTTATTCTCAGCCTCCAAGCTTCCAATCTTTATTTTTCCTCTTTGTCATCTGATTACCAATCATCTTCATAGTCATAAATTTCCATTGAGTTAAAGTGCAACCAAAGTCAAGTTCAACATTAGATGTCGTTAGAAGAAATTTGATTTGTTAGGATTTGATTTTGAGGAAAAAAAGATTGCAAATCACTCTTTGCAAGATGAGTCAAGGAATGAGAGTCAAAGTGTGCAGCGAAAATTGTTTTACCACCTGTGAAAATGTTCATGCATAACACATGACATCGATATCTTAATTTGCTTCACGCATATGGTATAAGTATTTTTAGATACTTAATCCATACATATTTATAAAGTATCTAAGCCTATAAAAAAATTATGAAAATTTAATATAGTTACATGAGTCATAAAACAACTTGTATAATACAGAAACATAGAAAGCGTTATCCATTGCTAGACACAGAATATAAATTATTTCAAAAAAAAAAAGAATGAGTACTATTCTTATTTATAAATAATGAAAAATAATTTATGATCACAATGATATATAAGTATGTTCTTAATTTAGATTTACAAAATTATAATTATATATTTATTATGTTTTATAAAATTTTATATATATCTTACCTGTATTCTATATTATATATATATATTTTTTAAATAATCATATATTGTTGTATCAAATATATATCATATATGATACACGTATTGTATAAGTGGTAAGACTAACATAAAAGTAGGAGGGAGCTTGTGCTTGTCTAACATGAAAAACCACAATGATCAAAATTTGCCTTCTTCACTTAGCTTTGAGTGAATATTTACTAGTTGTGCATTGAAGGGAGAATGTGCATCAAAGGATAAATTTTTAAGTGCTATAAAAATGGCAATGAATAGTCGTGGGGGTGATTTGTGATGATTTTGTCGATTCCACTTATTAGGTAAGACAGCGGGTCTTAGCAATGAGAGAGTACATAAATTAAATCTTCAATACTTGAGTGAGTTGCATTCATACAAGACGTAATCTTAAACGGTAGGACAAATTATACCATAGACAAAAAGTTCACAAGTAGAGTTTATAACTTATAAGTTAGTAATAATGAAAATGCTTTCGGGTACTAAAATTAACAAGAGTCAGGTACAATTGAGTACACTTCTAAAGTTTAAACTATGCTTCATAAAGAAAATAATATTATATATTTTTTTATAAAAGATTAATATTTCTGCTTCAATTGATTGTAAAAGTTTTTTTTTAAACAACCATATATACAAATATAACATTCTTAGATAAAACCTCTGTTTTGTCAAAAAAGAAAAGAAAAAAGAAATTAAGGTAAATCGTTTGCATTGAGAATTTGACATCATTATTAAGAACTTCCGAGAATATCCTTTTTAATGAGAAATCTTAAAGGGTGGTAGTGTTTGTCTTATTTCAAGGTAAAAATAAATGACAAGTCTTATTAAAAAAAATACCACTATTATTATTTATATTGAACATGTGAAGAATGCTGCAGGTTAGAAAAAAGTAGTTCCCACGTAAAATTGTACGATTAGAAATAGAAATCATAAATATTGAGATTGAAATATCGAATGCAGCATGCAGGCAGTGACACCTCATCATCATAAACGTCAGAGCTAAAAGCTTATTGGTCGAAATTCCCACGTAATTAACCATGCGTGGCCGCTAGGACCTAGGAGCTATTGGATTTGGAGCATTGGCCCCAGTCGCAAACCCGGGTAAACGGGTTGGTGGCGGTATTTGGTTCAACCCGTTTTTCTTCGGCAATAAAAAATATTATTAATTTTCGTTCTTATCTGGTTTATGTTTATCTCACGCGTTTCTAATTTTTTTGGGAATATTTTATATCTGACATGTATGAAAATGATAAGTTATCCATTCGAAACACCTCAACGGACTTTTTCTAATATTACTGCATACGCATTTTTAGATAAAAAAAAAATACTCAATGTGTTATATTTGATTCACTCTTATATGATAAATTAAAATATATTTTGTGCACACAGTAAAGATATCGTGATTTTGACGTAACTGTGTTGAGATGAAAACATAACATTTTCTTTCTCTCTTTCTGTCCTTCTCTCTTCTATTTTTTTCCTCGTGGAAATTCACACTCTTAATCTCTATGTTTCTGTGTGTCTTTATGTGTACCTTCTCAATCTGATCTTTTCTCCTCTTATAAAGAGAGACCTAGCGGGTTTGAGAATATTGGGTTTTTATTCACATAGTTGGAAGCTCAAAAATAACCCAACATATTTTCCCATCACAACTATGTGGAGGTGATCACCAGTCCGACAATCTCATAACAAACTTCAAACTTTTCTCTTGAAACCGCCTTGGTCATCATGTCAACACCATTATCATTAGTACAAACTTTAGCCAACTTTAACAACTTAGCATCCAAAGTATCACGTATCCAATAATACCTTAAACTAACATGCTTGGATCTAGAATGAAAAGTTAAATTCTTACCAATATGAATTGCACTCTAACTATCATAAACTAACCAATGTTCATCTTGAACAAAACCAAGCTCTGCCTTGATAGTGGACAAAGCAACACACTTCTCGCACTTGGGACGCCAAACCTTTGCCTTTCTTCACTCTCCACGACTCCCACAGAACATTTAGGTTCTTCTCCATTTGTCAAGGTCACATACTCATCAGAAGTATACCTTGTAGATGATTGTCTCTGCCTATCAAACCTCTTGAGTTGAACTGGAGGTGGTTCGAGAGCATCACCCAGATTTTCATCTTGTGACATCTCTTGTTCCTCTTCAGCATCATCATTAAGAAGAACATCAAAATCATCTCCAAGTTGCTGATCACCATAATTATGTTGCTCACCACTCTGAACATTATTATCACCAGTATCTAGATCATGTATAGGCATCTGAACTAGATCAATTTCAGACAAATTATTGTCTTTCTCAAGTGTAGACTTCTTTACCTTATCAATATCTTCAATGGTTTGTTCTTCTATGAATTGCACATCACAGCTTCTGACAAGTTTCTTCTCAACAGGATCATACATCCCGTAACCATATTAATCATGACCATACCCAATGAAGATACATTGTCTAGTCTTCATATCCAACTTGGATCTTTCATCATTTGGAACATGCATAAAGGCCTTACAACCAAAGACTCGCAAATAATCATACTTGACATCTTTGCCAAACCAAATCTTGTTTAGCACTTCAGTATTCAAAGCAATTGTAGGACTGAGATTTATAACATGTATTGTCACAGAAAGTGCCTCACCCTAAAAAAATGCTTAGGTAACCGCTTCAAAAAGCATGCACCTAATTCTATCAATCAATGTCATATTTATCCTCTCCAAGTGCTCCATTCAACCGAGGAGTTTTTAGGAGGAGTCTTTTCATGTCTGATACCCTGTTGCTTACAATATACATCAAAGGGTCCACAATACTCACCACCATTGTCTGAACGAATACATTTCACCTTCTTGCCCGATTGTCTCTCAACCAAAGCCTGGAAATGTTTGAACTTCTCTAGCACTTTGTCCTTTGACTTCAAAGTATAGACCCAAAGCTTCCTGGAACAATCACCAATAAAGGTAACAAAATAAAGTGCACCACTAAATGATTTTACCTTTAATGAGCCACAAACATCAAAATGCACCAATTCTAGCAATTTTGACTTCCTTGAGAGAGAATGCTTCTTAAAGGATACGCTAGTTTGCTTACTAGCCATACAATGAGAACACTTCTCTAACTCTACATTCTTTAATCCCTGGAAGCATGTCCTTTTGGCTAAACAATTCAACCATTTTCATTGATATGACTAAGCCTTCAATGCCACAAAGATGCCTCCATATCCATGGCATTCACATTGTCTTTAGCAACCAAAGCTTTTGTCCAATACAGTTTAGAAATTTTCTCCCCTCTGGCCACAACCAAGTTACCTTTGGTGAGTTTCCATTTTCCATAACCAAAGTGATTATCATAACCACCATCATCAAGCATATGCACACATATCATGTTAAACCGAACATCTGGAGTATGTTTGACTCCTCTAAGCCACAACTGCATTCCTGTGTTGGTTTGCAAGCAAACATCACCAACATCGATCACCTTGGTCACGTCATCATTACCCATCTTCAACACTCCAAAATCACCTGAGGTATAAGATGTAAAGAACTCCTTCCTTAGTGTAACATGTAGTTTAGCACCGCTATCAATAATCCACATGAGTTTAGCACCACTATCAATAATCCACATGCTCTCATCGGATAGAAGATTAACCGACTCAAAGTCTCGAAGAATGACAAGATCATCACCTGTAGCAGTAGTGACACGATCATCATCATCATCATCCTTCTCTTTTAACTTACCCTTTTTGCCTTTGTTTTCCTTTTTCCACAAGAAACAATGCTTCTATATATGTCTTATTTTGTGATAGTAGCGACATTCCATATTCTTGTATCTGGACTTGGATTTACTTCTACTATTTTCTCTTTCCTTTTTCTGATTTCTCCCCCTATTTTTAGTGACAAGTACCTCAGATTGAGATGAAGAACTTTGTGTCTTCCTTCTCGTCTCCTTGTTAAGGACACTACCTTTTACCATTTGTAAAGAGACAACACCATTAGGGATTGAATTGGTGATAGAGACCTTAAAAGTCTCCCAAGATTCAGGTAGAGAATTCAAGAGTAGTAATCCCAAAATCTCATATTCAAACTTGATGCCCATTCCTAACATCTGGTCAATAATCCTTTGAAACTCATTCAAGTGATCTGACAGGGAAGTGTCTTCCATGAACTTCAAACTCACAATAGAATTCAACAAAAATAATTTATTGTTCCCACACTTTGAGGCATACAAAGATTCAATCTTTTTCCACAAAGTCCTGCCATGTATCTCACTTACAATGTGATTATAAACATTATCATCCACAAAAAGGTGGATAAAACCAAATACCTATTGATGCTCAAAGTCTTATTCTTCATCAGACATAGATTCTGGCTTCTAAGTAGCAAAAATAGGAAGATGCATTTTCTTCCCAAATAATAAATCTTTCATATTCTCTTTCCACAAGTAATAATTAGTACCATTCAGACTCACTATTCTATTTGTTTTACCCTTTATTATTCTGACAAGTAGAACACCCTTCAAACCAGAGAGCTTTGATACCACTCTGATGAGAAAAAGCAATAAGACACTAAAAAAATCAATAAGACACCTCCAATGTGGTGACAACGCAGCGAATATAAATTCCCCTAACTTGTAAGAATCTATAAGGAGTAACCACAAATAAATTGGAAAACCCACTCTATGTGAGAGGTAAAAACCACGAGTCGTCAAGACCAAAAAGATCAATTCACTATAATCAAATAAGGATACAAGAGTGTTCAAGTCAAGAACAGTATTTGTTCATACAACCAACCAGCACAAGAAAGCAAGCAAAACTTGCAGATGAAGAATAAGATGAAGGAACAAGAAAGTAAAGAACCCATAAAATTGAGCTACTGTGTAAGTATGATTTCTCACATCACAGACCTCCAAATCAAGATCCGAATGGTCAAGATGTAGAATTACGTGTGTTGAACTTGTTGTCAAATTTTGAGTCTGATCCAACGGTTAAAGAAGCAGATATCATGATTTTGACGTGACTATTCTATGTTGAGATGAAAATAATGAAAATAGAACACCTTTTTTCTCTCTTTCTCTCCTTCCCTCTCTTCTCTCTTTTGCCTTGTTGAAATTCACACTCTCTCAATATCTGTGTGTCTCTGTTGTGTATCTCCTCAATCTGAACCCTTCTGCTTTTGTAAAAAGAGACCTAACGAGGTAGAAAGTATTAAGTTCTTGTCCACATAGTTGGGAGTCCAAAAATAACCCAACAATATGCAATATGCATGCATGTCTATATTAATTATGATCGTGTAATATTAAATATTAAACGCTAAGTGACTCTTAAATTAAAGACTTGTGATTCCATGATATTGGTCCTCTCAGTTGAGACAATTTCAAACTCAACTTCATTTGCTCGGAGTACTTGGTAGCAATGAGCATCAACAATTGCCTCCAAAATTCGCTTCTCAGCTGATGGTAGAAGAATTGATGTCCATCTCATTCTCATATCCTGTCGATCATTAAACCAAGACTGCTAGCGGATGTGTTCCATCATCTGTACTATAGGGAGCTCATGACATTCAAGGGCCCAGTTATACAATAATTCTGTTACCCCAAGTGTGAAATGGCCATATCGAACACTGTCAAAGTATGCCACAACCCAAAGATAGGGAGGAAATTGTTGAAACCATGATATAACATCTTGTGAAATTTCCATCATCTGAGCATTCTTGCTTTCAAATTCAGCAGCAGTAAGCACATAAACAGCATTCCAAAAGATGTTTACCAACTTAGTATTTTTAAATGTATCACGAAAAATTTCACTAACATAACACAAACAGAAACCATGTTAGGCACTAGGAAAATGTGTTTTTACTGCCTCCACCAAGCCGCTTTGCCTTTCAGATAGTATTGTTAGTCTAAGCTGTTGTCTGTGTATACTCCTAGAAGTTTCCGCAATTCTAACATGAACCACATCCAGTTTTCATCACTTTCAGCATCAACCACAGCAATGACACACTTTGAAGAAAATGTGGTGAGCATAGAATCGATGTTGGGGAAATGATCTAATCATGTAGTCGATCTCTATGGGATGCTGCCTAGACGTAATATCGTTTCATAATTGAAAATTTGGGTGAACATAAATAAATAAAAAATAATAATATTTTATCAATTATCTTTTTATTATTGAATAAATCATCTTCTCATATAAGTTATAATATTTATAGTTATCAATATTCAATAAAAACATTTTTAGTTGTTTATACTCCATGAGAGAGTTTATAAAAAAATTATTTCTTCTCATCTATCATTTTCAATATCTTAATTTTAAATTGAATTTAAATATTTTTTCATCACAATATAAATTATTTATTGTAAATTTAAAATATAATTTATACATGAATATTTTTTATTATGAGTTTTAATTATAATACAATTTATATATTTAAATTATTTATTTATTATATATTTTAGTTTTATGAAACAAATATTTATTTTACGTCATACACGTGTTAAAATATTAATATTTATTTAAAGGGACTGGTTCCACTTTGGAACATACTAGTATTTTAATCCATGCAAGGTAATTTAAACAATAAATATTTATTTTATATGATTAAAATTTATATGTATAAGTTATATTATAATTAAAATTAATGATAAATAAATATTTTTAAACATATAAATTATGTTTTAGTTTATGACAAATAACTTGTATTATGATATAGTGTTATTTTTAATTATTGACTATTACTATTGAAAATTAAAATTAAAATTTTAAATTAAATATATTAAAAATGATAGATCGAAAGAAATAAAAAATTAAAAAAATCCTTAAAAATAATTTTTTAAAGAAAAATAACGAAAAATATTGTTGTTGACTCTCATTCAAAATAATAATAATTCTAATACATACAGGGAGAGGATTTGATATTTTTAACTGTTTATCTTTTTCAATTTTAAATTAAACTTTTGTATTTTTCAATAGAAATTACCAATAATATTTTTGTCTCTTTGAATACCTATACCTATGCACGGTACAAATTAAATATTTATTTTTTATAATTAAAATTTATAGTAAAAAAATACTTCTAAATATATGAATTATAAATAAATAGGATATTTATGGCTAGGGTAAAATAATTTTCCATTGTTATCTAACACAACTCATTATGGATGATAAACTTATTAACTTTTATAATTAATACTTTAAAACTTACACCAACGATCATTTACGATTGTCAAGTATGATCATTAATCTTTAAATTATATTATAATAAATTTTTTTATAATAAATAAATATTTTTTAACATATGAACTATATTATAAATTTATAATAAATAATTTACAGTGTGATACATCATTGTTTCAAATTGTTGATAATTTTTTTAAAATACTATATTTTAATTTAGAATTAAAAGTATTAAAAATAATAGTTTGAAAAATATAAATGATTAAAAAAATTCCTAAAAACTTTCTGGTTGAAAAAAAAAGGTAAAAACATTCAAAATAATTATTTTAATATATATATATATATATATATATGAAGTATTAGTTATTCCAAAAATAAGTTTAAGAAAGTTAATGCTTATCATTATCTCCACCATTCATTTATGTGTCATTCGTCAAAAACATTGAATTAAAAGGAAATGAAGAGCGATGACGACATTGAACAAGGATGAGAAATAATTCTCTTGTATTTATTCTTGAAGAAACTTGATCCCTCCTCTATGTGTATCTTATCTTAATCTCGTCAACAAATTTTCTCACCTAGAATGAGATTAAAAGTGTAATTATATTAATTAAATTAGGTTAAATTAATTTTTAGATCCATATTTTGAGTTTTTAATTAAGTTTCTATAGGTAAATACACTTAAAAAATCCTTAACATTTACAAATTTTGTAATTAAATAAATCCTTACAAACTAACATTGTTGTAACTTCTTTAATTTATGTTAACTGAATATTGTAACATGTCAATTTAGTTTTATTAATTATGTTGATTTGGTATCTTAACACAGTCATTACTCTTTTATTTTTATTTTTAAAAGTTTATAGATCTCTAATTTCATCTTCCGGTAAAATCATGCAAAAATACTTTGTTATGCAGTACATGAAAAAAATAGAGGTAAATAATTATAGAAATAAGACAAGTTTCGCTTCAAGTTTCATTTTATCTCGGTTTTGGATAATTAGAAGACAAAATATTTTCTTAGAACTTTGTATTTTTGTTATAATATTTTATAATGGGAAAATATAAATTTTCATACAATTATTGTCGTTATTTTATAAATAATTTAAAACACCAACTAAAGTATTCACTACATGCAACTGAGAAGAAAAATATAATTTTTTCAATTTGAAATTGTAAACATTATTTGCAGTGAAATATGTACATGAACTATTTGAAAAGAATGTGTATGCAAAAAATGTTTCTTCTACATATTACTACAAATAGTTAAATTTAGGATTTTAAATAATATAAAAGATGAAAATAAAAGAGTAATTATCATATTAGAATATCGTGTTAGCATAATAAAAAAACCTGTCATAATATCTAGTTATCATAAACTACCAGAATTGTAATAGCATAGTGAATATTTAATTAAATTTTTTTTTAAATTATAAGGTTTTTTTTAGTGTTTTTAAGTACAACGACTTAATTAACAACTTAAGCAAACTATAGTGATCCACATATTAATTTAACTATTAAATTATTATTAAATTGTATTAATTAAATTGACGGTTTTAACTTTTGATAATATGCAAATTCCAATAATCTAAATTATTGAAATGTACCATTAGCCTTTTACATATACAATTTGACTTCTCATTTTTGCAAAGCAAATTCATTTGGGAAATTAGATATATCAAAATAATAATTAGGATTAGTTACTATTGTAAATGAAAGAGTATTTTCATATTTATAATTTATGTAAAATTATTTCTATATTATTTGTCTAGTTATCTATATAGAGAAGTATGTGATCATCACTATATATGTTGTTAATATTTCATTGTCTGCACTTGCACTTTGTATAGCTTACTCTCACAATGTTTAGTTAATGTTATTTTCATGATCCAAATGTTATATATTTGATTTTTTCATGGATTAATATCATATTTATATGATTTTATCGGATTGCTCTTTATCTTGGATGTCATCGAATATGACATCTATTGATGAAATTATTTTTCTCCAAGAAGATTTAAGTTGTGAACAAGATAAGATCAACCACTTTTATAGTATTTGATCGAATTGTGTCTTAATTTTTGAAAAAGTATGCAACGAACTTTATTTGCTCTACAAAATGATCATATTAATAAAATTATCATTTATTTTCATCAACTGCAAAAAATGTATTTAGTTGTGATATACTAAAGAATGATATATTTTTTGTACAATAAAATTATGATAGTCCTTGTGTGTTTCACTCATTTTTTTTTAACAAAGATATGTAGTTAGGGAGAAATAAGTAAAATAAAGATGAACAAAGTTATATAATTAAGAATATGATTGATGAGAAATAATTGATAGACCAATTTAAAATACTCAATTTTAGATAATAATTTATTAAGTTGTTGTAAAATTGGTTGATTGGTATTACTAAAAATAATTAATATTATTTAATTTATAAAATAATTCCAATGATGACTACGTATTAAAGTTGTGTGTTTTTTTTCCTGTAAAAACATATTTGGTTAGAATGCCATGTGATGTTTTTAATAATTTTCTATTTTGTTTTGAATTATTTATATAAGTAAAACTAATGGTGATAAACAAATTAAAATATTTATGAATTATTTAATTTTAGATGGTTAAATATGTGCTTGATTTTGTCTATATGCAATTATTAGGGGACATGAAATCTTTAACCATATTTGAATATGCCTAACATATCCAACATTGTTTATATATATGCAATCATTAAGGGACATGAAATTGACCAACACCATGCATCACATTAATGACACAAAAGTAAATTATATAGTAAAATCTCACATGCAAAAGAATTGAAAAAGAAATTTGAAGACTTACACATTTTATTCATTAAAATAATAAAAACAATTTATTTATCAACAAATTATGTTATATTATAGTTTTTAATTAAAAACTAGCTTTTTATGCTGTGCAATGTGCGGGTTATATTTAATATATAAATTTTATAATTAAAGTAAATTATTATAAAAAGTGTAAAAAAAATCAAATTAGATAAATAATTATCAATATATAAATTGCAAGGATAAATACTCATATAGTAAAAAATAAAAAAGATATAAAAATATTTTAATATTTAAATTACATGATAAATATTTATATCAGAATATGAAAGTTTTACGTAGGAAGGGATATCAATATATAAATTATTCGATTTGTCTTTAAAAATGTAATATATAATTATAAATATTTATGTAATATTATTAAAAATATAATTAAAAGTAATATAATCATTAATTTTAGTTTATATAAAATTAAATTGATTCTTAATATTAAAAATTAAATTAATTAATAATTCTCAAATTCACAAATTAAATTGATCCTTGATATTGAAAATATAAATTTTATGACTATAATTAATTATCTTAAAGGATGAATATAATAAATTGTATCATATAATTAAAGAAAATAAATATCAAATAACCATGATAATGAGTTTATTTATGAATATATAAATCATGTAATTCAAGTAACACTATTGAATTCAATTGAACACATTATTATGTTTGTATTGTAAAATTATAAAAGTAATAATAATTTATTTTATTTAAATATAGATAATAGATCAAAACAATTATGATATACTAAAATATTCACTCAAAAGGAAAAAGTACAGGTAAAATTGTTCAAAACACATTAAGTAAAATAAATATTTCTTTTTCACACACTAAGTAGTGCTGGTCTAAACATATATTAGAATCAAATACTATTATTAAAAAACAATAAAATTTTATTAAATTATATTTTCAGTTAATTTAAATTTGACATGATGAGATTTTGGAAGAAAAAGAAATAAAACAAAAAGGTAGGATATATGGAAATAGTATAGTACGCAATAAAAAATAAAATAAAATAAGTGAAATATTTAAATGATAATAAATACGAGGAAGAAAGTAAAACTTTTTAAAATGAAATAACTATGTTTATATATATAAGATATATTAAAAAAATAAATTAATAACTCTACAAAATTCTTTTTAGTATATCACGTCATTTGATGAAGTAGTATATATATATATATATATATTATGTATAAAAGGTAAAAATAATTTATCATTAATAAATTAGAAATATAAAATTTTAAAAGAAAAAAAGAAATTAAAAAATAAGAGAAAATAAAGTTTTCGGTTGATATAAAATTTTAAATAAAAAAGAAAACATGTGAGAGAATAAAATCTATAATAATATATATCTATAACAAAATGTGAGAGATTTTTTGTTTTTATACATTAAAAGAAAAGAGAAGAGATTATTTTATTGGTAAGTAGAGATTGGTTAGAAACAGAACAAGTTGACCTGCTTCCATACCCGCCCCGCAACTGCAACCCACAGTGGGACCGATTGAATTGTGGAGCTCTGGCTAACTTACTCAGTTTCTTCCGGATTCATTTTCTTCCTTCTCTCCTCTTGAAACAAGCCACGTTCTCTGCAGTGCCACGCAATACTCGCTTGTCCCAAAATGACCATGAATCCCTCGGTAATTACAGTTCTGCCCCGCTCTATTTCACAAATATCCAGAGCATCACCTTCTCTCTTTTCTTTTTCTCAACCTTTTATTTTTCTTATTTCTTATGTTTGCATGTTGACGGTTACTTTGCGGTATGGAACAGCAGAGAACTCTCTCCGGTTCGTCGCAGAGCCCTAGATCTCCTTCTTCATCGCAGCAACCCCTCCTCTCTGTCTCCGTCACCGATCCCGTTAAGCTCGGCAATGGCGTCCAATCCTATATCTCCTACCGCGTTATTACTAAAGTACTGCAATCGCTCACCTGCTTACACTTCTCTATTTTCACTGTGTTATTTATTTGTTTCTTTTATTTTTGGTTTTGAAATTTCTCGTTGAATCCGAGTCGAGCTTCGATTTTCGTGTTGACGGAGGTAGCTGGAGTTTCTCTTCAACTCAGTTTCGACCCCGTTTTTAATTTTGCGGAGAGTGTAGAAGCCGAAATCGTAAAATCTCGGGGTTTTGTGTGATTATTGGGAGGTTTAGTTTGGGTTTTTATTTTCGATGATCGATGTATCGATAATCGTGCTGTGATTAGATTTTCGGGAGTAACCGATTCGTTTTCAATGAATGCAGTTAAATAGCGATCCGAGCGATTTTGATGATTGGAATTGGAGCATGGGGATTGAGAGAAATTAGTTAGAGAGCTGAACTGTGTTGGATGGCTTTTCCCCCTTCTAAAATGCGGTTTTCATTTTGGATTCTGTTGTCGATTTAGTGACTGGTGATGTGCATTTATGCATTGGTGATGGTTGTTGTTCTCCATTCCTCCTTATAGCTGTTGAGCATAAGGGATACTAGGAAAAGGTACTTCGACGCCAAGGTAGTAGGAAGTCTTTATAGGAGGAAAGAACGAGAATTGTGTGCGCCTGGTGTAGGCGCTGCTGCTCCACCTTTAATAGGAATCCTTCTTTCCCTCTTCTGTACCACTACCTGTGTTGGCAAGGGTCCACCCATATAGTATGAATAACATATCCATTATAGTATGACTATAGTGTGTGAACAAAGGTCTGTGATTTGTGAGATTCCCAATCACAAGGGTGCCAGATTTGGGCATGAGCATGTTTCTCTTTTGCTGTAGTCTACTAATATGTAAATGCTATCTATTGCTTAAAATGATCTGTATGAAATTCATTGGGCAGGTATTTATAAACTTTCAATGCTATACTAATTCAAAAAACAAAGATGTAAACTTTTTATTGGAAATAAAACATTTATTACATGGGAAACATACACAAATACTCGCTCTTTTAATTAATTGGAGGCAGTTAACAAGATGTATTTAATACTTCTAAACTGGTGTCCAAGGGCACTCGCTAGCTAGACCCTTCACTATTTACTCCCTTATTTTCAATGCAAAGATATTATATTTCATTATGAGTTTTAGTTTTTTCTACCACCACTATAATGCATGGGGAGATGTGTAACTATAAACATGTGTCATGTCATCATCTGACCACCTGAAACAATTTGGCAGACAAATTTTCCCGAATATCAAGGACCTGAGAAGATTGTCATCCGACGTTACAGTGACTTTGTCTGGTTACGTGACCGCCTTTTTGAGAAATACAAAGGCATTTTCATTCCCCCTCTTCCAGAGAAAAGTGCTGTAGGTAACTTCTAGCAGACTCATCCTTGACTTTTTCTTGTGTTATAGTTTGAAAGTAGCTACTGTCATTGGAATTCTTCTTACGCCAATGCTACCTTGATACACTTTCAATGCTCTATCTTCTTGTTTATGTTAATTTTCAGAAGTTATGTTGCTTTTTCATTTATTGTAACGAAAACATTTTGACTGGGAAAAACTGCTGTGTTTTATAATATTGCTTTTTCACATGGTCAAACAAAAAGATTATCATAGGTTTCTTTTAATTAAGAATTAACTTTGGTGCTATCATATAATCTGCTTTACTTCTTGTCTATTTTTCATGGTCTTTCAGGTTTAGCTCAGTAGCCTGAATTGGTATCCTATTTCTTCTGTTTGATCTATGTTATACTAAAATATTTCTTTTCAGAATTTAAATAATTTTTCTTTTATATATGGTGTGATCTGGAATGTCTTTGGAGTGATTAGTACATTTAGTTGGTGGTTCAATTAACAAGGAGACTTTTATCACTGACAAGGACTAGTCTTAGCTGATTGAGGTCCCAGAGAAGCCATGCATTATGCTTATAAAATTACTTGAAACGTTGTGCCATCAAATATTCTATTTGGACTTCACTTTTGGTTTGTTATTGCAGAGAAATTTCGTTTCAGTGCTGAATTTATTGAAATGAGGCGGCAAGCATTGGATATATTTGTAAATAGGATAGCATCACATCGTGAACTTCAACAGAGTGAAGACCTGAGGTTGTTTTTGCAGGCAGAGGAAGAGGTGATGCCTTATTCTCAGTAGACTTTATTCCTCTGCAAAGCTGTGTCTATTGTAGATATGATTTGCTTTGTTACTCTTTTTATTTTTTTTGCTTCTATCATTGTTCTGTGTTATTGCACTGTTTTTTAAGTCTAAATCTTCTATTCAAACTTAACATTGTGACTAAATTTTTTGTTCAGTTTGGTGTTGAGTCTCCCTAATGGACTAATGTATAATGCTTGATTTCATATTCTGTTGCTTATATTAGTGATGCATATATATAGAAAATTGAATTATACATTATGGTCACTAATTCCATAAGTACCTTACAACCACTGTTCATGCTGGAGAGCGTGAGATATGGAATGTGCGAGAGTTATTAATATCGTTTTTTTTTTCTCATATGTATGATGTAGGTGTATCTATTGTATTTGTAAGTGCTCAATTTCTTCTCTTTTTCTCACATTTGGCTCTTAAGAAGGAAAAGAAGATCCTAGATTAATCTTGATTTCATTGAACATACTATGCAGACAATGGAAAGATTAAGGTCATATGAGACTGGTATATTCAAGAAGAAACCAGCTGATCTAATGCAGATTTTTAAGGTAAGACATGTTGAAATGGTGTTTTAGAATGTGGCTAGTTTTCTTACTAGATTTAAATATGTTAAGTGAGCAATTTTAAATTTGAATTACACTAACTTCCTGTCTTAAATAACCTACCAACTGAGTCTTGTTTTGTCTTTGTCCCGTCAGTAGCTATGAACACATGTGCTGCATGAAATGTATTGAAAATAAAATAATGTAATTTAAATTCCTACACATTAATTAATAAGCTCAAAGTATTTGTTTGATTGAGTTCAAGGAAAAAAAAAAGATTACAGAGGTGTGAATAGCAGCATGGAATTAGACTTTGTAATTTTAAAATCTTTGAAAGAAAATTATTCAATAAAAATAATATATCCGAAAAGACAAAGAAGATAGAGTTAGGCTTAAACCCACATTATTAAGATATTATCAGAGCCTATACTTGATCTGTTATTGGGTCACTCACCATATTATCTACGTATCAAGCCCAATAGTGATGGCTATGAGAGGGTGTATTGAGAAAAGTCCAAGTCCCACATGGGATAGAAATAGAATCTGAATAAAATTTATAAGTGGAGGACAACTTTTACCTCTTGAGCTAGCTTTTTGTGTTGGCTTAAAGCCTTAAACTTTTTTTTTAAGATGTTATTAGAACCTAATCTGTTAATGGGCCACCTACCATATTATTCATGCACTAAGTCCAATAGTGCTGGGCGGGAAAAATTCGAATCCCATATTGGCTAGAAATAGAGCTTAAATAGAGTCTATAAGTGAGGGGCAACCCTCACCAACTCAAACCCACATTCTTAAGATAGTATCAAAGTTTATCTTAAATCAGTTAATGACCCACTTTCCATATTATCCACACATTGGAAACCCAAAGTTTATAATTGGAAGTGGGGAGAACATTGATCCCCATATAGGGTGCTGGAATTTCAACCATAAGAACCTATATATTCTTGTGAGTATTGGACGTTGGGTCATTGTAAACTTCTCAAGTGGGTGCATGGCAGTGAGCCCAAAAACCACCATATACATATGGTGGAAGCCATGATGGACAAAAAAACACATAAATACTAAAAAAACAGCAGATTTTAATAAAATAACAGTTGATATCAATAAAAAACTAAAAAAACAGTAGACAAAACAATAGATATAAATATAGTTACCAAAAATACAGTAGATATCAATAACCAAGGTTTAAATTCTTAGACAACAATGCAAGTCTCACAATAACAATGTCATAAACATCTAACAATTTCATTTAATAGTTCAAGTTCAAAACAACAAAATGATAAAAACCTAATGCAAACACAATAAGTTATCTAATCGTCTTCCTCAACCCGAATATAATCATCTTTTTTGTCTTCATCAAGTGAAGTATATCCCTCTTCTCCATTGGATGCCTCAAAATTAAACATAATCTCATTTTTTTTTGGATGCCACATTCTCAAACTCGACATCCTCATCAACTTCTTGAATCACTATTTGCTTCCTTTTTGAAGATGCAGCCACTGCATGTTTTTTAGATATTTGGGCAGCTATAAGATCAATACTTACTGATTCCTTTCTTTTTTGCATTTTTGAGCCTAGTATACATTATAGGCTCTCCAACCCCCGAAGCCTCATAAACAGTTGCCCAATTTAGTGCATTATCATCATCAAATACCAACTCATTTCCAGCATCATTATTATCATCATTCATCTCTCCCACTAACCACTCATTGCATTGATTAATATCATTGAGAGAAATTGGGTCACTTTCATCTCTAGCATTATATCTTTGTTTAAGGTGTTGGTTGTATTTGACAAACACCTAATCAAGTAACTTCTTGTGTATTGAGAAGTTTACAACGACCGAACCTCCAATACTCACAAGGACATATAGGTTCTTATTGTTGACATTCTAGTGCCTATCATGGGAAACGGTGTTCTCTCCCCTTCCAATTATTAGTTTTTGGGTTTCCAATACATGACCCTCGATTCTAGTAAGGTTAGCTTCAATGGTAAGTCAGAAGAGTGAAGCATAGGTTCATCACCATATCTGCGCCTTCTTGAGGAATCTTCCAAAGCTTTTGGGGAGCAATCCTCACCTCTAGAGTTAACTTTTGAGGTTTAGTTAGACCCGAACTCACATTAAAATGATATCAGAACCTATTCTAGATCTGTTATATGACCATCTACTATATTATCCACTCACATGACGGGATGTATTGGGAAAAACCTAAGTTCCACATTGTCTAGAGATAGAGCCTGAATAAAATTTATAATTAGGGGATAACCCTTACCTCTTGAGCTAGTTTTTAGGATTGAGTTAGGATCAAATTCACTTTCTAAGAGGGAATAATGGAAGGATGTTATTTATTTGTTGGGTTTAAAATTCAGTTTCATAGTCAACTATCTTTAGTAGATGGTTACTGTGGTAATAGTGCCACCATGCATCACCATGCACCACTTTTTCCCACCTGCTCTTTCTTCCACTTGCTTCCAGCTAACACCATTTTAATTTAGGGCTAGGTTTACACACATTTTGTCAATCTGCAAATTCATTCACGAAGATACGAAGGTTTAATGTGAAAAAAAATTAATTTTAATTGGTGAAAAATGATAATACAGGTTACAAGTAATAAATAATAACTATTCAATATTTAATGAACAAATCCAATGGTTACTACTGAGTTTCTTCTTTTAGTATAAATAAATTCAGACAAAGAAAGCTTGCTGATATGCTTTTTAGTTCTTAATCAGTTTGTTATAGATGATATGTTGACCCATAGAATAGAGCAATGAACTTGGAAATTACCTGTTTTTTGCTTTGTTCTGGATTTGCTACATTAATGTGAAATTGTGCTACTCCACATTATCATTGTTTTGGGTATGAATACATTCGAAGTAAACAATCTCCTGTGTTGTAATTTTTCTCTATTTTAGACACTTACTTTTTAGCTAACTCATCTTTGTGAGTGTGCTGTCCATCCAGGTTTTTCTTATTTGTTGTTTCATTGAGTTTTGACAGGATGTCCAATCTAAAGTGAGTGATGTTGTTCTTGGGAAAGAGAAGCCAATAGAAGAATCAGATCCTGAATATGAAAAGATGAAACATTACATCTTTGAACTTGAAAACCACTTGGCTGAAGCTCAAAAGCATGCATACCGTCTTGTGAAGAGGCACAGAGGTGGTGATTGAATTTAAGATTTTTGTTTGGTTCTTATTTATGGTCTTCTGTCTCTATTGTTCTTTAAAACAGTTCTGTGCTTCTTATTTTATCCACTCTTCTGGCAAGATCAATTCATAATTTCCAATGTTCATGCAGAGTTGGGGCAATCACTGTCTGATTTTGGAAAAGCAGTAAAACTTCTAGGTGCTTCTGAAGGAAATGCTCTTGGGAAAGCATTCTCTGAACTTGGGATGAAGTCAGAGATTTTATCAACCAAGTTGCAAAAGGAGGTAATTCTCATGTGTTTGCTGTTGCACATTATTTCAGTGGTTATTCACATGTGTGATTGGGTGAGGGTATATACATGTTATTGAGGGATGAAAACTGAAAACAAACTATTCTACTATGACTATATCGAGCAGGCCCATCAACTGTTGATGAATTTTGAAGAACCTTTGAAAGATTATGTCCGTGCTGTACAATCTATTAAGGTAGTCCTAGTCTTGTTTGTCTAACTTTATTAACATGTGTTTTTTTATTTTATATCCCTGTTGTGGTTCAGATACGGTAACCCTACTATTTCTGCTCCTCCATCTGAGCGCCAAGAATGGTGTAAAAATGGATTGTTACACCTTTTTTTTTTTTCTTCAATCTAATTGTTTCACATTGTGAAACAGGCAACAATAGCAGAGAGGGCCAATGCCTTCAGGAGACAATGTGAACTGGCCGAAACAATGAAGCTAAAGGAGATTAATCTGTATGCTCCTGGTTTTCTGTTTTTATTATTTACCTAATTTAGTTCCTACAGCAAAATAATTCTTTTTTTACATAACATTATTCCATGGCTGAATTAATAATCACGATCTGTTGCATAAGGCCCTTTTCCAGAACAAAATATTGTCTGCATATATGAATGCAAATAAGCTTTATTTGTATCTTATATATTCTATGATAGGAATAAATTTAGAAGTTTTTTTAATTTGGCTAATGGGATAGAAGATTGCTTGGCGTTATATTCTGATATATATTCTTTACCTAATTTAGTTCCTACAACAAAATACTTCTTTTTTTACATAACATCATTCCATGGCTGAATTAATAATCACGATCTGTTGCATAAGGTCCCTTTCCACGACAAAATATCTTGTCTGTATATGTAAATGCAAATAACCTTATTTGTATCTTGTATATTCTGTGATTGGAATAAATTTAGAAGTGTTTTTAGTTTGGCTAATGGGATAGTAGACTGTTTGCCGCATAATATTCTGATATATATTCTCTATTATTGTTTGCAATGCAGTGATAAGCTCATGCTGATTCGATCTGATAAAGTTGCAGAAGCTGAGCATGAATATAAAGAGGCAAGTTTGCTTAAATATTAACCTCCACATATGAAAATTGTATATTTGCAGTTTATTTGGCTGGACTGATGATTTTGTCATGCAGTTGAAGGCAGAGAGTGAACAGGCTACGAAGACATTTGAGACAATCGTGAAACTAATGAATGAAGAGATGGGGCGTTTTCAGGAACAGAAAACATTAGATATGGGGATTGCATTCCATGAATTTGCCAAAGGCCAGGCACGGCTAGCAAATAGTATTGCAGATGCGTGGCGAAGTTTACTTCCTAAACTGGAAGCATGTTCCTTGTCGGTAAATTAATCAATGAGCTCTGCAGAGTATAGATAAAGTACTCTTTCATGGGTCGCTATAGGGACTAGGGTATGACAGCTCTTGTTTTGTAAAAGGGCTTACAGGAGTTATCTGCTGTTTTCGAATTATGGTGTAAGGGATGTGTTTTTTTTTTTTGTTTTTTTTTTTCTGTTCCATTTTGTACAAATTTTAAACCAATTAAAAGGTTATCTATGGGGTCTTATTTTCTATTTTGCTGTTGTTGCCGTCTCTCTTTCTCTTTTAAACTTGTTTACAAGCACAAAAGTAAGTGTTTGACCCTGCAGAAGCTTTTGATTTAACAAACTATACAAATTTAATTAATCTTGTGCATTGTAGTTGGAAAAAAAGAGTTGTTTTGAGTAGCATTATTCTGATGTTGGAAAAGGAAATGGAAATAGGTACAACAACCAGAATTTTTTGTCTAAGATTTTCTGTAAAAGCTTATTTAAATAAAAATGTCAGGATTTTAAATAATGTTAGGTTGAAGTCTTTATAAAATTATAAAATTATTAAAGTCGTGAAGCTGACCTGTTTATATATATATATATAAATATATATATATTATTAATATAATATTGAAAAAAAAAAGTTAGGATTAGGAACTTTGATTGCCCGTTCTTGGTCTCCACCACCAAACAGCCTAACCAGTTGCAGTACTTACTGGTCAGTGGTTCTTAGTCTGTGTTCCTGTTCTCTATGTACCCTTGCACTTGAGTTCAAATTTTTTGTTTTTTTTCAAACTTTTTAAACCTGTTCATTTTGGTCTATGATTTTGTTTTCTATTCACTGTTGTTATTATATTTATTTATTACTTTTTATGCTTTGTATAAGTATTATAAAAAGTGGGTTTCTTTTGATCTTTTATGCGTTGAATGGGAGTAATCATATTTATTATTTTTTTATGCTTTGTTTAACTATATAGCTGGTAAAATTTTCCTTGATCTTTTTATGCGCGGAGGAAAGAAAATTTATTAAAATTAAGAAAATATTTTAATATTTATTTATTTTATATATCTTTAAAGTCTTTTGGATAAACTTTTCTATAAATATTTATAAAAGGAGAAAATAGGAAAGAAAAATGAAATAAATTTTTTTATAAATTAAATTAATTAATATATAAATTAATTTATAGAAATTTTTTCATATTAATTTATGGAATATTTTATTTTATTTTATTTTATTTTAATTTATTTATAAGAGTTTATCAAAAAATTTACTTCAAGATAATTCTCGTTTGATTATTAGTATGATATCTCTCCCAAAGGTTCAGCTTTTGAAAGATGTATATGCACTAAAACATATTTATTGTATCTTACAGGTCTGTATCTTATCTCAGGTGTCATTTTCTTGTTTTTTTTATTTATTTACTTTAGTTTATTAGGTCTTTTTTCTTTCTTTCTAATTTACAGTTTTGCACCTAGCTAGCCCGTGACACCCGAAATTACATTTATCAAATTAATTAAATATATTGTAATATATGAATTATTAGATTAATTTTATATCTTGTTAATATAGTTAATTAAGAAATTAAGAATAATTTTTGTATATGCATTAAACTTAATTCTAGTTAAAACATGATGTGAATCAAATGCATAAAGCTGACAAGGTTACAATGTTTCCCGGAGAGATAAATAAAAGCAAAAAAAAAAAAAAGCAATAAGATATTTTAATTCGTAAATTATTGTAACAAATAAATTAAGAGAACATGAAATGCAATTGACGTAAATTTTCATGATAAAGATACACATTTTTTTTTTTTTAACGAAAGAATACTCTCAATCAATTCAGGTGGAATTTAACAATTTTCTTTTAGATTTGATCTTTGAGATTTTATAGTCGTACCCTAAGACAATTATATAAGTATTCTAATTTAATTATGTTTCTTTAATAATTAAATTTTTTTTCACTAACTCACTAAAATGAGAATCTAAATGTGGGTTTTAGTCAAATTTTTATTTATTTTCTTTTTCTTGAATTAATTTACTTGTTTAGTATTTTTTTTAATTTTTTATACTTAAATTACTGCAATTTATAATAATCACTAATTAAATAATTTATTATTATATATTATAGATAAAAATTTAAATAAAATTTACTTATTTTATTCTATTTTACCATGAACTATATACTTAAAATTTTATTTTATTTATGTATTTTTTTTTCATATATAAATTTTAAAACGTGTACATATGTATAAACTAACGTAAATTAAAAATATATCCATACACATTACTATTAAGTTTTAGAAGATTTTGTTTTTTTTTTTATATAACAACCGCTCATTACATATATTTTTTGATATAAAATTAACACATAATATAAAAAATTTCAAACCATTTTTACTTTTGATCATAATTTCTTTGAATATGTTCTTGAATTCGTTCTTGAATTCATTCCAGATTTGAGCACAACTTAGATTAGAAAATAATACGATCTGTGGGTTCAATTTATTGAAATTATGTTTATTTTTGTTTCTAATTGATTGAGAGGTTTTTTATCCTAAAAAATAATTCAATTACCTGATGGGAAGATGAATAGATAGTTGCATCTACAAATGATATAAATATTATTAAAATAGTTCCTACTAATCATATAATATATATTTTATTTATTAAAACTACGTTAAAACATATTCTAATGAGATCTATGAAACTAATTCTTACTCCTTGAATGATTTGTGATAAAAAGAATTAAAATCTTTTGAAACATATTCTAATGAGATCTATGAAACTAATTCTAATGAAATCTATGAAAGTAATTCTTACTCCTTGAATGATTTGTGGTAAAAAAGAATTAAAATCCTTCCATCCTTCCCTATACTTCACAATTTTTAAATGAGAGAATGAGAGCTAATAACAAAATGTAAAAGTAATTAATTTAATATAAAACTTATTATTTATCTATATCTAAATAAACTTAGCTACAAGTAATACTGAGACTAGAAGTTAAAATTTAATTAGTTAAAGATAAAAACACACCTTTTTATATGATTAAAATATTAGTTTAATAGTTTTTTTATTAAATTTGACACTATTTTTTAAACGTATATGGTCAAATTTCTGGGCACTACGGTGTTTGATTACATGAATTTTTAGATACTATTCTTTTTTTACTTTAATATATTTTTATTATTTTATTAATATAAAATTTTAAAATAAATTAATTTAGTTTTTAAAAATCTAAAAAATTAAAAATAAATTTACTAAATTATTTCTTATATAAAAATATTACTTAGGTATTTATTTTAGAATTTATAAATTAAAAAAAATGTTAGCTGAGATTTTACTATCGATTGAGGGTATCTTGATCATTTTACATGAAAATTTTAATTATTTTCTAGAAATTTTTCAAACAATTATTTTAAATATTATTTTAATATTATATATATATATATATATATATATATATATATATATATATATATTCTAAATTCTTATATATTTTTATTAATTTATATCAATATTATCATCACTATTATTTTTAATGACAAAATAATTATTTTATTATTTCTCAAGCCTTAGTTTAGAAAAATTATTAAAAATTAAAACTAAATAATACTCATTATTTTGAACAAAGTAGACGTCGAAAATTTGAGATTTTAAAATGATTTTTTAAAAATAAATACAAAATAAATATCAAAATACATAATGAATAATAATAAAAATAGGTGTTACATAGTACACATTCGCAACTTGACTAATATATGTGTTTGTATTGCTTCCTACTTTATTTACTAAAAAGAAACAATAAATAACATATTATATGACACATACTTTCAATATGTACTTTACAATTAGTTAAATTTATATAAGTTTACTGAGGTAATGATGATTTACTATAAAGAGAAGTAACTAAAGATAGAGATATAAAATATTGTGTCAATTTTATTTATTTATTTTATTAATGTATGGGATAGTGGATAAACAGGAAATCAATGTCTTAATTGACAATTATTAAGAAATTCTACATAAAAAAATGAAAGATACTAAACGCGGATAACAACTTGTGGCATTAGATGCTTTTATTTGCATCTTCTATATTTTACACAGATTATGAATTATAAAACTTCTATTCATGCTTTTGTTAGTTTTCTTTCATGTGCTACACATGAATTTGGTCATGCACTAAAAACATGTGAATTCTCTTTCATTATTCATGGGAGTTTTTTACTTCATTAAAAAAATATTGATCTAGTTATTTTAATTGAATCTAATAATAAAATATATTATTTTTGTGTATTGTTAATAGGTCTATTATTTATTTATTTTTATTCACTTACCTTCTACAATGACCTTATCCATTTATTGTGTCGAGGTTAGTAGGAACATCACATCACGTCTTCTAAATTTGAGACCAGTCAAATGATTGCATCTACACATGTGGTTGGTAATGAAGGAAATGAATACACACCAAAAATATTTAATCAACTTTAAGGTAACAAAGATGATGATGAAGAAAATACAGATCAAGGAGAAGAAGGGTTATTAAGAAAAAAGAAAGGCAAAAATATCCATTATGTGGAACAACTTTGATGAAGTTGAAATTTCTGGTGTAGGGAAGAAGGTTATATGTACATATTGCAAATTTAAATTAGTTACTAGTGGGAGAGGACTAGCACAAGTCATCTAAGGAAGTATGTTGAAAATTGCTTGTTTATAATGAGGGTGTATATGACTAAAGAAAAGAAGCAACCCGTCATTCTCTTTAAGTATTCTAATCCATCCAACCTATTTCTAATTCTTGGGGTTAAATTCTCCAACGAAAGAATAAGAAAAATAATTGCTATTATTGTGATAGTTCATGAACAACTTCTTAACATTGTTGAGGAAGAAGTTTGGATGTGGGCAATCCAATATGCAAATCCCGACTTTCATAAAGTAAGATAAATGATCGTTCGGTAATATATAAGGGTAAAAAAGAATTAATTAAAGCCTTTATTGAAAATCTTGAGCAAGATTAGCTTAACAACTATGGAAATCAAATTACCACATGATTGAGTATATAGTTGTCACATGTCATTTTATTGATGTAGGGTGGAAACTTTGAAAGAGAGTTTTATTTTGTGAAAGTGCCTAGTCCAAGGCATGAAATTGATGTAGCTAATACCATTTTCAAGTGCTTGAAGACAAAGTGCTTTTTCTATGTCTTGATAATGCTTCTCAACTCGTGTTTGAGGAATTTGAACATTGAGCACAAATCTAGTTTTGAATAGAGATTTATTTCATGTTAGATAATGGGCACACATTGAACTTCTTGGTGCAATATGACCTGGGTAAGATTAAGGATGTCATTCATAACATTTGTGAAAGTGTGTGCATTTATGAAAGTGTGAAGTATATTAACTATAATGATTCAAGATTAAAGGCCTTTGGTGATGATATTTTTGAACAAAAGAATATAAAAGAAACAAATTTTATCATTGATTATTCAATTAGGAAGAATTTAACATTTCAAATGTTGTTGGCCACATTGAAATTTAAAATTACCTTTTTAGCCTATAAAGAAAGAGAACCTCATTGTATTTATATTTATGCACATTCTCATAAGGTTTGGGAAAAGTATAGAAAGTTTGCAAAGCTTTTAGAAGTGTTTAACTTAGCTACAAATATAATCTTAGAACTACTACTAATTTATATCTTGTAGAAGTTTGGATGGTCAGACAAGTAATTGACAATGCATTAAATGATAAATATTTTTTCAAGAGAGCAATGACAGCCTTAATGAAAGTAATATTTGAAAAATATTGGGAGGAATGTAATTTGTTGATGGCCATTACCAATGAACCTTGCAAGGTGGATTAGCCTTGTGAGACGTCATGAAGCCGCAATTCCATCGAGTGATAAGTAGAATCCTTTGCAGGAACTTAAATACGTGACAAAGTATTGTAAGTGGTAGAGTGACCTTGCTGCCACAATCCAATACTTTAGATCCTAGGTGCAAGTTTTATATCGTTGACATTTGCTTTCCTTTAATATACAAGTATAAAGAAATTTCCAAGGAGAATGTAGAGAAGGTGAAGTTCACTTCGACAATTATATGATGGGAATGTGGTTTTGAGTAATAAAGAGTCATTCTCAAATGGAAGGAATGCTAGTGACATAAATTCCTTAACTACGCCTGTGCCTAAATCTTCTGTTGTGATTAAGTTTGATAAGTTAATGAGACTTATGTATGCCAAGAAACAATCCTACCAATGGAACCAAAATTAGATGATTATCTTGAAGAGAATGTTTATATTTTTTTTTTTACAGTAATAACTCCTTTTTTAATGCCTTGGAGTGGTGGAGGAATAATAAAATATAAAATCTTATCAAAAGTAAGCTAATTGTTCCAATATTAATTGTAGCATTAAAGTCCATGTTTAGTGCTAGAGGTAGAGTAATTCACGAGTATCTTTCTAGATTGAATGAAGAAATTATTGTAACTTTCATTTACAATTGGAATTGACTTTGTTATAATTATAATTTGAAGAGATAGTCGAAGGTGTACATTTTTTATTTTTTAATTGGTTCTTTTATGTTATATTTATTTCCTCTCAATATGAAGGTGGATGAACAACTTCAATAAATCACATTGAAGATTTGATGTGTTGAATGTTTGCTTGTTGCTTCACCTTTAGGAGATGAAATATGAATCAAAACTTTTTTTTCTTTATAACCTTGGCTATGATTTCTTAACCTATTCTTTTGTATTTACATTAAGACTCATTTGTTGTTGTGACTTCTCATAGACCTTATGGTGTTTTGCTTAGTTTAGTTTAGCTTACTTGTTTTGTTTATGGTATTTTGTTGAATACTTAAAGTGTTTCGGTGATAGTTCTTGCTTGGATTGTGAAGTTTAAACTTATATTACAGTAATCCTTAGTATAAATAGAAAAATGTACTATTTAAGGTCATCTTAGTTTTTTTTGGCATATAAATTAAAAGGAGGGTAGCATTGTAATAGTTATATTTTGATGTCATTCTTTTATATTAAATTTAAAATATATTGTTTATGTTTTAAATCTTAAAGATCTCGTTGTATCATTGCTTAATACATTGATAGACCTTAGTGCAAAATAGATCTTTTAACAAATTTATAGGTTAGACCAAACTTTTAAATATTTCAAGTTACGACCATAGAAAAAATCTATTATTAATAAAGAAGCTAGACCAAAATTTATATTTTTAATCAAAACATGACTCAGGCATAGTTGACTTATTTTCGCCCCAGGCACCAACCACATGAAAATACCCAAATAATTGTCTTCTCCTCACTTCCCTCAATTCCTCTTGTATAGATGTCCCTTTTGAAGATTCCAACACCTCTTTCTCCACTCTTTTGTTGCCACTTATCTAAAATTTCTCCCTTTCTCTCCCTAACCAACTTCTATAAACATAATTCCATTCCTTCCCCTTCACACGTTTAGCATAAGAATCTAACAAGGAGAGATAATAAGACACTTTCTATAAGTTAAAATAGAGAATGCATTTAGAAAAATGAGCTAAATAGCATTGTTAGTAATTTTCTCTTTTATGACTAAGATGCTCATGTCACTTTCACCCCCTTTTAACTGCATCATTTCTTTTAAGTGTGTGATTAATCTTGTCCTATGTGGGCATGGTAAAAAAATTCACAAATTGTTTCTACTCCTATTTTAGAACTATTGATGTTTAAGGTTAGTGTATACCTATTAAGAAACATTTAATAAGTGTAAAATACTACTTTTTAATTTTAAACTTTTTCTTAATTGTAAATAGAAAATTGTTTCATGGAATCCATTTTGTCCAGTTGAATTCTTTTTTCTTTTATAGATTCTCAATTTTTCATTTAACTTTGTCATTGGCTCCTAAGTTACTATATTTTTGTTTGGGCACATAATTATCATTCTTTTATTCAGCAACGGCCTACTTTATTTTTTGGGATCGTATCATCCTTATTGTTTATATTAATTACTTATTAGTTGTTTACTTAAAAAAAATTATACTAATGGCTTATTAAAATTAAATTCTTTTTACGGCTCTTTTACCTTAGACGAGCTTTTTTTTTAGAAATGATAAAAAATGGGAAGATTTTTTTTAAAAAATAGCCAAATTAGGTAAGTCGTGATTTAAAAATACAACTTCAAAGGAAAAAGTCGTATACACTCATACGATTTTGAAATGTATCATTTTAAATTAAAAAGTATACGTCGTGTTTAGTTTTATGACTTTTATATTTTTTTAACTAAAGTTGTAAATTAATACGCGACTTTGCTCCTTTTTTTTTAATCAAAATACTAATTAAAATTTGAAAATTTATTTTTTTAATAGAAGTCGTGAAGTCATATGCAACTTCATTTTTATTTTTTATTTTCTTAATATAAAAGTTGTAAAATCTAATACGACTTTCATATGTTTATTTTTTAATATAAAAAGTATTTCAGCTTTTGTTTTTAACTGATTATGTTTAGTTTAAAATTTTCAAATATTTTTTAAAAATTAATTAATTTAATTAATCAAAATGAATTTAAAGAAAATAATAAAACAATATATCAATTAAAGACAATAGATAAATTTATAAGTAAAATAAAGTAATAAAAATATAATTTATAAATTAAATAAAATAGTAAAATAAAAATTCATAAATTGAATAAAATAATAAAAATTAAATTTATAAATGAAAGAAAATAATAAAAACTAAATTTTAAATGAAAGAACACAATAAAAGCTAAATTTATAAATGAAACAAAATAATAAAAACTAAATTTATAAGTTAAACAAAATAATAAAAGATAAATTTATAAATTAAAGTAAATAATAAAAGCTAAATTTATAAATTAAAGTAAATAATAAAAGCTAAATTTATAAATTAAAAATAATAAAAACTAAATTTATAAATCAAATAAAATAATAAAAACTAAATTTATCAATAAAATAAAATAATGAAAATTTAAATTTATAAATTAAATAAAAGTACTAAAAACTAAATTTATAAATTAAATAAAATAATACAAGTTAAATTTATAAATCAAAGAAAATCAAAAGTCGTATATTAAAATAGAAGTTTTTTTAACTTTAAAAATGAAAATAGTTGAAGTTATGTATTAATTTACGACTTCAAAAAAAATTAGCAAAGTCGTATTTAATTTTATGACCTTTACTAATTTTTTTAAAAAATAATAAATTAAAAGTCATACTAAAATATACGATTGTACTTTTTAAAGTCGTATTTCTAAAACACGACTTACTCTACTTTAGTTTTTTTTTTTTTTTTTTCTAAATCTACCCATTTTGATAATTAAAAAAAAAAAATTACCCTCTGAGGTAAAAAAAAAGCCTTTTTGTAAACTATTAAATAACATTTTACATAATTTTCTAACTAAAAAATAGTGAAGATTATACATATATTTTAGTTTCTACTATCATTCTCCTTCCTTAGACCTTTGACCATCTTTAAGGATGGTTCTTGACAGAATTCTGAAAAGAAGTTGAAGCTACCAGAAAATATTATGGCTTCTACGAGCCTTTATGTTAAGGATATCGCCTTTTGCATTTCTCCTTTTTACTTATATACTTTTGTATTTTTTTTATAACTTTTTTGTCAATTTTTTTTAAACTTATTTTTTAGAATGTATTTTTGGATATTGACACAAATTTTGGAATTTAGTCTCATGTTATTTTAACATTTTAGAGACTAAATTCAGAATGTTAACCTTTTTCTTGAAAAACTAAATTTTGAAATATAAAACAATAAAAGAGCTTTAAAAATTACATTGATATTACCTAAAATCCTATTACATGAACAATAATAAGTAAAAAATTAAATAGAAGTATAGAGTTAATACATCTATTTCAATACTAAATAAAAGAAGCCAATATACTAATATTCTAAGAAAGTAAATTAGGAAGGGGTGAAAAGAGTTTTCCTTCTCCTTTGATATTTAGGCCTCTTCCAACTTGCAATTCACACTATAAGTAATGCTTCATGTGTCAAATACTAAGCCTAAGTGTCTTTAATGATAATCCTCCTATCAAGAATCATTTGAAGTATCTCACTAATCGCGTTACACTTTGCCTACAAATAACAATAAATCATATTAAGCAAAGCTAACTTGGATAGTATACAAACTTGTTTTAGTGCATGTAAATTTTTCTGAAGGACGAGTGTCAGTAGAACTAGACTTTGGAATTTGAATAGGCTTAGACTCTAGCACCCTAGGAATACCTTCTTTTTATGGTGTCACTATGTAAGGGTGAAGTTCTAAAGAAACATCCATGTAATTATCAACACATTGTAATAGATATGCCACCTAAGGTCCTCTAAGGGCAATATCAACTAAGTGGTATGCAAATGTAACTAATTATCATCTTTTTGAGTGAGAGATGTCACCATACTAGTAGTCTCACCAGGTGACCAAAAAAGGCTTTGCACATGAAAAAGTCTAGTAGAACTAGACTTTGGAATTTGAATAGGCTTAGACTCTATCACCCTAGGAATACCTTCTTTTTATGATGTCACGATGTAAGGGTGAAGTTCTAAAGAAACATCCATGTAATTATCAACACACTGTAATAGATATGTCACCTGAGGTCCTCTAAGGGCAATATCAACCAAGTGACATGAAAATGTAACTAATTATCATCTTTTTGAGTGAGAAATGTCACCATACCAGTAGTCTCACCAGGTGACCAAAAAAGGCTTTGCACATGCATATATTTATGTAATTAGAGCTATAAAAATTGGCCCGATTTGTTGGATTTTCAAATTTGAGGCCTAAAAAAGTCAAGTTAATTTGGTCCGTTCAAACGGGCCAAGTGAGGCATGTAATTTGGTGGGTTGAAAACTACCAAACTTATTTTGACCTAATATTTTTTTAGAAATTATATAAAAAATAGGAAAAAAAAACTAGGCTTATTTGGATCGACTTAACCTACTTTCACATCTTGGTCCATGAGGCCAGATGTTTTGTTTTGACACCTTTAGTCATAACACTCACTCCAAAAATTGTGCATGCATAATTGTTGTAACACCATTTACCCTTGTGATCTAATTACTAATATTTAAGAAATTATTTAAATATGGATAATATTGAACTCTTTTGAAAATGTGATGTCATGCAACTATTTCTCGATAAAATAAAATTTCACAAACATAAATTCAAGGATAAAGAATTCACGTGTCTTAAACTTAACACCCATAATATTAACATAGAAATTTCTCAGAATATAACCTACTAGCACTCCAAAGGTTAATCAAACTATTCAAGTCTCAACAAAACAAAATGTAATTAAACCAAACATGTTCAACCTTGATGTCACAATCTTATTAGAGTTAACAAAAACTCATACATAAAACAACGTAAAAGGCAACAACATAAAGGAAACACTCATTGTCACGTGTCTGTTCTTCTTCACTTGCAAATTGTGTTCAACCCAAGAAAAACAAGACAAATAAGGCAAGAGGAGTGAGAATATGTCTCACTACTATCAGGGTAACCTTGGCAAGGCTAGGTAGCACACACTCCACTACCACACATAAGATATAACACACATCCACAATAAATAATATGTATATGCTATGATAATATGCATCATATGCACTAATCCATACACATGCAATACCAACTCAACTCAGAAAAGTAGGCTAGGAGTAACACTGCTAATCTTCGCCTCTGTGGTTAGCCATACCAAGCTAGCATAATATCATATGGTAGCATGTAGGATCTACTCAACTTCTATCCTGTGCCTTGGCTCATGAGATCAGTCAACCATTGGGGTTTTTGTACCAAGTAACCTCCAGTAGGTCCAGTGACCTTACCGCTTGACTCATGTCTACTTTCTCACACACCAATTACATTATATAATGAATGTTATAACAATTTATTTATCATTAGTTTTTTTTTTAAATTGGGCCGACAAGGACTATACTCGCCCTTCATAGGCTTGGTACCTCATCTCACAACCCACATAGTAAGCACCATTCTCACCCACACAAGCCTAGGTTGCTTGCTTGATAAGGGTCATTTGAGTTCCTTTCCTCATCTTTACTCATTTTTTCATAACATTTCTTTTACTCATCTGTTAATGCAACGACAATATATCTCAATCAATTTACATCACAACTCAAAAGCATAACATACACAAGTTATCAATGCACACCTCTTTTAGGCTCACACACAAAGCGTTCTTGTTACTAGGTTCAACTTTCGCTCAACAAGTGTACTATCTCGCTCTGCGAATTAGAGCCATAACAAGCTCTATATGCACTCTCATCCAATGAAACTCCTTACTCACTTAGAAAATCAAGACTACAGGGGTCTTACACTTACCTTCTCTTAACGAAGCACAACCATCGCCCAGCGAACATTCAAGACAAGAGGTACACACAATTTTTCGTTTTCTCGCTTAGCGAGGCCACTTATTGCTCAAGGAGTTGGGTTCACAATACTCCAATACTCCAAGACTTCCCTTCGCTTAGTGAGACGCCAACTCACTCAGTGAAACCCTTTATATAGAGTTTCAACTCTTTTTGTCTCGCTCGCTTGGTGAGCTCCACTACTCGCCCAATGAGTAGGATTGCAAATAGCCTTGCTCTTAGATCTTGATACCCTCACTTAGCGAGCCTCATTGCTTGCTCAACAAGGGAAGCCACAATTCTTCTAGAGCTTGTACTCGCTCAATGAGCATCGTGCTTACACAACGAATAGGCCTAACAAAAGAGAGCTCCTCTATTCGATGTGCTCTCGCCCTAGTAAGGAGTGACAAATAACAGTTTGTGACTATGCATTTTTCTTGCATAACTCACCCTAATTCTCAAAATTAAATAGGAAAATCCTAATCAATTTAAGTTCTTTTAAACACATAAGTTCAACACATATAAACACACATGAAACATCATTCAATTTTATCCAATTTTATCAAATTTCATCATTACACACAAAACCCTCAAACCATGAATAACCACAAGAAATAAAGTAATTATAATAATTAATCATGTAATTTCACATGAAAACTACATCAAGACACAACACTAATCCAGAGGTTTAATCCCCTTTAGATACTACCAAGAACTATACAATAACAAATATTAATAGAGGTCCTAGGGAAAACCCTACCACCACCCCACCACCTGTCTTATGTAAATGAAACACAAATAGTGAGATAGAACTTACTCCCTATCCTACCTAGAAAAGCATAGATATAGAAAATATGTTTATCCGGGTTGTTCTTCTTGTTCCTCGGGGCTCCCTCTAGAGGTTCTCCATCCTCTGCTCTTTGGTTTGAAATAACGTATTTAGGAAAGTTAACTCAACAACAGGAGGGTCCTTACAGTTCCTTTGGTCGCTCCTAGAGACAAGAAATATTAAAATATCATGGATTCAATGCTTTGCATCAAACCCTACTTGTTTAAAGGCTATCTTATCTTCTTTATTGTTTGGTATCCCACTTCTTATATAGGAGAAGGAGACGATGCATTAGTTCTTCTGGTCACTCCTAGATGCAAGAAAGATTAAAATATCATGGGTTCAATGTTTTGCATCAAACTCAACTTGTTGAGAAGGAGATGATGTAACATCCTAAAATTTATTTAATTATTTTTAGAAATAAATTTCATTATTATTATTATCAATTTTATTTTAATTATTAATTGTCGCAGGAAATTATTTTATTAAATAATTGCATTTTGAAACTGAAATGTATTTATTATTATTATTATTCTTAATGATGACAGAAAATTAATTTAGTACTTAAATATTTACATTTAATTTTATTTTAATAGAGGAGTTAATGATTTTATAAACAGGCATTAATCTGAATTATTTTCATTTATTAATTTAATTAATTAAATTAATGGGAGGTTGACGGGCGGGGCAGGGTTGACTCGACCTAGTTACAATATTAGACAGGGTAATCAGTTTATCCCAATTTATGTTTTGCGCATAAGACGGCCAGACTTAGAAGAGAGAGAACGCATATCTACAAGGAGGAGGGTCTAGGGTGTTCAGGTAGTCCTGTAGCTGCATCAGATCTTCGTTTTTCTTCGCATCTAAGGTATAGGGGAGATGAGTTTGGTTATATGTGAATGCGGGGGTGTACGGGTAGTGAGGGAAATCCCTAAGTCCCTCTAGTATCTAAATTCTCAAATTTGTTTGGTTATTATGTTCTAAAAATGTTTTAATCGGTAAAAAGATTCGTCAATGTGTACCGTGGTTTGGGTTGACTTAATTGATAATGTAATTGGTTACCTTTAGTGTGAAGGAAAGTATCTAAAGGGAATCCCAAAGGAACAAGAAGAATGACTTTCATGAACATGTTTTCTTCATTATGCTTCCAAGTATGCATAGATGTAAGTTCTATCTCACTATTTGAGTTTCATTTACATGAGAAAGAGCAGTAGGGTCTTCCCTAGGGCCCTTATTAATAATTGTTATTGTATGATTTTTTGAGGCATTTGAAGGAGATTAAATTATTGGATTAACGTTTTGCCTTAACGTAATTTTCGTTTGAAATTGTATGGTCAATTGTCTTAATTACTTGATTCTCGTGGTTGTTCATGGTTATTCATGGTTAAGGTTCAATTTGGGACTCTTGTGTGTAATGGTGAAATTGGGTGGAATTCAATGGTGTTTCTGTGCGTTCTTATAAATGATTTATGATAATGATGACTAAATTGATATGATTTTGGCATGATTATGGACTGTGTGAATGGTGTATGAATCACGAGAATGAGAACGTGGATGAGAATGCATTGAGCATAGACATGAGATGCATGAGAAGCCAGACATGGCTATAATACCCTGGCCAATAGTGGTGTTTAACTGTGCTACACGTCGGCCATAGGTGGTATTTAACGGTTGCGTAGAATGTCTTCGCACGGGCCATAGGTGGTGTTTAACTGTGCGACACACTGGCCATATGAGGTGTTTAACGGTGTGACCATCATCAGTGATAATTAAGGGGATTGAGGAGGTCCGCCCATGGTGTGGAGTTCCGAATCGAGACTCTTAGGTGTGGTGATGAGCATATGCATTGTGCGAGCATGTGTATTTTATAAACATGAATGAAATGTAATTGATTTTGAATGCGATAGAACGTGTGATTGATATATGAGTATTTGTTAACTGTGGAATTTAGAATAGTGGTTCTACGTCTTTCCATACGTACTTTTGCATCTTAAATATTTGAAAATGATGCGCATATCAATGACTCACTAAATGTACACATAAATGAAAGTGATTTATATATTTGAAATATATGTCAAACACATGAATGGCATGTTTAGATCAACATTAATAATTTATGGGATAATTTCTTTATGTGTACTTAATGTTTGAACATGATAATGACCATGTGAACCTTTTATCCTTAATACAAATTGAGTTTCCTTGGTTTTATCTATTACCTTGTCTTCCTTTTTATTTACTTGATTATTTTAATTTAAGTATTCAGGATAGAAGGGTGTCACAAATGATGCATGACCTTATGTTGCCTTATGTGAAACTTAAACTTTTATCATAGTTGAGTGACCTATTTTTCTTAATTTAATTAATTAAAACCCAAAATATATTTATTTAATTAAAGCAATTAAACCACTTATTAATAATAATTAATAAACTACAATATTTACAACCAATAATAAAATTGAATAAAAACTGGGGTGTTACAATTGTCTCCACCCAACATGCCCTGAATATAGATATATGTCCTAGAATGGTTTGTGAAGTCTATGCTCATTGTATTACATCTAAGTGACATCGTCTATCTTTATGCCATCCAACTATTTTCAAAATAGAAGCACCTAACTTGAACCCGTGTAAGGTGTCTAATGAATAACTCTTATGGAGGCCTCAATATAGTCTATAGGCTTAGGTGTAGGCAACCAATGCTTGAAAAGTGCTCAAAGATCCATTCATGTAACAACACATCAAGTTTAACATGCTACATTGAATTCATCAATTGTAAGCAAAATTAAAATTTTGTACCTATAAAAGGCTCATATAACCTCTTATTTGTCTCACATGATGTGTACTAATGTTTGACTTTACTCATATGCCTATATAAGAATGCAAGGTCACATGCACCCTATGCATAACCATTATAGGTATCAATATCGCAAAATAACCCCAAAAATGGCATTTCGACATGTGCTCTTGTATGCAAAAATCATATAACCTACCAAATATAATAGGAATGTTCTTATTGCAAAGTCTCAATGTTGATGTTAACACTAACTATGGTACATATTGTGCAACCAGCTAAAACAAACATGTGCACCTTTGGTAGCTACAATATCTTGTAATGCATCAACACATGTCACCCCTAATAAGGTCATTACATGTTGACATACAACTCTATCCATTATTGAAAAGAACATGTGCACCTCTAGTAGCTACAATCTCTAGTAATTTGTCATTGTATGTTTCCCTTAGTAAGGTCATTAATTACTAGCATGTAACTCTATCCATCATTGAATGTGAGAAGAAGACATTAGTAACTAGAAAATATAGTAAGCATGACACATTATTCAATATAATGATCATCTATTCAATCGATAGGCAAAGGGAAAGTCTCTTTGTGCTGCCACTTTGTAAATGCAAACAAGAAGTAATTGTGTACAATGTAATCGGTGCAAGGTTGGTATGAGATTTTATAGGTGTAGGACAAAAGAATAGACAAAGTCTTCTTGTATATTTATTATAAATTGTAAATATATATTCCAAAAAAATAGACATATAGTTGTATTAAAAATGAAACATTTTATTACATTAAGTGAATAACATAGTTTTAACAAATCTCAAAAAGATGAATCACATTTTTAATTTAATTTACTCTTATGTCATCGTTTATCATCGATAAAATATTTTCTCTACTCATAAAATTGTCTCATATCACATGCAAAAAAAAAAAACATAAATTATTATACAAAATGATTCTTCAAACATTTCGAGATGCAAAATCATTAATGATATTAGGAGATACAATAATATACATTTTTTTAAAAGATGTATATATTATATATGTTTTTTATTTCATCTTAATATTTTTTCTTCCTTCAGAATACAGGTATATATATATATATATATATATATATTTACTAATGAGTTCTTATGAACAATCATCAAACTTTTTATTACATAAGATAAACTAAAAAATAACTATGTGGCACACTACAACTAAATGATTAAAAAGATGAAAATTTGAAAATATTACAAAATTGAAGGTTTAGAAACATTTAGTTTTAGAAATATACCCTACAAGTTAATTTCATTAAAAAGTCGAGAACTCGAGAATATCTATAAGATGAATGATTGAAGCAATTTTTTTCTCTCTCTTCACAATTTTTGTTCAAACATTTTTAAGGACCCTTTACAACCTTGGGCCCTAGATCATCGCTCTTCTAACCTAGGCCCAAGGTAGACCCTTACTAGGTGCAATATAAGTGGTATTAAGCTAGAGTTCTATAAGTAGTTCCATACTTTATCGTTCTCTATGACCAAATCTATCCATTTACAATCTTGGGGTCACAATCTTCAACTCATCACTGCAACCATAAAATCTTAGTTATGTTTATTATAACCTTTTTAGATTTTAATATAATTATAACTAAATATTACTTTTCTATTAGATAGATATGTAGCCATATAATCCTAAAATGACCTAAGGATTGAAGTATTATCGAGACCTCCAAGAATTGAGTCTTTCAATACAGCCACATCATTTGTAGCTTGGTTATTCTTAATATGCATTGCATGAGTCTAAATATGTAGTTTAGGTGCAAAACTAATCGATGCTTGACATTACTCTCTATTCCATGCCATATTTACATAATTGATAATAAAACTAATAATTAAAAATTAAAAATAAAAATGAAAAAATTAAAACATTACTAATTGATAAAAATTAAAACTAAATACTAATTGATAAAAATCAAATCATGTTGTTTATGAATTTTATACATGATTTGAATTAAAATGTAATTAATAATTTAATATATATGGTTTATTTTCAAAATTATTTATAAGAATTATTTTTTTAGAAAAAGATGGATGAATCCCCTACAAGTTTTTCCAACCTTGATGAGGATGAAGTTGGGTTTTAATTTTCATACTTGTTTTTTCTAAATCCACCATCTAACTCTCCCTACCTTTAATGACGGTGAGAATGAGTGTAGCTAATTTTAATCCATTATTATTCCTATAATGCATTGAAATCCAACAATGAGACCACACATACATTTTAGAAAGAACAATACATTTAGGGTTTCATATCATTGTCCAAGAAACTTGATATATTCTTTCCTTGCGAATGTCAATTAGGGAAGATAGAAGGATTATTATAATGATAAAATTGGAGTCAATAGAAGGCCATGGACATTTAGGATTAAACCTTTATTTTCCTGTACTTGCTTAACTAAGTTTATGATTTTATGTTTAATTTATTTTCTAATAAAAAAAGACGTCATTTGGTGTTTGTGTGTGACCGATTTGCCACTTAATGTGTCAAGTTGACACTTAATGTGTTAGGTAAGTAATTCTATTAGTTGTTTCTAATGTTAACAAGTTATGAGACTAATATGATAAACCTTTCAGTAAATTAGGAACTAAAATGCAATTTTATATAATTGAAAAAAAACTTAAAAAGTTAGGAAATAAAATAATGACTTACTCAGCATAAAAATCTTAGAACAATATCAATACTAGCTACTTAGAGCATTTCCCGTGGTAGAACTAATTTTAGGTTCTTGTCACACTTTTTGTGGACCTTATATTCCTGCCTAAGATTTAAGAATCCACATTTTTTTTTACTCCAATGGTAAAAGTAAATATGAGATCTTATCTTATTTTTGAAGGTCTTTTATTTATTTTTCATTTTTTTTCTCACACAAATGTCCCCTCCCTCTCTTCCTCTCTTGCCTTCTCTTCTTCCCCAGCCTTCTTTCGTCCTTTTTTCCGTTTTCGCCTTCACTTCTCCCCTACCCCTTTCTCTTCCCTTTTTCCCTCTATTTTTCTAACATATGCTCATTTCTTCCTTTCCTTTCCCCTTCATGTTGGCCACCTCAACACCCACTACGTTGGATCTAAGGAGCACCACTCATCCTCCCAAGGTCCCTACCATAGAAACTAAATTGGTGAGATGTGGATCACGTTGATGAGATCTAGATCTTCCACCCTTTAGATGCGGATCACACTTCTTCCTTGTTTTAGATAACTCGTTTCCATAACAAAGTTCGAAGGATCCATGATGATCATCAACTTGGACTTTTGCATTAGTTGCATGTTGTGTTTGTTGGAATTAAGTACAACATTGACGAAGTCGATAACCTCATTCATGCTAGTGAAGGCGTTTGAGTTCGTGAAGGAAGAAAATATATTTTTTCATTTAATTTCTTTTGAGAAATCTATTCAATTTTTGCCTGGATCTATTCTTCAATTTTATTTTCTTGAATATGTTCTTCCTTTTTTGTTTTTTTCCCCTAGATCTATTAAATTCTTACATGTTCTAAGTTTAATTTTGTATAATCTCTCATCTTATCACCTCTTAAATCTGGATTTTTGATTGAGTTAGTTGATTTCCCTCTTGAATCAATTGATTGCTGACAAGTGAGAGCATTAAAAATAATTTTATATTGTTAAGAACCTATTCTTGTGGGTTCTTCTATTAGAATCGTTCTTACACAATGTATTACAGATAAAAATGCTCCAATAATAAAACTTGTTAAGAAACAATTCTTACATATTAAAATCCTATTAAGAACATACATTGGAGAAGACCTTAACATATCTAGAGTCATTTTCTCTTTTAATGAAAAGGTAAAACCTATTAGCAGGGGTTAAGTTTAGCATTAGGGTCTAATTTCTCACATGGCAAACCAAAAATTTAAATTCTCGTTGAGGTGCCCATATTTAGTGTCTAGCACCACACAATATTATCTTTGAAGAATAATACATTAGAGACAAAAAAAAAAAAAGAAAAAGAAAGTAAAACCTCAAATTATTTCTTGAGAAATTTAATGTCAATTATATTAGTTTCTGATAATATAAAGAGAAAACAGGTTGTGAATTAGTAACATAAAATAGTTTTACCTGTTAGTACGTAATCATTAAACTCTAACATAAAATATTATATATATTTTTAGAATTATAAATAGATTTAATTGTATTTTTGTCCTTCAAGTATTACATTTGTACAATTTTGCTTTCTTAAATTCTAATTGCAAGAATTAGATTTCCAAAGTATTGCAAGTATTGCAATTAGATTTTCCTAAATGGTGCAAGTAATATTTGGAGAATCCAATTTCGGTAAGTAGAACTTAAAGGGTCTTATTGGTACAATTAGAACTTAAGAGATGAAATTGCATAATTATACTACTTAAGGAGCAAAAATGTAGTTAAGCCTTACAAATATTCTTCATATCAATTTGAGTTATAGTATTTATATAATAATTTTTTATAATAGTTTTTTTATCTTTCTTCATCATATCACACTTTTTTCTTTATTTTTCCTATTTCTCTCTCTTTTTTTAATATGAAATTATATACAAGATTAATGTACAACTAAAATTTCTATACTGATTTTAAGTGTAACTATTATTTGCAATTTTAAAAATTAAAAATTGTTATTATTTATTTTTTAGAGTTTAATAGCTATATATTATTATCGTAAAAAAAATAATTGTCAATAAATTTATCCAAAATATAATTTGTAAGTCTCGTGAGTAAGAAAATTACTCAGATTATTATTTTCTCTCCTAAATGATTTGTAAGTAAGAAAATTATATGAGTAATCTCATTGAGTATTGAAAATCATTAGTCCTTCATGTATTAAAAAATTCATTAAATTTCTCCATGATTCATATTACTTTGATATTAAATTAATGAATATTCAATACTTTATAAGACTATTTTGACCTAAAAATGTTTGGTAGATTTTAAAAGTTATGTTGTAATATAATGACTTGTAACATTTTTTTAAAAGACTTTTATAATCAAGATTTTGAAGTTTGGATCTTAATAAATTTATAACTTAAGAATCTATAAAATTTGAAAGAAATGAATGAATTTATAAGATTTAAAAATATTCATAGATTTTTAAGTAAACATTCAAAGTTACTTGTTGCACTTCTTTGTTTTTTCTTTGTTTTTCAATATTAAAAAATTTTCATTTAAAATACTAATACAACATATTTAAGAATAATTATCATCTTCCCATTAAAAAAATATAGTTATCTCTAATCAAGAAAATTAATTTCATAAGAATAATACTAAACAAGAAATATAATTACAAATATTTGTAAATAATATTATTTTTAAATAGAACTTTTGTATTTATTTTTTTTAATTTTTCGTAATAATAGATTGAAAAAACATAAAAAAAGACATACAAAAGATGAAAAGACAAAAAAAGATATGAAAAATAATGATTCACATAAATGTAATTGTATTAAAAAAAACGTAATAAGATAAATATTTTTATAATATAATTAATTCACAAACCAATAAAGTATAAGATTATCTTTATGTGTTTTGATCGAATAAAAAAAAAGACTAAATATATAAAGATCTTTATGCAATTTTAACATTAATTCGTTCAAATAAATTGAATAGGCATAAAAAAAATATAAAACTCTTTTATTTATTTGCAGAGCATATGTATAAGATTGAAAAAAAGATAATCAAGTTTATGTAGTTCCTTAAAAAAAAAGAAATTATGTATGATGGAAAAAGAAAAGTTTGATAATGAGAAAAAAAGAATGAAGAAAAAATTTAAAATTTTAAGGATTTAAATGAGATGGTTGAATGAATAATTTATTATTAAAATGTCTTTAAAATCCATTAAAATTTTCCTTACAAAACCATCTATCAACATTTATATGCTTTTTTTAATAATAAAATACTTTTTCGTTTTATGAAAAGTCTCAAATAAATACTATCAAATTTTTGATATATATATATATATATATATATATATATATATATATATATTTTAATTCTGATAGATCTAATTAAATATTTCAATTTTTTTTATATGATTTAAGAATCTTGATTCAATTATATAAAACTTAGTTATAAAAAAAAACTTTCCAAATTCTAATTAAATATATTGTTAAATTGATAAATATTCAATCCTCGAAGAATAATTTATATAATTTTCTTACTTTAAAATTATCTAGAATAATATAAAAGAAACTAAATTGAAAGTTTATTTTTTTTATTTTATTTAAAAAAAAACTTTTGGCTGAAAGACGAGGACAAAAATAAATGATAGAAAGCATTATCCACCACCACTGGACAAAAATAGAATTACTAAAGTAGCTACTCATTTAACTTTAGTAGGGAGAATTGAATTGTGAGGAATAGGAATGGCGATGATGGCATGTGGTAGTATAAGGCAGAGTGTGTACCCGATGGCGAGGGTGAGTGGAGTCAATTTCCACGTTCCGATTCTTTCCCCTTCTCTCGTTCCTATTCACCACAACACCCATTCATTTTCAAAGCTTCGCAATCCCCTTCATCTCGCGCCGCCGCCATTGCCGTTACCCAAAGCCACGGCGGGGAACGACGGTCCCACCGATGACGGAGTCTCTTTAGGCACCATGAAGCTTCCTTTCGACACTGACCTTCAGAGATTCGATTCCTTGCTCTTTCAGGTAAACAAACAGACCAACGTTTAATTCCATTCTTTGAATCTTTTCACCTCGTGAAATTCTTGTTCAATAATGGAAAAATGAAGTTAATTAAGGCGTTCTTATAATTAATTTCATTTCTTTATTGTTATCTTTTCCGTACGAGCATTGTTTTAATTAAGGTTTAAATGTAAATATGATTAATATTTATTAAGAAAATTGTTGATTTTAATTTTTATAAATTTAATTTTTTAAAATAGTTCCTATTATTGTGGTTGTACATATTTAAATATGTTATATATAAGTGATTATTCTAACATAAATACATCTCACATCATTAATAAATAGTAATATATGTCTCGTTTTCAAAACTTTTAACATTCTAAAGTATAGAAATTAATAATTTCTTTGTTAAATTACTCATTTTGTTTCATTTTTAATTTATTTTACTCAATTTGATCATTCTACTTTTAAATGTTTATTTTAATATTTTAATTTTTAAAAAAAGTTTAATGTTGTTCTTCCGTCTAAATTTATACTAATGATGTTATGAAATTGGGTGAAAGAACAATATTAAATACTTTTAAAAATTAAATGATTAAATTAAACATTTTAAAAATAAATGGATCAAATAAATATTTTAAAAAATAGAAGAACTAAATTAAATAATAATAATTAACAAAATAATTTATACTTATGTGTAACCTTTAAATAAGTATTTTTATTTATCTTAAAATCATTTTAGATTAAATTAAATAATAAAAATATTTTTTTAAAAATTCCCTAATTTTTTATTAGTTTAAAGATGAACAAACTTTTTAAATTAATGGATTGATGATAACGAGATTGGTCCTTGTTCAAATTGATAGTTTGATTTTTAAAATAATTGTTAAAATTAAAAAAAATCATGAAAACAAATCTAATTATCTTAACGACATCATGACGGGCAATAAACTGCGTATTTAGATAGAAAAAAATATAAAACAAATAATTAAAAAAAAGAAAGATTTATTTAATAAAATAAATATATTTGAATACTAAAAAATAATAAATTAGTTAGATAAATTATTTTATTAATTATTATTTAATTTAATTTTTCTATTTTAAAATATTCAATTTGATTCTTTTATTTTTAAAATGTTCAATTTAGTCATGTAAATTTTACAAAAAATACAATGTTATGTTTTCCTCCAAATTAACACCAATGAGGTTAATATGAATTAAACATAAGGGTAACGTTGACTATTTAAAAAAAATAAAAAATAAAATTGAACATTTTAACCATAAAAACCAAATTGAATAATATAAATAAAAAAAGATTAAAACAATAATTTAATTATAATATTTTTTGAAAGACTAAAATCAAAATCGATCAAAATTCATAATATTTACTTAGACTAATAAACATATTCCTACCAAAAAGACTAATAAACATATTCCTACCAAAAAGACTAATAAACATATTAAACCTTTAATTAATCCAAATGTTGTAATCATTGGATACTGTTCGGTTTACATTTTTTTTCCTTCCGTTTGTGTGTTGACAGTGGGCAAACAGCCTTTGCCAGGGAGCCAATCTGCCCCTTCCCGTGCCTCTCAAGGTATTAGTTTTTTCTTAATGCATTTCGTTATTGGCGTGTTTCAAAATTATCATTTTTTAAAATAATTTTTCGGGAGAGCTTTTCTGAAAAAAAAAAAAAATCCTGAGCTGTTTATAATCCCACAAATATATGTTTTGTCCTGTCTAGTATGCCCCTTATCACATGGAAGCCACATAGATGGAGAGGCCTAGAATGTACACTTCTCAATCTGTAAAATTTGCCTAGTTCCTCTTATATAGATTGTCATTTAATGGGAATGGTGTGTGCCCAGTATAAAGGGTGGCATGACATTGGCAGCTAAGTGAGCTTAAATCAGTTTGATCGTTTACTTCTTTTCAAAGGTTGTTTGTTCTATAATGGCGTGAATTTTATGGATCAAATCTTGCTTTCTGTCTACATACTGTTTTTTTTTCTCATTATCTGCTGTTGGACTTGGTCAGTCGTGTAATTTTACATAAAAATATGATTCATGGATACCTCTCGTGTATTTGACACCTAATGAGAGAAAGAGAGAAGCGTAAGTGTAACAAGTAACAGAAAGAAAGAGATTCAAAGAAATTACTGGTGTTAATGAGTTATTTACCGTAGAGAATGGTTCATATATCATCACTCTTTTGTATCATTCTTACTATAAATCTCTTGGGAGAAATAGTAATAAATGATGGCCAGCAACACGTTTCTAACTTTATTTTTTTTTATCTATGTTATTGATTAAGATTTATTAAAATAACAAATTTTGATGAGTTTTACTTTTATTTAATATTTTGATTTAGAGATAAGACACGTCAATTTTTTTTTTTATAATAAATTTTAATCAGAAATTTAAGATAAAATGAGTTGAGAAAAAATACTAATACACTATGGGCATGTATCAAATTCATAAAACTCAAAAATAGAAAAATGAAATACCATAGAAGTACATTATGAGAATTGATTGTAAAAAATACAATGAGTATGAAAATGCTCTCAATATAAAACTTACTAGAGCTAATAATTATCTCTATCAAACTAATAATAACCAACTATTTTTTTAACAAACTAACTACTCTTAACAAATAGTAAAATAGTAGTAAGAAGGTGTTAGAGAGATTATTATTAACATTCTTCTGATGATAAAAATGAGTTCATTTCTCATAGGGAGTGCTGGCTTTTGCTCTAGTTGTGTGATTTGGTAGACTGAAGTTGTAAAACACGACTCTGCTAAAATTGTTATGTTTTGTCTTTTTGAGTGATTGAATTATTGTGGTAACTGGTTCAGTTGTTATTTTAGTATGTAATAATCCTCATTTTGAAAAAACAGGTGGACAAAATACCTGGTGGAGCTAGATTGGGTTTTATCACTATTGGGGATGGGAAAACTGAAGTTCTTGTGTATATTGACTGCTTGGTTTTTCCACCAACTGAAAATTCTGCTCCAATTTTCCGTGCCATTAGAAATGGTCCCTTGAAAGATAAGGTACCCCCCGGTGAACCCAGAATTATGAGGAGCCTTCTTCAAGCTCTTCAGAAGTCAGTTGAAATCGCCAGATTGTGAATTGTTCTTTTTTTTTTTTTTTGCTTCTGACGTACTTGTAATTGTAAGGTTTTGACTTTTGAACCATATTAAGTGTTAACTTGAAGTTTGAATTTGATGTATATATCTATTTTATGAAAAATGCTACACATTCTGAAAAATAAAGCCGAAAGATCCATAGAATGATTTTAAAATGATTATTAAATTAACTAATTTTAAAAACAATGTTCAGAAGATTTGTCTTTGTTTTGTTTCAAATGCTATGACATCTCTCCTCAACGTTGGATTAAACTGTCACGAAATGTCTGGAATCTTGAACTTAAGTTCTCTTGAGAAATGATATTTATACAGGCATACTTTCTTAAATAGTTTATTTATTACTGGTCTATTTGTTTTTAAAAGTCAATACTTACTTCAAAAAGTGACCTATATATTAGATAACTAAATGTTTCTTTTAAAAAACAAATTAATAATAAAAAATATGTAAAGAGAAAAAAATGTAATTAAGATTTCTCGTTCGCATGTACCATTTTACCTCATAATATGTGGTTCTTCTATTTAACCAGCAATATCGAAAACGTAGTAAATATTTATAGTGATTTTAAGTTTGAATCTTAATATAGAATCACTTTAAATAGTTAAGAATAAATTTTATACTCCTATTTTTTTATCAATTATTCCTAATATGGTGAAGTGAAAGATCATCGGTACACACGGAGAAGTGAAAGAGTTACTATGGTGAAGAAAGGGTCCAGGTCATCATGGGAGGAATTTGAGACAAAATGTATGTGTGGATAAAATATCATTACTCTTTGTATTTTGGCCTAAATATTAGAGAAGCATATATGAGTTTGAGACTGGTAGCAGATGGTAATGTGTTCTTTATTTGCAAAGGTAAGAAATTTTAGAAAAGACAAAGAAATATATATATATATATATATATAACATAATATAATATGCCTATATGTTGGTATATTTATTGCATAAACGAATTTTTATTATGCTATATTAATTTTAATTTAATATTTTTTAATATCATTCTATCTAGCTATATGTATTTTTTATATTTATTATGCCTTCACTATTTACTGTGATACGATAATTTAATATATATTATTTTGGAATTGCATTCAATTAAGGAATTGGGAGTGAGAATTGAGAAGGTAACTTAGGTAAGTAAGCAACAGGAGTAGATGTTATATAAGAAACTAAGTTAAGTGTGTTAAAGAGTACAAACAATATTTAGAAAAAAATTAATTATTATATTTGTATTATAATTAAGGATATAATAATCTAAAAAATAGAAACCAAAAGTATATTAAAAGGAATGTTCCCTTTATATATTATATATTTATGTTATATTGATTTATATGTTGATATAGATTATAACTTTGTGCATTTGGGTTACAGATTAAATTTGTTTTATTAGTAAAAAAATCATATTATTATCAAATGATGTGTTATCACTTTGCTTTAATTGTTATTGTCATTGTATTTTTTTATTTCAAAAAGAAAACTTTGCTTAAAGAATTAAACTTTTGAGATATTAACATAGATCGTCAAACTTTTATAATGATTTGGGAATATATTATTGTATGGTAATATAAAAAAATTATATACTGAATGTATATTAAAATTAATTTCTTTTTTTGGTGTGATAAAATTAAATATTTTGCCTTATGACTATTTTTTTAAAAAAAAGTTGTGTAGTGCATCCAGGTATGTTAGTGACGTTTTGTTTTCATTTTCATTCAATGCTATTTTGCATACCACTTTTCTTATTTCATTCTTATTGTATGTTTGATACAATTTTTTTTTCTGCTTAAAAGTTGTTTTTAAATTAAAACTAAAAATAAGAGCTTAAAAAAAGTAGAATCTATTTATTACTTTTTATTTTATTTAGATTAAAAACTTTTTAAATCAAAATTTGTTTGATAAAAAATTAAAAGTTTTAGTTTCATTTAAAATAGTTATTTCTTTTAATAAAAATGTATACTTATAAAATAAAAATGTTATATAAAATTAATTTAATTTACATAAAATTATTTTAATAAAAAGAATAATAATAAATTAAAAATATTTAAAATTTTAATTTAATTTTAAAATTGTTTAATTAATAAAATTTTATTTTAATGATGTTTTGAAAATAATATATAATATTAATTAAAAATATTTAAACATTAATTACAAAAAATAAAATATTTAAGTTATTATATACTGTTCAGTAATATTTAAAAAATATATTTATTTAGACATAATTTAATTATATCATATTACATTAAAACTATTTAATAAATAATCTGGAAATAATATATATAATATTGTACATACACAACGTATTAAAGCATGTACATTGTTGAAATGTTTTAAAAAAAGAAGTTAAACAAGGGGAAACAAAAATGAACCCCAGTCCTAAAAAAATAGTTTTGCATAAACTAATGAGAACCTAGTTTGAGGTGTTTTTTCACAAGTTTTTTTTTTTAATATTTACACTTAAAAATAAGTTTCTTAAAATTTTAAGAGTTTTTATAAAAAAAATGTTTGATCTAACTTCTCCTTTTGAGCCAGAAATTAAAAAAAAAAGTTAGAAATAAGGATCAAACATTATCTTATACTACATTTGAATATAATACAAGAAAAAATGTTATACAGTAACGAGTAAAATAAATTTTTATTATTATTCAATAAAATTACTATATATAATAAGTTATTCACTTTTAAATCACACCAGTTTGTGATTGAATAATAAATTAATAATATAAAATTTTTTACACTATATATAACCATTAAATTTATAATAAAATATGCGAAATACATTTGTAAACAATGTTATTTTATATTCAAAATATTAAAGTGTGAGTTTAAATAGGAAAAAAAGTTAGGTAAATAATGACTTAAATTTTAGTTACAATGTACAACAATAAGTAAGATTTTGATAGGTCTATGCTAGACTTTTATTAAAGAGAAAAAGTCTAGATATGGAATATTTACTTGTTTAAGCCATTTTTAAAGGTTTACCTTTACTTGTATAAAAGTTTGACATAGAATATGTTTAAAAGCATAAGACTTATAAAAAGATTAATAGACCTATTAGTTTAAATAAATTTATTAGTAATTACATTTTTTATATTAAAAAAAATCAGACTTTCCTCTTTTGAAAAAATTTTCTTTTCAGAAAAAAAAGTTATTATCAAAACATCTTTTATGCTACCACTTTTTCAAAGATATTATTATGTACTTGTTGCTTGTATTAAATACATATTTTTCCTCCTAACAAATTAAATATATTATACTTTATTACAATATATAAATATATTTAAAATTTTATTTTATTTTTATTATTTTAAAAACTAGTTCAAAAAATTTGTTTTAAATATTTTATTCAATTATATATATATATATATATATATATATATATATATATATATATATATATATATATATATATAACAATTCATCTCTTAATTTATACTTCTACTTATTATTTTAAATAATTATTATGAATTATGCTAAATTTAATTATATATTTTAAAAATATTTATTTTTAATTATTATTATTTTTCACAAAATAAAAATAATATATATAAATAAAATAAAAATAAACACAAGTATTAATGTCATATTTAATTATTTTTATTAATATAGTATTTTTATAAATATTTAAAAGAATTGGTATTTTTCTTATATATAGTATTCATGATTACAATTATTAAATACAATACATTTATTGCATTTAATAAGTTTAATGTTAAAATGTTTATATAATTTAATTTTTATATTATTATGTATAATATATATATAATATACATAATATTATATATGTGTATATATTATATTATATTATATATGTATATAAACAATAAGTCTTTTTTAAGACTTAAAAATCTGACGTTTTTACCTAAACAAATTTAAAAAAAAAAAATGAACTTAATCTTGTTAATAAACCTTACGTAGGCCCAGCAAAAAGTTCCTGACAGTCCCTGACATAGCGAGTGGCCATTTTGTAATGACAAAAGTGCAAAACATTTTATCATATTTGTCCCCTCACTCCACCGTGTCAGACTCATCCAAACATCGTATATTACCCATCCATTTTCGACGCTACCTTGTTAGGGAGAATTCTCTATCACTTTCCCACCATTCATAAACCCTTCTCAATTCCCAACCCACTTCACCCCTTCTCTTCTTCCTTTCCATGAACTCAAACTCTAAACAATGACCACATTTTCTCTCTGCTCTTGTTTCCTTTCCTCCACCATTTCTCCTTCCCCCTCATCCTCCAGGAACCCTATTTTCCGCGCCCCCTTCAAAGGAAACAACACCAAGCAATTCACTTTTTCCAAATCCACAAACACAAACCTCTTGCAGTTGCAACCACGCATATTTATCTGCTCTTCTTCAAAGGATGCAGGCTCCGCTGACAACACACCAAGGTTTCATTGCAACTCATAAGACTTTGTATTTTTTCATTGGTTTTGTTTACTCATTCTTTTGGCTGATGGGTTGGTCGAAATGTAGAATTTTGCCACTGGTTTGAGTAAAATGTTCATTCTTTTTTCTTTTTTTGCCAGCAACTTTTGCATTATTGAGGGGCCAGAGACTGTTGAGGATTTTGTTCAGATGCAGATGCAGGAAATTCAAGACAACATAAAGAGCAGGCGCAATAAAATCTTTCTTCTCATGGAAGAGGTTAGCTTATAATGGCACCCCATGACTCCTTAGTGGCAATTGTTTTTGGAATAATGTCAATTGTCATCCATGAATCATAGTAACATACGTTTATCACTATAGGAATGCTAGTAATGTATTATCTAATGTGCTCTTTGTTACTAGTTGAAATTATTTGGGAATCACAAAATTGTGTAGGTTCTATGCTTTATTTAATGAGTCTCAATCATAAATTTGTAATTTCTAACAAATTTTAATCAATAGTAGAGAACGTGTTAGAAGAAAGTGTGTTTCGTATTGTTAGCACTCCTCTTACTATTATGCATTGAGTGTGGCAGGTTAGGAGATTGCGTGTGCAGCAGCGCACAAGAAACACACAAAAAGTTGTCAATGAAGAGGGGGAGGAGGAAGCAAATGAGATGCCGGATATTCCATCATCAATTCCTTTTCTTCCTCATGTGGTGAGTCTCAGAACCTTACTTTGATTAGGCTATAGGTAGTGACTGAATCATCCTCCTGTGAATTGGTGGAATTTGTTGAGAAACATATTGCAAAGTAATTCTGTTAATTGGCAAATTATACCAATGTTTAGAAGTACTGAAGAAACTTATTGTTATTTGTGATAGTCTAAACATTTTAATACTCTCGGTCTCTCACCCTCTCCCCCAGGCAAAGGATGATCCACTAAGGTTTTTCACAATTTTTATATAATCACTTATGTGAAACATCATTTTTCTTTTTTGGTTTAAAACTTTAAATACATTTTTTGTCCCTGCAAATATACCAGTTTTTGCATTTAGTCCCTGTATTTTATTTTTTTGATGATTATGTAACTTTTGTTTTTGGTCCTTTTTGTACAAAAATGATTATGTGACTTCATCAAGTGTTCACACGTGGCAATGCCACGTTACAAAAATGCTTACATGGTAATGTTAGATGGAGCCATGTCAATGTTTTTGTAACAGAGATTGATGGGAAGGACAAATAACAGAAGGTTTGGCCTCTACAGGGTATCATAAACAAAAAATAACTTATAGGAACTAAAATAAAAAATTAGTATATTTGCAGAGATGAAAATGGTATTTAATCCTTTTTCTTAAGTCATCTTTAATAACTTCCTTATGTTTCTCTATCAAATGCTTGTTGCATTTGAAATAAAGCTGGAGCATTTGGGATTGTTTTAAGCTTTATTAACTGTGTGCTTTTCCTATTGATGTAGACACCCAAGACTTTGAAGAAGCTCTATCTGACTAGCGTGTCACTCATATCTGCAATAATTGTATTTGGTGGGCTTATTGCACCAACGGTAATTTTATTTACATTATGTCTTTTTATTCTTTTTTACTCTATAGCAGATAATGAAAGTTTACAGTTAATTCACTTGAATGTCTATCAATGGATCCTTTTATTCTCTCCATTTGTTATAGGGATCTGACATCCTGTCTTACCTATCCTTAAGGGATCACTATGTTCAATTTAAACTGGCTCTGATTGTGGCACGGCACAATTGATCTTTGAGTTCTATTCTTCCTTTACCATGTCCACTTATACTTTTATGGGTTGGGTATCCTATTATAGTTCGGTACATGTTTTAATACTACTGTAATACTGTATTTCTATGTTGAATTTGATTTGAAAGTGATGACTTCTACCACTTGTGTTGTATAACAAAATTAAAGTAAAAATATCCTTTGCATGAGAATCATTTCTCTGCTCCATGACTGGTTTAGTTGGGAAGGAAATTCTGACCTTGGATAAAAGAAGGTGATTGAAGGGTATACATGTAGACCTGGATAGAGGAAGACATTCCCATTAAAGAAATTCAATGAGATATTGAAATTTAGGTCAATTCTGGGTGGCAGTTTCCTATTCAAAAAATAAGATCATCAAACCTTGTGGCACATTCTTTTTTATTGTGATAATTTGAATTTTTGGGATATGCTTAAACCAGTTCAGAGAAAAAGAAGGGAGAGAATTCAGAAAACTCAAGAGAAAAGAATTTTGGTACTGAAATTAAATTGAAGGTGAACTCAGGAATGTATAACACATTATAGAGATGAAAAGAATCGGAAAATGAAAATGAAACCAGTTATTACTTTAGATCCATTTGGCATTCAAACCTAAAGTGGTTTGATAGTGTTAAAAGTGACAAAATGTGACAGGGAATGGGTGACATGATATGTAGTGCTAGTGTCTAATTCTAATATCCACAAATCAAAATTGAAACAAGAAATATTAACTGTAGCAGGAGTTGAAGTTGACTGTTAATGAGAGGGAATGACTCACCAAATTGACTCTTACTGACTTGGTTAACCATGGATTTGTTGGTATCAACTTTAGACGGCTGAAGCAAGTTGAGGAACTATTGATACTGCCCTGCACTAAGTGTAATAGACTAATAGGTACCTCAGACTGATTGTTGATGAAGAAGAGGTGTTATTGGTTGACTGTGAGGTGTCAATGGCTTGTGCAGTGTTGTCACCATCACTCACTGCACTGTTAATACTAGATCCATTATTATTTCTGAATTTGAATCCAGGGGGAAAACCGTGTTTCAATAGTGTGTCTTGCTCTACCACAAAGTACAAATCTTATTTGAATTTCCTCAATTGTTATTGAATTTGCCTCTTCCTCTTCCAAAACAAATATTTTCACAGTTTTGTTTAGGCATTTCTGCTGAATTAAGCAGCACCTTTGGTTCCCCCAATATGCTGTCAGGAGGTCTTTCTTGCTGAAGAACCATGAAAAAAGACTTTGGTTATTGCTGGCAATGGATCCATCAACAAAATCTGCATTCTAACAGTGTTATAACTGTCATTATGTCCCTTCAGAAAATAGATCACATACTTCAAGTCCCTATGTTTCTTTATAGTGTTCATCAAATCAAATCACATTTACACTTAGTTGCATAAGTGCAATCAGGTATTGATCTTAGTGACTCCAAATCATCCCAAATTATCTTCAAATCAGTAAAGTAATCAGAAACATTTCTACCTCCTTGTCTAATTGATTGAATATCTTGCAATAAATTGGAAATTCTGAAATGATCACCTTTTGTAAATCTTTCCTTCAAATCGTTCCATAGATCTTTGGCACTATCTATGTGAATTGTGCTTTGAGCAATTTGTGGGGATAGGGTTCTGTTGACCAAGAAACCACCATGCTATTGCATCTATCCCAGATTTTGTACAAAGAATCATCTTCTATAGGTGTCTTGATCAAGTCATTGATAAATTTCAATTTGTTCTTTGTGGACAAAGCTCTTCACATGGCCTTACTCCAAGAGTAGTAATTCGCTCCATTCATTGGAGGAGCAACAAGAATCATTAGAGGATTTTCTCCTGGATAAAGATAATAGGGACTTGGAAGTGTTCTGAGTTGGATCTTCAGCCATCATCAATCCAAGAATCAGAGATGCGAGCAGAAGCAGAGCAAGGGTACCCACCCTTGCTCTGATACCATAAAACGGTTCAGAGAAAATAAGATGGAATTGTGTATAATGAATCAATTCTGACAACTTGAATTTAAGATAATTCCTTCCCAAGAGCAAATGATTAAAGATAAGTGGTTCTCAACTTCCCTTAATGCTGTAGTTAGTATATAAACTATACTATCTTTGTTAGATGAGAAGGTGCATTTACTCATGTAGTTAAGAACTAGATTTCTGAAATTGTAACTTTTGATGAAATGATCCATGAAAGGAGCAGCCTTAAGATTGGAGGCATAAGAAAACATTGAATTACCTGATTTACACATGTACCAATTACCATTAAGTGATCCGATAAAAGTACTTTTAGTCACTTCCGTAATATTTTATGTTGCCTTATAGCTTTCTAGCATTATGGATATGGGTGAAAAAACAGTATATTGGTAGATCATGATCATAATCTATATTCATCTCAAACATTGAATCTTTATGTTTATGGCAGCTGGAGCTAAAATTGGGTCTGGGTGGTACCTCATATGAAGATTTCATAAGAAGCATGCATTTACCTTTGCAACTAAGGTATACTGTTCTCTGAATTGTGTGCTTTATTAATTAGCACTTTTCCATTGGAATGGAACTGTTCTGTTGATGAGTAGCAGACATGCTTGATCAATACCTGATTACAACTTTTTTGCTTCACGAATCCAGTCAGGTCGACCCAATAGTGGCGTCCTTTTCAGGTGGGGCTGTTGGTGTAATTTCAGTACTGATGTTGATTGAGGCTAACAATGTTGAGCAACAAGAGAAAAAAAGGTGCAAGTATTGCCATGGAACCGGTATGTTTCTACTCTTTGAAGTTCTTCATTCTCTTAATATATCTCATCATGCACATTTTGGACACAATATGTCTTTCTATAGTTTCTGAGAATTATACTGTTTAGTAGAGTGAACGTTTTGGTGGTTGCGAAGAAAATTTAGTTGCACTCTTCGTTTTTCCGATATAGTGAGAAATTATTCTTATTGGACAACATATTCTTGATATACTGAGAAAATTTTCTTATTGAACAACATATTCTTAAGATTACTTAATCAGCTTGTATATGACCTGAAAGCATTTAGAAATATTTGAGTTTAATAGACATGTACTATATTTACACTGTTAACTAATTATAAATAATCTTTTATAGAATTTTTAAATAATTACTACAAAAGTCAATAAATTTAACATTCATTACGATTTGTGATTGGACGGCGATATATAAAACTTTTACACTGCCCCAACGTATATTATTATTCAAATATTTTCACTGTTTCACCAGATCTCAAGAATTATATTCAATTCTTGTTATGTCTGATTCTTATGTCAAATTTTCGTTCTTTACAATTTGTTTTAAATTCTTTGGATAGGATACTTGGCCTGTGCTCGGTGTTCTGCGAGTGGTGTATGCTTGAACATTGATCCTATTTCATCTAGTGCTTCTGTCAGACCTCTGCATGCTCCTACAACCAAAAGGTGTCCAAATTGCTCTGGTGCAGGAAAGGTACACAATCTTGTGACACTTTTAATTCATTTGCTCATTTCAGCCTTATAAAAATATGAAATTTTTATTTTAATATGTGGTTGTGCAATATATTAGGTTGCCAATTGTAGGTGTAACATTAAGCATTGACCTATTACTCATCTCTCCCCCTATCCCCCTACCTTTTAGGAAAAGAAAAGTAGTATTTAATTTGGATACATAATAAAAATTGTTGCATGTATGAATGTAATTTCGCAACCAATTAATTTTAATGGTCATTAGTAGTCTTTAACTAATCATCTTACCTGTCTTGTAGGTTATGTGTCCATCTTGCCTTTGCACTGGGGTGATGATGGCAAGCGAACATGACCTGCGTATTGATCCATTTGACTAACTCTTTACATGATTTGAGGACTTGTGATTTTGTATTTCAAAAATATGAACACCATCTTCAAAATCCCTTTCTCCAAATTTATCATTATTATTAAAAAAAATTATACAAATAATTAGGCTAAAATGGTAACATTCTAGTCTTCCCCTCCATGTGAACAGTATCAAAATTAATGGCAAATATTCTTTCTACAAGAATCAATATTGTTGTACTTTTGAGTATGGTGCGGGTGAAATTCATTAAGATCAATACTGTTTCTTGTCATTAGTAGTCATTGTATCTACAAATAATAAGCGCTTATTCAGTAGTTATTTTTTAATTGTAAAATTGCTTGTGACATGGAGAAGTTTATAATTCAACCTTTTACTATTGCAACTGAACCATGTTTGATAGAAATGTAATTTAATGTTTGTTTGCGATGACTTAAATTTAGGAAATAATTATTTATTTTTAAAAACCTCTACAAAATTTGGTCAAAATAAGCTATTATTTCTTCAAAATAATCTGATTTAAATACAAATTTCCGATTCTAAGAAAGTGTTGGCCTCATGTACGCAAATGCAGTTCATTCAATCTCTATCCGGTTAATCAGTGTTACTATTTTGTACGAACAGGCTCCTCACGAATGAAGATGAAAACTAACCTGGAAAGTTCACCTTTTTCTTAAAATAAATATTGATTAAAAAATATTAAATGTAATTTGACAGAAATCACGGTTCACATGAAAATGATGAAATTTCCTTGTTAATTGCAATCTTGTTGGGATTCACAAGCTATCACTTAACTATGCAATTCTAATGAGAATTGAGAAATCATGGACTCCTTTGACATCTATTCCTATATTATAAATTTCAATCTTCGTTTTTGAACGAGTGTTTAAATAAGGATATTTTAAAAAATTATTTTTAAATATTTTTTCTAAATTCTTACTTTTATTGAGATATATTATATATCTTATTATTATCCTAAATATTCAACATTTAATTTATTTTTATTTTTAAAAATATACTTCTGATTTCAATTTTAAATTTAATTTAATTCAAAAATTTTCTTTTTTATCATTTCAAACTACTTTTTTTTTTACCTTTATCTATATATATCTATTCTCTAACCATTATCTTTTTCAATTTATTTTATTCATCTTTATTTTTAAATTAAAATTGAAAAATTTTGAAAAATTATCAATAATTAAAAATAATCTTATATTACAATATAAATTATTTATTATAAATTAAAAATATAATTTATATAAATTACAAATATTAATTATAATATAATTTACATATTATAAATCTTAATAATATAAAAATAAACATATTACAAAAACTAAAATACTAGTAATTTCTAACAATCCCACCGTAATATGTGAAAACACACATTTTCCTACAGATATTCACCATGTGACTTTCACATTGGGGCCTCGTAAATCGTTAAATATATGTCACCTCAGTTTGCAAATTTACTTATATTTTATAATATTTGTTGCACATAACGAACAAGTGACAGTTTGGCCGAGTGGTCTAAGGCGCCAGATTTAGGCTCTGGTCCGAAAGGGCGTGGGTTCAAATCCCACAGCTGTCATTAATTTTATCATTTTAATCATTTTTTTTTTGCAGAAAAAGAAATTCAGATGACACTGTATGACTGGGCAGAAACAGGCCCAACCCAGGTGAAAGGAACCCAACACGCAGCGACGTAAAAAATGTGAATACCAAGAGTCCAGACAATGAAGGTGCCATCCCATGCCATTTGAATTAGTGACCCACTTGACCAATTTTTTCTCATTACAACGTTACGAGAAATTAAGTCCTTAGACAAAATTGTGCTCATAACACACACAAAAAAAAGATCAATCAACCACACAAAAAAAAAATAAACTAAACAATGATACATGTTTTTTCATCTCCTAGATTTATTGCACACTAAACGTGCAATGCATAATCAAAAGCGTATTGTAGTTAAATTTGCTGGAAAAAATTTATCCGATGATTCAATTTGTGCTATGCTGAAACCAATGTGTCAAATTACAATAATACTATTTAATAATTTTCTGTAAAATATGAAATTAATTAATTAAACTGTTAAATTAATTATTTCTTTATAGTTATGTATATTAATTTTTATATCAATTAAATACTTGTTAATATATTATTTTGTCATAGACATTTATTTATATTTTAAATAACATATTATCCATCAAAATAAAATAATACAATAAAATATGAATAGTTTATCTCTCTCTCTATATATATATTATTTATAAATTTAATCTATCTTATAACAACTTTTGATTGAATTGATTAAAAACTACAAAGTACACAACAGTTTTATATAAAAAGAAGATTAAGTAAATTATATACGGTTGATATTAATTGTGAGTGGTGCTACATTGGTTAATGTATGGAAAATATAATTGACAGAACTCGTATACTGATTAATTTAAGGTTTTGGATCAAGGTATATTAATTAAACCCGTTATTGTGATTTGCCAGTTAACTCATTGCTCTTCATATTTTCTTAATTACATTTTTTTAACAAAAGAACTTACTTGAAAATTAAAGTAAGACCAGTTTGATGTATTTATATTACAACAGTAAAAGTTCAAATTATTCTTAAAACTATTCTAACAGCCAAAACTAATCTGATGCGACACAAATGCATTATAGCATACACATAGAATATATTAAAATTATACTAGCTTATACATTAAAATTTCGTGGACCTAAAATTAAAACCAGTACATATTAAAGAGGTAGCTTCACACGAGCGTGCAGGTGACAAAGGCTAAAAGTTAGACCTCTTTTTTTTTTTTTGTAGAAAATGAGAGAATGAAGAGGTAATATACTGTTATTTCTACTTTATTAATTTATTTATACTAACTTCTCGCTGGCTATTAGTTTCGACGAGCAGATTTCATGCTCCATGCTTTCAGGTTCTTCACGGTGATATGCTCAGTACCGTTGTTGAACACATACAAGTGAGCATTTTTCTTTATTGCTAGCGTTGGATAAACCCTAGACAAGATGTTTGTTCTCCCTCCAGCTCCAAAACTCTCCACTACAGAGTGATCAATCTGCCATCAATATCAAACATCAAGAAATTAATCATATAGTAGTACATGGTTGCTGTTGGAGTTCATGAATGTGTTAATTATAGGGTATATTACACTTTATTCCCTTGTTATTCACACTTTCTCTACTTATTTTCTTCTATCTTTTCTAGAACTAAACCCTCATGAAATTTGAGTTAAAGTGAAAAATATAAATGCTTTATCTTTTTTTATAAAAAAATTGAAAAATAACTTTAGTGTTTATTTAAACTTTTCACTTATCACTTAATAACTTTTGATATGTAGAAGTAGAATATGAAATTGAATTGAAAGTTCTTTTAAGTAGATTATTTATCAAATTTTATGAAAATAAAAGACTAATTAATACTTTCTCACACTATTTTTGACAAATAATGTTATTTAAAATTAAATGTAAATAAATATTCATTACTAGATTATATACCAACAAATATTTAATTTATAAAAAAATTGATATACATATTATAAACAAAATTATCAAATGATTTTATAATGAGTTTGATTAATTAATTTTGTATTCTAACAAAAGTTGTTAACCAGTATAAATGTAAAAATTTGACACCATTGTCAATTGATTCTCTCTCTGAATCTATCTATATATTAATAACGTATTTTACATTAAACATGAATGAAAATAAATTTAGATAATAACCAAACAAGCACTTAAACCTATTAATTTTGATTTTAATTATATTCATAATATTTTTCACTTTAGCTCATTTAGTAATCTAAAAAGTATAAAAGGATAAGTTGGGAAAATATGAAAATAATTTTTTTTTACTCATTATATTATATAAACACCAAATGGGGACTGAGGTTTGGCATACCAAACTTCTGAGAGAGAGTTTTCTATTGGCTAAATTCACATCCACAAAGCCTGCAAATGGTGGCTTATACAATTCTCTCTTTAAAGAGGAGCTGTTAAGAAATGAAAAATAAAGTTAATTAGAAAACATGCACATAGTTTTGAGAAAGCAAATTGGAATAATGGAAGTCCTCACTCCCATTTTAGTTAGTTGACAAACCTTCTTGCATCGGAGCACATGAGAACCACGTGCTTGTTTGGAGCTTTGAAAATTCTGAAGAACACAGGAGTGAACTCCTCCAATTTTTCTGAAGCCAAAGTCAAAAGCCCAAATGGCCCAACCCCACCTTGAACCTTTGAACCCTTTTGTGCACATAGATCCTGTGGGTTCACCCACCTATAATCAAATGGCTCTGCCTTGTGCAAACTTGAGAATGAGAAGATAACTTCCACGTCAGCCTACAATATGTATATGTTATTTAATCACATATTATCGTAATAATAAATTTATTAATTTTTAAAATTATATATCATAATATTTTATTAAGCAGTGGATAAAAATTACACTCAACTATAAATACAGCCTAAGTATTGAAACTTTAAGATACCAATTACTAATTAGGAAGCTGACCTGAGCTGCGGTGATCCCTTTAACTTCAATATAGTTTCCTTTTTTAAGCTTTTGGTGGCTTATTTTAACTTCTTTCTCTCTAAGACAATTTAATTCTTCAACAGGCCATTGCACTAACTGTCTCCCACGAGAATCAAGCCACACGCTTCTCGGAATTGGCTACAAATTTTAATATACAATAGCATAAGAAAACTTAAAAATAAAAAAATATGTGTTGTGTCATACATCCCAGTTGTTATGATGCTAAAAATTGTAAGCAATCCACTAAAGTCGACTTGATGATAGAAATTTGAGTAATTTGGATGAGATTTGAGTTCAGATTTCATAAAAAAAAAAAAAAAAGGTACAAGTAATTATTAGAAATAAAGATAAAATTAAAAAACATAAATTTAATTCCGTGCACATAAATTACCAGAATCCCTGCCCATCCTTTCTTAACATCGTCCTCTTTGGAATCCGATTCGTTTGCCCAGGCCCACAAGATCCTTCGTTTCTTGCTTGGGTCAAAGAATGACTTGGAAGCATAGAAGTTGCCATAATCATATCGAAGGCCACCCCAACCATCTTCCGAAGTGTTATCCGGAATATACCTATCCTTATTCCAGAAATACGTTCCAACCGTATAGTACTCGTACCTAGTTACGTCAAGGCTATTCTTGAGAACATGCTTAACACCATTCCCAACCACTGATGTGTCTAACCCGTTTTTCCCTTTCAAAGAAACCGGGTAAAAATCCGGGCACTCCCACATGCCCGTGGACGCAGCCGAATGGATCGGGTGCTTGACCCGGATCCACTTCACAAAATCCTTGCTCCTATATAAGTAGGAAATTCCTCGATTTTTCCTTATCCCACCAATTAACATCTTCCAATATCCATCCTTGCTCCACCACGCGGTGGTTGGGTCGCGGAACACACTACCATTTATATCGTGTTCCGCAACCAAGAATGGGTTGAAAATATCGGGCTTCACCCATTTTCTTAGAAACGGGTCGGATGTGTTCTCGGGTATGGCATAGCATTGAACCTCGTTGCTTTGTTTGTCAATGACTCCCGTGTAAAGGATTACGGGTCCTTTTCCCGGGAGTATGGTGGTTGACCCGGACCAGCACCCGTATTTGTCAAAGGGTTTGGATGGGTATAGGGCGGGTTCAAGTTCTTTCCAATTGATGAGGTCCTTTGACACTGAGTGGCCCCACACAATGTTGCCCCAAACTGCACCTTTTGGGTTGTACTGGTAAAATATATGGTAGACTCCGTTGTAGTACATGGGCCCTGTGGTGTTGGCATTCAAATGGGTTATTGCATGCTTGGTACAAGAGAAAGACATGAAGAATATTAGAGATTCAATTTGTACAATTTCTTTATGCATATGAAACGAGATAAAAAGAGAAGAGTTAAAAATGGAATAAAATTATTCATTTAATAAGAAAAAGAAATCAAATAATAAGATGAAATATTATTGTATAAATATTGACCATTCAAATATTGAAAGAGAATACAAAAGGAAAAAAAAAATCAAAGTCAAGGGAGAACTCGCTCACCATTTGGATCTGCATGTGGCCATCATTGATAACACGATTGAACACCATGAAGGAATCATAAAGCAAAGAATATCAGCACTCCATCATGAAAAGGTTCGTTATGAATTTTAACAGAAATAAAGACTCAATCCTAAGATTAAGATTGCACATAAGAAAGTGAGTTATGATTATTAATTGGAAAAATAACAGCATATATATAACAATTTAAATATTTTTCATACATATATATAAACATTTTATCACAAAGTTCAGTTATTAATTTTCAATCAATAGTTATGACTTAATTATAAAAAAAGCTACGTGAGTTTTCAACAGAAAAGGGTTAATCTTTTGTAACCTATAACTGAAGTATATATTAGTGCGATCGAGAGAGATTCTTCAGTGTATGTGACCTATAATCGTTTCAAATTTAAATAATTAACCTGTCACTGATTAATTATTGTTTAGAGATTACATCTATTTTTTTTGCAAGAGAGAATCTTGCTTCAGCCAAATTTTAATATGTTACTCAATATTAGATGATTAATTTGAGGTACTTAATATATCTTATACATTACTTGATACCAAAAATTCTCGTTTTTCTCGGTTACATCTTGTAAGGCCTTGTTTGTACAACTTGTGTGGACGTTTTTTTTTTTTTTAATTTGTGATGAAGTAAATAAACTAATTTAAGAAATAAAGCTTTTTTAATATCGATCTCTTTTCTTCATTTTAACATACAAGACTTAAATCCGACATTATTTATAGGAACCCAATTCTTTGTTGCCTAGACCCACAAATATTATTAGTAGACTAAACTAAATCTTATATTAAATAATTACATGCCTCCTCAGGTCATACAATTATTTTACATCTTAAGTGATAATGTATCTGTTAAATTAGTTGGTTTAACTAATTTATGTAGACAACGATGTTATCTTTTATGCTATTTTTTCAAAAAGGCTGGATAATTAGAATACGAGAATAATTATTTCTTTAGTAAAAAAAATCAAGATAGTAGAATAAATAGTTTAAATTTTTATAACTAATTGTTGATGAATTTTGTTATCCTACAATTATTCTTTTTAGAATGATGATGTTCGCTTGGGCAAAGTTTGTTTATCAATGTGATATCAGATTAATTATCAACTATTACTTGGAAGGTCTATTAAACTACTCAATTCTTTTGCACCTCGCCAACCACAAATAAAACACATGATATATACTTAATTAGATGATATTCATCACAGAAAGAAAACAAATACTCAGAAAATTCAGGGTTTGTCTAAGAAAACGTTGTTAATTAGTTTTATTTTTATAAATAATTATAAATATTTTTTTTTATTTTTGCTCCTTAATTTAAAAAAATTGTATACAAAATGATGAAAACAACATAAGTAATTAAAAACAAAAATAAAGGAAAAATAAGGTGATATTTTTATGATTATTTTTAAAAAAATAGATTTTTTTTATTAAAACAGATAAGTCTTTAAATACACAAAACAATATTTATATTTGTAAAGAATAAAATAATCTTAACTCTATTTTGCATGCCCAAAAAATAGGAATTAACACGATAAAAAAACAAATTAAAATGTAGAAAATTTTAAAATAAGAAAATAATTTATGTTATAGGAGAATTAATAAATTGTGAAGCAGGTCCATCTTTGTTACATTTCTCACTGAGAAAAGGCATTGCATTTGCATGTGCTATGAGCCGTCCAAAATCAGCAAGTTTGTATCAATTTGTTATTTCGGACATAGCAAACCAGTTCTTAAACGCAAATGGCAAGACTGAGGTAAGATTAAAATGAACAATACATTTGTGAAGCAAGTTATGCCAAACATATGTTGTTATTTTTCCATATTAATGAAATTTAGTCTTTCATCTCTCTGTGTGAGTGGTCCATGACTCCCAAAAACATTGGCAACATGAAGGTTCCAACCACTTGATTGGAATAGGATGATGGGACAGGCCACTTGATATTTATTTTTCTTAATATATTATAGTATGACTTTTTGTTTCACATTTCTTTGTGTGATAACAATTGTATTAGAGACTTGAGTTGGACACATTTTTGTATTCATTTTAAAAATATTTACATTATTAATATTAATTATTTTACTTATATATAAAATAAATTCTCCACTCTCATCCTAGTTTTATGGGGTTCATAATTAGTGAGTAGTTGGTTTCTATTTTAGCACAAAAATACACAAGATAGAGAAAGGTGATACGTACACTAAGTGCATGCACTATAAAAAAAAAACAAAAGGATAATGAAGAATAATTATTAGTAGTTGAGAATCACCATAGTAATTTTTTTAATAAGTTAAAAAAATCTAACTATGTATCATATAAAAATTAATTAAAATTATAAATATGCAGTAATTTGAGATTATAAAATATTTTTTATCTAACTCATCAGACTGATAAATTAAAAAGGTAACCCCAATAACCCTTACTTTTTCATTTTTGGCACATATATATATTCAAGCACCTTATGACTAGGTGCAAAAAAGCCTAATACCATGTCACTATCTTCGTTTTTCCAACAAAGTCTGAGATGCCACTACAAACTATTCCATGAAAAACATACTTGATGTGCCCTATTAAAGAGTTCCTCTTGCATGTTATTGGAACCTACTAGAAGGTCAAAAAGCATAAACTTGGGCTCAAATTTTTAATCCAATATTACATGTTTTTTCATTACTAAGCAAAACGCACTTAAGCCAAACTGCACTAACGATATTGTTTGGACAGTGTATAATTGTGTATATATATATATATAGTTATTCTTATGGTAACTAGTTAAATATATGATAGTGATAACAAACTATAGAGAACGAGAATCACAGTGAGGAAAAATTAATTAATTACACTCTAATTAAGTGCATGGGTAATTAAGAAACTGAAAATGTTACCGTTGATCCAGTTCCTACGAGGTTGAAAATGGTATCCAGTTCTGTGAAGTTTGCTCACGGAACGCGCTGAAATGGACTGAAGATGAGGGTATATGCTATGAAACGCTTCAACGCCATTGTTACAAATCACACAACAAAGGGAGAAAATTACTATAAGGGTGGGACACATTGGGAGAGCCATTAGAATAAACCAAGAAACAATGTATGAAGAGGGAACGGGGGATTGTGAAGGAAGAGAGGTACCAATTGCTGGTATTTATAGAGTGGAAAAGGTAAAAGGAAGGAACGAAGAAAAGGTAGATAAAAATTAGGTCATGTATGAGGACTTCAATACTAAAATTAAAATTGATTAGATTTGAATTAATTTTAGAGCTTAATGCTCCTCCATTATATTTATTATACTAATTTTATAAAAATAATTCTTTATTATCTTTCAATCATAAATTGTCGTTAATATGACTTTAAAATATTTATTTTAAAAATCTATAAATTATGATTATAGTGTAAATACTGTTTTTTTTCTTAATTTTATATTATTAGAAATTAATTCACTAGTTTAGAATTTACTAAACAATAAGTTTTAGATTGAATTACGAGGATCAAATTTTATATTTGGTACATTAGAGATTAACTGAGTTGATTTATATTTTTTATTAATTTAATTATCCTGACTCTTTTGACATATTTTATTATCCTTACTTAAAGTATGTTACTTAAATGACTTAATTAATATGGGAAAAAATATCAATTCCAATTGTTAAGACTAAAATTTAAATTAAATTCAATTAATTCTAACAGATCAATTTGAGTGACCTTCTGTTTGTATACAACCAAATAAAAGAAAAAATTGATCAAACCAATTCTTATTTTATAATTTTGCCAAAAAAATATTTATTTATACGTAGAAATCAAGTTTTAAAATATTTCATTCTAAATTTTTTTTTTATTTACGAGATTGCTTAACCAAATTGAGAAGTTAAAAGAAATGTTTTGAGAAGTTTTTTTTGTGCGGAAAGAAGAAAATACAAGATTTTATTAGGAATGACAAATAGGTAAGTAGATGCAGTAGCTCCATGCTATCCATTCGATCAAATAAATATCTATTGTGTATATGTTTCCGTACGCATGTGGGTACTCTTTTAAGTGAATATTAATAATTATTTCTATATATGCCTGTCTTCAATGGTATTTATGAATATTTATTAAAAATATATATCTTAAAAATATTTAAAAACACTTTAATTATAATTTTTAATTATTATAACATTTTTAAAAATAGTTTAAAGACTAAAAAATTTAAATATTCAAATATTCTATATAATTATATTAATAAAATACTTCAATTTAAAAATTATATTTAAATATTAAAATACTTCAATTTCATTCTTTCAAACAAAAATTAATCCAATAAATTACTAGTAATAAATTAACGAAATTAAGACGATTTATCTAAAAAGAAGTACTTATATTTGAAGTATATAAAAATTTCTTTAGACCAGTATCAGTGACAGATTCACGAAATGAAATTAATCATTGGTATAGTGAATAAAAAAAATCCGTAGAAGATAAAAAAATAATAATAAACTTCCGTAACTCTACAACAAAGTGAGATATAACATTGACTCTGTAGGCAATAATTTTCTCAACTGGTGAATAATAAATGGCGTCATAAGGGAAAGGTGTGGCATGCTTGCAGCCATGAAATAATCATACATATCAATTAATTTGATAAAGAATAAAAAATGATAAAGAAAGGTTATGAGCATACTAACTGAAACAACTAGACTTAACTTTAATCCCTATAGTTAGTATATGTTTGCTCTAGCTTAAATCATGTGAAAGCTACCTTAGTGGCCTAGACATGTGTTTCCAGTAGCAACTAGCAAAGATTGGTATGTGAGACTTGCAATTTTAGGCAAGACTGCAACTCATCTGTAGTGTTATATATTTAAATAAAATTATTTAAGTAATTTCATTACAACGTGTAATCACGTATACCTGCAGAATAGGTATTTTAATAACGCTTTTATTTTTATTTATTAGTGGGTACAAATATATTTATTTAAATTATCTATTTTGTATCTGTTATGAATTTTATATACAAATATCTATAACTACAAATATTTTAGATTGTTAGTATAAGTTATTTACTTAAACTTCTTACTAAATGTCAAGAGTTTAATCTCTAATTTAGATATTGAATCAAAACTATAGGTATCTTTCAAATAAGCCAACCCTCTACAAAGAAAATTAGTTGGGTGAAAAAAAAAATCAAATACTTTCCCACTAAAAAAAAGTTATTATTGTCATGGATACATAGTTTCTTTAATTTTTGAAAATCTTTTTATTTCTAATGGATTTCTATGCTATTAGATATTTATTGGATATCTATGTCAATTTATTATATATATATATTAACACTTAAATATAGTTATATATTTTTCCAAGATTTTTCTCTTTTATTTTGTTTTTCAAAAATCAACGTGAACTCATTTTTAATGTCATATTTCCTTTTGTAAACTACGCATGACTATCTTATTACGTGTGCCCTTTTTATTTTTTGTTAGTGATTACTACAAAAAAAATTCATTTTTAGCGACCGATTCGACCGACAAAATCGGTCGCTAAAGCTGGAAAATCGGTCGCTAACGTAATATTTTGGTCGCAAATGGTTTAGCGACAGAATTAGAGACCGCTTCTATTCCGTTGCAAAAGTCGAGTCGCTAAACATTTTGCGACCGAAACAAAATCGGTGGCTAATTATATTTAAAATTCGGTCGCTAAATCGGTGGCTATTTTATATTATTAAAATAATCACGTGACTTTTTATTTTAATTATTTATATATTAAAAATTTTGTCGCTAATTCGGTCGCTATTTTTACTTTTTAAAAAATAATTCGGTCATTAATTCGATGGCTATTTGATTTTTTATTTTAAATAATTCGGTCTCTAAATTGGTCGCTATTTTGTTTTTTTAAATAGTTAGATGGAGGTGGTAGATTATTGGTGGTTAGGGAAGAGGGAAAAAAAGGAGGGAGAAGGGAGACGAAAGGGAGGGAAGGGATGAGAGAAAGGAATGGAAGAAAGGTGATGGTGGTGGTGGTGGTTGATTGTTGGTAGTTAGGGAAGGAGGGAGGGAGGAGGAATAAGAGTGGGAGAAAGGAGAAGAAAGGGAGGGAAGGAAGTACTGAAAAGAAGGTGGTGGTAGAGGTTGTGGAAGAAGAGAGGTGGGTGGAGAATAGAGAAGAGTAGAGAAAGGAAGGGATAGGAAGCGACGGTGGTGACGCGACGGTGGTGGCGGTGGCGACGATGGTGGTGGCGGGGGCGACAACGGAGAAGGAGAGGAGGGATTAATGGGAAGGAGATGAGGAGTGTTTAAATAAGGGAGGGGAAGGAAAAAGATAGGAAAAAATAGGAGGGAAGAAAAATTTCGAAATTTTGAAAATTGGTCGCTAAATTTGTCGCTAAGTTTTTTATTTTTCCATTTAATTTTCAGTCGCTAATATATTTATTTATTTTTTTATTTTCTTTAAAATCGGTCGCTAATTCTGTCGCTAACTTTTTTTTTATAATTTTCTAAATTCCGTTGCTAAATCCATCGCTAATAAACGTTTTTATTTATTTTTTATATTTAAACTTCTGTCGCTAATTTTTTTTTTGTATTTTTAGAATTTCGATCGCTAATTCCGTCGCTAATAAATATTTATTTTTTTTTTAATTTTTTAATTTCAGTCGCAAAATCGGTGGCTAATGTATTTTTTTGTTTTTAAATTGCGGTCGCTAATTCTGTCGCTAATAAATATTTTTTTTGTTTTTTATTTTTTTACTTTTTTATTATCCGTCGCTAAATCGGTCGCTAATTTTTTTTATTTTTTAATTTTTAAAATGTTCGGTCACTAGTTTCGTCGCTAATAATTTCTTTTTTATTTTTTTGTGATATTTAATTTCGGTCGCTAATGTATTTTTATTTTTTTATTTTCTGAAATTCGGTCGCTATTTCCGTCGCTAATATATATTTTTTATTTTTTTAATATTTTTTCGGTCGCTAATATTTTTTAAAAAATTCCTTTTCCGTCGCTAATTCAGTGTCTATTTAGCCACTGTGAAAATCGATCGCTAATTTCGGTCGCTAAAAAACATTTTTCTTGTAGTGGATACTTCCGTTCAAACAATAATATTGTTTCTTACTAGGTCCTCAGAGTGTGAAGTTAATTAAGTCAAAGACGAGGGGCTCTCCTAAAATCTTGATGAATCCTTAATATTTGACCCTCTTTTTATCTTCTCAATAAAATCATTTTCCTTAACAAGAGATGACCTATATATTCTCCTATATAAGATTAACCAAAAAAAAAAAAACCAACTATCGATATCATCCAAAAAAAAATAGGTACGTAATATTTCTCTTTCACCTTGCTATTACTAACTTTAATGTAATATCAAAGTTTTTATACTTTAATTAATTAAAAGTGATTGAATAATTAAAAAGTATAATTAAATTTATTTTAGTTAAAAAAGACTTAGTAAAATATTATGTCATGGGTCATTCGAGAAAATCTTAAGAAAATTTTAAAACAACTACAAACACTTTTATTGAGGTAAGTTATTTCTTGAGGTAAGTTATTTCTTGAAAGTAGTTATTTGAGTTGAGTTGTCACCCTAAACGAGTTGACAATATCTTTAAATACTTTCTAATCGAGTTTAGTTGAACAAGGGTTGTCGGCATGCTTCTTGATGCGACAACATGCTTTTCGAGATAGAGCTTCGGTTGACTGAAGTTTCGAAGCGAACCCCAAGAACTCCAGCTATCGTTGTTGATCCCAAGGTTGATCAGCCACCATCCCAAAACCTCACATGATGATGGCACCTCTTTTACCCAATGGTTTTCCCAAACCCTATTACCCCTTGGGCCTAAGACCAACCCCTCAAGCCTTATATATATGACAACCTTAGTAGCCTTTGGAGTTTTTAGAAACCAGAATACAAGCCTTTTCTCTTATTTTCGTTGTACCCTCATCTTTAAGCTTTGGAGCTCCACTATTAGACCAAGCCTTCCAAGCCATCTTCAGTAAAGTATCCACCATTTAGTCTACAACAAGCAAAGCTAATTCATGTGACTGTCATGGATTGTATGTTGTTATTGTGATGTTATTATGTTGTTTAATTAGCTAGAAATTCAAGATAGTGATTTGTTATAAGATTGGTAGCCATAATGGTGAGCTTAGTAGTCATTGTTAATTTTGAGATTTTGAGGAAATTGTTGAAGACGATCATGATTTTGTGGTTCCATGTGAGATTTGATGTTATTTTGATATTTAGAATTTGATTATGTGTTGATTTGGAGATTTTGGTTAAATTATATGATGATTTAATTAAGTTTTGATGAATTTTGAGTAATTTGCATGTTGTTGTTCAAGGGCTCTAGTTGGCGGAGCCCCCTATCTAGCTAGGAGAATGCCCATTTTTTGGATTTCTGTTTAAGGTTTGTTGGGTGAGAGGAGACCCTCACTAAGCGAACTTGCACTTTCTGAGTAGATTTATGGAAAACATGAGTTTTTGTTGGGCGAGAGACTTTCTCGCTAGGTGAAAGCTTCAGAACACATGAACATGACTAGGTGAGTTTAGTGTCTAGCTGGATGAATCCAATGTCTGGAATCCAAGGTCTGGCTAGGTGAATTATGAGATTAGGTTAAGCGTGTTAGACTGTAGTTAAAAGTGTGAAGCTACTTTGACTTTATTCCCTGAGAGAGACATCCCACTCGCTGATCAAATAAGAGGTGAGATTTTAGAGGTTCTCTATGAGTCCATTGGCTGAGCTAAGATTTAGCCTTGCTTAACAAGACATAAGCGGTATGTGGAAAATAAGTTCTTGTGACTTATTCTGCAGAGCGAGATGCTCACTCGCTAAGCGATTAAAATGTAATTTGAACTCTTTATTTTGTTCTTTGAGCGAGGCTAGGCTCTCGCTAAGCAAATACGTGTATAGTTGAGTTGTACCTTTTTGGAAGTAAGCATTCGTTAAGCGAATGATCCCTCTCACTAAGTGAATCCATTAGTAGTGAAAAACAACCTAAGTTGCGAAACTAAATGAATGAATAATTTATATAATAAATACTTTATACTTATGGTATAAATTGATGATAGGTATGACGGGTGTAAAAGAATAAAGTGAAACAATAATTAAGTTGAAATTTATAAAATGTAGAATGTTGTTATCTTTGAGAGATAAAACACTTGTTGATGAATTAAAGTAATAACTTTACTCTTAAGGGATGGTTGATGAACCATTCTTGTTTTTGTGATTCCAATTTGTCATAGGGAGCCATGTGAAAATGGTGTGTACATGTTGCTAGTACTTGAACACCTAAGAAAATTGAGAGTGACCAAAGAATCACTTTTGTGGTTGTTGTTGAGTCTTCAGTGGATGCTACTGACAAGTAAGCACGTAAGTCAACAACCACCATGAGTTTAGGGGTTCATAACTAGTGCTAGATTATGATAGGCAAGGTTGTGTAGCTTGAGGATAGGTGGACGGGCATCCCACACAAATGAGTGTAGTCTTTACAAGGACTACTGACTATGGAAAGTCATTACCTTGTACAATCTATCTCGACCTGATTGTGAGGATATGTTAAGAAAGTGATAGGAGTGATCATTCGACCTATAAATCTTCATGGAGTAGTCATATAATTATGTGTATGAATGTTGAATATATATTGTCAATGATGGTTGTAAAACGATAATGATATTGAGATGATGATAATTCTTGCATAAATGTAGTTGAAAATCTGTTTTATATATATATATATATATATTTGTGTATGTGTGTGTATATATGTATGTATGTGTGAGAATATATTGATTAAATTACTGGTTGTGCCCATTGAGAGCTTAGGCTCGTTGTGACTTTGACATATCTAAGCTATGTAGTGCTTTACTATATACATGATGATGATTGTCTTCTTATTATTACTTTTTCGCTTAGATATAAGGATAATCTTGCAGTACCTTACCCTTATGTCTATGTGTTGTATGTGTACTACAATGATCTCAATTTGTGTTCATGGGAGTAGATGTTGAGACTTCCAAGAAGATGGTGCATGTGCGTCATGTTGGTGGATCGAGTGCACATGGGGCTTCTTCCTCCGAACCTTGCCACAATAGTCATGTGTCTTAATTAGTCATTAGTAGTTATTGTTAACCGGTTCAAGTGAATGTTCTATCTCCAACCTTTTTTATGTATGATGTAAGTGTTGGATGGCATAAATATTTTGTACTAAACCCATGTAACTAAACTTTGATGATGTGTTATTTATGTTTTTAACATGTACTTTATTGGGTTATGCATGAGAGTAAGCTGTGTATGATGTTGTGAAAAAAAATTATCCTCCCTTTTATAAGAAAATTGAATACAAGATTTTTATTAAAATGAATTTTCATGTATTAAAGTGTTTAACCCTTGTAATGATAGCAAATCGTTACATTTAACATTTGAGACTTTACAAATGATATCTTTGTCAACCATCAAACCGAAAGATTCATCCGAAAGACCAATAAAATCAAGACTATGAGAGACATGTCATAATCTCCTTAGACTTGGGGATATCAAAGTGGGTTAAATCTGACATGTCAACCTACTTAACCCGCTAAAACGGGTTTGGTTGGGTTGAGTAATTTAAGCATCAAACCCATATAACGCTACAATATTTTTTTGATTTTGCTACTAATTTTAGCTACCATTTAAATTAGAAGCTAAATCCTAGTTAATTAACTATTAATTAACTAAAATATTATTTTTCCTAACTAAATTTAAATTATATTCATTTATACTTCTTATTACTACAAATTAGCTAGAAAATAACTACAAATTTTAAAAATTTACTACAAATTAACTAAGATTATTTTCTTAGCTAATTTGCTACTTATTTCATACTACCACCAATATTATAGTAATTTCGTAGCTAATTATTTTTACTAGAAATTAACTAAAAAATAACTATTGATTTTAAAATTAGCCACAAAATTATTTTGTAGCAAATTTTAAATTTTCTAGTAATGCTGCAAACTCATCGAGTCAAAGGATGAAGTTGGGGGTTGGTATGTTTTTCTTTTTAGAAATTTTTTTATAGATTGTATAGTTTTCATGATATTTTTTTGTTTTACTCTACATTTATTTAATTCATTATGATAATTTTTAAAAAGAATTTGTGTTAAGACAATTTAGCAAGGTAATATTTTTATGATTGTGACATATGTCTCAATTATTTATGTTTATTTATTTATTTGGTAGGTCAACTTATAAGCTATCTTTTTATAACTTTTTCTTTCTTTTTTTAACAATAAAAATAATAATTTTAATGGATCAACTCAAACCATTAGCTACAACGAGTTAGGTTGGGTTGAGATTTTCAACCCAATCTTAAAACTAGTCTAACCTAACCTAACTCATTTTTTGGCGTGTCTAAGACCCGTTGGGTTGGATTGACCCATTTGACATCCCTACTTGGGCTAACATGGACAATTGATATCATCTATGATAATGACTTGTTCTCATACGCTTGGGTAACCTATTTTCTTTCTTGCCTCCATGTAAGATCATGTGTCCTCCATGATGATTGAGACTAGAAGAAACAACTTTAATCACTCCTAAAACAATTGAGACCTGTCAAGAACAGGGAAATGATACCACCGCCACTATCATCTTACAATGACAACCTTGCTCTTGACACAAATTTCAATGAGTAAGAACAATTAATCAAATTCGTCCAAGGGTAGGCACCACTGACCAAATAAAAGAACTATAGGATAAAATGACTAAAAGTGGAAGCAATAGAGATATTAATGAGAATCTCATTTCACTCCAAGTAGCTAACACTAAGTCATTTTGAACCCATAGATACTTAAGGAAAAGAAGTAGAGTCCTCTAACCATTCCGTTGATGCTCCTTTGAGGTGCTAGACCACCACCCCAAACAATAAAGAAATCTTGGGCTAGGATTAACCTTTGTCTAAGAAGTTTACCATGTTTATTATTCCTTAAAACCTTAGGAATTGTTGACAATGGATCAATACAATGATACAAGAGATCCCATAGAGAACCTCAACATCTTTGAGTTTATAATGTCTTATAAAGGTATTAATACAATGACCTTATGTAGACTTTTCGCTTTCATCATCAAGAAAATGGCTTTAAGGTGGTACCCATCACCACTGCTAAGTCCAATATCTAAGCAAAATTGAAATCAAGACTCACCAACCATTTCTTAATAAACAAGTGATAAAAGAAAATCGGAAGTGTGAGATTGTCATTAAATAATAAAATTATCGTTCTTCTACAAAAGCTAATTTTATGAATACAAATTTATCATGATTTAATAAGAATTAAATAAGAAGTAATATTTGAATAGAGAAATAATAAGGAGAATAAAAGCAAAGATCAAAAGAAAAGGTCAAGAAGATAAGAATGAAAAATAAGGGAAATTCATATCAAGAATGATTTCAAGATTGTGTTTCACTTAATGATGATCAATGGGCTAACCTCTATTAACTACATACTTTTTTTTTCTTATTCCAGTTTTGAAAGTGAGTTAATTTAATGTATCATTCGTTCCCTTTCAAGACATGGAAGTGTATCTAATTAAATTGACTCTTACTTTCGTGGTAGCTATGTCCAATTAGACTTATTATGCTCCTTCTTAATTCATTTAATCCTCAAAGGATTAGACCCAATTTCTTGATTTAAAGCCTAAGTTCTTTTCTTATGGGTCCAACATTTAGGTTCATTTTTCAATCCTTTTCTAAAACAACTAACATTGTACACAAAAGTAATCAAGCAATCATATAATAAAGGTCAACGAGAAATAAAAATCAAAAGAGAGGAACACAAACTTCACATATAGAAACATAGATAAATTATCCATTAAAACATCAAGGACTACATCCAATCCTATAGTCATGGAGAAGGCACAATAAAGAAAAAAAAGCATTCAAAGTCAAAGGAAGAAGGAGAAGGAGAATAAGATTGCCTCCACTCCTAAGTTGTTGCCCCCTATATGGTTTAATATTCTCCATTGTCTCTAAAGAATCTATTTATTCCTCGGTTAAGAAAGAGATTAAAGGCCAACTCATAACTAATAAGAAAAATCGCAAAATAAGGTGTTGTCATGCATTCATGCCTATGGTGGGTACCACAACCAAATTGTAAACCTTACTATATTAGTAAGTAAGTATTCCTAGAACACCTATGATAATAGTGAGTTCCACAACTAGGTTGTGGACTTTGCTATCTTAGTTTTTATCAAATTCCTTTCATGATCCCTTGGTCATGGTCATTTTCACACCTAAGCTAAGAACTTTTCTACCCTGGCTCAACTTCAAAGTACTTTCAATGCTTCTAAAATTCATTTTCTTAATTCAAACACTTATAGATCTTCAAGCTCAAGTTTCCACAGTTAAACCACCTCAAACAAGCTTGATTGAAACAAGAAAAAGCAAGAAAGCATAAAATGTTGTAAAAAGAGAAGGGTTGAAAACCTAAGAGCGAATATAAATTAAGGAAGAGATATAGGTCATAGAGGAAGGTTTAAACATTATACACCCATGACCAAATCATGCTCTCACATACTAAACAAGGTTTACAACATCAAGCTTAGAGATATCAAGATCTTGAGACCACTCTTGCTCCGACCAAGATCTAACACCAACCATCACAAATACTACCACCTTTACAAATCCTATAGGCATGACATAGAAGAATGTATCCAACTTTGAGACACCATTGAGGAACTAGTCTAACAAGGATGGCTATTACACTACATAAAAAACTCTAACTACAATCACACTTCCGATCATCACAAATCCAAAACCAAAAAGATCATGAAGTTGGAGTAAAGTTCTAGAGACTATCGCCTGATGACGATCATAATACCATAATAACTCCAAATAGGAACTTAGAGGATCACAACTAAATCATAAGGAAGGTTAGTTAATTGGAAAAAGGTATATACCCTTATGCTTCTCAAATGAAAACCTTGACCCAATTGTGTAAGACATGATAACATATTAGTCATAACAACTTGTATGACAAATTTCAAAGTATAAAGAATATTTGATAACCAAGAAAGCTTTGCCAATATCTTTTTCTATAATTCCTTTAAGAGGATAGGGCTACTTAAGACAAATATTTATGAGAGATAGAGCACCAGTGTTAGGACATGTCAAATTATCAACCACTTTAGGAGATTCGTAGTTAGCAAAGACAATGAAAGTCAAGTTCTTATTTGTAAAATGACTACCTTACAATATTATATTAGAGAAGAATGTTATCAATGCCCTCGACATTGTAGCATTTATGGTCCACCTAACAATAAAGTTTTAGTCAGAGGAAGAAAAATATTTATAATCTGAGGTGACCAAGTCACAACATGCTGTTGGGATTCAGCAATACAAATTCCCTCCTCTGTGAAATGTAAAATGGGCACTATGCGGAAGTGTAAGAACAAAATAACTGAAAGAGTAGAGGAAAGAAGACACCAGAATTTTTACGTGGAAAACCCTCACGGGAAAAACCACGGGACCTAGTCCAGTAAAATATCTCCACTATGAAAGTAGGGTTACAAAATGTTTCTCTCAATCTCTGAGGATCTCTCAATGAATCTCACCCTCTCGAATGGTATACAAACCTCTCTGTATATATCTCTCTTTCTCTCAAAGAAGAATACAGAAAAAAACACTCTAACTCTCTTAGGGTTTCTTCACTTTGATGTGTTTTGTTGTTTCTGTTGTGTCTGTCAATCTAACCCCTTCTCCTCTTATAAAGAGAAGCTAGCGGGCTTGAGAGTAATGGGCTTTTGTCCACATAATTGGGAGCCCAAAAATAACCCAATATGTTCATCCCCCAAGCATTGTGACTTGTGAACCACAATTAAGGAGGGAATTCCAACAAATCTCCCCCCTCCTGATTTAATTGGGAGGCACCACAATACCAGTACCTTGGCAACAACCTTCAATCTTCTTGGTTGGCATTGACTTAGTCATCATGTCAGACCAATTCAAATCTGTATGAATTTTCTCTATCTTCAATTCCTTCCTATCCAACACTTCTCGTATCCAATGATAACGGATGTCAATATGCTTTGAGCGTGAATGGAACATGGGATTCTTGGTCAGATGAATTGTACTTTGATTATCACAGTTCACCACATAATCATCTTGATCATGTCCCAATTCTCTCAGAAAATTCTTCATCCATAGCATCTCTTTTGAGGCTTCAGTGACTGCTACATATTCTGCTTCAGCTATAGACAATGTCACACACTTTTGAAGTTTTTATTGCCAAGAAACAGCTCCCCCTGCAAAAGTAATCAAATAGCCTGATGTTGACTTCCTTGAATCCACATCTCCTGCCATATCTGAGTCTGAATATCCAATGAGCTTTAGATTTTCATTGCCAAAACATAAACTTCTTTTGGCAGTTCCTCTTAGATATCTCAATATCCATTTAACAACTTCCCAATGCTCCTTTCCTGGGTCTGATAGGAATCTGCTCACAACTCCTATAGCATAGCCAATATCTGGTCTTGTACAAACCATTGCATACATAAGGCTACCCACGGCAGAAGAATAGGGCACCTTGTTCATTTCTTCTCTTTCTTCTTCATTCCTTGGACATTGGGATTTGCTAAGTTTGAAATGTCCAGCAATTGGAACATGAGCAGGTTTGGCATTGTGCATGTTGAACCTTTTGAGAATCTTCTCAATGTAATCCTTTTGAGATACCCACAACATTCTTTTTGAACGATCTCTAGAAATTTTCATTCCAAGAATTCTCTTTACTGCACCCAGATCTTTCATGGCAAAAGACTTACTCAATGCCTCCTTGAGAGCAGTTATTTTTGCTTTGTCATTCCCCACAATCAACATATCATCAACATATAAGAGAAGTATGATGGACTCACCATTTTCATATTTCTTCACAAACATACAATGGTCTGCAGAGGTCTTCTTAAAATTATGTTGGGTCATAAAAGAATCGAATTTCTTATACCATTGTCTTGGGGCTTGCTTTAGACCATAAAGGCTTTTCTTCAGACGACACACCAAGTGTTCTTTGCCTGGTTCTTCAAAGCCTTCTGGTTGCTCCATGTAAATTTCCTCCTCTAGATCTCCATGTAAGAATGCTGTTTTGACATCCATTTGTTCAATCTCCAGGTCTAGTTTTGCTGCCAGACCGAGAACTACTCTTATAGATGTCATCTTCACCACTGGTGAGAATATTTCATCAAAGTCTATTCCTTTCTTCTGGTTGCATCCCTTCACGACAATTCGTGCTTTGTATCTTGGGTTTGGATTGTTCTCTTCATTCTTAAGCTTGAACACCCATCTGTTTTGTAATACTTTTCTTCCTTTTGGTAATTCTACCAAATCGTATGTCTGATTATCCTTTAAGGATTGAATCTCTTCTTCCATGGCTTGCAACCATTTGTCTTTGTCTTCCACCTCAATGGCTTCTGCAAAACATTGAGGTTCACCTTCATCAGCAAGATTTACATATTCATCTGAAAAATACCTTGTTGACGGTTGCTTCTCTCTTGTTGATCGTCTCAATTGGGGTTCTTGCTGAACATTCTCAATTGCTTGATCTTCTATCGTCATGTTAGGTTGATCTATCTGATCAGATTCTTCAGTCATCTCATCAAGTTGTTGCTCCTGAACGGGCTCTATCTGAGGAGTCTCTCCCCTTATGTTGTTTACCATAAGAGGACCAGTAATCACCTTGAGTGTTGGTTTCTCTATTTTCTTGATGTCTTGGATTGTTTGATCTTCAAAAAACACCACATCTCTGCTTCGAATAATCTTTTTATTTGCAGGATCCCATAATCTGAAACCAAATTCATTTCTTGGTGAACCAAGATATACACATTCTTTAGCCTTCTCATCAAGCTTTGCTCGTTCATCTTTTGGAATATGAACATATGTCTTACATCCAAAAACTCTCAGGTTGTGGTATGAGGCCTTTTTGCCAGTCCATACTTCTTCTGGTATCTCTCCATTTAATTGTCTTGAGGGTGATAAGTTGATCAAATCAGCTGCAGTAACCACTGCCTCTCCCCAGAATGTTTTAGGAAGTTTTGCATGAGACAACATACTTCTTACCTTCTCAACAATCGTTCTATTGAATCTTTCAGCTACACCATTCAATTGAGGTGTCTTGGGAGGTACTTTCTCGTGTCTGATCCCTTGAGTCTTACAATAATGCTCAAAAGGACCTCTATATTCTCCACCATTATCACTCCTCAAACATTTCAACTTTTTACCAGTTTCTCGTTCAACTGAGGCGTGAAACTCCTTGAATGCTCGAAGAACTTCATCTTTTCTCTTTAATGGATACACCCACAACTTTCTGGAGTGGTCATCAATAAAGGTAACAAAATATTGAGCACCACCAAGGGACCTTTAAGATGTTGAACAAACATCTGAATGTACAAGATCGAGAATATGCTTTCTTCTTCTTCCACTATCAGGTCTATGGAAGGATACTTTGTGCTGCTTACCTACTAGGCAATGTTCACACAAATCAAATAACTGTCCTTTTATGCTTTGGAGATGATCTTTCGCAAGGATCTCTAAACCCTTCTCGCTCATGTGGCCCAATCTTTTATGCCACAACTCCTTACTTTCTTCTTGAGCAACATTTGTCTCCCCTTTGCATATCTTTCCTTGCATGATGTACAAGGAGCCTTCCTTCTTGCCGCGAGCAACAATTAAGCTTCCTCGGCTAAGTTTCCATTTCCCACCACCAAACTGGTTGTTCATTCCAGTATCATATAGTTTGCATATTGAGAGAAGGTTTAGGCGTATCTCGGGCACATGCCTTACCTCCTTTAGCACAAGTTTGTTTCCATTTTCTGTTATCAAAGTCACTTCTCCTATTCCCACAATCTTGCTTGTGACATGATTGCCCATTTTTACTGTTCCAAAATCTCCTTTTTGATAAGATGAGAAGAATCCTTCATGAGGGGTAACATGAAACGATGCTCCGGTATCAACTATCCAAGTGCAATCACCAAAAGCAACATTTAGATAATTTTCTTTACCAATAAGAAACACATGTTCGTCGTCTGATGCCACCGCTGTTGTGATTTTCTCTTCCAACTTCTTTTTGGGGTCTATCTCGTTAGGATGGACTGATCCAGCCTTCTGATCTCTCTTCAAGAATCTACATTCTTGTTTCTTGTGGCCAATTTTTCCACAATAGAAACATGTCAATCCTCTAGGACGAGACTTGGATTTTCCTCGTGACTTTCCACGGCTTCCTTTGATCCTATGCTCACTCCTTCCTCTATTCTCAACAACGTTGGCTTCTGAGTGACTACTCATTCCTCTTTCTTTCCTTCTGGATTCTTCATTCAGCAGACTGTCTGTAATAGTATCCAGACTAAGCTTTCCATCTGGTGTTGAGTTGTTGAGAGTGACAACCAATGTGTCCCAACTCTCAGGTAGGGAACTAAGGAGTAGAAGAGCTTGTAATTCATCATCAATCTTCATATCTGCCTTCATTAATTGATTCACAATACCTTTGAAGGTGTTTAGATGCTCGATCATATTCTGGTCGTCAAAATATTCTAATTTCACCAACCGTCTGACAAGATAAGCTTTGTTTCTAGGAGTTTTCTTTTGAATCATAGATTCAAGCTTTGTCCACAACTCATACGCGTTGGTATAAGTCGACACATGCTCAAACAAGCTTTTGTCGATGTATTTTCAAATCATTGCAGCGGCTTTACGGTTCAGAATCTCCCAATCTTTTTCAATCTTCCCTTCTGGCATTTCCTCATTTGTGATTGGCTCATACAAATCTTTGCAGTATAGATGGTCTTCCATCATTGGCTTCCAATAGGAATAATTATCTACAATTAGCTTGAACATGTCTCCATCATGAGCGTATGTTCCTTCCATCTTGAATTACACAGGACTATGGCTTTTCGAACCAATAGCTCTGATACCACTATTAGGATTCAGCAATACAAATTCCCTCCTCTGTGAAATGCAAAATGGGCACTATGCGGAAGCGTAAGAACAAAATAACTGAAAGAGTAGAGGAAAGAAGACACCAGAATTTTTACGTGGAAAACCCTCACGGGAAAAACCACGGGACCTAGTCCAGTAAAATATCTCCACTATGAAAGTAGGGTTACAAAATGTTTCTCTCAATCTCTGAGGATCAATCAATGAATCTCACCCTCTCGGATGGTATACAAACCTCTCTGTATATATCTCTCTTTCTTTCAAAGAAGAATACAGAAAAAAAACACTCTAACTCTCTTAGGGTTTCTTCACTTTGATGTGTTTTGTTGTTTCTGTTGTGTCTGCCAATCTAACCCCTTCTCCTCTTATAAAGAGAAGCTAGCGGGCTTGAGAGTAATGGGCTTTTGTCCACATAGTTGAGAGCCCAAAAATAACCCAATATGTTCATCCCCCAAGCATTGTGACTTGTGAACCACAATTAAGGAGGGAATTCCAACACATGCAGTTGTTATTTGTTAGGAGTCATAGACCAAAACAATGCTATGGCAAAAAAATTTCAACGAAATATAAGCACACAAAGAGCCTAATTCATAAGTTTCCAATGTTTTACATTTTGCAGCACAAAACAATTCATGAACAATCTAAATCATTGAAGCATTACCATGATAACGAATCCTCTAGAAAGTCCATACAAATATACCCACAAATGTCCTATGTTCACTATTTGAAGCATGTATATGTGTAATGCTAGCTTCAAATAATGTTTAAACCAGTTTTTCTCAGAACTTAAATGTAGAGTGTGGCTAAGGTTGTTCATTTATGTCTTAACATGTTAAATGGTGCTACTTATTGTACCACTCCTTTCAAATACGTGAAAAAGGAGCTAGTTTACCTAGTCTTCATGAATTCATACATTATAAGCTCAACGCTCGAAAAATTATAACTTCATTTCTCTTTTGCTCCAATTGATCTCCCACACGTGTGTTCCATAATGTTGGAAGTAATATTAAATCTCATTAATAGTACAAAAGCAATGAGTGATATCTAATAATACATCTTTGTCACCCAAGAAATGAGAATGTTAGTGATTTGACATAACCATTCTCATGACCAATATGATTTTGTGTAATTTTTTTACTTCATTCAAATATCATAATTAATCACAAGACATAAAATATATCATTCTTGTATAGTTCAATTATTCATTATTCAGTACTTAAGTAGACATATTAATAACGAATGAGGTTAATATTATATATTGACTCATTTCAACATGACCATGCATTTCATTGTCTTATTATGTTAAGAAGACCCAAAGATATCACTCTTGTTATGTAATAGGGACAAATATCATCTAGATTGCTTACATCTTTTTCCATTACTCATATGCTCAATAACTAACTTTATGATCACTTTGTTACAAGTTATATTTAATGATATTAAAACATACAATTTCTCATATAAGAACCAAAATGCCTTTGAATTAAAGGACTACATACACCATGGTCATTATGAGAATCACTTATAACATTCACATAATGTTTTATGCCACAATTTAATGGTAGGTCAATCCAGTACCATATTATTCTAATATATGCTTGTGTGAAGACTCAATATCTCATGTTCATGGTTTATGAGTCATGACCACATCAATCTACGCATATACTAGTCTCAATTTATTATTGTTGTCCTTGTCAACAATAATATATACTTGACTAAAGAGGTTTTTTTAAAAAAAAATTATCCAAAATCTCATGATGAAGTCACGTACTTGATGTTCTATTGTAGTGAACTCACTATTCCAAAGACTTTATCAAGTTAAAAAAAATATAATAACTTAAAGACAAAACATTGTTAACCCGCTAACTTTATCTATTTTGCAAGTAAAAATTCTAAAAATTAGTTTCATCTTAATTGATCATTAAAATTTATCTCCTTTCCAAATAACTACCTTAAACTTTAATTTTATCTTATTTAGAACTTAAACTTTACCTTTTTATTTCACATACAGATAGAAATTTCAATTTCATCTCAATTAATCCTTTTAAATTTACCTTTTTTTTTATAAATAATCTAGTTTGGGTTAAATTGCTAACAAAAACAAATATCAACCATTTAATTATTTTAATCCCAATCATTTGTTAGGTTTATGTTTATAAATCACTTTTCCAAACATTAAAATATAATAAAATTTAGAATTAAAAAAATCAAATAATTTTTTTTAGTTTTTCTTCTTTTTATTTCTTCTGGATTCTTTTTTACTATATATAATATGAGAAAATGAGTTGTAACAAAAAAAAAATAATGAATAATTAACATTTAAGATAAATAAATTATTAGGTTTTATTTTTGTTAGTATTTTTATGCTAACTTGATAGAAAATGGAAATAAAGAGATGAAATTATTAAAACGAATTACTCAATCAAATAACATGCAACAACTTGATAGATTCTATTGTCTATTATCTCATCAGTAAATATGTCATATTTTTCTTTTAATTTTTGTAAAATAATTTTTTTCCTATTGACACAACATAACTAAAATAGTACTTTTGATGACATGACATTTTATGACATCATCATTTATTGATGTCAACAACTATTGGTCACCTCAACAATTTTTAACAAGGATTAACTCCCCTTCCAAAAAAAATATTTCAATAACATTTTTAAAGGAAAACTTTTATAAAGAATAAAATAAAAAAATAAATTATAAAGAGCAAAAATGTATTTAAAACCTATCAATAGGAAATTAGATTTTTCTAGTAGTGAAAAACAAACAATTGTTATTTATAAGAAAAATTTTAATGTAAGATATTATTTTTAATTAAAAAGATTAAAATAGACGTACAAAAGGAATAAATTATTAGAATCGTATCAATAAAATCATAAAAAAATTAATAAAAAATATATCAAAAGAAAAAAAAATATTAACACTTACTGATTTAAGTGTCAATAATAGCTTAATTTTCTTCAAATAAAGTTTCATATTCAAATTGTATAAATAAAAAAAGTTGGTCAAAAAAATCCATTCAACTGTATTCAGATACAGAAAGTCTTGAATTATTTTTAAAAGAATGCCCATCCTAATTTAATTGGTGACTAGTGATGACATTTTTCTTTCAAGGAGTTTACCATTTCACCATATACTCTCCAGTTTTTCGGCTTCTCTCTTTACCCAATGTATCCTCTTTAGAAACGATTATGAAGACACTACACTACGAAAAAGATTGGATGATACAAAACAACTATTATTATCATTCAAACATTTTCTCATCACTTTCATTCTATCTTTCTTTTATCTTTTTATTTATTTTTTATCATATCATATTTTTATTTTTATTTTTTTCTATCTCTTTTCTTTTTACTCATACATCAGGAAAATAGAAATACGTTGATATTTTTCTATTACAAAAGAAAGACCTATATACGCAAGTCAAAGAGATGAAATTAATTCTTTGCTGCAACTGAAAAATAAGATGTACCTCTAAAATAAAATTTAAATTGTTCATTGAATTCCTATAATTAAAGTTAATATAATAATTTGTCTTTGAAGGAAGAAAAAAAACAAAAAAAGTTTTATTTAACTCGCGGGTGATGGTTGAATGATGTAGTCGCGAACGTGCAATGACGTGATGCATATTATTGTGATCGTTGAGTTTGCTGAAATTATTAATTATAAGTGATATTATTTTAAAAATTAATCCCCACACCAAAAAAAAAGAAGTTTTAGTTATTGTATTAAGCAAAATATTGTGTCTTAAATAAAAGAATGACTTAAAAGGAAATATAGTACTGTATCGCATGTTGACATCGATCGATGATCCATGAGCAGTGCATGTCAATTCTGAATAGTAAAAAGGTTGAGAGAAATGACAAACTCGTAGTTGTTGGAATGAAAGTGGGATGGCAGTGAATGTGCTATATGACGGTGCAACCACTACAGTAGAATGAATTGCGCCTAATCTTTTACTATTAACCAACATGCATGCGTACTGTGAATATGTCTTAGTTTTCAACCCAGAAAATAAAGAATCACTCTCTTCGTACTCCAATTGCTTTCTCAACTCGCCACATGCACATGCATGCCACACACACACACACCACCTTTTTCAACTTTCCTCATAATTGTTTTAGTTCAACTCATTCTACATGCAAAACCCGCGTTGCACATAAGATTGTACTTCGCAAAGTTTCAAACTTTGTTTTACTCAAATAAATTAGTTTAGGTATACTAGATTATTATAAGAAATTATTGTTTATTTTCATAAAATATTTTAATTAACTTATAATTTTTTAATTTTATTTTTATCTTTGTTAATTTATTCAAATTTTCTTTACAAAGTGGATAAAAATTTAAAATTATAAAAATAATTATTTTGTTTTACAATATTATTATTAAAATTTATTTAAATATTTTAAAATTGATTTTAAACAATTTAAGTTTATTTAATTAAATTTGTTTTTTGGTGAAAAAGAAAGAAATATATCGTAAAAACAAAAAACAAAACAACTACGACCATCTTTTTATAATTTAAAATCATCAAAAATTTATCATTTTTTATAATATAAATTTAATAATTATTATCCTAAATTTTAAGATGATAATTTATTAGAAATAAATATTCAAATACTATATGTATATATATGAATGAGCAGAAATCATTTTACTCTTAGACTAACCATGTATAGAATTACCCCACTTAATAACTTTTAGTATATATTAAATTTTAGCTATCCAACTTAAATTAAAACTTATTATTAAATAGATCGAGTCTACAAATTTTTATTAAATTTTAAAATTATTTGATAATAAAAAAATAATGTTAATTTAACATATAATATAATATAAGATTAGCTACCTTCAAAGTTTAAATTTATCTAAAACTTGGTGTGCATAATAATTAAGATAATATAAAAAAATATTTAGATTATATATATCCTATTTTTATATTATTTTATATGTATTAGTAACATATTAATTAATTACTAAATATTTTTAATTTAATCAACTATCTTATTAACTTTCAATTTTCAAACTCTTAACTCTTAGCTTCTAAATTATAAGCTTTTAAGCTACTTTTTGAGTTTTCAGTTATATAATCTAATTTTACACCGAACAAGTTGTACAATTGCCTTCAAGAATCAAGATATAGAACTGAGTAGTTTATTTATGTGCCCAATGGATGCATGCATGTTCGATACAATTGATAAAAATATATAAAAGGGTATATATGTGTACACACATTCTTACTTAGACATATAGTATCTTGCATCTAATCAGTTTTGGCCATTCTAAGTCTTATACACATGCATTCTAACTCTACCACTAATTATATAGAAATGTTAACGGAAATGTGTATCAAGCATTTTTTGAAATAATTTATCATTGTTTATAAGTACTATTTAACTTATTTTAGCAAGATTTCATATTCAATTTCATAAATAAATTTTTATAAAATAGAAAACATTGAAATTTAATTAAGCTATATTTGACTAAACATGAACTTTCATATAGGAGCAAGTTTTGAACCCCAAGAGTTGTTTTGTCATTAGTGTAGAATCTATGTTCGCAGCTAGCACGTGTAAGTAAGTATAAGCACACATGTATTTTGGCAAGCGATCTGGCATGAATTGCGCATATCTAAACATCACTGAAGAGGATATATAATTAAGGAGATTTCATCATCCATGCCAAGTAGAGATAAATGACAAAGGCACGTATCGATCACAACTCGACATTTACAACAAAAATAAAATAATAATAATAATAATAAATAATAATAATAAATATCTATCATAACATAACTTGTTTATTTCTTTCCTCTCTCTTTTTTTTATTACCAAATGATATTGTTTATTTCTGTTTTTATCTTTCTCGTCATTTCTTCCCTCTTTTTTTTTTTTTACTACCAAATAATATTGTTTATTTTATTTTTGTTTTTTTTTTGTTATTTCATCTCCACCAAACTGAACTTAAATAAATTCTGTCTTTATTCTTATTTGTTATTTCATCTCACTACTAGAAAATTTAAAATTTACTATCAAATAATTTTGTGATTAATTTTAAAATCAATAGTTATTTTGTAACTAATTTCTAGTAAAAATAATTAACTATAAAATTATTATAATATTAATGATAACATGAAATAAGTAACAAATTAGCTAAGAAGATAGTCTTAGTTAATTTTTAGTAAATTTTTAAACTTTGTTGTTATTTTCTAATTAATTTGTAGTAATAAGAAGTATAAATGAATATAACTTAAATTTAACTAGAAAAAATAATATTCTAATTAATTAATAATTAATTAATTAAATTTTAGTTAATAATTTAAATGATAATTAAAATTAATAACAAAATAAAAAATATTATAATATCTCTATCAAACTAGTGTTATGTGATGGGACATAACTACGGATAAAATTTCTTAAGGATTGATACAAAGATATATACCTTTAAATTGTAATATAAGTGAGTAATAGTTTATTTTTTAAATATATGATAAAAGTTCAATACAAATAGAATAACACATCTAATTAGTAAAGTGGTACATTATTTTTTTGCGAAAATTAATCCCATAACTTTTGATTGTAGAGATTCTTCAGGGTTAAGGATTAAAAAAAAATCCAAATTATGATATATATGCAGCAGTTTTGAGATATCGATATTTGAAATATAGTAAAGTGGGAAAATTGTGAGAAAACAATTGAAAAAGGTAAGCAAAAATATTGTTACAAGACACGTATATTCCAAGAATCTCTTTGGAAATTGCTTATGCCAGCAATGACAAGATGGTGTTGCCTGCTACTTTTGAAATGAGTTCCAACTTTCTTCGAAATTTGGTGACAGTTTCCTAATATTGTAATATTTGTTTGCATTATAATGAAAGACGACAAAGAGATAGGGGACTTTCCTTCCCTTGCTTACCTAACGAACCTACAGACACACGTACTTCCTTCCTCAAAGTACTTACTATTCACGTCCACTTTGTTCTTTCTTGAAAGAAGCTCTTGATTGACTAAATTAGTATACAACTACAACTGTATATTAATAAATTAAATGGGATTATTTTCAAACATTTTTTTGATTAAAATCGTATTGTTTTTAGTCACGTCACCTCAAAATTGTCGAGACACTTTATAATTTTAATATTACTTTACTTTTCTTTAATTTCATTTTTTTAAATTGACGTGCCGTCTGCATGCCAATTTTTTAAAATATATATATATAAATCAAATAATATCAGTGTAATTACTTTATTCAATAATTTTATATAAAATATAAATTTTAATAATAAAGAAGTAATCAAATGACATTTTAATATATTTTAAAATGTATATATTAGATTTATTTTGATAAATAAAATAAAGTATTAAATAATTTTAAATTAATATAAAAATATATATATGTGATATATATAAACGTAACTTTTAATTTAACAGTTGGATCGAAAAGATTCATATTCTATATAAATTAGTGAATGATGTAATAGTTGTTGTAACGGAGATTTAAAACTAATAAAATAGGTTTAATATATAATTTGATTCCTATACTAAAAAGTTACTAAATCGGTATTTATATGTGTAAACATTATTGAGTTAGTTTTTGTCATCGTGATGTTGTCTCTAACGATTTCACGTTGGCAGTTAACTCCTTTATTCATTCTTAATTTGATCTCTATATGTATAGTATATTTTTAATTTGGTTCCTATATACATATAGTGTATTATTAATTTAGTTCCTATATACATGCAGCGTATTCTTAATTTAGTTCTTATTATCATATTATGTTCAGAAGTAGTCTTGATCAATCCTAAGTAGATTGTTAATCTTTTATATGAAATTTCATCTTTATCATTGACTTTTAATAGTTTCTTCTTTATTGAACCTTTATTTAGCTACCATTGTTAGATTATTAAAAGTAAATTAATTTTTTGTAATTAAGAATCTCATGTTGTATGATTTTTTCATAATTTGAATAAACAAGAAGTTAAAATCTAGGTGTGATCTTCAATCTAATAGAAGGTTGACCAATTAAGACCTGGGCAAATGACTAAGCATACAAAGATCTAGGCGTGGTCTTCACTCTAATAGAAGGTCAACCAACTGAGACCTATGTAACCAACAAAGAAAAATATCTAAGTAAATACCTAAATGTAATTCTCACTTCAACTTCACTTTAACATAAGGTCAACCAACCAATTATATTGACAATATTGTCTTCATGTAGGTGTTTGAGTAAGCAGCTCACTCATGTTCATTTGTCCACTTTGTCTTTTAGATTCAAAGTCAAGAGGTTGTGGATTTTCTTGAGCTATTAGCTCGACCTCAAGTTCACATGAGCTTAGGTTGTACTTGATTAACTTAAGAAAAATATATTTAAATATACTTTTAGAATGTAGTTAGTTTAAGAAATATTATTGTTTCTAACTTTTAAGATAAAAAAAAATTCTTTATCAAATTTTAAAATGATATTTATTTAAAAATTATTTTAAATTAAAAAATAATAATTTTCAACCACACACGTACTTTTAATCAAATTGATCATACATGAGCCCATTTGAAACAACCCCGTTTATAAATGGTTGAGATTTAATTTAAAGAAAAACGTCAGAAATCTAGGTATATTAAACATTAAAAGAAAAATACTAATGATTTTTAGAGAAGAAAAATATGAAATTCTTATGTATTTTCTTTTGTTGAATAAAATATACATAAGAAAAAACACGATAACAGGTCTGTCATTAAATCTCCTTATTTTAAAAAACGGATACACATTCTAAATAGAGGAAACAAATAAAGAAACTTTCAGGAAAAGTTTTTTTAAGCTCTTAAACAAAAATTTAACCTAACAAAAATATGAAAATTACTTAAATTTGATGGCTAAACTTTAGGAATTGATTTCAATAACTTATCAGACAAGTATTAAAATGGACGTGCGGTCTGCATGCCAATTTTTCAAAATATATATATATAATATCAGTGTAATTACTTTATTCAATAATTTTATATAAAATATGAATTTTACTGATACAATTATTAAATAATAATTTTATATTATCTTGATCATTTATATTAAATTTTATTAAAATTGATCAATAATAAAGAGATAATCAAATAATATTTTAATATATTTTGAAATGCATATATTATGTTTATTTTGATAAATATAAATGAGATATTAAATAATTTTGAATTAATATAAAAATTTATATATGTAATATATGTAAACACAACTTTTAATTCAACAGTTGGATCGAAAATATTCATATTCTATATAAATTATTGAATGGTATAATAGTTGTTGTCATTGGGATTTAAAATAAATAAAATAGGTTTAACATATAATTTGATTCCTATACTAAAAAGTTATTAAATTGATATTTATATGTGTAAACATTACTGAGTCGGTTTTTGTCATTATGATGTTGTCTCTAACGATTTCACGTTGATTATTAACTCCTTTATTCATTCTTAATTTGATCTTTATATGTATAGCATATTCTTAATTTAGTTCTTGTATATATGTAGTGTATTCTTAATTTAGTTTCTATATATATGTATCGTATTCTTAATTTAGTCCTTATTGTCATATTATGTTCAGAAGTTGTCTTGATCAATTATAAGTGGATTGTTAATCTTTTACGTGAAATTTCATCTTTACCATTGACCTTTAATAGTTTCTTCTTTATTGAACTTTTATTTAGCTACCATTGTTAGATTATTGAAAGTAAATTAATTTTTTGTAATAAGGAATCTCATGTTGTATGATGTTTTTCATAATTTGAATAAACAAGAAGATAAGATATAGGTGTGATCTTCAATCTAATAGAAGGTTGACAAGACCTTGGTAAATGAATAAGCATACAAAGATCTAGACATGATTTTCACTCTAATAGAAGATCAACCAACTAAGATCTATGTAACCAACAAAGAAAAATATCTAAGTAAATACCTAAATGTGATTCTCACTTCAACCTTACTTTAACATAAGGTCAACCAACCAATTTTATCGACAATATCGTCATCCATCATGTGAGTGCTTTTGAGTAAGCAACCCACTCATGCTCATTTGTCCTCTTTGTCTTTTAGATTCGAAGCCAAGAGGTTGTAGATTTTCTTGAGCTATTAGCTCGACCTCAAGTTCACATGAGTTTAGATAATACTTGATTAACTTAAGAAAAATATATTTAAATATACTTTTAGATCATAATTAATTTAAGAAATACTATTGTTTCTAACTTTTGAGATAAAAAAAATTTTCTTTATCAATTTTAAAATGATATTTATTTAAAAATTATTTTAAATTAAAAAATAATAATTTTTAACCACACACGTACCTTTAATCAAATTGACCACACATGAGCTCACTTGAAACAACCCGTTTGTAAAAATTGTTGAGATTTAATTTAAAGAAGAACTTCAGAAATCCGGGTACACTAAATATCAAAAGAAAAATACTAATGATTTTTAGAGAAGAAAAATATGAAATTCTTATGTGCTTTTTTTTTTTTTTTGTTGATCATAAAAATAAAATATATATAAGAAAAAACACGATAACAGGTCTGTCATTAAATCTCCTTATTTTAAAAAACAGATACACATTCTAAATAGAGGAAACAAATAAAAAAAACTTTCAGGAAAAGTCTTTTTAAGCTCTTAAACAAACATTTAACCTAACAAAAATAAGAAAATTACTTAAATTTGATGGCTAAACTTTAGGAATTGATTTCAATAATTTATCCGACAAATATTAACATTGTATACAGATAAAATGCAACTCGTAAGAAGTAAATCAAATCTTTAAGGATAATTATATTAAATATTTGAAGAAATAATTTTATTGTCAATATTGAATAAAATTGTTTTCAATAAAAATTATATGTATTTACCAAAAAAAAGTATTAAATTGTAGTTCCATGGATTCAAATAGAGCCTCCCAGCTCCAGACGGGGTGTGCACAGCACAATAATATGGTAATATATACTTGTATAACAAACATCTCTTTCAAAATCTGCTGAGAACCAAGAAGGGCAAGACATCAACGTGATTAGCACTTGAAAAGAATTCCGTTTAATGTTAAGTCGGTTAAGAGTGAGCATCATAGGATTAGGAATGAATATATGCATGCTAGAGTTAGGAATTGGATATATGTATCCTGCACATGTATCATTATTGGTTAGTTACAAAGCTTAAATTCGAGGGAGCACTAGTATTCTACAAGTCACTGGGTATGTATAATTCATAATGAAGAAGCAAGCATGATATTTATTCTTTTTATTTCTTTTCCCTTGTTTTTTAAGGTTTTTCCAAGTAGCAAATTCTAAATGGCCGGATTCAGAGCAAGTCATGCTATCCAAAACATGAAGCCCGTAGAGGTGATTATGGGTTGGGTTGATAAGACTAAGCATCCTGACCCTATTTGACCTAAAAATTCTGAGTAGGGTTGAGTTAACGTGTGAGGTCAATTTGAAGATGGATGTAGCCGAAAGTAAACAATGGGGGGTAAAATACAAAAATATTTAATGTTTAATTATCATGAATCTTTCATTTTTTATATTTAATTTTTTTATTATCATATTATTATTAGTGTGAAATATTCATTGATTAATATCTGTCGTAAATTAGACTGAACTTATTTTTTTTTCACCTATAAATTTGAAACTTAAGATTTTATTTAAGAATTCCAAATCTATTTCCACTCTCATCAATGAAAATATTAATTTCCAGATCTAACTTTTAAGAACATATATCTATTTTCTTTCAATTTCTATAATTTTTAGCTTTTCTTATTTTTGTATTTTTTTTTCCTTTCTTTTTCATTTTATATTGTTTTATATATTTAAGTCATGGTCAAACTTGACTCAATTGAGATAAGATTGAATAACTCACAAATTTAACAAATTCCTTAGTTTTGACCATTTTTAATCGATTTTGATACGTGTTTGGATTTGCATACGTAGAATTGATTTTACGTGATTACATGAAATTGATTCTATGTAAATTAGTTTGTAGCAACATGATTTTTGTTAAGATAACAGATATTAGAAAATTGATTTTGAGAAACAATGTTGTTCGAAAACTTGCAAACAAAATGGATTATAATATCTTTCTATATTAATTAATACTTTGAAATTAAATAGCTAGGTTTGCAATGTCTATTAAATAAAATTAAATTGCTTGGTTTAAAAATTTAAAATATTTACATAATTATAGCTTATGAAATAAAATGCATAACCCTGATAAAATCTTACAAATTAAATTAGCATAACAATTAGATACAAAGTAACAAATAAAAAAAATACAAATAGAACGAATAATTTATAGTGCAAAACAACTTAATTTGACATATAAGTGAAATAGAAGGCTATTGTAAGTGAAATAGAACTCCACCTATTTGTGTCATTTTATCCGGCAATAACTCCATCCATCAAACGGGAATCAAAAGAACGTGCGTGAGGGAGTAGAGTTATTAAAATAGTTTGAGTTTGGTTTAAAATGAAAAGATAAAAGTGAGAAAATAACATTATCAAGAGAAAATCAATTTTGGTTGATGCAAAAGTTACTTCCATGAACATCAAATTGAACTTGTATTTCTTTTTGTGACTCTTGTTTTGGAATCTGCCTCCAAACATCTCTAGAATGTTAAAATTGCCTGTGTTATAATTAAAACTCATGTTTTCGAGTTTCAAACGTAAAACCAAATCCACCCTCAAAATTCTCTCAAATGACCCGACCAATCACAGGATGATTTCTTTCCCTAAAGTGTGATCTCATGGATTCTCATCACCTCTTCAGCCTTATGATTTTAACCAATACTCTTCCAAATTATATAGTAAAACATTGAAGTATATTCTTTACGAAATGCTAATGTAACATTTATACGGATACGTTGGTGGATTTTTCTTATTAATGTTATTTTTCTTATCAATGTTATTTTTCTTATCAATAGTATTTATACGGATATGAACCGGTAAAAATGGTCGACAATGGTGCATGCCAACTGCATACGCCCGAAATTTGATTTGATTTTTGTACAAAACATAATTATGTAATTGAGTAAACCCTCAAATTTACTTGCTCAGTAATATTCTATCTCTCTTAACCAGTTGTTAAAATAATGAAATTATATAAATAATAAGTATTAGAGATTATATTATATAGTTCTTTTAAATATTGAAAAATCTTTTAAATTAGTCTCTCCAAATTTAGTAAAATATATCAATTTATGGACTAAACAGATAAATTTTTAATATTTTAAAAGCTACTTATATAATTTTATTATTTTTAATATAACCCTTAATTTAATTTTAAGACGTGAAACTTAAAAGAATAAAGTAGACATCAATTGAGCAGTGATTTGCATAAGTTACAAAAAATTGCATACCTCAGGCTCAAATAGTAAACTGGTGCGATGAACTTTAGAACAGATTTGCAACAAATTGGATTCATAGTTTTCCAAAACAAGAGAATCAGCTTCAGATAAACGAAATTTGGTTTCACTTGTAACAACGATCATAATGATAATAATTACATCCATGCTTGTGAATGATTCTCCAAATTATCTGTATGTCATACTCAAAGCTGTGGTAGAAGGATAAAGTTCCAGAATGTGACTTTTTTCTCACATCAAACAACATATAGATTCCATAAAACACAGTCAAACTAAATTTAAATTACCTATGTATAAAGTTGAAGGATAAGCAGCAGCTAAGTGAGAGCAAGCAAAAGGGGCAAGAAATCAGAAATTGATTAGTGGTTTTACTCGTACACTGATATGAAAATTGATAATAACATAATTTGATTTCAATAACATCTCAAGATAATTAACAAGCTAGAGCTATCAAAAGTAAATAACATTACCATGTTACAAGTTCAGGATAAAAGTAATCCAGATTCCCATACATATTTTTTACCATCCTTGTGGATCAATGAGATACTTTTCTGTTTATACATATTATCGGGGTATATTGCTTTCAAAATCAACTCATACCTGCAAAAATATGGACTACAAACTTACCAAGTATCCGTCTGTTCTAAGTCAACAATTACATTTCAAAATTATCAAATATTTTTGGTACTTGGTAAGTATATTAGTATTTAGTTGGACACAGAAAATTGACCTGTACTCTGTCATCATGCTACCAATAGTCCCTACATGAACAAGTCCCATTACTAAAATGGTGAAAGCGATTTGCATCCCTAACAATTATGGACCTTCTCATAATAGCAGAAACCATCTTACTAAATGTGTGACAATCACCGCAGACCCTCAAATTTTTGGAGATCCTAATGGGTTCACCTTCAGGAATAGAAATTAGGCCAAATGCAATAGCCAACTTTTCACTATGTGTGTGCAACATTTCTTGCTTAACCTCCTCCTCAACATCTTGCAACACAAAATCTGTATCAGGTACATATCCAACCATCTCCAACTTCTTAATCAAACACGTCAACATTTCATAGATCTCCTTTGATTGAGGATGGGATCTGTCTCCAACACTGAACTGATAGGTTTTATTATCCACTTCAATCCATGTCCATCCAGGAACTTTTTTCAGCTTCCTTTGGGTCATCATATCCCTAAATTTTGCCACCTTTTCCCACTTACCAGCTTTTGCATAAATATTAGATAGTAACACATAGTGCCCTGGATTTTGTGGCTGTAGTTCAAGTAGAGAATTGGCTGCTTTTTCTGCCAGCTCCATGTTCCCATGAATTCTACATGCCCCAAGCAAAGCACTCCACAGCCTCTCATCTTTTTCAACAGTCATGGCCTCAATCAATCTTAAAGCCTCCTCTAGCCTCCCAGCGCGGCCAAGAAGATCAACCATGCAGGTATAATGTTTGACATCAGGTCTAACAGCATGTTCTTCCCACATCGAATCGAAAAACTGAAGACCCTCTTCAATCAGTCCTGCATGACTACAAGCATATAAGAGGGACACAAAGGTGACCCTATTCGGCAATATTGAACAACTCAACATCATGTGAAACAAATCAATGGCTTCCTTCCCCTTCCCATGATAACCATATGCAGCAATCATGGCACTCCATGAAATAACATTTTTTTCTTTCATCCTATCAAAAACCTCTCTTGCAGACTCAACACTCCCACACTTTGCATACATATCAATCATCGCAGTCCCCAATATCACATCCAAAGAGAAACCATTTCTCACAATGTATTCATTAACAAACCTAGTCCTGTGCATAGCCCCTAGTTTGGCACAGGCATTGACAACAGTCACCATAGCAACCTTATCAGGAACAACACCTTCTTCCCTCATTCGATCAAACAAGGCCAATGACTCATAGGCATTGCAATCAGCATAAACACCGATCATCACCGTCCAAGTCACTAGGTCCTTACTGAGCATTCTCTCAAACAATCTGTGAGCATCCTCAACCACCATGCACTTGGCATACATGTCCACAAGGGATGCGCAAACAAAATGATCCAAACTCAACCCGTGTTTCAAGACCACATCGTGGATCACGCGACCCATTTGAAGATCCTTTCTATCTCTACAAGTCCTTATCACAGAAGGCAAAGTGTAGTTATCAGGTGTAACACCACATCTCAGAACCTCCCTGAATGTGGCATAGCAACTTGTATGGTCTCCAACCTTGGCAAAACCACCAACCATGACACTCCAAGTTTTGGGGTCTCTAGTTGTCAATCCGTCAAACAGATAATATGCATCATCAATGGCCTTGTGTTGGGCATAGGTGTAAAGGAGCTTGTTTGCAACAACAAGGTCTTGGAATGTTCCGTTGACAACCACATGGGCATGAACTTGTCTAATATGGATAACGTTTCTGCATCTCAACAACAGATCAACACAAGACTCGGCTCCCATTGAGTAATGTTGATTTTACGGGTTTATTTTTTCCTTGGTACCAAGTAAACAAAAGCATCACCAACTGAAAGGTTGGAAGTGACTGTGTCAAAGGAGCTTCCAAGTTAGTAACTGATTACGAGTGTAATGTTCTAAGTCCCTTCACAAATATATAACTTACTTAGGGTGTAAGCAGTACAAGTTAAGTTGACGTTGGATTTGATATATATATATATATATTTTTTTTTTTTTTAAGCAACTAAATCTAACATTAATTAGATTGAGCAGCGAAATCAATTAAATAAAATAATAATATGTTTTTAAAAATTAAAAAATATAAAAAAATAAAATATTTAATTAATTAAATTATTTAAAATTAAGATATTTAAATATGAAAAAACATGTATAACCATAATCATATAAAATCATATCACAATTCAAGTAAGAGTGTATATTATGCAATAAATACTTACAAACTTCAACATATGTATCAATTAAAATATAAATTCAATTATCTAAATATAATATTACCAATGAATAATTATAATTTTATTAGTAATATTATAAGATAATTTAGTTGGTTGAGTTCAATTAAAATGACTCATAAATATACTAATTCAACTCAAGCACATATAAAATTAGGCATGTTATATAAGACTCCAACGTATGTTTGACTTAAAATATAAGTCTAATGGTTCAAATTCAACTCTATCAATGAATAATTATAATTTTATTAATAATATTATAAGATAATTGAGTTGAATGAGTTGACTGGACTCGGAACTCACTAATCCAGCACTCAACCCAATTATAATTGGATTAATCAAAATGAATCCAAATTAACCTAATGACTCAACCTAGCCTGCTAAAATGTGGGGTTAGATTAGGTTGATCGGATTCGCAAGTCTTTTGAAACCTATTTACACCTCTTTTACAAGTATAGGATTCTCCAAAATACATATTTTTTCATTGTTATCACAGTATTAAGCATTGGTTAAATTAATCCCTCATCACTTATTTATAGACCAATCTCTATAAAACAATGTTCTTACACCAAATTAATATTATATTTTTGTCTCTGTCACTTTGGCCTATTAAAAGAGTTCAACGAAGAGTTGTCTTATTCATTTAACTTATACAATAACTTTCTTGATGTTGTACCAACAATGGTATGTAATTACATGATAGTATAAAATATTTTATAATATAAGTAGATGATAACCATTAAACACTTTTTTATATAAAATAATTTGTTGATAAATTTTGATTTTCTTATAATAAAATATGGTTTTAAATTTTAAAAATTTTAATTAATTGATTAATCAGTTATATTTGATTAATACAATTATTGAAATACCCATGAGTAAAACAACACAAATTAATCATAACCAACATGCTTAAAAGAAATAATTATTTTCTATACATAAAGATAAAAATGTTACATCGAAATATTGCTGAAAATTAAGTAAACCAACTTGAAATGACTGGAAAACAATTGCTTCTCTCGATTGTTAACATAGGTGAAAATAAGTCAAACTACCTATTAGAACTTGTTTGATGATCAAAATTGATAAAAAAAATGAGAGTAGGGTATAATAATAACATTATATGATAAGAGTATAATAAGTTTTAATCCTAATGATCGGTATACACTAAATAATAATAAGATAAGATTATAAATTAGGTTCAAATGACAAAATTATTGTTTTGTTAAAATTACGTATAATTTTCTAAAAGATAATACTTAATTTTTCATATTATAAAATTTCAAATAAATTATACAAAAATATTATTTTATTTATGCATTTACTTTTCTACAATTATAAAAAATTATACAATTATTTTAAAATTATCATTTTTACAATTATAAAAAATTATATAATTATTTTAAAATTATAATTGTTATTGAAATATATTTTAAAAAATATTTTTTTAATAATTATTTAATTTTAATATTTTAATTGATAATATACTTTAAAAATATTATTCTGCATACAAATTAGTGAGTGAGTATGTGTGCATGCGTGTGTGTTATATATTATGGTTATTATATATTTCGTTATAATATACTTTAAAATTTATTATATATTTGTTATAATATACTTTAAAATTATTTATATGATAATTATTTAATTTTTAAAATTTTAATTAATAATATATTTTAAATTTAGATGTGAAAATTATTATAAATATATCTAAGATAATAATCTAAATACAAATTTTATAATATATATATATATATATATATTACTATATATATTACATTTGTTATAAATTTTGTTATTATATATATATATTATAAATTAATATATATTAATATATTTTTATTTTATATATATTATACATGATAATATTTATATATTTTATTATATTTTATAATATATTATATATTGTATATTATATTATATGCGGAGAAGGAGAGAGAAAGATTTGTATCCTATTTTCTTATATATTATACATGTATAAAACCTAGTCTAGCCTATTTATTAAAAATCTAATACTTAGATATTTTTAAAAAATCTTTTTGAAATAAAAAGATCTGATTCTAATTATTTTTGTTTATTTATACTTGATGGATGAAATTTTTCAGCGTGAAATGTTAATGATAAAAAGGTTCCCTGAAACAAATGGCTATTCCATTTCTTTCAAACAAGAATTATACGTACTTGTTTCAAGTTTTAGCAACTAATTTCTTGAAAACATACTTTGTTCCTATTTTTGTCCGATAATGGATGGAAATAACTTTGTAGCTTAACTTTTGGATTCTGTGCTTGTTTGAAGTTGGCTTGTCACCTAGTGCTCTTTCAACTTAATTTTATGCCCATCTTTCTTATGAACCGATACTGATTAGGAAGAATCTTATTGGTGCTCTTCTTTTTCTTTCACCTAGTGCTATTTTTTTCTATTTTTCTCCCGCACAATTTGCCATGAAATTGGAATGATACTCTCTTCCTCTTTATGTGGATTAACCAATGACAATATAAAGCAAGCTACTCCCAAAGACAAAAAAAAAAATAGGGAACTTCCTGCTTCTACTATGAGAGTTTAGGTTTAGGGTTTTGATTCTAGTCAATTGATGTTGAGAATTTTGATCAAAAATTCCTTGAAGTATGAAATTATTTAAGGTCTAGTTTTAACTAAGAAAAGAGAATTGGGAGTCAAAGACTAACTAATTACTTTGGTCATCCTTTCTACGATGTTTCTGCATCCGAATTAATTAGTAAAAACTAAATATAAAGTAATAAATTTTCATAAGTTGAAGAAAATATTAAAGACATCAATTATTAGTAGAAGAAGGAAACAATATGTCATGTTAATCATTCAATTATCAATGTTTTTTTTCTTACAACAAGGATGATTGAAGTGATTATACAAGAAAATTAATTCAAAAGTGAGAATAAAATAAAATGACTCTCTCTTTTTATAGTGGTAATATAAAACAAAAAGTTATGAGAGCAATAAATATTCTAAAATAGTAGTATCTTGTAAAAAAGGATAACACGTGAAAATAGTAGTACTCAATAAAAAGAAACATGTGAAAGGAAAGATTATAATAAAAAAAATAATTAGTATGCATACATTTGTGGTACCAAACCATTATTTTTGTCACCTTAAATTTACGTCCACATAAGAGAGTCGACTAAAGTCAATATGTAATACTAAAGATGCATAGATAAATACATGACCCTAATGTTATTGCAAAGGTAAACATATTTATTATTATTATATTTTTTTTTGGAGGGAATTTGGTAACTTTTTTTTTCCCACATATTTTTCCCAACTAACCATGACATGGATTTGTGATTGCTGACTTGAAAACTTTTTTGGTATGTTATGAGAATTAAACACAAGTACTTTTAGTAGATAAATTGTTCCTAATTGTGTAAACTACTTTGTCAACCCATTATTCTTCCATGTGAAGTTCATATCAAGTATTGACATTCATGAATATTTATTCACCAAACAAAACTACTGAATTATTCACCAAACAAAACTACTGAATTATGAAAATCATCTTTCACTACTTCGAACTTTAACATTAATAATATTGTAAAACAACTTCATTTTATTAATTTATTAAATTAGGATTATGGATTAAGTGTAGACTTATAAATAATAATTACATAGAAGATTGAATAATCCATCAATCATTCAATTAGTCGAACACAAGATATTTTTATATTTATTTATTTATATAAAATACATGTACTTTTCACAAAAGATATTTATTTTAACTTTCACTTATATATTTTATAGCTTCTTACATATCTTTGTCTATTTTTTATTACTTTTATATCCTTACTTTCCCTTATTATTTAATAATTTAAAATTTAATCAATTTTCAATCCAAACACTTTTTTTCTAAAATAGATTAGAAATCCAAAATTAAGAAACATCATCTATTCATCTTAGCATATCATTTGAATAATGGGAGTCAAAAGTGTGAATTATTCACTTATTCAAAATCAAGTAAATAAAAAATATAAAAATAGAGTATATTTTTTTATTTATTGAAATTAAATAATATATCAAAAGATTTACCATACTTATACACTTCACTTAATCAAATAAACTCTCTCAAATTATAAATAACTAATAGATAAAATTAGAATTGAAAGTTATATAATTAATAATATCTTATTTGATTCGGTCTAATTTCTAGAAATTATTAAATTAAAAAATGTTTATTTAAAATAAAACTACTCTTTTTTTTAAATTTACCTATTATAAGAATTTTGAAAGAAAAAAAAAACTATTACATTTTCCAATATTCATTCAAGAAATGTGTGAGAATGTGATATATTAATGGACATGTACAATGAAAAATTGTACCCTCAATCAATTAGAATTTATTACTAATTTATAACTTTTAAAATAATTATTATAAAATTAATCAATCTTTTTATACATGACAGGTGAATATCATTATATACTTTTATTATTAATCATGTCTTCGTATAAGAAAAATGTCCTTGGACTAACGAGAGTAGGAGTAACTAGTAACAGTAATTACTAACGAGGATATACAAGAGTATGTTTGTTTAAGAAATGAAGTGGAAGAAAAAAAATTAAAAATAGAATAATTTATTAATTGTTTAAAAAAAATAAAAAATCTTAATTAATTATATAGAAATATATATATATATATATTAATAAATTACAATAATAAAATGTAAATATATTATTCATCTCTTAAATTTAAGTCAATTTTAATTTTTTTAATTTTCACATTTTAAATATTATTTTAATATTTTACATATATATGTTTTTAGAAGCGTTTTCTACATTGAAAAAATTCTCATTTATCTTCTCAATAACGAAATAAATCATTATATTAGTAGACTTATATATTATTTATCATGTAAAAAAAATTCTTTCAATAAAATCACATCATGAAAATAAAAATAATTTTTTAAATATAAAATTAAAAAATTAAATTTAAGATATTAAAATTAAAATTAAAATTAAAGAGAAATATCAACCTAATAATAATAACATAAATATTTTAAATAAAAAATGACATAAATAACAATATTTTTATGTGACACGACTCTAATCTGTTGACCGTCCAGTTTAAAAAGAAGAAATAGAATGAGTCCCTCATTTATTGGTTTGGTTCCTAAGTGGAGCACAAGTTTCAAAACTAACAGAGTAGAGTAGATGGAGCCTTCTCACTTTTCCTTGGTTTTGTCATCCTTCCTTCCCTTTTCAATAAAAGCATTAATTCATGGGAAAATAAGAAATACAAATTGAATGAAATGATCGTGTATATCCTATGTACAATGTTAGGCCTTTTATATACCGACAATTACTCGTGGTTCAAACTATGCAAGTTTACTCGTTCATGAGATGATGAGTTAGAGAAACTATACCCACTTTCTTATTAACTATAGTATTTTATTACATAATACATTTTTTTATATAATTATAATTTATAATAAATAAATATTTTAATATATAAATTATATTATAATTCAAATTCATAATAAATAAATAAAAATTATTATATAAAGTATAGTTTAGATTTAAAATAAATAATTTAAATTGTAATATAAAACTATTATTTCTCTGTAGACATTTTAAAAAAATTTTAATGTTTAATTTTAAAATAGAGAAAAAATATATGATAGAACAAAAGAGATAAATAATTAAAAATATTAAATATATAAATTAAATAAAAAATAATTATAAAGAAATAAAAAAATAATTAATTAGGAATACAAGAGCACGATGTGAAAAATATAATTAAAAGAAAGAATAAAGAGAATATAAAAATATTTAATTAAAAATAAATTTATTATAATTTATAATATAGAAATAGATTTATATTAATGATATGATATACATATATAGAGACGTATATTATGATAATGATCTTCTTGTGTGAGAATAAGAACAATCCATCTCAATTTTTAAATATAAATAAAAAATTAAGATTAAGATACTTGCTTAGAAATTCACTTAGTGATAATACTATTGCCATTGGTGTTGTTAGCACTATCAATAATGATGATGAGAGTGATAATAATGAGAATGAGAGTAATAACAATGAGGATGATGACAATGTCGACAGCGCTAAACATATATCACTACTATCGACTCCACCATTAGTAGTGACGATGACAACAGTAATAATGGTGTTAAAGCCTCACTTTCATCATCGTTGTTGGTGTTCAGATTGATATGATAATAATGACAACAATAACGGTATGATCATATTATTCTCATGTATTATGGTCCCACATGTATCTATATATATAATAATAACAAAGTATTTTTTATTCTTCCCCGTTGATAGGGATATTTGATTGGCACATGGCATTCAATAGAATCAATACTAACAACTAACCTTCTACTTTATAAATTGCCCGCATGTGCATGCATCCAATATAACAGAAACGGCCGGATGCAGTTCTAATCACAAGCTAATAGAATAAAAACAATCCCCATAGAAGATATTTTAAGTCAGAAATCTCTGACTCAAATTCTATATAAAAAAAAATTGGGTGAGAGATGAATTAGTGTCCCAACAGGATTATTTCTTAGAGAAGGAAATTTGTGAATAAGTTAATAAATTATTTTAGTTTGCATCAAAGATATTTTTTTAACATCATTAAAGACTAATTTCTTTTTATGTGTATAGATCGTGGAAGTGAATTTTGTTTTTTTTAATAAAGATTTTCTATTTATGCAAAAAAAAATTCAAATATATTACAATACACTTAAAAAATACTATGTTAGACATAATTTTCAAATTAATAGTTAGTCACTTTAAATATAACCATGAAATCTGTTGGGCCTTGTGCATCACTGTTTATAAATGAAAATTGCTATCAAAATTTTTTTTAACATATTTTTTATATTACATGAAATGTATTAAAAATTATATAATTTTTTATTTTTTACTTCCTATTTAATGAGATTTATTCATAATTTTATATCTTTTAATAAATTTTAACTAATTATAAATAATATATTAAAAAATATGTTGATAAATTTTCTTAAAAAATGTTCTACTACTGCCCAATATACGCAGTTCAAAGGTCAAATATTTTACCTTAAAAAGCTAGGAAACCCGCGTGGAATTTAATGCAGAAGATGATACATTGCACCTACTGTAAGTATGGCCTCCAATTCTGAAGTAAATATGAAGCACATGGATTCTTAGCTGATCTTTCGTGTTTAGACATTAGTGAAGAAGATACGATTGAGATAATGAAGTATGGGAGTTTATGGTCCAACAGCAGATCCACAAATAACGAATTGCCACATTTTATCAAAGACGAGGTTATTGAAAACTCCAACAAATATTCTATTTTACAAGTGTATCAATTATAATAATAATAAAATGATAAGTATAAATATTATTCTCACAAAGACAGTTTTAATTCTCACCATTTATTGCTATTTTAATGAACAATGAGTAATGTAATCAATGATTCAACAACTAAAAAATATTAAACTAAATTACCAATTATCTATTTGTTTTTACGCTTTTCTAATTAAATGATGAAGAATGATATGAGGATGATTAGAGTTCAAATTAAATTTACATGGTCATTTTTTATAATTACATCCAAATCAATACAACTTTATTAATGAGATTTGAAGTTTGAATTAGATAAATTAGGCTAAGTTCAATTTATTAGCTCGATCATCGCCCTTCTAATTAATACAATCACTTAGATGGAACTATAGTTAAGCATGCATTAAGTTGAGAAACTTATAAGAAAGAAGTTATATCTCTAAGCTCATTTTAAAACAAGATAATTCATCTCAATTTTAGTTGCATTTACAATTTCTCAAATTATATAAACACATCTTGCATTTACAATTTACATTCAACGCTTAGCACTGAGAATTATTACCACGTAAGCATTGGGATTAGGTTATACACCATATATCTACACTGCAATCCTTCCAACACTAATGAGACATTTCCAGCACTGACAAATAAGGGTGCTCTCAGTCTTGCAGTGCTTCAGACAACACTTTTCCTCTTTGAAGCTAGCACTTCCATTGCTAGCAAGATGGACCTTTTTGCTTGATAGTGCTTTGGCCAGTGCTTCTTCCATTTCCATGCACTTAAAAGTGTTGAAATCTGAAAATTTAGGTTGTCTAATGAAGTTGTGGCGTTGACTCGTTGAGCTACTCTAGTGTTTTAAACTTTTAAGCATTAAGATAACAAAAATTTCTAGATTTATTTTTTCTCTGGAAAAATTAACTAAAGATTGACACTTATATATATGTGTGCGTGGATCTAGGCACTGAACAAAATTTATATAATTTTTTTATCAAAATTTTAATTGTTTCAAGTATTTGGAGGAATATCTTTGTTACACATAGTAATTATATCCAATATTTTAGCGTACACATTATTGTCTTTCATGAATAATATTTGTGTCTCATAAAAAAAATAGTTATACCGAGAATTACTTATGGAATAATTTTACTGTCACCTTTATTATATTTGGTCTTTTTTACAAAAAATATTTTTGAAATTAGTTCTTATTCTTTTTATAAGATTTTCTCAAAAATTGTCAACTACATTAATTTTTTTTTTAAAAAATACCCTTGAGTAAAAATGTATGAATTAGTTAAATTAAAAGAAATAGAAAATGAAATCTCTATAATTTAAAAGTAATTTAAAAAACTATACAATTATTAAAAAATTAATATCATTAATTAAATTGATTAAATTTCTTATTTCTATAAAGTAATTAATAGGATCGTATATATACCTTACAATAAATGCAGAAGCAGAAAAATGCAGAAGCAGCAATAGGACTGTACATTTGGAGTTGGAAAGACGCAGAGCCAGGCAAGCAAAAGAACAGTTTATTTCGGCGAATATAAAAACATAAAATAATAGTATATACAAAATTAGGTCAAGTAGTGAATATGATTGGTTTCCTTTCCATGTAGCGTTGCTATATATATATATAATTAAGGGGACAAAATTATATATACCTAGATGGCATTTAGGTGCTTAAGTTAAAAATAAAAAAGATATTAAATTAAGTTTATAAAAATGACTTATGAACTTTATATAAATCTTTTCACTTATTAAATAAAAAGTTTAAGATGAATGAAAGATACTATTATTATATGATTAGTTTTTATTAAATAAGTGGTTCAATACTATATAATTTGTTATCAAAATATGTCTTTAATTTAATAAAATTATAACTAACCGGAGCTAATACATCTGATTGAATTTTCTGTTTACATTAGTTATTATTATTTGAGTTAGATTTTTCTATTAGTCAATGATATTTAAATATATAAATTTTTGTTAAAGTTGATGATATTTCTTACTTTAGAAAGCGACAAACGTTCTCCTAATCTAAATTTTTTAACAAAATTATATATGCTAAAAAAATTAACGTTAAGTAGTTAGTAGACCTTTTTATATGTGGTGTAAACATTTTAGCCCAAAAGTTATAACTAAGTGAACCATTCATTCAAGTTGGCACACTGGGGTCGTCAATCAACTTGACTTACTTTTTGGTGAGCTATATCAATTCAACTTGACCCATTGCATATTGATAAGTCATACAAGTTGATTTATTTAAAATTAAAAAAAAATAATACAATATATAAATAAAAGATAAAAAAAACTTGAGATGATGAAAATTTTGAGGCCTAAATAAAGATCAAAATATCAATAAATTTATTATATTATGTCACATAATATATATATATATATATATATATTAATAATTTGAAAAGTCATATTCACATTGTTTATGTATTACTGTCCTTTGCTACGACTAGAGTAAAATTAAATAATTGAATTTATATATTACTTACTTTAATTACTTAATGAGTTAATGTCATAATTTATATAAAAAAAAATCTACAACTCTATAAACCAATCTAGTCTACTATGGATTCAACTCAAATAAGTGGTGAATTAAGTGAATTGGGTACATTTAACCCATAGTCTAAATCAGTTAATTTTTATCCACTCAACCCAATTCTAACATGTGTTAAGCTAAATTGGCTCATAAAACATGACTTTTATTTACAAATATATAGAAAGTAAATGAATTTTTTAATTTACATAATTATTGTATGCTAATTGTAAGTATTTTAATACAAGTAGTGGTATCACCTTCTTTATTTATCACAATTTCAATAAACGAATTTGCTTACTTTAAAAGGAAGGTGTATTTTATGAAAATGAAAGTTATAATTAAAATATCATCATTAATTTGATAAATATATATCATTTATTTATTAAAAATTCAATAACTCTATTTTAATCCAAAAATTAAAAACAGTTATATTATTTTTAGCAAATATTTTACAATATATTTTATAACTCAACTTTTATCTCTTTTTTCTTTTATAATCTCATTATATTTTATAATTCTCTTTTTTTCTGTTGGACGAAAAAAAAATTATACAAATAAATATTCTCTTAACATAATATTCAGTTAAAAGAAAATAAAAAATAAAGAGAACATTGTTACAAACTTTTCTTATTTAATTTAAAATTTAAAAGGAAATAAGAGGAAAATAAAATATATTTTCACTCAATTTTAACCCACGACTTGATGGACCGCTCAGCAGTCGGTACGCCTGGGTTGCAGAACTGCCCATGTTCTCCTCTCTGCGATTGGACTTCCATCTTTCCTTTTCGTGCATTTCGTGTTCCAAAACAACTCTCCCTAGTTTTTAATGATATTGTTTACTTCTTCTTCTTCTCTTTTTTTTAAGTCTCATTTATCGTAATTTGAAATTCTATTTCTTGTTTTCAAAATTGAAATTAAAGAAGGCGCATATGAAATTCAAAATCCTCGAATTCCAACCAAAATCAGGAAATAAACTTATTTCACGATCAATTCGTGTCATTTTGTGAAAGTTAGAATACTTTGACACGTTAATCATGTTAAAGCTAGAAGAAAGCGACTCACTCCCATAAAAAGAAATAAAGAATTAAGAAAAATAAATAATTTATTGGACTATTAAAAATTTATCAATTAATTAGATAGAAAGAGAATATGAAATAAAAAATTTAAAATATTATACAATTATTTTAAAAAAGTAATATTATTAATTAAAATTTTAAATTCTATTAAGTAATAAAAAGGTCTTATATATATATTTAGCAAATGCATCAGCTAGATGTAGAACGGGCAATAGAAGTGTACAGTTCGGCGTTGGAAAGCAGCAGATGCAGAACCAGAAAAGGAACAGTTCATTTCTGTAAAATGAAAACATAAGAAATAGTGCATCAGTGAATATATTTGCCAGGTAGCTAGATTGTGACGGGAAAATGTTGAAAGTACATCATTTTTGAGATGTATAAATAAATAAATAATTTGATATAATGATTTTTTATTCGACTAATTTATAAGTTTTACTTGGGCAACACTTTTTATCCGAAAATTCATTTGCTCTCTAAAAGAAAAGTAAAAGCACATCGTAGATTTTTTTTTAATATTTTATAACAATTGTCTTAAAATTATTAGAAAATGTACTATATGAAAAAACCAGGTAAACATTACTAAACTTAATAAATGAGATAATCATCCATGTCACCAACTCAATAAAACGAAAATAAATAAATAAATAAATAAATAAAAATATATATATATATATATATATATATATATATATATATATATATAAATAAAAGAGATGGAGTCTAATTAATATAAAAAATAAAAGATATAAAAAAATCAAATAATAATTTTTATGAAATTTAGTATTTTATTCAAAAGATAAATTCATTTAAAAAATATATATATCTTGTTATATTTAATTTAAAAATATGTTTGCGTGTTTGTATGAACGATGATTATAGTGGCTATGATAATAACGGCTATGATAATAACAACAATCGTGAAAATAACCAAGTGGTGATGACTGTAATAATGGTAACAACGACGATGGTGATTATGAAAGTGACAATGGTAATGACTATAATAACGATGATAATTGTATTAACGATTATAATTATTAAAGACAGTGATAATGTATTTTTTAAATTAAAAATTAAATTTACAATTTTTTTGTTTTAAAGAATATAAAACTATTTTAAAATTAATAAAATAATAATAATTTCAGTTAAAAAATTGCATTTGAAAATCAGAAACTAAAAACTTGCTACCGTCATAAACTGGTACTTAGTTTTAATTGCTTGATTTTTACTCACACATTTAAAAAATAACAATTTTAATCTTTATAGTTTTAATTGTTCATTTTAATGCTTATATTTTAAAAAATGAAAAATTATAGTTCATATATAATTAATTTGATTAATAAAAAATTAAATAATTAATATCACATTATATATTTATATATCATAAATTGTCAAAATTTTAAAAAATTATCATGTCATAATATCCATTAAAAATTGAATAATAAATTAATAGTAAGACTAAAATAATCTATTTTGATCAAAATAAAATAATTAAAATTATGAAGACTAAAACTACTCTTTTTAAAGGTGTAAAACAAAATCAAATAATTAAAATTACGATATTAATATAATATTAATAAAAGAAAATACTTTTCAAACAATGATAACTGATTAATTTTTATTTTAATGATATGTAAAAGAGCGAATTCCCATTTTAGTTCATGATATTATAGTAGTTTATTAAACTGATCCATAATTAATACTCAAATAGTATATTATTATTATTCAATTTAGTTTATAAAATTATAATCGACGATGAAATTGTTAAAATGATAATTGAAATTGTAATTATTTATTAATTTAATATTTAAAATATAATAATAGATCAAATTATTTTTTAAAATTAAAAAAGATTAATATATTTTTATCTCGTATTTTTAAAATTTTATAATTTTTTTTACGTTTTGACTGCTATACTTATAATTTTACGAATTTTATATAAAAATAATAATTTTAAAAATTAATTTAACTCATTTAAGATAAAAGATTCGTATAATTATTTTTTATTTTAGAGACTAATTAATCAATTATTATAATTTAATAATAATATTAAATATTAAATTAATAAATAATTATGCTTAAAAAATTTTATTTATTTAAAAAAATAATTTAATAAATCATTACAGGGAGTAAATAATTTATTGGTATTAAAATAAATTATATATAATTTAGTAGCTTCATTTATTAAAACAAAACATATATCCATCCCTGTCCCCATCCCTTGACTTGAAGGCATCATTATAAATACTCGATTCGATTTTTCATTTACTCATCCCAACACAACAGAGAGATCAGAACCGGGACCGCCTTCCAAAATCATCCATCATTACACCTCCTTAATACCCCTCCGACACATGGTTGAGCCAAAGGCCCGAACCGTCGGCGACACCGAGCGCAGCTGGTGTAGGGCGGTTCGTGGCGGCACCGGCATCGCCGTCCTCGCCCTCCGAACCTCCAAACCCCCCGACATTCCCCGCCTCCAGACCTCCCTCCACACGCTCCAAGCCTCCCACCCGATCCTCAGGTCCCGACTCCACTCCAACGCCACCGCATTCTCCTTCCTCACCTCCCCCACTCCCTTCCTCAAAATCGCCTCCCACTCCCTCCCCGCTAACGTCACCGACCCCCTCAGCCAGATCCTGGAACTCGAGCTCAACCGCAACACGTGGCACGAATCCAGCGGCGACGACGTGGTCTTCGCCAGCGTGTACACGGTGCGCGGCGAGAGTAGCTGGGTGGTGGCGCTGCGGCTCCACGTGTCGGCGTGCGACCGTACTACCGCGGTGCTGCTGCTGAGGGAGTTGCTCGTGCTCATGGACGAAGAGGGTCACGGCGCGGGTGCGGAGAATAATAATAACAAAGACGCAGCTAGTTTCGCCATCGAGGATCTCGTGCCACGTGGCAAGGGTAAGAAGGCCGTGTGGACGCGCGGTCTCGATATGCTTGCGTACTCGCTCAACTCGCTCAGGCTCACCAATTTGAATTTCGTTGACACCAAAACTGCCAGGTTTTCTCAAGTCGTCAGGTTGCAACTCAACCCAAATGACACCAAGGGAGTTCTCGCAGTAAGCTCAACATTATCCCATCTGTTTCGTAATATAATTTTGACAAATAATATAATTTTAGCAAATTGTACAACAAGTTTTATAATTAGAAGAAAAAAGAAAAATTAAAATATAATAAATGATATGATCCAGAAAAATAAAAATATAAAATAATATTTTACGAATGATTATAATTGTATTAATTTTTATTTTTGATTTATTAATCAATATCTTTTTACCTTAAATTTGTGATAGCGGGATAATAGGTATACAAGACTAATGATGGGATGATGAGACTAAATGATCATACCTGGCGGATTACGTTCTCTATACAGTGTTCTATTAATATATTCTTCATGAAATAAAGAAAACGAGAATGTGAAAAAAAATGATACTTCTAAGGAATAATAACTTTTCAAGGATTTCAAAGTACTAAAAGGTAACTCTCTCAAGTCAGTCAATTAGATCTTTACTTAAATGCGCATCCAACGTAACAACGCACTGGTGATATGAATCTGTGCTTAATTTATTTTGGTGAAAAAGGGTGAATTAAAGCCATCATGCATGACTACTTTAGCGAGTTGTGAATGAGAGAGCTTGGAAGTTCCAGTAACAGACGATGTGAACTTTTCAGGGTTGTAAATGTAGTGGGATTAAACTATGCGGGGCACTGGTTGCTGCGGGATTGATGGCTGCCCATTGCTCAAAACGAAGCTGCAGGAAGTATGGGGTTGTCACCCTCACTGATTGCCGATCCAGTCTTGAATCACCTCTTTCTGACAATTTTGGTAACTTTTTCTGTATTCTACTTCTGCTTTCTCATTAAATTTTTTACTTTCCTTTTACTAAACCAAATATTTTTCAATTCATCCCATCAACATATGCTCATAAATTTCTTTCTTATTTATCTACTTTGGAGATATTTTGTGAATCGTAAATATATATATATATATAGAGTGTATAACCTAATTATTACTTTGTACAACCAAATTAGTTGTTAGCTAGTAGCTTAGTACAAGTACAACGTAATGACTTCCTAGTACTAAGTTTCACCAAGAAATATGGCAATCTAGATTCTAGAAGCCGACAAATGAAGAGGTCCCATCCTAAGAAATATCTTTTTCTTGGTGCGAATCCCAAGAAATATTTGAATTGTATGTGATGTTGCACATAAGTAATTTATTTGTTACATTTTTTATTTTTTATTTCATATATACATAAATTAAATAGTTTAAATGTTTAATTATTATATATTATCACATAAAAAATTATACTACCAATTAATAAATTTTTTATTAAGTATAATTTTTATTAAATTAAAATTAATAAATAATGTAAAAAATTTATATTATCAATACATATTTATTTATTATGTTAAAATACAGTCGAAATTTAAGAAGATAATTTCCTGTGTTGTATTTTAATTTTATTAATATTTTTTTTTGAAAATGGTTTTTTGACATCATGAATTTATATAAGTAAAAAAACGACCGGTCTTCGCAAGAATTAATTGTGATGTTGATATAACATCATTTAAATTTTGATTCCTGTGAGAAGAACGTCTATCCTTTCAACAACCATTGCCTGGCCTTTATCTGAACCAAAAAACAGAAATACAAGACCATTAATGAGATGATTCTGATTGAGAGCGGACCGGTGACAAGTGACAATGACAAAATTGAATTACAGTATTATCATAAGTATTTTTTGTATTATTATTTTTAATTAAAATTAAAACTGTATCCTGATAATCTGTATTTTGAATATTAATATTAAATTTTGACATAAATTAATAAAATAAAATTTTAATTTTAATTAAAAACAACATAAAAATACCTTTAATGTTATTTTTCGTTTTTCTATAATGAAATGATTCACCACATATTGTTAGGGGTGCGCATCAGTTAAATTTGTTCAAATCTAGATGGTTGATGTCAAATAAATCAATATTAATCGGTCTGTGATAGATTAGATTTTTAAAAAAACAAATTTAGAAGATGTTTGTTAATCATTTGTGTTGGATTAGATCTTTTGAAAAATAAATTGGCAACGTGAATCGAATTAGATTATATTTGGATAAGCTCGAGTCGAGTCATCTAATAAAATAGAAAATAGAAAATTAGAACTTACAAGTAAATAATATTAAAAAATAGAATTATACAATATAAAATTATAAAAATGAATTTTTAAAATTTATAAGTTTAGATTAGTTCTAATTCTATGTATTGGAATCTGATTTGAAAAGTTTGAACCGATAATTCAAATCAACCTAATTTTTTTGTTGGGTTTAATTTGGTTGATTAGGTGATGGATCCCCCTACTAGGTAATGGGGTCCGTCCTACTGTGAATTGACATTAAAAACTTAGCAAGGTGTTTGTATTATTGTATATAAGACCTAAAATTGAATGCTATAAGACATAGCAAAGACAAAACTAGCTTTAAAAGTACACAATAAAAATGGTCGTACCAAGGAAGTTTGGATATAGAAGGGTGCATTAATTGAAACAAGAATAATTTCCATTGACAAAAATACCCTTACCAATGTTCAGGGTTTTACCACTCTGCCATTCTGAATTCCCACGAGATGAGAGGAGGCGAAACGCTGTGGGAGTTGGCGAAGAGGACATACGAAGCATTTGCAAAGTCGAAGAAATGCAACAAGCACTTCTCGGACATGGCGGACCTGAACTTTCTGATGTGCAAGGCCATAGAGAACCCGGGACTGACGGCGTCGTCGTCGCTGAGAACATCAGTGATGTCGGTGTTCGAGGACACGGTGGTGGACAACGGCGGCAAGAAGCAACGGGAGGTCGGGGTGGAGGACTACATGGGATGCGCGTCGGTTCATGGAGTGGGGCCCTCCATCGCTGTTTTCGACACCATAAGAGATGGAAGCTTGGATTGTGTGTGTGTGTACCCAGCGCCTTTGCATTCCCGGGAACAGATGCAGGACTTTGTTGCTAACATCAAGTCTCTCCTCATTCAAGCTGCAAAGTCCTTCACCGAATGACTCACTCGCCAGGATCTCACCTCCTTTATTATCATCCCATTATTGCTATATACAAAAAATGCTTATATGGACCATCAACTACACTACCCTTATACTTTCTATTATTAATTAAAATATATTCTAAATTATAAGTAAATTTAGTATTTTAAAACAATGTGTTAGGATTTTTATCACATTCATACAACTCGTGTTTTATGTCAGACCTTACTATTTTTTTTACTTGTTTTTTGTTTTACAAAAATGGCTTCCTTCCACGTTGCATTTTCTTCAATTTCTTTTATTCCTACTCAATATTATTCAATAAACAGTCTTCTTATTATGTTGCTAAGTCCTAGCTGCCCATACTTGATTATGCACTATTTACAAAGACGTCTGATATAAATGGAAATTACTGTGTAGTGTGCTGCGAAATTTATCTGACGAAAATGTAGTACCAAATTTACGTTACGGGAATGTTCACAAAGATCGTTGACACGATTTTCGTATAATTTTATTATTTTTTTATCTTTTAATTTTATGAAAATAATTTATCCATTAATAGTGTTTTTTATGCGATTTTTTTTATTACGAATCCATGAACAGTATATACAAATTTTATATTATTATTTAATTACAGTGATAAATTTATTAATTTTTATAATAATTACTTTAAAATTTATTCTAAATAATAAATTTTTGTTGGTTGTCACGTTATATAAAAATTGAGATAGGAAAAAATAGATATATAAAAATAACAAGTCAATTAACTTTTTGTTTTGTTTGTTTTAAAATTAAGTAGCTCAATTAACTTTTAAAATTAATTATAAACAAATGAACATAATTTGAATATACCTAAATTCTAACTATAAATGTTATATTAGGGTGTGAATAATTGATGCTAAGGGTTTCTCAAAAATTTAGCTACTTAGGTTTGATATGTTATTTTAATTAATTTTTTATTAGCTCAAAGTTTTGTATGATTTTGTTAACAGTGTTTTGGTAAGCATTTTTTTTAATTAGTAGCTTGTAGCATTTTTATGAAAATTTATTTCAAATAGCATTTTTAAATTAATGCTACTTTCTTATATTTTATTTTTATTTTATCCTTAAAATATTTATTAAATTTATTATATGTTTTTGTTATTTTTCACTCATAAGGTATTTTTTTATACAAGGTAGATTTTTTTATTCTTTTATTTCAAAGATAATAATAGATGATAAATTTATTTTATTTAATTTTTGCATATTTTTATATTATATTATTTACAATATTTATTTTATTATTTCATTATTATTCTTTAAGATGATAGATTTATTTTATTTTTATAATATTTTGTATATTACATAATTTGTTTGAACCATTATACTATTGGTGCTATTTATTGTACTATTTTTAATATTATGATTTAATATATTTTAATTATTATATTAATTAACATAATGAAAATATAACATTTATGTTATTTTATATTATTTAAATGATTAAAAATATTTTAAGATATAGTATAAGATCAATAGTAAAATATATTATATAAAAATAATTAAAACTAAAAGTATAATTAAAATAATTAGTCTATCAATTAAAAATTACAAGTTAAAAATTAATTAAAAAACTAAATTATAAATACCTCCAAATATTTTTTCAAATATATTTTTATCAATAAAAAATTAAAATTTATATAAAAAACTATAAACAGTCTATTTTTATTATTTTATATTTATTAATTACTTTAATAAATAATTTTATCAAATACTTATAATTCAATAAATTAACTTAATATATTTTGATTACTAAGTTATGATTAATTCTAATTAACCGGTTAACTTTCGTTATTTTTGTCAAACATACCGCTAATCTTAATTCAATGCTACTGAGTAATATTTCATTAGCTTTACATAATTATTGAATAGAATGATTCTAATTAACCTTAGTATGTATTTCTAAAATTGATTTTAAATCAACCTAATCTAAATCTGTATAATTAGCAACGCTGTTTAGTACACCAAAAAATAATTCGAAGGACACAAATTTTAAATATTAAGTGATATTCTTTTTTAAAATAAATATAAATTAAAAACAAATATATATATATATATATATAATATTTTTTTGTCAAAAAACTACGCTTCATATTACTGCATGAAAACAGTTTGGTACAAATAGGTTTGTCCTTAATATAACTGAATTTATCTAACTTATTATAACAACTTGATTTTGGTTTGGACAAAAAATACTAGAGAATTGATTTGAAGACACGATATTATTTAAAAACATATTTAAAATTAATTTTAAGTATATAATTATTAAAATAAGTTTGAATCAAAATTGATTTGTTATAAAAATAATAACAGACTATTAAATAAAAGTATATTTAAAACAAATGATATAACTTCCTATCATGAGCTATGGAAAAGCTGTTTCTAGTTTATCAATAAGAACTAAGTCAAAATTATAAAATTACATTTTCAACACATCCAAAATTTGTGATGATGAATAAAAAAAATTATGTTAAACTTACCCTAAACTCATATTTAGCCCTCAAAATGCACGTTACTAAGGCGTCAAATTTTCAAAACAAGATTTCAACGTACTCCTCATGGGGCCATGTCTTTACTCTGGTATGACTTTATAGGTACGTTTTGTTAATCTGCAGTGGTCCAAAAACAACAGTTTTAGCAAAAAAAAAAAAATCTCGCATTCCTCTCACACCTAACACAATGGGAGTAATTTATTTAAAAATAAAATTAATAATTATTATTATCATACATACGAAGATGAATAGAATTAATAAATTTAGAGGAATAAAATATAATAATTTTAAATATTCTATATATAATTTTCTCAAAATAAAATAAAAAAATGTATTTGCAGGCAGAGGAATAAAATATAATAATTTTAAATATTTTATATAAAATTTCCTCAAAATAAAATAAAAAAAATGTATTTGCAGGCAGCTCCGCCAATGTCAGTGTCAGAATGAGACCAAGCGGTCATCAAGTCACTCTTTACACATTGTTTGGCTGGAATTAGAAATAAAGACATAAAATATAAAAGAACATAAAATAAAAGTACTAAATTTTGATGCAAAATTTTTTTTTTTTTAAATACAGCAGAAAATATTTTCCTTTTAAATTGATATGAAATAGGAGGTTTTTTTTTTCTATTTTAGTTTCTTAAAATATTAAATTATTTTTATAACATAAAAATAAATTTAATTTTATTTATTTATATTCTCTTTTATATTCATATAAATAGTGAGAAACTTTTTCATTTCCTTCGTTCTTATTTCTATCCATCTAAATAATGTATTTATTTTATTTCTCTTACTTTTATTCTTTTTTTTTTTTTTTCTCTATTTAATTTCATTTCTAATTCAAACACACATTACTAATGCTGATGGAACCTCCGTTGGTAACCCGGGACCAGCAGGCTTTGGTGGTTTACCTAGGAATAGTGAAGGAGAATGAGTCAAAGGTTACATTTGGCTTCATTGAAGTATCAGAAAATTTACATGTTGAGTTGTTGTCATGGCCTTAAAATGTAACTCGAGACCTTGGATATTGACGTCTCGTATGTGTAGACTCAACTCATGTTCTTAATTTGCTGAATGAGCTGGTTTCCATTTACCATAAACATGCTTTGCATATTTCACTCATTAGAGTTATGTTTACCACCACTTAGCAATGCAACTATGCAAATTTAAATAAACTACGATAAATATATGACACTTTCAATTAATTCACAGTTATCTTCTCTAATTAATAAAAGAGAATATAAATTTATTTTATTAATTTGTAGCATTTATTATAAAATATTAAAGATATTTTGATAAAAAAAGATTGATGCAAGAAATTATTTAAAAATAATATTATAAAAAAAGAATATATATATATATATATATATATATATATATATATATATATATATATATATATATATATATATATGAGAGAGTAATATTATACAATAAATTTTTATCAATGTATAAAAATTAAACTATCATTAGAGCAAAATTGCCTCCTACTACCGCTATTTAATTTAATTATATAATTGGACATTTAAAGTCTCAAATAATTAATTTCTTTTGTTCTGTCCACAGTACACAGAGACCATTGCCTAAGGCCCAGCAAAAGCAAAATGGAAGGTTGGGTGCCACAAACACCAAATGAAGATAGGCCCAAAATAACTACTGTGATTAGGGATCTTCACAAACCCAAATGGATCTAATCCAATCATACATTTCTGTTCCATTTTTTGATTGTTCAGGTAAAGTTCCACTTGATCTAATAGTTTGTTCTTTTAGTTACCTATAAATGGGAAGAAAATAATATACAGTACACCTATTTGAAAATAAATAAATAAATAAATATAATACAATTATATAAAGTTATATCAAAATATCATTGAAAATAGTAAGAAAAATAAAAAAATTAAATAAAATTTAAAATTTTTATACCAATAAACCCAACTAAACCCAATCCATTATTAATTAGATTTGTTTTGTTCAAATTTAATAAAATTAGACAAATCTAACTCAAACTATTTTAATAAGTTCGGATAATAAATTTGGTGAAATTCAACCTCGAGCACCTAGTCACGATATACTTATTCTTTTGAACAAAAATCTAAAATAGATAAAAAAAAATAACATCAACTAACATAAATGGTAGTTATTTATATCTCTTAACCAAAATGTTAGAGATTTGAATTTGACATTAAGTGTAAAAATAATCATTTTGAAAAGAAAAAAAATCCACAATCTAATAACAAAATGCAAAGATTAATTACTGTTTTTAATAATAAATACTTTCTTTGTAAGGATTAAATTTTTAAAAATCCAAAAATTGTTAAATTGCTCTAATGTAAAACAATGTTATTAAAGTAGATCTAATGAGTGTTCTCGATTTGAGTTGCTACAAGTGCCATTTGGAAAGGAATAATAGAAGAGCGAGGAAAGTAGAGAAATTGGACTATCAATATTTCTTTTGTAATAGAGTAACGCAAATATCATCTTTTATTGTGTTTGTAGTTTTAAGATTGCCTAAAATGTTTAGCTTTGAATATGCAACACCTTATTTGACTTTGTTTATTTGTTATGCACGGTTGTTTTTTTTTTTTTTTAACATCTTGTACTATTATAAGTATCTATAGGCATTTTTAATGAATAATCCATCGAGACAAAAATAAATAAATCCAATGGGGGGAGGGTTGAAACCCAAGTAAAAGGAAGGCGTACCTCCTTGAAAACACTAGTTGCTGGTGTGAAGAGATACCAACGGAAATGACATAGGAATGATATTATAGGACCCATGTTTGTATTTATATTTGAAAAGAAATTCTTTCATGTGTTTCTATACTGAATGAACAATAACTTTAATTTTTATTCTCGTACTATAATATAATATAATATAATATAATATATATATTTACATTTATTAACTGTATTTTATTTATGTATAAAATTAATAAATTAATAAAAAATTATTATAATTAAATTAAATATTTACTTACCTTAAACCATCCGAACATTTGCGTGGGATAAGAAGTGGGCAGCGATACAATGCACAATGGCTTCACCTTAATCACGAAAAGGAAAAACTATTTTAGTTAGTTCACATTATCTATATTTATATTTATATTTATATTATATAATATATATATATATATATATATATATATATATATATATAATATTTTAATTAAATATTTATATATTTATATAAATACATAGACGATATGGATACTGTACTACCCATATCATCTGTATTTATTTTTCAAATAATTTCTCGTCTTCTATTTCATACAGTAGATAATTATTATATTTGTTATAGATATCTTTTGCAAGTAACCGTATGATCTAGAAACAATTGTCACCCTAGATGTGTGTTTGGTTTTCGTTAACGTTATAAACAATCTAATTGTAGTGTCATTGACGTAAATGTGTGTTTGGAGGTTTTCAACGAATAACTAACCACTCTCTAAGTAACTTGTCTGGTTACCTACACTCTAATTTTTTTTAATAAATATAATAATAAACATAAGATTTATTCAAAATATTAATATTTTTATTTTAATTGTAATCATTTTAAATTTAAGTAATAAAAATTATATAAACATGATCACGAAATTAAGAAAGAAATAATTAATATTTAATAAATTAATTCTTTCTCAGGAAAATATATTGAAATTTGAATTATTAACTAAATAGAATAATAAAAATAATATTTTGTCACTATTTTGACTGTTTGTATTTTTTATATAAGAAAGATAAATATATATTAAAAAGAAAAATATTTGTTGTATCTTAAAATATACCATACATGAGATTGAAGTGTATATAGGAAGCTAAATTGTTTTTATCATAAACTAAATATCTAGTTCACAATAAAAATAGGAAAAGTTGACTAGTTAAGGTGGATCATAAAATTACCACATATTTTTACTTGGTAAATTTTGAAACACTTTTCAGACATGTGAAATGAAGGAGAGTTGCATGAAAATTTTAAATTTTATCCATAGTTAGATATTTAGGAAAAAATGTTGAAATAATAAATTAAGGCATAGTGATTCAAGAAACGTTCACTTCTTGGGATATGATAGCCTAACCATGTGTCAATAAGTACAGCGAAAAACTTGTAATTTCATACCCACTAAAACACAGAAAAAAAAAAGTGTAAATTTTAACCTTCAGAAGAAATCCCACATCTTAGTCCTTCTACTTCTTCTCTACCCATTGTTAAGCCAAAACTAAAGGAAAATTGGAAACTCTTGACTAGCTAATGGACGTGACTTTAATTAGAAAAAAAAAGTGAGAGAAAAATACAAAATAATAATTTAGAGTTAATTAAAATTTCTTCTCTCAACTATTTTAGATTTTAATTTTAGTGTCTAAATAATTTTTTAACCAATTTTAACTTTTTAATTATTATTTTTAAATGTTTTTAATTTTTACTATCAAGCATCAAGTTAAGTGATGATGTACAATTATATGTTCATTTTTTAATTATTTCAAGATATTTTTTGACAATTTAAAAACAGTACTCAGCTTAAATAAATATTAAATAATTTTTTGTGATTTGAAAATTTTGATTGACTACTTTTATAGTAAGGTCTTTCTTCTTAATTTCTTTTTTTCATTTAAAAAAATTGAATATGAGATTTTGTTCAAAATATTTAAACCCAATATTATTTGAACTAATGGAAAGTTATTAATAAAAATTATTTAAATACTAGTATTAAAAAAATGTTATTATACAACCATTTGTAAAACGAAAAAGAGAAAAAAGGAAAAAAAGTGTATGATGTAATGAAAAAAAAAAACTATAGAAAAATAATATTATATAAATTAATTTACGTGTATCCGATCTGTGAATACTAGCTATATATAGTCGCCATTATCTTAATACACTTCCCTCGTAACTATTTTTTCCCAAAATATCCTCAAAATCAATTTTCCCCTCTGGTGAACCAACAAGTGTTGCCCAAGAGCAACTAAAAAAGAACTGCCTACCCATGCTCTTTCGTGGTTGGGCCATCCTCTAACCACCACCTCCAACCAACCAAGCGCAACACACACCTTTATAGTTGCGTTCTTATTCGTTGCACTCTCCATGTTCATCTTTTTCTTCAATCGGTACATATACAAATATCATGACCAAGATTCCAATGCCAAAAACATCTCCCACCACGATTCATGTAATTTCCTCGCTTGAAACCATTTTATTTTTCTGATTCATGTAATTTCCTCGCTTGAAACCATTTTATTTTTCTGTCCTTGTGTGCGCGTGCATGCGTATGTATTAAATTTGTTTATATACCTATTATTTATATATTTATATGATTTATTATTTCATATTATTGATTGGTATGTGGGATATTATAATGTTGATATGACATGATTTATTGATAAGTTAGGGTTGAGAATCTAATTGATAGTTATTTTGGATAGAAGTAATTTTGTTAACGTAAAAGTGAGTCATTTCCTTCCGATAAGAAATGATGATATACATTATATTTTGGGGATAGAATGAGAGATATTATCATTTGGGATGACATATCTTTTTATTAAACATATCTACATCTTATATGAGATATGAGATACCTTCATCTGAGACAGAGAAGGTAGTGAGATGTTATTGCATGAATATGAGTTCATAAATCTTAGTGAATATGAGATTCACAGTGAGTATCATGCTCACATTGATTATGGGAATTAAAAGATAAATAAATTTAGGATTCATAATGAATACGAGGCTGACATTGATTCTAGGAATCAACAAGATAAGTGAATCTGAGATTCATACAGGTTTTAGGAACCAAAGAGTCAAATTAAGTGATTTTGGGAGTCACGATTGTGGCTGTAGTTGTTTTTAGATTCAGAAGTCTTGCTAGTGACTCTCATTATGTGATTAGATGAGGATATCAAGTTATTATTTAAATCATATATATTCTTATTATAAGAAAATTTTAATTGGAATTAGCGAGTATCATGGTTAGATTTTCTGGTTACAGCATCGACCGAGAGAAACACTATTTTTGAATTGGTTTTAACTTGTTTTATTCACTTGGATTATTAAATTTCACTAAGGGTGTTGTTTCCAGAGTACGAGGATGACGTAATTAGAATTGAAGAAGCTTGAAGATTTAGCTCTTTCTTACTTTTTATTTTTTGCTTTTTAGCTTAGTTTTTCCTTTTATAAAGGGGTCGATTATGACTATTTGATTTGTTATTTCTATTGTTCTTTTTGGTTGTGTTTTTTGTGTCCAAATGTGAGAATAATGCTTTCATTTACTTAAAGATTTGTTATTGCCATATTATTTTAGATCATTTTACTTGTTTAAAGTTGCAGTTGTAAGTATTTTCTTTTTAAATATATTTGTTATGGCTTGCTATAGAAACAAGAGTGACCTTGAGATGATGTATAGAGTCCCCAAACATTTTTCAATTGAGTTTGGTTGAGGTAATGTCGTTGACACACTTTTTGAGGTGATGATACATTTTTCAAGGCAAAACATCGAATGATCGAAGTTATGGAGAAATCCCAAAACCCCAACCATTGTTTTAAGGATGCCTCCTTTTACTTAAGTAACAACCAAACCCCTAAAATCCAATGGTTTCTCAAACCCCATGAACCATTAGTCCTTTAAAATGCATTATCCCTTAGACACAAGACCAACCCCCTCAAGCCCTATATATATATACGATAAACTTTGTAGCCCTTGGAGTTTTAGAAACCAGAATACAAGCCTCTTTTCCTCTGATTTTCGTTGCCTTCGCCTTCAAGCTTTGGAACTCTATTGTTGGACCAAGCCTTCCAAACTATCTTCACTAAAGTTTCCTACCCTTTTGTCTACAACAAGTAAAGAAAGTTATCCTTGTTGTATTTTCGTGGTTTGCATGATGTTAATATGTTGTTATTACATTGTTAATATATATATATATATATATATATATATAAACTGTTTTGGTAGTGGTAACCATTGTTATGAGCTTAGTAGACATTGTTGAGTTTTGAAGCTTTGAGGAAAATGTTGACATGACTATGTAGTTGCATGTTGGTTTTGATGTTTAGATATTAGTTATATGTTAATCTAGAGCTATTGGTTGAGTTACATGTTGATTTGATTGAGTTTTGATGAATTTTGGGTGATTTGCATGTTGTTGTCCAAGAGCTTTTGCTAGGCGAGTCCATTATCTAGCTGGGCGAATGTCAATGTTTTGGGTTTCTGTTGAATGTTTGTTGGGGAGAGGAGACTTTCGTTGAATAACCTTGCATTTTCTAGGTAGATTCTAGAAAACATGAGTTTTCGTTGGACAACATCTTTTGTTTTTTAGTGCAAGCTTAAGAACACATGAATACGATAAAGTTCGGCTAGGTGAGTCTGGCATCTCGCTAAATGAGTTCAGCATTTGGCTGAACAAATCCAACGTTTGACTAGGTAAGTCTAGAGTTTGGCTAAGCAAATTAGACATAGTTAAGAATGTAAAGTCACTTTAACTCGCTAGACGAGACCTCCCACTCACCAAGTGAATAAGAGGTGAGATTTCAAAGAGCTTTCTATGACTCCTCTCGCTAAGTGAAAAGACACCTTCGCTAAGCAAGATAGGTACAATGATAAATGTGAAGTCTCTATGACTTCACCTGTTGAGCAAGCAGTCTATGTTAAGAAAGTTATAGGGATAATCACTCGACCTATAAATTTTCATGGAATAGTGGTAAAATTGTCAACATTATATATATATATATATATATATATATATATATATATATATATATAGATAGATAGATAGATAGATAGATAGATAGATAGATAGATAGATAGATAGATAGATACACACATCCACGAATGATTGTGAAATATTATGTTCATTCATGTTGTTGAAGGGTTAAGGTTCCTCTCATAAATGTAAAGATTAGTTTGTTGTTGTGGATGTAAGAATATTTTTGTTGTAACTTACCCTTACAATGCATGTTGCATGTTACGACAACGATAATTTAAATTGTGTGTTCGTGCGAGTATATGTCGAGGCTTTCGAGAAGATGGTAGATCGAGTCAATGCTGGTAGTTTAAGTGCTCGTGGGGCTTCCTCCTTTGGACTCTTGTCATAGTAATTGTGTATTATAAATAGTTATCAGTAGTTGTTGTTGACCAACTCCGGTGCGTGAGTATTGTATCCCCATCCCTTTTATGTATGTTTGGACAATCTGACGTAAGTGTTAGACGTCTTTTATAACCCATGTGTAATTAAACTCTGATGACATGTATATTGTTTTATTTTCACCATGTGCTTGATGTTGTTATGCATAAGAATATATTGTGTATGATATTGCAAAAAATTATCCTCCTTTTTAAAGCAAATTAAAATACAAGATTTTTCATAAAATCAATTGTTGCATGTTATTTTCTTTCGATATTTATCCCTTGTAGCAATAATGGGTCGTTCCATTTAACATTCTATTTCTTTTTAAAAAATTATAATTTATTTAAAAATTTATAATTTAATTTTGATATATTATTTTTATGTTACTTTATATTTCAATTTCTTAATTTTGATTGATTGTAATATAATTTACTTTTAACATATTATATTTCAATTTATTTTTTCTTAAAAGATAAAATTACTGCTTGAAATTTATTTTTAAAATAAATATATTAAAATAAGTCAAAATAATTTTATTATAAAAATAGCATAAAAAGTAATATATAAAAAATAAATTATATATTTTAAAAAATACAATATTAAAACTAGATTAGTGAATTGGAAAATAAGAATAATATTAAAATAAAATCACCGTTGAAAATATATTAAAAAAATTATAAAAGTAAATTATATATAATTACCTTATTTATATAAACTAATAAATATATTAATTGAATTGAACACCTAGAAATAATTTAATTATCTTGTTTTAAAATATTCTTTATTATCTTAATTATTTTAATTAGTATTATTCATTTTGTTAGTCATTCCAGCACTAAATTAAGTAGCAATGACAATGACTAAAAAATAAACATTAAGAAAATATAGAAACTAAAAATAAAAAAAAGTTTGCAAGAACTAAAAGCAAATATTTGGAAGGACCTAAAACATATTTAAACTTATTTTTAATATTATTTTTCTTAGAGTTGCATTTCTCATGTCAACCTTGTAACTAATAAAAAAAAAGTTCTAACTTGATTATGCCAACCTACTCTTCCTTTTTAAGTCTATTTGAAAAAATATCTTAATTGAGATTTTATTCAATAAGTTCTTGTTACATAAGAGCTTATGTTATAAGTTGTTAAAATTCAATAAATTTTTTATATTTGGATATTTACATTGATAAGTACATACATAGTTTTAAAGTATATGTATACATTTATACAAGTACTTATAAACATTGTTATCAAAATCAGATAGGCCAATTCAATATATCTAATTGGGAACTGGTTAGGTGACTAGTCCATTTACTTTAAATAAATGAATCATTTCATAACTAGTCAAACTGATCTAAAACTGGTGAAAATTAGTGAAGAATTGATAATTTAATTTTTTTAATTTTTAAATTAAGGTATTGTATTTATTTAAAATTATTTTATATATTATTTAATTATTATTATTTTATTAATATCGGTTCGACTACAGTTCAACCATTAAATCTTGAACTAGTATCTTGATTAGTTCAATGACTAGTCCAATTTTAAAAACATTATTTATAAGATATAATCTCATTTTAAAAAGTAAAAAAAAAATAAAATCATAATTAAAAATTTAAAAGCTAACTAAATAATTATTATATTAACATTATATATATCACAAATATATTAAGAATAAAAACTATAGATCACCATTTACCTATTTTTAGTTTTCAATAACAAAAATTGAAGTATCATGAATTTAAAAAATAATTGTGACACAAAAAATTTCACCATGAAACTATCAATAATTTTAAAAGTTAAAATATTTAATAATCAAAACACGACTAAAATATAAATTAAGGTATTAAAATTAAAATAATATATATCTTAAAATCGTAATATAAACTTAAGAAATTCATCATTTACAGGTATAAATAAATATAAGTATATTAAAATAGTAAATAAATATAAAAATTCAACTATTACACACTATTATAGAAGGAAATATAATTTTTTACTTGTAATGTATAAGATAAATTACTAGCAACATATAAATATAAATTTATTTAATTAAATTATATCATAAAAAAAATATATTTATTAGTAACAAATAATTATAATTTATTTTGTATGAAAGTTAATATTTATATTAACATAGATAAAAAATAAAAAAATAATTGAGGAAAAAAAAATAAAAAAATATATGTTCTTTTTAAAATTTGAAAGTAAGTATTTTTATAAACTGCACGTATATTATTCTTATAAACTATCTTGAAGAGTTTATAACTATCTTGAAGAGCTTATGTAAAAACATCTTATAAATTAGTAATAAAATATTTTTATAAAATTTTTTGAACATTTTCATAAATACTTGTAATATAAAATAAATTTAAATAAATTGTATATAAACTCTTCTAAACACTTATTAGTATTTATAACATAAGACAAATGTTTATCTTTATTTTTTGATTTTCTTAACTCTTTATTACTTTCGATATCTATTCTCTTTTATTTATATATGAAAATTTAAACAATTCATCGTAAATTTTAAATTAATATATATTTAAAATATTTAGCTATGATAAATATCTTAATTATATAAATAATTGTCCACGTGCTAAAGTTTTAGTTTATCATCCCGTACCTATAACCTACCACTGATCCAACGCGTCCAAATACGTTGGTTTAAAAATTGATAATTTAGTGTATGGCCCCACCTGGGTCGAGTCACATTAATGAGCATACACTTTTCTTGCACGACAAAAGCACAGTGGGGCCCATATTAAGCAAATTTTCATTATCTTCACTTCCCTTTTTCACTCCCTTTCTCAGGCTCCTCTCACTCGTCACTCCCATCCAACATGGCCCAACAAGAGACCCAAAGCCCACCAATGCTCGAGCCCACTGAAGCCCGCCCCGTCGGTGGCACCGAGTTCAGCTGGTGCAAGGCAGTTCCCATCGGCACCGGAGTCACCGTCCTGAGCCTCCTCCTCTCCAAACCGCCGCAAATCCCTCTTCTCCAAAATGCCCTCCATAATCTCCAAAATTCCCACCCTATCCTCCGCTCCAAGCTCCATCTCGACCCCTCCACCAATACCTTCCACTTCCTCACCCGTCCCACCCCCCGCGTCCAAATCCAGCCCTTCGATCTCCCATCAACGGCCCGCATCGTCCAGGCCCAATCCAACGGCCACGATCCCTTCCACGCGCTCCTCGAGCACGAGATGAACCAAGACACGTGGAGCGATCCTACGACCTTCGACGCCGACGTCCTCTACGCCACCACCTACGCCGTAAGCCCCGACCGCTTCGCCATCTTCCTCCGCCTCCACACGGCCGCGTGCGACCGCGCCGCCGCGGTCGCGCTGCTGAAGGAGCTCTTGCGGCTCGTCGCCGGCGGCGGCGGCGACGATGCGAAGGGGGAGACAGTGAATTCGGCGATCGAGGATCTAATTCCCGAGGGGAAGATGAACAAGCCGTTCTGGACGCGTGGGTTGGACGTGCTTGGCTACTCGCTCAACGCGCTCAGGTTCGCAAATTTGAGTTTCGTCGATCCTGGTTCACCGCGAAGCTCGAGGATACTGAGGTTGCAACTCAATGCGGATGAAACCAAGAACCTATTGGCTGTGAGTTACCATTACCAAAGTTATTTTTTTAATATAATTTTCAAATTAATTATTATTAAAATTAACAAATTTATCTTATACTTTTGTCATTGAATTTTAAATTTTATTTTTCCACTAAAAAGTGTAGGTGGATATCTTATTTTTTCACATACATTTAATCACTTAATATAAATTAAGAAATTTAATTAATAACATTAAATTTATTTTGAAATTCTCCTTGATTAAAGTATTTTCACTTAAAGTACTTTTATAAAAAAAATCAATGTAATAGATAATTTAGGGGGAATTTTATTAGATCAAGACAAATTTAGATGGAAGTATTAAATAAAATAGAATTTCCAATTTGAATATTTTATTCAGTAATTAGGACTTTGGAGGATCAGATAAAAAAGGATATGGAATGATTCTCTTGTGTAACATTTGTTTCATTATGGTTTTTGGCATATTTTGATTCACGTATAGAGAATGGTTTTTGATCTACCCGTTGAAACCACGATATTCCAAGATCAAAGTTTCTTGCCTATTTTTTAATACCTTTAGCCCATATTTAATTTTTTTAATTTTCTTTTGTACCGATATAAGTGGAATATCGCAATAATGAGATAAATAATAATATATTTACAATAATTGATGTTCAATTTTAAAACATTAATTAATGTCTTATATTTTAATTGAGCTTTTTGTTTATATGTTAATATAATATATGTCATATCGTTGCCGTAAGTAACTTGTGATTATCAAAATTGGTCGTTGTTATGTGTTACTATCACGTGTAAACTTATCTTAAGCTTCATAGACTATGGTCCTCTCGACAGCGACACATCGTACTTATCTTTTACATATCTCTACATTTCCATAATAATAACGAGAAAATTCTTCCACAGACGATTTTGGAGACATAATAACGTTTTGTGTATGGTGATTTTGTTTTGGCTATTGGAGTCATTGTCTGGAAAAAAGATTGAGGATGTGGATAAGGCATGGCCATGGGTTCAAAGTTGAAGATTATAGATGATAACTCCAATGTTATAGTACGACAATTGCAGCATAATAATTGACTACACGCATAAGATAACTAGTTCTACTCCTGTTCATGGATTCCCTGTTGTCGGCAATAACACGCATTTTCACTGGAGGATTGGACGACTCATATTTTATCTTAATTAATCAAATTTAAAACGCTCATCTATCATCCGATTTATCTCATCTCATTTCCTAGATCATGGGTTATTATTACTTCAGCTTCACAAGAATTAAGAAATAAAAGTTATATATTGTCTATTATATGTTTACTTACTTCATTATCATTAAATTGTTAAACGTAAGAATTAAGAAACTAACTATTGATACCACCAAGAGCATTTTGCTGGTAAATGTATTACAGTACTATTCCAATTTAGCTTACAAGGACTGCCTCTATCTTTTCAACTGTTAAATTAATATTGACTGTTGCATTCTCTATTTGCAAGCCTGGATTTCCTCTTTTCTTAAAGGGGATGAAGAAAAAATTAATTGGTACATTATAGAGAAGTTATTAGTCTTAAAAGCCAAATCTATTAGGAAGGGAGAGCCTCTACTACGAATGAGGGGTTTGGTTTGATCCAAACTCTTTACGATATCAATTGGATTTATCAGCTAAATAAAGTGATAAACGGTAATTCATATTTGCAATTGGGAGAAAATTGCAGCCAATTATAACTAATATCAGCTGCTATTTTCTTTTTCTGGTGCATATCAGCTGCAATGTTATATTGTCTTCTTTTTCATCTCTAGGTGTTTGTAATTAAATTCATACTCCAGATAAAAGAATAAGAAAAATTAGTATTAGCCAGTTTGTATAATAAGACTTTCTTCAAAATGCCAAAACTATTTGTTATGCATCCAATGTGTTATAATCTGATTGTTGTGAAGTCTGTTTGATATGGCATTCTACTCTAACCACTTTTTGCTTATGATCTGGTAATTTGGTGAATTGAGTTAATTATGGAAGATGATGTAGGGATGCAAATCAAGAGGGATTAAACTTTGTGGGGCACTTGCAGCAGCTGGAATGATTGCTTCATGGACCTCAAAATGCCTTCCTGATTATCAAAGAGAGAAGTATGCTGTAGTAACACTTGTTGATTGCCGCTCACTTCTTGATCCAGTCCTTCCCAGCAACCATGCTGGTAAGCCATATTTTCTATTAATTTTTGTTTGTTATATTATGCTCCTGCTACTTTGACATCATACCTAAGTACCTAACTGGTTTACAGAAACATTCTCTCTCCTTTTTTCAGGCTGTGTCCTATGTGCAATAAATCAGAAAGATTTTGTTTCTTTTATTGTCAGTTTGCACTTGATATTAGTTCTTCTAACTACTACTAATTTTTAAGTGAAACTGCAAGACCTTATTAAAACAAGGAGCCTGTATTGTCTATACCCATATTTGTTTGAGTGGGTTACATAGTGACACTTGCAACATAAACAATATCAAACCGTCGGTGTTCCCTGTATCTTGATAATGCTTTTATTTTTATTTATTTCTTTAGAAATTACTAAAAACTATTCGTGGATGGGTAGGAAAGGGAGGCTTTCTGTTATACTAATGAAATCAAACCGTTCCTACCACTTGTTAATGAAATTATTTCCCACTGCCTTAGTAAATTAGTTAGTTATGTTAAAGGATGTAATATAAGAATATTCATGTGTCTCTACATAAAAGTCTAAGTTTTTGAGATAGTTTGTTTATTCATGATAAGAGGAGTACCAGCAAATACACCCTCTATCGCTCTCCTTCAAACACTATTTTCTGTTGGTTAAAATTTATTAAAAACTACAAAATTATGAGTGAGGTTCATTAAATAAGGAGTGAAATTCACACAATTTTATAAATTTTAACAAATTTTAGTCAATAATTGAGAATGTGTTAAAAAGAGTGTGTTAGAGAATGTGTTGTTAACTCAACAAATTAGATAATTGCCTTACGCATATTTTTGAATTAGCTATGAACTTGGGTACCTCCAATGCATGGAACACTAGAATTTACAAATAATTAATAACCTGAACATATGAAGGAATGTGAAAACCTTTTCAATTTTTTAGTATAATTTTAACATTATACCAATGCATCTGTTGTTTGGTTCAGGATTTTACCATTCTGCCATCCTGAACACACATGACGTGTGTGGAGAAACCTTATGGGAGTTGGCAAAGAGAAGCTACACAGCCTTTGCAAACGCTATGAACTACAACAAGCATTTCACAGACATGTCTGACCTAAACTACCTCATGTGCAAGGCTATTGAGAACCCAGGTTTGACGCCATCATCGTCACTTAGAACTGCCTTGATCTCCGTGTTTGAAGATCCTGTCTTCGATGACTCGGCCGAAATGCGCGAGGAGATTGGGTTGGAAGACTATGTGGGTTGTGCTTCAGCTCATGGTGTTGGTCCATCCATAGCCATATTTGACACCATTAGGAATGGAAAGTTGGATTGTGCTTGTATATATCCATCCCCCCTTCATTCAAGAGAGCAGATTCAAGGACTAGTCGATCATATGAAGAGAGTACTTGTGGAGGGTTGTAACATTGAAAACCAACAAATTGAACCATAATCCAATTCTTAGGCTGACCAAGTGGTTATAGTTTCATGGTCAAGTCCATAAGCTTCGTTGCCTCTTCAATTTCAGTTTGTGTGATTCTCCTTACTCTGTTTAATTTCTCAGGTATTAAAATGAAGGTAGAAATATATTGCAATTTGCAATGAAGGATTCAATGCCTCTACAAAAGTTGCCATTACATCAGTAATGCCCTTAAAAGAAATGCAGAGATTCATTTTTTCTACTGTCAGATGGTTTCATGAAATGCAAGGTTCATTGGATTATTTCAATCTCAAACTTAGACAATATTTACGATCGAATTAAGTTACTCCCACGCATTCACACATGTATAACCTTACATAATTTTTATCATTTTATTATAGTTGACCGGATTTGGTGCATTTATACATTCACACATTTGCGAATCAGGTTCAAATTTCGAATGCATATTTTAAGTTCTTTTTACTAGAAAAAATATGACCTATCAGATTTTCATTCAACAGTTACCATTAGCTAACTGTATGAATGTGAAAAACAAAAAAAGTTACTGCAGAGAATCTAGATCCATTTATTAAGTTATTGCTTATCTATTCATGTTTTAGACAATCAAATTGCGGACAAACGATTTTCCAGGATTTAAAAGTTTGAATGAAACTTACGACAGAACTAAATGACTAGCAATTTCGTGAAGAAAAAGAATTGTCTAGTCAAACTAATAACGTTTTCTTGAATTATAAGCCGCCAAAAACTGGTGAATTTGGGCGCTCTCAGCATTATTACTTCAATTTGGTTATCATGAAAAATGAATCGGTCGTTTTATTTTGGAGCAAACTCAGATATTAATTTAAGTGTGGATTATTTTAATTCCTAACTTATCTAAATCTGTATTTAGTCCCTAACATTGCAAATATTATTTACTTATGCCTCCAATATCAATAAAAAATGATTAAAATAAATAACTTTATGTTAAGACAGCGATTAAATGAAGTTTTGAAAAATCAATGTTAAAAAGACTAACCTTTACAAATTTATGGATTAGTTGCAGATTCCAGTTACTTGTGAATATACTCAATCATGAGAAAGAAAGCCATTTTTTATTTGTGACTAATCTGTGCTTTTGATTCCTTGAAAGAAAGACTACATATTTTACTCTCGCAAGTTGTGTCTGAATGTGTAAGTGGAATTACTAAACCAACAAAAACTTTATATTTACCCTTGGCCAAGTAAATTCTGAGGGAAGAGCTCCTAATACACGCATAAATTCAATGCTGGTAGATCTTCTTTTTTTTTTTAATCCAAATCTAGGCATTACAATACAAAGTTTCCAGTGAAACACCCAGTTGACTAATTAAACGTGCACAATTGTTGCCACTGATTACTGAGGTCACTTTTGCAGCACTGCATGACAGTTGTAAAAGTAGGGGACATGTTTACTAAAATTCTATGGGAAAAAAATATAAAAGCATAAGCTGAAGATAGACTAAAATATTGATAGTTCACTGTCTTACAACAGAAAAAACTAATATAAATTTACATGTCAGATCAATATTCAATCCTAATTGAAAACTGTTTGTAGCAATAGCTTAATTGAAATTAAAGCTAGCTCAGCTAGTCATGATGAAGACCTATGTTCCAAGTCTGGCTAGAACATCCAACAAATATAACCCCAGCAAAGAGGTCATAGTTCTGATGCATTTGAACACTAATTAACCAAAGAAACAAAAAGAAATTGACATGTTTTTGCTTCACTTTAAACAAAATCTTGAAAAATCTTGCCTAACTCAAACTTGCCATTGTTGCATTCTATGGCATTGACCACCTCCTGAAATGTGGAAACAGTGCATGGAACCACCAGGCCATTCCTCTGTGCAAACCCAAATTCATTGTATGCCTTCTCCAGCAGAATCTTGAATAGAGGGTGAGAAAGGTAGCTGGTTGGGACCACATATCTCTGGCGCTCCTCACCAACATAAAGTGCAAAAAAACCAGTTGGGGTTGTGCTAGAGGGAGATTCTTTTTCCTCCTCATACCCCTTTAGCAAACATTCTTGGTAGGGAGGGTCAGGCTCAGGGTCTGCTCCACCAACAACCTTCACCTTTCTTGCTAGTTTCTTCAATGATACCATCTTTTTGCCTAGCATTTTGGTTCAGCACCAAAGGGACTTTGATAATGTGGATGGGGATGAATGGCTCTTGTGCAACTTGAAGGGAGGACTTAATGTGATATATGTAAGAGCAAAGAAGGTGATCATAGACAAATGAGAGTACAATTGGGAATGTTGTCCTTTCGAAAAGTCCTCTTTTCCACGTTTGAATTATAATGTCTTGAGGATTGAAAATAACTCTCAATTCTTTCAACTTGTCTTGAAGTGGCCGTTGGCTTAAGCCTGACTTAATAATAGTTAAGAGAAACGTTAATAAAGTGAGTTTAACAGAAGAGGTTAATCTCTTCTGATTTGCTAAATTATAGTTGAAATTCTGTTGAAGATATGCATACTTTAGTGCACAAAATTGTCTTTGAAGGAGAAAATTAGTGGGAAAAAAAAAAACTAACCATACACTCTTTTAAATATATTGAAATTTATTAAAAATTATAAAATTTTGGAAGACTCACTAGTTATTTAATTATCACTGCGGATAATTTTGTAGTTTTAATAAATTATAATAAACCATAGAGTGTGGGTTAAAAAAAAAAGTGTTATTCTCTCTCGTTAAGTTAATGAGATAAAATTCCACAGCTAAATATTGTTAAAAAAATATGGAAAAGGACACCAGAATGTGTGGCACACTACTACCACTTAAAAGTAGTAGAGCAGCATGATAATACAGTTGGTGAGTCTCACGTCCACATTTGTTGGTTGTGAGTTATTAGGTGGCAAGTGCATACGTGTCATTGAAGTGGCGCAAACCAAGGGTTTATCTAAGGCTAATTCTTTTTAAAAATGGGTGGCATCTAATTAAGCATTTGATGCCATTCATTAAAAATGATAAGACCACACTAATCCGGTGGGCGAGGTTATTAGTGGTCCACTCTTTGGGAATCATTGTTCTTTGAAACTAAAAATGGATTACATTTTTGTCTCATAGGTTTAATTTGGCTTCTTATTATCTCATACCAACACCAAGGAACTCTCACATAAAATCTCCTATTAGCGAAAGCCGCAAAAAATGGTGAGCCACGAACTGGCACAATGCATCTTCCTACGACTATTCAATCGCGTTTTTTTTTTTAAACCCGATAAAATCTTACTTCTCCACCACTTTTTTTTTTTTGTTAGAAAAAGATATGACTTGTAGTCTAAAATAGATACAATAATTTCAGTGAGATTTAATTTCAAAATCAATTATCTTAAAAAAAAAAAAGTGGTGTTATCTGAATCGACGATTGTGGATCTAACATCTATACCTCTCTCAGAAGTCATAAGGACCCACAACGTGCAAGCAGAAAAGCAAAAGCAAGGAGTTGAAAATTTAAAGGTATTCATACATGTTACTAAGAAAGGATAAATCATATGACTTTTCAAAATCATACTAAGAATAATATTCAGAGTTTGAATTCAAAATTACTAGTTCAACTAAAATAATTTATGGTAATTGATTCACATTCAATAATATTTGTATTTACATGCATTTTAAAATATTATGAAAGATTGTAATTCCATTATACTTTAAAAAGTCAACACAAATCATTTAAAGAACATAAGGAAAGGTTAGCTAAGAGCAAGTATGATTAGGTTTTGGCCAGAGACAAATGCATCCATGGGTGACAAACATGTAGGTGGTGGGCCGGGATGGGCCGGGCCACAGAAAATATTTGTGGGGTTGACTGGCGCCGCACTACACACCAAACCAAGCGTTGAGGTTGTATTATTGTGTTGTGGCCCATGATTGGTAAATTACTATCTTACTGTTTTCGTTGACAAAACTTAAAGGAACCGTACAATGTTTGACTGTGGTACATTTGATTTTCTTTCTTGTGTCATGGTTGCGTTAGGTGTACGAAACTGTCCTGTAAATTATTATTAAAGTTTTATTGCTTTCTTGCCCCGCAATCCTGCACGAATCAAAATTACACGATTCTCAATTGTAGAGAAAATCTCACAGAATCGTCATGTTTGATGACTTTTGTTTTGACCAATACAACATTAGAGGTTTGTCTTAACTATGAATTAACTATTACGTAGTTATTTTAATTTTATCAGTAATTTTAAGGTTAAATTTTGAATATATAATTATGTTAAATATTTAAATAAATAATTTTGTTATTCATGGTAGTTTTACTTAAATAATATTTCTAGTAAAAAATATAAGTAATATCTATCGAAAAGCTATCATAAAGTAGTAATAGTAGATTTTCGATATTGTCAGATGAAAATGATTATTAAGTTGTTGGAACACTTATAAAAGAAAACATTTTCTTTTTCTCATTCTCTACAGTATGATTTTGACATAAGAAAGGATTAAAATTCTTCAGAAATCTATTGTAAGTTTCCTGGCAAAACACCATCTCCGTTGAAAAGTTTGAACAACACAATTGGAATTGGATATAATCATAATAGGAAGATCAATATATTATTTATAAAAAAAATTTATTTTTTAAAGAAATCACAAATGGGTGTTTGGTCTAGTGGTATGATTCTCGCTTCGGGTGCGAGAGGTCGCGAGTTCGATTCTCGCAACACCCCTAAGTATTTATTTTAAATACTGATTATGTCGCAACACCCCTAAACTATGTATTTATTTTAAATACTGATTATGAGAAACTATGTATTTATTTTAAATACTGATTATGAGTGTGAGAATTATGCTATTTATCATTTTACTATCTATAAGTTATTGCATCCTCGGATCAGTACTACTCTAGTTATTAATGAAAACTTTTAATTATTATTACTATTTCTGTCACCAAATGACTATGTGGGTGTTTATTACTTATTTTTTCAATGAAGATAATTATTTTTCTTAATTTTATTTTTACAGTTATAAAGAAAAGTTACTTGAAAATAAATTAAAAAAATATATATTTTGTATAGTCATTTAACTACAAATCACTATTTATGACAATTTTTTTTACTTTAATAATAATTATCTTAAAATCTTATCTACAATAAGATGCGATTAAATAATATAGTATCTTTGATCAAAATATAATTTCTTGTTGTGTGTAGTATAATTTATATTTTTATAATTAATTTTTATTACTTTAATTTATTTTTAATTGTAGGTATAAATTTAATATATATATATATATATATATATATATATATATTTTGTTCTTAGTTTAGTTTATAATTTTTATTTTATTCTTATTAAATTTGTGTATTGTTTTTATTATATTTTTATTTTTAGGTAGAATATTATAATTTCTTGTTGTCCATAGTATAGTTTTTATTTTAAGAATATTTAATAATAAATTTTGGTTACTATTATTTATTATTAATTTCAGGTATAAATTTTAATATATTTTTTTGTTATTTTTGGTTTAGTTTATAATTTTTAATTTTATTATTATTATTATTTTAAAATTTATATACTTGTAATTTATTATATTTCTCATTTTTAGGTAGAATATTATAATTTCTTGTTGTGTATAGTATAATTTCTTGTTGTGTATAGTATAATTTTTATTTTAAATTTTTTAATAATTAATTTTTGTTACTGTTATTTATTTTTAATTTTAGGTAGAAATTCTAATATAATATTTTTGTTGTTCTTAGTTTAGTTTATAATTTTTTAATAATAATATTATTAAATTTATATGCTAATAATTTATTATATTTTTCATTTTTAGGTAGAACATTGTAATTTCTTATTGGGTATAGTATAGTTTTTAATTTTAACTTTTTAAATTATTAAATTTCGTTATTGTTATTTATTTTTTATTTTATGTAGAAATTTTAATATAATTTTTTGTTGTTCTTAGTTATTTTATAATTTTTGTTATTATTATTATTATTATTATTATTATTATTATTATTAAATTTGTACACTTGTAATTTATTATATTTTTCATTTTTAGGTTGAATATTATAATTTCTTGTTGTGTATAGTATAATTCTTATTCTATATAATATTTTGTTATTCTTAGATTAATTTATAATTTTTATTTTTATTATTAAATTTGTGTACTATTTTATTATTATTAATTTTAGGTAGAATATAATTTTTTTGTTGTTTATAGTATAGTTTTATTTTTAAAATTTTTAATAATTAATTTTTGTACAGATTATTTATTTTTATTTTTAGGTAGAAATTTTATAATAATTTTTTTTTTGTTCTTAGTTTAGTTTATAATCTATTATTATTATTATTATTATTAAATTTTTATACTTTTAATTTATCATATTTCTCATTTTTAGGTAGAATATTATGATTTCTTGTTATGTATAGTTTAGTTTTTATTTTAAAGATTTTTAATAATTAATTTTCCTACATGTTATTTATTTTTGTTTAGGTAGAAATTATAATATAACTTTTTGTTGTTCTTATTTTAGTTTATAATAATAATAATTATTATTATTATTAAATTTTTCTACTGAGTTTTTTTATTATATTTTTCATTTTTTTAGGTAGAATATTATAATTTCTTGTTGTTATAGTATACTTTTTATTTTTTAAAAATTTTAATAATTAATTTTTGTACATGTTATTTATTTTTAATTTTATGTAGAAATTCTAATATAATATTTTTTCTTAATTTAGTTTATAAATTTATTATTATTATTGTTAAAATTTTATACTTGTAATTTATTATATTTCTTTTTTTTAGGTTGAATATTATAATTTCTTGTTGTGTATATTTTGTTTTTTATTTTGAAGATTTTAATATTAATTTTGGTACATGTTATTTATTTTTAATTTTAGGTAGAAATTCTAATATAATTTTTGTTTTTATTATTATTATTATTATTATTATTATTATTATTATTATTATTATTATTATTAAAATTTTATACTTGTAATTTATTATATTTCTCATTTTTAGGTAGAATATTATAATTTTGTTATTGTGTATAGTTTGTTTTTTATTTTTAAGATTTTTAATATTAATTTTGGTACATGTTATTTATTTTTAGTTTTAGGTCGAAATTCTAATATAATTTGTTGTTGTTGTATACTTGTAGTTTATTATATTTCTCATTTTTATGTAGAATATTATAATTTCTTGTTGTATATAGTTTGAATTTTATTTTAAAATTTTTAATAATTAATTTTTGTACATGTTAAATTTCATTCTATATTATACTTTGTATATGTTGTTATTAAATTTAATTTCTAAGTTTTTTAGGTATTCATAAAATATGGAAAGTCATCTTATGTATTTAGGTTCACGCAATATCTCTTTGTTGCGATTATAGAACGTGCATGTTTCAAAAAGAATTTGGAATGGTTAAAAAGATTGAACTTTAAGAGTAAGATAGGCACAAAGTCTTCATTTATAGGGCAAAACCCCACCACTAGTTACAGAATATTTAAGACAAGCTGATTTTTTAGGAGTTTTGCAAATTTACAATCACGTTTCAAGATGTGGTTGTGCAATTCAGTCTAAGTGTTGATAGTAAACTAGTTACTGGTATTAGAAATGATAATTTGTTAGAATTGTTTAATGAATTATTTGGACTTTCTCCACTTGAAGATAGAAACGAAATGTACTATACTAAAAATGACTTAACTTGAAGAGCATTTTGGCAACGTTGTTGAACATGCACATAACATGTTGCAAATGCTACGATTTATGATAGCTTATATTTTAATGTTGATAGTAGGATGTTTTTTCCATATCATTCTAGAGTTTATGTACATGCATATTTTCTTTTAGTCTTACAACAATATGACCAATACAATTGGGGATTCGCTTTATTGGCCAATTTATATTGAGAATTATGTTTGGTCACTGACTATGAACACAAAAAAAAATGGTTTCTATTTGTTGATACAAGTATGGGCAAGAGACATGTTTCCTTGTGTTGCATCTTATCAACGTTCTTCATTCATACATGGTAAAACCATTTGAAACACAGTATCTATATTTTAAATATTTTTTAAACATATAAAAATAGAATATTATGTTTATATAAATTTAACTTAGATTTGTTTGAGAATATAAAGGTGGGCTGGTGCGATCAATCTACTTTTACATATAATAAAAATCGATTATTGACATATAAAGAAATATTTGACAAGCTACAAAAAAACATGTGAGTTGATTGTAATAATAATAATTTATTTTCTATTTTAATATTTACGACATGGTTGACATGTGTTTTATCTTGTAAATTGTATGAGACTCATACAATGATCAATTACATCATCCGCCATAATATTATTTAGAAGGAAGTGAAGTTTGGAGATTGATAAGCATATTTTTAGTCGTCTCAATGCCCATCAAATAAACTAAAGTTAACTATAGTATAGTCAACCCTAGGTCGAATTCTCTCAAGAACACAGTGTGCTCAATTATGACTTTAATGTGAAAACTAAATGACACAGAACTCAAGTGTAGAATGCAGACTCACTCTTGGCTGGAGGCTGAGTTGCTCTCGGTAGAGACTGGTCTGACCCAGTCTCGGCAGAGACTTATCCGACTCGGTCTCGGCTAAGTGCAAATGGACGCTATAGAGTTAGACTGACTCTGTCTCAGACCAAAAAGCAGGAAATGGGGGGTTTTGAAATGCAAGTAATGAAAGACAGAAAGTAAACTAAGAATGTAAATGCAATTAAACTAAATTACTCTACTGCTACTACTACTACTATTGTATTCATATTTCGTCTCAGTAATTGAGTCAGTTCTAGTTCATTTACTCCAGTTCACAGTCCATATCAACCTTGGGTTTTCTTATGACGATCGCCAGACATTCGTCCATTGCCATACCGAGGATTTACGCAATCGCTACCACATTAGTTGACAGGGATTAAGCTTAGAGTTGATTTTAGGTTCTCAATTAGGTTCTCTAGTTGATTGCCTATTGAATTAGTTAAACCAGTTCCAATCGGCTTAGTTCAACATTGTTCACGTCACTTTGTGCAATCGCAACGCAGATAATGAATTAAAGTGTGGGGATACAAACGAAGATCAGAATCAGAAAACACTCATATTATTAAGAATGAAATACAAACTCAGGGTGTGAATTTAATGGATCCGTCTTTCACGACGATCGCCATGGTCGAATGGCGATGGTTCACCTCGTTAACCAAAAAGGCTGACGATCGGATCCACCAGAGTGCGTTGGTAATCCAATCGATCTCCTCTGATGATCTTCGGCTTCTCGATTTCTGACCTGCAGTTCCTCAATCGAGAGAAGCACCATTGAGAGCACCGTGTACCACCGTGAGTGTAGAAAACAAGAGCGAGAGAATGAAAATGATGGAAATGGAAAATACGAATTCAACCCCTTAAACGTGCCCAGCTCCTACTATATATACATAAGCTGGACTTGCTAAATGTGCTAACCAACGATCCTAACAGAATTACAAACTAAATTTCCTATTCTACTCTTGCGTGACTTGTGTGACTTGCGTGACTTGCGTTGTAAGCTTTTCCAAAAGTGACGTGGCAGTTGACCTAGGTTGCCTCAGTGCAGTGGGTCGCTCCTTATTGGGCTACTGGGCTTGCAGAGTTGTCCGATTTTAGGACGAGTCAGTCTGGTCGGGACATCTCCCCTGAGCCAAGGCTTCTCATGAGGGGCCGAGATCATCCATGTTGATCCTGCAAGAAAGAGGAATGAGTCTTTTATTAGCTAAGATTCTCAAATTAGCACATATTTATGATTTCTCTATTTCTCGGTCCATAATATGAATCTCAGCTAAGACTTCATTCTTAAGCACCAAATGATCTCTAAAACACTCATCTTAGGTCCCTGTAAGGTGTATAAAATATGACTCATCAGAGATCAATAATGTCACTCATTTGTTTTCATATTATTGAGTGGAATTAACTGGATCAATTAATGCTCCAATTTGGAATCTTGCAGCATATCCCGTTTCCTCCATGTCATTTAGATGACATTCATGACCTCAATATGAAAGGTAGAGAAAATTTAATTGGTGTGTCCAACATGTGGTGTTTGTTGATCAAGAGAACTAGTGAAACGACTTTGTTTGTAGCAATGTTTTGACAATTTCCCAACTCTGAATACATGGCGTGGTACCGAAAACATACCCGACAATGGATTAGCAAAATTGGTGCTAAAAAAAGTTTATTATAAGTATGCTTATTGTATAAATTTAACAATTATTATAATTTAGTTGATTTCATGAAATTTAATTATTACATGTTTGTTGTATAGTACGATGCTTTGGAACGTATGTATCACCAGTTGATGGTAGAACATAAGGACACTTTCTTATTTGATAAAATGATGAGAGAATTATCTCATTGCTTACAAGTTTTTGGGGGAGATTGATTGAGTCACACTTGCTACTCTAACCACTACTTTTCTTAAACCCAAAACTTGCCTATTGTTGGTACGATTGTTGAATATCAACCAATGGAGTTGTTACCGCCTTCGGCAGAACCCTCAAAAGGAACTTTTTATGCCACTCTAGTGGAACCTTTTGATGCTTTCACACAATATATGTATCATTCACAAGGTACATAGCCACCCATGTCTCTAGTGACTCAGTGGACAAATGTCTCCACCCCAAGTACTGAGTTTCATCGAGTCCAAGTGGGTCATGTTATGTTCCCAATTCCCCTTCGTATTACACCCCAATAGCATATGGTTCAACAATGCTAACCCATTAGCACCTTCCACAACTTTCATGCATGGAAAAATGCACCAATGTTCTATTTAGCTTATTATGGAGGTATGATATTTCTTGTTAGTAGTTCATCTCAAGTAAACCAGCAGGCTGATTTGGGCCATAACTTAAATGATGAATTTATGGTCGAAGCTTTTCCTAGTAATGTTGATGGTACAAAAAGGAACCTCAATTGTGGTGCTAGACATAGACGACGTGGATGTGTTGTAACACCAGATAAGACGCATGATCCCCTTTGGCCCATTGGAATTGATATTTGTACTTTAGTTTTCTAGTTTTTGCCTTAATTAAATACTTCTTCACTTTGTAATTTGAGTACTTGTTTTCTCCCTTAATTGAACAATTGTTTATTCTGTTTCAATGTCATGACTAACAATTATCTTACATACATTAGACTTTAAACCACTAAAAGTAACTTGTAAATAACAAAACATTAACATTAACATGTAAATAGCAAAGCATTGACACTAACCTGTAAACAACAAAGCACTAACACTAACAATAATAAATGACTAAGGCTTAGACGTGTTGAAGATTTTTTTACTTGCAAAGTATTTTAAGTTTTATCTGTAAAAAAATTTCATCTTCAACATGACTTTGATTCTTATTTTTGTTTATTATAATAGTTAGGTTACAATAACTTCTCAAGGGATCACGTTTCAATGTCATGATCCTAAATCTATTTGGATAGATAAAGGGATCACACTAAATGCCATAAAGAAAAAAAAATTCATGAAGCAATTGCTCTTCCACACATCACCGTGTGAAGGATATTCTTTATTGATAACCTGAACACATAGAAAATGGACGTGTTCAATATCATGTTGTCAAAATTAAATGCAACGATCATGTACAAACATAATATATATTTTCAATTGTTACTATATTTTTGGGCCTATCGAATTGTATGCTTTGTTTTACAAATCAATGACAACATTATAGTTAGCTTGCATTCATCAAGATACATCAACAAGATAATTAAGTGCTTGAGGTAGCTAGACGCAACAACAACATTTTATGACATTACTAGTTTGACTCCACCATGATGAGACATTATGAGAGGAACCACCAAGTTCACAACAACCTATTATCCACTTTTATCTAAATTTTAATTTTCCACACTTTAATGTATTAGTGTTTAACTATTGTCAAACATTGCCCACTTTTTTTTTTTTGATGTTTGTTTGTCATTTTCAATCACATTAATTTAGAAGTTTGTCACATTTGTTTTATTTTTAATTGATTATACAACAAATTATGAAATACTACAATGATAGAATGGACCAATATATTAATAATCAACGTGATACATTAATACAAAAATAACAAAGTATGTTACAAACTAAAAATTGAAAACAAACATAAATTTAAAACTCACATAAAGTAAGAATACATATAAAATCAATATAAATGGCGAATATAGACAAACAGAAAGTAAAATCTCATATAATACTAATGAACAATCTATCTCAAGTTTTGGCTAGGAGACAAATTATATTGTTGTCATTCTTTAGAAGTAGTACTTCCATACATACAATACAACCAAGTGTCATCGTTATAACCTTTACTTTTTTCTTCCATGAGTTTGTTCATGATTTTTGCATTTCGATCTTTGTTACTTTCAACGATGGGTTCTTGTTGTTGTGATGTTTGCACCTGATTATTCTCTAGCATGGCATATAACTCAATGTAACTAAGGTTACTTTGTTCAATAAATATACAAAACATTGTATGTATATCCTTATTGTCTTCAGGTTTCCACGCCTTGTATTGCACATAGTCACCAACAACAAAAATAAGACATCGATAAGTAAGGTGTATCACTTTTTTGCCATCCCTGAGTTGAAGCCTCTTCTTGATGGTTTTCTTCACTACATCATGTGTGATCTCTTTGTCCATTGTTTAGTAGTAGTAATCATTTGACCATTGTAATATAAAAAATCAAACATCGATGATGAAGTCATTATCAATGTTTAAAAAGAATATAAGTTTCTTTGTTGTACACCCTATTTTGTAAAACACTTTAATTTATAAATATACAAAACATGATATACAGTATTCCTGCATGCATTGCTTTTGAAGTACTTTAATCCTTACAACATAAAAAGAACGACAATGATTGCATTGACAAAATCAATGTTCATGATCATCCTGAGTGATGGGCTTAACACTAAGCATGTATGACTTAATCAAGACATACATATGTATTTTAGTAAGACTTTACGTGTGTTTAAATATTTAAAACCAAAAGGTTAATTGTTTAAATTGTACTATTAATAAATAATGGAATTATATTATTTATTTATTAATTATATATATAATTTTATATACATATGTCAAAAGAGAAAGAAGTCATATATAATAAAAGAAATATACTTTAATTGATGGTACATTATACATTTTGGGACTCATCAACGAGACCATGATCTTTCAAAATATGTGGACAATTAGATTGATTATGCCCTTTACGCTTGCAATAACCATATTTTTGTCTATGTTGTGACTCCCTCTAATCCATTTCATTTCTTATGCGTGTTGACTTGGGACGTCCCTTACCATGTATCATGGACTGATCGGGAATAACTTGGGTTACTACTAGTAAGGATATTCACATCATTTCCAATAAGCTACCTCTGCCTAGAATATGCATTGGCAATATTTTTTATTGAGTAAGAGATATCGACGAACTAAAAGAAATTTATGCTTACATGAGCATATGCAACTATGACATGCAAACTAAGATATCTAAGTGCTTGAAATGTGCCACACTCGCACTTTTGTGTATTCAAAACAACCATCCAATGTTTGTCCAATGATAGAATTAAATTTAATCATTATTTCAACTATCAAAATAACTAGATTTCCTATGTTTTAAGTAGCATAGGGACAACTTAGGTTGAATCTCTCAAAGACATGTGATTCTAGTGAAGACTAGTGAAACAAATTGAGAATATGCAGAATAGGGACTGCAGAATGTGGACTTGGCAACGGAAAGTAAAATAGGGGATTTTTAGCATTGTAAAGTAAAGTTGCAGGAAGTAAACTATTGGGTACAAAAGTAAAGGCAAACTATAATTATCAAAAGCATATACTTATCATACCACTACCAAAGGTATCAATTAGATGGTTCTAGTTCCGATTCCTATTATGCATGCAATTCCACTACCAAAGGTCTTTCACTTTGAACATCTTTTGTTGTTCTTTATTTTCTGTAGAAATAAAGTTGATGGTTTATGTTTACATTTTGAACTTGTTTGTGTTTGCTTGTATGTAATAATTATGTTACATTCAAAGAATTTAGATTGATTCCACTAAAGATTAAAAATAAGGACCAATTGGAAATAGACATGTTTGAGATCACATTGCATGTAATTTCCATGTCACTCATCCATATTTGATTTATGTCATTGAGTATATTAATATGGTGATCATCGTGATTTAATCACACTTGTTTGTGATGAAAGTTGCAACGATTTTACTGTTAATGTACAAGATAGACCAGATTGTATTAAGAGAAAGTCTAAAGATAAATAGAATATAGGCATGTCTAAGGAATTTTGTAATATAATTGTTTCAAGAGAATACGAAGCCCAAATGGGAGATTGTTAAAAATTTGTAATTTCTTTTAATCTTTTGAGTATTATATTTTAATACAATTATATCAACTATTTATAATCCTAAAGTGATCCAACTTAAGTAATTAAATGAACTTCTTAAAAGGACTCGATATGGACTTAATGAGTAAATACTCATGTTGGCCCATGAAGGGATAATGGGAATCTTATATGTAGGTTAACGCATCAAGAAAAGTTATGGTTTCCAATACACCAAACTAAAAAATGTGTTTTCTATTTTCCCCATTAGAAGAGAGAAACGAAGGTCCCTGGAGGAACTAAGATTATTTGGTTTAGGAAGATCAGAAAGCAACTGCTCGTGGTTGTTAAAGGTTGTACTGCGTTCTCTAATCAACTATCATGAATCCAGATATTAATACAATTTTAGAAGCTTTGATGATCTAACATGATGCGATAGGGTCGATATGGACTTAATGAGTGGATACACATGTTGGCCCGTTAAGGTATAATGAGAACCCTTTATGTATGTTAATGCATAAGGAAAAATTATGGTTTCCAATACACCAAACCAAAGAAATACATTTTATGTTCTCCACATTAGAAGAGAGAAACGAATGTCCTAAAGGAACTAAGGTGATTTGGTTGAGGAAAATCAAAAACCCACTACTCGTGATTGTCAAAAATTGTACTGCGTTCTCCAATCAACTATCTTGAATCCAAATATTAATACAATTTTAGAAATTTTGATGATCTAACATAATGTAATAAGGTCATATGGAATTTATGATAATAATAATAATTCCAACACTACACACCTCCTGCACACACGAAACACAAGGCACAACTAATGGTTGTGCCTCTCAACACACTAAAAGCACTAGTTAGTTTCGTATCTCTTATAATGACACACACAACATGAGATGCAAGCTAACCTTGTGCCTTCTACACGAATGCCCATAAAATACAATTAGTCTAGTGCCTCCTATAATGCACACATGCATACAAAAGACGCAAGCTAGTCTTATACTCTTCCCTACACCGAGTCCCTATCGTCTAAAACAATACTAATTTAGTAAATTTTTTTTTTATTATTTTAAAAATAATTTTGTTATATATTTTGATAAAAGCCTCATATAAATGTCCGAACATTAAACTCATAAATTAAACATATATTAAGACTGCGATAAAGCGCAGTGCGCATCCGCGGATATAGTCTCCTGTATGAAAAAGAAAAGAAAAATCTCAATAAAAACACAAAAGAGAATGGCGAAATAGATTCTACGGAAACAAGGTTTTTCATACCAAGGTTCTAAAAATATAACATTTGGGATAAATTGTAGTACGGTAACAATCCAGTAATCCTCTTCAATTGAATCGCTGAGTTTTCTAATTTTTGGTTTTCAAAACTTATTTTTAAAACAAAATGTGTTGGAATAAAATAGTTTTGAAATTATTTTAATGTATTTTAAAATATTTTAAATTTTATGTTGAAATCGTAAAAATTAGTTTTTTATTTTGTGTTTTGAATAGTAAAACTACGTTCTATGTCAAGATCATGTTTATTATTATCATGAAAATTACTATTATTAAAATTATTGTTATTAATAAAAGTATTCTTATTCTTATTAATATTAAATTATTATGAAAATTATTGTTGTTAAATTTATTATTATTCAAATAACTATTGTTATGATTAAAGTTATTATTATCATAACTATTATTGATTAAAATTAATATTGCTATTATTAAATTATTATTATTAGTAGATTTATTATTATTGTGAAAATAAATATTGTTGTTGTTATTATTATTTTATTTTTTATCATCATTGTTTATTAATTTTTGCTTAATAAAAACATAAAAAAATACATAATTTATGAAAGAGTTGTTGTTGTCAAGAATTTTTTTTTTTTTAAATTATGAGATTCGCAGTAACTTTTTTGAAACTTCAATCTAAAAAACACCCCCAACATGCCTTAACTTTTGATTGGTGTTGCTGGAAGAAATGCCTAATAGCTGCAATAGGGAGAGAAACTTATTTAAAGTGAGATTGTATCTAAAGGTTACACGTAAAAAGATATATTCACTCAAATTTTATAAATAATTTAATGTAAAAAAAGTCTTTTCCACTAAAATGGCGTAGAAGCGTAAGTGCTTGCAGTTTTCAAAAACATACAAAACCACAAAATATGTAGAGTGTAGGGTCAAAATCATACACAAAAAATAGAAGGTAATTTAATAAAAAAATGTAATAGTTTAATTTGTGTTAGTAGTGTTCATTTGCACTTGAAGAGCTACCTGCAAACCATGTTCCACGTTTGTGCTTGCCATTTTGAATTAGAACATAATATTATTGGAAGAATTACAATAGTTTTCCTCCTTTAAAGTTGATTTTTCTGTTAAGTGCAGAAAGTTGTGCTAGGCATTGTCTACTTTTCACTTTTTATTTTACTTGTTAATTTGTACCTTTGTATAATGGGAGATTTTCATGATGTTATTAAATGTAAAGCCTTATTTATGCGTAAAAACCCCAACAAAGTGGCAGGGGGCATCTTGCTTTGGCATTATATCCGGTAAGAAAAAAAAAAATCCAAAGTAGTTTATTACAGTTTTATTTTTTTGTTGCCTCAGCATTTTATGTAAGCAATAATTTGTTAGAAAATTGTTTTATCTAGTGTGTTTATATTTTAATGCTAATTATATTAGTTATTTATATTTTGTGAGTTATATTTTAAGTAATCTAATTAAATAAGATACTACAAGGAGATAATTGGAATTTAATGAGTAAATATATTTATTAAACAATCTTAAGATCCCAACTATACAAAGTCGTATAATTATCCTTTTCATTTGAAGAGGTAGGGAGATTCTTTTGAAAAATAAAGAAGTTTAGAATGAAAAAAAAATTATAAATTTATTGTTTATCTTGTTTGTGACTTTCTCGTCTATATCTTCAACATCATTAAGATTTTATAAAAGTTAAAGTTTAATACGATTATATGATATAAATTTATTTTTAATATGTTGTCTAATTTTTATGACAAGTTATTTAAAATTTTATTTTATAATAAGATAAAAAAGTACATGAATTTATCTTTAAATTAATAAATCTATAAATAGATTAATGTGCTTAATATTTTAAAAATAACAAATAAATATACAATTTTAAGACATGCTAAGGTGATAAAATGAGGTTCACGTAGTAATTCTGACCATTAGATTTATTATCAAAATATTAAATTGTATAGATAAATTACTTGTAACCTTTAAATTATTTTTTAATAATTAAAATTATTTTGTATATTACCCCTTTCTTATTGTTGTATCATTTTATCATAATGGTTGAGTTCTGGTGACGCGGTCGGAAAGTGATCTATCAGCAAGTATGATTACATGAGAGAGGAAAGAAGAAGCTCATGGACAGAACCAGATAATTGAGAAGATCATCCATGGCCTCCTTTGATTAGAACAAAATTGATAACAGAGAAAACAAAAATTAAAGAAACAAGAAAGAAATAAAAAAAAAATAAAACATAGCAGAAAAAGAGAAAATGAAAACGAAAACCTTTCCAGAAAAAGGAGGCAATTTCCGGCAGTGGCATTCTTTTCTCTTTTTCTTCCCCTCCGTCGTTGACTTTCCATGGCCGAGCAGGGCTAGCGCAGTGGCGGTGGTGGTAACGCTACACATTGCCTTTACTACTCTCGTCTACTTTCTTTTTTCTTTTCGATTTTACTTTCTTATTTCCTTTGCTTGCCATATATGCAAAGAGAGTAGCGATGATTTGGTTCCAAAAAGAATTAAGAAAGGAAAGTATACTTTTTAAAAAAGGAGAAGAAAATATAATGTAATTTTATCGAAACATTTTTATTTTTTACTACATTTTATAGCCTCAGCCCCTCACTTTCAAACAGTGATAGCGAAATTAAGGACAACTTTATTTTTTAGAAAATACTATAGTGTTTCTCATCTGAACTGTGTCCTTTTTGTTTTATTTTGTTGTACAGTAATTGCTCAGGATCAAATCTGGGTTTGGGCCATATGACCCCCTCCACCTAATGTTCCATGGGACATCTGGATCCTGGATGGACATTTTACTTTACATTATTTGTGTTGGTACTTGGTAAGTTAAAAATAAGACAATGCCCAGGTATAATGTTTTTTTTTTTTTCTTCTTTTAGATTCAAAATTTAATTCAGGAATAACTTCGCACTTCAAACTCATGAAATTTATATTTCGAAGAAGTAGAACATCATTAAAAAACATTTTTTTCTACTTTCAAGTATTATTTTATTTACATAACAAAAAATGAACACTTACTATATATTTAAATATATTAAACTACTACTAACTTCTATCACATTTTGTAGTAATCACTGTGTTTCTTAATATGACAATAACAATATAAATCATAAATGGTAACATCAAGGTAGACATAGTGTTTCAAAGCATGGGAAATGAAAGAAAAAAAAATCTTAAATATATTTTTATTCCTTAAATTTGAATTATTTTTGTTTTTATTTCTCAAATTTAAAATTGTTTTTTTAGTCTCATATTTTAAAAATAATTGTTTTTAATCATCCACATTAAAAAAGTACAAATAATTATTCAGTCTATATCGAAAATAAATATATTATTAATTTTGAAGTTTTCCTTCCAATACTGTTGAAATAATAACTAATAATGACCTATAATAAATGAAATAAGCAGAATTGTAATCAATCAAATATTGCAAAGTCAATTTTAAATTTAAAAGAAAATAAATAAAATTATTCCAAATGATGAATATCATATTTAAGCAAAAAGAATAAATAAAATAACTCGTTCCCCGTCACGGGTTCGACCCTATGAATTTTGGACGTAGATTGGTGTCTTGTTAACTTATTATTCTCTTTGAAGTGCTTTAGCAAAAAAACAAAAAATTCTCTTTGAAATGAACCCAGTTTAATTATGAGACTAATAAGTGGTAACGTCATAAAAATATTAATTTCCAAGGAAACTTGTCACTAATCTTAAATTCAATCATAATTTTGTGCACGTATCTGACATTCTCATTGCGTATTGGTTTAAGAAAAGCAAAATAAAAATAAAATAAAATAAAATAAAATAAAAATGGCTACCATAAGTAGAAAAGACTCAAAGGTTCTCTTGAGGTAGAAATCAACGTGGGCCACCTCTAAAGTAAGTAGTGTCCAGAACTCGACGTCATAAATTAATATCCTCCTGTGCGTGGCACCGTATATCATCCGTGCACACCATAAAATTAAATTAAAAATTATTACAATATAAAATAGATTTTAAAATTATTACATTTTAAAATTTAATAGACAAAATATTATTATAAAGAATTTAATGAAGCATAAGATAAAATTTATTTATAATAAAAATAATGTATTTATAAATAGATATAATTGTAAAGGTAAAATATAAAAGTATTAATAATTAGAACACAGTTTATAAAAAGAAGTTATAATATTAATTACTTTAGATTTTGAAATGAATATTTTATACCATGATTTATAATAAAAATTATATCATAATAGTTAAAATCTTGTTATAAATAAAATTAAAATATTTTTTTTATCATTTTTGGCATAAACTAAGTTTCATAGTTTTAAATTTTGGATCGATTGATTTGGTTGGACCGATTGAGAACCAATTTAGTAACAAGTCCATTAATTTTTAAAAAATAGAATATTTTAGAACCAGTGACAACCAGTTAAAAATCAGTTAAACGATAAAAATAGTGTAAAGAACCAATTTAAATTGTTGATTTAATTTTTTTATTTTCAAAATTTTAAATTTAATCTAAAATATTTTTAATATAATAATATTTTATTTTAATTTTCTATATTTTAAAATTATAATATTATATTATTTAATTATTATTATTTTATTAATATTAATTAGACTACGATTTAACTACGAACTATTGAACTTTCAACTAGTATATTGACGTATTATATAGTTCATTTTTAAAAAAAATACTAATTTATTACTATTAAAGTCGGTCTAAAGTCGGCCTATTAGTATAAAGTTTGGGGACATATACAATATTTTAGGTTCTAATATATTATATAAATAATATAATTATGAATGTTGATTATTAAAGTAAAATATAATCTCAAGTAATTTTTTTAAATTATATTTTTGAAATTTTGATAAAAAGAATAAAATAAATAGAAATAAAAGAAAAACGATATATAGTATGATAAAATGATAAGAAGAGATAAGTTTTAAAACGCATTTAAAAAAAAATAATAAATATAATAATAAGAATGTTATGTTACTCTGCGATACACCTCTTTTAATACTTTTTTATTATAAATTAAAATATATTAAAATTATAAATTTGTAAGTAAAAATTATTAAATAAAAATTAAAAATATAAAGTGGTGTATTTTTTAATAATTCTTAATTAATAATAATTAATAATAAAAGTGTTAATCTTATTTTATATATTTTTTAATTTATAATAACAATATTAGCCAAATGGTATCTTTCTCCAATACTCCATCAAAAAACAACAGTGATTTTGAGCGGGAGAGTTGTCTAACTCATAATAATTTGATTAAAAAAATTGTTTTACGTGAAAAATATTGTGGTATATAATTTTTTTAATTTAAAAATATTAATAATAGCCTTAAAAAGCAATACAAACTGTTAGACAAACAAAAATGAAGTGACAAAAATAGTAAAGAGTTTGTTTTATAAACATAGATTATATTGATTGATGAGTTTGTTTGTCTGAGTTGGATCTTTATCTTCTCCCCCACCCAACAACCTCTCTGTCTTTCCCTTAGCCGTAAAAGGGCAAGACAAGCAGGTGAAGGCACAGTAACGAAAGAGACGTCTTACCCTCCAACACCCTTTTCTTCAATCAAACTCAACGCCACATTCACCTCGTCACAATCATGTCCTTCCCCAAACACAAACACTCCTAGTACTACCTACCTACGTGTTCCCACCTCTCTTCAAAACTAAACATGACCCAACTGTTCCAAATGCATTCCCCATCGCCTTCAACCTCTTCCATTCCACGTGGCCACCCCACATTCGATGATGATCATCAAGAAGAAGACGGGAAAAGGAAAGAAAGGAACAAAGAGGCTGATCACGTTTCCTTCTTCGCACTTTTGCTTCTTGCATTCAGGAAATCTTTCATTGGTTGTACCAAAAATACTAGTTCTAGTAATGGCCGTGACCTCTCTTCCATGGAGATTGGTCTTCCTTCCAATGTTACACACGTTGCACATGTTACCTTTGATCGCTTCAATGGTTTTCTTGGCTTGCCTGTGGAGTTCGAACCTGAAGTCCCAACAAGGGTTCCCAGTGCCAGGTCACTTTATCTGTGCTATCATAGCAAATAGTTTTTTTTTGTTTGTTATAATTATCAGATTCTCCTCTTCTTCTGTTTGCTATATGGATGTCATGTCAATGCTTGTCATCTACTCATCTTTAGGTTCTTCTCCGTGGCCTTTGCCGATCCTCTTATGTCACAGTCATGTTCAGAGCTTTTTTTCCTTGGTGACTATTTTTTTTATTAACCCAAGTTACTGTTTTTAGCTTTATGATAAAAGTACTAAAACAGACATTTTCTTCTTTTAAATTTTCACTTTTTTTTATACAAAAATTACATAATTATAATACAACTTAGTGTATGTTTGGAAACTATAAAAAATGTAATTTTTTGAAGTTAAAGTGAACGCTAATAGCTCAAGTTTTTGTGCGGTTGCTGCTTGCATCCGATCCCCACATTAAGCAAGAAGCTACATAGAGTTTGAGTTTTTACGTCCTATAAGTATGTTCTTGAGGGCATTTTTTATATAATGAACGCTATTTGTTTTTTTTTTTTTTTTTTTGGGTAGAATGTGTTTGGAAACACTCTTAATTTATATATATATATATATACTATCAGGATACATAAATATCTAATAGGAATAAACCTTATCGCCACTCTATATTAATGAATAAGAAGACGCAGTAAAGTGATCAAATCTTATTGGATGTTAATCTATAGATATTTTATATTAATACTAACACTGTATATAAATTAAATTTATTTTAATATTTTTTTTAAATTTCTTAATTAATTATTTTCTTAAATAAAACAGAAACAAATGGTCCTAACCTCATCACAGTGTTTGCTTATGCGATAGTTTTATTTTTTAATTAGTACTTATATTTTATAGTCTGGTATCTCTTATCGTGTGAATTTGCCTTGTTGTGCATGGATCTGTGATTCCCTTGTCATAGCTGTTATTACAGAAGTATAATATAAGGCAGATATTTTACAATTAGACACGAAAATAGTACTCTGTTTGTCTTTTTTGCACTCTATTTTATCCGTCTTTGTCAAGCTTGATGAAAGGTACAAGTGCTGTTTGAAACTGTTGTCCACCTTCACCAATATGCTGTGGTTAAGATCATAAAACATTTGGTCATTTCTTGCAACACAGTATCAGATTTGCCATTACATCCCTTGTTGATGCATGCACATTCCATTTACATTTTAGATGACAAACCATCCTATTTGCATTTTGTTCATCTGGCTCATTAAATATCTGCAGAATAAGTCTCAACTTGTATAGTCCTGTGAGTGTTGATATATTTTGTTTTATTATCCACAGTGCAAATATCTTTGGGGTTTCAACAGAATCAATGCAGCTTTCCTATGATGCCAGAGGAAATAGTGTACCTACAATACTCTTGTTAATGCAAAGGCAGTTGTATGCACTAGGAGGTCTACAGGTATATTTCCCATGTTTTTCCATACCTTGCTGGTGAGAACCTAAAGGTGATTAGAATAATTATATTGCTTTGTTAAATAATGCCAGTTAGTGGATGACCAATCTCAAAATTTTATTTTTTATTTTACCAGTTTGTTTTTATATGATTTGCTTTTCTACCAGGCTTGTAGTTGAGATTTTAATGTACATATGCAGGCAGAAGGAATCTTTAGAATTAATGCTGAGAATAGTCAAGAGGAGTTTGTAAGGGAACAACTAAACAGAGGCATTGTACCAGATGGCATTGATGTGCACTGCTTAGCAGGTCTTATAAAGGTATTATACTATTATTAGATTTTTTTTCTTTAGGATCATCTTTTTTTTTCCTGAAAATGTAAATTGTTTAGAGATTATTATGGGGATTATTTCATTAATTTGATATTCTTATATTTATTTTAGGCCTGGTTTAGAGAACTTCCAACTGGGGTATTGGACCCTCTTTCACCGGAGCAGATGATGCAGTCCCAATCAGAAGAAGAATGTGCTCAGCTTGTGAGGCTTCTTCCTCAGACAGAAGCTACTTTATTAGATTGGGTGATAAATCTTATGGCTGATGTTGCTCAACTGGAGCATTTTAACAAGATGAATGCCCATAATGTTGCAACGGTTTTTGCACCAAACATGACTCAAGTAAGTCAAAATCATGTTTTTCTTGTAGCTTTTGTGGTTGAGTTTATACAAGCTAACTTCATTTTATAAGGTACAACTTCATTTTGTATCTGTATTTATAATGTTTCTCCCATGTTTTTCAAAGAGGTGAACAAATGTACTGGTTCTGGAACAATGTGAAATCTTTTAGATTATTGAACATCTCTTAGGAATGGTAGGACACGTCCAAATTAGAGAAGTATTTTTTATTAAGAAGGGAAATTATTTTTTTGGCTCTTGCAAGTACTTGTAAAGTATTCTCCCTCCTAAAATTGATGTGCTTTTTTTATTCCATAAAATCTTGTTTTTGATATGTTACTATTATATTCAAAATATTAATCCATAGTTGAATAACAGCATTTCTGACCTTTCTACTACAGATGGTGGATCCTTTGACGGCTTTGATGTATGCAGTACAAGTGATGAACTTTCTCAAGACCCTTGTGATGAAGACACTGAGAGAAAGAGAGGAGTCAATGATAAAATCAAATCCTGTTTCAGACCTAAATTATTTTGGTGATGATGAGTACCAGAGCTCTTCACAGCTGACACTCCAGGATGGCAGTGAAAGTGGAAGTGATTTTAGTGAAGAGGATGATAAGGTATTTGTTGATGAAGAACCTTCTCCACAAAGCCACCCTAGTCATCTTATTGAACATGGCTATGAAACAGAAAGTGGATGCAAGAGTTTGTATACAGCTACTGAGAATATCATTACTAGAGGAAATAGGTTGCTGGTTAACACTTGTCCTTGCAGCTACATTGTCTCTCAAATGTGCTCTTTGACAAATGGAATCTTTACTAGTTTGACTAAAGGAGATCAAGCAAATATTTGTAAGAGCAAAAGCCTTGACTTGAGTTATTCTAACAAGGTCACATGTTCCAAAAAAGTGGTTGAGTTGCCAGTAAAAGTACCTGCAGAGAAAAACAGGAGAACTTCAATTACCGGGCTTATAAACACTACAACAGATTTAGCTGAAGCTTGGCGTTGAAAAGAATCTAATTTTGCATCTGCATTTGATGTTGTGAGAGTATCACAAGCTCTAGGCAACAAGTAAAGATGTGTGTATGTGTGCAGTGTGTATTCTGTTTTTGTTTCGGGGTCTGTTTCTTAACCATGCTAAGTTCTAACACATTTTGTATAGTACATAATTTAATGAATTCATTATTCCTTCAATCTCCATCCACTTTACATTCTCATGTTTCTTCATAATTCCCTACTTCCAACGATCAAATTACATCCACTTTACATTCTCTAGTTTTCTTTCCCTTTTTAAGCACCTAAGGTATGCATTTCGGACTGGGCCAGAGGTCCAATCTGCTTGAGTGGGTCACTTCGGCCCAAAGAGCTGAGTGTGTTTGTATTTCTGTTACAAATCCCTTGTTGAACGCTAATCCACTAATTTTCCTCAATCACATTAGAGTGCATTGAATGGCGTGTAACGGCAATGCAAACACGCCCTAAATGGTAGATATAATAGAAGTCAATCCCTAAGTGTATGATTCCTAAGGTGTGTATGTGAATAGTGGATTGTATCTTGTTTTGGAATAAGTTATCAACTTATCATATTGTTATATTAAGATAGGGCAATATTACTCCTGATATGGAATAAGTTATCAACTTATCATTCTGTTAGATTAAGATAGGGCAATATTATTCCTAATAGGCCTTAGCTTTGTGCTAGGGAATCTAGTTAATTTCATACTCATGTAAATATAACCAAACATCATTATTATTGCAGTAGATAAACATTTATTATATAACGTTATTATAGTAAAATAGTCACAAATTTTTGTGCTACTCACTCTTTGTTCACATGTTTTGGTTGTATTGGAAAATTCTGCTGTCGTCGTGTAATCTTAAATCTTAGTCCATGTAAAAGTATACTTTAGTCAACATTAGTTAAAGATTAATCAAAATTAATAATCTTATATCCAGCACACTACTCTGTAAATATAATAACAAATTCAAAGAATTTAATTAGAATGTATTAATAATTTTTTTTACTTGTTTTATAATAATTGTTTCGAAAATTATATTTAAAATTGTTAAATTTTATAATAAGTGTTTTGAAAATCATATTTTGCAAGGATTTCTAATTGATTGAACTCATAAAATATTAATGTATCAAAATTAAACTCTTAACTTCAAATTCATTCATATAGTTCATGAAAATTATATACTAAAAAGTTGAAATAAAACATGTGTTTGCCTGGAGTGTTGTTGGCTTGAATGATTCACATGGTTAGGAAATTAGTAAAATTTAGTGGGATGCAATAATTGTTATATAGTAATATTTAATTAATAATATAAGGAATAAATTTAAATAGCTTGACATTGCAATTGTTTTTTTATATTATCATTTAATTATAGATGGTCATGTATAATAAAATTGTTAATTTTTAATAATTATAATTATTAAAAATTATATTTAAGATAATTTTTAATTAGTTATAATATCAAAAGATTTATATTAACCATCGATAGAAATTAAACTCGTGATATAAATTAATATAATCGCAATATCAATTAAAATGCGAAGGAGATCAACGAAAAAAGGTGAAGAAATGAGTGAGAAAATATGAGAAACTAACAAACGTTCAACAAGAGTTATATAGTAAATAAAAAGAACTTTAATGTAAAAAAACAAAAATAAACACTTACCTTAGTATAAAATAATTACTAAAGAATAAATAAAATTCAATTTTACTTTAATATTAGTATATGATATTTTTATTCCCTTGCATTAAATTCTTAGATTGTGCTTGTTTTAAGGTATAATTTTTTTTTCAAAAAATAAACTTGAAAATATCACATTCCCATATTTAAACTTCTCTTGATTTTCAAAATATATTTTGTTTATATTCTCCTGCTTCTTATTGTTAAAGTGAAAGATAAATATCTTATGATAAAAGTTATTTTCTATCATAATTATTTATCCTCAATCCATTTTCCTATGTGTTTTCTTTCACTTTCATTTTTCAATTTTTAATCAAATAAATTTTAACTTCTTTAAATGTCAAGCAAACGCGTCTAACGAAAATTATATTTTTAATAAACAAAGTCTCCTCTACGATGAAATTTGTTACTCAACTTAATATTAACATTTCCGTTGTCGTCCAGCGGTTAGGATATCTGGCTTTCACCCAGGAGACCCGGGTTCGATTCCCGGCAACGGAAAATTAAAGCTTTTTTTTACTTTAAGGGGTAGAACACTTTTCACATTTTTGCTTCAATTCAGAGCATATATATGCACACTTTCCCTTGTCTCTGACGCGTCGTAAAAATCGACGGACAAGTTTCTTTTTCTTTTCTTTTTTAAAAATTTTCAGGTAAGGAATTTCCCCTTAGTTTTTCTTTGAAATATTTTCTCCTCTTCTTACAGGATTCCATTTCTCTAAAAAACTGTTTTCTATCATTTGTTACGTTGCGTTTTGTTGTTGCGCTGTTTCTGTTTCTGTTTCGAGCTATAGTGCGAATGATTGAGTCCCTGGTATTTGCTGTAAGACAAATTTGTAGTGAGAACGATTTATTTCGGAATACCTAAGTTTTGATTTTCTTGTGCCTAACAAGTGTTCGAAGGAATGCATGAAAGAAATTCCAAAGTGATTTGGTTGTTAGAGCCAGAGTTTTCTTTCTCCTTCTAGAATCAATTCGCACTTTAAATTTTTGGGCAAAACCTTAACCAGACGTGTTTCATGTTCCGTGTATACTTATGTACTGAAGAGAGTGATGTTTAGTTTTGAGCATGATGTTTTAGTTTTTAGCATGATGTGTGCATATACTTGTGGTTCCGTACGTAGTATATTTCATTGTATTGGCTTAATGTATTGTTCAGTGTATTCTAGATTCTGTGGTAACGGATATAATAAACTAACCCAATGTAGTCCAATAAAAAACTCAAAGGTTCAGCCATCTTTGACTTTGATGAATAAAAGAAGCATTGCTTGAACACAATCCATATTTATTGCGTTTTAGATTCATACAGATATTTTAGTCTCCCAGTAAGCTATCTGTTGTTTTCAATTTGTTGCAGATTTTTTTTTATCTATTTCTGCATCATAAAATAGTGTAATGATTGGTACCAGTGAAGAAAACCAACACTTAAGAAAATTAATGGGAAAGAAAACAGTAATTACTTTTCTCTGGTGTGAAGTATTCAAACTGTAAATAAATACAAATAAACCAGCGTAGTTGTTGAAATTGGCTCAAAAAGGAGAAATAATATGGGGGAGAATGAGAGTGCACCAAGACCAATGTGTTGAGTATTGTAATCTAATATTTAGTTTTTTGTTTTGTTTTTTAAATTTCATGCATGATTAAATGTAGTCATCACAAGTTGTTTGGAGTTCTTATAGTTCCTTTATTTACATTTAGTTGTCCTGTTAGTATCTTTAGTGATTACAAGTGTTTGTGCTTTACATCTTTAATAAATAAGGGGAGGAATAGGACTGGATCATTATATTGATCTATAGGAATGGTTGGATTTGCTGAGAAATAGGGAGGGCAGTTGTTTCATAACTCTGGAGGATCCTGGTCTAGTAATATATTATTGAAAGCAATTGTACTATTCAGTTCTTTTGTTTGTGTTTGGCATGAGGGTAGAAACAATTTCTTTACCCATTACATGATCACATTACATCAGCTTTAGAACAATCCAAATGATAACTATATGCCTTGTTGGCTAAACAAATACTGATAGATACCCATTAGTTACTGAGTTAGTTAGGTTAGTTGGTTGAAGAAATAAGGCACGTTGCCTATAAATAAGAAGGGAGGTGAAGTGAGAGAGGATCTTGTCATTTGTGAGAGAATTGTGTCTTTTGGGCATTGCGAGGTTTAGACCCTCGACGTACTGCAAGATAGGCATTGTATTCAGGGGAGAAATCCCTTATTCTTTCTAAAAAATTACCAGGTTTCTATCAGATACCTTTTGAGTTATTTCTATTTTTATTTTATATAGTACACATGCACAAGGGGATGTGTAGCATAAAGGAGGATATAGTTGACCTTAGACAATTAACCATCTGTCATCATTGTTACAATTCAATCAATCTAGAAGCTTATCTTACACCAAATGAGCTTAAGCCTTAAAATTAGTTATTGAATAATGCAAATATCATATTTTTATTAAATAAATTTCATAAATTTTACTAAATAGGAGTGAGACATAATTTAGTAGGTCTCACATACATTTTTATCTAATACTAGGAATACACTGAAAAAAAGTCTATTACTATCATTTTTTTATGCATATTATTATTAGATTATTATATAGAGACGATTCATTTAAATTTGTCACATCTTAACTAGTTTCCATAGTTTGAAAACATGAAATATAGAATTGTTAATGCATGTCAATTCGCTAGTCTATATTGGTAAAATTCTAAATTTTTTTGTTATTGTTTATTACATTTCAAAAAAAAAAAAAACTATATGATTAGATTTCACAATTTTTTCCCTTTCTGTGCATCAAATTATTTTAAAAAATAAAGAACATTTTAGTAATTTACTAATATGGCCCACAATGTTGAAGAAAGTACACAAAACCTTTGGACTTTGTTGTTTACAAAACCTTTCTGTGACTTGTCTGATCTAAGGCATCGACAACCACCTCTCTCTTTCATTGAGTTAATTTATTCTGTTCCTTCTTTTTTGTTCATTTCTCCGCAATCGCAAGCCTCTAAAATTAGTTTTTTTTTTTCCTTTTATTTATTTATATTTGTTATTGATTTTCTGGTTAATTAAATTGCCTAATGATATTTACTCTGTTGAAATGTAAACAGGATGCAAGTTGTAAAGCACATCTATCTTGGTTTAATTGAAAGCTGTTTTGTAACTAATCACTGCTATACTTGAGTTGTATGTTAACTTCTTTTTTGTACATTATGTCATCTCACTAGCATTTTGATGTTTCCCTAGATGTGGGCATGTAGCTATATTTGTCTTGTTCTTGTCTGTTACTCTTGTGAAGAACTGATTTAGAAGACAATACAATACTAGGTATACTTGATCCAGTATATGCATGATTTCATTGCGAGACAAAGCAAGGTTGATGATGAATATACATTGCTTTGGGAGGAATCTCATCACTGCTTCATCCTCTTTGCCTCATGTGCAACTCCCAGTACAAAGGTATAAAACTATTGAGTATTTGTTATTTAACTACTTGTTGCTTTGCTTTGTACCATTGGACTTGTTTATATGTACATTTTTTTTAATTTAAATAAAGATGATGTTAGTGTTGTGGATATCATTTGTGTTTTTAGTAAAGCCTTATGTTGCTTACGTATCTTGCAAAATGTTATTTAATGTATTAGGTGCCAACTATCTTTATGTTAATGTAGGGAAGTGCATTTTTGGTATGTTTTACCTGATGAGGTAAAGAACACAAACCTATTGAACCAATATTTAGAAATTCTATCACCTTGTGAGAAAGAAAATATATTTCGCATCCATGGTGAACAGCTAAAGAAAAGAGCAATCCTGGCCCGTGCATTGGTTCGCACTACATTAGCAAGATGTGAGTTTTATTATTCTGGTGCTGTTCGTTTTTCTTTTTCCCTTTTCATTCTTTCATTTGTATGACATTGTTCTAATATGTACCAATTACCAAGCTATATATTTTGTTATTGGGATCTATGTAAGTTATATATAATTTCAGTCACAATTTAGAACTTAATGGACCAAAATCTTGTGGTTTCATATCCTGGTTGATACCACCATAGCTGCTAATTTTCTAGTGGCAATTTTATGGATCACTCATTTTGACTTGGCTTCCTGTTTCATCCAGAATGGACTACATTATTTTACTCCTAACATTAGCTTAATTAAAAATTTAACATCATTTGATTAGTTTTCATCTCACTTAGTATACATATCACCTACATGTTTCATGGACCATGATTTATACAGAAGTTGGAACTATCTGTCTTGGCTACATCTATAATTTGTATATTGTTCCAGTTCTGCTTCATTTGGTTTTGATCTTTCTATATCATGACAGAGATCATATATCTGAACAATATTGTTTACTGCTAGATCAGACGAATTGTCAAATTGATCCAAAATCCTTAAAGTTTAGGAAGAACAATTATGGCAAGCCTGAGGTGTGTTTAAACTGTTAACTAACTTCTGTATGTTTTTCACTTTCTTCTTGCATAATTAATATGCCTTGTTCATCGAGCTTTTTTGTAAATACTAACCGTTTATAGTAGTATATTTGAATAGGTTGACTGGCAATATGCTGATGATTGGAGCCTACCACCACTGCATTTTAATATCTCACACACTTCATCTTTGATAGCTTGTGGAGTAACTGTGGGTTCACCTGTATGTATTCAGTATTCTATTTCACTTAAGTTATTTATTTGTAAATAGGTCATTGTATTCTCTTCTAGTTTTATGACATCTTCTATCTTATTGTCATTTTTCTAGCTGAAGACCTTTGACTTTGAACTGATTTAACTTGCCATTCTAATTGTAGATTGGTATTGATGTGGAAGAGAAGCAAAGGAAGTTAAAGAATGATGTTTTAGCCTTTGCACAACGATTCTTTTCTCCCCATGAAATAGAAATGCTAACTCACATTGCAGACCCTGAACTTCGGCTTCAGGAGTTTATTAAATTATGGACTCTGAAGGTTAGTCAGTATATTGAATGTTACTACTGCTGTAAGGCTTTCTATAAAGTTAAGAGTCAGGTGAGAAACAAATGTGACTTTTTGAAGTTTGAACTATTATATTGAGAAAAATAGAATAACTATTTTATGGGGCATTGGTGTACCAAACGAGTTAAAAGGTTCTACCTTATATTGGCTTTGAAGATATTGGTAATACATTTCCATATTTTATGAAACTGGAATTACATGGAAAACATATTCTTACATTAATTGATGCTCAGGACTTCAGGTAAAACTGTAAAAATGTTATTTAAACTTCTTCTCAATGTGTAAAGAGGCAAGTTAATTTAATATTTTTCAAAGGTGTCTAGATGATTTGTTCCTTTTCTGTTAGCTCCAATAAAAATAATGTTTGTAGCTCTCTCCCATGTAAGATACCTAAGCTGCCTTTTTTTAATTTTTATTTGTTTACTATTTTTTTTTCTTTTGTTCAAAGTATTCAAGTAGAAGTCAAATGTAGAGTTATATGCACAAATTTCCTCTGAAACTTATCTGTTTTAAATAAATAAATTATAAGCACAATATATTAAGCCAACATAACTTGTAGGTTGAAATTCAATCTGTTTTATGGTTCTGCAGCTGTCACTTACAGAGACATTTCCCATTTGTAGGAGGCATATGTAAAAGCACTAGGGAAGGGCTTCTCGGGCTCACCTTTTAAGACTTTCACTGTTCGATTAAGGGACCATAGGAAAAGAGACATCCATGCTCCATCTCATACGATTTCTAAGGTATGCCTTGCTCTTGCAAAGTTTGTTAAACTTTGAAATATAGAGAGCTCTTAATCAGAGATATTATTTGATGATGAGTTGATTCTTCCTCTGGAGTCAACTGCTGTCATATGGGCATGTGCTAAAATAGATAGACTAATGTTTGGGTCACTATTGCAGTATAGTGTACGAATCCTTGCTTCAGTATTAGCATATTAAATTTTTGGCATGTGATTTATTGGTTTTGTTGTCTACCTTTAGCATTTTACTCTGCTGGCAGGCACCTGATATTACTGTTGAGCCTTCTAATGACCTGAAGAATCCGTCAAGCAATTGGCAGTTTGTGCTTCTGGAGTTGGCTGGATCTCATTATGCTGCCATTTGTATAGAACAGGACAACATCGATACAGGTAGCAAATCTTATGTTATAAGGAGTATATTGCATTAATGCTAGTACCACAACATTACTATCATGAGTTGTGACTGCACACGTGGTTGCATGCCTGCATACAATTTAAACAACCACATTTGTAGCTATGGCCATTTATGGCTCCAACAATTGTGTGAATAGCATAATTTGAGCTATAGTATTACGAGTTTGAATAGTTGCTAAAACCTCGTGTTTGTGGTATGCAGGCAATGAGAGTATTCCAATTAATCTGACCCTAAGGAAAACAATCCCAAATATTGAGGATGAATGTATTTCTGAAACTGACAGTGCTGTAGTGATTGGTGGCTTTACCAGACTCTTAGCGTGTGATTGATTAGTGATTCGGTAATGAAATGGAAGTTTTGGCAATAGCTTTACATTCCACCTTCCTTTAGCATTTTGGAATAAGTGGTTCCTATTTATGTTAGTGCTCCTTCTCTTCTTGTTGCCTAGGATTACGGTCTGTGAGATGTACTGCAGTCCTGGACTTCTTGGTCTCTTTAGATATGTAAATCTAGTCAACAAGGCAGCATTAGCCCGTTTTCACTGTTTGCCTCTTTATCATCGTCGTCAGTGGTGATCGTTGCACATGCTGGAAATATCTTTTGTTCATTCAATGCATGTAAAGATTTATAATTGGTTGAAAATTTTATCTATTTATATGTTCAAATGTTTGAAAAATTACTCTTCATATTGCGTTGTTTTTTATAGACTTACGAAAAAATTCACAAAACTTCTTTGTATTTATATACAAACCTTATTTTTTTTAAAATGTTAACAGATTCTTTAATTAAGTTATCCGATAATTGTGATTATTGAATATCATTCTAAATAGCATGTTTTGGTTTGAGTCGGTAGAAGCAAGAATTATTTACTTCAGCTTTATGCAAAAGATAAAGATCATATTTATTTGGTAAGCTGAATCCTCAATTTAAATTGATGAATTTATTGACTAAAATTAAAATTCATGATTTTAATAACTAAGTTACATCAAATAAATGCATTTTTTTTTCTTTTTCTCAAAAACATTCCTCTAGGGTAGAAATGACATTTCATCAAAACAAATATGACCTAAATGATTTAATGAATTAAGAAATATCTTAATAAACTTAAAAGTTCAGAAGACAATATTTCACTTTAGTAGTATATAACTTGAAAATTTAACCCTCCAACTAAAGATTAATTCTTAATGTTCTAGGCCTAAGGAGTACTCGCCACAAGTTGATATATTTTCCACAGAAAAATTCTCCCCTTGCACTGATAGTTTGTCCCTTGTTTCTCAATGAGAATTTCCCGATCTCCGACCAAAAGAAATTGGTTATACTTTTTGTTCATTAGTAATTCAATTCTCAATTAAGAAAGGAGAAAAAAATAGATGATAAAGTATATCAAATCTTTTTCATAAATTAAAATTAGCACCTTAACTTTTAAAAAGTTAAATGAATTTTTTTTTATAGAAGTTGATTTTAACTAATAAAAAAATTATTTTATTTACTTTTTCTAAATATTTATAAAAAAATTATTGAACGAGAATATAAGTTACAATAAACAGACAAAAACCAAGGCAGATAGAACTGTCAAAGGCAAGCATCTCATTAAAACCGATTACTTCGTAGATTGTAGCACAGCTACAGTGTCATCTATAACCAGACTGAAAACATCCTTTGAATTTCTATTTTTGATATCAATTGCTACGGTTAAAATTTTTGGTAGGGTGGACAAAATTGGAGGGGATATCCTCCGTACCAAAAATGTTTAGGGTGTTGAGCAAAAAACTTGGTCACCCTCTCCTTTGGAGGATGCTTTTAGAAGAATGATGTGGACGGGTCTGAATACGCAAGACAAAACAGTTTCCAAATTTGAAATATCCCAATGAATTCTCTCTTCCAGAATGCCACAGAAAATTGCACAGAACTGAACCTTGAATTTTTAGATTATCACCGATTTTGTGCAGAAACAGCATTGATAGTGCTATGCCAGTAGCTGATATTTTCCTTCATCTTTCAAGCGCCAGCAAATGAACTAGTACATGCTTGATTTTCTTTATGCAAAATCTCAATTTCGAGTCTTGTATATGAAAAAAACTCTATTGAAAGAGTTAACCTTACCACGTTGTAGCTATTCCTGACCTAAATAGGATTGCCTCACCGATGAGGAGCAAAAGAACATTGCACATCCTGTGCTATAGTGGCAAACTGCTAATCTTCCTTTCCCTAGTTGAGGGATTCAGAGTTTTTATAAAATTTCTCAACGTGGACGCGTTGTCCTTAGTCCTCCTCACTCACCACCAAACAGCAACAATCACCTAGGTGAGGTCAGACATCATTGTGCTCCATCGAAAGCCAACGTTTCATAAATTGTGCAGCATTGTCTTTACCAGTAGTCCTTGCAAGAGCAGAGTCCATCTCTGAAATGGTGGAAGCGAGTGGCATCTCTAACAATAAATTGGCGATTGACAATCTTGCTAACCAACTTAATAAATAAATGACAATCCACACACACTCTCAAGTTTTTCATGACAGTAATTTCTGTTCCACTCCTAGTGTTCAAGAGGCCAAATGCAATTGCCAATTTTTCACTGTGCACCCCTGTACCAATTAAGAGTTCTTCACTCCTTCCTTGACATTTCTCACCTGGTGGATGAATCTCCTTCACAAGACTTTCCAATTCATCTAGCATCCTATATATTCCCTTGCTTTGGGGGTGGCTGAAATCCCCCGAGTAAAAAAGGTGCACTTTTCCTTTATATTCCACATAGCTGCATCCTGGATCCTTCCTAAGTTTTCGTTCCCTCATCATCACTCTAACTCTTAAAACCCCCTCTAAGTTGTTAACATCAGTGTATATATTTGACAACAAAACATAGTAACCTATATTTGTGGGTTCAAGCTCGACAACATGCTGAAAGGCCAACTCTGCTAGCTCCATATTCTTATGAATCTTGCAAGCACCCAGAAGGGCACCCCAAACAGCACCATCAGGTTTCACCTTCATCGACCTTATGAGCTCCATCGCCTCCTCCAATCTACCTGCCCGGCCTAAAAGATCCACCACACAAGAATAATGCTCCGGGCCAGGCTGCAAACCATACTTCGTCTTCATCTCTTCAAAATACTTCAAGCCCCTATCAGTCAACCCAGCATGGCTGCATGCTGAAAGAACAGTCACAAAAACTGTCTCATCCGGCCTAACACCTGACTCAACCATCTCATCAAAAAGCCCCACAGCAACCTCCCCACGGCCATGGATCCCATACCCACCAATAATTGCCGTCCATGAAACCACACTCTTCTCCCCTAAGCAATCAAAAATCTCCCTCGCCCGAGTCAAGTCACCACACCTAGCATACATATTCACAAGCGCATTCCTCAAAAACGGATTACACCCAAAACCACACCGCTCCATCCGGCGTTCCACCTCGCGACCAATCCCTTGTGCACCAAGGTTCGCACAAGCCGACAAAACCCCAAGAAGGGTAACAGGATCAGCACTCACCCCACTCAACTTCATCTCACCATAAACCTCCAAAACACTCCTAGCATGACCGTTTTGCGCATACCCAGAAATCATAGCATTCCACGTAATCAAATCCCTCACAAGCATTTCATCAAACACTTGGCGCGCGAGTTCAACCTCCCCACACTTAACATACATGGTAACCAAACTATTCGCCACAGCCAAGTCAGCTCCAAAACCAAACCCAACAATGCAAGCATGAAGACACGCGCCAATAGTCAAATGGGTAGCGACGGAACACCCAGAAACCAAACTCAACAGAGTAACAGAGTTAACGTTAATATCCAAGCCGTGCTCCTCCGTCCGCATTAGACGGAACAACTTGACGGCGTCAAAGGGTTTAGAGTTAAAGGAATAGCCTGATATCATTGCATTGTAGCAAATGGTGGGATTTGGCATTTCGTCGAACACCTTGCGCGCGTGGTGGGGAAGGGTGCATTTAGCGTAGGTACTGATGAGGGAGGAGCGGGTATACGGGTCGGGTTGTGACCCGGTTCGGATGACGTGGGCGTGGAGTTGAGAAGCGGTTAGGGGAAGAGAGAGAAGGGCACAAGATTTTAAGAGAAAGGGAAATGTGAAAGTGTTGGGGAAGAACGAGGAGCGGAGCATGTGGCGGTATAGGGTTAGGGCTTCTCTGTATTGCCGTTGCTTCGATAGCTGCCGGAGCTGGTTGTTCCATGCCGTCGTCGGGTTCCACCGCGGTGTCGCCGCCGCCGTCGCACTTTCGCGGGGTTGGTCCACGCTCATCTGTAAGCGCGTCAACCACACGTTACAACTTACAACCCAACCGTGTTTTTATTAATAACACCCAACACTATACGTCTATAAGCATGCACATGATTCAATTTATTAATCTAACATTATCAGCTTAAATTAATATAATTTAATTAGTGGTCTTTAATTGAAGTTTTAATTATGTAATAAATACATTGGAAAAAGAGTATCTGTTTATAATAATTTTATTTTTTTAATAAAATAATTGTTTTTTATTTTTTTTTGAAAAAGGGATTTTCATGTATTTGTTTCAGTTTTTTAAACTAATTAGAAAAAAATAGCACAAAAAATAGAAAATTTAAAAAAAATGATTAAAATCAAAAGATGTTTTAAATAAGTTTTCATAAAATAAACTATTTCCTTTTTTAAAAAAAAAATTTTTATGATGATAAACAAACATAAATTAGCTTTTATTTTTTAAATATCTAAAAATAATGTATAAAATATTTATTTTATACCAGAATATTTTATTATTTGAACATACAGATCCGCAGAGTCAACCTCTAACATGGAGATTTTTAAAATTATTATTATTATTATTATTATATATATATATATATATATATTTAAATTAAAATACAAATAATGAAATAAGTAAATAAAATTATATAATTTCTCAAATATTTAACAAATATTATTTTTGATAGATTAAGTAATATGTCAAAAATAATAATAATAATAATAATAATAATAATAATAATAATAATAATAATAATAATAATAATAATAATAATAATAATAATAATAATAATTATTATTATTATTATTATTATTATTATTATTATTATTATTATTATTATTATTATTATTATTATTATTATTATTATTATTATTATTATTATTATTATTATTATTATTATTATTATTATTATTATTATTATTATTATTATTATTATTATTATTATTATTATTATTATTATTATTATTATTATTATTATTATTGTTATTATTATTATTATTGTTGTTGTTATTATTATTATTATGATTATTATCATCACTATGATTATTATTATCATTATTGTCGCGACCTACATTGCGATGCAGAAATGAAAATAGTGTAAGGTTGAAAATCGAATCCCTTTCGGGGAAGGAACAAAGAATGCGAAGTTGGAACCGACTCAACCAATAAAGTACTGAGACCGAATGACACAACTAGAGTCGGCTCATTCAGAATGTTAAGACCGACTCAACACAGTTGGAATCGCCACTGACATTTTTTATGAAAATGACAGAAAATCTTGGGTGGATAAGGCTGGTCTTGATTCAAAGAATGAGTTCGAGAGTCGGTTACGCGTAGGAATCACTGGATATTCTAACACGTCTATCACAAGATAGTTACCCTAACTAGATGCATGAAAGAGAATGACTCTTACATTATGGCTGATACCTTTCTAAGAATGAAGTATATTTACAAGGGATGCACGTAAGATGTTTTCGGGATTTTTTGGATGAATAACTTGACAGGAGTTGCCTTTGCTCCTACGTATCTCCCATTGCACGAAGAAATCAAAGTTTACATAATTCTTGAAGCAAAGATGATTAAAGGGTAGGAGAGCCGAGACCGACTCGGCCCAATTAGATGACCTCGGCATAGAGTTGGTAGGATGATCTCGGCATAAAACCAGTTAGTTGTCTCGACATAGAGCTGGTAGGATGATCTTGCCACAGAACCAGTGGGGTGATCTTGGCATAGAGCATGTTGGTGTCTCAACGTGGAGCCAATAGGATAGTCTGAAAAGTGTCGGCTCTCGGCTACATAGGAGCTGGAGTCGGTCTGGTGTCGATCTCATAGAATATAGTATTTGCTGATTTGTGCAATGAAGTGTGCAGGTTTAGAGTTATGGGCCACTAGATGAAGATGCATAGGGAAAAAATCTTACCTTGTGTCTAGGGATTACTTGCTTGCTACAGCTTCTGCCTTTCTTTCGAAGGTTCTTTCCAGACTTCTCGTTTTCTCTGCTAAGTCTCCACGTTCTCTTAGGATAGATATACTCTTTCTTCCATATCATGATTTTTTGATCATCTAAGGTTCCCTTTTAACATTCGCAGAATCTGCTCTTGATCAGTCTCCTCTAGAAATGGTTGCTCTCAAGTTCTCTTTAGGATCTCTGAGATTTCTCGAACTTAAGGTTGTCACTCTCAAAGGAAAGCTCTCTATCTTTGATTCTCCATACTTTTGATCCTTTTATAATTTTAATTAAATTATGCAAAAGTACTATTTTATTTATACACTTACATTTTAAAAAAATTAAAAATTGTATAAGATTTTCATAATTATAATTATTATTCAAATATTTTTTGAAAAATATGTGTATAATAATTATTTAATTTTTAATATTTTAATTAATAATATACTATAAATTAACATATCAAATTATTATAAATATATATAAGATAATATTCTAAATACAAATTTTTTTATATATATATATATATATATATATATATATATATATATATATATATTAGTATTACATATGACATATATTATTAAATTATTATATAATATATATTATTATGATTTATATTATATAAATTGTTATATATTTAATTATTTTGTATATAAATTATATTATATAAAATAATATATATTACTATATTTTCAAATATTTATTTATTTATATTATACTATTATAAATAATACTTTATTAAATTATTATATAATATATATTATATAAATATATTACTATATTTTATATATTTTGTTACTGTATATAATATATTATAAGAATGTTTTTTCTTTCAAAATAATTAATTAAATAAAAGGTCTAAGAATCACTTTTTAAAAGAAAAGTATAACCTAGTATATTTAGTATGTTACTTATCTCAAATTTAGATATTTTTTAATTTCATCCTTTAAATTTATTTTTTATTTTTAATTATTCCAATTTAAAAATAATTGATTTTAATCTTTCAATAACAATAACGTAGACGTAATTAAAAAATTTTCTTTCTAATTCTAATGTGACAAAATAAATACATGACATTTTTGAGTTAAAAGTAGTTCATTATATAAAAAAATATTGTAGAACCAATTTTTCGACCAGAAAAATGTAAAGGTCGAATCCGATTCCTGGCATTTACAATTCTCGCTCTGTGTCCACTACCTCTGCACGACTTTCGCCTTTTGTGCTCGTGGTTTCAATTTCTGCTCCGTGTTCATGACCTATGCTTTGAGAGAACAGCGAAAAGGAGGAGTACACCCAAAAAGAAGGGACAATAGAGAATAAAATGTCAAGGGAGACGAGGCCTGGGCATACCGTCTGACATCTGACATGTCAGGGAAACAAGGCTTGACAATAACGTTTTGCAACTGACATGTCCCTGGCACCTTTTGTCGTGTTGTGTGGTACCTTGGTACCAGAAGACTAGTGGCTAATCTTGCTACAATGGTGACCTCAGGAGCGGTCTATAAAAGGCCCAAAAGACGAAGAAATAAGGGTCAAAAAAGTTGGGATCAAAAGTTTCGAGAGTGAAAGGAGATAGAGAGCTTGTCTTGAAGGTGAAAACTTGAAGTTGGAAAAGCCCCGACAATCCCAAAGAAAACCTGAGAGCCACCATTCCTAGAGGAGACGAATTGAGAGTAGATTCTGTGAAAGTTAAAATGGGACGAAAAATCGTGATTTAGAAGAACGGAGTATCTCAACCTTGGGAAAGTGTAAGAGCTAGCAGTCCTCGAAAGAAAGGCAAAAGGAGTTTATCCATTCTACAACGAGCAAGAGACCCCTGGACATAAGGTAAGATCTTTTCCACCTGCATCTTCATCTAGTGGCCCACAACTCTAAACCAACACACTTCATCGTATAACTCAACACATACTGCGTTTTGTGGGACCGACTCTGACTTCTATATAGTCGAGAGCTGGCACTATTCGGACCATCCTACCGGCTCCATGTCGGGATCACTCAATGCCGAGATCATCCGACCAACTCTATGTCGAGATCATCCAATCGACTCTATGTCGAGACCATCTAACTAGCTCTATGTCGATATCACTCAACCGGCTCCATGTCGGGATCATCCTACCCTCTAACCATATCTGCTTCCAAGAACTACGTAAACTTTGAAAGGTGCTAAACATCCATAAAACCCCAAAAACATCCCACATTCATTCCTTATAAATATACTTTGGTCTTAGAAAGGTCCTAAACATAATGTAAGAGTCATTTCCTTTCATGTATCTAGTTAGGGTAATTATCGTGTGATATACGTGTTGGGATACCCAATGATCTCTACGTATAACCAACTCCCGAGTTCATTCTCTAAATCAAGACCTGTCTTATCTAACATAAGATTTCCTTACATTTTCCATAAAAATGCCAGTGACGACTCCAACTATGTCGAGTCAGTCTTGGCACTCTAAATGAGCCGACTCAAGGTCGATTCCAATTGCGTCGAATTGATCTCGACACTCTTTTCGCCGATTCGGTCTCGACTCTACATTCCCTATTTCTTCTCTAAAAAGGACACGAATTTCAAACTTAAACATTTTCGACCCACTAGGTAGTGATAAAAACTTAACAAACATTTATGTCAAGAACTAAAATCTAATAATTTTTAGAATTATGAAAAATATAAAAAATTTAATTTAAAAGACTAAAGTAAAAATGACTTAAATTTAAAAAATATTAACAACATATTTAAATTAAAATATTTTATAAGACATCAAAATTCATTAATTTAAAGAGACACCACAACAACCATCCCATATTTATAAAAAAAAAATCTTTCATCTGACAAAACCATACGATTATATTAAAGATGAAGTTCAAACGAAGAAAAGCTTGAGGTCAACACGCAAACCAAGATAAGAAAGAGCGTAATAAACAACTAAACCCAGATTTTTAGTCAAATTTTGAAGTATTTGAAATCAATATTTGTTGTTTCGGTGAAAACTTTTTCTTTTATTTTCATTATTTTAAATTTTAAAATAATTATCTTTGATTTTTAATATTTATTTTAAGATTAATTTATTTAAAAAATATAAAATTCTTTTTTGAGAGATAATTTGTTCACATGGTAGATGCAATAAATAATATTGATGGAGACAAATATTTTTGTTTGTGTCCCTTAAATATTCCACTAAATCTTATAATTTTTATTTTTTTTATGATATCATATTATATTATTATCTATTATATATATTTTTCCTAAATATTAACTAATATAATATTTTTATATATTATTTTTAATAGTAATTTTTATAAAAATTTTAAAAAATTATAAAATTATTTTTATAATAATTTAAAGATACTTAAAAAAAAAGAGCATGAAGCCACACCAGAACCATAGGAAGCTGATCACATGTCAGACACACCAAACTTCATTTATCTTTCAAATATTAGTGCATAGAAGTTTTTTCCCATCGGATTCTAGATGCATCAAACAAATGGAACAACAAGACTAGATCTTCACAAGATAATTTTAAAATTTATCAAATATAACTTGGCTCTCCATTAATTAAGTTTCCACGTACATAAATAATATGTTTGTTGCACTTGTCGTTTAATTTGTTATACAAATTTTTTTTCCAATTTAAGTAAACATCAAATTTTATTTTTTATTCAATATGAAACTTAAATCATCTACTATTCTGGTTTACAGTTTTTGTTAGGACAACATAACCATAATAAAAGCTATAATGCTAGAGAAATATAATGGCAGAGGAAATATCATAGTTCTATTTTTTATTAATTGAATTTGAGCTCTTTATTGTAAATTTAAATTCAATTAATTAGTCCTTCATTGTATCATTTAATTTTTTTCGTCAAATAAACACAAGTAGGAAAAACAACTATTTTCCAAAATATAAAACTTTTTGGATGATTGTGAGAGATTTTGAAGGTTAAATTTATTAATACCTCTTATAATAGTTCAGGTAGTTGTGAGAGAGGCTAAATTATGGATATTTAAGATTGAAAAGATTTAGTTGGATTGTTGTTGAAAATGATTCTTAACTCACTGGCTAAACATTGACAATGACAACAATAAAGTTACTATTGTTGATAGTGATTTTTAACAAGTTATCTAATTTATTTATTAATAATGGAGTCCAACAAAATCACGGATGAAAATAGTTTATATTTATTTTTTTATAAAATAAATAAATATAATAATGAGAACAACATTACAACTTAATCTAGTAATTCCCCCGTCTTTTTCTATTTTCATCCCTATGAGGAGGCAAAGTTGGGATAATATATTTTTGAATAATTTTGTGTTTTTTAATTTTTATACTTTTATATTTAATTTTTTAGTTGTTTATCTTTCTTTAATTTTTTATTTTTTAAATTAAAAATTAATATTTTAAATTATTGTCAATAGTTAAAAATGATATTATATTACAATTTAAATTGTTTATTATAAATATAAATTTTAACTTATATATATTTAAATATATTTATTTATTATAAATTTTAATTATATAAAATAAATATTAGTTTTATACAATAGACATATTAAATACTAGTTTTAACTATGTGTATTATGATTTTTTTTCTTTAAAAAATAGTACAAGAGTCATTGACACAATTTATTGCATGTTATAATCTATTACCATGTTATTATTTATTATTGACATATCACACAACATAGAGGGATAATGGAAGAAAATAAATAAGTCTAGACATCATTCTAGTAGGTGATTTGGACATTATAATTTAAGAAAAATAATATTATTTTAAAATAAAATAAGGAAATATAAATGTATCATTGGTACGGTAATCTTTTAGGATGTATGTCTTCTTTGCAAAAAAAAATCATTTATAATTGGATCACACATTTTTCTATTGGTAATGAAATGACGAGAATGAGTACGGATTTAGGAATTAAGATTACTTATACAGTACTTAATGAAAATTTGTAGTGGTTGGTATTGACTAGTATATTGTATATTGGCAAGGCCAAGGTGAATAAGGTTATTATAATGTTTTTGTATATTAGTTGAGGCAAAGGCCATGCAAAGGAGGCACAAAGATGGCTAATTCTTACTAGTGTAGCTTTCAAAGCATTTGAATATAGATGAAAATGGTTACATGTGAAAGGTTCATCCTTTCAATCATGTTATTATAAAATAAAGGCATGCATATGTTTGCACCTCTACAACCAACGATTAGGGTGTGACTTTGTACATTTTATTGTGGTTTTTGTTTTTATTTGGGACACTATATATCATGTTTCTCTTATTAGCTACAGTAGTTATATCATACTTTTCTTATTTTGCATTATACGTGATAAAGTGAAATATATGTATTTTTTTTAGTGCATATATGAATACTTTTTATTCACCATTTATTTGAATCTATTTTAATAAAATTATTTGCTTATAAAAAAAAACAAATTGCAAAGGTAACAAATACTTGTCTAAGAATGTTTCCTTGTGGGAAATTGATATTTTTAATAAAAATTAATTAATTATATTTTAATTATTATGCATGACACTCGTGTATATATATATATATATATATATATATATATATATATATATATATATATATATATATATATAATTTTTAAGAAAATAATCTTTTAAAAAAACTCTCGCAATAGATTACCAAAAGAGCTTTTTACTCTTAAAAAATTCTAATTCAAATAGGCTCTTAATCCTTATAGGTGTAATTTTTTTCAATTTAATCCTCCTCATTCGTTATTATTATGGCTATGTAAAAATATTGTAATGAAATGAATTGAAAATTACTGACACATAAGAATAACTAGTAACATGTTTTTTATTCTAATATGTGATAAATATTTTAATTTGATCTGCATAATTTACAATAATTTTACATCAATCTTACCTGTTATGATGATAACAAATTTTAAAATTTTTAGATGTTATTATATATTTGGTAATGATTATTTTAGATTTTTTTTTCAAGAGTTCTCTATATTTTTTTATTAAAAACAAATGTTTTAATACAGCTAAATGAATTTGTAAAGTTTGTTGTCCTATAGGAATCAAATTTAAACGAGTATTTCAGAGATGATTGTTTCTTATTGTTAAAGCAGAAGGAAAGAAGGAAAGAATGAGTTTTACAACATTTTACATTTTTAAGCGAAAATGTTGTAACTGACAAAGAAGAAAAAACATAAGGAAGAAGAGAATCCTTTTGAATTATACCCCCAAAAGGGAAAAAAAAAATGAAAGAATGGGATTTTAACTGATATTCTATTTAGGTGAGACAAAGGAGAAGAATTTTAAAATTTAATTTACTTTTATTCTCTTATAATTTTAAAATTTATATAAATAAAAATATTTAATCTTTATATTTGAAATATTTTAAATCTCTTTTTTTTTTCTAAAAATTATTTGAATATTGTAGGGAGAAACCAAATAAAAAAATTTAAAAATCTTTATCATTCCTTCCAACCAAACCAACTCTAATGATGATTCAAGTTGTATTAAAGTAGAAAAAGAATAAAATAAAAAATAATCATAAATTTATTTTTTATACAAAATTATCAATTTAATCCTCAAATTTATTTTAAGATTCAATTTAACACATCGTTGTGGGACATTTAATTTCCAACTATAACTGCTAAGTTAATAACCCCAACTTCATGCAAGTGTTACATGGTACATCTCTGTCATCTGTTACTACATATAATAGTTTAAAATATTAAGACCAAATAAACAATAATGGTCACATATAAAAATAAAAGCATTATAATTTTTGTTCCAGTATATGACAAATATTTTTGTTCCAGTATATGACAAATATTTTTGTTTTAGTCTTCATATTTTGCAATATCTTCGTATCAATCCTTCGTGTTATAATTATTAGATCATAGTTATAAAAAACAAATGTTTAAGTTTTTAAATCCTAACAAATGGATGAACAAACATTGTGTTTTGATGTAGGTGGCATCCCATCCCACAACTTCCTTTTTTTAATTGATTTAGTAGCTTTTCACGTATCAAACCGTGGCGGATCCAGAAAATCTTAATTAGGATGCAATACTTATATATATATATATACAAATTAGCATTTTAGTTTAGGTATCATATGTAATAAATATTTATTTATTATAAATTAAAATTTAAATAATAAATAAATAATTTTAATATATAAATTATATTGTACTTAAAGTTTATAATTAATAAATATATTTATAATTATAATATTATATATATATATATATATATATATATATATATATATATATATATATATATATTAAATTAAAAGAAATAGAAAGTTAGTAGAGGCAATTGTCCCTATAATGTGGAACCTAAATTTGTTTCTGATATTAAAGAAGTTTAGAAATAGACTTGTTAAAGTTAAACGTACTTTAACCTACCTGTCTTTAACAAAAGACGTGCAACTAAAAAGTAAAAAACACACTAATGTACTATATAGTAGAGGTTATTTCTGATTTTCAACACCAATTTACAAAAAGAAATGATAAGTATATTGCTTTATTGTATTAAAGTGATCAATGGGTGAAAATAGTAAATGTTGTATTTAATGCTTTAATGCTTGAAATATTCATATTTTCATAACTTCTAAAAAATTTATAATGGTCATTAAAGAACACTTATTTCTTCATCTTATAAATAATTTAGAACTCTTAAAGACAATAAAAAGTCGAATACAACAACTTGAACTAATTCTTATTTTAATTTTTATTCTGTATAGTTTTCTAAGTTGTAGATTGTTTTCGAACTTAAAACAAAGGCTTGTAATTCATTTATATATTTGTTTGTTAAGACAAAGTAGTTAATGAGTTTATTCTTAAGTTGATAAGTTTTTGCTAAGTTTGGATCTCATATTTAACACAAATGTCAATGTTACCAAGATATGAACAAGATTATAGTTAAAACATAGTACAGTTACAAAAAAAAACTTAAGATAGAAAGGAATAGAAAAGATGAAAACAAATAAGATTCAAAAATGACTTGACACTAATTTCGTGGAAATTAGATAGGAGAAAACGAGATTGCCACAAATTTCATAAGAATTAAGTATTCTAATCAAAAAACAAGTGAGAGAACTTTCTCAAATGCTTGCTATGCAAAATATCACAAATGAACCAAATTTAGTTAGGACTAGACTTATATACTAATTCTATTTACAAAAAGGTACGAAAACTAACTAATTGAAAAAGTCTTAGGCCTTAGAATAAACGTGACCAAAAAACACGGTTTCGAGCATGTTAACAAGGAATGCATCCAAAAGGATGTTTAAAGGAGATGCTTAAAGGTGGGTGCATCTAAAGGACCTGTTGTCCAAAAGACTCAAGTGTCATTAAAAGGATCTAGGTGTCGTCCAAAGAATCCATTGCTCAAAAGGGCTAGGTGTCATCCAAAGGGCCTTACATCTAAACACTCTAGATGTCGTCCAAAAACTGTAGATGTCGTTTAAATGAGCTTTTATCCAAAGACTCCAAATGTGTCCAAAGAAACAAGTCGTGATTTTTAATACAAAATAAACAAATTAAAGAAACTATACAAAAGTCTTACAAGTTACGAAAGAGGCGAATTTTTTCCTAAGCCTCTTCAAACCCTCTATAATCATGAGTACTTGAAAGGCTTTGGTCTTTGTATGTTCAATATCATTTTCATGTGCTTCATGCTTTTCCAAATTTATATCATAAGTATTTTCTTTGTGAAATTGTTTGAAGTATAAAATGACTTTGTTTTAAAAAATATTTAGGTTTGAGCTTGAAAAAATTTGTGTTAAAGAATATTTAGTAGTAGCTTGAAGAAGCAAGTAGGAAAAAAAACTATTAAATTTGAAAATGTTTAGTTGAAACATACTTGAAATAGTTGAATCTAGCAGTAAAAATTTTTGGTGAGATACATGTATAGATGTAGTCTTGGGTTAAGGCTGGCCAATATAAATTTATTTGTTCTCTCTTCTTTAAGCTTGTTTTTATTAGATTCCTTAACTGCTTTAAAGAAAAGAAAAACGTCTTAAGTCTTTTGCTAGTTATAAACATTTTTATAAAGGAATATCTTTTGCCCGTTAAAATATATCTTTCGTCCTACAAATTTGTTTATACATTTTTTAAAGAATTTGTAAAAAAAGAAATTAAAAACTTAATTCAATCCCTTATATATTTTTCCGTGACTATAACAATTAACAAATAAATATAACAAATCTAAAAGTAATCATAAATATTATTAATTATATGTTTGGTAATATTTGTTATATAAAAATAATTATTTTTAAAGCTTTTTTAAGAGGCACTAAATAAGTAATATTTTTTTTATGATAAGCAAAACCAAATCTGTGTTCATGTAAAATCTAAATTGAAATAAGTATTATAGAAATTAAAAATATACTTAGACCTTTTAGAATCTTCTTATGTGATTGTTTACTGGGATTACATAACATGTCATAAATCACATTGTATTAGTTTTTAAATCTCTGCTAGTACATATTGGTACAGAACAAAAGTTAAAGTAATTGTTTTTGGATGAATAGATCCTCAAGGTGAAAACCGTAAAAGCGTATTTCATTTCTCTACACATTCGTAAATATTGTTTCTTGCAAATTTAGGTGTGTTTGATATTAAAATATCAGCTTAACGCGATTTTAGATAAAAAAAAATAAAAAATTATATGTTTGGTTTTATGTTGAGAAATTAATTGAGTTCATAATTAATTTTACATTGAAGCAATTTAGTGTATATTTAAGTGAACATTTGCAAAATTAATTTTGATATAAATTTTTTTTATTCAATGCAAAAACTACTTAAAGCTAATCCAATTTAAAATCAATTCTTTAATGTAAGAGCATACACGTAATCAATGTGTGTTTTGATGAGCGTTTGACAATTTGATTTTGAATAAAATTGATTCTCAGTGTATATGTGTCAGATGATACTCATGTCAGAAAGAAAAACTATACCAAATATTAACTTACTAACATATAACTAAACAAACAATTTAATTATAATTGATTTTGAAGTAAAACAATTCATATTTAGATATTTTATTTTAAAACATGTTAGCAGTAAAATTTAGTATAAATATTTTTATTCAATGCAAAAATCATTTAAAGATGCTTTAACTCAAAATTAATTATAAATTTAGAATCAAAATTTCAATAGTAAAACTAAACATATAAAAATTAATCTAAAATCTTGTTAATTAGTGTTTTAACGTAATTTTAGATGATCCCGAATAAAACCAAACAAGCATAAAATCAATTTCATTTAAAGCTACAAAGGCTCACTAAAAAAAGGACTTATACGATTACCGAAAGTTTAGCAAAGTCTGAACAAGTATATCGGCAAGTTTGAGAACAAGAAGGCAATATCGTTGACACCCACAAAGCTATAACAACCTCAGCATTTGCAACAGCCACACGTGTCAAATTAAAATGAATAACTTTTTTGCATTTGTTCTAAGAATCCTTGATAATGTTGGGAGTTATTTCTTTCTCTTCTCTTTTCCTTCCTACGATTATTCCATAACGAGGTTAGAGTATACCATTGCTTGAAAGAACAAAATGGCAAGCCCACCTCAGAACTCAGACCTAACATTCCCACCTGCAGATGTTACTGCAGAACTGAATCCTGGGAAAAACACAAACGTTCATGTTGATCCTGTATCTTCTGAGGTGGCTGCTTCCAAGGAAATTAAGGTACCTACCTGCATATTTTCATTTTCATATACTAGAGAATGTATAATAAACATGCCATTGGAATACCCTTTTCTAGGTGGAATTGATGAGAGATTATTAGATAGTCTAGTACTATTATGCATGGTTCTGATTAATTTTTACATGTTGAATTTTTCAATTTACTAAAAGAATTAATAATATTCGACTATGTATAATGTAGATATTAGTTAAGATGATTATGTGGAATTGACATTTGTTTGAAGAATTTATAGCTTCTCTTTTGTATTATTCTGTATCATGTACTGATTGGTATATACTTTCTTGATTGGTTGAAGGAACAAACTCATGCCAAACAGAAGAAAAGTGAAAGCGAAAAGAAGGATGAATTGCAGACACTAAAGTCAGCCATTATAATTTCAGGCATAGTTGTGGCTGTGGTAGGAGCTGCCTTTGCCATAACCAAGAAATTAAGAGAGAAATGACCTCACCTCCAAGAGAGATATAGAAGATTTAAAGAGATTGTTTATGTTAGTTTTATTTTCAGGTCCCTTTCTTTTTTTTTTTTATATGAATTACTTCCCATAATTTTGGTTTTGAGTTCTCAAATAAGTCCTTAGCACCCCCGATACTATTCATAAAATGATAATCATATATGCTTGTCGCAATGTACCTTGACAATTGACATCTGAGTGCAAGTTATATAAGTTTACATTCTTTTTCTAATTCTTATTCTTGGATTTCATTTTTTTTTTCAATTACCAATTGCTATGATCACCAATGACAGAAGGGTGTGATTGTTCAGTAAATTCTGTGGCCTTAACATGAATATGAATATACCAGGTTTCCAAACCCGTTCTTTAATACTGGAAGCAAGATATCTTCGCATCAACATATATGTCAACCTGGCATATAAGTAAAAAAAGGGTGTGATTTTGTAACCCAAAAAACAAGTGGGTGACTTAATTATAGTAACACAATATTTGTATTGCAGCGAGTAAGCATGTGAACTTACCCCGAGCGAATGATAAATAATAAACAAAGCAGAAGTTTCATGGTTTTGTTTTCTATTTGAAGAAGTACTAACCCAATGAATTTTCCCTCAACTGCTTCCGCATGGTACCAAATTGAAAATAAGGAGAACATAAGCACATGGAAAGTAGAAGGGAGCATGAACTAAACTACTATGACCCTCCAATGAAAATTAATGTGACTACAAATGAATGGACAGGGAAAGAAGAGTGGAGGATGCACGTTTACATTTGTTGTGAAATAAATGAATATATCAGCATTACCAGAAATATGTCAATAGAATCCATTTATGTGAAACTATATACATATCGCCCTTGCATGGAGGAAATATTCAAATAACAATTTCAGATGATAGCAATGAATTCTTATGACCGTCCAACATAGTTGATCGAGATAACTCTTTTAGCTTCCCATTATCCAAAAGAAATACTCGTTTAGCCATCATAACTGTTTCCAAGCGATGGGAAATCACAAGCACCTATGAACATAGGAAGAACGTTTTCATAGGGAAGAAAAAGGTAGATAAATGATCAACAGAATGTAAAAGATTAACCAATAAATCCAAGAAAGTTATATAAAACAGTTAAGGTCTTAGGGAAGCATATCCCATGACAAACACACTGAAAACTAAAAGTAACAAAATAAGAAGCAAAAATAACAAAACGTAAAAATAGCTCGGGAAGCCAATAGTTAAACCCTAACATAGTGGTCCTGTGATTTAAACTGAGACTTGAATGTATGAAAGAAATAAGATAAACTTGACCAAAAAATAGAAAAAGAAAAAGACATACAGCATACTACATAGGCACACCAAATATTTAGCTAGATCATGCAAAATTCTTATAGCTGGTAGCCATGTTTCTGCCAGCATATGCAGGTAAAATAATTATTATATAGGAAAGAAAAGGTAGCATGTCGAGTGGAAGAAAAAGCTAGTCGGCTTACTGTGCGATTTTGCATCAAATGCTCAACAGCTTGTCTCACTAATAACTCAGATTTACTATCCAAGGACGAAGTTGCCTCATCCAGAATTAATATAGAAGAATTTTGATAGAAAGCCCTCGCAATAGCCAGCCTGTAATTTTGAGAAAGGAAAGAAGTAATAGATCAATGAAGAAGCCATAGATCAATGATTAACTCCAATCCATCAAATTTGGTCTTTACACTAACCATACCTTCCAAATGCTCACTCAAACAGAAAACAAAACTAGCTGTTCATATTCATGGCTTATAGGATATCAGAATGAAGTTTGGATTTGAAATTTTACCTTTGCCTCTGGCCCCCACTTAAAGTTGAGCCCCTTGGTCCAATATTGGTTTGGTATCCTTCTGGAAGTTTATTAATAAACTCATCTGCATGAGCAGTTTGAGCTGCATGCTTCACCTTCTCCATGTCAATTTCTGTTATCAGATCCCTATAACCAATGTTTTCAGCAACTGTACCTGAAAAAAGTGTCTAGAGTATACATCGGTATTATTGAGATTACCACAAAAACTGCTAGTTCAACCATGAGGAAGTATGATGTATAAATGTACAAAAGATCACAAAGATACCGGTAGATATAAACTATTCATGCTAGCACTCAAGAATGACCAAAATAGCTGAATTAATTAACATATACCAGAAAAATCAAACAATTGATATAGGGGAAGGAAAAAGAAAAGATAAAAGGCTGTTTGGTAACTTACAAAAACTAGATATCTAAGAGCAATAGGCCAGATTTTAAACATGGTGTTTCATAACTACCTACATTTTTTAAGACTTGTTCTTATAGAAAACCAATTTTGAGATAAAATTGGTTCCTAAATTCAATTTAAAGTTGGTTTTCTGTCTAGTCCAATTTTTTCCAATTGTCTCTAATCCTTTTCATTCTCTCTTAGTTTCTCCTTCGATTAGATCTAACTATCTAAGGGCTTAGGGTAGTTATTGGGTAAGACATAATTGTAAACCAATGTTCAATAAGCATGCTAAGTTTCTTGACAAGAGTTGGTTTAAAATAAATTTCAGCCAAAATTTTAGTTAAAACTAGTTACATAATAACCTGAATTTATATGATTATTTATCTTAAACAGTTTTATATAAACCAGTTTTGAAAGTGAAAAACACCCCTAAATGCTTGTAAAAGATAGTACAAATCATTCAAGCTGGCAAAACAAGCACACTTTAAATTCTTACAAGCATCATAAACTGAAGTACAAATTCTGAAACAATACAAAGGCATGAATCACTTACTATATCTTGAGAAACAACACTAACATGTCTTCTCAAACTTGTCAACCGAATGTTTTGGATGTTATGATCATCAATCATTATACAACCTAGAGGCACAAGAAGATGGAAGATATTGGTAATAAAGATGGAAAATGAGAGTAAAACTAAAATCAGTTGGTACTAGGTATATTAAACACATTTGATAAATCACTATCCCCATGCTGAGATTTATTTTAAATAACTTACCAGATATAGGATCATAAAGCCGAAGCAACAGTTTTACAAGCGTTGTTTTCCCTCCACCAGAAGGACCCACAATAGCAACTATCTCTCCAGTTTTAATGTGAAGATTCAATCCGTTCAAAACAAGTGGCATGTCATCATTATACCCAAAGGAGACATCACAGAAATTCAGGTTGCCAGTTACACGGTCCAAATCAACAGCATCTGGTTTCTCAACCACCTGTTATTGAGAAAAGAAAAATGATCCATTATTGCAATGCAACATATTACCTTGACTGAAAATTTTCAAAAACAAAACAGTGGATACTATGTGCTCAACAACCATTTTGTATTCATTGTAAGCTTAAACAAGTGTTCATATCACATGTGATACATTTACCTTATTTTTGAACCTGGTCATGGCAAGCAAGCGTTCAGCAGCTGGTTCTCCCTGCTTCCATTCATTGTAAGCTTTTCCTACATCCTGCATGATTCTTTATTTTCAGATTGACGGTAGCCAAAGACAGCTCCTCAAAATCTGAACCATGATAACAATACCTGGATTGGCTCAATCAAGAAAAGCAACGATGTCATGAATGATGCCAAGCTATAGCGATCAAATGAACCTCTTGAAATCACTAGTGAACTAGCGCAAAGTATGGAAAGGACTCCAAAATAAATAGCATGTATAATCTGAGGAATCAATGCTTTCATCTTTTTCTTCTTCAGCTTTGCAGAATAGTCCATCAGAGCCAGTCTCTTAAACCTGGTATTCTCACACGACTCTGCATTGTTTGCTTTCACAAAGAGAATTGCAGGAAGCACCTTAATTAAAAAAAAGAAAAGAACCAATAACATTGACACACAAGGTAGAATAGCAAATTGAGCAAACAATGCATGCCCTTTAAGATTATATCTGGTGAAAGTTCAAGTTACCTCATTTAGATAAGCTGAGAGAGCAGCAATGCTGACATGTGCCTCTTTGGATATCTTACGAAGTTCTTGACCAAGAAAGGTAACAGCTAGCACCATGCAAGGAATAATCTGCAATTATCAAACACAAGATTCATAATCAAATTTACCCTGAACCAGAATGAAACAAGCATAAGCCCCTGACTGTGACTCACCATGGCTGAAATCAAAGAAAGGGTAGGACTTATAGCTAACATCTGCATCATCATTGCCGACAACTGCAGAGTACTGGGTACTATGGTCTTTCAGAAATAAAAAAACAAAAAAAGCTAATCATCAGATACAAGTTATTACAGAAATGCAATTGCCGTGCAATGTTCTCAAATTGACAAGCAAAGCCACGAGTCAAGTACAGAAAATGCAGGCTACAGTTAAAAGGAAGTCACACTACACGGTACAACAACGTTCTGCGGGATTAGAAAGCAATCAAATGTAATGAAGTGAATACGAAAGTTTGAGTAACTAGTGTCATACAAAGTACTGTACTAAGTGGACCATTACAGAGTGACCAAAAATCCCACACAATGAACAGCATTTAATAGGTGTTTTGCTGGAAAGAGAAAATTTTGGCTCAGAAAAACGTGTTCTTTTTTACATTGTGAAGTGTGTAAATTTTATCAGGTGAGTATATAACAAATAGAGGCTACTAAACAGTCTCGAACATAGTTTTAAATTGAAATTATTAAATTTAAACATAATACCATAAATATTATCAGTATTATTTTCTAATTAAAATTAATATTGTATATCAATGATTGTTATTGAATAAAAATAATAAGTATTAAGAAAAAATGTTAATTTTAATTAAGAAAGATGGTGATCCTGTATTCAAATTTTGTGAATGAATTTAATTAACATTACTAAAATTACCATATGATAAAATTGTTAATTTCATAATAATTATATTAAAAATTATTCATAATTATAAAAATAATTTCTTATTAGTTATCCGTAAAAACTCTAACAAAATATCAAAAATAAATTCTTTGCAATATGAAAAACTCAAAATTATAATATGAGTATCATTTTTTGTATTATTAATATATTTTTTTTACATGGTTAATTAATTAAAAATATTTAAATTATATTTTTAAAAATAATTAATATAAAAATTAATCATCCTTTAAATAAAATTATAAAAAATATATATACGCTCGATAATTCGCACTATCATAATTATGTTTGACTTTTCCAATGACTATAAATTAAGTACATTTAGACGGTTACTTTTGAACGGTGATGAGGAATGAAAGAGTGGTACCGACGTTGAGAAGAGTGTAGAAGGTAGTGGCAAGGTCGGAAGCTTCGGCTGTGATTCGGTACGCAATGTCTCCGGCGGACGCGCCAAGGTTTCCTTCGAAGTACGCCAGTTCCCTTTGGAGAGTGCGGTCGAAGACGTGTAGCCGGAGCTCGTAAACGGCGTTGAGCGAGGCTTCCCAGAGGAGTGCGCGCTGCGCGTAGCTGGCGACGAAGCGCGCGGCGAGTAGCGCGGCGAGGGGGAGGGCGTCGACGGCGTTGACGGTGGCGATTTTGGAGAATCTGGAGAGGAGCTTGGAGAGGGAGTAGACGGAGACCGCGCTGCAGAGCCAGCCGCAGAGGATGGGCCTGTGCTGGGCCGCAAGGTAGGGTTTCAGGAATTGGATGGTGTGGGCTTGGGCCGCGCTGTGGATTCGGAGGGTAACGGGTTTTGGTGGGTGGCGGTTTAGGGATTGGATGAGGAAGGGTGGGCATGGCTTTAGCAGAGTTGATGATTGGGACATTAACATTGGCATTGCCATTCTGTTTCGTTTCTCCCAAGTGGAAATGATCTTCTATTCATTGTAACATGATGATCGCGTGGATTTCCCTTACAAATATGAACTATTTGACCTATTTTTTAATCAAATTGGTTTTGACTTTTGACCATAGATTATTTAATTGGTACAATATATAATCCTTTGAAAAACTTAGGGATTCACTAATCAATAAAGAGAGTGTTTGCACAATTTTATTTAATTGATTAGCTTAATTAGATATGAAACTTATATAAGTCTTTCTTAATCATCTAATTAGCTTAGTCTAAATTTAAGACTAAACTAATTAAAGCTTATATAACTCAAATACTTAAATGGATCAAAAACACAAGTCAAATTTAGAAATTTTCATCTTTCAGATTAGTTTGAATTTTTTAGTTTAAATATAAACAATGTTATAAAATTACAAGCAAACTATTCTCTAATACAAAGATTAATATGTCTTAAAAGGTTTATACAAGGTCACAAAAAGAGATTCAAATAAAGTTAAATAAACAAAAATAAAGTGTAAATAGATCCAAACAAAGTGTAAATAGGTCATAATTGAGCTCTATTTGGTTCAGAAGGAGGCTTATCCTCTATGTACTTCCTCTTAATATTTCTTCAACTTCCCCTTTATCATAGAACCTTCTAGTATTATAATATTGAAGGCCACCTTCGGTCCTTCCATTAACAAAAGAGGAGCACCTATGTGGGTGGGGCTTTTATTAGTTCTTAAGGAATCTCATTTCTTCTAGCTTTCTTAAGCTTATCCTTATAGTTTATTTTGTTTTTTCTTGAGTTATGAAACCTTCAAGCCTTGATTCTCAAATAATCTGAATCAATTTGTAAGTAGTCAAATTAGTAATAAATAAATTTGGTTTAACCTTGTGTTTATAATTACAGTTTATTTAAATATTTAATAAATAAAAAGGAGTCTTGTGTTGTTTAGATCGTGGAAGCATGGTTTCTCTCCTTCATTTCACTTGTATCATCATTTAGAATGCTAATTTGATCTTCTATCAAAAGAGTAACTAATCTCCATTAGGAATAGTCAATTCAATTATGGACATTCTTTCTTCAACATGATTTTTTTCATACATATTTATGAATTTTCTTCTCTCTACATGATTTTTTCATACATACTTAAAAGTTAGGATTAGAATATCTGACATCTTAATCAAGGAACACAAACCACCATCTACCCTTACAATAAATCCCTTATTCACATCTAACCTTGCATCTTAAGCCACATATCAAGCTTTTCTTTTTTACATTGCAAATAATTTGGAAACAATTATTTTATTATACCCAAATTGAAAATTAGTATCACACATAGGATTAAATTGAAAACCAAGATCGTGTATAAAAGAGTAAATAAAACTATAATTTAATTATACAAGTCATTGTTATAGTGACGAATTTTATTTTTATATAATTAGAATTTCAAATGATAAATAAATAAATTTTAAAATATAAATTATATTATAATTAAAATTTACAATAAATGAATATTTCAAATATATTAATTATATTTTAAATTTATAACAAACATTTTAACTTGTGATACAATATTATTTTTAACTATTAAACATTTCTTAAAAAACTATTGAAATTTAATTTAGAGATAAAAATAAAAAAAGGCCGATTGAAAGTGATAAATAGTTAAGATTATAAAAATAAATATAAAAATATATAGTTTGAAATAATTAAAAGAAAAAAATTAATTAGTTATATAATAATATGTAAAATATATATCTAAATTAGAGAAAGAAAAAAAATCTAATTGAGTGAGTAGGACCCAGATGCTTTGGAAACAATATCAATATTATGAATTAACTTTTTGTTAAAGGTAGGAAAATTATAATCATACATGCATATTATATTCTTTTTAAATTGTGCCACAATGATATAGGTAGATTTCTCCCTTATTGTCGAGTCTAGACACCTAAGTAAATATCACCTCATTATCATATTAAAAAATATTAAGATATTAAATTTAAAATAATAACAATAATTATATATATATATGGACTGGTTTGAATTGTATTCTCTAACTCAACTAGCCTTATCATGCATGACCTCAAGTGATAAGGAGAAATAATGTCTATTCATGAATTGTATTCTTTAACTAACTTATATTCGTCCATATCTTTTTTTTAATGTGACAAGATAATAACGTTTACGATGCCTTAAACATGTATAAAAAAACTCTAGACCTCTTAGTTTGGCTCATAGACTTTTGGGATAGGTCCTATGATCCCTATGACAAATATTTTATTATATAAAAAAATGTTGATAATAAATATAATTTAACACCTATCAACATTTTGATTAGGAAACAAATTGTAGAGAATCATATTTCTTCGATCTACATAATTCTTAAGCTGCATATGTAGCTCGGCTCTATATAAAACCTACAATTTATCGGCTTAAAGCCAACTTTAACTATGTGTATATTAGTGATCAGTTTATTTAAAAAATAATAATAATTTTTAATATTTTTAAAACATTATTTTCAAAAATAAATTGTTGCCATACATATATATAATATGTCGTTGAATACATCTACACAAAGCTCCACTTGGAATGAAAATATGTAGTCGTTGACCCTTATATATATATATATATATATATATATAATATACACGAGAGAGATTATAGAAAAAATAAAATTAAACTTTTTTATAAATTAAAATTAACGTTTTACAAGTTAATATAAAAAATCCAGTTATTTAACTTATTCAAAAACTTTATACACAAATTAATTTTTACTTATAAAATAATTTTTTTTATCTTCTTATTTTTTCATATAAATAAAATAAAGCTTTATATTGCCATCTTATATGGCTTCTAGCCTTTTTACCCACAAGGACGGCTTTTTATTTATTTATTTATATACCGGAGGCCTTGGACCCTCTCTCACTATATATATATAATAATATATATATATATATATATATATATATATATATATATAATTAAAATAAATATTTTTATTTGGAGGATTTGATTATGAAAATAATTATATTTAATTATTATTTATTTGATTTTCAATTTTTTGATAAAATATTGTATTTTTCTTATAAGATTTTTATTGTGAAAATAAAGACATGATATTTTTTAGAAAATATATTTTATTTTTAGTTTTAGTTTTAGTTTTTATTGTTGAAATAATTAAATTTTATCTTTTTAAACAATTTTTTTAATATTATTTATTTTTTAATAGTCTTTTATTTTATAATATATTATTACCATTTTAAAAGGTATAAATAATTGCTTTTAAGATCAAATAACTGAATTGATTCTTTGCAGTAACATTATCATTATCTGATATCCTGACCTCAATAAATTTTATCAACATAATATATTTTTATTTCAAAATTAATGTTTTAGAGAATAAAGAGTGAAATCATAACAAGTTATTCCCTCATGGTAGAGGATCTATTCCTTTAAAAATGACATTATTAGTTTTTTCTTTATATTACTTTGATTATAATTTATTTGAGCATTAAAATCTACTATTAAAATTTATGAATGAGAGAAACTTACGAACATTGTATAAGGAATTGAGAATTTAAACTTAGGAGACATTTAATAGGGAGGAAATTTTTAGTTTTTCAAGAATCTTAAATAGAAAAATTAGTTTTTCATATTTGGCATCTTTTTTCTTAAAAAAAATTATTTCACAGAGATATTATCTTTTAGGATTTGTTTTTATCTCATTTTCCTGCTATATTGTTCTTATGGGAGGTTGGAATCCAGCTTTGCTGAATTTGGAAGAAAGTTGTAATTGTATAAAAAGACCACATACCCCACTTTTCAAATATAAAACCAAGGGTTCAACTTCATCTAAAATCTCCATACTTCATTTTTCAACTATTGTGAGAAAGGCAAACAACATAGTCTGTCTCTCACAAGTTTCATGTAAGTCTTTTTCTTATTTTTCATTCATGTGCTTCTGTGTAATATGAAATTTTATTTGATTGATTATATATCCACTATTCTCACAAGTTTCATGTAAGTCTTTTTCTTATTTTCATGTTTATTTTACTTTCATTGATATTTAATATTTTATTTTTCCTACTTGCACTTTTTTTTTCTATTTTGGTTCATTACTTATTTTGCTGCTAGAATAATCATATTTAAATTGTTCATTTGTTAATTTAATTTTTACTTTGATTCATATTTAAAATTCTATTCTTTCTTACTTGCATGTATATTTTTTTTTCTTATCTTGGTTCATTGTTTATTTTACCATCAATGATCATATATAAGTTATTAACTTTTTAATATGTTTTGATATTTTATCAAATGAAAAAAAAAATTATATATAAAATTATTTATATTTATAATTAAATTTGTATTGTCTTAAAAAATAATTGATTTATTTTAAAAAATTAAATGTCATATCTATAATAAAATTTGAATAAAGAAATATATCTAATGAAGTTATTTTAATAAAGGATATTTTTGTAAAAAAAATACTTATATACCAAAAAAAGTTTTATAATAAACAAACATAAAAATATTTAATTCTCAAGAAATATATGTAATATTCTCAAAAATATCTTTCGCAATCAAATAAATTTTAATTATTCTTAAGAATCATGATTTCTAGAATTTGTATTTTTCAAGATACATAAAAAATTCTCTCTTACCAAACATCTCCTAAGAGACATACTAATAAATATTTTTTCTTCCTGTCATTATTCTTTATGTTTCTTTCTCTTGTCTTTGTTCTTATTCTCATTGTTTGTGAGACACTAACGTAATGACTAAATGTCATGTTATAGATATTAAAATAAAATAAATTGGATATAAAAAAAAATCCTTGGTGACATTTAAAATGACATGTGTAATATTGGATTTTTAAAACAAGTGTTTAATTTGTCTTTTTTTAAATATATTTTCTATCATTTTTGAAAATGATTCAATAACATATTTTATGATAATGAATGTTAGATCTTAAAAAAAGATATTTATTATTACAAAGCATACAAAAGAAAATGAATAAAAAATATATATATATATATATATATATATATATATATATATATATATATATATTATATTTCTTGAATATTTTTGAAAAATGATCCAATAACATATATTTTATGATAATGAATGTTGACTTTTAAATGATTAACAAAAGAAAATGAATGGAAGTAATAAAAATAAGAATGTTATGGTAAATATATGGCTACACAAGAAAGAACAAAACACAAAATAATTACATACAAGATATTGGTGTGATACCTATTGAGAAAAAATTGATATAAGTGATATAAGTGGTAAAAGGAGATCAACTTGTCCTAACTCAAATCACTTTAATAAGGAAAATACAATACATTTTGTTTAGAAATGGGTTGATAAGTTGATCCATTAAAAATAGAATGTTGGTTTGATGGGTTGACTTGCCAAAAATACAAATTTATTTCGTTTTAATACATTACTTATTTTATTTTATACGCACACACGTACACATGTATGTATGTATATATATATATATATATATATATATATATATATATATATATATATATATATATATATATATATATATATATATATATATATATATATATATATATATATATATATATATATATATATATATATATATATATATATATATATATATATATATATATATATATATATATATATATATATATATATATATATACATATTATCTCTTTCTTAATCATATAAAAGCATAAATTTATTTGGATATACCTTAAATATTGGTGAGTTAGGGAGGGATAATTTGGCAAGTCAACTTGCCTCACTTTGCCAATTCATCTCACCTGCTATTGGTAGATTGATACAAAGTGATTTGAACATGTGCAAAAAAGGTCATTGAAGGTATAGTTAAAGAGAGTAGATTGCATGATAATATTGTAAAAAGGTGTAAAAGGAGATTAAGAAAGACAATAGGAGAAATTATTAAAAGAAATCTCATCATAAATATCTTTGAAATTTTGATTTTTATTAATATTAGTGATATTGTATGATTTATATAATCAACTTCTTCTAGTAATATAAGTCAATTATTGTTGTGATCCTTCAATATTTAAAATGTTGATAGTTTGTCCTCCTTGTTAACCTTTTGTATTAAATATTGTCTTATCTAATGAGTATTCATCTTAAACAATTCCTCTTGTCACTCACTAACATATAGGTGAGAATTTACAAGTAAGCATGTCACCTTCTATACTTGTAAGTTTGAGTTTTTCTTCTTCCTCCACTCTCCTCATTTGTAATCATGAAGAAACTTCCCCCCAAAGTTAACATGAACTAGAATTGGGGATACTAGTCAATCTATGCAAATAAACAAATCAGGATCTACAAAATTAATGAACCTCTATAGCCGTTTGGTTTGTGTTTGTCCCATATTAACTACAAAATAATATTAAAAAGATATAAGAATATTTTAAAGTTCTAAAAAATTATTAAATAATAACAATTAACATGGATCAAAGTTTCAGCTAAATAACCACCAAAGTATTAAATACAAGTCCAAGTTAAAAGTCTCAATTTTCATAAGCATATAATCAATTTATTATATATATATATATATATAATTTATAAGGATTAGCTCTCATTCAATTCAAAATCGTGATTCAAAATCGTGAACTGCAAGTTAAACGGGCCTACCCGTAGACCACAGCCTATTTACCCAATTCTATTCACACTAGAGAAAGGCATCAAAAAGCTAGATCTTCCGTCCAAGTGTGTACGAAGAATGTTTGCCCAAAATAGACCCTAACTACCATTTCCTCGCGCAAAATCTCATGGGGACTATCATATCTATAAACAATTTAGATATTGAAGGATCACAATGAAAATAACTAAAATTAGATAAACTAAAAACCAAATCTCACTAACTTTACAACTGCATAAACATATTTTCCCTTCCAATTAAACATTAAAGGAATTTGAAAAAGGCTAGTCGAGTTATCTTCTTTTAAGAAGGAAAGAATAGTTACTCGAAGGTAATCCTGATGCTAAGATCAATTGTCGATAGTCTTGAACTATATTTTTTTTCTGTATTATTAATTAAAGAAATTAACAGACTTGGGTATTTTTTTTGTTTCCAAAACGTAACATTTTAATATAACGAATGTAACACTTCAATGTAACAAACTAAATTTCTGCTATTTTGACGAGGAGATAAAACCACTAGTAGGTAGAAAAACTGTTTTTTTTTTTTTTTTTTTTTTTTGTCTATTCATGGTGCGCTCACATCTTGACTACTTGACAAAAACAGTAGATAAGTTAATTAAAACTGAAAAGCTAATGTTTACCCAAAAATTATTAGCCAAAAGCTGAAAAATATTAAATTAGAAATGTTTGATAACAGATATTGAACTTATTGATAAAGATAAAATAACATGAAAAGATGCAGTTATATGATTTGTTATATAATATTTTCTATTTTGTAGACAAAAATATATTTTTTAAGTAATTATAGTTTTAAGCTTTGTAATTAATTTTGAACCCTAACTAGTTATTACTTTTTGTTTAAATATTGTATTTAAAAATAAATAATATAATAATTAAAATATATAGTGCAATGACGCGGTAGCTAAAATTGAACCAGTAAACTGTCCAACCAAACAGAAAGTTAAAGTCGAATAACAATCATGATAATAAATAAATCTATATAGATCATATACCCAAAATAAATATGTCAATAAATCTGTAGGTAATTCTAGTATGAACTCCAATTGTTCTGCATAAGGACTACATCACTATTGGGTCGGGAAAATCTTGAAAATTATTCTAGATCAGCAGAGACAAGATAATCAAAGGGGTTAAGTCTAAGCATACCCCAACAGATGTGATTCTTCACATCATAGAAGCCTCCTACATAGTAAAGACGCTGCCTTCGGCATGCTTTCAAATGAGCTTCCCTAAGGAACTGAAACAGCCCAAAAGAACGATTAATAGGAACCCTGAAACTGCAGTATGGAAAATTGTCATGCTCTGGATGAAGAATCATAGATGCAGCAAGACAGTTGTATGAAAATGCCACTGCCTGTTATATGCTCAACAACAACAGATTGAGCCAAAAACATTCAACTGTGAAAACAGGGAACCTAATCACAAGCTTGGTACAGAGAACACAACCATCTTTGACAAACAGCTAAATAAACATTTACCATCAAACACAGGTTCAGAACAATTTGTACCAATTACCAAACAAAGTTTTCTGAGTAGGGGAGATAATTTTTCAGGATTGCTGATATATGTTTTAAATTTTGTACATGGAAGTTGTCTTCAGAAATCTAAGCCAATCGAATTCAAAATCATAAGTTGACTCTTTTAAGACTATAAGGTAGGGATGCAGCTAAGGTGCCAAGTTCACTAAGTGGAATGTGTGACCTTAAATTATACCTTAGTCTTTTATCTTCTCGTCATTGTCAATTTTCTTATTCACAATGCCCTTAAAACTTAAAAGCGTTCCCTGACTTGGGTTTTTGTTATGCTTTCTGCTATTGTGGGACTTCAAATTCACAATTTGTCTCTTAAGCGGGTGTTTAGTTCAGCATCACTTCAGAGGTTACGCACATCAGTTTCTCACATCTACCCAAAAGCTGATCTATATAGCTTCTCATTTTTTATGCACGTCTGCAGAGTTTGACAACCAAACAAACACTACTCTGTAATCCTCCATCTGTCCTCTCCCTCCCCCCCCCCCCACAAAAAAAAAAGAAAAAGATATTTATTGCTTAATCTATGTAGGTAGAATTTTGATTAAGAAAAGCAATATTTATTTTATCAAGGCTCCTTTGCAACATGGACCTTGCTTCTGCTTACAACTTTACAATTTTCACTACACAACTTCTTCCCTAATAGTTTTTCTTTTCCTTTTTCTCCCTCCCTACTAAGAAAGTTACTCATAAACGTTTGCTAGCCTTACTACCTGTCTGGATAATGTCAAAATTTTATACATTGTATGAAATATTGGACAGAAATTTTATAAAAGCTGATTGCTTAATGCAAATGAATGAACTTGTAAAAGAATTTTAAAAAATAACTCAATAAAAAGTTCGAATGCACACACACATATGACTCAAGTGTTTTAATCTTGATCATTCACATAAGATTCAATTATGGATTCACTCCTCTCATTCTCACAAGTCACAATAAACTAGTGATCTCACTTGTTTGGATGTATGTATATGAAATACACATACATGCAGATAACTATGTTTCATAATTTAACCTCTAATCCCTTTTCTCTCTTCCAAAGCCAATAATGGCCATGGCCACTTTTAAAACATTGACAGTAACCATACCATTTTAAAAATATTAAATAGCAATTAAAAGAATTTGTTTGTAAAAAAGTGCAGAAAATACAAAGTATTATTAATATTATGACAAACTAAAACTGGAGATACTATAAATTATTAACACATGTAACCATTTAGGAAAAATCCCTTTTAGAACTGAATGAAACTTGAAAGTTTAGCTTTGATATACTGTCATAGTTTTTATACTATCATTCGATCATGTGTGGCACATCAATAAAAAAGTGTCTTTTTAGATAGCTATCATTGTAGTTAAACTATTTTAGTGAGATGTCAATAAACAATTAGGTGATAGTGTAGAAATACTTTTACACTTTAACATTGATAAGAATGACTGAATGATTGAAACCTGGATTACTTTGTACTTTGCATGTAACAAGTATTGATAATTAAATAATATAAACATCAATAACATTGATGAAAAATTCAACTATACCTAATTACTTAGTAAAGAATGGCAAAAAGCATATTATGCATTGCTAATTTGCTATGAAAGCATATATCCAGCAGTTATAAGACAGTTAAAAATAAGTCATCACAATACATTAGTGATTAGGGAATTCTTACTTGTTTCACTAAAATTCTTCATGTGAATCCAGAGAAGTCCTTTGGTGGTTCAACCCATATGTTTTCGAAAGGGTCTTGTTCCCCCCAGTCATGCCACTGCTTACGAGGATAGTATCTATAGTCATCAAGAGAGAATGATATGCAACGCTTTCCATAAAAACGAACTTTAGAGAAGTAGACACTGTTTCTCATTATTCCAGAGAGGTCAGTCCTTGAATGAGATGACAAGAAACTAGCAAAAAGAGTTATTCCATCCAGTGTTGTCATCTCTTCCCATTCCATTAACGTCTGATCTAACTTAAAAATAATGGGATTTTCACTAGAACATGTGTAAATCACTATTATATCTCCCTCATGCTCTGTCATGAATTTTCCCTTCCACCAATTTTTGGCAAAAAAATTCTTTGGGCACTTGGGTGGAGGTACTGAAAGAACACTCCAAGTGCGTTCAGACGAGTCAAACACCCCTAGCCAACCTGTGAGACTCAGGCAATAAAAGATTCCATTACAAAACACAAGCTTATTCCATATGCTACTGACAAAGGGCAAGCGGTTTTGGTAACTAACAGTGGTCCATTCTGTTGCCCCGGGGTAACATGTGCTAATGGCCACAACAGTAGGACTAACATGCTTAACAGTAAACAGAACACAGTCAGATGATGTTGGAGCACAAGAGAAGGCAACTATCTGGTACGACATCTCAAATCTTGGCAGTTTGATAATCTCCTGAGTAAAGGGATTGAAGAAGAACATGCGGTGAGTTCTGGGCCGGTATAGCAGTAACCAACCATCTTTTGTATAACAAACTCTAGATCCACTCAACTCTGGCAACTCAATGGAATAGGTTTTACGCTGCACAGGGTCATAGAATTCATACCAGTCACCAAATTTTGGAAAATACATTAGCCACGGAGATTGGTTTACCACACATACAGAAGTGGCAGCAGAATGCCATCTCTTGCAAACAACTGACGCACGAATGTTATCATCTAGACTTAAACGGGACAGTATTAATTCTAAGAGTTCTGTAGGGAGATCAGACCAGGTTTGCAGCTCCAAATTTTCATTTTCCACCTCCATTGCTGCTCTTCTGCTGTCAGTAATTGTATCACTCAACCTAAAATGTTAAATATACAAGTAAGAGAGAAGTGGAACAAATTCACTTGAACGTGCTTAATATCCTACTGCAAAGGTCAAAGAGACTAGAACTTGAAGAATTGAACAGGCCTTTATACCAATACATACATTCACCACTTTTTCTTCCACTCAAGGTTTGCAATTTGTAAAACATAAAATTGGGTGTTTATATCATGATCAGTATAAAATATAAATATAACAATACCACATCACTGTGAATACTTTCAAATTTGACGGCATGGGCTTACTGGAGCATACCAACAAGTCAGCTTGAGAATTAATTAATTAAACAAAAAAGAGATAAAGAATTAAAAGACATAAATACCCGAGTCAATCATTATTTAAAAATTAAACTAGTATATGATTAGAATTAAATAAAACACTATATGCTCAAATTCACACTGGACTAACCCAATTTTCAACAAATCACAAGAATTCACACTGGAGTAACCCAATCTTCAACAAAGTTAGCATAAAACATCAAACTCTGATCTGATCCATAAACCCTAGTCCCTTCACAATCATAAACCAACTCCATTTTAAATTAGTCACGAACCAAATTGCGTTTGAAATTGAGAATTCATACTCAAAATCAAGAGAGAAATCAAATAAAAACTGTCATTCCGTACAAGCACAGACTGATCCAGAGTTGAAAACCATTTTTTGACATATTTGGTATAATTAATTAAATAAAAAAAAAGTGAAACAGAAAAGTACATGCAAAATTCACATTTGGATTAGGCAGAACAGGAGCTTACGATTTCAACTTCCTCTTCCTTTTCCCAGACATTATGCGGAGAAAATTGGGCCAACGACGTTGCCTTGTAGAAAGAGAAAGAGGAATTGACTGATTGAGGACAGAGAGTCAAGTAGAGAAGAAAAGGGAGAATGAAAGAAAAAGTGAAAAACGCATGAATATGAATGAATGAATACGAAGGAATGAAGTAAGTGGCGGCACTAGCACGTGCGAGGCAGCTACAGACATGTCCTCGAAACACGTGTAAAGAATTCCACCAGAACACTACCATCGTATCTATTATCAACCGTAGATCAGCGTGATCACCGCGTCATCTTATCATATCTCGAGGATCTTAATATGTTGGAAATACTTAGAATTGGAAAATAATAACAATTTATTTTATTTTGAATAGATTTGCTGTGGTAAAAAAAGAGAAATAAAAAAAATAGAGAGAATAAGTGATAAATATGATAAGTAAGATTTATTAAGTAAAAAAGAAATTGTGTAATGGAGATGTAGAATATATATACTAAAACTTTTGCGGTGTGTGCTAAAGAAGAGAATGACCTCTTCAAATGAAACATAAAAAAAGTTAAGATAAAAGGTAATGCAATGATAGTAGTGAATGAAAATATGGGTAAAGGGATGGGTAGAATGCGATTAGTATTTTAAGTCCTCGTTCTTAATAAAGACAAATTACTTGAAGATGAAAATGAGTTTTTGAATGATGTTGATCATATGATGAAAGGAATAAAGATGTAAGAGGAAATAATGTACAAAGATCAAGAGATGAAAATGTTAAAAGTATTCTTGTCCTACTATCCCTATTTATATGAAAAAGTTTGAGGAATAGTGTGCCCTAATATGTTCGTGGTTAATATTTTGTGCATGTAGGTGAGTTTTAAGATGTAAGGAGTCAATATTAAGGAGAATGGATAAAGATGTGTTTGATGCGTATCAAAAATTTAAAAAGAAATAGATTAAAGAAAAATACAAGTAATATCAACAAATTAAGGTCATACATCATAAAACTCATAATAAAGTAACGAAGAACCATAGAAATATATTTTAATATATTGATTGATAAAAGATCAAATATACAAGAAAGAATTACATATATTTATAGGAATATAATAGAAGTTAACTAACCTCAACTAACTAATTAACTAAACTCAATTAACTACCACAACTAACTAACTAAATTCAACTAACTAACAACTTGTAACAATGCATATTATTGACCTGCTCCAAGACTATTAGTTGGTATATTTTTGGCAAGTGAAAATTATAGAAACCCTCTCTTAAAAGAACTATGGATGATAATTGACCACTACATGGTGGTTCAATGGTAGAGGTCTTTCTTTACCACTTCCAATAAAATAGTAAAAAGGATAACAATATGAATATGCATCTCAAGAGTTTCAATATAGTTGATGATCGATTTCTTTGGAGATTGAGTGCAAAGATTGGAAAAATGTTGAAAATAAATAAACTAATGTCAATCCATTCTAGATGAAGATTTGTAGGAATTTATGTGGAAATCAATCTAAGAAGGAAGTTTGTATCGCAAATAAAGGTATTAGGTCAAACTTTACATTTGAAGCATGAAGGTTTCCACTCAATTTGCTTGAAATGTCATATGTATGTATGGCCATATAAAAAATCACTACTTTGAAGGTTTAGGGTTTAGGACTAGCAACCCTAAGAGGTGGCAGTAAAATGATCAGAGAAATGATAAAGAAGGTCCAAATAACAATAACCATTTGATTGACAATATTTACGTGCTAAGGGTGTGCCTAATGGAGAAAATATTATAGATGTTCAATCAAAGCTCACTAATTATGTAGTATCGAATCAATATGGCCCGTGGATGTTGGTAAGGATGGTCAATAATAAATTCAACAAGATTTTAAATATATCACATAATAAGGTTGAAAATATGCATGTGATTATTGGTAAGCATTTAGGAATAAAAGGAAAGAATAGCTCAAGATCATGTTTTGATTTATTAATCGATGATGAGTAAGATATGTCAATTTCAAATAAGGAAGTTACTAAAAATAATGGTTATGGGATTTAAAAGGTAGCAACACAATTATCACAACCAAAGTCTCGGATCCAACTACAAAACATAAAAAAAATTTAAAAGGGTAAGGAAAATTGTGTAGGCTCGAAAAAAAAAGTAATGATTAAAAAGGTTGCACAAGTTGATATCGTGTCAAATACCACAAAAAATACCTTTATCCATGCAAATCCTATTAGAAGTGATAAGAGTGCTCTAAAAGCTAAAAAAATTGTTGAGAAGATTATATTGGAAACTATGAAACACATGCATCATGATTTGATTGAGAATACACGTAGGGTTGTGGATTGAGACCATGCTTTTATGACACAAATGATCTAGTTTGGTGAAGAGACATTATCCTTCCTTACTTCTTTAAAGGAAAGGTTGGATAGAGTTGTTCATTATCAAAACCCCCTGATATTCTAATTACTATTGGTACAAATGTACTTATGGTGGAGCTAGGGAAGAATTTGTCTCCTGATTCTAGTAATCAAATTGTTGTATATGGGGTGTTAGTGCCTGAAAAATTTTAATTGATCCTAAATGAATGCTCTATGTTGGAATTATACAAGAGTAGGAAGTAAATGTTTTATGGAATTAAAAAAAAGATATACTGAGAGAATATAACAACGGTTTCCTTTACTTGCTGGAAATTCATTTAATTGACTATAAATCCAATCACATTATCAAGGATTCAATTTAGATAGATCCTTTGTTATAGAAGCCTAAAGGCATGTTAAGGGGTATTTGGTGTCTTTGGGACTGCTCAAAGTAGAAGATTAAAATGTTGAGTCATTCAAATCAACTTGTTCATTTAAGAATCATAAAAGGTGATGATCAATTTTGGATGATGATAATGATTTATGTTAGCTCGTGCCCTCAACAAAAGGTATCCTTGTGGTGAAAGTTAAAGAAACTTGCTAAGCTTAATGAACCTTGGCCATATTGAAGACTTCAACATTGTCTTGAAGGCTCACAAAAAAGTTAGCTGATCCTCTACAATTTCCATATGAGGGGATTATGCTTTTTTTTTTAACTTTGTCCAATATTTCCACCTTTTATATGTGGGTTTTTCGGACCACCCTTTACTTGAAAAAGATAAAGGATTCTAAAAAGGCTTGATAGATTTTTTGCTTCTTTCAATTGACATATGATGTTTTAAGGAAGCCATTATCCATCATTTTTATCCCTTTAAGTTTGACCATTGCCCCTTCCTCTTTAGACTTTCATCCTTAAGCAAGAAAGATCGAAGAAAACATCCTTCTTGGTTTGAATATGCTTGAACTATCTAGAGAGAAATTTCCAATTTAGTTCAAAAAGAATGGCATTCCAAAATTGAGTAGGATCATAGAATAAGTCACTTGTACAATAAAATGAAAGTCTAGAACACGGTTATTTTCGACAACATCTTTTCTATTAAGAGACATTTGTTGGAAAGATTGAATGGTATTATTAAAAGTCTCTCCCGAATACCAAATCCACACTTGGAGAAACTTCTAGGAGAAATTTAGTATTAATATTTCAAATATTTTAATAAGTAAAAAATAAATATTTTTATATCAATATTATTAGAGAGAAGAGTGAGAAGAAAGAAAAAGATGGGAGGGAGGGATAAGAAGAAAAAAGTGAAGAAAAAATATGAGAGAAAAAAAAATGCAAATGTGAGACTTAGAAAATAGAACAAAGAGAAGTAAAAGAGAGTGAGATGAGAGAGAGAGAGAAAAAGAAGAGAGAGAAAAAGAGAAAGGTGAGAGATATGAGAGATAAGAGAAAATGTGAATAGAGATGGGAGAATAGAGAGATAGACAAGAGTGTGAAGAGAGAGAAAAAATAATATGAAGAGAGGGAGAGGGGGAGAACAAAAAGAGAGAAAAAATTGTGTGAAGAAAGAGAGAATGAAAGGAGAGAGAAATGAGAGAGGGAGAGAATAAAGAAAGAGATGAGAGAGAAAAAATTGTGTGAAGAAAGAGAGAGAGAGGAGAGAAAATAGTGTGAAGAAAAAGATGAAGAGAGAGAGAAATAAAAGACAGAGAGATAAGAGAAGAATGAGAGAAAGTGCAATGAAAGAAATTTAAATTTTTACTTTTTTAATTAAATTTAAAACTATACAATTTTAGCTAATTAAAATACTCTCACAAATTATTAGAATTTCAATTTCTTTTTAAATTTCTACTCAAATAACACATTTCATTGTAAAGTATTTCAAATTCATCAAAAAAATGAATTATTCTCTTAAAATTTTTTATCCAAACACATGTTAAGAGTAAATTGTCACCTTAGTCCCTGAATTTGGAAGACGTTATCACATTAGTCTTTACATAAAAAGAAATTAAAATGATATTAACATATATTTAAGATAATGATATTATCGTGATATTTAGTCCAAAATCAATCACCACTTTAATCCAAAATTCAAAAAAGTGTGACTAAAGTAATAATATTAACATATATTTAGGGATTAAAATAATAGTAAGTATTTAAGTGTAGAAACTTATTTGATATTTTAGGAATTTGTTTGACATTTTCTTTGTTTCAAGAATTAATATGAAAACGTCTTTCAATTTCATGGACTAAAGTGATATTTTAATTTTTCTTCAAATAAATATTTTGTAGTTCAAATTTTATTATTTTGTTTTGGATATTAAATGCTTAATTATAAAATAGTGGATAAAATGCATGAAATTTTGAGAGTTATTAGGAAAATGTGCAAATAACTTTAGGGGACAAAATATGCAAAAAAAAAAAAAGTTTGGTGGTAAAATATGCAAAATTTTGTAAATTGATAAAAGTGTGACAAAAAAAAATGTAATTTAATTTCATTGTCACATTAGATACTACATGTACTGCCATGTCATTGGTTAATACCAATAGTTATTGCCACATTAGTAGACAACTAACAGTGAAAAACGATCAATTGACAATAAAATAAAATGTGCAAAAATTTGAAAGTTGAATGGTAAAGTGTACTAATAAAATAGTTTGACGACAAAATTTGTAAAATCTTGATATGAGAAGCAAAAAAAAAAATGTAACTAAACCTTTCATTTTAGAATCATTGGACATTTTTTTATAATCAATCATAATGAGACAAAACATCAAAATAAAAGTCACAAAAAATTCAAATATCTATATTTTATCTTTTTCTTTTTGTTATTATGTCATAGGTGCAAAGAATTTATTGGTTATAATTAAACTAATTTTTGTTGTGAAGCTTTGTTGATTACTTTTAATAGGGTCTCTCCTCCCAACTATATTATTTTATCCACAAAACTCATATGAGATTTTTCTTAAACGAATCGAATCTTGTTTCACTTTGACTAATGTAATGTTGACATCTATTTTTTATTTTATATATCTTATTATCGATAATAATAATAAACAATTATATCATATTCTCTTAATATTATTTATATTTATAATTTTTATATTTCCCTATTTTACATGTATTTATATAAATGCATAGTGATTAATATTATTTAGATTTAATTGCTCTTTTAGTCTAATAGATATGATAATTGTGTGATTTTAGGCTCCCTCAAGTAATGTAGTTGTGAAATTTTGATCCCTTTAAATTTTAATTACAAAAATTGGGTTCTCAAATATCATAATTATGCAACAGAATTTTAGTCTATTCATAAGTAATTTATTAAGTATTTAACACATTTTTGTTTATGTATTACTAACATTTGACATGACAAAATATATGACAATGAAGCTCCACATGACATACAATGCATCTTCTATTAATAACAATACTTAAAGTCAACATCTATATCATCTATTATATTAATTATTAGTGTGACATCATCTATTGTGTCATACGTTGTTAATGTCATGTTAGTGAAACTCAAATATATTTTTAGTCTTGAAAAAATGAGTTTTGATTTTCATCTTTATAAATTTTTTTATTGATTTCTATCATTTTAAAATTTAAAATTATTATTTTTTGTCCCTACTACTATTTAATACTTAGTAATTACTTACGTGTTTAACGAAAAATTAATTAACCATCATAGATTGTACTTATTAGTGTCTATGGTATTATTTCAGTATATCATACCTCAAAAAAATTTAAATCCTTAAAATAATATCTTTTATCTATCTTAAAATAAACATTAAGAATTAAAAATAGTGATTCTAAATTTTAGAATAATAAAAATCAAATAAAAATATTTTTCGATGACTAAAACTAAAATCCATTCATATTATATAAACTAATATAAGTGATTTTAAACTTTTTAGGAAAATTTTTTTATATAAATCAAAATCAAAACTTACTAATTTTATAAAGATTAAAAACATATTTAAACATTAATATTTAATAAAATAAAAAATTAAAATTACTCCATTACTATAAATTTTACAATTAGAATTTAAAAAACTAAATTATACAATTATAATACTTATACGAACTCAAATCGAGAAAAGTTAAAACTTAAAATATGGAAGATAATTACAATATTATAATTAAGTCTATTATTTATTAATCTTAATGCTTCTGGAAGGTGGTTGAGGAAGCTTGGATACCATTCAGGGGCCTAGGAAGTAGGATGATGTATATGATTGAATGTGATGGGGGCGGCTTTTCAATTATGCTAAGAGCTAGTCACATAAGATACCACTATTTTATTTGTATGCATGCCAACTTGTTTTGACTTCACACTATCTGTGTAATATATAATTAAATATTATTAATGTTTTTAAATTATAAAATTTAAATACATATTAAATCAAAATTAGTTAAATTATAGAGAAGTAATAATTTAGGATCACTCATGTGTAATTAAATATCATTTATTTTTTTTATAAATTAAAATTTTAAATAAATATTATTAAAAATTAGTTAAAATTATAGATAAGGAATAATTTAGGACCACTTACATATCCGAACCTAAACAAAGCCTTTCTTGATTTTAATATTCTTTCCAGTTCTTGACAACTTCTAGAAACAAGATCGAACGCGGTTTGCCTCTAGATATTTTAGCTGGGCCAGATTCGTTAAGAAACATGTTCATTTTTACAATTATTTTTGTTTTTTTTTCTCTCACATTATTCACTTTTAAAAATAATTTTATCTGAGACCTAATAGAAGATTAAATACAGATATTTTTTAATATAATTTAAATCTTGATTCGTCAAGATATAAAGAATTAGTCACTTCCTAATTCTCGTTTGTTTATGCAATTTTTTCATATGAAAAGACAAAAAATAAAAAATAATACTTACCCAAAATATTTTCATCGACGTATGAACATTTTTAGTATTAAAAAAGTTACAATGATATGTAATGGTATTGATGTTTTAAAAGTATATGAAAAGCTTTAGTGTAAATGTAAGTGATATTATCAATTTAAAGAGATATGCTACATAACTATAACATTTTTTTATGATTTACTAACATTAGCCTTTGTTAATATATTTAATTTTTTAACAAAAACAAGTTATTATTAGAAAAATTAAGATATAAATTAATAGTGCAAAATATTTTTATATATTATCCAATTGCAAATTATCATATATCATAATTTCTAATTAATTATAATATAAAATCTTGTATTCTAATCCATGTCATTAAACTGCCACTAAACATTTTGAGTTTAGACTGAAGGTGTAATATATTATATTAATAAATAATTTTATTAATATATAATATTATTAGAATTTTATAGTAATGTATTAATAATGTAAATAATTTTATATTGTCATTTAACTATAAATTTTTGTTATTATAATTTTTAAAATAATTATTATAAAAATAAATAAATTAACTGTATATAATGATTTGTAATTTGATAATACATAATTTATTATCAATATCAAATGTTAATATTGTGTCATATATAGACTTTCAAAGTGTATACTAAAAATTTAATTTTTATTGAAGAAATATTATACTGATAAAAATAATCTTAACAATTGATCGTTTTTATCTTATAATAAATGACAATTTCTTTAGTATATTCGTTCATAAAATTTACTTTTGAATTATAAATAACTACTTCTTTCTTCTCTGAAGCTTTAGATGGAGCTATTAAATTTTACAGCGAATAGGATTCTCTCGGAAAATCAACTTATCAACTTTGTTCATAACGTTTTAAGTGTTGATATTGTGAAAAAGGGAAAAGAATGCCGACTTATACCAAAATATTCATATATACGAAACACATGCAAAATACATGATTTTGAACTTTTTATTTGTAGATCAAAGCAAATTTTTATTCACGTTTTCTTAATTACTTTATCTTTCAATAATTGTGTAGCGTCACATCATTCTTAATTATATTTGTAAAATACTTCTCATAACGTATATATACTAATAGATTTTGTTCAAATTATTATTATTATTATTATTATTAAGCCATAATTTATTAAAAATAAATATATAGGAGTACACTATTTAAGATTCAGACTCTAACTACATATATTAATTCAATGTTGATCACTCAGTGTGATTACTCATAAGTAGTTATAAGTTATTAGTAAAATTTTATTTTAATGGACAAAAATGTTATTTCTTAAGATGAAAATCGGTGTTTAATTTAATTTGGAAAGATAATTATGTATTTTTACCAGGAATTATTTTTTTAACATGTGATTATTTCTCCAAAGTAACTCAATTAAATATATACTCGTCCATACGTTTTGGTATAACTTTTAAAATTGTGCGTGTATATGAATAATATAACAAGTAAGTAATTATACATGTCTTGATTTTGAAGTATATATGTAATAAAATTCCATGTTTCTAGCCCGAATATAGCTGCAACGTTATATATGACTTTTTAGCCGTTATATATGACTTTCATATATTATTGCTTTGAGGGTGTGATTCTCGACAGAGTTCTCACCGAAACAACTTGCAAAGAAGGGATATTCTTCAATATGGAGATTCATTGTTAATTTTGTGTTCTCTTGCAAAAGCGAAGAGAATAATGAGGATAAACTAAGTCACCTCTTTCTCTGCTACAAAGTATCTTATTATTAAGAGGGTTGAAAAAAATAGAATTGAATTTGGACTTTGAGAAAATTAAATAAAATAAATTAATTTCCTTGAATTGAATTCAACTGTTTTTTTTATTTATGGAACTTTATTGTTTTCTAATTAAATTATTTTTTTATACTAATTTGTAGAAGAAAAATTAGAATTTACCATTTTATAAAAATAGTTCAGCTTTTATAATTAATTTAGTTTTTATAATTTAGTTCAATTTTCATATTTTAGCTTAATTCAAGCCTCAAACAGTTTAGTTTAGTTTTTATAAAATTAGTTCATATTTTATAATTAAGTTTAGTTCAGTTCTTTAATCTTTTAATTCGTTTTTTTTTTTTGTCCTTACTTATTATATTGTTTGTTTGTTAGGATTACACATTATTTTATAAGAACTTAAGTATCTTGAGTTGAGTTGAATTTAGTCTAATCTAAGACTTAACTAATATAATATTGTTGGATTGTGGTGTTTTTTTTTTTAAGAAATCCAATCTTATATTAATTGGATTGGTTTAGGTTGAATAATTTGGTTAATTGAATAAAATAATAGTATATCTTAAAAATAAAAAAATAAAATACTTAATTAATTTAAAAATATATAAAAGTCAGCTAAACATTAATCATGTATAATCATCACTATCAAAATGAGTTACACAAGACATATAGTCATCTACTAATAGAATTAGAATAATTATCATTTTATTATTAATATTATATGTATATCAAGTTGAGTTAGGTTAATCTAACACCTAACCCAATTATAATTATGCCAACCAAAATGAATCCAAACATACTAACCCACTAAAATGTAATTGAGTTAGATTGGTTGGGTAGATTGAATTTGACCCACTTAGACCCCTGATGTTTTACTTGGGGAGGGGGAAATCATTTTAAACAAAATTAATTTGGGACCAATTTTCCAAAGACATCAAAGGAAAAAGTTTAAAAATTAATATGATTATGTATTATTTGAATAATTTTCCTTCATAAGAATGATTTTAATGATGCAATAATAACTTGTAAATTTGATCAATCCAACTCAACATCATTTCAGTGAGTTAGGTTGAGTTATTTGATTGGATTGTATTTAGTTTGATTGATCCAACTATAACTGTGTTGAGTGTTGAGTTAGTAAGTTTTAAACTCAATCAAATTGATCTAATCCAATTTTCTTATATTAATATTAATATTAATAAATTATTATTATTTATTGATAGTGTTGAATTTGAGTTGTTGGACTTGTATTTTAATTTAGACATGTATTAAAGTCTTTGACAACATGTGTAATTTTCAATTGTGCTTAAGTTGAAGTTGTATATTTGTAAATAATTTTAAACTTCTTACATAATATACACCATCATTTTCATTGTGACATTATTGTACATGATTATTATATATATAGGAACCATTAGGATTGCCCTGGTGATGAAGTTTGGATTGTATGTACAAGTTGTTAGATTCTAATTTTGTTACCACTACATTTTCTTATTTTACTGAAAGAAAGAAAAAAGATTATTGTTTAACTAGATTTTGAATATTTAAATGCTATGATTTCGAACAGGTTGAATTAATTAAATATTTTATTTATTTTATTTTTATCTTTAGATAATATTGTTATTTTATCTAATTAATTCAATCACCCAACATAATTCAAATTAGATTACTTAAAAAAAATAAAAATTCAAACCAATTCAAATATATTTCATTGAACTTATTCTTTAAATTAGTAGTTAAATTCTAAATCTTGTATTGATAATGTGTGTACATTCAAGACCTATCACGGTTAACTATAGTATATCATCATGGTGACATTGAAGATAATTAATAATAAAAAATGTTAATAACGTATTATTCAATAATACTTTTTAATAAATTATTTCATTATTAAATAAAATTTAATTTATATTGAAATTCATTAAATAAAAAAATACTGACATAATTTTATAAATCTCAGATAAATTTTATTTAAGAATAAAAAGTATATTAATTAAATATAATGTGGTTTAATATATATATATATATATATATATATACTAATCTATTTTATATTTTAAAAACGACATAAAGTTTTTTTTTTTTTGAATATCTTGGATCACTCTAATTAAAATTTCTAGGTCCAAAATATAGTAACCAGTAACTAGTTAGATTAAACACTAAACTCATATAACATCTTGGGTTAGATTGAATTAATTAAGCGTTCCAACTTGAATTTAGAAATTTATGACCACCAAGATCAGCTTAGTGTTTAGATTTAGATAGTTTACATGAGGTGTTCTTCATTGTTACCTTTGTAGCTAAAATAATATATATATTTATATATATCGTGCAAGGGTTTTAGAACATTCCGCCGACAACTCCCTTGCGATTTTTATTTTTGTTTGATTTCCGACATTTCTTGGACAAATAATTAAATCAAACCATGGATGACCATGTTACAACTCATCTACACCCTAAATCCTGTAAACGAGAGATCCAAGGTAAGTATGCTTACTTTCACCGTACTATTATTCTGTTTGCAAATACACGATTTCAGTATTAGAGTACCTTTTTAAGTACTTACTCGTTACTTCGTCGTCTCCGAGCACTATTAGAGAAATGCATTTAACACTATGTATAAAGGAGTTCTGATCTGATAATCAGCATCTTGAAATCCAGTTCATACAGTATACTTCAAGTGAGAGATTGATTGTATGTCTTTTTTATTATCTAAAAATAAGTATTAAGTACTACCAACTCAATCAGGCCCATCGTTATTATTTTTATTTTATTAACATTTTAGTATTATAACTAAGCTATATAAGATATATAAGATCTTGCCAATTGCAAACTAGTGATAACAATTGTACATCATATAGTATACATAATCTCTGGCTCACCCATGTAGTAAAAATGTACCATTAAATTACTCACGATAATGTGTGGTATGGACGTTGGGTGAGCCATTTCATACCAAGAAGACAAGACAGTATATTATTTATTATAGAAAATGAAGAGGAAATTAAGTTAGAACTAGGAAGTAACAACTAACAACTTTGAACCAAGTAGTTTATACATTTTTTATATACATGCAATTAAGGCAGTACAATATTTATTATAGAAATTAAGTTAGAACTAGGAAGTAACAACTTTGAACCAAGTAGTTTATAAAAGATACATTTTTATAAACATACAAATTGCGAACAAAACAAGGACCTCGCCACTGTTGTGTCATATCGTATAGTACTAGGCTTCTTTGACATTGCTTTCGTATTCTTTTGACGAGCTTTTTCAATTGCATCCTAGAAGAAAAACGATATAGCAGAGAGACTCGAATATTCATCAATTCCTTCGTATAAATGCAACACATAAACCGCGGCCACAAAGAGCAAGACAACTCAACAACCTTGAAAGTAAAAACTCTCCAAACAAACCATCTTTCTCTCTCTACTATTATGCCACAGGTGGATTTGGAAACGCTGGTTTCCGCCTGCGCCGGCGGTTCTTCCGACCGGAAAATCGCCTGCGAGCCTCTCGGCAACAACGCTGAGGCCCATCCGGACTCGCCGCCGGCGTCGTTCTGGCTCTCCGGCGATGCCGAGTACGACTGGTGGGACCGGAACGCCGTTTACGAGCGAAACGAATCAACAAAAGGAAACTCAATTTCCGGGAACCTGAACCCTAACTCTAACTCAAACTCCAACTCTCAGCGATTCTCGAAGAACTTGAAATCCAAAGCTGCGATAATCGGCTTGCCGAAGCCTCAGAAAACATCCTTCGCTGACGTCAAGAGCCGTCGCAGCCACCGGCCGGGAAACGCCAGGCTGTTCCCGAAGCGGAGCGCTTCCGTCGGCGGAAAATTGGATAACACCGTTATCGAACCTACGTCGCCGAAGGTCTCGTGCATAGGGAGAGTGAGATCCAAGCGCGACCGGAATCGAAGATTAAGAACTCGCCAGAGATCAATCTCCTCCTCCACCGCCAACCCCGTCACCGCCGTCACTGACCTCACAGCCGTCACCGCCACCGTCACCCGGCAAAAATCGTCGCGGAGCCAGAGGAAAAAAATCGGTTTCTTCGAAAGCGTTCGTGCTATTTTCCGGTCCGGCCGCAGAGGAAAACTGGTTCAGAAACCCGAGCTTCCACCCGGGGATTCGTCGTCGAAGAAGAAAAGGAGTCACGGTAAGAAAGCGCGCGAAAGCAGTAGCAGCGCGGCGAGCCGAAACGACACGTCGTATGAAGAATCGGTTTCGAGTGCACCGCCCGGTTTGGGTTTGATGAACCGGTTCGCGTCTGGGAGAAGGTCGGAATCGTGGGGAGTTGGTGACTCCGAAATCCACGTGTCGCAATAGGATTCGTTTTGCGTGGAGTATAATTTCGGTGACGGCTATGGTGGGCCCCTCGGGCCCAACATTTTGAATAGTGGTTAGAGGAATGACTTGGCACGTTGAATAACGGTCTGTGATTGTTTTGGCTATACTAGTGCATGTAGATGATAAATGTAGTTTTCTTTTTATGAAGCGTGGTGGAATTTGCTGCTCCTTTTTTTGTCCCTTCCTATTTCAACGATAACAACAGTGTTATGTATATATCATTCGTGTTATGCCTTTCGCAAGTGCGCAGCCCCAAATTTTCCATCATTTTTCTTTCCTTTCCCTTATAAAAAATATTATAATAATAAATCTTACAAGAAAGAAGACAGATTATAAGAAAAAAAAGAAAATAATTAAATTGTAGTTATTTTTTTAGAGAGTGAGATAACTATAATTATTAAATTTTAGTTTTTTTTAGAATTTTTTTAAGAAACTAATTAATATGTTTGAGACATCAGTTAAAATTTGTAAAAAGCTTTTAAAAAAAAAACTATTTCATGTACATGAAAATTTGGAAGTTTGTAAAGATTACCCCCAAGTAACAACACATGCAAGAATAAACCAAAGAAAATATAACAGGGCAATTTTTTTTTTAACACTGTCTTGTATTCTAATTAATTAAATTCATTTAAAAATTATAGACCTTTGTTGTTATTATTATACAAATATTAGTTTATATGAAATTTATTTTTGCTAGATATATTAATTTTCTTCTCTCCCTGTTCACCTATATTCATTCCTCTCATGATTGGCATATAGTTGATTATTCGTAATATATTTTTACAAAAACTCATGCCTATCAAATAATAGTGCTTTGCTATCAATTATTGATGAACAAGGATTTTAATTGTTTTACGTGTAGATCATGGAGTTGGATATTCAATAGTAAAAACACTCATTATTCTGCTCGTTGTTTGGAGCTGTGGACTGGTTTGACATGTGAACTTGGTTTTAATAAAGGAAAAGTAAGACAATACGGACCTAATCAAGCTAACCAGGTAGGTACGTAAAACATTCGTACTCTCCTCATTTATTGTTATCCTAAGAAAAGTCACTTGTCAGAGCAGCGAAAAGTAGAGGACGCAATTCAAAAATAGGCATCATCTTTCCTTTAAGATTGACAAAGATCATTCTGAAACTAAGCGTGTGGGAACACATAGATAAAAGACAGGAGAAGAACCTTCCATGATTAGGTTTCGAGACTCGAGAGAAATGACCATTCTCAAGGATCGATATATAAGCAACCAGGAAAGAGAGGAAAGAGGACAACATATACTATATGAACACTTTACTATTGTGAATAACTTTCCAATACATATGTGAACCATTGTAATGATTTATTAACTAAAAAAAAATTCTAATAGTAAAAATTTGGTTGATGAATTTCTTTTTCTTCTAAAAGAAAATCTTTTAATTATTAATACATAATAAATAAAAATTATATATACATGCATAACACACGATAAATTTTTAGTTCTTTTATATATTAACGACTGGGATGTCTCACTTTTGTTTAAGGAAATTACTCATTCTAAACTATAAATGAGAAATACAAGTTTAAATTGCTAAAGTATTAAATGCCATACTATATTAGTAAATATTTCAATTTTTTATAAATATTTTAAAAACTATAGTAAACAGAACCTTATAAAATAATAATTCATTATTGTTGTCGGTTGACGACCCTAATTAATGCAAATACATGATTCAAAGTTCTATGAAACATGAGTATTTTTCGAAGGTCAACTTGCGACATTTCAATTAATGAAGTGTCATGGTTTGGAATGTATATATGCCCCCGCCCCCTTTATAGCTGTTTCGGAGAGTTTTCATGTTTCCCAAACTCAAATTCGAAGTTCCAAACAAGATTTCACGAAAAATAGTTGTTTCTAGAAGCATAATCGATTAAAATTACGTAAACAAATGTAATTTTTATACAATTAATTTTTTTTTATAAACTTGTGTTTAAGATAAAATTTTTGAAACCTTAATATATAATTTTAAACTCAACTCAAAAATGAAAGCAGTTCAAAATTAATTTTATAAATATTCACCCAAATGGTGAAGGGAATGGATTCATATAGTCTCTGAGCAAAACCATTATTATAAACGGATTTGATGTAACCGAACAACAAGAATGTAAGAATTAATGTTTCTTATTAAAGACTGCCACTAATTATTAATATTTCAGGCTTTTGTAAAAAATGAATTAATGGTTGATCCATATATGAAAATGAGAATGAATTAAAAGGTGGTCTACTTAATATTTTTTTGTCTAATTATATCTTGTTAGGATATTCTAAAAAAATTTAAAATTTGTTATAAAATAATTAATTATAAAATTTTAAAATTAATAGTTTTCGTAGATAATTTATAGTAAAATTAATTAACTATAAAATTATTATAATATTTGTGATAGTATAAAATAAATAGTAAATTAGTTAAGAAAATAATCTTAATTAATTTGTAATAAATTTTTACAATTTGTAACTATTTTTTAATTAATTTATAGTAATAATAAATATAAATGAATATAATTTAAATTTAGTTAAAAAAATAACATGCTAATTAATTAATAGTTAATTCATTAGAATTTAATTATTAATTTAATTGATAATTAAAATTAATAATAAAATTAAAAAAAATATTGTAGTGGAGTGATATGTATCTCAACTTTTTGGAGGAAGAATAAACTTGGCATCAAAGGAGATTGATCATCTAATTATAATCAAGATAAATACGTATCTCTAAACCAACTTGACAAAAGGCTTAACTTTTTTCCAAATTAAATTCATAAAACTATATAATATATCTTAGAGAGGAAAAATAATATTATATATTTATTGCTGCTAAGTAAAGAAAATTGTTCATATTTTTTTATATTCATCAAATAAGTGCGAATTATTCATCGCAAAAAATAATGATTAATCATTGTAAACTTACAAAATAGCATGTATACACTTGTATTCTAATTTATTAATTTACCCGTGTCCAACATATAATTAAATTAGCATGTCGAGAACCCGAAATCGATCATGGGATATGTTGTCACTGTACAGGCTTGAACCACTACAATAATTTTTGGAAAAAAATTAGTGGATACCAAAATTTATCTAACAGTTAGAGAAAAAAATATAATAAAAGAAAATAATATTAATAAAATATTCGATATATAAAAATATCTATATATCATCACTTCAATATGTAATATGTAATATATACAAGAACTTTACAACTTTATTTTATACAATAAAACTTAGATTTTAAGATACTCGTTGATTAATTCATGCATGTAATATGTACTATATAATTAATAATAAGTTTTTATATGCGTATGGGAGAAGCGTGTTAATTGGGGGAAATTTTAGATTCCTCACGAGTCACGCCATAGTAATTACATAATTTTGGATTAGAAATCAAAGGATTCAAAAGTTGCATGATGGTCCATTCATTTATACAAATCGTGCGATATTTGGAAAAGTTGCACTATAGAAGTTGGACCTCTAACCTTACCACACACCACTGATACAAATAATTATAATAATAGGAATGCTCAGTGGGGGCGTTGATTAGGTTATGTTTATGGTTGAATGATGTATACTATTTGGATGTCAATAAATGGGGTTGGAGGCTAACCATGTTCACGTTGGTGCCATTATGTCAAAGACAATGATAACACACATTTCTTTTTTTTTATGCCAATCTCTTTAACCATATTACTGTGTCGTCTGTGACTCATCCAAGCTAATCTATTTTATATTAAAAATAATATTATAAAAGGGATAAAGTGTTGTGTATGAACTACGAAGTCAAACTCATACGTTTATAACAACTACATTGACCCAATAAGACTTTAAGGTTACATTTTTATTTTGTTGATTTGATTTATTCATAATAAATATATAAATGTTCGTCTATATTTAATTTATAGTTTAGTCTTTTCAAAGTTCCGTTTATCACATAGAATAATTATATTTTCTTTTATAGTCTTTCCTCGGTCAAAATGTTTGTTAGCACTCTTATTAAATTAAAATGTTAATATGATCAATTTTATTAAGAAGCATTTTAGATAAAGAATTCAAACAAAAGTTACAAATTATAATACATGTCATCTTGAATATACAACTGCTTTGAATATAAAGACATGTTTTTTTATCGTCATTCGGAGAATGTGCACAATTTTGGAAAGTGATATCAACGATTAACATTAAAGGTAAGACAAGTTTCATTGTAGCGTCAACGTGTTAAGATGGGAAAGATCGATTTTTATAAATAAATAAAGCAGATTCTAATCTACGGGCAAAAAAGGCAGCTGGTACCAAAATTTTGTCTCATTTTATTTCGGACGTATTTGAATAAATAGTTGAAGGAAATATTCGTTCAATAAATTTTTATTAAACGAGAATTTATTCATAGGTTTTATTACAAAATTTTTAGAATAAATTAAAAAAGTTGTTTCAATGGACTTTTCTATAAAACTTATTAAAAAAATTATAAAAAGAAAAGTCAAAAGTCATTTCATAAATTCAAACAAGTTCTTTGAAACATCGACCCTTAATTTGGATGTGATTATTTCAAAGGATGAAACTAAAAAGAAAGCAAAGAAATGAAAATCAAAGGCATGTTTTTGAACTAGGTAAGAGTCATTACCCTTTTCTATTCCACCCACATGATTCAACCAATTCAAGTTGAATCATTTGGTTAGTGATTACGTACGTTTTGACTGGTGAAACAAGTTTCACAGAATCAATGACCGGGGCACAAATTTAAATACACATTGCTGTCAAAAACTGCATCAGTTTCTTTGTTAATTAACTGCGTCTTTACGTCTTTTTTAGAAACGATAAACTATTAATTTATTGCTTTCTCATCTAAATAGTTTTTAAAATAAATTCATAACATAAATAATTTAAGTATTAAGAATCATACTAAATAATTTTTAAATATTAAAAAAATCATTTATATCACTCTATAAAGATTAAATTGATAAATATTTAATACTTTACAAATTATTTATATAATTTTATTATTTTTAAAACTATTTTAATGAGAGAATAATATTTGAGCAAGAACGATGATTTACTAGTATTAGAAAGCTCATATTTAAAGCAATGAAAGAAGCTGAAGCAACTGTTTATAATTTTTGTTGGATCTACATCCACTTAAATACACGGTTAGAGTAAAACTTTATTCTAGTTTCTAACGAAGATTTCTTTGTTACTATATTAACTTTTTAGAGATCTTAAATTTATTAACAACTCTTTGAAGTTTTTGTTGGATTCACGTTCATTGCAAACATATTAAATTTAATAAATATAATTTAATTCCTAAAATTATAAATGTTAAATTCTTCCACCTCTTCATTTATTTAAGTTGATCTATTAACCTTAAAAGTTTTCTTTGAGAAATTATTTTTGTATAATAAGTTTGTACAATATTTTTTAGAATCAGGACATAAAAGAAATTGGAAAAGATGAGAGAAAATATGAATCCATATTAGAGATACACGAAGAGAGATAGACAAAAAAAAAATTAATGTTATGAAAATGTTATAAAAAATATTGTATAAACAATATAATATTTTCTTATATTGTTAAAAAAAAACGCTCTGGTTGTCTTGGTTGTCCTAGGACTTAGTCACTAAAAGACCTAGGATTCAAGTTTATATTTAACTAACCAATTAAGCAAATCTTGGTTGTCCTAGAGCAAGGTAAGCACTCCAAGTTCATCTCGTTAGAACGACACAAATCTTGGTTGTCCTAGGAAACTCGATAGAAATCACTTGTCCCCTATTCCTGTTGTTGGCATCAATTAAAAAGAATATAATTATTTTATTTTTAACATTGTTATTTCAAATTAATGATGTTACACATTTCTCTGACTCTTCTTTCTTCTTCCATCTCACTCACCCTTCTCCCTCCCCCAATTCCAATCCCATCTCAAATCCAAATGCTTCATCTAATCCTCTACATCCCCTCCCTCAATGCAACTTCCCCTCACAAATACGATGTTGTTCGTCTAACATTTGTCCTTTCCTTGACGACACCACCACACGTTCCCTTGCCACCCTCGATGCCTTCTACTAGGCTGTGACAAGATGCCAAGATTGCATGCAAGTGGGGTTGTGCTGTCACCAAAGTGAATCGCTCAACAATGACAAACAAAAAAGTGTTCCTATGCGTGGAGTTCACAACCAAGGTGAAACATAAAATTTTAATGGTGTTTTTTTGTAACGCACAATTTTTGTATGAAGGGACCAACGTGGAAGTGAATGCCAACTTCAGGGAGAAGGTGGAGCCCAAGTGGATTAGGCTCAACGTTGTACTTCCCAGGCTGTGGGTGATTGGCAGAAGAGAAGAAGAAAGAAAGGTCGAAGGAGATGTGTCACATTGCTTTGAAATAACGGTGTTAAAAATAAAATAAATATTTTTTTATTTAATTGACGTGGACATGTGACTTAATTTAAGTGGTAGGATAGAGAGTGGTGACAAGAATAAAAGACATGTGTTTTCTATCCAAGGAAACTAACCCACCTCCCTAGCCACCTAGGAATAGTTACAAAGTTGTACCCCTATAGACCTTCCTTTTCGGCCACCAGCAACACCTACGCCTTCTTCCCCTTTCCCCCTTTAATTTATTGTCCTCAACCAATGACAACCTTAAACTAACCCAAACATATTTACTAGAAGTAACTTATCCACAAGAGTCCTATGCAACCACATTCACTAGCAAAACCACCACTCTGCATCCTCTGGGAGAGAAAAAGAGAGAAATGAAGAAGAAAGGAGTAGTAAAATCACTTGACAAATGAAAACATAATTATAGGAAAACATGTAACATTACATGAATCACAAACAACCATGTCATTAACTCCTACGTCTAATGAATGGTCTCAATCTAATAAATTAACTAGAAACTATAACCTTCGACGTCAAAGTATGAAAGGTCTTTGCATGACTCCCCTACAAGCCCCCAAACCATCTTCGGGAAGCGGTACCCCAAATCTTGATTGTCCTAAAACTTAGCCACATACTTCGGGAAGCGGTACCCCAAAGGAAACTGACCCACCTTTCCTATCACCTAGGAATAGTTGACAAAGTTGTATCCCTCGACCCTCAAAAAATTGATAATGTACCCCTTTCAAACCATCCTTGTCAACCACCAACAACACATGTGCCTTCTTCCTCTTTTCCCCTTTAATTTCTTGTTGTCAACCAATGACAACCTTAAACTAACATCACCACCATTCAACCCAAACTCATTCACTAGAAGTAACTTATATCAATAATATATAATTCACCTATAACAACACACGTAGCAAAAGAATAAAGGGAGGAAGAATTTTTTCGTACAATGGAGGAAGAGTTCTTTAACTCTTTTTTTCATAAAACCACACATTTTTTGGACATGCGAATATGTAGTACATGGCTATCTTTTATAGCCAAAATCTCTCCAATAATTCTTTTGAAGAGGCATTTGTTCTTGGACGATGAAAAAAACTTTGATAGACCAGGGGTGTAATGTAAACAAAGCATCGCAAAGTGTGATTTTGTACTAAAAAGGACTTGACGCCTTGAACATGCTTTCTATAAAAAAAAAAAAGAGGCGAGTCTGATTGCTTCATAAGTGAATAGGGGTGAGTTTTGCTAATGAATTGGTCTTTAGAGTTGTGGTATAAATAGAGGGCTTTAGGCCCATTGCATTTTGTTTTTTTAGTAATTTTAATTAGTGTTCTCGCTAACCGAAGATGAATGGAGGTGTAGAGGCGCAAGAAAGGGTGTGGTTGTTTAAGTGTCCAAAAGTTTAACTTGCTGTTCCAGAGGTGTTTGTACTCGATCTTCACGGCACTGGCAGTGAGATGCACTTTCTTTTCTCTCTTGTACATGGCTTGTGGCATTGTAGTCTTTTCCTGCCTTTGAGTTTTTTTTTATGATGAATTAGTCACCTTAGCTTTCCAATAAAACTAGGTAGTGTACCCTTCTTGATTGTGAAACAATTTTAACTGCTAATGGCAGTGCTGTCATGTTGTAGCACAACATTTCCAAGGCTGCCAAAAAACTGTAACTTGATTTATTAAATGACTGATAGTAATTCATCCACAATTGAGTCCTCTACAATCATAGTCACTTGCAAAACCACCACCCTGCATCCTCTAGCAGAGAAAAAGAGAGAAATGAAGAAGAAAGGAGTAGTAAAACCACCTGACAAATGAAAAGATAATTATAGGGAAACATGTGACATTACATGGATCACAAACAATCATGCCATTGACTCCTATATCTAATGAATGGTCTTAATCTAACAAATTAACTCGAAATTATAAACATTGACGTCGAAGTATGAAAGGTCGTTGCATGACTCCCACAAACTCCCAAACCATCTCTCCAAGATGAGGTGATATGAAGGAAAAAGGACCCAGTCAGGAGAGCTTGAGGAGTTGGGCATGCTTAAGCCAATGATGTCCATCAAGACTTGGATCATGTGTTCCAAATTAGAGCCAAATGTGTTACTCGTAAGCCCAAATGGATGAGGAACAATGTAGTGCCTTAGATAAATTGAGGTTTGGAATGTAGAGGATGTCAGGGTGTGATGTGGTGAGAGTTTTTGTTAGAATCGTTGTGTTGTTTTATTGTATTATCCTTAGTGGACAAATTGTATTTTGTTGAGGGATTTTTTATAAATAGATAATAGAATGTAAGAATAAAAAGACAATGAAAATACACTTCTTATATAGCTTGATTGTAGTAAGGAGGTCCTCCCCTCGAAGTAAGGCTATTTTCCTTTATCATTATTGTTAACCACAATTTTATTATAAGACTCAGTTGAATATTCAGTTTGTAAGAAACTCATAACTTCAAAGGTTTATCTTTATCCTAATAAGTGAAAACTTGATAAAAGTGTAACATGTTTATAAGTCAAGAGTAATTTTTATTTTCTTTTAAGTCAAAACTCCATGATCAAGAAATTATCTGACAAACTCTAAATCATAAATAAATTCAAAAATAATAAAAAAGAATTGAAAATAAATAAAATTTAAAATAAAATATCAATTTGGTTGTGAAAGAAATTATTAAAACTATCATTTTGATTTACATTACTTATTAATTAATTTGGTCTTTAATAGTACAAAACAACAAATATAGCATTTGACTTTCACATGTGTTAGTTAATTTAATCCTTTACGTTGATGTATGGAAGTGTTATTGCGTATTAAAAATCAAATTTAACAATATGAAATGTTAAGAAACAAATTTTCCTTTTCATAATATTCGGAACCAAATTAATTAATAATATCAATTTTCAAATTGATTGGCAATTGTTATAGTGACTAAATTTACATTTTATAATATCAGAAACTAAATTAATTAATGATATAGATTTCAAAGATATTTTTTACTCATAAACTTTTACATATATAATCATATTAATAAATTGTAATATTATTACTATCTATAACAAATAGAATATATATAACTTTTAATTAAAAAATAAAGTAGAAAGGTTGAATTTACACATTCAATATTTTTAAAATTAAATCAGTTATTTAATCAATCATAACACTAGTTGGAACTAGTTTACTAATTCAACTGTGGTCAAACTGATATTAATAAAGTAATAATAATAATTAAATAATATATAAAATAATTAAAAACATAATACCATAACTTTATAACACTAAAAATTAAAACTAAGATATAATTTTATAAATTTTTAATATTCAAAGTACATGCTAAAGTTCGTCTTTGGTCTAATTTTAAAACAATACTTACTCCTTCGATCCGTCTTTTTACTAGATGAGTTTCAAATAGGACCATGATATGGACGAAAGACGGGGGAAGAAAAAATGAAAAATATTGGTTAAAATTGAATTTCATTATTCTCTCTGAATATCTCCTCCAACTATTATCAAACTAGCAACAACAAGATTTTTAAAATTGGATTAAACCATGAAAATACTAATTCAAATTTCAATAATTTAATTATAATGAAATTGATAATAATTAAATAATATTATTTTAATTTTTAATATATATATTAAGTAATATTAAACAAAAATAATATAATATTAAAAATTAAAATTCACTTATAAATTATATAACATAATATTTAAATTAAGCATAAAACTAAGTCAAATACGTCATAATATTTAAAATCTTCGGGACACAATAATTTCCATTTGTAATTATAATTAGAAACTAAATTAATATAATTATCATAATATTGAATTAGAATTATACAAATTATTTTGAGTTTTTTAATTTAAAAAATAAAAATTTCTAGCAAATCAGTCCGATCGAATTATGCCCATTTTGACCAGTTTAAAGCCAGTTTTACACCAGTTATTCACAAGGTCAATTTTCAAAATTAAATGAATCAATTTGATGATAGATTCTCAGTTGAGTTGTTGTGACCAGTGAGTCTAGTCCAATTTTGAGAACACAAACTATCAAGAACAAAGTCAACACTATAATAATTATATTCAGTGAATTAATATTATTATGAAACCCCAAAACTCATAGCTGAATGTAAACCCATAAGACTCAAACCAAAAGTGCTTTGATCTCAATCTTTGAACAAGTGTTCACACATAGCAACAAGAGAAGAGTGCTTCCTGCCTACTTTTCTTTACCATCCCAGTAGCACATTCAAAATATATTTTTTTTATAAAGTTGGCAAAAAATTATTATTTTAAAAAATAAACAAAACCAAATGGGCACTAGACATTTTTAAAAATGAAACCCAGTAAAACACTATTCTCTATTGCAAAACCAGAAGAAATCATGAAGCAATTTATTTATGATACTTGGATGGTGTTTCTTGAGTCCCATGCAAGTGGTTGGGGTGGTAGTACATGTCAATTTTACGTCCATTTAATTGCTGAAGAGGCCTTGCGTTGTGCTTGAACTCTGGGCCCAATGGTGCCTTTAGGAGCTTCAGTTGTTCCTTGGATAGTGTCCTCACCTGCATCCTCCATTAGTTACACATTTTGCCAAAATTAATATAAAATTTGCAATAGGTGTATGTATACATATATTAAGGATACCTTGCCAAGGATGCTCCAAGTGACACCCTCTGTGCATGGTGGAGTGGTGAGAGAGCCAACATATCTATAATACCTATGGCTGCTGCTATTTATCTCTTCAAAATCGAAGGTGCCAATACCAATTTGAGCATCCTCGTTGCCTGCATGCTTCTCCTTCTCCAGCTCAACCAACTCGTCCTCAATCTGCACCCCAGAACCAACTGTTACTACTATAAAGTTCCAAAAATTGCTTCTTTGGCCTTTAATGATAAACATTCATTCTTAGACATAAAAAAAAATAATAAGAAAATAAAATGAATTGAATTCATATGAGTAAAAGTCAATATATAAACTTAATTTTTATTTATTTTTTTTAATTTACATGTGTAAGATGATTTTAGTTTATGAAAAAATATTATAAGAAATTTTCAATTTTGTTACTAATTTTAACTATTATTTAAATTAGTAACTAAATTTTAACTAATTAACTAGTATACTAATTTTTTTAATTAAATTTAGATTATATTCATTTATATTTCCTATCACTACAAATTAGCTAAAAAATAACTATATTTTTTTAAAAATTTATTATAAATTAATTAAAATTATTTTCTTAACTAACTTATTACTTATTTTATACTATCGGTAATTTTATAATTAATTCTTTTTACTAGAAATTAACTATGAAATAACTATATTATAGCAAAATTAAAAAAATTTTGCAGAGAAAACTCAATTCATTTCACCTCCTTACGAATAATTTCATCCTTTTGATGTGAATTTATAAACTTCTTTTATATAAAATAAAATTATTTAATTTTCTCAGAAATTTACGTACATATGATTTTAGTTTATGACAAAACACTTTAAGAAATTTTCAATATTATTACTAATTTTAACTATTATTTAAATTAGTAACTAAATCCTAATTAATTAACTAACATATTATTTTTTTAATTAAATTCAAATTATATTCATTTATACTTTCTATCACTACAAATTAATTAAAAAATAACTACAATTTTTTAAAATTTATTATAAATTAACTAAAATTATTTTCTTAATTAATTTACTATTTATTTTATATTACATACCATTAATATTATAATAATTTCATAACTAATTATTTTCATTAAAAATTAGTTATGAAATAGTTATTGATTTTTATACAGAAGATTTTGAATTTTTTTTTTTTAAAACTCAATTGATTTGGCCTTATTTGATCCTTTTGATGTGAATTTAAAACACGAGTGAATGTAACTTGCACTCTACCTGGGAGATGAGAGGATCTGGATCACCCAAATTGTAGAGCACTGCCACAACTGCTGTGTTATTATCTTCGGTCTGATGTACTAGATGGAGCTCAGCGTCATGTCTATTTACAAATATTGTATCAAAGATTGGTCACTGACACTATTAAGATGAATTTTATGCCTTACAACTTGTTACTTGACCATGAGAAGGCCCAAAACTTCTAGCAAGGGCTTAACTCAGACTTTTTGAATCCGCGTTACGAATTTTTCTTGTCCATATATGACTTTTTTGTATAGAGCCTATAAGGCCCAAATGTTTCTTTTATAAACTAAATTTTTTCATTAATGATTGAATTTAGTACAAGGTGTTCCCAATTCAAGCCTATAAGGCTCAAACTAAAGGTGTACGTATAACAAAGGTTTGCCACTTCAACAATTTGTTCTAATTTCAACCCAAATCTAAAGTCTTAGGAGTCAAATCACAAAAGAACTATGCCCCAAACGAAAAATATATTGTAAAAAAGAAATGAGTTGGATTTGTTTTTTAGGTTGTGCATTTTCATGTGCTCTGTTTAATTGATTTTCACTTGAAATAACTTGATCCAAAATGATAAGGATAGAGTTTGAGTGAGGTGATATAATTTCAGTCTTTATACTTGCATTTTAAAACAATATCCAAATTTATATTTGTGCGGGTAACATCTTCAATATTTATACACTTACACTCACATTTTAACTAATTTGAATATGGTCTTCCATTAAACATTTGTTTGATCAACCGATTAAAAATAAATACTATTATAATACTAATATTAATTATGAAAAACCAATAAAAGCATCGGATTAAAAATAAAATATGTAACATAATTGAAAAAAAAAATAAAAAAAAAACAATTCAATACGTAATTATAAAACATTACAAATAGAATTCTTTAACTTGATTATTTTTTTTTAAAAAGCTTTCAATTTTAGTTATAAATTATAATAAATATATTATATGGATATGGGTAGGACATAGAAATAAAGTGAATAGTTCTTTGAAGACGGGATATGGAAAGAACCCCCACCAATTTTATGGAAAAAAGCCTATAATATAAAATAAATCGTAGTAAAAGAATTGTTTTTAAAATTTTAGAACTAAATAGCTTACAAAGATAGTTGGAAAATTGTCAAAGATGAGTTAAGTTTGATGAACCAACCAGTTTAGCTCATTAAAAAGGTATGAATTGAGATTGAAAAAAATTAAGCTAATTTGACATTCAAAAAGTTTGTATTAATTAAATAAAGATTACTTCGCGTTCTTTTAATATTCCGAAAGGTTAAAGTAGTAGAAGATTTCTAATATAGAAAAATATTTTCTTTGTCAGTGACAGCCAGATCAATTAAAATTTGATATGCATTATGGTTAGACCAATAGAATAACTTTTTCTTTTTTTATTTGCTTGAACGTATCATGTGATACACAAAGTTATATATATTGCCCAACATCGAAGAGCTACAATCAGCTGAAGATTCTATATATTTAGTAAGGAATTTATAACCAATTATTTGGCATCAAAACTTTTGTACGAAAGTAATGTCTTATAACTAAGATTGGTTAACGAGAAAATGATAAGGTTTGAAAAGCAAATGATTAGAAAAAGTTATTATTCTTTTGCATAAGTGATATATTGAAAACACACTATCATTGAATATTTTTTTATTTTATTTTAAAACAACAAAGGTATCCCATATAATTTTTGGAGCATGTGAACGTTGACAAGAAGGGTGAGGAAGAGAGGGAACTTACATACGACCATTGGCCTTGTGCTCTGATGGAGAATGCCAGTGAAGTTGTTTCAAAGAGTAATTTTTTCCATTTATACTAATGTCTCCTACTTTTCCTTCAAAGTGCACCTATAAATGGAAAACTTGAGCATATTAGTTGATTCTGGAAATTCCTTAACAACCTTAACTTATAATTGTGTAATTTGTTCATAACAGCAAAATGATGAATTGTCAACCAGGTAGCCAAACTATGTACCAAAAAGAATATCTTATGTAAGACAAATTATTGAATGGTACGAGATTATGATAATGTCCATCAATCTTCCCGTGATACTAATTCGAGTTTTATTAATATTTTCTTAAATTGAAAACTTTGGTTATATGTTTCAAAACTATAAACACGTGATGGTGTTGAATCATGTAATAACTTTTCATCTCTTGGAGGTTATATGGGCTTGTAAAGTTGCATATGATGAATATCTAGCTAAATGCTTATCCAATGATGCTTAAATGGGATGAAAAAAAGAAGAAGAGAGGATTTGGTAGTTTAAGAACAAACCCCAATGTTGAATTTGTTGTTAACCAATGTGGCATTAGTAGGAAGGTAGTGTCTCTCTAGATTCTTCAACTGCTTATTGAAGACAATATCCATCTTCATAAGGTCCACAGGACTCTGAGCTTTCCCATTTGAGCATGCTGCATAAGATGGACTCAAGCTTCCCCATTTCTCAGGACCATTTGGACCAGTATAACTAAAATTAGCCGAAACTAAGGTAAAAGGAAGAGAGAAAAAACATTCATGTAAGTAACAAAACAACCTAGCAAGTAATAATCACAGTAAAGTTTTTTCTTCACAGTTTTGAGCATAAGTGAATAAAAAAACTAGACCTCTAAAAGAGTTCGAGAGAAACAGTACTTGGCGTGATCTTGCAAAAGTTATATTAAGTATAACTCATTTGTGTGAAGCAAGTCAAAGCTAGTTAAACTCAACGAGAAATGAAATCTTACAGTAATCTGCTGCTGAAGTGCATAGAGCAAAAACCGCTATGGAAATGATTGAGAAGTAAATCCGCAGGGCCATTGTGAATAGCTAGCTGTGTTTGCTTTGATCTGAGACCCTTTGTTTTATTCCTCAGCCTTTATATATATGTAATATAATATATGTGATGTGGTGATGGTTGTGCTGTGTGTTACCCAATGAAAAATGTTAGTTGTACAGAAAAATAAAAATAAAAAATATATTATTTAAAGTATTATATCGATTATTGTATATAACACATGTCTTGTTTTGATATATATTATCACTGTTATGAACTCGTGGTAGGGTGCTAAAGTTTGGGGGTGGTTGAATAATAAGTGGTTTCTTATGAAATGAGTGAGGGAAGCATTGATGTCTCTGTCTATTTAGGGACACAGATTCTGTTTTAACTCGTGTGACGTAAAAAAAAGTTCGAATTTGGGTTCCGTTTGTTGAGTGTATCAATTGCTTGGATTCCAAAAATCACTTCAGTGTCACAAAGACTAGAAAGTTTTAACAAGATTAAAAAAAAAAAAATCAGATATGATAAATATAAAGTGGCAAAGGTCAAGGAAGGAAAAAAATATTCTCCCTTCTAACCGAGACTTTAGGACTTTAGCATTGTACTATTAGGTGCCATTAGATGAGAAAAGAGAAAGCATAGTGTATGAATTGAGGCCTTGCATGGCTTGATGGAAGTGGATGCAACGGAATAGAATAAAATAGAAAGGTATTAGTGTTTAAAATATTATGAAATGGAATAAAACTTAGATTGAATTCATTCCATTTTATATTCCTATTTTACTTCCTACCATTCTAGGCAATGGAGTTACCTATTCTTGTATTGGTTTATAAATAAATTTATCTTGCTATTCTTCTAATGAATATTATTTAAGATAAAATAAGAATAATAAAATTATAAGTCATGCTATTCTACCCACTTTTAGAAAAAGTGAAATAGAAATTAATTTATTTTATTATAAAATACAAAATAATAAATAGTAAGTTTATTTAATTTCATATCATTATATTGTTTTTTATAAGTATCATTTTATTGTTTTTTATAAGTATCATTTTATTATGTTTCATTCTATTTCATTTTATTCCTATTCAGGACTAAACATTCAAGCATAATATAGAGGAAAGAGATTGATTATTTTTTTTTATATAAATAGGACTTGCCATTAGAGAGAAAATTGAGAATAATAAATTTAGGGTCAACGTATAACAAAAATTTAAAGTCAATATCTTTAAAATTAACCTATAAATTGTTTTTGTTGTCAACTGAGCAGAAAAATCAGCTGAAAAAGCGTGTTGTTTAGTGTTTATGTATGTGTAGTTTCCATTGAATACAAAGAAATAAATGTTTTTTATTTTATAATTAGAATCCTTGTTGAGATATGATAATCTCTTCTATATTTTGATGTGTGAGTGTCTCAATAAAAAAAATTATTTTTTGGTTAACATTGAGTACGTAATGATAGGCTTATTTTGTAAATCATTAATAAAATAATATTTAATCAATTAACCTATTTTTAAAAATAAAAAGTTTCAAATGCCTATATATATATATATATATATATATATATATATATATATATATATATTTGTTATATTTTATTATCAATAAAAATTATTTTAATATTCCATTTCACGAGTGTCTTAATAAATACTTGCATGAAATACTTAAAAGTTATAAATCTTGTATCTATATAATTAGAATAGATATATTGTGTTTTTAATTGTTATTTTTTCACTGAGAGTGTTTTTTATTAATTTTTTTAATGAAAATATTTTTAATTTTTTAACCCCTATATCTTTCAATTTATCATTTTTAATATATTTAATTTAAATTGAATTTTAATATATTTTTTAAAATTGTCAATAATTAAAAATAATATTATATGACAATATAAAATTTAAAATTTAAAATATCATTTATATGTTAAAAATATTTATTTATTACGAATTTTAATTATAACATAATTTATATATTAAAAATATTTATTTATTATAAATTTTAGCTATATAAAATAAATATTTATTTTGTGTAATGTACAAATTAAAACACTAGTATACTTTTACAACTATATTTTACTCCTTTTTATTTATGTTTTCTCAATTTGTCCTCTCACAAACTCTTTGTATTATTAGACCTCTTTGAAGTTTGTGTAAAAATAAATAAATTCTATTAATTTAACGTTCTATAGGTCATGCGAAAAACAATTATACTCTAAAGAAGAGATATTGTTGAATAGCCACGATTTTAATTAGGTCTAATTAGCTTAAAATCCTATATGAGTAGGTGCTATATTTAACTGTCTATGTGCATTGTCTGTGACCAATTTCATTTCTTTGGTGAGACTGTGATTCTCAATCAAAATTATTAAGATAATACTAGATTTGGAACTAAGCAAGTAATTCTAAATTTGAAAAGAATAACCAAATAAGGTAGTTTTATACATGCATAATTAATGCATGGACAATACATGCATAAGCTATCACAAAGTTTCCATGCATATTATGTATGTGCCAACAAAGGAAGAAGTTCAACATTTTTCTAAAACACTTTTTTTTAGATGCATAAGACTTTATTAAACAAAGAGAGTACAAGGGTACTCTGTTTTAGGTACTTTTTATGAAATAATGCTCCTAAATTTGCTCACACAATCGTTTAGCACAATAGTCACTATAGCTTTAAAACTAATCAAACTAATCGGTTTGATCGAAAACTAGTCAGATAATGTCTAAATGATTCAAAAAAAATCAATAAGATAAGAATTGACATTGAAAAAAAAATGTATTTGAACCATTTTTAAATTTATTTTTTAAAATTTTATTTTAAAACATGCATTTTAACAAATAAATATTTATATATGGGTTTTACATAAATTATGAATATTATTTAACTATTAATTATAAAATTTTAATCTCGTGAGATGCGTAATATGATCCTTTATGCTAATTTAAAATTTTACATAATTCATTTTGTATTATTTTATATTAATTTATTATATAAAATATTATATAATATTAAAAATATATATTTAATTATTATCTCTTAAACTTCAATTCAATTACATTTGAACCTATAAATTATAAATCAATGTATCGTTGATTTAATGATGGATACAATTTTAAAAAATTAAACATATTTTATAAATATTATTATATATATCGTAAAAATGTTACGAATACTTATTTTAGTAATATTTTTTTTATATTTTTAATAATATTTAAATATGGTTAATAATATTTTGTGATATAATATTTGTTAAAATATTACAAAAATTAATAAGTAAATTTTTTAAATATTAAATATATATATATATAGTTGTGAAAAATTTACAAGAATTTATTCGTATTCCTAGAAATCTCATTTCCAATAATTACTTATTAAGAATGAAAAATTCCTTTAGCTAAATATTACTAAATAGAAAAGTGATATCTCAGCAAATTAAAAAATAATAATTAGAAGAGAAAATGTCATATTTTAATAATAACATGGCATTTTTCGATTGAAAGAAAACAAAAGAGAGACAAAATATTGAAGAGGTGATTTCTATCCTACCAATTACCAAAGTTATATAAACACATGACTACCATTCTTCTCATATTCCACAGCTACTTTATCATGCAAGCAGCAAAGTCGAATATGCTTGATGAGGAGTATGTAATAACCAAAACAAATGCGCCAATATTTTTCTCTTAGTATAATTTTTTTTATATTTATTCAAAATTTAAACCTTCATATTTTAGTTAAAAAATATAAGTAATTACTATTTATGTCAACATGGTGGATGTTATGGTAGTATTTGATCAGAGGGAATAAATTGTATATTACTTTATTTTCTTTAAAAAAAATAGTTTTAATTTATTTATGGAAAAGACTTTTGTTTGAGCCTTACACTTAGTGATCATCCTTATGAGTCGAAAAAAGTGATTGAAATGAATGTGCATATAAAAGCAAAGCCACTTTGGGTGATTCTCATTGCTCAAATATGTTGGGACACATAGAAAGGCACTTTGTGAGGATAGAAAAGAGGGCACTGTCTTTTTTGTTTGTGTTCAAAGAAGGGTTGATTATTCCTTCTTTCACAATCATATCATCTTCAAAAAAGAAAACCATGCATACATTAATAACATTTTACTTTACTTTTAGTTTGGGTGTTCACCATATTCGATTCACCTAATAATCATGATAATTTAAATTAAATTAATTATATTTTGATTCAGTTAATTATTTATTTTTACTTTGAATTTGAACCAAGTAATTAATATTAGTTCAGTTTTTAGATTTATTTTTTTTTCAATTCGAACCAATTCGATGATGCAATCAATTATTTTTAAAATTTTAGATTAATATATTTTAAATTTTAAATTTTGTATTTTTTTTACTTTTGTCTTTTTTTCTTCTTCTCATTCATTTTGATCTTCTTATAACTTATATATCGTTACCAAAATATCTTATTTTGATCATTTTTATTATGTAATTTTTTATTATATTTTAAACAAAGAAATTAATGATATACATAAAAAGACAATTTAAAAAATTAAATATTAAATAAAATAAATAATTAGTCATTAAAGAACGAATAATATTTTTACTTTACGTAAATATAAAATTAAACGTTGATAAAAATAAATACTAAATGAAAATAAAAAATTAAAAAAGATTATTTTTTATCATAACCCACTACTCGAACTTAACCAACTCACTCTTAATTGAATTAGCTAAAAAGAATTTCAAAATTGAATTAGCTAAAAAATAATTTCAAAATCCAATCCAAATAAATATGATCGTTTCATATTTAATTTTATTCTAAACCTAAATCAATCTAACCCATAATCACAAACTTGAGTTAAATCAGTAGTTATTTATAATTGCTCAGAGGTATTAAAAACTTAACTACATAAAAATGAAATTTATAAAATAATATATAATATCAATTTTTTAAATTCTTATAAGTATCCTTACACCCTTATCGTTTAGAATTTGAAGTCCCAACATTACCAGAGAGAATATTGAACCGTCCCCATTGACTTCATGTAATAGCAATTTATTATCAAAAGAGAATATTATAAAAGGAAAAGTACCTTTACAATATTTTTTTAGTTGAAATCTCTTTCTACAGCTACCAATCCATCAAAATTACTTGAACTCTGTTTTGCCAAGTTTGGATGCAGAAATGCATAGTTCACCAGTTATATATATTGTGTCAATGTGTGTTCAATTTGTTTTATGCATGCACATTGAAAATTCCCCTTAACAGTTAAGCAACTCTGTCGAATATTGTTTTCTTCAAACAAAAACAAAAACTAAAAGCCCAAAACACAGAAAATTACAAAATTTCCATAGAAGAAAAAAAAGTGCAAAATGCAAACATATGCCGGCAAAAAATAACGTACTCTTCGTTATAATCAATCATCTTCCACCTACATTGTCTTCGATCTCAATTTAATTTGGAGGGGCAAATCCAGTCTTTAACATTTATAAAATAATGCATTCACTTCGTTAAATCATACTTCTCTAAGTTCTCTTATACTATGCATCCACATTCATTGATTAATTAATCTTCTCCTAGAATTATGAGAGAGACATCAATCTTACTCACAATTGCTTGGAAATCAACAAAAAAATTTTGATTTCTCCATATTTTTCTCTTATGCATCGGACACACATGGTAATATGTATTTGTTTTTTGGCAAATTGACAATATGACTATCCTTTATTTAAAAAAAAATTGCTAAGGAGTTTTTATAGTTTGGAATACTAATTAAGGATCAAAAATAAAAATTTTAAATAAAAAATAGTAAACTTAAGTTATTAGAAACTTAAAATATTTTTGTTACTTCCCAATTAAATAAATGAAGCATTTAATAGAAAATTAATACTCCTTAATAATCCTCATTAGCAAAAATTACTTGTATAATATTTCTATGGTTGCTTACTACTTTTAGTGAAATTGGTTACCCTTTTCATGTGGGTACAATATTACTTAGAAGTTCCTCTGTTTTATGGAACATAAAAAAAATTGGGTTACAAGTAATCTTGTCCCAGAATCAGAATCAGGAGAAACTCAAGGTTCAACAAGTAGGTTACAAGAGGAACTTAATTATAAAAAACATATAATCATAACTAGCTTAATTGACACAGTTTATTTTACCAGTTATGCAAAATGTCATTAGATAACTAAGAAGCTTTTAATTGGTAAAGATGGAGTCACTCCTATTGATTTTTATATATGAGCTTCATCCTTAAAGATTCGATTACTTTAACATTTGAAGCTATAAAGTCTTTAATGTACGTCTACAATTCTATAGTTAGATATAATTATGAGTACGTTTAAGAAAATAAAGTTACATCGCACATATGGTAATACTTGATTCCACAAGTGAGTATGCTATAATGACAAAAATACAAAATTATAATAAATGTTATATTTTTCAATAAAAAAATAAGACTGATGTTAACAACTTATCTAGTAACCAGCTAAGTCTGACCAGATCTAGGTCTAAGTTAAGTTATAGGTATAACTTTTAACTATCTTATCAATCATTTTTACTATACATATACAACTATATTTCAATTTTTCATATTTCCTTCCACACACATCAAACTAGTTTTTCTTTTATTTTTTAAGTGTTCTTTAATGATATACTTTGTCACTATAAGGTGGTTTCATTTTGACAGCAATGTCAAGACTCCTTCAAATAGAACTATATATAGAAGCTTGAGCACATGCGTATATCATTTTTAATAATATTTATGGTAGAAATGGTATTAATTTTTCTATTAGTAATATTTTTTATTTTAATAATATTTAATAAATATAAAATATTGTTAATAATATTTTAGGACATGATTTATATACAATATTTATTAAAATGTTATTAAAATGAATAGGTAATATTTTTTTATACTTTTGTAATATTTTTTTAAAATATTATCAAAAGTCACATGTGTATGCGTGACCCCTGATAAATAGTTGAGTTTTTTAAACATGTTAGATTTGATTCTATAACTTTGTAGAAAAAAAAAAACTTTGTTGATAGAAGTAAAATCCACTTATTTAATATCTATTGATCATGGATATTAAGTTCATTGGGTACTACACATTTTTTTATTGGACTTGACCCAATAAATAAATAAATATATGATGATTTTTAAAACTCAAATTCGATCACTTAAATTAAATTAAGTTTATGGAGAAAAATATATAAAATCATAAATTCAACTCATATTTTAATAAAACAAAATTTACTAATTAATTAATAAAAGACCAAAGAAAGAAATTTTACCGATAATAACCCAAAAATAGCATCATCCTACCTTAGAAAATTGAAATAAAACAAAATTATGATATATATTATAAATATATTAACCATGTCTTTTCCTATTAGAAGATATTTTAAATAAAAATAAATAATATAAAAAGAAAATCATTCGAATAGCTCTTACCTGGGATTTTAAGACAGAGAATGAAACTAAAAGCATAAAATTAATGTTGAAGTCAATTTCACAGAAAGTTGGGGACAAATAGTTGAAGGTTCCACTACATATTCATGGAGAGAGCCCCACAGTTCCATTTTCCCAAAGAAAAGACTGTTGGGTGTGCCACTGCCACACATGGTGTGCTTCCCATCACGGCAAGCTAGCAAAATCTATCTTACCTTTTCATCCCAATTTCAGGTTTCATGGTTCATACCGAAGCAATCAAAATTATTTAAAATGTTATTAGAAATAAAGTGGTGAACCATATTCCTACAAGGAGGGTTGTCAAATCTTATGGAGTATTATGCTAATGTTCCTAGTTTAGGATTTCACATATGATATATATATATATCGTATATATTAGAAAATTAATGAATTCGACCTAATTCATTTTCAAAAGTTAATTTAAAAAGAGAAGGAGTGTACAAATTTTATAGAAAGTATATTGTGGTTATATTCTTAATTAGCGTGGGATATCTTAAGAAATTTAATCCACTACTCGTTGTCGTCATTATATATATAAAAAAAATATTAACAAATTTAATGCTACTTGTTTCTTTCTTTCGTAATACCCAACAAGGCATAGAGAAGAGAAGAGCTTGATTCAATTAATGTGTAATATATCATCTTAAATTATTAAATAATTTACTAATAGATAAATTCATTAACTGGTAGAAATAATAATTAAGCAAGGCATGACATGCTATGTAATGCTAAAAGTACTATATGTACTTTCGCAAATGTTTTTAGACAATGCTTATCAATAACTAACATACATTGCCATATAATTTCTCCACATTTGTGACAGATTAAGTTTGTCAAAAAAAGAAGATGATGATGAAGATATCAACGCAAATATGATTTATTTTTCATTAAGCTGGTATCTCTTAGTTGATAGATGGAAATTAAAAATGTGTTTAACAGGGTAAATAAGTTAATTTTAACTTACTTGACTCAATTAATGGTTTGAAAAAAAGAGATATTTGATAATTATGACCTTTTCTGAATGCTATTTCATTTTTTTTATCTATCAATGTTATTTCATTTAACATTTGATCTAAGTTTATAGTTGTTTTTTTTTTCATTTTTATTCTCACTGTCTTAATTAATAAAAGAAGTTCTTTCTTCATATAAAAATATTTAATGCTTTATTTTACACTCACTCTCATCAAGGTTATGTTTAAACTTTAAAATAGTTGAAAATTTAGGTGAAAACCGAAATTTTAATATTTAGCTAAAAGATTAAATTGTTAAGTTAATTTATTAAATTAAAAATATTTAGTAAAATTATTTTTTAAATTATTTTATAAATACATAAAAAAGGTTTATATATTATCATTTTTAGGTAATTATAGTTTTATGTTTTTAGTTGATTTTGAATTCTTATTATTTTTTAAAGATAAAACATTTTATTGAAAATTAAATTATATAAATAGTGTAATAAATAAACTAAATGGTGTAGTATTAAAAGAGTTGATACATGTGAGGAAGTTTATTAAAGTACTAATTATAAAAATGAAAAAAAAATATGATAAGTTATAAGCTCAATAACACATGAAAAAAAAAAGGATTTTACTGCTGCCGAGCGAGAGAACTGCACTTTAATAATCATTAATTTAAATATTAACTAATTATAACTAATTTTATATTTTGTTATATATAACTTTAATTTTATCATAATTCTTGACTGTTAACGAATATTATTGTACTTAATTTTTTTAAGTAAATATCTTCACGGTAGAGGCAAATCCAAAAAAAAGTGTTAAGCTAATAAGATAAATTCATTTATTAAACAACTTTATTTTAGTCGACAAACTTATATAAGTTAGTCAAATAAATTATAAACAAGCTTCAATGACTTATTAAACATGTTCCAAATATAATGTTTTATAAAGTTATAATCAGATCATTCTATATTATCTCATTTCATTTAATAAAAATATTTTAAAATAAAATAAAATAAAATAAATTATTATCCTAATTCTAAGATGATAAATTATTTAAAATAAATTAAAATATAAAGTAATAATTATTTGAAAATATCTATACTTATAAAATTTTGTTATGACAAAATAATTAAATATATTTTTTTGTCATTTTATATTCATCCGTTAATTCAACAGTTAATTTTGTTAAATAAATTTAATTAAATTGGTTAATTTGTCCGCTTTCAAATAATTTATCTATTAATTTGATCAAATACACCTTTTCAAGATGTAAATAACATGAGGATGAACAAAATGTTCACTAGATACAGGTTAAATAATAGTATAAAAGAATGTTGTTATCTGCCAATTTTATTCCACTTTGTTGATAAACTTTAATGTAATACAAATTGAAGGTTAAAATGGAGACACGAAACATCTTATAGAAATAGGTGCATGCGAACTGCAGAATAAGATTATACCTTTCCCACTAGAAAGAGATGCGAATGTTTCCAAGCACCGAAGTTCAAAGAGAATTGTGCTCTACCGAACGGTTTTACTTATCATTTTGAAAAGTATATTTTGGAAATGCGTTTTATATTTTAACAAATATTGTATATGCAATCGCACAAAAGAGACAGTAATGTGTCAGTTCACAATTTGGCTTGTTTGTTTGTTTAGTGTTTTTAAAATGTTTTTGGTCAAGGGCACCAATGAACCTCCCCAAGATGGAAACATAGAAAGAGTTTCGAATATGAGGTGTTTGGAGGGTGAATTTGAAGTGTGTCAGATTATTGGAATCTCCACCCCACAGTCCAACGGCAACCTCCCTACATCTGCCTCGTCCAAGTTCTTGAGAACCAATATTATAAAAAATAAAGACTAATCATAAACATACACCCTAAAATGGATCTATCCAAATCAAATCAAAGAAGAAAATTTGAGCTTCTTCACATTAATGCTTCAGTTTTAATTTTATAATTACAAATTCAATTATATTAATTCGGATACCGAATTTGAGTTCATAGAATTTGAACTAACCTAAACTAATATTATTATAGAAAATTTTTATTTTTTATATTATATTATTCAATAATTTTATATTATGTAAATCAACAATTTTATAACTTTTATGTTGTGTAATTTTATAATTCTGACTTTTGATATTGTTTTTTAGTTTTTTCCCCTTGCCTTACAATTTATTGTTTTATTTTATAATATTTCATTATTTTATTAGATAACTCGATGTTCAAACCCAAATGTGATCGAATTTTTTCGGTTTGGGTTGCCAATATTTTTTTTTATAAAATTGATTCAGCTCAAACTAACAAACACTTTTTAAATATCTCCTAAACCTGAAACAACCCCTAGAAGAAAAAAGAGAAAAATATAAAAAGAAAAAAATGGTAGAGAAAGAAAGTAATAAGTAATATAATAAAAAAGAAAGAGAGAAAGAAGAGAAAATATATGAATAATAAGCATTTTTAAAATAAATACTACACTCTTACCCATTATATATTATATTTTGGGGACGTATCAATTGAAAATGTAAGAGCTTAGATGAATTGTTGTTACAATCTCGATTACAATGGGATTATTAAAATTATGAAAAATGCATATAGGGTGATTCGAACTAGGCTCGCCCAACTTACCAAAATGAATCACCTCGATCCAAAATGCTAACATGTCTAAATGGCCTGAGGATGTCAGGACCAAAGTTCATTACAAGCGATCTAGTTGCAAGATAACTTAGATGCAATCTACAACATTTTGCACACGCAGATGATAATCCACTAGCACAATAACATCATTCTTTGTAGGTTTAAACTTGCGTGCCAACAAAATTATTTAGTTAACCCATACACTGTTAATAGAAATGCCATGCATCAGGTACCTTGAAGGTTCGACGACCAAACAGTACCATCAGCATCTTCTAAACGGCCTCCTGAAGGGGAATGGAAAATGTTCAACGCAACCAAAATCTGGAATACACTTAAAGAATATATCACATTCCATGTGTTACTCGTGAACTTACTATCAATTAAGTACAAGAAAAATCCAACAGGGTCCGTCGGTGCCATGCAGTACATCTGTATGCTATGGGGTGAAACCAGTCAAAGTTGAACACTAAACAAGTTATTCATCTTTCGTGTTTAAACAGCTTCAATAATCACAAACACGCACTAATTTTTTGTTTTAACCCCAAGCACCCTAACTCAATTGCAGCCTGTTCATCAATTTGCTATATATGCGCACGTGAAATCTCTCATTCTCAACCCTTCAGCACACGAAGTGCATCAGGTTATGGTGCACGACCCTTTTACTGCTGCTGCTGTTCATAAATCTGCATATAAGCTTCTGAAAGTGCAACCAAATGAGGAAGTGTTTCAGAGACGTGCAAGTCCTGCATCTCATACCTAAAACAATCAAGGTATTAGTCCTCATCCTCGTCATCGTTAAATATCCATACATCCATTCAGATTGATGCATTTTGTATCTTATTAAGAAAAATAACTTACCATAGTTCTTCTGATTTGCGTTGCACAAATACCCTATAGAATCCTTCACCGGGTTTGCCATCATGAACAACATTAGCAATTAAATCATATTTAGATCGCAATTTCTCATTTTCTTTTGGTGTTGGTAAGGGAATGTAATCCTTCAACTCCAGGTTCTTCACAGGAAAGTTGACTGGAGAAAATATTGACTGGGTTAGGGTGAAGTTAGAAGTATGTTGATGACTTGAATAAATTACAGCTATTGCAACATAAATTCTTACCTAACGTAGGATTCTTTTCCACAAAAAAATTATTCTTAGTAAATCGACGCATGTGAAGAATCATATACTTAGGCAATCTGGTTACACGATACTGCATCCTTGCTATATGAGGACGGACCACCTCCGTGACAGTCTCACCATCAAACTTCTTTAGAATGTTAAAGAGTGGAACCTAGAAATCAAGCCTTATCAGCAGGCAAGTAGGAACAGACAAAACTTCAAAATAAAAAGCTAACTCACATCAGGCCATGAAAACTGAAAAACAAAACTCAAGTTCACAAGTGGAAATGTGGAATGGAAATGCAAATTGAACCAAGTATCCTTGCTTTAATGGGAATTCTACCATTTTTCCTTTAAAGCTTTTACATCGAAGCATTCAAATAAAAGATGACTAAGACTACACTAAAATCTTAAAATATTACAGGTATGCATTTTAAATTCATAAATCTTGACTAATTATAATTTGAATGTAAAAATCTGATTACTCCACATAAGAGATAGCACTAGTTCTGGGAGGGATTCATTAACCCCATGGTATTTGCAGAAATTTGAAATGAATGCATCAATCAACCCTACAAGACTATGGGTTCAACTACAAATGGATACGAAAAAGGTTTTGAAAATTTGTCTCCCCGGTCATTCTTTAGAGTTTACAAAAATGCTTGGGAGGAGTTTTTCCACAAGGACAATGGCTATAATATTTGTATATGTGCTTACAGTGGAGCTGCAAAATAATGGGAAGTTGGAAGGTCATTTTGTTGAGAATCAAAACAAGTGGAGATTAACCAAACAAGGATCCTCTCGTGTCATAGGATTTTACTGGAACTAGGTCAATATACAACTAGGAGCATGTTTACTCATGGAAGTGTACAGGGAAATCCCACATATTTAAAAAGAAACAAAGAATACATTTTAGACAGTAAATAACTAGATAAATCATTTTATACTGGCTATAACAAAATGCATTAAAAAGTTAAAGAAGAGCATTTATTATACTAAAATTGTGGCTGTGATTCCACAAAAAAGTAAGCATAGATCATGCAGTTCATATGATTATTCTCCGCACTCCCTCAATGAAGTTATGGACAATGTTTTTTTTTGTATACTTGGATGCAACTGGCCCCTGAAGGTTATTACTTGTGTCAAGGACCACAAAGTCTTAAATCAAGGTCAGATGTTCTCTTTTAACTACGAATTTTCTTCTATCCAATTATTTTGTCAAATTAGACATTTTTTGTCAAGTCACACAAATACTGAGTAACATTGAAAACTTAAAAGGAGAAAGATTGTCATGCTTTAGAATTTAGATTAATTATTTGAGTCTAAACAAAATATATGTGCATATAGGTGAGATAGTAAATAGCAGTCAAGACTCAAGATGCAGTCCAAGTAGCATGCTAAACAACCAGACTCACAAGACATGATGAAAAACAAGATAAATTAAATTCACTGAAAAGGATGTATTACATAGGTATAATCAGTCAAGTAAATCTCAAACTATTTGCTTTGCTTTTAAATAATGGTTTTAAGTGATATAATTAGGTTACCAGTATTGGTGTCAAACATCCTTCCAAACATTCACATCCACAATTTTTATTATTTTTACACATCTCTCAGATATTGCAGTTACAGCCCAAATAATAAGATTCAAACTTCAAAGTAGGATCACATCAATGTAAATTATATCATTATCAACTACAACATCTCATATCCAACAAGCCCAGTAGCATTGACTGGAGTAGTACCTGTGGTATTATATTTTTTTCCATCACATCCTTGAAAAGAGGAGGTGGTGGCAAGTCCAGCCCTAACATTAGAAATGGCATTTTCGAAGTTTCTTTGACAAATGGATATCGCTCATTTACCCCATCCGAAAGTTTCTGAGCATTGTTTTGGTCTTCACTGTTTTCTTTCTTATCAGTGATCACTTTGTTAGGAATCTCTTTCACAACCTCAAGTTCACCCTGCAAGCACAGTAAAAACAAACACAACTTAAGTGGATAGTTGCAGCCAGCAAAAACACGTCAACCAAAAGAAAAGAAAATTAGAGTGGAAAAGAAAGAACCTGAAAACACTCATAGATTATGCTGGTATTCTTCTTTGAAGTCTTAAGATCTGCATGTAGTGTATTAAGAAGCCATGACATGAACTCAACTGGGTCAGATTGTGCTCCTATCCGAAATCTTTTTTTACTGGCTTTCATCACTGCTTGTAGAAACTCGTGTGGGCTGACCTGTTGACATGCATCTTGAAAGACAAGCCACCACCAAATTGTAATGACATAATATACAATGAATTTATAAGAAACAAACCTGTCCTTTAAAGTTCCGTGCATGCCAGATCTTCCTAGTGAGTTCACCAAATCGATGAACAAGTGGAGATTTGCAGTGTCGATAATTTTCAGGGATAAGGAAAAAATTCCTCAAGGGGGTAACTCTCATTAAGGATTGAATTGTTACATTCACAAAATCAGTCTCCTTGATATTATTAAGTCCCACCTGAAAAGTCATAGTATAATGGATAAATGTAGGCCATAAAACACCTAATGGCCTTTCAAAAAAATTCAAAAATCATTTCTTTAAGCATGAAAAATATACCATTCCAGGAAGGTAACTAGAACCATCAAGAGCCCTAGACCACTGCTTATTTTTGTCAAGTAGCTCAACTTCTTTTGAGGTGAATCTGCAGATAGAGAACCATACAAATGCAATTAGATAATGTATTTTAGTTGTTGATCATTTAAAGAATTCAAGGTAATGCCATTGAGATGACAACATAAACAGAACATGGAATCATAAATGATAATGATGACAGCAACTTAATTAATGGTAAAGATTTAAATATTTCAATGTGATTTTGAATTAGAGAAAAATTGAAGCGTGAACTTTTATGGTGATTGCAAGTGACCAATAAACATCAAACAAACATCTTACATGCAGTTTGGCACATCCACAGGCATAAAATAGAAGATAAATGAATAATAAAGATGCTTAGTAGGTAATTGACTTTATTGAGAAATAAATTATGACACACATATAATGCAAAGCCCAAACCCATCACCTAAAAATACAAATATCCTTGTTAAATTAGTTTATAATGAAGATATTAACATTAGTGTCATAATAAACAAGCATAAAATAATTATTCCTCATGCGACCATGCAAGACACCTTTTGGGAGGTACATGGAAGGGGATTCCAAGGTTGGCCTGAGCAGCAGAGGTAAACCCCTACCTACCAGTCAGAGTCATTCTCCAGGGGTTGTTCTAGTTTAGGGCTCACCACTGGCCATACCATAGAGTGGAGGGGGATACATTTAACACCACCCAGGATCCAATCTCATACCTATCCACAAAGTGTCCAAGCTAAGGCTCAAACCTGATAACCTCACAAACTTTGTGTAGGGTAGGCAGATGACCACTTCAACCACAACCCTCAGTGGGAAACACTTACATGATTTTGGGGTCAACTGCATGAATTTTGAGCTTCCAGAATGGATAGAAAACACTTCTCTATGGGGATACAAATGGGAAAAAAACTCTAACCAGCCAACAGATGACATGCATTGGACAAAAGATGATAATATCAACATAGTCGCCAGCCAATAGCTGATGACAATAGAAACAGAAATATGTTGCTAAAAAATTGTCTGCAGCAAGCACAGCCAAATAAAAAAATTAGACCAACCTTGGATTTAAGACCTGTCGAATGTCATCTAATGAAGGATCATTAATTTCATAACCATCAGGTAGGCAGTAGACTTTTTCAGTTCGGAGATTGATATAAACATGGTGCCCTGCTTCAAGACTATGTGTATATGCATGAGACTTCTTCCCTCTCCCTTGGTAATACTTCCCGCAAACCAAACATGCATACACATTTAAATTCGACAGGGAAACAGAACAGAATCTCTCAAAATCAAAATCCAAAACCTGCACTCAAACGTCATCAAAATTCAATTATCCAAGAAAACCAGCAAAATTACTGTCTACAATGGGAAAGATAAGTCAAATACCTGTCTATTAACAGTGTCAAGATAAGGACAGTCCTTCCGAACCTCAACCTGGCGACTGTTTCTTCCACTAAATAATTGTTCCTGTGAATCATCTTCTTCATCACTATCATCAGCCTCTCCATATTTATGCCCATTATGCTGGGACCCATCATTCCTCCTCTCATTAACAGAATCCCTTTCCCTTCTATTATAATCTTCCTCCTCATCAATGTCAGCATAATTATTCGCCAACCCAGAAAGAGGATTTGCAATGGAGACAGGAGGAGAGGGGGAAGAGTCCTCATCCAGTCTCTGCCTTTTTGACTCATTATCAAGCCCTTCATCTTCTACTCTATCACCAGCTTCCCTTTCCCTTTTTGACGCCATGTTCTCTCCCCTAAAGCATTTTCAAATCAATAGCAGAGAAAAACTTTAAGATAAAGGATAAATTAAGGCATTAAACTTTGAATTTAAATCACCTACAAATATAAGCACTAATAGAAATAAAGAAAAAAGTCAGACAGGTGGACAGACAGACAACAAAAAGGTAAATTTTTCTCTTATCTAGCAAAAGAGCCTAAATGGGACAGTGAAACAAGCTAAAAATGCCCTGGCTACAAGCACACGAACAGTATTAAAAAAATGCAGATAATTGAAATTACGAAGTGTATGAATGCCTGGTCGCTGTCGCACTAACTACGATTAGGGTTGTGGGAGTATTTAAAATGTGACAAATTTAAATGAATAATCTTTATACAATAATATTTATAACAAAATTATAGCAATAGACTTTTTCTTAGTGTATTCTTATTATTAGATCAAATGTATGTAAGACCTACTAAATTATATGTGTCTCACTCCTATTTAGTAAAATTTATGAAATTTATTTAATAAAAATATGAATTTTCATTTTTCTAATATAACTAATTTCAAGAGCTTATAGCTCATTTGGTGTAAGCTAAGCTTCTAGGTTAATTGAATTGTAACAATGATGATAGATGGTTAATTGTCTAAGGCCTACTATATCCTCCTCTATCACATATCCCCTTGTGCAAGTGTACTATATAAAAGAAAATGGAAGTAACCCCAAATGTATATGATAGAACCTGGTATCTTATTAAAAAGAATAAGGGATCTCTCCCCTAACTACAGTGCCTAACTTGTAGAACTCAAGGGTCTGTACTCCCAATGCCCAAAAGCCTCAATTCTCTCATAAATGACATGACCCTCTCTCTCTTCACCTCCCCTCTTATTTATAGGCAACTTGCCTTATTTCTTTAACGGTTTAACCAATTAACCAAACTAACTAATGGGTATCTATCAGTATTGTTTAACCAAAAAGGCCTATAATTATCATCTGGGATTGTTCTAAAGCTGATGAAATGTGATCATGTGATGGAAATTATTTCTACCCTCATGCCAATTACAAATAGAAAACTGAAATAGTACAACTGTTTTGAATAATGTATTACTGGACCCGGATCCTCTAGAGTTACAAAACAACTGCACTCCCTATAGCTGAGCAAATCCCAACCATCCCTATAGGTCAAAATGATGATCCAGTCCTATTCCTTCCCATTATTTATTGAAAATGTAAAGCATAAACACTTGTACTCATGAAAGATACTAACAGATCAATTAAATGTAAATAAAGGAACTATAAGAACTCCAAACAATGATGACTACATTTAATCATGCATAAGATTTTAAAAAGTCTAAATATTAGATTACAACACTCAACACATTGGTCTTGGTGCAATCTCATTCTCTCACATATATCTCCTTTATGTGCCAATTTCAACAACTACACTGGTTTACTCTGAATTTACAGTTTGAATGCTTCACAGCAGAGAAAAGTAATTATAGTTTGTTTTTCCTATTAATTTTCCTAGGTGGTGGTTTTCTTCACTAGTTCCAATTAATACACTATTTGATGACGTGGAAGTGGATAAAACTGCAGCATAGTGAAAACAGGATAGCTTACTGGGAGACTAAAATATCTGTATTAATCTAAAATGCAATAAACATTAATTTTGTGTTCAAGCAATGCTTGTTTTCTTCAACAAAGTCAAAGATGGCTGAACCTCTGAGCTTTTTAACAGGACTACATTGGGTTGGTTTATATATCTATATCCATTACCACGGAATCTGAAATACACTGAGAAATACAATAAGCCAATGTATATTCCCTATTTAATAACAATGAAAATTACTCTATATGAAACCTAATTAATTACGCATATAACAAGTATATATGCATATCATGCTCAAAACTAAAATATCACTCTCTTCGGCACATAAGTATACACTGAACATGAAACACGTCCATGTCCATGTTCAGATCAGAATCTTCTGTTGTTATGATTTTGCCCAATAATTGAAATTATCCAAGTGTGAATTGACTCAACAAGGAGAAAGAAAAGTGTGGCCTCAACAACCAAATCACTTTTGAATTTCTTTCATGCATTCCTTCAAACACTTGTTAGGCACAAGAAAATCAAAACTTAGGTATTCCGAAATAAATCATTCTCACAGGCTCTACAAATCTGTCTTACAGCAACTACCAGTGACCCAATAATTCGCACTATAGCTCGAAACAGAAACAGCACAGTAAAAAAAATGCAATGAAACTAATAATGGTAGTAAAATTCCTTACCTGAAATTAAAAAATAAATAAATATCTTGTCAGTAGATTCTTGCCACGCGTCACAGACAAGGGAAATTTTGCATATGCTGTGAATTGAAGCAAAAGACGTTAGGGTTTGAGACCAATTGGTTCTCCTCGTCAGAGAAGTTCCAACACAAGTTCGTTTTCGTCTGCGAGCTTCGCCAGCGATGGAAATGTGAAAGAATGTGTTTCTACCCTTTTGATGTTGGGGAAGGCGCTAGAAAAACTAGTGTTTGTAATAATGGGCCACTTTATGGGCCTGGGCTTCATAGTGGAACCAGATATAGGCCACTTGTGTTTGGTTCTGGACAAAATCGAGAGAGTTGCTACAATTAATTTATTGAATGTATGTTTAGATGTTGGTACAAGATTTGAAATTTAGTCTTGAGAATGTAATAAATGCTTCTTGAAAACTAATTATGGAATATGATTTTGAGGAGCGATGGAAGTTCGAAATTTTTTTTTTAGAATATATTAAATACTTTCTTGGAAGTTAAGTTCTGAAATATATTTTTTTAAATGTTTTTATATTCCAAAATTAAATTCTATTGAATTTCAAAAATTAATTTTTGAAATATATAAATATTTTAAAAATATTTAAATGCTTCGAGAATTAAGGTGATATTTCAAAAATTGAAATATATTATTATTGAGTTAATGCAAATTAATGCTAGATAAAAATATATAAATACATATATCAAGTCCTAATAATATAATAATATTTAAAATAATTAGGAAGGGTAAGAAGGAGTCTTCCTTTTCTTATGTATTTAAGATGTTTCTCACTCCCCACTCTATGATATATATAGAGTATCTCTTACGTCAATTCTTAAATTTCAATGTCTTTAGTAATCATTCTCTTGCCAAGTATCGACTAAAGTATTTCACTACTCACTATTCCTTTTGCATTTTGCCTAAATATAACAATAAATTATTTTTTTGGATAACTATTTTGTAAGTGCGAAGTATCCACCTATTTTGCTAATAACTAATATCTACTTGAGAATGTGGTTGATCTCTTCTAAACCATGTTTTTTCATCCACAAGGTTTAAATCTGAGACCTTGGTTAAGTAATTTGAGTTTAGTACCACTTGAACCAACAATTGACACAATAAATCGTATTAAGTACAATTAACATAGACAATATATAAATTGAAGTCTCAATTCATATAAATGTTCCACTTATGTGTCTTACTAATTTTTTGTCATCCTAAAAGGTTTAGTCACTAACACCATAAGAGGATCTTCCCTTCGCTGTGGTATGATGTAAGGAGAGAAATCATCAAGAACCACTTTATGTATCCATCAATGCACGGTGATGGTCATGCCATTTGAGTTCCTTTAGTGGCAAGTCAACCATAAGATAAGAAAAATGCAACCAATTATTGTTCATCTAAGTGAGAGATGTCATTACACAGATAATCTTGCAAAGTCACTAAGGAATGTTCTACATATGTTTGTATTGTCATAATACTTCATCCAACAAGTGCATATGCATAAGTGTTCCTCACCTCATGTACCCTGAATACATACATTTGTCCTGAAATGATTTGTGAACTCTATGTTTGCCATATAGAATCTAAGAGACATTCTCTATCACCAAGTTATCTAGCTAATGCATAACAATTCAATTTGAATCTAAATGTATCTATCTGACTCGGACCTGACTTTAATGAGAAATGATCGAGGGTAGGTTTTCTCCACTTTGTAGAAGCAAGGTCGAGTTTGGGGATGTGAACTCTCACCTAATCCCCTCTCACAAACTATATAAATATAGAAAGAAAGAGAGAGGATGAGAGATCAAGTTACTATATAAATATCATTTTCACTCTTTATTTTCTTTCGATTTAATGGCTCTAAGAATGACTCACCTTTGACCATTAGATTGAAAGAAAATAAAATGTGAAAATGGATCATAACTATATCACTATTCACTGTGTTTTGGAATTTAATTTCCAAAATACAATATCATTGTTTCAAAAATTAGTTTCTAAAATGTATTAAATACATTTTGAAAACTAGTTTATCAACAATTACATTACATTCTGAAAACTAATTTATGGAAAATATTTTTTGGATTGATCACTATTCCAAAAATTAGTATCCAAAATGTATTAAATGTATTTTGGAAACTAATTTCCAAAATAGATACTGTTTCGGTATGATCACGTCCGAACTCTCTCTCTCTTTCTCCCTCTTTCTCTGGTCTTTCTGGACTCTTTTTCCTCTTTTCTATAGTGCTTTCTCTCTGTTTTTTTTTTTCTCTCCTTTGAAGCTTTGCAGACTCTCTCAAACTTGTGGGCGTTGGGAAAAATATTCTCGAAGCCCCACGGTGGGCGCCAATGTTTCGGTATGATCACATTTAGACTCTCTGTCTCTCTCTCTCTCTTTCTCCCTTTTTCTTTGGTCTTTCTGGACTCTTTTTCCTTTTCTTTATAGTGCTCTCTCTTTGTCTTTTTTTTCTCTCCCTTTTCCCTAACTAGGGTTGCGTCTTTATACCTTTCCTCCCATCTTCTGTGTTGGTTTTCTTTGATGGGATGTCTCAAATCCTGTCTTCCTCCTCCACTACTTCTAGCTCTTGAGTACTTATCAATAGGAAGGGGTGTAGCTTGGCCTTCAAACCTTGAGCAATACGCTTCATCTCATACCTCTGTCAGTTGGCATTTACTGCAAGCAAACATTAATTGCTTTAATGTACTTTTGTCAGTTCCATTGGGAGGCCGACTCCTCGACTTGCCATGTGTCGAGTATGGGAAGTCGACCGGTACAATAGTGTTCACGCCAGACCCTCGAAGGAGTCGTGGTGTGATCTCAATCTGAGAGTTGTCTTCTTCCTTCTTTCTAGTGTTTATTTATAATCATTTTCGAAGTTGTATTGTGTCACTCCTGGAGAACCAGCCATGGTGGATTGCCCAAGAAGGCTGAAGGTCGGGAGGGTTGAAGGTCGGGAATTCCTAGCAACTTACCATAATGTGAAAAGGTAATTACTCAAAGTTTCAACATGCAAGCCCATTGCATTCCTCTTACTTAATGTGTGTTTAATTAAACATCCTAGATCCATGTCTTATAAATAATCATGTCAAGATATACGTAAAAGTAACTATTTGTTGATTTGATTATATGTGTATAAGGTGCTAAGACAAATATTCAAATATGTGTGTATTCAATTAGAAGAATCTTCAAAAAATCATGAACCAATGAAACTATGAAACTTAGAAATATTCAATGAAGGATATGTCAAGGATAAACCTTCGCAAAATAGAAGTCTTTGTAAGTCCAAATTGCAATTTGTGCAGGGAGGGTGTCTTTCCTTTAGGGTTTTTTCAATGTGACGAAAGGCCTTAAGACCCGTTTAAGGTGGTTGTGAATTTTTAGTTTTTGGTTTTTAAATGCAAATTTTCAAAACAAAACATGTCTGACTAAAATAGTTTTTAATTCAATTTCATAACACTTTTATATTCATTTTCAAAACTAAGAAAAAAATTTGTCAATTTGTTAAATAGTTTTCAAAAAACACTATCTCATTATATTTGACAATGACCATTATCGTTGTCGTAATCACCACCATCGTCATCATCATCAACGGTCCGTCATCACAATCTCAATTTCAAAACACTTTTACATTCATTTTCAAAACTAAGAAAAAAAATTTGTGAATTTGTTTTATAGTTTTCAAAAAGCACAATCTCAATATATTTGATAGTGACCATTCTTGTTGTCGAAATCACTACCATCACCTTCATTATCAATAATCTGCCACCACCATTACTACTAATACCATTTCTACTACCACCACTATTAATATCATTGTCACTATCACCACCACTAGCAATAGTCCACCATTACTACTATCACTCTTATGGCACTACCACTACCCTATTGGCATCACCACCACTCCACCATCCTATTGGCATCGCCACCACCCCACCACCAGTATCACTCTCATTGTCATCATCATCATCACTACTACTAGTATCATCATCATTACTACCACTAGTATCCATAGTTTGCCATCAACACCAATACTTTTGTTGACACCACCACCACTTTATCGACATCGTCACCACTACCACTAACAATCTACCATCACCACCACCACTTTATCGACATCGTCACCACTACCACTGACAATCTACCATCACCACCACCACCCCACTAACACTATCACCATCGCATTGCTATCACTACTCTTACTGACATTGCTACCACCATCACCACTACCATCGTTACAACAAAAGCAAAAACAACAATAAACTAATTTGAATAGCAGTTACTTTCAAAATGAATTTATTTTAAAGTTAAAAATTAATTTTTGAAACCAAAAGAAATAAAACTAAAAACTTGCATTGACTTTTAAAAATTTTGAAATTTATAACTTAAAACAACCTCATACTTTTAATTTTTGGATTCCAAAATAAATCCTCACCTAGTTTAATTTTGGTATACAAATTTCCCTTGTTAGTGGCTAGGCTATTCGGAGTAGAAAGGTTTTCATTTCAAAGATGAAGTGAACCTTCCCCCTAAGCTTAATGTTCATAATTCTAAAAGTATGCTGGACATATAATTTATATAAACTTGCTTGTATTAACTTATTTTAATAAAAAGATTTATTTTATTTTATTTTTATTTTTTACTTCTTTTTCATAAGTGTTTATAAAAAAAAATTATCAAAACATACCCGCCCAAAGTATAGCCCATGAAATATCTCAAGACAAAATAAAGTCCCTTGATGTGTAGAAAGTTGTTTCAAATGAGGTTGCACATGTTTTGGCATCATACTTAGAAGCCATGAAGGACACATTTGGTCACTGCTTGTCACGTTGCATCCATCTGAGTAGCACCAAAATTAGCAACATGTCTTGCTATTAAATAAGGTCTGAACATCCTTGCATTTCATATCACCATGTGGAAATATTTCATTCAAGTTAAAAGTAACTCACAATTCAATGTTAATAACTTTCTCACATGGAAGTCCCGAATTAAATCTCGTTACAGGAAATGTTTCAACTCTTCTCGTTTCTCATATTTCTCCTTAATTAATTTAACACATGGTAAAGAGCAAATAAGCCAACCCATGCATTAGCTTGTTTAACTAAAGATTTCCATGATTCTCTTTGGTTCAACGTTTTGATTTCTGCTTTATTTCAATCTATATTTCAACCTATATTAATATAATAATTCCAGTTTTTATAAACAAAATGACAACATTTATCATAAAATGATTATGAAGATATCAAGAATATCACCGATTGTCCTTTGATTAATGAAAAAATATTTATTACAATAATATAAAAATTATTTAATACTTACTTTATTTCATTTTGTATTTAAAAACATTTATTATATAATATATGTACGCTATGCAGATAATAATTAGCTAGATCCTAATTATGATTTTCTCCTAATCAATTGTTACAAACTTGAATGAAAAATAATCTTCATCGTTATATAGTTATTTCTTTAGGACAATAACAATGGTTGATGGATCTAAAATTAGAGATGTTAAAATATTCAACTAGTCAACCAACTTAACTAGTTAAAATGAATTAAGTGTGATTTTATAATTCAATCATTCAACTCAAATAATTTAATCATTCAATTCATATAATCCACCAACAAATAAAAAGATGAGTTAAATTGGACTAATCTACTAATGATAGTTTTTAAAGGACATGTATCCAGACAATTTAGTATGATAACATTCTTACAATTGTAATATTATATTTATGTTTGAGTTTTTTTATTTATTTGACACATCAACTTATTAGTGATCCATTTTTTTATAACTTATTTTTTTAAAATTTTGTTAGGCCAACCAAATCCAACTCTTAATCCATCAAGATTAGATTGAGTTGAAATTTTCAACTTATTTCAAAACAACAACTCAACTTATTTTTTAGCGGGTTAGGTACGAATTGAGTTTGGGTTAACACATTTTCACATCTCTGTAAATAATAATAATTAACAAAAAAAAAAAAAAACAGATTTCTACTTTGCAACCCACAATTTTAACCACCTCAAACCATTGCTGAATAATGAGGTACTTGATTCCTCTATTTGAAATTTCAATATAGAGAAAATTTGATTTACCCATGTTAGAACCACAACCAATTACATTTACAAGAGGAAACGAAGGCACATATCATGAGATTGAGTTAAAAATAAAAACCTCACAAGCCTCTCCCTCTCGTAACATCACTTACTATTTACTAAAGAGCGTAAGTTGCTCTTAGATACTCTATGATTTCTGCACTTTCAAACATTTCTATCCCAGTGTTTGGATCTTCCAAAAAGGGTGCCTGTGAACCATAACCATCAACTCATCATCATCCATAAACTAAATACCATGTCATAAAACGACTGCGTTTTTGCATAAACTTAACAAACTCACTACTTGAAAAATCAAGTACCTGGAAATGTCCAGTTTTCTGATATAGTATATGTCTTTTGGGGCTACCCCTAGCACAACTAAAATGAAATTTTAAAGTAAGTAACATGAAAACATAAAAGTATAGATAATACACATACATATAGCCCAACTACCCATAATACAAAGTATACATAACACAAACCAAATTGGACGTAGGCATTATAAATCACCAACGAAGATTAAATTAAACCAAGAAGTTGATATCAACAATAAAGTGATATATAAAGGGGTGAAAAACTAATTCTGGGGAATATACATAAAGAAAAAACATTTAAGAAAAAAAAATCCTTCAACTTTGTGCTGGATCACCCTTCATTTTTTTTGTTAGTTAGAATCACAAACCATAAATCAATGTTTTACAATTTACTTGATGACAATGCAAGAAAGAATATTTTTTCCTAATTAATGTAAAGGAAGTGTAGGATGAGCTTTGCTCTTTGTGGGGGTGGTCATGGGGTTCTAGTAACGGAAGTAGCCTCTATGCAAATGGGGGTGAGGTTGCGTACATTAGGCCTCCTCCAGATTCCCCAGTATATAAAATGCAACTACTATTTTGATTTATTAATCTTTGGTGATAAGTATAACTAATAGAGCTAGCAGCTATATAAAATGGGTAAAATTATAATGTGCTATAGGTCCCTCTTTATCAAAATTGGTTTTAATCCCTACAAAAGGTGTTTTGGTCCTTGTTTTTCGAAATATGGTGGATTTCGTCATTGGTTAAGTCAAAATGAAGTATAGGGTTAGGGGAGAAATCCACTACATTCATAAGAAGACCAAAACTACCATTTTTAAATTTTAGGGACTAAAATCAATTTTGACCAAATCTTTAAGCACCTTAAACACATTTTACCCCACTAAAATCGTAATAATACTTCATACACGGACCAAATAATACAATCCAAGAATTCTTCATAAGATAAACGTGGTTGCATAACTGCAAATGACAAGAAATTAAGTTTTCTATAATAACACCCAAAAAAAATATTCTTATTGGGAATCAAATCTAACAGTTGGTTGCTCAGAAACATGGGTTTTACCTGACAAGTAGGTGTGGCAGCTCCAATTCCACAAGTACTTCACGTACAAGTTTGCAGAAAGGAGACCCCTGAAAGAAACAAGTATTTCAAATTTAAAATTCTGTAGCAGCAGATGATGGCTACATTATCATGCATATTGATCTTAATTTAGCGACAGAAGTCCTGAATTCATTAAGCATTAGGATGTATGGTTATTGGTTTGCATGTTGTTGACCAACCTCATATGCCCATAATTTAATTGGCTTTGGAGGGAACTTGGCTGGACTATAAGTTGACCCCTGAAAACAAAATTCGAATATTTATAGTATTCTTTGGATGATCAAAGTGAAATCTCAATGACAACTAAAAATAAAATCCATATTCATGCATGTACCCGCTGCAATCCTAGCATTGCTAATAATTCCTTCCATTAATTCTGAACAAAGGATTACTTTTTCAGTAAACTTTAGTTAACACTAATACCCCCCTAAAGAAAAGGAAATAAGTTAGAATACCTTTCCAATACGATTAAGCATAGCAAGACCAGCAGTTAGTGTCTGCAGAAAAAGATAGCCTTAGATACTAACATCAATTATACAATTCAAATTTCTGGTGAAAAAACATTGATGATGGTGTCGGGTTCTAACCGTCAAAAATCCGAGTGATAAAGGCAAAGGAACATTTCCATTACCTACATAACAGACAAAACACCAAAAAATGGGATGCTTTCAATTGAGTAAAGTGCATAAAATCAGTATTCACTACACTAAAACCTTATATGAAAAATTAATGCTCTTAAAAAATGAAAAGTAAGTACTTGCACAATGTTATAGTGCTTAAGCATATATATGCAATATAGCAAGATGGTTTCCGAGGTATGTAAGAGATCAAATACACATTTTCCAAAATGTATAGGTGGTAATCGTTTGTCTCCAATATATGTAATTATATTTTATAGATTGAAATGCAACAGGTAAAAAGACTACATAGCATTAGTACATTACAGAAAAGGGTATACATGAAGACACAAACCATATTTGTCAACCAAATACCGAATTATGTCATCTGATTCATACATTGAAACGCCTGTGTTTGGATCAACCTGAAACCAATAAGAAAGAAAAAGAAAAATGTTATTTCTCAGTTTTCACTCGAAGACACTATATAATCATCATGAGGCATGATAAGGAAAGTGGTGATAGATACATAGATAACTAGACAAAAAGTATTGTAAGACAAAGCTTTCACAGCAGCAACCTCTAAGGAGAAATTTTTACTGCAGCTTTATATCATTATTTGTGTTATTTGATTTAAGCCAGCTCACATCATCGAATGATATTTAAATGAACAGAATACAAAAAGTAGTTTATCCATAGGAAAATGGCCACAGTGTAGCTCCTCCTGAACTCTATCATAAGTAACTATTCTAGATTACATTTTTCTTTAACATTTAAAGCTTCTGAGCCAATTTGCAACAGAGTTGAAGGCATCAGATGCCACAAGAATTCATGAACAACTACAGGATAGTTTTTGCAATTCATCGAAGTAGTTTTTTAGGTTAGTGGAATTTAATCCCATTCTTTTTAAAGTGCACAAGAAATCATAACAAAAATCTACTAATTTTGTTTAGTTGTTCGATTTAAGACATCAATCTTACCATGTAGGGGAACTGCTGTTTGCCACCCATCTGAAGAACCTTCGGACGGAAATTTGGGCCATTTCTTGGACAAGGATAGAAAAGAACATCAAGGTCCAAAATAGCAACAATTTCTCTAACCTGTATGGAGTCAAATATTAGCCCACAATAAAAAGAGGGCTTTGCTAGTATAATACCAGAAGAATGACACCAAGACAACTTTGTTATTATGCCTAATATTATCCCCAACATATAAATGGAAAGGAAAATGTAGAAATTAATTCTGATAGTGGAGGAGCAGGATTATAGTTTATCCTTTGTCCACTGAACTACCATGTCCGTGCTAATCTCCACACTCAAATTCCAAGAATCAAAAGATGAGCATAATGACTGTTTTAAGATTTCAATTATAGTAAGAGGTTATGATCTCATCATGAAAATCCATTTTGGTTACTAACACTTCACTCAACAACAAGAGTGTATCCAGCCAACTACGTGCATTGTAACTCCTCCTCCCCTCAAAAGCTCCCCTAACAGTAACCCTATCAGTTGTTTACACCAAGACAAGAAACAAAATATTGAAAAGTAAAGGAATTCTAGTGAAAAAATGTTGAATTTGAATCCTACAAAATCCATACCTTTCGGCAAAACGGACAGCTGCACATGATCCATGATGGCACATTATCAAAGAACAGAACAATACTTGGAATTAGTTAATTCTGTAGTGCGGCATGTAAAAAGCCAAAAGTCTATAATGTAAGGTACAAAAGCAAAACAGAAAGATAGTTATTTAGCTTTGCTTTGGGCAAAGATGGAATAAGGAAGTATTTAGTCCATGCATGAATGCAAAGAGACTAAATCCAGCATTTTTAAATTACTGTCAGAGAAAATTAAGTACCTCTCAAATTCGTATATCTCAATAGGCTTCTCTGGGCGAGGGCCTAATTTTGCTGTTTCCTTTACCGTAAAGCCTGAAATCATACTACTAATGTTAACAAGAAAAATAAGGAACAAGACTAAAAATAAAAGTTTTTTCAGAAATCATTCCAAATTGTATGCCACAGAAAACAGGAATGTGCCACGATATCATTCACCATGCAATCTCTTCTAATAATTTCTTTTAGTGTCCTTCTTAGTCTCCCTCTACACCTTTTCATAGGTCCAAAAACCAAGCAATATACTCTCCTCACTAGGCTAAAATGTCCTCTACCCCTTTTCAAAGTGCAGAGATACTATTACTCAAAACAAAATCTTTACATTTTCACAGCACCAAGCAATCAGCAAGATGCATGTTTGTAATTTTATTTGGGAACTCTATATATATATATATAATTTTAAATATCAGATGATATTTCTTTACTAGTAAGATAACTAAAGAGATCTTTCTTTAGAACTTTTCCACACACAGACTTATTTTTTTAGCAAAATCGTGGAAAAACTACCCAAAGGAAAAATAGTGATCCAGATAATAACATGTAACCATTGTTTTTCCTCTTTCTATGTCACAGTGGCAAGTCAACCAGATATTTAATGACTATTTGACAATTGACCTAATTAACCTGGTATACAAAATAATGAGCACTAAACATAAGAAAATGTAGGTGCTACCATTAATTTCCAAAGCATATTGGTCTGGAGGAATTTCATCCTTAGAAACAATTGAAAAGGAATACCTGCCATGGCACAACAAAAGCACAAAAAGTTTAAAATTTCAGCCAGTATCTTAATATATTCTTACATATAAGACAGTCCTTTTAGAACACACAAAATAACCTCCACAAAATCTGCAGTCTGCCCGAAAATTACGTTGGGTTCGTTTTCGGATAGTACTGCTTTCAGTGCTTTGCGTTATCTATACAATTATACATTGAGTCATAATCATATGAATCATTATGCATTCTGCAGGAGGGAAAACTCCAAAATCAAAACAAGATTCTTAATTATGATCTTCAACTTCTTTGAACAAAAATATTTTTTACTCAGTAGCCCGACACAAACACAATAAATTTAAAAAAAAACGTTCACTTGTAATACAATACTCTTATTTTAAGTTGCATACTTTAATCACAGAATGTATATATATATATATATGTGCTGAATTGCTTACACCTATCTCATGACATAGCATTCTAAACATAACATCTTTCAAGGGAAGCCAACTCGAACTAGTATTTGACATCTCTCAAGGCCCTAGAATTTAGTTGTGAGAAAAGTGAAAAGAGAAAAGAGAAAAAGAGAAACGAATAGGAAGAAAAGGAGCATGGTTTACCCATCAGCGAAAACTCCAGTAGCAAAGCGAAAGAGCAAAGGAAGCAAGGCTCCAAAGACTTCACTAGCCTTGTCAGGTCTGATAGCAAAGCGTTTAGGCTCAGGGGGCTTGAAGTTGGGGGGAGGAGCAAACGTCAGTGACGAGGCTGAGGTTGGTTCTTGTTGGGTGCTCACAGAAGTGGAAGAGGTTTCTGACATGCCTCTAATGCAGAACCTTCTTCTGGGTACTCTTTTGGGCAACGAAATGGACCCACTAACTGGGAATTGGGAGAGACTCGTAGCTCCGGCCATAGCCATGTCTTTGGAAAAGGGACGAGTTCCTCCAACCTTGTAGAACCGTTGAAGTTTTTCTGAGTTTGTGTTTGGCCAATAGTTGATGACATAGAGACACAGGTACTGAAGCAAGCTGAGTTGGCAGATTCACGAGCACTCAACCCAAAATATCTACCCCCTCCTATGACCAACGTGTTCCATGTTATTTCATTTTCACATCTTCTGGTTTTTTTTTTTTCGATTTTTTTAATAATAAAATTAAGTCAAAAGATTGTTTCAGTAGAACTTTTGAGTTTAACATTGTTTCCAGTTTTACGCTGCTATTTGATAATAAAGTATAATTTTATGATAATTAATGTTAAAGTTAATAAATTTATTTATTATATATAATATTTTATTATTAAATAATAATATAAAATTATTTTATATTGTTAATGTATTTTTTATTTTTTAAATAATAATAGACTTTTATATAAATTATTCACATTGTTTGCTACGCTGGTCTTAGTATTTTTCTTGTAGAAACTTTTTTTTATTAACATTCACGTAATTTAGACAAAGAAATTAATTATTAATTTGTGATCAACGTAATTATGCTTTTCTTTTAAAAATTATATTTTCATCATGTATGACTAACATTAATTATAAAAAATTAATAGTTATGTATTATTGTTGGATACCATAACTCTCTTTTCTTCGTATAATTCGTAAGATATTTTTCATAAAAATTAACGATTTCTATTAAGCCACCAATGATTTTGGCTCTCATATTCTTAGTTTTGTCTTTTTAAATAAGTTCTCCGTATACTTTACTTTTCTTTATATTTCAAAATTTATGTATTTTAGTTTATTGAGCCCTTCTTTGTATGGTGGGTTAAATATATGTGAGCAAAAAATTAACATTTTTTTTAATGAAGAGTGGTTTGGTGAATGGAATCGTGACAATACTCGAATCATAAAAAAATTAATAAATTAAATTTATCTGCGATGTTTATAATTATTTTAATTGTACATTTTTATGAATAAAAAATATATTTCAAGAGCAAAATGATATATAAAGCGTTGGTATATGACAAGTCTCTCTTCCCTCTTCCATCTTTTTATTTATTTATATTTATATATATATATATATATATATATATATATATATATATATAAATGAATAGAGTGTATAAAGTGAAAAGAGAATTTATATAAGACGGTGCGATGACCGTAATTATAAAAAATATTTTATAAAATTTAATAAATTGATTATCGTATTATATAAAATCAAAATTCATATAAAATTTAATGATCTAATTAAATAATTTAATTGAAATATATATACTCGATATAATCACCTTAATTACTATAATAATGTATTTTTATGAATTAAAAAATAAAATAATTCAAAAATATTTTGATGGAAAAGAATTAATGTAGTGCTGTCATATGTAAGAAAATTTTATTTTATATATATGTTTAGTATTTCAAAAATGTCTTACGTTACTTAGACTCTAAATATATAAATATTTTCTTCTTCTTAACCCACCCAGGACTATGATGGACCTGAGTAATGCCATTGAAACAGCTACTCAAGTGCACAATATTGTCAGATTCTTCTCTAACATACTACGTGTGTGATTGACTCGTTCATTTTTTCTAAACTACTCGAAATAAAGATTAGTAATTTTTTTCAAATGTTACTATTATTGTTTACATTAATCAACAGTAAAAGTATTTTAATGAAAATATAGTGAACAAAAATATTTTATTACCATAAAATGATTTTAACATAAAAGTTATTAGTCATACTTGGTAACCCTAACAATGTTTTTAATCTTGAACATGGTGCTAGAGAGACAAAACTTGAAATTAGAACATTTTATAATTAATATTGATATTGATATAATTGATTACTTTAATATTCAAACTAAATATATTTTTGAAAATTTTTATAATTAATAGTTGATAACTGATCACTTATATAATTGATATAATATAATTGGTAATTGGCAATTTGATGTTCGATGATTGACTACCTTAAAATTCAAACAAAATATATTTTTGAAAAATCATCATAATAATAACTTTTACGTTAATTAAAATCATTTTATGGTAATAAAATATTTTTCAATTATTTTATGGTAAATATAAGAAATTTTTTTGTCGACTATATTTTCATTAAAATACTTTTACTGATGATTAATGTAAACAATAATAGTAATATTTGAAAAAAAAAATACTACAATTTTTATTTCGGGTAGTTAAAAAAAGAAGAAGAAGAAGGAGTGAATGACACACAATATGTTAGAGAAGAGTGTGACACTGTGAAGTTGAGTAGCATGGACGTAATATTCGAGCTGCAGAGAGAAAAGTCATTCACCATAGAAATTGGTTACTTCGACACAGTGTTAGAAATGAAAGAGAAGGTGCAAAAATACCAAAACATTCCAGTTTCCAAGCAAACCCTAATCCTCAACGGCCAAGTCCTCCAAGACACCGACAACCCTAACCTTTCTTTTTAATAATTATTCATCTGCTTAATTAATCCCTCTCATTTTTTCCTTTTCTTTTAAATTATAATTTTGCGGAGACAATTGTTTGTTTGATGAAGAAAGACTCACTCAGTTTTTGATGAACTAAAATGTTAAGGTCTGCTGATATTTCGTTGTTTTCATTTATTTTTTATTTTTATTTTTTGCTTCTTCTAGAATTAATGAAGGGAAAGCAAAGGACCGGAAAAACAGTTTTGAAAATTTTGAATATTTTTTTAAGGATACGCAATGGAGATGAACCCCGCAGAATTATTTATGCAGAAAAATATCAAAACAGCCTGTGTAGAATTAAAATTAGTTGAGATACAAGCACATCTCTACATGAACTATGATGTATACGTGATCTACACCGAAAAATATAATATAATAAAGATATTTAAAAAATGAAATAGTATCGATTATAATAAAAATAAAATAGCTACTTAATTATTTTTCTAATTGAAACCCTAAAATTAAGGGAATTTCAGTTAACTTTCCTAGTTTCTATATTTAATTAATATCATATACCATATCCTAATTACTATGTATTTGTAACGAATATTTAAAGCTCAACAATATATTATGTCTAGATAGTTTCACTTTGATTTCTTGAAAATAGAAAATATACAATATATTTAATAGTAACTCTATTCTCTTACAAACTAATTAAAGTATATAAGTGAGGTGTTATGTTAAAATTTATAATCTAATTGATTGTATTTAACATCGGCGATCAAATTAGTATTAAAAAGATAGTTAATAAATATAAATTGACATAAAAGACATATTTAATTAATTTATTTCTAAATTTAAAAAAAATAGTAAGGATAAAAATAAAAATAAAAAAAAAGTTAATAACTTGTAAGCTAATTTATTTTCATAAGTTAATTGAAGTAGTATATAAAAATAAGTTATAAACATTTAAAATAAACTTGTGTTATAAGTTAATCAAAATAATTTATAAATTACAAACTCATAAGCTACTAGATGATTGAATAAAAAGTATTTTGTAAGATTAATTAGCCAATTAAATTGAATTAAAAGTATTTTATAAAATTAGTTAATAAAACAACTGATAAATATAAAATGATATAAAAGAAATATTTAGTTATTTGATTTTTAAATTAAAAAAAATATTTCAAAAAAATTAGTAAGTTATTTTATAAAAATAAGTTAAAAACTATTGAAATAATCTTATATATTAAATAATAAAATAACTTATAAACTAATTAAAATAGTTTATAAATTAGTAGAGATAGAATAACTTACCAAACACATCATATTTAACATAATTGCCCCCTCTAGTTTTCTTAGTTAAGTTGTATGAAAAATAAATTGTATATTTAAACGATTACATCATGATAGTGTTCACTTTTATCTCTTAGCGTCGGTTTTTAGTCAATTCTAAAACACATTTTTTTTGTAGTGTGTAAGTTCATATTTTATGTATTAGTGAAACGAATGCATGGTAAGTCTTCTTACAACTCAAAATCACAAGAAGCAAAAATTTTGGAAAGGAAAACCATTATTGTAGCAAAGAATTATAGGAAAACATTAAGACTGAATTCTCAATTATGTATGCATGACAAATAGGTATATTTCTAGCTATCCAATTGCTAATTAGCTTACCCAAAAATTTAAATAACGTCTAGTATAGAATTTAGATGGGAAATAGAATCATACAAAAAACAAAGAAAAAGAAAAAAAAAAAGAATAAAAGATGATATATAAAGAATCAGAAACCGTGCAATGTAGTTATGTTATTGTTCTCCTCTCGATCTAAAATGTATATCAACCATGTATCAACTTACAATTATAAAATCCTAATTAAATCAACAATAATCCAATTAGTAAGAATCAGATTCATATCCTAAAAAGACGTGACTTTAAGTTTCGTTAATATAATAATAATTTTGTTGATGAATAATCTATAAGTACATCTATAAATGCTAGTTGAGCTTGAAGATTTATCTTGGTATCAGGTGGGTTTCTAGTCGCCAACTCACCTAAACAACTTGTACACTCCAGTAAGGATATTTAAAAAACTACTTTTGAACTAAATTATTAGGAAATCAAATTTGACTGATAGTAAAAACTAAATTATTCTTAAAAATAAATCAAATTGAATTTTTTTTTTTAAGTTCAGTTATTAAATCCAAACTGCCCCATTATAGTAAATAATTTTTTTTGGTCAGCCAAATAATAAAATATATTATATAAGGGTACCACGGATACCATAATAACCCTTTTCCAAACTGTCAAAACTTTCATAGTTACAATTCCAGAAGAATTACAAAATAGAACTAACAAACATAAAATTACCAGCAGAATTACAGACAGATGAAAAAAAATTGCTAAATACCCCCCCAAATTTTATTTAATACCAATCACAACAGAAAATTTGACAAACATCCATGTATTTTACTGCCCACATTCCCTTGAAACATTCCACCGAAGGGAATGTAGTTCGGGCAGTACCAGAACAAAACCACCTTCAATAAGTAAGTTACTTGCCCTCATTTCATCTCTTCATTCCCCCATCCCTATTTGTTTATATTTTTTTTATCAATTATTAATTCTCATAAATAAAAAACTGTCAAATTATGAAATTGATATGGTTTATTTTTATTATGATTCTATGTGAAATTATTTTCAGGGAAATAGATATGGTTTATTTTTATTATGATTCTATGTGAAATTATTTTCAGGGATAATGACACCCATTGTATTCAACTAAAAGAAACAGTAAATTACACTGATAATTTTTCTCTAATATTGAAAGTCAGGATGGCCGAGTGGTCTAAGGCGCCAGACTCAAGTTCTGGTCCTCGTGAGAGGGCGTGGGTTCAAATCCCACTTCTGACACAATATAGTTACCTACTTTTTCAATTATCAGGAAACTGCAAATAGAGTTTATAGTTTGTTGTAATCAGCCATATTTTTACTGAATTATAATAGTTCATTTTGATTTTTAATACAGAACTAGTTTGCTAAATTTTTTTAGAATTATTTTTCAGTTCAATTTAATTTTATCTCTTGAATAAAAAACTCCTAAGAGTCTTGAACTTCAAACGGGAAAGTAAGAGAAAAAGTTATAACTTTTGTTCAATCCCCAATGTTGTGCTTGGATTCCGAATTTTAAAATTTTGAAAATTTTTAATTACTTGTAATTTGAATTGTTTTAATTTAAATTTTTTATTTTTTAAATATTTTGTTTCAATAAATAAATTCAAATTTTTTAAATTTCAATTCTTAGTTTGGATATGATAATTTAATTCTTATAATATATATTTTTACATCAATATTAATATATAGAAGAGATAGAAGAAAGAGAAAGAGAAGAAAAAGATGAGATTGGGAGAAGATAAGAAAAAGTGAAGAAAGAGTTACAAGTGAGAGAAAAGAGAGATGTGAGACTTGGAAGAAAGAATAAAAAAAGATAAGAGAGTAAGATGAAAGGGGGGTGAAAGAATAGTGAGGACGAAAAGAGAAAGGTGAGAAAGAGGGAGAAGATAGAGACAATAGTGAGAAGAGAGAGACGAGTGAGAAAATATTGTGAAGAGAAAGAGAGAGAGAGAGGAGAGAGAGAACAAATAGAGAGAGAGAGAAAATTGTGTGAAGAAATAGAGAGGAAAAGGAGAAAGAGAGATAAAGATAGGAAAAAGAGAAAATAGAGAGAGAAAAAATATGTTAATAAAGAGAAAAGAGAAAGAAAATAATATAAAGAAATAAAGAAAAGATATAGAAGGAAGAGAAGAGAAAGAGAAAGTGAGAATAAAGAATTTCAAATTTTTACTTTTCTAGTAGAATTTGAAATTCTACAATTTTTGGTAATCAAAATACTCTCACAAATTACTAAAATTCCAATTTCTTTTTAAATTCTCTACTCAAACAACATATTTCATTACATCATTTCAAATTCAAAAAAAAAAAATGAATTACTCTATTAAAATTACCCATGCTACCCAAATACAAGGTAAAGTTATTAAGAACTCCTTACAAAAAAGATCACTCTTAAAAATTGTATCTCTATATATCATTAATTTTGTTAACTGTGCTCTATGTGGGACGTGGTATGACCCATGAAGTATTGAGCAAGTGTTGTTGTATATGGATGTGAATACAAAATCAACATTCCTACCGATGATGATTCAAATTAATAATATATTGCTTTGACCTTAAATATGTTTTTAGTATTTGAAAATATAATTCTATTTACTTTTTGTCTTTGAAAATATTTTTGTTATTTTAAAAAAAATTTAGTGTCTTTTTAATCATTAATATTATTATTAATTTTTAGTGTCTTTTTAATAAAAATATTTTAAATTAAGAGAATTGATTATATTATATTTAAGTACATAATTTAATTAAATAATGTACCTATTATTTTATATAAATTAATAAGATAATTAATTACATATAATTTATTTTTATATTTCATTTTTAATTTTTAAAATATTATGATTTATTAAAAATAATTTTTCTTACTTTTCAATTCACTAATTTACTTTTTAACATTGTATTTCTTTTAAAATATAATTTACTTTTAATATACCACTTTTGTCTTTAAAGACTGTGTTATCAGACTCAAACCAGATATTAACTTGCTCAGGATACCAAAATCATTGGTCGAACTAATATGTCATTAATGAAAAGGTTTGGTGCAAAATTCTCTTCATGGCCAAAATCTTTCTCCACTTTAACAATCATTTATCTGAACTTGTAATGCATATTTCGTGTGAGCTTGCTCACCAGTTCAGGATCCGCGTTCAACTCCAGGTCATGGATTTTCAATAGTGTCAACTACATATCCAGTTTTTTAGTTAAATTAGTTGGTCTAGTTTGAGCTTATTAACACTCAATATATTAAAAAGATAAATTATATTATAATTTGTCAAAATTAATAAATTGAAATGTAAAAATAATATAAAAATTAAAAATAATTTATAAAAATAAATTATATATAATTATCTTATTTATATAAAATAATAAATATATTATTTAATTAAATTATGTATTTAAAAATAATTTAATAATTTAATTTAAAATATTATTTATTATTTTAATTATCTTAATTAATATTATTTATTTATTAATTAATTATGTCAGTATCAAACTAATTAAATCACATATTTAAATATCCAATTAATATATTCATTGAGTTATTTAAAACATTATTAATAGATCTTAAACAAGCAATTGTGATACATAAATACTTCTTTATGTGGAAGTTTACTATGAAATCTATCCACAACCTCCAATCAATTTAGATATATTTAGGATTTAATTTGTGATATTATTTTCTCACTTAATAAAATTATAAAAAAAAACTTGTGCACAACCATCAACCTATTTAAAATTATTTTATGGTATGTATATGTGCTCAACCTCCAACGCGTTCACATATATTTCAAGGTTTAATTTGTGAGATCATTTTCTTATTTAATAAAATTATAAAAAAAATTGTGATCTATTAGTCATTTCAACTAGTTCACTAGTGTTATTGAGGTCAAGTGATTAAAAATGACTAATTTTCAGGATAAAAAATATTTTATTTTTAATTTTAGAGACTAAAAACAAATTCATCCTTAATTTGAGAGATGAAAATATATTTAAGTCTTTCTATTTAGACAAATATTTTGATGTGACAATTATTAATATGACATCCATTAACTATAAGTTTATTAATACTTTCAGTTAAGAGATTAAATAATTTTTTCTCAATTATAAGAACTAAAATAATTATTTTTTAATTTGAGGATTTATAAACAATTTCATCATTAATTTAAGGTTAAAAAATATATATTTAAGTCTAATTATGTTCTTATTTAATGATGATTTACAAATGTCTTGTTATTTATATTTAATGTTGATTGAAGAAAAAAAAAACTTATTACAACTTTTTATGATTTATTGCCTATTATTTATTACCTATTATAACAACAATAACAGGAAATAAGCTAATAGATACACATTTCCCAGTTACCCCAAAATTAAACAAATAATTTGAAGGGCTCCGGAGAATTATGGGAAATATTTTTCTGATATTTCCCTGTTGATTGGGTCAAATTGAGCATCACCACGTTGAACATGGACGTAATATTTGTGTACCCAAACGATACGTGGTTCACCATGGAAGTGGGTTACTACGATACGATCTTGGAAATAAAAAAGAAGGTGCAAAAGTTCAAAAAGATTCCTGTTCACAAGCAAACACTTAGACTCAATGGCCAACTTCTCAAAGACAGCGACAACCCTTGGAATGTCGAAATTCTTAATCGCACGCGCATTCACCTCGATGTGTCTCACAACTGAAAAGCTCATCAATTTGTTCCATTTTCTTGGTTAAAGAATTTTTTTTTTTTTTTTATGTTTTCCAAAAAAATAAGATGTTTTCACATTGATGTTCCCCCTTCCTTAGTCCCAGGTGCATTTTAATTTTTAGGTTATATAAAAAATAGTTTGTATTTATCTTTTATTTTTAAATTTAAGATAATATTAATTTGTTTTCAATTATATTTTTACTTTTTACCTAATTTTTATACTATGTATTTATTGTGGGGTAGAAGTAAAAAAGATAATAAAAAACTTTAAATTATTTAATGAAAAATAAAAACCAAATTATTATATTTTTTGTGATAAAAACTTTAAAATAAAAAAGAAGTAATAACACTGTTTAGTACGTTGTTGACTTGTAAATTTTTTCTATTGGTACTCTTAATAAATTTCTTTTTTGCTTATAAAAAACATCGTTTGGAGTACGTGTAATTTGTTTTGGTTAGACTTTTAATTAATTATTGATCTGATTTATCCCTATTCTTTGTTCTTTTCTTTTCAATATATAATAATTTTGGATTTCATGAAATTGTGTTGGTACAATTGTTTAATGAATAAATTATCAGTTTTTAATGAACCAGAATGTTTGGTTATGGTTGATATTGCGTCGTTTTAATTTTTTCTTATCCTTTAATGAAAGAAAAGCAAAAGACTAGAAAAATGCTTATTGAAAATTTTGGCTAAATTGTCTAAGGATGTGCGATGAAGATGAACCTTGTATTTATTTAAAAGTTAGCAAAAATAATCCTCGTCTTAAATGCAAAATTTGAGCAAAAATGCTTATGAAGAAAAAATCTAATAAAAAGGGTTATGTAGAATTGGTATGAGTTAAGAAAAAGAAAAAGCTATGTAAGTTTGTCTAGGAGTCCAAAATAAATAAGATTTATTTGTAATAAAATAAAAACGGTGAAAGTAAATTGTTCTAAGAATATTATTTGATTAAATTTAATTATAAAAAAAATACTTATGATCAATAGGTAAATCTGACATGTTCTTGATTTCTTTATTCTTTATTCCTTTTGAAAATTCAGGTCTTTGTTATCAAACTCAAATATTGTGATCCTGATGAGAAGTTAATTTATAGTATGCGTGAATGCGATATCATTTTAACAAAGATTAGTTAATTTGAATTTTATATATTATATAATGAAAATTTGAATTAGTGTAAAATGGATTTGTTTTTCATTTATTCATGTAGGATCCTAAATTCATTCAGTTCAATGTCGATCTAATCTAAGAAAAGACTCACGAGTAGACCAATTAGGTTACAAAGACACAAGCTGGGCTCAAGAGGCAAGAAAAATCAGACCAACCCACTGATGAAGGAAGCCTAGCCAACTCAGTCTACCCCCACCAAGAGAAGGACCCAAAATGGCAGGCACGTGTCAACGGACCAATCCATGTGAAGGAAGTCCACAACCAGCCCAATCTGGTTCCAGGAGCAAACGGAGCCAGCCACGTTAGCAGAATCAAGCAAGATCAATAATCTCATACAAGGAATACCACTTCATAGTTCCTGAGCCATCAAATCCTCCAAAGATGCGAGGAAGCCCCTTAATGAAGCCACGTAAGTGAACTCAGGTCCCCACCCACCAGCAAAACTGAAATTCTCGCCAATCACAACAAAGGAACGCACCATGTCAACCACTACCCGTGAAAGACACCACGAATTCAGGGAGAACGTACCACGACTAGGCGCGGGATCCAACGAGCATCAACCTGGAGATTGCCAAGCCTAACGAACTGAATCAAGAGGCTAGGGTAGCTCCATGTGACGAGATTAGGCGCGCCTTCATCACCCTCCCAAAGGCTATAAAAGGCCTCAACGCGAGGAACTCGGGGTCAAGAATTGAGGAGTATACGATACAGAGCGAGATTGGTGGAGAATTGTTGTGCTACTAGTGACTCAAAGTTATAAAAGGACTTCCAACTACGAGCGAAGGCGCCAATCATCTCTCTGGATACCAGGTAAGTCTATTGACCAAACTCCAATCACGCTATAGATAGTGTCCCTTCTCATCCTCTCAGTCACACTTCAGATGGTAGGCACATAGCCCTAACTCAAACTGAGTCAATTGCACTTTAGATGGCAGGCACATAGTCCACCTTAACCCAAACCGAGTCAATCACACTTCAGATGGCAGACACGTAGTCTGCCTTAATCCAAAATGAATCAATTACACTTCAAATAGCAGGCATGTAGCCCACCTTGGCCTAGGATCGAGCCAGCCTCGGTCCCCCGTTTCATAACATACAGTGCGATCCACCTGACTCTGAGTCGGTAGACATATATATCCGAGTCAACCTAGCATGCATACTCACAAACACTCCACTTAGCATCGAGGTGGGACACCTAATGGATAGTCCCGACTTCGAACTCAAAACCTTTGAGGGTTGAACGCCCAATGGAAAGTTCAGACCCTATGTCTCAGACTCGGGTGGAAGCTTAAGGGAAAGTCCAACCATACTGAAACTAGCGTTGCATACTCATAGCAAGTTCCATACCCGAGAGGAAGGACGCCTAATGGAAATTTCAACTATGTATTTCACTGCATGCATCCAGAACTACGTGAACTTTGATTCCTCTGCGCTAGGAGAGGTACGTAAGAGCAAGAGGCCTACTCTTGTCAAGTTATGCATCCCAAACATTCTGACTCTGTACAAACGCATTCTCGTAGTTATAGTCAGTCAATAACAGTAAAGGTAAAGCTTATGTTGCATGCATTTCATAGGGTAACTAGCAGATGGTGGGCAGATGGGGTGATACATCATTCCAATACGTAATCGACTCCTTACCCAAACTCCACATTTGCCGACTTGCCTTATCCACCATAAGCTCCAACGTGCCTTTAAACGTTGATGGCAACTCCAGTCCGAATCAGATCAATTTTGGTCAATCTACTCGAATTGGCTGAGCTTGTGCCGACTCGTCGAAGCCGACTCTTCCCATGAATTTAACTTCCCCTCAAGTTTTCAAACAAACCAAATTCATTAAAAAAATTTCTTTCTAAATCGTCTCCGACGCGATTTAGGTCACATCAATTCAATATAATTATATGCTGAAAAATCAATCATATATTATATATATTATAAAATCTTTTCATGATATAAATGAAAATAATTATATTAAACCACAACGTTTTTAGGAGTTACTCAACTATAGTATCATGATATTAATTTTTTTTTTTACAAATTTTTATGTAATAGTAAAAGAGTTTGTATATTATTATTATTATTATTATTATTATTATTATTATTATTATTATTATTATTATTATTATTATTATTATTATTATTATTATTATTATTATTATTATTATTATTATTATTATTATTATTATTATTATTATTATTATTATTATAATAATAATAATACTAAAAAAAATCAAGATCTAACAATGAAATTTTTTTTTATCATAACTAAAAATAAAAAAATCATATTTAAAGGGATTTAAAACATATTTAAATCAAATTTAAATAATAAAGTCTATTATTACAAAATTTAATTTCATTTTTTCTAATTCATATCATTACTAAAATTATATCAATTAAATATGTATGTGAAATTAATTAAAATAAATATAATTAATATAAATTTTATAATTTCTAAATTCAAATTCATATATATATATATATATATATATATATATATATATATATATATATATATATATATATATATATATATATATATATTATTCACACTTATAGCAGATTCAAAATTAAGCAATTCCACAAGATTTATTCTGATTTCGTAACATAAATATATAATATTATATTTTAATAAATATATATACATTCACACATAAAAAAATTGACAATGCGAGTATATATATATATATATATATATATATATATATATATATATATATATATATATATATATATATATATATATATATATATATATATATTTCACATTGATACTCTGTTCTAAACAATATATAACGTATATGTCTACTTTTTAAATATTGTCATTCATTTATTTCCTTTAAGATGGAAACATGTTTTCTAGAGCAATTTTTATTTTACAAAATATAATCTGAAATATTTTTCATTATTAATATCTCTTTGTATATATATTTAAGTTATATACATATGTAAATATATATTTATAAAGCTAATATTTTAATAAGACATTTATATAAAGTAGAATAATATAAGACATTTGTAAATATATTATTATTTAAATATATACTAACATTCATGATTATTTATATACACATGCTATTTTTTTTTTGTAAAATTAACAAATAATAAATAAATACGTATAAAAATCACACTAATATAAAAAATTATAAATTGTAAACCTAAAATCCATGCAAGGCACGGAATATTAGACTAGTTTTCATAAAAACTTACTTGCTCGCCCTATGCCACATTAAAATATTCCAAATAAAATTCCGACAAAAATTATATAAATAAAATAATAAGAAATATCCAAGTATAAGAGTATCGTTACATGTGTGCCAGTCAGAATCTTTTTGCAGGATATTTTTTCAAAATTGCAAAAATAAGTTAAAATTTTTAATTTATTTAATGAAAAATATTTTATGATGATTTAAAAATTCAAAATTTTAATTTTAATATTGAAAACTTTCAAAAGTCAATATAGTTATATTTTAATTTAATGGCTATTTAGAAATATCTTATAATTATATTTAATGCTGATTGAAGAAATACAAGTATTATTATTTTTTCTGAATTATTTTCCATCATAACATGCATCAATCACAGAAAATCAGCTATCACATATAAAAAAAAACAGAAAAAGAAAAGAAAATCAGCCATCAGATACACATTCCCATGTTACCCCAAAAAATAAAGAAAACTAATAAAAGTAAAGTGGAAAAAATGGGGAATCATATACTGATACTTCCCAGTAGAGTAAATATTATATATGTATATATATATTGGCAATTTAGCAAGAAAACTAAAGGTAATTTTCGATGGACGTAATTTTCGAGCTCCAAAATGGGAAGTCATTCTCCATGGAAGTGGGTTACTACGACACAGTGAGAGAAATAAAAGAAAAGGTTGAAAAGTATGAAAAGATTAACGTCTCGAAGCAAATACTGATTCTCAATGATCGAGTTCTCCAAGACACCGACACCCCTTGGACTGCCGAAATCCGTCACAACTCAATCATTCAGCTCCAAATTGGTCGCTCACTTTTCTCCAAAAGAAAGTCTAAGATGCCTCAGAGGTCAACCTAAACATTATATCTACATGCTTTGCCTTTAGGGCAAATACAAAACATTTTTATATTACTTTTTTATGTTTCCCTCTAAATTAATTAGATGCTGACACGTTGATGTTTCTCCTTTCTTGTTAGCAGAATAGGTTATTTAGTGCGTTGTTCACTTGTAGCCGTAGGAACCATCAATGGATTTTTTTTTTTTAATAATATACAGCTTCCTTTTTATCTTCTTCCTAGCTTGTCTTTTAAGTTATTTAGTCCAAAATAGTGTTACGTAGAATTGAAATTAGTTAAGACATATATATATATACATAGATATGATGTTTGTGTAGCTGTGTAGGAATCCAAAATAAGTTTTTATTTAATTAAAAAATGGTGAAAGTAAATTAAATTATTCTAAGTATTAGTTTATTAAATTTAATCATTTAAATTACTACTAATGATTAGTAGGTAAATCTGACATGTTCTTGATTTTTTTTTTTGAAATTATATAATCTCTTTGTTATCAAACTCTAATATTACGTGTTGTGGCAATGGAGAAGTTTTAGAGTACGTGGTAAGTGAGAATGTAATATCATTTTATCTAAAATTGGATTATTTGAATTTTATATATGTAATGAAAATTCATATTAGGGTAAAAGGAATTTGATTTTCATTCATTCAATATGATAATGCACTAAGAAATATAATATCATGCTAGGAGCTAAAAGAGAAAAAATTAATATCAACCCTAATAAGAAAATAAAACAATAATTTAATTGTTTTTCTAATTGAATCCTCATATTTAAGGATTGTTCGTTGACTTTTTTTAATGAATATATTTAACTAATCTTACTTTCCTAATTACTATATATATACTGTTCATTCCTAGCCTGGTTATAATATCATAAAAACTTGAGTTGTTTAATTTCTTTGTGAGAACATCAATAAATTGTTGCTTTGATGGAATATAAGACCCGACCTTCAATTCCTTCAACTTTTCTTTAGTAAATTGTCTAGTAATTTCAATATGTTGTAATCTATCATACCGCACAACATTGTGGGCAATATTGATATATAGCTGACTTATTGCTACATTAGAGTATTGTCACAACCTAAATTGTGACGTTAGTAGTCGGCGAGACCGAGCCAGCCCAGGGTAGAAAGCCACCTGGCTTTTGGTTTAGGGAGGGCCAGGGAAACCTTTTGGTGAGGCTGGTCTTATATCGGAGATGTGGGCTCGGGAGTTGGTTACACATTTGGAGGCGTAGGGGCCCCCCAACATGCCTATCACTTGATAGTTACCTTTAGGCTAGCCATGTGGGAAGAGAGATGGTGTTTGGCATCCGGATTTTGGGGGTTTTTAGGGTCGACTTGATAGGGGTGTGCCTAAAGGCCTACGTGCCTCGGCTCACAGAGGATTCAAAGTCCACGTAGTTAATTTGGGGAAATTTGGCTGGTTTCTCCTTTTAGTGGGAGGAGGTGAGTCTAAGGGGATAAGGGATGACTTGTTGTCTGACCGGCCCATTTGGAACCAAGTCGGATTAGGCATGATGGCTTGTAGTGGGGATCAGGCCGACTCGTGTCGGCTCGGCCCCGCCATGGCGGCTTCGGCCTTGCCATCTCGGCCATCCGGTATGGCCGAGACCGAAGTCGGCTTAGGAAAAAGCACTGGGTCAGGTCTTGCTTAAAGGCTACGTCGGTCGCGTTCAGCTGACGGGACGGACTCGACCCAAGAAGGTAAGGACTCGGGTTTGAGAGGGGTGGTAGGGAACCCTGACTTGGGTGATGTAAGAGGGGATTAGAAAACTAACCTGGTGCTCGGAGATGGCGGACGTGTCTTCCCCTGTCTTTGCCCAATGCTTGATTTTTCTTCTCTAGGCCCTTGGGGTCCTCCTTCCCGATCTCTGGCGTCGTCGTCTCTCTCGATTTGTCTCAGGTTGCTCTTCCTCTTTGGTCTCGCTTAGTCCTCTTTTTCTCCCTCTGTTGATGTCCCCTTTTCTATTCTCTGCTGGGCTTTATATAGAAGATGGAAGAGGTCGCATAACAACCAAATCCCAAGATTCTCTCGGATATTATTCTCTCTATCTTTCAGTTTCTCCCATGACCTTTGGGGCCCACTGGGATGTGCGGAGACTTCCATCACGGGGAGGCGAGTCAAACTAAAGACTGGGTCAAACGTGGACTCGCACTGCGTCTCGCTTTGGATTTGTCTTGAGATGGCCCAAATGCCAGGAATTGGCCGCAAAGTGGCGAGATGGACTCGGCCCAGGAATTGGGCCGGCTTCGGGAGGAGGGCTGGGACGTCATTCTGGCCCGGACATTTTAGGGGTGCTACAAGTATCATAGGCCCTTTTAATTAAAATTTTAAATCATGTAAAATAATCTTTAACCACGACAATTTGTTTGTTCATTATAAGAATTTTATTGATTTTATTATTAATTTTAGCTACCATTTAAATTAGTAGTTAAATCTTAATTAATTAACTATTAATTAACTAGAATATTATTTTTTCTAACTAAATTTAAGTTATATTCATTTATACTTCTTATTACTACAAATTAGCTAGAGAATAACTACAAATTTTAAAAATTTACTACAAATTAACTAAGGTTATTTTCTTAACTAATTTGCTACTTATTTCATGTTACCAATCAATATTATAATAATTTTGTGGCTAATTATTTTTACTATAAATTAACTACAAAATAACTATTGATTTTAAAATTAGTCACAAAATTATTTTGTAGCAAATTATAAATTTTCTAGTAGTGATTCCTTAGACAATAGCTCTAAAATCATATTAGATAATCTAGTTACTACATTTTTTTGTTTTTCAAGATTATTAACTTTCTTCCAAAAAAAAAAAATACAAAAACTAAATTTGGTCTTTTGCACTCATCAAGGATGTTGCATAATCAACATCAATGTAGAGTTCTAGGGTTCGAGAGCTAGTCCTTTTGAATAAAATTCCCTCCCTGGGACTCCCTTTTTAAGTAATGTAACAGCTTATAATTAAGTAGCTTGAAGGTGTGATTTCCTTGAATTATATATAAATTGACTTATTACACTATATATGCTATATCTACTCTTGTGTGAGAAACTTATTCTCCACCAATGTTTTTTTTTTACATTTGCTTGTCCACCTCAGGTTCTTCTCGGGCTTCTCCTAAGTTAGTATTTGTGTCCATAGGAGTTACACAATTAATTGGCTAATTGCATCATGTATTCTTAGTTTATGTTAACAAGTTGATTAGATATTTTTTTTGAGATATGAAATTTTCTTTAGCAATATATTCAGCTTTTATCAATTCTTTAACATCAAATTTTTTGGATTAGTTTTTATTTATTTATTAAAATTGAATATGATATCAAAAACTTATAATAATTACATTTTTTACTCAACCAACTGAGTTAAACATCATTAATAAATTATTTTTTCTTTAATTTATATCTTTTTCTCATCATATTTTCTTATTATTATTATGTCAGCCATGTATAGTAATTACTCTCTCAGCCCTTCACTTTGTGTTTAATATAGAGATATAGAGTGTGACCTTCTTGACTTGTATAACTTTTGGGAATCTCCCCCAACCATGTTTTAGGAGATTGTTATATTCTTTCATACTTTGCTGTCTCTAATCTCTTTCAAACTCTAGAGAAATATTCGTATAAATATCCTCATTAAAATCACATCGGAGGAAAACATTATTCTCATAAATCAAAGTAGGTGTCAATTAAAATTAGCGGCCAAATGCTAACATAATTTTAATAGTATTTCATTTTTCTGACTAGGTAAAAATTTTTTGGTAGTCTACTCCACAATTTTGAGCGTATGCATTGATAATTAATCTTACCTTATACTTCTCAACAGAGTTATCAACATTGTATTTCATAGTGAATATTCACTTCCAATCAATAATGTTTTTCCCTTTTACTTGTCAACACCTCTCATGTTATTCTTTTCGAATGCATTCATTTCTTTTTTAATTAGGGTTGATATTATTTCCATTTTTTAGCTCTTAATAATAAAAAAATTCATTCTACCCTCGTTCTATAGTTTTCATCACAGGGTATTGAGTAAGTGAACACTACTATTAATTTTAACTTGATTTTAAATCCGTGCTTCTCAATGTTTAAATTATTAATTTTTTATATTTATATTTTATATTATATTAAAATATATGTACAAATAAAATTATCAATTTTAATATGTTAAATAGTGATGCGACCTAAATCACGCCGGCTGCGATTTAAAAAGAAAAAATTTTAATGACATTTTTTATTTGTTTGAAAATTTGAAGGGAAGTCAAATCCATCTCCGAGGAAGAGTCGACTTCAACGAGTTGGCACATGCTTGACCAATCCGGGGAGACTGACTAAACCTGATTCGACTCAAACTGGAGTCACCATCAATGTTTAAAGACACGTTGGAGCCTGGGGGTGGATAAGACAAGTCGGCAAACGTGGAGTGTGGGTAAGGAGTCGAATACGCATGTGAATGACGTATCATCCCATCTGCCTACCATCTGGTAGTTATCCTATGAAATGCATGCAATGTAACATTTACCTTTACTATTATTGACTGACGGGAACTACAGAAACGTGTCTGTACAGAGTCGGAGTGTTTGGGATGCATAACTTGACAAGAGTATGCCTCTTGCTCCTACGTACCTCTCCTAGCGTAGAGGAGTCAAAGTTTACGTAGTTCTGGATGCTTGCAGTGAAATACAGAGTTGGACTTTCCATTAGATGTCCTTCCTCTTGGGTAAGTACCTTGCTATAAGCGTGCAATGCTGGTTTGGTATGGTCGGACTTTCCTTTAGGCATCCACCAGAGTCTAAGACATAGGGTCTGAACTTTCCCTTGGGCGTTCGACCCTCAAAGGTTTGAGTTCGAAGCTAGAACTGTCCATCGGGCGTCCCGTCTCGGTGTTAAGTGGAGTGTTTGTGAGTGTGCATGCTAGGATGACTTGGACATGTATCTACTGACTCGGAGTCGAGTGGAATGCACTGTATGTTGTGAACTGGGGACTAAGGCTGACTCGGTCCTCGACCAAGGCGGGTTACATGCCTGCCATATGAAGTGTAATCGAATTGGTTTGGGTTAAGGCCGACTACGTGCCTTCCATCTGAAATGTAACTGACTCGGTTCAGGTTAAGGCGAGCTAACCACCTACCATCTGAAGTGTGACTATGGGGACGAGAAGGGACACTATCTATAGCATGCTTGGAGTTTGGCCAAGGGACTTACTTGGTCTCCAGAGAGATGATCAACGCTTTCACTCGTAGTTGGAAGTCCTTCTGTAACTTTGAGTCACTAGTTGCTGATAATACACAGTTTATACCCTCTAATAAGGTCTCAATATGGGTAGACTAAGACTCTAAATTATGGTTAAAAACCTCTTCTCAGCTAAAGATTCTGGTTTCCAAAAATACAAGAAGGAAATACAAATCCTTACAAAAAGGTTGATTTTAGCTAAACAATTGGATTAGTCTCATATTGCAGGTCCAAAAATGGAATGGGGAAGTCTCAAATTGAAATCGAGACCAAGTCAAAAGCCAATCCGGCCAAAGATGACTCGGCATGACCGACTCAAGGAGAAGTCGTCCTGACAGAAGCTGAAATCCTCTCGGACCGAGATAAAGACCGACTCCTAGCCAACATTTCTGCACATGTCAATTGAGGAAACAATAGTTAGATGAATCTGTTATTCCTGTTAATTAGTTAGTCTGTTATTTCTGTTGTTATGGTTAGAAAGTAGTTGTAGAAGCATGTATAAATACAAAGACATGTCGAAGAGCCAGCCTGATCAGAACCCATACCAATACCATAGCTGCCATACCTTTCCACTCTCATAAGCCAAATTTCCCCACACACCTCTTTGTTCCTCGGGACTTCAGAGAATACTCAGTCGATCGAGTGGATATAGGACCTATGTCTGGGTAGTGGCCGGTTGTTAAGAGGAGACTGTCAAGGTGCGCTAACACACTGCTTAGTAATTCAACCCCTCAGTACCTAACCAATGAAGGAGGAACACTACAACTACTATAGGTGATTGTCACAGGAAGTTGATCCACGTATCATACCATTACATTTCTTTTGTATCAAGTTCCAGGTTAATCAATGAAAGATCAATATTATGCCTGTTGTTATGACTGATTTCTGTAGCATAATCTTGTCTTGCTTAATCACGATCGTATAGAGTAAAGATTAGAGCACGTTAGTTTAGGGGACGATTGGAACCACTCTAACAACACAATAGATGAATTCTGGATAATCTACATCAATCAAGTGCATATTCCCTACCAAACTCGAAGCAGTGATTGCGTAAGTCATCAGTTAGTATGGGACGAACGTTCAGCGATTGTCGTAAGTAATTGGATTGATGAGAAATCGTTGGAATAATAAACAACAGAATTGATATCATGAATGAGAAACCCAGACACATGATCAAGTAAATATGTCATAAACGTAAGTAGTCTTTAACATTGTAGTTCTTTAGTTAAATCTTTATAATTCTTACAATTAGATTTCGAGTATAAAAACCCCTTTATAATTCCAACCGAGTCTACATCCTACACTCCCAAGTCAAAAACTTTATCAACTTGAACCTTATAAATATAGAAACCACGTGTCTTTGAGAAGAATGACCTAGGTTGACCAAGTGCTACTTTAACTTAGGAGATCTAGTATTTTGATAGGGGAAATGACGACTATTCCTTTAGAGACTTGCAAAAAGAGAACTATCAGTTGCGTAGCAATTCTCCAGCAATCTCGCTTTGTATCGTATACTCCTTAATTTTCGGCCCCAAGTTCTTCGCGTTACGGCCTTTTATAGCCTTTGGGGGGGGGGGGGGGGGGGGGGATGAAGGTGCGTTTGATCTCGCCATGTGGAGCTACCCCAGCCTCCTGATTCAGTTCGTTAGTCTTGGCAATCTCCAAGTTTATGCTCGTTGGTCCCGCGCCTAGTCGTGGCACGTTCTTCCTGAATTCATGACGCCTTTCGTGGGTAGTGGTTGACATGGCGTCTTCCTTTGCTGTGATTGAAGAGGATTTCAGTTATGTTGGTGTGTGGGAGCTGAGTTTGCTTACGTGGCCTCATCCTCGCGTCCCTTGGAGGATCTAATGGTTCGGGAACTATGAGGTGGCATTCTTCATCTGAGATGGCTGATCTTGCTTGGTTATGCTAATGTGGCTGGCTCCGTCAACATTGAGTTGGAGCCTCCCAGATCCGGCTTGGGTTGGTTGTAGCACGCCTTGGCAAATTGGACCGAATTCATGTGAGTGGCTGATGTTGGACCTCCTTCGCCTGGATTGGTCTGTTGACACGTGCTTGTCATTCTGGACCCTTCTCTCGGTAGGGGTAGATCGAGTTGGCTAGGCTTCCTTGATCAGTGGGCTGATCCGACTCTTCTCGTCCCTCGGGCCCAGTTTAGGTTTTGGTAACCTGGCCAGTCTATTTAGGAATCTTTCCTTGGATTGGGTCAGTGTTGGGTCGGACATATTTGGGTCCTACAACTACCCCTCTTTATTTGTGGTCACGCAAGGGAGACGTTAGTGTCTCCTTGGATGACCAAGAATAAAGATGTCTTTACCGAGTTTACTGTCATCTAGTTGTCTTGTGCCGAGTCAACTTAATTGGCGAGGGAGACCGAAAAAGTAAATGTAACTACTTTTTTCTTATTTCTATTTATTCGAACAACATATTTGTTTTACTCTATTTTTTTTTCTTCTATTGCTATCATTTTTATTTCTCCCATCTCTCTTTCGTTTGTGATCCAAACAAACCCTCAATATGTACTAAGACGAAAAAAATTATATTAAATAAAATAAAAAATGAAATATAAAAATTTAAATTTCCAATTTGAATACTCTATTCATATTTTATTAATTTATTTATAAGAAATTAATCTATTTATAGGAATATATTCGAAACATTCTATAATTAGAAATACATTATATTATATAAGATTAATATTTTAATTTAAAATACTAAAATTATATTAATACGTCGTCTATTAATTTAATTAATAAGTGTCTCTTGAACTTATTGAATATGTTGTACGCGAAGTAGAGTATATCTTATGCCCTCTTTAATGTTAGCTTTCTTTGTCTACAAAAAGAAAGTAGTCGTAGCTAGGACTATTTTTAAAAAAATTTAAAATTTAGAAGGACTAATTAAACTAATATAAAAAAGGAATTATAATTAAATTAACTATATATATATAAACTAGAAACGTTAACAAGTATGAATAATATTTTATGACCACAAATGTAAAACGACGTACTCGTGCTTAATGAGTCCTAAATTATGTAAGAAAAGAAAGATTAACCAATCAAAATAACTTATGCTACTCGGCGAAGCCGTCCAAACATTGAAAATGTACGTGTAATCATCATGTGAGCCTTGTTAAGCAGCGTCAACCGACCATGGTCCCCTATCATCTCAACCAGTCAAAAAGTTATTACACAATAATTAATTTTTCATTTTTTTATAATATCTTCTTACCGATTCTCTTATTTATTGTTTTTACATATATTTTAAGAAAAGAGAATAACGTTTTGATTTAAGATAAGAAATCTTCAAATTTTAAAAATATTTATAGAAGTATTTATATTTGTCTCATCTAAAAGAAACTATTTGTTTTTATAATAAGTATTAAATGTATTTTATATTTTAAAACATTAAATATATTCTTTTATTTAATATTTTTTTATAAACTATTAGACATATTTGTAAGAAGATAAAATATATTATGAAAAAAGAGATTGGGAATGTTGGAGAAAATGACTTGGTTGGAGTGCAGCAGGGTATGAAGGGAAGAGATGGGAAGTTGGAGAGACTTTTGGGTGTCTTGTGCATGCGCGTGATGGTATGTATGGAAAAATAGTTTACCTTTTATGACTTTGCGGGTGAGAAAGGAATAGTGTATTGATTGATAGTGGAGTTTAGCATATCCATTTTTAGTTCTTAAAGTGCAACGTTAATAGCCACAAAAAGAAAAAAATAGAATCTTTCTTCTTTGACAAGGTTAGTTATATTACTAAACAAGTAGCAAGGAGCCAAGCCACAAATTTGATGGAGAATAGGTTCATGTACTCTGCACAAACCAACTTTAATTTCCTATACAATTTAACGTCTTGTATACGTATAGCTGCTAAAAATGGAATTTTGATCAACGCTGAAAATTTTCTCTTAGGTGTTTTACCATTATCTCACAAGGTGTGTCATAATTAACTAGTAATTTAAAATTTTTAAATATATATTATAAGGGTTTAGTTTTTAATTATGCAAATAGACTAACATATATATATATATAAAAAGAAAATTATTCTTTAACTGATATTATTTTTTCTGACCAATTAGTCTCGTGACTTTCAATTATAAATATCTTACCATTAAAACTGTGTTGCAAGTTATATCACAATTAGGTCCTTAGTCCTTCAAGATGGTTATTCATGTTACTTTTATCATCCAATTTTAGGCTCCTTCAAGATGGTTATTTAAGTTAATTTAATATCTAAAAGTATACACATTTATATAAACTGATCATCCGAAACTTTAACTCGGTAACAAGTCTAGCGTGTGCTTCGTGTCAAATTGTTAAGTTGTAAATAATTTTATTTTTTTTTTGTAAACAGGAGGTAAACCAGGTTAAGTTGAAAATAATTTGTGTGTGTGGAATTATCCTTTTTATTACAAGACCACTTATATCAATGATCCTTTTTTATTTTCTAAGGTCCAAAAGTTCTAGAATTGTTTGGTTTTCTCTCTTGACCTAATATCATTTTAAAAAAATCAAAAATAAAAATGGCTTAAATATATTTCGTTTGAAATTTTCACCAATAATAGTTTTGAAAAACATTAAATGACCACTCTTGAAAAAAAAAGTTTATACAATGAAAAAGATTAAATAACAAACCAAGTTTTTGCCTAAACATATAAATTGAAGATGGAAATTTCAGGTGAAAGAATAGAAAACTAATCATTATAATTGAGTATTATGTTATAACTTGCATTTTATTGGTAACATACTGACTTTCACTTTTGGTCCCTTGAGTGGAAAAATATTATAATTTTAATTATTTGATTTTGGTTAATACATTTAAAAATGAATAATTTTAATTTTATAGTTAATTATCTAATTTTTTAACCGACATAGTTACTAACAAATTCAATTAATCAATTTATTTTAAGTTATACAATTTATGTCATGTAAATATTTAGCAAGGTATTTAGTAATAATTTTTAATTTAATTTAATTTTAATTCCAATACCAATACAGTACTCTTCTTACAACATTGACGCCAGTGCTCGTCGACGCCCATGAAAAAATGTTGGGCATTGGAATACTGCAAGCCGGTGTTGTAGGATTAAAATTAAATTAAAAAAATTAAATAATTAATATCAGGTTAGATATTTATATGACATAAAAATTGTCTAGCTTGAAACAAAATAATTAATTAGATTTGCTAGGTCTATTAAAAAGTAGATGGTGAATTAACTATGGTGAGAAAAAATGGCTTATTTTCTAAATATGTAAATCAAAATTTAATAATTAAAATTATAGGATTAAAATTATCCCGATTAAATTAAGGGTTAAAGGTATATTTAAATTTATGTTTGTAAGATAATTCAGTTAATAAAAATCTTGCTTAGTACATGATAAGTGATTTTTTTTATCCAAATTACAAGTTTTGGATAGGATGAATTGAAATAATAAATATTCCAATTAAGAAAACTAAAAGGTTATGATGTTTGAGTATTAAAAATTAATTAAATAAAATTTTTGACTTTTTTCAATCATTCTAGTTAAAAAGAAAATACAATCGTTCGAATGAAATTGCAAAATTAAGTAGAAGTTGAAAGCTATATTTTGTTTGAAATCCACACTAAAAAAAATTCAATATTAGTGACCAATAAAATCAGTCACTAAATCTCAAAAATGTCATTAAATCTGAAATTTGATAGCTAAATTCTTTAGGAATTATTTCAGAGTTGGTAAAGTTAAAAACTTTTAACTTTCATGTACTGTACTCCGAGGAAGGAAGTAATTCACAATTGATAAATTATATTTACTGTAATCCCACATACGTGGAACTTTTAATTTTAATATGTTAGATTTACTGCAATCCGTATAAGGAACGACTTGGAACTTTTATAATACGTTAGATTTACGGTAATCCCTGGAAGGCATGTAATACTCGTACGTGGAACTTTTATATCCATTAATTGCTTTACACTATGTTAATTCGTTTTGACGTGGAAGTTTTATAACTTTCATTTACTAAAAATTACTATGTTTATTTAATTTTAAAAATAATTACTCTCACCTCATATCAAATAAACTTAAACATTCTAATTACAGAAAATATAGAGTCAAATAATTCATTTAATTAAAAAATTGTTACTAAACATATTATTATTTAGATAAATATAGAAATTAAAGAGAAAATTATTAATTATATTTTATTTTAAAAATAATTACATTCACATCATGTAAAATAAACTTAAACACCCTAATTACATGAAATATAGAGTCAAATAACTCATTTAATTAAAAAAATTACTACTAAACATACTATTATTTGGATAAATATATAAAATATCTTAAATTTAAAGAGAAAATTACCAAGTTTACTTTATTTTAAAAATAATTACACTCACATCATGTAAAATAAACTTCAACACCCTAATTACTGGAAATATAGAGTCAAATTATTCATTTAATTAAAAAATTGCTACTAAACATACTATTATTTGAATAAAGATAGAAAATATCTTAAATTTAAAGAGAAAATTACTAATTTTACTTTATTTTAAAAATAAAAACACTCACCTCATGTAAAATAAACTTCAATACCCTAATTACTAGAAATATCTTGTCAAATGACTCATTTAATTGCTACTAAACATACTATTATTTGGATAAATATAGAAAATATCTTAAATTTAAAGACAAAATTACTAATTTATTTTATTTTAAAAATAATTACATTCATCTCATATAAAATAAACTTCAACACCCTAATTACTGGAAATATAGAGTTAAATTACTCATTTAATTAAAAAAATTGCTACTAAACATATTATTATTTGAATAAATATAGAAAATATCTTAAATTTAAAGAGAAAATTATTAACTTTACTTTATTTTAAAAATAATAATACTCACCTAATGTAAAATAAACTTCAGCACTCTAATTACGGGAAATATCTTGTCAAATGACTCATTTAATTAAAAAATTGCTACTAAACATACTATTATTTGGATAAATATAGAAAATATCTTAAATTTAAAGAAAAATTACTAATTTACTTTATTTTAAAAATAATTACACTCACCTCATATAAAATAAATTTCAACACCCTAATTATTAGAAATATAGAGTCAAATTACTCATTTAATTAAAAAAAATGCTACTAAACATATTATTATTTGGATAAATATAGAAAATATCTTAAATTTAAAGAAAAATTACTAACTTTACTTTATTTTAAAAATAATAACACTCACCTCATGTAAAATAAACTTCAACACCTTAATTACTGGAAATATCTTGTCAAATGACTCATTTAATTAAAAAATTGTTACTAAACATACTATTATTTTGATAAAGATAGAAAATATCTTAAATTTATAGAAAAAATTACTGACTTTTTTTACTTTATTTTAAAAATAAAAATACTCACCTCATGTATTTCTAAGTATTTAAACATCAGCACAATAGTGTAGAAACAACATGCAATCCACGAGATACACAAGGTTTAGCTTCCATTACTTATTGAAGACTTGAGGAATAGAAAACTTTAGGGAAGAATGAGGAGATTTTGATCAACAATGGAGCTCTTAGCTTGGAGGGAGGGGAGTAGCTCTGTTTTCTTGCTTCTAAAAACTAGCCAAGTGATGGTTTGATGGTTTGATGGCTTCAATCGGGATTTTGTCTCGAAAAACATGTTATTCCATAAAAAAATATGAAGACGACACCAAGTCTACTGAACCCGATTTAGAACATTCTTAATTAATGTATATTAACTCTCTATGTTTAGTTTGACTGAATCAATTATTTTTAGGAAAAACTTACTTCAATATGCATACTTCGACCATTCTATAATGTTTCGAGATTTAAAAAAAATGCAACACCATATTTTCTTATTTCTTTTTCAACCATAATTATATCATTCACTTAATTAAACACATACATAAAATAAACAATCTTATAATTGACAATAAAATTAGAGCAATGCTAGAAACATATTTTCTAACACTTTTTATTAAAATGTATTAAAAACTATAAAATCATAAATAAGATTTATTGAATAAGGAGTGATACCACGTAATTTTGTGAATTCTAACCCATTTCAACCAACGATAAAAATTGTGGTTGAGATCTCTCATAAAATCATGAGAGAGAATTTGAAAAAAAAAATTAAGAGTTATTTAAATTTTCTTTATTTTACTTAACTACAAATTTCTATAAAACTTTCATAATTTTTTTTTTTTAGATTTGATATCTAAACAAATTATTTTGATATATAATATTTTAAATTCACTTAATAAAAATTTTCTCAACACTCGCCATCTAAATACACCGAAAAAAAAATTGAGATGAAAAAAGTTTACAATTTTTTTTTTTCTCTCAACACTCACTATCTTTTTTTTTCTTGGATCTTGTCCGCATGTCCTTCCTTTAAAAGTAATCTTGCAAAAAAATTGTAGTAATTTATCCCTCCTCAAGAAATAATTTTTTTACAATAATTCATCAAAAATTTTCTCACTAAAAAATAACTATGTGCACACTTTATACCTTACCAATTAGCTTGGTGACCCCTTATCTAAACACACTGAAAAAGAATTTGAGATAGAACAATAGGAATTGAATCTTGACACTCAGTAAATATCTTAACTCTTACCAATTGAGCTATTAACAAGTGACAATGAAGTCTTTTTTCAACTGGTTAAATTTAAATATCAACCATAATTAATTGAATTTGCAGTTTTATTCGTATCTGTATTACAAATTAGAATATATAATTTAAATAATAAGAATATTTTTAAACAAGTTTCACTCTTATCATCTTAAACTATCTTTCTTTTATTTTTATTTTTAAATTAAATATTAATATTTTAAAAATAAAAACAATTAAAAATAATCTTGTATCATAATTTATTTTTTTTATTATAAAGATAAAATATAATTTATATATTCAAAATATTTATTTATTATAAATATTAATTATCGACTAAAATAGTAGTTTGATATAAATTATTTTCGTTGAAAAATGTAATTAATAACTTTTTCAACTTGTCAAGAGAAGGATACGTATTATAGATTAACGAAGAGAGAATTATTTTTAAAGAAAAACATTTTAACATTTTCCTAATCGGGTAATATTTAATGATGGAAGAATACAAATATATTTTTCAAACATTACTTATGGGTATAAATTTCTATTTTTTATTTTTTAAAAATAATTTTATTTTTATTTTTTAAGATTTAAAAAATATGTTTAATATAAGTTTTTAATTTTTATTTTCTTAAAACAGCTTCAGAAAAGTGATAGAAAATTTTTAATAACCACCATAAAGAATGGTAGAAAATTTTTTGTAACTCTTCTAAGATTCTTGTAACCAATTAATGTCACACCTATGTTTATGAAAAATAATGAAAACAATAATTGTTTCTGTTTTTTTATTTGGGACCGCGAAACATTTTTTTTATAATGTTTTCTAAATTTGATATAAATTCATTTTTTTAAAATAAAAATAAAAAATGACGAAAGCAAAGGAAACAGGTAGGTGGATTCCTCCTTATGGTAAATAAGTAGAAATTATTCCTTTTCTTTTTATGATGTTTTTATGAGTTCCTCAGACTTTTCAACAATAGGCCAGCCACTAGAAACCAATAACATGGTAGAAGTTTATTTATTTAAATTATGAAATGCATGCGTGTTGACAACACTAAGCCCTTTTTTCAGCCACTTTTCCATAAAATTGTCATGATGCTACTCACTAGAGTGCCTCTTCTAGAAATTTGACGTCGAGATCCAATTACCAATTTTTCAAATTTTCAATTCAGATTCTTCGAACTTACGAAGTTACCAGGTCTACTCCAATATTGCCACCATCGAACTTTGGTTCCAAGTTTCAAATATTTGGATGTCTCTTGGACTTTTTGTGGCCTAGCTAGCTCTACCTTTAACTAATCATGTACAAAATTTCTCACCTGGACCACAGTGAAAACTAGTTGCTGAACATCTTCACAAGGATGACACGGACACTATTGCATCAAATTAAACGAAGACTTCTATATAAGAATCTGCTTCTAGCCGCCACATTTATTCAAACTTTTCAAGCTATGTATGAATTTTGTTATCCTTGTGATATTAACTTCCACCTTCTTTCTTACACATTAAGGGTATATTTTTATGATATAGAAAATTTAAGAGGAACCACCTTCTTTCTTACGCATTAAGGGTATATTTTTATGAAATAGAAAATTTTAAGGAGGTAGTGACATTTCATATTGCTCATTGAGATATTTAGTTACTTAAATTTATATTTGTTAAGAAGTCTCGTATCATTTACTTCAAATTTTAGAGTGCAAATATATGTTTATTGAACAATTTTATTCATTATCAATTAATTTTAAACTGAAATTTGACACATAATATTAGAATCTATAATTAATCACCTATTCTAATAAGTATTTTTACCTATTATAATAAGCATATATAAAGAGAGAATATTGTCTCAAATTGCTAATTGGTTTTAAGCTAACAGTTTTAATGTAAATTAACAATAACTCCAATTTACAAGATATTAAATGGAAAATTTTGTCTTGTTCCACTTGATTAACTTTTTGAAATTATATATTTGGATGAAGAAAAAGAAAATAAAAATAATAATATATTTTTATTAAAAAATAAAAAGTAATAATTTTTAAAATAAAAGTTCAAATTTTTTTTTATTTTTTTTATTTTTTCTTTAATTTTAATTTCAAAAATTTTCCTCTCCCTTCATTTTTTTTCCCTCTAAATCAAATAAAGATATAATATCAACGTCCATAAAAAAATGTTATGATTATTAACTAACATCATAATAATCCTGCTCTTTCGAAAGATATCTAGCTTAACAATACTACATGAGAATTTTGGGTATATATATATATATATATATAAAAGAGCTATTTCTTGCACATGAATTTTCATTTAAAAGTTGTGACATCCAAACACGTGGCCCATTTTTTTGTTGTTGTCTTTTTTTTCCTTTTTGTCTATATGCTTTTCTCTTTAGCAAATTATGCCATATGCTTATAATATTGAAATGATTAATTGTGCAAAAGCGAAGGGGGAGGAGGACAAGTTGTAACATGGTTTCAACAGTGGCCGACCTTAATTGAACATAATAGAAATGTTTTTTGTTTTCTTTTGATGAGTCAATCAACAAAATTTATTGTACATAACATGATATAGGAAATGAGAGGAGGTGATAGTGAATGTGGCACTGGATTTGGTCAACCCACAACAAACTAGTCAACCACTTGGGCTCTTAATGGGCCTAATCCATAAAACGCGACCTTTCACACGATTTTTCACCGTAGTAGTGGGACGTGGGCCATACGGTAATAATTCACTTGCTCTACAATCATCTAACACACAATCCTTCTCATGTTATGACTCGTGATGGACTTTACGAGTCAACCCGCGCTCAAACTTTATTTGTATTAAAAAGTTTGGTCGTAGTATTAATGATCTTATTAGTGCTTCATTTTAATTCAAATTTAAATTTTATTCCAATAATTTATACAAACTTTTAATATTAACTTTTATTTTGTAAATTATCAACGTACAACTTTATTTTTTTATTAAAAAGAACTAAAAATATTTATGACCCTACAAATAAATTTTGCAGTTAACATTGCTAGTTCACGAGAATATTATAAAAATCGGCCCTGATCGATCAATTAAACCAGTCTAACTAAGAATTACTTGTACAAAAGATATTGTTTTCATCAAAAATTCATATTGATTTTTAGAAAACTAATGTAGTATACCGGGTGATAACAATTTTGTAATATTATGACGAATATTTTACACTAATTATTGTTGAATTAATTTTAAAAAAATAGATTGATTATACAAGAATTGATATAGAAAATATTTTCTAAATTGATTTTTCAACAACATATTTAGAATGTGGGCGCAATTTGTAATGTTTTATACTTTTTACAAGACTATATAGATCGAATATGCTAAGAACTAATTTATAAATATCAATTCTAAATATAATTGGTTTAGAATGTTGATGTTCTTTATAAATTTTAAAATTTTTAACAATAATTTTTAAATTGGTTATAATAAAAATATGATTAATTCTCGTTAACGAATATAGAAAATTCGATATAAGTTTTCTAATTTCATTAACACATTCATATTTTTTATTCTCTGGTTCAATGAATTTAAGATGTCTTATGGGAAGTATTTTCACGTTTACATTGAATATGAATGTCACGTTGACATTGATATCCCTCTTAGGTTTCAATTTTTATTCTCTTTGTATTTTTTTATAGTTTTTTGTTCTTAATATTTTGTTTTTCGAACCATAGCCTCATTATGTTTTCTTTATACAACTCATCTCTTTGCTCCTTCAGGAGGTATGTTAGATCAAATGACAATCTATATTCCTTAAAATTTTAATCAAACAAAATATAAAAATTTATTTGAATAAGAAAAAAATGATGAATTATGTTATTTCTTCTTTTGTTTTTCGGTTTCTACAGGGTAATATTTTCTATCTCTAGACATTTTCATCAAAACGTTTAAGAAACTATTTTTTTCCATAAATAATAATAAAGAGATAATAAATCTTTTCTTTGTTGGTTACATGAGCTAAATGCGAAAAATTTAACTACTCATTTTTTTTTTCATTTGATGTAATATAGTTTTCACTTTTCTTGTTTTTATTTTTTTATCTAAACCTACCACTCAAGTTATATTCATTCATCTTTGATGAAATTACCACAACTACTTCATAAACAATAACACCTTATTTTTTTACCAATTTAAACCTAAAAACCACTAAAAAAATGAGTTTTGAAATGTACAAAGTATAATGATACCTTAATTAGTCATAAATGAATATAATTTGAGTTAAAATTTATAATAAAATAAATCTACATAAAAAAAATCATAACTACATTGGAAGTTAGAGTTGAATTTCTATTGCATCAATCCAAAACAAAAAGAAAGAGTAATAAACTTTTCACATTTAACCTATATAATTAGTTAAATTGCACTAGTATTTTGATATAAGGGATTATTATATATATATATATATATAAATGAAATTGTTTCGGACAATGAAATTGTTTTGTATATTTTCTGGTTCAATATTTATAGTTTTCAAATTGAAATATTACATAATAAAGAGACAATATAATTACAATACTATTTAAAAATATATAAACTTTCTACTACAATTAATCTAGAAATTTTGATTTCTGCATACACAACGTATCTAGTTCTGGATTAGTTATGAGCATAACCAATATTGAACTAATTAATTATACTTACATTCCAGTTATTCAAGTGAATCAATGACTAGGTACGGATTAGAGGGGGCATGTATAGGCCTTAACAAACCCCAGGCTTCTTTATATATATACATATATATATAAATTAACATAGTTATTATTACATTATAAATATATTTATATTATATATTATAAACACATTTATAAATATTATATTATTGTAAAAATCTGTAAATACTTTTATAATAAGAAAAAAAATCCCACCTTTTTTATAGCTTCGCGGATCTGTACTTATCAGTGACTAATCAATAAATTGAACTAGTTAAAAAGTTAACATAATAAATTCTTAAAATAAAATATACTATAATTTTTTTTGAGACCATGTGTATATTTCATGGTGAGAATTCTACTCGAATAGAAAGGAAAAATGCTATTAAACTAAACAACTCTAGGCTGAATGATCCATGCACCAATTATACCGTATATATATATGATTTAATGCAATTTGACTAATTAACTGAATATATAATCGGTTAGTATGAAAGACGGTATCAGAAATTTGGGAGGGGAACATCTACAATAAGACAAAAATGGTGTATTGCGTAATATTAGAACACCATGAGGGCATTATTCACATCCACTTGTTTTAAATACAGCACCACAAGTAGCCTCCTCTTCCATTGTCAAAAAAGTTCTTACTCTGGAGCTCCACACTAAACTCTGCAATCACCAAAGAAAGCTATGGGTAACTGCTTTGTTCTACAAGAAGGCATGGTAAGGGTCATGAAAAGCGATGGCAAAGTTGTTGAGTACAAAACACCCATCAAAGTCCATCAGGTTCTGAACCAGTTTCCGGGCCATGCAATATCCGAGTCACTGCACCATCTCAACCCCAACACCAGATTGCTCCAAGGTCGGTTATACTACCTAGTTCCTCCCCCGGAAAACTTTAGCAAGAAGAGGTTGAGGTTTGCTGAAGCTGAAGGAGAAGAAGGTGACTTGCTTAGGATTAAGTTGGTTCTTAGTAAGCAAGAGCTGAAGGATATGCTGCAAAAGGGAGGGATTTCTGTTAATGAGGTCTTGTCTTTAGTTCATGCTCAAAAGGGAATGGATGATGGTGTACATGGGTGTAACAAATATAACGATGGTTCTCCAGGGTGGAAACCAGCGTTAGAAACCATACCAGAATATAACTAGCTATGTATTATATTCCAAGTTATAGTTTGCTTTTAGTTCACTTTGTTATTATATGTTAAATATAGTTATAGTTTTAAAATTTTGATTTACGGTTATGGTTGCAGTCTCACGATGATTATTAGAATTACAAACTGCAGTGAATACCTCTCGAATCTATGGATCGTGCGAGGAGAAAAATTATTACATGATATTGAATCATCACATGTTAATAATCTTGACTAATCTTTACCTGTTGAAATTAGTCAATACTATGATAGTTCTAGGCTATATAACAATATTTCTTGGGGACCTTAAATTAAAATCTCATAAACTAACTTATGTTGGGTACTAACTACTTGATCTCAAATTATGAAGAGTATAGAATTTGCATCTTATGCTGAGTTCTAGCTTCATATTAAATACAAAGAAAATATATCAGCAGCAAGGTAATAGAGGTCATTGAAAAATATAGCACCATTGCCATAATTTGTTTCAAAGTCATATAAGGTTTACTTACCAAAAAATCTTATAAAAGGTTTAATTATATGTCCAAAACAATAAAAGTTAGATAATTATCGATGACCAGTATCAGTTTATCATCCTCTTCTGTTGTCATTTCAAATACTCCTAGTGAAGAGGACGTTCCACGTAAGACAGCAACGTGGCCATACATGTCAGCACGTCATCTTCCATCCCCATAGCAAAGGAAGGAAAGAAAAAATATGGGAATGTTAAATATTCACTGATAAGAGATTTTAAACGTTTAAAGTATGGGGAAAATAATTGACAATATATATGATTATAATGGTGTTGCTATTTCTCTTATTATTGTGGTGGCTGTGCAATTTCCCACGATTTCCAGCACTAGATACATAAGTTGATGAGAGGTCAACTTCTAGCAAGCGTCCACATCCAACGAAAGAGGCATTCAATTGGATTTCTATCACATACATCATGCATGTGGACTTATGGAGCCCTTTTCTTTTCTCTCTCTTCTCTCTCTTTTTTCTGTTTTGATCAGAGTCATAACATGCCGAATGCTAGGTAATGGATAATCAAATTTTAATTACAATTCTACGCGAAATATAATAAAAGTGAGATAATTTTATAAATTATTTAATAAGAAAGAAGATGAAAGAAAAAAAAAAAAATATATATATATATATATATATGTAAAATAAAATAAATATTCCTAATACAAAAGTAAAGTATGCAAAAATATGAATAATTTACTCTTTTAATTGTAAAAGTCACTTTTTCTTCCAATTTAGAAGAATTATAACCATGGGTGGGTCTCACAATTTTTTTCCTTCCTCTACTTTTTAAGTGATACCAGTTGAGAGAATAAATAAAATAGTAATTGTTTGCCTTTCCTCTATATCCATTCTTTTCACTTTCAGTCTTCCAGACATAGTGTAAGACTTCGTTTAGCAAGAAAGGGAATGGATTGAGAAAGGAAGAAAAAATCTCAAACTTTTAATTCTTTCTTAGTTGAAGGAGACAAAGGAAGGAAAAATTCTTGCAAGTGAGTCCCAAGCCATTTTTATCTTCCCTCCAAAAGTGGATAAAAAAGGAAAAGTATTTTTTTATATAAAGACAAAAATACTTTCATATATAACACATTTCACTTTTCATTTTACATGCATATCTTTTTTTTTCTTCTACTTCTTACGCAACCAAATAAAAGGAAAGAATATTTTAATCTTATTTTTCTTTTATTTTCTTTTTATTAAACAATCTAAAAAATAATCCCATTTTCTACTCTCTATTTTTCATTTTCTTTCCTAAACCAAACATAGCATATACAATGAACTACGTACTGTCAGTACATGACATCGGCCTCTTTCATTGGGAGATCGATAGACCGCGTGTGATCAGAAACTACAAAACGTTAAAATGGAATGTTTTCGTGTTTTTTCCACCTAAACCCTAAACTACAAAACTACCGCTTTATTCCACGATTGCTTCGAGTTTTATATACGCTTTTGCTTTCCTAATCAAAACATTAGAGAAACGTTTAGTTAAATTGTTTACCCAAATGCAATCATGATTATTCCATTCCTATTATTGGTATCTTATGAAATCAAAGAATGGAATTTGGGTGGGTGAGGGGGGCCATATTTAACAGCTACACGATCTAGCTTGATGTAAAAACTCCAATCATTCGTCATTCTTATGGCTACAACACAACTTGCTGATTAAAATTAAAACTATAACCCTAACCACATTTTGTTTTGATACATATAACGCAGCTTTTAATATGTAGAAACTTGACTCAATGCTATCTTAGCATGACTTTAACAAGACAAAATACTGAGAAAAATATATATATGTATTGTCTTACAATTAGATTATAAAGGTGAAAATAAGTATAGTGGCAGATAATAATCATGTAAAAATCACACAAGTTAATGATGAAGGAAAATGCGAGAATCATAAAAAAAAAAAAAATTGATACAAAATTCCCTGATAGGTTAAACACCTAGAGAAACAATAAAAACAGATCCTTGCTTACCAGTCTAAATCATACTAATTAAACTACGGAGGCATTTTGGTGGGCATGCCAAGCTACAACCTCTTTATAAGGTAAGTTTCCCCCGAAAATATCCAAGGCACTACCCACAGTAACATCAACACGCTCCATTCCGGCAGTTTTTATCCTCTCTAGATCAGCCATTCCAGTCACACCACCAGCATAAGTAACAGGAATCTGAAAATCAAAATGCATTAAGAAATGGTTTCCAGAGAAAAACACAAAGGAAATCTTATGTAATACATGAGTTTTTTTTAACTGTTTCTCAGCATCCCAGAGCCAGTCTTTCTTCAAAAAAGTGAAATGATATTTTCTTACAATTACCACTCCTCAACAGAAATGCACATACGCATCATTTAACAACCGGTGAATTTCATTTATTATTATTGTTGGGCAATTTGAAAACATTGTTGCAATGAGGGAAAATAAAATCAAGGGCTACCAACCGGTGAATGTTTGCCAAGCAAAGTCACAAGCTCTTCATCAATTCCCAACCTACAAGGAAATTTCATTTATCATCAGATGAATTCTCAATGCATGCATATGGAGCTGTGATTTTTTTCATTTTATGAGATAAATTCTGTTGATCATGAAAACACCTATAGATTGCAAGATATATCCTTTAATTAATATTTCAAAATAAATACCAGAACAGCTAATTTGAAACATACTTTCACACAATACTTTGATTGAATTACAAAATATAGTTTTTGTTTAATCAACTGTTGATTTAACAAGACAACAAATGATAAGGGGTTGTATACAATACTGTTGGAAATAACAGTTAATGCACTTAGGAAGTAGTATATTCATGTATCACATGATAAAATGCATTTGATGTTCATGGGCATTAGTGTCTAGGGAGTTGCACTCAAATAATATTAGCCTCGAAAATAGTCTCCATTAATTCTATCGAGACTCTATATATACGGATGATATGCAGAACCTATGTACTACATTCTCTTGAATAGTAAAGCATTCTCGTTCTCTAAGTTCTCCCTTTCTCACTAAATTTCCCCCCTCTAAATTCAACAAGGTAGAAAAGTGTTACCATCCATCCACCATAACCTGTCCCATCACAATTCCACTGCCAACTTCCCAAGTTGCCTTCAAATTTGGGAGTTGGGACTCCTTTATTTTCTCTCTACTACTGTTTCCTCACCCTGATTTTCAGCATCCTGAAATACAAATTCCAGCCAATGTCTCTCTACCCCAAGTTTTCTCTTTGACAATGGTTTTCTATTTATGTCTTCTTTGTTGTGACACCTCTAGTTTCCATTTTCCTCCACTTTGTTGTCTTTTCCAGTGCATTCAGTCACTCTTTTGGTCACCATTACCTTAGTCCACCACACCAAATAAAAAATTATAGCAAGCTACAGAGTCTCATGACTTTTTGTTATGTAAATATAAATAGAAAAAGAATGTTAGTTAGATTGTTAGTTAGCTACTGTTAGGATTTTATAGTTGTTGGAGATCCCATATAGTGATATGGTAAAATAGAGTATATAAGTAAGGGGTAACTCTCACCTTATAAACCAGTTTTGTGAAGTTGAGTTAAGTCGAAACCCAAATTATAATATTAGAATATATTATATTGATTGTTGTTGGGACTATCGGACCACCCACTATCGGGCTGTTATCGAACTATCCATAGATGTCCAATCCTACAAATTTTATGCTTGAAATGTCAAGTTCTTCATGTGAGGGAGTATGTTGAAGATCTCACATCAACTAATGATATAGCCAAAATGAGGTTAACCCTTACCTTACAAATCAGTTTTGTGGTGTTAAGTTAGGTCGAAATCCAAATTGTAGGGTAGCTACATACAAATAAAGCATGGCTGTTGTATTTTAGACAAATTGGAATAATAATAATATAAGTTCACTAGTCAGTTCTTGATCTCTCTGTTTCTCTCATCTCTCTCTCTATCCTCTTTGTTCTATTCTTCTTCCCTCTTCCCCTCTTTCTTTCTCTTTCTCACCTAAATCCTATATCAGTGATATATAGAGCCTGACCATCGTCGGCCACTAGACAAGAATATTTCCACCCATGGGCACATATATATGATCATCACTGGGCACATAAATATGATCACATGCAATGATTCGTATAATGGAAGAACACTTTGTTCAAATTGAGCAGAGGCTCACAAAGGTTGATATACCATCAGACATGGTTGAGGGCATTTCTAATCAGGTTCAGTGGCTAATATGCGAAAGGGACAACACCTCCAACAATCTTGGATGTGCTCAAAGGGAAGGGTGCCATCATACATGCCATCCAAGAATATCACTTCAAGATTTGATGCATCGGCAACAGCATGGCACCTTGGCAGAATTTAATCATGAATTTGATGCAATTTCCTCTAAACTTTGCTCATCCAAACAATACCTTGTTAATGCTTACATAGCTGGTCTGCAAGAGGAATATGCAAGTCCAGTCCGTTTATTCAAACCAAGAACCATGAGGGAAGCTCAAAGCATGGCTTGTATGCAAGAATTCACATTGCAATGGCAGGCTGAGGAAAATGTCAACCAATAACATGAGTTCCGTAGCTTCTGGCAGCACTAACACAACACAAGTTCACAAGATAAGTGGAAGTCTAACAAGAAAGAGTTAGTACGAAGTGGGTCCCAGCCAAAAGAGAAGTCGGCAACTGGGATAGCCAAGGATGTCCCTTTTGCCCCCCAGAATTCTTTACTAACGTTGAAAGCTTCAACTGCAGAAGAAGACGAACATGGAGCCCAGAATCTTTGTTTTTACTGCCATGGCAAGGATACTAAATGGGTCATCATTGATCATATGAGCAAGTATGTCCATTTTGTGCATCCATACGACAGTAATACTTGCTCAGCACACAGCACTTCATGTACCAGATCTACAAAACTACATGGAGCACCAGTGGAGATAATTACTGATAGGGATCCTGTTTTTGTGAGTAATTTTTGGAAGTAGTTCTTGAAAACTTTGGTGATTGAACAGAAATTATCTTCCCCTTACCATCCACCTGGTGTTCAAGACCCTTGAGGACAAGGGTCCTCTTCTGGGGGAGGGGTATTGTTATGTAATGTAAATATAAATAGGAAAAGAACGTTTGTTAGTTAGTAAGCTACTGTTAGTTGGATTTTATAGCCATCGGGTAACTTCCTATAAATAAAGCATGGTTATCGTATTTTAGACAAATTGGAATAAAAATAATAGACGTGCACCAGTCAGCTCTTGATTTCTGTTTCTCTCATCTCTGCTTCTATTCTCTCTGTTCTGTTCTTCCTCCCTCCTCCCCTCTTTCCTTCTGTTTCTTTCTCTTTTTCACCTAAATCAATAGAAAATCTGGGATATGATAACACTGAATGAGCAAAAATCAGAGGGTAAATCCTTGCTACAAGTTGAGTACTGGGAAACAATTACAAAAAGACAATGGTTGGAGCACAGCTCCTTGGAGAAATGAAACTAAGAAATTCGAACTATAGAGTCCTTTTCCTGAAGAAGACTTATTTCTTCTCTCAACCTGGCCAACCAGAAAACTCTCCTCCCTACAATCAGTTACTTCCCCCTCCAATATAAACCCCCCCTCCTCCTGTTGCTGCATGATTACCATATCCTCTCCTCCAACCTTTTTCTGCCAGCTGTCCATTCTGTTATGCCCCTCTTCTCTCTCTTCTACTTCCCTCCTAGCTGTTGTTACACATTTCTTTCTTTCATACACCAGCAGGCCTTGCTTCTTGGGCTCATTTTCCTTTCCTCCGATTCCTTCAGCCCCTTTCCTTCTATATACTTTCATAATGGGCCTATCAATCCTATATCACTTTTCCAATGACCTACCACTTTCTCAGTGAATTTTCTGGCAACCTTCCAGCAACTTCCAATGCCTTATTGGTGACTTTCCTGCAACTGCTGGCAATCTACAACCATTGTCAACTTTTTAGTGACCGTTAACACTGTTGACTTTTCCAGTGACTCTTGAGGGAACTCTAGCAATTTCCAACCATGTCAATTTCGAACTACATCCATTTCAAGCCGTGTTAATCTCCAACTACTGTTATAGTGTTTAGTGGTTGATCTAATCATGCCCTATGTTGCCTTTTCAACTGTGTTTATTGGATACAATATTATTAAAAAAAAGGTTTATTTGTAACAAACTTAAAGCTTACTAAGCTTTAGCTTGAGGGGGAGGGTTGGAAAAAATAATAGTAAATGCACCTAGGAAACACCATGTTCACATATCGCATGATAAAATGCATTTAGTGTTCGTGGGTATTAGTGTCTAGGGAGTTGCACTCGCATAATATTAGCCAAAGAAATAGTCTTCACTAAATCTGTGAGGAGTCTTATATATATGGATGATATGCAGAACCTATGTCCCTTGAATAATAAAACATTTTCATTAAGTTCTCTCTTTCTCTCTATAACTCTCTCCTTCTAAATTCAACAATACCAAATCCTAAAACATTATACTAAATTGATCTTTTCAAATGTAACTCGTTTATTTCATAACTATTAATTGATCAAATAAATACCAAAATGATAAGTGTAGGTCTGATTCCGAAACAAAATTTTTAAGCACAAAATCAGAAATGGAAGAATACTTCATTAGTCATCAGTTAAACTACCTTGATGGCATTCATACAGAATCAAAGTTTGAGCTCAAATTTGATACTATCAACAACCAAATAATACTATTAAAACTTTAGAAGTATTTGATTAGTCCACTCACTCCGCTGCACTTAAAATGACGAAAAATCTAGAAACATTTAAATGAATCTTATTCTCAAATTAATTGTCAATATTTATTGTATGAAAGTGGAGCCTCTCACATATTAGGAAAACTGGAATTAAACAAGGTTATACATGGAGAATGAGACATAAGCAAGAATAGAATGTATAGATCTGTAATATGTCTTCTAACCTAGTAGAAATGACAAAACCAAGAAACAGGCAGAACACATTACATACATAATACTTTTCTATTTTTCAGGATAGATTACTGACTATTCTATTAAATATGGATTTCTCACTCTTCTAACTAATTCCATAACTAGAATCTTTGTCCTATATGCAGTTATCTTAAGACATTAAGAATCGTTACTTACTTCTTCCCTTCAACATCAACACCATGAACCAGAAACTCATCAGCAAAGTTAGCAAGAAATTGCATCACCTCGGGATCAACAAAAACATCACTGAACTTCTGCCATCTATCAGTGACAATTGCATATTTACCATCCTGAGCATTGAAAAGGTAAGTGCTTAAAACAAATACAACTCAATGATCAAAAAGCACAGAAATGTTAGGACCTCTATATAACATCATAAAATTGTCCTGACTGTTCACACTAGTATCAAATTACCAATACATGAAACTATTTCGTGTTTATTGATTACTTCCCTCAGCTTATGACTGCTCTATAGTCTATAGTATTTGAACACTTTTAGCCAATTATTAAAAAACTTCATTTTTCTTCTGGTATAACTTCTTGAACAAATTTACCATCAGATATAAAGGTAACTATTAGTACCTTTTTTCTGCAACTGAGATCCAACACAAGCCTCTCTTTTCCAACAATTTGAACAAGATCTTTTAGCCTTCCAAGATCCATTTGTCCATTATTGAATACATACTGTAAAGACAGAATAAATAAATATAATATCTAAAATAATTTTCCAATAACAAATGCCACATCAAGTGTTCTTTAATGAGATAATCATGTGAGTTAATACAAATCAAGAGTGGAGACCCCCCATGGAAATTAATGAGCTTTTCTTGCCACCTGACAAACATATGGATCTTTTGTGTTTCAGTTTTCAAAGTCTAGACTTGAAATAAAATAAAAAATTATATATCGAAATGAAAGGGAAACTGTTCTTCATGATTGCAGACCAAGCCCTATATATAATGTGCAAGAAAGTGCATTTAAGTAGGAAGCCCTATCCATACACATTTAATGAGACATGTGTTTTCTCTCTATGGATATTGTGGATAAACAAGACTGGAATTAAGACAATGAACAACTCAAAAAAGGAGAAAAGAGATATAACTTACAGATGTGACAATGACATGGCTTGCTCCTTCTTCAATGTAACTCAAACAATTGTCAGAATTTATTCCCCCTCCGACTTGCATACCGCCTAAATTTACCAGTCCTCCACAGTAAGTTCAGCAGAGGAAAAATCTGTAAGTTTTAAAGATATCATCAACCATAAAGGACAAGGGGAATGCAATATCAAGGCATGGCATACACACTTTTTAAGGCCCATACAAAAAGCTTCATGTCAACAAAAAGGCCAAAACAGAAAAAGGTCACCCAATAGATGACGATTACAAAAAATAAAAAATATGCAATTGAACATTAGACAAATAATTTATGTCCTGTAACTTTTTACTTTTCTAAGTTGGAGTCTAAATTTGATCCACGGTCACAGTACAGTGACAGCAAACAAAAGGCACCATATCATTATAGTTTTATAGTAGCTAATCTTTTTACTTATAATTAGTAAAAGCTTTTAAGTGTTATTTAGATAGATGACACCCTTAACTAACCAATAGTGCAAAACTTCTTAAGATAGTCTGTGTTTGAATTAACTTGTTGAAGAACTAATAACTTTATTAGCTTCTTGGGAGAGCTCTTTAAAAAACTAAAACAATGAGTTCCCTAAAATAGCCATGTAACCAAACATGTGCTAAGTGGTTGAAAATTAATTCTCTTTTTTTTTTATGAAGACGTTTGGTTGCATGATGCTAGCACTACATCTTCTAACACTCTCAGTCCTATCCGGAGAAGTTCATATGGGTCCTACTAAATATGTTAGTTCCATTGGTAGGTCTCATTCTCAAATTAATAGGACCCACATGAATTTCAACCAAGGAAAATGCTAGCAATAGATACTATAACACACTCTTCAGTCTTCACAATCAACTATTAGCTAAAATTTGTTGGAAAACACAAAATTATATGGGACTTAATCCTTATTTAATTAACCTCACTCATGATTAGCTAAGAGAGAGTTTGTTAAAAGAAGTGTATTAGAGAGTGTGTTGTCAGCACTTCTGGAACTCTTTCAACCAATTAGAGAAAATGTGTGGAAAATAAAGTGTATTGCTAGCACTCCTCTTAGCTTGCATGTTTAAAATGAAGAAAACAAGCCATGTCACATGAACTTCACCTTGTGTGACACTCTAAAACTCTAAAGACAAATGCTAGAAAGGAGTATAGTAGCAAATGCAAAGTGGTAAACAATACCGGGAAAAGCATGCAATGCTTCAAGGGCCGCAGCTCTGCTCAAAGGGTCAGCACCGAGCATGATGACGTGGCCGCCAGCTAGTCCATCGCGTTTGTAAAGCGTGGCATACTCAGCCGCCGACTTATCGGACTCAAAATTGGTGACAGGATCCGACCCATCACCCCCTTTCAAATCCTGAAGGGTGGACCCCACAATTTGCTTCACTTTCCCCTGCCATACACACACAGTGTAACTCAATCACACAAAATAATAATAATAATGATAATAATGATGATTAATTTAGAGAAAGAGGAAGCTTGCCTTGTGGATATCGATGCAGGGGCGGAATTGAACAGCGCATTGAATGGAAGGTGGAGATCTTCCTGTGGAGTGGAAAAGCAGATTAGAAAGGAGTGATAAACAAAAAGCAAATAAATGAGAAAGAGAGAGGTTACCGGAAGGGCTGAGAGTGAGAAGAGGAAGCTTATTGAGGCGAAAGATGGATGAATTGAAGAAAACCCGGAAGGAATGAGGTGCAGCGAGATTGCGCATTCTGGAAGATAGGAGACTACAACAAAGCACACTACCAGTGTAGACTGTGGTAGGGTAAGGACTCCTGACATGCATCTTGAGGTTGGTCAAAATAAAATAACAAAAACCTGCATTTCACAGCCTTTTTTTTTAAGCTTACATAGGTTGATTTGAAGCGAAAATAAATGGGTAGTCCAATGTATCAAGAAAAAAATATATAGTTCAGCGATGCAATTTTTATACGGACAAGTATTTTTAATATAAATATATATTTTAAAATATTTAGTTTTAGTTTTTTTAATTTTTACTTTTTATTTAAAATTTTATATTTTAACAATGAATTAAATTGTTATGTATTGTAATTGTAAAAAGTTTTACGTTATTAACCAATTAGAATTCAATATTTATATATTTTTAAATTAATTATTATAAAAACAATAAATTTATTATATATAATTATTATTTGTTAATATAAAACTATTTTATATGGTGATTTTATAATTTTTTTCTCTTTGACAAATATCTACTACTACTGTAATTTGCAAATATCCCCAAAGATATATAAAGTTCATGATACTGGCTTAATTGATATTTGTGTATCTACATATAAGTATAGGAAAATTATTACTCACACATGTTCTATATCATTGTTATCCTTAATTTAGGAGTTCCGTTGGGGTCATGCAAACCTTCAACTTCAATACACACTTACAAAATGCTTACAAATTGAAAGTAAATCACAATTCATGAAATTATATAAATTTATTATCAAAATATACGAAAAAAATAGCAGAAAAATTTGTTAAAATTTAATGTTAAAAGGACATTCATATACTTAAAAAATCAAAACCCTAAAATTAACAATTGTTCATATGAACTAACAAGTTCTAACACAATTAACCGATAAGGTTTGTTTGAATAAACTTTTTCATAAATACATATAGAATAAGAAAAATACGAAGAACAAATTAAGTTTCTATATAAATTAAAATTGCCTTATAAATAGGTTAGAAATTAGTTTATGAGAAAACTTCTTTAAGCTAATTTTAGCTTAGAGAGAATTTTCTTTTATTTTTCTTTCTTGTTTTTCTATCATATAAGTACTTATGAAAAGTTTATTCAAATAGACTCTTTGATGGGAGAGACAAAGAGTCACATGAGGATAGAAAATAAATCTATTTGAAATTATGACTTGCTTGCTTTTATTAAAAGTAGTAAGTGGATTAGTGCGATTCTTGAACATTCTATACATAACTAATATTATTTTTAATATTTTATAAATAAAATTTGTTGTTTAATAAAATAAAAAAATATAAAATATAAACGCTCATTTTTTTAGATATTATTAAACTTCGTTAATCATTATAATTTTCTCCACTAAAATTATGTAACATTACATACAATTAATAATAACAATTTGAATCATCTTTAAAAGAAAAATAACAATGAAAATTAGATGTATTATCACTGACTTTGTGAATAAATTAGTATTTTATGAACAACATTGTTACCTAATAATTTCATGGAGAAATTTTTATTTGATAACTTTGTTTTAATTTTAATTAAAAATTAAATCAAAAGACTCAAATGTAATTACTTGATATTCTAAATATTAGAATTTTATTTCTTCTATTTCTTTTATCTTTGTAAATTACATGCTTCATACAATTACAACTTTTTTTCTTTAATTAATTTGTTGTAACAGTTGTGTTAATAATCTACATTTATAAATATTATCGTATTTCTATTATTTATTAATTATATAAGATATAAATAATGGTCATTATACTTTTTTCTATTTTATTCAATTAATTTGTTCTAACAGTTATGCTAATAATTTGTATTTATAAATGTTATCGTATTTCTATGATATATTAATTTCATAAGATATAAGTAGTGATCATTATACTTCATTTTATTTTATTTAATTAATTGTTGTAATTGTTATGCCAATGATTTATATTTATAAATATTATACTTTTCAAGTTTAATTACATAGTTAATTTATTTTATTTTTAATTAAAAAAATTAAATCAAGATAAAAATAACTTACAAATCAAGGTTCAAATGTAATTATTTGGTATTTTAAATGTTATTATTTTATTTATTATATTCTTACAAATTATATACTTCATGTAATTACAACTTTTTTATTTAATTAATTTATTCTAATAATTATGTTAATAATATATATTTATAAATATTATTTTATTTTTTATTTATTAATTTCATAAGATATAAGTAGTAGTATAAGGTTTGAACTAATTCATAATTAAAATAATATCATACTAAATATATTTATCCCAATATATATAAAAGAATTAAAAAAATAAAAATATATAAAATGTGTATTTAAAGTCCACTATGCATTTAATGTCTGATTAAAGAAATAAATAAAATGAGTAAGAATTATTTGACTAAACTATTTTTATTTTAGGAAGAAAAATTGCTCAAAAACTTTTTTATTTTATTATATAAAAGATTTACTCTAACAATTGTATTAATAATTGATATTAATAAAAATATTATCATATTTTTTATTTATTAATTTTATAAGATATAATTAGTGATAGAAAATTTGAACTAATTAATAATTAAAATATCATCATATTAAATATATTTTTCTTGATGTATATAAGAATTAAAAAAATTAAAAATATGTAAATAATGTATTTAAAATTCACTTTGAATTATTTAATAATTAAAATGTCATCTTATTTATTAAATGTACTTTTCTCTTAAATATGTGTAAATGAAGTAATTAAAACTCACTTTGATATCTTAAAAAATATATATATAAATTGAATTGACTAAATTACAATTCATTCTGGCAGAAAAAATTAGGCGAAAACTTTTTTATTTTATTATATAAAAGATTTAGTTTACAATACATTAATATATTTGAGTGTGGTAAATTGGGAGGCACCGGAGAGTGTGGCTGAATAGAGAACACCTACCTTTTGGTTCTGAGAGTGAGACAACACCAACACCAACACCATTCATTTCATTTGCCAGAGATCAATGATTCGAAGTTTTGCTCTGCATTTGGCAGCGCCATTCCGACACAACCACAACCTTGTGCGTCTTTCTTCTTCCACTCTTCATCATGCCACTCCCTCCCCTTCTTCCTCCGAGCCCGTTCACATCACGCAAAACTGCGTTCGTGTATGTTCCCATTTTTATTCTCCTTTTTTTTTTTAACATTTTTCATTTCCGGATCCAACTATCTATGTTTCTATTCGCCGCTGAAATCTAAATTCCAAGTTTGCCTATGTTTTTTCTGCAATTTCGTAACATTTTTTTTTTAAGTTGATGTTCGCTGCTTAATGAATGAAAAGATTTATCTTATTTTCATGTGTCATAGCTTTTGGTTTGGTCACCGTGAATTGTACCTTGATTTTTGTTTGACACGTGCAAAATTGGGAATTCAACTAGCAATATGATGTTTTTCTTTTCATCAAATGAAAAAAAAAAGTTATATTTTGTTGTTTGTCTGATATATCCCGTTCTCATGTGAAGATTTTGTCTTTGTTCCGGTTACAAAAAATCTCCAGAGAATGGCCCGAAAAAGTTGTGTATGACCAGGACATTCAAATGTATGTTCCGACTACTTTGGATTTGAGGGAACTTTAAATTTGAGTTGGTTAGTGGTTATTCGAATTATGAAAGATCTTTTGCTATTGTAGATCTTATCTTTTTAATTGTCAAGGTCTGAATATGCATAGAAAATGGGCTTAATATCTAGTGACAAGTCATTTTCAGGCCACTGATCTAAGATGCATATCGTTGTCTAAAATTGGGAGGGTACACAGCCCTCCAGCCAAAAGATGAATGAACGAGGCTTACAAGACAAAAAAGGAAAATGTAATTGACATATAGCTTGACCTAAAATTGGAAGGGTACATAGCTCTCCAGCTTCAAACCAAAAAGGTGATGAGGCTTAAAAGACAAAAAAAAGGAGAATGTAATTCACATATAACTCGGCCTAAAATCGGAGGATACAGTCTTTAACTAGTTGATTGGTGTTGTATGATCCATTTAGCCGACCCAGCCTAATGGAACTAAGGCTGAATAAGACTTTTGTTGTTGTTGTTGTTTGACATGCTAGTTTTGGGAAAGATCCGAACATGCTTTATTCGGTGGATTCTTCAATGCCATAAGTTGTACGTATGCCAAAAGTCGTTGGAATAGATGATTTATGTAACTGGTATTCAGTTGTACGATGCTGCACGTTGTGCTAACAGCTTGTACCATTGCATTGTAGAGTCATCCTTATTAAATTTGATTATACTTGATTACTAGAAACTATGGTGAGAAGTGAGAACGAGATGTCTTTTTTGTAGATATTTGAGGAAGATGTTATCTAAGCATGACTGACTCAAGTTGAAAACTTAGTCTGTTTTTGTGGAAATAAAAAAAAACTAACGATTTGTTTGGTTTGAGAAAATGTTTTTTGTTTTTATTTTTCTTTGCAAAAATGTCAATCTGTTTTCACTTTATTTTCTATTTTAAAAAGGTTGTATAAGACAGAAAATGGAAATAGAAAACAGAAAACGTTTTTCAAATTAAATGGCCCCTAGACACCCTGTTAGGACGGGTTTAGGAAGCCCCAAAAATACCCTAAAACCGAAGTGGTTTAATAAGGACTTTATAGGATGGAGTTAGAATATTAGAATATTATTGTATTTATCTTTTTAATATTATTTTATTTTAATTTTCCTAAACTAGGATGATGACACTTGTAGGATCATTCTTAGCATCTATTAGGTTATAAATTTGTTTCCCTCATTGGTTATCATCATCAATGAAAAATTAGAATGTTTATCATATCCTCTTTATAGCTTCTTTAATGGTAGCTTTCATAGTTTTATAGTAGCTATAATTTTGTTCATAACACACCCTCTCTCCAACTAGAGGGGTGGCTGCATAACTCCTGCATTCCAAAATCAATTGTCTTGCTTCAGTGGTCAATTGTGATGACTTATTGTTTTGCTTTAGTCCATGAAATTTACATTTAGTTGACTTTGATTCATGGACCCTCACCCCCCATGCCTGTGATTTCATAATGTACAAGTCACAGAAGCTATGTATCATTACATGTAATCAATACTGAGTTATTGATCCATTTCCACAACTTATCAATATATAACAGAGAATGAAGGAACTGGAAGCTAGTGAATCATCAACAGATAGAAAAGTTCTTCGTTTGAGTGTGGAAAATGGTGGATGTTCTGGATTCCAGTATGTTTTTAACCTGGATGACAGAATCAACTCAGATGATAGGTATTGTTATCTTTTTCCAGTGAAATTTCACGGATGATATGCTATGCCCTTGTTTTTACAACTTTTATTATTTCATTAACAGAGTTTTTGAGAGAGAAGGAACTAAATTGGTTGTTGACAACATATCATACGATTTTGTAAAAGGGGCGACTGTTGATTATGTAGAGGAGCTCATCCGTTCAGCTTTTGTGGTAAGTCTAGTACCCTTGTGAGCTGTGCATAAACTATTGTCTTCATATTTTCACTTCACCATTAATGTGACACGGAACTTATTATTGTGGTAACAAATAACAACTAGGGGAATGTTTCTCTTCCTTTTTCTTTTCAAAAGCTATCCTAAAAAGTTATAAAAAAAATCCTGAAAATAAGCTAATCCAAACACTCACTAGAGTGTATTCTTCTTGGGAAATTTTTTGAAAAACTGTAGCAATTCATATCTATTTAGATCCTTTAGTACTGCATGCAGGTGTTAAAAGAGACCTGAAGGCAGCATATTTTAGGAAATGTTGATCACAGTGATTGTTGGCGTGTTGCTGATTTGCATGTGTTATAGTGAGATTGAATTAGAGAACATTTCACTGCTATGTTATGGTTCAGATTTCCTAGGACATTAAGGCCCTATTCAATCTTTTAAAATCTTAAAATTTTCAAAGTGCCAAAAAATTTGAGAATTTATCTGAGATTTTTCAGAAAATTTTCCTAGGTGAACCTGTTACAATTGCTCTAAATCTAAATAGATTTGACTTTATTTCTAATCAACCAAGTAATAATACCTTTAGATACCATTGTTCTGTTTTTTGATACTAAAACATTAGGAAGCATTATTCCATGCATTGTGATATTATGTTTAAGTATCTGGTGTAAGCACAATAAGCGATAACCAGCTGTGATCAAGTTATTTCGGTCCACTCTTGAATGATTTCACTACCATGTTTCTCTTTTGTTCCATTTCATGCTATCATGTTTATTAGAGAAAGTTTTTTTACAGTCAATTCTGGTTTCATGTGCAGGTGACTGAAAACCCCAGTGCAGTTGGTGGTTGCAGTTGTAAAAGTTCCTTCATGGTGAAACTCTAGTGATTTTGTTAGTCCTTTTTGACCCTTATACCTCTTATAGGACGATTCATCGAACTCAAGGTAAAATTTATTACTTGTACAATGCTCTCAGTGTAAGATGCAGTTGTCCTAGTAACAAGTTATCCATTATGCATTCATGGAACTCAGATATCAACAGGTTTTTTACAGCTGATCCATAAAAGAAAAGGTGTGCCAACCTTCTTTGTCTAACCCGGTTTGACATTACTAATTCTGTTGTATTTCAAAATTCAACTAGTGGAATTAGTGCGTGTTTAGTATTCCATTGCATCAAAGTTGATCCACATCCACAAAAGCAAATATTTATAGCTTCTACATCTTTAGGATTGTTTTGCCGTGATTTTTTTTTTCTCTAAATAAGATGGAATACCAAACATACACTTAGACTTCCAAATGTTATTATATATAATAGATGTTGTTGTATTCTTCAGGTAGAAACACCTCACCTGTTTATCATTGAAAAATATATAATCCACAGCAAAGCAAAGACTATGGAACAAGAACAATCATAAATTTCCTTAAGAATATGTCGAGCCTAGTATTCCATTAAATATGTATTTTTTTCAATCTCTTTCAATTAAAAATGTATTATTTCAACTATTTAAATAAATATTCCATTTACAGCCCAATATAAGTGAGTTTTGCCGATGGGCGTTCAGTCTAGTCTGTAAGCCATGACGTTTTATAGTATGTTTTGTTAAGTGGTTACAAACTTTATTTTGGATGGTTTTAATATTATAAAATTAATTTTGGCTGAAGTAATTTATGTTTAAAATATCTTTTTCAAAAGTAAATTTATAATAGAGCTTAATAGCAAATTCTTACATTAATGCAAAAGTTACATTCTTTTCGCTTCTACTCAAATTTGTTTTCAAAAAGAAAACTTAATTTTAATAAAAATAAAAAGTATGTTAAGGAGTTTACGTTAAAATTAGCCATTATAAACTTGATTTTAAATATATACATTTTATAAAATTAAATTTGATTAAAGAATTTTAAATAAAATAATTTGGCATAAAATTTTATAAAAAGAATTTGTAAAATTATTTACCTCAAAATTAAATTTAACATAAAATTTAATAAAAAATTCAATCCAACATAAATTTCACATTTATTTATTCTTAAAAACCACTTAGTTTCAATAGAACAGAATATACTTTTTTTTTTTGCACGAAATCACATTGCTAGTGTTTGAATGTGCGCTTTAGTGTGTTTTTTTTTTTTTTCCAAAGGTGATGGGTGAGTGGCTGAGCCACCCACTTCAAAGGTTCAATCCCAAATGGGCCAATTTTATACTCAAATAGATAGTCCTAATTTTCGTATATCATTTCTGATAATTCTTTGTTAGTAGTTACACAACATTTTTTCTTGCAAAGGGGTTGGTCATAATCTCTTCCAAGCTGCATAAGAACCGTAATGTTACCAGTGATGCAACAACAATTTCCATACACAAACAATTTCATTAAGTTAAAAAAAAAAAAAACTATGAATAGCACAATCCAATGTTCCCGGATAAAACTCAATGAATACAGAATCTTGAACTAGTTCAGTACTTTATATTTCCAAATAGTCAATGAAAGCTTATACAAACAAGCATTTCACAAGTTGCAAAAGCTAAAACTGTTATTTAACTCATGATGTTCACTCCAAGTTTAAGAGTGTACACCTTCAAAATGGCTAATAAGAAGTTCTGCTGATTTACTCTTCTGATTGCCTTTGCCCTAGCACAGATATGTCTTCATATCGCTTCTGTAGAAGAAAATGGAATGTTAAAGTGCAACAGTAAACCTATTCTGAGGGTAAATTAACAAAAGTAACCATCATTGCATATAACAATCAAAAGCGCCAAAATTAATGGTTGGTAGTTGGTACGCTCTATTTTGTTCAATTGGATAATTAAACACCAGAAAGGATGTGAACAATTGATAACACCTCAATAAAATCATGTGATCAAAGAAAGTGTTAGTAATCACTCATAAATGAATGAATTGTATTTGATAGAAAGTGTATATTAGAGAAAAATGTTTATAACTAGCCTTGTTTATATAGCTAGTCACAAACTATAATTAGTTATGAGTAACAAGCCCCAACTAACTTTTTAACTAATCTTCCTAACTAACTTTTCAGTTAGTTCAGCTTTAAATTAGTCCTAACACTCCTCCTTAATTCAAAGTTGCATTTACACAAACAATTCCAATAGAATCTCTCAACCACCTAAATCTTTCCAATTTCAAGACTTTAGTATGTCTGGAAACTGAATTTCAGTTCTGCAGTGCTCTATTTGCAGCTTCTCATTGTTGACTTGTTCTCTTAGGAAGTAAAATCTTGTTTCTATATGTTTGCTCCTCTCATGAGATGTTGGATGCCTTGCTAAGTCAATGGCAGATTTGTTGTCTACCAATAGCTTTATTTTTCTCAAATTTTCCACTTGTAGATCTTTCACTAGGGCCTCTAGCCAAACTACTTGACATGCAATTTCAGAGGTTGCAATATATTCAGCTTATGACAATGCTACCACAGGTTCTTTTGTAGAGGACCAAGAAATTGGAGCTCTTTCATAGAAGAAAATATACCCTACAGTGCTTTTTTATCACCCTTGTCTCCACACCAATGTGAATTAGAGCATCCAATCAACTCTCTTTCTGCCTCTGCTTCACCTTTTGAAAGTAGAACTCCAAAGCCAATTGTCCCTTGCACATACCTCAATATCCTCTTTGTAGCTAATAAGTGAGACTGCCTTGACTTTTGTATGAATCTGCTGATTAACCTAACACTAAAGCTCAGGTTAGCCCTTATGTTGCATCAGTACCTTAAGCATCCAACTATCTTCCTGTAGTGAGTAGGGTCAACTAGTTCTTCATCTGTTTCCTTGTCTAAAAAAATCCCAACCTTTGCTGGTGTTCCTGCTAGATTGCTTTGCAACATGTTGAGCCTTCTCAATAGATCTCTTGCATACTTGGATTGATGCATAATTGTTCCATACTTAGTTATTTAAAATTCAATCCCCAAGAAGTAAGAGAGGAGTCCAAGGTCACTCATCTCAAACTCATACATCATTTGTTTTTTAAAACCAGCACAATTTCTACCTTATTACTGCCTGTAAGAAAAAGGTCATCAACATACAAATACAAGCAATTTCTCTGATTTCATGTTGTCTTTCTAGCATTTCACATAAACTCCATGTTCTGAGGTGCATTTTTTAAAGCCAATCTGAGATAAGTAGCCATCAATTCTCCTATTCTAGGCTCTTGGTGTCTGTTTAAGGCCATACAATACCTTTTTTAGTTTGTACACCTTGTTTTCTTTGCCTTTAACTACAAAACCATGCGGCTGATCCACATAAACTTTTTCTTCCAGTGGACCATTTTGGAAGGCAGATTTCACATCCAGTTGATGCATAGACTAGCTAGCATTAGTTGCAATGACTACTACCAGCCTGATAGTTTCAATCCTGGCTATTGGTGCATAGACTTCTCTATAGTCTATTCTAACTTTCTACAGAAAATCCTTTGCCATAAGTCTAGCTTTGTTCTTTACCACTTCACCTCTTGGGTTAACCCTTACTTTATGGACCCACTTTAGTGCTATGGGTTTCTTATTTGAAGGAGGATCCACCAATTCCCAGGTCTGATTCTTCTCTATAAAGTTGATCTCCTCCTTCATAGCTTTTAGCAACTTCTCCTCAGTCACTGTCTTGTCAAACTCAACAGGTTTAGCTTCTATTATAAGTACAGAGTGAATCAATTCTCCTTCTGAGTTGATTGCCGAATCCTAAAACAGCTCTTGGTCCCTTAACTGTAATGGTCTTCTTACAACAGAAGCTTTGTTGAAGACTGATGCAGTTGTGAATTCTTCTTTTTCTTCTTCTATGGTATCCTTGGTTGAGTTTCATTGCTTGTGATTGCCATAAGCAACACAACTTCAAAGTCTGAATTTGTCCCTTCATCTTGTGCCAGGTGTGCATGATTGTTGGGTTTATTCTTGGCACCTTTTCCTGCCTAACATTCTCTTGCATAATGACCAAGTTTCTGGTAGTTGTGGCATCTCATTTTTCTCTTATCAAACTTCCACTCCTTGTCTTTATTGGGATTGCTGTCCTATTTCTGTTTCTATGTTTGGTCCTTTTTTCTTCCTTTGAAGGATTCACTAGTTTCACCAAATCCTTGATCTTGGTTAGTGTTCAACTTGTTCTTTTTTCCAGGGTCTTTCTCCTTTTCCATTGTAATTAGATCTTGCTTGCAATGCCTGTTCTTGAGTGGATCTTCTCTTATTAATTCTCATCTCATGTGCCTCAAGGGAGTGTTGCAATTCTTCAACCTCCATAGTATCTAGGTCCTTCAACTCCTCAATTGCAGTAGCTACACAATCAAATTCTGATGGTAAAAACACTTACTAATCTATAACCTTCTCCTTGCAGGCTCTTGTTGCATTGACCAGTTCTTGAATTCTGTCAAAATAATCTGCAACTGATTCTTTTTCCTCCATGCTAAGAAGCTCATATTGCCTTCTCAATGTCTATAGTTTAACTTTCTTGTTCTTTTCCATCACCATATGTTTTCACCAGAATCTCCCATGCTTCCTTTGAGGTGGATGCATTGGAAATCTTGTTGAATATCTTGGAATTTACACATTGGTATATGAGAAACCGTCTTGTTGTCCAATTTTTGTTGTTGCTCAATTTTTGTTGTTGTTCAATTTTTGTTGTTGTTTGAAGATCAGTTTCTGCTCCCTAGTTGCATTCCTATCAGGCTCTGCAAACCCAATTGTCACCACTTCTATCACATCTTGGAAGCCAAAGACTGCCAGCATTTTGACTCTCCAATTATCAAACAACTTCCCATCGAAAACAGGTAAGGATCCTAGGATAATATTGCTTGAGTCAACCATGTTGTACCTTATTCCTTCCTCAATCTTGCTTTCTTTCACTACTGTAAGTTTTTTCTACACTCGTTCTTGCTTCTCTAAGAACTCCACTCAGCCATCACACTCACAAATTCAGTGGTGGAAGATAGTAAAGAATCACTTACAGTTTTCAGTTTTTCACAAAAAAGATTCAAAGAAAGGGTTTCTCTTAGTAGGTCTCGATAGTATTTGCTCTCTTTCTCTATCCTTACAGGTTTAGGTTCAAATGAGCTCTTGATACCATGTTAGCAATCACTCATAAATGAATGAATTGTATTTGACAGAAAGTGTATAGTACAGAAAAATATTTATAACTAGCCTTGTTTATATGGCTAGTCACAAACTATAATTAGTTAGGAGTAACAAACTCTAACTAACTTTCTAACTAATCTTCCTAACTAACTTTTCAATTAGTTCAACTTTGAATTAATCCTAACAGAAAGCACTTAAACAAGCATAATGAGCCAAAATTGTGATCCCTAAATAAAACAGACAAATGAAAAACTAACACTAAACTATATGCAATTGCAACTACATACTTCGTAGAGTGTGACATTGGGAGGAATTCAACTGCAATGTGTTAACGTTATTAAGTAGCTCGAAAATAAATGTAGGAATGCAGCTAAGTACAAAAGAAACACACACAGAATCAGAATAAACACCAAAGCAACAATGGTCAATGAATAAGTTTTGACGACAAAAAATACAACACTCTAGATATTCAGTACTATAGTGAAAAGAGCAACACTCGTCGTCGTCTAATCTAGTATACTTTATTGAAACTTTGCATGTACATCATTATATTTATAAGCCTCAAACAATGATGATTTGACAAATCTTACAAGTTTAATCCCTTTCAAAGTGGTTGTATGATCTCCAATAAACTGAAATGAAGTTTGAAGAACTGAACATTTACAAATAGTCTGATAGTAAGTGACTCGATAAGTCTAACAATTCCTTCAGATATATAGTACTATAGTAAAAATAACAACACTTGTCATCGTTTAATCTAGCATACTTGATTGATACTTTACATGTACATTATTATATTTATGAGCCTCAAATAGTGATGATTTGACAAATCTTAGAACTTAGAATTTTAATCCCTTTCATAGGTGAAGTGAGATATCCATTAAAATAAATAAAGTTTGTAAGACTGAACATCTATAAATAGTCTGATAACAAATGACTCAATAAGTCCAATAACAATCGCTAGAATAGGTTTCGATATTATCTTAAAATTTAAATTTACAGTTAATTCAATCCTAAAGCTAGTCCATAAAGCAAGAGTTATCCTTACTTATATACACTAATTTGACTATATCACTAACCGATGGAAATATCACTGACAGATGGGAAATCTCCGACACAATGTATTAAGCGTACTGAGCACACATTCAATGCATCAACGGTGTAAAACATGTATAATATAAGTTTGTTAAGTTTTACTATGACAACTTTTAAAAGGTATAATTATCATGATACTTAATTGGTTGACACACTAATAATGTAATAGAAATTAAAGTAAAAAAATCTTAAAACCTAAACATACTACTAAGATAACATAAAAGATTTTACAAACAAAGACGAACAAGAATGAGAAGCACAAAAAGCATAATTTCAATTGGATAAAAGAAGGAAATTAAGTACCCCAACGTTATTGTGGTCCCAGATCTTGTGAACTCCGTAATCCACAGCCTGCAACAGAAAACAGGAACCTCGATAAATAAACAAATAGCAATGTAAATTCTAAAACAAAGTAATTGAATAAACACACATGTGGCGGTTAAACGGAAAGGGGGCTGACCCGTTCGCCGAGGAAGGCGCCGGCGATGATGAAGGTGACGTAGACGGAGTTGCGGCGCATGACGACCTTGTAGAGGGAATCGAGAAGGCCTCCACCTCTGGTTCTTGGAGGAAGCGAATCCATGAGCAGTGGTGGGGTTTTCAGATATCTTCCCTTAGGCAAATGAAAGCTGTTTAGGTGCTTCAGACGGAGAATGAGGTGAGTCCGCTTCGCTCGGACCGTACCAATGGCTGCTCAGAATTCAACAACTGCAAACAATGGAATATTCTTACTAATTTTCCCATTCTCTTAACACGCTAGTGCATAAATTTTATTTAAAATTTCGTAATTCTGTCAGTTTCACGGCTTAGTAAATAGATTTTACAGATAATTTTATAATTTTTGATAATTTTAATCAAAGAAAAAATGTATTAAGATAAGAATGCTGAAGAATATTGTAACTTTAAATATTCTTTTGCTGTATTGATTTCCAGAAAAAAATTACTTTGGGTTTTTCAAAGTGATTTTTTTAATTTTTTTAAATAACTGTTATGTTGGTTGCTAATATAACTAACAACATTTACATAATTATATGTCATGTAAATTAAAATATATCTTTTTGTCTTTAAATTTTGGTTAAGTAATTTCTTTTAGTTCCTAAATTTAAAATTGTTTTTTATTCTTTAAATTTAAAAATATTTTCTTAGTTCTCTTAATTTAAAAGTAATTTTTTATTTTTTAAATTTAAAAATATTTTCTTAATTCTCTTAATTAAAAGTATTTTTTTATTTCCTACTTTGAAATAGCTCGGGAGTTCTCAATGTTGACACAATTAAAAATAATATATTGTCATGTCATACAATGTTTTTTTTTTATTTTAAAAATACAATTTTTTTTACTATTTTAATATAAGTTTTGTGTCATTTTTGTTAGGTCTCTCTTTATAAAAGGAGTAAATGTCAGATTGAGGAGAGTGACAAACACATAGAGAGATACAAAGAAATAAAAATTGAGAAAAAGTGGATTTTCACAAGGCAAAAGAGAGAAGAGAGAAAGAGAGAGAAAGAGAAAAAATGAGGTGTTCTGTTTTCATCTCAACACAGAAGAACCACGTCAAAATTACGATATCTACTTCGTTAATCGTTGGATCAGGCTAGAAATTTAATAACAGGTTCAACACATGTAGTTCTACATCCTAACCGTTCGAATCTTTATTTGGAAGTCTATGGTGTGAGAAATCGTGTTCGCACAGTAGCTTAGTTTTGTGGGTTTTTTACTTTCTTGTTCCTTCATCTTGTTTTTCATCTACAAGTTTTGTTTGCTTGCTTGTGCTGGTTAGTTGTATGAACAAATACTGTTCTTGACCTGAACACTCATGTATCCTTATTTGATTATAGTGGATTGATTTCTTTGATCTGGACGAACCGTGGTTTTTATTTCTCACGTTGAGGGGGTTTTTCCACGTTAAAAATATTTGTCTCTCTTGTGTGATTCTTCTCATTGTTACTTTCATTCTCATTTGTGGTTACTTCTTAAAGATTCTTGCAAGTTAGGGGATTTTATATCGGCTGCGTTGTGGCATCATTGTATATGTTGGGATACAGTAATGCCTATTCCCTCTTCTGTGAACGCAAAATGGGCACTATGCGGAAGCGTAAGAAAAAATAACTAAAAGAGTAGAGGAAGATAACACCAGAATTTTTACGTGGAAAACCCTCTCGGGAAAAACCACGAGACCTAGTCCAGTAAAATATCTCTACTATAAAAGTAGTATTACAAAGTGTTTTTCTCAATCTCTGAGGATCTCTCAATGAATCCTACCCTCTCGGATGGTATACAAACCTCTCTGTATATATCTCTCTTTCTCTCAAAGAGGAATACAAAAATAACTCTAATTCTCTTAGGGTTTCTTTACTTGGATGTGTGTCTCAATCTAACCCCTTCTCCTCTTATAAAGAGGAATCTAGCAGGCTTGAGAGTATTGGACTTTTGTCCACATAGTTGGGAGCCCAAAAGTAACCCAACATATTCATCCCCCAAGCATTGTGACTTGTGAACCACAATTAAAGAGGGAATTCCAACAGTATATGCCTTATTGCTTTTTCCCCATCAATTTTAAACAGCCAAAATCTAGGAAAAAAAAATACATCAACCTCGTTCTCTTTTTCAATGTCCAATTCAAAATTTCAATCTTTAAAATTTTTTATTTTCTTTCTTTTTGGCATTTCCATCATTCCTCCTTCAATAGCCTCCTTAACCTCTTTTTTGTCACCCTCGCTCATTCTCGATCTCTTTCTCCCTCCTCCTCTATTCCTCAACCCCTTGTTTGCTATTGAAATGTATAAACATGGTGTATGCAATGGCGATAGTAATTTAAAATCGTCACCAAATATATTTTAAAATATTTTTTATTAATTTAAAATTTTAAGGTCTAAAATTACTATAAATCGTATTTTTAAATGATGCCAATTTTAAAGATCAAAATAAATTATATTCAAATTAGAAAAAAAATCACTTTTAAATTTAGAAGACAAAAAACAAACTTAACTTAAATTTAAGAACAAAAAAAAAATATTAAAGTCTTTTTTTTATTTCACGTGTTATATGATTACGTGAATGTTGTTAGCCATATAAGTAAATGAATGTAACACAATTAATAATGAGAGACTAAAAAGTTATTTTCAAATTTAGTTGGGAGATGAAAAAAATTACTTTTTAATTTAGAGAAAAATATACTTTTCCTAAATTTGAAGAATTAAAAGATATTTAAGCCTAAAAAAATATATGATGGTAATTTTTTTATAATAGTATAATAAGTAACATTGGATAATTTATTAATAAATTAATATTTTATGCTCTATATTTCACACTTTTACATAATAAAATTTACAATAAATAAATATTTTGTAATAGTAAATAATATTCTAGATTCATAATAATCATTGAAGTTATGGTATAATTTTTTAATTATTAATAATTTTTTTAAAATAAAATATTAAAATTCAATTTAAAAAATCATAAATTAAAAAAGTAAAAAATATCAAATAAATATAAAAAAGATAACAACTTGATACGATTGGAAAAAAATAAGCTTGAAAATTGAAGGGAAAATGAAAGATATAAATTGAGAATAACTTCTTTAAAGTTATTCTTTGAAGTAACTTAATTAAATTATAAGTTAAATTACAACTTTGGTTATATATCTTATGATGAAATTCATTTTGGTCTTTTTACCTTTTAAAATTTTATTTTGCTTTTTTAACTCTCAAATTTGAGTCAATATTGTCCTTTCGAAAAAATGATCGTTTTCGATTTTGAAACATTATTTTAAATTGTTTTTCGACTAATTCAAGACGTAAAACTTGTCTTATTAGATTTATATACATAAAACTATATAAACTAACTAATGTCCAAACAAAAAAAGGCCATAAACAAGATAAACATAATGTGAAAAGTGAGTCTCATGAATAACCGAAAAACTAAAAAAAAAACTCAAATTAGATTCTTTTTTGATTGTTCATGGGCTCACTTTTCACAAGATTTTTTTTTATCTTATTTAAGTTTTTTTTGTTTGAACATTAATTAGTTTTATAGTTTTCATGTAAATGAATATAATGGGACAAGTTTCATGTCTTGAATTAATAAAAAATAGTTCAAAATCGTGTTTCAAAATAAAAAAACAATCATTTTTAGGAAGATCAATATTGACTTAAATTTGAGAGTTAAAATGACCAAAATAAATTTTTTTAAAAGATAAATGATTAAAATGAATTTCTATCACAAGATAAAGGAACAAAGTTATATTTTAGCTTAAATTATATCTAATTAAATTTGATTTATATTTTATTAGGATTTTATTCATCTTTTATTTGTAGGATTATATTAGGATGCCATTAAAATTTTAGCGGGATATGATTAAGTCCGTACTTTCTTAGTTTCTATATTTACATGGTTTTCTAATATTAGTGATGCTTACATGATTCATCAACTATATTGTTCGTATAACTTAACAACATGGTGATTTTATCTTGTAGCATCCATTATCTATTATTAGTGAACTCATCCAATTGACATTCATTTGACTGGTTAATTAGGTGATTTTATCTTGTTTTGAAATTATTATCTATTCTCATTATCAAGATTCTACCTTGATAAACAAGTTATGGATAACCCATACATGTTTCTTGTGTGATGAATGATGAGTTATTTCACTTAAAATCTAAATTGGAAGATCAATCTTAATCATTTTGTAAAAAAATTTCATGGGTTATGAGGTTATTATACCTCCCTAATTCAAATTGTTTTTTCTCCTTTGGGTAACGTTAGATGGTGGATTCTAAAATTTTCTCCTACATTATTAAGGATTTGTTGTATGGACATCATTTTTCATTTCAATGCTTTGTTTAAGACAAGAATAAATAAAGATCATGCTTTTCATATAATTCATAAATTGAATCTTGTTAATTTTGCAAAAGTGGATTCTTTTGAGCTGTTAAGAATTTGAGTTTCTTGGTCTAAATCGATGTATAAGATTAAAGTAGTGACAATTAATGCACAATTTATGTACTTAGGTCTTCCTCCAAAGGATAATATCTTTTGATTTGTTTTCCCTTACTATTGTGTGTGATAGTCCAATGCCTACTTTTAGGAAATATTTGTGGTCAAATCTTCAATGTGTTGCTTCATTGAAGGGCAAGTCTTGTGTGATTTTTAAAGACTTTAATATTTATGTTTCTTCTAATGAAAAGAGTGAACTCGAGGGACTAGTTTTGATTGGAGATCAATGAATAGTTTTTTAAAGATTGTTTGAATTATTATTGATTAACAAGCTTATATATTTAATTATTATTTACTTGAGAGAATCATAGTATAAAGAAACAAAATAATAAATCTATTGATAATTGTGCATGGAGGATATTTTTTTTTTTTCAAATCATATCTCAAAGCTCTTTTATTTAAGATTTGGTGATGATAAAAGACTAAATCATTTTGCTTTATGGCAAAGTTGGTAAGCAGACAACTCTTTTTCTAATGTTGTTAAGGAGATTTGGACATATGATAAAGATTAATATAATATTATGAATATCTAAATTGGAAATGAAAATAATTTTAAAATTGAAAAAGAATATTGATGGCGGGGAAGGAAGAAATAAACAAAAAGGTATTTATGGGTGAGAATATTAGGCTTGAAATCTTTATCATGTTCTTTGGTGTAAGTATAATTCCATTTTTATATAAAAGATGTTTTGGCATAAAAAATCAAGGACAATTTGACTAAAGTTTAGTGACAAGAATACAAGATTCTTCCACGTGTCTATAATTATTAAAATCAAAAGGAAGAATAAGATATAAACTTTAGTGAATAGTATTACTGTTTGGTCCACTCAGGGTGTTATCCAAAGCTTCTACAGGATGGCATTGCCAATAACCAAGGATCTTTCATTGGCTTGGAAATCAAAGAAGCAATATTTATTATGGGTCCTTTCAAAACTCCTAACCATATAATATAATGAATGCGGTTTATTTTCTTCTAATTGATGGGGATATTATTGGCCCTTCTCTTTGCAATATTATTAAATAGATTTATCATATCTTGTGAATAATATTAGTGGCATTCTTTTGGCGCGCATTGATTCTTTTGGCACAACATCTAAAGAGCTTGAAACTATTTTGGTTTATCAATCTTGGAACGTAATCTGTAAAATTATCACAAAAATCGTTTTCGTTAAAATAAAATCCTATATGAGTAGGTTTTGTTAGGAGTAATCATTCCTCAACTTGATTTACTAATTTGGTCCAATTCAAAGTTGTTTTTTGATGGGTTTGATTTTTAAATTAGATTTGATACATTTATTATGAGTACAATTGTACATAGAAGTTGCAACACATTTTTCAAATTAAAAAATATGAATTTCCATCTTACAATTATTATTGATTTGTTCGGATGATGTAAACATGTATTTGTATCATAGAGTCATTATAGGCAATTAGGAATTTTGGTATAGTTTGATCTTAGTTTGAGTTAAATAAAGATAAGTCCCAATATAATAATTTTGTGTCTTTTTTTCTTATAAAATGACTAAAACTAGATTTGGTCTATTAGTTTGGTCCTATTCAAAGTTATTTTTGATGGATTTGATTTTTAAATTAGATCTGATACATTTATTATGAGTACATTATTGAGAACAAGTTTTGTACATAGAAGTTGCAACACATTTTTCAAACTAAAAAATATGAATAATTCATGAAGTTTCCTGGTTTGCTCACAATTATTATTGACTTGTTTGGATAATGTAAACATGTATTTGTCTCATAGAGCCATTATAGGAAATTAGGAATTTTGGTATAGTTTGATCTTTGAGTTAAATAATGATAAATCCCAATACAATAATTTTGTGTCTTTTTACTAAAACTGGATTATCCTCATTCAACTTAATTTAACGTTATTTTGCAACCAAATTAACTTACATTGACTCAAATTTGTAAAGACTAAAATAATTGTTTAGTTATCTAATTTTGATACTAAATTTTAATTTTTATTGGTGCGAATCTTCTTATGATTTGGAAGCTACTTTGGACACAAAGTTAAATTAAATGAACAACTTTAAGTTACATTTTCTTTTTGTTTTTTTTTTCTATTGACAAGATAAAAAATTATTCAAACTTTTAATATTTGTCAACCAACTCATTTCATCCGTTTTAATAAAAAAAATAAAGAAAGAAGTTGTTCAATTAGATTATGGCTTTGCTTAAACTCGTTTTAAAATATTTGATTTTTATTATTAAAATCTATTGCTACATTATAAAGTGTGGCTTCTAAATTTATCATAATTAAGTTGAAATTGAATATTGTCTATTTTAATTTTATATTATAAAATTGAGTTTATTCTTAAATGAGAATATTTTTAAGAATTATTTCTTTTCTCATTAAGTCACTTAATATCTCTTATATTAAGTATCCCAATTTTTTATTTATATATTTTACACTACAAAAAATTTTAAAATTTCCTATAGTAAAATCAATAGCTATTTCATAACTAATTTCTAGTAAAAATAATTAGTTATGAAATTACTATAATATTGATGGTAGTATGAAACAAGTAGCAAATTAGTTAAGAAAATAATCTTAGTTAATTTGTAGTAAATTTTTTAAAATTTATAGTTATTTTATAGTTAATTTGTAGTAATAATAAATATAAATAAATATAATTTAAATTTAGCTAAAAAAGAATAATATGCCAGATAATGAGTAGTTAATTAGTTAGGATTTAGCTACTAATTTAAATAATAGTTAAAATTAATAGCAAAATTAAAAAATGATTGTAGTGTTAATTCTTGACACTATATTAAATTAAAATATCCATTGTTAGATAATTTTTTTTTTTAAGATTAGAGTATTAGTCAATCCTAATTTTAATTTAATTCTGAAATACTAAATCAAATTAATAGACATGAAATTATATATTTAGACAAATGATTTATTTTCTTAATTTTTTCTCTTTAACTTAACTCCATTCAATAAAATAAAATATTCATGTTGTTAAAAATAACAATATTTTCATTATATATGTACATATTTTATTTTAAAATTTGTTTAAACTTATAATTAAAATAACTAATTTGAAATGCATGAAGCTTACTCTAATCCAATGTAAACTTGCAAGTTTCATGCATTGCATTGCTATTTTAATTATAAGTTTAAACAAATTGATTTGTGGTTGAATTGATTGCCAAATTAATTTTTTCTCTTAGTTCTGGGATTTGTTGATATTTTTCTCAGATTGCCGAAGTATGAGTTTGAACATGAGATCAATGAAAAAACTTGAACTGATTAATCACCGAAATCAAAATGATACGGGAATTACTGTCTAGGTGGGAAGGTTACTTATAAACATCTCTTTATTAAGCATAAGAAGCATTAATTTAGGATTTTACGATCAAATTTTGTCCAAGAAAATAGGGGCAGGTCAAGACAAACTTATTAATTAATCTAATATTTCATTTGTAAATAAATAAAAATTGGCAAATGTCACCTACGACGAATTCGAAAACATGTGCAAAAAGTACCTTACTAAAGCCAAAAGTGAAAAGCCAGTGCTTGAACAAATTAGTTCCACAGCAAAAGAAGGCAAAGATTATACACAGAGAAAGAAAATCAAAGACAAGTATACGTGAATTGAACTATGTGGCTTTATAAACTAGTTTAAGATCCAGATTTTGTAAGTCATCTCAATATTTTATTTTTGTAATGTATCAACCGCTTCGAAAGAAACGGAGGATGTATACAAATCCAAAAAACAAAACGGATAATATATATAAACATCATCGTAGGATTAAGAAAACATCCATAATAATGTTGGTGACTGAACCGAATAATTAATCCACATAAAGGAAAAACATTCAACACCTGTTCCGGATTCTTAATCCAGGCGATGTGACTCTTCTACCCTCTTCAACCAAAGCAGCACGTGCCATGACGATTGTGGTGGAAACCAAAGGAGCATCGAATGCTGAACAATCAATCCAGTCCTTCAAGAGCTCCTCTTGTCCCCATATGTCTGGAATCCAAACCCTTCCAGCCACTTCAACTCTATGCCTCTTCAACCTCTCACGTCCACTCTCATCACCTTCATCACCACTTCCTAATTCTGTTGCATTATTCAATGCAATCTCTTCCTCTCCAACTTTTTTGCTATATTTTTTTGTTGGGGTTTTCTCTAGATATTGAGATCCATCGTTGTCAGAGACTGATCTCTCGAGATACTGAGATCTATTTTGGCGTTGTTGCCCCATTTTTTTTGGTTTGGATGGTTGAGGAGGAATAATCTGGTGGTGATCAGATTCGGGATTGGAGGGTTGGTGAGGCATTGGAGGGGTTTTATCTTCCATGCAGAAAAGGAGCATAAGATGATGGAGAGTGTTTGTGTGGTGTTGTGGCTGTTTTGGTGATGATTCTATGTGCTGTCTGTGGTGTTGTTCTTTCTCTATTGCAATCTTTTTCTGTGGAAAGCAGCAGATTTGGAGAGTGGTGTTGGGTAGGTGGAAAAAAGCAATGGGTGGGAAATTAGTTCACACGTCACCCACTTTCAGACTCTTCATTTGTATGGTAAGTCACAAAGGTACGTGTCTTGTTTGAGCTGGGGTTCTAATAATGTGTGGCTTAGTATAGCTACTTCCTTGTTGCCAAGTACAGAAATTAACCTATGGGGAAAAATATTAAATCACAAAATTTACATCCTCTCTTTCTTCAATATTTTTATGTCCATTATTTAATTAAAATTAGAATTTCACTTTTGATAATTATATTATAGTCTTTTAACATTTCATTTTATCATATAAATTATTGAATTAAAATTTTAATTCTGATGAAAAATTACAATAACGTTTAAAAAGTTGTACTTAATTTTTTTTTTCTAAAATTAAATTGAAAAGGAAAGAAAGAATTTATGACTGAAGTTGATATAGAAGAGAGTGGAAGGAGGTGGGCGATTCCTTGGCTGGATTTTTTTGAAGGATTGTGAATGTGAGGTTGATGTTGATCTGCAAAATAGTATTGACTATTCTTGGCCTTCGATTCAATCAATGAGGATGCAGGATTTGATTTGTGGTAGGGCACTATTAATGTTATTGTATTCAACTTAAAATTGAAAAATATAAATACTTTATATACCACATATTCCGTATTATTGTAGTAATTATATTCAAATTAGACAGCTTGGACAATATGTGAGGTCAATTTCATTTCATGCCTTCATAATGTACAGTTTCACTATCAAACATTTAAATCAATTGTTGGGAATTTATTTCAATTTAAGTAGTGTTTTTGAGACTTCATTCATAAGTATGTAATTACTTATTACTTTAAATATTAAAAGAAAGAATGAGTTTTTGTTATCCACAATTTTATTCAATTTAAATAAGATTATCTCTCTGACAAAGATAAATTATAATTTATTTTTTATATATAAAAATTAATTTCAAATTATAATTTGACTCTGTCATCTAAATATATTATTTATTGTAAATTAATTTATAATTGTGCAAAATCAAACCTAACTAATACAGAAAAAGAATACAGGACCGCCGTACACCTATATAGAAAAATCAAAACCCTACTAATAAGCTAAGAAATCACCCACGTACTCTCGCAAGTGAAAGGACAAAATCCTAACTTGCTCAAAGTAAAAAGAAAAATACCAAGAGATGAAACTCAATCATTTGAATAACGAGGAAAGAAAAAAGAAAATTAATAATAAATATCCAAAGAATTTCAATCTCTAACAAAATAATCATCAAAGTGAAGATCTCTTACGAATACATGTCATCAAAATTCAAATACATGCTTAGTGAAATGATATAAAGCTCTAATGAAATAAATATTATCATAAAACAATAAAACAAGTTAGTTCAAGTTCAAATGTAACAAAAGAAGTAGGTATTCTTCTTTGAGATCATTTAAGTTAAAAATAAGTATCAATCTTAAACTAGCTTTTTAGTTTAGGAATTTTTTTTAACTCCATTTAAAGGATTTAGGTCCATAATAAAAAAAATATACATAATACATTCACTCAATATCATTAAGCCTATTAGTTAATCTGTAAGACTCAACATATTTAAGGGATAATGTTTACATTGTGAACAAGTTTGGGCTATCTATAACTCTCTTCCTTATTCTGTATTTCCCCCTTTATTATTGGCCTCTTCCTTGTTACGTGGTCTTTGCTCTTTATACCCGTCACTCTTCCTTTCGTGTGGGTTTCCCTTGATGGGACTCACTAGTTCTGCCTTTTCCATCCCCTATCTCTAGCTTTTAAATGTCTATCCATAGGGTGGGTGAAGCCTTATATTCAAGCATTGAGTAATGCACTTCTTCACATGCTCTTATCACGTGACGTTTTCCGCAAGCAAACATTAATTGCCACAATGTACCTTTGTCAGTCACCCAGACCAACCGGTTGACTCTTCTACTTGCCGGGTTCTAGGTGTGGGAGGTTGACCGGTACATATAGAGAGTAAGGAAAAGAGTCATAGAGAAGTCAAACCTGTTCACGACGTGAACATTGGCACCCATCGTGGGGCCTTGAGAAAACTTTTCTGGATGCCCACAAGTTTAAGAGACCAAAAAATCTTGAGCTGAAAAAAGACGAACGAAAGTGATCATGCCTGTGACCAGAAACCAAGCAAGTTCTACTAATAAAGGGGAGGAGGATACCTTGCAAAGGCTACTCCGCGCAATAGCCTCCCTGCAAGAATGATGTGATGAGCAATCATGGCTTAGTCAAAGGCTGTGCGACGACAAATGGAGGTGGAGGAGCGACATCAACAAGCTGAAGAGCGACACCTCGAAGCTATGAGGATGGCCGAGCAAAGGGAGGAGGAGCTATACCAATAGATAACGACAATGAAGGCGACCGTAGAAAGATCCGAAGGACCAATACAGGAGTTGGTGAACATTCATGCATTATGGAGACAATCCTTTAGCGAGGAGATTAACAGAACCCCCATCCTGGCTAACTTCCAAGAGTTGGTGGTGGACCCATTTGATGGTACCCAAGATCCACGTGTGCACCTGCAAGCTTTCCAAACTCAGATGTACATCAGTGGGGAGTGATGCCCCTTAGCTGTAAACTTTTCCCTGGTACTTTAAGAGGAGTGTCCATGCAATGATTGTTGAGGCTCCAGCCCGAACCATTCAATCATTCAAGGACTTGGCCTTTCTATTTATTTCGCAGTTCGCAACTAACAGAGCAAAATGGCTCGAGGTGGTTGACTTGTTCGATATAAGGCAAACAAAGGGGAAAAACCTGAAGAGTTACCTTGCTAGGTTCAACAATGTCACGGTTTGGGTAAATGACTCAGACTAGAAGCTCTTTGTCAAAGCTTTTTAGAAGGGGTTGTGAACTGGCCAATTCAACGATGCGTTGACATTGAGGTGGTCGATTAGCATGGTGGAGATAAGGACGCGAGCAAAAAAACACATAGAAGCCAAGGAGGACTTGGCCGACCGACTCGAAGCAGAATGCTAACCTTTAGTGTCCCAAGAGTTGAAGTCAGGTACCTCAAAGGGCATGAAAGGGGAGACAGGATACTGGGTCCAAACCTGGACATGTGACAACAACACCTAATCCTTTTTACCCCATTGAAGGTGAAGAAGGTACAAATACTACGCGAGGTATGTCATACCCAGTTGCTGGAATTCTCGAAAACAACGAGCGATCAAATGATGGGGCGAAGACAAGACGAGTGGTGTGAATTTCACAAGGCATGCAACCATTCAATAGAAGAATGTTAAACCCTTCAGGCCCAAATTAAGGCTGATCCAACAAGGCCATCTAGGTCGTTTCATCTAGAATAAGGATGAAGGGACCTATGAAAACCAAAGGACAACCGAAAAGGAGGTAAAGGAGGGACAACGGCAAAATGGCTGGGACGATACGAGAAGGGGAGAAAGGCCAAGGGAGAGGAGCAGATCGAGGGAGAGACCCAACACCTTGCATAAGGGAACCATCGCTACCATATCAGAGGGTAGCACCAAGGTGATCCGAGCAGCATCCGCAAATTGAAGGCGGTCAAAGGAAGTCTTGACAGTCTAAACAGAGCCTAACAATGCACAAAGCCCGGTCATAATGTTCACTGAAAAGGTCATGAGGTATGCCCCCCTCAACGAGATGAACCCATGGAATCTCTGTGATAATAGCGGAGTACAAAGTCAGGAAGGTCCTAATAGATCAAGGGAGTTCTGCTAACATCCTACACTAGTCAACATTTCAAAAGTTAGGACTTCCGACGTCTAGCCTCGAGGAATGTTCGAGCACCTTGTACAATTTTGCCAGCGAGCTGGTTGAGATATAAGGGGTGATAGAATTGGAAACTACATTCAAGACGAGAGGTGATGCACAAAGCATACCGATTTTATACACGGTGGTTGACACATGGGCCTCTTATAACATGATTATGGGTTCTGCCCTGAATAAATTGGGGGTGGTAGTATCCACCTTGCATTTATGTATGAAATATCTCGTCAGAATGGAGGTAGGCATCATTTGGGTTGACCAAGGGATAACATGTAAGTGCTATGAGGATAGCTTGAGGATAGACTCCCAACCCTTCGGGAGTGGAGGAGCGATCATCAATGTCTTAGACGTGGACCTGGATCCATGACATCAACTCGAAGATTGAAGACCACTCCCAACTAAAAAGTTGAAAGAGGTCTGGATAGGCCCCTCGGCCTCCCACAAGATGAAGATAGGGATGACTCTAAGAAAAGAAGAGGAAGACCAACTCATGCTTTTCCTCACCAAAAATAGAGATGTCTTTTCTTGGTGCTTAGTTGACATGCCGGGCGTTCCCAATGACGCAACTCAGGCCAGGAGGCTTATAAGGAAGGCATCCAAATACACTTTTGTGGGTGAACACTTATACATGAGAGACTTCTCCTTTCCACTACTCAAATGTTTTAGATGAAGACAAGTTTGGGTACGTGATGCAAGAAGTACGTGAGGGCGTGTGTGGAACACATATTGGGCGCCGAGCCCTAGCAAGTAAAGTCGCTAGAGCCGGCTATTACTGGCCGACATTAAAGTGCGATTGCATATAGTATGTTAAGAAGTGTGATAAGTGCCAAAGGTTTACAGAGATACACAAGGCCTCGCTAGAATAACTACATTCGATTATGTCACCTTGGTCGTTCCATAAATGGGGCATTGATATTCTGGGTCTTTTCCCCATAGCACCAGAGCAGATAAAATATTTGACAGTGGTAGTAGATTATTTCACAAAATCGGTGGAAGCGGAGCCAATCACCACCATTTCAGCCAAAAGAGTCAAATGTTTTTATTGGAAGAAGTTGATATGGCAGTTTGGACTTCCGACAGAAATTGTCTCGAACAACGAAACGCAATTCGCTTCTCGGTCGGTTGCCGACTTCTACGCACAACTGAAAATTCGATAGTTGTTCACTTTAGTGGAGCACCCTCAATCGAATAGGCAAGCAGAAGCAGCCAACAAAGTCATCCTGAGGGGGTTGCGAAGATGGTTGGAAGAAGTAAAGGGAAGATGGGCTAAAGAGCTTCCCTAAGTACTTTGGTCGTACCACACTACACCCATTCCACTATCAACAAAACGCCTTTCCGCTTAACCTTTGACACTGAGGTAGTAATCCCAGTAGAGATTGGGGAACCATCCCCATAGACCACTCTCTTCCAGCCAGCTCAGAATGAGGATGAACTACGGGCAAACCTAGACCTACTACAAGAAGCTCGTAAGGTAGTAGTACACAGTCAAAGCAAGAGCAGCTAAGCTACACGACAAAAAGTTATCCTCCTGGCAATTTGAAAGGCAAGATCTGGTGTTATGAAAAATTAGTCGAACCACTGATAGTAACAAGTTGACACCAAATTAGGAAGGTCCATATAGAATAGTAGAACACGTAGGAAAAGGAGCATATTAGCTTAAGCACTTAAACGACAAGAAGATTCCTCGAACATGGAACGCATCCAACTTGCGATTTTATTACAACTAAAAGTGGAATGTAAGTGTAAATGTATCTTTAGAAATGATGAGATTAATACAATGCATCTTTTCAGGATATGAAATGGATTGCACCAAAAATCAAAGACTTGAGAGTGGCTGGTCTATAGACCCCTCAAGCAAAATCAAAGACCTGAGAGTGGTCGGTTCATAGATTCCCCTATGCAAAAAATCAAAGACTAGAGAGCAGCCGGTCCATAGACCCCTCTAGGCAAAAAATCAAAGACCTAAGAGAGGTTGATTCATAGATCCCCCAGGCAAAAAGTAAAGACTTGAGAGCGGCTGGTCCATAGACCCTCCAAGCAAAAATCAAAAACCTGAGAGCGACTGGTCTATAGACCCCCCAAGCAAAAATCAAAGACCTGAGAGTGACCGATCCATAAAGTTCCAAGCAAAAAAGCAAAGACTTGAGAGCGGTTGGTCCATAGACCCCCAAGCAAAAATTAAAGACTCGAGAGCGGGTTGGTCCATAGACCTCCCCCAGGCAAAAAATCAAAGAACTAAGAGAGGTCGATCCATAGATTCCTCAGGCAAAAATCAAAGGCCTGAGAGCAGCCAATCCATAGAGCCCCTAGGCAAAAAATCAAAGACCTGAGAGCGACCAATCCATAGATCCCGAAGTAAAAATCAAAGACCTGAGAGAGGTCGATCCATATATCCTAAGGAAAAAAGCAAATACTTGAGAGTGGTTGGTTCATAGACCCCCCGAGACAAAAAATCAAAGGCCTAAGAGAGGCCAGTCCATAGATCCCCTAGGCAAAAATCAAAGACTTGAGAGTGACCGGTTCATAGACCCCCCCAAGCAAAAAATCAAAGACTTGAGGGAGGCTGGTCCATAGACCCCCAAAGCAAAAATCAAAGACTTGAGAGCAGCCAGTCCATAAACCCCCTAGGCAAAAAGTTAAAGACCTGAAAGTGGCTGGTCCATAAACCCCTTAGGCAAAAATCAAAGACCTAAGAGAAGGCAATTCATAGATTCCCAAGCAAAAGTCAAGGGTAATGTTTAGTAACGTTGAAGCAACTAGTTATGTTGTAATCCAACAATTAGTTATATTATAACCCATCTTTAGGGTCAATTTTGCTTTATAAATGTGTTACTTATTTTTTGTACAAATGTATCACTTAAAAGGGCTAACGAGAAATTTAACTAGTGAAGAAGTAAGGTTTTTATTAAACAACAAACATAAGGTTTTTATTAATAAAAGGTCAAAATTACATAGTATAACTACGTAACAGGAGAATTGGGTGGGGGTAACGGCCTTTACCAGTCGACCGTCAACAACCTCCTTAAAAATCCTTGTCTTAGATACATCTAGGTCAGGATACAGAAAGGAAATCTGCTCTATGGCACGGGTTCGCCGGATTCGTATTGGTCAACTATGACCAAATCCTTATTGACAAGGTCTTCCTCCTTTTGAGCCAAAAAATCCGACATCGCATGTTTTTCAGCAACTAACTTATCGTTTTCCTCAAGTAAGTTCGTCTTTTTAAATTCTAGATGTCGACTCTCGACCTCCAAGTTTTCTTTGGTGGTCTCTAAGCTTTCTTTGGTAGCCTCCAACTTAGCCACCTTCTCCCTTAAGGCAATTAACTCGGTCGACAACTTTACTTCATTGGCCTCCAATTAGGCGTGAACCAGAGAATCCTCCTTAGCTTGAAAAGACAACTCATTCAGCTAGGACCATAAGTCATCTGCCAACTTACAGAACTTTTTGTGCGTTCCTTCAGCAATGTCCAAGGCCGACTTCATCTTGGAGTTTTCTTCTCTCATCTTTTTGGCGTGATACCCTAAGTTACCATACCGACGCTCAAGAGTCCGGGCAAGCACCAAGGAGTAACTAGTGTATGCTTCAAGAGCCTTAAAGCTGCCAGGAAGCCCAAAGGACTTAACCTTCTCTACATCAGAGGGCGACTCCAGGTGTTGGTCAATCACGTCAACCAAGGGGAAGTGTCGGCTCCAAACGGAGGTATTATTTGGATTCCCGTGAAGCACAACTTTCCAATTTGAAGACTGACTTGAGGTGGCTTTAGCAAAACCGTCTTCTAGAGAACCCTTTTTCTCCTTCAAGGGAGAAGTTATCTCAATTACCTCCCAGGCCATTTTCTAGGAAGACTCGGCAGGAGGAGGAAAGGCAGTTGCCTCAGAGACGATCTCGGCCACAGTATCATTAACCACCTCTAAAGAAGGAACAGGTGGAGCAACGACATTAGTGGGACCGGTCGGGATATCTACAACAAAGGCGGCACGAACAAAAGAAGGTAGGACGATCTTCCTCTTATTCCTTAGAGCCTTAAGTTTAGAAGGTGTTAGACCTGTAATAAACCAAGCAATGATTAGTAGATAAGAATTTAACTTCAAAGGAAAAAACGATAAAACAAAGAAGTATCACCCTTTTTCAACAGATCCATGCAAGACAAAGGTGGTAATTCACAAAGCTCGGTTAAACTCGTCCTCCCAGCCGGACAAGCTAGCCTTATCCACCTTGACAACTACAACAAGACTCTTAGTCCATGAGTGAGGAAAATGGGGATCCTTGGCTGAGTCGGCCAAAAGATTAAAACCCACTCGACTAGCGTATACCCAGAAGAAGCAATCTTTGAAAAACTTATAGTTCTCCTAGAAGGGTCGAAGTAGAGAACGTCCCGGTCGGCTGCTTAGAGAAGTCCAGCTCACCTTCTCTGACCGGTGGACGCCAAAAGACCAGAGGAAAACCCCCAAGGAAAGAACCCGTCCCATGTCTTCACTCAATAACTCAAAGGCATGAACAAAACCCCAACTATTATGATGGAGCTGGGTGGGAGCTATATTCAGCATGTTCAGCATTGACCGCTTGAAGTGGGAAAAGGGGAGGTGCAACCCTAGCTTGAGGGGGAGGGTATCATAAAGATAAAAGAAAGTATCCTCCATGGCTTAGGACCACCACATACCGACTCGTTCAATTCATAAGGTCGGACGTCCAGGGACCAAGGTCCTCGACTACATATGACATTGGCCATCCCTTCTACAAAGTCGGGAGAGTTATAAATAAAGAATATCTTAAGGACATTCTCGTCCACCCAATCAAAGGAGAGTCTTCGTTGGAAGACGTTCCTCCTGACCCTTCCCCTACAGTGGCAGATCTATCTTCTTCTTGGTACCAAACGGAGATGGATCGACACTCATCCCTAGGGGACTTAGCCCCTGTGGGAGGAAGGTTTTGTGACCCTGAAGGGCTAGATATGGCTTTATGGGAGACGCTAGGAGTGGATGATGGCCATCTAACGATGGTTTTCCCTACAAGAAAAACCACATAAGGGTTAGGGAAGAAACTCGCAACATCATAGCCCCAAGAAAAGAAAACCCCCCTAAACAAAGTCATCGAAGAATGCCCAAAGAAGGAAAACAAAAGAAGGAACGAAGACATTAGAGTTAAAAGGTTACCTTTGCTGGCCATAATCGTTGGAGTTGCAGGAAGTTAAAGAGAGTGAAAGTCAAAAGACAAGGAACGAGGAAGAGGAAAACAAATGCTAATAGAAAAAAAGACAAAAACTCAACCTGGGTACTTAATGAAAGAATGTTCAGGGCACGAATCTAACGCTCTATAGCGAAGTGTCACTCGCATTCGACGACGAAGATTGAAAGCACCAACCACCCTCATTATGGTGCTAATGCACCTCTCTAGGACCAATGACAAGATGTCACGCAGTAATATCCCAGGCACTACTAGCTAGGTGTCATAAACAGGGGGAATTTGAAAAGCCCCAAGCATGATAAGGCCTTGTCAGTCGATCCCTTTGCCTAAAACTATGAGAAGGGATAAAGCCATCGCCTCAAGCTAGATAAAAGTGCTTTCCATGACGATCAACGCTTGAAGGGCTGTGTACCGGTCGACCTCCCACACCTAGAACCCAACAGGTAGAAGAGTCGGTCGATTGATCTAGGTGACTGACAAAGCTATACTGTGGCAATTAATATTTGCTTTTGGAGAACGTAACATGACAGGAGCATGGGAAGAAGTGCATTACTGAAGGCTTGAATACAAGGCTTCACCCACCTTATGGATAGACACTTGAAAGCTAGAGATAGGGGGTGGGAAAGGCAGGACTGATGAGTCCCATCAAGGAAAACCCACACAGAAGGAGCAGGCTACTGGTAGAGGGGGAAATAGAGAGTAAGGAAGAGAGTCATAGAGAATATGAACCTGTTCACGACGTGAACAAGTAAAAAAAACTTATAGTCCATCATTGATTCTCATATAGTCACTAAGCATAGAATCTATTGCATAGTTCCTTAGCAATGTGCAACGAAAATCATTGGTTGATGACATTTCTCACATCTCACGTAAGAATCACTATCATAACATATAGGAAAATGATATAAATAAATCATAAATACACCATATATAGTCTATATAATTACTACACTCTTAATTTCTTCCTTGCAAAGACCGACGACTTCAACATGAAAATTTCTCTAAGTACTTCATTAAACTTCACTGATGTGGACCAAAAGAGATCTTGGTCAAATATTCTCCCATTTAAATTGATGAGTTTTTTTTTAAGAAAAGATATTTTAAAGCAAGTTAATATTATGAGAAAATAAATATATTAAAAATTATAATAACAATAATTTATGATTATATGACCATGTAAAACTGTTTTAAATTGTGAGTATGATCATTAAACTTTAATATTATTTACCAAATAATTACTATCTCTTTTTTTAAAAAAATATTAATATTAAACTAATAAATAATAAGTAAAAATATTTTTTGAGGAGCTAAAGAGTGTCTTACCCTAAAAATGGAGCTGACTATGACATCAATGACTACGTTAAATATTTATTTTTAAGGTTACACTTACACTAGTTGGGGAGGTTTCAGATAGAAATCGGTACCTTGTTTGCACACTACGTACTGTGCAGGTTGTTGGATCATCGCTGTTTGTTGCAAGCTTATTGGGGAGTCTCGTCGCAACCCTGTTGTTCTGCATTTGGGAGAGAAATTATTAGATAGTTTTAAATTATATAATATTATTAATCTTTATATTATATGTAATTAGGTGTTACTAATTTTTAAAATTTAAATATAAATATACATTATATGAAAATTAGTATAGTCATAAATATATAATAGTTCTACTTAATAATTTCTACATTTGAGAGGGGTCGAATTTTCTGAACAATACTCAAAACTGATTAGAACCCATTTTTTTTAGTATATTGGTGGAACTTAGAAGAAGAGAGATAGAGAAAAAATAGTAGGTATAATAAATAATATAGTAAAAATTAAAATAGAAATGAATTATAATAAAAGTTAAATTTATGAATATAATAAGTAGTTTATGCATGACTTATTTTTACTCTAGAACAATAGACCGTAGGAGTTTCTGATTCAACTCGCAAAACTGATAACCATATAGGTCGACTCGGTTACAGTATTTTAATAAGCTAATAATTATCTTTAGGATATTAGTTAGAGAAATGAAAAAAAGTATTATATTAGAAATATAAAAATTATTTCACATATATTTATGTAAATAATTTTTTTAATAGGGTACATTTAATGTTTCTTAACTAGTAACAAAGTAAGACTTTTAATAATTTTAAATCTTTTTATTTATTCTTCTATTATTAGATTAAAAATATTATTTTTTAATATTTTAAAGATATTAAATGTATTTTTACTTTTTATTTAATTTATTTAAAATTATTGAAGATCTATTTGGTAGGAAATAACGTGAAAATAGAGTGAATAGAAATATAAAGAAAAGAGAAATAAGATGATATATAGAGTGAATCTACGAGTGTTTGATTTAAGAGAAATAAAAAAGATAGACTAAAAAATAAAATAAAAAATGTAAGATAATCAACTATTTTATATGGGAATCAATTGAAAGTTGAAAATTGATTATGTTGGATGGAAGCCGATTATTTTTATATTTTTCCACTAAAACATTGGATTATAAGAAAAATAATTAATTATCTTTGGTAAAAAAAACTGTGATTTTGTCATTTTTATCCGATTTTGCGAAGAAACAAAAAATAGACTCACCATTTCTTTCATTCTCCCACTATTTTTCCTCTATTAAACATACTCCATTTTTTATTTCTACATATTTCTTCTTTTTTTCATTATTTTTTTCATCATTCCACTGTGACCAAACAGAGTTTGAGAAATATACCTTCCTATTTTTTAGTTTAATGTTTTAATTTATTATTAAAAGTTGCTTAAAGTATAGTAAACTCACTCTAATAGTAAAAAGTATACTCTTTATTGATAGATAAAATGTGTTATATTTTAATTTTATTTTAATCTTCTTGATAATAGTGAACAAAGATGAATGAAACTCCTAGAAAATTTCTCCATTCTCTTCTATTTTCAATACCAATCAACACAAATTTTGAATGTCCATTTCTCTTCTTTAAGTCCCAAAATTACTAATTTAAAACCTAGTCCCAAATGAAATTATGAATAACAAAGAGTGAAAGAAAAGACATTCCTATTAAGCTTATTTACACTAATGAGGATAAAATGTAACATGCATTTTATCTCTCAAGAGAGGACAATATAATTTTTAAAATTAAACATCTATAAAGGAGAGTATTATTTATTTTGAAAACTCACTATTTAAATATTATTAATTACTCTAATAATATTTAAAAATATACATTAGCGAAATTAAAACCCTATCTTAATTAGTTCAGTGACTATTTTATCTTTCTACTTCCACTTTCAACCGCTCTGTTAGTTAACATTGAAAAATTGTCCACTGGTTGATAAAGGTGTAAATAAATTATTTTAAAATAAGAGTATTAGTGACATATTTCTTTAACATTTTTTATTATTTAAAATTTACTAAAAATTATAAAATAACAAATGAGATTCGTTAAATATAAAGTAAAATTCACATATTTTATAATTTTAATAAATTTTAATCAATAAAAATACGTGAGCTAATATTTTTTTTTTAAATCTTGTTAGAGGACGTACTGATGACATTTTTTAATTTTAAATTGTTCCTTTTAAAATTTAAATATTTGAATTACTTTTTTGATTTCCCTCTTCAACCTATGTTTGTCTTATCTTTACAAAAGTAGAAATAAATTTCACTTTATGTTTGAAAGAATTTAAGTATTTTGCAAAATCTTTTTTCTTTTGTACACAAGGAGGAAAAGATAAAAAAAAAAAAAGAAGAAAGAAAACTAGTAGCTTAGAGTGAGTGAAGACCAACAAAGAAATTCAACTTAATTGGAGTTTTTAGCCTTAAAGTTTTGTCTATTATAATAACAGAAATAAATAAATAAATGAAACAGATTTCAATTCAAAACCGAAAGTTCTGACAAGAATAATGAAAAGAAAGTGTTTTTAATATTTTTCTTTTTGCTGAATGTGCTTTTAATATGTTGTACTATTATTTTTAGTATTTTTTAATTAAAATTAAAATCTTACTTTAATAATCTACATAATAACAAATTCTAAATGTTTATGTATGTGATTAAAGTAAAAAGTTTAATTAAAGAAACAATATTAAAAAGTATACAACACTTATATTTTTTTACATGGTGTTTTTCTAAATTTTTTATGGTGGAACTAATTTCCTTTTGAAAGTGATAGTGTGACCCTAGACAGATCTATTTTAATTGAGAATCAAAGTCCATGAAACTTAGTTTATCAATGTGCCGCATTTTGTCATTAGAGCTAAAGTTAAAGTTTTGTATGGAAATTAAGTATAAGATCAAATATGAGTAAAGTAACCGTGACTAAAGTTGTTAAAAGCTTGGAACATTTTTATAAATGGGATTCTTTTTACAGTTTTCACGGATTAAATTGGATTGATTTTAAAAATATCTAATTTAATTTAATCTGTTTTTATTTTTATCATTCAATTTGTTTTATTTTAAAATTACATTCTATTGATTTTTATAACAAATATGCATGCAAAACATCATAACAAGAAATTTGATTTCAACTATTTTGACATATGCTTCTTTAATAAAATAAGGAATTAAATCCCACCAATTGAACACACAACAACTAATGCTAAAAGAAGTTTGTATGGTTGTACAATTATTTCCTTCACATCAAATATGAGAAACTCTAAACTACAAATTGAATTAATTACAAACAAACAATTCATAAAGGTTCACTTTAATAGAATAAAATTTCTTAACCACAAACGACAAATCACACTCTAATCAAAATTTACTCTAATATTTTTGAGTAGCAATCTTTATAACAAACATAGTAGCTATTAACTCAGTTGAATGGAACGTGGAAAATCAAGATAAACCACAAAACAACCTAAGATTGAAGTATTATTATTTCATAAGTTGTTATCAGAGATTGTTTGACCTAGTAATCCTTTAGTTGTACAATCTGTTTTACATTAATCCAATTAAGAAGACGAGGATGTCAATTTACTTGAATAATAGATGGTACTTTAATTAAAAAAATCATTTTTTAGTTATCAATTATTTTATTTTTAGTCTATTTTTTAGAATTTAGACTTGATAACATAATAAGTGGTTATAAAATAAATTTTAATATCAACAATATAAATTTATTTTTAATTCAACAAAAAAACTAACTAAAAAAATTGAAAAATTTTCCATATTATTTAGACGCTATCTCCGATACTTTAACAATTTGCAATCAAATAGATCGATTTATGAAAACTGTGGTGGTTGCAAATTTGCAAAATATGTATCACAATATCAATTAGAGACTGAGGAAGTCATGTTAAATTAAATACCTTTTTGGTGAAAAAACAATTTATACATACACACCCTTAAATAAATACTTGAATTACAAGGTATATTTTTGAATAATAAATTGTGGAAAATACAAGAGAATAATGAGTAGTATGCATAGTTTAACAAGAGATGGGGTAGATGAATGAGTCACATCAAGAATGACTGAATAACATTGTGGAGAATAAGAAGGTGATGGAGTCCCTTTGTCACAAGGCTCATGTTTTCCTGACCATACACTTCACGTGGGCTGTTTCCTCCAAGGCCCTACCTACGTCAACTGCTTCTCAATTCATCACTCATCCACACTACCCCTCTATTTTCCATAGGGGAAACAAGCACACAATTTTTTAATTTCAAAATTATTATTTTTTCGTTTAAAGTATAATTAAACCATAAAAATTATTATTTATATTTTCTTATCAAATATACTAACAAAAATTGGATCTGGCGGAAGAGATTAATTCTCAACAACGTAATCAACTAAAATTTATATTCTTGTTAAAAAATATATATTTATAATTAATGTTCGACGATTGTCTTAAATCAAAATTGTTATAGAGAACTACAAAAAAATATCCCATACAACTTTCATGCACATTCTGGTGGGCTCACACAGTCACACCAAACTTTAAGAGAAAAAATGTTGAGGTTATTGGCATAGTATCAAAGATTTTGACTAGAGGTATTGCTGGGCCTCTACAGTATTCTTGGTAACATCAATGACCACTATAGATATCAGGATCCAGCTTTTTTAAAGCAAGAGATTCATTTTAAAGAATAAAATTAGAGGTGGAAAAAATTATTTTGTTCAAGTTTTAAAAAATTTGTCTTAAATAGAGTTTAATGAATTTGACCAAACCCATTTCACTCGTTTTATTTTTTTAAAATTATATATTTTTATAAAAAAAATAAGACTCAAATTAATTTGACTCATCAGGATATTAGGCTAATAAAAAACTTGTCTGTCGGATTGAACAACTTGTTTTGTCTCCTCTAAATAAAGTGAATAATTTTGATCATTGATAAAAAAAATTAATAACTAATATTATATATATGTTGCTATATCAATAATTAATTTATTTTTTATCAACGACTCTGATTACTCTTTTTACTTTTGTTGATGACCTTTGTCCATATAATAGATACCACAATATTTTTTTTTTTTGTGAAAATTCGTACTGTTTACCCTTGTTCCGTTTTTTTTTTTTTCTTATTTTAAATAGTAGTTGACAAACCAATTAATGCCCCTCAATAAACTAAAAAGATAAAACCAACTAAGGCAAATGTGCTGGATCTTCTTCATGGTCTGACTATTTTTTTTACCAACCATGGTCCAGTTATTTATATTCATTGATTTAACAATAAATAGAATGCATGGTTCAGATTAATGACCACTCACTTGCAAAATAAGTAATGCTATGTTCAGTTGCAATAAAAATAGAAAAGAAAGGAAAAAGAAAAAGAGAAGAACAGAAAGAAATATTTTTCTTTTCTTTGTTGTCATATAAACCAGGATAGATAGATTTTATTGGTCCCGTGCCAAATTTTGTTTATTTTCAATTTGGAAAGAAAATGAGAGTGTGAATTTGAATTAGAAAACAAAAATATCATTGAGTTAATTTATATTATTAATTTTATTTTATTTTAACTGGTAAAGTAATTTTTAATTGATATTTATTCTTTTAATTTATCTTGTGCCTTTACTGGTTTTTTTATTTATTATTGAGAGCATTTTTTTGTTTTTATTGTATTTCATTTTTGTTTAAAGATATTTATGTTATTATATATATATATATATATATATATATATATATATATATATATATATATATATCTTTCCTTTTGATTTCTACTCAATTAAATAAGAAAACAAAAAGTTCATACTTTTATTTTCTTTTGTTTTTTAAGTATAATGATTATGAATAAATAATATAAAATAATTTTATATTATTATTCAATTACAATTTATTGTTGGTATGATTTTTACAAACAATTTAAGATAATGCAAAAATCAATAAACTTATCATATATAATTATTTGTAATTGAAACACGGTGTAAAATTATTTTGTATGATTAATGTATAATTTATTTTTTATTTTTTTCTCCTATCAAACAACAAAAAAATTTATTTCATTTTCTATTCTTTTCTTTCCTTTCACTTTTTTTTAGTTTCTTTTACTTTCCTTACCTAAAGCAAACATAGTGTAAATAATAGAAATTGCACTTTTTGCTATGTTTTGCTCATCAATGGAGGATGAAATCGTGGCGGTGGCCAATGGTGGCTTCTAGTATCACCTTATTTCCTATGTCATCCGGAATTTCCGTTGTAATAATAGTTGGGATTTCATTCCAAATTTACAAGATGTTGAAGGGGCAAATTATTATACAATTGCTAAAAATACTGCTATAACCAGTCAGTCTTTATGACCATCGATGGTAAAAAAAAATTATGGGATCATTGAAGTCACGTCCAAATTTGCTGGCGAAAGTATTATCATTTTACCTCTTGTTTTTATCTCATAAACTCTAAAAGGAACGATATGAGGATGAGATACAAAGAATATAAAGAGGAAATGGTAAATTATAGAAAATGAGTTCAGTTGTGACATGTGAGGATACGGGTTTAATATATTTTTTTTTAAATAAGATATTTCCATGGAGGTCATGAGACTAATTCTTGAAAAAAAAAAGAATATTAATCAAAAATTGAACTTCTGTTCTATATTTAAAAGATTAAGTGTATCAGTGTAATATTCTTTAACACCCTGTATCTTTTTCATTTCTTTTTCTTTTCCTACTCCTTCTAAGACATATTATTGATCTCCCTTTGAATTTTTTTTAAAAAAAAGGTAAAAATTACACTAATTTTTACAAAAATTAAGCATATATTCAACACTTATTAGGATGTGAAAATAGTGTTAGAAATTTATAATTGCTTTTAATTATGTAGGCATTATATTTTAAATACAATTATATTAACTATTTATTTAAAGTGATTATAATCTTAAGTGATCCAATTAAGTAATCGAATAGACTTTCTAATAAGATTTGATATGAACTTAATGAATGGATACTCAGGTTGGCCCGTTAAGGGATAATGAGAATCCTATATGTAGGCTAACCCATTAGGAAAGGTGATGGTTCCCAAAACACCAAACTAAAAACACATTTTCTATTCTCCCCATCTAAAAGAGAAACGAAAGTCCCTCAAGGAACTAAGGTGGTTTGGTTGAGGAAGACCATAAAACCAACAACTCTCAATCACATTGAAGATACTGAAGATTCTGCTGCAATCTCCTAGAGCAAAATGAATTTATTTACACAATCTCTTATTACTTCGATAATCCAATATGACAATTGGATCATAAGGAATAAAAAGGATAGGAAATATCCAAAAGGAATAAGAACATAAGAACCTAAGGATTAGGAAATTTCCAACAAATGGATCAACCTACCCTGCTATCAACTCACATAAAAGTGGAGCGGGTTGACCCGCAAATGAAAAACGGATTGAAAATTGTAACCCTTTTTGCTTAGCGACGAATTGATGGGTTAGTAAATTGACCCACAAAAAAAATAAAAAATAGGTTAATGAGTAAAAAAAAAGGTTGACAGATTTACTCTCTTTCAACCCACCAAAATTTAAAAAAAATCAATTTGAGTTTGAATTTTTTTCATCATTTAATACTAATTAAACTATATTAAATAGTTTTTTATATTAATAGTTTATTGTTATAAATGGAAAATTAAGTTCTTGTATTATTATACCACAAATGAAAATCAAAATATAAATTTATTATTATTTATAATTTTATTTGTGTAAATAATTATATGAAAAAAATTATATTTTTACATTCAAAAGTTATAAAAATAATAAGATATAAATGAGAATAATTATTGGTGAAGAGTTGCACTTTTAACTTAGAATATGAACCCATGGTGATATATATACACTTCTATTTTTGAATTATAAGTGTATTCATAAACCATAAAATAGGATAAAAAAAAAGTATGGACTCGAAAGACTCTATTTGTCATTCTCATCCTTTGTGTGTCATCTTCTAACAATATATATATATGCTATTTTTTATGCAAAAGAAATATATAACCCACGAGTTAGCAGGTTGTGCAGAGTGAATTGACGGATTTAATTATATAATTCTTTCCACAAAAGTGTATAAGTTGGCACAAAAAAATGTACAAGTTGGCAGGTCAATCCACCAAATCGAACCTACTTGGTCATCCTTAACTCTTTTCTTATTTTAAGTTACACTTTTACGAAAATGGTAATGTAATTCCACATATTATTTTTTATGCAAAAGAAATATATAATCCACGAGTTAGCAAGTTGTATCCACCAAATTGAACCTACTTGGTCATCCATAGTCCTTGTCTTGTTTGAAGTTACAATTCTTTTTCAAAAATGTTAATGTAATTCCATATGTTATTTTGTATGCAAAAGAAATATATAACTCACGACTTAGTAGATTGTGTGGAGTGAGCTGACGGATTCAATTATATAATTCTTTCCACACAAAAAGTGTACAAGTTGGCATGTCGATCTACTAGATAGAACTTACTTTGTCATCCTTAGCCCTCATTTTATTTTAAGTTACACTTCTCTTTCAAAAATGTTAATATAATTTAATATGCTATTTTTTATACAAAAGAAATATATAACCCATGAATTAGCAGGTTGTGTGGAATAGAATGACGACTTCAATTATATAATTTTTTCCACACAATATATACAAATTGATAGATTGATATGGCACATTAAACTTACTTTATCATCTCTAGCTTCTAGCTCCGATCTTGTTTTCATTTGCACTTCTCTTCCGACGATGCTAAAGTAATTCCAACAACTTCCCCTTCAACGGGAGATAAGTTAAATGATAATTGAATATAAGGAGGTAAGTATAATATTTGAAATAAGAGGAGTGATGAATATTATCATGTTAAACTTCAAAAGGTGAATATAGTTTATCTCCAAAAAGTTATCTAGCTTACGCAATGCTACAGGTTTGAACTTATGATATACAACTTAAAAAGGAGAAATGACCTGTATCCAAGTGAGGATTAATCTACCGACGTTTATCCTTAGTGTTATTGGTTTTTTCAGAATATTTCTCACCTATTGAGAAAGGAAACATTGGCGGATTAGTTAGAGTTGCTACTGTGTGATTAGGAGGTTATAGGTTCAAATTTGTGAAATCAGTCTCAACAAATGCAATATAAGGCTGCCTATACATAGTAGAGCCATAACGGATCTGATCCTTCCCTGAACCTTATCATAATAAGAGACCAATTTCTCAAGTATGGTCAAGCGGAAGGATAAAAAATATAAAATATATATATTTTTTGTTCCCTCAATTATAGAAACTTGTCTTATGTGGTTCCTATTATCATAATTAAGAAGTCAAAAGCAGATGATTTTTTGTGAAAGATAAGAATCATACCGACACATTTCCATAAACAAGGGGCTAAAAGGAAAAAAATTAGGTACTAAAAACAAACATTTCTCTATTTAAAAATGTTTAACCCTATATTATATGTATATGTTACAAATGATACTATTAGTTATTATTATTTACAGAAAAAATTATAACAGAATATAATTACTTTGGTGCACAATAAATACTTCTTCAAATATGCTAAGAAAAGCTAATAAACTTATTCAAATATACTTATTCTATAACAAGCTCTCAGCATTACTGAAACATTCTCTGTACAGGCTAATCAACTTATTCAAATACGCTAAGAAAAGCATCCATGCTGCAATACCTCCAATTAGGCGCACAAGTCTGGAAAGTAATTAACTTTCATGAACAAACTGTATACACAACTCTGACTAAAATCCAGAAAAGGGCAAGACAGGGACCTAATACCTAGATCAACGTTATGTATATCCAAGGGTGAAGAAATGCAAGGGATTAAAGAAATTAGGAAGAAGAGTATTAAGCCCTTGGATAGCGTGAACCTCCTTTCTTCCGTAGGAATTCAGGTATCTCAAACAAACCACCATCAGTGGAAGAGGAAGGTCGCCGATTGATGCTGAACGTTGTATCTGCCTGAGTGAGTTGACTGGCCTGTGCTCAGAACAAAACCAGAATTTAGGGTATGCATGACAGGAACAGGGGTAGGGGGAAGAGAAAAGTGATTCGTACCTGCAGGGGCCTCCCTTCACTCTCCTCTTGACGCTTGAATCCAGTTGCAATCAATGTTATGCTCACCTGTATGAAACCAAATTTCATGGTTCACCACAATGATCACATTATATGTTCAAATAACTAAACAACTTTTAGAAATGGTAGTTTGAAGAGCATTCAACCCTAAATACCAGCAGCACAAATAATCACTAAACAAGTTCATCATACATAAAGAAAGATTACTACCATTATAGCTTGTAATAAGAAACGAGCATTTGAGTTGCAGAAATTGACTTACAAAGGACAGGATCTCAAATCCAGCAAAATAATACTGATATGTACATATTGTAGAGTAAAAGTCTTATATACAGTTCAAGCAAATAGTTGTCTTGTGTAAAAGTCCATTCTCTTCCATATTATGAATATTAATGTTTCCAGAACTACCCAAGATTATTAATATTTTCTACCACTGTCATGTAATATATTAACAATTTTGTTAGGAGAATAAAGCACATCTTGCACTTTATTATTCTCTAACCTCTTACAGAAAAAGAGAAGCACAATTCCTTTTTAATGTATTTTAACATGGTAGGTATGGTGATTTAAACTTGACCAACTTATATACAAGCCATATATTACTTTTAGTTCTTTTTTCTCCAAATAGTACTCAGATTTTGTAATGTGAAAGTAGGACATTTTCTTATTTCCTTTGACGACTTAATATTTGTGGTCAATTGTGTTGGGTGATTTTTTTAGAGCTAATGTTCATTCACTTAGCGAAATTAACCCAAAACGATGAAAGGATATTATACTAAGATTTTAGAAATTCAAATGGATTGCTAAGTAGTCTATACATTTAGAAAGACTACTTACGGTAAAACCTTTTTTAAATCAGTTATGAATTACTTATAGTCAGCATATATGGGTTGCATCATACTGACTTCTATATCCAAGAATAATGGCTGTATATCTGCTTCATCTAGTAATACACATTACACAGGAGTGGGGTATGTGGTGCAATTCATTTCTGGTGGAATCACTGCATTATCATTTACAACTTAATATAATTAGTTACAGATTTACATAGTTTAACTTACTTGACCACTGAGTGCTGGATCTATTACTGCTCCAAATATTAAATTAGCAGTAGGGTCCACAAGGTCATATATAACCTCTGCTGCAGCGTTTACCTGTAAATGATTATATTAAAAGCCATAGCATATAAAAGGGGTACCATACATACAGCCTGCAATAGCATGATGAGTTCAACAGATAGCATATCATGAAGGCCAAGTATTCCTCAAACAAGTATTAGCTCAATTAAAAATCCAAGTTCACAAAATACTTAATGGAAAAGCAAAACTATGGAATTACAGTAACAAGACAGGTTGATTGTATTTTTTTAACAATGGAATTTGTAAGCAAGCATCAGATTTTGCTCTCTCAATTAAATATCATATCCATGAGAAGGGACATTGTGTCAGTAAAAATGTAATTACATTTGAGTATCATGAAGCTCCTTATAACTTCCCTTAGTCCTTAGATGATCCAAATTCCAAAGGAGCAAAGGAAAAAAGGAAACCAATAATAATAAGAAGAAAGAGAAGGAAAACAAACATTATGGGCACAACGGAAACAAATATATAAGAGCAACGGGATTGGTAGCCACCTCAAACAACGTCAGATCAGTCCCACCAGTTATGTTCCAAACAATTCCAGTAGCCCTCTCTATACCAATATCCAGTAAAGGTGACTGGATGGCATTTAATGCAGCATCTCTTGCCCTTGATTTTCCTTAACCACAAAAGGAAGCCGCATGATAAATTTCAGTAATATATGTAACTCAAAAATTAGAATACACTCGAAATTCTGGGCCAAAAGAATGACAGAAAGGAGTCTTAATCAAAAGACAATGCATTTACAGTTCAATATTACAAAAAAAGAAAAACAGAAAGTGGTGTAGAAGAGGTAAAAAAATTGTATTCTATTACCATTACAGCATAATGTTAGGCCTATCTTCAGAGTACTTTAGAATATCTTAATGTCTTCAGAATATACTTGTATTATCATGGAATATACTATGAAATCAATTAGTCATATAAATAAGGAAGCAACATTTGGAATTATTTCCTGGTTTATTTCCTTATTTATTTAGGGTTAGTAATACTACATTACTAGTATTTGTAGTAGTGGGCTTGGACTTGTAATACTATACTAGTACTTTACCTTACTAGTAAAAATTGGATCACTGGCTTAGTATTTTGTATCATATGCTTACACCCTTCAAATTGCTTTGTTAGGTATGTCAGCAATGCCTCAAAAACCACTTCATTTGTATAAATCCTTTCCTTTTGGACATGCATGCTGATAAGCCAATATGTACAACCGTCAAACATATATAGTTTTGAGTATCACACATTCACACTACCCTCAACACATTATACAATCTTTTTGTATGAAAAACAGAGGATCAAGAGCTTCTTCAGATTCCAATCATTGCATAATTATGAATCAAATAGAAGATCAAGACTTGGAGGCTGCATTGCAGTTTCTATACATACCAGTTGCAGTTCCTATCCCCATTAGTGAAGAACCTGCATTGGCCATTATAGCTCGAACATCAGCAAAATCTACATTCACCAACCCTGGTATCTGCAATAAATAAGTAAAAGCAAGAGCATTAATGATTTTACAGAAAGATATAATCAAAATTTAACCATGGCAATGAATCGATAACATATAATCATAATATCCTACTACTAGGATAGCCGGTGTATGTTTTATATAAATGTATTGAAAATTGATATTGATAAACAAAACATATGATCTCACATTTTCATGCTAGAAAAAAGAAAAAAGAAAAAAAACACTAATGGTATCACCAGATTATCTGGGTTTACACAAATTTAAGTCAACATGTCAAACAACTTAGTGCTCCATGGCCTTATGCATTGGACAAGAACTATAGACTATCACAAACAAGGAAACACAAATACTTCAAAATAATAATCATACCATGTCATATTCATGTCAAACATGTATCCATGTGAGCACTTTGAATACTCTTGGCTGCATTTTTTTTTCTTTTTTTTTTATACCAACACACGAAAATATCACAATAATTAGATAAATTGTATAATTTTATTATGTCTACAATGACTCATTCTCGTTTTCAAAACATTGATTCTCTCATTGTTTAAGACAAGTGTTTTATGTTAATTTTAGATGTTGTATTATAATTTATAGTTGTGTCATATACTGTATTTTTAAAATTTATCATATTTTCGTGTCCTTGTTGTATCATATCAGTGTCCCATGTCAAATTCAGGCCTTCAGGATTACAAAACAGATAAAGTCAGGGCAACATACTTTAAGGTTGTGAGGTGCCCTTTCTCATCCTTTTGCTTTTACTCCTTTACAATCAATTTTTGATTAGGAGAAAAAAAAAATGAAGGAAAACAGGAATGCATGTGTTAATGATCAAACAGCATTAATGATAATTCATACCGTAATAATATCAGATATACCACGAACGCCCTGTCGAAGAATATCATCAGCCAGATTGAATGCTTCAGTTACAGGGGTAGATTGAGAAACTGCCGTTAGTAGCTTGTCATTTGGAATAACTATAAGAGTGTCAACATTATCTCTTAAGGCTGTAATTCCTTCTTGGGCTTGAATAGCTCTCTTTCTTCCTTCAAATGAGAAAGGGGTAGTGACAATACCAACCGTCAGTATACCCATTGACTTTGCAATACTAGCAATAATTGGAGCTCCACCTGTGCCAGTTCCCCCACCCATTCCAGCCTGCAAAAGTTAATTTCAATTTCCAAGTTTAGCAAAATATACTAAAGAACAATTTAAAAAGAACTACAAGCATGCCTGTTCCAGATTTTGAAAAATTTACATATTTGAAGATTTCAAATATCAAGAACTGCTGGTTTCTTATCTCAAATGGGAACTAATCATCAAAAACCAGAATAGTAAATACTATAATTTTATACTTTTTAATAATTTCACTCTCATTCTTTTAAAAGGAATATCACGAACAACCAAATTTGTACTTGATATCATAGTGTACCAAGCTAAATTAACTTCAACGTTATAATAATAACAAATTTTTATAGTGCCCTTTTCCTTTAGCTATCTTGGTCCTATTATATTATGAGTTATTAGCTTACAAACATATTGTTGGATATAAAAATCATTTATGTCTTCACTTAACATCTTAAGCTTATAAGAGAGCCAGTCCCTCTATGATGAAGTTGTTAGGAGTTCAATCCTAGCTGCCCTGCTTCAAGCTCAAAGAACTCTCGCATGAGAGGACTTGTTAGATATAAAAATCTCTCATGACCCTTCACTTAACAGGTTAAGCATTTAGGAGAGTTGGTCCTTCACACATATTTTGACATTATAATGGAGCATGTAAATCATATCTAATGGTGTAACATTTAGACCAGTACTAAAAAGATAATTCATAATGCAAAATTATAACTCAATTTGCAGAAGCTATAATTGGATAAAAATAGTTGAACCTACTGTAACAAAGACCATATCGGCTCCATAGACTGCCTCTTCTATTGATTCTTTACTTTCTTTCGCAGCATTCATTCCAGTCTCAGGGTTTCCACCAGCACCAAGACCTCGCGTAAGCTCTTGACCAATTTGCAAACGGTTCTCAGGATAGACAGGCGACATTCTCATGGCTTGAACATCGGTATTAACAATCCAAAACTCCACACCATGCATCGAACTCTCTATCATGCGATTGACTGCATTTGACCCACCACCTCCAACGCCAATAACTTTGATCTTTGCTTCATTGTAATCACTTTGAACAGATGTAGCTCCAAGGCTTTCAGATAAATCCCCACCTGAGCTATCCTTTCTTGGGGTGTTCACTGTACTGCTCCCTTCTCCTCTAAGCATTGACACCTCGGGATGTAAATCTAGAAAAGGGCCTTGGCTATGAAATGGACTGACATTGTGAGAATTGGCTGAACACTTAACTTGATGTAAACCCAACATTCGGATGCCACCAGAAAATCCATTCCTGCGGTCACACATTTTCATGAAACAAGCTCTCTCAGGGTAATTCTCACTCAGTTTTCTTCCTCCAGCAGTCAACACCCTTGCAGAATTTCTAGTATTAGAAGGTGTAAAAATTGTTGACACACAAGTGGCCATTTTGATTTTTACGGTATCCAAACTTCAAAGTTGGGATATGTAGGTAAAAGTAAGGAGCAAATGTAGAGACTTAAACGATGCAAACTTTCAAGTCACCCAGAATTCTTTCTTCGAATATCAGTTCCTAAAAAAAAAGAAACAGAAACGTTAGGCCCTGTTTGACTCCCTCCTCACTTTTTAATTTTAAGAACTATTTTCTAAAACAATGTCACACTATTCAGCGATCAATTTCTCATCCAAAATCTATTAAATTTAAAAAATATTTCCAAAACAATTGTTTTAAAAACCAAAAAACTGTTTCCCATCCTCTGTTTTCATCTTGTTCAAGTTTCTCCCTCAATTTCACACTCTATCATGTGCCTTGCACCACCTCCACCAGCTGTTTAGGTAACCTTGTTTAGTTGCATTTTAAAAACCAAAAACATTTAGAAAAATAGAAATCTATCACGCCCTCACATTAACACGCCACTCATAACAATACGAATGAAAGGGGAATTATTGAATTACCACACAGTAAGCTAATTACTAGGAATTAGAATACAAAAATGTGCAAGCTCATTGATGAGAAAAGCAAATGCAGAAAATTGTAACGAAGAAGAAAGAGGTAAACGATACAACAAAGAAGAAAAGAAAGCATAATTGATGATATCGAAAAAGAGAATCACAGTGTGTGTGAGAGAGAGACCTGAGAAAGTTGAAGAAGAGAGAATAGGGAATCTGTGCAAAGCATTTGGGTTGTGAATGCAAATGGAAATGGCGAAATCAATAGCGCGGTTTATAGTGTGAACCACATAGCAGCAGCAACACCCTTCCCTATTGTCCCTTTTCCTTTTGTTTTTTTTCTCTTGATAATTCATTTTTATTTTGAATTATATTTTTAATTGTGTTATTTCAACTACATTATCATCTTTATAATTTCAATTCCAAAAAATAAATGTTAATAAGTATTTTCGGAATATTAGTTAAAAATTAAAATTAATTTCTAATAAAAATATATTATTAATTAATTTCTTAATTAGTATTCTTAATTTTTTTTAAATGTAGTTTAAAGATTTAAACTTTTTATTCATGTTATAAGTTACATGTTCAATGCAGTTAAATTAAATATTAAGGAGGATAACTCAAAATTGCCTGCTCCAAAGTATATAATATTCACGCCCAGTAAATATATCTTTATTATTGAATAATGTAATAAATTTAAAAAATATTACTATTTAATTAATATAAATATCTTTTATTGATGAATCAATTAATTAAATAGAGGACTCAAACTAACAAAATTAAACACATTTAATGAATAGTTGAATATTTTAAACATGGTGGTAGAGAGATGACGCTTTTGTTATAAATTGAACAATATTTATAGAAGAACGTGAGCAACATAATTAAAATTTATGTTTTTCTTATTTAATGTAAGTAAATCTTATCAAAATACTTAACTTTCAAAATATTTTTTTAGTAAACAGATAAGAGAATGTGAGGAAGAGTTTTACTAGCATTACTCTTATACTCACATTTAATTTATTTTAATTAATACTGTTATAAATTTAAATTTTATTTAAAAAATACTCATAAAATTAAATAATTTAATTAAAAATTATATTTAATAATATTATTTATAATTTCAAAAAATAAAATAAAATCGACTGTAACTTAAATTATCAATTCATCAATAAATACATCTACTTGGATGAAAAAACAAGTGATTGTCCCATGTTAATAAACTTTAGAACAAACCAGGGGTATACAAGAAAATTAACAATTAAAATATTTAAAAATAATTTTATGTTTCTTATAATTAGTACAACAAATATATATTTATACGTTTCTTATACATAAAGGTAGTAATACATAAATAAATAAATAAATAAAATATATATATATATATATATATATATATATATATATATATATATAATATAACATTATATTATACAACATACAACTATTAAACGAGAGAGTAGGAGCAAGAGAGATGGGCAGAGGGTTTTAAAAAAGGAGAGTTTAAAAATTTTAAACCCAATCTTATACAAGTTGGGTTTTGTTAGTTTGAGGAGAATACACGGAAAACCCACCTCATTTAAAAAAAATAAAGATTAATTTACTTGTATATTTTTAAATAAATTTTATATAAGTTATTGATTATGTTTTAATTTAAACAAAATATAAAAATTAATAAATAATAAAGATCTTAAAATAAAAATTTAAGAATTAAACTAATTTTTTAGTTAAATGTGAAAACTTTAACGTTATCACTTAAATTATTTAACTATTAAAAAGTTATTATATATTTTTAATCAATATAAAAAAATTAAATGTTAACTCATATATGTATAATATAGTGTATAGTATATAATACATAATATACATAAAACAATAGATGGTGGGACGAATTTGGGGCGAAAGCAGGATGAAGAGTTACACATCAATCCAACTTCACTTTCACTAGTCAGGAAAAATTTAAAATTGAAAAAAAATCTTATATAAATCTCTAAAAAATAAATTTATTTTTAAAAGCTTTTGAAAAACATTTATTTTAGTATTAAAAAACATTTGTTTTGTAGAGGTTTTGAGTAAATAAAAACTATTTTTGCATGCTTATAATTATAAAAATAATTTTTAATTTAAAATAATAATTATAATTTTAAATTTCTTTTATAAAAGCTACTCAATATAGTTCATTAAAATAATTAGCAATATCTTTTTAAAAATTTAAATAAACATACTAAAAATGTTTAAAAGATTATTTTTTCAAAATAAAAGTGATACTTTTTTATAAAAAAAATGAAAAATTATATTTATTCAAAATATTTTTAAAACAGTATAAATTTATATGTGCAGTTGCATAAGATAAATTCTTGTTTTCTTATATCTTATTCAATTTGGTTATTTAAATTTAAAAAATTTTATTTTAGTCTTTTACATATTTCTATTAGACTAAAATGCTCCGTCGGTCAATGTAATACACCAATTTAGTTAATTTAATAATAATGGGTAAATTATAAAAAATGTCACGTTAGACAAAATTAATCCTATCAATACAAAAAAAAAATTGATGGAAAGATAATTTTAGTCAAAAACACTTTAAAATATTAAAATAAATTTTTTCAAGCTTAAAAAACTAAACTAAAACTAAAAATTAAGATGAGAAACCCAAATTTTATTTTAACCATGTAAATATTAGGGATACGAATTATGAAGTACTACGCACACTATGAATGGACATACGTTCTTGGCTATTCTCATGTCAAACTCAATTTTGACCTTTTTTATGAAAATCAATTTTGTTTGATTTAAGTTGAATTATTATGAGAAAAAAATTGTTTTAAATATTTAACATAATTATTTATTTAAAATTCAACTCAAAATTACTAATTAAATTAAAATAGCTTGATATCAATTACACATAGATGGTTTTCACCGGACATATAGAAATAGATTGTTAGAATGGAGCAAAGAGTTGCAAATAAAAGTTAGAATTTAGTTGAATTCATAGAATGGGTTAGAGGAATCCAGACCCTCGCCAGCTAGAGACAGTAAGACAACGTCCGTAGGAAAGAATTGTGTGTTTCGGAGGAGAGTCATTGAGGAGGTCGGAGACGATAGTAGCGTTTCGATAAATAATTTATTTGTGATGTTAACATTAAAACTGAAACTTTTTTATTGAAGAATAAATTATTCAATAAAAAATGTTTATTACAAAGAAAACATTTTTTTAATAGGAAGAGACTATATAACAAATGCATCTTTTAAAATAAAAAATAAAAAAAAAATAAAAATAAAATATATATATATATATTTAAATTACTTCTTTACTTTTTTTTTCTAATTTGATCCTTCTATTATTAAAAAAAATATCAATTTGTTCTCTATTTTTTAAAAAATATTCCAATATTATCATTTTCGTTGATTAAATGTTATTAATGAATTGTCTAAGATAATAATGTGACAAATTATATTTATTATTATTATAATTCAAATTTTATTTAATAAAATATAATTTTAATATAGTGACAATTTTTAATCATCATTATAATAATTTTATTTTTATAAATTATAAATTAAGTTTCACACTGGATACCTTTCCAAATGTCACATTCTCCACTTTTTTTCCCACATCTTCTATATATGAGATCTAGGTCATCTACTATGACATGAACGTAATCACAAAATACACACAAACTAGATTTGGAAAATTTGAGCACAAGATACATCAACATGTATTATAATAAAGTGGGCAACGAAATGTACATTCTAGGTGTCATCCTCATGGATATGGAATCCAATACTATGGATTCTATCAAATCCAACACTAAACTCATTAATTTCATCCTTTACGTCGTTTGTAAATATTATATATTCGGTTCAATGGTGGATGTTTGTTTAGATCTACGAAACCTATATCTACATGAAAGGGAATAGAACATTGAAAGGGAACAATAAACTTGCATTTTCTTTCTTCACTTCTCTTTTGCATATAAATTTGTGCTCTGGAAAAAGAAGGAAGAGAGATGTGGTGTTGCAACAACTTCATGGTGGTGTGGGATTCCCGATTGTGATTGTATTATGTCCGATCTTTTCTTTCTTTTGATTTATGAGAATCATATTTATTTTTGACTTAATTATACTTTTTATCCATTTAGTATAATGTATGAGCAATTTTGGTTCCTATATGATTTTAGTCCACATATTTAAAAAATGATAATTTTAGTCTTCCTAATTTTAATTGTTTAATTTTGGTTCATACACTTTAAAAATATACAATTTTAGGCCCACGGTTAATTTATTGTTCAACTTTTAATACAGATGATAATCCAAAAAAGTCAATCAACTATGTCTCAAAATAGGGGGATAAAAAATGTAATTAAGTTTTTTTTTTCAAAATTGATTTAGAATTATTTTTCTTTGATTTGTTGAAAAAAAAAAAAAAGTCTCAATGTTTTGATTGATTTTATATAATAAATTGAGAATATTTAGTTGTTCTTCCTTGAAGAGTTTTGTTTTTATATGAATATATTTTTGAGTTGAGTTTGTAAAATAAAATATTTGTTTAGAGTAATATTTTAAATTGTGGTGGTATACAAAGTCACCAAAATTAGTTAATAAATAAATTTTAAATTATAATTTTTTTATTATAAGAGTAGCAGTTTAAAATTGTCATTATATTAAAATTATATTTTAATAAATAAAATTTAAATAATAATAATAACAAATACAATTTTTTATATCACTCATGTACCAAGTAGAGAATTCGTTAACTATGTTTAATAAATTTGGATGGAAAAAGTAATATTCGATTGTTTTTGAAAATTGAAAATTGAAAAATTTTAATAATTGAGGAACCAAATTGAACAAAAATAAATAAATAAAAAAAGTAAATAAAGAATTGAGTCACTTTTTTTTAATCTTTAGTTGCTTAAAATAAATTTTAAGAGTTAATAATAAAATTGATAATTTAATATTGAGTATTTATTTAATAAAAATCCATGTGAAACCTTATAACTTGTTTTGTTCAGAATTATATTTGTGTTTCTAATATGATATTTTTTTTCAACGTGAATTAAAATGGAAATTACTTTTGGAGAGAGAAAAAAGTAGATATGAAATAACACAAATTGAAAGTGTGAGAGAGATTACACAACATTAACATTAAGAGTTAATAAAACGTAGAGAAGAGAACCATAATTTTATTACCATAAGAGATATTAAATAATTGGATGGAAGACTAATTATATAAGAAAACTTCTTCATTATATTATTATCAAAACCATCATATGATCAACATTAACAAATAACGATATTCACACCAAAAAATTATGAAAGGAAAGAAACTGGTAAACTCTATATTATTATGTATAAATAGGTGTAACCAAGGGTTAGAGATGTTCATAGTTGGAAAATAGCAAGACAAGGAAAAAGAAAAGTGTAGGAGTTTGAGAGGCCTAGTCTCTCTCCTAAGGTCCCAATCCCTGTCCCTATGATTGTGTCCACTAATATTCTCTTTCTGCACAACCTGCTCTCCTACCCTACCCTCTCTCCACTACTATTGCCACCTTGGCAGTTTGTTAGGCACTTTCTCTCTCCTAGACGTGGTCAAGTGCCCTTTCCTTACCTACACCTTTGTCACCTTAGGCTTGGGCTTCGCCTCCTCACCAATTGACGAGGTGGAATTCAGGCAAGTGTTCTTTAAAGTCACTGTGCCTACACAAGCGTGGGTGGATGTTAGGATCTAATTATAAAATATAAAACTTGAATTACACATTGAAATAATGAGATTACAAGATGAAGTTTATAAAATTTTGAATTTTTTTATTATAATAATTAATTTTTATGGTGTAGTTTTCTCGAAGTTCATATTAATTAATATGATTCATATTAATTAGTATTATAGTCTTCCACCATCGCTGCATATATGTTAGAGCTTGATGTGATGTTAGGTATGAGATTTAAATCTCAAAGACTTTGGATTTACTCTTAATTAGCTTCTTAATTAGTTTTTATAATGTGATTCTTCCAATAATCTTATTAATTTAATTATAATAGTGTAATTGTGCAATTTTAATCAAATTTAATTTTTAAAATTTCAATTGTATAAATTGGTCTCAAATACTATAATTGTACCATGTTTCTAAATCTTTTATTTAATATTTAATAGATTTTGATTATATATTATTAATGAGATGAAAATGACACAAATAATAACATTAAGTGTTATTATTAATAATATGTTTATCTTATTAACAAAAATTATATAGGCAAAAAACCCAGTAAAAAAATATTATTTAAAAAAAAACTCCAATGAAAGAAACCATAATTTTATTTAGGGAGAAAGTATAGTGTGTATAATATTAGTTGAAAGATGAGTCCATATATATATATATATATCATATTATTAAAATTTAATTTATTAGATTTCCCAATATGGTTCACTAATAACCATATAGCTTTTTTCGGAAGTTAATTAAGCATGTCATATAATTTTTTTTATAATTAGCCTATATGAGAACTCTTTTATAATATTTAAAACTTTTATGAAAGTAATTTTTAGAATAAAAATTCTTGAATTATTAATATTGAAACTAGTTTAAGGAAAGTCACAGTCCACTTCCATCACCATTAAGAAAATAATTTAATAATAATAATTAACATATAATATTTTATTAAATTTTATTATTTTAATAATATTTAAAATTAAGATAATTGTATTTTTTATCATTTAAAAATGTTTACATCTACCATTTATGAAAAAAAATAATTTTTATATAAAATGAAATTAATTAAACTTGATAATTTATATTCTGTGTCATTGTCAGTTCTCAAATACTTAAAAAAAATTTCACATACCCCCACTTCAGACATTGCTACAATTGACTTTAAATGATTTCCAACAAAGAAGCCCTTCAACAATAGTAAAAATATAACATGTTATAGACCAACATATATGATATACCTATATGTATAACATATTAGCGGAAGATTATAGACCTCATATCATCTACTATTAGCGAATATTGGAATAATTTTCACTCAAACTCAAGTACGTGTGAATCTCGTCATAAAATCTTAAATTTGAATCATGCTGTTATAAATATATTTTTTTATCTTATAAAAATGACAAAAATAAAATTTTAACTTTTTATAGTATATGTATTTATTAAGAAATTTTTTTGAAAATAAAGGTCAATCCTATTTTTTGAGGTAGAGGTAGCTAATTTTGATATTGAATTAGTTTTTTAAATTAAATTAAAAAAAAAGTGAATTCGATAACACAATATATAATCATATATAGTTTTCCTCAAATTCTTGCGGGATTTATTCATATCATTAGGCATTTTCCTTATCTAAATAAAGCCCACCACACTAGGACCCTAGTAGGTTGTCATTGATGAATAATCATTATATATATATATTGTACAAGAAAACTATAATAATACAGGCAAGTATGAACTAAGATTTTATTTATTTGACATTGGAAATATTATACAAACAACTATATTTACTATGTTTCACTAACTAATCTGAAAAACAGTCACCTAATACCTTTGCAATTGTGTCCCTGTTCCCTTTAGTTGGTGTTGGCATTACTCCTGAGTTCTAAAATCTACGAACTGTCACTTATGTAGGTCGTTTGCTTATAATAAAGGGCAACTTAGGGTCCTTCTCAATGATCTCAATTTCTTTTTCGCTTTCTGAGCGTTGGTTTGAACTCTTCCCTTCACTTCCTCTAAATACTGCACAAGGTGATAAGGAGATCAGAATTTATTAAAATGAACATGTAAGTTTTTCTATAATAAATTCTCATGAGAAATAAAATAATCACGTTAAGCTGCATACTAAGTAATATCTGTAATTTGTTTGCAGTCCATGCACATAGCCAATATAATTTTTTTATTTTAAAAATTTGTGTAGAAAACAAAAGCAACTGTTTTTAGTGTTTTTGTATAAATCTTTAACTAAAAATAGATTTTCTAATAAAAGTAAAAAAAATAAATCTTCAAGTAAAAAATACCGCTGGAAATTAAAAGAACAACCCTACAATCTTGTGTACCTAAATTTAAGAACAAATAAAAGTTTATAATCGAATAAGCATATTAGTAGTACAAGGTTATGGAAATTGAAAGGACAGTTATATCTTACGATCATGTTTACCTAAATCATATCTAAGAACAAATAAAGGTTTGCAATCGAATAAGCATATTAGTACAAGGTTATGGAAATTGAAAGGACAACCTTACAATAAGTTTACCTAAATCTAAGAACAAATAAAGGTTTGTAATTGAATAAGCATATTAGTTACTTGTTGCTTTCTTCTCCTCTCAAGTTCGGCCTAGAGATAGAAGCATGATCCATGTTAGATATGAACTTACTATATTAGTAAAAAAAAACAAAAAAAAGGAACAAATTAGATGGCATACCAGAGCTAGTTTAAGTTGGCCATTCTCTTCTTTCAATTGGTTCAATTCTGCTTCTAATTCAACAGTGTACGCCTACGAAGGAAAAAAAATAGAAAAATGTTATGTCAAGGAAGGTCAATAACAAATAACAATGTTTTGTCCTATGACTATGACTTCTAGTTATTTATTAAAGGGTGACATTGTTAGACACACACAAAAGGAAATTAATTAAAACAAATGAACATATCATTCCTTACTCTAAAAGAAAAATGAATCCCGTGTTTGTGTATGGGGAAGATAAGAAAACCTATGTGAGTTAGATAGTGCAATGAAGAGTATATAATATCGAAACTACAGAAGCTGCAGTGCACATTACATAGTAAATCATTAATCTCTAAGAACCAGATAAACAACAAATATATTATTAATTAATGCAGTTAGTGAAGTGAAGAAGGCACCTGTTTTCTTGCTCTAGATCTGGCTGCTGATTCTCTGTTCTTGATCATCCTCCTCTGCCTCCTCTCCACCACCTTCTCCACAGGACCATCCAACACCCTCTTTCTCCCTCTCAAAGCACCCATGTCCATCCCAAATTGACCAGAGTTTTCACCGGTACCTATTCCCTCCGGCGAAACTGGGCTCACCGCCGCCACATAACCGGCGCCTCCATTCACCCCTCTTCCTCCAAAGCAAACCCCCGCCGGATACCCAGAAGACTCCCCAATTACACCAAGACCACCACTACCACTCTGAGGCACCGCCTGGTAAGGCGGTGCAACTACATTCCCAGCAGCACCGCCACTGATTCCCATCATAGGCCTACCAACAAAAGAAGGTCCTATTGTAGGGTTGTTATTTGGATACATGCCATACTGCTGCTGCAGATTCTGAACTGATGAAGCTTGGACAGACATTGCTGTCATTGCACACTGTTCCCTAACTACCCCAGCTTTAATCAAGAAATCCTCCAAAGTCATCTCTCCAAAGGTAGGTTGGCGAGGGGCAGATTCGGTATTTTGAGCATTGATGTTATTACTAGCACTACCACAATTGTTGTTGTTGTTCTGTAATTGTTGTTGGTGTTGAGATTGTTGTCCTCTGTGTATCTCAGACCAAACCTCGTCCACTGTTTTCCTACACAAGGGTGCAGGAAGTGTTAGAGACCCTTGGCGAGGGAGGCTGGGTTGCTTCCTTATCATTCCTTTTTCTGTAGAGGCTTCACTTAGTGACAAATTGTTCATGTTGTTGTTGTTGTTCAAAACTTGATTCTCTTCTGCACTCCAGATGCTGGTGAGGAACTCGTCCATGTTCATGGACCCGAAGTTCTTGCCACTCTCCCATAGCGTGTGTTGAAACTCGTCGAGGGTGAGGGAATATATGGAGGATTGTCTTCCCAGCGATGACAACTGGTGGTTCTTGTTGCTGAGTTGCTGCTCCAGTTGTAGCGGCGATTCCACTTCGTTCTGGGAATTCATCTCGGACTCCGCCACTACCATCTTCTTCTACCTACCTTTCTCCTTGCTGCAAAGATCTCAAGTCAAACACACCCTCTAAATCGGCACAAAACATTACTAGATAAATGAAAACTTTATGATGCTATCTTTCTTGTCATCCAAGCACTAAATTATTCCCTCCAAGTCAATGGAGCTATCACTATATTTGAGTATATACAAATCTACCCTTTTCTTATATCAATTTCTTTTTTTTTTTTACAATAAACTAAAAGTAGGCTCAAGGTAAGATGTACAAGTTAGATATATGGTTTATAATGGACTAGTAATTAATGATATTAAATTTATTTATTGTTAGATATATAGTTTATGATAGACAAGTAATTAATGATGTTAAATTTATTTATTAAGTATTAAATGCCTATATTTTTTTTTTCTCTTTCCTAATATACTCCGAGAGGGGGAGCTTCGTTATAAAGGGTTATTTATAACGAAGTCGTCACCCACAGAAAGAGCGTGTGTGGTCTTGTCGATCAAAAGGTTAATAATTGTCCTTCTTTCTTTCTTTGAAAGACCTACTTCAACTAGTTCTTTATATTCTTGAATGCTGGCGAAAAACTCTACCAAATTTGAGTATATGAAATTTGGAATTCCTCTTGGAGTGTTGAGATTGGGTGAGAAAGAATGAGAAACAATAGAAGCATCTCCAAAAAGATAAAAAAATTCCATCCATTAATTTTAACACCTTCTAATCTCCCAACAAATAACAAAGATTAATCCACTATAAACCACGTGACACATTTCCTCGCCTTAATTAGCCACCGTCACCAAAAGTAATATGCATTTCAAGTTCCAACACATTTTCTTTTTATTAAGTATAATATAAAAATCTTTATAGAAGAAAGAGAAATACGAAATAAAATACATGACGTAACATTGAGAAACAGAAAATTCTTAAAAAATGCTGTAGTGTAGAATTACTTTTTCTTAAAGTAAACTGTGAAGATAGTTTAATATAGTTTTGATGCGTAAATATATTTATTTTAGTTTTATGGTTAAAAATAAATTCCAGATGTCACTATTTTTCGTTTTGTTTTAGTTTTCCCGAGCCTTTAGCTATTTAAGATGACAAACCCATACCCAAATTGTTGAAATGTAAGAACACGCATTAGAATAATAATATGTGAACAACATATCATTCCAAAAACCTTAATTAACAGTAGTGACATTTGTGGACCATGTAGTTATTGACAAATTGTACCTTAGTTTTATGAGGATTTTATATTTTACAGCTAGCCACTCAATTCTTCCTATGGTATCCCCACATTGATCTACACACTACTATGAATCAAAACTTCACTGCATTCCGATAAGCAAAAACATCAACAATTAGTAACGAATCAAAAACAAAAAATAAAACATGGAAATAAGAGAAATAGTTAAATTTTCTATAAAATAGAGTTGGAGTGCTGTGCCTTTCCCACAGAATCAACTCCTTTTTCTTTTGTCGAGCGCAACAAAATACTTGAAAACATTTTGTATATTAAGTAATATTATCCAAAACTAGATGGAGATAGAGATGTTGATCTTGGTTCTTTTTCCACTGAAGAGAATCCCACTTACAAAGTCCAGAATATTATATATAATCAGTGTACTATCGACTAGCACGGAAAGTTGAAAACCTGCACCTCTACCCTTTGTCTAGTGTCTATAAATGTTGAAGCAACTACCAGTTTTATTGGCATCAGAAGTGCATTAGGTATGGACCTCCATATTGTGCCAAATAAATTAGTAGATTTATACAAGTTTGTCAGTAAATATCACCATCATGATTCATTTTTCCAAGCTTTACATTATTATTACACCAGAATTTCACTCTTTACGTGCCCTACAAAAACTACAACCATAACAATAATAACAAATAATTCATTCCTTAAATAGAATTTAATTTTTAGACACAAATATTGTCAATCAATAAGAAAATATTATTACATATGCATGATAATTTGTAATTAAATATCCTCTCGCTGTATATAATCCTTATTAGGAAATATCTTTTTAGAAAATATGAAACTTTTATATATATATATATATATATATATATATATATATATATATATATATATATATATATATATATATATATATATATATATATATATATATATATATATATATATATATATATATATATATTAGTGAGTAGATCAGGATATAAAAAAATAAGAATTGTTTTCTACTAGACATAGAAAACTCTTAATGGCTCAAATTTTAATATGATATTGAAAAAAAATAATTATTTTACATGGACAGGTTTCAACTTATTAAAAAAAATAATAAAAGACAATAAATTTATTAAAAATAGAATAGAGAATACATTTTAATTAAATTATATTAAATAGAATAAAATGAAACACGTGAAATTATAAAAATCAATGAAAAACAAGATTAAGGTATAATTAACAAACCAGCTACTCCGATCCAATCAAAGCTAAAACAAGAAATAAATTAAGGTAGCTAGTACTAAAACCTAAGGCATATATGCACGAACATTCAAAATAAAGTAAAATTAAAATCCCACGAAATAAAACCAAAACGGTCCCCACCAACGAGCATGCACCTTGTGTCTTTGTTAAATCTATATCTCATTCAAATAAAAATGAAGGAATTAACCAAGGTGCAATGAAAACACAAGTATACATAATTACATTGGATATAATAATTAAGAAAGTATAGAACCTGAAAACTATATGTTCACCTGAAATGCTAGTATCTGATGAAGCGAAACACGTTCCTTGAATCCTCTAGAACTTATTTATAAGGCTTGGTGTGAAAGTCATGGAAATAAGAGTTTCTTTTGAGTGTTCTTCGAAGTGGCAACACTTACACACACACAGTGTGTATGTTCAAACTCACAAAGCGCTATAGACGCCACAAAAGCACGCGTTATTAAAGAATAAAAGAGTTGTTAAATGCCGCAACGTGTTATATATAAGTAGAGAATTGAGATTGTCCCATGTAAAGAGCAAAAAATCAGAGACCAACTTCCCTTGCGCGATCGCACCTTTCGCCACGTTAAGGACAGGTGTCGTTAGTGCAACCTCGTTTTGGTGCAGTCACTGCTTTGAGACCAACACGTATACCCTTTATATTTGTTTGCCATATATGATATATATATCTACTAATTTCACTTTTTTTTCCATTGAAAATGTGAGTGTGCGTTTGTATGCTTGATTGTGAGGGATCTTATACCATGACAAACCACGAAAAGGATATCTGTTTGTGGTGAACAACATACCTTGATACTTGTGCAATCTCAGTATTTATATTATGAATATCTTTTTAATTATTTAATTTCCTGCCACGGCATTTTTCTTTGCCTGTAGATTTTTTTTGCATTGTAGAATGAAACATATATAAGTGATTACTATCTTTTCTTTCTTTCTTCTTTCGAAAAAATTACGAATGCAAACATTTGGATAAGGAGAAACAAAATTAAATGAAACATAAAGAGCCCTTCAAATTATTTTTTAAATGCATGTTGAAATCAGTTATTATTAGTTGAAAAATTGAAAGAACTTAAAAAAGTAATTATCATTACTATATACATATATATACATATTAAATTTTGATAATATTTAAATAATAAAATAAAATAATAATATATATACCTATTAATTTTGATAATATTTTAATAAATATTATATCTAAATTATGTTACGAAATAAGATTAATAATATTTTATATTTATTAAATTAAATATTATTAAAAATATAAAAAATATTATTAAGAACAAAATTTATTAATGTAATAGCGTGTGTATTTTGATGAAGAGTATTTATAACATGGACACCACCTGTGTTAAATAAATTGAATTTAATATGTGAGTACAAGTAGTTGACCAGAAAGGCCGAAACTCAATTATGTAATTGTGGCGTGTTTGGCGGAGGCGGTGAGTGAGTGAAAATTAATTTCAATTTCACGATTAAGAAAAAGGAATAATACATGATATTGATTGGAAAGTTATGTTTTTTATACGTGATTTTAGGAGTCATCGCGATTTTCAGAGTATTCTACCATGCTCTTCATCAAATGGTCAGGATTAATTACTCATCAATTTGAGTTATATATATCAATTTTATATATAACTTGATGCTTCTTCTTTTATATATACCTATTTTACCTTTAACTTTTTCACCAATTAATATAATTTTTATTTATTTGAAAAAAATTTCTCATCCTTTTCGAATATTTTTCTTATATATTTTTTTCATTGAATAATTTTTATCTTATCATTTTTATCGTTTATAGTTTAATAAACATACTCGATCAATAGAAAAAAAATTTACACAATTAACTAATCAAAATTATTGTTAATATATAATTTTTATAAAATTCAACTAACTCATTATATATGATAATTTTTTATTGAATTATAATATAAAATATTTTTACAATAATTATTACTTATTCTTCATTTCATATGATATTTTTGCTTATTTTCCTATTTGTTGAAATTATTTTTAACATAACCTTTTCACCTATTTACATTTTCTATTATTTTCTATCCATTTGAATAGTTTTTACTACCAAAATTTTATGCTATTTTTTAATTGTCATTTGAATATTATTTTAGTCAAATTTTCATCCATTTGTATGTATTTATCCCATTTATTTGCATTATTTTTTTCTCATTTGAATGATTTTTTACAATTTTTCTCATCTATTTCAATGTTTTTTCTTGTCAACTCTTTTTCATATTGTATGATTTTTCCCAACTATTTTATGTGTGTATCATTCACATGAAATATACCATTTGATAATGATTCTTTATATATGCACATGAAATATAGGCTGTTGGATTGTGATTATATGTAGGTATTAATTAATGTTTTTTGTGAAGATTTTTCGTAAATATTATTTCTTTTAATTTGATTGATTAATTTATATAAATTAAAAAACAATAAAATTAATATCTTAATATGATTAGCAAATATCAGAGACTAAATTCCTAAAATGAGTAAAATAACATATGGAAAGACTAATACTTTTAATTATGATAAAAACCTAAATTTAAATAAGCGAGACAAAAAGTTATTTCTCTTATTTTAAGTAAAAATATGATTAAATAATCTCATAGATAATTGGTATAATTTTTTATATACTTAAAAATAATTGATACTTAAAAAAATTACACTAATAATCTACTATAGGATTATTTAACCTATTTCTTACTTGAAATAAATTAAAGATATATTATTTATATAATAACTCATAGTGCACAATTAGTGCACAATTTGTTGTGAAAATTTATATATAAAATATCTCAATTTATTTGGACAAACCAAATTCCATAACTATACAGAATAATTTTTTAATATTTTCAGTTTCCACGTAACATGATTTAAACTTCTTTGTCCCATGGAATTTATGGTTCCTATACCACCATATTTAATTCAACACTTCAACACTTGTATATGTCCATTAAAAAAAAAGTTATGCACACACTCACATACTTTTATGCTATTATCTAATTACAAATTATTTTATATGTTAAATTTATTAATTTTTATAATAATTGTAATACCTCAAAATTGTCCGGGACAAAGTCTTCGACACATTTGTGTAGGACCCACCATGTGAGAGGAGAAACTCTGGTAAAAAATTCCAAAGATAAGAAGAAAGAAAAAAATTGGCAATAGCGTGGCATAAACTGGACGGAAAGACCAGAGCGAGCCGGAAGGAGAGAAAGAAGTACTGGATGAAAGGAAGAAGACACTAGACTCCTCTAGATAGCAGGTTAGTAAGTGAATGTATAAATATTTCCCTTGGGTGAAGCCTTAGGTAGCTCCTTCCCTCTCTACGAAACCAAAGCCAAATCTCCCAACTCCCTTCCTCCCAGGCCTCCGTCTTGCCCAGGCCGAATTCGCCTCGGCCTCCCTAGGCTGGGATGAAACGGTCTCACCGTTTGACTTCCTCCATCGCTAGGGTCGAGTTCATCTCGGCCTCATGTGGGCCAACCATCCTCCTGAAACTTTCTGTCGTCAAGGTCGAATTCATTTTGGCCTAAACACAACCAAGCTAGTACTGACTAACTTCATCCTTTCCTGACTAGCAACTCAGCCAAAACTACGTGGACTTTGATTTCTCTAAAGCCGAGGTATGTAGGCACATGAGACACACTCCTATCAAGTCATAAATCAAGAAAACCAAAAACACTTACTCCTACCCCTGACTCTCCATAATCTCTACAGGACCCAAACCTAAGCATCATCCCCACAACCTTACAACTAGCCTAAGGTAACTATCAAGTGATAAACATGTTGGGGCAGCCTGTGTTCTCAATATGTAACCAACTCCCGAACCCGCAACTTTGATTCTCAGACCAACCTTTCCCCAGGTTTTCTGGTGTTCCTTGGAAAAACGCCGGTGGCGACTCTCAGTGACCAAGTCGGTTTCGACCATCCTATGATTGTAACCATTTCTGCCCATTCCGAACCATTTTGTGCCTCGTTACAAATTAGGTTGGGACAACAATTACTTTAAAAGTCATGTTAACAATTATTTGTGATTGAATATTATATAATCATTAAATTTTTAAAAAAATATATCATATATATGTTGTATTTGTTTTTTATTGATATAAATTAATTATTAATGTAAATATTAAAATTTATAATAATAATGTATATAATATTATATAAATATAGAATAGATAATTTCATTATTATAGAACATTAATATATATTACTACAATTATATTATTAATTTAATACATTTATTATTAGTGTAAAGTTACAATATTTATATCAATAATTTAATTCTGAATAAATAAAAATAATTATAGTGTCTAAAAAATTGTTAGTACATGATAGTTTTTGTGGTGGTATCAATTTTTTTTTCTCAATATCATTATTTTTTTTACATATTATAATTTGATCATTACGCAAAATTTAATTTAAGCTTTGTTTAGGTATTTCCTATCAAGAGTAAAAAACTAACTCTTTGAAATACTTAGATTAAGATTTCTCCTAACAAATATTTTTTATACACAAACTTAAAAATCAAATCTTAATTACATACTTATGAGGTGAAGCTATTTATCAAATTATGTTATATCATGTTAGTTAGGCCTTGCTTATTTAAAAATGAAAAATGAAGAAAGAGTTTCTTGCTTATTTGAATAAGAAGAATGAAGAAAGAGTTTGAAGGAAGACTTTGACCTATGAGTAGTGTAATGGGTGGTAATTTAATTTTAACAATTAAAATTCTCTGGTTATTGTTGTGTGTATTATTTTTTCATTAACACAGGGAACTGATATGGAGCCCACAAATGTTTGACATTCTTCTAATATATGCACTTAAGAATCTCTTGCTAGCAAGATGTCACCAATGTCTCTTTCTGATGATAAAACAAGATGCACATGCATGCCATATCCAAACAAGCGGGGAGTGAGATTACCGCGATGGTTATTCCCAATCTGACCTTCACTAATGGGCTCCAAGCCCAAGCATATTGTGGCCCAAATTATACTAGTAAACATGGGTAATTGTTATTTACACTTTCTTTTTGAACTTTTTGTAATTCATTTTTTAAAATATATTTTCATCCTGTTCCAAAATTTATTCGAGTAATAATATATTACAAAAAAAAAATAGTTTTTAAAAGTGTTTAAATTTTAACATATTCTAATACTTTCATAAATTAATTTTGTGTAGTGCTCCATATTCAGGAAATTCTCTTCTATTTCTTGGGCATCATAGACATGTCTCTGGTTCTGTTGCCTAGCTATTTTTGCGTCAAGTGCTCCACATTTTAATACTTCCAAGTTTTGAAATATGTTGAAATTTTAACCTTTCTAGAAACTAACTTTTAGAATTTATCATTATTTAAATAAATTTTAGAGCTTAATTTTTTAATAAGATAATATTCTTGAAAAAATTATAAAAAAAAAACATTAGAAAAAGTGTATAGTAAAAAAGAAAAGGACAAATAGCAATTGCGTGAACATCTACGATTTTCAGAGTCCAAGTCGAGCAAGTATATGGAATAAGACAACTCCAAAGTCTGCATTGGAAATTGGAACAATCAATCACTCGCAAGAATAACAAAAGATAAATAACTATTGCGACATTTTTTGGGTGTATATTGGAGGCTAGCCAGTTATAGTCAAATAAAATTAATCCTATACACTAATGCTGTAAAATTTGAAAAAAAAAATTACAAATTGTAGTGGTGTGAATCCCTATTGCTGACAAAAAATCACGTCACGAATGCGTGGATTAAAGTTGATGATTGTAATTTTGGCAACTGGATGGCATGCTTTCCTTCAAACAGAAGCAAAGCAATGAGAACAGCATCATAGAATGGATGGATACATGGCACGAGCACATGAATTGAATGCTTTATTAATGCAACAACATCACCACACCTTAATCCCTGTGGTGGTGCACGCAGTGGATATTTTATTTCCCGATTAAATAGAAGACAGATTCCTAATTAATCATGGTTACTGTCAGTGCCCCTTTATACAACGCGTGGAATAGCTCATGATTTAATCACTATTGTTAATTAATTTAAATAAGTGTTATATGTTAAAATACAGCAAGTACTTGTAATAAAACTTGACCATTAGTAGGACCCGTATATGCCAGAATCATGGTTTACAAAACATCAATTGCAGAATATGTGCCTAAGATCCTGTAATGAATTAAGCTTTTGCATCTTAATTATACTACCATGTTATCATTCCAAGAGCGTAGTTAACTTCATTTAAAGAGCTTCTTAAAAATTGAAGTATAAAATATATAATTAATATAATTTTTAAGTGTTATATTTTTTTTTCTCTCTTGACTTGAACCATATTTTTTAACCGTGAAATCTCTTACCATTTAACATATGAGATCAAGTTGAACAAATTCAATGTGAAACATACAAAAAAAAACTACTTAGTCTACTAAAAACACTTAAAAGATTAAAAAGAAAAACTTTTTAAACTTACAAAACAACTGAGATAAAAAATAACAATATGAGATAACAAAAGTGTATTTGAGCATAAATGAGAAAATAGCACGCGTGCATCCATTTCATTTCTATATAAGACACCTCAAATCAGTCATTGTCCAGCACAAAGTTAGCCAAAAAATGAGGAACAGCCTTAGTGTTTTGTTTGGTATTTTGTCCCTGAGTGTTGTCATGACACTGGCCTCAGACCCCGACCCAGTGCAAGACTTCTGCATACCAAACCCAAGATTTGGCGCCATGAAAACACCCCATGCCATGCACTACACCCTCCCATGCAAAAACTCGTCGGAGGCCACCACCGAGGACTTTGTCTTCTCCGGCATGAAGAAAAGCTTGGGGAACTTCTCAACCACAGGCCTAGCTGTGATGTCAGCGAGTCCCTCCAACTTTCCAGGGCTCAACACTCTAGGCCTGTCCTTTGCACGAGCAGACATTGAAGTTGGGGGCATCAACCCACCCCATTTTCACCCTCGAGCCACGGAGCTGCTTCACGTGCTGCAAGGGCGAGTCTACACCGGTTTTGTTGACTCCACCAATAGGGTCTTTGCTAGAGTTCTTCAACAGGGAGAGCTCATGGTGCTCCCCAAAGGCCTTGTGCATTTCATGATGAACGTTGGTGATGAGCCTGCTACTTTGTTTGGGACCTTCAATAGCCAGAACCCCGGTATTCAGAAGATACCTTCTGCTGTTTTTGGCTCCGGGATTGATCAGGACCTTCTAGAGAAGGCTTTTGGATTGAGTTCTAAGCAGATTGGAAACTTGAGGAAGAAATTTGATCCCAAGACAGCAAGGTAGAGTGTTGTTGGTCCTTTAATTTATCTTTCAGGGTTTTATGAGTCATATATCGGGGTTCAACTTTCTTGCTTCTTTCTTTGTTTTTAACCCCTTCTCCCACTTTTTGTGTCTCGTCATAATACTATAAGTCAAGAATATGGAGTGCAGCTTGCTCACATTACCTTGCATTGAAACTCTAAGGCAGCAAATAATCTCTTCCCCTCTCCACATAAAATTATTTACTAATATTCAAATTGTAAAGATGGTTGTCAGTTCAAAATCATACTTATTTCTGATTAATTAACCACTTAAAAGTTTTTACACATGTATACGGTCCGAATAGAAACTAAACTAAAAAAAAACAGAATTAAATAATATTTCCATGCAGTTTAAGTGTTTATATTATTCTAATCGAGGAGTGTTAACATTTTATATTATTGATTAAACTTTATTGAATTTATTAAATAAGAAACAATACTCATAAAATTTATGATTTTTAATATAATGAGTGAAAGAATGTGGTGTTTCTTATTAGTAAGGCAACCCAATGGAAAGGAAAGTGATATAGACATTTTTACTTTAAACATGAGAACTCTATATTAGACCTTTTACCCACTTATGTGACTTTTTTCTTTTATAAAAATTAGTAACAAATATATATAATACTAAAAGATTGTTTTGAAAGTTAATATAAGTTTTGAAAGTGAAAAAATAATACTAAAAATACATGAGAACTCAAGTTTTGTCCAACAAGATAATAAGACTTGGGTGGTGATGCTTTGAGGAATGAAGGTTGCGTTCCATGTTAAGCACATGATGATATGATTGATGACAAGAAATAGATCGAGCTGCGTGGTAACCTAATGTGCGGTAAACTATTTTTTTACACCCCACTACTTCAAAATGTTGTCATACAAATAAGAAAAAGGGAAAGGGTGTGGGAAGGAGAATTCAGAAAGCAAGTGAAAGACATTATAGACAACACTGACAAATCGAGCACATAACATGATTAAGCTTCAAAATCTATAAATTAACGTGAAACCACCATTTTTTTTATTCTTTTGTTGGCAAGTGGAGGACATGGTTTTGATTACAAAATAGAAGTCCAACGTGTGACAACCGGCAACGGTACCAAATTATGAACTGCTTTCATTTCTTTCGGGTGGGTGACATTATGTATGGCCTTACACGTGACAAACAAAAGGGTACAAGGAAATAAAAACATCATTCACAATAATTTTTATAGAGTTTAATTAGGGCCAGAATTGATTCCAGGTGTGAAAAATCAGACCCTTAAAAGCACAACACGGTTTGCCGTTGTGAACATTTCTGTGCTTCCATCGGATAAAGCTTATGATTAATAATATTTACAAATAATCTTATACTTCATTTGTTATGTAAAACTAACTATTTTTAGAATGTGAAGAATTAAAAAATAATTTTAAATTTAAAGACGAAAAACAAAATTAGTCAAAATTTAAAAAGTAAAAAATATATTTATGTCAATTTTTATTTAGATTACCAAGGGTACAGAATGATATCAAACACCACCAAGATAAACAATCCTCCACCAAAACCATCTATTTATGTGGCAGTTATCAACTATCATTTGTTTAATGAAGTGCAAAAAGTAGTTAACATCATCACATTCATCTTGTTGAAAAAGAATTTTTCCAAAGGGAAAACTGCTCAAACTTCCATTGTGTCAGCTTGAGTAACTGAGTGAGGCTAAAGAGAAACAAGTCAGCTTCTGTTTAAACAAATTCCCACACAAATGAACAAAGTTCATACAATTATTAAGAAGTAATTGGATTCTCCCTACCATTAAGTGTACTCAATGTTGTTGTTCAAAGTTGATCATACATCATTCTGAAAACAGTTTGAATTCTTCAAGAGATATTAAATGCCAAAACTCACCTGAGATAGACAGTAGTAACCAATACAGAAGAAGCCTACTTTGCACGTAACAGTGACTTAATGATAGTATCACAAATACCATCAGCATAAGCAAACAAGTGACCAGAACCTTGAAGTTCATGATATTGAATCCATGGAAGGTTTTGCGCTATGTATCGTTGCAGTGTAACCGGAACCATCAGATCCTCGTCTCCTTGCCAAAGATGGACAGAACCTTCATTGTTTGGAAACGGATTGTCAAGATCAAGGGGACTATATTCCCAGTTACCGAATCCAATAATCAAGTCGCGGTGGACGGTTTCATAATCACCTTGTTGTCTTACCTGTGCCTATGGAAGCCACACAAAAAAATTTATAAATCACTATCATGAGTTGAGGTAAGAGACTGATGTTTTAAGGACATGAAGAGCTAAAAGTTTTCCATGCCAATATCAATATGCAAGTGAAACAAGACATGTTATTATATATTATGAGAGGAAATTATTTAGGTGAATACAAAACTACAGAACTTCAAGCATGCTCAATTAAAATGAGGCTGTTCAAATTCAATGTTCAAGTAATCAACCACTTCTCAAATGAACCAAATTCTCACAGAACTATTTCTTTATTAGCGGATGAAATTCAAAAGATTTTCATACTAGAAGGGTGCTTATCAAAGTCAAAAGTTGCTTTAGCTTAGTCAGATAACTGTAAAATCAAGTCAAACAGTGTACAAGTAACAAATTGTCTTGCTTCCACAAGAATATACAGGGTAAAAGTCTTTCCTCGGTAGGTTGGATAAACTACATGGATCAAATGATGTCATTGTGCAGTGCTTCAACAAGGGAATAACATGAATAGAATAACAAGGATCAAATGATGTCATTGACCACGCATGAATAACATGATCCAAACCAAATACTTATGAAATGAAGCAAGGTATTATTAAGAAGAGAAATGCTAACATACACTTTCTAATACACTCTCTACTATTGGTTGAAATTTATTGGAAATCACAATTTTTTGTGGGTTTCACTTTATATTTAATAACTCTCCAAATTTTGTAGTTTTCAATAAATTTTAACTAATAATAAAATGTGCTAGAAAGAGTGAGTTACAGAGTATGTTGCTAGCACTCCTCTATAAGAATTCTAATACTAGCCTACATATGTTTGCATCTACTCCAAAATCATTACCAACATAATGCATCAATTATCATAGTTTAAATACTCCTATCTATATTTCTTTGTAATATTTATCTTTTAATATTCATAACCAAAGACAAACTATTGTAGCTATCAATTCCCAATTCATGAAACTATTTTTATCATTACAACATCAAAAACAAGAACAGAGTATGAGTACAACGAATTCAGAAACATTAGGTGGTGAGAATTATACACAACCAACTTCAAAAAATGCAGACATCCACATGCTAAATTAAACAGTTTGAAAAACACTTTTTTTTTTTTTTGTCAAAATCCACAACCTAAATTTGTCCAGTAGGTGGAAGTTCTGATCTTTGGTAAAACAATCACCAACATATTTCAAAATCAAAACAAATTATATGAAATTGGCCAATACAAATTATCAGCTAAATCACACTGATATGCATTCAGCAAAAATTCACAATTTTGTGATCACCTAAAGGCTGGATACTTACCACATAACTCTTTCTTTTAGGCATCCTACCCACAACAAGTTCTTTGTCTTGATGAGAAAGGATATCTGGACTATGAGCAATTACACTAGATCCTGGGAACCATCTTTGAGTGTTCCACCAGTAAGTTAGCCATGGTGTGTAGTGAGCAACACGAACTGCCCATTGGTCTTGAAATTTTTGACTGGAATAGGCTTCAGTAGTTAAGTTTGCAGGAAGACCAGGCCACCAGTAGTTGATAACAGGGGCTATGAGTGCAGCACCTGCCAGCCTGTCAGCATTGGAATTTTTTTTAGATAGAGAGGTTGATAGCTGTATCTCACACCACTAACATGTATAGGCAAGCAAGCAGATGCAAATACAACAAAAGAGCAAATAATGCAAAAAGAAATATTAGTGACATGTTCTAAAAAAAATTGTGTAAACAAAACTACAAATATCCTGAATAAGTCATACCTATGAGGTATGTACTTAAGACAGTTCCAAACAATTTGTCCACCCATGGAGATACCAACTACATAGAATTTGGACCCCAATCCCAGCTGATCTGCAAGCTCTTCTATATCTAAAGCAATGCTTTTTAGTGTACGATTTGGATCGGGATCGCTTTCCCCATAACCAGGTCTGTCGAAAGATACACTGTAGACCCCCATCTCCTCAACAACATCCTGGAAAAACCCATCTTAAATATAATAATACAAACAACAAAGATACTAGAGAATGCTATGAAAGAGAGAGAAAATGTAATATTAATAATTACAGGCGATAGGGCTTCAGCAAACACGGCGTCATGCCTGCAACTATCAATACCATGGACAAGGATGATTTTATACTTGGCAGCATCTTTTGGAACACCGTGCTCTTTGTATGCCAAATGCCTTCCATCTCTTAATTTGATTCTTTGTGCTGTTATAGGCGGTCCATCAGGAGTACCACATATCTTGGGAGGAGTTGGTTGAATAACCTGATAAGCCCATGCTAGAAACCCAATAAACAACACTGCTAGTGCTGTTCTAAGAATTCCTGGGAGTTTGTAATGCCAAATTAAAAAACAGATAAATACAACATAATATATTCCATAAGTCAAGCACAGGAATAACAAAATACAACTTCATAATTATACAAAATTACCCTATGCTCCAACACAGGTGAGACTAGATATAAATCTCCTCAAGCCAACAGGAGTTGGTGCAGTTGGTAATGATCAAAGCAAATTACTTAAAATGCTTAGGTTGGTAATGTTCAAAGCAAGTAAGTACCATTATAAACTCAGGCTAAGGTTTGTAGCATACCAGGCCTAGGAATGGAACTTCTACCATTAACCCCCTCCCTGAACTTTACCTTACTAATAAATAAATCTCTTACTAAAGAAAAAGAATGAACAAAATAAAAAGTGACCAACTCCCATTGATAACTAATCAGAATTTAATTAAATACATTAGCAGTGTATAGATTTATTAACACAGTCATCCAATCATTGATTACAAATTTACAATAAGATTGTTGACTTTTGTATAATAACTAGTTTCAAAGTCATACCCAGATTGATTTTAATTGGTTGACAGTGTAAAAAAAAATTACACCAATAGTTTATAAAAATTAAAAGTAAAAACTAATAAATAATAAGTAGATATAAGGAAAGGAATCTCATAATATTTGGGGGGATAGCCCCAAGTATCCTCTACAAAAGGCAATCTCACTTGAGTTGGGTAAGACCACTATGAACAACAAAATTCTCCTTTTTAATACAGTTGTATATTCAGAACTCAAACTCGAGACACTAGTTAAGCTCAAGAACCTCACAACAGTTGATTCATGCAATAAGTGGTAAGGACTATCATAATGTGTAAACAACTAATAATGCCCCAGGTGCAATGCAAGCCATTACTATCGAATTGAATCATAACCAAGGGTTCATTTTATGTGTCCAAACAAAACAATCTGCACCTATCTATCTATCTATCTATCTATATATCTAAATCTCTAAAAAAGAGGAGTCTTCATCCTGATTAAAACAAGCCGTGGGATGGGAAAGGTTTCCCAAGTTTCCTTTGGTACTTGTGGATTAATAACCTCGTTTTAAAGATGCAGCATGACCCATAAAGTTTTTCTAACTTAAAAAGCGATAAAAACGAAGAGTGAGTGGAAGAGTGAAGGAAGAGAGACCTGAAGGGAGTTGTGATGAATTGGCTTTCTTCGCCCTCCTGGTGTGAGACCGTGCTGATGCTGCAGAAACTTTTCTGTTCACTCCGGTGGCCATTTTCAGAGAAGAAAGACCCACCGACAGAACAGAAGGGAAAAGCCTCAAGTTCAAATATTTATGCAAAAGAAGAAACAGAGACAGATCTAAGACCTGGGAGAGAGAAAGAGTAAGGTTCTCATGTTTGATAGACTGTAGCGAGTAGACTTTTTAGACAAGGCGACATTAATAATGAAGTTTAAATATCTTTTTATTTATTTATATAATATACTGTTTTTTATTTTTATAAAAAAATTTAAATGACTTTTGTAAGAAACAAATTGTTTTAGTCTTTATTATTTTGTTTTAGTTTATGTAATGTATTTTTATTTTTTTTAATATTTAACTCATTTTGGATTAGTCTATCTAAAAAATTAATATGAGTTAAAAAAATATTCATATATTACGAGAATAAAAATAAACAAAATAAATCCATTATAAGAACTATAAAGATAGTAAGGACAAAAAAAACAAAAAAAAATGATAAGAAGCATTTCAAAATAAAAATTACAATGATCAAAACTAAAAATAAAACATGTTTAAGCCTAATAATGATAATAATTGTAAAATTTTGGATAACGTCTTCGAATTGTAGCTTCTCCAATCCACGGGTGAAAGTATTAAGAATTTGCAGTGAAGATCTAACCCTGACTTTATTAAAACTATCAATTATTAAATTCAGAGCGATTTAATTAAAAGTATTGGTATTTTATTTTAGATGAGGTTTTTGTCTAATATTTTTCAATTCAAATATAAAACTAAAATGCAATTCAGTTTACATTGATTTAAATAAATATACAATCTGATGTAATTTAATCTAATTAAAAGTGATTTAAATTAATTATATAATTTAATTTCTTAATATTTATTCTTTGAATTTCATGATGATCCACTAAGAATGTCATTTAATTATGAATTATAATTGATATGATTTTAAAGGTAATTATAATAAGAGTTAATGTATATGATAATATATAATTGAATAATAATATAAATTATTTTATATCTTCCCTGCATAATTTATTTATTTGTTTATTCTTTTTATTTTACTAATGATATTTAAAACATTGTGTTGACATCTAAATAGAATAATTTTTATTCCTTTTCTTTTTATGCCTTGTGTTACATGAGTCTATACATATATTTTGTTTGTATACCAGAGGTATATAACTCATCTACGAGAATTTTGTAATTTTGCATATCTTAGGTATGGAAAGGTTTTCTGAAGCATATAACGTATATATAATCTTGGGGAGACATATCATGATAACTATATAAACTCTTTAACAAATAGAGCCTGAACAACCACCTTGTGAACTAATGTAACCACCATAGGAGGTGATGTATGTGATGTTGGAACATTGTGTATTTTTATGATATTTGCATTTGTTAAAAAAAAAAAAAGATAAAGATGAAAGGAGAAAATCATTCAATAGTCATAGAAGAAGGACTACATCATTTACGTAGAGGAATAAGGACTATAGGATTGTATAGGAGGTAATTTATGCAGCCTCTTGAGCCTTTTTTAGAGTTAGAAAATTAGTGATGAGATGCTTAAAGAATTAAGGTTTGTAAAGTCTGAAATCTCATATGAATTTGCTTGTCTATATATTCTTTAGATCTTACATTGAACAACTTTCACTAGTATTTTAGTACTTGTTAATCTAAGTGCATGTTCATGTACAAAATGTATATTCATAGTCATGAATGCATGACAACATAACCACGTATTTATCACAAAATAATCATTTCAATATTATTACTTAGACCTTCATGTGGAAAAATAAACAACAACATTACACTTGAGTCTTAAAACATCAAGTTAGAGTAAGAAATTAATCACTAAGGATACTCGACAACTCTACTACACCAAGTGTAGCCTTCCACAAGATTATAATAAGCATCTAAAATATCCTAAATTAGGTGTGGGTAAATTATTAATATCGTATAAATTTGTTTGTATGTTTTTTATCTCATAGGATTAAATCATTGTTTACGCACGTTATTAAATTTTATGAAGTACTTTTTTATGATTCCATTTGGAAGTCTTGGGTGGATTTTAACAAATCCAATTAAGTTAAAATTTGTATTGATGGGTGCTACTATATAATTAATTTTAATTAAAATTTCAAAATTTCTAAAATACTCCTTAAGTTGAATATAATTTTATTAAATTTTAAAAGTCTATTTCGAAATATTCTTGAGTCCTTTTGCCTATAGATTTTATGAGAAGCTCATATTATTACTACTATCATGTGAGAATTTTTTGTGGAATTTTCCAAAGTCATTTTATGTGAAAAGAAAATTTTTCTCTAGGTTTAATTTTGATTTTTTTTATAATATTCATTGCTTACTTAAATAAACTTGAAAATTTGAAAATATTTCAATTCTGACTTAACTAAATTATTTAGGATAAAATTTTTAATTATAAAATTAATTTAAAAATTATGAAATTATACTTTTGCTCTAGTTTTGCCAATTTTCATTAAAACACTTGTAATTAACCTATATTAATTTAAATTTTTATTAAAATTTAAAATCTTACTTAAAAAGAATAATACCATAAAATTAAATTATTTTTATTATAATATTATTTTTATTATAATATTAATTTTATTCGAATGGAATTACCATTTCAACCCATTGTGGTCACTTCGAACATGATGTTGAAATGACTAATGTATATTCGATCCTCGGTAAAGCAAATGTGTTCTGATTCTGAGGAGGACTTGACATTTGCTCTCATTGATCACACCATTCAAGCTAATTACAATTATACACCTACAAAAATACATAACAATAAGTTTATGCTAGAATATTCTTATATTTTTACAAATCAAGCGATAAACATCATATGCAACATGCACATATCACAACATCAACCAACAGATAAAGCATTCTAATAACAAAAAGTCTTAGCTCCCAACACATGTACTCGATATTAACAATAGTATATTCATCCAATTCAACAATTATATATTTGTGTGTGTGCACACGCGCACATCTAACCCTTCCTTAACATACCCAACTAGGTAAAGAGAATGCGATCTTGTGGATCGAAGAGTATTTGGGTCAAGATAGGTTGTATGTGGGTAGTGGCTTGCCACTATTTGAAAAACTTGAAATGACTTAGACCCCTTGTGGAGTTTTCCTATCCACCAATTCTTAAGGCTACACAACCTTGCTTCTCCTCTCTAGCACTAGTTGCAAACTTTGAATCTAAGTAAACTCTATGCGATCTAACAAGTATGTCTACACATTAGTAGCGTCCTTAAACAAACTCAAATAATATACAACAACTGTGATTACACGATCATTTTCAACTTCCTTGAACTTGAATACTAGCCATTTGTATCCACCATCTTATCATAGTTACCTTCAAGGCAAGTTGAAATCATAATCACAAGAAGGAATGGTTCACCAACCAATCCCTTATGAGCAAGATCAAAACCTTACTCCACAACCAACAACACATGTTCTATCCATAATCTATGGATAACAATGTTTCAAGTCTTGTGAACTCCAACTTATATAAGATTTCTCTTTATTCTTATACACCCTCCTACCTAGTACAATCTTTTACAACATATATTAAGTCTTTTAAGAAGGATTATAACCAATGAAGATGAAAGAATTTAGCTTTCTAACAAAATAAGTTTTCTCACTAATGCTTGATTCACCCAACGAATGGGATGCATCACCCAACAAATTCTACCAACAAAGAGAGTAGTCATTCAGATAAGGTACTATCAACCAACAAACATATAGCCTCGCCTAATGGAGTCCTAGATAGCTCCTACTATGTTTTAGTCACTCAACAATGTCATTTGCCTAGTGAGAGATCATCCTCACCCAACTAAAAGAGCCATAAAGAGCATCCTTTAAAACTCTCTTTTAATTTTCCTAGTGAATGAAGTCACAAAGATTTCACATTCTCAACCTCATTCAACTCGCTTAGCGAAAACAATCCTTTGCTCAGCTAGAGGAGCCACAAAGAGCCCCCCAAACTCACTCTAAGGTTTCTTGCTTAGCAAAACACGAGACTCACCTAAAAAATTTATGCATTTAAAAGTTTCTCAATATCTTCTCTCAACGTGTGCTCATCAACTATAATTTTCTCACCAAGTTTTCTTAACTTTGCCTAGTGAGTTAGTCACTCACTCAATAAGTCTTCATCCAGTTCATGTGTTCTTGAGTCCTAACCTAACAAAAACTCGTAATTTTCATAAATCTACCTAGAAATGCAAGGGGCTTAGCAAGGTCCTCCTCTCATTTAGTAAGCTTTCAACAAAAACCCAGTAAATAGGGTCTTGCCCAGCGAGCTAAGGGCTCGCCTAGCTAAACCCTAGAACAATAACTTGTAAAATTGAAAAAAAAAAAAATCATCAAGACTTATTCAAATCATTGAATAATTCCACCAACAACTCTAGAATAACATATAAGCATCATCTAAACATAAATATACCAACAAAAACAACATGCATTCGCAAGATTATCATCATCTCAACATTTTCATCAAAACTTCAAAACTCAAGAAAATAACTACTAAACTCTAATAGATTCCTAACCGTTAAATCCTAAGCATATAAAAACATATAGAACAATAATTTAAACACATGCATATCGAGAAAATACAAAGGAAAGTTTCCCTTACTTGTTGAAGAACTTAGGGATTGAACACTTTAGTAAAGATGATAAAGGCTAGATAAACAAAGCTCAAAACTTGGTGGAGGTTGGAGGGTGCATGGAAATATCAAAAGGATAATGTGAGTTAGGCTAAAGATTGGGGTTTGGGCGAAGGTCTTTACCCATTGGTCATTAGGGGTTTGATTACCCAATAGTCCAAGGGTTTTGTGGTCCATTGGATCTTAAGTATTTTATTATCCACTAAACAATAGGGATTTGACTAACTCTTCGATAAAAGGGTTTGGTTGTCCAAAGGTCGAAAGACTGTTGATTTTCCATAACTTTATTGGAACATAAGTCTATACGTCCAAAGTAACCCAAGTGTTTTGATTATAACAAAAATTATGAAAATGGATAATATATTATGATTAGTCATTGTTCTCTAGATTTCAAAAGAACGGCAGGTTATTGGATTTAAAGGTTGAAACACATCCATTTAAGAGAAATTAACTTTAAAAGAATTTCATTTATTGCATCCATAAAGAGCTTGTCATTCATAAACGCACTCACCATCCAAAAAACGTACTAACACAATCTTAAAATTAGACCGTCTTGAAAGCCGACAAGAAGAGGAACTTGACCCTAACTGCGACTTGCCGGTAGAATCAACATTATAAAAGTTCTTTAACCTAAGAATAAAGGAAAGTGCTCACAACGAAACACAAATTTTATTCAAATTATAAATTTTGTCTTGCTGGATAGTTACAAGAGTTTATTTATAGGCTTAACTAGACAACCCTGAAATCAATGCCCATTAATATTTTAATTGGCATAAAATCTCATGGATTTAATGTCCATTAATACTTTAATTGACATAAAATCTCATCTACTAGATCTCCCCACTAACCTTTTATTTCCATTATTAATGACCTTCCTATTTTTCCACCAACTACCCAACTTTCCCTTTTCTACCAACTATCAAAAAGTGATTTATGCGAAAATACATGTAAATAAATCCTAATTAACTACTCAGCCCAAATTACATGACAATGACTTTGGGCTTTATATGTGTTATTCAAGATGGGCTTCAATATTCATCAACTTGTAATAAAGTGACTCATTGTAGTGCAGCCTCTGATTCACTTTGCCCTAAACTTTCTGTAATTTCCAAACTTAGGTCTGGCAAAGATTGCTTCATTATTTTGGTTTTGGGCCTAATCATGGGACCTCCAACGTCACGTAATTATCTTCAACTTTGTTGGTTAGGTCTCTATCATTCCCTCCCTCTTCAAAAGGATTTGTCCTTGAATCAAAGTCCTCACCTACAACAAATAAAGATAAATCAGCAACATTAAAGGTAGAACTTATATTCCCATATGTGGTGGGTAAATTCAGCTTATAGGCGTTGTCGTTAATCCTTGCTAAAACTTGAAAGGGTCCATCTCCTCTTGGTTTCAACTTGGAATTTCTTTCAATGGGAAACCTTTCTTTTTGCATATGAACCTAAACCCAATCTCCAGGTTCAAAGGTGACTTTAACATGCCCTTTATTTGCTTGCCTTGAATATTGTTCATTCATCTTCTCAATGTTAGCTCAAACTTTGGCATGGAATTCTTTAACAAATTCTGCCTTCTACTTTCCATCCAAGTTAGTATTCTCATTATTTGGAAAAGTTAAGATATCCAAAGGAGTCAGTGGATTAAAATCATACACAACTTCAAAAGGGGAATAAGAAGAAGTAGAATTGATAGCTCTATTATATGCAAACTCAACATGGGGTAAACATTTTTCCCAATTTTTTAAATTCTTTTGAATGATTGCACGTAACAAGGTAGCAAGAGTTCTATTCACAACTTCAGTTTGTTCATCGGTTTGTGGGTGTGCAACGGTGGAAAACAAGAGCTTAATTCCTAACTTATTCCACAAAGTCCTCCAAAAATAACTTAGGAACATAACATCTCTATCACTTACTATTGTTCTTGGCAAGCCATGTAAGCGCACAACTTCTTTAAAGAATAAATCAGCAACATGTGTCGCATCATTGGTTTTAGAACATGTAATGAAATGTGCCACTTTACTAAATCTATCCACAACAACAAATATACAATCTTTTCCACTATGAGATATTGGCAACCCTAATATAAAATCCATTGAAACATCAATCCAAGGTTGACTAGGCACAGGTAAAGGTGTATAGAAACCATGGGGCATGACTTTAGATTTGGCTTGCTTACATGTAATGCATTAATTACAAATAGATCGCACATCATGTTTCATATTAGGCCAATAAAAATGCTCACTCAGAATTTCTAGAATCGTCTTTACTCCAAAATGTCCCATTAATCCCCCACCATGAGTTTCTCTAACTAGCATTTCACACAAGGAGCAAGTAGGCACACACAATTTATTTTTCTTAAACAAGAATCCATCATACCTATAATAGTCTCCAAAAGCATGTTTAATACAAGAATTCCAAACCTGATGAAAATCAGAATCATTGACATACAAGTCATTTATAATCTCAAAACTAAGTAACTTAGTTTGCAAGGAAGTAAGCAACGCATACCTTCTAAACAATGCATCAACCATAGTATTCTCCTTACCTTTCTTGTACTTGATCACATATGGAAACATCTCTATGAACTTCAGCCACTTGGCATGTCTCTTTTGAAGCTTACCTTGAGATTTTAAAAACTTCAAACTTTGATGGTCAGAGTGGATTATGAACTCCTTTGGCCACAAATAATGCTGCCAACTTTGCAATGTCCTCACCAAAGCATATAACTCTTTATCATAGGTAGAATAGTTCAATGCAGTCTCACTTAGCTTCTCACTAAAATATGCAATTAGTTTAGATTCCTGTATCAATACAACTCCTATTCCAACACCAGAATCATCACTTTCTTTCATATGAATTTGATTGTATCCACTCTTCAAATCAATTTTACTAAACACACAATAACCAAACAATTCATCAAGCATATCATTTAACCTAGGAATAGGATATTTATATTTTACAGTGATTTTATTGATGGCCCGACTGTCAAAGCACATGCGCCATGTTCCCTCTTTCTTTAGAACCAAGATAACAGGAACAGAAGATGGACTAAGACTTTCCCTCACAAAGTCCTTTTGCTGCAACTCCTTCACTTGCTTTTGAATTTCCTTTATCTCCTTGGGATTTGTTCTATAGATTGGTCTATTTGGGATTGGACAACCAGGAATGAGGTCAATTTGATGCTCAATACCTCTTAAAGGAGGTAATCCATGAAGCACTTCATCTGGAAAAACATCAGTGACTTCCTGTAACAAAGAATCAACTTCACAAGGAAAAGAAGGATGAAATTTGTTAGTAAAATAAACATCTTTGTATAGGAGTACAAGTAGTTTCTCTTTTGCTAATAACGCACTCTCAATTTTTTTTTTCTTTGCAAATGCACTCATTTTCTTACTTTTGTCTTCACTGCACTCAATTTCATGTTTTTTTTTTCTTCTGCTTATTTTCACTCATATTTTCTTTTCTCTCTTTTTCTTGAATGCTCAATTGCTCTTCTCTCAACTTACACTCTTTTAATTTCCTCATTTTTATTTTCTATTCACATACTTTGTTTGGAGACAATGGAGTAAGAGTAATGTTCAGCTCATTGTAAATAAAAGGCAAACAATTGGTATAGTCCTTGTGGTCGAGCTGCCATGGGCGGCCCAAAAATATATGCCCTGCCTCCATAAGAACCACATCACACAACACTTCATCTTTGTAATTCTCAATACCAAAAGGTACTGAAACTTGCTTGTCAACATTTACTTCTCCAATATTATTAAGCCATTGCAGTTTATAAGACCTAGGGTGTTTGGCAATTTGCAAATTTATTTTCTCCACTAGGATAGTATTAGCTACATTGGTGCAACTCCCTCCATCTTGAATCATGTTGCACACTTTTCCTTGAACAAGGCACCTCGTGTGAGAAATATGCTCACATGGCTCCACATCACCATCTTCCTTAGGTTGTATGCTAAGAGCATGCCTAGTATCAAGTACAACTCCATCTACAGGTTCAGCAGCTTCCACGTCACTAGAATCCTCCAATGGTGGCATTTCATCATCACTTGAGCTCTCACTTTCTACTTCTCCATTATCCATCATAATCATTGCTCTTTTATTTGGACATTGAGAAGCAATATGTTCAACTCCTTGACACCTGAAACACTTGATATAATGTAATCTATAGGATGTATCAATGTCAATGTTACCTTTAGGAGGAGCAATTGAATATTTGGCAATCATATCTTCTTTAGGATTTGTAATAGTTGTATTATTCTTCCAATTTGATATCCATAAAGATCTAGAAGATGACGCAAATTTGGAAGAGTTTCTAGACTTCAATTGTCTCTCCACTTGAATTGCTTTGTACAACAAGTCCTCTATCTCCATATAATGATGCAACTCTACCAAATCAGCAATCTCTTTCTTTAAACCTCCAATGAATCTAGCCATAGTTACATCATGGTTTTCCTCCACATTAGCTCTAGTCATGGCTATTTCCATCTCCTTATAATAATCTTCCACACTCATAGAATCTTATGTCAAACTTTGCAATTTTTCGTGTAAGTCCATATGGTAATGACTTGGTACAAATCTCCTTCTCATGATAGACTTCATATCTTCCAATGTATAAATGAGTCTTTCTCCATTTCTACGCTTGTTAATCACAAACTGATCCTACCAAATACTAGCATAGTTAGTAAATTTAATAACTGTTAATTTTACCTTTTTCTCCTCTAAGTAGTTGTGACAATCAAACACATGTTCAACTTTTCTCTCCCACTCCAAGTACAATTCAGGATCATTCTTCCCTTAGAATACAAGGATTGTCATCTTAATATTACTCGAGTAATTGTCACATCTTGGTTCACCTCTTCTTCTCCTTTCATTTTCATTATATCTTCCATTTGAATACTCCTCTTCTTCTTCCTCATCATTGTGTTGACTTGTAGAGCTCCTATACCTAGGTATAGGTTGTAAATCATCCAACTTAGCATTTACAGCTTTGAATTGTTCTTGAAAAACCTTGATGAATAATTTGAGATCAACATCTCGTTCTCTTTCTTCGCTACTCATGATTAAAATACTACAAAAATCAAGTTAGATAGAAAAAAATCCTCACACAACACTCTCTTACGTGTTTACGCTCAAATTATGTTGTAATCACTCGTGTATCACTCAATTTGGCTTTTTTTTGTCTCACCACTCTCACCTTTTACCACTCAACTTTTTCTTATGAGCTCTTAAGTAAGAACCTTTAAGAATGATGGTACGCAACAAGAAACAATAAGGATTTGGTAATTTGATAACTTTAGAGAACAAGAATTAGCAAGAAGCAAGGAATTCTAGATTGTTTGACACGTAGAATGAAAGTAGTGTAGATATAAGGGGGAAAATATGATAAATTTTCAAACTCTTTTTTTGTTTAGATTTTTTTTTGCAATATGTAAGGCAAAATAACATATTGACTACTAGTCCTTTTTTTTGTAACCTCTTCTCTTTTTTTTGTACGATTTTTTTTTAGAAAGGAAATAAAACACAATGAGGGCAAAAGGAAGGATGACAAACTTAATTACTTAAACAAAGGAAGATGAATAGACACCAACAAAGAGAATAAATCAGGATGACAAAGTAGGAGAAATATCAAAAGAAAGAACATAATTTTTTTATAACAAATTGAAAAAGATAAAGACGCAAAGGATAGAGACACCTGATTTCAAGAGGCAAAGCTCTGGCACCAAATGACACATGATCTTAAAATTGGACCGCCTTAAAAGCAGGCAAGCTGAGGAACTTGACTCTAACTGCGACCTGCCTGTAGAATCAACACTATAAAAGTTCTTTAACCTAAGAACAAAGGAAAGTGCTCACAAAGAAACACAAATTTTATTCAAATTATAAATTTTGTCTTGTTGGATGGTTACAAGAGTTTATTTATAGGCTTAATTAGCCAACCCTTAAATCAATGCCCATTAATATTTTAATTGGCATAAAATCCCATGGATTTAATGTTCATTAATACTTTAATTGACATAAAATCTCATATGTTAGATCTCCCAACTAACCTTTTATTTCCATCATTAATGACCTTCCTATTTTTCTACCAACTACCAAACTTTCCCTTTTCTACTAACTATCAAAAAGTGATTTATGCGAAAATACATGTAAATAAATCCTAATTAACTACTCAGCCCAAATTACACGACAATGACTTTGGGCTTTATATGTGTTATTCAAGATGGGCTCCAATCTTCATCAACTTGTAATAAAATGACTCATTGTTGTCATTTTGGTTAAAGTTCTTTAATTAATTGAGTTTAATGTTTTTAATGTTTCAATTAGCTCTAATTAGTCATTAATATAAATTTTAGTGACTAGTATATGAAAACTAGATGCTCAATATTTATCATATATTTTCAATTAACTTTCTTCTAATATATTTATATTTATTAAATTATTAAATTTTCTATTAATATACAAATAATATTAGTATTAATTTATTAATAATAATAATAATAATAATAATAATAATAATAATAATAATAATAATAATAATAATAATAATAATAATAATAATAATAATAATAATATTAATAATAATAATAATAATATTTGTTTAGTAGTAGTATACTTATGTGTAATTTTGGTTCTCATTAAGATATATATATATATAGAGAAGGGATCTATTTACTTTACTCTTCATTCTTACCTTTCATCTTTTTACAATTCAATGGCTCTAACGAATGACATATCTTATTTATTAGATCACAAAAAAATAAAAGGTGAGGATGGGAGATAATTTTCTCTTAGGGTTTAGGGTTTAGTAATTCTCTTAGAGTTACTCTTAGAGAGTAAATGAATCTCCTTTTATATATATATATATATAAACTTTTATTTATATATTAAATAAACTTATTAACCTAGTGATTAAGTGTTATTATTTGAGTTTAGGGTGAGAAGTTTGAATATTATCTCTAATACTTTGAAATTTTCTTTTTTTATTTTTATATGTCATATCATCATGTCACGTCATTATAATGTGAATGTGAGTGTTATATCACATGTCAATATTATTCATTAACATCATGTTGTGAAGTTAATGTTTTAAGCCTATTTTTTAATTTTAAAATTATTAACTATTTTTAAACTTTATTTTACATTAATAATTTTTTCTCCTTAAATTTTAACTTTAATTGCTTTTAATTTTTCTTTTCATATTAATTTTTGTTCTCAAATTTAATCTATATATTTTTTCAAATTATTTATCAATTATAAAAATATTAAATCAATTTTATATGTTTAATTTCACATTTTTTTCATTTCACAATTTTACAAATTTTGTCACTTAATTCTTCTTTATGCATTTTGTTTTCTATTTTCAATTTTTTCTGAATTTTGTCCATTTGCTAGCTAACAATCAATTATTGTTAGTTAACTATGGGATTAATTGTTGATATAGATGAATGACATAGTGGCTAACATAACATTGAGCATGGTACTTATGTGAAACTATGAGTAAAATATACAAAATTTTGAAAATAAGAAGACAAAAAATATAACCAAGTTCTTAACTCATTCCTTCTTCATACTACCAAAGCCATCGAATCATTTATAAATAAAAACATTATTTATATATATATATATATATCATGACTATATTTTATTAATTATACTTTCATTTATTAAATTATATAAAATTATTTATTATTAGTTAAACTAAGCTGATAATTTAACTAAATAAATAATTTATCATCTTAAAAATTATAATATAATCTTAAATTAGTCCCATTACCCCCATTGGAAGTTTATTAAAATTTTTAATTATAATATCATCTTAAATTGGTGTCATTACACCCATTCAAATTATTTTTCCTCTACTTCCTATATTTTTTACATTCATTATCAAATGTTTGTTTTACTTATTTTTATTTGCATGTAGTTGTTTAAAAATAAAAATATTTAATAAATAAATATATAAAATTTTGTGTAATTTACTAATAAATAATTTAATAAATAAATGTATATAATTAAAATAAAATATCTAATAAATTAATTAATTATCTTAACTTTTTTTCTCCATTTTCTTTTTTTTTCTCTGTTTTTTCTGTTACATCACTTATATTATGTTATTTATTTAATATATTATAATATTTATATTATTTTTTCTAAATTAAAATGATAAAAATTTAATATTAAATTTGAGAGATAAAATATACAACTAACAAATACACTAATAACATAAAATAATTTTTTTATGAATAAATTAAATAATTTAATGAATTAGGTGATGTGTAATAGAAAAGTAAAAGATCCAGGGTTAAAATTTCTCACCTCAACATTTTTATATTTTTTTAAAAGTTTAATTTTAAAATTATACTTTTTACCCTTCTACTTTTAAAATTTTGTACATTTTGTTTTTAATTTCATGTTAATATACTAGTGTCATGTCAGAAGCAGTGTCAACCATCCATATTAATGTGATGTGTACTGTTATGTCAATTAGCAACCATAGAGAGTCAAATAACAAATGAAAAAAATTGTAAAATTTTGAATCTAGAGGATAAATTACACAAAAAAAAAAAAATACTAAGTGACAAAATTTACTAAATAGTGGAAAGAAGCAAAATGTTCAATTAAGTATTTTTATATTTTTAATATAATAAATATAATAAAATTTTTAACATTTTTAATAAAATAAAAAATATAATTACAGAAACAAGATTAAAACTTAAGATATTGGACATGCTTCTCAAAACTTCCATCAATATGACAACCTAATGATTCTAATAATTTATGATATAGAGGTTGATCAAGTTATAAAGTTTCACTTCTCCATTGGCGTGCAATGTTGTTCAGACGGAGGAGAGAGTGTGTTTTATCTTCTAGGAAATGTTTCAAAAATTAAATAATTTTTTATAATATAAAAATAACAAAAATAATTTTATATTATGAAAAATAATAAAATAAATATTTATATTTTTAATTTATACTTAATTTTTAATCAATATAATTTTTTTTCTTTATAGAGTAAAAAGTTAAAATTTTAATTAATATAAAAATATTTTTCACTCATTTAAACAAGTGAAGAAAATTTGTTTTACTTTTTCTTTTCTTTTTTTTCATTTCTATCCATCTAAACTACTAATATTCTCTTCTCCATTTCTTATTTATTTCTATTTCATTCTTTCTTATTTCTTTTTTCTCAATTTCACTCGCAAAAATCATAAGATCTTAAGAGAAATGAGTTACCTTTTTTTAACCACTTTAATTTCATAATTTGTTTCTAAAAATATTGTATTTGGTCAAAAAGCCCAAAAAAAGGGAACGGGAACACCGGAATAGTCAGCAGATAGGGTTCTAGTTGGAGAAACCCCACCTTCAGCCCCCTTTTTCCAATCTTAGTAGGTCTTTTGAGTGTGAAAGACTCACATCATAGCCTCATAGCTTCATTGGCTTAGGACATATATGGTGCTCATAAATTGAAATTTAAAAAGTCAGAGTTGCACTAATTACTTCTTTTTTGTTTTCTTTTAAATTTGAAATCTCAATGTCATCGCAATCACTTTTAACTGTATCCTCCTCAAATCTTTCCCATAATTAAAAACATAGAGAAATAAATAACATGGCCAACAATTATCTTAAACTATTTATCAGAATTGAGACAAAGATAAAATAAAAAAATATTAAAACATAGAAAATGCCGTTTCGGTATAATTCCCAACATGGTTAATACTTTAGCCCACGTAGAAAAGTGAATTAAAAAGTTGTTAAAAATTTATTGCGGGTTTGTTAGTTGAAATATTTTTTTAAGAATATATATAAAGTAATTTATTTTTTAAAATATTTTACATGAAATAAAATATGTTTTTATAATGATAAAATTATTTTTAAATTTATAAAATTATAATGATAATTGTTTTTAGAAATTATTCATGGTTGCTTCTTAAAATAATTAGAAATTTAATTTAATTTTTAAATTTTAATTTCTTTTAAAAACACAATAAAATTTTCTAAAAGTGTTTTTTAAAATAAAAGTGATTTTTCATGAGAAAAGATTAAAATAAATAAACTCCAAAGTTATATATAGTTGAAAAAAAAAAATCTCTAGCTAGGAACTGTTTCAGTCATTGGTTTGGTCTATCCTTTTTAATTGAGAGTTAGATAATCAATCTCTTCGATGAAAGTGAATGGGGAAGAAGTAATAGACACTATACTAATAGGTTCCATTTTTTTAGTTCAGTTAAAAGCAAAGAGAGGGAGAGAGGTTGCTTGAAAGTCTCCGAGAATGAACTTGATCAAATATCAATACTAACACTTAATTATTAAATATCAAAGCACCTTCTGCTAGGATTAATGTATTTTAGTGAAATTGTTTTTAAATAAAATTGATTTTAAAGTGAAATTATTTGTGTTTAAATATTTTTATTTTAAAAATAAGTTAGTAGTAAAATTTAATATAATTTTTTTCTAATGCTATTTAAATTTATTTGAACTGAAAATCAATTCTAAATTAAAAAATCAGAATCATTTTTTTAAAACAAGATAAAAAATGTAAAAATTTACCTAAAACTATATTAACTAATATTTTAACATAATTTTAAATAACTCAATTTAAAATCAATCTCACACTTACGGAGAATTTGGAACAGCATCCAACACATATATTTTTTTTATAAAAGAAAAACGTCAAAAAATATTTAAATATGTAAAAACTAATATACGTTGCTTCCACGTTACCTATTGTGGACGTGAATTCAAACATAGAATTAGTGCATGTTTGCTTTTATGTTTCTGACTCACGTGAAGATTTTCATGTTAAATAGAGCAAAAGACGTAGAAACAATATATTATAGCTTCTAACAGACATGGATCAAGGTGTGTTAAACGCATATTTAGATATGCGTTTAAAGAGTTAATACCACTTTAGCCATTCCAATCACTTTTGAACCCTAAATTTAATGTTTTGTAACCTGAATCTAAGATGGGTGTGATAAGGTAAGAGGTGGTGCTTGGAGGACAAGTGGATATGGTCGTGGTGGTTGTGCTGTGTGGAAAACGTTACACCGACGTGGCTATTTAGAGAAGAGGACGTAACCTTGCCAGCATCTAAGGGAAATAAGGATTTGAATTGGATCCAATATTCGGAAATTGTAAGCATCTATCATGAATAAATTAAATTAGTCTCGTTTTTTTTAAACTAGTTATTATTTAACAGTGATGTAAAAGAAAAATATTTATTTTATATAATTAAAATTTATAATAAATAAATATTTTTGAATATATAAATTATATTATAACTAAGATTTGAAATAAATAAATATTTTTAAATATATTAATTATATTTTAGATTTAATTATATGACTGTGATGCAAAGTTATTTAAACTAGTAAAATGTGTAATCCATATGATAAACATTTATTTTATATAACTAAAATTTATAATATATAAATTATATAATAATTAAAATTCATAATAAATATTTATATCTCATTTCTATTTCTTTTGCTCTATTTCCAGAGTAAATAAAGGGATAATTCAAATCCCTCAACCTCAAGCTTGGAGGTACGATCAAGCTTTTAGTCACTGGTTTGACACGTTTTATGTTTTGCAACTGCTTTATTATTCTACATTAATAATATTTACTTAATTTATATTTGTTTATCAATTTAATTCTTGGTATTGATTTTTATTTTACAAGTTATATATTAAATTTTTTTCTTTTTAGATAAAGTAAGAAAATATAATGAGAAGGTTCGGACCTAGAGTCATCATTGTATAATAGGATTTCTTTAAGTTTATTTGAAATTTAACAAACTTGATATTTTTTTATAAATTTACAATAAGTTATTATTCAATATAAAACTTTCAATTAATTTATTACATTGATTTTTCAAAAAAAAAATATTACAAAAATCTTCTTTGTTACTCTTATACATGGTCATCAGTTGAGGTTTATACGGTAACATTTTAGATTTTTAAGAAATTACTTGTCATATTTTTAAAAAAATAATATGATAATGATATTTTGGTTAATAAAAAGTAAAGATATATATATATATAACTTTTGAATATCAAATTAAGTATTTTCCATATAAATTTTTTTTAATTATTACTAATTTAACTATAATTAAATTAGTAAATAATAAACTAATATATTTATTAATTCAATGACCCATTCACTATAAAAAAAAAAACAATTTGTAATTACGTATAAACCCTACTTGATCTATAAATTATGCTTGCACATTCCTTGTTTTATTATTTTTAAGGATAAATATGCATAGCCTAAACTTAAAAATAGAGGATGTATTTTTTTTTTCAAGATGATGTCTAGGCATAATTTAAAGAAATATGTGTATGTAATTTTTAAATCAAATATGATTTAAATATAATTATTATTATTCTTAATGTGACATTTAGATGTCTCAAAAATAAATTTGACCTAACAAGCTCAGGTTATACTATAGAAAATGTGGCTAAAATAGAATTGAATTAATTTAACTTAATTCGACGAGTAAAATAGACCAAATTAGATATAAAAAAAGTGACTTGAATATAATATTTTTATTTTTGTAGTATTCATATATATATATATATAGAAAAAGATTAAAATAATCTTATAAACTACTAAAATATCAACCTTATGTGTAATTTGAGTCAAATCACTTTTTACCTCTTGGACAATAAATTCAACCACCCATTTTGATGGCTGCGGTCACACTTCACTTAGTTGAAACTTTTATCTCAAGCTAAATCACTATCTTAGAATTAAGATGATCAAGAATAGGATAAGGACACTTTTATTTCTAACAAAATCACTTTCTTGTAAGTAAGATTATCAATAATTGGATTTCTAAGAAATGAATTTGATTATCGTAAAGTTATTAATTCATTTTAAGGGGTAATATAATAAATCTCAGTTGTTAAAATAAAAAATTAACGATTAATATTACATAAAAAATTATAGATAAGTTAAAATATCAATAGTTAATTTTTCATCAATAATTGAAATTACCTACTTTACTTTTGCTAATGATAGAGAATTTGGGGTTAGACATGTTATGTTAGGTGAACATACGAGTAAACTTAGTTTGTTTAGTAATGTATTTTGGTTTGTATTTAAATGGACAAGGATGACCCACTTATTAATTGGACCATGTTTTTTTCTTGGTTGTGTCTAGCTAGAGATGAAAATAGACTAGATTAGTCAATAAAGACATGTAGTCAAGCCTACATTAAATTTAAGTTAGACTAGACTTTTTTAGAAAATAAATTAGACTAAACCTTTTATTAAAGTCAATTTGGTTTAAAAGGCCAAATTTTAGGTCATTCTAAAAACTTTTTAGGCTTAATATATTAAGTAAACACATATAATAATTTATTCTTATCATTATTATATTAAATTTGTTATAATATGTTAAAATCAGACATTTATTTATCTTTTTAGATATTAAACATGTTGACATATATAAAAAGTCAATCTAATATATTTATTGAAGGATAAATTTATGTCCTATTTTGAAGTCTTATTGCAAAATATGTTTTTAAATAAGTTATCATGAAAGGTTAAAATAAAATTTAAAAATTAATACATTTATTATAAAAAAATTAAACTCAATTTTTATAAAGTCTAACATAACTATTTTCATCTATATCTCAATGTTAAATTATTATAAAATAAACACTTAAATAGTCATGTAGGTCAAATAAGACTTTTATGTAAGTTTGACCTTTAAAAAGGACCTACAACAAGTAAACAAGTTAAGTTTAGACCATATATTTATAGCTAAGGTAAGAATTAGGCTTAACAAATTTTTGCTTGATTTGACCTATTTTTACAACTACATTTAGTATACTATGCTCACTAGTTAATAGAATGATATGCAAGTGTGTAATAATAAAAATATATAAAAAATTAAAAAATTATAAAAAAATAAAAATAATTAATAAAATAAAAAACTATTTTTTATATAAAAAATGTTTAACATACTATTAACAAAATATATATATAAGAAAATATGCACGAATTAATGAAATAATAAAATATAAAAGAAAACTTGATAAGTGTACATAACTCAAAACATTAAATAAATAATGTATAAAAAAGCTTAATATATCTAATTATTTACGTCAAGAAATTATAAATATTTAAATATTAAAAAAAAGTCAATATATAATAATTAAATGTCAAAGAGTAATCTAATAAAATTATAAAATATAAATAATATAAATATTAATAAGTCTGTGGATTAAACACACCATATTCACAAGGCCTAAATGCATATATCTATCTCTATATAAATATAAGTTGCATGAGCGATATATATATATATATATATATATATTATACGAATATATGAAGTCTATAACTTTTTATACTTTATTAAATACATTTAATTTAATGTATAATATATATTTTAAAATATAAATAAACATCAATTGTAAAACCATCTTTAAAATTTTATGTGCATAATCATTGAAATAATATAAAAAATATTATATAGTTAGAATATTATTGAAATTTAATATAAAAAATTATTAAAGAGAATAAAACGCAAGATTAGTTTTAAAATAACTTAATCTCTCACATATTATATATATAAACTTACTATTAACCTTCTTAGGAATAATATTTTAGTCTTTACTGTCAATTATTATGAAAAACTTTACAATCAATTAAAACAAAGTTTTTTTTTATAATATATTCACAATTAATATTTTTAAATTTTTATATAAAAAATATTTGTATTTGATTCCACTGAATAGGAAAAAAATTTAATTTTTTAATATCTTTAGTGTCAATTATTATGAAAAACTTTTAATTTTATATAACTTTTCTATTAATATTTAAAAATCAATATAGTTATAGTTGAAAACATAAGTTAAAACTTGTAAGTTCACATATGACAAGGCAGAGGTGGAAGGCAATGCCTATGCATAAGTGATGAGAACATGCATTCCATTGGCGGGAGAAAATGAAAGTTTCACACAAGTCTTTAAAACAAAAATCCGCCTCCAATAGTTTAAACATTTTTACAAAAATAATTATCTTTTGAGATTTTAGTGATAGAATATTTTAGATACGGAGATTCTTCCTGAACCTTCGCGACCAGTAGATTAACACTTGTTCTGTCGCGTCCAGCATATAAAACTATCAACAATGAAAATTGTTTATCTATTATATACATGAACTATTTAATAATAAAACATTATTTTAATGTATTATATGTAATTTTAAATTAATTAAAATTAAAATTATTTTTTATAAATTGTTATTATCTATGTGTACATGCAAAAAAAGAAAATATAAATTATTGAAGAGATAAGAAATAATTATAAATTAAATAATTTGTTGATAATTCCTTAAAATTAATGTGACATATGTATAAGTTACTTAAAATAAATTGTTTATATAAAAACATTTAGATATGGTGGAGTATGGAGTATTAAAAGAAGAATGGGGGACAAAAAAAACAGAAGAATATTCAGCCATGCAGCCAGGAAACAGTAAAATGCATATTGTGCTGTAAGCCTGTAAGAGTGTAAGGTTCCTTTCCCATGCTGTAGCACTGTTACCATGCATGCGGTCGTTGTGCTGTCGAAGCTTCATTGGGTAATAAAAGCTCTATTTGTCTAAATACTATTTAAAATCACCTATTTCATTACAACTTTATAATTGAAGTTATTTTATCAACTCAAAATAGTTTAAACTTTATTAATTATTTTTTATTATTATAATTTTATTAATTATTTTTTATTATAAAATTTGATGGATCATATCATTTTTAGTTCCTAGGTAATGTTAGTTATATTTGTTCAATTTAAATTGTCCAACTGAATAATTATTAGTTATTCAAATGAAATTCATTTATTACATTTTATAAATATTTTTATGTTTAATTCAGTTTAGACCATACTTTCCGTTTAAACAGATCATCTAAACGCTATTTTGATAAATTATTTTGATAAATTTTCATGACAAATGTTGTAGCGAACGAAATTTAGCAACTTCTCCTGAACTTTCTCATTCTCTTCCAACTACACAAGTGAAAGTAACATTATATCTCACCCAAATCATCTAATCCAAACACAATGTAACAGTATGTTTGATAAATCTCTCTTATAATTTATAAGTTTGTTTCATTAAAATAAGTTGATTTTTTTATATATATACAAATTTATTTTAGTAGTTTATAACTTATTTTAAAAATCATTTTGATTAGTTTTCAACTTATAAATTATTAGTTTTTCTCATTTTAATCTCACTAATTTAGTCGAAAATTCTTTGTATTTTTTTTAGAATTTTTTTTATATTCTATTACTCAAATTGACGTGTCTTGACGACACTTATAATTGATTCATGAATCGATGCTACACCTTTACAAACAAATATTCACCATTTTTTATAATAAAATTTAATATTATTGTCTTAATTTTTAAGATAATAAATTATTAAAAATAAATTCAGATATTAAAAGTAAACAATTATAAATTAATTTATTAGCTAATCTCATTAAATATTTTCAATTCAATTAATCATCTTATACATATTCAATTTTTCAGTTCTTAACTTCGAGATTATTTTGTTCAAAAATAATGTTAATTAATTTTTAAACATAAATATATATGTGGGCAAGAGAAAATAAGAACTAAGTTACTACCTTAAAGAAAGAATTCATAACTCATGAAGATTAATAAAAATAGTTATATTAATTAATTTTAGTTAACAATATCATAATTTATTAAAGAAATAAATTAAATACTTTAAGTGGTGATTAAATTTAATGATATTGCTAACAATTTAAGAGAAAATTCTTTTAATCAATAAATATGACTTGTATTATTAATAATTTAATAAATATATTCATTTTCATAAATATGTTATAGGTGAAGGTGTGCTAATAAAATTGATAATAAATTAAGAATATAAAAAATAATTAATTAATATATTTAAAAATTGATCTATATTTTTTATATTTATAACCAAACAAATGTTATTATTTGTTTTTTATATATAACAATCGACCAACGTAATATTATGTACAAGTTTACGTTGAGTGTGTGAGAGCGAGAGATATCTAAACTATTATATACATAAAATATGAAAGTATAAATATCATAAGTATACTATAAAAATAAAAATTTAACAGTTATGCATTAATTTAGAAAATCAACATTTAAAGTGATTATTATAAAATTAATAATTTTATTATATATGATAGTTTATCAATAAATGATTGTGTAAAATTATAATTAATTATTAGTGTATAATTTATTTAACTTTTAAAAATTAATCCATATAATAATACATACATATTATGAATATATATATTAATTATTGATAAAATTAATTTTAAAACAATAAAACAATATATATATTAAAAATGATATTAAGAAATTTCTAGATATGTTTTGTTGAGTAAATGAAGTTTTATGTTAATATAAAGGTATATTTGTGAATAAAAAATGAAGATTCATTCTGTGATAAAACAGCTTTGATTTGACAAGTTGCTAAAGGTAGGATGTACGAGCATGCATTATTACACATACTGCTTTTTCTGACCCAAAACCCAACCAAGAGCCGATTCAATGGACTATGGACCCCCTACGTTGTCTTCTGTTTTACCACAGATCAGGCTTCTCTGCTGTTGAATTTTCAACTGCACCAATCCAATTATTACAAATTATTTTTACATATTAATTAAATTATAACCTCAAGTATAAGTTTTAAACTTTTCCATTATCCCATTTAAATCTATCTGCATGACCCTTCACTTCTTTTTCAAATGCAGGTGCCAGAAAGTTATACAGGAGAAGGAATTTTTTTTTGTTTAAATAAAGTTTTAATTTGCTACATTGTTGTTATATTATGTTTTAAAGGCTTCTTTTTTATTGGATTGATTTTTAAATTTAACGAGTTATAATATTAATTTTATAAAACTAACTTGATAAAAAATGCGGAAAGTTAATATTTTTTAGTTTGAGATTATTGATGTTTTACATTTTTAGAAATCCAAATTCAGGAACTTAAATTAAATTAAAACAGTCTACATTAAGTGATTTGTTCACTCAGTGATCATTTTTAAAAATTAGTATGATGATATTTTAAATTTTGAGAGGCTAATTTAATAATAAAATTCTCTTAAAAATTAACATGATAACGGACACAAATTAAACTTTTAGATTACTACATTAAAAGTTTTATTTTTTTATCTTAATTCCGTAATGTTTTTCTTTATAAATAATAATAATTTTTAAAGGAACAATGATAATTAGCTAAAATCATTTTCATTAATAGCACTACGATTCGAACAGATGAAAAATTATACGTGAAATTTGTACACTCGAATATATTTCTATTATAATCAAATCAAATTTGTATACAATTCGAAATAAGTTGTTGATCTAAGTGTCAAAAGATCATTCAGGAGAGATTTTTCTCTATCGACAAAGATACTCTTCTACAATCATATTATGAAAAAAAAACTTTAGTTTAAAAAAAAAAGTAAGCGAAGAAGCACGACTCCTTTACATATATTTAACACAACATAATTCATTCATTAATTAAAAATTTATTATATTTAAATAAATTGACATATATATTGCGATGAAATATTAATACAATATCAATCAAATAAATTATATGAAATGATGTTTATGAAAATGAAAGTATGCTTATTCTATCATCATTAATTAAAACAATTTATTTAAGGTGAATGAGTTTTCAACTATATTGGCAAAGACTAGTTTTTCATCACAAGTAATGTTAACAACGTATGTTTAAATATATTTATTATTTCTAAGTGATGTTTATGATTCATAAAATAATTCAGATTTAGTTTTTATTTAATTAGTAAGATTTTGATAAGCTTTAACTAATAATAAAAATATATTAAAACATATTAATCTCAGAAAATATATTTAATAATTTAAAATATATAAAAATATTAACTAATCTATTATACTTATTAGATAAAATCTTGTTTAAGAGATGTTTAAATTATATTCTTCTTTTTTGTTTTAAAATATTCCTCATCTTCTTTTAGAGGATGAATGTGTTATATTTGAATCTTTTAATATAAATGAAATTTCTCTCTCTTTTATTGTGTTTATTTGTGGGAGATGGACTGAGAGGGAAAGGAAAGAAAGGGAAGAAATAAAATATAGTTTTTTTTTTTATTTGAGTTGAAATAGAAGGGAAGGAAACCTAGTATTGTTTTTTGTTTTAATGATTTTTAATCTTACATAATATTTTTATATAATATAAACATATAAAAAATTAAAAGTAACTTCTATTGAAAAATATTTTAATTTCTTCATTAAATTAAATCTATTATTATTATTATTATTATTATTATTATTATTATTATTATTATAATTTTTTATACTATCTAATTTTGTATTCTCTTTTCTATTCATCTAAGAGGAAATTTTTTCTCTACTTCTTTATCTCCTATTTTTCACCATCTCATTTTTTTTTTTTTACTTTTTATTTCATTCATCATCAAAACAAAGTGTTAGTGTTACTTGATGCGATTAATAATTAGTTTTTAACATCTAATTCAATTATTTATGCTTAGAAAATAAGATAAGAATTTTAATAAAATTACAAAGTTGATAATAAAGTACTTAAAACTTCATTTTATTTTTTAAACATTAAAATTAAAAATAAAATATTCAAAATTAATTACAAATGACCACTAATAATTCTAAAAATAAAACAAATTATGGAAACACTTTATTTCCAACTTAAGAAATTTATTCATATTACAAATTAAAACGTAAGACATAACTACTTCTTAAAAAAAAGTGTATATTTGAAATTTAAGAAAACATAAAAAGATAATTTAATATATATATATATATATATATATATATATATATATATATATATATATATATATATATATATATATATATATATATATATATATATCGTGAAAGGAGTGTAGTTTCTTTCCTCTGGGCATTAGATTCCCCTTGTAGATTTCGAGTGTAAGGAGTGTCCCAGTTTTTCCTTCTATTCATATACTTACACGTGTAATGTAAATAAAACAAAAGGGAAACAATTTCAACTTAAATACCCTGGAGACGCTTGTCCTTGACTCCAGATCAATGAAAGGCATGTTCATGGTCATTTAACCATGTTAAAATGAGTTTAGCAGTGATTGAAAATTTTCATTTGTATAATTTAATCTGTATAAACAGTTAATTTAATTAGTTCTAAAGCGGATTGGATTTAGTTAACTTATTAGGTTGAATTTTTATTTTATATATTTTGATATTTTATTTAATTAAAAAAATATGTTCATCAACTATATAAATTAATTTTATATTATCATTTAATTATATATACGATAAGTTTGTTATAATAACTTTTAAAAATCAGATTTGATAATAGTTATACAGTATATTACCATTCAACTTTAAATTAAATATTATTTTTTTAACTTAATATTTTATGAATTGTTATATATTTTATGCTATTTCACACTATTTTTATTTAATTTATGATACTAATGAATAAAGAGTATTTGTATTAGTAATATTTTTATATTATATTTAAATTATTTATATTTATTTATTTAGTCTATTTATTTGGTAAATCAATTTAATTTGTTATTATTTTTTTTATTTGATTGGTGAACCAAACTCAACATGTAATTTATTGATTTAAGTTAGGATTTTCAATTAAAACAAATTCAACCCATTTTTTTTTCATTTGAGAACATATTAAATTAGATTAGTTTACCCATTTTATTATTCTTACAATATATTAAAAACGATGTGATCCCGTTCAACAATCCTATGTAAATTATCTATATATTATATTCGATTAGTTATTTAACAATTATTTTTAATTATTAAAAAGTGAAACATTGAATTATTAAATAACACCCACTCTTATAAGTTTAACTTCTCTTTTCTTATAATATAAATAATATATGCACTTATATAGTAAATATTTATTGTATTTTATTTAATCATAAGGATGAAATGTATGTTCAATTTGTTGGAGTTTAGGTAAAAAAAAATAATCTTATATTGTTATTTAATAATAATTTATTGTTGATATAATTTTAAAATAATTATTATAAAAATTAATAAATTTATCACACATAATAATTTGTGATTGGATGACTGTGTAAAATATGGTAAGCTCATAATTTATTATTTCAATTTATTTTATTTTTATAAAATTTATATTAAAAATCATGTAATTGATGACTTCCTAAATTAATTGATACTGTAAAAATAATATTTGATAATTCATATTTATTAAACTTTTACAATAAAATTAATTGTATATGTATTTTGTTGAATATAACGGAATATCCTTTTTATTTTATTTTATGAGTTTTTATATTTTAAAAGAGATATTTAGTTTTTATAATAATTTTCATTAATACTTAAATATTTTAAATTAATAATAATAAAATATTCATTATTAAATAATTATCCTTTACTAACAAATAAAAAAATTAAGTATTAAAATTGCTTTTGTTAACGCAGTTTTTTTTTAAATTAATTATTTTTATACATTTTTTGGATTTATACCAACAATACGATACAATACAGTAATATTTAAAATACAGGTAGTATAATTTTCTGTACCCATGAAATTATTTGTTTGTATTTATTATATATCATACGGTTAATATAAACTTACAATATTTATCTTAACAATTCAACTTATTAAAATAATATTGTATGAATAGAATGCTAATTCGTAATCGTTAATGGATAATATTTTTAATTTTTAAAATTAAAATTTTTAAAGATTAAATTTTAACTTTAAAATTAAATTTGTTAAATATTTTTTTTTACACTTTAGTTTATATTTTTATAATATAAATAATTTCTTAAATGCCTACAAAAAAAATCTTATTTTTTATATTTATATTTTTAGATTTTACTTATATGTATATTTATAAATATCCGTATAATTTACAGAATTCTTGAAGTATGCAAATAACGAAATTCCAATGGTCGGCCTGGTTTTGAGTTCCGTACTTCTGTTAATTCTCCGAAGTTTCTCGTCAGAAGCTTTTGTTTTTCGTCAAATTTTATTTATACTTCTTAATTTTTAATTATATTAAAACCTAAAATTCAATATATAAAACTAAATTGATATTGATAATTTTATACAAACGAAAACTTTAGTCGTTCTTCTTCATTTTCTTATTTTTCTACCTTCATAATACAATTACAAATTTTAATTTCCAAACACCGAATCTCCAGACCTTATCCTGAACCATCCTTAATAACTGTCTTACTATTTTTTTTTTTAACATGCGTATCCCAGGTTAACAGTTAAGGATTAATTATTCGGATGAAAACTTGAAATTTTGATAATTTTTTTTATATACATAAACTTAAAAATCAAACTCCTTGTTACATAAACTATATCACATCAGTTTGACAATTTATCTTACTATTGAGTAGGTAGTAGATAGTTTAACTTCAAACATTTTGGCCAACTAAAATAAATTTATGCTTGAAACTGAAAAAATATTTTTTGACCGTGATTTCAATTTCTTTGATATAAAGGTTAAAGCTTTATTTCTTACCAAAATATAATAACGTATATGAGAGATTCCTCTTCTTTAAATATCGTTGAAAATGAAAGAATGTGTAGTGCAACGTATGTTTTTTATAGGTGATAAAAAATAGAGAAGAAGGAAAAATGATAATCGTATTAAACTATATGCTAATGTCGCAAACTCTATTACCCACCAATGGACATTAATCACGAGAATATTTTTAGAGGAAAAACAAGAATAAAATGAAAAAGAATTAACCTCAATTTTTTTTGTGTGTGAGTAAAATTATCAATTTAGTCAATTATATTTACTTTAACTTTTATTTTAGTCCTTGTTCAAACCAACTTTAAGACTTAGTTAATGTCACGTAAAAGCATATATGCACTTTCATTGAGGTAACAAATTTGACAAAAAGAAAAAAATCGCAACTAAAGTAAGTTAAACTAAATTGATAAAAATATATAAATGATAAATCAACAAAACCGATCGACTCGTAATAACGAAACGTGAACTCTTGCTAAAAAAAAAAAAACCCTATCGTAATAGGTTGCCTTTAAGAGACTATAAATATGTAGTTCATACTTCCATTTCCCTTCACGAGTAATCAACCATTAAGTTATATTCTTCAGTTTGCAGTGGTCTTTTTCTCTTTTTCCTTTTCCTTGTTGCTCTCATAATGGCAAGAATGTCGACAGATCCTCTAATTATTGGGAGAGTCATAGGAGATGTTCTTGAATCTTTCACCCCAACCATAAAAATGAGTGTAACTTACAATAAGACGCAAGTCTACAATGGTCATGAGCTCATCCCTTCCACAGTTACCACAAGGCCAAGGGTTGAGATTGATGGAGATGATATGAGGTCCTTCTTTACACTGGTATATATATATATATACATATACATTAATTTGCAAACTCTTTTTCCTTCTTTTGCTTATTTAAAGAATAAAAAAATACTTGAGGTGTGTGTGTGTTTTTTTTATATATATTTGTAACTAATAAATAAATGTTCCCTGTATAATACAGTACCTCTTACAAAATTTCAATCATATATGATAGATACATATGAAAAGAAAAGCTCAATCATTTGAAATAAATGTCTCCTTTTCTCTTTGCAGATTATGACAGACCCAGATGTCCCTGGTCCGAGTGATCCTTATCTGAGAGAGCATTTGCACTGGTACTTTAATAAAGCGTGATTGGCTCAATAAAATTAAAAATTAAGGTTAATTATAACGTTGTCATTACCTGAAAACCAAACCATGTAATATATTCTGACTTCTGAGAGGGATGAGCACTGGATCAGTATCTTAGAACAATGTTAGGTAATAATTAACTATTCATTCGGAGGTCTGAAACAGTCAAATTCTGGATTTGGTGTAGTAGACATTGGTAGAAATGATTTTAAAAGAATTAATCATATTTTTTAGAATGATATTTGAATGTTAAAAAGTAAAATTGTTTGAAATATAAGCATGATTATATTTTTAAAACTACAATAAATTTGACATCATTGAAAACCAAATTATACACCAAAACCAAGTGAATGTTTAGTTTCACATTTTATATATGATTTCAAGAAGCTAAGTGCATGTTTGTTTCACCTTTCAAATGTGATTTTTCAAGTTTGATATAAGATTTGAAGAAACTAATAATTATATCTTTCACATTTCAAACATGATATTTTTCTTAAAACATGCTTCAAAATGATTTTGTAGAAGAGAAAATTCTAACCAAAGACCTAATTTTACTGTATATAGACTGTTCAAAGCAATTCTCAGGTCTCATGCATCCTAGGCTATATATTAATTGGTTCAAATTGTGGCCTTTTGCAGGATGGTGACAGACATTCCAGGCACAACAAATGCCTCATTTGGTAACTTGTATTTATTTAATGATCTACTAAAAGAATGCATATATATATATATATACACTCACATAACATGGATCTAATCCAATTTAATTTTTGGGTAGGCAATGTGTTGGTGAGTTATGAAATGCCAAAGCCTAAAATAGGAATACACAGGTATGTGTTTGTCCTGTTCAAGCAAAAACGTAGGCAGTGTGTTACTCCTCCTTCTAACTCAAGGGATCACTTCAACACTCGCAAGTTCTCAGCTGAGAACGACCTTGGCCTCCCTGTTGCTGCTGTCTACTTCAATGCACAGAGGGAAACTGCTGCAAGAAGGCGCTAGCTAGATATATAGCTGCTAGTGCAAGCAATGTAGTGATCAATAAAATATCTTCACGTGGGGTCTATATGTGAGAATCAGCTTCAGTGCTAAATCTTCTCACATGCCTTGAAATAGCTTGCACAGATTTGTCTATTTATTTTTTTGAATGAAAAATAATTTGAAGCTGATGCAATTAAGATGAGTGAGTGTGTAACTTTTGTGTGGCTAGTAGAGTAGTAGTGTGAGTTTGGTGAAAAATCGTTTGTGTGTTAGGAAAAGTTATGTAATGTATCATTAATGTTGTTCCAAGAGAGTTGTGGAAATTAAACGTTCCTATAACTATATGGAGTTATAGCCCTTCATAAAAAATGGAATTACTAGATTTTTGTAATTTCTCTTGAATTCTCCATCTCATGTATTTGGAGATAATTAGAAATAAGAAGTTTTTCTCTTCTTGTGTCCTTATCGACTCTATCATGCTTAACTTTTTATTGCGTCGTGGGCTATTCATACGAGGTGCTATTATAAGAGGAGTGGCACAACATTTTTATTTTTAATTTGTAACCTAGTGTTTATTTCACTTGTTTCCTTTTTTTTTTTAAAGACTTAAAATTGAAGTAAGCCTTTTCATACCTACACAAGGAATTGAATCTTGATTCGCATGTCCAAAATGAGAAATTAAATAGTCCAAAATCACTATTGTTTCAATTAATCTATATATATATATATATACAATAATATGAGTGTTATTATTTTTTTAAAAAATTAAACATTTTAATTAATATAAAATAGAAATTGATTAGAATTATAAACACAGTTCAAATCAATAATTTTTCATTGATAAGATTTAATTATTTGTTAATTGTATTGAACTTTACTGGAGTGTCACTTCTTTCCTTTCGTTGTTTTATGTGAGTAGTCTTTTGCTTATTTTTTTTTTCAATAACATAAATTATACATTGAATATCAACAAATGAGTCTGATTTATGACAGGAATTTGTTGAAAAGCCAAAGAGATGCATCATAATATTTATTTTTCTTAAACCCCAGTATGTGAGGATTGATCAATATCTATTCATCTATGAGACCCGCCAAGAACAAAATGGTGTTTACATCTTCAATCATAACCTTTCCAGTGTAAGCTTCCAGGATATATATTGAATATTTGACTGAAGGATGTAATACAAAATAAAGAGACTGAGAATGAAATCTTCAGTGGTATAATTAATCCAGTGAAGTAAAGGGAAAATCTCTAATTAAGTGATTACTAATAAGAAGTGTATCGAAATATGGAATATATGTGCTAGCGTTAGGTAAACATAACACTAGCTGCCATAATGAGTTTGAGCATTCAGGCTAACACAACACGATTGCAAAAGAAATTGACACGAAGTTCAACTCAACATGACAATTGGTAAGAGAAAGAAAAAATTAGATAAAGCTATTACTAGTCTTAATTAATAGCAAAATATTAAAAAAAAATTGTTCTGTAATCTCAAAGTTTAAAGTGATGTTGGCTTGAGATAACTCAGTTATATATAGAGGAGAAAACCTATGAAAAGTAACAATAGACCAATTATCCTAACTTTAATTTTTATTTGCTGAATCAACTATGAGCATGTTTGAAACGAATTTGTTAACGTGAATCAAGTACTTTCTGACCAGACTTAACAGTTGAAATACGAAGAAGCTACTTGTAGTAGCTTCTGATGTACGTAAATCGGTTACATTAAAAGGCAGAAGCAAACATGTCATAAATATATACAAGATTTGAGCTGGGAAGATAACATGACAGATCAAATATTATTTTAAAAAAAAATTAGGATCAACATGATATCTTAGAAAGTTGTGCCACCTTTAATTCCTTGAAAATTAATATTAGACTGGATAAACATTCAGTTTTGTCCTCTCTTTACAAATGTAACTTTAGAAAACACAGCTCATCTTTCTTTTTTAATCTTGCAGCTTTTCTCACTATGTCTGGATGCACATCTACGATTGGTTTGAATTACAGATGGTTCTAGTAACTAATTGTAAGGTACATTTTCTTCAACATTTTGATTTGTTATTTGGTCTGTTTGGTTCAATTGGGAATGGATTTAGATCAAGTAGTTATTTAGAGTTAGGAGAACTATTCATCTAACCCGGCTAAAATAAATAGGTTAATATGCGAAAATGAGTTGACTTGACCAGTTGAAATTATATATGTATCACTTTGGTGTGGTTTAGTAGTCCATTGAATTAGATCAATTTAATCTATATTTCTTTTATGAAAAATATTTAAATTTTTCAAAAAAAAATAAAATAATATTAAGTCTAATAGATTCAATTGATTCTGGCCTATTGGATTAAATCAAATTAGTCCAGTCCAATTTTATTAAGTTACAAATTTCATAATTCAGCGAGCTAGAGTATTTTTACCACTTTATGTATATTTGAATTCGTTGTAATTTTTTAATAATTCATTATATTTATAATTATTTTGTTATAATCAATTGTACAAATGGTTTATGATTGGATATATTGGCTTAAAAGTAATTTTAAGGTAATTTATTTTGTTTGAATTAATTGTCTAAAATACTCACAATTTTAATAATAAAATTACAAAATAAAGTTCTTTGCGTTAATTAGTTTTATATTTCAGACAATTAATTATTCAAGATAAAATAAAAAAAAACAAAACTAGTTAAAAGTATAATCTAATATGTAACCTCTAATCATAGACTCTAATTTAAGATTTACTACTAATAAAAAATTCATTTAATCAGTTTATTTATTTTGCCAAACATGCTAATAATTGTTTTTTAAATGGTTTGGTTATAAATAAGTTTTTTTGTATCCCCAAAATTAAAGATAAAGTTTGGAGTTTATCACATAAAAAATGCAATGTATCTGTTTCTCACTAACCATTTCTGCTGTTTGAAATCATCACATAAGAAGAAATCATAGTTTGATGCTAGTTTATTTTTTCAAGTAAAAGCTTTATGTTATATATGAATTAAAAGTTTCTTTTTGATGCTAGTATCCCTTCTACTCATATTATATAATATATATCCTTTGCTTCATAAAAGAAAAACAGAATTGCAATATTGTATATATTTCTTTCTTTTGTCTAAAACATATATTTGTCCCTTCAGCACATCACCTTAAGACCAGGCATCAAAACCTAGGGATAGCAGATGAAACTATACGATGAGTGAGGCCTATCTATCCACACCATATATATATATATTATTTACTAGGCAAACCAGAAAAAAAAAGTGATCAATTTGTCCACTTCACATATGTACTTCCTTTACAGCTGCATCCATTAGTTATAGGAGAACCCTAAATTGCTAGGTGCATAGACTACTTTATACAGTAATAGGTAAACAAACAATTATGAAAGCTTATTTAAAGCAGAAAAACTGAGATTCCCATGAAATTGGCAAACCTACATTTAAACCTTTTTGCCTCTAACAACACATTTTATCTGTAGCTTCTGTTACCAGATTCTTTTGAATTTTTTTGTGTGTGTAAAAATCAAACTAACAAGACCAAGTTCTTAAAAGAGTATCTCGATCTCTTTGAGAATTATCTACATCAAATCTAACCAAAAGGAGGAATTGGCTTGGTTTAACTAGTTGTAATTGTATTATGGGTAAATCTGACACATGAAACCAAAGGAGCCTCATATCCTAGTTATTAGTAGAGTAGGGATTTTCGAAAGGAAATAAAAATGAATGATCAATTTGGAAACTGATAATGTTCTTGAGTGGTAAGGAACTGAAAAGGAAAAAGGATTCTGATTTGTCACATACGGAAGAAGAGAACTAGAGGGATTTATTAGAAACTACAATATTTAACTTATGTTTTACATCTTTTGCATTTTTTTCTGTCTACTCCCTTATTTTCTTTTCTTATCTATTATTAATATTATTATTATTATTATTATTATTATTATTATTATTATTATTATTATTATTATTATTATTATTATTATTATTTTGTTTTCTTCCCTCGCTTCATTGATGCCAAGCAAATTCTAGAGTAACAGGTAATAAAAATAATTTTCGATGTCATATCCCATATCCAATGACGACGTGTTAGTATATCATTTCAAAGAAGTTGTTAGATTTCTCATTAATGATTGTGATAATTAAATCTTTTATAGTTTAACAAAATTTATTTAAAGGAAAAGAAAATTAAATCTTATTCTAACATTATATTCATAATTGTACCCAAAAAATCATAATTGTACAAAAAATACATTATATTTATAAAATATCGTATAACTTTAAAATAAGAAAGTAAATAAATAAATAAATAAAATTTAACTAATAATTGTTGATGAGGAAATTAAAAAAAGAAATTTAATTCTATATTTGGTTTCATGTTGGATCATATAAAATTATGTTCAAACCAACTATTAATGTAATTTTAGATAAATATTTATATACTTCGTCTCATGCATGTCAAAGAATTGACATTGAATACGTAATATATTTTTGAGTTGAAATAATTTTAAATAGCTTTGGTATTTAAAAAAATTATACTAAATTTTACTATTAACATATTTTTAAAATAAAAATATCTAAACATAAATGATTTTACATCAAAATTAATTTTAACCAAAATTAATTTTGTAAAATCAATGTTATACACTCACCTAAAAATCCACACTAAAGGTGTGGGTCAATTGTCGTATCAATAATCTCTATATAGCTGGATTTTACCTGTATTATATGGATTTGAAACTTCCTAAAAATATGCCCTAAAAATATATTGCATCCAAAGTTAAACCAATGCTCGAAAGAGGAGTAGTATACATCTTTGGGTGAATTTAGGGTATTTTCTTTTTGAGGTTCAAATACTAATCTTTGGGATACTGAAATTCATGTAAGAGAATGTAAAAGGAACCTGGTAAACATAATAATAAAGACAAAAACATGACAAAAAAGAAAAAAAATCAGCTCTAGTTACTTATATTAATATTTTCTTTAATTAAAATTAAAATTTTATTTCAATAACTTCTGTTGAGTATTAATATTAACCTTTAGTATGTGAATTATATTAAAGTGGAATTTTAGTTGTGATCAGAGAAGAATACCACAAGAAACTTTAAATATAACACCTAAATTTTGTCCTAAAAATTTCAAAAAGAAAATTCACACGCCTTATGAAATTTTATTCAAGTACTTATATATATTTTATAGTTTTAAATTAATATTTTTTTTAAACAATCACTATTAAAATTACTAAAAGGTAAAATTCGTGCTAAACCTTTAAAATTCTATCACTAATTGGGTCAGTAACGAATTTAATTTGTGGACATAAATTTTTTTTTGCAAATTAATTCAGCATCGCAGGATAATTAAGCGGATATTAAAACCTGTCACAATTTGTAACAAAATATATTTTGTCACGATAGTAAATAATGAAGAGAAAATAGGTGATAAGCCGATAATATAAAATAGGTTTACACGACTATTAATCACAAACTATTATTATATATTGTAAATTTGGTGATTTTTATAATAATTATTTTAAAATTATATAAATGATTATTTATTATTTAATTGTGATATAAAGCTTCTTATAAACGTTTAATTGTGATATAAACCTTCTTATAAACCTTCGTATAAAAGAAATAATTGTATTACTCATAACATTCTTATAAACCTGATCAACATTCTTATATAGTAAGAACGTTGTTTTGCACAAACTGCACTTTCTCTTCGATAAAAACAAGGAAGGACAAGTACTAAAAAAAACAAGTAATTAGACATTTTCGTCTATCTTTTTCTTTTTCCTGCCTTTAATTTGTGTAATTAATAATTTGAAGTCACTAACGCTGAAACTGGAAATGAAATTGTGCTTCCCTTTTGTGGTGTATAACTCCAAGAGCCCCGAAGAAGGGTAGGCTAAGATACTCCCCCAACGATGTGGGCTCTGTAATGAAGAGAACGTTGGTCTTCCCTGCTGGAACAGCGCTAGAGACATCAGATATGGGTAGCAAACAATTTGCCAAAAGTGCAATATTCCCTGTGGAAGTGCAGTAACTTTCATAGTGTGATGGAACACAGTTCACTGCCTCAAGATCAATCTCAAACAGATCCTCTTCCTCTTCCATTCCAAAATCATGGGAAATGGAAACTTCTCTATACTCTTCTGAACCCTTAACCAAAGAAGTCATGGTTTAATTTAATTTAATTTGTCTTGTGGTGTGTGATCATCATAGGGAATAATGTTACATATATATAGTGGCAATTTGGATGTTCAGGTGGATGGTGGCAAGTGTAACGCTCCCCAACAAATCTGCAACGGTCAAACAGGATATCAAAGAGTGATTTTATTAATATAATATTTTCGGACAAGCAAGCAACTCCTCTCTAAGCTGCTCCACCATAATTCAACGCTCGTGCTGCTTATTTTTGCTTTTTTTTTTTGTCTCAAATGTGAAATCAAAGTGAGTATTTGATTCAATCTCACCAAAATCATAACATGGAGTCAAACGTAGAGCTACCTACCCAACAGAATAGAAAAATGTTGCCATCATCTTAGATAATGACGTCACAGTAGCAAGAGCCTCTACCTTTCTTTCACCAAGCGTACAGAACTGAAAGATTATAAGATTGAATAATGAAAATAAAAAAAAAAAAACTTAAATGCAACTTGAATGTAGTATAAGTATTGTTATCTATTATTGATACTATTATCAATTCACTTTGGTAATATTCATAATAAAGAATTGTATTGAATGTTAATAGAAAAATAACACAAATTACATTTATAATACTGATTCTAAGTTTTATTCAAATATAAAACCATATTAATAGAGGTTGAATATAACAAAAGAGATTAGTTTGTTATCATAGGATGAATTAAAGTTCAAATCTATATTAAAAGAGATGCTCATGATTATTGTCAGACTTGAATATGATTATTTTCTATTTCAAAAAAGAATACCTATTTGGAAAATAAAAAAAATAAAAAATCATGATTATTTTTATTTAGTAGTAACAACAACCAACTGACTGGTGAACAAACCAGCATTGAAGCCTGTCATAGCCTAAAATTAATATGCATATATGACTTATGGTTGGAAGAGTGAGAATTTCATAAAAGTTGAAACACGTCACATAGACCAAACAATGTGGACTCAATTTGTGCTGGAAATTAAGGTTAAACAACTTATTTAGTGGTGGGTACTTTCTTTTCAATTTTGTTGTTAGTTAATATATTTTTATTTATAATTAAAAAAGTTTTATATGTTTTTTAATTTGTTGTTTGTACGATCTTCTTCATGATAGAGTATTGAAATATATATAATTTTATTTACCAGTTAAAAACAAATTAAATAAAATAAAAATTAAACCAAACACTCTGCTCTTAAATTTTCAACTTTATATGAAAAGGTATACAGTTCCTCCGAAAACAAGAACGGGACTATTCATGAGAAAAGGTATTTTGGTTAGGAACTAAACTATTTGAATATCAAGTTCTTAACATCGTATTTAATATTATATGTATTTATTTTTATCTCTATTTTTTTTATACATACTACACAAATATTAAAGGGACAACAACTTTTTTTGTACCAAAAAAAGAGAGAAGAGTTTTAACTACCTAACAAAATAATTAATGTAGTAATATGGAAAATAAAAATAAAATTAACAATACAATAAAGGATATGATGGTATAAATCCACCTCTCACTACTAACAGAATTAGAAACATGTTTGTATGGAAGCATATCAGTACAAGAAGAATTAATTTTGGCAATTTAATCTTAAATGAAAATTATATTTAAGTGAATTCATTTTACCATCAATTTTTTATTTTATACTCAATATTAGGTCTTTCCAACTTTTACACTTTCACATTCACACACGGTTACTTTAAAAAGTGTTCAACAACACTTAATATAAAAGCTCTTAACTTCCACTATAATTGCTATATGTCATTTTTCTAAATTTTTCATTTTAAATTTATTTCTTCATTTACTTTTATTTTATTTATATCATTCTTGATCTTTATTTTTCTACCTTTTAAATTTATATTTTTATAGCATTCTTGACTTTTCATATTTCTAAACCTTTAAATTTTATCTTTCTATAGTTTTTTTTTTAAATTATTAGAAATATCAATTAAATGCATATTCGTGCTGATTCAGGAAGGTAATTTTTCTAATTTTGAACCATGGTTTGCAACCCTTGATTCTAGGATGGAAGAGGAAATTGATTATCAGCCCAATGGTGTAAAGGATGAGTTAGAAGCCCAATCTAGAAAACAGAACAAATAAGGAGCCCAAAACTAAAAACACGAGCATAAGGAAGCATCATCGATGGGAAGAGATGAAGGCCCAAGTGGAGGGTAAAAAAGTAAATTTAACCCAAATATGATGTAAAACTCATTTTAAGCACCGTGGCCAGAAACTATTAACACGATAACCAGGAGTTTGATCCTCCAGTATGTGTATAAAAATATATATGTTAAAAAATAAAAGTTTTTTAAATAAGTTTTAATATTTTAAGAAATTAATTTTTAACTTGATTAGAGATATTCTGAGCTCACAAAAAAAAAAATAGTAACACGACGACCCTTTATTCTTTCAGGCCAGCAAAAAATCCTTGTTAAATATGAAAGAAAAAGATATTTTCCCCAAACCTTCAGAATTTAGGGATTTGGAAGATTGATAGAAGTACCTAGACCATGGAAATGTCTAATGAGTTAAGTGTGCAAGAACATGGCATGTAGTTGGAGGAGATGTGCCCTCACTTTCCTATTATTTCTTGGAATTGTTGATAACTAAATATCACTTCATTGTAATGTCTATTTTGTTATTTTACATGAAAACCACTCTAGTGGTGATTGTGTGAAACATATGGTAAAGATTATAAGATTTAGTGATTATGTATATTGCTCATCTTTGTGGTATTTTTGCTATGGTATAATTTAAGGACAAAAAGAATAATACAATCTAAAGAGTAAAAATTAATTTATTAGGTAAGAGAGTCTATTACTTTAAGTACTATATTAATTTTTATTATTCTATTTCATGTAAGCTCTTTAAAGATCGAGTTCATGGTGATTTTATTCTATCAATACTGATGCAATGATAGTACTTTTTTTCACACATCAATAGTTTTACTTACCTATTAATATTTGGTACATTGTAAATTAATTCAATCTATAAGTAGCTAATTTTGTAGGTCATCTCAATGTAAACACTAATAATATTGCTAAAGAGATTAAGATAAGTGCATAGAATTGCTGAAATGATATAAAAATATTTATGCAGAGAAATAAAGAATATGCAAAGAATGATGACAGTAAAAAAATATTAGTACATGATCATTTCTCCACCATATTCCATAATATAAGGCACCCAATTACCTTCGTTCCAATTCTACTCTTCATTAACACTTTTCTAACCAATTCCTAGTTTTCCAAACTGCCTAAACATGTGTACCTTTAGATAATTTGGCCTTATCATGACTCATTTGAATTTTTTTGAGAATTTGTTGCTCACCCAACTTTTCACCATTCATGGGCTCAAAATAATCAGTTGCTGATTAAGGGAATTGCTAAATGTACCCCTTAAGATTTGGAAGATATACAAATTTATAATAAAACATTATTATTGGTACCACTATCTACCTTCTTTAGTAGAGACATAACAGGTTTATTTTTAAGAATAAAATTGAAAGTATGCCTGATTTCCTGCAAAGAATTTGGTGAGGTTCAAATAAAATTATAAAAGATCTCAAATTTTAATGATTTTATTTGCCTGGAAAATAATATTTATAAAAAAAAATGGATCATATCAAAGCTAATACTAACTATTCCATTATCCAATCAACCAACAAGATAACTTGTGGTGGGGTATTTTGAGATTACAATGGTTCCAATATATCCATTTTTGCTTGCAAAGCATAAATGTACCTTGATTCGAAGATTGTCTAGGCCTAAAACTTGGCGAAGATAATTTTTGAATTTGATTCGAACTACTCGATTTATTAACCAAAGAGCATTCTGCTTACGTATGACATCAACACTACGTTGTGTCAAGATTGGGAGATACTATCCTATCATGTGTGGATTCTAAGACTAACTTTCTCTTTAGTTTGTTTTTAAAAACAAAAAGAAAGTTGTTGTGATTTATGAATTATAAAAGATATATTTAATTTTGTAAGAAAATAAAAAGCAAGAAGGCGTTGATCCCTTGACGGCTTCTTGAGGTGACGAAGCAGTCAAGGAATGTCCTAAAGAAATTGAATTGAGACAGAGATTCCCAATCTCCATATTGTTATTTCTGAACTGAAGAACACTCTATTCTTATTCTATGCCCTTTCCCCCCTCTTCCTCTCTAGGGTTACCGCAACTGCAACAGGAAGCTTCAGCAATGGAGCAAGACGGTGTCGTTTCGAAGCCAGTTGCGTTGATCGCCTGCACAGCAATGGCTCTGTTCTACGTCGCCATCCTCTACGCTCCCGCCGTGCTCCTTCGCCTCCCGCCTCCGCCTTCTTTCAATACCTACATGATCCGACGCTTCCTGTGTGCTGTCGTTTCGTCCATTCTCTCCCTCTTCCTCTCCGCTCTCATCCTCCCGGTATATGCACCCTCCCTCTCCCTCTCCCCCCATTTATTGTCCTATTATTATTATTAGAAATTGGTGAGGAATTTCTAGTCATTTTTGTAAAAGTTAGCTTAAATAAACACAATATTTTAGTTTAGTACTTCACTCTTGTGCTCATTCGTGGTGTTATTTTACTATGTTGGCAGGTGCAAACTAAGGAACTGCGCCACATTTTTGGTGTCTTTGGCATCCGGAGTGACCATATTGTGAGTATTGTTTATCGGTTCAATCGAGGGATGAAAGAGCATTTTGTCTTGTCTGGTGATGTCAAGTTATATTTCTTTTTATCGTATGCAGATTGGGAAAAAGGGTCACTCATTGCTGAATTTTCTTGCTGAAACGTGGTTTTCTGTATGAAACAGTGGCAGGCTGTGGTCCTTCCTCTTTGCTTGACCTCTCTAATGTATGCTGGGTCTATGTTCCTCAAGTGTCTTCTGTTGCTGGCTTCTTGGAGGCAAAGTACAAGTTCTGGGGATTCCTTTTCCTTTGATTCCTGCAAATGTGCCTTGCAGAGGTTTCTTGACTGGTTATCTGCGACTTCATCAAACATTTTGGTGTGGCGAAACTATGTTGTGGTTAGAACCATTATCATCATCGTGTGTGTTGAATCTATAGCTATCTGTGAGCCACTGCGCTTGTAGCTTATTTTTCTCTTGTGATTATAATGAGAATGGAAAGCACAGAAGCAAATAGTTTTGTATGCTGACTTGTGAATACAGCTTAGGTGATGTGTGTTTTATGGGTTCAGTTTCATATCTCACATGCATTTTTGGGAATGATTTATTATGGTTTACTGAACAGGCACCCCTTACTGAGGAGTTGGTGTTTAGGGCGTGCATGATACCTTTACTTCTCTGTGGAGAATTTAAAACATACAGTGTTATTCTTCTTTGCCCTATTTTCTTCAGCTTGGGTAAGTAGACATCAATTCTAGAATATGTATGTGATTTCTAAGGTTATAGAGTAGAATTTTCTATTGTTACATGTAAGTGAAAATCATTTATCATTTAATATTAAAAAATGTTTTAAGAGAAGTCATCAAACATCCATTATTGTACAACAATAGCATTGTACCAAGTTTTATTAGAGCTGAAGTTCATTGTGCTTTTGAGAAGTGCTATTTTTGTAATAATTAATAAATTTTCAATAAACTTCTGGAAGACTTTATCCCTGACAATTTGGTTGTTAACTGAGTTCAATGGTGTCTTTTGATGTATGTAGCTGACTTCACCTAGTAGGATAAGGCTATTGTTGTTATTGCTGTATTGGAAGACTTTAAAGGGGATATAATGAGTTCATTTTATCATTGTAAGGTGAAGAAGCATGTGTATGTGTCATGTATTTGCATACAAGAGATTTCATTGTACCTTTTTCTTTATCAGTGTATCTCTACTGAGGAATTAGCAGCCAATATTTTTTAACTATGTGTCTCATTTAATTATAATATAAATGCAAAAATAACTTGCTGCCTTTATATTTTAACAAGACACATGAATAAATATTAACTACTAATTGGTAAAGGGTACAGGTACCCTAACAGAAAGGAAATGTAGTGGTGAAAACTCTGTTCAGTGTTCACACTATCTCTCACATGCACAACCCTTTTCAACAGTGTCGTCCTAAGATGTAACTCATGTAAGCATTGAAACAGTTTTGGAAATTCTTAACACTTTAGTGAAACTTTTGCATATTTTGCATAGCATAGATGCCAGATAAAAGTTTTAATAGTGAGCTAAAATCCCTTACAATATTCAGTAAATTTTCATTTGTTTGTAGATTGAAGAAAATAATGAGCAGAAATTATTTTCCTTTTCAAATGCAAGGCTTAATGAGAAGTTTTACTGCATAATTGGTTTGCAGCACATTTAAATCATTTCGTGGAGATTTACACCAAGCAAAACTACAGAATAATGAAGGCTGTTATGGTTATAGGTATGGTCAATGTTCATGTTATTCATCAGCACCTGGATTTGTTATGTCATAGTCACACTGACAAAGTTGCTGTATCTTTTATAGAGAATTTTAGATTTTTGGGGCATTTCAAGAATCTCAACTTAGTGTTGTTGGATAATAATCTCACACTGCAAAATGAAATTTTGTCTACAGGTCTCCAGCTTGGCTACACTGTTGTCTTTGGGTCATATGCATCTTTTCTTTTTATTCGAACTGGTATGTGGTATTTGAGCATTTGATCCATGGTTATGTTATAGGTTATGGCTTTGTTATATTTGGTCCGACTTCTATTCAGAGATGATAGAATGTGCTTTTGAAACACAAATTTAGATACATTCAGCATTGCTAACAAATGACTTTGAGGGTTAAAATGACTCTTAGACAGGAAAGTGAACGTACTCTTTTAAGTTTAAAATACAATGAACCCTTTTTATGAGGTTTAAATACTTTTTTGGTTCCTATAGTTTACCTCAATTATAGCTTTGGTCCATTTACTTTAAAAGTTTGGTTTTTAATCCCTATAGTTTTATTTATTTATTTGGTTTTGGTCCCTGCCACTAACGATATGCCACCACACATATTCTTCAAGAGACAACCATCAAGACTAATGTTTGTTATACTATAGAGACCAAAACCTAAATGGAATGAAACTATAGGGACCAAAATAAAAAAAAAAAAAAAGTAAAGCTGCAGCAACTGAACCAAATTTTTGAAGAAGGGATCAAAACCAAAATCATCGTTAACTATAAGAACCAAAAATATATTTAAATCTTTTGATAATTATATATATGCTTGCCAATAATATAAACATCAAGAAGGTAAGTACTAAATGTACAAATTAGTGAATCTAACTTTTTTCTATTTTGAAGTGACTCTAACAAGAAGAGAAATACAATAAAAGCCAATTATTAAATTCTGATTTGTTGGATAAATGTAAGTTGAAGCACTTGCTTTAAATGTACAGAAAGTTTATCTCTTGTTGTGGGTTGAAATGATAGGAAAGAGAGATAAGTATGATATTATATTATTATGTCTTGGTAATTGGTATCATTCTCTTCACTGTTCATTTAACCTTATTTTCCTTTGAGCTGTACAGCTGTAGTTAGCTATTGGATAAGTTCTAAAAGCTTTTTTTGGGGATTAGTTTAGTTCTAATGAGAAGCCAACTTATAGTCTCTTCTCTTGTGTTAGGGGGTGGCCTGTTTTTCATTTTTCTGTCTTATATTTGTTTTTGGCTTATGCTTCGCAGGACACCTTATAGCTCCATTGGTGGCGCACATGTATTGTAATTTTATGGGACTGCCTGCATTCTATTCGCATAGAAGTGGTATGTGTATTAAGTTGTTAGTTGGAGCAAATTGCAAATGTGACTTCTATGGTTATAATATATCAAAAGTATTATTATATACTTTTCTCTTCCCCCCCCTTTTTTTTTCTTTTCATTCCAAGCCTCTTCACTTTTATTTTCTTCTGTCTTGCATTTCTTGAATTATTCTCTACTTACTATATAACCCGAGCTCAAACACATACTTCCATTTGTTATAATAGATTTGGAAGTTTAGTTTCAGTCGGACTTCTGACTGGAGGCATGAATCATGGATTTTTAAATTCTTAGTAATGGCTTAAGTTGTACAATTAATTAATTCTCCTCCATATCTTTTTCATTATGAATTATTTACTAAAAATATGAAAAGAAGAATGGAGAACTATTATGAAGCAAAATATTTTCTTATATAGTTATTATAGTTACAAATTTTAGCTTCCTGAAATTGCTTTTACTTGTTAGTACTGAATTTTGTGAGAGAACGGCGCAAAACTCTAAACACTTAGTAAATAGAAAAGTACCACATTATTGGAGCAACCAAGACATGTCACTTGCAATAAACAAAATTTTAATTTTTAACAGTTTCTTAAATATATGTGACAATTCATGGTGGACTGAAATTTACACTAACAGTGAATCAATATTAAATCATTATCTGTAAAAGTTTGTTCTATGATTGAAAGTAGGTTTATTTTAACTAAGGTTTCTGTAGCGTGAAAGTTGAAATAAGTTATGATGCTTCCATGGTCCTTAAGTTTCAGATCCAATATCTGATGGTACCACTCCAGGAGCTCCCTCATTTTTTTTGGTCGGGGGTACCTGAGAGAGATTAATTCTTCCACTTTCCTTAAGACCTAGATTGTGCATATATAGGAAGATTTATTTTTTAAAAAAAAAAGAAGAGGGGGCCAGGGGATAAAAACAGTGCTAGTTAGTACGATTAACTGTACTCATGGTCTGCTCATTTTTTGTCATGGAACTATGGATTAGGTGATTCATGGCTTTACTATTCATTTCCATATAAATGTTGTTTTGGACTTATTCATTTGTTTCTGTTTCTGTTTCTGTTTCAGGGATTGTAAGTGTAACATTCATAATAGGATTCCTGGGCTTCTTGTGGCTTCTTTTCCCAATGACGGGCCCAGATTTGTATAATGATAGAATAGATAATTGCAGTTGTTGGCAAAGATACTGCACATGGAGAGAAAGGATAAGAATGCCCCAGATGTAAATGTTAGTGTTTTTTTGGGACGGGGTTGGTAGCGAAGAAAGAGTAAACCAAGAATGAATTCTATAAGAATACAGTTATATTCGAAATTGCTTCATGTTAAAGTTTTCCAAAGGGCTTATAAGTCTCGACATCATAACATGAGTATAGTTTTAAGAATTAAGATGGAGAAATTAACAATTAAGATTATAATAAAATTTATGCATACATATATAAATTACAAAATAGTTGAGTTTCAAATTATATTTTAATCAACAGATACTATTATGTATTTCTCTCTAAAATTTGGGACGTATTTTGAGTGTGAAAAATATGCACACATGTTTAATTAAACGGTTTAATTAAATATTTATTTAATAAAAATTATTGTGAATTTATTTTGATAAATTATGAAACTTATTGACGAGTTCAAATGAGTATATACAAAGATTGAGTAATTTTTATAAATTTAATTAATTATCTAGAAATACTTATTATAAGAAGAGATCAAATAAGTTCTATAAAAATTCATGCAAATGCCTCCATAATATAATAAAAGCAAAGTGCTAGAATAGTTATAACTCATTTTCGCTTAAAAGTTAAAATGGTGAAGGTTCCTTCCTAGCTTATTTGTCCTTCAATTGCTTAAGTAAAAACTAAAATCCTTTCTGAAAGGGGGTATTATATGCTTTATTAGCCTAGGAGGCTATGCAAGCCTTTTCCTAAGCTCCAGAAAATGGTAAGTTTCTTAATGTCCAGGGAGGAAATATTGCTGTGCCTTAACTTTTTCCATAGAAATGAGTTTCCTTATACCTTTTAGTGTTTTTCAAATATGCATTGAAAAAACTGCATGACTCACCAACACATCCTTTTCTATGAAGTAATGATAGTTTTACTGTATTTTTTTTCTATAAAAATGATAGACATAAGAGTTGGTTGAAAATTTTTTAATTATTACTTTCAGTCTTTTACACATAATCCAAAAATTATCACCCATTCTGTAATTCACATCTTTTGAAGCTTCTCCAGTTTTTGTTTCTTCTTTTAAGCTTTCAACATTTATTATTTATGTGAATGTATAATTACCTCCCCTTCTTGGCTGAAGCGATTCTTGGATTCATGCTTATATTACACATTAATTCTATCCAGATTCTATATACAAAAGATCCGTAATGCATAAGTTAAATATTTGTTTAAAGTGAATGAAAATTTATTTATAAAATTTAATGAGAATAAACATAGCTATATATATTATAGTACTCATTTCGCACACACATACGTACATATAATTATTTAATTAAAATATCTCATATATTTTTATATAATTATATATATTATTAACTAATTATTAAAATATAGTGTTGAATTCAAAATTAATAAATATATATAATTATTTAATTAAAATATCTTTTATATATAATTATTTCTTTAGAACTTATAATATATAACTGTAAATTAATTAGTGTTAATCTATTTTTTTATGTTTTGGAAAATATTAGTATAACATGTCAAAATTTAAGAATTAATTATTCTTGAAATTTATTGTTATATTTAATTAACTTTAAGAATTATAGCATTGCACTTAATATTGTATGGTTATGTTTTGTTGATTTAAGAATATTTTTCTCTTCAATTGAAATAATTTTTTAATTAATATATATTTTTGTTAATTTATTAATTTTACACTTAAAGAAAATACAAGAAGTGAGTATATATATATATATATATATATATATATATATATATATAAAAGTACTAATGGATATGGAAAACAATTAAGTTACTACTTGCATTACTATAAAACTTATGAATATTTATTCTAAATACAAATATGAAAACGATGCTATAATATCTTATCCATATTTTACCTAGTTATAATTTACCTTTCCTAAACCTCATTGAAGGCGAACTAGTAGCAACGTGACTTGGGACTATTCTAAACCCAATATGATACCGAAAGTCAACTTTGAGTTATTGAGATTCCTTTTAATTTTTGAATTTGTTACTTGAGCTAATGATTTTGATTTTCAAAAGCCAAAAAAATGTACACAGAAAGAAAATATAATTGTCCCTTTTGTGTGTTTTGATTTTGTTTTGTCAAAGGCGTCCTAACTCCATAATATAGTCTTAGATATGGTTATGATGGCCGAATCTGCAGGCTGCAGATACTCTGTAACAAAGAGAATATAATTCAACAAACATTTAATAGAGCTAAGTTAAATCCAAGAGGAGCAGTGGTAAATGTAGATATGTTGGTCCTGCTCTGAGGCTTAGCCATATGGTTCTGTTATACTTGAACTTCACATTACTATTGGTTAATTTATTTATTGCTTTGCAGATATATAATTTACATTTCAGTATTTTTGGACCCATTTATTAAATCTATGGATTTTGACTGACTTGTGGGTCTTCAAAGGGAATCTCAGTCATGATGCCTCGGTCCTTAATTCCATATCAAAATTGACATACTGAGCTGGTTTGGTGACCTTAAGAGGTCAGTTTCAGTTAGATGCAGGAATGGATTACATGATGAAAATTTGTGAATTCTTTTTAATTTTGATTGGACATTCTTTATTGTATTTTATTTTCAACGGACACAAACAAATGCAAAAAAATCATTCTCATTTTTAACATATTTTTCTCTCTATAAATATTCATGTCATGTTCTTTAAAATGTTATATGTATATCACAGATTTAGCACTGTTTTTTTTGTTTTAAAAAAACTTCATGTTACTTTGTTTACTCAACAAAAATAATTGATAAGGTTATTGAAAGTTGAAAAAACAATTGAAGGTTAAAAAAATTATTTTTATCCAAAAGTTATTAAATAAAATTATTAAATAAGAAGTGTTTAATAAAATTGTCTATTAAACTAGTTGATAAATATAACATGACATAAACATGTGATTTTTTATATAAATTTTATTTTTTGTTTTGTAGTCAAAAATATATTTTTAGGTAATTATAATTATAATTTTTAATTAATGTTGAGTTCTTATCATTTTTATTTAAAGATCAATTTTTTTGAAAAATTAAAATAGATTTAATAAATACTATCATAATTACAATATTATAATATTAAACAATAATAAAAATAATTAATAATTAAAATAAATATTTGAGTTATTTTAATTACATTTTATTATATTATCCTTGTGTAAACAATAAACCTAAGATGAGGAACAAAAGTACTCAAATAGAGATAATAAAATAGGTTTAACTCGTTTTTTTTTTTTTCAGGTGGGTTGGATTCTTCAATTCACTAATCTAGATTTTTTTTGTGATGTGATTTAAAACATTGAAATTAATTTGTGTTCATGAGATGAGATTTAGCACAACTGGACTTCTGTTAGTGGAGACCAGACAATAGTTGGTTTTAGATTTCTAATATTTTGTTAATTGTTGGACTCGTTGAATTTGTCGTTGACTGGTTTTGATTGTTGGTTTTTATAATGATGTCATAAATTCTAATTGTTTGATGAATCTAATATTTTAGTAGAATAGTATTGTGATGACATTTCTTTGAATTTTGTTTTACACGTTGCTGGAATTTTCTACCAGATATGAATCAAGCACTTGGCATTGTGCTTTATAGTTGAGAACATGAGATAATGATTTATAAGCACATACTTCTTAATTATTTTGTTGCATAATATAAGACCTTATTTGATCATTTGTTATTTTATTTTCACTCAGAATTTTGGTATAGATGAGTAATAACAAATGTTATTTAGGTAATATTTAATTTTCAATTTTTATTATTTTTTAGTGGATCCATTAATATATTTTATTTTTATTTTATTTATAATCAATTTGTCACTATACAAATTGAATTACAATTATTTATGGAATCTAACTTAATTAGTTGAGTAAGGTACATAAATATGATTATTTGTGAAATCTAACTTAATTAGTTAAGTAAAGTGTATAAATATGAATATTATAAACTATTTTTATTCCTATAAAAAAATTGACTTATGATTTTTAATTCATTTTATCAAAGCAAATCAATTAATAAACTATAAGTTTATAACATTAAAAAATATAATTAATTAGATAAATTTATTTTATACATACGTCTAATTTAATTAAATAATATTTGTCAATCAAATATTAGATATGAATATTGTGATGAAAAAAATTGAAATATGACAAAAATTAATTATCATTTTTACACTTAAAAAATTGTAACGAAAAATATATAAGTATGGGTGTTAAATTTTTATTGTGGGTTCTACTATGTACTTTTATTAAATAATAATAATAATAATAATAATAATAATAATAATAATAAGTTGTCAGTAATTAAAGTTAATAAAATATAGATATAAAATTATTTTTGAGACCTATTTAATCAAAATTTTGAAGTTATTGAATTAGAGAGAAAAATTACTTAAGTTGTAAAAAGTTAAAAAGGGGGGGGGGGGATTGATATACAACAATCAAAAAGAGATTAATGATTAATATTTGTTAAATTATACATAATTTTAATAATGAAATTAAATAATTAAATAATTTTGAAAGCTTAATTCTTAATGATTAATATTTGTTAAATTATACATAATTTTAATAATGAAATTAAATAATTTTGAAAGCTTAATTTGACCTAGTTATTTTATAATACGATCTGCATCCCATTCATAATACAGTCAACCATACTCTTATGCTATGAGGCATTGACTATGTCATGACCTGATATTTCTGGTTTACCTTTGTTTCTTCTCTTCTCCACCCATTCTAATGAATCCTCATTGACTTTCATTCGTAAATCTTTTGATGACTTCTTTTCTGATAAGAAGATCTCTTACAAAAAGAATCTGAACGATAAGCCATCTCTGTCACCAATCCTATTCATTTTTAATTTTCATCAAAATGTAGGTCTAAATTTTCTTTCACTTTGAATGCTAACCACGTTTCATTTTTATGAGCTTAATTTCTTTTTTATTATGTACTTTTTAGTTTACACATATTTTCTCTATTTTTATTCTAGGAACTTCATAGTATTTTTTTATATTCTATATTGAACTAATACACTATAGCTACTGTTATTTGTTTGTCAAGCCAAGTGAAAAAAAATAAATAAAACTGGCAACATAGGTTCATAAATGTTATTGAATCAACTTATCTTTATTATAATTATTTTCTATATATATATCTTATCTAATTGATGAACTTTTAATTGACTAGAATTCATGGTAGTGTATAATATTTGATAATCACATAAAAAAGCAGAGTGGCAATGAGAGCTAAACATATAATAACTTTATATTCCTTTCTAGCAGATAGAGCTGATACATGATGATACAAGCTTGAGTTCAGAAATTGATATCTAACCCCCCAAAGAAGAAAATATGATTAAACATGGAAATGGAAGTAATAGTGGCCTGGTAGAGGATTGCTAGTATTGTCCTATGGAACAGAAACTACAACTACACTGCTCACATTGGTTTTACACAAAAAAAAAAAGGATTAGAAAAAAGAAAAGAAAACCAATTACAGTGACTAGAGGGGTCAAGATGGTTCTCATGGCTAAGCACATTAATTGCTGGAACCGGAAGGATTTTGACTGGCACTTGAGCTGAGACTGAGGTCAAGAATGGTATTTGGAGCATTGCCTTTCTGATTCCCCTTGGAGAGTTTCTGTTTCAGCTCAGACAACAGTGCCTGATTCTCTTGATTAAGAAGCTGTGCCTTCTTCCTTAGTCTCTCATTCTCTTTCATTATGTAACAGTTCTGCAGGTACAGCTTTGAGTTCAATCTCTCCATCACTACTAATCACTCACCCTGAAACCACAAAATAATTGTTACTATTTCTTCCTCAAACTATGATAAGTGAATCCAAGATATGTTATATGAATGTGATTGATTGAGAAGAGAGGGAAAAAAAATAAAGTAAAGAAACAGAACCACCTTAATAACTGAATGAAAAAATAAAAAGGGAATATGCAAGCTTCCTTGTGAATGTGTTGCTTTATGAAGTGCTTTGGTAGATATAATTATGACACATAAACGAAGAAGGCAATATAAACAGGGAAAAGCATAACAATTGAGTCTTTTGGACCACCATGTCAAATAAATAGAGCATATGGGGTTGTCTGAAAAACCAAAAGAAGATGATGCAGGGAGAATAAGTTAATAACAGTTGTCAAAACCTGCACTGACTTGAAAGCAGGAAAAAGAAGAAGGCTTCTTTCGGCTATCCCTAGAGGGAAGAAAAGGATAAAGGTCCTACGTAAAAGGGACAAGCTTCGTACCAAGATCTTCTGTGTGTTTGTATGTCTATGTAAAAAACACAGTTCTTGGTGTTCCAAGCACACATAAGAGGCACTCCAAAAGGTTTTTAATATCCTCAGTAGTGCCAAAAGTTGCCAAAAGTAAAATGGAAATAAATAAATAACTTAATGGAAGGCTATGGCTAGAGAAAGACAAAGAAACCATTGAGGAGGGTGTTTTTCTTTTTTCTTTTATTATACTTATAATAATATAAAATAAAATAAAAATGAAACAGAATCTACAGAGAAAAGGATTTGATAGGCAAAACATTCCTTCCACAAAACAAGGTGGAGTGAAACTAAGATACCTCAAACTATGTGAAGCCTTAAGTTAGAAGAAGCAATCAAGAGTACATGCTATTTGGACTCAGATATCTAAACCAAAAAACACTAACTTTGCAACAAGCCTGAAATGGGTCTCAATCCACAATACCATGTCTACATTTGTTGGTGAAAGTAATAAGAAAAACAAAACATAGAGTGTGTGTGGGTGTGAGAGAGAGAGAGAGAGGTGGGGTCCTCTCTTGAACTTTTCGAAAAAGATCACCTTTTGAAGGCTTAGGGGACTTTGGTGGAGGAAGCAAAGTCTGGATTTGTGGAAGGAGTAGCAGTGTGAAAAGGAGGAGTTTAAGTTTAGGGAAGAGGAACTAGTGAGGGACAAAGGGAACAAAGGGTGTTAATTTATAGAGGGAAAAGAAAAGGAAGAGAGGTGGGAAGAGCACAGACACAAAGGATGAAAGAAAAAAAAAGAGTGAGTGAGAGAGAGAGAGTGGGGGGACGTGCCCCTCCTCTCTCTGACACAACAATCATGCATGTGTAAGCATGGAAGGCGGCCGGTTAGTAGCCTAAAAGATTTTATGTTTCGCTTCTATGATGATGCTTGTGGCGTCATGCCAATCATGATGGTTTTCCTTTCATTTTTACTTTCAATTTATTTAAGGGTACATTCTTTCTTATTTTAATCAAATTAAAGTGGCCAATGTGGCTTAAATTTATATAGCTAGTTCAAGATTTACAGGAAATTTTTATCCTTTTCTTTTATACATGTTTAACTAATCAAATTAACATGTTAAAGAATTTGATTATTGAATATGTTTATAAAAAAATATTATTGGAAGAGGCAAAATCTTTGTCAATAAGAAATCAGTTTCCTAGTTAGAGGAATATCTTTAGTGCAAACCTAACACTTCTTTGATGGAAGGTTCTGATGTTCTAAAATTATAGACAATTTAAGCTTGTGCAGTAATTTTTTAGATGGATATGTGCTACAGTGCCTTCTAACATGTATAAATAAATAATTTGACAAGTAATTTGAACTTTATTTGGTTTAATTTATTTGACATTTTATTTTTTTATGGGATTGTTGTGAAAGCAGCAACAATATATCATTGTGTGGTGGAGGGTACAGTGGGAATAAAAATGGACATAATGGACAGGGGAGGAACAATAATGGGGGCTTTCAGTTAGGGTTTGTAAAATGATGATGGGCTAGGCCGTCCCAAGATATGCAATGATGGTTTGGATTGGGTCCAAAACCACAATCAGCACCCTTCCTTACCCCCTCCCCCTATCATCAATTACTCTTTTGTTTTATTTATGCTGCGGTTCTTCTATTTTTAGGCCTCCATAATTTACACTTTCGTTTTTGTAATTTTCATGTGTTGGGAAGTGTTGGCAGTAATCATTCTCCTTGCCGTAATGTTATTCCTCCTTTTGTTGAAAATGGTGTTTTTTGTGCATTGAGACCTGAGAGAGGGGAAGACACTGCCACTTGTTTGTGGACTTGTCTCCACTACACGGCATTTAGCTAGCAACTTTTTTTTTTTTTTTAAGTTTCTTATCAATATTTTATTTTAAATAGTCTGGTTAGAGACACAGTTAAATATTAAATATAAATATTTTTTAATAAAATTTTAATTTTAGTTCATTTATCATGATTTTTCCAATAATAATTAATTAATATTTATCATTTTACATTTGAGTGATGATACCAAATTTTGTTTATTTACGTAGGAACATGATGTAAGTGAGATGCCAAAATCCGGTTCCTTAGCCGAAGAGCTTGCCAAGAATTAGTAATGTTTTTCTTTTTCTTTTTCTTTGTTTTGATATGCTGGGGAGAGTGCTTTTTAACAAACTAAATGTGAAATCATTAAAAAGGTTCCACAAAAAGGGCAAAAAAGAAAAGGATGGGAAGGGCGTTATGCATTGTCATTATACTAAAGCGATATTGTTTTAGTACAAGAAGTTTTTTGAGAATCAATTCTTACTCCTAATCGGATTCCATTCACATTAATTACCCTGTGACTCATGGGCTAATAAAAGAGCGTTTAAAAGCATTGATGGTATTTTGTTTTACATTATTATAATCATAATAATTATGAGGAAAGGTAGTAGTATGTTAAGTAAAGCACTCTTTTTGTTGCCAAATTGAGGAGATGAGGTTGAAATAATTGTTGAGGGGAGTAATAGGAGGGGTTGGATGAGAGTTTGGGCCAGCCAGCCCCGAATTCCCTCGTGGGTTATGAGTGGTATAAACGTGAAACATCATGGGTGACAGCATGGTATTTTGGATGTCTCTATTTTACTTATGTGTGTCTGAGTGAAGTTGTCAACCAGTTCATGGGTGGGGTGTCGTTCGTTTCAATCCCCTGTTTAGGACTTTGCTTGCATCAATTTATGTTGTCTAATTATGGGGATTCAAACCATCGGGTACCTCTTACTCAAATTACTCTTTGCTCCTTAATCTTTTTATTGCATACGGCCGTTTGTTTTCAACTAGAAAGTAATTCTCACACAATACATACATCTCAATATATAATATGTGATTTGCATTAACTTGGACGCATATTTGATATGTTAATTACCTTAACCATTCAAAATTAAATATACTTAACCTTAAAACAAACGAGCATGTATGTTAAGTCTAGGAGGGTCTAGTAGAGTCAATTTTTCAATAGAGTTTGAGTAATTTGTATAAAATTTTATATTTAAATTTTATTGTTATTATTATACACTAAAAGATTAAATGTATCTTATTTATTTATATAATCAATTATATATTACCAATGAAAATTAAATTTAGTAAAAGAAGTTAGACTATCATAATGTGACGAATTAAGATTTAAATAATCATTGAAAAATGTGTTTATATTTAGTATTTAATTGTGTCTCGAATAAAATCATTTTTGATTAAAATAAAATTATCTCTAAAAGAAGAAATATAAGAAATATTTAAAAAAATCAAGTATGTATTAAATTTAAATTCTTATATCCATTTATCTAATCAATACGTATGTATTAATTTTAAATTCTCTTTGTAGATAAGAAGGGCTCTTAAAATATCTTCCTTTCTTAATAAATCATGTAATTACTTTTTTCTGTTTTTAAACACAATAACTTAAGTTTAATCAATCTCAATTGAAATTTTATCACACTTTACCAAATTAATAAATAGAGGTGATTTTTTATTTGTAAATTTATTTTATAATTTCCTTTTCAAATTTTCAAAAGTCAAATATAATTAATTTATTCATATTAAAAAATAAAACAGAATCCTTATTATTTATAATCACGATATCTTTATTATACTTTCTTCTTTCTTAATATACATGATTTCTTTATTATTTGAAAATGATAACATTTTTCATATAAAAAATATGGTAGGTTAGGAAGATGGAATTAAAATTAAAATTAAAATTTATAATTTTAATGTCAATTTTTAAAAAATTAAAATTGGTTGATAATGATAGATTTGTTAGGATTATGTGAAAGAGTTTAATAATAATGCACATTGATATACAATTACTGTGAGAATGAATTTAAGATAATTATTGTAAGAGTCAATAAATTAGTCATTTATACATAATCTATTACATATTAAATTATAATTTTAATTTAATTTCAAATCTATTTATGAGTATATATGACTTAAAGATTATATATATTTATGACAATGAAATTACCCACGATAATGATAGTAACTATAGGTGAGAATAATAATGATAATAGTAACAATAAATATGGTGATGACAATGGTCATAATAATAATAAATAATGATAAAGATGATAATAATAATATTTGAGATTAATGTTCACCACTTAAATGATTTTAAATTATTATTTAATAACAAATAATTGTTAATATAAATTTAACATTTGGTGACTTTTAATAAACAATAACAATAGTGTGATAATAACATTTAACAATGATAATAATGAGGTGGAGGTAAAAAAAAATAAGAAAATAATTAAATAAAATTTTGACAATTATTTAAGTTTTGGTTAAATTGAAAATCACTCAAACTAGTTACTTTTGAACGTATGAAATTGTTACAAAATTTATTATCTAATTCTAAAAGAACATAGAATTAATAGGTCAAATTCTAACTTTAAACTTCAATTTCATGATTCAATTTTAAATATCAAATGGATACTAGTATTTTTATATTTTAAAATTGGCTTAAATTTTAAAATGTCTGTACAACACATAAAAATCTTACTAGTTAAGAAAAATGTTAGAAACACAACACATTCTTTATATTTATTAGATAAATTATATTGAATTAATATAGTAAATATTTTTTTCTCCATTCCCTGTTTAATAAGAATTATGTAAACTTATCGAATAATAAAAATCATGTTATAAAAAATATAAAGTTATCTCATATTTATTAAAGGATGATGCATTACTTCTAAGTGAAACATATTTCACAATTAAAGTTCCACAAATAACGTATTAGCAACTGTCATTTAGTTTGAAATTTTTTCACAAAATTCATACGATACAGTTGGTAAATGCTCAACGAACCGAGAACATGACGAAAATTATGATTACAAAGTGGGATGAGATGCAAATTATAAATAGAAATTGTTATTGGTGTATCATTTGTACTCCCATTATTTTCAAGTAACATTCGTAACAATGGCGTACGAATCTAGCTTGGTTGAATAGGATTTATAATAATTATAATTTTTTCTAATATTATATTCAATTTCTACGTATGAAAAATAAATCGTAACAATTTTGTTCAAATACTGGAAGAGAAATAGGACCAACTTTCAATTATTTTGTTTCTCAAAACTTTGCTCTCTAAAGTCAACCAAATTTCATGTTTGTTTTACCTATTTTAAGATTATAGGTTTGAGTTTGTATTTACAATAAAAATGCTTGAACTTTCTCAGTAGTTTTTTTTTTTCTTATGCACAGTCAAACTTGATTTATTGCTTCAAAAGAATGAGACATGTATCACTTGATACCAATCATTCATTCATCTTAAAGAACATCAATTACAAACATAAGGAACGTATATAGTGAAAAAAAAAAACTAATTTTATACGAGAGAAAAATAAATAAATTGAAGTTATATAATTATATATAGATAGACAATGTTTAAAATCATAACACCAATTAAAAAAGTTATCACATTACTTCTTAAAAATTTCAGATGTGTGCTTTAATTTTAGTCATTTATGATAAAATTTAATAGTTAATATATGTTTATCTCATTTTCACATAAAAAATATTTATAAAGGAGATTCATTAACTTTTCCTACTTAATTTTTATAAAGAATAAGTTAGTAAGTTATAACTTAAGTTAACAATGTAGTTAATAAGTTACACTTTAATTGTATTTTTAAAAATATATAATTATAACTTGTTAATATATTTTTTTAAAAAAAATTAAGTAGTTGTATATTACTAACTCTTACTAATATTTGTTAACTTATATTCATATATTTTTTTTAGAAGGAGTGTGTTAGTCAAGTATACCTTAAGTATTTTATTTAAGAAATCATAGTTTTATTTTGCTAACTTAATTTTTTTTTTCTAAAAATCATAAATTGACAAATTTATTGTGTGTGTAGCGTGTATAATGAGAATTACTTATTTATATGAAAATGTTCCATATCAATTTTAAATTTAAAGGAAAGGTTGAGATTAAAGACTCATCATTTATAAATTTATTTAAATAGTGATGGTAGTACCATTGACGCCACCACTATCACCATCTGTTGTAAATGTGACAATGACAATAATAGTAAGTAGGAACTATCATGTTGGTAATGGTGAAAATAAAGGTAGAGATAAGGGTGATAAATAATTAGAATAACAATCAATTAAGTAAAATTTTAAAATAAATATTTTAATCTTAATCTTTTATTTGATTTTAAGAGTTAAAATTAATCATTTCATTTTCATATAGTATGTCGTCTTTCTCTTTCTCTATATATATATTCCTATAATTTAAGTTTATTACTTGTATTGAGGGAGAAAAGATTTAAAGCTATAAGAAATAGGTCTTACTAATTCAATTTCAAAATTAGTTCAAAACTTAAAATTTTATTTATATTATTAAACTTTGTGAGATATTATCGATTACATGAATCAACTAATGTGAAATAGTTTCAACTTAACTAATAAAATCAAGTTTTGTTATTCAACATGTAATTGTGTTAAATATTTTGTAAGAAGAATTTTGTAATTTATGATAATCTTATACAACTTAAATATAATTATTTTTATTAAAAATTATATATTATCTATAAAAAAAATTAAATACACATCTCTTATACAGTATAAATTTTGAAGTTTGGAAGACTTGATATTGATCCCTCTTTAAGAAAAATATATTGATGATTTGATATTAAGTCCAAATAAGCTTCCTATCATATTAAAAACAAATTGTAATCCACTCTCAAAATTTAACTCAAAATAAGAAGATTGTTTAAAACTTACAAAGAATATTCTTACCATAATCTTAAATAATGTGGGGGTATCTTAGCAAAAGCGTAGTGTATGAAGTTTAATTTTATCAATACGTGTTGGATTTAACCTGGGAATCAAACAATTCTTAGAAAAGAATTAGTATCACTTTAACGGATAACTTTTGATTTAACAGGAGACGCGGCTTATGTAACTTTAAACCAATAACTTCTGTTAAAGTTTCCCTCTTTGCCAACAAAAGTTGGTTATGTGATAAAATTATTTATTTTATCTAAGTTTGAATTCTGTTATTGATATTAAAATTTTATTAATAAATAATTTGTAAATATTTTTATAAGTATTTTTTATCATAAAATTTGTTTTAATTTTAATAAGTTTTCAAATTTCAACTCATAAATTTTTATTACAAAATGTTTCACTCTTTTATTTCATATTTTTCTCATACAAATACCAAATTTTATGACTACAACTACAAGGTATCTAAGTTATTACCAATATTGATTAAGTGTGATGATTTATAAATTTCCTTGCTTTGTTCCCTCACCAAAAAATGGAACAAAAAGCAATGGTGTTTAGCTAGCCACTTAGTTAGGTTAGGCAAATTAGTTGAGATAAGAAGATAGGGCAAAAATTGTAATTGGCAAGTGAGTCCATAATTGATTTTATGTGTGGCTACCTTACCTTTCTGCAAATGAATGAGCACAGAAGCTCCTTATTTTTGAACGGCGATATAGCTGCGGCTAAGGCGTCCTCTGCTCAAGCAAAGTTGTAGCCTCATGAGTTCCTATCCCATCATATGTTCAAACATGTTTACTACCCTAACATGTGCCTGGTCAACAACCCATATGCCATTCAACTTCACATAATAATAATGGCAGAGTCAAACAAGTATAGCAAGGCAAAAGGGTATCTATCTATCTATCTCCCCCCAACAAGTCAAAAGCACAAAACACATAGGCAGTAAATTCGCGTAAATGCTTGTATGAATCTAATAAAAGGGGTGTTATAAATCTCGTCAGAATCAAACAATGATGGCAAAGGCCCAACAATAATGGTTCTCTTCCCCTAGTAACCCCTTCTTAAATAACCATTTTGCTTTTCCCCTGCAAAATTGTGTCACCCCCATTTAATTATTTGTTCAAAATTTGAGCTTTCATGATTTAAGGCTGGGTTAGTTTGGTAAATAAACGCGTATTTTGATTCAGTACGAAATATTTATTAATAATTAATTTTTATAAAAAAACTTAAAACTTTAAAATTTTTAAAAATTTAAATGCAGTATTACTTGAATCAATATAATATTATTTCTAGGTAAATGTGTACAGAGTGATAAGGATTTTTTTTAAATATTTGCATGGGCACATAAATAACTGGCACTCATGAATACCCATCATCATATACCTTGTCTATAATTACAATTATGCAGCGTGGTAATGACCCATCTTTATTTTTACCAAAAGGAAAAAAAAAAAAAAGAATTAAAAGGGAAAGAGAGTAGGGGATGATTGCATGAACCAGTGAGAAGCAAAGTAACTGATTTTTGGAGCATTTTGGACCAACACACGTGAAGGACTTTGAAAATTCATCCCATAGTTATATCTGCTCATCATGGGTGAGCGTGTGATACTATTGGCAAGAGAAAGATCTGAAGGTGACCCACAGGGTAATGAGAGTTGTGGAAGAAACTAAAGGGAAGGGAAGGTTAGGCATTTAACCAGACCAAGGCCAAATGGCATGATTTCATCAATATTTCAAACCTTCCATTACTTCTTTTTCTGAGGTCATTTATAATGATTTCGCATAATACCAATCCCTGCACTACTAATGATGAATTTTTACATTATTACGGTCCGTAAGTGCATTGAACCCTACACGTGAGCTTAGGGGTTTGATCAATTTTTTAGGCTTGAGGGGGACCACTAGTACCAAAATCACACTTCTTTCACCCATTCTGTTCACTCATTCACTGCTTCCCAATAACACCCATAACCAAATTTATAACTGCCACATTTTTACATTTTTCTAATTTCTAATTGGCTGCATGAAAAAATCATAGTCATATAAAAATCCTTTCAACTGATTTTTTTTTAGACTCAGCCAGGTTTTGTACCAGATAGGAACTTCCATCCAGAAATGACAGTTCATATGCATCCCTAGCTGGCCCCCCACCCTGTAAATGAAATGTATTTTCTTTCTTTGAATATATCAAATAATATATTTTAAAACAGTTTTAAAAGAAGGAAAATTTATCAGGTATGAGAATTTAAATATTTAACTATATTAATATTTACAAAGAAAATTTTGTTGTTAAAAATAATTTTATCTTAAAAATTTGTTGACACAAATGATAATTTTATGTGTCTTTTAATCAAAATATTAAATATTCAAATTCTAGATTAAAAAAAATCATGTTAGGAGGAAAGTATTATTGTCTAGTAAGCTCACCGTTTTCAATAAATATTAATTATTATTTTCAACAATCAACATTATCATTTTATAAGTATTAAAACAAAATCTTAATTAAATAACACTCTCTAATGTAAAATATACACTTAAAAAAAAAAGTAGGTGAGAGATATATTTTTGAAAAAATAAAAGGTTACAAAATTGCTCAAGTGAAATTTTTGAATAAATCAAAATTTAATAAAGTTACATTATTATTTTTTTAATAGTAAATACAAAAATTATGAGAAAGCACAAGACTCGAGGAAATAAGGAATATTGTTGTGTTAGAATTTAGAAATTTTTTTTAACAAAGATTGAGTTTAGCTGAAAAATTAATCTATCACAAAATATTTATATTTAGTATTTAAGCATATTTCAAAATAATATTACCTAAAAAAATAGCACATGTATTTCAAACAATATTACCTACGGAAAATAACACGTGGAAAACTAAAAAATAAGCTTTAGAAAAAGAAAAAAAAAGTTTCTCTTTTAAGGCAAAAACTATTTTTGTCTTTTTCTTACCTAGATTTAGCCTTTTCAGATACCGGCACGCTTTCTTTCTTCCTTTATTTAAAGATATGAGGCGCATTTATAATCCTATAAGGATTAATCTTTATTACATCACTTCACACGCCTCAATAAAAATTTCTATATGAATTATAATAGTATAAATTATTTCCTTTATCTTAGTTTAAAAGTTGTACCACGAGTATGCGATATATGGTCGACACATCCATATAAAGAGAAATCCAAATTATTTAGGGCCACACCGTTGCCAGATTGTAATATTTAAAATTTACTGTATATCATTTCGAGGTTTGTTGAATTCTCTTGCATAAAATATAAAAATATATTAAATTTTTCTATAATATATTTTATACTTTCAAGACATTAAATATTTTTATATTTTATTTAATATATTTTATAAAAAAATAAATTGTAAAAAAATATAACATTACTCAAATATCAATTTAAGTCATTCGAGACAGTCCTACCCTCTAATTGAAAAGGGAACTTGAAAATTATACCCCACTTCTGCAGAATAAAGAATTTATTTACTGAACTCTGTTTTTTCCCCCTTAATTATGTCTAAGTCTGGAAAAAGGACAGAGTAACCCAAAGCAACAAGAAGCCCACTTTGAAATTGAGGCCATATCATCGGCCTCTGCTTTTAAATTGATAAATTACAAAGAAAAAAGGAAAACTATTACTTTGTATCAACAAAATTTTAATGAAAAAGAAGAAAAATAATTATTGTGATTAACCAATAAGAAACAATTCTAATTTAAATCTTGGGTCAAAACTTGAGATTTAAGCCACACCCTTGAATTGTTAGAGGAATGACTTGGTTTAGATTCACTCAAATATTGGTTTGAAAATATCCTTTAAAGTAAAAAGGTATACCATACCATATGCTTTCAAGTAAGAACCACACTTGGTAGGTTATGGATAATGATACTATAGTATTGGATTGACTTTGGCCCACATTAAGGGCCCAATGTCTACATGCATAAACTCAATAGAACTCTACACAGTATGTATTTTGAACAGGCTCAATATAACACTGCTGAAACTTCAACATTGTACCATCTTCTGTGACCAACTGTAATTACCGACCTCCGAAGTTTTCAACACCAACCTACCAACTTCAACATGCACCCGCCACACCTCTTTCCATTTTGGTTCATATAAATAATATTTTAAAAAATATTTATATTTAGACCCACGTTAACATGGTACTAGTTTCAATATTCATGTCTAAATGGGTAATTATATATTTATATTCATAACTTATATTTTAGTTAAATACAATACTTTAATGTGTTTTACAAATTAGTGAAACAAAATAATATTTTATTATAATTAATTATAAAAAAATTAAAAAAAAAAACACCTTACTTACAATGAAGAATGAGTAAAAACAAGATAGTATTTTGAAAATATAATATAAATGTTTCTGCAATTAATCTATGGGGAATATAATGTTTTTCTATCTCTATTAAAAGAACTCTTTTTTTATTTTTAAAATGATATTTAATTCAACCTTTTGTTAAAAAAAGAAATATTAAAATATAGTGGAGTCAAATGCTAAATTCTTAAAGAAGAAAACAAATGTTTTTAAAATTCAAAATGTTTATATTTTACTTATTTTTATTGGTAATTATAAAAATAACCTTTTCATTTTATTTTGTTTTAAATACATATATATGGACAAAATGACGTCTTGTTTTTTTGTTATTTATATATAAATATTTAAAAGAGAAAATAAAAAATTTGATATGTTTATAATTTTTAGAAGAATTAAAAAATAATTACAAAAACATTTCCATAACCCATATTTATTAAGAAAACAAAAAAAACCATGTATCAGAACTTAGGTTTAAAGCTTACCTACATTAAAATAATTACTTAAACAAAATTAAATCATTATATAAATATTATAATTTACATTAATAATATGCATAAATAAAATAATTTTATCGTATTATCCAATTACACATCATCGCAACCGAAGTCACGACAAGATAATAAAAATAAGTTTAAAAATAGAATAATTACTACCAATGTTTCATAAGGAAAAACATTGAAAAAATATTTTGGAAAGAGAATGATTTTTTAAAATTAAATTTGGGTTTAAAAGTCGACTATGTGCAAGAGAAAAATATTTTGAAAAGATAATAATTTTTTAAAATTAAATTTAGGTTTAAAAGTCGATTATGTGCAAGAGAAAATGTTAACACCTTATCACATATGTCCTAAAATGTTACATATGATTAATTAAACTAGATATTTATAACTTTAAAAATATTTATCTTACCTTAAAACAATTTAAAATTAACTATAAGAAATATATTTTTTTTTATTTTGATGGAGATTAAATTTTATTGTTATTATTATTATTATTATGAAAAATAAAGGATTAATATATTTTTTATTTTTTAGCTTGGCAGAAATTTGACTTGTTCCTACATGTCTTGATGTGCAATCCAAAAACAAAATTACTTAGTTATTTTGTAAAAAATATTTACTATGAAATTTTTAATTTTTAATTTTAATTTTTATTAAATTTTAAGATTTATGAATTGTCACTATTTATAAGTTCAAAATATAAAATAGATAGAGATGTACACCCTAATCAATCTCATTGGAATGTTTTTAACATTGATTTAATAATTTTATTTTTTTAAAAATTTAATTTTAGTTTAAAATCTTATTTTAAAAATAAAAAAATTATGCTATCACACGTGCATAATAAATTTTATGATCAAGAGAATGTCACATATAATTAATCATTCTACTATTATAGATTACTTGAATTTAAATAAATTATTATTTTTAATTATAAAACTTGAAAAAGAGCTTTAAAACTATCAAATTGTTACTTCTCAAAAAAAATATAAAGATTAATAAAATGTTACGTCCAAATTATTATTATTAAATAATTAAATGATATCTAATACATGTATTTTTATTTAAAAAATTGAATCACTTTTAATTTGGAAAAACGCAAAATAAAATAAAATAATAACAACAATAATAGAAAAACATAAGAGAAAAATGGATGAAATGAATAAACTCACCTCAAGATGATATAATATTGTGAGTGAAGTGTGCATAAGTAGAAATTCTAAGATAAAAACAAAATTATTATAGATTCAATGTTTTGTATTAAACTCATTTTATTTGGATGTTTTATTTCTTCCTTTTAAATTACTTGGTAACCTACTCGAAAATACAAATTAGTCTTACTCAATGTAAGATGATTTTTAAGAAATAAAATAATGTAAAATTTGAACTTTTATTATAATTAAAATAACTATTTTGAAGTTAATTTTCATTATTGAAATTTGATTTTGGTTCTTGAACTTGAGACATTAGTTGTAGATTTTTCATTAAACTTTTTAATTGTGTAAAAAACATTCAAGTTATGATTTTATTTTTTTTAATCATAAAAATAAGATTTTTCCAAAAATTTTCTCGTTTCTCTTTTTTTTTATATATATATATATATATATATATATATATATATATATATATATATATATATATATATATTATTTAAATAAAAATGTTCATACGTCACATTTATTATTTTTTATTTTATAAAATTTCTTTTATTTATGTATTTTTCTAAAATTATTTTTGTTATTTGAACCTTATTTTATTTTAAATATTCTTATTTTTTATTTTTTATTTGAAGTTACCTAAATAAAATTAAGTGTAAATGCACTCTTTTGTAAATAAATTTATTAATTTTTATAGTTACTATCTCAAAAGTCTTACATTAACCGTGCATAATATATATTAAGTCAAGCTAACAAACAATTACACTAATATAGATAATTGATATATATTATTAGTAAAATATTGTTAGTCTATAATGTTTTATTAGTGTATAACTATAATATTTATATTAATAATTTACTTTTTATTAAAAAAATATTATTCTGATGATATAATATTTGCATCTATCTTTTTCTGTTAATATATTTTTTTTTTCTTTTGTAGAGATCCTAACTAGAAATTATTTTAATTTTCATTCCACACACACGTGATACATATGCTATCTGCTGTTGTTGTATGCGTACAATGTCTGATCATTTTATTTATTGCTTGTATTCATTGCCCTACATTAAAGATTTTCAGTGCCACGACACATTTTCACAGTTTAATGTCTTGGAAATTAATTAAAGGCCCGCAAGATACATAATAAGTCAAAGTATAAATAATCTTGGATATTCCGCTTTGAAAATTATTGTTATTTTAAGATACTCTTTTATTAAACATTATTTTCTAATATGATATATTTACATTTACATACTCTTTATAAATCAATCTTTATCTTATCGATCCCTTGTATTGTATGTTTATACTTATAAATGAAATAAAATAAAAAAAGATTCATATTAAAAGTGTATTAATTATATTAAGTATTTTTAGTTTTAAAACTACTTAAAAAAATTAAAGTTAAAGTAAAATATTTTACAATTTTTAATTTAAAAAGTTTTACTTTTTAAACTAAAAGATATATATCTTTGTCTCACATTAATCAGTTTAGGATGAAAAGGAATGAAACTATGCAACTTATTTTTAAATGCTATTTCAATTAACTTTTTAAAAGACACTTTCCCCCTCCCTGTCTCCTTTTTTTTTTTTTTATAAAAATTAGTCTCCATAATTTTTTAGGATTTCTTATCCAAATGTAATTGTGACAGTCATCTCCACACACCCTAATAATGTAGATCTTTAATTTTTTTTTTGTTTTAAATTTATTATTAAACCAACAGAAAATTATCGCATGAATTTGTATAGATTCGCATAGCTAAATGTTTGCACCACGTAGCACTATTCATCGATAATTTTCAATTTAACTAATAATGACCATTCCGTTTTAGATCATTTTATTTCATTATCAATTTCCCCAATGGTAACTGTTCTATAAAATCATTGTTTGTTGACTAAACATTTATGCTCATCAACTATACACACCGCAATATTTAATGTAAACAAATAGTTATTTACGGTCCCACACAAAAAAATAGATATATACAGATAATGTAAAAAATTATTCAATTAAAATTTAATATTTATGATGAATTTATTAATTTCTATAAATATTATTATTTTTGTACTTTATATTTATTAACTATTTTAATAAATAATTTTATTAAAAATGTATAATTCAATAAAATAGTTTACTGACTTCTAACTACAAGTTACTAGTAAACTTTATAACTTTTAATTAACTTTTCAATTATTTTTATTAAACATAATCAAAGTGACGAAATAATTGTGAGACCCACAGTTAAAATCAACATGCTAGATTTGGAAAGAAAAGGAGAGTAAAGGGTGAGTTATTAATAAAAAAAATTAAATTATCTTTATTTTATGTATTTTTTATTAAAGATATTTATGGATTATATATATATATATTTATTTATTTTTACTTTCTACACAATTAAGTAAGAAGAAAAAATTATTTTTTTCTTTTTTATAGAAAAATTATAATATATTTTTTTTTTCATTTTCTCTCCTAAATCAAACCTCTCATTACTCTGTGTTTGGAATAGACAAAAGAGGGCGGGATAAAAATAGACAGCAAGAAAAGATTACAAAATAAAAGATCTCCTCCTTTTGATTTTATTTGATGAAAGAAGGTAATGTCAAAAATTAGTGGACCCAACATTTTAATCTTTCCATTTTGGAGAGAAAGAGGTAGGAAAGATGACTTGTATATTTATGTCACTGTATATATATATATATATATATATATATATATATATATATATATATATATATATATATATATATATATATATATATATATATATATATATATATATATATATATATATATATGTGTTTAATTTTTATTTTTATTTAATTAAACAAAAAAGTTAATTTTTTTATTATATCACTTAAAAATCATCTTATTTTTTTTCTAATTATTTATTTTATTTTATTTTTCTAAACTAAACATACATTTAGAACAAATAAAGAAATAAATATACAGTGACAAGAAAAAATAAAAAAATATTAAATAAGTATTTGTAATAAGAAAATATTCCTATATCATTATCCCATAATTTTTCCTTCTATCAATTGTCAGTTTACAATAGGTCATGAAAACCTTAGACTTACAAAATTATCTTAAACAAAACTATTAAAAATATGTTCACAATTATTTTAAACAAAATTATCTCCGAAAAAATATATGTAAAAAAAAAAAATAGGAGCAGAAAATGACCCTCCTTTGAAATTAAAAATCTATTAAACCTTTTGTCCATCATCCACGGCGGCCAGATGGTGCAACAACTTACAACTTTATCCAATGATATTTGGTAGGGAAAACTAGACGTCAACTCAGAAATTTAACGTCACATCAGAGTTAAAATTGCAATCAGAAAGAATTAAGAAGATGAAGATATTTGACTTGTTTACAAACATCGTTATGGTACTAAAAGGAAATTAGTTTGTTTTAGGAAGCATAAAAGGGTGGCAAAAATGGCTTTAATTACCACAGGAGAATCATTACTACCTATGAATTAATGAATGACATATGAGTAGCCAGCAAGACATCATGCTTATCAACGAGAATTCAACTGGAAATAGTAACAATCTCACTTTGCATGTGGATGGGATGCAAAAATAGTGGATACTGGATATGGGATCATCTGTGCTTGGATTTCATAGGCCATAGGCTTCATTATAAGGATGCAATTTGCTAATGATCTATTTTTTTTGTCTAACATCTTGTCACAACCCTATCGAGTGCCTATCATGACTCTGACATGTAAATTACAATAATCAAACCAATATTGATTAGATAAAAAATTGATTTTACAAACAATAATGCATTATTTTAAATGTTAAATTGATAACATGTTGTATTAAATTAATTTTTATTTAAAATATGAAAATTGATTTAGAAACATTTAAATATTAATTAAATACTCATTTGAAATATCAAAATCTCAAACTAAATAAATTATGAAAATAAACGAAATATAGATAAACATAAAGATAAAAGGGAAATAAAAAATAAATGAAAGGAAAAAATTGTTCAACGCCCAAAGGGTGTAGATATCCAGAGAGATAGGAAAAGATAATAAATAAATAAATTATTAATATGATTGATGACTTGAAAAAATAAAATAAAATTGAGGTGTCAATAATAAAGTGTTTCGATTGTATCATGGATATGTCAAAAAATTAGGACTCTAAGCGAAACTTATCTTAGATGCATAAGTTTCATCATACTTCCAAATCAAGGGTTATGATATGTTTGGATAGAAGGGAAAAGAGCAGAAAGAAAATATAAATATTAATGTTTTTTTATTGAAGAAAAAAAATTGACTCTTAAAAATAAAAAATCAAAATTTTATTTTATTTTTCTATTTTTGCTGCTATTCAAAATTTAAAATTTTCTCCTCTCCTTTATTTTTCTTTCACCCTATCAAACAAATCCTTAAGAAACCACTTTGGATCTCCTCCTTAAAAAGAGTTTAACTTATAACACAAGTTTTATATTTTTGTGGCAGAACATATAAACAGTAACTCCTTCTATAAAAGAAGGGAACTCGAAAGAATTTTACTTCTCAAATGTGAGATTTTAAAATAGATTTCTTTCTTTTCATTTTCTTCTTTCTCTTTTTTATATTTTTTTCAATCTGAAACTTTTATTTTAACTTTATTCTCTTTTTTCACTCATTTTAAAAAAGAAAATTGTTTCTATTAACTTAGACATTTCTAAAAATAATAAAAGAATGATATACTTTATTATTTTTATCTTTTATTTAATATTATATATTTTTCAATTGCATTATTATTTAATAAAGATATATTTTAATTAGTTATTTTTTATGCTATAACCACCTAGACAAATTTGGGTATCCCTTTTACTGTCACTTAGAAAAAATGGAAAGTAGAGTTGAGTACTGTTATATATGGGATGAATTGTAATGCAATGATATTTAAAAAATAAAAATTCTATATAGGTTAATTTAGAAAGTCCATTTTTTATGTTGATTGTGAAACAACAAATGTAGAAAGTGTATTTACTAAATCAGTTATAATTATAATTAATATATAAAGTTGATTTTCTACACTAATTTTATTATCACCAACATTTTTCGATGCACTATCTCCTTAATCATGTGTATTTTTGCACAATATATTTTTATTTGATTCAATAATAAAAATTAATTTTATTAATGTATTGTAACATTTACGAGATGTAATATATATAATGATGAAATATAATTTTGTGTTTCTCATTATCTAAATATGTATAGTTATTTGTATATTAAAGAGGAAATGTAGTTGTAGTGGTTTTTTTTTTGAAAAATCTTTTCAGTATTAGTTGTGGCTAAAATTGATATAAAAGTCAACTTTTTATGTCAATTGTAAAAAAATCAATATGAAAAGACTAGTTGTAATTATAATTAGTATAGAAAGTCATTTTCTATATTAATAGTTAAAGTAATATAGAAAGTAATTATTTTTCTTATATCGCTTGATTCAATATCCATATGTAGAATTGATCTAGAATGTTGGAAAATAACAAATATTAAAATTAAAGTTTTTTTTTACTAGTAAATATGATCAATGTACAATAAAGAAAAAAATATTCAAACTAATAATGCCTTAGTTGAACTCATATTAGTATACAATTTCTAACAACAATGCCAAAAATTTGTTACATCAATATTTTAAATTTAGACTAATCACTAACATGGTGAAGACATTAAGTCACTAGGTGAATGGTTGAAATAAAAGATACTAATTAAACTCCATAAACCAATCTAAATAATTAAAAATAATATATATATATATATATATATATATATATATATTTATATATTTATTTATTTATTTATTATACTTGCATTATATTACTAAAGTAGTCCTTTAGAGGTATAATATGTGACTACAATGTATAAGTCATAGATTTTATCCCTGCCCATGCTATATTTTTGTGTTTTCCTCCACTCCTAATAAGGCTATATGCGTAATTTTTAGTGTGAAATATGACTTATGAATATGGTCAAGATTCAAATATTTCCATGGTATTCTTCTTTTGATTTTATCCAATTAAATATAAGTTCATTTATAAATATTAAAGTCTAGATATACTGAAATAGATTAGTTCCAATTTTTTAGCTCAAATCCCTTTTAATCAATCCCAATATTCTAATTCTAATTTCGTAGACATATAGAGATTAAATCAAACATTAAATTTAGAAATCCACAATAACACTTTCATCAAGAAAAACTATGTCTAAATTCATCAATGTAAAGCGATCAGTCTCAATTTCAAATGCATTTACAATATTTTTTTTTATTATAAACACCACTTGTCTAACTAATGGCCAATTAGCAGAATGCATAGGCAAGAAATAGATCACTCAAATTCATGAATATAACATGTATTAAATAAAATATGATTCAAGTAGAGAGGACTTCCGTGGAGTTTATCTACCCATGGTCTAAGGGGAATCTAACAAAACATGGATGAAAACAAAATCATAGAGAAAAAGATTAATATAGAAGTAGATATTTGCATTAAGTCTTCAAGAATCCTCTCTCACAGCTTGAATCTCCCGTGAATGGAATGAGAAGTAGTTTTTTTTAGTGTGAAAGATGTCTTTCTTTCTTTGGGCCTTATCTTTATGTAGACCAAAAATTGCACCTAGCATCCTTAGGGTTGCTATAATGTTGGAAAACTTTATCGTAAGAGAAGTTAATGCTTAGCGTTGAGAGTCACCGCTCTAAGAGTTGGGGTTGTGTACACTATATCTATAAAGTAGCATTTTAAGCGCGACCATGACATTCCAAACGCTGACGAAAAAATTGCTCTCGAGAATTTCAATGTTTGGACCAACATTTTTCCTCTTCGGGATGCTTTTAGCACTAACAAGACACAAGCTTCGTATATCATAATATTTGGTTCAGTGTTTCCTGCATATTGCAGCGCCAAGCGTCGGAACTTGAGAATTTGGGGTGCTTGGCGAAGCTGTAGCACTAAGTGCTACTCTTAGGTGTTTGAAATGTTGAGACAAAAAAAATTAGATTTTGCTGTTTATTTACAAAAATTTACTAAACTTTAATATTTAGACGAATATAGGTGCAAAATAATTTTTTTTCTGATTCTTATAAAATATTACAAGGTTTTAAAGTTTTTTTTTACTTAAATATAGACATAAATTTATAAAATATAAATTTATTTGATATATAATTAAATATTCATAACATTATTGTTATTGTTAATAACTTCCACGGCGATTGGAGCTTACAGTTTAAGCTATTGCTCCGTTATATCAATGTATTACATGATATTTTATCTGTTTAATTTAAGGGTATGTTTGGTGTAATATGATAATAACAAAATAAACTTTACTTGTAATTAATGTTTGGTATCCAGTAAATAACAAAATAAATAATGATATGATCAATGTAAGTTATGTTGGATGAAAAAATTACTATTTTATGAACATTACATGTAATTTTCTAAAGGTAATTTTTAATTTAATTATTTAATTCTTAAATTATATAAATTACAAAAATTATAACTTTAAATAAATTATATAATATTATTGTTTTATTTATATAGTTACTTTTTTTGAAATCATAATAATTATATAAAATTTTAATTATTATTCAAATATTATTTTAGAAATATTTTTATAATAAATTTTATTTTTTAATATTTTAACTAATAGCATGCTGTAAATTTATATGTCAAAATTATTATAAATATATAAAAGATACGAAAACATAATTTATATAAATTAATATATATTACTATATATATTATATTTACTGGGAGAAAGCCACTTTGTATCTCTATATTTTTTTAAGTTAAAAATAAAATAAAAGAAAAAAGTGGAAGTTAAATAATAATGAGTGATTTGTGAGATAATTATAAGAATAAAAAAAGTAAAATAGGTGAAAGAGAAATAGTAGTCAATAGAGATAATTGTAGAGGTAAAATAAGCATTACTTGCATTACTTGTATACCAAACTCCTAGTATCTCCTTTATATAGTTATAGATTATATATTTTGTTACTTTATATATATATATATATATATATATATATATATATATATATATATATATATATATATTACTATACACATTATATTATTATATATTATTTTATTATATATAAATCTTATATATACAATACATAATAATATTATATTTATTTATATATATTATTATATAATATTACATATTGTTATATATAGAGAATTTATCTTGGCAGTTGCTTCTTAACTCAATTTCCCTCTCTCTCAAGACAAGAAATACACTAGTATAATAAGAGAAAATAAGATAAAAAACAAAACTATTATGACCTTCTCACATAACAAACAATAGATTTTGACATGATAGGCAGTTAATGAGACTTAAGCTTTTAGATGAAATGAATACAAGATCAAACTCGTCATAAGTTTGCAGAGCTTCTATGGATCTACCGGCCTATAATCCATACAAACGGGCTTAACGTTTGGGTTTGAAAACTATATTTGGGCTTCTTTGTTGGAGTGTCGGGTTATAGAAAATCCCTTCGTTCTGATCTGTCTTATTGACAAAAAACAATGTTGGTAATTTTTAGAAAAAAAATTTGTTTAACCTAAACACGCTTTGTAAATCTCTTAATTTAAAAAATAATAAAACCTATGGTTGCATTTTTATCATACATTTAATGATGATGAACATGTTTACTACTTAGGAATTCATCAAGACCTAGACAAATATATACTACTCTCATGCATGTTTCTTGGAAAAATCTCACATTTTGGATTGCTGCAAGACGCATGGGAAATGGTAAGCGTTTTGAACTTAGGGATCATTTAGTTTCCTACTAATTGGTTGGTGTTTAAGTAACATCCTTTCTTAATTCTTATATCTTGTATATAACATAGAAAGTCAAGCTAAGCAAATAAGGTTCAAATTAAGGGTGAGTAAAAAATTCATTTAGAACCAATCCCAACCTTTTAAAATCTGATTTAATAGATTAGATTTTTATCCAAAACCATGCATATTTATTTTATTTTCAAGAATTGGAATCCATTCCATTTGCATATAAATATTACAAATATGAAAACCAAAATCCAAAAATACTGGATCTGTCTACTGCTCACATCGTCACACGCCTCCACGCAAAATCCAAATTGAATCTAATTTCTTGCTAACAGCCGCAGGCTTCCACGAAACAGGTTAAAACTTTTAAAATGTAATTCAGTTGAAAATGTATTTAATTTTTTAAATGTTTAAAACGAATAATATTTTTAACTTATAAATTATTTTTATATTTGAATTGATTCAAAATATTAATATATTATTATTTGAAATATAATCAAATGAAATCTATATTTACTATTTATATTCTTTTTAAATTAAGGAAAAATTATTTTTTATTTATTAATTTTCTCATTACTTTGTAATTAAAAAAATTATTTCATAAAATACATTATGATAATTTTATTTTATATTATTTAATATCACTTTATTTTATTTTATCAATAATTAAATATTCCAACATGGCCTATAATTTGACTACACGTGTTAAACAAATAACGAAGTAAACAACTTATTCTAATTAAAAAATATTGATGTTACTCTATGATTAGATTGTTTACAAAATACAAGTATGCTCTCTTAATTTAAACATACTCTAATGTGAATTTAACTAAACACTTTAGTTTATATTTAAAATCATGTTTAGCCACTTCAAACTCATGTTCTCCAAAGTTAGAAAGGTTAAAATAAACTCTCAAGACAATTAATAATTAATGTTTTATAATTTTTACGTATATATATAAGATTAATTAATTATTATTTTCTTATTAATATTTAAAATTATTTATTTTATACTTTAAAGTGAGTTATTTATTATAAGATTTTTAGAAATAACTTTGAAAGAGATGACTCACAGTATTGATTATGAAATAATGTGTAACTTTTTAAATTATTAAACATCTATTAGAAATGGTAGGTACGTCTAAATTAGAGAAATATTTAGATATTTTTTATTAATTTAAGACGTAAAATTTATTTAATTAGATTTGTTTATATAAAATTTAGATCGTAACTAATGTTGGAAAAAAATAATAAATAAGATAAAAATTATATGAAAAATGAGTTTCACAAACAATCGAAAAATCATAAATTTAATATGCTTGTGACACAATTTTAATTTCTTATAAATATTAATTAGTTTTTATAGTTTTTATGTATGTAAATTTAATGGACAAGTTATATTGAATAAGTAAAAAAAATATTCAAAATCGTGTTTCAAAATAAAAAAAATGTTTCAAAAGAACGATATTAATTCAAATCTTAAGGTTAAATGACTAAAATAAATCTATTAAAAGATAAAAGTTCAAACAATAAGATAAAAAATAAAAAATAAATCTATTAAAATTGCTTTTCAACAACAAATTAGTTTTAAAACTGATTTTTAGTTTAAAATTGATTTTAAAAACAAATTGTTTTTAAAACGGTTTTGAATCATAAACGGTTTTAAAACTGATTTCAAACTATTTAAACTATTTTTTTAAAATATGTTAAATTCAAATCCATTTAATGGGATATAAATTGAATTTTAAAAAATCCATACCATCCTTACCCTTTGTTCAAATTAATACACCTATTTCATTTAGTTTTTTTACGTCTTTTATAGTCATAATTAAATTCAGCAATATAATTTTTTGAGATAAAATTTTGATCACAAAAACATTAAATTAAATTTAATCAATGAAGGATAAAAATATAAAATAATATATTAATTAACTAGATTAAAAATAAACAACTAGTCAGAAATCAAGTAGACTTTTATATACTATAAAATATCACTGATGGGATTCTGTGTTATTTAGAAGCTATATGCTAAGAGCTAGCCAATATTAGAAATATATATATATCAAGAAGGCTAATTCAATTCCCACAAGTACTTTTTAATTCAAATTTTCGTGTTTATTCTAACACTCTTCCTCCCCCATCCTGCCCTCCCTTTTAAAAGAAATAAAATTCCGTTATGAAAAGCAAATTTTCGATACTCTTATAATATTTATTTCTTCACAGTTATCCTTTTATTTTAGAAAAATGTTTTAAATTAAAAAAATAACTATACATACTAAGTGTCTTGCTTTAGAGAAAGAGAATATAGCCACTTAATAAAATGAAAGATGAAGAAAAGTTAGGTGTTAAATAAAAAATGGTACAAGTGTAAGGAAATAATAAGTAAAATATTCTTGACAAAATGTGTATACTAAAATAAGTATTTCTTTTTATATATTGTTGTAGAAATAAAATTTTAAAGGAAAGAAATTGTAGGATCTGTTTAAGATAGAAAGTTTTTTGAACTAAAAAGTCATATATAAAAAATTATATTTACATTTATTATATAAATATTTTTATAATAATAAATATAAAAATATTAAAAAATAATTAACTTAAAAATCGGACCGGTCATCGAACCAATCATGACATCAATTCAAGATTCCATAATTAAATCATGATCGAATTGATATTAATAAAATAATAATAATAATAAATTAATACATGAGTAATATTAAAAACATAATACCATAATTTTATAATATTAAAATTTAAATAATAAAATTTAATTTTATAATTTCTTAATATGACATACAAAAATTTAAATCAAATATATTATATTACTTAAGATTAAATTTTAACCATATGAATCAACATTTATTATTAATAATAAGTTTACATTTAGAATAAAAAAGAAAATGAGAAATACATTAAGTAATTTCTATTGTTTTAAGAAAAAAGTAAAAATAATATTATATTTAACATTTTTTTTTATCAAACTGTTTTTTGATAATTTTTGTTTACTTTTTTTTTTGGACTAGTTTTAACCAAATTTATCAAATTTGACCAATTTTTCTCTAAATCAATTCTGTAGTTTATTTGAATCGATCTTCCCACTAATTTTTTGTACTATTAAAATATCACACACACACACAAAAAATTCTATTAAATAACTTATAAAATATTATTAACGGTAAATTTTTTCATTTTTTAAAAATTAAAATATTACATTTATATATGTCTATACAAAATATTGTATTACTTATTTTTTTTATTTAAAATATTATATTTATACATTAATAAAAACATGTATTAGATTAAAATGAGTTGATATATCAATTAACGAATATATCAAAGAATTTAAATCTAGCTTAAGTAAAAAAATTATGGGAGAAGAATACCCATAATTTATTTGTTCAGGATAAAAGAAAAAATGGAGAAGAATACCAATAATTTGTTTGTTCAGGATAAAAGAAAAATTGGCGCTCTCGAGTAAATAATGCTATTTAAATTCCCACAAGCTTAATTGGCAAGGAGTACTTAGGTACAACTGTATATGTTTATCGCAGGTACACAAGTCACAACCAATTTGGAGCAACCGAGGAAGCAATATTAAATTAATGACACCCTCTCTCTCAATTCAATACCGTGGCCTTCTGTTTTTCTGTAATAAAAATTTATGGGTATATCCCAAAGATATTCCGATATAACGTGCTTATAAGAACATACTAACTTCGAAATTCAAAACTCTATGTTTAAATAACATATTACAAATACAATAATTTACAGTTGACAAACTACATTATATAATATAATAATAATAATAAAATAGATAGAATTTGGTGGCACTTGGCATCACAAGCGTGACTGTCCAATTAGAAGCGGAGAAGCAAACCAAGAAGGATCAAAGGTCCTTCCTGAAAGATTATCCAAACATTCATTTTTCATAGAGACTTACTTGACGCTATTGCAAACACACCCACGTCCTCCCAAATTAAATTATATTTATATATATTGATTTTACTATTTGAAGTGCATTATTTTATTTGACCCTTTGTCTAAACCCCTCTATATATTTTTCCTCCTCCGTATTCAGAAAGGTACACTATTTAGTATTCCCTTACCTATTAACAAAGTCTAAGCCTAAACGAAAATATGATGATGGCAAAATGTAACAAGTCTCTTGTCATGATTCCTCTCCTCCTTCACATCCTATGCTTCTTGTTGTTCCCTCAATCATTACAATCACAAGGGAATGATTTTTTCCGTCAACCTTCTCGCCAGTTAATCTTCACACCCCACAAACGCTCAGATTCTGATCCTCAACAGGTTCATTATAATTTATAAATCAATCATGCACATATATTATTAGTATTAATTACATGTATATAACTCATTGCTCATGAACCATGGTGTTTTTATATATTAAGGTGCACATTTCATTGGTGGGGAAAGATCATATGAGGGTGTCGTGGGTAACCGAAGACAAGCACACAGAATCCATGGTGGAGTATGGAACAACGAAAGGGGAATATAGCACAAAAGCAACGGGGGAGCACACCTCATACCATTACTTCTTATACAAATCCGGCAAGATCCACCATGTCGTAATTGGGCCTCTGCGGCCCAGCACAACCTACTACTACAGATGCGGAGGATCGGGTCCCCAGTTTTCCTTCAATACTCCTCCACAGAAGTTGCCTATTGAATTTGTTGTCGTCGGTAAGTGATGGTTTAATTTCTTTAGCATCACCATTTGCATTTTGTTCTTTGGTTTCTTTATTTATTTTTTATTATGTATTCTATAGTTTCGTATGGTTTGAATTGCATTAATTTCATTTCCAACCGTGTCATTTAATTTGGCCGGTTTATGGTTTAATTAGTTAGACTAGGTAGGGGGAGTTGATGAGTGCTTCAAACCAACGCAAAGGTGGGCGTGGCAGAGAATATGGTCAGAAGGAATTTGGGGTAATGGGGTTTATAGTGTACACGAAGGCATTAGACAAAACTACGATAGGAATCGCTTTCATTAGCGAATTTGGATCCGATCGTCTAAAGTACAAGTATATATACTTCAGATAGTAGAATATAAATACTAAACATTCGTATGATATACATCTTATCAAAGTTTAAATTATTTTGTTTCTCTTAATTTTGTTGGTAAACAATTATTTTGTTTCTATAATTCTAGTATCCCAGTCTAAGACAAAAAAAAGCCTTTGAACTCAAAAGGATTCGTATTACTTTTTTGATTTTTAGGGAATATTAAAAAAGGACGGACTAAAGTATAAAATGTGATATGATAGGAAATTAGAATGGAGATTAAAAATTAGAATGTGACAAAAAATTTAAGGTTGTATCGATAATATCTCGTTGTATTATTTAGATACACCATTTATGATAACTTGAAACTCTACACTTGTTTGTGAGTTAATATATTAGTTATACCATGTCAATTGGTTTAAACAGGACGTTAGTCCCTCTAAATCAATTGAAGCATGTTATTAACTAACAATTTAACTCCTTATTTTCATGGTTGGTGAGCAGCTTTCGAGATTGATACTTCTTATAACGTAACAATTAATTAGAGGACATGGATACTTCCTTATCACTATTACGCATATGAAATACCATTTTAATTCGAGATTTGACAATTTTTATATTGGTTGATAATGTAAATTTTTTTACATTTAAACTGGCAAAATATTGATGCATATATAGGGGACTTGGGACAAACTGAATGGACAACATCGACCCTAAAACACGTTGATAGTAAAGACTACGACGTGTTTCTATTACCAGGAGATCTATCCTACGCCGATTCCCAACAACCTCTGTGGGACTCCTTTGGTCGTTTAGTGGAACCCCATGCTAGCCGCAGGCCATGGATGGTTACCGAAGGCAACCACGAGATAGAGAGTTTCCCTATTATCCACCCACAGGGTTTCAAGGCCTATAATGCTCGTTGGCCCATGCCATACAAGGAAAGTGGGTCCACCTCAAACCTCTACTACTCATTTGAGGTTGCCGGCACCCACGTCATCATGTTGGGTTCTTACACCGATTTCGATGCACGCTCCCACCAATACACGTGGCTTCAATCTGACCTGGCTAAGGTCGATAGGAAGAGAACGCCTTGGGTGATTGCCTTGTTGCACGCGCCTTGGTATAATACTAACGAGGCACATCAAGGGGAGGGTGAAAGCATGAGACTAGCCATGGAAGAGTTGCTTTACGAGGCTCGTGTTGACTTCGTCTTTGCTGGACATGTTCATGCGTACGAGCGCTTTGTATGTCATATTAATATTATATTATTATCCTCTTGCTTCTTTTTTTTTTCTTCCTTTTGTTCATACGAGTTTTTCTATTTTCTAATTATTATTGGATTAATTGCAGACTCGAATTTATGACAATAAGGCTGATTCATGTGGTCCGTTGTACGTCACAATTGGGGACGGAGGAAACCGCGAGGGACTTGCATTAACGTGAGTATATATATATTATATACCTTGACAAATATGGTTAACTTTTTGCTTAATTTAATTTATATAATTTAACATAAACGTCTAATTAAGATTAACCAATTTGTCATAGCATTCTATTCATTAATATGATATGATAATAATATTAAATGTCTACATAAAAATATTTTATATCGACAACATATATAAATTTAAAAATATCTTGTTAAAGTGTTATTTTCTAAAGTAGTACTTGTCCATCTCATTTTAGGATGCTTTGAGATAGAAATAGAAAGGAAAAAAGGTAATAGATGTAATAAAAATTAAAAGAAAAAAGAGATGAAAAAAATGGGATGGAAGTAAGAAGAAAATATGTTGATTATTTTTCTATTTTCTAAGTAAAAAAACTGTGACTGGAATAGAAAATAGAGAAGTCCTTAACGTCATTTTGTTTTGAATGCCTATTCATTAAAAGACAAGTTAACAAAAATGAGCGATATGCATGTGGATTGTTGAAACAGGTTTAAGGAGCCTCCTAGCCCATTGTCGTTGTATCGGGAGCCAAGCTTTGGTCATGGAAGGTTGAGAATAGAGAATGAAACACATGCATATTGGTCATGGCACCGCAACAATGACACCGACGCATATGTAGCTGACGGTGTTTGGATTGAGAGTTTAAGCAGCACAAAAGCATGCTGGGATGTACAAGCACAGCAGGTTCCTCATGAAGAGCTCTGAAAGCTCAACTTGGAGCTATAGTATACTAATTGATCAGCTCCCACCAAGAAAGAGAATTTATTTATTTACATCATTCGAGACTATTATTATCTCAATTATTTTTTACAGTTGAATGTTATTGTTTTTTTTTTTTTTAAATCGAAACAAGTGACTATACGTCAGGTGTAGATCGATTAAAAATATAAATGTGTTTGTCTGAAACTATGTATAATTTTCTCATTTTAGTTAATTCATATAGTAGTTTGTATTAATAAATAGTATTTCTGCTGCTAGCTAATAGCTAGTGTATTTGAGAGAGATGTCGTGGTGGAATGTTGTTTAATTAATAATTGCTTTTGTTTTTCACCTATATTTCAGAAGATAATATTATTTGGGTCTTGGGAGAATTTTTTTTTATATGAAAATAAAGAGATGGAAAATAATCCATATAATAAGTGATGCAATGAAAAAAAAATAGAAAAATAATGGAACAGAAATATATTATGTTAGGCTTTTTTTTATTATTTGTATTTTTATAATTTCATATGCTGTGTGAAAAGTATTACTTTACTTTAGCTGTATTTTTTTTATAACAGTAATTTGAATTTTTTTTTATAGACCATAAACATCTTTCATTCAAGTGAATCTTATTTGAGTTAGGTAAGATTATTATTGACAACAAAACGTTTTTTTTTATTTAATATAATTGCATATTTAGATTCAAATTCAATAATAATTTGAATCTATCAATTCATGTAAATTATTTAGATTAATTTTTAATTTTTTTCTTGAAGATTTTTTTAATTTATTGTGTTTTTAATTTTTTTTTATTAAAATGAGTTGCAGTACCCATAAAAACAAATCTCAAACATCACTTGTCTATTTTAGCCACTTTTTATTTTATTTGGATGAAGAGTGAAATAAAAGAAACATAAAGGATCTATGGAAATAAAAAAAAAGTTACATAGAAGGGTAAAAATAAAAAAGAAGAAGATATTTTTTTCCCATTTATTTGAATGAATGAAAGACAAATAAAATAAATAAATAAATTTTATAAAAAATCCTTTATGTTAATTAAAATTCTAATTTAATTTAAAACTTTTAATTTTTTACCATATTACTTATTAATATAAATTTATTTTTTATTAATTTTATATTATAAAAGTTTTTTTTTTTTTAAAAAAAAAACCCTCTCCCCCACTTTCCCCTTATATATAGAGGAGTATTTTTAGAGTTTCACGGAAAATTGTTTCCTCTTTATTTTTTTTTCAAATAAATAATAAAAATAATATTTTTATTCTATCTCAAACAAAGGATTAATTTAATAGGCTTAAAGAAATTGATATGAAAGGCCAGAAATGGATCTTCGGCATGGAGGCACGATGAGGAAGTATATCTCTTGACTTTCTAAAAGAATTTTTTAACATTTTAATGGGTGTATATGCCATTGAAAATACTGAAGATATATCTCACAAGGAATATAAGTTTAAATTCTACTATCTTGTCGATATGAGGGCATTGTAAAAGAATAATTTATAAGTACCTTTGTAAGTATGGAATCACCCTTATGAGTTTATAAGATCTAATTCATTTAAATTTTTTTAATAAAAAAATTATGCCATTGAAAATAAAAAAAGAAAAAATTTATAATATCATATTCACACAAGTAATAAATGTGATATATATATTTTTTAAAAATTATTCTTATGAGTTCACTAAAGAAAATCATCAGACAATAATAAAAATTAACATGAAAGTCTATTAAGGTCGATTAATCCCATTTCTTTAATATATAATCTTTTGTTTATCCAAAAAATTCACAATTTCTTTATTGCAATTAATTATATATTTAATCAAGCCTTAAGTGATTGCTGTTTACTAGTAAAAAATATTTAATTATGTTGTAGTGATTGATTGGTGAGTTCAAAGAAGGTGAATGTTCTCTAGACAATTCAACTTGTATTTATTAATTGATGTCTTAAATATATTTTTATCCAATTCCTATAATATATTATTTTTTTTTTAGTTTTTATAAAATTATTTGTTTTTAAAAGTGGTCCTCGTAAAATTTTTCTTTATTATTTTGGTTTTTGTTATTTTGTTTTATATTTTTTTTAAGGAAACTATACTCAAAATAACAAAATATTATAGAGATTGAAAAATAAAAAAATTGATATATTACAAGGACCAAAATAAAAAAATAAAGTATAAAGACTATTAAAAAAATTATTTTATAAGGATCAAAATTAAAAAAATATATTTAAACCATAAATTGATTGTTAATGATATATTATTCTTTGATCAATTCACTGAATCTATATTTATTGTAGACTCATCATTGAGAAAGGTATGACTTGTTATTAGATAAAATGTATATGTACAAGATTTCTTTGTGTGTAAAGGTACTATTTCTTGAACTATTGTATATGGGGATCAACATGTGCATTTATTTTTCTTGGGAGATTATTTACATTGTTGATTATTAATTGTGTTTAGTCGGTTAAATATAACATCTCACAAAATTAGATTTAAAAAGTAAAATTAGTCAAAAGAATATTTTAATAATTAGAAAATGGATTTAGTTAATGATTAGTAATGGACTAAGTTAAATGAATTTTTAAGATGGGCCACTAAGGCCTAACAAGGGCTTAGGGTTTATAAATCTTAAGATACACATACTAATATCATATTCTCACTTCGACTTAAAAAGAGGGAGAGAGAAAGAGATGGAAAATGACTCGGAGGCCACCACAACTCATAAACGACTCAAAATCTACACTAGTTACAAAAAATTAATTTTAATGAAAATCTTTAATTAATTTTCTTATAAAAATAGCGGCTAACTTTTCCCTTTCTTTCTAGTGATGCGCATCAATAGTAAACATAAAACGTATGTATTTACAACATTGAGTGAATAAAAGCATACATCATATGAATAAAACATGTGCCAGTTTGGTTACAACATAATATTGTGCTTTATAACACTTACAATATCATCATCATAATAAAAACTAAAGCTGATGGCTAAACATCTACTCCCAAAACATAAAGAGGATACATCAAGAGGGTATGAAAATAACAAAACACCTTAAGGAGCCAATCCCTACAAAATGACCAAACGTTGACAACGTCATTGAGGCGGCATTGGTAGTGTAGAAGAGGAAGCCCTAGTATCACCACAACACACAAAGGTCTTGTCTTGAAACGTCAAGGATGAGGGCCACAGACATTGGGATTACAACGTTGGCTTCCTACCAGCTTTGCTTGAGTCATACCAGCTAGTTGGCTACACATCATTGGTATGGGCAAAAACATGTTAATATGGGTGTGGAATGTGATGGTGAAGAACGCGGTGGTCATCAAGGCGTACTTGATTATCACTTCTCCTTAGTACTAGACATGCTGATAGTCATGGTCTATCCTCTAAGCCCACATAAGTGTCCTAGAAGCGTGTGGTGGTATCCCATGTAGATCTACATCTATCGAATGCTCGAAAACCTTGACCCCCATGGTGGCCCTAGCATTTTCTCTCATGAACATGCCATTCAAGGTCATCTTAGTCGTACACATACAACATATAGACATAAGGGTAAGCTACTACAAGAATAACATGTACATAGTATAACATTCATAACTTAGTCATGACATCATTCATGAGCATTATCCCTCAACAATATAATCATCATCCTCATCATTATATTCAACAACCACAATACACACACACTTATGAGTTGACACACACACACATACCTACTCCATGGAGATTTATAAGTTGAATGATCATTCTTATCAACACACACACATATACCCCTACTTCATGGAGATTTCACACACACACACACACACACACACACCTACTCCATGGAGATTTATAAGTCGACACACACACACACCTACTCCATGGAGATTTATAAGTCGAATGATCACTCCTATCATTATACACACACACACACACCCCTAATCCATGGAGATTTATTAGTTGAATGATCACTCTTATCAACACACATACACACACTTACTCCATGGAGATTTATAAGCTGAATGATCACTCCTATCACTTCCTTAACATGCCTTCATCATGATATTGGGGAAAAAGGACGTAATTTGTTGGATTAGAGAGTGTGTCTATCGGGATAGTAGTATGCATGTAGTGACTTTTTATTGTATGTATCTTTATCATGTTTCCTCCTTTCTTATAATTGTTAATTTTTTTGTATGATAATAGAATGTATATGCTATATTAGGGTTAAAGAGGGGTTTTACATGTAATTACACAATGTTGTATGATTAAAGGTTTGTGGTAGAGAAGTGATACATGTCATTAATTGTTATACATGCTCAAGTTTATGTATATATGATGTATAAGGCCATGAGGGGTTTTTGTAGTTGCAAAATCACACCATGATTATCAAAACTTGAGCACAATCGTGTCCCATGAAGTGTTGTCATGCTTGAGTGTCACTTTAGCATTTTGGACTTGGCTTGCAAAGCATAGTCATGCTTATGTTGTTGCATGTTAAAAGCGACTTTATATGTGCTGGTTGATGTATCTAATATGTGAGCCTCTTTACTATACATGAATGAATGTAAAATTTAGCCTATGTAACAAATGATTGTTATAATGGCCTCCTTTGGACAAGGAAGGGTAATGAACCCTTCGATCTCCAAAGGATGACATCTATGTAGGATGTTGAATGGTCTTCTAAGAATAATGAATCCTTCAATCTCCAAAGGATGCCAAGTATGTAATGTATATGAATGATTTACTTAGTATAAAGAAGAGTAATAACCAATGTTTTTAAAATTGAGCTGAATATTGAAACGATCAAGGTATTGGTTCAAACTTGATTGAACTGGTATAAATTAAATAATATTTTTATTTTTTAATATTATATATAAAAAAATTTAAATAAAAAATAATGTAATTAAACTGTGACACCCTTCTACCCCGAATACTTAGATTAAAATAATAAAATAAATAAAAAGGAAGACAAGGTAATAGTTAAAACCAAAGAAACACCATTCATATTAAGGATAAAATGTTCACATGGTCATTAACAAGTAGGTACAAAGTTTTCAAGAAGATGTTAATTCTAAATATTATAATTGAAAAATAAAGTCCTTATCATCTTCAAAATAAGCTCTTCAAACAACAAAAGACATAAAACAACTATTCTAAATTCCAAAGCCTCGATGTCACACTAATCAGAGCAAGATCCCGCCCTTTCAAAACTCGGCACCATGAGTGCCCTCAACATTACCTAAAGAAAACCACCACAAGAATACGGTAAGAAATAGCATTCAATAATATATAAATGCAGATAGTATCCCAAATTCCACCCATTACTGTACCTAATTACTAACAGTTAACAAATACTCATATATCAATCACACATTCCATCTCATTCAAAATCAATCACATTCCATTCATGTTTACAAAATACACATGCTCGCACAATGCATATGCTCATCACCACACCTAAGAGTCTCGATTCGAAACTCCACACCATGGGTGAACCTCCTCAATCCCCTTAGTTATCACTAATGATGGTCACACCGTTAAACACCCTATATGGCCGGTGTTTCGCACAGTTAAACACCACCTATGACCCGTGCGAAGACATTCTACACAACCGTTAAACACCACCTATGGTCGGCGTGTAGCATGGTTAAACACCACCTATGGCCCATGCATATGAATGTCTCCCATCATTAGTCCACCCTGTTAAACACCACTTTTGGCCAGGGTGCCCTGTTAAACACCACATATGGCCAGGGTATTATAGCCACATCTGACTTTTTATGCATCTCATGTCCATGCTCAATCATTCTCATCCACATTCTCATTCTCATTCTCATGATTCATAGTCCATAATCATGTCAAAATCATTTATAAGAATGCACATAAATGCACATAAAACACCATTGAATTCCACCCAATTTCACCATAACACGAGTCCCAAATTGAACCTCAACCATGAGTAACCATGAACAACCATGAGAATCAAGTAATTAAGACAATTAACCATACAATCTTAAACAAAAATCACATTAAGGCAAAACGTTAATCAAAGAATTTAATCCCCTTCAAATACCATAAGAAACCATACAATAACAATTATTAATAAGGACCCTAGGGAAGACTCTCCTGCTCTTTCTTATGTAAATGAAACCCAAATAGTGAGATAGAACTGACATCTCTTCATACATTCTTGGAAGCATAATGAAGAAAACATGTTCATCAAAGTGATTCTTCTTGTTCCTTTGGGATTCCCTCTAGAGGTTTTCCTTCACACTAAAGGCAACTGATTACATTATTAATTAAGTTAACCAAAACCACGGTACACATTGGAAAATCTTTTCCATTGATTAAAATATTTTTAGAACATAATAGCCAAACAAATTTGAGAATTTAGATCCTAAAGGGACTTTGGGATTGCCCTCACTACCCGTACACCCCCGCATTCACATATAACCGAACCCATCTCCCATGTACCTTAGATACGAAGAACAGTGATGATCTGATAGGTCTGGCCGTCTGATGCGTAAAACACCAATTGAGATCAATTGATTACCTTATGTCTAATATTCTAACTAGGTCGGGTCAACCCTGACTCGCTGTCAGCCCCTTGTTAATTCAATTAATTAAATTAATAAATGAAAATAATTCAGATTAATGCCTCATCAGTTTATAAAACCATTAACTCCTCTATTAAAATAAAATTAAATATAAATATTTAAGTATTAAATTAATTTTCTGCCATCATTAAGAATAATAATAATAATAATAATAATAATAATAATAATAATAATAATAATAATAATAATAATAATAATAATAACATTTCAGTTTCAAAATGTAATTATTTAGTAAAATAATTTCCTACAACAATTAATAATTAAAATAAAATTGGTAATAATAATAATGAAATTTATTTCTAAAAATAATTAAATAAATTTTAGGATGTTACAATTCTCCCCTCCTAAAACAAAATTCGTCCTCGAATTTACATAGAGTAAGTACTTTCCGCACCCTTGCAATTGCCCTCCCCTTACTCATTTAGTGTTTCTAATGACAGTCCTTACTCATTTAGTGTTTCTAATGACAATCCTTACTCAATTTGTGTTGGCTAAAATAATCATCTCACCTCTCTAAACCAGTTAGCCTTAAATCTTTCACAACTTCTAGTATGAATTCTCATGCCTAGTCTTCTTTTAACCTTTAAACAAGCTAGTTCGATTACTTGCCAAAGTAACAAATGTACGTTCATAGTTGAAACATGTGCAATTATTGTATACATGACACAGATGAAGTGATAGACTGAACCCAATCCAATTAGATTCCTCGAGTTTAACAAAATCTCTCCCCCAAGTTCTAAAATAACTCTAGGATTCCAACCTGTCAACCAAATAGGTGCTCAAACTTATCTACTCTTCCTATGATTTAAGTTGCCAAAACATCTTCCAAAGATCCTGTCCTCTAATCACATGAAAGGATGCGAAAGGATTTCCTATTTACGACATATTCTACTGTCTTGATTCTACCTAGTGATGACTTCCTAAAACCTTGGTCATTTGGAAATTCCAATCACCTCATCTATTTTAGGTTCCACTCCTACTAGTTAAATTTCCACTTAGTGTTTCTACATCATTGAGAATATCGACTTAAAATCATGCAAGTGTCATTGAGGAGTGTCTTCGAATCTTAAGAGTAGCCACTACTGCTACTACCTCCAAGCTAGGGGTTACATAATTCGTCTTACAACTCCCAATTGTCTATGAGATTAAAATACATCATCACCGTCTAGTAACACACTCCTCTCAATAACTAAGGTCAGGTATTACTAAGGTTGGCATGCTATCTAATGCTTCTCCAAGACATTAGAAAGTAATTCCAATTTATCAATCCACCTAAACCTTGCTCCCTTCCTAGATTCTTGAGTTAAAGACTATACTAACTTAAGGAATACGTCCAGGAATTCACCACGGTATTTGTTCGATATCAGGAAAATTTATAATCTTACTCACTAATGCAAGGTTTTTAACTTAAGAGAAACTCCTACCTTAAAAGGTCGACTATTGAGTTCTCACACTAAAGATTGCATAACTTAAAGAACTCATATCTTCCATTTAACTTTTATTAAACAACTATATCATGATTCATCTCCAATAGTACGAACTAGTATCCTTAGATGCTACTCAAGCTTCTCTCAAACTAAACAATCATTAACAAAATTCGCTATGTCTCTTTCCATTTAGGCCACCAAAATATCCCCTTAAGGTCTTGATACATCAAAGTTACTTTAGGATGGAAATTAAGCATACTTCTATAACCTTCCTCAAAATCAAATGCCAAAGTGTAGGTTTTCTAGGCACACATATCCGATTTCCAAGTCTTATTACTTTATATACACCCAAGGTGAACTCTCTCCCACTATTCTATTTTATGGCTACACGTCTAGCAACCAAAAATGAATCCTCCAACCGAGCTTCTCTAATCTCCCTCAACTAATCATTACTTACCCGAATCATTCCTAATCTTACACTACTAGGGATCATCTCATAAGCCAAACTCAATTCCTTGAACTGGGTAAAATGTCCATCTCTCTAATTTTTAAGGAAGATATAGGAAGAGATTTTCTACTTAAAGCTTCCGCTACAACATTAGCCTTACCTGGATGGTAACTCAACTCGAAATTATAGTCCTTAAGAAATTTTAACCATCTCCTTTGCCTCGTATTCAATTCTTTCAAATCGAATAAATATTTAAGGTTCTTATAATCACTAAAGACCTCAAACTTAAAACCATACAGATAATGTCTCCAAATCTTAAGAATGAACATTACAGCCGCCAACTCAAGATCATGGGTATGGTAATTCCTCTCGTAGATTTTCAGTTGCCTAGAAGCATAAGCTACCATTCTACCCTCTTGCGTCAACACTCCGCCTAAACTCATCCTTAATGCATCACAATATACCACAAAAGATTTACTAAGATCCGACAAAACTAAAACTGGTGCACTAGTCAATTTCTCCTTGAGGGTTTGGAAACTATGTTCACACTTACTATTCCATACAAAAGCAACCCCTTCCAAGTCAACTTAGTTAAAGGTAATGCTATCTTAGAGAATCCCTCTATAAACCTCCTATAATATCCATCCAACCCAAGGAAACTCCTAATCTCACTCATTGACTTAGGGGTCTCCCACTTAAGAACGACTTCTACCTTAGAAGGATCAACACCTATACCTCCCCTAAAAATCACATGACATAGGAAACTCACCTCCTCTAACCAAAAGTCACACTTAGATAACTTAGCGTACAATTGTTTATCCCTAAGAACCTGAAGTACTACCTCTAAGTGTTCCTCATGCTCTTCTCTAGTCTTGGAGTAAACTAGTATGTCATCTATAAAGACAACAACAAATTTATCCAAGTAGGGATGAAAAATTTTGTTCATGTAATCCATAAAAATAGTAGGAGCATTAGTCACACCAAAAGGCATTACCAAATACTCGTAATGTCCATACCTAGTCCTAAAAGCAGTCTTAGGTATATCTTCCTCCTTAACTCTAATCTGGTGGTAACCCGACCTGAGATCAATCTTACTAAACACGCATGCTCCTACCAACTGGTCCATAAGGTCATCTATCCTTGGCAATGGATACTTATTCTTAATAGTTACCTTATTCAATTGTCGGTAGTCTATGCACAACCTCATGCTTTCATCCTTCTTCTTCACTAATAGTACAAGTGCTCCCTAAGGTGATACCTTGGGCCTTACAAATTTCTTTTCCAACAAATCCTTTAATTGTTTCTTAAGTTCAGCCAATTCTTAGGGTGACATCCTATAGGGTGTAGCTGAAATAGGTCCCGTCCTTGGTGCTCAGTCTATAGAAAACTCTATCTCTCTCTCAGGTGGTAACCTAGACATATCCTCAAAAAACACTTCAGGGAAACCGAAACCAAATACAACAACAGGTAGATTACTCACAATAGCACTACTCTCAGAACTCAAAGAAGCTAGTAACATGTATACTTGGGCATCTTCTCTCAAAGACACCTTAACCTAGTTGGCATTCAAAAAGTCTTTGCTCTCCCTCACAAAAGGTTGACCAAAAACAATAATTTTATCAGCACAATTCAATAGGACATGGTTGGAAGATAACCAGTCCATACCCATAATAATGTCTAGTTGACTTAGAGGCAAACAATTCAAGTCAACCATGAAATCTTTGTCATTAAAATGTATAGGACAATTCAAGCATACATCTGAAGTAGAAACAGGGCCACTAGTTGGCGTCTCTATAATTAATTCAGAGGACAAGGAAGACATAGGCAATTTAAGTTTAGACACACAAGCATGTGATAGGAAGGAATGAGTCGCAGCAGAATCATACAGCACGATCAAAGGAGTTCCATCAATGAAACACATACCTTGGATTAAGTCATCGGATTGAGCGACTTCAGTACCACTCAAGACAAATACTCTTCCAGTAGCTTTCGGCTTACTGTCACTTCTGCTAGCACTTTCACTTGCCGTCGCAAACTGTTGCCTCACACGAGGACAATTGCGAGAAATGTCCCCTCGCTCGTTACATCTGAAGCAAGTAACATCTCTAGCTTCGCACTGGTATGCACGATGTCCCAGTCTTCCACACCTATAACAGTTAATAGGAGGAGTAGAACCCACACTTCTTCCCCTAGATGCCTGGCTTACAGCTGGAGCTTATCCTCCTCTGAACTGAACCTTCACTGTCTCCTTTGACATTAGAGTTTCCAGCAGGACGAGAATAAGGCTTACTCCTGCTAGATGAGCCATGCTTACTTTGATTCCTTATCGGTCCTCCACTCCTATAATGGGCAACTCTAGCACGGTTGTCCTCATCATACACCCTACATTTGTTTGCCAGTTCATGGAATCAAGCAATACCCTGATAGTTGAAGACCTGCTTGATTTCGAGGTGGCGTAGGCCGTTGATGAACTTCACACACTTTGCTTCCTCATTCACAACACCTTCATAGGTAGGACAGAACCAAACTAGTGCCTCAAACTTAGACACATAATCCGCCGACGAATTTCCTCCTTTGTTCTCCGTATATTCAATATCCTTTTCCATATTCTTTATGCCTTCCCCAATTCATATCAACAACACTACAAGGATTTACAATGTACAGTGTGAGAAGACATAAATGAAGCACCATCATGAGGCTCCAGAACTTTGGTGAAAAACCTCCAAAGGTAGGGTCTTCATAATTGTGATCCATCATAGCAAAACTGATATTAGTAAAACACAACCAACAAGTATATAAGTATAAAGTTATAGAATGTAATACTCTTTACCCCACCTATAAATACTAGTAAATGAAAATTCAAAAACTCAAAATCATTCATTTACTAAGGTAAAGATTCACATATATTCAAAAGTCAAACTAAAATTAAAATACCCTAATGGCACTCCAATAGTCAACTAACAAATAAAGGTATACAAAGATTGTCTTTACAACTTGCCTTGACATTACATACTATTAAAGCATTACCAATAAAGAATAACTTAAAAGCAGTAATAGAGCTCTAACTCATTCTTTATACTCCTGCTCAGTGCTACTTGCAAATGACATTCATCCTAAGGACAAACAATAGAAGAATAAAAGAGAGTAAGAATCACATCTTAATACAAGCTCATGATATGGGCACAGGATTGGGCAAACCACTCCATTTATCACACAACAACACAACAACATACAACAACATATAACAATCAATCATCTATATATGCATATCTTATAACCATGATGCACCTCATTTACTATTTTGTATGCAATATGATACTAGTTTAACATAGGAAAGTGGCTAGTAGTAATAACACTTAGCCTTTTGGCTATGCCTGTTCCACTCTAGCATGATATCGTCTAGTAGCATGTCAAAATCTACTCAGTTCACACGTATGCCCTAATATGTGGAATCAATCATGACTATTAAAGGTTAACTATTGATTAGCTCATAGGAGGTCTAGTGTACTTACCAATTAGATTTGCATCCACTTCCTTATGCCTCATCTTATTTAAATGAACCTAATCCAAAGAGCTCAACCTCCTTTTCAGAGATCTCTAAAGTAAACACATTACCAATCATAGGTATAAGTCATCAACTAATCTAGGGGATTTAATCCCCTTTCAGAGGACTAAAACACAGTCTTCAACCAAAAGTAAAAGTTACTAATTTTAAGTTGTCATTGAATAAGGATCCTTTTGTATTAAAATTAACTCAAAAGTCATAGGTAGTTAATCAAGTTAAGGGAAGAATAGAATTTGTAATAGCCATAAGAGAACATAGGAGGTACTAGTTGATGACTTTACTAGCACTTAACAAATGTAAAACTATTTCTACCAATAAATGGGAAGTTCATGCTATAATGGAGAGTAACTAGTAAAGAAGACACGTGAGAAGCAAACAAAGTAGGTGCTTCTTAATTTTTTCTATCATCTCTTTGAGCAAATTAAACTTCTTAAGAACATGACAAAAAAGGGGTACATACAATTAAATAGTCTCTTTGAGACCAAGAGAAGTTTTAGTTGTAGCAAGTTATGCAGTAAAAAGAACACTTATAGGAACAATCTACTCAAGAACTATATTGTCTTTCAAGGGATATTTAAGGTTTTCCATCATGTCCCTTCCTACAAAGCAGTAAAATGGGTGAATGACAAAAAGGACAACCTCAATTACTAAGAGAAGCACCAATATGAGCCAATCACAAACATGGTTTCTCACAAGTGCAGCTCCATGGGACTTGATTGTATGAGCCGTAGGATCAACATGTTGTTGCCTCATCCTTCCATGTCCCTATCGTAATAAACAATTAACAAATTAAGCATCTAACTAAATTGAGAGAGTAAAGTTTACTCAATATCTGTGTAGATTTTCTTATACTCCCTGTACAATATTTGATAGTTATATGACTAATTAGCTGGTTAAAGCTTAGACTTCAATTTAGTCAATACCTATATAGTAGATTCAACTCTCAAGATCAAGCTATCTATTTGTTTAGTACTTGAAATAAATTGATGCTAGCGTAGGAAAGCTCCAATGGGATAGCTTCCTCACACTCAACAATTGGCAACAAAAACGTTCCTCACACCAAATGAACTGAAATGTTTCAACTTGCAATTGCAAAGCTCTCATTTTGTACCAGATATGTTTGGTCTTCAACATCATCAAATATGAACTTCCTTGTTTGCATTAAACAAATACACAAAAATATATTAATAATATGAAGAAACGAACATTGTGAATTAAAGAAGATGGGAAACTTTGGGAACAAGGAATAACACTAGACATAAAAAAAAGGTCGTTGGCTTTGCTTGCTTAAGAATATGGCCCCAGAGTCACTAGTGCCACTTCAGTTTGAACACTTTCCTTAATTCCTAAAATATTCACAATTTCCTTAATCATTCCTCTTAACAATTAACTTTCTTATTAAATAAAATTAACAATAACGGTTACCATCTAACCAAAAAATAAAAATAAAAATATTTGAAGGATTTTTTTTATAAAGGACGCTTACAAGCATTGGAAGAAATGCTCAAGCATATGAATGACAAAGAATGTGTTAATGACAAAGAGGAACGTTAGATGGAAGTGTTGGCCACTGACATGTACCTTACTTTGGCAGCCAATGAAGCACGATTACACAGTGCCTTGCCTTTCATTGTTGGAACTTGAAAGCTTCAAGCTCTACACCACGAAGCCATTTCTATATCTTCGACTCTACCTCACACTCTCACTCTCTTAAACATGGATTTTCGAACAATACATGCAACATATTGAGCATTCAAAGCAATAATTCACTATGAGATAGAATAATCAATCGCCTGAGATCCCTAACCAGTAACCCAAACTTCTTATCACATTGAAAGCATATGCAAACAAAAGGAACAAATCCCTTCCCCTTCTTGCAATGTATTGCAATGAATTAATATAAACAATTAAGAAAATAAGTTTAACATGTAAATCTAGAAATTCAAGGAAGTTTCAAGAGAAAAAAGAAAGCATTCCAAAACCTCATTGTCTTTGACGTCGACACTATACGAGTGTTAAGGGCAAATCTGCCATTAGTAGTGCATCGACAAAGCCTTAAGGATTTGAGCTTGAACTTGGAAAACAAAGATTATAGAGTAAGGTTAGTGGTAGGGAAACGTTTGGTGGCAAATTTGACAGTCTATTGAGATCGCTACAAATAAATTGTTAGTAAAATCCTATCTTTTTGTAGTGTCCCCACAAGTAAAAAGTGTCAGACTTGTATGAAGGGTTGTAAAAAAGCTAGTGACTTTTGCAAGTTCACTAGAAATTGCCAATGAAGGAAAAAAGAATTTGAGAGTTTAAGAAATGAAACAATATACCTTGTAAAAAACCAGAGCCACTACCTTTATTAAGCCATGTGTCTAGGGACAAGTTGGCAGAAGAGGAAATGACTCTCCAGAAACAAAGTTTGGCAATAGTAACTGATGGCCATCTTGACATGGCATCACAAACTAGACTCATCTCACAAGGAGATAAACCTGACTCAGGGGTAACTATTCTAGGGGTTCATTTGAGCCCATTCGATATGGCTAGAGAAGGCAATCATTAACACTCCCAATATAGCAACACACGACTTTAAGCTAGACTCAGGGCAATTGTTCTAGGAGTGTATTTGAGATACACCCCAACATGTTTCAAATGGGATGTTCAAACAATAATCCCAACTAGACATCTTAGCCAAACACCCCCATACAACTAACATGCATCTCAACACACGGGGAAGGCACGCGTTTCTTGCACATGCCACATCAGCCACGTGGGTTGTAATAACCTAACAACTTTTTTTTGCCAAATCACATTATATAAGAAAACTTCATGCTTCGGTACATAACTACTACAATTTTAGTTTCTAACTCTCATACTCATTAATTTGAGCATTGATGTTTCTGTAAGTGGTCATCATTAGAGTTCATCAATCCTCCTCATCAACCACTACAATTGTTGCACCCTCAAGCATCATTGCAACATAATAGTAGGTATAATTTGTAGGCACGTAATTGTAGTTATTTTATTTAAAGGAAAAATCTTAAGGACTTTGTTGACCACTAATACTTAAGGGATAATTACGAGCTTTATTATAGCTAGATTGTAAGTTTTTATTAATAATCAATATATGTGACCAGTAATTGAACATGAAAAGCTACAACAACCCCAATTTAAGAAAGAACCTAAAAGGCCTAAAATAATTAAAAAGAAATGTTGAAGAGGGTCCTAATATAAGTAAGTTGAGGAGTGAAGACATTTCATATAGATATACCACGTGTGATATATATAACATAAGATCCAAAAATTCAACTATTAATCCAAGTGAACAAACTCGTAATGTAATATGTTTTGACATGTTTATTTTAATTGTTATTTATTCATTTTAGTTACATTAACATGTATCTTTTTAATTATAGAGAAGGCTTAAGAAAGCAAGAAAAAATGACCAACCAACCTAAGCTAGGGAAATGAATCAACAATCAAGTTTATAAAACATTGTCTAGAGTGCAAATGTTTCTTTTTTTGTGAGAATGTTGAGTTAATTAATGAACTATGAGGCATATATAGTGTACTAGTGACTAAGCAATCCCTAAAGGTAAGCCATATTACCTAATTAGCACAAAGTAAACCATTACACAAATATATGGTAATGTTTGCCATCATTCATATCATTTCTCTACCATTCAAAATGCTGAAGAAACAATTTCAAGTTTATCTAGTTAACGATTGAAAGAAAATGCATAAGAACAAAATTGATGGTGGAATTCATGTTGGAAACAACATCAGTGAGGATGAAGATAATGTTGGAACTTGACAAGGCAAAGTAATTAATGAAAATAATTTTGGAACATATGAAGGTAGAATAACTAATAGAGATAATGCTAAATTTGATGTTGGAATCAATGATTGTGGAATGCTTGATGGTTCAACCAATTATGCAAAACTTCCATTTCATGAAGAGAACTTCACTTAGGACTCTACCAATGTACTAAATGATTTGACTAACCCATTTCATTTAATGACTGATTGTGGACTCAACAATAAGGTATTACATTTGTGTTTGTAGGAAATAAAAGAAGCATTAAAGAGTTACAAAAAACTAGCTAACAATATAAACATTTACAAGTTGGCTATGGAAGAATTGAGGTTAAAAGATGTGTTAAAAAAGGAAATTAAGATTTTCATGTCAATATTGGAGGAAATCAAATCCTTAACTAAAGTTCAAATAACTTAGAACATTTGCATCTCAATAGTGGATATGTTGTAAATAAGTTATTGATCATAAGGCAAGGGTTGCGACAAGTATCAAACAAAGTCTAAGGAGGAAGAAAAGACAATGGTTTAATAATTATTTTTAGATTGTTGGTGTAATTAATAATTTGGTTCTTTTTGAATCATGATTACGATTGAATCACATTTTAATTTTGTTGAGTAATGACTACTATTAGTTTTTTACTTTTATCATGAATTATCCTTAACCAAACAAGATAATTATCTTGTGAATCTTTTAATTACAATGAAATTGTTGTTTAGATATGATAAATAGCCTTTAATAAACCTATGTTAAGCATTAATTTTGAGATGATTTTTTATTTTAAAATTGTTTCATTAAATTTTGATTTCAAATTACCTCCAAGTTTCCTACTAAGTATCATTTTAAAGATGTTGATTATTTTATTTCAAATATCCTTTTTTAAATCTTTGCTATGCATCATGCAATTTTTATTATTATTGGATTGTGTTTGATGGTTGGATCAATTTGAGGATTTTGTTTTATTTTGAGGCAGAAAAGAAAAACTTGCTCAAATTGAGACATTTCAAAGGAGATTTTTGTATACCTATTGATATACTGCCGAGCAATTTATGTGGAATTCAATACACTTATTATTTATCAATTTTGAAATTATAACCAAATATTAATTTGCTAATTGTAATTGTTGTACATAATTGCTTTTCCAAAGTTGTATCCTCCTTTCTTATATAAAATTATCGATCAAATAAATAAATAAAATCCACACAAAACTATTATTAACTAAAATTTTTACAAAGAAGAAATGTTGGTTAACTCATAGAAAGTCATTGCTTCAAAATAAGGGTCAATTCATTGATCAACAAAATCTTATACAAATTAAGTTCACATACCATTACTACAATTATAACCATGTTCACCACTATAAATTAACATTCTACAATTTCTCTACATACAAATCTTGCACTATCTATCACAATTTACCATAACTACTAGTGCAAAAAAAAAAAGAAAAAGAAAAAATAAGCATGAAATGAATTGTAATACTATCACATATTTCTCTTTTATCCTTCCCACGTCTAACTTTAAGTTCATTTTCTCAATCTATTTTTTACCCTAAATCTTTCAAGATACCCAAATAATGACAACCACTAGTTGGTTCACCTTCACCCTTAAGCTTATAAACCTAGATAAAAAAATTTACAACTTCCTCTACTAATCACAAACAAAATAAAATCAATTGTCACATAGGATACATCTCATAAAAAAACCTAAACTAATTTTACGCAAACATTAATATTCTAATTAATGCATTGTCAAAATGTTTACCTCAAGTTTTCTTCAATATTAACGATGTACAAGCGTGGAATTACCACATCCATATAGCAACACAATTGAGTGTCTTAACATTGCACTCGATAATGCTTTGATTTTGCTTAATTCAAATTGTAGCTCTATGTTAGGAACCTCGACACCTTCTTTTGCTTCCTAAATTACAATTTGAATAACCTTAATCCTAAAATGATTAATGACTAATTTAAAAAATATTAGTTGATGACTCAACCATGTTAAAAGTCATCTCACAACACATGTCAAAAAGTAAATTTTGCATGGTAGCTATTATATGGAACATCATCAACCATGTTAGCATTTTTGTTACAAAGAATGATAAGAAGGACAAAAATGAAAACATTTGAATGTTGTAGAGGTGTGAAACAAGAAAAATTAGAGACTAAAAAGTATCATTTTATATTAGTATGTGTGGGTGGGGAGGGGGGATTGAGATATTTATTCTTTTTTTTAAACAACCGGTGAGAAAAGGGAGGAGGGATTTAATTTAAAGGCGAAAGTAAGGAATCATATAACAATAAACATGAAAATAATCAATTAAAATTTAAATAACTTTATTTTTTTCATACACTTGACACTTACATCACAATCTTAATTATAAATCTTCTAAATAATGGTTATAATTTTTCACTTTCTCAAATCATAGCTCTAGGTTTATTCTATCAACTTTTCATCCTAAGAGAAATAATTCTTCATTCATAGAGCTTGCTTGTGACAAAGGCAACACCATTTCAACAAAATTAATTCCCAAGTCAACTATGTCGCAACATCCTTATCTAAGTAAAGGCATGAGGAAGTACTCTACGCTCAACAACTGCAAAAAGAAATAAGACATCAATACAAAATCATGTTTTACTTTGGTCAAGAAAAATAAAAAAAGTAGTGCAAATAATTTGTTTAAGTTTACCAACTTAGTCATAGGAATTCATGTCCACAAAACATAACTTCAATAAATTTACCTCCCATATTTTGTATATTAGATGAAAATTGGTAGTAAATAGAAACCAAACAATATTTTTTTCTCAAATTAAGAGAAAAATAATAGAATATCTATTTCTTTTAAATAGTGATCCTGACATTGAACTTCACAAATAATAAACAATCTTTAAGATGATTACCTTCCAGATAAACATATAGAAGGATGACATGGAAGCTTTGCTTTTATAATCGGTAGATTTGGCACGAAACCAGAGAATTGAAGCAAGAACAGCATGTCCTAAGCCCTAAAACATTGTCATAGAATAAATTTTAAAAATTGATGGAAATTTGAAACATGTTTACATTCACTTATATCAATATGTAAAACAACAAATCTACACTTTTACCTGAATGAATGCCTCCTATAAAAATCAACTTTTTCCCTTACCACTATTACCAAGACTATAAATCAGAATAATTTATGCAACATATACAACATTCCTAAAGAAATATTTCTTTACTTGTATATATACCATATTACAAATAAAAAATATTAAATAAAAAGAGTGTGTTACACTACTGTAAACTCAACATATAAAAAGAGGTTCATAGAGAGAAATGAACTATTTGTACTCTATCACTTTTTCATATTATAGCCTCAAAACTTAGCTTAGAGCATTTGCTTTAGCATTTTTTTGCATTTTCTTATATTCTCTAATAAATAATATAGTATTGTTTGTTAAATAGTAATTGTTTCCATCAAACTCACTAGTGCCAAGATTTTTCTTGTAGAAATAGGAGGAAAAAATATGAAATAATTTAATAATAAAGTTATATTAATATTAATGTGAAAGATGTGTCACAAAAGAGATTTTTTCCTATTATATTAACAATAAAACCCTAATTCTAATTAAATAAAGAAATAATTCATTATATGTAAGAAAATTATAAAATCAATCCTAAGAGAAAATCTAAGTCTCTCTACATGTAATAATCATATTACCGTGACAATTTTAGTCCAAAGGTAGGGAGATGTTGCTCCTGCTAAGATGGCAACTCCAAAAGCCATTTCAAAAAGTGAAATACAAATCCAGAATACCTGATAAAGATTAGTTAGGAACAACCAATGACTTATAAGGAGCACAACCAATTATGCTAAAATGTTACATTTGAAAAACATACCCGCTTTTGACCTAAACGTACTTGAAAGAGATTGATGCCAAATTTTTCATCTCCTTCAATGTCAGGTATATCCTATATAAAGCCAATAAAAGGTTTTATATTAAGTACACATATAGTGAACCAAAAGTTTGATGTTGGAAACAAATGTATGTTATAAGAAACTAAAGGCCTTTACCTTGACAAATGCTATAGCTATAGAGTAGAGACTCATGAAGGCCATAGAAAAGATCAATGATCTTGGAAAGATAGCCGGCTTCTTGAACACAAATGTCTGGACATTGTTACATGAATTAGCATTAAAAAATATATGACTTCCTTTCATAATTCTTCCTTTACTTAATAACATGGAAAGTCGTTAGAGAATATCGCATGCCTAAGACTATTTGGCAAAATATATTAATACATACACATGGTGGTGTTATTTGATAGCTTGTGACTTACATGTATCTATTTGTAACTTATTAACAACTAGTTAGTTATAGGCTCTCTATTATTTAAGTGAGATATATAGATATAGTTGACATAAATTTAAGCATAAATGTACATATTAGACCAAACAATGGAGGTGAATTCCATTCTTCTACATACATAATCAATTTTTCTTTAAAATTTTCACTCATATCTCATGATTCAATTCTAATTAGTGAATTAAAATAGTTTATCATGAATATAATGAAACTAACCCTAAAAACTTGGATAATGATTGGTTATTATTGTAATGTACATAAAAAATAATGATGCTCCTCCAAAACTACATGTCTTTAAAAAGTACAATTAGTTATAGGACAAACCTGCATGTGAAGGAATGAAAAAACTGGAAATACAATTGTCCAAGTAGCCCAAATGCACATTGCCGCAAGCAATGGATTTCCCTTCCATCTCAATAAAGGCACCTGAAAAGTTTCAAATATTGCTATTATGATCAAACAATTTTCAAAGTAAGACTTACTTTATTAGTGTGTTTGTTAGAAAATATTCTTGTGTCTTCATCTAATAACTCAATTTGTTTTTCAATAATGAATTTTAATGAGTGAGTGCATTTGTTCAAGAAGATTTTAAATGATTTAGCATAAAAAATTATATTGTTTAGATGTGAAATAAATAAAATTTGAAAATAATGAGTATTTTTATGATACAATATTTTTAACTCAAAATAAAGGATTTGGAATTCCATTCTTTTATAAGGTACGATCAAAATGTTTAATTTCAAAATAAAACTTCTAGTTAGTGATTAAATGGTCAACATATCTTGTTTATCCAAACATAATAAAATGTATGGGGCTATAGGAAAACAAATACTACTATATGTTTAAAGATGGATGTGAACTAACTATACCAAAAGTTTAAGCTACTAAGTGAAAATATATGAACATTTTAAATTGTATGTCCAACTCATTACACAGAAGCTCTTTAGGTTTGAAGTGGTTAACATTGCATTTTTATCCACTTTCCCTATTCTAAAATCCAACAATTTAATTATAAGGAAGGAGTTCCAATGATTAAACTGTAAATCACTTAGTCATAAAAGCTTTGATACAATGATACCAGGTCATGAACCAACTATTTTGAAAACATAACTTTGAATTTGAAACAATTACTTTAAAGTTCCAAAGAATTTTAAATATAAATAAATTATATCGATACATTTTAATTACTTTTATTTACAAGTAAAATCAATATTAGATAATACACACTCGAATAATTTGACAAGTACTCAACAATTAGTAAATGTGCAATTAATTTTTTTATCTAAACAAAAGTAATGTACGATATTTTGTTAATCTATTAAGAATTTACCATAAGCTAAATTATATTTTTGATCCCTTATGTTATTATGAAATTTCATTTTGGTTACTTATCTTTGAAATGATTCATTTTGATTGTTTAACTTTTAAGTTTAAGTTAATATTGTCCTTTTTTTTTGAAACAATGATTGTTTTTCAACTTTTGGACACAAATTTGTACCTTGATTGATTCAAGAAATGAAACTTATTTCATTATATTCGACTACATGAAAAATTTGAAATCCAACTACTAGTTAAACAAAAAAAGAAGTCATAAACAAGATAATAATGATGCGAAAAGTGAATTAAAAAACTCATTATATAAAATTTAAGAACTAAAAAAATAATGTATTAAAATAAAAATTTATCCTATGTATTTAATGTGAGTCACCATTCTGAAATTAAGACACTCACTAATATAATCTCCTTATTTAATCACCTAACTTTTAAATTTTTTTTACAATAGATCTTTTCCTTTTAAGTTTAATTTTTTAACGTGTTTAATTCAAACTTCTAATATTAAAAAGAATTAAGATATTAGAAGGATTGAATCTTTCATATATTTAATTCTTATTTGATTAATTGACTTTAGCTTCTTAAAGTGAGTAACTCATTATGAAGGTTAAAGTAAGTTATCTCAATCATTGAAAAAACTAACAATTGATATTTTAACACATGTATGATTTGCTATGAATTTATACATAATATCAATGGTTAATTTTCTCATCAACCATCACGATTACATACTTTACTCTTTAAAGTGAGTTGCTTACTTTTGAGAAGTTGAATCCTTGATAATTATAACAACTAATGGTTAATTTGAAAACTTAAATGATATGATAATAAATTATATCAAAGGACATTATCTATAAATTCTAATTTTTATTTTTTTATAATCCATACTTCTAATCCAAAGGTAATGAAAACAAACCAAAGGAGCAAATTAGACTACACTAAACTTGAAGTCAAAGAATCTTGGAATAATAGAAGATGTTAAGGACTTTCAAGTTATGTAACATTTGTAAAACCCAAATAGTTACCTTTAAGCCCAAATATCCAAATTTACTAGTTTGGGACCAAGTAAGGGGCACAAGTCTTAGAATTAAGAAATCAAAAGTACGGATAAAGCTTTAAAGACAAATAAGTAGAGTGGCAAGGAAGAAGTTGGTAGTGTATAGGAAAAACCAGTGAGAGAAACAAACATTATAATGGGAGATGGACATAAGATGTCATAGAAGAGGAGAAACCCCTTAGGGTGGCATAAAGGAAGAGTCAAGAAAATGATGAGTCACCATTAACTATGTAGGTTTAGGGTTCGATTAGAACAATCATTCCACCAGATTTACCAAAACCACAAACTCCTACTATAGAAGAAGAAAGTTGGAACAAGCATAATATGATAACCATAGAACTTGAGTTCATGGATAGTACAATCAATCTACTACCACCATCAGAACCTTCATACTTGAATGTGAAAGAGAACATGCTACAAATAACCACGAGACAACTCATCTTGTCTTGAGTCTTGTAAATGAGAATTGGGAGATGTTGAGTTCTTTCAAATAATCTAGGAATCCTAATATTCTTTCATTCAATAAAAAAATTGTCTTTCAACTTATTGATCCAATTTTTATCATTACGACTCTATTGTAAGTGGTCTTATCTTGCATTTGTAAGATGACTTGAACCAATAATCCTTGACAAAATTCTAACTATTTCACCATGACTTCTTTTCATTTTTATAACACGTACATACTTATGTCTTAAACATTATAAGGAAAAATAATTAGATACAACTAAAAAGAACTCACATTTATTGAATAAGCAGTCCATAGAAAACCACACAATAGGACACCACAAGTCAATGGCCAAGAACCAACAATCCAGCTAAGCAATAAAGCCTGTAAAGGAGAATAAAACAATAAGCTTTCTACTTTGTAATGAAACTCATCTTGAAAAATATCATTGTAAAAAATGACGAATCTATATGGTACCAAAGCTAAACATGATGTAGAAATAGTGACACCAGTTGTAAAAGATATTTGCCCAGATGCCAATGGAAGATATGGTTTGTTTATCTGCAATAAAACATATAGTAGAAATTAGTACTAAGACAAAATATATGATATTTCATATGAAAAATTTGTGCACTATAAAAAATGACATGTTTTCGACCACATGAAAGACTATAATAATTAAGAAGACTTGATAAACCAAAATATAAAATAAAATTTGGTGGTCAAAATCATATAACTAATTAAATTATTGGATGTACAAATACTCTTATATACACATTGTCTTTATATTTTCTGAAAATCTAACTTTTAGATAAATCAAATAATAATTATGTGACTATCATATATATTTTTTACTGAAATAATACAACAGCCTAAAATAATAATTATGTGACTATCATATATATTTTTTACTGAAATAATACAACAGCCTAAAAGACCTAAACAATTATTTCTAATAGTAAGTTCATACCTTGTCTATTTCAAGGTCACACAATTGATTCATACTAGCATTGTAAATACCCATAAACAAGTGAGGTATCGCTACCTGAAACATTTTAAAATCTCAAAAATTATTAATGAAGCTGAACGGTAGGTTACAATTGGTTATTTAAAGAGAAACTACATATGTGGGGTCTCACCTGTAATACACCAATAAAAAATAATGAAGATATATCTGATACTTTATCCACTGCAAGGAGAGATGCAGCCATAATTGCTGATGTCTGTCGAAAGAAAAATAAAATTGACCCATTTAAATTATTTAATACATTACTATCATCCAAAAAAATTAATCCATACAAATGAACTGAATTAAGTATTAGCCATAACATTTAAGATTATTTATGAGAATAATACTAGAAAACTTTTAACTTACTTGGGTAGTCATTGCATAGGGACTGGTAAACATGAAGAAAGCAGCCCAAAATTTTTTGACATAGTCCAAAATGGTTTTGAGATAAGAAGCCTGAGGTTCGGAATCAGAATATTCTCCAGGAGTTACTTTCACAACATGTTTTTCATTGATTTCTTGATATGTAGACCCTCCTTTAGTGGATTTGTAGTGATGGTTCAAACTTGATTGTCCAAACCTCAAAAATTTATATTCTATTTGAGTTTTTCCTTTGTGTTGTGAAGCTTTTGATGCGTAACAACCTAGAACACCAAATGTTCGATGTAGTATCAGTGGCCATTCACTAAAAAAATTCTTATTTTAAAATTATTGCAACATGGATCAAGATAAGACAACAAATTGAGAAAGAATAATCAATTTAGAAACTGAAATAAGAGAAGTCACAACAAAAATTTATTTTGTTTGAAAAAATCTTTAAAAATTTTAATTTGGAAAGATAAGTAAACAAAATCAAATTCAAGATTCGTTTACATGTTAAAAATATATTAGTAGCGTACGATGTCTATTATAAATGGAAACATGGTTTTGATTTTGTCTGATTATCAACGACTTGAAATTAGTTGTGATTTTTTCCCCTATTTTTGTTTATTACATTCTTTTGGATTTTGTGAAATATGAAGAATTAAAAGAAAATTGATTTTTTTAAAATAAATAGAATTTTTTTTGAAGAAGTAATTTTAGCATGACAGGTTGATTTTTTCTTATGCGTATCTTCGGGTGCATAGTTCTGAAAATATGACTGTTAGTTGACTAACTTTTACTTAAAACCAAATTTGAGAAAAGTAAATTCACTTGTACGAAGTTGAAGCTAGTAAATGAACATTCAATGTTAAGATCAAAATGACATTAAAGATAGGATAAAATAAAAATTTTAATTTCTCATATTAAAATTTGGTTTTAGTTTAGTTTCTTGAGTTTAAAAGGATACACTTTGATCTATTAAAAAATGTTACTTCTAGATTAAATTAGTCATTTTATCAACTTTGTATATATCTATGTTAATTTTGACTTACATGACATTTTTACCAATTTGTTACATATAATCAAGATGATCAAGTTTATGTGGTAGACTAATGAAAAAAGTAATTTAATTTAACAAAGACACTTTAATGAATCAAGTAAAACATTTTAAACTTAGGAAACAAAATTAAAACAAAAAATTAATACTAGATATCAAAATTCTATTCTAGCCTTCCATTCACAAATAACATAGAATCACAAAATTAGATTTAACAAACATGATATTAAACAAAACATTCAAAGGAGCAAAATATCCATACTATTTAAAAGAAAAAATGAAGCAAACAAACTTCTTTTTTTATATTCTTTTATTTTTTATCTGTATAATTTTGACTAATCTTTCACGTAGTTCACAACTGGTCACTTAATCGTTCCATTGAGTATTTCTTATTTTATAATTTTCATTTTTTTAAAATTTTAATTTATTCATTCATGTTTTACTGTTAATAAAAAACAAAGGCCCATAGGCCCATCCTCAGGAGGTTCCCTATATTCAAGGTCCAACTTGTGTCAAACAATTTATTACTAAAAAACAACTAAAAATGGGGACTGATGTGACAATTCAACCTTATCATTACAAAGGCAGAGACGAGAGAAACAGATTGAGAGACAGAGACAGCCATACTTCATTTATCATAACTCTTATTTTCTTCTTGTAAAGAAAAATGACTTTCATAGATTTTAACATAGGCACATAGCAGAAAGTCAAGTCAATTAAAGAAACAAGGGGATATTTGAGACATACTTGCAAAACAAACATTGTTGGTGGAATGTTTCCTGCGCCCGAGATTTCCACCTACAATTACCAATGGTTCCTCGTATTAATCCCCAAATATTTTGCAACGAAAAAAATAGACCAAATACCCAAAAGCTATACATGAAAAATGGATGAAATGGAAGAAGAAAGTAATGCGAAAACAGATATATAGGTACCATATGTGACTGAACAGGTATTAGGAGAAGATAGAACAAGTGCTGAATCCATGGAAACTTTTCACCCACTAACTGCACAAAGCACTCTCTATAGAATAAACAGAAGAATCCACACCCCTCCTGAGACGACGAGAGGAAGAGATTTTATAGACTAGAGTCAATAAATTAATATTTGATTGACGTCTCAAAATTGAAACAATGCCCTGCACCTGGTCAACCTGTTGAATTGATTTGATAAGATAAATAATCATTTTATACACAACTGTTACTATGTGAACCTTGAAACCAAAGACGGTATAATAATAATAACATATTTATAATTATTTTCAAATCACAACTTGAACAAACAATAATATTTTTAAAAATATTTTACATAATTATATATTCAGCACTTATATTCAAGACACTGACTACAACTACTATTATAGACAATTATCCCATTTCTACTATCATCAACAATATTACCGCAATTATTATTATAGTAGTCACTTTCTACTTTCTACGTACATATTCTACCCTACTTGCATAATAATTATTATTACTATCTTCATTGATGCCACCTCACTGCCATAAACCTATTATTTAAAAAATAAAACAATTTTTTAAAGCCCGGTAGTTGCATGTTATCTTGATTCATATTTTATTGATAAACGTGCTCCGTATTTCATGACTACATATTAAAGGGTGCCAATTCTGACCGACGTTTTAAAATCGGCTCGAATATTAGCAGCCATTATAATTTCAAAATTGGTGGATCACCTCATCGTATTGTTTATTCATAAAAAAAACACAGCTAATTGACTTGTTTAAATAAATTATATAAACAACTTTAAAAAGTACCGCTAAAAAAAAGGTTAAAAACAGTAAATTGGTAAAAAGATCGTTTTACGATGAGTTAATAAAAAATATTTAATACGATATTATTTTTGTTTTTCTTTAAATGAATAAAAAATTAACTTGGAATATTTTTCAAAAAATTAAATTATACTTTTGCTCTCGTAAAATGTTCAATTTAATTATCTAATTTTTTAAAATGTTCAATATTATACTTCTATCCAAATTGATAATACCGCGTTAATAAAATTGGATGAAAGGTCAATATTAAATATTTTTAAAAATTAAAGGAATAAATTCAATAGTTTAAAAATAAAGGGATCAAATTAAATACTTTAAAAATAGAGATCAAATTGAATCATAGTTGGTAAAATAATTTATTTATATCTACATGTAATCTTTTAATAAATATTTTTATTTATCTTAAAATTATTTTAGATTATATTAAATTAAAATAATAAACGATGAAATTTATAGAAAAATTTTCCTATTTTTTTTTTTCGTTTTAGATTGGTTTGAGCCATTCCTATCAATTTTGAGATGGGTCAAGTTTTTTTAAGTCGATAGATTGATCACCAAATTTTTTACGAGATAAGACTAACTAAATCAATTGTCTATTATAGTTTTTAAATTAATGATTAAAATTAAGAAAATTCAAGAAAACAAACTACTAGAAATAAATTATTTGCAATGATATTTTTGTTGGTAAATGTTAAATATGGCTGGTACAACACTTCAAGAACGATTAACGATATTTAGTGTTGTTATCATTATCTATGCTTTAAAAATGATAATTATCATTATATTTTTACATATTTTTGCACAATCGATTCGTAATAACCACTAAAATTATCATATTTTACGTATTCAATAATTATTATCGTTACAAAAAATATTTTTTTATTAAAATTATTACAATAAAATAACTTTTTATAATTATTAATATCATTACAATAAAATGGTATTCCTCAATAACTAAAACTATTACGATAAAATATTTTTCTCAACAATATTAATTGTTGTTATATCTTAATTTTTTTAATAGAAAATGTGACAACCATACATTACCATTTCTCAACGACTTATATGATAGCAAAACTTTATTTATATATATATATTATAATTTTCTTTTAATAATAATTACTTATTATTTTATACAAATCAATATTAATAGGAATAGTTTAATTATCATCACTATTTAAAATTAGATAAAAATAAAACTAATAAAAGTATATACTTGTTTAAACACAAATGATAATATTATTAATACAAAAAATATAAACATAGCATATATAAACATTAATAAAATATTATAAAATATTTTTTACATGATTTAATGAATAAAATTCTATTTTTTACGTAAAAAAACTAACATGTAATCAACAAATAATTAAAAATACTAATATAACATTAATTTTTCTTTTACTCTCTTACAAATGGATTGAAAAATTGCATTAACAATTTGATTTTTATCTATCTCCTCATTTATGTCTATTAACTTCTTTGAAGCAATTTCTTAAACTCTATTAATTAAAAAAAGGATAAATATAATTTTCACCAATAAGAAAAAAAACAAATTAAGTTAAAAATTAAATAAAAATAAAAATATAAGTACCTTATTGTTGTTGACTCATGTATCATTTCAAGAAATTTGAAGTCTTGAATCTAAAGCACAACTTAAAAGGTGCCATTACTAAATATATAAAAAAAAAAACCCTGAAAAACTAGAAGATAAAACATCCATACTCCTGAACTATTAAAACAATGCTGCTAATTAAAGTCTCCCCTTTAACAAGAAATATCAAACAAAAGCACTCAAAATTTTTAATATATATAAAATGCAACTATTTTTTTTGGTAAAACTATTGCTGTTAATTATAATATAAAAATTAAAAAATAATATATTTTTTTAAAACAAACGAATTGCTGTTATAATATAAAATTATAAAATTATTTTTTAAATGCAAATCTATTGCTGTTAATATAAAATTATAAATAATATATTTTTAAAAGTAAACTCGTATTGTTGTAATATAAAATTATAAAATAATATATTTTAAAAACAAAACTACTACTACTGTTATAATATAAAATTATAAAATAATACATTTTAAAAAATACATGTTGACACCCAAATTTGTATCCCTAAAAATGAAAAAGAAAAAAAAAAGATATTGAAGAAGCTTCTCCCTACTGACAATACGTTCCACTTGCATACCTGCACAATTATCGAGTTGCCTTGGGTGAACAATAGCAATTGACAATCGCCTATTATTTCTCTACTTTTCAGAAAAAAGCAATCCTGGCCTAACACTTCACAGGTAATTGAGGTAGTAAAGGGTCCTTTTGACCAAAAATCAAGAGGGGAGACGCGATGAGTCACCTTTGCATTCAATGAAGGTTTCGTCGCATTTATTAAAATGAACGTCGTGAGGGCACCCTATTATTAATGGAGCTTTGTGAAGAGCCATTACAATAATGACAGAAAATCTCCCTAAAAGATTTGAAGAAAAGTGAAATTGACCTATAAAAAGGGTAGTAGTAAGGAGGAGAGGGGATTTTTGGAAGAAAAAGGAGATGATACAGAAGAAGGAAGTAGTTTTCTTCTACGATAACGACGACATACTCGAAAACAAGGTGGAATCCTAAGAAATTCTTTTGTTGAAAATACCATATCATAAAGCTTCCCACCCAACCAAACACTCAGTCAAAACTTAATAAATTGGTCACCAATACCCCAGCCAGTTATTCAACACTAAACTACTGTCATCCCTAGTTGGCACTCCTTTCTGAATCGGCCAACATAGTCAGCATACCCCAGACTACCCAATACCTAGTTGGCACATAATCTCAACTGACACCTAGTTGGCATCTCCTTGCAGTCGGCTAGGTGACGATATTTCCACCTAGCCCATAGCTTCAGCTAAAACTACGTAAACTTTGATTTCTCTATTGCATTAGGAGATACGTAGGAGCAAGAGGCGACTCTTGTCAAAGTTCAAAAATCCCAAAAATATATCTATTCTTCCTCCTTAGCCAACCCTACCTTAGTTGTCCTTGAAAGGCCAAATACTACAGTTTGGAAGTCATAATCAGTTTCACACATCTAGTTAGGCAACCGTCATATGGCGAATGTTGTAGGGAGTTAATACCTTTCCTACACATAATCGACTCTCATATCCTAAATCTGTTTCCAAAAAATCAGCCTTATCTTTTCAAAGTTTTCCTAATGTTTTTCCTTTAAAATTGTTGGTGGTGATTCCATTAAATTCATATTTTTTCTTTCTCTAAAAAGAATGTGAATTTCTTTTTCTTTTTCTTTTTCGTCGTTCCCGTGACACCCTTCTACCCCGAATACTTAAACTAAAATAATCAAGTAAATAAAAAGGAAGACAAGGTAATAGATAAAACCAAGGAAACTCAATTTGTATTAAGGGCAAAAGGTTCACATGGTCATTATCATATTCAAACATTAAGTACACGTAAAAAAATTATCACATAAATTATTAATGTTGATCTAAACACGTCATTGTGTTTGACACATATTTCAAATGTATAAATCACTTTCATTTCTGTATACATTTAGTGAGTTATAGATATGTCCATCATTTTCAAATATTTAAGATGCAAAAGTACGTATGCAAAGACATAAAACTACTATTCTAAATCCCAAGCCCCGATGTCACACAAATCAGAGCAAGACCTTGCCTCTTCAAAACAAAACTCGGCACCACGAGTGCCCTCAACATAACCTAAAAGAAAACCACTAGAAAGTACGGTGAGAAATAGCATTCGATCATATATAAATGCAGATAGTACCCCAAATCCCACCCATTACCGTACCCAATTACTAAGAATTAACAAATACTCATATATCAATCACATGTCCCATCGCATTCAAAATCAATCACATTCCATTCATGTTTACAAAATGCACATGCTCGCACAATGCATATGCTCATCACCACACCTAAGAGTCTCGATTCGGAACTCCACACCATGGGCGAACCTCCTCAATCCCCTTAGTTATCACTAATGATGGTCACACCGTTAAACATCCCATATGGCCGGTGTGTCGCACAGTTAAACATCACCTATGGCCCATGCGAAGACATTCTACACAACCGTTAAACACCACCTATGGCTGGCGTGTAGCATGGTTAAACACCACCTATGACCCATGCATATGAATGTCCCCCATCATTAGTCCACCTTATTAAACACCACTTTTGGGCAGGGTCCCCTGTTAAACACCACATATGGCCAGGATATTATAGCCATGTCTGCCTTCTCATACATCTCATGCATCTCATGTCCATGCTCAATGCATTCTCATCCACATTCTCATTCTCATTCTCATGATTCATACATCATTCACACAGTCCATAATCATATCAAAATCATATGAATTTAGCCATTACTACTATAAATCATTTATAAGAACGCACAGAAATGCACATAAAACATCATTGAATTCCACCCAATTTCACCATTACACATAAGAGCCCCAAATTGAACCTCAAGCCATGAACAACCATGCACAACCACGAGAATCAAGTAATTAAGACGATTAACCATACAATTTCAAACGAAAATCACATTAAGGCAAAACGTTAATCCAAGAATTTAATTCCCTTCAAATGCCACAAGAAACCATACAATAACAATTATTAATAAGGGACCTAGGGAAGACCCTATTATTCTTTCTTATGTAAATGAAACCCAAATAATGAGATAGAATTGACATCTCTGCATACTTGGAAAACATAAGAAAGAAAACATGTTCATCAAAGTCATTCTTCTTGTTCCTTTAGGATTCCCTCTAGAGGTTTTCCTTCACACTAAAGGCAACCGATTAAATTATCAATTAAGTCAACCAAAATCACGGTACACATTGACGAATCTTTTCTACCGATTAAAACATTTTTAGAATATAATAACCAAACAAATTTGAGAATTTAGATCTTAGAGGGACTTAGGGATTGCCCTCACTACCCGTACACCCCGCATTCACATATAATCGAACCCATCTCCCCCGTACCTTAGATGCGAAGAATAGCTAGGATCTGATGCGACTCTAGGACGATCTGAACACCCTAACTCGTCCTCCTTGCATGTCTGCGTTCTCTCTCCTCTAGGTCTGCCTGTCTGACGCGCAAAACACCAATTAAGGTAAACTGATTAACCCTTGTCTAATATTCTAGCTGGATCGAGTCAACCCCAACCCCCGTCAGCCTCCCCCGTTAATTCGATTAATTAAATTAATAAATGAAAATAATTCAGATTAATGCCTTATCAGTTTATAAAACCACCAGCTCCTCCATTAAAATAAAATTAAATGTAAATATTTAAATACTAAATAAATTTTTTGCCATCATTAAGAATAATAACAATAATAATAACATTTCAGTTTTAAAATGCAATTATTTAATAAAATAATATCCTACAACAATTAATAATTAAAATAAAATTGATAATAATAATGATGTAGTTTATTTTTTTAAAAAATAATTAAATAAATTTTAGGATGTTATAATTCCCCCCACCTAAAAGAGAATTAGTCCTCGAATTTACCCGAAACGAATAGGTCCGAATATGACTCCCTCATCTTCTCCTCAAGCTCCCAAGTAGCACTTTCTAGTGTAGCTCCACCCCAAATTACCTTAACTAAAGGAATTTCCTTACCTCAAAATTGTTTCACCATTCGATCCCCATCTCTCACCGGTATGGTTTCCACCGTCAAGTTCTCCTTCACCTCAAGATGATCTGACTTGATCACATGCGAAGGATTGTGAATGTACTTCCGGAGTTCAGAAACATGGAAGACATTGCAAAGCAATTTGGTAGGCGACGCTACCGACTCTTTTAAGAACCAAGAAAGAACCAATGAAACGAGGTGTAAGCTTTTTAAACTTCAGTGCCCTACCAACCCCAGTCCACGGAGTGACTTTCAGAAATACATGATCTCCTTCTTTGAATTCTAAGTCTTTCCTCCTCTTATCCGCATAACTCTTCTGCCTACTCTGTGTTGTCCTTATCCTCTCCTGAATCAATCTAACCTTATCAGCGATTTGTTGCACTACATCCGGCCCTAACACAAGGTTTTCTCCCAGCTCACACCAACATAAAGGAGTCCTACACCTCCTACCATACAAAGCCTCATAGGGTGCCATACTAATACTAGAATGATAACTGTTATTATAAGTAAACTCTATCAAAGGAAATAAGCTATCCCAACTACCCCTTGGTCTAGCACATAGGCTCTAAGCAAATCCTCCAAAGATTAGATAGTTCTCTCGGTTTAACCATCAGTTTGTAGGTGATAAGTTGGGTTCCTAAGGCATTTTGTAAACTCTCCTAAAATCTAGATGTGAATCTAGGGTCTCTATCTGATACTATGCTAGATGGTACCCCATGCAGCCTTACAATCTCACTGATGTAAATCTTAGCAAGTTTCTCTAAAGGATATCTAATGTTAATAGGTAAAAAATGTGCATTCTTAGTCAATCTATCTACAATAACCCAAATAGAGTCATGTTCTCTAACAGTCCTAGGCAAAGCAACCACAAAATCCATAAAAATGCTATCCCACTTCCACTCGGGTATAGTTAGAGTTTGAAGTAGTCCCGAAGGTTTTTGATGTTCTACCTTAGCCTTTTGACAAACTAGACAAGCACTAACAAAGTCCGCTATATCTCCCCTCATCCTAGGCCACCAAAACATCTTCTTGAGATCTTGATACATCTTAGTTACTCCAGGATGAAAACTAAGCTTACTCCTATGGCCTTCCTCAAGAATCAAACGCCTAAGATTAGGTTTACTAGGTACACAAAATCTATCACCAAATCTCATTACCCCATCTACACCCAAGGCGAATTCTCCACTACTACCTTGATCTATAGCTTCACATCTAGCAACCAAAAATGAATCCTCTAATTGAGCTTCTTTAATCTCTTTCAAAAGATCATTACTTATACGAATCAATCATATATTTTCACTATTAGGAGTCACCTCACAAGCCAAGTTCAAATCCCTAAACTGGGTTAAGCGATCCATCTCTCTAATCATCAACGAAGATACAGGGAGAGATTTTCTACTTAATGCATCCGCTACGACATTAGCCTTACCTGGGTGATAACTCAAGTCAAAATCATAATCCTTAAGAAATTATAACCATCTCCTTTGCCTCATGTTCAATTCCTTCTGATCAAACAAGTAACTATGGCTCTTATGATCACTAAAGACCTCAAACTTAGAACCATATAGGTAATGTCTCCAAATCTTAAGAGTAAAAACTACAGCTACTAGTTCAAGATCATGGGTAGGGTAGTTCCTTTCATGGACCTTCAATCGCCTAGAAGTATAAGCCACAACCTTACCCTCTTGCATCAACACTCCGCCTAAACCCATCCTTGACGCATCACAATATACCACAAAGATTTACTAAGATCCGACAAAACTACAACTAGTGCACTAGTCAATTTCTCCTTGAGGGTTTAGAAACTATGTTCGCACTTACTATTCCATACAAAAGCAACCCCCTTCCTAGTCAATTTAGTTAAAGGTAATGCTATCTTAGAGAATCCCTCTATAAACCTTCTATAATATCCAGCCAACCCAAGGAAACTCCTAGTATCACTCACTGACTTAGGGGTCTCCCACTTAAGAACGACTTCTACCTTAGAAGGATCAACACCTATACCTCCCCTAGAAATCACATGACCTAGGAAACTCACCTCCTCTAACCAAGAGTCACACTTAGATAACTTAGCATACAATTGTTTATCCCTAAGAACCTGAAGTACTACCTCTAAGTGTTCCTCATGCTCCTCTTTAGTCTTGGAGTAAACTAGTATGTCATCTATAAAGACAACTACAAATTTATCCAAGTAGGGATGAAAAATTCTGTTCATGTAATCCATAAAAATAGCAGGAGCATTAGTCACACCAAAAGGCATTACCAAATACTCAAAATGTCCACACCTAGTCCTAAAAGCAGTCTTAGGTATATCTTCCTCCTTAACTCTAATCTGGTGGTAACCCGACCTGAGATCAATCTTACTAAACAAACATGCCCTTACCAACTGGTCATTAAGGTCATCTATCATGGGCAATGGATACTTATTCTTAATAGTTACCTTATTCAACTATTGATAGTCTATGCACAACCTCATGCTTCCATCCTTCTTCTTCACTAATAGTACAGGTGCTCCCCAAGGTGATACACTGGGCCTTACAAATTTCTTTTCCAACAAATCCTCTAATTGTTTCTTAAGTTCAGCCAATTCTAAGGGTGACATCCTATAGGGTGCAGCTGAAATATGTCCCGTCCCCGGTGCTAAGTCTATAGAAAACTCTACCTCTCTCTCAAGTGGTAACCTAGACATATCCTCAGAAAACACATAAGGGAAACCACATACAACAGGCAGATTACTCACAATAGCACTATTCTCATAACTCAAAGAAGCTAGTAACATGTATACTTGGGCATCTTCTCTCAAAGTCACCTTAACCTGGTTGGCATTCAAAAAGTTTTTGCTCTCCCTCACAAATGGTTGACCAAAAACAATATTCTTATCAGCACAATTCAATACGACATGGTTGGAAGATAACTAGTCCATACCCAGCATAATGTTTAGTTGACTTAGAGGCAAACAAATCAAGTCAACCAAGAAATCTTTGTCATTAATATTTATAGGACAATTCAAGCATACATCAGAAGTAAAAACAGGGCCACTAGTTGGCGTCTTTACAATCAATTTAGAGGACAAGGAAGACACAGAAAATTTAAGTTTAGACACACAAGCATGTGATACGAAGGAATGAGTCACACCAGAATCATACAGTACGATCAAAGGAGTTCCATCAATGAAACACATACCTTGGATTAAGTCATCGGATTGAGCGGCTTCAGTACCACTCAAGGCAAATACTCTTCCAATAGCTTTCGGCTTATTGGCACTTCCGCTAGCACTTCCACTTGCTATCGCAGACTCTTGCCTTGCACGAGGACAATCGCAAGAAATGTGTCCCCGCTCGTTACATCTGAAACAAGTAACATCTGTAGCTTCGCACTGGTACGCACAATGTCCCGGTCTTCCACACCTATAACAGTGAATGGGAGGAGTAGAACCCACACTTCCTCCCCTAGATGCCTGGCTTGCAGCTGAAGCTTGACTCTTCCTCTAAACTGAACCTTCACTACCTCCTTTGACATTAGAGTTTCCAGCAGGACGAGAATAAGGCTTACTCCTGCTAGATGAGCCATGCTTACTTTGATCCCGTATTGGTCCTTCATTCCTATAATTGGCAACTTTAGCACGGTTGTCCTCATCATACACCCTACATTTGTTCGCCAGTTCATGGAATCGAGCAATACCTTGATAATTGAAGGCCTGCTTGATTTTGGGGCGTAGGCCGCTGATGAACTTCACACAATTTGCTTCCTCATTCACAGCACCTTCACAGGTAGTACAGAACCGAACTAGTGCCTCAAAATTAGACACATAGTCTGTCACAGTATCATCTCCTTGCTTCAGCTCAAGGAACTCAACCTGCTTCTTGTTGTAGATGTCATGAGAGAAATACTTCTCCAAAAATAGCCTCTTGAAGTTATCCCAGTTCATCTGAGTACCTTCAGCAATCATCCTCTGAAGGGTACTCTGCCACCAGAAGCTAGCATCTCCAGATAGCATGAAGGTGGCCAAAGTCACCTTCTGCACCAGCGGACATTCCATAGCTTGGAATATCTTCTCTACTTCAAAGATCCAGTCAGCAGTACCATTCGGGTTGTAACCTCTATGGAACATAGGTGGATTGTTCCTTTCGAACCGAGCAAGCCAGTCCAATTCTGAGCCACAACCATCAAGGCATCAATAATAACACGGTCATTTCTACCTCCTCCAGCCATTACTTTTCTTAGATGCAGAAAGTGGAGCAGTCAAAATAGGACAAATCAATCAAGACAATCATCATATCCAATCAACATCACTGTTCAGCACAGCACAAGCATAATAAACACATAACTCATGGCTGAATGAATCAACTAGGCTTTGATACCACTAAATGTGACACCCTTCTACCCCGAATACTTAATTCGTATTAAGGATAAAAGGTTCACATGGTCATTATCGTGTTCAAACATTAAGTACACATAAAAAATTATCACATAAATTATTGATGTTGATCTAAACACGTCATTCATGTGTTTGACACATATTTCAAATATATAAATCACTTTCATTTCTGTATACATTTAGTGAGTTATTGATATGCCCATCATTTTCAAATATTTAAGATGCAAAAGTATGTATGAAAAGATATAGAACCACTATTCTAAATCCCAAGCCCCGATGTCACACAAATCAGAGTAAGACCCCGCCTCTTCAAAACTCGGCACCACGAGTGCCCTCAACATTACCTAAAAGAAAACCACACGAGAGTACAGTGAGAAATAGCATTCAATCATATATAAATGCAGATAGTACTCCAAATCCCACCCATTACTGTACCCAATTACTAACAGTTAACAAATACTCATGTATCAATCACACGTCCCATCGTATTCAAAATCAATCACATTTCATTCATGTTTACAAAATGCACATGCTTGCACAATGCATATGCTCATCACCACACCTAAGAGTTTCGATTCGAAACTCCACACCATGGACGAACCTCCTCAATCCCCTTAGTTATCACTAATGATGGGCATACTGTTAAACACCCCATATGACCGGTGTGTCGCACAGTTAAATACCACATATGGCATGTGCGAAGACATTCTACACAATCGTTAAACACCACCTATGGCCGGCGTGTAGCAACGTTAAACACCACCTATGGCCCATGCATATGAATGTCCCCCATCATTAGTCTACTCTGTTAAACACCACTTTTGGCCAGAGTTCCCTCTTAAACACCACATATGGCCAGGGTATTATAGTCACGTTTGCCTTCTCATGCATCTCATGTCTATGCTCAATGCATTCTCATCCTCCACATTCTCATTCTCATTCTCATGATTCATACATCATTCACACAGTGCATAATCATGTCAAAATCATATCAATATAGCCATCACTACCATAAATCATTTATAAGAACGCACAGAAACGCACATAAAACACCATTGAATTCCACCCAATTTCACCATTACACACAAGAGTCCGAAATTGAACCTCAAGCCATGAACAACCATGCACAACCACGAGAATCAAGTAATTAAGACAATTAACCATACAATTTCAAATGAAAATCACATTAAAGCAAAACGTTAATCCAAGAATTTAATCCCCTTCAAATGCCACAAGAAACCATACAATAACAATTATTAATAAGGGCCATAGGAAAGACCCTACTGCTTTTTGTTATGTAAATGAAACTCAAATAGTGAGATAAATTGACATCTCTGCATACTTGGAAAGCATAAAGAAGAAAACATGTTCATCAAAGTCATTCTTCTTGTTCCTTTGGATTCCCTCTAGTGGTTTTCCTTCACACTAAAGGCAACCGATTAAATTATCAATTAAGTCAACCAAAACCATGGTACACATTGATGAATCTTTTCTATCGATTAAAACATTTTTAGAACACAATAATCAAACAAATTTGAGAATTTAGATCGCAGAGGGACTTAGGGATTGCCCTACCCGTACACCCCCGCATTTACATATAACCGAACCCATCTCCCTCGTACCTTAGATGCGAAGAACAACGAGAATCTGATGCAACTCCAGGACGATCTGAGCACCCTAGCTCGTCCTCCTTGCAGGTTTGCGTTCTCTCTCCTCTAGATCTGGCTGTCTGACGCGCAAAACACCAATTAGGGTAAACTGACTAATCCTTGTCTAATATTCTAGCTGGGTCGGGTCAACCCCGTCCCGCCCTTGAGCCTCTCCCGTTAATTCGATTAATTAAATTAATAAATGAAAATAATTCATATTAATGCCTCATCAGTTTATAAAACCATGAGCTCCTCCATTCAAATAATATTAAATGTAAATATTTAAATACTAAATAAATTTTCTGCCATCATTAAGAATAATAATAATAATAATAATAACAATTCAGTTTCAAAATGTAATTATTTAATAAAATAATTTCCTGCAGCAATTAATAATTAAAATAAAATTGATAATAATAATGATGTAATTTATTTTCTAAAAAAATAATTAAATAAATTTTAGGATGATACTGTTCCATCGCGATTACGATTGCAACAATACATTGCTATTATAATATAAAATTATAAAATAATATATTTTTAAAAGTAAAACATATTTCTTTTATAACATAAAATTATAAAAGGAAAATGATTGCTATTATAATATAATAAAAATTGATGTTAAGTTTAATATATGTATTCAGTATTTATATAATTATATTAATAATATTTCATGTTAAAATTTTACTAAAAAATAATAAATATACTACACCTGTTTCTTATCACATTTAAAAAATAATTAATTTATTATTCAAAAATTGGATACTAAGTTAATCTTTGTACACAGTTTTATCATCATTAAACAATTCTTTTTAAGAATATAAATAAAATTGAAAAAACCAGCAATAATAAATTGGATACTACAAAATATGTATACCTAAAATACTTTGAATAAATTATTACTTTTATACTTTTAGATGTGAGATCTCGTTTTTGTATTTATAAAGGTGAAATTATATTTTTTTTATAAATATCAATAAGGTTTATCCCTTAAATATCTAATGATAAGGTAAATTTTAGATGTATACATATTTCATATCATACTTATGTTTTAGAATATTTATCTATTTATAAATTAATCATATCTTAAAATTTCAAAATGATCTAAAATGATTGTTTTATTATGTTTCTATGTTATTTTATCATTCCAAATAATTTAAAGAAATACTTATCTAATTCTTTAATATACTTTTATTTTTTCTATTTATTTTTTTTACTAATGGTGTGTATATCTTTATTGTTATTACCAGAAATTTAAATTCACACGAATAAAACATAATAAACTAATTTATTTTATTATATATATTCTTCTTGATTTTAAAATTTATAATAGAATAAAAATGTATGATTTTTTTTTAATTTTGTCTTGTTATATATTTTTAAATATATGAAAATAATATAATCTAATTGTTAGGATATATTTTGAATTGATTTATATTATTAAAAAACATAAAATATTAGTTTTTTCTAATGAGATTAAATGTTGGTGGTATAAAATAATATTTTACCCAACGACTTTAAATATGCTGCATAGAAAATCCTAAATATTTTTTCCTAGCAACCATCAATATTGTTGGCATAAAATAGTATATTTTTCAAACAACTTCAAATGTGGCACGCATAAGTTACATGCATTGGAAGCAACATTTAATGTTGTTGGGATAAGTATAAATTTTTATGTGATGTTGATTTTTTTGGGAAAGAAAAAATTTGAATGTTATTGTCGAATATATATTATTGTCAACAATTCATTTGTCATTGAAAATGTCACTAGAAATAATCGTTTTTTTTTTCTTGTAGTGTTAATTGAAGTGAATAACCAATTTAGTCCCTTGAATTGTAATGGTTTGTCAAATTAGTTTTCTAAAATTAATAAAATAGCAAAATAATTTCTCAAATTGCATATTACTATTGAATTTAGTCCATAAAATTGTAATATGTTGTCAAATTGGTCTTTGAGATAAATAAAATTATAATTATCTATTAATTTAGTCCTTAAAAAGTAAAGGTTGATCAAATTGGTTCCTAAAATTAAAAAGAGTTAATTACACCTTTTGCTTCATAACTTTTAAAATTTTGCAAATTTTATCCATAATTTTTTTTTGCACATTTTAATTTCTAAACTTATAATTTACGAAATTTTATATAAGAAAAAAATCCAATGACTAATTTGATTGATTGGAGGCAAAAGGTGAAATGAATCATTTTTAATTTTAGGGACCAATTTGATCAACCATTACAATTTTAAAGACTAAATTAGTAGATGATTATAATTTCATGGATTATTTTATTTTATTTATTTCAAGGACCAATTTAATCATCTTATACAATTTTAAAGACTAAATTGAATAATAATAGACAATTTGACAGACTATTTTTCTATTTTATTAATTTTAATGATCAATTTAATAGACCATTACAATTTTATGGACTAAATTGGTGATTCATCCAACTTAATTACTTTAAAATGATCATGATAGACAACAAATTGAGTACATAGAATAGAAAATATCAAAACATAAAAATAAATTCAAAAAAGAAAGAAAAATGAGTTATCTAATAAAAGAAAATATTAAGTAGGTAAAAGAAAATTTAAATTTATCTTTATTGCAAAAATAATTAATTTTTTAAATGAATTATTTTGTCAATTATTATTCAATTTGGCCCTCTATTTTAAAATATTTGTTTTTGGCCATTCTATTTTTAAAATATTCAACTTGATCCTCTAATTTCTAAAATTATTAATTTAGTCCTTCCTTCCAAATTGATACCAACGAGGTTAATGGAATTGGATACAAGAACAATATTTAATATTTTAAAAAAGTAGAGGAACAAATTGAATATTTTAAAAAAAGTGTATGGAATTGTTAGGAATTCTAACGAAGTGAATTGCAAAAAAGTGTGATTTGGCCATGATTTTATAAATTAAATATTTGATTATCTAATTCAATTGATATTATATATGTTGTAAGTTTATAGGAGTATGAATTAAATGAGTTGAGGTCATACTGCATCATGGATATTTGTTATAATGTGAGTTTTGGTGTAAATTTGTTAGTGAGAATGTCTCTTAGATGAACACATAAAAGGAGATGTGAACTCTCGAATTTTACTTTTGAAAGTAACCATATTTGTGATATGAGATATTAGGAAATACGTGGATTGGTAAAAATGTTTACTTGGTTTGAATGTCAAGTGTGATGTTCTTCATATTTCAAAGTAATGTATAATAATATGAGATACTTTAAAGGTACCATAAACTATGGTATTTATCGTAATGAATTTTTATTGTATTAGAAAATATAATGATGTTAATCCTAATGAGGCAAATTTCACTTGTAGTTGTGTCACTACACTTAGTTGTGGTAAAGTTACTTGGGATCCAAATAAATAATTAGTAATTATGGAGTTAGAGTCCATTGCTTTGGAGATGGTTGGTTATGAGGTTAAGTAGTTGAAAACCTCTTAGTAAATATTCTTTTTTTATTATAAAATTGAGATATAATATGGTAAAGCAATTGCTTAATTAAAAGATAGAAATATTTTTTGTATGTGAAGTCAATAATGGATTTGGTCGTTTCTCATACTTAAACCCTTAGGGAAGAAATTATTATATAAAATATCAAGGGTGTGAGACTTAAGTCGCTTGAAAATAAACAAGTGAGGGTAACCCAACCTTTGTGATTGGAGATCCCATGAAGAAGGTTTAATAGACAAGAACAAGTCACTTGTCAATTCTGCTAGTACTAAAATTAATTTTTAATTTTAGGCCCTTCCTATGATGTGAGAAAGTGCTAGAAATTGCATTAACAAGACGTTAAACTTTATAGTAAAATTTTATGTGATAGTGAGAAAGCTTTACAACTTATAAAGTTTTTAATTATTTTCATATCTCTTATGGGTGGTGTAAGATTTGCAACTTACACTTGATGAAATCACCTATATGAGTGTCAAGTGAGGTTGCTTGTATGAGATCTTGACAAAATCTCTATAGCACTCATGAGTACCCAGGTACACGCATGACCTATTCGCACACAACAGTGAAAACAAGAATTGCGGGGGTGTAATGTGATTGGTAGACTGCTAACACATGTCAAGTGTTCTTGGTTCAATAGCATAGCTACACCAACCATGTGTTAAGTCTTATTAGTCTAGGTTTGGTTTAATAACATAACTACACTTGATTCGACACATTACATCCTATGTGATGAGAACCCAGAATTTTTCATCTTTTAAAAAGAAAAAAAAGTTTTAATCTTTTTAAAATATGTGGGGATTGTTATACTTTTGTTTGATATTTCAAAAGATTAAACATTTCCTATTTAATTAAATATAGAAAATCCTTTTAATTAACTAACTTAGAAAATATTTTTGACTAGGTCTTGTTGACTTGGTCTTACCCTATATTTAGACTTAGTCTTCTAGAGTAAGTCTCACCTTATCCTTTTAACTCAGTCTTAAGTGATTTTAAAAATATATTGTTTTTTTCTCCCCTATAAATATACCTTTGAGAAAGTTTATAGATAGGATGTTCTCTTTCACATCTTTTTCTTCCTTGTTTCTTGTGAATTACTAACTTATCTTACTAATTTTGTTGCTCCAATAATTATTGGGAAGAACCTGTTATATCTTGGGAGACTTGCACATCTTGTGGATAAGATCTTGTGGATAAGTCCTCAAGGACAGTGTGATTATCTCATGTTCCAAGTTATTTCTTTTATGTTTATTTATGTTTCATGTAAGTAAAGATCGAATTAAGGTTGAAAATTGATTAAAAGAAATAATCATAAATAACTATTACAACAATCTTAAAGGACTTATATTATCTATGAAATCCTTTCTTATAATTCCTTTTGTGTTCCATAGAAATCTCCCAATTTATTTTATTCTTAGAGCTAATATGCTTCGTGTGAGTAGAGAAATTTTGAGTAGCACCGAGTGTCACGTGAACTCCTCCCAAGACTCATTCTTTTTTTTTTTAATATAAGATTGAAAAATACTTAATAATAATAAAAAAATATATTGATATACCACTGTTATTTAATTATAAAATTATTGTGTGGAGTAAGCTTATTTACATTATAAAAATTATTTGAAAATTATATTAATTATAATTTATAATTAAATAATAATAAAATATTTTATATTCTTAATACATGATTATTAAACTCAAATAATAATTTATTTAAATATTATAAATTACGAAAGTGACTGGATCTGGGTTAGTATATTTCTATGTGATCAAAATGATATATATATATAAGTAAAAATAATGTCGATAATGAAAATGTGAAAAAAATACTTTATTTTGTGATTTAATGCAAATCATTTATGGATGATTTATGTTCTAGTTTTTTTCATTTCACTCTCTGGTGAATGAATGTGGAGTATGGAAGCATAGTTTCAACGTGAAACATGATTGTAATAACGATCATTGTCTTAAAAATAAAAACAGCACAAATTAACACAAGAACGTAGCTTTTTTTTTTTGTCCACTTAATAATGTAGCATTTCACTGGCTCCGAACAACTTTAGACAGATAGACCTAAATCTTATAAATAATAGATCAATAGCACGAGAAAGTTAAAGTGGCCAGCCAGCGAAGAAATGAACCCCACCCATTCCAATACTATAATCAAAAGTGGAGATAATGCTATATTTAATTATCAATTCCGATTTTTTCTTACATTTAACTTTTACAAAATTGTATATATATTTCTATGACATCGTCATATATTATATTTATTAATTTGTATATCTTCTTTATGTCTTGGAAAGTAATTTACACCTGTAGAGGTGTCGTCACGAAAGCACTTTCATTTATTTATTATATACATAGGAATTGATCAAAGCATCTGAATTCGAAATGCATGGCTTTTTCTTGAGAAAGAGAAGAAAAGATAATTAAATAAACCAAAAAACATGCACTTTCTCGGTGTTCCAATTAATTAACAGCATGAGAGAAGGATACGCACCAATGTAGTTGGTTATAACTCTACCGTTGGAGAATCTACCGGCTGGTTTTCCGGGGAAAGTGACGCCAAAAGGGTGTTTCCACGATCCAGGTTGATCTATTCTCGTGTTCCCCGTATCAGCATGAGTCCCCAAATACGAACAACATTTTCGGGGCATACTTCATCTTACGAGCCTCGGCTAATTGCAGCCCCATATGTTCTGTGTAATAATTAAGTAGTGAACTCACAATTAATATAAGAAGTAATAGTTAAGGTTTAGGAAAATGATCATTAATTAAGTGATATCAATTAGTTACATTGGATCAAAGATTCATGATAGAGAGGCGTATTTATGATATTATATATATATAATCCAATCATACCTGAGAGAAGTACAAGTACTAAGGGAAGAAGACATATGAATTGGTACGGAATAAGCTATTACATGGGTGCGAGCTATTTCAAGTGAAGTTTTAAAGAAGGTTTGAAAGTAAAGCTCAATGAACAATTACAGCTTAATTTGTTGAGGAAGGGATTAATGAGCAAGCTGGGTGTTGAGGGTGACAGAGCTGAAGATATATATGATGACGATGGATGGATTTGGACTTCTATAGTAAGGATAAAGATATGGCCAACGCTTGGAATTTGGCTATTTGAACAACAATTGTACTTAGGCTGTTGAAAACATTTTGGCATGCCTCGGTTTTTTGTCACCAGCCAATCACCGTCCGATTCACCCAACACTGGCACACACGGTGATTCATATCCATATCAAATATACTTTACTTACGGTATACTTGCCTACACCCCGACTCATATTAACTTAGGTATTGGAGTGTCTTTGCATATACTTCTTTCTCCTAACAATACCTCAGCCTAGGCTGAGGAGAAAGGAAGGAAAGATCCACTCATCCAACAGCACAAATTAGGGACAGAAACTTGCTCTCTATTCGAGAAGTCTCTGATGGGGTTCTTCCTCAAAAATTATTGACAAGAACACCAACAAATAAATAAAAGAGAAATTCTACGTACCTATAAATTTTGGGATTATGAAATAGTTAATTTTAAATTAAGAATTATTAAGTAGATGTTACATCATTATTTTATTATTTAGTAATAAAATTATTATATATTTTAATTAATTAAAATATTTTTCAAAATTAAAAGTTATTGTTATTTTAATTAAACACCATTCTTTTAAAAATATATGGCTAGAGGAGGATTAAAATAATTTTATAATATTAATCATACTTTTATTAATTTAAAAACTAACTATTTCAAAACAATTTTATTTATTAGGATAGGTTATTAATTTTCTAGATAGAATTTAGTGATAAATGAGGTTTGATTTGTCGGTGGGCTGTGTGTAGTGAAAACATGGAGAAGAGAGGGTCACACAAGATTCCAATAGAAAAGCTGGCTCGGTCTATTTTCTACCACTCTCCACTTACCGACAGAAAATAAAACATTCTTTGTAATCACGTGTTAAAAAATAGGCTCAATTTCCTTTCTCATTTCCGGAATATATCAGTTTTTACCTCTAATTTCTATAAATTTATTTATTTATACTTTATATAATATCTAAATCTTTTGATTTTTATTATATATCAATCTCCGTTATGAAAATACTACAGACAGAAAGACCTTTCATGTCTTCTTATTTTTTATTTTTATTGTATATACCAAAACTTTTGTATTCTTATGGTATATAGTCATAGATTTAGATGATCTTTGATATTATTGTATACATCATGTAATAGAGTCGAATAAGTATTTTCATAACGGAAAAAATTGAATATTACACAGGTTACAAATAAAAGAAGTTCAAATGTTTTCGATCCTTAAATTTGTTAAGATTTTTATTTTTAATTTTTAATCAAAATTTATATCAATCTTAGTCTTTAAACTTTTGTTCTGTCAATCGTTCGATTTCTTTATTTTTTTTTACTCGTATGCATAGTTTACACATGACTTACTATCACGTGAAAAAACATTGAAATGATATTCGAACTGTGAATAGTTTTGTCGCAGTTCTTTTTTATCATAAAAACTCCCAGAAACATTTTATATTAAAATATTTAAATAAATTAGTAAAAGTAATTTTAAAATAAGTTAATAAAATAAATAGACTACCAAATTTGTTTTTTAAATAGATTAATATACTTATTTTTAAATACAACAGTCATAATAATTTATTTTTAAAAATAATATTTATTTTATTTTAATACGATAACATTAAGATATGAAATATATAAATATAATGTTTCTAACTGTATGTCATTTACTGTGTATTCATGGGGTATGTCATGCGACTTGCGTATATGGCACTTAATGTGCCAAAGTACTAGTTAACTAATCACTATAACATTTGGAAGATGACATGGAAAAGATGACTAATGAAATTTAAAGGGGAAGATTTATTTTTCATCCTTTTAATATTAGGGACGAAAATAATAGTTTATTTAAAGAAAAGAAAACATATGTTAGTATTACGTGTCACTTTTAATAATATTTTATTAATAATGTTATCAATACTTTTATTATTACCTTTTATATTTATTAAATATTATTAAGATATAAAAAATATTATTATAATATTTTATAATATAATTTAGATATAATATTTGTTAAAATATTACTTAAATTCATAGGTAATTTTTTTTATTATCGTAATACTTTTTAAAAGTTGTCAAAAGTCATATAATAGTGGGTAGATATATCAATAGTAACAAATAATCATTTACAATGATGATAATTATAATAATAATAGTAATATATATATAAAGTTTTTTTTTCTTCACTTCTATTTTACTCTTTAAACTGCTCACTATTTCATTCTTTAACTATTCTCTAAATTTGTTTTAATTTCATTTGGAAAAAAAAAATATATAAACATGCATGCATACATATAAAATATAAAAAACAAAATAAATTAAATTTTGTAATAAAGGCTCAACCACTTTAAATATATCATGTAATATAAGAAAGCGCATAATAAGATATGAACGAGTTAAATAAAGCATTCATTTTAACCTAAAGAAATTTTAGGTAATAATGATAATAATACACAATTATACTAAAAATTTAATAATTATGTAATAATTAATTAATAAAAATAACTGTTAGTATAACTTTTAAAATAATTAAATAATATATTTATTATACATAACTATTTGTGATTATAAAATTATAATTAGTACGTAATTTAGTTTCTCATATTCTATGATAACACTAATAATGATAAAGGTTATAAAAAACTTCTTATAAAACATAATAATATAGAAAACTGTAAATTCCACAATAAATTATATCAAATAATTTAATTTATGTAAGAATATAAAGAAAAATGAAAGAGCTTGTAGGCAAAAATAAATGAAAGAGAATATGTTTATATAACTTTAATACAATTACGAAAAAGGATTATTATAAAGAATATAAAAGTGAATGAGAGCGTATTCAGTTGTCATTCGTTACTTAAAATAATTATAGAAAATTTTCTTTCTTTCAATGAGAATATTTTAAAGAATGTTTCATGATCTCTTGTATTTTTTAATCTATCATTTTTAATATTTTTAATTTTAAATTAAATATTTAATATTTTTTAATAAAATTATCAATAACTAAGATAATATTGTATCCTAATATAAATTATTTATTATAAATTTTGAAACATTATTTTTATATATATATATATATATATATATATATATATATATTAAAAATATTTATCTATTACAACTAAAAATATTTATATAAATGTGTTGAAAAATGACAACTAAAAGAAACCTTCCTTCAAAATAAAGTTGCTAATTTTATATTCAGAGAGAATTGGATGCAAAAATAAATTAAATTATTTTTTATATAATTTTATTATTTTAAAATTATATTTAATATTAAATAAATATTTTAAAAGAACAATTAACTCATGCAATCATATTATATATAATATATTATTTATATTGTTTATATTACAAGTCAAATAACTTAATAGTTTAGTTTAGGTGATAAAAGAGTAAGGAAAGATCATGAATTCTAATCTTATTTCTATAAATTTTAACATTTATAAATTTATCCTCGGGGCCACGTCAACACCACATGTGTTATATGACAAGTCATGACACATGTTCACATTTTATTGGATAATGTTAAAGGGGCATTAAAACATATTAATTACAACATGTATTAAAGGAATCACCTTTTATGTAATCACTTCAACTTCTAATCAAGTCTAGCACAAATTATCTATTTAAGTAATTAAAATAAAAATAGGCTTATTAGAAAGATAATTAGATAAACTATTTTTTGGAAAAAGAGGCTTAGAACAATAAAAAATTTGTTTTAATGCTAAAGAGTCCAAAAGTCTCAAGCCCAATGAGCAAGAATTGAGTTTTAAGCAAAGAAAATTATCTATGACCCAAGCCTCATTTGAAAGACTCGAATCTCACGCAAAAGGCTTAAGTCTCACAAACGAGACTCAACTTTTAATAATTAATATTTTGTACATTGTTAAGAAGAATTTAGGTCAAGTGGTATATATAATTGTATTTTCTTTTTATAAATTATGAAAAATTCACTTTTTCCCCCTCATTCTATTACAATAGAAGACAAGAAGCCCAAAATAAGAAAAAAGCATTAGAACTCAAACTTTCATTTAATATTTATATTCATATTTATATTTATATTTGTATTTGTAGTTGTATATGTTTTGGACGCAATCTTGGACTTGCTACATGGCCCAAGACCTGCTTCAACACTTATTAGTCTTCCCACCACTTCACCTCTATATAAGGCACTCTATGTCTTACGTTTGCCCTCGCTTTCTCTAACACCTTTGAACTTGCCTTACACACTCAATGACTTGGGTGTCAAAGGGTTTGCGCTTGTTTTGTAGGTCTTGCCACTCATCGAAGGTCGTTGCCACTTATCGGAGAACACATTAATGCTTTGCATGTCAGCCATGAAGAGGTCATCAAAGAATATTCTAGAATAGTATTTATATTTATAATTATAATTATCTCTATTTTTATATTTATGTTTTTGTTTATATTTGCATATCATTTAATTGTTATAAATATAAGGTCTATATAATATAAGTTTTATAAGTTTTACTAATAATATGTTTGGTTTAGTGGTTTAAAAATGAATTTTGAAGTCTCAGATTGTGGGTGACAAAAGGACTTGATTATCAATTGTGTGATACTTGAGGGGACCAAAATTGTACATATGCGATACTTAGAAACTAAAAGTGCAATTATTAGTTGTTGTTGTTATTATTATTATTGTTATTATTGTTGTTGTTATTATAGTTATTATTATTATTGTTATTATTGTTATTATTATTATTGAGATAATAATTATATATATTAAAAGGGATAAAACTATATTGTAGGGAAAAAGATATTTTATATTTTTTTAATAATCGATGAAAAAAGATAGGAGGGGGGTTAATTTAGAGGCAAAATGAAGGAATCAAATAACTATAATTGTTCATACATGTGGGCAATTAAATCACAATCTTAATTGTAAACATTCTCAGTAATGATTATAATTTCTCACTTCATTCAAATAATAACTAAAGGCATTAGGAAGTACTCTACGCACAACAACTGCAAAATAAAACAAGATGTCAATATAGGATCATGTTCCCCTTTATATGAAAAACAAACAAATAAAATAATGTAAATAATTTGAAAATAAATATATTGATAAACAAGAAATAATTCACTTTGTGGTATGTTTTACGCTTCAAATGGTATTATGGAAAAATAATTGGATAATTATTTCTTTTAAATAATAATCTTGATATTGAACTCCTCAAATGGTAAATAGTTTTAAAGATTATTACCTTCCAAATGAACATATAGAAGGATGTTATGGAAGCTTTGCTACTTAAATTTGTAGATTTGGCCTGATACCAAAGAACTGAAGCAAGAACAACATGTCCCAAACCCTAAAATATTGCCATCAAATAAATTTCAATCATTGAGTTTAAAAAAAAAATTATATTCACTTTATGTAAAACAAGAGATTATGTTTTCTCCTCAAAGAAAGTCTCCTTTAAAGATAAATTTTGACCATTAAGACTATAAAATCAAAACAATCTATGCAACAAAGAAAACACTTTTAAGGAAATATTTCTTTATTTGTGTAGATATTTGTCATATTACAAGTACAAAATATTAAAAAAAAGAATGCTCTTCACTCCAATAAATTCTGCATATGAAAAAAGGTTCAAAGGGAGAAAAAAATTATGTATACTCTATCTGTTTTTCAGCTTATAACTTGGGAACCTAGTTAGGAGCATTTGCTTTTTCAGTTTTTTTTTTTTTTGTATTTTCTTCCATTTTCTAATGAATAATATAGTTTCACTTGTTGGATGGTAATTGTTCTTGTCAAACTCACTAATATCAATATTTTTATTGTAGAGATGATAGTAGAATAATGAAATACTTATAATAATAAAATTATATTAATATTGATGTGAAAGATGTGTCAGAAAAAAAAATCTATTATATTAATGATAGATTTGTAACCCTAATTAAATAAATAAATAATTCATGATAGGAAAGAAAATAAGAAAATAAGAAAATCAATCCTAAGTGATAATCTACTTAAGATACAACCAATATCCTAACACTTTTAATATATATTCTAACACTTGCTAATCAAAATTGTACCCTTATACTCATGTGCAAAGTAAATAGTTTTAAGTGAAAGAAGGATATATCACACCTATAATTGCAAACCAATACATGTAAGTAATAAGTATATTACCGTGACAATTTTAATCCAAAGGTAAGAAGATGTTGCTCCTACTAGAAAAATGACTCCAAAAGCCATTTCAAAAAGAAAAACACAAATCCAGAATACCTGACAAAGATTAGTTAGAAACAACCAATGAATATATAGGAGGGCACAACCAATTATGTTGAGATGTTGTATTTGAAGAACATACCCGTTTTTTACCTAAACGTGCTGAAAAAGAATATATGCCAAATATTACATCTCCTTCAATATCAGGTATATCCTATATAAATCCAATAAAAAGGTTTTAATTAGCTACACGTATTAAACAAAAAATTTGTAGTTGAAAATAAATGTATGTTCTAAGAAATTATAGTCATTACCTTGCACAATGCTATACCTACAGAGTAGAAACTCATGAATGCAACAACAAAAATCAATGAGCTTGGAAAGATGGTTGGCCTCTTGAACACAATAGTCTGGACATTGTTACATAAATTAGCAATAAGAAAAATTGGCTTCCTTTCATCTATCTTAAATTAACAACATTAAAAGGTTATTAAAGAATTTAATGTTCTTAGGATTGTCGGACAAAAATATATTAATACATATAAAGGATGATTTGACTTGATAGCTTGTGACTTACATGTAACTATTTGTAACTTAAAAACAATTAGTTAGTTATATGCTTTTAGTATGAGATAAATAGTTTGTACAACTTATTAACAATTAGTTAGTTAACTTTTAGTATAAATTTACATATCAAACTTGAGGATCGAAAATGAAGCATTATTTTTTTGTACACATTCAATTTTTCTTTAAATTTCTCATTTACATCTCATAATTCAGTATAATTGGTTAATTAAAATAGTCTATCACGAATAAAATAAAACCAACCCTAAAAACTTAGATAAGAATTTTTTTTATTGTTGTTATATGCATAAAAGATAATGCATGCTCTTCCAAAACTGTAAGTCTTTAAAGAACACAATTAGCTATAGGATAAAACCTGCATGTGAAGGAAACACGAAATTGGAAATATAATTGCCCAAGTAGCAAAAATACACATTGTTGCGAGCAGTGGATGCCCCTTCCATCTTAATAGTGGCACCTGACAAGTTTCAACATTGTTATCACCATTAAACAATTTTTCAAAATGAGACTTTCTTTTTAGTGTGTTAGAAAATATTCATGTATCTTCATCTAATAGTTTAATTTGTATTTGAGTAATGATAATACATTTCATGAATTAACAATTTCAAAAGTATAACTTTGTATTTGGAAGAGTTACTTTAAAATTCTAAAGAATTTTAAATACAAAGAAATTGTAATGATACATTTTAATTACTTTTATTTGCAGGTAAAATCAATATTATATAGTACATATTAGAATAATTTGGCAAGTATTCAACAACCAGTAAATGTCTAATTTTTTTTATTTTAACAAAAGAAATGTTAGATATTTTATTAATCTATTAAAAATTTATTGTATCAATTCATTGTTATTGTTAAAATATGAATCTTTTTAATTAAACTAAAATCTTATTTAACTTTATTTAATCTAAATTTTATTTGACTTAAGTCAATCTAAAAACTCTTCACACAAATTTTAAGCACAAAAAAATAATGTATATAAGATGCATCAAGATATAATGAAATGATTACATTTGTCATATATATAATCATCATTTTATTAATTTGATTTAGCTTCTTTAAAGTGAGTAACTCACTATGGAGGATAAAGTAAGTTTTCTCAATTGTTGTGAGAAAATCATTAATTGATATTTATGCATTATGCATTTGTAATATCTACTTCTGATTTTCTCATCAACCATAAAGATTACTTACTCTACTCTCTAAATTCACTTGCTCACTTATAAGCTGAATCCTTTATAATAATAACTAATGGTTGAATATGAAAATTTAAATGATATGATAATAAATTATATCAAAGGACATTATGCTATTAATATAATCTTTATTTTTATGCTAAAATAGAATTTTGGCCCCGTTTCAATTTTTAGTTTTAATTTGGTCTTCTAAGTTTACAAATTTTTACTTTAGTCCTTTAAAGTTTCACTAATATATCAAATGATCATTCCATCAGTTTTAAAGTCTCACATATTACCACATGTTTCTAAGTTGACTAAATGTGATAAACTGATGAAAGCATCAACTTGGTCTAACAGAGACACTTCAAGGAGTCAAAGTGGAACTTTCTAAATTTAAGAGATAAAAAAAAAAAAATTAAAATAAGGAACCAAAATTATTTTTAGCCTTATTTTTTTAATTTTAAACTTCTAATCCTTATCAAATGTAATCTTAAACTAAAGAATTCAAGCAATTGATGGATGTGAATAAATTTTGGAAATTTTTATATATCACATTCTATATGATTTTCAATTATTATGATGATTTAGATCTTATCCAGCTAACTTCACACTTTTTCCTTTATTGTAATTTAAAGTTTTGAAGTATTGTACTTTCAACTTAATATTTGATTTAGGTTAAATATTTTTTTGTATAATTAAAAACTATTTCATCTTGATCAATTTGTGTAACATTTTGTACCTGAACATTGGATAATAAACTTGCTAAAGGTTTTAATAAAGACATACCATAAGGACTAATCAAAGGAGCAAATGAGATTACACTAAATTTGAAGACAAAGGACCTTGGAAGAATTGAAGATGTTGAAAATTTTTAAATTAGGTAACATTTATAAAACCTAAATAATTACTTTAGAGCTCAGATATCCAAATTTACTAGTTTGAGTCTAAGAAAGAAGGCAAAATTCTTGGATTTAAGAAATCATAAGCAAGGATGAAGCTTTCAAGACCAAGAACTAGAGTGAAAAGGAATAAGTTAGTAATGTACAAGCAAAACCAATGGGACAAACAAACACTATAGTGATAGGACATGATCAACCTTTACAAGATGAGAAACAAAGGAATAACAACAAAAAAAATTAGGGTAGTGAAGGTTAATTTTTGTGTTGCTAAGAAAATAAAAATTGAGGAACCTCTAAGGGTGGCACACAAGGGAAGCAAAAAGTTGAGTCACAATCAACTGTGGAGGTTTATGGTTCAATCAGAACAATCATCCCATCACATCCACCAAAACCATGAACTCCCATTAAAGGAAAACAAAGTTGGACAAAACACATGATAAACATGGAACTTGAGTTCTTGGATAGTATGATTCATCTACAACCACCATGAGAACCTTTATACTTGAATTTGAGAGAAGAAATGTTACAAATAATCATAAGACAAATTATCTTGTCTTGAGAGTTTTAAATTAGAAATGAGAGAGGTTGAGTTCTTTCGAATAATCTCGGAGTCCCAATATTATTTTAACATAAATAGTCTTATCTTGTACATTTGAAAAATGATTTGAACCCATAAACCCCATCAACAACTCTAACTATTGTACCATGACTCCCTTTCATAACCTTTACATACTTATGTCTTAAACATTGTAAGGGAAAAGAAAAGTTTAGATGCATTCAAAAGAACTCACATTGATTGAGTAAGCAGTCCATATCAAACATGTTAATAGAAGACCCCAAATCAATGGCCAAGAACTTATAGTCCATCCAAGCCAAAAACTCTGTAAAAGAGAATAAAACGATAAGCCTTCTTTTTCTATATGAATGAAACTCATCTTGAAAAATATCATTATAGAAAGGACGAATTTGTATGACACCAAAATTAAACATGATGCAGCAATAATGACACCAGTTGTAAAAGATATTTGCCCAGATGCCAACGGAAGATATGGTTTGTTTATCTGCAATAAAACATGTGACACAAATCAATAATAAGACAAAATATATAATACTTCTTCCAAAAAAAATTTATACACCATAAAAACTTACATGTTTTCTCGACTATATCAAAGGTTATAATGATTGGGAAGCTTGATAAACCAAAAATATAAAAGGATTTTAATGGTCAAAATCATATATACTACTCAAATTGTTGTGTGAGCAAATACTCTTATATACATGTAGTCTTTACGTGTTTCTAATTATCCAACTTTAGGTAAATTAGACAATAATTTTGTAACTATCGTAATTTTTTACTAGACTAATACTAAAGCCCAAAAGACATAGTACTTTATTATTGATCCATGTTATTTATTTCTAATAGAAAGTTTCATACCTTGTCTATTTCAAGGTCACACAATTGATTCACACCAGCAACGTAAATGCCCATAAACAAGTGAGGTACCACTGCCTAAAATATTTTAAAATATCAAAGTATTAATGAAGCTAAATGGTAGGTTACAATTGGTTGTTTAAAAAAAATTAAACATTGGATCTAACCTGTAATACACCAACCAAAAATAATGGAGATATATCTGATAGTTTCTTCACTACAAAGAGAGATGTAGAAATCATGCTTAATGTCTGTCGAAAGAAAAATAAAATTGAGCCATTAAAACATTCAAGATATTATTATAATCCAAAAAAGAGTGATTCATACAAATGAACTGAATAATTAAGGATTAAGCATAACATTTGAGGATTATTTATGAGAGTAATACCAGAGAACTTTGAACTTACTTGGGTAGTCATTGCATATGGACTAGAAAACATGAAGAAAGCAGCTAAGAATTTTTTGGCAAAGTCCAAAATGATTTTGGGATAAGAAGCATGAGGTTCATAATGAAAATATGGTCTAGAGGTCACTTTCACAACATATTTTCCATCGCATTCATTTTGTGCAGACCTTCCTTCAATGCATTTGTTATGATGGTTCAAATTTGGTTGTTGGAACCTCAAAAATTTATATTCTATTTGAGTTTTCCTTTCGTGTTGCGAAGCTTTTGATGCATAAGAACCTAGAGTACCAAATGTTCGATGTAGCATCAGTGGTCATGCACAACAACAAAAAATATATTCTTGTTTTAAAGTTATTGCAACATGGATCATGAAAAAGACACCAAATTGAGAAAGAATAATTAACTTAAAAGTTGAAATCAGAGAAGTCACCACTTTAATTTATTTTATTAGAGAAAACATTAAAACATTTTAATTTAGAAAAATGAGTAAACAAAGTTAAATTTAGGAGTGTTATTTATAAATGTAGAAAAGGTATTAATAATGTAAGATGTTTGTTAGAAATGTAAATATGATTTTGATTTTTCCCCTTAACAAGAACAAGAAATTGGTTTTGATTTTTTCTTACTTTTGTCTACTACATTCTCTTGGATTTTGTGCAATGTGGAGAATTAAAAAAAAGATGATTTTTTTTTTTAAAATAGTTTTTAGCAAGCCAGATGTGTTTATTGTTCATGTGCTGGAAAAATTCCAGTCACATAATTATGAAAACATTGATAGTTGATTGAGTTTAACAATGAAGGATGGCTTTAATTTTAAAATGAATTTTCTTTTGAAGATTTTGAAAACTTAAAATGGAAATTACTTTTGAAGATTGACTTTGATTTTGAAAAGATTCGTTAAGAAATTTTCTTTTAAATTGAGTAAAATAAATCCACTACCATAGATATCTAAATAACATTAAAGATAACACTCGCGTATAACATAAGATGACAAAATTGGATTTGGTGTACATTGTATTAAAAAAAATGTTCAAAGGGATAAAATATTTGAGATATATATAAGGGATACTTTAGTGAGAAATATTTGCTTAGTTGAGAATATGAGAATAAATAATATAATCATTGGGTCAAGATTAAAAATAATAAACCATTTATATTAAAATCTACTTATAAATAAATGTTACCATCAATATTTTATTACCTATACTCTATTATTATTACTATCACTACTCTCACAATCATCAATGTCATCATAACTACTACCGCGATCACTATTATAGTCACTATCTATATTCTCTATCACCTATCACCGCTGTTAACAATATCACTATTATCTTAGTGTTGTTTCTACTACTCTCGTTCTCATTATAGACATCATCATGACCAATATTATTACTATCACTACCCACCCATGGTGAGAGTGATTTATATAATTTTGATTTACCTTTCACGTAGTTCACAATTGGTCACTTGATCTTTCCTTTGCTTATTCTAATTTTTTTTCTACAATTTTTATTTACTCATTGGTTTTTTTATTGTTAAGAATTTTCTTTTAAAAAAGGCCATCGACCCATCCTCGGCAAGTTCGCTATTTTCAAGGTCGAATCTGTATCAAATAATTTATTACTCAAGAATCAACTAAAATGGGCTTGCTGATGTCCCAATTCAATCTTATCATATATTAATAAGAGATAATTCTTGGGGAGCGGAGAAAACAAAAATTTTATTTGAAATTAATATCTTTAGTAATTTTTAAAATATATAAAATAATATGTTAACATAAAATTAATATTCTAACACTTTTTATTTTAATTAAATTATTTAAAGAGTTTAATTACTATACTAGTCAGTCTAAAAAGCTTTACCCAAATATATATTCAATCATATTTTACCATTCTACTGCATCATAATTGAATTAAAATTAAAAAAAATTAGGCAGTGAAATATAATATCACACCACATGGCTTTGGGTGTTTCTCTAGTGAAGGCAGAATGGAGGAATTATGAAACAGCGGATGAGACGAGAGAAAAAGATTGAGACAGAGAAAGCCATACCATACCACATAATACTATAATCTGCCACGTACTGCGGGATCTATTGTTACCTTCGTTTTTATTTCTTCATTATTTATTTATTGTGATGGTTACTTATCACAACTCTGACTTTGTTCTCGTAAAAAAATTGATTTTGACAGATTTCAACCTTTTCTGTTAGTTTACTTTATTACTGCGATTCAAAAAGGAACTCTTTAATTCATCGATCCGATTTCAAAGTCAATATTTGCAAAGTAAAAGTACAAACTAATTAGTATTGCTCAGTACATACATAGAGGGTAAAAGTGATTCCTTCTGCTACAACATATCACATAGCAGTTAGTTAGGTGATAACAATAAAGGTTAATTAAAATAACAGGGGGATATGTGAGACATACTTGCATAGTAAATATTGTTGGTTGAACGCTTCCTGCGTCCGAGATTTCCTCCTACAATTTCCAATGGTTCCTCATATTACTCAACAAATAATTTTGTAACGAAAAATTGACCAAATACCAAAAGAAAGTAATGGGTGATGTGAAGGCAGACAAATAGGTACCGGTTGTGAGTGAAGAAGCATTAGAAGATATAACAGGCACCGAATCCATGGAAACAAATGAACCCAGTAACAACACAAAGCACTTTCTATAGCATAAATAAACAAACACACCCCTGCAGCGGAGAAGACGAGGGAAAGAGACATTTTATATACTAGGCTCGATGTCATTTGATTTATCTACAACTTGATACACTCCCTCGTTGGACATGGTAAACCTTTCGAAGGAAAATAATTGAAAAATAATAATATAAATACACTCCACCGCAAATAGCCGGCCAACCTTTCGTGGGAAAATAATATACAGAAGAGATATGAGGAAGGATGTCTATGTTGAAAAAGATCACCCTTGCATTATCTGCTACCTTTTTTATTCCCTCTTCCTTTTATTCCTCCTTTCCCTTTGGGCTGGGTCCCACCTATTGATGGGACGGGTTGGTTCTTTGAGAAGCAAGGCTTCTAGACCCCTGACACTATCCTAATGAGGGGAAGGAATCGGGTCTTGAGACCTCGAGCAATGCATTATGTTATCTGTTCCTGTCAGGCGATACTCTCTACGATCATTAATTGCCTAGTGTACCCTGCTGGTTCTCCCGGTCGACCAATTCTTCATGTTGACGAGTTATGAAGTTGACGAGTTGACTGGTACATAGTCCCTCAAGCGTCGATCGTTAGTAAAGGTGCTTTTAAGCTTGTGCTTGAAGGTGGCCTTTTCTATACTCGGGGCTCAAGAGGTTTGTCCGACCAACTGGTGTGCCTTCAAGTCGGGGCGTCCTTTTATCTTGTTCTTTTCTTTGATTTACTAGGTTTTGCCATGTTGAGACACTTGGCAGGGATGTCCTTGGCCTCGCTACATGACGACACGTCATTGGCCCTAGGGTGACGCATTAGTGCCATAATGAGGGTGGTTGGCATTTCCACTTCTCTCCCCGGATGTAGGTCCATGGGACGTGATGCTTCATTTTAGTGCATTAGATCCTTGCCTTAATAACTCCCCAATTTTCCCTCTTTTGGTGCTTTGGCTGGTGCATGTTTCCCAAGTTTACTTTCCTCTACGACTTCCTTCTTTTCTACAGTGGCTCTTCTTCCTCTTCCTTGCAAGTTCTCGCATTATGCTTGGCGTTCATCTTCCTTCCTTGCACTTTCTGCCTCTTGTTTTTTCTCAATGTTCTCAACATCATCAACCATGACAAAAAAAGGTTACCCCTTGTCCCTTTATCTTCCTTCCCTCCTCTTTCTTTTTGGATTTTCTAAGGTAGTTTTCTTCGACGACTTACCGTGGGGCGATGTTGTGGGTCTTTACGTTGAACCGTGTGTGTTTTTTCTCGTAGGAGGAGCCACCTTCGAAGGGTCATCCCGTGCACCTTCTATTTGCGACGAAGCGGCGCTTATCCCTTCAAAGCAAGAAAACTTTTCTTCTGCCTTTATCAACTCATCTAGGGAGGAGAGTCGATCTCTCTATGTCTAGTACCGAGAGGATAATAGATCAGCGATTGTTAGGAAAGAGTCAGAGAGGTGTCTTCTGATGAAGGTTCCTCATTTGACTGGGTAGACGAGAACGTGCTTAAGATGTACTTGATTTACAATAACCGTGACTCTGTGAAGGGGATGGCCAATTCCATCTACAGTTGAAGGCCTTGTTCCTTGGAGGTTTGGCCTTGTCAGCTCGATGAACATGTATATGGGGGCTTGAGTCTAGGGAGGTCGCTTACTTTTACCTATATGACACCCTTCCCCTCAAATTAGGGTTACGTCTTCCCTTATCTTAGTTTAAGCGGTTAGTACTGAATGTGCTAAACATAGCCCCCACTCAACTTCATCCCAATAGTTGGTGCTTCGTTAGGACCTTCAAATTGCTTAGTGGGACATGGGGAGGGCACCTTCATTGGGTGTTTTCTTTCTGGTTTTTTGCCATCCATCGGTCAAAAAAGGTGAGTTGGTCCTCCTTAAGCAATCGACTAGGATGTCCTCTATTGCAGCCCTTTAATGAGAGCTATAAGTTCTTTAAGGACTTGTTTTTTTGCATTAATCGTGGTAGTGTTGGTTCTGACCATTTGCTTGACTTGGCCAGTGAGCCTCATTTTCCCTTTTCTTGGACCAAAGCACTAGTTATGGGGATTAGGGTGAAGAGAGCTAACCTGACGAGCTGGGAAGATGAGCTCATAACCAAGTTCCAAGAGTTGCCACCTCTTTCTTGTGTGGACCTCCTCAAGAAGGGTAATGCTTCCTCATTCCTGTATCTTCTTTTTTGGTTTTTTGTTCATCTTATTAACGATCATTTGATTTACTGCAGGTTTTTCTCCTTCTGAACTCAAGGCCAGGAAGAAGAGGAAAATACCCCCAAACTTCTCCTGCTACACTAGTTGTTTCTACTGAGGCTTCACCACAAGTTATTTCTCTTGTTACGACTTTTTCTAGGTCGGTCCCTTCGGTTGGCAACACTTTGGTTGTGAATACCTATGAACCAGTCGTCGTTGCTTCTCCCCATGTAGAGTCCACCCGAAAGCAGCCATGAAAGGTTATTAAACTGCATTCCCACTCTTCCAAGAAGGGAATAATCTTCCCGTTCAGTGGACTAGAAAATTGTCCTTATTAGTGGCTCTAACAGTACCTCTATTTGGTGCCACAAGTTTCCTTTAGTCGAAGTGGTCAACCAACACTTGGCCGCACCTTTTCATAATGACAAGGTGAAGACCCTTAGGCTTCCTGGTGGCTTTAGGGCACTTGAGGCATATGCCAGTTACTCCCTTGTCCTTACTCAGACCCTTGATTGTCAATATGGGAACCTGGGATCGCGTACTAAAAAGATCAAGGAAGAGAACACTAAGTTGAAGGTAGCTCTAGAGGTTGCCGAGGGGAGTACACAGGAAACTCGCCACCTGGTGGATGTCTTACAGGTTCAACTACAGGCAGCACTAACTGAAGCGAAGGAGAGCTCAATGGCCCAAACCTAACTAACGGCTAATGAGAAGAAACTAATGATCGACTTGTCTTTTGTGGAATAAAAAGGGATGATTAAGCTAGAGGCTACCTAAGAAAAGTTGGAGGTTGAGAACTAATAGTTGGAAGCCAAGAAAAGATGCTTGGAAGTAGAGAATGACAAGCTAGCCACTGAAGAGCGAAAAGGGGAAGACCTTCTCAAGCAGAAAGAGGAAGACTTGGCCGAGAAGGACTTGGTCATAGTTGATCAATTTGAGGCTGGTTTTTCTCGTGCTTTGGAGCAAGTCTCCTTTCTGTATCCCGATGTAGGCCATTACTCCCCCTAATTCCCATGCACTGTAATCCTCTTAACCTAATGGAATTTTCTTGAGTATTTATTGCCATTTTATTCCTCCTTCCTTGCCTTTTTTTGGGTTTGAACCCGGTTGCTTGAAATTGGTTGACTATTTCAATTGAATAGTTCAAATCCAGTTGCTTCTATCAGGGTTTAGATGTAGGCCTGGTGGGATTTTGGACCACATCTCTTAGGGTCTTGATTTTGGCCTGGGGGCTTTGGATCGCCTCTCTCAGGGTCTTGATTTTGCCTAGGGGGTATTTTGGTCGCCTCTCTCAGGGTCTTGATTTTGCTTGAGGAAGGTCATTGGATCGCTAATCTCATAGTCTTGATTTTTCCTGGGGGGTTTTTTGGAGCACCTCACTCAAGGTTTTGGTTTAGGCTTAAGGGATCTTTGTACCGCCTCTCTCAAGGTCTTGATTTTGGCCTGGAGGAGGTCTTTGGACCTTCTCTCTCAGGGTCTTGGCTTTTGAACTGTCATGAGGACACCTTCTTGCCATATTGTCTTGTTGCGCATGCTTTGGTTGTGTATTCCTATATATGTGTGATAGTCAAAGATTTAGTTGTTATTTCTTCTATCAAAATATTAGATTTTCCTATGTTATGGGTAGCACAGGGTCAACCTAGGTCATATCTCTCAAGGACACATGATTCTAATGATTTCTAGCGGAAAAGGCTGAAAAGTTGTAGAACTAGGACTGTAGTATGCAGACTCAGCAATTAAAGGTAAATCAAGGAGTTTTGCTTGTAAAGTAAAGTGTTGAAATTAAATTAGTTATCTAAGAAAGTAAAGGTTACCTAAGGTTACTATAATTACTAAAACTAACAAAACAACATAGTTATCATACCGGCTACAAAGGCTCAATGGAATGGTTCTTATTTAGTTTACTAGTATACAAGCAGTTCCTGACCAACCTATTTCCTAAGACAACCACCTAACATTCGTCCACTGCTAACTGAGGACTTACATAACCATGGCCTCAAGGTAGTAGGGATTACGTCCTTGGTTAATGTAAGTTTTCTAATGATTACCTATGAAGTTGCTTGGACATGTTCCGACCGGCCCCTAATCTAGCGTGATCTAATCTTACTAAGAACTAGCGTGACACAAGCAAGAATAGATTTATCTAACAAGAATTACAAACATACAAGCAAGAGAAACATAGTTATTCATTGATTAGTCAAAATACCGATACATGTAGTGGATTCAAGGGGAAAGGATGGTCTCAGCTTTCCATGACGACCGCCAGTAATAGCTACAATGTTCCATTGAAGATGGCCAGGTATTGAGGGGTTGAATCACCAAGTAGTGTTCTAGTGAGCCGTGAGAGTCTCCTCTTGGCAATCGGCCGCTACCTAGACACAGGTCCTGCACCTACTCGACCAACTAGGCACTCTTTGAAGCACCGTGGAACAAAGAGAAGTAAAGTGGAAATGGAGGTTAATGGTGAACATATAGTGCATGTTTATCGATAATTTGCGCTCGCTATGAACGAGTTACACATCTTTATTTATACACGTATAGCCTAAATACTTCCTAACTGAAATAATATAAACAAATGTGTTGTCGCAACAAAATTAAAAGACTGAACTAACTAACGGTTTTCCTAAATGAAACGTGTTGGAATTGCTGGAATGGATTCGGTCTTCGCTTGCTAGGACGGATCTGAATAGATGGGATGAACTCAGCAGCATAGATGGAGTAGGTACGTAGAGACAAAGTCAACACACGGGCTGAAGTCGGCCTCTAGTTTGGAATTGGCATATGGATAGGAGTTGACATTTGGTCCATAGTGGGCGAGCAGATAGGATTCGAACACGAAGTTAGCCTGTGGAGTCGGCTCTACAGGAATCGGCATTCGATTGCTGATGATAGAGTCGGCATTGCAGAGTAGGCTTCATCCGATTGGGACGTTTCCAGCTTCAGTTGGTATGACCTCGATCTGGAGTCGCCTTCATCCGGCCAAGACAGATTCGGTTGGTTGGAGTTGACAGGCTGGAGACGGCATGTGAAACCTCCATGCAGAGTCGGTCATGCGAAACGGAGTCGGCCAGGAGAGCAACTCATCTTTGTCGGGACGACTCAAACTTGGTCTCAACTTCAGTTGGCTGAGACGCCGCCTTCGGTTGGCTAAGACGCATTCGGTCTCGATCTCAACTGGAATGGTTCGAGACTCTAGTTTGACCTACAAAATGAGACGACTCTTTTTCTTAGCAAAAATCAGCAACTTAGCCTAGATTTGTATTTTCCTTAGTTTAACCTTGGAAATCTAAATCTTATCCAATACATGATTCTTAACTACAAATTAAAGTCTTTTCTACCATCTTAAGACCTTATTAGGGGGCTAAAATAAGAATTATCAAACCCTCACAGTTACATTTTTACAGTCCTAGGAAAAATCAAACAGATCATTAAGGAAAAGAAATGAAAACAATTGATTGTAAGAGTAAGATGCATTTTTAAATGAAACCTTTTGAGTTGACAAAATAGAACAAGTATACATTCACCCCAAAATTAAGGCACTTCAATCAATCGATGAAATTACTTTCTCCAACATCCAAAGTGAACAAGCAAACAATAAAAATTTAAAGTGTAACAAAAAATGATAGAGCCCTCATTAGGTATATTCTCTCATTCTCTCAAGTGTTTACGGATGGTGTTTACACTCAAATATCTTACGTTAATTAGTACTACTAAGCTTTGACTAGCCTCTAATCTTTACGACTTTAAAAACACATGTTATTAGTGATCAGTAGGACTTTATTATGGTTGTAATGTGGCTTAGGGTAAGGTAGGATATATAAGAGGTAAGTGAGCATGAATAACCAAATGGGAGAGAGGAGCAATGAGGAATAAGCTCATAAGTGTGGAGACTAACCCCACAAAAATATTTCACATGACACTCCCTGTCTTTCCCTTTATATTCTTTTTTTCACTTTTTATTTTTCTTTTGTATTTTTGCGGCCTTTTGTTGCATTTTTTTCACAACCTTTTTACTTTTCCCGCTTCCTCCTTTATTTATCCTCCATTTTTCTTTTCATACCCTTTCTTTCTTTTTTCATCAACCCTTTTTCACCATATATATATATATTCCTTGGTACCGGTTCACTGTACTACTTGCAAAACCTTGAGGTACTACCCCCACACTTATGTGGAAACTTATTTCCAAAATAATTCCAAAGCTCCTCTAACCCCTACGGTTTAGGTTGATCATGGTTTTTTTGCTTTTGGCTTGTAATGAGCTTCCATAAGAAAAATGGTCATATAGACCCAAAGAGGATAAACAAGGGATTTTATTTGCAAGGTAGGTCCATTTGGCTAGTAGCTTGTGAAGAAAAATGGCCTAGATCATTTCATTAATGCATGTGAAACAAGTGGTATAAAAGAGAGTCAAGGCAAAACCTATAGTAATCTAGCAACATAGATGCAAAATCACACAAGAAAGACGAGTGTCACAACCATTTTGTGACGACCAGCAAAGGTTTTGGGAATGTTGGAGGATAGGCCGAGATAAACTCGGCCCGAGAAGGGGAGTCGCCATCAGTGTTTTAGGAAAACTGGAAAACCGAGGATGGATAAGGCTAGGTTGCGAACCAGCTAGGTCCGGAAGTTGGTTACGCGTCGGGGGCAGGGGGTGCCCCTAACACATCTTCCACTCGGCAGTTACCTAAGGTTGAGCTAGGGTGATAAGATTGGTATACTTAAAGATCGGAGAGTCGTACACAAATTATGCGCTAAAGATAAATTATGTATAAATAAGCAGTTAAAATGATCATACAATCAAATAAACATTTCTATCTAATAAGTCTATTCCTAAGGGGAAGTCTGGGGTTTTGGGGCTGACGGACTCGCAAGGGGTGTGCCACCTCTGCCTACATACCTCAAAGAGCGAGGATTCAGAGCCCACGTTGTTCTAGGTGGGTTCCTAGGCTGGGGTAAGTCAATGGCCGAGATGAACTCAGCTAAGACCATGGGAAAGGAAGAGAAAGTTGAAGGTTAGGGCCGAGACGTACTCGGCCCCAGTTGGTATAGAGGGAGATTAGATGAAGCCGAGACCGAGACGAACTCGGCCTCAGAGGTGTAGGGGAAGGCTGAGACGGACTTGGCCCCAGGTGAGAGGAGAATAGAGTAAGCCAATTTGAGTCCTAGTCTACTTAGATATATTTCTAGTTCATCTATAAAGAGAAGAAGATAAGGTTACCTGGCCATAGCCGTGTCGTCTTCCTGTCCCTTCTCTGAAGTAGTTCGTAGGGTTCCGATATTGATTTGTCCTAGTTCTCCAGTACTCCTCTCTTTGGGTGAAAAAGTTTGACCCTCACTCCTTCGGAGTGAGGTCTTATATAGGCTGTGGGATGGGCTTGGATCTCTCTCCTGATGAGAGAATATTTTATTATATTTTATATTTGAATTTTGAATAGCTAACAGGTTTATTCCCTCATTCTTGGGATGAGAGAATATTTTATTATATTTTATATTTGAATTTTGAATATCTAACAAGTTTATCCCCTTATTCTTGGGATGAGAGAATATTTTATTATATTTTATATTTGAATTTTGAATAGCTAACAGGTTTATCCCCTGATTCTTAGGATGAGAGAATATTTTATTATATTTTATATTTAAATTTTGAATAGCTAACAGGTTTATCCCCTGATTCTTGGGATGAGAGAATATTTTATTATTTTTTATATTTGAATTTTGAATATCTAACAGGTTTATGCCCTGATTCTTGGGATGAGAAAATATTTTATTATATTTTATATTTGAATTTTGAATATCTAACAGGTTTATCCCCTGATTCTTGGGATGAGAGAATATTTTATTATATTTTATATTTGAATTTTGAATAGCTAACAGGTTTATCTCCTGATTCTTAGGATGAGAGAATATTTTATTATATTTTATATTTAAATTTTGAATAGTTAACAGGTTTATCCCCTGATTCTTGGGATGAGAGAATATTTTATTATTTTTTATATTTGAATTTTGAATATCTAACAGGTTTATGCCCTGATTCTTGGGATGAGAAAATATTTTATTATATTTTATATTTGAATTTTGAATATCTAACAGGTTTATCCCTTGATTCTTGGGATGAGAGAATATTTTATTATATTTTATATTTGAATTTTGAATATCTAACAGGTTTATCCTCTGATTCTTGGGATGAGTATCTTCCCTCACTGCTAAGAATCTCCAGGGTTTATATCTGTTAGTGGTGACAGCTGTTATAGCTATTAGACGTGGTCAAATGGGCCATGTGGCGGCTGGACGACTCGGTCTCGGTCCAACAAGAGGTTGACTCGGGCGAGACCGGAGGTTTGGCTGGTCAAATCGAGACCGATTCAGTCTCGGCCAAGGGGTGTTAACGGGCTCTAAAATGGGCTGGCTGTATTGGGCAGAGGCTGGTTCGACTGGGCGACTCGCTGAGACCGTCTCAATCCGGGCCAGGGGCGTTATTGGGCTCTAAAATTGGGCCGGACATTTTTGGGGTGCTACAATTGCCCCCTCTTTATTTGTGCTCATTAGGGATGTCCCCTGATGAGCATAAATAAAGAATCCAAGGATGGTTCTAGGTTGGTTTCTATGCCTAGGCCGATTTTGTATAGGATTCTAGAGTTTGCTATCCTGATATTTCTAAGCTTAAGTTAAAGTTACTGATAATCTGGTAACTGTTGTCTGAATTTGGTAACCGGTGACTTGAACTTGATGTATGATGACTTGATAGCTGATGTTTGAGATCTTGATAACTGATGAATGATGTATTTGAACTTGATAGCTGGTGACTTGAATTTGATAACTAATGTCTTGGATTTGATAGCTGATGACTGATGAGTTAACTGACTCTACTCAGGGTGGCCAACGATGTCTTGAATTCGATGACTGATGAGTTGACAGGCCCTACTCGAGGGGGCCAGCGATGTCTTCGATGATTGATGAGTTGACTGGCTCTACTCGGGGCGGCCAGCGATGTCTTGAATCTGATGACTAATGAGTTGACTGGCTCTACTCGAGGTGGCCAGGGATGTCTTGAACTTAATAACTGATGGATGATGTCTTCATGTCTGAGTCTTTTTCCTTTGTTGAATCATGGTAGAGCGATTGGCCAAGACGAATTGGTCTCGGATTGATGTAAACTCGTTTAGCCAAGCTGAGTTGACGTGGTGAATGATTGGGTCGAGACGAGTTGACGTCGTGGATGATTGGGTTGAGACGAGTTCGTCTCGGATTGATGTAAGCTTTTGTAATTTTCCTAAGTTCTGAACTGAGTTAACTTTCAAAATTTCCTAAGTCTTTGGACCGAAATGGAGTTTTCTTCCCAAAGGGGTTAGATTGACCGAAATGGAGTCGGTCCTTGGCAGAGACTGATTTGGCGAAGATGAAGTCGGCCTCTCGACGCACCAGTTTACTGAGAATGACCGAGAAGAATCCAGTTTTGGAATGACTGAAATGAAATTGGTTACACTACAGAGAAAGAGAACAGGGAAGGAGCAGATATAAATGTGGCCCTTTTATTAATGGAGAACATATTACAAGGAATGCCTTATTCAAAAGAAAAGACTTGCTAAAATTAGAGCTGGCTTGTTGTGCAAGTTAGGCTTCATGGGTAGAACCTCTTGACAGAGTCTGCATTAACGGGACAACGGAGGTCTTGTCCTTCAACGTCAGTTAGGATTAAAGCTCCTCTTGAGAAGGCGTGCTTCACAACGTAGGATCCTTCGTAATTGGGCGTCCACTTTCCTCTCTGGTCCTTAATGTTTGGTAGTATCTTCTTGAGCACCATATCTCCTTCTCTGAAGGTACGGGGCTTGGTCTTCTTGTCGAAGGCATTCTTGATTCTCCTTTGGTAGAGTTGACCGTGACATAGGGTTGTTAAGCGTTTTTTTCTATCATATTCAGCTGGTCAATTCTTTGTTGAATCCATTCCGCTTCATCCAGTTCTACTTCTGCTAAGACTCTGAGGGAAGGTATTTCTACTTCCACCAGGAGTACTGCTTACATTCTGTATACCAAAGAGTAAGGGGTTGCCCTTGTGGATGTGCGAACGGCTGTGCGGTAGCCATGTAGGGCGTAGGGTAACATCTCGTGCCAGTCTTTGTAGGTGATCACCATCTTCTGTATAATCTTCTTGATGTTCTTGTTGGCTGCTTCTACGGCTCCGTTCATCTTCGGGCAATAGGGCGTGGAATTATGGTGGCGGATTCAAAATTGCCCGCATAGCTCAATCATCATTTTGTTGTTTAGGTTAGTTTCATTGTGTGTAATAATATGGGCTGGGAGGCCATACCGGCATATGATGTCTTTTTTGATGAATCGTACAACCGTGCTGCGTGTAACGGTGGAATAAGAGGAGGCTTCAATCCATTTGGTGAAGTAGTCGATAGCCACCAGGATGAATCTATGTCCGTTTGAGGCTTTGGGCTCGATGGGCCCGATGACGTCTATGCCCCACAGCGAGGTGAGATTGTGTAAAGCGGATGGGGCCAAGTGGATACGATCGGCGTAGGTTTGACATTTCGTATATTTCTTCACGTGTTGATAGCAGTCGGATTCCATCTTAGTCTAGTAATATCCTGCTCGAAGGATTTTGCGAGCCAGGGCATGGCCGTTGGCGTGTGTTCCGAAGATTCCTTCATGGATTTCTTCTATTATCTTCTTAGCTTCCCGTTGATCTACGCATCGTATGAGTGTCATGTCTGCACTTCTTTTGTACAATGTGGGTCCGCTCAGGAGGAATCCTGCAGCTAATCTTCTGAGTGTTCTCTTGCTATTTTCCAAAGCTTCTATCGGGTATTCTCCTTTCTCCAGGTATCTTTTTATATCCATGTAACATGGATCTGAGTCTACTTCTTCTGGTTCTATGTTCATGTGCTGGCAGTAAGCTATGCGAGGTTGTTGTCGTACGTGGATGGTTAGCTCTTGCCCTTCGTTTACTCGTACCATGGCTGATAGGGTTGCGAGGGCGTCAGCCATTTGGTTTTCTTCCCGAGGGATGTGGTGAAAAGTAATCGTATCGAATGAGTCTATCAGTTCCTTTATGTGTTCGTGGTAAGGCACTAGCTTGGCATCTCGAGTCTCCCATTCGCTGTGAAGTTGATAAATGACCAAGGCTAAATCTCCGAAGACTTTGAGTTGCCTAGCCTGATGATCTGCTGCCATTAAGAGTCCCATAGTGCAAGCTTCATACTCCGCCATATTGTTGGTACAGTCGAACCCTAGCTTAGTTGAAAAGGGTAAGCACTGATCTTTGGGCGAGACTAGGAAAGTTCCTATTCCATTTACTAGTATGTTAGAGGCTCCATCAAACAACATTCTCCATTCTCCATTCTTCATCCTTAGTCTCAGTGGTTGTCATGACGTGTTCGTCAGGAAACTCATGAAGTAGGGGTTGGAAATCTTCCAGAGGGTGATACGCTAGATGCTCGGCTAAGACACTTCCTTTAATAGCTTTCTGACTTATGTAGACTATATCGTATTATGATAAGGCCATTCGCCACCTTGCGATTCGTTCTGTTAGTGCGGGCTTCTCAAATATGTACTTGATGGGGTCCATCTTTTCTATTAGCCAAACAGTGTGGGATAGCATATACTGCTTGAGCCTCTTGGTGGCCCAAACCAAGGTGCAGCAGGTTCGTTCTAATGCTGAGTACCTTTGATCGTAGTCCATGAACTTTTTGCTAAGGTAGTAAATAGCATGTTCCTTCTTTCTGGTGTCGTCTCGTTGGCCCAGCATACAGCCCATGGATTCTTCTAATACGGTCAAGTATAGAATTAAAGGTCTACCTGGGACTGTTGGGACAAGGACCGGTAGATTTTCTAAGTATTTCTTGATCTTTTCGAAGGCTCGCTGGCATTCGGAGTTCCAACTGAGTTCATGCATTTTGTAGAGAAGTTTGAAGATAGGACTGCATGTGGCTATTAATTGAGAGATGAACCGAGCTTTGAAATTTATGCATCCTAAGAATCCTCGGACCTCTACTTCTGTCCTGGGGGTTGGCATTTTTCTGATGGCTTTGACTTTATCTGGGTCGACTTCTATGCCCTTCTCATTTACTATGAAACCGAGCAACTTCCCCATCTTCACCCCGAAGGTGCATTTAGCTGGGTTTAGTTTTAACCTGTACTTGTGAAGTCTAGTGAACAATTTTTGTAAGTCTTTGATATGTTATTCTAGGGTTTTGGATTTTGCAATCATGTCATCCACATATCTCCTTGTGCATCATGTCATGAAATAGGGTTACCATGTCCCTTTGATATGTTGCCCCGGCGTTCTTGAGCCCGAAGGGCATCACCTTGTAGCAGAAGGTGCCCCACAACATGGTGAAGGTTGTCTTTTCAAGGTCTTCTTGAGCCATAAGAATCTGGTTGTATCCCGAGAAACCATCCATGAAGGAGAAGAATGCATGTTGAGTGGTGTTATTACCGAGCGTGTCGACGTGGGGCAAAGGGAAGTTGTCTTTAGGGCTGGCGCGGTTTTGATCCCTGTAGTCGACACATATACGAACCTTTCCGTCTTTCTTTGGTACAGGTACAATATTTTCCACCCATTGTGGATATTTTGCGACTGTGAGGAATCCTGCATTCCATTGCTTTTCAACTTCCTCTTTAATTTTTAAGGCTACCTCGGGCTTCATCCTTCTTAGTTGTTGTCGGAAAGGGATGCAATTGGGAAGTAGAGGCAACTTATGTTCTACAATTTCATGGTCTAATCCTGGCATGTCCTGGTATGACCAGGCGAATATGTCGGCGTACTCCTTCAAAAGTTCAATTAAGCGTGATCTTGACTCAGGTGGCATCAGCTTTCCCACCTTTACTTCTTTCTTCTCTGTTTCGCCTCCTAGGTTTATACTTTCAAGTTCCTCCACGGAGGGTTGGAATTTTGGCTTCTCCCATTCCATGCGCTTCTCGATTTCCATCAGTGCTTTAGCTTCCGTGTTTATGTCTTCAATTGGTTCGTTAGTTGGATTGGGACCTTTGAGCGTAGATTCTATATTGCTTGAAGGCGCGCTATTATTGTTGGTTCATTTTAAGAGGAACTTTATCTAAGCGGAGGTTTAATATATACGCATGAGAGTATAAGAGAGAAAAAAAGAGGACAGGAAGAAGTGGAAAGAGAGTATAGGGGAGAAAAAGAAGTGGAAAGAGAGGTTTAATATGCATGTATGCATGAATATCTTGCTTGTGGATCATTTCATAAAAATTGGAAAGAGAAATCTTTTATTAATTCGAACTAAGATTTACATCAAAAATTAAACTCCTAAGGCCGCCAATGGCATTACAAAAATCCCTATTACAAAAATTCTAAGAAGGCCCACGGCGCTTACAAAATTCCCTACAAAAATATTTCTATGGACGCCCCTAGCGTTTACAAAAATTTCCTACCACAAAAGTCTAAGTTTCCGAAGAAGTGCTGGTGGTGTCGCGAAATTCTTCACATAGTTCCAGAAGTTGGGCTAGCTCCTTCGAAATCCTGGAGGATCCTTCAATTGTTTGAAGGACTTTGAGAGCGTTCACCATGTGTTGGGTTATCTTAGTCGTTGCTTGGGCTCTTGGTTTCCCCTCTACTATGGTTGCTTGTAATTCTTGGACAACAGCTTGGGCTTCATAGGCCTTAGTTCGTTTTTCGACTAGTTGGGTCAAACTCTACCATCCTTCATCTACGCTGAGTTTGAGATCGGCTTGAATCCTTAAGTGCCCAGCTTCAAATGAATGGGCTTTCTTCCAAAGGGATTGGAGTTCGTTATCTTTTCTGTCTCATCTGCTGTAAGAGTGGCTATTGTTTCCTGGAGGGTGGTTATGGTTTCCTTGAGGGTGGTTACGGTTTCCTTGAGGGTGGTTATGGTTTCCTTAAGGGATTTGTTTTCCAGGGCCATTTGATTTCTCTCAGCTCTTTGGAGGCCCATTTCTACGTTTGTGGCCTGTAAGCAACTAGCAATTCTTATCCTATGTTGATGTTCAAGTTGGGCTTTCTTCATACTTTCTTCCTTTAGTAATCTTTCCTGAAGCACTTCTGCTTATGTCTGTTCCAACTTTCTCTTGAAGGTTCGCTGTTCGGTTTCTAGCTGGCCCAATTGGAAAATCGGGGTGTCACATTAGGTACCTCATCTCACAACCTATATAGTAAGCACCATCGTTGCCTTAATAGGCCTAGGTTGCTCACCTGACAAGGATCATCCGATTTTCTTTCCTGTCAACTCTTGGCCTAGGAAGCTCATTTGATAACTACTCCTTTTTTACTCATTTTCACATATCTCAATTCTCATGTTCATTGTCATAATGCAATAACATTATATCTAAATCAAGTCATATCACAAAAGAACAACATACGAAGCTCTCAAAACACATTCCTTTGAGGCTCACACACAAGGGAACCTACTGGCCAAGTTCATCTCTCACTCAACATGGAATGATAAATGGTAGTTCACAATTTGTGAATTCTACAAAAACCTAATGTAAACTTTTACAGTTGAGTGGGAAAACTTAATTCATTCTAAGGTTTTTCACACATATAAGTTTAGCACATAAAGGTACACATAAATCATCACTCAATTTCAATCAATTGCATCCAAATCAGAAAATCCCAAAGAAAACTGCAAAATCCTCAAACCAAAAGCATGCACCAAGTAGAAATGAGTTTCATGGGTCAAAGAATGTAGAGTTGTATGATATGACCACAAAACCTAAGAAAGCTCATCCACTCATTTTACCTTTACCTTGCTCCATCTTCTCTTAACACCTGCCAAAACAACTTTGTTGGCTACCTCACCCTGCTCATTAACAATTGTCCTACACATAAACCCTGTCCTACACAATGCAATATACTAAAACTACCATTACAAAAAAGGGCACAAAATAAACAAAAAGATCGTTTGACTTTTCCTTCTTCTTTGTCTAACATAAATTTCAATTGCCCAATATTCATTGACCCTAAATCCATCAAGATCCCTAAACAATAACAACAACCAGTGGGCAGTAAACCTTCACCTTAGGGTTTTCTTATATTAAAGATGTACAAACATGTGGAATCTCCCCATCTATATAACGACACAATTAAATGCTTAAACATTCAACTTAATAATGATTTGCTTCCACCTATTTCAAATTATATGTGTGTTAGAAATTTCAACATAATTCCTTTGCAAGTTGAATAACCTTAATTTTAAAATGATGTAATGGCTATTTAAAAAACAATTAAATGTTTGAGTTGATGACTCAACCATGTTAAATTTATCACATAACACATGTCAATAGTAATCTCACGTGGCAACCATCATATGGAACATCGTCAACTATCTTAGCATTATTGTAACATAGATTGATGAAGAGGACCAAAATGGAAACATTTAGACATTGTAGGGATGTGAAACAAGAAACTTTTGTAGAGACTAAAAACAAAAGAAAAACTATATTTGTAAGAAAGAAAAGATATTTAAGATTTTTTTAAGAATAATTGGTGAGAAAATGGAAGATGGATTTAATTGTGAAGGGGGAAAAGGAATCATCGGAAATTAGCGACCGAATACAGGGGTCAATGTTAGCGACAGATTTAGCGATGGAAACGGGCAACATTTTAAGATAATATTTTTGCAACCTATTTAGCGACTGAAAAAATGAGATTAAAAAAAGCAAGTAAAAGCAACTTTGTTAACGACCAAATTAGAGACGGAACAGAGAACACAAAAACCTTAACTTTGCGACCGAATTAGAGACTGAATTAGCGACCGAATATTAAAAAGGTTAAAATGAAAAAACATTTAGCGACAAAATTAGAGACCAAAAATAAAATATTATAAAAAATATAAAAGGAACTGTTAGCGACTGAATTAGCAATAGAATGGGGAAAACAGTAAACCTTTGACTTTGCGACCGAATTAACAACCAAGAATAAATTATTTTAAAAAATAAAAAGGAATTATTAACGACTGAATTAGCGACTAAACAGGAAACATAGAAAACCATTGACTTTGAGACTGAATTAGCGACCAAAAATAAAAAATGTTTTAAAAAACCATTTAGCGACAGAATTAGCGACAGAGTAGAGAATATATAAATACTTTAACTTTGCGACTAAATTAGTGACCAAAAATAAAGAAAATAAATAAAATGGAACTGTTAAATTAGTGACCGAAAATAAAAAATGTTTTAAAAAATCATTTAGCGACAGAGCAGAGAACATAGAAATACTTTGACTTTGCGACTGAATTAGTGACCAAAAATAAAGAGAAAATAAATAAAATGGAACTATTAGTGACCAAATTAGCGACCGAAAATAAAAAAATGTTCAAAATAAAAATCATTTAGCGACGAAATGAACAACGGAATTAATGACGGAATTAGCAAAAAACTGAAAAAAATTTGGAATATGCATTCTTATTAGCATGTATTTATAATTAAAAGAGTATTTTGAGTATATATTTCTTGTAATGACGGTATTGAAATTCATTTTAAATGAATTGAGTGTATTTTTTAAAATAAACATAAATATAGTATTTGTGTATTTTAATTATACATAATTTGGTTATTTGTGTAAATAATTGTTTTATTTGTAATTAAATAAGTCGTTTGACTCTATATGTCTTGTAATTAGTATGTTGAAGTTTATTTTACAAGAAGTGAGTATAATTATTTTGAAAATAAAGTAAATTTAGTAATTTTGTATTTAAATTTTATATATTGTCTATATTTATCCAAATAATAGTATGGTTAGTAGAATTTTTTTAATTAAATGAGTCATTTGTCTCTATATTTCTTGTAATTATAGAGTTGAATTTTATTTTACAGAAAGTAAGTGTAATTATTTTTAAAATAAAGTTAGTAAATTTCTCTTTAAATTTAAGATATTTTCTATATTTATCTAAATAATAGTATGTTTAGTGTGTTTTTTTAATTAAATGTGTCATTTGACTCTATATTTTATTTAATTAGGGTGTTGAAGTTTATTTTACATGAGGTGAGTGTAATTATTTTTAAAATAAAGTAAAATTAGTAATTTTCTCTTTAAATTTAAGATATTTTCTATATTTATCATATAATAGTATGTTTAGTACTATTTTTTAATGAAATGAGTCATTTTACTGTATATTTCCAATAATTAAGGTGTTAAAGTTTATTTTATATGATGTGAGTGAAATTATTTTTAAAATAAAATAAAATTAGTAATTTTCTCTTAAAATTTAAGATATTTTCTATATTTATCCATATAATAGTATGTTTAGTACCAATTTTTAATGAAATGAGTCATTTTACTGTATATTTCCAGTAATTAGGGTGTTGAAGTTTATTTTATATGATGTGAGTGAAATTATTTTTAAAATAAAGTAAAAGTAATTTTCTCTTTAAATTTAAGATATTTTCTATATTTATCCAAATAATAGTATGTTTAGTGTGTTTTTTTAATTAAATGAGTCATTTCTCTTTAAATTTAAGATATTTTCTATATTTATCCAATTAATAGTATGTTTAGTAGCAATTTTTTAATTAAATGAGTCGTTCAACTTTATATTTCCTATAAATAGGGTGCTGAAGTTTTTTTTACGTGAGGTGAGTGTAATTATTTTAAAAATAAAGTAAAGTTAGTAATTTTCTCTTCAAATTTAATATATTTTCTATATTTATCCAAATAACAGTATGTTTAGTAACAATTTTTTAATTAAATGAGTCATTTGACTTTATATTTCCTATAATTAGGGTGCTAAAGTTTATTTTACATCAGGTGAGTGTAACTATTTTTAAATTATAGTAAAGTTACTAATTTTCTCTTTAAATTTAAGATATTTTTTATTTTTATTCAAATAATAGTATGTTTAGTAGTAATTTTTAATTAAATGACTCAAGTTTATTTTTAAGTCTAGTGGCACTATTTTAAAATAAAAATAAATAAAGTCAAGTTTATTTTTAAGTCTAGTGACACTATTTTTAGATTAAACTCAGTCTAATTATTTTTAAAATATAGTAAATTTAAACTTTTTTAATTTAAATTTCTGATATTTTTATTACGTGTAATTATGATGTTAAAGTTTTTAAAAACTAATTGAATATTGGTATTTAAAATAAAATAAATTTAGTATTTTTAGAATAAAGTTTTTAAAAACTAATTGAATATAGGTATTTAATTATAGTATGCAAACTTTATTTCAAAATTTTTCCATTTAATTTTTCCCGCACTCCAAATGGAGTTGTACTCCAAATATAACTTAGCAAATCTCCCTTCTTTTCTCCCTTCCCTCTCTTCCTCCCTTGTGTCTTGTCACCACCACCCAGCCACCATAGAGTTTGCAAGACCCCAACGACGTTCTCATTTGTGTCTCTGCCTAAACCCTAAACCCTAAACCAATTCTATGCGTTGCTAAATAGCGACCGAAGCAAATTTCTTTTTTTAAAAAAATTTAGCGACCGAAAAAAAAAAGTAAAAAAAATAAATAAAAATATAAATTAGCAACCAAAATAGCAATGGAAAAGAAAGGACACTTTTTGCGATCGAATTCGCGATCAAAATTCAAAAAATAAAAAATAAAAAAATATATTAACGACCGAAAATAAAAAAGACAAAAAAATAAATAAAAATATAAATTAGCAACGAAACATAAAAGGACAAAAAGAGATATCTTTTGCAATTGAATTAGCGACCGAATTTTAGAAAATAAAAAAATAAAAAAATAAAAAAATAAATTTAGGGACCGATTTAACGACCAAAATAAAAACATAAAAAATTAAAATGAATATATTAGCGATGAAATAGAAAAGAACAAAAAGGATTACCTTTTGTGACCACATTAGTGACCGAAATTCAGAAAATAAAAAAATAGAAAATCAATGAGCAACCAATTTAAGGACTAAATTATTTATAATAAAAAATAAAAAATAGCAACTGAATTTGACTCCAATTAGCCACCGAAACCAATTCGGTCGCTAAATTGCTTAGCGACTAGGCTTTCCGCGACGAAAAATATTCAGTCGCTACTTCTGTCGCTAAGCCATTTAGCAACTCAAATCCAACTTTAGCGACCGATTTCTTTGGTCGCTAAATATGAAATCTTTTGTAGTGTCAGCCTTTTCGGTACATATTCTTTCTTGCAAACTGTATTGTTGTATTGCTGTATTTAGACACTACATTGGTGTTTTTACTGCTTTGTCTTGCATTGTTTCTACACTATTTTAAATAGAAATATTCATAAAATTGCTATAAATATGTTTAATGAATTGCAATGGAAAGAATAGTATTTTTTTTCAAATTAAAGAGTCAAATTAAATTTTTTAATAAAATGTAATATTATAATTGTATTTTGTTATGCAAAAAGGTACAATATCATGATTGTTGATAAAAATTCAAGTTACAATCATGATAAAAATATGTATATTACAATTATAGTAGTAAATCATTTAGATTTATAGTTTATCTCATAAATTTAAACCATTATCATATTAATTTTCTAACTTTGTTAATTAAGTTTGTTAGTCCAAAGTTTAATTAATCATTAAATTAGATTCTTGTATATTCTTTTTGTTATCATTTTAATCCTTCAAGAAGACTAATAGACCCATCACCTAAAATTGGATGGAACCGTCGAAGCATTCTTTTTTTTGTAAATCATTAAATTAGATTCTTGTATATTTCTTTTGTTCTCTCTTATTTATTTGTGGTTCTTTGATATTGGCGTACATGTAAAGTCAATTCAGAAACAACTTTTGATGTCTCTCTTCAATGACTTATTCCTTATGCATGCAACTAGAAATAAAATGGAACAACAAAATCAACAAATGCAACTTATTTTACAACAAATGCAACTTATTTTACAACACTTGCAATTGAAATCTCTTATGTCACCCCTCACTGCACCACATAATAATGACGATCATGGTGATAATGCTTAGGATGGTATCTTTAAGATGATGTACTAGACAATCATTTTCACAATGTTTAGGATAATTATGTTGATAATTATTATGATTTTTAATTATTAGTAATGATGTTGATACTTTAAATTGTTAATGTTTTTAAATATAACTGTTTATTTTAAATTTGTTATTGTATGTTTGTTTATAGTGTGATTAAATTTGTAATTATTGATAAATATTTAGTAGGTTCATAATATATATTACTACTTTTAAAAAAAGAAAGGAAAAAGAAAAAATTTAGCAACCAAAATATTCGGTCGCTAACCTAATATGCAATTTTAGTTTTAGCCATCGAAATAGCAACCAATTTTCAAAAAAAAAACACATTAGCAACCGATTTCAGCGACTAATATTTTTCTTGTATTATATTTTCAAAATGTATTAACGATTGATCATTTAAATTAATTTAATTTCTGGATTGATTTAGCAATCGAAATAGGCATCCATTTTGGTCGCTAATTTTGCCACCGAATCAAAATCGGTCTCTAATTCGTTTAGCGACTAGGGTTTTAGCCACCGACTAAATGCGGTCGTTAATTTTGTTGCTAAAGGTTTTAGCAACCAAATTTCAGATTTAGCGTCCGATTTTTGAGATTTAGTAACCGATTTTGCTGGTCGCTAATATTGAATTTTTTTGTAGTGCATGAAAATTAACAATTAAAACTTAAATAACTTCAATTATTCATACACATTAACTCTTACATCACAGTCTCATTTGTAAAACTTCCATGTAATGATTATAATTTCTCACTTTTCATATCATAACTCTAGGTTTATGATATCAACTTTTCATCCTAAAAGAAATAATTCTTCATTCACAAATATATTTAAAGACTTAAAACATAAACTCAAAGTCAATCTATAATAAAGACAACACCATTTAAAAAAAACTAATTCTCAAGTTAACTATGTTGTAACATCCTTATCTAACTAAAGGTAGAAGGCAGTACTCTGCGCATAATAACTGCAAAAAGAAAGAAGACATTAATGTATCCTGTTCCACTTTGTATGAAAATAAAAGACAAAAATAGTGCAAATGATTTGAAAATAAATATATAGATAAATAGGCAAAAATTCAAATCATTGTATATTTTGTGCTTCGAACAATGTTGAATTTTTACCAAAAGATCAAATTAGACATATAAATTCGTGTTCACAAAATTGAAAGTTAATTGAAATCAAACAAATGATAATTTGATAACTATTTTCTTTTAAATAATAATTTGATATTGCACTTCTCAAATGATAAATCGTCTTTAAGATTATTACCTTCCAAATAAACAAATAGAAAGAGGCTATGGAAGTTTTCCTTCTCAAATCTGTTGATTTGGCCTGGTACCACAGTATTGAAGTAAGAACAGCATGCCCCAAACCCTAAAACAATGTCAATGAATAAATTTCAAACATTGATAAAAAAGTTTAAACAAATTTATATTCACTTATATTGATATTAAAACAATAGACTTGCATTTTATCATAAAAGAATTTCTTCTTTAAAGATTAATTTATATCCTTAACATTATTATCAATATTATAAAGTCAAAATAATTTATGCAACAAAGACAATGTTCCTAAGGAGATATTTCTTTATTTGTATAAATATCTACCATATTACAGGCAAAAAATATTAAACAAAAAGATAATGTACTACACTTTAGTAAACTTTTCATGGGATCATAAGTTCAAAGGAAAAAAGGAATTATGTGTACCATCTATCAGTTTTCAGGTTATAGCTTGGGAACTTAGAGGAGAGCATTTGATTTTGCATTTTTTGTATTTTCTTCCATTTAATCAACAATATAGTGTCACTTATTAGATAGTAATTGTTCCTACTTGCATCATATACATGTAATAAACATATTACCGTGACAATTTTAATCCAAAGATGAGGAGATGTTAATCCTGCCAAGAAGGGGACTCCAAAAGCCATTTCAAACAAGGAAACACAAATCCAAAATACCTGGAAAAGATTAGTTAGGAACAAGCAAGGGACATGCAAGAAGGAACAACCAGTTCTGTTTATATGTTGTATTTGAAGAACATACCCATTTTGGACCTAAACGTGCTGAAAAAGAATAGATTCCAAATTTTGTATCTCCTTCTATGTCAGGTATATCCTATAAATCCAAAAATAAAAAAAGTTTTACATTAGATACATATATTAAACAAAAAGTTTGATGTTGAAAAATACATGTTCAAAGAAATTAGCGGCCTTTACCTTGAACAATGCTATACCTACAGAGTAGAGACTCGTGAACGCAACAAAAATTTTCAATGATCTTGGAAAGATAGTTGGCCTCTTGAACACAAAATTCTGAACATTGTTACATGAATTAGCAATAATAAAAAAATATATGCCTTTTTTTCATTTTTCTTACTTTAATTAATAACTAGATTTCAATATAAATGTGCATATCAAACCAGAGTAATGAATACATAATCACATTTTCTTAACTTCCCAATTCTCATCTCATAATTCAATTTTGATTGCAAATTAAAAAAATTATCATGGAGCCAAGAAAGCTAACACTAAAAACATGGGATAAGGATGTGTTATCATTGTTACATGCATAAAAGATAATGTGTTCCTTCAAAACTATAGTTCTATAAAAAAGACACAATTAGTTATAAGGTAAAACCTGCATGTGAAGGAAAGATGGAATTGGAAATATAATTGCCCAAGTAGCAAAAATTATCATTGCTGCAAGCAATGGATATCTCTTCCATCTCAACAAAGGCACCTGAAAAGTTTCAAAACATTTCTATCATTATAAAAAAAAATTAAATGAGAATTTATTTATTATAAAGTGTATTTATTAGAAAATATTATCTATCTTCATCTAATAGCTCAATTTGTAATTGAATAATGGATTTTAATGAGTAAATGCATTTGTTCAATAGGATTTTAAATGATTTAACGTAAAATTATCTTGTTTGGATATCAAATAAATGAATTTCAAAAGTAATGAGAAATTTTATAAGGAAATAATTTATAAAATAAGGGATTCAAAATTCCACTCCTTCATAAGGTAGTAACGTTTTATCTCAACGAGATATTTCTAGTAAGTTATTAAATGACCAATGTATCTTGTTTACCTAATCAAACTTAAATGTTTGTAGCTATAGGCAAATAAATATTATATGTTTAAAGATAGATAAGAACTGACTATCCTAAAAAAAAATATATGAATGTTTTAAAATTGTATGTCCAATTCATACCTTTATACAAAATCTTTTTAGAAGTGAAGGGTTGAATAATACATTTTATTTATTTTTTCTATTCTAAAACCTAAATTTTTAATTATAAGGAAGAAGTATCAAGTATTAAATTGTAGACCAATTAATCATATAGGTCTTAATACAATGATATTATGTCATCAACTAACTATTCCAAAAGCATAACTTTGCATTTGGAATGAGTTATTTTAGAATTGCAAAGAATTTTAAATACAAAGATTTTTATATTCATCCATTTTAATTACTTTTATTCGTGAGCAACATCAACATTAAAAAAATACATGAGCATGAGCAATTAATTTGACAAATGCTCAACATTCAATAAATGTATAATTAATTATTTTTATTTGAACAAAAACATTTTCAGATATTCTATTAATCTGTTGAGAATTTACTATATGAATTCAATTTTATTGTTAAAATATAAATCTTATTTAATAAAACTAAAATCTCTTTTAACTTAATTTAATCTAAACTTCATTTAACTTAAAGTGAATCCAAAAACTCATTACATAAATTTTAAGAACTAAAAAAATATATATAAAAAAAATAAAAAGCAAAAGTCTGCATATGTATTTAATGTGAGTAACCGTTCTTAACCTAAGACATTCATTAATATAATTGTCGTATTTAATCACGTGACTTTCAAAAAGAAAAAACCTTCTATGGTGGATCTTTACCTTTTAAGTTTAATTTTTAATATATTTAATTTAAATTTATAATACATATCATCTTTATAAAAAAGGCATCATGATAATGAGATTATATCTCTCATATATATAATACTCATTTGATTAATTGAATTTAACTTATTTAAAGTGAGTAACACACTTTGGAGGATAAATTAAGTTATTTAAGTTATTAAGAAAATTAATAATTGATATTTCAAAACGATTAATTTATTATGAATTTATACATAATTATTTATTTTTTCATCGACCATCAATATTACTTGCTTTAATCTTTAAAGTGAACTACTCATATTAGATGAGTCAAATCTTTGATATATAATTATAACTTGTCTAATAATTGAATTTGAAAACTAAAATGATATGATTATGAATTATATCAAAAGACGCTATCCTACTAATTCTAATCTTAATTTTTTTTAATTCAAAATTCTAGTTCTTATCAAATGCAATCCTAAATGAAAGGATTGAAGCAATGGGCATGAGTAAATTATGGAATTTGTTAAATCTAATATTTTGTATGATTTTCAACCATTGGTATGATTTAGATCTTATGTAACTAAGTTCAAGCTTTGCTCTTACGGTGATTAGAAGTTTTAAAGTATTGTATTTTCAACTTATTAATTATTTAATTTAGGTTAAATAATTTTTTGTATAATTAAAAAACTATTTCACCTTGATAAATTTGTGGAACATTTTGTATATGAACATTAGATAAGTAACTTAATAAAGATTTTAATGAAGACAAACCATAAGGACAAACTAAAAGAGTAAATGAGACTACACTAAAGCTGAAGTCAAAGAATTTTGAAAGAATTGAAGATCTTGAATACTTTCCAGTTAAATAACATTTGTAAAACCTTAATAATTACTTTGAAGTTTAGCTATCCAGATTTATTGGTTTGGGTCTAAGAAAAAGGACAACAATCTTGAAATTAAGAAATCAAAAGCAATGATGAAGCTTTAAAGTTAGAAGGAATAAACATTATAGTGGGAGAAGGACATACTCATAGAAGAAACAAAGATAACAAAACAAAAACTTTGGGAATTGAAGTTCAGTTTTGGTGTTGTAAATAAAAAGATGAAAATTAAGAAAGCCCTAGGGACGCCACAAAGGGAGAGCCAAGAAAAATGAGTCATTATTATCGACCACAACGATTTAGGGTTCGATCAAAACAATTATTCCACTAAAGCCACTAAAACCATGAACTCTCATTGAATGGGAACAAAGCTAGAAGAAGCACATGATAGTCAGGGAACTTGAGTTCTTGTATAATATGATCAATTTATCATTACTATTGGAATCTTCATAAGGAAGTGTTGCAAATAACCATGAGACAACTCATCTTGTCTTGAGAGTATTGTAAAGGAGAATTGGGAGAGGTTGAGTTCTCCCAAATTTAATATGGGAGTCCACAACATTCCTTCGTTCAATAATAAATGTTTTTTCTTTCAACTTATTGGTCTAGTTTTGAAATTATTGCCTATTGTAAGTAGTCTTATCTTGCATTTGCAAGAAGATTTGAACTCATAAACCCTTACAACAATTCTAATTGTTGCATTATGACTCTCTTTCATAACCTTTACATACTTATCTTTTAAACATTGTAAGGGAGAAAAAAATTCAGATGCAATTCAAAAGAACTCACATTGATTGAATAAGTAGTCCATAGCAAACAACTCAATAGAAGACTCCAAATCAATGGCCAAGAACCTATAGTCCAGCCAAGTCCAAAACTCTGTAAAAAAGAATAAAACAATAAATTTTCTTTTACTCTATGAATGAAGCTTATCTTGAAAAATATGAATATAAAAATGGACAAATCTACCAAAGTTAAACATGATGTAGCAATAATGACACCAGTTGTAAAAGATATTTGTCCAAATGCCAATGGAAGATATGGTTTGTTTATCTGCGATAAAACATTGACACAAACCAATAAGAAGATAATTATATGAGACTTCCTCCAAAAAGTTTGTACACTAAAAAAAGTTGCATGTTTTCTCAACCATGTCAAAGGCTATAATAATTAGGGAGGCTTAACAAAGCAAAATATAAAAAAGAATTAAATAAATTACATTAACATTTCTTGATATTTTTTAAAATTGCACATAACTCATTGTCTTTTAATGTTTACAATAACTCATTGTCTTTTAATGTTTACAATAACTCCCTTATAAGGGTACACAGTCTAATATTTTTCAAGCAATTAAGATAAATTAGTGTATTATATAGTAATATTTTTCAAGCAATTAAGATAAATTAGTGTATTATATAGTAAGTGTTAGCATAATGTTTTTCAAATAATAAAGGAAGTAAGTATATAAATAATAAAAAGAGGGATATCGAACGAAATTTGATAAAACTTCAAGAACTATCAATTTAATTTACTCAAAAGAATTTGATGCTCAAAATCATATAAAATAATCAAATTGTTGAGTGTGAGCAAATACTCTTGTATATACACATAGCATTTATACGTTTACGAATATCTGACTTTAGATAAAGAAGATAATAATTATGTCATTATCTTATTTTTTTTTACTAGAACAACACAAAAGTCCAAAATACATAAAAAAAAACTAATTTATTATTAATCCATATTATGTATTTCTAATAGTAAGTTTCATACCTTGTCTATTTCAAGGTCACATAATTGATTCAAACCAGCAATGTAAATACCCATAAAAAAGGAAGGTATCACTACCTGAAACATTTTAAAATATCAAAAAGTATTAATAAAGCTAAAGGGTAGTTTACAATTTTGATATTTAAATAGAAACTACATATTTGAGGTTTCACCTGTAACACACCAATAAGATATAATGAAGATATATCTGATAGTTTCTCCACTGCAAGAAGAGTTGCAGAAATCATGCTTAATGTCTGCCCAAAGAAAAATAGAATTGACTCATTTAAACCATTTAGCGTATTACAATTATCCATAAAAAGTATCCATACAAACAAATTGAGTTAAGTATATATTAATCGCAATAGTTGAGGATTGTTTATGAGAGTAATTCTAGAAACTTTTAACTTACGCTGGCAGTCATTGCATATGGACTGGAAAACATGAAGAAAGCAACAAAGAATTTTTTGACGTAGTCCGAAATGTTTTTGCGATGAGAAGTATCAGGTTCAGAATCAGAATATGTTTTAGGGGTCACTTTCACAACATATTTCCCATTGATTTCTTGATATGTAGACTTTCCTCCAATGCATGTGTAATGATGGTTTAAACTTGGTTGTCGAAACCTCAAAAATTGATATTCTGTTTGAGTTTTCTTGTTGTTCGGTGAAGCTTTTGAAGCATAAGAACCTAGAGCACCAAATGTTCGATGTAGTATTAGTAGTCATGAAAGCAAAAAATATATTTTTATTTTTATTTTATTGCAACATGGATCACAACAAGACAACAAATTGAGAAAGATTAATCAATTTGAAAACTAAAATTAGAGAAGGCACCATTAAAATTTATTTTGTTAGAGAAAACATTAAAAATCTTTAATTTGGAAAAAAAATAGTAAACAAAGTCAAATTCAAGAGCCATTTTCATGTAGAAAAAGTATTAGTAGTGTAGTATGTATGTTATAAATGGAAATATGATTTTGATTTTGCCTCGTTAACAAGGATAAGAAATTGGTTTTGATGTTTTCCTACTTTTGTGAAATTTTTAAAAATGATTTTTTAAAATAAATAATTTTTTTAAGAAGTTATTTTTAGCAATATTGGTATGGTTATTGCTCGTCCTGTTGAAAATACCATTGTTAGTTGATTGACTTTACCTTTAAAAAAACATTTAAAAAATATTTTTGAAAAGAATTACTTTAACTTTTGAATATTTTTAAAAACTTAAAAAATGGATTTTCTTTTGAAGATTCACTTCAATTTTAAAAAGATTCTTTAACAAATTCTCCTTTAAATGAAGATTATTACATTTATCACTTTTAGTAATAGTTATTATAAAAATATTACCAATACTTCTTTTACTAAAATTTTTATATTTTTATTAATATTTATTAAATAAAATGTCACTAATAAATTTTACAACATGTCTTAGATATAATATTTGCTAAAATATTATCAAAACTAATAAGTTATGTTATCTATTTGAGTTAATATTGTTCATTTGAAATAAGACCATTTTTTTATTTTTATACAATTTTAAGTTTTTTTTAAATATTCAAGACATGAAACTTCTTCTATTAAATTCATCTACATGAAAACTATAAAATTTAACTAATATTCTCACTATAACTTTTTTCAGTTTTCTAGTTAGTTGTGAGATTCATTTTTCATACGATTTTTATTATGATTATAATTTTTTATCAATTAAAATGGAACACAATACCAAGGAATTTCAGACACTTTATTCAACCAATTAAGTTAGACTCCTTTTTTTTACAAATATTAGTTGAATTCCATAATTTTCATGTAAATAAATATAATGAAACAAGTTTTATGTTTTAAATCAATTAAAAAAAATTAAAATCGTATCCCAAAATTAAAAAATGATTATTGTTACGTAAGGATAAAATTACCTCAAATTTAAGAGTTAAATAACTAAAATAAATCTTTTAAAAAATAAAAATCAAAATAAATTTCACAATAAAATAAAAAGACTAAAACTATAATTTAGCTAAATTTTTATTTTTTGATTGATTTAAAAAAAAAACAAAAAGTCCCATAGACCCATTCTCAGCAAGTTCCCGATATTCAAGGCCCAAGCTGTATCAAATAATTTATTACTTAAAAAACAACTAAAAAATGTGTTTGCTGATTATCTCCATTCAATATTATCATGAATTAATAAGAGATAATATTTGGAGGGTGGTGAAAACAAAAAATTTATTTTAAATTAATATCTTCTAATTTAATATTTTTAAATAAATGAAATAAAATGTTAGCATAAAATTAATATTCTAACACTTTTTATTTTAATTAAATTATTTAAAGAGTTTAATTACTATAAAAGTCAGTCTAAACAAGTTTTACCCAAATATATATTCAATCATATTTTACCATTCTACTACATCATAATTGAATTAAAATTAAAAAAAAAATAGAAGAAAAGGTAAGGCTTTTGAGTGAAATATAATTTGACGTCGCATGGCTTGAGTGTTTCTATAGTGAAGAGAGAGAATGGTGGAATTATGAACAGCAGATGAGACGAGACGACAGAGAAAGCCATACTTCATTTATTAATTGTGATGGTTACTTATCATAACTCTTATTTTCTTCTCGTAAAAAAATTGACTTGGACAGATTTCAGTTTACTGTTAGCTAATTTACTTTATTACTGTGATCCAAAAAGCAACTCTTTAATTTATAAATCAAATTTCAAAGTAAAAAAGTACAAAATAGTCAGTAATATTGCTCAATCCATAAAGGGGAAGTGTTTCCTTCTACTAATACATTTCACCTAGGATATAGTTAAGTAATGATAATAAATGTTAATTAAAGGAATAGGGGAATATGTGAGACATACTTGCATAATAAATATTCTTGTTGGAATGTTTCCTCCGCCAGAGATTTCCACCTACAATCACTAACGGTTCCTCATAATATTAGTCAGCAAATAATTTTATAATGAAAAATGGACCAAATACCCAAAGATTTACACGTAAAATGCATCAAATCGAAGAAGAAAAAGTAATAGGTGATTTGAAAGCAGATATACATATAATATAGTTACCATTTGTGACTGAACACGCATTAGGAGAAATAACTACAGAATCCATGGAAATTGTACCCACTAACATAACAAAGCACTCTCTATATGAATAAACAAAAAGACACACACCCCCGCAGTGGAGACGACGAGAGGAAGAGAGATTTTATAGGCTAGAGTCAATAATTATGATTTGATTGATATCTAGAAATTGAAACATTCCAGCTCACATTGTCAACTTTACTAATAAGTTTGTCTTTCTATGTTATTTATTGACTTCATAGAGATTTAATGGGACGTCGGGGTATGGTACTCCACCTTTTAATATATCATTTTTTTCTTATAAATAAAAATAAAAAAACTTTCGACACTTAATAATACAAGAAATAATGGTTAGAAGTAACTAAATCAAAAAAAAAAAAAACCAATCAAAAGAAAAATCAAGACTAACATTATATGATTGGTAAATAATCTTGTTACTTAAAGATGTGATTAGTGTTAGAAATTTATAATTTCATTTAATCATGTGAGCTTTATATTTTAAATATAATTATATAGCTATTTATTTGAAGTGATTATAATATTAAGTGATCAAAAGACTTCATGATAAGACTTGATATGGGTTTAATGAGTGGATAACAGATTGGCCCGTTAGGAGATAATGGGAATCTTATATGCAGGAAAGGTTATGGTCCCCAATATACCAAACCAAATAAAACTCTCTATTCTCCCCATCAGGAAAGAGAATTCTCCCCATCAGAAAAGAGAAGCTAAGGTCCAATGAGGAATTAAGGCGGTAGGTCCCATGAGGAATTAAAGCGGTTTGGTTGAGGAAGACCACAAACCAACAGTTCTCAATCAGATGGAAGACATTGAAAATTCTGCATTAGTCTCCGACAAATGGATCCAGGTATTTAGTTGTTTATACTTCCTTATTTACAATTTTGATGATCTAATATAACGGTAAAAGATTACAAAGAACCTAAGGATAGATAAAGACTTAGATAAAGATTTCCAACAAGTGATATCAGAGTCACCGTTAATATTAGATCATTGAGTTAAATAATAGGTTGTATAAATATTGACTCTAAAAATAATTAGGTTCTAAAATGATTTATTAACATAGTACCTAATTATATGAATTTGAACCATGATATAGATACGATGGGAAATCGTATTTTTTTAATCCAGAATTAGTACAAAATCTAGTTTTACTGGATTTTCAACTGTAATCTTAGCATATATGAATTGCAATTTTTATTGCAATTTTTCCTACATTTTGGCTGTAATTTTTGTTCTCAACCATGGCCATTTTTCTGAGCTTGGAGCACGTTCTGCAATTGGCACCAGTGGTCATTTTCCAGCAGCAGACGGATTCAATTTGTGGTTTCACGGGTTCAGTTTCAATTGCAATTGCTGAATTTCTGATTTCGATTTCAATTTCGTATCGGTTTCGGTCGGTTTCCGGATTCGCTGATTTATGATTTCAATTTCCATTCGGATTCAATTTTCGATTGTCGGTTTCAATTTGGAAGCTGGTTTCATTTTCGGTTTCAATTTGGAGGCTGGTTTCATTATCGGTCCATGGCATGCATTTAATTGGATTCAATTCATTTCAGCAATTTTCGATTTGGCATTGGGATTCATTTTCGGTTTCAATTGAATTCAATTTACTGCTGCCCCTGGGATTCAATTTTCGGATTGGATCCGGTTTCAATTTGGATGTGATTGGCTTCCAGAAAATCGCTGGGAGGCGATTTCCGATTGTTCCACATTCAATTTGGAAAACTGAAGTTTCAAAACGGAGCACGTTTTCGATCGGGAACTGCAGATTCATTTTCGGTATGGAAAATCGCAATGTTTTGATTTTCAGTCCGGGTTTCGAATTACATTTTGGAACTTACGAATTCATTTTGGAATTCATTTCGGTTAATAAAGTTTCAAGCATTCAATTGCATTTTGGAAGTTACGAATTCATTTTTCGGTTACTGTTTTTTGATTCAATTTTTAAATTCAATTTCGGTTTCGAAATGGCATAGTATTTTTTGCATTCAATTTTTAATACGTAGGCAATTGGATCCTGATACGTGGCGGCGGCATCTGTAATTCGCAGCGGTTGCGTTCCGCAGATTTTTTAAGCTAGGGTGCAAATTTTCCGCTCCAGAGTGACGTCCATGATTTGGAGCAGAAGTTTCCCACGATTTGGGTGCACACTCTACAATGTTGGTGGTTTTGGAAACGGATCATGGGCTGTTCTGGTTTCATGGGTTTATTTATTTATCTATTTTATTTATAAATATTAAACCTATATATAGTAGTATTGATAAATTTTGGACCCTTCTCATTCATTTTGGTAGTCTAGTAATTTTTAAAAATTAAATTAATTGTAGCAATAAATTCCCAACGTAATCCCTGTTATGAAAACTGATTTAATTTAAATTACATAGACGTATGAAATTATTTATGCGAACTATGATCGGCCCAGCGGAAGACGCAGTTTGGCCAAATAATAACATACCTGTGATAACAAATATGTGACAATTATAAAGTTTTATTTTTCATGTGAATAATAGTCGGTCCAACGAAAGGCTATTATTTGACAGAACTAATTGTCAATATTTGATTATTGCGTTGAGAGTACCACTTGCAGTCTATCAATCCAACGATTGGGGATTAATGGTGCCCTAGGTATCTTGTTTGGGTCTTTAAATTTATCATAAAGATTAATTATGTTTTGTACATTCAATGTTCTCTTTTCAATTGCTGCTACTAGTATGGTCAACATATATGCTCAAATTAAAAGTATCTCAATGCTGAACGGGACAAATTTCAAGGTTTGGAAGGAAGTCGTAGCAATAGTACTCGGCTGTACGGATTCTGATCTAGCGCTTTGGGTAGAGAAACCTATTCTTACTTCGGATAACCTTCAAGAGGTTAAAATTGAGAAATGGAAATGCTCTAACCAAATGTGGCTTATGATCATGAAACGCTTGATTTTAGAAGCGTTTTGGAGCTTTGTTTTTGAGAGTCAAAGGTAAAGAAAAGATGAGAGAGTACATAATGGAAATGTCTAATCTCGCAGCAAAGCTCAAGTCACTCAAGTTAGAGTCTGGTGAAAACTTGATTGTGCACTTGGTTTTGATTTTGCTTCTTACACAATTTGGGTAATTCAAAGTGAGGTATAAAACCCAGAAAGCATAAATGGTCTTTGAGTGAATTTATATCACTATGTGCAAGAGGAAGAGAGGTTGTAGAGAGTTAAGACTAAAAGTACTCATTTTGCTTTGACCTCTCAAAATAAGAAAAGAAAGAACATTAAGGATGTTGCGGAAGGGTCTTCTCAATGAAAGAAAATTAGGTGCCGAAAGAGCTAAGGATGTCTTAGAACTAATACATACGGATATTTGTGGTCCTTTCCCTACAGCTTCATGGAATGGACAACAATACTTTATTACGTTCATAGATGATTACTCTAGATACGGTTACCTATATCTGATACATGAGAAGTCCCAATCCCTAGACGTTTTCAAGTCTTTTAAAAGTTGAAGTTGAACTTCAACTTGGAAAGAAAATTAAAATCGTCAGATCTGATTGTGGTGGTGAATACTATGGTAGATATGATGGATCAGGAGGACAACGTCCAGGACCTTTTGCTCTTTTTCTCAGAGAGTGTGGAATTGTTCTACAATACACCATGCCAAGCAAACCTAGCATGAACGGTGTGGCAGAACGACGAAACCGGACTCTTAAGGATATGGTAAGAAGCATGGTTAGTCATTCTTCTTTACCGCAGTTCACATCCTTAATAGGGTACCGACTAAAGCAGTTAACAAAACCCCTTATGAACTTTGGACTGGCAAAAAGCCAAGCATCAATCATTTTGACATTTGGGGTTGTCCAGCTGAAGCACGACCTTATAGGCCGTATGAAAGAAAACTTGATTCAAGAATAGTTAGCTGTTATTTTGTTAGCTATGCTAAACGCTCTCGGGGTTATAAGTTTTACGATCCCACTTCAAGATCTTTTTTGAAACAGGAAATGCGAGAATTTTTGAGGAAGTTGAGTTTGGGAAGGAAGATAACATAAGGAATGTTGTCTTTGAGGAAGAATCTATCAATGACATTGGTCAAGTCCTTGTGCCTATTACTGTTCAAGAAACAACTTCAGTAATAGGAGACAATGTTGTCTTTGAGGAAGAATCTATCAATGACATTGGTCAAGTCCTTGTGCCTATTACTGTTCAAGAAACAACTCCAGTAATAGGAGACAATGTTCAAACTACTATTCCTGACATTGTTCTAGAACAAGACTATGATGAGACTCTTCCTCAAACACCAATAGAGCAACCTCAACAACCTCAACAAGTGTCGTTAAGGAGATCCATTAGAGAGAGGAGACAAGCAATTCTGGATGACTACATTGTCTTTCTCCAAGAACATGACGATGGCATTGGTTTGACAGAAGATGATTCAATCAACTTTTGTCAAGCTATGCAAAGTTCTAACTCTCAAAGGATTCTAAAGGTAATATCGAAAGATATAAGGCTCATCTAGTTGCTAAAGGCTTTACTCAGAAGGAAGGCATTGACTACCAAGAAACCTTTTCTCTAATATCTTCAAAGGATTCTTTTAGAACTGTAATGGCACTAGTAACTCATTTTGATTTAGAGCTACATAAGATGGATGTTAAGATTGCGTTTCTAAATGGCGACATTGATGAAACGATATATATGATGCAACCTGAAAACTTTGTTTCAAATGAATCTAAGTCTATAGTATGCAAACTAAAGAAATCCATCTATGGCCTAAAATAGACTTCTCGTCAATGGTATCCCAAGTTCCATCAAGTCATTACCTCATATGGTTTCGAGGTAAATGTAGTTGATGATTGTGTATATCACAAGTTCAGTGGGAGTAAATATATATTTCTGGTATTATATGTTGATGATATACTACTTGCTAGTAGTGATACAGGCTTGTTGCATGAAACCAAGAGATTTATGACGAAGGATTTCGAGATGAAAGATCTTGGGGAAGCTTCTTTTGTGTTAGGCATTCAGATACTAAGAGATCGTTCTCACGGTATCCTAAGGTTGTCACAAGATAACTATATCAGCAAAGTCTTAAAGAGATTCGACATGAAAGATAGTAAACTAGGAGACACCCTGATAGCTAAGGGAGACAAATTTAGTCTAAAACAGTGCCCCAACAATGACCTTAAAAGAAATGAGATGCAAAAGATTCCCTATGCCTCAGCAGTGGGGAGTCTAATGTACGCTCATGTTTGTACTCGTCCCGTATTGCTTTTATGGTGGGAGTTTTGGGCAGATATTTAAGTATTCTTGGAATGCAGCATTGAAAGGCAGTTAAACGCGTGATGCGTTACTTAAAGAGAACAAAAGGATACATGCTTACTTATCGGTACTTTGAAGGTTTGGAGATCATCATGTACTCTAACTCTTATTTTGCTGGATGTCAAGATAGCAAATGCTCCATGTCTAGATACATCTATATGTTGGCTGGAGGAGTCATCTCTTAGAAGTTTGTTAAACAGACTCTTATAGCCTCTTTGACCATAGCTATAGAGTTTGTGACTTGCTTTAAGACATCCAATCAGAGTTCAAAATAAACAAATTTTCATAAAACATGTAGGAACAAGTTTTATGCTAGCTGGTCCATTGACTAAAGGGCTAATACTTAAGGTTCTTTGAGGAGTACACTGCTCGTATGGGTATTATTCCTTAAGGTACTTTAGTTCAGTGGGAATCTATATGTTTTATGTTTCAATTTGAACAATTTAATTGTTGTTTATTTTCTGCAGAAACAAAGTTGATGGTTTAAATTTATATTTTGAACTCGCTTATGTTTTCTTGTATATAGTAATTATGTTACAAGAATTTGGATTGATCTCCATAAAGATTAAAAATCAGGACCAATTGGAAATAGACATGTTTGAGATCACATTGCATGTAATTTCCATGTCACTCATCCATATTTGATCTATGTCATTGAGTATATTAATATGGTGATCATCGTTATTTAGTCACGCTTGAATAGTGATTAAAGATGCAATGGTTCCATTGTTAATATACGAGATGGACCAGATTGTATCAAGAGGAAGTCTAAAATAAATAGCATACTGGCGCGCCTAAGGAATTGAGTAATATAATTGTTTCAAGAAAATATGAAGCCCAAGTGGGAGATTGTTAGAAATTTATAATTTCTTTTAATCTTGTGGGCTTTATATTTTAAATACAATTATATAGCTATTTATTTAAAGTGATTATAATATTAAGTGATCCAATTAAGTAATCAAAAGACTTCCTGATAAGACTTGATATGGGCTTAATGAGTGGATACCAGGTTGACCCGTTAGGGGATAATGGGAACCCTATATGTAGGCTAACACATCAGGAAAAGGTTATGGTCCCCAATATACCAAACCAAAGAACACTCTCTATTCTCCCCATCAGAAAAGAGAAGCTAAGGTCCCATGAGGAATTAAGATGGTTTGGTTGAGAAAGACCACAAACCAACGGTTCTCAATCAGATGGAAGACATTGAAGACAGTTCTCAATCAGATGGAAGACATTGAAGATTCTGCATTAGTCTCCGACAAATGGATACAGGTATTTAGTTGTTTATACTTCCTTGTTTCAGTTTTGATGATCTAATATAACGGTAAAAGATTATAAAGAACCTAAGGATAGATAAAGATTTAGATAAAGATTTCCAACAATTAGGAGGTAGATTTCAATTTTATGTATATAAAAAATATCTATTAAGAGTATGTAATTTCTTAAATGAATTTCATATTTGTAACAATTAGTCTTCAACTCTTATACATGTAAGTTGCATATTTATTGATTTTTTATTTTGTAGATAGATAATTATGGTATTGATGAAAAAGTACAAAACTAGAAAGAAGAAGATGAATATAAATCATGATGGTTTATAAGTGCATGTAGTTTTTCTTTTCTTTTGAAATACAATGTTATTTTAGAATTAGATAGTGATGGATGATTATTCACATTATTTCTTAATCAATATATTTAAAGATTCAGTTACTTGTCTTTTCATGACTTTAAGTTTTAGATTTCAAAATTTTGACTAAGTTATTAATGATATGACCTACTAATTTTTTTTACTGTAGATACAAAATTGTATCTTTATATTGAATAATTAAATACACTGTCACTAATAAAAAAATTCATTTTTTCTTAGTAAAATTGTTGTGTTTAAATATTTGTTCTCAAATTATCTTATAAAAAACTATTTTTATGTTTATAATTAAAATTGTTGCTTTATATATAAGGAAAAAAAAAGGTTATACATTCCTATTAGTAAAATCGTTATTGTACTTAAAAAACTATTTTCCTAGCTCAACAATAGCAACTATGAAAGTGTAACGTATGATGGTCATATAATGTTTCGTTTTGCGTTTGACTGCTACGGTTGTACATCACTTGGAAATCGTATTTCATGTAATATTACTGAGAACCAAGAACGGATCTACAGCAATAACAATAGGGGCAATTGCCCCCACTATGACGTTACTATTTCTAAATTATTATGAGTAAAAAAAAAAAACCTTTCTCATTATTATATATATTATTATATTTTAATTGCCTTAACTATATCCAATATATTAAAAAAAAAGAAAATAAAAATATCAACACCCATGGCCCCGAAATAACAGACAAATTCAATGCCTTAGCAGCGACATCTCGTTGAAATTGTTAAATCAGCGGTATTAGGTGAAGTCAGCGGTATGGAAATTGGGTATTGTAGACATGGAATAATTGAAACCACACATTTAGGGTTAGTTTTTCAATTTACATGACCTATCCTTTGATGGTACCACCAGTTTTTATCATTGGATATTGATACGGTCGACCAGTACCCTGTCGGTTTAATGGACAGATGGGCGGAACACCTTGTATGAATTGATAGGACAACTGGCATCACTTCAACATTAATTATTCCTTGCCATGGAAGCTTCTTTTCTGACTGATTAGTACTTCACAATGTTTGACAAGACGAAAGACATCTTGACTAAGGTATAAATAGAGGAGGAATGAAGGGAGAGTGGTTAGAAGTTTTCTGAGAGAGAACAGATATATTAATAAAAAAAAATAAGGATTGAGATTAGTTACTTATATCGATCTATAATTAAAAAAAAACTTTTATAATTTAGTCCTTTTATAAAAATAAGTTTTAGATAAATTTGTAAAAGTTAAAATATCAAAATTAGGAGCTCAAAAATCTTACGAAAGTAAAGGTGCGAGTATTATTGCTGCCTCCGATGCTAAGGCCGAGCAAGAGAGAAGGAATGAAAAAAATAGTCGAGAAAGTGAGAGAGGCGAAAGATGGGGAATATGGTTTATCGAAGATCAAAGAAGAGATCACGAAGATGGTGAGAAAAACTTTGTTGTCATCGTTATGAAGAAGAAGAAATGCCATGGTTGTGGTCCTTTCTTGCACCTTCTCCACCACTCATAGCATTAACATTGTTAGACCACCATAATAGTGGCTTCGTGTGGTCTGAGGGAAAGTTTGGTCAAATTTGGAGTTCAAATGAAACCTAATTTGTGTTTTCTTTTTATTTTTCTTTTATTTGTTCTATTTATTTTATTTTGGTAATGACAATTATGGAATTTGCTTAGTTTGTTTTGCTAATTAATATTATGGATTTGCTTTGTTTCTTTCTTGTTATTTTCTTAATCTTATAATTATATTGCATGCACTTTCATGGTTGCTTGAAAATTTATAGATAGATTGATTTTAGGGATTTGAAATTTGAAATGAATTGGTTATTTTTGTCAAAGATTTGTTGATTTGAAGTTAATAATCCTAATTCCTAAATTTGAGGTTTTGCAGGTCTGAAATTTGGAGTGTATTCATATTTAGAATTTGTAAAAACAAAGTAACTTAGATATTTGAATCGATAATGAATACTGTATATGGGTAACGATTTGTCAAAGAGTAGCTTGAATGAAATCTGATGTGTTTTTCTATTTTATAGACTAATCATTTTCTATTTTTAGCTCACTTGGAAACACTCTACTTCATCTAGCAACTAGATAGGGATCTCTATGTTGCATTCATGAATTTTTTTTTCATAGGTGCAAATCATCTTCAACACGTTGGTTTGATAGCTTTCTAATCTATTATTATCATTGAATTTGATAGCTCAAGTTTTTGTGATGTAAGGTTCCTACAAAATCAAATTAAGTGATTTTCCTATTATTTAAAGTGTGTTAAATTTGTTAGTATAAGTGGCCAATTCTTTTAAGTGAATGGTTAATAGAATAATTTTGTACGTGCGTAACTTTGTTAGTGCAAGTAATTAATTTTGTTGAGTAAAAGGTTAATAGATTCTATCTTATATGGTACTTGTAAATACGTATCTTCAATTGTATGCAACAAAGTGTAATAAATAAATTTTCTCTCATTCTTCTCAATTTTCTTGTAAGAGCATGTGTAAGTTCTCTCTTATCTCTAATAGCTCAATTTTTTGTGATGTGTTTCTTTTTTGCAAACCAACACAACTTTTATCTTGTTAGAAGTCATTAAATATGTAAGGTTTTTACAATATCTGTTACACCCTGTTACCCCGAATACTTAAATTAAAATAATTAAATAAATAAAAAAGAAGACAAAGTAATAAATAAAACCAAGGAAACTCAATTCGTATTAAAGGTAAAAGGTTCACATGGTCATTATCATGTTCAAACATTAAGTACACATACAAAAATTATCTCATAAATAATTAATGTTGATATAAACAAGTCATTCATGTGTTTGACACATATTTCAAATATATAAATCCCTTTCATTTCTGTATATATTTAGTGAGTTATTGATATTCCCATCATTTTCAAATATTTAAGATGCAAAAGTACGTAGGAAAAGACATAGAACCATTATTCTAAATCCCAATACCCGATGTCACACAAATTAAAGCAAGACCCCACCTCTTTAAAACTCAGCACCACAAGTGTCCTCATTACCTAAAAGAAAACCACAAGAGAGTACGGTGAGAAAATAGCATTCAATCATATATAAATGCAGATAGTACCCAAAATCCCACTCATTACCGTACCCAATTACTAACCGTTAACAAATACTCATATATCAATCACACGTTCTATCGCATTCAAAATAAATCACATTCCATTCATGTTTACAAAATGCACATGCTCGCACAATGCATATGCTCATCACCACACCTAAGAGTCTCGATTCGGAACTCCCCACCATGGACGAACCTCCTTAATCCCCTTAGTTATCACTAATGATGGTCACACCGTTAAACATCCCATATGGCTGGTGTGTCGCACAGTTAAACACCACCTATGGCCCGTGCGAAGACATTCTACACAACCGTTAAACACCACATATGGCCCATGCATATGAATGTCCCCCATCATTAGTCCACCCTATTAAACACCACTTTTGGTCAGGATCCCCTGTTAAACACCACATATGGCCAGGGTATTATAGCCACATCTGGCTTCTCATGCATCTGATGTCCATGCTCAATACATTCTCATCCACATTCTCATTCTCATGATTCATACATCATTCACACAGTCCATAATCATGCCAAAATCATACCAATTTAGTCATCATTACCATAAATCATTTATAAGAACGCACATAAAATACCATTGAATTCCACCCAATTTCACCATTACACGTAACAGTCCCAAATTGAACCTCAACCATGAATAACCATGGACAACCACGAGAATCAAGTAATTAAGACGATTAACCATACAATTTCAAACGAAAATCACATTAAGGCAAAACGTTAATCCAAGAATTTTAATCCCTTTCAAATGCCACAAGACACCATACAATAATAATTGTTAATAAGGACCCTAGGGAAGATCCTACTGCTTTTTCTTATGTAAATGAAACTCAAATAGTGAAATAGAACTGACATCTCTGCATACTTGGAAGCATAATGAAGAAAACATGTTCATCAAAGTTATTCTTCTTGTTCCTTTGGGATTCCCTATAGAGGTTTTCCTTCACACTAAAAGCAATCGATTACATTATCAATTAAGTCAACAAAAACCACGGTACACATTGACGAATCTTTTCTACCGATTAAAACATTTTTAGAACATAATAACTAAACAAAATTGAGAATTTAGATCCTAGAGGTACTTAGGGATTGCCCTCACTACTCGTACACCCCCCATTCACATATAACCGAACTCATCTCCCCGCGTACCTTAATGCGAAGAACAGTGATGATCTGATGCAGCTCTGGGACGATCTGAACACCCGAGCTCCTCCTCCCTGTAGATCTGCGTTCTCTCTCCTCTAGGTCTAGCCGTATGACGCGCAAAACACAAATTAGGGTAGATTGATTACCTCTTCGGTCTAATATTCTAACTGGGTCAGGTCAATCCTAACCCGCCCGTCAGCCCCCCATTAATTCAATTAATTAAATTAATAAATGAAAATAATTCAGATTAATGTCTCATCAGTTTATAAAACCATTAACTCCTCTATTAAAATAAAATTAAACGTAAATATTTAAGTACTATAATAATTTTCTGCCATCATTAACAATAATAATAATAATAATAACATTTCAGTTTCAAAATGCAATTATTTAATAAAATAATTTCTTGCAGCAATTAATAATTAAAATAAAATTGATGATAATAATAATGAAATTTATTTCTAAAAATAATTAAATAAATTTTAGGATGTTACAAGATCAAATTAAGTGTTGCTCCTATTGTAAGATCATTTAAAGTGGGTTAAGTTTGTTAGCACAAGTTAGTAACTATGTTAGTGCAATGATTAACTTGATTAGGGCAATTGATTAACTTTGTTAAATGAATGGTTAATAGAGCAATTCTGTATGTGGGTTAACTTTGTTAGTATGAATAGTTAATTTTGTTGAGTGAAAAGTTAGTAGATTTTATTTCGAGACTTGTATAAATGCATATATTTAATTGTATGCAACAAATTGCGATAAATAAAATTTTCTCTCATTCTTCTCAATTCTCTTGTAAAAGCGTGTGTATTCTCTTTTATGTAAGACTTGTATAAATACATATGTTTAATTGTATACAACAAAGTGTGATAAATAAAATTTTACCTTATTCTTATCAATTCTCTTGTAAGAGTGTGTGTGTCTATGTGAGTGTTAATGTAAGTGTAAGTGTGTGTATGTGTGTCTATGTATCAGTGTCAGTGTCAGTGTAAGTGTAAGTGTAAGTGTGTCTATATGTCTGTTTGAGTGTCAATGTAAATATAAGTGTGGTGTAAGTGTAAGTATTTGTGTAAGCGTGTATGTGTGAGTGTAAGTGTAAGTGTGTATGTGTGTAAGTGTTTGTGCGTGTGTATGTGTCTGTGAGTGTCAGTGTAAGTGTAAATGTGTGTGTCTGTGAGTGTCAGTGTAAGTGTCATTATAAGTGTAAGTGTTTGTGTGAGTGTAAGTGCCTTAATACTATTAATCACAATAATATTAATAATTAATTGTTATATATAATCACATTGATTTACACTTAACCATTTGTGGAACAAAATAATCATACTTATATACTTAGTTAACCACATGTTAAAGTCAATACATGTTAACAACTGTAATTATATATAATAATAGATCTATGATACTACTGTTAGTTATTTGAAATTTACCCACAAATTGTTGTAAGAAATTACCTACAAATTTTTTCTAAGAAATTACCAACAAAAAATTTGCTAATAACAATTATTTGGTTTTTAATTTATTATTTGTTTTAAAATATTTAAATATTTATTTATAATATATAAATCATATTTGGCAATAAATAGAATAAAAAATATAAATATAAATAAATTCAATTTTAACTTGAACCAATCATAATTAAAAGTAATTAAGTTTGAAAAACATACATGTAAAAATTAAGTAAGAAACGTTTTAGTAATATAATATCAAAACAATCTAATAATTAAGATCCTATTATTAATCATGTTACTATTGGTTGTCCAACTACTACTGGTGATGGTCATCATACTAGGAGCTAGAGAACAACATTGATGAATGACTACAAAACTCAATTCTCATTGTCTTGCCAAAGTACATACACAAAAATACAAACAATGCATTTAACCTTTGACATATCTATAACACAAAAGATAAGCAATATAATCATGGAGTCATTCCTCGTAAAAGATAGGTCAATTCTAAAGGGAAACTTAACAATAAACAAACATATTGATCCAAATATTTTATCTTATAATTAATTCTTTCAAATTTAATTTTCTTTAAATTGTAATAATTATGAAATTAAACACATAATCCCTATAGATATGATTTAAAAAAAATTACTTGATGACAATTATATAATTATAATTTTTTCTCATAAATTTTTATAACTGAAACAACTTCTACTTCAAAATAAATTTTATTTATTTCTAGTTATTTTTAATTTAAATTATGATTAACTCTCTCCAACAAATAGTTAATAACAAATGAATTTATTTATTTATAATTACTTCTAGTGTAAATTATGGTTAACTCTTTTACTTTACAAAATATAAAAATTAGCATATAGTTATAAATGTTACCAAAAAAAAACTGGCTAGTTCATATAAAATCCACTGTAAGGTTTAAATAAATCACATGACCTGCTAAGAAGAAGAATCGATCAAAAAGTATAATAAAAAAAACTGGTACTTTTAGAGTGTAAACTGTAGAGTGGTGTATGTATTCAGGCATCAAATCCTAACTGTTTGGTTAAGTGTGGTCTACGGTGCTGGCTTGGGCAGTTTTCCTTGTCTGATGTTAAGATCGTTGTTCACGTCCCTGTCTTTGGTTTAATTTTTGGGACTACTTTGCACTTACGTTTTCTTGTATTTGGACTTTTCTTTTTCTAGTTTAGGATATTTATTAATATATTGACTTGTATGGATTTGGTCCAAAGATAAAAATAAATAAGAAATGGATTTGGTCCAAATTTGATAAAAAAAAAACAATAAGAAATGGATTTACAATATGTCAATGAATAATATTTAAAATGATATCATTTTAATTTTTTTTAAATATAAAAATTGAAGTTGAGTTATTTTTTATTTTAGACATGAATTTATTATAATAGACATTATTTTGTATTATTGACGCTTATACCTAAATATATTATAATATATTTTATCTTGAATTTTTTTTTTTTTAAAGATATCTTCTTTATGAGATAATTTTATTTAAGACATAATCATACACACTAAAAGTGAACATTCTTTTTAATAGAGATTCATGCGTTGGTTTGATTTTTAGGACTACTTTACGCTTACATTTTCTTGCATCTTGGAATTTTTTTTTCTAGATTATGATATTAATATATTGACTTGTATATATAAAAAGAAGACTTGGTCCAAATTTGATAAAAATCAATAAGAAATGGATTCACAATATGTCAATAAATAATATTTAAAACGATATCATTTTAATTTTTTAAAATATAAAAATAAAATTAAGTTATTTTTTTATTTTAGACATGAACTTATTATAAAAGACATTATTTTGTATTATTGACGCTTATACCTAAATATATTATAATATATTTTATTTTGAATTTTCTTTTAAAGATATCTTCTTTGTAAGATAATTTTATATAAGACATAGTCATACACTAAATGTGAACATTTTTTTTTAATAGAGATTCATACGTTGGTTTGATTTTTGGGACTACTTTACACTTACATTTTCTTGCATTTGGACTCTTTTTTTCTAGTTTAGGATATTTATTAATATATTGACTTGTATATATAAAAAGAAGACTTGGTCCAAATTTGATAAAAATCAATAAGAAATAGATTCACAATATGTCAATAAATAATATTAAAAACGATATCATTTTAATTTTTTAAAAATATAAAAATAAAGTTAATTTATTTTTTATTTTAGACATGAATTTATTATAATAGACGTTATTTTGTATTATTGACACTTATACCTAAATATATTATAGTATATTTTATTTTGAATTTTTTTTAAAGATATCTTCTTTGTAAGATAATTTTATTCAGAACATAGTCATGCACTAAACATGAATGTTTTTTTTTTAATAGCGATTATTTTTGGGACTATTTTACACTGACACTTTCTTGCATCTTGGATTTTTTTTTCTAGATTAGGATATTTGTTAATATATTGACTTGGTATATATAAAAATAATACTTGGTTCAAATATGATAAAAATCAATAAGAAATGGATGGATAATATGTCAATAAATAATATTTAATACGATATCATTTTCATTTTTTAAAAATATAAAAAATCAACTTAAGTTATTTATTATTTTCTTTTTTATTTTAACATGAATTTATTATAATAGACATTATTTTGTATTATTGACGCTTATACCTAAATATATTATAATATATTTTATTTGGAATTTTTTTTTAAAGGTATCTTCTTTACGAGATAATTTTTTCTTTTAATAGAGATTCAAACGTTGGTTTGATTTTTGGGACTAATTAATTTGCACTTACGTTTTCTTGTATCTTGGACTTTTTCTAGTTTATAATATTTACTAATATATTGACTTGGTATATATAAAAAAAGACTTGGTCCAAATCTGATAAAAATCAATAAGAAATGGATTGACAATATATCAATAAATAATATTTAATATGATATCATTTTAATTTTTAAAAATATAAAAAATTAACTTAAGTTATTTATTATTTTCATTTTTTATTTTAGACATTAACTTATTATAATAGACATTATTTTGTATTATTGATGCTTATACATAAATATATTATAATATATTTTATTTTGAATTTTTTTTGTTTAAAGGTATCTTCTTTTCAAGATAAATTTATTCAAGACATGGTCATACACTAAATGTGAACATTTTCTCTTATAATAGATAATCAAACCTTGGTCTATCATATTTTGTTTAAAATTTGTGTATTTTGAATTACAAGAATCAATAAATATGGCACTTCAGTTTTTTTAGTTCTTAGTATTCTAAAATTTTGATACAATTATGATATTATTGGTGTCAATGGTGGTAATGACAAGGTACTAGTAGTAGTGGTGGTAGTGCCGATGAGATTGGTAGTTGTGTTGTGGTAGTATTAGTGGGGGTGGTGGTAGTTGTATTAGTTGTCTATTGACCAGTTTAGAACCGGTCAAACCAATCAAGAACCAATGAATGTAACATCTCAAAATTCATAATGAGAAATAATTATACTTTTAGAAATTAATGTATAATTTTCAAGTATAAGGGTGATTAGATATCTTTAGACTAACTTAAAATAAGTTAAACAATGTACAATAAACTTAGTTTTGTGTCTTCCTTAGATAAGTTAAATGATAAGTTAAATAACGTACGTCCATGTATATATTGTACATTTTTGTGTGTGCGTGTATATATATATAATGCAAATAATATTTTATATATTTAAAGTAATAAGGTGGGGTATAGTATGTTGTTAATTATAGAGAAAATAAAAGGTAGTTACTTTTACAGTTAGAAAACCTAACTCATGCATAGAAGATAGAGGAAGAGAGAAAGCTAGAGAAATTCAGAAGACATCACTATAATGAGAAGACAACCCTTTAATATTTATTCAAGGTGAGTAAAACAATCTATTTTCTAAACTTTCTTGGTATGCATTATTGAGATGTGATTTCCTTTGAGTTCTTGTTAACAAAGTTTTAGGAATTTTTCTATAACCTAATTGTTGTGTTTGATTTAGTAATTTTTGGAAAATATAGTTTCTTTTAGGATTTTGATAAGAAAATTGTTTATTTTAAGGACTTAGTTGTTTATTGAAATTCAATTGAAGTTGTTTATCTTGATAAATATTTTAATTGTAACAGTAGTTTAAGATCCTAGTTGTTTGTCATTGAATGACGAAATTTATTATTATCAAAGTCGATAATTACCTTCTGGAAGGAATGATAGTAGATATTCTATTCTACAAATAGGATAAAAGATTTGTTAGACATATCTACATCTAGGATGAGATATGAGATACCTCCATCTAGGATGTGAGACATCATTACATGGATATGAGCTTATAGATCTTAGTGAGTCTAGGAATCATATTGGTTCTAGAAGCAAAAAAGACAAGTGAATTTGGGACTCATAGTAAGTCAAGGACTCACATTAGTTCTAGAAACAAAAATATAAGTGAATATGAGATTCATAATGGGTCAATAACTCATATTGATTTTGAGAACCAAAATGATATGTGAATATGGAATTCATTGTGAGTCAAAGACTCACAAAATCAAAATTATAAGTGAATCTAGGATTACATCTATTATAAGAACCAATAAGTCAAGTAGGGTGATTTTAAGAACCACCAAGTCTTTGAGATATAAATATGATTATAAATATTTATTTATTGTAATTATATGTGTGTATGTATGTCTTATACACTTGATTTAAAATAATGCTATTTATGAAGTTTATTTTGAGAAATGAGATACCTTCATTTGAGATGAAAAAGGCAAGAATCATCATCTGGAATAAGATACCTCATTTTATCATATATCTGCATTTGATATGAATTATGTGATACCTCCATCCGGGATGGAGAAGGTGAATATGGGATTCACATTGGTTTCAAGAATCAATTAGTCGAGTTAAGTGATTCTAATTAAATGTTTTTGGGATGAGATTGTTTGCATATAAAATTCTTTATTTTTAGTATATTTGTGATAGAATGTATATACTTGATCTGTAAATGATTCTTTTATAAGTTTAATTTGCGGGTACCATGGATAATCGACTCAGAACAAACACTATTTGTGAATTCTTTTTGAATTTGTTTCTATTCACTAGAATTATATCTCATTAAGAGTAATACGTGAATGACAAGTATTGAAACTAAAGAGACGTGGAAGACTTAGAAGACTTACTATTTATTTATTTAATTTTGCTTTACACTAGTTAAATATTAGTTGAACAAAGGTTGTTTGTGACTAAATATGTTTATGTATTTATTGTTTGAATTTGTTAATAGATATAGGGTACCTTGATATGATTTATATAAAAAATTATTATATTTGAGTATAATGTTTTATTTTATGAAAGATATTTATTATTATTGGTCATTTTATTACGACTGAAATAATGTTTCATTCCTCTAGCTTTTGAAATTTAATTTTAACAATAGTTTTCTTATATTTATTATGGACTACTATTGTAACGAAAGGCGTGAAGCAAATTGAACTAATGATTCTAAAAAAATATTTATTTATTTATTTATTTATAATTTTTAGTTTTAAATTATAAAACTATATTTTCTAATATTATTTTATATATTATTTTATTATTATTATATTAATATTTAATCGTCCATGGTTCAATTACGATTGAACATTGAAATAATGCTTGATCGATTCAATAACTGGTCTGGTTTAAAAAAGTATTACTAAAAACCAACTTCACATAAAAAAATTATTTTAAAAATAAATATAAAACTATTTTAAAATTAAATTGAAAATTATTTCAATTCTATTTTAGTTAAATAACGGTTAAATTGGTCACTATCTTGTTCCAGTTCACAAAATTGTAACAATTTTTCTATTTTGTATTTTGATATGATACTTATGGATATTATTTATTGTTTTTTTCATACTCTTTTATACAATATTGACAACATTATTTTAGGTATATATTTTCATTAATATTACTATGACATTATTTTATAATTTTTTATTCACATTATTTTCTTCTCAAGAAAAAAATATAAATATATATATATATACTATTTTATTTTTATTATAGAGGATATGAACAACTATGACCAGTTTTTCTTGCCGCAGGCCGCACATTTCAGGAATTGCAATTTGGTTTGGATATACAAATCGGTTGCTACATATCTGGATTGGAAAATACCTTGAAGAAACAGGTGAAAAATAAGGGTGATAAAAAAAAAAGAAAGAAATAGATGAATGAAAATAAGGGAGAAATAAAATAAATTTAAAGGTGTGTAGTTAAAAAAAATGGAGAAGAAATAAGAAAAAAAAACAAAAAAATATTTTTTAATTCATCAATAAAATAAAGATAAAAATATTTGATTTAAGAAATAAAAATAAAAACTATAATTTATTTAATTAAAATAATTAATTTTTAAAATTTAATAATTGATTATTATAATATAAAGTTCAAATATTATATATAATAATCGATTAAATAAAAAACTGTCTGTTTATACCGCAAGTAAACCACTGTACTTCAATTTCTCACCTACCAAACTATTATCCTCCTTTCTGACCCTTGTCTTGTTCTCCTTTTCTTCCTTTCTTATCTTTTGCATAACAAAGGGAGGGTAAAAGTATTCGGAACTTCTCAAAAATCAACACAAATTTTTAGGAGGATGTGTAGAGCGGGCAATTATGTATATATAAAATGAGTGTAAAGTATTTATTATTAAAAATATTAACTAATTTTTAGTGACAGTAAATTCATTTAAATTAAATAAATATTTTCTCTTAACATATTTTTTTATATTTTAAATATCTTAATTAAAAAATACAAATAACTAATATCGATATTGATTCGTTGAGAGCCAACATGTTATAAGAAGATTCACATAATAACAGAATCACGGCTCCAACCTCCAAATTTTCTAGGACTTGAGATGACATTTGGTGTCAGGTTCTACCACTATATTTATTTTTTTTTATTGTGCAGGTTCTACAAGTTTTGGAACAGTCAAACAAATCCAAACCATGACAAAGAACATAAACTCTGCCGAACTTAATAGCGGCTGGATCATGGACTCTAACTTTGAAATTTTCATGCTAAAAGAATCAAATCATTAAATATCAAAACAATGGACCGTTTCTTAAAGTCAAGATTACGACCAAAATCAAAATAATTATATCTGGTCAAAGTTTTACCTAATAGCAGCACGAGTCTGTGTCAAATCCACCCACTTGTCATTAAGGAACTTGTTTGAGTCAAAACTAGAAACATATTATTCTGTGCAACCATAAATAAAATTTAAATTACAAGTTATCAAATATTCTGTCATTCAAAAAGCTTCATTCTGGCAACTTCTAACAAATTATCAATTATATCTTAATCCAACGGTGAAGGTATTTCAAATTGTTCCAAAGTTTAATAATTTTAAGCTGCGTAAAGAAACATAATATTGTCGTCCAATTATTAAATTCAGAATTATTGTCTTTTAAAGAAAATGATAAGACGTGAAATTCATTAGAAAAGAAAAAGAACAGAAGAAGCACAGGATAAGATATCATTCTGTTTTTAAAACCCTCTTTGATTTAGGACTATTTGATTCTAATAGGTTTTTAATTTATTTTCATATCTTTACCTAAAAGGGGCTGATGCCTTCAAACAAACCAATTATATTGGAGGCCTGTATTAAGTATTAACATTATGTAATATCTATGGTCAACAGTAGTGACTATAGCTATAGTTAGTAAAATAGATATTGTACCAAGTTGAATTCAAAATAATTTAACCACATAGAACAAAGTTAATTTGTTTCAATCAGTTGTAAAGGTAGTCCAAAATGAATCAGATTCATTATGATCTGATATTTTTTTAAAAAAAAATTCTTTAAAAATTTAGATATTTTAAAAAAAATTAAATTTAAACTAGATTAATTCAATAGGCCATCAGGCTAGATAAGATCACAAAATACTAGTCTATATAAAAATTGAGTCAAACTAGTTCAATCCATTTTTTCTCTTTAGCTCAACAGACCAGATAATATTAGCACATTTGTCAACTATTAACATATTTATGTTGTAGAAGTAAATCAAATTTAAACCTAAGTGAATACAAGAAAATCTTATTGCTTAAAATTTATATCAAAGTTGGATAATCAATATGAATCAATACAGTCTAAAAGTAATTACCCAAAAAGTTGATCTTGATCAGGAATCGACTAGGAACGAAAAGGGAAGGAAAAATATTAAAATTATTATAACAATAAATTAAAAAATATAATTTCAGTTTAATAATTTAGATGTTAACTGATTTTAGGTAAATTATTTATCCCTAGAAATCAAGAATTCTTACTTGCTTTCCATAAAAAAGAAAATGTTCATCCTCGTGTGTTTTATTGTATATGTAAGTTATATTTTAATATATATCAATGTATAAAAGAAAATTAAAATTTGTCTAGATAAAAAAAATGTAGTATAATTTATTTAATTGAAAAGATAATAAATAAGAAATGAATAATAATTAACCTAAATGTTATTTTAGACATCAATTTGCATGGAGAAAGTAATAACAATTATGTGGATCTAATTTTATTTTTGTTATACAATTAAATATATATTAATTAGGTAAAAGAAATTTTAGTTTTGATTGGACAAAAATCTTTGGTAAAAGAGTTGGGTGAGAAAAATTAAGAAAAAAATATATTCATACTAAATCCATAAAATGAATTATAGAAACATATTGAATTTATAATAAGTATAAATTTTACAATAGTTCATATACTAATGTAATTGTGTCATGTTATAGGCATATTTTGTATACTAACCAATCAATATATATATTTTAATGTGTAAAAATAAGAAAAGAAAAATAATTTGTCTATAACTTTTTAAGATTTTAAATTTTAAATGTCATGTAAAATATTAAAACATTTTTTAATTAAATATGATCATCTATCATTTACTTAAATCCAAACTAATTACATAAAAGAAAATTCAAATTTAATTAAATAAAATAAAATATTTATATAAAATTACATTAATTAACTGAATTGAACACCTAAAATAATTTAATTATCTTATATTAAAATAATCTTTGTTATTTTAATTATTTTAATTAATATTATTCTTGTTGTTAGTTATGTAACTAGAATTTATAATAAAGACTAAAAAATTACATAAAAAATGTCACGATCTAAAAATGACAAAAAAATATTTAATAATTAAAACTAGACGAACTTATATTTATAAAGACTTAAAATATATATAAACCTTAAAATTATTATAAATGATACATATAACGTTTTTCAATTACTCACTTAATTATTAAATTTTATAACATTAAATACATACATAGATAATATAGTTATTCAGAGCAAACAATTCTAAAGTGCATAACATCAACAAAATTCACATGCTCATCAAACCTAACCTAAAGTAGCAAACTTTTGTGCTCGTCACTATGTCAAAAAATTTATATAAAATCTTCCTAATTAAATCTCTTTTGTTATAATTTTCAATAGCATTAACTTGTTTTATGATCCACTTGTTATGGTCCACCTAGAAACTAGGCAAATTACTTAACTAATTAAACATGTAGAAACTAGTTACAAAACCAGTCTTTGAGAACCATGTTAGAAAACATAAATAGCCCTTTCTTTAAAAAGTCTGACACATCATAATATCACCTTGACTTTAACTCCTTGACAACATTGTGGAACTGGCCAGTGATTTGAGAAGACTCATCAAATAAATGAAAATGCTCAAATTGTAGATTTTATCATCAGGTGTTTAATGCTATCATGAATTAAAAATTAAAGAGAAACGATCTCAATCATATCGTATGAACGAATGCTAAGGACTTACGTAACAAAATTATCTTGCCTCAAGTTCAAATATGATCCATGGAAGACCTTGTGCAATATCCTTTACTTCTCGTATTTTATCATTATTCTCTTTTAACTTCATCAATTCTTCCCCTTTCAACTTTCTCCCTTACTATTATAGAATTGTGAATACTCCAAAGTCATTCAAAAGAAAAATATTACAAATTATCAATCAATTCCCACAAATTACCTTTTATTTATTTTTAAAAATTTTCAATGAAGCTAATGTGTTGCATTATTGATATAATAGACCTCAAAAGTCAAGATACATAGTATATACATTATATCAATCTAAAGCAAGTGGCCTAAATCCTATTTGTTACTATCATTTTGCTTCATTTTAATTTTTTCAATTAAGGTAATTTTCACAAATTACCTCTAAACAAAGACAATACGTAATAAGTCAAAATATAAATTAAATCATTTGAATCTTGTATGATATTATCAAATAATGTCATGTGCTCTAGCATAAAAAAATCTAGAAGTCGAAAACAACTTGAAGCATCATTTAGGTCTTTCGTATTAAAGTAATTGCTCAATAAACAGTTAGTCTTAATCAAAAGCTCAATCAATTATTAGCAAGGAGAATATCATCAAATGCAAAATGAGAATCATGAGCATGCTCCAATTATCACTAGATAAATTTTTATTTAACATATTGTTTTAATGTTTATGTGATGTAATTCCAAATCAAGTGAGTGAACAATCTACACCATTTAGAGTGCGCTTAGTTGGAAGACCCATATCAAGCCTTACACACTTGATCTTCTTGCTCGTATTCAATTCAATGACAACCTTAAAGAATTTAAATGCATACAAGGAATATTAATCCAATCATTACTAGAGAAATCGTCTATGGAAGTGATAAAATACTTACATCAACATTCCTGCCCAATTATGAACATTCAATTTTGTCCATCCTCTTCCATTTATTTATTCATTTCTTTCTCTATTCATCTAAGTTGAGCTAGCATAAATCCGAAGTTGTTTTTTCTTTATAAAATCAAATTGAGCTATCTTGAGTTTTTTCTTTCTAAAACCAAATTGAATTATATTGAGCCCACAAGAAAAAGATAATAAAAAAGAGAGTTCTTTCTTTCTTTCTTCATCTAAGTTGGGCTAGCATAAATCCAAAGTTGTTTTTTCTTTCTAAAACCAAATTGAGCTATCTTGAGTCCACAAGAAAAAGATAATAAAAAGAAGAAAAGTAAACAAAGAAAAATAAAGAATCTAAATATTTGAATGAGTCCAATTACAACTAGAAAGTACAAAAAAAATAGAAAATCACAAAAGAAATGAAAGTCACGAAGCCGAAATGCATCTAATCTTCACAATTGTGTGCAACTCCTTGGGGTTCAATTCTCTAAATAATGGTTAGGTAAGATAGATTAATGGTAAGTCAACTTAGGTCCCAATCAATTGACTTTTGATCCAATATGTAGAAGGAAATTTATTTGAATTGAATAAGAAACAAGCATCCACAAAGTAATGTAATTTTGTTGAGCCTTTAATCCACGTTCAAGCTGTCATATGCCAAAACAAAAGGAGTGAGACAAAGAAAAGTTGAATTTGGAAAACATGGGTTTTGAGATTGAAAACAAGCAGAAATTAGAAACACAACAAAGGAAAACAAAATCAAAACCTTCACTTGAATATTCATTCACAATCTTTGAAAATCACTTTACCTATAAATTGGAAGCACATAAAATAGATAGGAAAGGACCAATTTTCAAAAATAAGTTTTATAAAAGTAAGAGCATAACACATATGCATTCAATTAAAGGTAGTTGCTCAAGTGTTTAGCCCACATGTCGTCTCTCTAAGCCTAGGCAGCAACAAATAGTAAGGAGAAATAGTAATCAATAACCTTTTCACTCTAGATTACATTTGCTTCCTTCCTTGTTTGATTTGTTACTTTTGTTTAATGTGATATCCTATTTCACTAACACAGAATCATTCACAATGTATCTATTAGATGTAATAATCACTAAAGTAAAAATGGGTGAAAGAAGGTCACTAGAGGTCATCATCGGTGTCACCTCTATGAGTGCATCAAGCACTAAACTCGTGTCACCATCACGCTAAAAATTCATCATTACTATAGATACAAATTTCTTAATCCTCCGTGTTTTCTCGCTCCTTTGAGAGCGTTGCACCACATCAAGGTCTTGTCACTGTCGCATCTAACTCCACTAAACTTTGTCTTTGTCTCCACCTTAACCACCAAGTCACTACAAACCAACCTTCACCCAATTGTGCCACCAAAAACTCAAATCTCATTGACAAGGTTCATCACCCTCTCACTAAAATTACCACCAAGACCAATGAACATCGCCACTACACCATCATGACAAGTCAGCACAATGACACTAGTAGATCTTTGTTGAGGCGACCTTTCACGATTATTGTAGGGTACTAATACTTTCCCTTCATATAATCGATTCCTAAAATCAATTTTGATTTTTAAAATGGTCATTTTAAAGGGAATAATCGATATTTTTCTTAATAAATATTAGTAACAACTCCTTTATTTTTAACATATTTTGCACATTTATAAGTAAAGTCCTATACCTAAATCTTGATGTAAGTATTTTAAAACATAACACAGCCATATTTTTCCTATACAACGTTAGAATATTAATTAATTATTTTGGTTTTTAATTTTTAATTTATTTTAATCATTATTTGATTTATTTTAATTTTTTAAATAAAATAATATCTTATATAATAATGTATCTAAATACTTTAAAATTATGTAAGTACTTATCAATACGAATATCCAAACACAAAGAATTTATTAAATTTTAAACACTTATAACATAGATGTAATATAATAAAAATTTATTAAATAAAATTTTTATTAAAATATTTTTCTAAATGAGACTTAATCGAAGAGAGAAAAGTGCTTTTGTGTCATGAAAAAACTATAATAATCTTATTTTTGTATTTTTTATTTATGTTATTTTATATGAATAATATTTTTTCTACTTTCTACGTAACTGAACAAAAAAATAGTTTAAACCTTTTTTTTTTATCAAACAACTTACAAAATTATTTCAATTTGCCCTCTCTTTTTTTCTTTCCTTTTATTTTATTTTGTAAACCAAACATATTTGGTGGAAGTCAACATCAACATTGTGATTTTGTTATTGCATGAGAAGTTGGATAGTCTAATTTCAATACATTTTTAATGTCTATATAATCATTTAATTCTGTGTTAAAATTTATTTCATAAATTTTATTATATTAATAGTTATACAGAATGTCAAACATATTAAACAATATGTTAACATGTTATAAAATATAATTACAAAACTTTTTGACACCATATCAGAGGAATGTCAAAATCAAATTATATGCAATTCGATCGATTGGAAGACAACTTAATCTAGACTCCCGGTGATGCAGAGCGCACCCAGGCTGCAACGCAATTGTAGTTTAAGGAACCTTCCAAGTCCAATCTAATCTTGTTCATTCATTAGGCCCAAATTGTCAACACCCTTGTTTTGTTTTTTTGTTTGTTTTTTTACATTTCCAAACTGCATCATAAGATCCAAACATGGAAAACATTTTGCTGCACTTTAGTAACATATTGAGCATTATCTAATAATGATTTTTCGTGTATTAAAAATTATTAACCTCTAATATTTTTAAAAAAATTATATTTAAAATAATTTTTAATTAACTATTAATATTTATATCAACATTAAATTGACCCAACAAATGTATTTGATAGTAAAGTTTTAGCCAAGAATATTACTACTATACAAGTATATGAAATTTAGAGGAGGTAAAATATGTTGTATTACTCTTGATTATTTTTTGGGCTAACTTTTCTAAATTCAGTTTAGGCCGATTTTTTTAAATTTAGTTAAATTCGTCTTAGACCAATTTCTTTAAACTCAATATGTTAAGACAAACCAACTTTGTCTACTCTAATAAAATCATACTTGATAAATTAATAACTTATATTGTTTTTAATGAAATAAAAGCACGTGACTATTAATTAGTTACTTTAGAAGTAAACTATCATTCTTAATATGTTTAAAAGCAATTTATAAATATTAAATTTATTGACGTAAATATAATTTTAATCTCAATAAAATGAAAAACTTTTTTATCTTGATTTCTGTAAATTTTTTCTATTTTTATTGTTTTAAAATTTGAAATTATTTTTAGCTTCTATTAGTTCCTATAAATTATTTTTCTTTAATTTTTATCGTAAAAAGTTTCAAATCACTATTTTTGTGTAGGATTAACAAAGTAGGTCCGTCTGTCTCATTTTTTGTCTATCCTTCAGCAACTTACCAAAATTGGGCCCGAACAAGTTAACATGTTTTATATAAGTGAGCTGAAAGTTAACATGTTTTATATAAGTGAGCTGAAAGTTATAGCTAATCTTGTTTATGGATGGATTAACGGGTTGGTAGACTAGCTTACAAAAATTAACAAAAGAAATTAAAGTATTTTTATCTTACAATATTAGCTTAGATTTTATTAGAGAACTTAAAAGTAGTAATAACTTAACCTTAAATTTTGAACATAAATCTTTTATTATAAAAATTATTTTTATTAAATAAAATAACAATAATAACAATTAACAAAGAATTTAATAATTATGTGAAATACTTTTATTTTATCATCTAACTATAATATGACTTTTATGATATTTACTATTATTAATAGTGGTTGTGAGTGTACATCCTAAAACTATTTTCTCATTAATAAATATATTTTTTCAAGAACATTAAAAATTTAAATAAATTAATTAACACTAATCATATTAACTTATTAAAATTCATACATCAACATAATACTAAATAAAATATTAATAATAACATATTTAAAAAAATACTCAAACAGTCAAACTCATCAATTCTTTATCAAATTAATAATTTTCAAATTAGCAAGTTAGACAAGATAAATTGATGCGAGTTAATAAGTTCAACCATTTTGCAGATTAACCTACCACACATTATCATACCTAATTTTTTTTTCAAGTGAATAAATAATATTTATTTTAAATATCTAAAAAATAAATAAATTAATGTATAACAAACTAACATTACACTACATACATTAGACATTAGATGGTGACTTGAGCCTCAGCTTACTTGACATTTTGAATCAAGACAATGATTTCAACAATAGAAATTACAAAAAAATAAAAAAGAAAATGGGATACCCATTTTACCATAAGTACAAGCATATTTGAACTTATTTTACTTTAAACACTGTATTCTTAAAATATAAATAATTATTATTAGAAAAGTTTTAATTAAAAATATATTCATAATATAATTTTTTATATAAACTAATCATAGATATATATACACAAACAAAAATATCAATCTTCATATCATTAAAATATGCTAATTTTTATCGTAATTATTTTTTAAGTTGTTTTAAAATTGAATATGATTTTAAAAATAACATATTTACAAAATATGCGTAAAATTTAACGTCAAGATTATTAATTCCGCATTCCAAAAAAAATTAACCCATTATATGATTCAAGGAGGAAAATAAAATCCCGAGGGTGTAAACATTAAAAGAACGAATAGATTGGCGCTGCGAGTTCGATAAGTTCATTTTCACATTCATTACCGAAAGCACAATAAAACGGTCCACCGCACTGCGTTGCTCGGCGACATTAATCACAAATCATTTCAACCACCCCTGACGGTGGACCTACAAATTTTAATCGATTGTTCTTTTTCTCCCTTTTACAAAGCCAAAGCCAAGCCAAATAAATATGACTTATTCATTTCATCCCTTCTAAACGAGACAAACCGACTTTCTTATCTTAATTAGAAGACAGATCATAGAATTATACATAACAACGACATCTCTCTCCTCGCAGTACACGTGGACGGTCGCGATCAAATCACCCAACGCCGCTTCCATCGAACGGCCGAGATCGTCGAATCAAATCTTCCGCAGCTTCTCCGCTTTGATCACAGGGTTGGCCCGTGCAATCTCCTCTCGCCCCACCGTCTTAAAGTCGAAGCCGCACGCGTGTTTCTCCGGGTACCTGTGGGTCCCGCAGAACGTGACCCCGCACCTGCACTTGAACCCCGTCAACCCCACGCGCTTCCGACACGTGGCGCACCGGTTCGGTTGCGCCAAAGCGGAAACCGTACCGGGGGATAGAGAACTCGACGCGGCCGCGACGGTGACCGTCACCGCGACTGCGATCTCCGCCGGAGACAGAGCTTCGACGGCGTCCACCGTGGACAACGACAGAGAGGATGTGGACAACGACGGAGATGAAGAGAGAGCGGTTTCGATGGTGGATTTGGTCGACGCTTCTTCTTGTTCCTTCAAACAGATCGCGCTGTAGCATTTGGAGCAGAGATTCATGGTGGCGGAGCTGCCGAACAAACCGCAGTTGTTGGCGCAGAGTCTGTGACCTTCGGGAGTTTCGCATCGGTGTTCTTCCGCCATGGTGTATAGATCTGTGATTTAGGTTTTTCTCTTTCTTCTTCGAGGAATCGGAAATTCGCGATTGAATCGGAAAACTCGACGAATCTGCCGGAATTTCACGGAGAAAGAAAGAGAAACGAAAGAAAAAAAAAAGAACGATTACGTTTCCGTTTGGATTCCGAGAAAATTTAAAGGGAAAATTGGAAAGCTGGCTCTAGCTGGAACCAAATAATATATAAGTAGAAATTGAAAAAACGAAAAATACAGGTTGCGAAATTAAACAAAGCAGGGTTATAAATAGGCGAAATTAGTTGCTGTAACGAGAATTATATAAAATGAAATATATAAAAATAATAATAAGGGAAATTAAATTAAGAAAAGAGAGAGGGTTAGAAGGAAATAGTACCTGGTTGAGGTTGGGAATGAGGAGAAGGAAGGGGAAAGAGGGGATAATAAGAACGGCGGTGGGAAGGGAAGGGGCGAGAAGAATCTTAACGGGGAAGGATTGAATTGGTTAACAGGGTCATCAGAAAGTGTGAGAGAGAAAAAGGAAGAAACGGCGAAACTGGACAAACCATAATAATCATTTTCGATTATTATTATTATTATTTTCTATACTTTAAATGTAATAATAATATAATATAATAGCAAACAGTTTATGAGACGAGAATGATAGATTTTCGACAGTCACAAAATTTGCTCCGCAACTCGTGACAAGGACGTAATAACTACGTGTTTATAAAAATTTCAATTCCAATTTCTCCCAAAATTGAATATACTTTAATGTTTATTATGAACTTTTAGAAATATCAATTCCCACTCTTCTCAAATTTGTTCATGTAATATTGTTTACAACATGATTTTGTATTAAATGACAAACCAAACATGCATATTGTAACCAAAAAAAAAAAAAACATGCATATAAATGAACAAGTGAAGGACCTGTAACTTTTCGCAGGAGTTTGTAACTATAATAACTCAATTTTTTAGGAAGGGGTAAAGTTTAAAATTGAAGACATTTTTTTTTTATCAATTTTAGTGTATTACTTTTTTCCGTCTCATATTATAATATCACTTTGAACTTTCTAATGTATTTTAAAATATTTGTCATTTTAAAAATTAAGAAAGTATTAATTATTATTAAGTAATACTCTTGTTTATTAACATCATACTAGAAACCTCTGCAACAATTCATACATGATGTACAAGTTTCTTTTTAAGTACAATTCATAGACACTTTAACTCGTAATAATAATTAGTTTTGTAGTTTTTCACATAGTATACTGCAATTTTAATTAAAAACCATAATCTTTATATATTACTAATTGCTAAGGCAAAATCTGGTTTGTAAATTTGCAAGGTTGCTTCTAGGGTACACCAACTTATATATAAAGTAAAGCATTAAAATAACCTATATTCTTTTTAGAGAAATGTTTGCAATAAATATTCATCAAAACTTTGAAGAGTGCAATACAAAATCCAATTAGGTTTTATTGCATAAGCACCTTCCCTAATAATCTCAAACCTAATCCTTTTTTCCTTATGCACGATTTAGTTCAAAGGAAAATGAATGAGAAGATTTTAATAGAGTTAATAGACATTCTGTTTAGTTAATTTGTAAAGGGTGAAGAAAGGAAATAAATTAATTTACTATTATATCTTTATAGTAGCAAATAAAGCCATTAAATTTAAGTGTTTAAGTTAAAAATAATCTAATCTATGCGTTCTAAAAACCTTTTAGTATTTTTCCTCTCTTCCAAAGCTTTAATGTTAGAGAAAAAAACAAAAAGGAAAAGGAAATATTTTAACCATCTTTCTCTTCCAAATATTTAAATTAAACTTCGACATTTATTTGTTTTGTTTGAAAGCTGTTTAAGAACCAGATAAATCAGCATATGGATGCTATGTTTAATCAAGAATTACCATAAAAAAAAGAAAAGCAACAATAGAAGATGGAATGGTTATATAAATGGCATAGTACTTATTTCGAGATATGGATGCCAAAAGTAGCTAGAAGAAACATTCTGATGAACACCCCATCTTTGGAGAAAAGAAGAGTCCAATTGAGAAACTACCTTCTGTTTTTTCTTTTTTTTTTTGTCCTCTGTGTGTGTAAAATAGAAGCTCCCTACTAATCAATATACACAAAGGCCAGAAAATATAGTTAAGAAATGAAATGAGATATTGTTTTCTAATTTCTTCCCTGGTTTCTAAAGTATGGCATTGGTGAAATGAATATGATCGACCACTTCTTGCTCAAAGTTTACACAAATATATAAACCAAATATAACAGTAGGTAGGATTTTTTAATTTGGGCATAGTAAGGCGTTGATCATGGCTTGGTGGCGTAGTGGTTGGGTGTGTCAACATTGATTAATTTCTACCAACAAATTAGCTCGCACCCAATTACGAGTTTAGTTCCACACTCCTAAAGCCACTAGTTCCTTTATTGTCGTGATAGAGATGATTACCTCTCCCAACTTCAAGCACCCCACTAAACCATATAGCTAAAGAAGTGACCTACACATTTTTTGTAATTGGTTCAAGTTTTGCAGCCTCTTCAGCGTCATATACTACCTTTTTTTTAATGCATCTATATGTTTCTTTTTTCGGAGGTAATCCTGCAAAAATTTGTATTAATTTATCTTCTTTTAAGAATTGTTTTTTCAGAGTTTGAATCAGATATTTTTTATTTAAGAGTATCACACATTTTTATCTTATAAACTGATTTGGTGATCATTACATTAATTCTCCAATATTGCCATTTATTGTTATGTTATATGTACTAATGGTCTCTCTCATAATGTAGAAGGTGTTGAGTAGTGGTAACAAAACTAGCCTAATTTAATAAATTAGGTTAGGTTGAATTTTTAAAAAACCTTGAAAAGAATTAAACCAATTTAATATAATCAATCAAAAATAAATTATTGGACTTATTTGATTTGTTGTTTTATTTTTTTATAAAATATATTAAAATAATATAAAAATGAAATGAATTGACTAATTGAGATAGATCGAATCAATAAAAATATAATTCCTATAAATAATTAAATTGAATCAATCTGCATTTTTTACGACTATTTTGTTAACTCTAATGAAAACACCATACCGATTTGAATTGCTCACATATATCTCTACCGACCACCTCCATAGCGATGTGGACAATTTGTTGTCCCGAAAGAGAATGCTCCAAGTGGATTCTTTATGGCTATATTTATATTATTCATGTGATAAATTATACTTGTTCTTAGTGTATTTTATGCATATTTCTTCCTGATAATGATTATACACGTGTTCGATGGATAGATCACTATTTTAAAAATTATAAAAATTTAGGAGAGCAGAAACAACATTCTTGTCATATTGAGCAAAGCTTATGATTTTTAGAAGAGTTCTTTAACAAATTATTGATTGAGAATAAAAAATATATAAATATTATAAATTATATATTTATTTTGGGATAATTGAGATTTTCGTTCTTGAGCTTTTTTGTTTTTATAAAATAATTTTTAGAATAATATTTATAAGTTTCAAACTATTTATTTTTAATCTATTTTATTACAAAAGGTGAGTTAGTGACATTAACAAAAGATTATGTCCTCATGTATCTTTATTAACGTTGTGTTAACAAAAAAAAATATCACGTCAATAATAGGGATTAAAAATTAAAAAAATATAATATTAAAAATGATTTATTTTACATAAATAAAAATATATAAATTTAATTTAAAATTATTATAAAATAAGAATATTAAATAGTAAGAAATGATCATTATTTATAAACACAATATGTATCTTAATTGACTTAAAATTAATATAATTTTTCATTGCATAAACACTTTAGGCTATATCATTCACTGTATACATTATTCCTTCTCTTTCTAGTACACATATCTCACAGAAAAAATATACATCAATTTATGAATTATTCCTTTTTTTTTGTTCTCACTCAACGTCTTCATACTCTCACTTTTTTTTTATACTATCTCCTACTTCTTTTATCATCGTTCATAATAAATAAGAAAAAAAAAAGTTAAGTAAAAACATCTAAAGGTAAATATTTTTTAATAAAAACTTATAATAGTCATACCTTCTAAGTCTCTTGCATATAATATAAAGAAAATTCTGACATGTGAATAATTTGAGTGTTAATTCTACAAAGCACAAGAATTGTTTCAACATTATTATGCATGTTAGGTTAGACTTATATATAAAAAAAGTCGATGATAGGTAAAAATGTTAAATTAAATTTTATATTTTTAATTAAGATTAGTCTTAATGTTAACAAAGTCTGACCCAACCTAGTATTTTTTCATCCTCAGTTATCAATGCCTTAAATAATTATTCTAGATCAATTAAGACGTCTTTTCTATTTTTAAATAATTATTTTAAAATATATATTTTATATTAATTTTAAATTAAATTTATATATTATTGTAAGGCTTAAATATTTGTTTATGGCTGCAAATATATATTTTTTTAGTCTATATAATTTATTTTTATTATTCATTTATGTAAAAAATTATTTTTAATATTATGGTGTATTTTTTATAACAACTTATAGATATTATTCTAAAAAAATTACCAAGACAAAAGATAAAAAAACACTAACTTACGGAAACGATAAACTTAATTAAACTTTTATTTTTTATATACTAAACTTAAGCATCTCAATAAAACGGATTAGAGATAAGTTTTGACTTTCTTTACATCCATGCCCACCATGAATGACACAAGTCAAATTTAGAAGATAACAAACAAAAGATTTAATTTTTATTTCATCTTGTGTGGGATCAAAGAAATTTGTAGAAATTTGTAGAAATCGGTATTGCTTTTCCGTAAAAAGATTAATTTGCACGCATATTTTTAAATAAATAATATATTAAACTATTAATTATATTTTAATTTAAAAAAATGTATAAAAACAATAAATAAAAAGAATCTTAACAATTAAAAATTAATAACTAAATTATATTTTTAGTAAATTACATAATATCAACTTTATTATTTAATTATTATTATTATTTAAATTACTTAATTATTAAAATATTAATTTGCATTTTAATAATTATAAGAGTAGAAAATATAAAAATAAAATCTTAACTTATCAATATAATTTGCATTTCCAAAATTGAACTCTCTTTTGCAAAATTGGAAAAACTTAAATCCGAATCTAATAAAAAATGATTTTTTTCCCATGACAGACAAATTGGAAAAACTTTATGCACTGTGTTATTTTTAAAGTAGCAGAACATTAAAAACCAATATTATCAAGAGAAAGAGACAGGCGATAAAAGTTATGCATTATGTTTTTTTATTAACAAAACATTAAAAACTTAATATTATATCGGGTGAAAGGGACAGGCTCGCAGTGGTGGTGCTAAATATGGATTTGGTAGCTACTTTTTAAGTTCAGCATCTTTTTAGAATTCAGGGGAGCACTCGTTGAAACAAAAATAATAGTGCTGGACAATTTGTCTATTAATTTATACTTCTTTTTTTGGAGTACCCTATTCATTTATACGAAATGAGGTTTCTGGCCATAAATTTTCTGTTATCATATCTTTAAATATTTTGATGTGTTGTCTTTAAATATTTCCTTTAATTCTTGTATAAACTTTAAATTAACATAATTAAAAATAATAATATATCGAAGAATCAATTTAAATATTAATACAAACACGATGAATTTAAAATAAGATAATATCAACACATTTTTATATGAAATCAATATCCAATAGTAAAATAGTAATCAATGGTTAATTTTGGGTAAAGCAATCAATAATTAATTTGAACTAACAAATAATTCAATAACGATTAATCTATTAATTATTTTTAGATCATCTGTTAAACATGTTATAAACATTTATTATAAAATTAAATAAATGTCATATACTTTGTCTACCAACACGTTTTCTCACATTCCTTATGCAAAATTATATTATATATGATCTCCTGTATTATAAATTTATAATTAAGTTTATTAATATGTTATTACAATGATGCATTTTCTCTTCGTAAGGTTGTCACAACTCATTTAAATTTATTATCTAGAAAATTTATCTGACGTAAAACAGCTTCTCAAACTTATTCTAAAATTATTATATCTAATATTATAATTAATTTAATTAAAACCTCGTAGAAAAAATCACAAATTGAGTTTTTTTCATTTGAATAAAATTGTCTTGGATATATGCATTTGATAAATATGAATAAATTAAATTCTGTTGAAATCAATGAAACAAGAATATGAAATAGTAATAATATATTCTTATCACAAACACTCCACTTGATTAATAAAACAAAGGGAGGAACTTATTGTGCCGAGTCCGTGTCTAACGCGTGGCTTCAAGTTGGGGCTAACTTGGAAGTGGGGTTGAGAGTGACAAATAGTGAAATGTGGTGACTTAGATATTTGATAGATGAGAAAGGATAAGATTTAGTTGATTCACACGTTAAAAGAATGTGAGTTTAAAATTTGTTGTTAATGATAAAATTTTATAATATGTAAATATTTGTTGAATATATTTATAATGTTATTAAGTGCGTAGATGAATAGACATAAAATTGGTTTAATTTACCTAATGGTAATGAATTTGCAATTGCGTAGATCCTTAGTTTGGTGGTGGATGGGATATTGTGTAGGCAAAATATTTAGGGTAGTGGTGGAATAGATGGTACAAGCACGTTGTTGTGTTGCGAAATGTGAACCACGGTTGTGTGCTTAGCTGGATGCAGAGTGATTTAGTTAATGATAGAATGAATCCACTAAGGTAAAGTAGTGATGAGTTGGTGAGTGAGTGGAAGCTTTCCAAAAACAGTAACATAGCATCATATCCGTGTGCGAGGAGTGAGGAATGAAGATACAAGATGGGTGAGCCTTTAGAAATGAAAGCAACCGCACTTGTGTTGTGTTGCGTTGTTTTAGCATCTGTGGGCTGGGGTCGGTACCGCTGCTTCAACTTTGGTGCACCCTGCCATCACACTTTCTCCCTACAATTATCGCCATAACAATAAATCAGTTTAATAAAACACTTATTTTATTTATCTACAGTTCATTAATTAAAAATTAATAAAATTATTATTTTAATCTTTAAAATTTATAACACTATTACGATATTTTTAATATTTAAATATTAAGTCACATATTTTTTATAAAGTTTGAATTAATATGATTCAAAGATTGTATTTTAAAAAAAAATTAACTTCAAAAACTAATAGGACAGCGTTTTATATTTTTGAAGATTATAAAATGATGATTTGATCTGAAAATAATAATAAAACTATTATTATTTTTAATATGATATTAAATAATTATACTATATATGGATATATTATTTATTCATAATAAATATATAAATTATGAATATAAATATAAATATCAATAAGCATGCTTGCCGGACAAATTTATGTTCATATGGTAGTCTTTTGTCTTATATATAATTGAGTTTAAAATAATTGAGATTATAGTATCGAGCACATATTTCAGGTAATTTAATTGTTCAGATAAATTAGTTTTAAAATTAATAAATAATAAAATAGTTTTAAAATTATACATTATCAGTTCATTTATACTTTCAAATCACAATGAAAGATTAAATTGATTTTTGAAATAAATAAAATAAATTTCAAATTATTAATTATTAATTAAAATAATTAATGAAATTGTATTGTCAAATTAGTACTGAAGTAAAAAAAATTATTTCATTCTTTATTTCTTAACTTTTAAAATTTTATAAATTTTGACTTGTTTTTACATGTTATGAACCTAAACTTATTTATTTTTATATATATATATATATATATATATATATATATAAATATATATAAATAGGCATTGAGCTACAAAGTAAATTATATAACTATGACTTTTAAAAAAATATAAAAATATTAAAAATAAAATTTGAATCTTTGATTTTTTTAACCATCAAAATTACTAAATCATTTAAATAATTTAGTTTATATATAAAAAATAGATGAGTGATCAAACTATTCTCAGAATAACTTTAAGAAAGTTATTATCTATCACCGCCATTTATTTTCTTCAAATATAGTTGTTATAATGAGTGAAATATCTTATTCGTTACATGATAGGAAAATAAAGAATAATAACGAGAATATAATTATTATTGGAATAACTTGATTTTCCTTTAAAAAAATATATTATATATAGCATTGTTGTATTTATTAAATGTATTTTTAGTTTTCCAAGTGTAAGTTTATAATTATTGTATGAAAAATATTGTATAAATTTAACTAATAAGTATTTTTTATAATTTAATAAATAAATTTATATAATTAAAATAAAGTACTTAATAAATAGGTTTATTGATTTAACTTTTAATAATTTTTATACAATAAATATAATTATATAATATATTAGAGAAAAATGTAGTTAACAAATATAATAATAATAATATATATATTACATATATTTGTATATATAAAAATATGTTAAATGACTTAGAGTGTGTTTGTTTGTATGAAAATGAAAAAGAAAGAGAGGATAGAAATAAAAATTATACTTTGGTTGTGTAAAAATAGAAAAAATAAAATGTGAAACCACTTTAATAATTATAGGTAAAAAAAACATACTTTTTAACCCTTATATATCAACAGACGATGAATCAATATATATACGTAATCAATTTTATATAGCAGACACACGTGTATATATATATAAATATAATAATAATAATAATAATAATAATAATAATAATAATAATAATAATAATAATAATAAAAGAGTAAATAAATAATTTTATTTAATATTATATTTTTTTCTCTTCTATTTCTTTCTTGTTAAATAATTTAAATTTTACTCTATTTTTACTATTTATTTACATTTCACTCAATTTCTCTTCATGCTACCAATCACACCATTAATGACTTTTGTGGTTATGAAGATAGAAATGATCAACCGTACAAATCTCATTTTTAATATTTTTACTATTTTTATGAAAATATGTAAGTTTACTGCTAAAATGGATGAGAAAAAAAATTAGGATATAATTTATGAAATTTTAAATGTTAGAAGATAAAAGTACAATTAAATTAAAATTTAAAAAATAATTTGACTGTCATTTATAATTTTATAAATTATTCTATTATTTTATGGACAAATTTGATTGTCATTTGTAATTTTAGAAATAAAATTAATTAATAATATATAAATTTATATACTATTTTGCTGTATTTATAAATTTCAGATATCAATTTGATTCACTATAACAGTTTTAAAGAGTAAATTGGTAATTCACCTTAATTATTATGGTTTTTATTGGGGACTTTTTTTGTCATTATTTTTAAAATATAGAAAAAATAAACATAATATAAAATGAAAATAATTTTTAAAATAATATTTTAAATCACAGAAAAATTATGCATGTTAAGGTAAACGATGATATAATATAAAACTATTTCAGTTTTAAATTTGAATAATAATCGTTTAGATTTAAATCAATCAGATCTTATTGAATACATTTTTTCTTTAAGATTATTTTTATTTGTTTTAAATTTAATTCAAAATGTTTAACATGACATTTATAAATTAAAAATCATAAAATTTATAAAAGAAAAATACATTGAAATTGAAATTTAAAAAAAATATCAATTAGAGTTAAACAAAATCAAGTAAAAACATTCATAGTAAATGCCAAAAAAATGTAATAATTTTACGACGTATTATCAATTCATATTCAAATATATACACCTCGTTTTTTTTTTATTTCCAGATCCATGGCGGTATGAGCTGAGGTATGCCATCTGAAATGTTGCAAACAATTTATTTTTCAGATTTTCGGTGGGCTTGGAGGGCTCGAAACATGCAGACAATGTGGAGAACAAGCCCAGTTGCGGCCTATTATTCAATCTAAAGCTTAAAATATGGCTAATCTCATTGGTAGATGGTATCCATCCATAGATACTAGCATTTCGTCACAAGTAAATCTCGTTGCCGGGTACTTGGGTGAAATGTATATGAAAGTTATAGTGGTAGTAGAGCTGGGTTTGTAGGCCTTCTTTGGCATGATTCACAAGAATGGATCATCAATTTTTCTAAATTCCTTGGTGAAACTAAACATACCCATGATTTTATATTCTCTTACAATCATAATTATCATCATTGTTATTATTATTGTTATTATTACTATTAGATCTCATCACCATTAGAAACATTAATAGTAATAAGACAATAATAATAATAATAAAAAATATAAGTAGTAGTACAATTAATAATATTATTTATGTTTATAATTGAGTTTTAATTTTAAAAATTTATTATTTTTAATTTTTACACACATATATACAAATAGTTACATTATTATTAAGAAAATAGTAATTTTGATAGATAAAGAAAAAATTACTTCTCTTTCTTACAATTTGTTTTATTACAATTTAATAATTGATAAATCTTATAAAGAAAATCCTTTATTTTCTTATCATTACAAGAAAATAAAGGAAGTGAATAATGAGTAATTATCTTAGAATTTATATTATATATATATATATATATATATATATATATATATATATATATATATATATATATATATATATATATATAAATAAAAGCATGATTATGGGAATATTTTAAAAAAATTGATGAAATTTATGTTAATGAAAACTATTCTATATAAAATAAATTTTGGAGAACAGTTACGAATAATTTTTTATTAAATTTAAGAAGAAAGAGTATTAAAATGTGTATTTTTTAAATATTTTATATTTTTATTTTAATTAAATTTTTCTTTATTTGATTTTTATTTATAATTTTATATAAATACTTTTAATTAAAAATTAAAAACTAAAAAAAAACTAATATTTTTAAACCAAACATTTGTCTATCTTTTCGTTTATTTTTCAACTGGACAAATAGAAACTGATTATGCTTTTTTTTTTTAATATTTTTATTTTGTTGTCCACCATTTTCTTCTTACCAGTTCCCACCCAACCAAGGAATTTCGCATTTTCCAGTAAATTTCAAGCCACCCACATTCAGTGAGTAACCTTACTCGTTTCAAAATTTCAATCGCATTCTCTGAAGCTGCGCAACTCAATGGATCCTCAAGCTCCGGCGACGGGCACCACTGCTCGGAGTGCCGCTGAACCCTCACAATCTCAACCACCGAAACCATCCCCTCCTCTCCCTCCACCTTCCACATCATCAACCCCTCCCATCTCAGCCCCGCTCCACTCTTCCCCAAACCCTAACCCTAACCCTAGTCCAAGCCCAGGCCCAATTCAAGCCCCGGAGCCCTAAACCCCCGCCCCCACGCCTCCCCAACCTCGCCCTTCCCCCTCATTCAACCGCACTTTGCCGCCGTCGCAGCCGCCGCCACAGCCCCATTTCCCGCACTTCTCCTCCACTCCTCCGCCGACCTCCGCGTCGCCGTCGATTCCCGGCGCCGCCGCGGCGCCGAGGGGAGGCATGGCCATCGGAGTGCCCGCGCACCACCAAAGCCCCTCCCCTCCGTTTTCCTCCTCCTTCGGTCAACATTTTGGCGGGCTGGGCCGAACCGGAGTCAACGTCGCGGAATCTACCTCCAACTCAAGCACCTCTCAAGTAATGCTTGGCATTGTTCATTATTTATATTATGATTATGAATGTCACTACACTGTTCGTGCTTATTCACTAATTGTCTTGTTTGTGACGTTCAGGTGAGAACACCAGTGCAAGGAATGGGGATGTTAGGGTCTCAAATGCGGCCAAGTGGAATCCCTGCACATCAACAGCGACCCGTGCAATCGTCTCTTAGACCTCCATCCTCTGCTCCGAATAATCAACCTGCTGGCTCACAAGTTAGTGTGAATGTTATGACTATACTTGTGTGCTTTTCACCTTTTGATTTTTAAGTGTTTTCTGCTTGTCCTGGTTAGAGGGATTGTGCCTTTACACCTCAGCCGGGATTCGAAGTGTTTAGAAATATAGTTAGGGTGCTTTCTATAAATTGGTGTTGAGTTTTACTGTTTTGCCTTCCTGAAGAGACTCTAAAATCGAAATTCATTTGGTTGAGATGACCCAACTGTATTTGTATGTCAACTATTGTGTGGGACCCTTCAGTGCACCTCTCACTTCCAAGAAACCAGGTTTTGGTTCTGTGTGGTGGAAGGGGGTTCTCCCGAGTTAAGGGTTGGTGAAAGAACAAATGTGTTAAATTATTTATTTATTTTTATGAGTTAGTGATCTATATCGTATCATTATGGTTTTGTAAGTGTGTAAGATTGTAAATATATTAAGCATTTCTTAATTTCAATTGTTATGTGTATTTGAGAGGTTTGCTCACTTTTATGTTTACAATTTAGATTGTAAACATATTTTGAGGAAAAAAAGGTGGTTTTGTAATTTGCTATATTTTTTTCAGAGCTTCCAAGGGCATGGACTTATGAGACCCTCGTCAGTGGGATCACCTGCAACTCCATCTCCGAGTGCATCGCAAAGTGTGCAGTCACTTAATCAGCCATGGTTGTCATCTGGGCCACAAGGGAAGCCTCCTTTGCCATCCACGGCTTATAGGCAGCAACTGAACCCACAATCCATGCAGCAAAGGTCGCATATTCCTCCTCCACAGCAATCCACGCCAACATCTTCGCAGCAGCAGCAGCAGCAACCTTTGATGTCTAATTCATCGCAGGAACATTTTGGGCAACAAGTTCCGCCATCCAGGGCTCTACATGTGCCTCACCAGCAACAGGTTACAAGGCTACAGGGGCCAGGAAATCAGAAACCTTCGTCTCTTGTGGCGGCACAATCTAATGCAGTTCAACCAGGGGTTCAAAGTAGATTAACAAATGCCGATCCTGATGAATCTTGTAATAGTATTCTTAGCAAAAGAAGTATCCATGAGCTAGTCAATCAGGTGAGCTATGCTACTTTCTTGTGTTCCATAGAAGATTTCTGGGCTTATATTTTAATTACCAGCACATACTGTTAAGAAAACATGCGGAGACTCTCTAGCTTTTCCAGTCCAAGTAGGAATGCTGAAGGTCTCTTGTAGGAACTTCCTAATGAAATAAAATTAATTTAACATGTAGATGGTTTGCATTAACCATTTTGATTAATTCCCATTCTAAGTTGCCTGTTGAAATTCAAAAGAATTTCAGGGTTTCACCTAAAGGTCTATTTATGAAATTTTATGATACCCAGGTCCCATATTTGATGTGTAAGGAGTTGGATGGTGGCTTGCAAATGCTTAAAGCTACTAAGATAATGCTAGGTAACCCCCCATTAGTAGGTAGTTATGATAGTTAGTCTAAGAAATACAAGGGGTTATGTTAATGGGCCTGCAACTGATCAGGCCCATTAAGGGTGTCTTTATGTTATCAGACCAGTGGCTGTATATAAATAGGAAGAGGGGTTGAGAGTGATTTCAGCCTGTTAATTGAGAGGATTAGGGCCTTTGGGCACTGGGAGGTGCAGATCCTTGAAGTTCTGCAGTGTTCTTTACTGTAAATTGGGGATTTCTTCCCTATTCTTTCTTATAATAAGATGCCAGGGTTTCTATCAATTGGTATCATAGCAGTTGATCTGGGCTCTGTGGGTGAAGAATTGACGGGTTCTTGGAGCTTTCTTGATTGCAATTTCATGAAAGGTTCATAATGGTGTCAAACTGAGAGCTTGAAGCCAGAATGGAGGAGATTCAATGCCAACATGACGAGGCCAATACCTGAACAAGATGCAGTTTCAAGCCCTGAGGCAGGGAATGGAATCTTGGAGGAGATGGTGAAAGCATTGTTGGTAAAGAGTACAGGTGATTCTGAACCTGTAACATGATCTAGTGGGTCAAGGGAAGGAGAAGAGGAAGCTTCGGCCAGTCGTGGATGGCAGAACCCACCAAGATTCTGTTTCCAATGTTTGATGGGAATGGGTATCAGCAACTGATAGCCAAGTGTGAGCAATATTTCATGTTGGGGGAAGAAAACAGAAGTGCAGATGAAGTTCTAGGGATCAAGAATCAAGAAAAGAATCATGGTGGCACAAAAGAGTCAAAATGGGTGGATGGACCAAGAAAAGAATTAAGAATAGCAATAAAGGAAGAATCAGAGGAAGTTTTGTAGGGTCAGAAAACAAAACTAGTTTTAATGTCCATGGAGGGAAAGACCTTTGCATGGGGCATAATGTGGGTTAAAAATCAGATCAATTTCTTGACCAAAAAGACCAGACTCTCAGTACAATTGCAGAGACAAGAGTGTTCTGTTTCACAGTTAAAAGTACAACTGAAAACAAAGCATTGGAAGAGATTGGTGGCACCCAATTGTTTGTGTTCCACCCAGGAGGATTGGAAGTTAATTTTGGGCAGCAATGGGACTTTATTTAAGCAGCCACAAGTTGTCACCTTGAGGACAAGGTGAAACTTTTGGGGGAGAGTAGTGATAGATACCCGTTGTTAGTTATGTTAGTAATTAGTTAGTTAGGTTAAGTGGCCAAAGAAATACAAGGGTTTGTGTTAGAAAGAAGGGGGTTGGGCGTGCAACTGATTAGACCCATTAAGGGTGGGTTTATGTTAGCAGCCAAGTAGCTGTTTATAAATAGGAATAACTTTAAACAGTTTAGGGACTTTTTGGTGATTGAGAAACAGTGTGAGGAGTGGATTCAGACCTCTCGAAATATCTGGAGCAGTGTATTGGTTCCTAGGGGGCTTCTCCCTAGTTTCATTCAACAAAAACAAATTCTTTATCACTGTTATGATACCAGTTCTATCAACTGGTATCAGAGCTCCGATCTTGGAGCTGTGGGGTTGTGAAAGAATTTGATGAAAAGATGATTCCAAAGATTTGATGGGACAGGCAACCTATTGGTGGCTGATCAATTTAGATCAGTATTTTGAGGGCCTTCAAGTGTGTGAGGAGGAGCTGTCTTGGGTTTGGATGATTTTGAGGGGAGATGCTCTAGTTGGTGATTTTCTTGGGAGAAGAGCAACCAGAATGCCACATTTTTTACCTTTGAGAAGGCTGTTTTCAAGCTGTTGCAATCAGAGCTTGGAGTTAATCTTCAAGATTCAGAAATTGGAGAACAAGAAAACAAATGCAGAGATGAAGTTCAAGAAGAGAGCCAAGAACCAACAGGCCATAGAGCAGAAGCTAATGACAAAAGGCAGCAACAGAACATAACAAGAGATGAAGCTTGTTGGGAGAAAACAGAACTAGCTGCTCAAGGAAAAGAAACGATTACAAGAAAGCTACAAAGATTGTGAGAAACCAAACAACATTCTGGTCAAAGAATCAGAAAACAGAATAAAAAATGAAGTTCTTGAGATCAAGAATCATAGTGGCGGAGATGTTGCAGAGATGAGTCTATTTTTGGGCTGCAAAGAGAAGGCGAAAATTGAGGGAAGCCTTATGTTTGACACAAGGGGAGAGAGCCAATGACTGAACCAAGGGTAACAATGGAGGTTTTTGGGTTTGGGTAATATCATAACCCACCATGGATGCACAATAAAGTGGAGGATCTTGATAATTTTCAGCTGCAACCATGTGCAGGAGTGCAGTTTGCAAGAGAGCCATGGGGTTTTCTCAGTATAACTACAGGGGCTCCAATGATCTGTTTCTTGGACAAAAGTACTACTGAAAACAGAGCATTAGAGGAGCATGGGGTCATTGACATATTTGTGTTTAACCCAGGTGGAGTGAAGGCTATTTTGAGTTGTACATCATTCTTCAACTAGTTGGAACCCAGATGGAACCTTATTTGCAGCGACCATTGCTATTCACCTTGAGGATAAGGTGAATGTTTAAGGGGGGGGAGTACTGTTAGGTAACCCCCATTAGTTGTTAGTAATGTTAGTTAGTCTTAAGAAATACAAGGGGTTATGTTAATAGGCCTGTAACTGATTAGGCCCATTGATGGTGACTTTATGTTAGCAGACCAGTAGCTGTATATAAATAGGAAGAGGGGTTGAGAGTGATTTCAGCCTGTTAAATGAGAGGATTAGGGCCTCTGAGCATTGGGAGGTGCAAACCCGTGAAGCTCTGTAGTGTTCTTTTCAGTAAATTGGGGATTTCTTCCCTATTCTTTCTAATAAGATATTAGGTTTCTATTAGAAAACTAGGGGCTAGCTTTTAGATTTTGTGGTATGTTGTAGAAGTTGTATTGGGACTTGGAACCATTTAGGCTTGAGTCCATAATAATGTATTAATGTCTAAAATGAAACTATGGAAGGGTGTAACCGCTGCTTTAGCTAGTATTTTAGATTCGGAGGTTCTATAGTGTTCTTAGTAAATAACTGTTTTGTTAATATCTGTTCTCTTCCTTTACTATTGGTTTTGATCCATCCAAAATGAAGGTCATGCTAGACACCTCTTTTGATTAAATTAAAAAAAAACTTGTGATGTTGTCCTACTAAAGTTTACATGGAAATTTAATGTATAATTGTCAGGAGATTTTTGCTCACTCTAAATTTTTATGGTACATACTTTGTAGTTTTTATCATTGTGATCATACTCTTAGGATCTGAGTTTCATTGCCCTTTCCGTGCTGGATCGCACCTTGGTTTAACTGTGTGATTGGAGTGAAATCACCAGTCATACTCTCAAGATTGTAGGATGATATGCATGCAATCTTTCCCAATCTGGACAAATTTGTTGCAGCTGGGCTCGTGGGTTGGGTTTTGAGACCTTTGGTTGCAAAACTCCCACAAATCCTCATCCAAATTAACCCTAATCTCTCCCACCTTCTCATTCCTTATTCAGGCACTATCTCCCATGTCCCCTCCGTGTTTGCACTGCAGAGAGGGTTTCAAACTCCTGCCTTTTCACAGCCATCTCTGTTTCTACCTTCAAAGCTTCTGTTCCGACTTGATATTTCTGGTCTGGTCTGCATCGGTATGTCATAGTATAGTGTCTCTTTTCTTGTAGGTTTGAGGGAGTCTGCTATGGCAGGCTGAAGAAACCCCTCTTTTCTTTTATTTTTTTATTTCTAGTTATTGAAACCCATGAATTGGCCTTTTGGGCCATCGATTGAGATACAAGGTCTTTGGACTAAATTTTATGTTCTGTTCTCTTTCTGCTTTTTTGTTGTTATAATTAGTATCAAATATAAAATAGACTGAAATATTAAAAATACAATAACTGTAAAATCTATTTGAATTCTTTACATGAATTTTAATGCTATTATTACATGTATTAGGTTATTATATTATCATATTTTTATGTTAAAATATACTTTTATTTTTTGGTAGGATCTTACCATTTGTGTTATGATGACACAATTTACTATCTTTCACCCCTCTCCCAATCCTAGGTAGGATCTTGATTTTGACAACATTGCTTTTTATCCTTAATGTTGTATGATAGAGTGAATATGAAACTCGATAAGATTATTATGTTATATCATTTTTTGGGCTAATTGGGCTTCTGGTTTCTTTACTAGCAATTTGAATTTGAATTGATTGGTATAAAGAGTATTGCTACAGCTACTCTTGTGCACTTTCACTCACTTAAAAAAAAAGTATAGTTTTTTAAAATCAATGCACAAACTTTAATAAATACTTTTAAACTTACTAATTAAGTGTTTGAAATGTGTGAGAAAAATGTACAGCTGTAACTGAATAACATTTTCCAGCTGCAAATAACTCAATGGTCTGGATTACTGGATTTACAAGTTTATATGTAGGTTGATTCTTTTGAAGTCACTGGTCTATTGTAGCTTATTTTGAGAAAATAATTTCTTTTTTTGCAACTTCCCGAGACTGAGCTTTTAAAGAAAGAGCCAATGATTTTCCCAAAATTAAGCTGAAATGAAAAAACATGCTGTGCTATTTATTGATTCTCTTTCGGTTGTAGTTTATGGTTATCATAAATGTTTACCTAGAACTATTCAACTGCTAACAGTTGCTGTTCCCACTGTAATGGATGATTCCTTAAACACTTTGTTCTGCAAAAATTCAGCTTTACTTTCATTTTTACATCATGGATTTGCAGTTTGACTTTGGTTATTGGATGCAATATGGCGTGAGGCATTTCCAACTTTATAAGCTTGTAACAGCCGTATTTTCCTGAAATATGTTTGTCCTTGTTTCTTGTTCTATATTTTCATTTCTGCTTTATTGGCAGGTTGATCCATTAGAGAAGTTGGAGCCTGAAGTTGCAGACATTCTTGTGGATATTGCAGAAAATTTTCTAGAGTCTGTGAGTATTTTCATTTTAGTTTTATTGTGTTCAATGGGCTGATGAGATTGTTCACTTTTTGCAACTCGATAAAATTTATTAAATTTATCTATTATTTTATTTTGATTTTCTTTGTTCTCAAAGTTGTTTCTTACTAACTCATTTATTATTTTCAACCATGAGTTACTGTATTTAATGATTTCTAAGCATAATGTGTTGTTTTTCAGTACACCTCCCAAATTTGTGCAATGCCTTCTTTGTTTTGTTTTTTATGAAAATGTATTTTGTTTAGCCTGTCTTCTAAGTTGAATCTGGAAGGAGAGAACACACTAGAACTTTTGTTTTGCTTCTTTTTGATTGTTGGACATTCTTTTTCTGTTGCTTGTACATTGGTGTTATTTGATTGTAATTATTATGGTATATTTTATATCATTAATTATTTCTGCATACATCGATATTTATAAATGGTCATTAATTGAAAATCAGTCTATTTCTACTATGTTTCATAATAATTAGATAAAGGTCTGGTAATCTCAATCAATGGATATCACAGACTATACTTAGCCACATAATGGTTAATAGCAGTCGAAGCGGGGCGGAGCGGCAGCGGCATACTACAGAACCTGCGTAGCGACGCAATTCAATGTTGCGGCGGTTGTGACCGCTATAGCGGGAAATTGCGGCGGAGCGGGCTGCTACTGTCCACATGAAGGGGAAAAGTCGAAAATGCCCTCCTATTTGAAACGTTGGCGAGGGCATTTTTGACTTTTCGCATATTAGGGTTTCAGTTTAAATAATTTTTCAGCCTGTTTTTCCTCTTCCTTTCCTATTCTTCTTTTCCCCTTGTGTTTTCACTATTGCGACTTGCCTTCTCCGGCGACGCACCTTCGTTATTCTTCTCTGATGACGCTCTTTCTCCTGCTGGTCGTTGTCAGTTCTCCAACCAGTTCTCCGGCGACCACCAGCTTTGAAGTAATTTTTTTTCTTTAGTTTTTTTTTTTTTCTGTTTTTGCCTATACCAATCCCTTTTCCTTCTTTGTTTCCAGCGACGCATGCTTTGGCTTTGTTTTTGTTTTTGTTTTTTTTTTCTGACCAACAGAAGTACAGAACCTTCTATTGTTCAATTCAATCATGGCATCTGGTTCCCTACCAAGCAACGGTCAACAAAAAAAAATCACAACTGTTGCTGTTGGTGGCAATGGTACACCTATACAATTAGTGAGATCTTCAAATGCAATGTTCAAACCTACTCGTCAAAACATTGACATTGCATGAAAGTGGAACAACTTGAAGGACAAAAATAATAAGCCTTTTATGAATTTTTATTATTACTATACCTGTTAATTTATGAATTTTGAGTAATATTTATGTTTTTGAGCTTATATATATATATATATATATACACACACATATATATCCACTATCCGCTATCCTGCTATCCTAGTTCGGGGGTTGGCTGCTCCGCTTCGCTATCTAGGATTAACTACTATGCTTAGCCATATATTTAATGGTTTCTTTTGGTCGGAAGATGGCGATACGTATGTGTGCATATATTCACTTCTTTGAGGGATGGGATATAGGTGGTTCTCCTCGAAATGCGTTTAGGCGTAGTAGTTGACTAGACATCTAGGGGTAAAGCACTGTTTCGGTGTGGGCCGCGAGAGTGATACCAAATCGAGGCAAACTCTGAATACTAATATGACCTCAAAATAACAAGGGTCTAGGTTGGCTAGTGAGACGATGGGGGATAAGTTTCATCGTTGAGAAGGAAACAGCATGGATCACTACTAGCTAAGGCTCCTAAACGACCGCTCAGTGATAAAGGAGGTAGGGGTGCAGAGACCTTAGTAGTTAATCACAGCTAGCGGAGCGGAGTCGACCCTTGAACTGGGATAGCGGGATAGCCGCTATTCTAATATTATGTATATATATATATTAAAAAATTATTAATATATATATATTAAAAAATTATTAATATATATATTATATATATAAATGCTCAAAAACATAAATATTACTTAAAGTTCATAACCTAACAAGTATCATTAATAATAAAAATTCATAAAAGTCTTATTATTTTTGTCCTTCAAGTTGTTCCACTTCCATGTAATGTCAATGTTTTGACGAGTGGGCTTGAACATTGCATTTGAAGATCCCACTGATTGTATAGCGGTTTTTTTTTTTTTTTTTTTTCTGTCGATCGTTGCTTGGTAGGGAACTAGATGCCATGATTGAATTGAACAATAGAAGGTTCTGGACTTCAGTTGGTAAAAAAAAAAAAAAAGAACAGGACAGAAACAAAACAAAGCATGAGTTGCTGGAAACAGTGAAGAAAGGGGTACTGATATAGGTAGAAATAGAAAAAAAAAAACTAAAGAAAAAAAGATTACTTAAAACCTGGTGGTTGTCGGAGAATTGGTCAAAGAACAGATGACGACTGGCCGGAGAAGACACGTAGCTAGAGAAGAAACGTCGCCGTAGAAAGCATGTTGTTGAAGAAGAACAACGAAGGTGCGTCGCTGGAGAAGGTAAGTCACAACAGTGAAAACGCAAGGGAAAAAGAAGGAAGAGGGAAAACAGGCCGAAAAATTATTTAAACCGAAACCCTAAAATACGAAAAGTCAAAAATGCCCTCGTTAACATTTTAAATAGGAGGGCATTTTCGACTTTTTCCCCTTCATGGGAGAGTAACGGCTCGCTCCGCCGTGATTTCTCGCTATAGCGGCCGCTTCGCCTCTATTGTGGTTGCAACTGCCGCGACATTGAACTGCACCGCTACGCAGGTTCTGTCGCGCGCTGCCATTAACCACTATGACAGGCACAACCAGGAGGTTTGCCTAGAAGCAGCCACCCTTGACAGAGTGTGTAATAGCTCACTGATCTCTTTATTAAAATTATATCTGGTTGTTCTATCTACTTATTAATGTAATAAGCTAATATTTTGAGAGTTCACTATTTATTCTTTACTAAATTAGATGATTTAGAGCAATTAGATTAAAATCAATAATTACATATATTGTTAATATTTTCAAATTATTTTAACAATTTAAAAAAAATTTAGTAATGACCGAAAGCCCAACATATACTTCTATATATAAATATCTAAAAGTTTAAAAAATTTCGAAGTTTACTTCGATATTTTTGCTTAAGTTATTTATCATTTTATATTTAATACTATATCCATATTTTGTTTTTAATCAAGAATGTTGTGGATTTAATGAATTACAAATACAAAATCATATTATTAAAATTTATAATCAGAAAAACTAATGGTAGAATATTATAAGATATGTCAGCATTATAGAATTTAAAATAATAACAATATCATTGAATTCATAGCAATTTTATCATATTTAAAATTTAATATTTACTTATAAAATGAACATTATACATTTATATATTTGGAATAACATTTTAAAAATAATCATTAAATTCTTAACAAAAATATTGCTCTTCATATTTGGAGTTATATTTCTGTAGTCTGCTTATTAATGTTAGGGAAGGGTTCACTATTCTCCCTTTTCCTTAAATTACATTATTTTGACCCATTAGGTTAATATAAAATCAACGGTTAGATGTTAGTTTAAGTCTTCAGAATTACATGGATGTTGTAACTGAATTCCTTCCTCGTGTGTCTTGTTTATAGTTTCATTAATTTGTATTGGCTTTTAAAGACACGTTTTTAGAAAAAAAAAGGATGATTAATTATGATAAATGACTATAATTGTTCTCACCCCCCTCCCCCTTATTGTTTGTTTATAATCTAAGCCCCAAGTAATTGGCATTGGCTTGTTTTATGAGTTCCTCTTTCCTATGATCTATTTTCTTTTGTGATGATGATTAATTTGTAGAGAAATGAATTATGTTGCTGTTGGTCTTCTTTTAGATAATCCTCTTATCCTGTTTTTTTTTTTTTTTTTTTTGTATATACTTATTCTTTAAATAGATAACCAGGTCTGGTTGTTCATTAGCCAAGCATCGGAAATCAACAACATTGGAAGCGAAGGACATACTTCTCCATCTTGGTAGTTGCTAAAAAAATTCTGTGCACAGATTTTATTGTCAGCAAATTTCACGCCTAACTCTATATTGACATCTTATAGAGAAAAATTGGAATATGACACTTCCTGGGTTTGGCGGTGATGAGATTAAAAGCTACAGAAGACCGGTAAGAATTATCAGAAGCTTTTGTGGCAGCATTTTTATGTTTAGTTTTTATTGATTGGTTTATGTCATATGAATATGGGTCTATCATTATGCTCTTCTGAATTTCATATTCTTGGCTTGTAATTTGTTTTGGTTTTTCAGATTACAAGTGATATTCACAAGGAGCGTCTAGCAGCTGTAAGTTTTGGTCTTTCTTCCTCTTGTTATGGTAGTTATGTTGTATTCATTGTGTTTCTTGTGATTGCACATTTCTGCCAGCTTGAAGACATGTTGGTAGACTTTTTGCAGTACCCTTGCTGTGGCTGTGTTATTTATTTTCATAACCTATTTTTGGAAAATATATATTTTTTATTATTGTTAATGTGATGATGGTGATTATTATGATTTCTTTATCTTGGTTTGGCAGATAAAGAAATCAATGGCAGCGACTGAGACAGCACATGCTAAGGGCTCTGCTGGCCAGGCATCTGGTAGTGCAAAGGGTAGTCAGGCGAAGACACCTTTGAATATCATTGGCTCGCCGAACCTAAAAAATTCTTAGGATGCATACTGTGTTTATGCTTTACACAGCAATGGAGGAACCACTTTGGTGAAGGTAATTGAATTTTGTAATAAATCAAACAGCTATTCCTGTTTCCAATTTTGCACTGTTAAAGGCATCTATATCTGTCATTCACCAATCAACTTGAATTGAATGTGTAGAAATGCTTTTAAGTAGTTTCACTCTTAGCACCAAATTGTGGCATGGAGTGAGGCGTTTATTTCTTTGACCCTAATTCCTGAGTAAGATGATAGAAGTTCACCACTTCGATTACTTTGTCTATGTGGAAAACCAAACATGTTGAGCCCTGATCCTGATAAACATTTCAAGATGCATGTCATGTTCTCATGATGTTGTAACTATGACCATAATTGGTACTGTTAGTCTATGCTAAACATAAACCTCAATTTCCCAAGTGACCAGCTAGAGCCACCTTTTTCCAGTCAAACCTGTGACCTAACCATTTTCCTGGTCAAACTTGTTCCTTCTTGTTGTTACTCTCTCTCTCTCTTTCTCTCTCTCTATATATATCATGTGCACCCAAGTTGATTTTCCATTTAGTGTGGAACATAACTTGCTCAATTTTGTGCCTGTCTATTGTTCTTAGGAAGATCAGAGTTCTTTTCAGGCTGTTTCTGAGCATTGCATGTAGCAGAACTTGAGCAATGGTCTGAATTTAGAAGCTTTGCAGAAACCAGATAAGGGAAATCAAGATTCATATCATATGTATTGTCTTGCATCTGAAAACCGAAAAGAAAGAACGAAAAGAATTGGCTTAAGCAACATCATTTTTTTTGTACTGATAAAATAGAAAGAAAGAAAGTCATTGGTTGGGTAGGCTAGGTCATTTTTTCTTGTGATCTACTTTCTAATTTAGATTCAAACAGTATCCTGAAATATATATGCAACTACTTTTCCTGGAAGGTAGGCTTTTGAGTTTTAACTAATGTGTTCAAAATCAGATTGGTAAAGACACTAGTTTAAGATTCTCGGTATTTTAACTGTAGTTAAACTGTGGTTGAACTGATATTAATTATATATTATTTTTATAATTTTAATATAACATATAATTGGATGTAAAAGAATAAAACTAATTAAAACAAAAATCCTTTTACTTCTTTAGTCTTTTATTGAGCTCTAGGTTATCAAACCCAAATGGACACCGTTAGAGCAGCAAGAATGAAGGCAAATTTAATGGTTTGGATGTAATATAATTTTGTCACAGTTGGATCTAGGGCATTTAGTCACTCTTAAACCTTGAGCATGATAATAGATATGCGCTGCAACAACAATTGTACACACAAAGCAGCCCCTATCATTGAATTATGCTCTCATCCTCGAATGCCCTCCTTTCGTCTTCCTTTAGAGGTCCAAAGCCTTAACCAATTTTCGTTCTCATCCTCGAAAGCCCTCCTTTCGTCTTCTTTTGGAGGTTCAAAGCCTTTACCAATTGAAGCTTTTGCTTGTAGTAGCAAAGATGTCTCCCATGTGCAAAAGCTTTTGCTTGTAGAGATCTATTTGGATTGTCAAGAAGCAACGTACCACAACTTTGATATGAATACATAGGAGCTCCAATCATATCCAAAATGAGCAATAGGTTTGGGAAGGTCTGTATTAGAAAAAATGGGCATGACAGGAGTATAGGCCATAATATAGGCATAATTGTAAATAATTATGATATAGCATAGGTTGAGAAGGGAAGCAGTTAGTTAGGAAAAAAGACTTGGTGGGAAAAGTAGTTATAAAGGAGAGTAGTTAGCTTTTGAAGTTGTAGTTTAAGAGAGTGAGGACTCTACAATTCACTAATTTAGAGGAGACCCTTTGTTGTATCTTTCCAATTTCTTGGGCTTTAGCATATTGTTAGGGATCACAATTCAATAATACGTTCAACATTTCTTGTATTGAGTGTCGAACATTTGGTATCCAGAGATCTTGGACAATTTTTTTTATATGGTCAAGACTCGCATGGAGAAGAAACTTGATAATATGGAATAGTTGCATAAACAATGCAATGAAGAGGGGGACCGATCTTTTTCGCTCATGTCTACTATCACTTCTTTTATGGAAGTCTTGTGGAGATTGGAAGCACGATTGGATGATTTAGAAGCAAATCGGGAAAATGTTCATCGTGAGGGGATGGAGTTCGTTAGTGGTGACGACTCACTAAGGGCAAACGACGTGACCAACTCGTGGATTAGTGGTGGAGGTTGGAGCTTCCACTTTTTCATGGTGATGACGCATTTTCTTGGGTGGATTGCATGTAGAGGTACTTCGCAGATCGTGTCTTTACGCAACTAAGATGACTATGGAGGGTAAGGCTTTGACATGGTTTCGTTGGTGGGAGGAGAACTCATACACAATCCCTTCAAATTGTTGTTGGGTGTGCGTCAGTAGGGTACGATGAGAGACTATATGGAGAAGTTTGAGATGAGCCTTTCGAAGGTGAGTGAATGTTGTTATCACATGGGCGTTTTTCTTAATGGTCTCGAAGATGAGGTAAGGGCTAAATTAAAACTCCATTCATTACATACTATAGATGAAACTATGGATCTTGCTTAATTAATAGTCATAATTTGTTGCTATAGAAATCTTCTACTAAATCATCTATAGTGCCCAAGAAAAGGCTTTGGACTGATTTTGGAAAGAGGATCGAGTTAATGGTCGACTCTTGCATAACCAACTGGTTGAACACCAACGATCAACAGTAAATAACTGCTTAGCTTGCAAGACCATGTAGACTTGGTAGAGACAAATTGGTCAGGTACTGAGGATATTCGTACTCCTCTCATTTATTACCCTAGGAAAAGCCACCTGATAGGACAACGAAAAGTAGATGATAGAGAGCATGGCCCATGAATAGATGCCATTCTATCCCTAAAACTGACCCTTGCATAACTAATCAGCTGAGCATCCACAACCAACAGTAGATAACTACTCAACCTACAAGGCCACACGAACCTAACAGAGACAAACGACCAGGTATCCAGGGTATCCGTACTCCTCTCTTTTATTATCGTGGGAAAAGCCACTTGACAGGATAGTGAAAAGTAGATAACAAAGAGCGTGGCCTAAGGATAGACACCATTCTCTCCCTAAAACTAGCATGGGCCACCTTGGGGGCTTGGCAGGAGGAGACATAGAGGTAGGAAATAGAAAAATAACCATCCATAATCAGACTGGAGAGCTCAAGAAAAAGGGAGTCTTCTCAAGACGCGCTATATAAGCCATAGGGAAGAAAAAAAAAGCGAGGACATTGTATGTGCACTCTGCAATTGGAATTCCCTTCCAATACAAATGTGAAGATGCTTTATTGGGTAGAAGAATCAAATTGGGGAATCACAAGTTCTAGATGATTTTCACGGTTGTTGATTGGTTCATCGGTTTTCTAGACGATTTTTTCTTTTATAAAATTCGATTTAAAGGGTCATCCAAATCAGAGGTCCGTACTCGATATGACCGGTTGAATTCGTCAATCTAGTCTGATTTTAACAACCATGGTTTCAACATCTGCAAAAATCCCTTTGCATTATGTGGCTTACCAATTTTGGTTGTTCATTTTATTTCCAATAGCCAATTCAAAACCATTGCTGAAAGTGGATGAGATTAAAGAGCTCATGACAATGGAGTTTTCATGTGGATATTATATATAGATAATAAATAGTCATTTTTAGATAATATTACTAAAAAAAATAGCATAATACATCTACCCAATTGAAATTGAGAATATTCTGTTTTTCTTTTGCAAGCATGATTCACACAGAGATATGCATTAAAGACTTGATCACATGTGTTATATATATAGATTTTGGTAAAGTTTTTTCTTTTATTAATTCTTTATATATATTAAAATTTTATTAATGTAATTGTTACATTAATTTTTTTATTGAGTAGACCAAGTTTATAATTTTAAAAATTAATTGATACTTTATTAAATAAATTTAAATTAATATATTATATAATTTATTAAAATGAGTAAAAGTTGACTACAATATTATACAACCAAAAATGTTTTATATGATTGTTGAAATAATAATGATGTAAAATAATTTTACACTATTATTTAATCATAAATTATCATTGGTATAATTTTAAAATAGTTCTAAAACATAACAAACTGACCTATAGATGGAGTTTGTGATTGAATGACTTGGTAAAATTGATGACTTAAATATATTTTTAATCACCATAAAATAAACGATTTTTGATTTTAGTCTATATTAGTTTTTTTTATCAATTTTCATCCCTCTAAAATTAAAATATCTATTTATGTGACATTTGTTAGCTACATATATATTCAATGGAAGGTCAAGTAACCATCACAGATTATACATATTAGTATATGTGGTATGTTGATCTATGACATCTTAAAAAAAAAATAGATCCCTGAGATAAATGTTATTTATCTATCTTAAAATAAAAATTAGGGACTAAAATTAGTTATTTTAAATTTTAGAGGAATGAAAATCAAAAAAATATTTTACGGAGACCAAAATCAAAATTTTCTCATTTTATAGGAACTAAAATTAATGATTATAAATTTTAGCAGAATAAAAATCGATCATAAAATTTTCCAAGGATTAAAATCAAAACTCACTTATTATACGAGGACGAAAAACATATTTAAACTAAAATTGTTTTACACTATTAGTGTATAACTTATTTTTTATAAATAAAATAAAATAAAATAACATGATTATCCTTTAATTTATATACCTAAATAAAGAAGAAAATAGTCCATAAAAAAAGGTCTTCTGATTATCATACACCTTCTAAATTTTTAGTATATATATATATATATATATATATATATATATATATATATATATATATATATATATATATATATATATATATATTGAATGTGAAATTTATATAAATTATTATATCATTTAATAATTTTATATAAAATATAAATTTTATTGATCAAACTGGTGAATTGAAAGTTTTTTTTATATAAATTATATAAATTTTTTTTATATTAATTCAAAATTATTTGATATCTCATTCATATTTGATCAAAATTTATAATAAAATATAAATAATTCAATTACCTTCTTATTATTGTTTAATTTTAAAAAAATTGACTCAAACAATTACAATAATATAAAGTTTTAATTGTTTAATATGAAGTTATTGAATGATATAAAATTATTGAATGATATAATAATTTAGGTAAACTACATCAATGTTATTTAATTTCTTTCATATATATATATATATATGTTAAGTTTTACTATTAATGATTAAGATTAAATCCATCAAGCTATGAAAAATTTTTAAAAACTAACTTCTACTTTTCAAGAAGTCTCATGACATTCACGAATACTTGTTTATATTTTAATATAAATATATTTGAAAATTATTTACATTTAGTATAAATATAAGTTACAAAATTATTTTTAATATAAATATATATTTAAAAAGTAGTTGTTTTTATTTTATTTTTTACTTATTTAAATTTTTATTTTTAATAAATATTCATAGATATTTGAAAGTACCTGTCTAAAATTTATGAATATTTGTTTAATATGTACCCATATTTACCTGTATTTTACTGCCCATTCCTTTGCCACACTAGTCCAAATCAACCATAAGTGAGCCTAAAAATGTAGCAAATTTTAGTTTAAAATACTAAATATTAATTATTAGATCTTATCATGAATGATGAAGATTGAAACACAATTCGTGTAAACTTCTTTAAAAGTCATGTGACTCTTTTTAAGTGATCATGTGACATTAAATTTTAATTATTATTGTATGATTATATGTAAGGTTATTTATATAAGTTTTGAGTTAATAAATAAAATATATATTCAAAATTTATTTTAATATAACCTATCAATTTTTTTATCAATATATAATTTGACAAATTCATTCTATCTATTATTTAGCATACTTAATATTAAATAATATTTGAGTAATTTTAACTTTAAAATATTACTTTCAGTAATGACCGTAACTTAAAAAAATAATCTTTTTATACAACTTAATATTATTATTTGAAGTGTAAAGATATTCAATGTTATAATACTCATGAAAATTTAAAATCTTTTTGTCATTAATGATTTTTTTTAATTATCCCTCATCCAAAGGTTTTAGTTGTTCAATTAATATAATCTTTTTATTTTTGATTACCTAGTATATTTTTTGGTTGCCAATGATTAATTTCTTGAAGAATTTAGCTCCTTTTAGTAGACTGACCTTTTTTAATAAATATTTTTTTATATACATGAACTTCGAAATTGAATTCATTATTACATGTTTAAGGAGTAATGATTTGATTAATGTAATTTGAAGGCTTCAAAGTCTTACTAATGAAAATAGTAACAAATAATGTAATATAATGATAAAAGTTATCACCTATTAATTTAAATTAATCATAATTTTCTTTTAAAAAAAGTATGAATCTATTTTAGGCCTTACATAATCTGGGCCTAAGACAACACCCACTTTTTTTATTTTTTATTTATTTTTAGAAGGCTTTACGTCCCCTCCAAATAGTATCTAAAAAGTAAAGTTGCTAAGCGCAAGCACCATTTTTATATCACAAACGGCAGTATAAGCCAGTATGTATATCAACTGACTAGACTTTAAATCATCAAAATTATAGGTCTTTCTCCTAATTTTCGAACTTATTGATATCATCCAAATTCATTGTCTATACATTTATCTTACGTCAATAAGTCAACAACATCGATAGGCATTATAACTCGATTTTATCATTAATTAAAAACACATAAAGCTAACTCGATTTTCTTCCTTCTTGGACTATCCTTGGGCTAACGTATATCGAATACGGGTTTGCCGGGTTTGTCTAAGGATGTTCGTTTGACAAACAGAGATTATTGGTAATTCAATCAATTCTATTCTAACCGTGCAAAACATATAATAAATATTAAAATTTTGAACTTCTCTATTATAGCCGCAAAGAATTAGAGAGAAAACTTTCAACTCATATTGATCATGATTGAGAACGAGAATTAGACTGAGATCGAATTTTTCATTGTTTCTCATTTGCTTAGTTGTAGAGCGGTTGACTGTTAATCATTGGTCATAGGTTTGAATCCTACTTGGAGATATTTGATTGATTCTGAAATTTGTAATTCATAATGAAAGAGTTTATATGATATTTGAGAATTGCCATCAATACTCGGTGTAGATTCTAGTAACTAGTAAGTGGAGCGGGAGTGGACATGTGATCAACTTAAGAAAAATAATATAGATAAAAAAAAAAACTCAAATTACATTTAGGGTTTGTTTGAGAGGTGGCGATGGATTTATAATTTTTTTTTACATATTTTTAAAAAAAATTAGAATATATAATTAAAATAGAGTTGAAATTGTTTTTAATTTAATTTTAAAATATTTTTATATTAATATTTAAAAGTAAGAAAAAATAATTTACGAATTTAATTTTTATTTTAAAAAAATACATTTAAATACATTTTTCCTATATTGGACAATAATTTTTTGTATTATTATCATTTTTATCACCATCAATATTACCACTGATGTTGCACCATAAATATATTTTTAAATAATTTTGACGGGTTGAAAACTGAGTTTATTTTGAAATTAAAATCTAAAAAAAATTAAAACATTTTAAAAATTAAAAGTTAGTTGTAATTTTTGAAAGTTTTAAAATTTGTAACTAGAATCTTTCCGAACGGATCTTTAAATATTGTTTGTGTTATTCTTTAATTATGATTATAATTTTATTTTAATAATTTTTATAATTCTTTAATACAAATTTTTATTAGACAAATAATTGAGATAAATTTTTTAAATTCAATTGAACAACATCCATTAAAGAATTACATATAAACTCTTGTCTTTAACAATAATATTTCTCTTTAGCTGGGGGCTTTTGAGCTCTGCTTCTTTTCCACGTCCTGTTAATTTTGTTGTTTTACTCTTTTAGTTGTCCTTTCATGTGTTTTTGTCGAAGACAAAAAATCAAAGGATCTTAATCGGGACTTGTGGGACACTTCCCTCTTGTATGGATGCTATTGTTGGCTAGTTCGATAATATTCCTTTAGTTGCCCCCAATATGGAATCTTTCACACCTTACTCCGATTATAGTCATGTGAGAGCATGGCGTCTCAAGGTTTTATAAAAACTTTCTTTATTTTAATATATATTCTTCAAAATCTTTTGAATTTGGAAAAGTACATGTGAAGAAACACATCCCTCAAGTGCATTTCTCTCCATATAAATAAAGATATCTTAACATAAATAGGACTTTGTCATGTGAGAGCATGGCATCTCAAGGTTTTATAAAAACTTTCTTTATTTTAATATATATTCTTCAAAATCTTTTGAATTTGGCAAAGTACATGTGAAGAAACACATCCATCAAGTGCATTTCTCTCCATATAAATAAAGATATCTTAACATAAAAACTTTTACAAAGTCCTATTTATTCAAGCGTGTAGATAATATGTTTGAGAAAATCAACGAATTTAAACCTGGTCGGCATGGACGATAAGGCTAGTTAGGAGCATATTCGTATACCAACATTTATTATTCTGCATGAGACTCTCTGATATAGGTAGAAAGTAACAAATGTATTAGGAGTGGAATTTGAAACATGCTGTTTTGTTCTTGCCTTGTCCGTGGTCCATTTTGTCTTTTTGTCTAGTACATTAAGAAGTTAGGAGACATGAAAATAGAGCCTGATAGGAGAGAGAGGGACTTGTATATATATGTATGGAGGGACACGTAGAAGGACATGTTGCTGACTCTGTAACCCTATTACAGACCAGAACATTGACGCCCATTGTGACTAAAAACAACACCAGACAATGGAGGAAAGGAGGAGACCACAAGCAGCTATGTCGATAACACGAAACCAAGCAGTTTCAAGTTCTGGAAGCAAAGAGAGAGCGCTGGAGCCTTTGATGAGGGTTGTAGCAAACCTGTAGGGAAAGAAGTAAGGAGCAGTGCGCTTGACCGAGGAGGCAAAGAAGAGGCAGGAGGAGGTAGAAAAGTACCATGAGGAGCTAAAGTGAGTTGCGAAGTGCCAGGTTGAGGGAGCAGTTGGAGTCACTCTAGGGAGTGGAGGGACATTCTGACCCACCTCCACCTCGAGTGACGTGGGGCCTGCCATTTAGTGAACAAATTGATGGTACCTCTATCCTGTCACAGTTCAGGGAGTTGGTAGTTGATTCGTTTAACGATTCACAGGACCCACGCGTGCACTTATAAGCTTTCCAGACCCAGGTCTACATTAGTGATGGAAACGATCTACTAAGTTGCAAGCTATTCCAGGGTATGTTGAAGGGGTGGTGATGAGATGGTTCTTAGGCCTTCCACCATGCTCTATAACATCATTTACGGACATGGTAGCTGCCTTTAAATCCCATTCACAACCAATAAAACAAAATATTTAGAGGGAGAAAATTTGTTTGATATAAAACAAACAAAGACGAAGACATTGGAGCAGTATTTGGCGTAGTTTAACGCAGCCATGGTCCAAGTTGATGACCCAGATCAAAAGTTTTTTTGTTAAGGCATTTCAAAAAGGACTCTGGACTAGTCCTTTTAGTGACTCTTTGGCCTTGTCTCGATCGACCAACATGACTGAGATCAGAGCTCGGGTTAAGAAGCATGTGGAGGCCAAGGAGGACAAGGAGGACCATTTGCAAGCAGAAAAGGCAATGCTGGCTGTCAAAAAAAAGAACACCCATGGGTTCTAAACCAACGAATAGTACAACCCAGGGGGAGTTAGTCGGCATGAGCCACGCGTGGAAAAATATACTCCACTCAAGACATAAAGAGAGAACATCTTGAAGGAAGTTTATCATCTTCAACTACTCGACATTCCACCGCCCATGCAGCATCAACTTGGTCCCTTTCGAGACAAATGGTGCGAGTTTCATAAGGCTAGCGGCCATTCAACGAAGGAGCGTAGACTGTTGAAAAGTCATATTGAGAAGCCGATATAAGATGGCTACTTGGGCTGTTTTGTTAGGAGAATGGAGGACGAAAATCAAATTACGGATGATCATAGTAGGAGAGATAGGAATTGAATGCCTAGTCGAGACTGCGATTGAGCAAGACTGATTGAAGAATCGCAGGGGGAGTCAACTGAGGCCCACAGGTTGGACCCCCCCATAAAGGAACGATAGCTACAATAGTCAGAGGGGGCTCTATTGTAGAAATGGGCGGTGCGAAAGAGGTACTCCTGATTGGTGTTGGCTATCCAAGAAAGACCAACCCAAAGGCGGGACCTGCAAATCACTTTTTCTAATAAGGACTATCAGGGTATAATACCGCATTCAAACGACCCCATGGTCATCTCGATAGTGATAGCTGATTATAAGGTGGAGCGGGTTTTAGTTGATCAAGGTAGCTTAGCCAATGTTCTGTTTTTGTTGGCTTTCTAGAAGATGGGTTTTTTGGAATCAAATTTCGAGGTGTGTCAAGGGACGCTGATCAAATTTGCAAGTGAGCAAGTCGAGATTTGAGGGGTCATTAACTTGGAAACGACGACAAGGGCCCCATCGACAGATGGCATCAGCCATACCCACCAGGGAATCGAGTTTGGTAAGAAAATCCCAATAACACCCACATCAACCCCCTTGAAGGACCATTTAGAATGACCCTCATTCTCTAACTCCTCGCTTGAGAAATAGCTTTGCTTAAAAGCTTGGTATAGGATACTGAAGGGAAAGTCCTCTCCTTTTGAGGAAGTGGAAGAGGTTGGAGGAAGTGTTCCCTGCGTAGAGGGGTTGCTCTTGTCGTCAGGAATAGGGGAAGCAAATGGCCCCTTGGAGGTACCTTTTGCGACAAAAACCACGCAAGGCTGAAACAGCGAACCCAAGCACAAAAGGAGAGTTCCCTAGAAGAAAGAACCTTAGGAAAAATCCCCACACAGAAGAAGGGGTGTAAGAAGCTTACCTCGTTTTGCCATTTGATGATGCATAGGGACGCTAGAGATTAGAGATGGAGATATGTAGGAAGTAAGAGCGCTAAAAAATTCGACAAGGGTAGGAGTGCAGGAAAACTAATAGAATATTCAAAATACTCGTAGAAAAGTGAGTGAGGGAAGATGAAAGGGTTAAACCAAAACCCCTAAAAATTGTTATAGCAATCAAAGGGGAAAGGTGTGGAAAGTTGCGAGATGTTGCATCCAACGGATAGTAGGCGAAGTGACAAGTAGTATTGAATGACAATCAAGGAAGGAGATGAGTAACGATGTTCACACGCCATTATGATACAGGCCCAGGCAATGAAGCGTCTCCCATTAGGAGGCGACCACACCAACTAAGCTATTTCCCTTTAGACGAGTAAAACGAGCTACAAAATTAAGCCTAGCAGATCGTGGCAATTGAGATATATCTTGATCCGCATTAGAGGTCATTTTGTTGGGAAGCTGGAGTTGGCCAATAGGTCTTGGAGTTTCACGGAATATCTTCTCGGTCGCCCAACACATCAAATGATAGTATAAAGCGTACTCCCCTTGGTCAACGCTTGAGGGGTTGTGTACCAGCCGACCTTTAGCCCTATCTAATGTAGCCTATCCTACCATCGAACATTGAAATGATCGATCCGTGAGGCGACCATAAAAAGTGACGGACCCATGGTCCAATTGTTTTATTCCGTTCTCTCAACTTAGTGTGGCTTGACCCACAGAGTCAGTTGGTACAGAGGGAAGGTATCCCATCAGCTTGAGATGGTCAACTCTGACTTGCACAGAGATAAAGCTTACTCCCTACGGTTGACGCTTGAGGGGCTGTGTACGGTCGGCCTGGATGACCGGGTGTAGGCACGAGCATGGTCGTACACCAACATTTATTACCCTGCATGAGACCCACTGACATGGACAGAAAGTAACGGATGTACCAGGGGGCAAAGTTTGAAACACGTTGTTTTGTAGTGATTTGTTCTCGTCCGTTTTTGTCTTTTGTCAAGACATTTAAGTTTAGTGACAAAAAAATAGCGCGATAGAGAAGAGAGAGGGCTTGTATATATATATGCGGAGGACACGTAAAGGGCATATTCATCGACTTTTTATAACCCTATTACGCATTGAAACAAAACCCAAAAGTCAATTTTATCTCTTTGGCTGACTGAATAATGACGAAACACCTTAAAAAGATCACTTAAAATTTAAGACTTAAGTTTATTTATGATTTCTCTTTAAAAAAAGTTTATTTATAAGATTTCTCTTTTAAGAAATTTTATTTATGATTTGTTTATTTATATTTTATAAATAATATTTGTTTATATATATATATATATATATATATATATATATATATATATATATATATATATATATATATATATATATATATATATAAAAGTGAGGACCGAGGATTATGTTATTTCAGTAATATTTTTTTATATAATTGTTATGTAATTTTTGTATATATTAAATTTCAATAATCTAATCGTTGAGGATTTTGATATTATCTGAAAGATAATGCATGCTAATATATTTGATATTTCATATTTGTAATTTGATAATCTTATAATCCACGTTTATTTATATTTTAAAAAATATATTATACGTTAAATTGAGTTTATTTGATAAAATGCTATCCTATAGTTTATAAATTTTATAAATTTGCTATACTCCACAATCGACTTCATGATTACAATTAGATCAATATTTTTTTAAAAAGTTATATATTAATGAGATAGTTTTACCAAAACGTTACACCCTATGTTAAATGGAATTTATATCGTATTTATAAATTTTTTTCCTTGTTAATGTTTTAGTCAACTCAACCTGTGCAAGATTTATGATGTTACAATTAGAGTGATGGGTATCCCAAAATTGAAATCAATGTGGCTTTTGTCCTAATTAACATGAAGTTGATAGTTTGATAACCCTTTGATAATTTGTCAACATACTCATAATTAACAAAATTATCCCGTGGCAATCCCGGGCTGTGATGCTAAAAATTTGCATTCTTATCCCACCCGTAACCCTTTGGTCTGGTGGTATATCTACATATATACTCAAACTAATCTGATACCAAAAGGAAAAATAATTCCATTATATGCAGGTGAAAAGGGTGCAACGTCTGTTTCCTACTGAGAGAACTTCGGTGTAGTTTCCCATTTTGGTTATAAAACAATTTATTACATTAATTTAATTTGGATATGCTAGAGCAGTATAAAAGTTATATATATATATATGCAGTGTGATCCAACAATGAATTGGTATATAATTGAAAGTCATATTTAATCTAATTTCTAATTAATTGATAATGTAAAGAAAATTATAATCACATAATGACAAAATTAAATGCTTATTTCATAAGCACACCTAATCATAATTAGGAGTTTGACCTTAAACAAGTTTTTAAGATGTACTTTACAAGCAACAGAACCTTGTTCTTGTACTATCGTTGAGCTAACATTAGGTAACTATAGTAGAAAATGATTCAACACATTCATTATTAGTCCCCTGCCTTGGCATTGCATCAACATCAACCATGCACACTTTCATGCTTATTTATAATTATTTAAAATTTGACTTCTTCACAGGAATTCATATTGCTCTTCTTTTTGTTATCTTTTACTTGGTAGAGTGCATGTCCGAGTCAATTGCACATTGAAATCTTAAGCTTATTCTTATCATGCATAGGATTATCTATTAGTCTTTATTTAATAGATAACTTACAAAAGAGAGCAATTTTGAAAGTGACTACTTTTGTTAAATAAATTCTGAACTAAAAATTTGCGCGGAAACCAACTATCCACAACATTAGAATGCAAGATTTAAAATAAACTGAAACCGAAATATAATAAATTAGACATACCCACTAACCCTTAATTATTAGATGATAGATTAAAAAAAAAAAACTAAATGGGATTTGAAATTATCAAATCAACATTCAATTCCCGGTATATAACTGTATTCTAGAATCTAGGAGGGAGGAGAAGCTCTTCAGCATATAAAAAACATTTTAAGTTGAAGATTTTAGGTGCATCATGTATTTTTGGATAAACTCAGGGTATTTCTTAACTGATAGCCAAATATTAATTTTTCGAAATATTGAGCAATTAAAAAACTAACTTCTCATGACAGATGTTATTCTATACACGTGATAGAAATTAAACCTTTACCATATGCATAAAAAATACGTTTATCTGACCATTATACTACATTGGTAAGTACGTCATATTGTGTGTATATCACTAAAAGCATGTAATGTCACCTACTATTATCTTCCAATCTAACATGTTTCTGACTTGAAGATCAATTGAAACATTTTACTTCGAAGTAATTATAGGATGTCAACCATAGGTTGTTCCGGAGTAGGTATAATTCATTGCATTTAGGACTTTTCGGTTTTTCAAGTCAATCTCTGTACAATTATGGTCGAGATTGTTGGTGTTATTTATACCTAAGGAGTATATCTTGTTCTTGAATGAAATTTGTACCAAGCTTGAAGGACAGGTGGATGATTATAATTTGTATTCACCCATCCCGTATCAGCCATTTCGGTTGGCTCAACCAAATATTAATCATGTCTTACAAAGTTGTTCTGCATCAACCTTTTGTTACACATTCGGCCTTAATGCTCTTAATATTCCAAATTCTCCTAAAGCGCCTCATCCTATTTTGTTCACTCATGTACCATTTTTTAATATTTCGTAAAAAAATAAATGCTAAAAACACACTATATAACATATTTTTTTAAATACATTATTTATTATTGATTAAAAATTATTAAAAATTATATATTTTTTTCACTACTTATTTAATCAATTTTCTCCTAATTTTATAGAAAGATAAATATTGACTCATGTACTGTGAATGAGTTTTTAGTCTTTCGTAGAAAGATAAATATTATAATATATTATTTAATAATTTTTTAGGCTATTTATTATTAATTTTTAATAAATTTTAACTGAAGTGTGTATTAAAAAGAGTGGATAGAAAGTATGTTTCTAACTATTAACTTTGCAGAAATAGAAGCAAAATGAATTATAAATTTAAAATCATGACACTCACAAGCAGGGAAAAGGAAAAGCCGGGCCCTAAAACAAGCGAAGTCAAAAGCAAGACCTTTCCCATTTAATAAAGCAGTTAAACCAACTCTTTCCCATTTTAAATTTTGGGTCATACCCTTTGTGCACTTGACAATTATGAATTACCTACTTTCTTGAAGGTGCCATTTCAACTCCCACATAAAATTGTACCCACTCCAACAACAACCATCGAGGGAAACACCTCTCTCATTTTATCTATATCTATAGCTATATATTCCTCTAAAACCAAAGATATTATTACATTGGCATTTTAAGAGGGATCTTGTTTTTCAAAAACAATATCCTCAAGAAGTTGACAACATCAACAAAGGGTGAATAAATTGTTAACAATTTAGACATGGCATGTGGGTGTTCATCAACAGCAATGGCAGAGAAGATTTCATGGAATTGTGCTGTGTTTGTGGCAATAATGCTGGTGTTGAGTAGCTGCGAGTCAAACACAAGTGAGTTTACAATTCAGATGTTGCACCAGAATGTCAACAATAGCAACAACAAGGTGTGTGATGAGATTTACGTGGTCCGTGAGGGAGAGACCCTACAAACAATAAGTGAAAAATGTGGGGATCCTTATATCGTTGAAGAGAACCCACATATCCATGACCCTGACGATGTTTTCCCTGGCCTAGTTATCAAGATTAACCCCTTCACCAATAGATCATAAAATGTTTCAATTTCGGATAATGTTTTTCAACCCGGGGTTCTTCTCTGAGAGAAAGGTTACAGGTAAATCTTTGTTTATGGAAAAAATTTCTCATGTATGTAACCGTATACGGTTTCAATTTCCGTGCGAATTGCTCGTCTTTGGAGGGATGGAAGCATAATACATAAACTCAAAGTGGTTATGAATTTCCACCTCAATTTTTCTGAACTATTTTGATTTTGTATGACAACACATTGCAGTGAAGTTCTTGTGTAAAATATATGTAGGTTAAAATAGAAGAGTGACCCAAGTGAGAGGAATGAGAGGGATGTGTGACAAATATCTCTACCTATATGGTTGTATGAGCTTTTCGTTAGAGACGAAGAAATAGAATCCAACTATTTCACATCACCTTTTGTACAATTACCTTTATATATATATATATAAAACGAACCATTTCTTTCCGGGATTTTTTTGTCTCTTTCAACTGAACTGACATTTTATAAATAGTTTAAAGAGAATATATAAAAATTGATGAAAGACATTTTTCTTTTAAATGGTCATGGTATTTCATCTACGAAGCAGGATTTTATCTACAATCAAAATTTGATCGTGTATCACATTTTCTTTCCTTCTCAATTGCTTTGCAATATATAACATACACAGCTGAGATCTTGCGAGATGCTGTCTGGAGACAAACTCAGCTGGAGAGAATCTGAGTTGGATTGAAGTTTAGCATTGTATACTTGCGGTTATTTTTTTTCATTCTTGTAGAATAAATCAAATGGGCGAATTAGGATTAAGCAATAAAACAGCTAATATGGGAAATTAACCTTAGAATCCAAAGCAGATTAATATATATTCTTTGTGGTTTAAGATTAGATGTTTCTTCCATATGGGAAATAATTTCATTTGAGCAAAGTAGGAGTACAATAAACGATAAAATTATTTTCGAATTTAATGTAATTGCATACTTAATTATATTGGAATAATTTATCGTTCATTCATCTGTGTTCTTAGATCTTATAATTCAATATTACAAACTCCAAGTGCGCTGGACCTCAAAATTTCAATGCATTCCCGCATTAATTATTTTTTACTGCAATACCCTAAACCTCTTACTAACTACCAAACTCTTAGAATAAAAAAATTATCCCACCCAACAAGTACTATCATTAAATAGGAATTAGCTTTTGTAAATTCCATCAAACATTATTTGGCCCTGTACCATTTGTCTTGCACTTTGATTTTTAACAAAACTACATTAGAAGTCAAAATCAATATGACAACAATAAAAAGAACACATTTTTTTTTTGTTAGTTTAGTTTGTAGAATGATACTATCTTCTTTTTCGAGGAAGAATAGTACCATCTTATTATCAAAACAAGTTTGTGCTTTTAATATTCTCTAGCAAGATATTTTTGGGTCGGGTAGTCTAGAAGCCTTTCTTATTTTTTTTTTTTTATCAAAGGGTGTGTAGCAGGCTCGAGTGTGTTTATGCACAATAATTTCCTTTTGGACCAGTAATTTATACAAAATGGTTAATGCAAAGAGCTCAATGACTGGCCTAGGAATTAGGATGGGCTCCTGTCATTATTTCAAGGCTCATCTAAACTTTTTAATTTTTCTGGACCAAAAATGAAAGAATTTCAATTCTTAAAGAGGACGGGCAAAACACCTGACCGCGAACCACAAATAGTAATATATAACCTCGTTTTGAGAGAGTTTATACATAGTTTATTTAGATATATTTTGTTATAAATATTTGTGAGAGTGTTTAGAAGAATTTTTTAAAATATTTTATGACTAAACTTTTACAAGTTTTAGGATAACTCCTAGAAATAACTTATGTTGAGTATATAAAAATATTTAAATTTTGATAGAGATAATATCTATTTATTTATTTGTTTATTTTTTCAAATTAAATATTTTTTTCATTCAAATTAATATAAATATTAACTTCTACACAAATAAATTATAATTATTCATTTTTACTAAATTTTAACTTATTTTTAGGGTTTAAGAGGAGGAGGTGGAGGAGGAGTATCTATTTATTTATTTGTTTCTTTCTTCAAATTAAATATCTTATTTTTTATTTTTCATCCAAATTAATATAAATATTAACTCTTACACAAATAAATTATAATTATTCGTTGGAGGAGTATCTATCTATTTATTTATTTGTTTCTTTCTCTAAATAAAATATCTTACTTTTTATTTTTCATCCAAATTAATATAAATATTAACTCTTATACAAATAAATTATAATTATTCATTTTTACTAAACTTTAATGGTGGAGGAGGAGGAGGAGGAGGAGGAGGAGGAGGAGGAGGAGGAGGAGGAGGAGGAGGAGGAGGAGGAGGAGGAGGAGGAGGAGGAGGAGGAGGAGGAGGAGGAGGAGGAGGAGGAGGAGGAGGAGGAGGAGGAGGAGGAGGAGGAGGAGGAGGAGGAGGAGGAGGAGGAGGAGGAGGAGGAGGAGGAGGAGGAGGAGGAGGAGGAGGAGGAGGAGGAGGAGGAGGAGGAGGAGGAGGAGGAGGAGGAGGAGGAGGAGGAGGAGGAGGAGGAGGAGGAGGAGGAGGAGGAGGAGGAGGAGGGAGGAGGAGGAGGAGGAGGAGGAGGAGGAGGAGGAGGAGGAGGAGAAGGAGGAGGAGGAGGAGGAGGAGGAGGAGGAGGAGGAGGAGGAGGAGGAGGAGGAGGAGGAGGAGAAGGAGGAGGAGGAGGAGAAGGAGGAGGAGGAGGAGGAGGAGGAGGAGGAGGAGGAGGAGGAGGAGGAGGAGGAGGAGGAGGAGGAGGAGGAGGAGGAGGAGGAGGAGAGGAGGAGAGGAGGAGGAGGAGGAGGAGGAGGAGGAGGAGGAGGAGGAGGAGGAGGAGGAGGAGGAGGAGGAGGAGGAGGAGGAGGGAGGAGGAGGAGGAGGAGGAGGAGGAGGAGGAGGAGGAGGAGGAGGAGGAGGAGGAGGAGGAGGAGGAGGGAGGAGGAGGAGGAGGAGGAGGAGAGGAGGAGGAGGAGGAGGAGGAGGAGGAGGAGGAGGAGGAGGAGGAGGAGGAGGAGGAGGAGGAGGAGGAGGAGGAGGAGGAGGAGGAGGAGGAGGAGGAGGAGGAGGAGGAGGAGGAGGAGGAGGAGGAGGAGGAGGATCTTTATTGTCCAAAAGGATAAAGTTTTATTGTCCATCTGATAAGTCATATTTTATGCACCTTACATCTTAGTTAAGATTCATATTATTGGTCTAGAAATAGGGAAAATATAAATTTGTGTTAATTTGGGGATTTTAGCTAATAAAAGATTGGATTCTTTTTGCATGCCAATTCTAGGAGCGTTTCGGCCCAATAAAAACACCTCGGCCTAGGAGGAGATGTCCTAGCCAGACAAGACCCTTCTTAGCCGAGTCCAGTTCAAGCCGAGTCCAGAGGTGCATATGAGCACGTAATAATTAGGAAATGATAGGACAAATCAGAAATTGTAATTCTGTTAAGAGTTAGTTAGGCGAGGCATGCATAGCAAGTAACCTTGTGTGTGTATATAAAGGAGCACAAGAGCTTGTGTAAAGTAGTTGTTGAATTCAGAAAATCACTCATCTCATGCACACCTCGCTCTTTCATTCCATTCCCTTGGTGGTGCACGGTGTTTCAATAAGGCATCTCATCGATCGAGGAGGTGTAGGTCTAGAGTCTGGGAAGTTGGAGGTTATCAAAGTAGATCGCTCAATATAGCTGACGCACTCTGGTGGACTAAATCCTTAGTGCTTTAGCCATCTCTGGTGAACCATCGCCATTCTTCCATGGTGATCGTTATGGAAAGCAAAATCCATGAATTCACACAACTTTGTAACAATACTCTATTTCAACAATAACAATTGGTTTGCGTTTCCTTCTCTCTTGCTTACGAATCTTGTCATTAATCTACTATTGCTTGTGTTGCGATTGTGCATTTGTAAGAATGGATCATGTTAGGTTAGGCCGATTGCAACCGATCTAACAACTTAATTAGGTAATCAATAAGAGAACCTAAAATCAACCACATGCATACTCCCTACCAATTGATGAGGTAGCGATTATGTAAATCCTCGATCGACAACGGATAAACGTTCGACAGTTGTTGTAAGAACTCTAGGTTGGTTTGGAATCATAATCTTGAGAAGAGAATCAAGAACCGATTGCTTGTTGAACCTTTGTGTTGATGCAGTAAATATCGTAGTCTAGTTAATTCGCATTTACTTTCGTTACTTAGTTTACTTTCTGTTATATTCTACATTTCCCGCAACACAAACCCCCCGTTTACATTCAGTCGAGTCAGTCGAGTTAGTCCAGACCAAGTTCGAGCCGCCTCTATTTGAGATCGGCTCTGTCCGAGTCTAGTTTGAGTCCAGTGTCTCTGTCCGAGACCGAGTCCAAGTTGTCTCAGTCCGAGACAGAGTCGGCAGTTTACGTACCCTCTATATTTTGCATAAAACTCTAATTTCTACGTTAAGTCATAATAGAACATACTGTGTTCTTGAGAAAAATGACCTAGATTTGCACTATACTATAGTTAGCTCTAGTTTTATTTGATAAAGCCACCACGACAAAACAACATTATCACATCTCATAGCATTAGGATTATGGAATCAAGAATGCAAAATTTTTTGAAAATGACTTGATCGAGAATGACCAATTTCAAAACATTGCTTTTGAAAAGGATCACTACAATACTCAACCCTCTAAATCGAGCAATAAATTGGTAGTCATCCACACCCTTAAGTGTAAGACTCTTTTTTTAAAATCTTCTTATATCTTTTTATAAGATTTTCTTTTCAAATGATCTTTTGCATTAATTATTTTTTGACTAAACTAATTAATAAGATAAATTCATTCTTCCTCATACAAGGATTAGAAAAGATGACTAGAACATATTAATTAATTAATTAGGTGAAAAGTAACTATCTCAATTCTTGTAAATTGAAACACTAAAGACAATTGTGTATATATTGAACTAAGTTTTGACTAAGCTATCTCAAAGGTTCCTTTTGAGTTATTCAAAGGTTGAAATTCGTATTAGTGTTTAGGGGATGTCTTTTTGAAATAAGAATTTATAACTCACAAGAAAAGAAACTAGACCTTAGGACTATTAATGTTCATTGGATATGGTTAAAAGTCCAAAAGATAAGATTATATTGTCCATCTCATAGCATTAGGATTATGGAATCAAGAATGCAAACTTTTTTTTTAAAATGACTTTACCAAGAATGATCAATTTCAAAACATTGCATTTGAAAACGATCACTACAATACTCAACCCTCTAAATCGAATAATAGATTGGTAGTCATCCACACTCTTAAGTGCAAGACTCTTTTTTAAAATCTTCTTTTATATATATATATATTATTTTGTTAACTTATTGTAAATTTATACAAAAATCTTATATTTAAAATAAATACTATAAATTAATTTTAAGAAATGTGTGTGCGCAATATTATTAAATATAATATTATGAATTGTATTTTTGTAAGCATTCTTGACATATATTAAAATATTATATATATATATATATATATATATATATATATATATATATATATATATATATATATATATATATATATATGAAATAATTTTTAAACATAATTTTATAACTCATTATATTATTTTTTAAAAAATAATTATCAATAATTTTAAACTAAACAATGAGATGGTAAATAATAATTTTGTTATTATAATAAACAACCTCTTTTTAACATATTATCTATCAATTAAAATTTATTGAAAATTACAAAAATACAATATTCATTAAATTACGTAAGAGTCACAACATCTTGTAATCTTTAATAAATTTTAATTAATACAAAAGTATTTACAAAATAGTATATTAAAAAAGTGTGTTATATGTCCTATTAAAATTTATGGGTTAAAAATATATCAAGATAATAATGCACTAGCTAGCAGAACAAAGAACGAGACAAAATATCAATTCAGGGAAGATGGGGCAACGATTCTTGAGTTAAATTAAGAGGATAATAAAGTATAAGTTATTCTATTTTTTATAATTATTAATAAAATAAAAACATTTGTTTAATATGTACACATTTGAAAAAATCAGATCGTTCTTCTTTCATTTTGGGGGTGCAACACGACTGTTTCCATCCAGGGATGATAGAGGACGGCTCATTGCAAACTTTATGCAACTTGGATATTGAGTTGACCTCAATTTATTTTCGTGCTTCTAGTTACGAGTCACTAAGTTGTTTCTTTTAAGGAATGATTTTTCATTAGTATAAGATTCTCAGAAATGTTATTTTTAAGAATGATATTCTAAAATCTATGTTTGTTATTTTTATATAATTTTAAATATATTTTAGAAATATTATTTTTAGTTACTTTTTTAGAAATATTTGATGATAAGATAAACACATTTCATTCTACTCCCACCACCAATTATTACCCCTCACTTAATTTATAAATCTTCAATCATAGTGTATCTATCTATATATCTATATCTCTCTATGTATAAAAGAATAATATCCTTATCTATCTAAACATATTATAAATTTAAAACTATTCCTTCCATTCGTAATTACCAGATGTTTGGATTTGTATTGGAAATAATTCACCCACGTCTTGCTAAAAATTACCTCAGTAGCTTCTGCATTTCTTTTCACACTGACATAAAAAAAAGAAGAAGATGAGAGTTAACATATTTAATGAATAATATGAAGTGTTAGAAATAGTATATTATAATGTGTATTGATGACAGTCCTCCTCCTGCTGTCCTGGATCACCGTAACACGTGGATCTCGTATGGTTTTGATGCATCTCTAAGATAGCCGTTGCTTGCACGTTCATCTTAGTCTGCTTGAGAAATCTTTAGTTCCATGTTTCACGAAGTTTTAATACTATTTTTTGTTTCTTCTTTTAGAAGCTTAGTAAAAAGAAAGAGATTAATTAACTTGATATTAGCTGAAAATTTTAAAATCTAATAAAAACTTAACTAATTGGTTGAACTTAGTTGACTTGGAACCCAACCTAACCCACATCAAATGGCAAGTGGTAATGATAAAATATTATATTATAATGCCTTACTGATTTGATCCAAATTAAATAGCTTGTAGCGTAGTTGACCAAACGCATCTAATATAGAGCAAGTCCGCATCAATTTGTACGTAATTGTGAATGACCTATTTTTTCTATTTATTATTGGTTTTGTGAAGCATCATTGATTTAAATATAATTTTCGTTTCTATGAAATGAACAATTTTTATTATGATTTTTAAAATATATTTATTTTATTTTTAAAATTTAAGATTATTATTTCTATTTCTACACATAAAAAAATGGTTTTTTGTTAAAAAAAGTTTTTTAATTTTTATTTTTCTAAAATTTAAAATTATTGTTATTAATTCCTAATATTCATTTTAGGACAAATGAATAATATTTATTTTAAAATTAAAAAAAAACTTTTTAAGAATCATTTTGGCATCAAACCACACATGTATTATTGGTTAAAGATGCTTACCAAATTATTTAATTTGAGTTTATTATAAAATAAAATTTAAACCAATCATATTTAATTGAATTGGTTTGATTTAAATATTTAAAAAAATTATGATTTATTTTTTATTGAATTAGTTTTTTTTATTGGATTGATTTTTTTAAAATAAAATCGTATCTTGATTAAGAAATCTAAATATCGAATTACTTGATCATTTAATTTATAAATAGTGGTTTTATTTCACTAAATTATAATTTTAAAATACCGAAAGAAATTACAATAGGATATCTCGTGTTTTTTTAATACAAAGTTATCTCATTTTAATCACGTGGAAATACTGCCGGCGCATTCTTTACTATTTCAATTCTCACGTCTAGACCCAGACACTGTAGTTTTTATAATAGTCGAAATAATTACTATATTGTTTTTTTTTTTTTTTTGCTGTAAGTCAGGATTTGAAGTTGAATTTAGGACAACCAATTAGTTATTAATTAGTATATAATTGTATTATAAATCTTCTCTAAATTTTTATTTTCCAATCTTACATTTGAATGCGTCTTCTCCTAAACTTTTTCTTTATTATAAAAGTACCTTTGGGCTTTGGCTTTATCATATCAATATTTTTCTTCTTCTTGGGAGGGAGCTTTTATCACCACTAGTCCTGTGGTTGGAGGCTGCAGCTTTTGTCCGTAAAAGCAAAAGTAACAATGTTATGAATCATAATTTTTCATTTATTTATTATTCGAAAAATGTTAAATGATATGAACCGACTCAAAAGTAAAGGTAAATGGAAAAGATGTTATACTTTATCAGTTTTTATTACTCGTAATTTTTTTTAACAAAAAAAATATTGCTAGATAATTTCACTCCAACATATATAATTTTTTATATAACACTTAAAAATATTATAAAAATATAAAAGAATACTAATTAATTTTTGTAACAATTTAATATAAATTATGTTGTAAAATATAATTAACAATATTTAAATATTATTAGAAATATAAAAATATTATTAATAAAAATATTGATAATATTTTTAATAAAATATTACTAAATAATAATATATATATACCTAGTAGTGTTTTATACAAGGATGTTTATACCAATTAACTACAAAATTGTTATTCCTAGTTATATTATTCTTACAAAATTTTTCTGCGAAACTATTTTTTTCTTCATCACATCAATCAATTTATCTCACATTTATTATATAAAAATTCATCTAAAAGTATTGTACAAATACAGCTTTTCTTATTCACAAGTTCTTTTATACATGTGTTCCTGCTTCTCTTACAACACTTAATTAATTATGAAACTATATATGCTGGTGCAGCTAAGTATTTGAGACTAAAATCGCAACTATAAATTTAGGAAACTGATGCAACAGCGTTTGAATTACGGGATGAATTTTGCATATGGTGGCACGGGTGTCTTTTGACACATTCTCCAAAAACCCAAATATGACAATCCAAATCAACTCGGTGGCCCTTGTCTCTGCCGCTGGAAACGATTACAGTCACTACACGGCGATAAATGGCTCTATTGAGGTCAATTAATTAACTCGAACAATCTCTTTCTATATAAATACTTATCTAGTTGCCCCGTTCTTTTTTGGATTTTAGATCTTTTTTATTTTGTAAAATTCAATTTGAAGTTAAGTAATTCATATTTAAAGTTTTCTTTTCTATAAATTATAATAAAATTTACTTAATCTGTTTATTGTCAATTTTATATAAAATTTTAATTTTATATTAATGTAAAATAAAGTATTCTTTGTTCTTTAATGAATAATTATTTATGTTAAGCAAAAAAATATATATTTTTTTGAAGTTTTTATGTCCGTTTATTATCTATTTTATATAAATTTTTAATTTTATATTAATGCAAAATAAAAGTATTCTTTGTTCTTTAATGAATAATTATTTATTTTATTAAATGTTTAGTTTTCTATAACGTTATCATTTTATATATTTTATTAATTTTTAATCCAAAATATGATAAAAAAAAAAGTTACATCACACACATGATTTTTTTTAAATTAGAAAATACAATGATAGTAACAAGACTCAAATCTAAGACTTTGTACATACTACTTAAACCCCCTATAAGATTATTTATTTTATATATGTGTTTAAATAAGTAAATGACTAATTAACAAGTTAATTAAATTTAAATTATTGTTGAAAAAAATACATGTTTGCACTTTTTTCGAGAAAAATCTCAAAATGGGCTGGAAGAACTAAAAGCATGCATATTGGGGTAAGCTTTCCATGAAAATAATCGACTAAGTCAAATTAAACATAGAGAGCGATAAGCAATTGTTAAAGATATTTTCTAGTCAAACCAAGTTGACCTAGTGGTATCAACACATTTTTCGGTGCAATACACATTTTCGAAACGAAACCTCAACCAACCAAAGTCTTAGAGAAAAGCTCAGAACCTCACAATCGTCACCCAAAACCCCATTTTCTCTTCATCAATGTTGTTGTCCTTTTTAGAAGCCCATAAATCATTGGTTCACCAAACCCCCATTACCTAAAGGATAAATACCCACCTTAAACCTTATACATACACCACAACCTAATTTGTGACGAGGCGCAAGAAGGTTTGGAGTGGGCCGATACGGTCCCGGTCAGGGGGCAGCTGAAACTGATTCAGCCACTAGGAGTCACCACCAACTTTTTTCCAAGGAACATCAAGAAACCTGGGGGCAAGGCTGGTGTGAGAATCAGAGTTGTGGGTTCGGGAGTTGGTTACACATTGGGAACACAAGGCGCCCCAACATACCTATCACCTGATAGTTACCCTAGGCTAGTTGTAAGGTTGCGAGGATGATGTTTAGGTTTGGGTCCTGTAGAGGTTAAGGAGAGTCAATGGTAGGAGTAAGTGTTTTTGGTTTTTTTGATTTGTGACTTGATAGGAGTGTGCCTCCTGTGCCTACGTACCTCGACTTTAGAGGAATCAAAGTCCACGTAGTTCTGACCGGGTTGCTAGTCAAGAAGGGACGGGGTAAGTCGATACAGGCTCGGTGGTGTTTGGGCCGACATGAATTCGACCCCTGGTAGTAGGAAATTTTAAGAGATGGTCGGGTGGTATGGGGTCGAAGTGAACTCGACTTCGATTAAGGGGACCGAGATGAACTCGGCCATGGATAAGGGGCCAAGAAGAACTCGACCATGGATAGGGGGGTCAAGGAGAACTCGGCTTTGGTTAAGGGGCTGAGAAGAACTCGGCCATGGATAGGGGGGTTGAGGAGAACTCAACTTTGGTTAAGGGGCTGAGAAGAACTCGGCCATGGATAGGGGGGCTGAGGAGAACTCGGCTTCGGATAAGGGGGGAGGGCCAAGATAAACTCGGCCATGGCTAAAGGTTCCAAGTTTTGCCTTGGACGGGCTGGATCATCTCGGCTCCTTGCAGAAAAGGGATGAAGGTATACTACAGTAACTACACCTAAGTGAAAATGGATTTCCCCTTTTGGAAAGAGATGAATACTCTATGTTACTAACCTGTTCTCCAATGGGATCCAATCCTCTCTCTATAGTGCTCTGTACTTTTGTCTTTTCCCCTTATTGATCTTAGATGGTCTCCCTAGTTTCCCGCGTGCAATAGCCAGTGCTTCTTTTGGAAGAATTTTTATTTTTTTCTCTCCTCTTTTCTCTCTATTCTACCTCTTTCCTTTGAAAAAAAAGTCCTCTCTTTCTCGTATCTGGAGGCTTTATATAAGCCTCGAGATGAATAAGAAAAACTCCTCCCCTCTCCACGATCAAATGGGGGTTGACAAGGGTTACCAGAGGTTGCCAAGGGTTACCAAGGAAGCAAAAGCCAACTTCCCATGGCAGTTTGGGCGTCAACCTCCTTCAGCAGTTGAACCTCACTTCGGCCTAATGTGCTGGCCTTCGACTTCCTTTGGCCCTTAATCTTTGCTTTGGGCCCAACACACTAAAATAGCCGAAACAAGTTCAGCCTCCGTTCTAATACGACCTAATGACGCTGGGTTGGCGTGGGCCCTCTTAACAGTGACAGGGATTTTGGTCATTTGGGGTATGACAACCTAGGCCAACCTTAGCTGAGTTTTGTTGAAAAGAAATTAGAGAGAACCCTCTCCTCAACAACTGCATTTCATTCACCTTTAGCAAGCTAGGATCAAGCCACCATTCTTGATTAAGTCTTCTCCTTTTTTTCTACAGTTTTCTATGCCTAAGTCTTTAACAAGTAAGGGAAGCTATCTTTGTTGTATTTTTGTGGTTTGCATGATGTTAATATGTTATTATTACATTGGTAAGATGTCAAGGAATGTATGTATGTCATCTATTTTGATTATGATCTTGTCATGCATGTGTATAACGTCATGATCTTTACGTTTACCATATGCTTATATGTTGTTATGGAGTGATTGAATGAATTTCATGTTGATTTGGTTGAAGTTTGAGTGATCAATGACTTTTGCATATTTTTATTTTCGAGTTTTCACTAGGCAAAACTTTTTTTTTTTTGGCTTTAGTTGAAGGTTTGCTAAGCAAGGGGTGACTCTTGTTGAGGGACCTTGCATTTCTAGGTGTATTTTTGGAAAAATACGAGTTTTCGCTGAGTGAGAGTCTTTCTCGTTGAGCACAATTGAGATGAAGATTGCTTGTTGAGTGAAATTATGAACTTAGCGAGAAAACTTAGGCAAGTTTTTGGAAATCCTAGAAACTCATAGATTTGCTGAGCAAATCCAAAGGCTGGCTAAGCGAGTAATTTAGAGCTCTCTATGGCTCTTGATTGTTGGATGAAGGAGTATCTTTATTGAGCAAAGAGACGAGACTTAAAATCTGCTAAGTCTTAGGAAGGTTTTCGCTAAGCGAGCTGTCCCACTCATTGAGCGAAAAGGGGAAAAAACTAAGAAGGTACTATCCGTGGCTCCCTTCACCAAGTGAAGCAGAGTCTTTGCTGGGCCAAAAAACATGTAGTAAGAAAGGAAGTCAACTTGACTTCGTTTCGCTAAGCGACTCATCCAACTCGTTGAGCGAAACCAAGGTGAGGGTTAAAGGTGATCTTAGTGGCTTTGTTAGCTGAGTGAAACATATGAAAATAAGGAGACTATGTCTCTGTGGCTTTCGTCAAGTGAATGTCCGTAGTTGAGCAATACCTTTCTGAAGGTAGGAAATTGCCCAGCAAGATATCCCTCTCATTGATCGAATTTCCTTAGTGGTGAGAAATGTCTTAGTTATGAAAAACTACACAAAAGATTAATTGTACCATGTAAAAGCATGTGAAACATTGTTATAAAATAATGATTATGGTTAGGATGAGTTAAAAGCTTGAGAGTGGAATCTTAATGAAGATAATAACAAAAAATGTTGAAATGTTACTATCTTGAAAGATAGAACGTTGATTGGATGAGTAAAAGGATATACCTTACTCTTACAGACATGGGGAGTATACCATTCCTTATTGTGGTGAGTTTTAGTTTGTTTTGAAGGTGACCATGATGAGATGATGAATATGCGAAGTTAGTATCCATTGTTTAAGAAAGTTGAAAGTGATATGAGAATCACAATTAATTTTTGTGTTAAGTCCATTGAAGATGCTACTGACGAGTAGGCATATAGGTTGTTGGGTTACCATGATGAGAAGAGCCTACAACCAGTGCTAAAGTGGAGGATTGAGACATGGTAAGCCTAAGGGATAGATGGATGGACACATCCCATAGGAGGTCCTGGTACTCCAAAGTTGAGAATGTCGTATGTCACTACCAATGTACTTCTATCCTGACATACACACTCTTTAATTCATAGGATCACATCCTCTTTCCCCAATATCGAAATGAGGGTATGTTAAAGAAGTGACATGGGTGATTGCTTGACCTATAAATATCCATGGAGTAGTGATGAAAATATCGACATTATATGTATATATATACACATATACAAATGGTTGTGGAATATTATGTTGTTGATGTTGCTGAAGGACTAAGGTCCCTCTTGGTTGATTTTAGAGATTGGTTTGATATTGTGTATGTAAATGCATTTCTATTGTATCTTGCCCTTACGTTGTATATTGTATGTTTATGATTGTAATGATCCAAATTGCGTGTTCATGGGAGCAAATGTCGTGGCTTATGTGATGATGGAAGCGCTAGGTCACACAGTAGCGACGATCTACTTAAGACCCTTTCGCATCCACTTTAGGGACATTTGAGTGAGACTTTTAGAGGATATGACATGATACCTAACGGGTGTGGTATCAGAGAGAATTGGTAATAGAGTATGCACCGAATGAGATAATGAGGTCTACCATTGTTTTTCATGCTCAGTTGGAGATGTTTGTTCTGATTAGGTTTATGTGAGACCTTCTTATGAGAATGCCTAGAGTAGAGAAGACTAACTTTCTTCCCCCTAATCTTGTTGACCCAGCTCCTGGTCTTAGACGATTCCGAGCTAGATTCGTCTAGCCTAGGAGGGGCACTAGAGTTCCTCTGATAGCACCTCCTTTGTCCCACAATAGTTTAGTACACGTTATATAAGGACTAGATTATAGGGTGTTTTGTATATCCTTAACCTTTTTTCTTCTTTTTTGGATGTATCTATTTCTTTACTTTGGACACTTGTTAACCCTAACTTTGGTTAGTTTCATTGATGTACATACTAGTTCCTGTTTTAGTTATTAATTATATTTTATACTTCAATGTCTGGTGCATCACAAAGAAGAAAAAAATTTAACGTTATTTTTAAAAATAAATTAATTAACGTTTTTTTTCTTAAAAATCAACCATCCACACTTGTTATTAGCTGTTTAAAGATTATAACATCTTTGGGTCATTACACCCACCACTAGGCCAACCCTAGTGATTCATGGTAAACATAAATAAATTAAGATAAATAAAAACATTAAATAAAATTACAAGAAAATAAAAAAAAGATAGAAAAAATATAAAATTTAAATTCTAAAATTTAAAATATATTAATATGAAAATAAAAAAAATAGTTAAACATGTCATCAGATTGATTTTTTTAATCATGCCGATTATAATTGATTTAGTTTGAATTTTAAAATAAAATAAAATAATTAATTAAATTAAATTATTTGATTTAGATTATCAAATTAATCAAATTAATTCAATAAGTATAACTTGGACGAATATTTAATTAATGTGATATGAATTTATGGACAAACAATATTAATTTTTATATTTAGAAAGATAAAAAAATAATTTTTTTTTACAAAATTTAAAACTAAAATCTATTTATTTATATATATAAAATATATTTTTTATTAAAATTTGATAAGCTTATATATATATATTTTTATAAAATAAACTTATACACTAGTGGAGACAATTGCACATAAAAAAATTGTCATGCCACGCACACGCACATATTTTAATATATAGATCATTTCAATAGACCCAGACTTTCCATGGTCATTGTAAGAAATATATTCACACGCTGGAAAACGTGTCTGGCAATTTTCTGATTCGCCCACATCAACCGGATTCGTATCCTTTATTATTGACATTTTCATCCATTGTAATGGATAATTTATAATTGCAAAACGCTGTCGCTAAGAACACATTTGAACGAAGTTTGGATATCCACATATTTTTAACGTTTAAATACTTTTTTCTCTACAAATATATCATTTATTTATTTATTTTTAGTTCATGTAATTTTTTTTCTTTTCGTTTAAGTATTTTTATGACAAAAGATTTAAATGTTACATAAATCATAGATAAATAAAATTTGTAGAAATTAGAGTAAAATCTGATATATTTGGCGGAAATGAAAAAGGAATTTAAGCCTACTTTTTTACACGTAATTACAATGAATATTTTATTTTTGGTCCGTAATTGGAGAGCAGTAGAAAATAGACCAGGCCAGCTTTTTGATTCGAGTCTTGTGTGACCTTCTCCTCTCCGTGTTTTTCACTATACAGCCCAACGACAAATCAAACTGTATTCATCACTTGTTTGGTGACAAAATCGCCAAATTTCACCTCTTTCTCCTTTCACTATAAAAACCCATACATATCCATCATATATATATATATATATCTCCACTTCTCTCACCCTCAACACCTTCCTTCCACATTAATTCCTTCCCTCAACAAATTAAGCTATAATCGTTCATTGACCTTTACTTTTAAACCTCCTTTAAAACTTCACTTGAAAATTTCATAGCTAGCACTGATCATGATGGACTCGCACAAGCAACTATTTTCCCTCTTATGTCTTCTTCCCTTGATACTTGTACTTCTCTCAGGTATGATTGGATTATATATATATAATATCATAAATACGCCTCTCTATCATGAATCTTCGATCCAGTGTAACTAATTGATATCACTTAATTAATGATCATTTTCCTAAACGTTAACTATTACTTCCTATATTATTTGTGAGTTCACTACTTAATTATTACACAGAACATATGGGGCTGCAATTAGCTGAGGGTCGTGAGATGAAGAAGTATCGCCCGAAAATGTTGTTCGTATTTGGGGACTCATATGCTGATACGGGGAACACGAGAATGGATCAACCTGGCTCGTGGAAACAGCCTTACGGCATCACTTTTCCCGGAAAACCAGCCGGTAGATTCTCCGACGGTAGAGTTCTAACCGACTACATTGGTACGTTTCTCTCTCATGCTGTCAATTAATTGGAACACCGAGAAAGTGCATGCTTTTCAGTTTATTTGATTATTTTTTCTTCTCTTCCTCGAAGAAAAGCCATGCGTTTCGAATTCAGATGCTTTGATCAATTCCTATGTATATAATAAATAAGGGAAAGTGCTTTCGTGACGACACCTATACAGGTGTAAATTGCTTTCCGAGACATACGAGAAAACAGAGAAATTGATTAATAAATAATATATTGCTGACGTGATAGAAGAAATTTATATATAATTGGGTAAGTCTAAAAATTAAATGTAAGAAAAATCAGAATTGATGTTAAATACAGCATAGTTTTTGGAATGGGTGGGGTTCGTTTCTTCGCTGGCTTGCCACTTTATCTTTCTTGTACTATTATCTATAAGATTTAAGTCTATCTGTCTAAAGTTGTTCGGAGCCGGTGAAATGTTACATTATTGAGTGGGAAGAATAAAACCCAAAAGCTACATTATTGTGTTTGTGCTATCTTATTTTAAGACAATGTTCATTATTACAACCATGTTTCACGTTGAAACTATACACATTCTACTTGCATACTTTTGCATTTTTTTGAGGAAAAAGAATACTACGTGGCTTACACAATTCTAGTTACTAAATTATAATTTTTGGAATTCCGACAGAAATTACAATAGGATATCTCGTGTTTTTTTTTTATACATAGTTATCTCATTTTGATCACGTGGAAATACTGCCAGCGCATTCTTTACTACTTCAATTCTCACGTCTAGACCCAGACACTGTAGTCTTTATAATATTCGAAATAATTACTATATTGGTTTCTTTGCTGTAAATCAGGATTTGAAGTTGAATTTAAGACAACCTATTAGTAATTAATTAGTATAGAATTTCATTATAAATCTTCTCTAAATTTTAGTATTTCCAATCTTACATTTGAATGCATCTTCTCCTAAACTTTTTGTTTATTATAAAAGTACCTTTGGGCTTTGGCTTTATAATGTCAATATTTTTCTTCAGTATAAAAATATATTTTTCTTCTTCCTGGGAGGGAGCTTTTATCACCACTAGTCCTGTAATAGTTGGACCTCTGCAGCTTTTGTCCGTAAAAGTAGAAGTGCCAATGTTCTGAATCATAAATTTCATTTATTTATTATTCGAAAAATGTTAAATGATATAAATCGACTCAAAAGTAAAGATAAACGGAAAAGATATTATACTTTATCAGTTTTTATTACTAGTAATTTTTTAACAAATAAATCTTGCTAGATAATTTTACTATAACATATATAATTTTTATAACATTTAAAAAATATTACGAAAATATAAAAATTACTATTTAATTTTTGTAATAATTTATTTGAATCATATTGTCAAATATTATTAACAATATTTAAATATTATTAAAGATATACAAAATATTTATTAATAAAATTTTAATTTTATTTTTAATAAAATATTACTAAAATTAGTATATATACGCAGTAGTGTTTTATACAAAGATGTTTGTACCAATTAACTACAAAATGGTTATTCCTAGTTATATTATTTTACAAAATTTTTCTACAATATTATTATTTTTTCATCACATCAATCAATTTATCTCACATTTGTTATATAAAAACTCATCTAATAGTATTGTACAAATACAGGTTTTTTATTCACAAGTTCTTTTATACATGTGTTCCTGCTTCCCTTACAACACTTAATTAATTATGAAACTATATTGGTGCAGCTAAGTATTTGAGACTGAAATCGCCGGCTCCCTATAAATTTAGGAAACTGATGCAACACCGTTTGAATTACGGGATGAATTTTGCATATGGTGGCACGGGTGTCTTTGACACATCCTCCAAAAACCCAAATATGACAATCCAAATCAATTTCTTCGAACAGTTGATAAAAGAAAATGTGTACACCGCCTCAGATCTCAGTAACTCGGTGGCCCTTGTCTCCGTCGCTGGAAATGATTACAATCACTACACGGCGATAAATGGCTCTATTGAGGTACATTAATTAACTCGAATAATCTCTCTTTATATTGATACTTATCTAGTTGCCCCTTCTTTTGTCCACGTGTTTGATTTGAATTAACATTTGCAAACTTGGAGTTTAGATCTTTTTATTTGCTAAAATTAAATTTGAAGTTAAGTAATTCATATTTGAAGTTTTTTTTTTCTAAAATTATAATAAAATTTACTGACTAAGTTTTCACCTTTCCCATTGAATGTGTATAGGGTTTCCCGTCTTTCATCGCCTCAGTGGTTAATCAAACAGCCACGAACTTGGTTCGCATCCACAGGTTGGGAGTGAGGAAAATTGTTGTGGGTGGTCTACAACCTCTTGGATGTCTTCCTTCACTCACAGGGTCATCCTCGTTTGAACAGTGTAATAGTACCTTCAACAACCTCGTGGTTCTCCACAACAACCTGTTGAAGCAAGCTGTGACCAAGTTGAACCAACGACGCAACACCTTCATAGTTCTTGACCTTTACGACAGTTTCATGTCAGTGATAAACAATAACATTAAGGACCACCTCAAGCCTTGCTGCGTTGGGTTAAGCAGCCAGTATTTTTGTGGGAGTGTGGATCAGAACAATGTTAAGAAATATAAGGTTTGTGATAATCCCCAATCAGCTTTCTTTTGGGATCTCTTGCACCCAACTCAAGCAGGTTGGAATGCCGTGTATAACAAGTTGCAATTCACCACTGCTCTTCATCAAATCCGCTACTAGAGACCTATGAATGATACTATTCCTAGGCCTTCTGTTTCTTGTTAAATAATGCACCTTCTTTTTATTTGTTTGTATTTATTCCAAATGGTTTCTCTTCCATGGGTGCAATGTTTAAATAGATTGTTCCTTTTGTTACGGAAATAAATCTGTAAGTTAGTGAATATGTTTTGCAAATATTATTATTTAATGATAACTTTTCGAAACAAAATTGAAAATGATGATTCAGTTAAATTTATAAGATAATAATTAATGGTTAGTCACAAAACTCACCCTAGGAAAAAAATATAGTAGTTTATATACGTGAAGTTTTAAATTCAAATCTTAATAATGTCATTCTACACAACAAAATGGTTAGTCAGAGAAAGAAAGTGAACTATATAATATCTTTTTGGGAATGATCAATTATATAACACCAAACAAATTTTACTTCCAATTTCAAGTGATCAAATCTTGGAGTTGATAATGTGAGGAAGACTACCTAAATTAACTACCACCGTTAATTCCAAGCTATGCAGCATGAGTGGTTCTGCAAGTTCCTGACATTTCTTTTCAAAAAACTTGAGAGTGTGCAGTAATATAACTATTTACTGGTTCTGATATGGCCGTAGGTTAGTCAACAATAATTCCGATTATCTTGTATACGGAGTGAAATACTCCTTTTATTCCATTTAATAGAATCACTTTTGGCCCAAAAAAAACAGAAGACATAGAATGTGTGACGTGATATTTTTTATACCTTGTATCAAACTTTCTACTTGTTATACTCAGCCTCTAATATAATTCTTTTTGTCCTTAAAAAAAAAACTCTTAAAAGTATGTCTTGAATATTCCCCCCTTTAACATCCTTTTCTTTCTATGAATATCAATTCAAAATTTCGAATGATGTGGCTTTCTTCTTCAATCAAAAGGTGTACTTTTTAAAACTTAAATGCTAAACCGATTTAGGGATCTCAAATCAAAGATATTTCTGAAGTGTAATATGTTTTAGGAAAATGCTTCTTAGTACGAATCAAATTTCATACTAAAAGTACGAATTAGGTGGCTTGCTTTATGTGACAATGTTATCCAGTCAATATATTAGAAGTTAGTTACATTATTAGTTAACCAAGTTAGCAGTCTTTTATTTAGTTGCTAGTTACTTGTGATGCTTAGACTATATAAAATATCTTGTACCATATGCAGTGATATATAAAAATAAAATATATCTTTTGTTATATTATCTTTCTTTCTTTTACTTTCTCGTTTGTTTTTATCTTATGGTATCAGAGCTTCATATTAAAGCTCTACTGTGCAACTTTTCCTCATGGTTTGGGTCCCGGTACCCAATCAAACCAAAATTCTTTAGACATTAATGATAACCCACAAATTCAAGTTGATCCTTCTCAAAATTCACTCAATCCATATTACGTTCATCTAGGAGAGAGTCCCACATCAATCTTGGTAAATCCTCCTCTCATTGGCAACAATTACCATGCTTGGGCAAGCTATATGAAGAGAGCATTAGTTTCTAAAAACAAGTATGAGTTTATGGATGACACAATTCCTGTTTTTGAAAATTTTGATCATACTTACAAAACTTGGGAATAATGCAACAATCTGGTACATTAATTCTTGGCTTTTGAAATTTGTATCTTCTTCAATTGTACAAAATTTTATATATGTTGATTTGGATTCTGAGGTGTGGAAACATTTGAGAGAAAGATTTTCACAAGGTGATAAAGTTAGGGTTGTAGAATTGCAACAAGAATTATATGCTTTTAAGCAAAATTCTTGTTAGGTTACCAATTATTTCGTAGAACTTAATATGCTTTAGGAAGAATTGAAAAATTATTGACCATTATTCCAATGTGTTTGTGCTATAAAATGTGGGTGTGGAGCTATGCATAATGCAAATCTTTTTAGACAAGAAGATTGCATCATGAGATTCTTGATGGGATTAAATTATCAATTGAGTGTTGTAAAATCATAGGTCTTGTTGATGGACCTCCTGCTCTCTTTCAATTGAGTATTCTCGATGAGCATACAGTACGAAAGGCAACATGCTCTTGCACCAAAAGATGAATCTCTAATTGTCATAATTAATATAGAAGGCAGAAAATCTTATGGGAGAGATAGAGGTACTTTTAATCAAAGAGTTTGTACATATTGTAGAAGAACAAGGCACATTGTTGAGGTGTGCTATAAGAAACATGGTTATCCTCCTAGAGGTAGATTCAATGGGGTTTCTATAACAAATAATGCCATTGGAGAATAAAATGAATCCAAAGTTGATTATTCAACTGTGATTAATAAGGAGCAACGAGTTCCTGTATTCACTCATGATGAATATAAAGGCTTAAAGCTTTACCATATCAATCAAATGCTTCAAAGAATTCTAGTGAAAGTTTAGATCCTCATTCAACTAATCAAGTTTACAGTCCATCTCGATTTCATCAGGAAGAAGAGATTAATGGAGGTAATTACTGTTTTTTCTGTATGTTATGATAAATCAAAGGTTTGAGTGATGTATTCAGATGCAACCGATCATATTTTCTTTTCATTGGAGATGTTCACTTCACATAGAACAATAAGTCTTTTTCATGTGAAGTGCCTAATGGTAGCAAAGTGTTGGCCTCTATCGTTGGAAATGTACAAGTAACACGAACTATGTTGTTGATAGATGTGAATTATGACACAATTTAATTTCAATCATACTTCTATCTCTAAACTTACAAAAAGCAATTCCTTGCAACATTAGTTTTATCGGTGATGGTTTCTTAATATAGGATCTTTCCTTCAAGATGATTGGTTCGGGTAAATTGACAGTTGGTTTGTATATTTTGGACTTGCATGCTCAGGTTTCATCAAGATATGTCATGATTAATAATTCTATTTCATTTATTGATTTAGCTTTATGGCACTTTCGGTTAGGACATGTTTCTTGGGATAGATTAGCTATACTATCTAAACAAGTTTTATATGTTGAAGTGAATAAAGTGCAGTTTGCTGTATATGTCACATGTGTAAACAAAAGAGACTCTCTTTTCCATTGAGTAATAATAAAGCTACTGGTACTTTTGAATTTCTACATATATATGGATGTGTGAGCCCTCATTGTTTTCTATGCATGATATTCTTTTTACTATTGTTAATGATTTTAGTAGGTTTACTTGGGTTGTTCTACTAAAATCAAAATCCGAGGTAGCTTCTCATATTCAAAAATTTATTTCTATAATTGAAAATCAGTTTAACAAATCAGTTAAAGTGATAAGAAGTGATAATGAGACTAAATTTTCTATGCCATTCTTTTTTGCTTCAAAGGGTATGATTCATCAGTTTAGTTGTGTTTATATTCCTGAACAAAATGGTAGAGCATAAATTAAACATTAGTACATTTTAAATATAGCTAGAGCTTTGATGATTCAATCGAAGGTACCAAAATGTTTGTGAAGTTATGCTATCATGCATGCTGTGTTCCTTATGAATCGTATTCCTTCCAAGCTTCTTCATGACAAATCAACTTATGAACTGTTGTATGGCACGATTCCTGATTTAAGCAATATCAAAGTCTTTGGATCATTATGCTTTGTATCCACACTACCCCAACTTAGATCAAAATTGGATGCAAGAGCAAAAAAGTGTGTTTTCCTTGGATTCAAAGTGGGAATCGAAGGTTTTGTGTCTTATGACATTCACTCAAGATAGATTGTAGTGTCCAGACACGTTCAATTTTATGAAGACATTTTTCTTTACTTTTCTCTCCCCTCTAAATACTCAATTCCATCTCCTTGACAATACATAGATAATTCCACCATTACACATAACACACCTAACATGCAACCTGACCTCACTACTACTAATACACCTCCTTACTATTACTTCTCCTCCTATACCAACACTCACCTCACCACTTTGAAAATCCTCTAGACCCAAAAGGTCTTTAGCATACTTGTCTGATTACCATTGCAAAGCAATTATCAAACATACCATTCCTTACCAAATTTTTGATTACATATCTTATTCTTCTCTTTCCCTTACCCATAATGCTTTCTTTATTCCCTTGTCTTTGGAGGCTGAACCATCATCATATGATGAAGCTAGTACAAATCCTAGCTAGGTTCAAGCCATGCAAACAAAATTAAAGGCTTTTATTGCTAATAAAACTTCCGTCGTTTAATTTTTGAAGGTTCTCTCGAGAGCCTCGATCGTATACTCCGCGTTATTGTTTAATATTCCATCCGCTACCAACTTCTTTTTTTGCTCAGTCCAGAATGGATTGGGATCCAATTGGGCCATTCGACCGAGAATATCACTTTTATATAAAATAATGGCATCTATGGTGTCTGTGTCTCGTGGGCGGTTGGAGGTAAAAACCGCGAGTCTGTTTCTTATCTGGTCATGTTGATAGCGAGACCAATCAAAAGGAACCTCCTGAGGAGCGTTCGCCGGGGGGGCAAGCTGCGGAGCTTGAGAAGGGCCAGGTTGCTGTTCAGGACTATGATAGATCTTCCTCCTAAGGTTGTTCCCATTAGAAATAAATGGGTTTTTAAAATCAAAAGAAAGGCTGATTATAGCATCGAAAGATATAATTAAGGCACGCTTGTTGCTAAAGGATATACCCAAATAGAAGGTATTGATTACTTTGATACCTTCTCGCTTGTTGCCAAGCTCACAACAATTCGATTGGTTCTTGCACTAGCTTCAATCAATAGTTGGTTCATTCACCAATTTGATGTAAATAACGTTTTTCTCCATGGTGATCTTCAAGAAGATGTTTATATGGTGATGTCTCAAGGGTTTCTTGTCCTATTCCAAACAAGGTATGCAAATTACTTAAGTTCTTATATGAGCTTAAACAAACTAGCCAAAAATGGTATGAGAAAATCTCATCTTTGTTACTTACTGGTGGCTATATGCAAGCATCTTCTGATCATTCCTTATTGAGTAAAGTGTCCTCTGATTTCGCTACACTATTTATACATGTGGATGACACAATTTTGGTTGACAATTCCATGTCAGAATTTTGCCGCATGAAATATATTTTACATGTACATTTTGGCATGAAGGACCTTGGGGTCTTAAAGTATTTTTTAGGCCTTGAAGCTGCTCATTTCAACAAATGCATTTCATTGCGCCAACAATAGTATTGTCTCAATTTGCTCATAGATATAGGGTTTTAGGTTGCAAACCTATTTCTACCCTGCTTGATCAGAAAATACACCTTTATCAAAATGAAGGACCTCTCTACTCTGATGCTCCTGCTCATCGAAGGCTTGTAGGTAGATTGTTGTATCTTACTGTGTCAAGACCTGATATTTCTTTTGCCATGCAACAACTCAGCCAATTCCTCGACAAGCCCACTGAGACACACTTTAGAGTTACCCAATGAGTATTGAGATACTTAAAAGGCACTCTAGATCGTGGTATTTTCTTCCCATGCTCTTCTTCTATACTTTTGAAGGAGTTTAGTGATGCAGATTGAGGTGATTTCCTGGATACTAAATGATCTATAAGTGGATATTGTTCCTTTCTAGGCATTATGTCATATGCTGGTGATCGAAGAAACAACCCACTGTCGCTAAGTCTTCCTCTGAAGATGAATATTGTGCTTTAGCTTTAGCTACTTGTGAACTACAATGACTAACATATATCTTGCACGATTTAAAGATTGATTGTTCTAACAGGCGTGCTTTATTGCTTTATTGTGACAACTATTTTTCTCTACACATAGTTGCAAATCTAGTGTTTCATGAGTAGATTCATTGATTGTTACATCGTTAGGGAGAAATGTTAGATTAGTATTATGTGTCTTTTTCCTTTATCCTCTTGTAATCAACTAGTTGATGATTTTACCAAATCTTTCTTGTCTTATCCTTTTAAGGATCTTAGTTCCAAACTATTGATTAACATTTACCACCCACCAACTTGAGAGGGACGGTTATCCATTCAGCATATTAGAATTTAGTTGCATTATTTGTTAGCTGAGTTAGCATATATAAAAGACCTTGTACCATATGCAATGATATATAAAAATAAGATACATCTTTCGTTATGTTATTTTTCTTCCTTTTACTTTCTTGTTTGATTTTACCCGAGATAGCTTTTACATCTATCTTCTCACAAAGTTGATAAAATATATAGTGCTGCTATTTAGTATGTGAGAAGATAAAAAAAAAAAAAAAAAACGAAGGAAAACCACGTGAGAAGATATATGTAAAAGTTGTCACAAAAGGTAAGCCACGTAATTCAAATTATAGTATGAAATTTGATTCGTACTAAGAAGCATTTTCCATATTTTATCTATCAAATAATTAATACAATATTTCTTTCTTATATAAAACTCTTTTACCTAATTCATACTTGTTAAAAAAATTAATTTAATTAGTAGTATTAAATTTGTTAATGATTTATATTATATATTTTTTTAAATATCTTAATATTATTGACATATTTATAGAATTTTAGGAGTACAAATATTTTCTCCATACATAATCATGATAAGGAATTACACATAAATAGAAGATTAAAGACTAAAAAAAGGAAATTTATTAAATCTCAAATTTTCTCCATCGACTTATCTCTAGACTAAAAAAGGAAAAAATATTTCAATAAAATCTAAAATAATGATTTTAAATCTTTTTTATTTTATAATTTATTCTTTCCTAAAATTCAGAATAATAGATATTTTTCCTAGAAATCCAACAATATTATCTCACCATCTCTATTTACTTGCTTTTCACTTGATTGTTTAATATATAACAATCATCTTTTCCAATTCTCATAAAAGAGAGAACCAATTTACCTTATTAATTTATAAATTTATTGTTAAATAATTAAGGATAATTTAGTTAAAAAAATAACTAATGCAAGAAATCATTTGAAAAGTACCTTATAAAAAAGAGACAATTTTTTTTGGCTTAAAACGTTTTTAAGTACCTATAAATATGATTTTGTCTGATTTTAATCGTTGCAAAAATTATTGTCATTTTTAAATTCTAACATTTTTTAGTATTCTTTTTTAGTCCTTATCACCCACTCTAGTTAGTTTAGTGTTGACATGACTAAGAAAATGAATAATATTAATTGAGATAATTAAGGTAACAAAAAATATTTTAAATTAAGATAATTAAATTATTTCTTGGTGTTCAATTCAATTAATTAATGTATATTATTTTATATAAATAAGGCAATTACATATACTTTATTTTTTTAATATATTATGAATAGTGATATTATTTTTTAATATTATTCTTATACTATAAGAAAAGTATTTTTTAGCGACCGATTTAAGGCATTGCTAAATAGAGACGGAATTAACAACCAAAATTGAATTTAAAAAAAAACATTAGCAATCGATTTAATGATAGAAATTATAATATAAAAAATAATAAAATAAAACAAATGATTAGCAACCAAAATTCAAAAAATAAAAAAATTTAGCGATTGAAAATAAAACGCCAAAAAAAAATGTATTAGCGACCAAAATAGCGACAGAACAGAAAAGAACAAAAAGTTGAATTTTTCGACCGACTTAGTGACCGAAATTCAGAAAATAAAAAATAAAAAAATAATTTAGCGACCGAAAATAAAAGTGAAATCGAAATAACGACGGAACAGTAAAGAACAAAAAAGTTGAATTTTACAAATGAATTAGCGGTTGAAATTCAAAAAATAAAAAATAATTTAACTACTGATTTAATGATCAAAAATAAAAAAAGTCAAAAATAAAAAATAGGGTTATTAGCGACCAATTTTCAAAAATTCAAAATTTTTTCCCTCTACTTTTTTCTCTCTTTTTTTCCCACTCCCTTTTATTTAAACACTCCTCATCTCCTTCCCTCTTCTACCTTTCACTCATTCCCTTCTCTCCTTCCTCTGTCGTCGCTGTCGCCACTACCACCACCATTGCCATCGCCACCACCACTCCACCGCCACCGCCGCTGTCACCACCTCTTCATCGCCACCTTCTTCGCCATCCCTCCCTTCCTCCCTTTTTCTTCTCTATTTTCCATCCTCCTCTCCTTCTTTCTCTCCTCTACCACCATCATCACCACCTCTTCTTCATCCCATACCACCTTTCACTCCTTTCTCTCCTTCCTTCCCTCCCTCTCTTCCCTCTCCTATCCCTCCCACTCTTTTCCTTTCTCCCTCTCTTTTTCCTTTTCCCTCACTCCCTCCTCCCTCCCCCAACCACCAACCGACCGCTATCCATCTAGTTTTAAAAAAGAAAATAGCGACCAATTTCTAAAAATAAAATTTAAATATTAGCCACCAAAATAGTGATTGAATTATTTAAAATAAAAATTCAAAATAGCGATCGAATTAGCAACGGAAAAATTCGACGGAAAACATTCCGTCGCTAATTCCGTCACTAAGCCATTTAGCAACCAAATCCAACATTAATGACCAGTTTTTCAGGTTTAGCGACCGATATTATTGGTCGCTAAACTTAAAATTTTTGTAGTGCTATTTTTCAATTCACTAAGTTACTTTTAGTATTGCACTTTTTTCAAAAAATATAATTTAATTTTAATATATTACTTTTGATATTATTTTTATATTTTAATTTAATAATTTTGACTTATTTTAATATAATTATTTTTAAAATATAACTCAATTAGTAAATTTATCTTTAAAAAAATATAAATTAAAATATAATATATTAAATGTAAATTATATTGCATTTAGTCAAAATAATAAATTGAAATATAAAATAACATAAAAATAATATATTAATATTAAATTATGAATTTCTAAATAAATTATAATTTTTTTAAAAGAATACAATGTTAAAAATAAATTAGTGAATTGAAAAAGAAGAATAATAATAAAATAAATAAAATTACTGTTCATAATATATTAAAAATAAATTATAAATTTAAATTATATATAACTATCTTGTTTATATAAAATAATAAATGCATCAATTCTACTAAAAATAATAAATACATTAATTAATTGAACTACGCATTTAGAAATAATATAATTATCTTAATTTAAAATATTTTTTGTTATCTTAATTATTTTAATTAATATTATTCATTTTGATGAATATGTAAGTACTAAACTAATTTTTTACAAAAAGTATACAAAACTATCTAGAGTTACTGATAAGAACTATAAAATGACATTAAAAAAATGTTAGCAATCTAAGATGATAAACTTTTTTACGATGACTAAAACAAGATAGAACCATATATGTAGATATTTAGATCGTATTTAAGCTAACTTTTTTTTAATAAAAGAGTCTTTGTATATAAGGACCGAAGTAATTCAATATATTTTTTGAAACAAAAAGAAGGTAGTGTAATTTAAAAAACTTTCAAGAGGAAAAATATAATGTATACTTTCTTGATTGTAAGTATATACTTCGTCAAAATATATATATTTTTAATTATTTCAATATGATAGATTCTTCATGTAATTAACTGAAGTGTAATAAAAAAATCTCGTTATAAAGTTTTTAAGTAGGTTTAAATTTTGTTAGAATGTCTTTTAAAGTAATTATATCTTACTTTACTCTTTCTTAAAAATATACATGACAATTTTAATTTCTCTTTTTAAAATTTAAAATTTAAAATTTTCAGATTAATATGCATATCTTTTATATATCATTGTACTTTTTTTTATTAGTAAAAAGACCTATTTTGAAATGCTCTTCTGCTTAATAAGGGCCAATAGTTTATTCACGAAAAATTATTAAATAATCCTATACTGTCATATATTTATGATCCCAACAAATATCTAAATGACACGTATTAAAGTTTTTTAATTTACGAATAATAATTAAGAACATTTTTTTACATATTATGTAGAATTTGGTTGGAGCATTAGTTAATTAGGTAATGTTCAAGGATCACCCAATAATTTCTCTTTATCCACACTAGAGAATAAGCCTAAGGACAAAAGATATAAAAATTGTAAGTTTTGCCTAAAAAAATACACACTATTTCATTTTTTACTTCTTTACTTTAACTTTACTCCTTCAGCATCAGAGCTTTTATAGGTACAGCTTTTCTAATACAGAGCATAGAAGATTGTCATTGAAAGTCCCACTCAACCCCTTATAATCCTCCATTAAAGGTATATTGAACTACTCTAAAACTATGAGGTACGTGATCAGTCTCTTCTTTGAACTTTGCTGATCAAGAACATTTTATTAAGAAGTGCAAAGAGTAAGACATCGCACATTATAAAAGGTTTATGCAATATACAAAATAAGCATACGCCTTATATATACAGTGAAAAGACCCTTACACCATAAGGAATTTAGAAAAGATTTCTCTTGCTTTGAAACAACCATGACCAAGAGACGAGACACGAATAATAAACGAGTGACGATTGGTGCAAAAAGATGAGACACGAATAAAAAACGACTCTTAACACCAATAATCAAGAAACACATTTTTGCAACAACTAAGACCATGGAAGCTTTGTTAAGCAAATACGGGATTGTGCATAAAGTAGCTAGGAAGATGTATATCATCCTAAAATGAATGATCAAGCAGAAGTATCAAATAGGGAAATAAAAGAAATTCTGGAAAAGATGGTGCAATCAAATAGAAAGGATTGGATCAAGCGTCTAATGGTTCACTGTAGGCATAAATGATAGCCTATAAAGCACCTATCGAAATGTTTCCCTATAGGTTGGTGTTTGGAAAGACTTGTCACTTGCAGGTGGAGATTGAGCATAGAGCACACTGGGCTACCAAATGTTGTAATTTGTTCTCATGCAAAGCATGGGAAAGAGAAAGTTAGCATTGTGAGAGCTAGAAGAGATAAGTCTCGAAGTCTACGAGAACTTCAAAATCTACGTGGAAAAGATGAAATTGTTTCATGACATATAGAAATATTTTAAAGAAAAATTTCTTTGTTGGATAGAAAGTGCTCCTTAGTTTTGATTGGAACTTGATTTACTACCTCAACAACGTCTCATATTGTTTAGAAGTTAAGATTAAAGGTGGTTTATACTTTAATATATCGATAGATTAAAGGTGGTTTATAAATAACATTTACTTTAATATATCGATACGCGTATTTTAGTGGCAAAATTGTAAAAACTTATAAAAATTGAAGTAGACAATAATTTTAATGTGGTGACTTGATGAAAAATTTGAAGTCAAAATAGTTTTGATTCTATCTTTTATTAAGATGATCAAATTAACTTATTTTTTAAAATTTTTAGATCAATACATTCTAGATTTAAGAAATTAATTTTTTTCTTCTATTGTTTATTTTCTTTCTTCTTTATTCGTTTTGATCTTCTTATAATTTTTCTAGTTTATCAAGTATCTTAATTAATTTGGGCATATTTATTATGTAACTTTTTTTTATTATATTTTAGGTAAAGAAATTAATGTTATATGCAGAGTGATGATAACTAAAAAAAAATTTAAATGTTTAATAAAATATGTAATTGAGAATTAAAGAATAAAAATATTTTTATCTTTCATTAATATAAAACTAATTATTCATATAAAATAAACAATAAGTAAAAATAAAAATTAAAAAATATAATGATTCTTTTTATTATAACTAGATGGCAGATCCAAACTGACATAATTTTAATTGCATTGGTTTGATTTGAATTTGACATACAAAATTTAACCAATTCAACTTAATAAAAAATGATATTTTCAAATATAATTTTACCTTAAATCGAAACTAATCCAATCCTTACTCACCCCACTTTACTATTTGTTTCCGTAAGCACAGATAACTTTGATATTTAATTTCATTCAGTAATAAATTTTGAGACGTCAAAGCATCAAGGCAAGAGACATCAACTTGTATTAGTAAGCTAATTTGTTTAATTTTGTATCGACTTATTATTGAATTTACAACATTACACATATAAGTAGTGTTCAAAATTACAACATTACAAATATTATCTCAGTGTGATATTTTTTATTTAATTTTAAATTATAAATTTTTTAATAAAAAATATTCTTATATTATAAATTAGAATACACGTATTGTAGAATGAAATTTTAAGACAATCTTAGAATTATCTTTCTTAATTTATTTAAATACTTTGTATTTCATACTGGATCTTATAACTAGTCAATTTTTTTTCAACTATTTCAAACTATATTTTTATTTATATATTTGATTTTTTTTATTTATGGATTTCATCTTTTATCTTTATTTTAAATTAAATTTCAATAATTTTTTTAAAAAAATTCTCAATAGTTAAAAATAACCTTATATAAAAATTTAAATTATATATTATCAATATAAAATATTTTATAGATTCAAAAATATTTATTTATTACAAATTTTAATTATAATATAATACATATTTAAAAATATTTATTTATTATGAATTTTAACTATATAAAAATATACATTTATCATATGCAATGCATAAACAAAAATACTAATACATTAATAAATTAAATTTTTTCTTATCAATAAAAAATTTAAATATCTTTATCTAATGTTATCCATGTTTTTTTTATTTACTTAAAATATATTAAGTAATTAAAAAATTTACTAATATTACAAATGTTGGAATTTTCTTATCTAATAATAATATTTATATGAATTTTTTTATTTTAGTAGTATTTTAGTCTATGTAATGCACATAATAATATTTATTTTATAAAATTAAGATTTACAATAAATAAATATTTTTAAATATATAAATTATATTATAATTAATGAATATTGTTGAACATATAAATTATTATAAACAATTTATATTGTTGTATAAGATTATTTTAATTATTCATAATTTTAATAAAATATTAAAATTTAATTTAAAATGATAGATTAAAAGAGATATAAGGTGAATAAAAATTTGTAAAAACACTTTCATCGAATCAAAACTCTTAAACATGCTCTCCCTACATCATAGCTCATAGAAACACTTCAATTTAAGTTAACTATTCTAACTTATCAGCGACCACCAAAATTGATTGCTAAATGTTTTAGTAATCGATTTGAGTAGTGGCAAAAACTCTAACCATTAAATTAGTTAGAGATTGATTTTTGTATGGGCGTTGATTTGCAATCGAAAAATTCGGTTACTAAAGACATGATGGGTCACCATTTTTTTTTTGTCTGAGTTTAATGTAGTAGTAAATTTAGTGATTAAAATTTCGGTCCCTATTAAGTGTCAATCGCTAAAGTAGATTGATTTTCAAATTTTTGAAAAATCGTTGGAACTTTAACGAATGATTTAAAGACCGAATTTGCGACTGTTAATTTGATCGTTAAATTATATTTTCTTTTTTATTTAATAATTTATACAATTTATTTGTTTGTATTTTTTTTTTTTTACCATTTAGTATCCGAATCTTCCGATCTTTACCCAGCACATAACCAGTGACCAAAATAAATTTTGGTCAATAAATTATACAGTATTTTTACCTTTTAGCTACAAAAAATTTTGATCGTTATCTTTTAGGAAAGTGATGGATTTCGGTCGCTAAAAAAATGTTTTCTTAGAAGTGTATATAGGGAGGGAATTTAGAATTATAATAAAAATTAATAAATTAAAAAATCTCCTTATCTTTTAAATGCTTTTATTTAAATTTTAAAATACATTATCTTTTATACTTCTTTTTTTTTAGTTTTCTTAAAAGTATTAATAAACGATAAAGGCTACCCATACATTGAATGAGTTAAAATACTGGTTACTGAAAAATAGAAACTCATATTATAAAAAAATAACAATTTATGTGGTAGAATTTGACATGATAGAATTGTTTAATCGAAGTTTACCACATAGTTAAATAGAATTTGAACTTAGTCGCATTTGAACCAATCATATAAAAAACGCCCTCGGTGATTTTTATTTGATATGAATGATTTTATATTGATTATTTTTATAAAAAAAGACAGTTTGCAACACAAAGAAATAAACTTACTATCACTGCTCTTTTTTTAGAGCACTAAATTTCTCCTTAAAATTTCTAATATAGCAAGTTTCTTCTATTTTCTTGTTCCATTTATGAAAGCTTTTATGGTAGAAATTGGTCTATGTATGAATACACATAGTCTTTACACAAGATCTGAATGATACAAGAACTTATATATGAGAAACATATCTTTATGGTTTTAAAAATTTAAGATGCAAAATAGATACATGTTATTATCTTGTATGAGTTATGACTTTGTTATAACCTTCAGCGGCATTCTTATCTAATTAAAGGCAAGAGGAGGTACGCTGCGTACAAAAGCTGCAAAAAGAAACAAGTCATTATCTTCCACTTTGTATGAAAAGAGGTAAAGGATTTAGATAAAAAACTTTCAAAATAAATATACAAATAAACTAAAAATATTCATGAGCTGACATGACCTGTTGAGAATAATATTGAAATTTTCACCATAAGATGAAATTAGATCGATATATTATTAAGTGCATCAACTTAGCCATCAAAATTCATGTTGACAAAAAATAACTTCATTTTAGCTAATAGAGTTTTGTATTTCATTTGGAAATTAATTTGAAGTTATTTCTCTAAATAGTGGAAAAGTAATTGAATAATTATTTCTTTTAAATAATATTTTTGATATTCAACTCCTCAATTAATGGTAAATGGTTTTAGGATGATTACCTTCCATATCAACATGTAGAATGATCTAGTAGAAGCTGGGCTTGTCAAATCTACATATTTAGTCTGGTACCAGAGAATTGAAGCAAGAACAACATGTCCTAGACCCTAAAACATTGACATTGAATAAATTTTAAACATTGTTAAAATATGTCAAGTAGTTTATATTCACTTATAAGGATTTGTATACCAATAACCTATGCTTTCTCATGAAATAATGCATCTTTTAAAGATCAGTTTTTATCGTTGACATAACAAGATTATAAAGTTGGAATAATCTATAAAACAAAGACAACTTTCTTAGAGAAATATTTCTTCACTTAAGTATAAATATTTACCATATCTTAAGCTCGTAATATTAAACAAAATAGAGTCTACTGCACTCTAGTAAACTTTCTCTATAAAGAGAGGTTCAAAGGGAGAAGGAAATTAAGTGTAATCTTTATTAGTTTTCAGGTTATAGCTTAGGAACTTGGTTGGGAGCATTGGCTTTGTTTATTTTGTTTATTTTTTTTTATTTTCTTCTGTTTTCTTACCATTAATACTATTTCACTTGTTGGACGGTAATTCTTCCTATTAGAGTCATTAGTCTAAAGATTTTCTTATAGAAATGGTAGGAAAAACAATCATAATACTTATAAAAATAAAAATTATATTAATTTTAATGTGAAAGATGTCTCACAAAAAGATAAAAGAAAACTAAATTCTATTATAAAAATAGAATCCTATTAATCTTAATTAAATAATGAAATAACTCATGACATTTAAGAAGAAAAAAAATCAATCCTCAAAGATAATCTAAGTCTTTATAAATTGTTTATAATACAACCAAGATATTATAAGACATTTGTTTTATATTCTAACACTTGCTAATCAAAATCAAACTCTTTTTCTAAGGTGTACAACAAATAACTTCTTAAATGGAAAAAGGATACAACACACCTATAGATGAAACCTATACATGCATTAAGCATATTACCGTGACAGTTTTAATCCAAAGACAAGAAGATGATGTTGCTCCTGCTAAGAGGGAAACTCCGAAAGCCATTTCAAAAAGGAAAACGCAAATCCAGAATACCTAACAAAAATTAGTTAGAAACAATCAAGGTTTATACAAGAAGGCACAACCAATTCTATTAAGAAGACACAACCAATTCTGTTAAGATGTTGCATTTGAAAAACACACCTGATTCCGACCTAAACATGCCGAAAAAGAATGAATACCAAATTTCTTATCACCTTCGATGTCAGGTATATCCTATATAAATTCAATAAAAGATTTTACATTAATTAGATACATATATTGAAACATGCACAAGCTTGATAATGTAAATATATGTATATTATGGAAAACTAAAGTGCTTTACCTTGCTTAATGCTATACCTAGAGAGTAGAAACTCATGAATGCAATAGAAAAAATCAGTGACCTTGGAAAGACAGCTGGCCTCTTGAACACAAATGTCTGGACATTTTTACATTAATTAGCAATGAAAAAATATATAGTTTGTTTCACATTTCTTTCTTTAATTAATAACATAGAAGGTTGTTAGATAATATATCATTTCTAGGATTATTTGACAAAAATATATTCATATAAATGGTGTGGTCTCAGCTAATAGATTGTAAATCACATGAAACTATTTGTAATTTATTTGACGATTAATTATTTATAGGCTCCCTATTATTCAAGTGAGACAATTATAGTTGCCATAGTTAAATCTCAAAATAAATGTACATATCAACCCGAGCAATAAAAGTAAAGCTCATTCTTCTTTCTACATTTTCAACTTTTTTTCAACTTTCTCACTCACATCTCATGTTTCAGTTCTGGTGGGTGAATTTAAATTCTTAATCATGTATCTGATAAAACCGACCCTAAAAACTCTAGGAACAAGGATGTGTTATTATTCTTACGTGCATATAAGCTAATACATGCTTGTCTAAAATTAGATATCTATAAAAGGAACAATTACCATAGGATCCAACCTGCATGTGAAAGAAAAATGTAATTGGAAATATAAATGCCCAACTAGCAAACATCAATATTGCTGCAAGCAGTGGATATCTTTTCCATCTCAACAGGGGCACCTGAAAAGTTTCAAAACAATGTTGTCACCATCATTTCTTCTTCTTTCTCTTTATTAGTGTGTTGGATGAAAAATATTCATATATATATATATATAAAACAAGAGGCTGAGGAGAATAAATCTAGTTCATACAAAACATGAATGATTGAGATTAAATCATAAAATTATGTAACTTTTTTAGAAAATCGTATGAAAATTTAATAACTTTCTATCCTAACATTCATTTATGGTTGAATGGTTCATGTTTATTTCTCTCACTCTCTTATTATAAACATTCCTCTTACTTGTTACGCTCCCTATGTATATATAATTCATCTAGTAACTTAATTTGTATTTGAATAATGAAATTTATTGAGTAAATATATTTGAGCAAATATGTTTGAGCATAAAATAACTTGGATTTCAAATGAAGGAAATTTAAAAATAGAGTATTTTTATGAGGCAACATTTTTAACTAAGGAATTTGAAATTCCTCTATTCTAGTGTATTTTGAAAATGTCCGTTATTGAGAATTAGTTTTTTCTATTTTTTTTATACGCTCTAGACTCAACTTTTAGTGAAGGATTTCATGTCCAACTTATTTTATTTATTCACGCAATATATTTCACAAATAAAAGTAATTAAAATACATCAACTTAATTTTTTTATATATTTAAATTTTGTTATGGACTTTTAAAGTAACTCACCCAAGCACAAAGTCATGTACTTTGGAATAATTTATTTATGACATGTTATCTGTTATGGATAAACATCTATCGTTATGATTTCCACCCTACATATCGCAGGCCAGCCACATGGGACAAATCTTTGACATTGGGTCGCACTTGTTACCTAGTCGCAACCTAAGACTTAGAAGAAGGATTGACACAAGAATTGGGCGACCTTGGTGCGTAATCTATTTGGTCAACCTATGTGCCTAACATGCAACCTACGAGGATCACCGACCAACATCGTCTCATAACATGTGTCACAATCAAGATGGCGACGGAATGGTGAAAAAAGAAAATTTAGTTAAATAGAGGATGAAAATGAAAATAAATAAAAAATTGGAGAAAATAAATGGATGGAATAGAATAGAAATGGAGTCGCCACTACTGTTTATTAAGTAAAATACTGGAAAAATCTTGGAGGGAAAGGAATAGTCTACAAAATAAGATTTTAGGTTTGAGAGTCTTGAAAAGTATTAGTATCCTATAACGTCCGTTGCAAACAATTACCTTTAATTAATTAAACAACTTGTTTATGATTTTCAAAATATTTATCTCACCTTAAAACAAAGAAAATAACATAAGATTTTACCATCGTAAAAGAAATGTTTATTAATTTTATTATTTTTGGTTCGATAGGAGTGGTCCCCTACTCCTACGTATCTCTTGGGTGCAATGAAGAAATTAGAGTCATGTAATTCTTGGGGTAGAAAATATTGTGTGTTGATGTTGATTTTTAGACTTTGGAGATTTCGAATTATCACAGCTTGTATGTCTTGAGATTGGCATAGGTGTACTCCTATTATGAATCATTACTTAGTTTTGATTGAAAGAGGATTTAGGATTGTTGATTTGGAATGTCCCAAAAAGACCCGAGAACCTGTCATAGGCTCCATTGCGCAAGAGGAGCATCCAAAGGGGTGCAACATCCAAAGAACTTAGGATTTGCCTAAAGACTCCTACTTTTAAAGGGTCCTTGTGTCCAAGACAGGGATGTTATTCTAGTGGAAATAGATGGAATTGATTGGATTGCCCAGGGGAATCCAAAGAGCCACTACGTTTGTAGCAGGATTGTGGTATTGAAGGGAGTAAATGAAATAGAGTGGAATTGGAGAGCCGTTGAAGGCTCTGTGTCTAGAGAGCATGAATGAATATGTAACAACAATATGTACTAGTAAAGGAATGGACTGAAAGGCAATCGACTACCCTGCATCCAAGGGGATAGACGAAGGTATAATAGTGAAAGTTGACAATAATGGAAAAGACTGAAGAGCTGTCCTAGGCTCTGTGTCCAATGGGTATGGACAAACAATGATTTAAATAACAGAACAATAGATGACAGTGAATAGCAAAGCAGAAGAGTCGTCCCAGGCTCTACATCCAAAAGGCATGGATAAATTGCAAGTTAAATAGAAGATAACAGCAATGCAAAAGAAAGGGAATCATGGAAACCAATTAATGGTCCCTACCTCCAAAGGTATGGACGAGTAGAAAAGAAAATAATTGGAAACAAAAAAATGGAAGGGAAGCTACTTGTTAACTCACTACATCCAAACATATGGACACAGATAGTAGAGAAAAGAAAAAAAATGGAATAAGAGCCACTTGTTGGTTTATTGCGTCCAAACGTATGGACACAAATAGTAGAAAACAGATAACAGAGAATATAAAATGTGGATAAAGAGCCTTTCTTTAGCTCACTACATCCAAACATATGGACGCGAATGGCAAGAAATAGAAAAATGGAGGAAGAATCACATGTTGGCTTACAACATCTAAATGTATGGCAGAAAGCAGAAAAGAGCCACTAGTTGGATCTCTATGTCCAAACGTAATGGACACAAATGATTGGAAACGGAAAAGAGCCGTTAGTTGGCTCACTACGTCTAATCGTATGGACATAGGTTGGTAGAAAATAGGAAAGAGCCACTAGTTGGCTCACTGTGTCTAAAGGTATGGACACAAAAATAGGAAAGAGCTACTAGTTGGTTCACTACGTCTAAAGGCATGGATGAGATGACAAAAATAGAAAAGAGACACTAGTTGGCTAATTGCATCCAAAGGCATGAACATTGATGACAGAAAATAAAAAAGAGTCATTAATTAGCTCATTGTGTCAAAAGGAATGGACGCAAATGACAAAAAATAGAAAAGAGTCACTAGTTGGTTCATTCAAACATACATACACAGATGGTAAAAAATAGAAAAGAGCCACTAGTTGGCTCACTATGTCCAAATGTATGGACAAAGATGGTAGAAAACATAAAAGAGTCACTAATTGGTTCATTGCGTCCAAATGTATGGACACAAATGGCAGAAAACAAGAAAGGGCGGCTAGTTGGCTCATGACCTCCAAACATATGGACACAGATGACAGAAAACAGAAAAGAGTCACTAATTGGCTCTCTACGTCCAAAGGCATGGATGTAAATGATATAAAATAAAAAAAATGAAAGAGGAGATACTATGTCCAAACGTATGGACACAAATAGTAGAAAAACAAAAATAATAAAAGGGGAGTCACTCATTGGCTCGCTGCATCCAAAGGTCTGGACGTAGATAATAGTAAACAAAAGAATGAAAGGGGACCCACTCGTTGGCTCTTTACGTCCAAACATATGAACATAGATAGTGGAAAATAAAAAAAATGGTTGAGGAGCCCTTCGTTAGTTCTCTCCGTCCAAAGATAGAAATAGAAAATAGAAAAGGAAGAGGAACTTATCATTAGCTCCTACGTCCAAAGACAAAAACAGAAAATAGAAAATGAAGAGGAACCTATTCATTAACTCCTACGTCCAAAGAAAGAAACAGAAAACAGAAAAGGAAGAGAAACCTACTCGTTGACTCTTGCATCCAAAGAGAGAAGCAGGAAACAGGAAACAGGAAAGGAAGAGGAACCTACTCGTTGGCTCTTGTGTCCAAAGATAGAAATAGGAAACATAAAAGGAAGATAAATCTACTTGTTGGCTCTTACGTCCAAAGACAGAAACAGAAAACATAAAAGGAAGAGGAATCTACTAATTGGCTCTTGCTTCTAAAGATAGAAACAGAAAATAGAAAAGGAAGAGGAACCTACTCGTTGGCTCCTGCATCCAAAGACAGAAACAAAAAATATAAAAGGAAGAGGAACCTACTTGTTGGCTCCTACGTCCAAAGACAGAATAGAAAATAGAAAAGGAAGAGGAACCTACTTATTGGCTCCTGCGTCCAAAGATAGAAACAAAAAATAGAAAAGGAAGAGGAACTTGCATGTTGGCTCTCTTCGTCCAAAGACAAAAATAGAAAATAGAAAAGAAAGAGGAATCTACTCATTGCCTCTTGCGTCCAAAGATAGAAACAGAAAATAGAAAAGGAAGATGAACCTATTCGTTGACTCCTACATCTAAAGACAGAAACAAAAAATAAAAAAGGAAGAGGAACCTACACGTTGGCTCTTGCATCCAAAGAACTTGGATGGACCCAACACATTAATAGATAATAATGGAAATGGTAGAAGGACCATTCAAGTCTTTATGTCCAAAGAGCTTGGACGAACCAAATGATAGTATTAGATAACAACCAAGGCAACAAAGTTTTCTAAGGTTCTGTGTTCAAAGAGCTTGGACAAGAACGATAACAATAACAGATGACAGCAAACAAGAAAGAAGGAGAAGGGAGAAGGAGGGATTGCCTAAGTGGGTGTCCAAAAGGCCTTAACATTTAACGAGAGGTTTCACCCTGCAAGTAAATTAGATGGAAGTGAAGGGACTACTGAAATGGGCGTCCAAGGGAGTCCAATGTCGAAAGGGATGTTGGGCTAGCAAACCAAGATATTAAAATGGAAAGATTGCTTGGATGGGTGTTCAAAGGAGCCCAACATCCAAAGGGATGCCAGACCAACAAGTAATTAGCTGGATATGGAAATAAGGAAACACAAAGTTGTGTTCGGGGTGTGTCCAAAGCATGGATGCTAGAAGTGCAGGGAAAGAAAAAATACAAATAAGCGGGAAACATTCCAAGATATTATCCCAAATATGGCTAAAGGGAAGCTAGAATGGGGGTAAAGGGTTTAGACGCGTCCAAGAGCACTTCAGCGTTCAAAGGGACCTTGCGTCCAAAGACGCATATGTCTTAGGGATGTCCCAAGGCCTCAAGCGTAAAATGAGACAAATACAATTCAAATATTACGTGTCTAAGCATTTTGGTCCAAGGATTTAACAGTACTTATTTATTTTCAAGAGTGTCTTTTTTTTTTTGCAACTCCGTACTACTGTCTGAGACTTTGCAAGAAGGTTTCCCTCTCACGTTCTATTTTCGTAGTTACCTCGCTACTTGTCTCAAACTCACACAGGTTATCTTCTTCTCTCTTAGGGTCTCTCCTTGTGCTCTATTTTTCTGTGTTTTTCTCTCAAACTATGCTAAAAAGAAGATCCCCTCTCACTTTGGTTCACTTCCTTTATAAGCATTCATAAATTGGTTTTTTAATTTAACTTGTCTGCTTTTCTTTTCAAGTTGGCCATTTGCAATAAACTTTTTAGAAAACAGAACATTACCGTAATTTGTAGAGGTTGAAATAGGGAGTAAAGTAGTCCAAAAAAGAAAGGAGAAAGGGGAGGTGCATCTCCTTTTGATTCATTGTTGAGTGATAGAGCATCACAAAGCTTTCTTTTCTTGCTTCTAGTCATGCTGCAGAGTTGCTCAGGTATAGAAAAGCCGCAAAACTGAAAGTTTGCCAACTTGCTCTTTTCTCCTTTGTTATTAGCTAGCTTTTTGAGTGGAGGGAAGGTACTGAGCAGAGCCACAAAGCTTGACTCAACACCAGCTACTTAGCAGGAGATGGAATTGGATCTAGGAGGATTGGGCTTCTCTTTGGATGTACAACAAAGGAGTTGGTTTGGGTTTCTGCTTTGGACTCACAACAAAGGAGTTGATTTGAGTTTTTGCTTTGGACGCACAGTGGAGGAAATTGACACTCTCCTTTGGACGTTCAGCAAGGGAATTTCTTTGGACTTCATCCATAGGGTGCAGGACGGTTTAGACCTCTAAATGGTTTGGATTTCTTCTTTTCTCATTTTTGTTGTTTTTGCTACAACAAATTACTTTGCTAATTATATATATATATATATTACCTTCCAATGTAGTTCGTATTTCATGGTAACTATCAACAAATTTTTCCATGCATTCAAAGTGTATATAAGATATTTTATGCCTTTGGTTAGTCATCTAGCTCTTTATCTTCGAGTCACCACTTTCACATGCTTGAACCTAAAAATTAAATACGTTAAATTTTTTTTCCATTAAATCGCACTTAATTGATTCTTTTTAATAATTTTTAAAAGAAAAGTAAGTGTAGGCAAAAATCGATTCCATGCATTTGTGATCAATAATTTTTAAGTTTGGTTTTACTTATCAAACTCGTTATACTAGGCCAAATTAACTCAATTTCTTTGGGTCACATTTTTTAGAGCATGGGTTGATTTGGCCCAACGGGTCATCGGACCAGCCCATTGGGCCAAGTCGATTTTGCCAGCTCTAGCTGCCACCATCACTATTGCTATCAACATACAAAGACATCCTTAAACCAATTTTAACAAGGTAGAGACTTTTCAAAGTGAGTTTATTTTGAAACTAAAAATTAATTTTGAAACTATAAATACTAAAACTAAAAACTAGTTTTAGTTTTTAAAAAAAAAACTAAAAAACTAAAAAAAACTTGTAGCTAAAAACCACCTAAAACTGGCCTAACTAAAAAATAATCATGTATAATCATACCACAATCAAAATGACAATATATACTGTGCAGGAAATTTAGAATGATTAACAAATTTACCACTTCAACTTAAGCACAATTAGAAATTAGTGATGTTATCAAAGACTCTAACGCATGCCTAAATTAAAATACAAGTCCAATTATCTAAATTCAACATAATGAATTAATAATTACAATTTTATTAATATTATTATAAGATAATTAGGTTGGGTTAGATTAATCAGACATGGAACTCACTAACTTGACACTAAACTCAATTATATTAGATTAGATAAAATAAATTTAACTTAACTTGACTCAATTTAACTCACTGAAATATTATTGGATTAGATTAGAGTTATTAGGTTTATGGGTCAATCACAACCCGCTTACACCCTTAAATAATATCACTGTATCCAAACCTCTACGATTAAGTTGTCAACAACTTAATAATATTCTTAATTTTTAAATTTTTAAATTTTTGTTGATATATCATTTAAATTGAAATTAAATGAATGAATAGATTAATAAATTTTAAAATTGAAAAAAATAACTTGTATATTATATATGGTAAGAGAGGAACCACTAAGATTTGATTAATGGTAAGAAGTTTGAATAGTATTCACAAAGTTTTAAGTTCAAGCCTTGTTGGGTATCATTTTATTTTCTTTCTTTACAAAAAAAAAAATGGTGAGAGAGGATTAGATACACTAAAAATTAACTTCTTGTATATTGTTTATGTTGTGCATACTGATTAAAATATGAATTAAGAAATGTATAACTATTATATTAATTTTAAAATAATACTTGTTTTATTTATTTTAAAATATATATTATATTTTAAAACTTAAGCAAACTAATTGATAAGTAATCTATAAAGTTAAATAATTTTTTTAAACTTCATCTTATCTTATCTTAAGTGATGTAAATGAAATTTTGGATTGGGTATGTAACATCCTAAAAATTATTTAATTATTTTTTTAGAAAATAAATTACATTATTATTATTATTATTATCAATTTTATTGTAATTATTAATTGTTGCAGGAAATTATTTTACTAAATAATTGTATTTTGAAATTGAAAATGTTATTATTATTTTTATTATTCCTAATGAAGGCAGAAAATTAATTTAGTATTTAAATATTTACATTTAATTTTATTTTAATGGAGGAGCTGGTGGTTTTATAAACTGATGAGACATTAATCTGAATTATTTGTATTTATTAATTTAGTTAATCGAATTAACGGGGGGAAGCTGATGGGCGGGTTGAGGTTGACCCGACCCAACTAGAATATTAGACAAGGGTTAATCAATTTACCCTAATTGGTGTTTTGCGCGAGACCTAGAGGAGAGAGAACGTAGACCTGCAAGGAGAAGGAGCTAGGGTGTTTAGATCGTCCTAGAGCCACATCAGATCCTCGTTGTTCTCCGCATCTAAGGTACGAGATAGATGGGTTCGGTTATCTGTGAATGGGGGGTGTACGGGTAGTGAGGGCAATCCCTATGTCCTTCTAGGATCTAAATTCTCAAATTTGTTTGGTTATTATGTTCTAAAAATATTTTAATCGGTAGAAAAGATTTGTCAATGTGTACTGTGGTTTTGGTTGACTTAATTGATAATGTAATCGGTTGCCTTTAGTGTGAAGGAAAACCTCTAGAGGGAATCCCAAAGAAACAAGAAGAATGACTTTGATGAACATGGTTTCTTCATTATGCTTCCAAGTATGCAGAGATGTCAATTTTATCTCACTATTTGGGTTTCATTTACATAAGAAAGAGCAGTAGGGTCATCCCTATGGCCCTTATTAATAATTGTTATTATATGGTGTCTTGTGACATTTGAAGGGGATTAAATTCTTGGATTAACGGTTTTCCTTAATGTGATTTTCGTTTGAAATTGTATGGCTAATCATGTTAATTACTTGATTCTCGTGGTTGTTCATGGTTATTCATGGTTGAGGTTCAATTTAGGACTCTTGTGTGTAATGGTGGAATTGGATGGAATTCAATGCTGTTTTATGTGCGTTTCTGTGCGTTCTTATAAATGATTTATGGTAATGATGGATAAATTGATATGATTTTGGCATGATTATGGACTGTGTGAATGATGTATGAATCATGAGAATGAGAATGTGGATGAGAATGCATTGAGCATGGACATGAGATGCATGAGAAGCCAAATGTGGCTATAATACCCTGGCCATATGTGGTGTTTAACAGGGGACCCTAGCCAAAAGTGGTGTTTAATAGGGTGTACTAATGATGGGGGACATTCATATGCATGGGCCATAGGTGGTGTTTAACCATGCTACACGCTGGCCACCATAGGTGGTGTTTAACGGTTGTGTAGAATGTCTTCACATGCACGAGCCATAGGTGTTGTTTAACTGTGCGACACATCGGCCAAATGGAGTGTTTAACGGTGTGACCATCATTAGTGATAACTAAGGGGATTGAGGAGGTTCGCCCATGGTATGGAGTTCCGAATCGAGACTCTTAGGTGTGGTGATGAGCATATGCATTGTGCGAGTATGTGCATTTTGTAAACATGAATGGAATGTGATTGATTTTGAAGGCGATGGAACGTATGATTGATAATTGAGTATTTGTTAACCGTTAGTAATTGGGTACAGTAATGGATGAGATTTGGGGTACTATCTGCATTTATATATGATTGAATGCTATTTCTCACTATACTCTCTTGTGGTTTTCTTTTAGGTAATGTTGAGGGTACTCGTGGTGCCGAGTTTTGAAGAGGTGAAGTCTTGCTCTGATTTGTGTGACATCGGGGCTTGGGATTTAGAATAGTAGTTGTATGTCTTTTCATAAGTACTTTTGCATCTTAAATATTTGAAAATGATGGTCATATCAATAATTCACCTAAATATATACAGAAATGAAAGTGATTTATATATTTGAAATATGTGTCAAACACATGAATGACATGATTAGATCAACATTAACAATTTATGTGATAATTTTTTTATGTGTACTTAATGTTTGAATATGATAATGACCATGCGAACCTTTTATCCTTAATACGAATTGAGTTTCCTTGGTTTTATCTATTACCTTGTCTTCCTTTTTATTTACCTTATTATTTTAATTTAAGTATTCAGGGTAGAAGGGTGTCACATTTAGTGGTATCACATTTAGTGGTATCAGAGCAGGTCGATTCATCGGTCATGAGTTATGTGTTTACTATGCTTATGTTGTGCTAAATTGTGATATTGATTGGATGTGATGATTGTCTTGATTGATTTGTCCTATTTTGATTGTTCCACTTTCTGCATCCAAGAAAAGTAATGGCTGGAGCAGATAGAAATGACCGTGCTATTGCTGATGCCTTGATGGCTGTGGCTCAAGCTGTTGGTAATCTGAACCAACGCCGAGAGGCGAACTGGCTTGCTTGGTTCCAAAGGAACAATCCACCTATGTTCCGTGGGGAATTATGACCGGGTGGTGCTAGTGATTGGATCTTTGAAGTAGAGAAGATATTCCAAGCTATGGAATGTTCGCTGGTGCAGAAGGTGACTTTGGCCGCCTTCATGCTATCTGGAGATGCTGGCTTCTGGTGGTAGAGTACCCTTCACAGGATGATTGCTGAAGGTACTCAGGTGAACTGGGATAACTTTAAGAGGCTGTTTCTGGAGAAGTATTTCTCTCATGACATCCTCAACAAGAAGCAAGTTGAGTTCCTTGAGCTGAAGCAAGGAGATGATATTGTGGCAGACTATGTGTCTAAGTTTGAGGCACTGGTTCGGTTCTATCCTACCTATGAAGGTGTTGTGAATGAGAAAGCAAAGTGTGTGAAGTTCATCAGTGGCCTATGCCCCGAAATCAAACAGGTCTTCAACTATCAAGGTATTGCTCAATTCTATGAATTGACGAACAAATGTAGGGTGTATGACGATGACAACAATGCTAGAGTTGCCCATTATAGGAGCGGAAGACCGATAAGGGATCAAAGTAAGCATGGCTCATCTAGCAAGAGTAATCCTTATTCTCGTCCTACTGGAAACTCTAATGTCAGAGGAGGCAGTGAAGGTTTTCAGAGGAGGAGTCAAGCTCCAACTGTAAGCCAGGCATCTAGGGGAGGAAGTGTGGGTTCTTCTCCTCCCATTAACTGTTATAAGTGTGGAAGACCAGGACATCGTGCGTACCAGTGCAAAGCTAGAGATGTTACTTGCTTCAGATGTAATGAGCGGGGACACATTTCTCGCGAATGTCCTCGTGCGAGGCAAGAGTCTGCGGCGGAAGTGGAAGTGCTAGGGGAAGTGCTAGTAAGCCGAAAGATACTGGAAGAGTATTTGCCTTGAGTGGTACTGAAAATGCTCAATCCGATGACTTAATCCAAAGTATGTGTTTCATTGATGGAACTCCTTTGATCGTGTTGTATGATTCTAGTGTGACTCATTCCTTCGTATCACATGCTTGTGTGTCTAAACTTAAATTGCTTGTCTTCCTTGTCCTCTGAATTGATTGTAGAGACGCCAACTAGCCGCCCTGTTTCTACTTATGATGTATGCTTGAATTGTCCTATACATATTAATGACAAAGATTTCTTGGTTGACTTGATTTGTTTGCCTCTAAGTCAACTAGACATTATTCTGGGTATGGACTGGTTATCTTCTAACCATGTCCTATTGAATTGTGCTGATAAGACTATTGTTTTCGGTCAACCTTCTGTGAGGGAGAGCAAAGACTTTTTCAATGCCAACCAGGTTAAGGTATCTTTGAGAGAAGATGCCCAAGTATACATGTTACTAGCTTTTTTGAGTTCTGAGAGTAGTGCTATTGTGAGTAATCTGCTTGTTGTATGTGGTTTCCTTGATGTGTTTTCTAAGGATATGTCTAGGTTACCACCTGAGAGAGATAGAGTTTTCTATAGACTTAGCACCGGGGACGGAACCTATTTCAGCTGCACCCTATAGGACGTCACCCTTAGAATTGGCTAAACTTAAGAAACAATTAGAGGATTTGTTGGAAAAGAAATTTGTAAGGCCTAATGTATCACCTTGGGGAGCACCTGTACTGTTAGTGAAAAAGAAGGATGGAAGCATGAGGTTGTGCATAGACTATCGACAATTGAATAAGGTAACTATTAAGAATAAGTATCAATTGCCCAGGATAGATGACCTTATGGACCAGTTGGTAGGGGCATGCATGTTTAGTAAGATTGATCTCAGGTCGGGTTATCACCAGATTAGAGTTAAGGAGGAAGATATACCTAAGACTGTTTTTAGTACTAGGTGTGTACATTACGAGTATTTGGTAATGTCTTTTGGTGTGACTAATGCTCTTGCTATTTTTATTGATTACATGAACAGAGTTTTTCATCCCTACTTGGCTAAATTTGTAGTTGTCTTTATAGATGACATACTAGTTTACTCCAAGACTAGAGAGGAGCATGAGGAACACTTAAAGGTAGTACTTCAGGTTCTTAGGGATAAACAACTGTATGTTAAGTTATGTAAGTGTGCTTTTGATTAGAGGAGGTGAGTTTCCTAGGTCATGTGATTTCTAGGGGAGGTATAGGTGTTGATCCTTCCAAGGTAGAAGTCGTTCTTAAGTGGGAGACCCCTAAGTAAGTGAGTGAGACTAGGAGTTTCCTTGGGTTGGCTAGATATTATAGGAGGTTTATAGAGGGATTCTCTAAGATAGCATTACCTTTAACTGAGTTGACTAGGAAGGGGGTTGCTTTTGTATGGAATAGTAAGTACGAACATTGTTTCCAAACCCTCAAGGACAAATTGACTAGTGCACCAGTTTTAGTTTTGCCGGATCTTAGTAAATCTTTTGTGGTATATTGTGATGCATCAAGGATGGGTTTAGGCAGAGTGTTGATGCAAGAGGGTAAGGTTGTAGCTTATACTTCTAGGCAATTGAAGGTCCATGAGAGGAACTACCCTACCCATGATCTTGAGTTAGCAGCTATAGTTTTTACTCTTAAGATTTGGAGACATTACCTATATGGTTCTAAGTTTGAGGTCTTTAGTGATAATAAGAGCCTTAGGTACTTGTTTGATCAGAAGGAATTGAACATGAGGCAGAGGAGATGGTTAGAATTTCTTAAGGATTATGATTTCTTGAGTTATCACCCAAGTAAGGCGAATGTCGTAGCGGATGCATTAAGTAGAAAATCTCTCCGTGTATCTTTGTTGATGATTAGACAGATGAATCTCTTAACCCAGTTTAGGGATTTGAAGGTAGCTTGTGAGGTGACTCCTAGTAGTGTAAAATTTGGAATGATTCGTATAAGTAATGATCTTTTGAAAGAGATTAAAAAAGCTCAATTAGAGGATTCATTTTTGGTTGCTAGACGTGAAGCTATAAATCAAGGTAGTGGTGGAGAATTCACCTTGGGTGTAGATGGGGTAATGAGATTTGGTGATCGTGTTTGTGTAGCTAGTAAACCTGATCTTAGGCGTTTGATTCTTGAGGAAGGCCATAGGAGTAAGCTTAGTTTCCATCCTGGAGTAACTAAGATGTATCAAGATCTCAAGAAGATGTTTTGGTGGCCTAGGATGAGGAGAGATATAGCGGATTTTGTTAGTGCTTGTCTAGTTTGTCAGAAGGCTAAGGTAGAACATCAGAAACCTTCGGGACTACTTCAACCTCTAAGTATACCTGAGTGGAAGTGGGATAGCATTTCTATGGATTTTGTGGTTGCTTTGCCTAGGACTGTTAGAGGACATGACTCTATTTGGGTTATTGTAGATAGATTGACTAAGAGTGCACATTTTTTACCTATTAACATTAGATATCCTTTAGAAAAACTTGCTAAGATTTACATCAATGAGATTGTAAGGCTGCATGGGGTACCATTTAGCATAGTATCAGATAGAGACCCTAGATTCACATCTAGATTTTGGGAGAGTTTACAAAATGCCTTGGGAACCCAGCTTAGATTAAGTTCAGCTTATCACCCGCAAACTGATGGTCAAACCGAGAGAACTATCCAATCTTTGGAGGATTTGCTTAGAGCCTGTGTGCTAGACCAAGAGGATAGTTGGGATAACTTATTGCCTTTGGTAGAGTTTACTTATAATAACAGTTATCATTCTAGTATTAGTATGGCACCCTATGAGGCTTTGTATGGTAGGAGGTGTAGGACTCCTTTATGTTTGTGTGAGCCTAGAGAAAACCTTGTGTTATGGCCGGATGTAGTGCAACAAACCACTAATAAGGTTAGATTGATTTAGGAAAGGATGAGGACAACATAGAGTAGGCAGAAGAGTTATGCGGATAAGAGGAGGAAAGACTTAGAATTCAAATAAGGAGATCATGTATTTCTGAAAGTCACTCCGTGGACTGGGGTTGGTAGGGCATTGAAGTCTAAAAAGCTTACACCTCGTTTCATTGGTCCTTTCTTGGTTCTTAAAAAAGTCAGTAGCGTCGCCTACCAAATTGCTTTGCCTCCACATCTTTCTAATCTTCATAATGTCTTCCACTTTTCTCAACTCCGGAACTACATTCATGATCCTTCGCATGTGATCAAGTCGAATCATCTTGAGGTGAAGGAGAACTTGACGGTGGAAACCATACCGGTGAGGGTTGAGGATCGAATGGTGAAACAACTTCGAGGTAAGGAAATTCCTTTAGTTAAGGTAATTTGGGGTGGAGCTACGTCGGAAAGTGCTACTTGCGAGCTTGAGGAGAAGATGGGGGAGTCATATCCAGACCTATTCGTTTCAGGTAAATTCGAGGACGAATTCTCTTTTAGGAGGGGGGAAATGTAACATCCTTAAATTTATTTAATTATTTTTTTTAGAAAATAAATTACATCATTATTATTATTATCAATTTTATTTTAATTAATAATTACTATAGGAAATTATTTTATTAAATAATTGTAATTTGAAACTGAAATGTTATTATTATTGTTATTATTCTTAATGATGACAAAAAATTAATTTAGTATTTAAATATTTACATTTAATTTCATTTTAATGGAGGAGCTTATGGTTTTATAAACTGATGAGGCATTAATCTGAATTATTTTCATTTATTAATTTAATTAATCGAATTAACGGGGGAGGCTGATGGGCGGATCGGGGTTGACCCGACCCAGCTAGAATATTAGACAAGGGTTAATCAGTTTACCCTAATTAATGTTTTGCGCGTCAGACAGCCAGACCTAGAGGAGAGAGAACGCAGGCCTGTAAGGAGGAGGAGTTAGGGTGTTCAGATCATCCTAGAGCCGCATCAGATCCTCGCTGTTCTTTGCATCTAAGGTACGAGTGAGAGATGAGTTCGGTTATATGTGAATGTGGGGGTGTATGGGTAGTGAGGCAATCGCTAAGTCCCTCTAGGATCTAAATTCTCAAATTTGTTTGGTTATTATGTTCTAAAAATGTTTTAATCGGTAGAAAAGATTCGTCAATGTGTACATTTTGGTTGACTTAATTGATAATGTAATCAGTTGCCTTTAGTGTGAAGAAAAACCTCTCGAGGGAATCCCAAAGGAACAAGAAGAACGATTTTGATGAACATGTTTTCTTTATTTTGCTTCCAAGTATGTAGAGATGTCATTTCTATCTCACTATTTGAGTTTCATTTACATAAGAAAGAGCAGTAGGGTCTACCCTAGGGCCTTTATTAATAATTGTTATTGTATGGTGTCTTGTGGCAATTGAAGGGGGATTAAATTCTTGGATTAACGTTTTGCCTTAATATGATTTTCGTTTGAAATTGTATGGTTAATCGTCTTAATTACTTGATTCTCGTGGTTGTTTATGATTATTCATGGTTGAGGTTCAATTTAGGACTCTTGTGTGTAATGGTGAAATTGGGTGGAATTCAATGGTGTTTTATGTGCGTTTCTGTGCATTCTTATAAATAATGTATGGTAACGATGCCTAAATTGATATGATTTTGGCATGATTATGGACTGTGTGAATGATGTATGAATCATGAGAATGAGAATGTGGATGAGAATGCATTGAGCATGGACATGAGATGCATGAGATGCAGACGTGGCTATAATACCCTGGCCATATGTGGTGTTTGACAGAGGACCTTGGCCAAAAGTAGTGTTTAACAGAGTGGACTAATGATAGGGGACATTCATATGCATGGGCCATAGGTGGTGTTTAACCATGCTACACGCCAGCCATAGGTGGTATTTAACGGTTGTGTAGAATGTCTTCGCACGCACGGGCCATAGGTGGTGTTTAACTGTGTGACACACCGGCCATATGGGGTGTTTAACGGTGTGACCATCATTAGTGATAACTAAGGAGATGGAGGAGGTTCGCCCATGGTGTGGAGTTTCGAATCGAGACTCTTAGGTGTGGTGATGAGCATATGCATTGTGCGAGTATGTGCATTTTGTAAACATGAATGGAATGTGATTGATTTTGAAGGCGATGGAACGTATGATTGATATATGAGTATTTATTAACCGTTAGTAATTGGGTACAGTAATGTATGAGATTTGGGGTACTATCTGCATTTATATATGATTGAATGCTATTTCTCACTGTACTCTCTTGTGGTTTTCTTTTAGGTAATGTTGAGGGTACTCGTGGTGCTGAGTTTTGAAGAGGTGAGGTCTTGCTCTGATTTGTGTGACATCGGGGCTTGGGATTTAGAATAGTAGTTGTATGTCTTTTCATAAGTACTTTTGCATCTTAAATATTTGAAAATGATGGTCATATCAATAATTCACCTAAATATATACAGAAATGAAAGTGATTTATATATTTGAAATATGTGTCAAACACATGAATGACGTGATTAGATCAACATTAACAATTTATGTGATAATTTTTTTATGTGTACTTAATGTTTGAATATGATAATGACCATGCGAACCTTTTATCCTTAATACGAATTGAGTTTCCTTGGTTTTATATATTAGTTTGTCTTCCTTTTTATTTACTTGATTATTTTGATTTAAGTATTCGGGATAGAAGGATGTCACAGGATAAGTTCTTTTAAATAGCCTAAGAGGCAACAATATTCTTTATTTAGTAAAATTATTATTTTATTTCATCTTCCAAATCTAGTTTCTATTATTATGGTGCTTTATTTTAGTCTTATCAAGACGAATTGTACCCATGACCCCAAGTCACATGATAAGAACTTCAACTATTAATCCATGGCTTTCTTTCATAATCTTTACATATTTATGCCTTAAAATATTGTAAAAGGAAAAAAAGCTTAGATGCAATTGAAAAGAACTCACGTTAACTGAATAGCCGGTCCATAAGATAAAGCACAAAACAAGACCCCAAATCAATGGCCAAGAACGTATAATCCAACTAAGCCAAAAACTCTGTAAAAGAGAATAAAGTAAGAAGTCTTTTTCTACTTTGTCAATGAAGCTCATCTTTAAAAAATATCAATGATGCTCATTTTAGAAAATATTATTGTTAAAGGGGATGAATATATATGGCACCAGAATTGCCGAGGATGCAACAATAAAGACACCAGTTGTAAAGGATAGTTTTCCAGATGCCAATGGAAGATATGGTTTGTTTATCTGCAATAAAACATTTAAGATATAATAGTAATAAGGTAAATCATATAATACTTTCTTGAAAAGTTTCCTAAGTTATAAAAGGTTGCATGTTTCTACCACTCTATTATAGGATATAATAATTAGAAACAAACCAAAAATATAAAAAAGAATTTTATAGTCATTCAAATGGTTGCACATGAAGAAATGCTCTTTTGTACACGTACCTAGTCTTTACATGTTTGTAAATATTTGACTTTTTAGATAAATCATACAACAAATTTGTTTTTATATAGAGAGATTAAGTTACTCTGAGAGTAATTCTAAGAGAGTTACTACTCATATTCATCTTTTATATTTTGCAATAGTTCTAACGAGTGACACATTTTATCTATTAGTTACTCTTGGAAAAAATTGATCCCTCTTCATATATATATATATATATATATTTAGATAGATAGATAGATAGATAGATAGATAGATAGATATAGAGAGAGAAGGGATCCACTTACATCAAGAGTAACTCCAAGAGAGTTATTTATCATTCTCACCCTTCATTTTCTTGCAATCTAACAATTCTAACAATAACACATTTTTATCTATTATGTTGCAAAAAGAAAATGATGAGATGAGAAGTAACTCTCTTAGAGTTATTTTTGGAATAAGTAGATTCCTCCTCATATATATCCCTCCCCACCTTTTATTTTCTTGGAATCTAACGGTTAAAGATATGTTAACGTTAGAACCATTAGATTGCAAGAAAATAAAGAGTGAGGATGAGGAGTAATTCTCTTAGAGTAAATAGATCCTTCCCACATATATAAATTAATAGAATAATAAAGAAGCCCAAAAGACATATAAAAGTAATTTATTATTGATCCAAATTATTTATTTCTGGTAGTAACTTTCATACCTTGTCTATTTCAAGGTCAAACACTTGATTCACACCATTAATATAAAGATCCATGAATAAGTGAGGTATCAAAACCTGAAACATTTTAAAAACTCAAAAAGTGTAGTTTACAATTGGCTATTTAAAGAGAAAGAACATAATTGGAGTCTCACCTGTACCAAACCAATAAAAAATAATGGAGATATATCTGATAGTTTCTCCACTACAAGGAGCGATGCAGAAATTGTGCTCAATGTCTAGTCAAAGACAAATAAAAAAATTGACCCATTTAAATCATTAAAGGAATTACTATTATCTAAAAATGTGTTTCATACAAATGAAACTGAATTAAGTATTAACCATAACATTTGAAGATTATTTATGAGAGTAATACTAGAAAAGTTTGAACTTACTCGGCCAATCATTGAGTAAGGATAGCAAAACCAGTACAAAGTAACCAAGAAGTTTTTTATAGAGTCCAAAATGTTTTGGGAATTAGAAGCATGAAATTCAGAATCGAAAGATGGTTTAGGGATTGCTTTCGCAACATATTTTCTATTGCATTCTTGATAAATTGACCCTCCTTCGTTGCATTTGTAATGATGATTCAAACCTGGCTGTTGTAACCTCAAAAGATTATATTCTATTTGGGTTTTCCTATGGTAATGTGAAGCTTTTGATGCACAAGAACCTAAGTACAAATGTTGGATTTGGTGTTAGTCATGCACAACAATGAAAAGGTATGAATAGTCCAGAAAGAATAATCAATTTGAAAATTAAAATAAGACAAGTGACCACCAAAATTTAAAATTTCTTTTGAGAAAACATTAAAAAAAATCCCATAACGTGGAAATATTGGTTTTAAAAAATGGAGATTCTGGAGACATTTGCACACTAAAAACCATATTAGTAATGTACGAGTTTTGTCATTATAAAAAATTTTAAGTTTAGCGACCATCAAAATTAGTCGCTAAACTTAAAAATTGGTTATTATTTTTTTTATTTTGGTGACTAAATAGATTAGTGACCAATTTTGTTTTGTCGTAACAACCCTAATTGCTAATTATTTAATGACTAAATTAGATTCGGTCACTATGTCGATCGCTTTTTTTCAAAAAAGTCACATTGATGGATTATTTTTAATTATTTATAAAAAGAAATTGGTCGCTAATTTAGTGACTAATATTTGATTTTTTTTCAAATAAATAAATAATAAATTGGTCGCTATTTATTATTTATATTTTAAAAGAAATAAATCTGGTCAATATTATTTTGATTTTTATATAAAAAATAATAAATCGGTCGGTATTTCTTATTTTTGTTTTTATTTCTATAAATAAAATTCAATCACTAAATCGGTCAATATTTATTATTATAAAAAAAATTTAAAAAAAATTGATCACTAAATAGTTCTCTTTTTTTTTAATTTTTTAAATAAATAAATAATCAGTTGCTAAATCGGTCACTATTTATTAAATTTTATTTGGTTAAAAAAAATTAAATTCGGTCGCTATTTTTTGATTTTTTTTATATAAAATATTAAACTGGTCAATAAATTGGTTGCTATTTTCTGATTTTTATTTTTATTTTTAATAAATAAAATTCGGTCGCTAAATTGGTTGTTATTTTTATTTATTTTTATAATTTTTAAAAATAAAATCGATTGCTAAATTGATCGTTATTTTCTTTTGCTTTGTTTTGTTTTTTATAAATAAAATACAGTCGCTAAACCAGTTGCTATTATGTAATGATAATATGACAAGGGTCAGCGACAAAATCTAGTCAGTGACTAAAAGATAAACATATATTCCTTTCTCTTTTGTGACCAAATTAGCGACCAATTAGTTAGTAAAAGATTTTTCAATCACTAAGATATGAACCGCTATCCTTCTCGTATTCGGTCACAAAATCGATCGTTATTAGCGATCAAATTATTTTGATCGCTAAATAATGCTTTTATAGTAGTGTGTAATAAAAATGTCTCTAATTGGCCATGGAAGATATTGTTTTACCCCGTTAACAAGAAAAAGAATTTGATTTTGTTTTTTCCTATTTTTCTTTATTACGCTTTTTATTTTGTGAAATATTGATAATTAATTTTTATTTATTTTTTAAAATAAATGGAATTTTATTTTTAAAAAATTATTTTTGACATGACAGGTATCATTTGGTTTCTAGATATCCTTAGAAAAACACTTAGTTTTGAAAAGACTATTGTTAGTTGGTTAAGATTAACTTTAAAAAATGGTTTTCTTTTGAAAAGATATTTGTGGAAAGGTTGACTTACTTTTAAACGGAATTTTCTTTAGAAGATTTTTAAAACTTGAAATGATTTTTGAAGATTGACTTTGATTTTGAAAAGAATGTTGTTGTTTTTTTAAAATTAAGAAAAAAATATTCCAATTGAATATAGTTTATGTTAGCATGTTATTTAATAAACCCTTAATTAACATCCGAATGGCATAAAGATAAAACTCACAAATGACTTAGAAACACAAAATTTGATTTAACAAAACATTCAAAGGAGCATAATATATACATTCTAGAGGTGTGTAAGAACCGATTCATCCCTCTAGTCCATCTAGACTCGAGAATGTTTTGATAGATTTGAGTTTTAAAAATTAGACATAGTGTAGTTTGAGAATAGGTTCGATTTATGATTAGAGTTGTTTCAACTTGATCTAATATTTTATATTTTTTTATAAAGTGGTTTTTTAAATAAATATATATTAAAAACATATTTTTTAAATAAATTATATTTTGTATAACTTGATATTATACCTATAATTATATTATTTATTTGAAATATATTATCAAATGTATTTTAATTTAAATCTCATATTTTTATTTTATGATTTAACTACATTTAATGTTAAGATTTATATATTATGATAATCAGTTAGGTTGATAAAATCTTGTTTCTAATTTGTCAAGTCATGATTTGGTCAAGTTTGGGTTCAAGCAAATGATACTAATAAATTTTTGGTCGCGCAAAGATAAAGATAAACTTACCTCAACTCGTCCTACACTCATTCCTAATACATATCGCGTAAAAGAAAAAAGAATATGAAGCACATAAATTTCTATATATTTTCTATATTTCTTCTTATTATCATCTTTTACAACAATTTTTTTTTTATTTTACTACTAATTTTAGCTACGATTTAAATTAGTAACTAAATCCTAGTTAACTAACTATTAATTAACTAGAATATTATTTTTCCTATCTAAATTTAAATTATACTTATTTATATTTTTTATTACTACAAATTAGCTAAAAAATAACTAAAAATTTTTAAAAATTTACTACAAATTAACTAAGATTATTTTCTTAACTAATTTGCTACTTATTTCATGCTACCACCAATATTATAGTAAATTTGTAGCTAATTATTTTTACTAAAAATTAGCTACAAAATAATTACTGATTTTAAAATTAATTACAAAATTATTTTGTAGCAAATTTTAAATTTTTTAGTAGTGTTTATAACTTTGATTAACTTTTCATATAGTTCATAATTGGTCACTTAATCTTTACATTACTTATTGCATATTTTATGATTTTCATTTTCCTATTTTCTAAAAATTGTATTTACTCTTTGACTTTGTTTAGAATTAAGAAAAAAAAAAAACTCATAAGCCCATCCTCTGTTGGTTCCCAATATTCAAGGCCAACCTACATCAAATAATTTATTACTTAAAAACGACTCATCTAATGACCTAATTCAATCTTATCATAATCTAAGATAATTGACGAGAAAATTTTGGAAGAGCGGAGAAAACAACTTTTTTTTTTTTTTTTTTTTTTTTTAGGTTTATTGGTGCTAAGTATCATTGATTGTGTCTGTTTCTATCAAAAAATTTAGCTGATGTGTAGAAATCTTTTCCAGCTAAATATTTTCTATCTCTACAGAGACTCAAATTTAAAACTTTGCTTCAAGAGATTAGAGTATAATTCTCAAACTAATGCAGTGGTTGTATATTTAAAATTAGTATATTTTATTTTAACAATTTTTTGAAGTTATAAAATAATATATTAACATAAAATTAATATTCTAACACTTTATTTTTATTTTAGTTAAGTTCTTTAAATATCATACAAGTTTTTAATTTAAAATAATTATCCTCCAATTCTTTTAACTTGGAAACCTCCCCCAAAGCCAAAGGAGCCACAAAGGCTCAGCACTCATCGATTGAGAAGGTGAAAAGCTGTTTCGGCTATCCAAATAAATTTTCAACCTTGCTGTTAGTTTATTTTACCGTGATCCAAAAAAGCGATTCTTTAATTTATGAGATTTCAAAAGTTAAGATGTAATCTATCATTACCATATCAATGCCAATATTTGCAAAGTATTGAATAGTTAACTATTATTTCTGGATCCATAAATGGTAAAAGTGATTCCATCTGCTAATACATTTCACATAGCAGATGAACAAAAAATGTGAAAGAGTGAGATACTCGAGTAGTTAAGTAATAACAATAAGGTTAATTAAGGAATATGGGGATATGTGAGACATACTTGCATAGTAAATATTGTTAGTGGAATGTTTCCTGCGCTCGAGATTTCCACCTACAATTACCAATGGTTCCTCGTATTAGTCAGCAAATATTTTGTAGTGAATTAATTTGACCAAATACTATACTCAAGGTTACTTTTACACGAAAAATGGATTAAATCGAAGAAGAAAGTAATGGGTGATGAGAAAGCAGACATATACCAGTTGTGAGTGAAGAAGCATTAGAAGATATAACATGCACCGAATCCATGGAAACAACTGAACCCACTAACAGCACAAAGCACTTAATTTCTATAGAATAAATAAACAAACACACCCCTACACCGGAGAAGGCGAGGGCAAGAGAGATTTTATATACTAGACTCCATATGATTTAATTTATCTACAAATTGATACACTTCATCACATAAGGTCAAGCTTTCGAAGGCAAATAATTACATTATGATAACAAGTAGATTGAAAAACTGCAGGCGCCATAGTATCGGACAAATTTCACTATTAAGTAGTCATATTTTTTATTGCAATTGGATGTAGTTAGTGATGATCTAGAAAGTTTATATTGCAGAGAAAATAATCATGAATATAAACTTATGATGAGGATAATATTTATATTATATATTAACTTTTTATATTATTGTTATACATGTATCTAATATTAAGAAAAATTTTTAAAGTTAACTTATGGGGCAATTGCTCCCTAGCAGATCTGTCCCTGGACGTATGTAGCAAGCAGTATTGAGTGAATTCAGCAGCATGCAAATTGAGATATTGTTGGCATACATTAATTAAAGGTAGTCAATTTAGACCTATGTAAGCAGTCAATTTAGATCTATGTTTTAAAATTCGGATTAGGTACAGCCGGCCTGTTTAATTAAAACACCGGTGAGTCAGCTAATTGTCTTGTTTAAATAAAGTTATAAACTATAAAACCAATTTAAAAAAGAATCGGTAAAAAAAGGGTTAAAAAAGTAAATATAGATAGTAAACTATATATATTTTTAATCACAAAATATGTCAAAAATAATATATATATTACTATTTATCACTACAAAGATTTGTAAACAATAAATTGTTAATAATTTTCATAAATAATTGAATTATAAATTAAATTGGTTAGACAATCAAATAAAATTATTTAATTAATTGACTAAAATTAATTAATTGATTGTCATTCATCCATGAACATGGGTCATTGTTGAGGGTGAGCACGTACTTGTCTTTGACAAATGTGAGAACGCAAGTGGAGACAATTTGGATAAAACCTTTGAAGATTTATTCAAACGCATGATTTCGCAAAGGGTTAAGGTAATGTATCTATGGGTCGCAGTAGTGCATAACTATTCTCGTATAAATATCCATACGATGTCATATATGTCGGAATTTTTCTATGTTTAGGTTCTTTATATTATTATTTCTGTTGGAGGTTTCTTATTCTTAAATTCTTTATGTTCTTATTTCGTTATACAAGATTATTAAAGTTATAAAAGAAGGGTGTATATATATCTGGATCCATTTGTCATTATTTGGAGATTGCAGTAGATTCTTTAGCAATTGCGAGTCGGTTTGTGGTCTTCCTCAACCAAACCACCTTATTTTCTTCAGAGACCTTTGTTTCTCTCTTCTAATGGGAGAATAGAAAACGTGTTTTTCAGTTTGGTGTATTGGGGACCATAACCTTTCCTAATGTGTTAGCCTACATATATGGTTCTCATTATCCCCTAACGAGCCAATCTAGATATCCACTCATTAAGCCTATATCGAGTTCGTTTAGGAAGTCCATTTTGATTACTTAAGTTGGATCACTTTAGGATTATAATTACCTTAAACAAATAGCTAATATAATTGTATATTAAAATATAATGCCCAAAAGATTAAAAGAAATTACAAATTTCTAACAATCTCCCGCTTGGGCTTCATATTTTCTTGAAATAATTATATTACAAAATTCTTTAGGCACGCCTATATGCTATTTATCTCTAGACTTCCTCTTAATACAATCTGGTCCATTTCGTACATTAACAATAAAACCATTGTAACTTTAATCACAATTTAAGCATGATTAAATCACGATGATCACCATATTAATATACTCAATGACATAGATCAAATATGGATGAGTGACATGGAAATTACATGCAATCTGATCTCAAACATGTCTATTTCCAATTGGTCCTTATTTTTAATCTTTAGTGGAGATCAATCCAAATTCTTTTGAATGTAACATAATTATTACATACAAGAAAACATAAGAGAGTTCAAAATGTAAACATAAACCATCAACTTTATTTTTGTAGATAACAAAGAACAACAAAAAATGTTCAAAGTGAAACATAAAACATATAGACTCCCACTAAACTAAGGTATCCTAAGGAATAACACCCATATGAGCAGTGTGCTCATGAAAGACCTTGGGAATTAGCCCTTTAGTCAATGAGTCACCTAGCATAAAACTTGTTCCTATATGTTCTATGGAAATCTGTTTATTGTGAACTCTTTCTTTAACAACCAGAAACTTGATGTCGATGAATTTCGACTTTGTAGAACTCCTATTGTTGTTGGAGTAAAGGACTATCGAATTTCATAGTATATTTTCAATGGCCTTTTAATACCATCAACCACCTGTAAACTAGTGACAAAGTTTCACAGTCATATCCCATGGTTGGATGCCTTGAAGCAAGCCACAAACTCTGCAACCATGGTTGAAGGGACTATAAGAGTCTATTTAACAGACTTCCAAGAGATAGCTCTTCCAACCAACATGTAGATATATCCAGTGTCTTGACATCCTGTAAAATTGGAGTCAAAGTACCTGATGATCTCCAAACCTTCAAACTTCTGATAAGTGAGCATGTATCTTTTTATTCTCCTTAAGTAACGCATCACGCGTTTAACTACCTTCCAATGCTGCATTTCAAGATCACTCAAATACCTGCCCAAAACTCCCACCACAAAAGCAATATTGGGATGAGTACAAATTTGAGCGTACATTAGACTCCTCACTATCGAGGCATAGGGAATCTTTTGCATCTCATTTCTTTTAAGGTCATTGTTGGGGTATTGCTTGAGACTAAATTTGTCTCCCTTAGCTATCAGGGTCTCTCCTGGTTTACTATCTTTCATGCAGAATCTCTCTAAGACTTTGCTGATATATTTCTCTTATGACAGCCTTAGGATACCTTAAGAACGATCTCTTAGTATCTGAATGCCTAATACAAAAAAAGTTTTCCCAAGAACTTTCATCTCAAAATTCTTTATTAGAAATCTATTGGTTTCATGCAACAAGTATGTATCACTATTAGCAAGTAGTACATCATTGACATATAATACCAAGAATATGTGTTTACTCCTATTGAACTTATGATATATACAATCATCAACTATATTTGCCTCGAAATCGTATGAGGTAATGACTTGATGGAACTTGTGATATCATTGACGAGAAGCCTATTTGAGGCCATAGATGAATTTCTTTAGTTTGCATACCATAGACTTAGATTCATGTGAAACAAAGTTTTCAAGTTGCATCATATAAATCGTTTTGTCTATGTCACCATTTAGAAACACAGTTTTAACATCCATCTGATGTAGCTCTAAATCAAAATGAGCTACTAGTGCCATTATAATTTTAAAAGAATCATTTGAAGATACTAGAGAAAAGGTTTCTTTGTAGTCAATACCTTCCTTCTAAGTAAAGCCTTTGACAACTAGACGAGCCTTATATCTCTCGATATTACCCTTAGAATCCTTTTTGGTTTTAAATATCCATTTGCAACCAATAGGTTTTACACCTTCAAGTAATTCGACAAGATCCCAAATGTCATTTTCTTGTATAGACTTCAACTCATCTTTCATGACATCAATCCATTTTTGAGAGTTTAGAAATTTGCATAACTTGACAGAAGTTGATTGAATCATCTTCTATTAAACCAATGCTTCCTCACGTTCTTGGAGAAAGACAATGTAACCATTTAGAATTACATGTCTCCTCTCTCTAATGGATCTCCTACACTTCTTGAGGTTGTTAATGTTGCTTTATAGGTGTTTGAGGAAGAACCTCATCATAGTCTTGTCTTGGAACAATGTCAGGAACAATAGTTTGAAAATTGTCTCCTATTACTAGAATTGTTTTTTGAACAACAATAGGCACAAGGACTTGACCAATGTCGTTAATAGATTCTTCCTCAAAGACAACCTTATGTTCTCTTCCTTCTCAAACTCAACTTCCTTAAGAATTCTTGCATTTCCCATTTCAAAAAAGGATCTTAAAGTGGGATCATAAAATTTATAGCTCTGAAAGCGTTCAGTATAGCCAACAAAGTAATAGCTAACTATTCTTGAATCTAGTTTTCTTTTATGTGGCTTATAAGGTCGTGCTTCAGCTGGACAACCCCAAATGTGCAAATGTTTGGTATTCAGCTTTTTTTATTTGTCAGTCCAAAGTTCACCAGGGGTTTTGTTAACTACTTTAGTTGGTACCTTATTAAGGATGTAAATTACGGTCTTTAAAGCTTCTCCCCAAAGTGACTCTGGTAAAGAAGAATGACTAAACATACTTCTCACCATATCCTTAAGAGTTCGATTTCATGGTTTTGCTACACTATTCATGCTAGGTTTGCCTAACATGGTGTATTGCGGAACAATTCCACACTCTCTAAGAAAAAGGGCAAAATGCTCTAGTCGTTGTTCTCCTGATCCATCATATCTACTATAGTATCCACCACCACGATTAGATTTGATGGCTTTAATTTTCTTTCCAAGTTGAAGTTCAACTTTAGCTTTGAAAGACTTGAAAATGTCTCGGAGTTGGGACTTCTCATGTATCAAATATAGGTAATCGTATTAGAGTAATCATCTATGAACGTAATAAAGTATTTTTGTCCATTCCATGAAGTTGTAGAGAAAGGGCTACAAATATCTGTATCTATTAGTTCTAAGACATTTTTAGCTCTTTCGGCACCTAATTTTCTTTTGTTGAGAAGACCCTTCTGCAACACCCTTAATGTTCTTCCTTTTCTTATTCTGAGAGGTTGAAGTAAAATGAGCACTTTCAATCTTATCTCTCGACAACCTCTCTTCCTCTTGCACATAGTGAGATATATATTCATTGAGAGACCATTTGTCCTTTCTGAGTATTATACCTCACTTTGAATTACCCAAACTGTATAGGAAGTGAGATAAAAAACAAGTGCACGATCAAGTCTTCACTAGGCTCCAACTTGAGTGACTTGAGCTTTGTTTTGAGATTACACATCTCCATTATGTACTATTTTATATTTTCTCTACCTTTGACTCTAAAAAGTAAAGCCTTGAAATGCTTATGAAATCAAGCACTTCATGATCATAAGGACATTCGGTTAGAGTGTTTCCATTTCTCAATTTTAACCTCTTGAAGGTTATCTAGAGTAAGAATAGGTTTCTCTACCCGAAGCGCTAGATCCAAATCCATACAGCCAAGTACTATCGCTATGGCTTCTTTCTAGACCTTGAAATTCGTCCCATTCAGCATTGGGATACTATTAATTTGAGTAGATATGTTGACCACACTAAGAAGAAGAATTGAAAAGAGAACATTAAATATACAAAGCAGAATTAATCTTTTTGATAAATTTAAAGACCCAAACAAGATAACTAAGACACCATTAATCATCTTTCTTTGGATTGAAAAAATCAACTACAAGTAGTACTCTTAATGCAATGATCAAACATTGGTGATAATTCTTGTCAAACAATGATTGTCTTTGGACACTCCATTGTTCACATAGAAAAACAACTTTATAATCATCACACATTACCATCATAAGCATGTAATTATTCGGTAAAATTGCGTCTTTCTTTGGGTCGAGCACAATTTACATGAATAATCCCGCACAACATCTATGTAAATTCAATTAAATTAATCAACACAACAAATATTATTTTGGCAATATGTTGTTTCAATTAATCCAACAAATATTATTAGACAATTTAATCAATATGGGAGGTCTTAAATTTATACAAGTTTCACACATAAGCGCAAAGCGGTTAGACACTTTAAGGTATGTAAGACATATAAAATATATAGCAAGACATGTATAGATAAACTACATAATGGACCCTTTACAAGATACCTAACACAACATTAATTTTTAGTCTTTGAACAAAAAAACTAATTTGTAAGTGGTACTCTTAACGTAATAATCAAATATTGACAATTAGTTATATCAAATAATAGTCTTTCTTTGAACCAACTATTATTCACATGAAAATAAACTTTATAGTTGTCACATATTTATTATCACATGCACGTTATTATTTGGCCGAACTATGTCTTCCTTTGGGTCGATCACAATTTACATAAATAATTCTATACTAATATTTTGTAATTTAAATTAAATCAATTTACACAATAGAGATTGTTTTGACAATATATTATTTCAATTAATTTAATCTTAAAATTACCAAACAATCTAAATTAACTAGAATGATCCAAAATTTATCAAATTATTGTTTACTTATTATTATTATACCATAATTTATTTACTTATTATTATTATCAATATATCTAATAATAATAATAATTATGACCCAATAAATAATTAAAAAGCTACATGTTATAATGATAATTACATCTAATAATTTCATATAATAAAGAATAACATAATAGATTTAATAATAATAATAAACCTTTGAAAAATCTTATTGGATTTAGTGGGATAAATTTTCTTCCACTAAACAAATTTTCGAATGCTCCAATCGAAACGCAGAAGCATTGAATGCTCCAATCAAAACTCAGAAGCCGCTGCCAATCAGACATTGAATGCAGATGGAGGAAATGCGGAAAGCGATATGGGGACTGCCAAATCGCCACCTAGCAGAGGATTGCGGAAAGAAGATCGATCCAAACAGCCGCAACAGACCACAGTATTCCAAATTAAATCAGAACGGATCATGCTTTCTGGATCCATTAATCATGCGTGGGGAAAATTTTCAGCTATTGTAATTCATATATTGTAAAAAAAATTGTAGTTTTAAATACCAATAAAACTGTACTGTCCGATGCACATTATCAAAAAAACACAATTTATAATTGTGTCATGATTCAAATTATATAATTAGGTATTATATTAATAAATTATTATAGAATTTAATTATTTTTAAAGTTAATATTTATACAACCTATATAAAATTCAATGATCTAATGTCCAATGATCTAATACTAATAGCGGCTCTGATATTAGTTATTAGAATTTTTCTATCCTTAGATTTCTTATATTATTATTCCTGTTGGAGGTTTTCTACACTTAGGTTTTTTATGTTCTTATTCTATTATACAAGATTATCAAAACTGCAAAAGAATGGTGTATAAATACTTGGATCCATTTTTCATTGTTCGGAGATTGTAGTAGATTTTTCAACAATTGTGAGTCGTTGGTTTGTGGTTTTCCTCAATCAAATCATCTTAGTTTCTTCAGGAATCTTTGTTTCTCTCTTCTAATGGAGAGAATAAAAAACGTATTTTTCAGTTTGATGTATTGGGGACCATAACCTTTTTTGATGTGTTAGCCTACATATAAAGTTCTCATTATTCCAACTTGGATATCCACTTATTAAGCTCATATTGAATTCTGTTAGGAAGTTCATTTTAATTACTTAAATTGAATATTTTAGAATTATAATCACCTTAAGTAAATAATTAATATAAATTAAAATATAATATCCAAAAGATTAAAAGAAATTACAAATTTCTAACTATGTCCGCTTCCATTTAATGGTGCAATGATTTGGATAATGTTGTTGCAGACCAAAGATATCGTTTTAATGATGCTTACTATGTTACCATACTTTAACAACTAAAAAAAATGCATTAAAACATGTTGCATTGATTTATGTGAAAATATTATTATGTGATTATATGATTAGATTATATGTTTTAAGTTATATTGTGGATGGCATTTGTATACAACTATTTGTACGTGCATGATGTATGCAATTGCACATGTACTTCTATGGTATATGTTTCACATGCTTATATTTTTTTACTTGATGATTTTTTGTGATGCTCTTTTCGTGGGGCAGATAACACGCAATCGACAACATATAAGGACTTCTACACCGTGTCCGTTGAGCACACTATTGGGAGTTGTGAATTGTGGAACATTGACTTTGTCAGTAAGAACATCTATTACACGGGGAACATTATTGTGCCTACAATTTCATTTATGATGAATACCTCCGTGGAGATAAATCTTCCAATTAAGGAGATGTGGAGAGAGCCTTTCTATACTTGGAGAAATCACTTAATGGCTTTTATACATGGACGACCATGATGCTAGTATATCATTCACATCACAAGCTCAAAGGAGAAGGATCCCTCAAAGGCGTCCTAGTTGTGGATCCTATGGATAGTAAGTATGACCAACTTAAGAGTATTTTGTTTCTCTTTACTTTGATGATTTGTTATCTCCTTCTCACTTCTTTTCTCTAATACGTAATTCAATATTTTTACTTAATTGGGTTCCAATACATTTATTTAGATTATGGTATGTAGCACCATAAGGTGTAAATCATCATCATGCACGAGATATTTATTTAGAAATTATGTTACGGTTATTTGACTATGTTTAAGTGGTTATTATGCATTTTATCTTTATTTTTCAACATAAAAATTTTACATGTATTTTTAAAATTCAATCTTATATTTTTTTACTAAAGTTTAATTATTTTTGTGTCTATTTTCGTTTAATGTGATTCATGAAATGTTATAACAATGAATAACATAAGGGAATTGTAGTACAAACATCCAAAACATGAACATAAAATATTAAACACACCTTAAGAACTTATCCACAAATATCACCTAAGTTTCCCATGATACAACGGGATCTTCTCGGAAAAGGTCGAAGGATCAACTAGTTATAAGCGAGCCAAATAATAAAGGTGAAAGAGGTGGAGAAGAGTGTGTCTTTTCATAATGAGAAGGAAGAGCAGAGCGAGAGTATTTATAGGCATGGAGAGAAAGCATAATGATCAGATTTGCACTAAATCATTGGAGAAAAAATCTCATTGGAGACCAAGTCAAAACTTCAACTGTTTATATGAGATATTTTTGAGTAAGATATTTCTCAAAAGAAAAGAAAAACTACATAAGGCCCGAAGCAAAAGTGGACTAAGGTCCAATATCAAGCGCGTAGGAGCGGGGGTAAATCGTTAGATTTGCATTACGTCGAGCCCACAAGGCCTAAACTTGTACGCACAAGGCTCACTTCTTTTGCTACCCACTTTTGGAAGTTAAAGGAGTCTCTTGGTATATAAACACTTAAGAGTGCTCTAGGTTGCCTGATGTCAGACTTTAGCCTTTGATATACCTCATCCTAAAAAACAATCCCCCACATATGTCAAAGGATAAGATTTACAAGAAAAAAGAGAGTAGAAGAAAGCTCTTGGGTTCTTATATTGTGTATAGTGCATCAGACATGGTGTAGCTAGGCTATTGAACCAAGACCTAGACTGATAAAACTTAACACACAATGTGGTTGGTGTAACTATGCTATTGAACCAAGAACGCTTTATGTGTATTAGTGATCTACTAGTCACATTATACCCCCACATACCTTGCTATTATCACTATTTTGCACTACTAGGCCATGCATGTGCTCGATATTTGAATGTTCTAGAGATCTTGCCAAGATTCCATACAAGCAACCCCAATTGACATTTTATATAGGTGATTCATCAAGTATATGTTGTAAATCATACACCACCCATAAGGGATATGAAAGATCATTAGAAATTTTATAAGATGTAAGGTCTTCTCATTTGTATAAGATTTTACTATAAAACGTAATCTCTCATTAATGCAGTGTCTAACAGTTTCTTACACCATAGGAAGGGACTAAATAGAAATTAATTTGAGTGTCAGCAGAATTGACAAGTGACTTGTTCTTACCCATTGAATCTTCTTCATGGGATCTTCAATCACAAAGGTCAAGTTATCATCACTAGTTTGTTTTCAAGTTAGCCTAAGTCACATTCCCTTGATGTTACAAGAATCATTTTCTTCCTCAGGGGTTTCGTTAGAAGATCTGCTAAGTTTCCTTCTAACTTCACGTAATAGATGGAAATCATTCCATCATTTAGTAGTTGCTTTATCACATTGTGTCTCAGTTGTATATGCTAGTTTTTCCCATTGTGAATTTTGTACTTAGCTATACCTATTGTCGATTGGCAATCACAATGTATTAATACTAATGAGGTTGGTTTTATCCCTAGAAGAATGTTTGCTAAGAAGTTTTTCAACCACTCAACTGCACTACCAGTCATTTCTAGAGCTATAAGCTCTAACTCCATGGTTGACTTGGCAATAATGGTACATCTAGCTGACCTCCATGCAACCACACCCATACCAAGTGTAAGCTCATATTCACTTGTTGATTTTGTCTCATCTAAATCAAAGATCTAGTTGGCATCACTGTACCTTTCTAAGATAGTGGGAAATCCATGGTACTTGATACCATAGTCTATGGTTCCTCTCAAATATCTCACTAGTCTTGCAAGTGCATCCCAATGGTCCTAGTTAGGACTATGAGTGTATCTACTCAGTCTACCTACTGCATAAGCAATATTGGGTCTTGAAAAGTTTATCAAGTGTAGTAGGCTCCCAATGATTTGGGCATATTGAGATTGAGCTATTGAAGCTCCTTTATTTTTCTTTAGGTAAGAGTTAGCATCATAAGGGGTATTTACAAATTGGGAGTTATAAAATCCAAACTTCCTAAGTTTCTCAAAATATTGTCCTTAGATTAGTAATATACTATCACCTTTTCTTATGATTCTAACTCCTAAGATGACATGTTCTAAAGATAAACATGTCATCCACATATAAGCATATAATCACATGTTCACCATGTACAGATTTGGTGTACACACATCTATTAGTATCACTAGAGGAAAACCCATCTCTAAGCAAAATCAGATCATAATAAGTAAAAGAAGATGCATTTTCACTAGTCGTTGCATTTGAATTACATACAAGGAATTAGTATGTCTTAATCTAAAATGCCAAATACGAATCAATCATATAAGTAGAAGAAGATGATGCATTTTCACCAATAGTTTTAGAGACATTTATTACAAAAAGATCCTGATCACAATACCCATTTCCCACAAATACATTGTTCTTAGTCCTCACAAATTGTCGAATTCAAATGACATTTTAAGCCCAACCTTCCCCAGAAGTGCTATTGATACCAAATTAACTCTAATGGAGGTCACATGTAGCACATCACTTAAAGGCAAAGTCTTACTAGATATGAGCTTTAGCATAACTTTTACTCTTCCCCCAAAATTGGATTAGTTCTAAAGTCACGATGGTACATCATATCTTCTTCATCCCCCATAGGGGTGTAGGAGGCAAAGACATTTTTTATTGCACAAGTATATCAGGTAGCCCAAAGTTTACCACCCATTTGCTCACATAGGTCACAAGGTTTGCATAAGAAATGACCACAACAATAATGTCATCTCCCTCGACCTAGTTTTCCTTAAGCTTAGAAGGATTGTCACTTCTCGCCACACAATACTTGTATTGAGGTGCATGATGGCTTAGCTTTCCATAATATATCAATTTTCCCTTTTCTTGAAGGTTGTGTTAGAAACACAAGGGAAAGAGTTTTTATTCTTAGATTTTATTTTTGTGATCAAATTTTTTGTCGTACCTTTTTTGAGCTAGTTTGTCTTCCACCAGGTTTGCCTTGGTAATCAAAGCCTTTGCTTTTGCGACAACATAATCCTTTTGGTTGGTGTCTTCAATTATAATGTTTGTGATGAGATTTTGGAGAGACATCTACTTGTGTCAATGTTGAAGGCGTTGTTTATAGTTAGTCCCCAAGTTTGTGATAACTTTTCAATCAATAACTTTAACATAAACTCATCTAGGAGATATGTATTTTCTACTTTTAGTTCTTCAAGTAGTTTTTGGTATTCGTTTATTTGTACCTGAATATCTTTGTCTTCCATCATTAGTAATTCCCGATGATGAACCTTTGTCTAACTATATCTTTGACAATATACTTAAGGATCATATAAACCTATATCTGTTTTGCCTCCTTGTAGGAGCAGTAGACATCAAACAACTCGTTAGCCCAAACAAACAGTCTCCACACTTCATAGAAAAGTTCCAAGAGATGAGAAACTTTAAACTATCTGGATTTAATTCTTTGCATCAAGTCCAACTTGTTTATAAGCTCTCTTGTCTTCCCTATTTCTTGATATTCAACTCCTTATAAAGGAGAAGAGGACAATGCATGAGCTTATATTGCCCGATATGGGACTTGAGCTATCTTACTCCTTATATAGGAAAATGAGGTGAGGCATGAGCTCATATTGTTCGATGTAGGACTTAAGTCTTTACCATATTTAAATGATCTATTTTTCTTAATTTAATTAATTAAAACCCAATTTAAAACTCAACCTATATTTCTCCCAAAATATTATTTATTTAATTATAAAACAATTAAGTCACTTATTAATAATAATTAATAAAATACAATATTTATAACCAATAATAAAATGGAATAAACATTGGGGTGTTACAGATAATTTTTGAATTTAGATATAATTAACAACTTTTGGATATTTAAAAGAAATTATCTTTATATTTATCATATATTTAACAACTTTTAAATATAGTTAACGGTTTTTGAATATTTAAAAGATATTACCTTTATATTTCTCAAATATCTAACAACTTTCAAATATAATTAATGATTTTTTAATATTTAAAAGGTATTGCCTTTATATTTTTCATATATCCAATAACTTTCAAATATAGTTAATAGTTTTTTAATATTGAAAAGATATCATCTTTATATCTAACAAATATCAAATTTCAAATATAACAAATATAACAAATATTTAATTTAATAACATCCAAATATTTAAATAATAGATACTTAACAACATAGTGCAACCCATTTTAAAAGATATTTAAAAATTGATGCAATCCCTTGTGTGTTAGATAAACCTAATAAACTTAGACACTCCTTGTGACGTCGTTTTAAAGACTAGAAAGGGAGAATCCTTCGAAAAATGTCAGAACAATGGGAAGGAGAATTGCAAGGGACGTCTTTTTGCCCAAGGTTTTGCATTCTAGGTAAGAAGGGTAAGAATGTCTCGCTCAAGGGTGTAGGTGTAATTGTGAGTAAAGAGATTGACCTTAGAACTCCAATTTATTGTGTTTAGTTATCTTTGAATGAGAGATTAAACACCCTAAATTGGTTGTGTTTGGTTACAAATGTGTTTGTATTATATAGAGAAACTGTGAAAACAAACTAAGAATTGAGTAATAAGGACAAATATCATTGTGACTAGTGACCTAACCTACAAGATGGTGAGCATAAGCTTGGGTGACATTCATAAAGTAAGCAACCTAGCCTGTAAGAGGAAAGAATGGTACTCGCTAATTTTGAAGAGTTGTGAGATGTGGTGTCTAGTTAGTGAAAAGCAAGCGTGACTCTCATCAACCCAATTTCCAAAGAGTAACCAAAAAAAGAATTATGCAACATGTATCATATAATGAAACTAGGGTGGAAGAGAGTATATGCAAACCCAAGTGGTAAGGTAAATAAACCTCCTAAGGGTTACTTGGTACAAAAATCCAATGATTGTAACTAATCTCATGTGTTAGGATAATGATGCAAGTTGAGTAGTAGCTGACGTGCTACCAAAGGGTATTATTCTAGCATGATATGACTAACCACAAAGGGCTAAAAAAATGTTGCCCTATACTACTTCCTAGATTAGAGTTCACATAGCATGTGCATCATTGACATAGTATGTGCATTTGTGGAATGTTTATGTGGTTGATATAATGTGTGTTTTGTGTGTTTATACTTCGAATCTTAAGAGTAGCCACTATTGATACTACCTCCAAGCTAGGGGTTACATAATTCGTCTTACAACTCCTAGTTGTCTATGAGATTAAAATACATCCTCACCGTCTAGTAATAACACTCTTCTCAATAACTAAGGTCAGGTATTACTAAGGTTGGCATGCTATCTAATGCTTCTCCAAGACATTAGGAACTAATTCTAATTTATCAATCCACCTAAACCTTGCTCCCTTCCTGGATTCTTGAGTTAAAGACTATACTAACTTAAGGAATACGTCTAGGAATTCACCACGGTATTTGTCCGATATTGGGAAAATTTATAATCTTACTCACTAATGCAAGGTTTTTAACTTAAGAGAACTCTTACCTTAAAAGGTCGACTATTGGGTTCTCACACTAAAGATCGCCAAACTTAAAGAGCTCACATCTTCCATTTAACTTTTATTAAACAACTATACCATGACTCATCTCCAATAGTATCCTTAGATGCTACTCAAGCTTCTCTCAAACTAAACAATCATTAACAAAATCCGCTATGTCTCTTTCCATTTAGGCCACCAAAATATCCTCTTAAGGTCTTGATACATCAAAGTTACTTCAGGATGGAAATTAAGCCTACTTCTATAACCTTCCTCAAAATCAAACGTCAAAGTGTAGGTTTACTAGGCACACATATCCGATTTCCAAGTCTTATTACTCTATATACACCCAAGGTGAACTCTCTCTCACTATTCTGTTCTATGGCTACACGTTTAGCAACCAAAAATGAATCCTCCAACTGAGCTTCTCTAATCTCCCTCAACTAATCATTACTTACCCGAATCATTCCTAATCTTACACTACTGGGGGTCATCTCATAAGCCAAACTCAAATCCATAAAATGGATAAAAAGGTCCATCTCTCTAATTATCAAGGAAGATGTAAGAAGAGATTTTCTACTTAAAGCTTCCACTACAATATTAGCCTTACCTAAATGGTAACTCAACACGAAATCATAGTCCTTAAGAAATTCTAACCATCTCCATTGCCTCATATTCAATTCCTTCTGATCGAATAGATATTTAAGGTTCTTATAATCACTAAAGACCTCAAAATTAGAACCATACAGATAATGTTTCCAAATCTTAAGAATGAACACTACTACCGCCAACTCAAGATCATGGGTAGGGTAATTCCACTCGTGGATTTTCAATTGCCTAGAAGCATAAGCTACCACTCTACCCTCTTGCTTCAACACTCCACCTATACACATCCTAGAAGTATCACAATATACTACAAAAGGTTTACTAAGATCCAGCAAAACTAAAACTGGTGCACTAGTCAAATTCTCCTTAAGGGTTTCGAAACTATGTTCACACTTACTATTTTGTACAAAAGTAACCCCCTTCCTAGTCAACTCAGTTAAAGGTAATGCTATCTTAGAGAATCCCTCCATAAACCTCATATAATATCCATCCAACCCAAGGAAACTCCTAATCTCACCACTGACTTGGGGTCTCCCACTTAAGAACGACTTCTACCTTAGAAGGATCAATACCTATACCTTCCCTAGAAATCACATGACCTAGGAGACTCACCTCCTCAAACCAAAAGTCACACTTAGATAACTTAGCATACAACTGTTTATCCCTAAGAACCTGAAGTACTATCTTTAAGTGTTCCTCATGCTCCTCTCTAGTCTTGGAGTAAACTAGTATGTCATCCATAAAGACAAGTACAAATTTATCCAAGTAAGGATGAAAAATTCTGTTCATGTAATCCATAAAAATAGTAGGGGCATTAGTCACACCAAAAGGCATTACCAAATACTCGTAATGTCCATATCTAGTCTTAAAAGGATTCTTAGGTATACCTTCCACCTTAACTCTAATCTGGTGATAACCTAACCTAAGATCAATCTTACTAAACATGCATGCCCCTACCAACTGGTCCATAAGGTCATCTATCCTAGGCAATGGATACTTATTCTTAATAGTTACCTTATTCAATTGTCGGTAGTCTATGCACAACCTCATGCTTCCATCCTTCTTCTTCACTAATAGTGTGGTGCTCCCCAAGGTGATACACTAGGTCTTACAAATTTCTTTTCCAACAAATCCTCTAATTGTTTCTTAAGTTCAACCAATTCTAAGCGTGACATCCTGTAGGGTGCAGCTGAAATAGGTCCCATCCCCGGTACTAAGTCTATAGAAAACTCTATCTCTCTCTTAGGCGGCAACCTAGACGTATCCTCAGAAAACACATCAGAGAAAGCAGCCTTTTTCTTTTTCTTCCGTAATTTACTTTTATTCCGTTTCAGTAGTAGTATTGAATCAATTTACAAAATCATACTTTTCCTATGAATCTTTTTCTATTGTATGAATTTAAGAAACTTCATACTCAGTTTCTTAATTATAATAAAAATTAAAAAATACATAAAAAATGATGTTTAAAAAAGTTTTAATATTATTGTGATAAGGACGAGTTACCTAATAAGAGGCTCACAATAAAAATATTACATCAAATATGTAACATCCTAAAAATTATTTAATTATTTTTTTAGAAAATAAATTACATCATTATTATTATTATCAATTTTATTTTAATTATTAATTGCTACAAGAAATTATTTTATTAAATAATTGCATTTTGAAACTGAAATGTTATTATTATTGTTATTATTCTTAATGATGGCAGAAAATTAATTTAATATTTAAATATTTACATTTAATTTTATTTTAATGGAGGAGTTGATGGTTTTATAAACTGAGGCATTAATCTGAATTATTTTCATTTATTAATTTAATTAATCGAATTAACGAGGGGAGGCTGACGGGCGGGTCGGGGTTGACTCGACCCAGCAAGAATGTTAGACAAGGGTTAATTAGTTTACCTTAATTGGTGTTTTGCACGTCACACAGCCATACCTAGAGGAGAAAGAACGTAGACCTGCAAGGAGTAGGAGCTAGGGTGTTCAGATCGTCCTGGAGCCGCATTAGATCCTTGCTATTCTTCGCATCTAAGGTACGGGGGAGATGGGTTCAGTTATATGTGAATGCGGGGGTGTACGGGTAGTGAGGGCAATCCCTAAGTACCTCCAGTATCTAAATTCTCAAATTTTTTTAGTTATTATGTACTAAAAATGTTTTAATCAGTAGAAAAGATTCGTCAATATGTACCGTGGTTTTGGTTAACTTAATTGATAATGTAATCAGTTGCCTTTAGTGTGAAGGAAAACCTCTAAAGGGAATGCCAAAGGAACAAGAAGAACAACTTTGATTAACATGTTTTCTTCATTATGCTTCCAAGTATGCAGAGATGTCAGTTCTATCTCACTATTTGGGTTTCATTTACATAAGAAAGAGTAGTAAGGTCTTCCCTAAGGCCCTTATTAATAATTATTGTTACTGTATGGTGTCTTGTGACAATTGAAGGGGATTAAATTCTTGGATTAACGTTTTTCCATAACATGATTTTCGTTTGAAATTATATGGTTAATCATTTTAATTACTTGATTCTAGTGGTTGTTTATGATTATTCATGGTTGAGGTTTAATTTGGGACTCTTGTGTGTAATGGTAAAATTGGGTGGAATCCAATGGTGTTTTATGTGCGTTTCTGTGCGTTCTTATAAATGATTTATGGTAATGATGGCTAAATTGATATGCTTTTGGCATGATTATGGCATGATTATGGACTGTGTTAATGATGTATGAATCATAAGAATGAGAACGTGGATGAGAATTCATTGAGCATGGACATGAGATGCATGAGAAGCCAGACGTGGCTATAATACCCTGGCCATATGTGGTGTTTAATAGGGGACCTGGCCAAAATTGGTGTTTAAAAGGGTGGACTAATGATGTGGGACATTCATATGCATGGGCCATATGTGGTGTTTAACCATGCTACACGCCGGCCATAGGTGGTGTTTAACAGTTGTGTAGAATATCTTTGCACGGGTCATAGGTGGTGTTTAACTATGCGACACACTGGCCATATGGGGTGTTTAATAGTGTGGCCATCATTAGTGATAATTAAGGGGATTAAGGTGGTTCGCCCATGGTGTGGAATTTCGAATCGAGACTCTTAGGTGTGGTGATGAACATATGCATTGTGCGAGCATGTGCATTTTATAAACATGAATGAAATGTGATTGATTTTGAATGCGATGGAACGTGTGATTGATATATGCGTATTTGTCAATTGTTAGTAATTGGGTTCGGTAATAGGTGAAATTTGGGGTACTATCTACATTTATATATGATTGAATGTTATTTCTCACTGTACTCTCTTGTGGTTTTCTTTTAGGTAATGTTGAGGGCACTCGTGGTGCCGAGTTTTGAAGAGGCTGGGTCTTGCTCTGATTTGTGTGACATCGGGGCTTGAGATTTAGAATAGTGGTTCTATGTCTTTTCATACGTACTTTTGCATCTTAAATATTTGAAAATGATGGACATATCAATAACTCACTAAATGTATACAGAAATGAAAGTGATTTATATATTTGAAATAAGTGTCAAACACATGAATGACATGTTTAGATCAACATTACTAATTTATGTGATAATTTTTTTTATGTGTTAATTTTTTTATGTGTACTTAATGTTTCAACATGATAATGACCATGTGAACCTTTTATCCTTAATACGAATTGAGTTTTCTTAATTTTATCTATTACCTTGTCTTCCTTTTTATTTATTTGATTATTTTAATTTAAATATTCGGGATAGAAGGGTGTCACATTTACCTGGTATCGAGCAGGTCGATCCATCGGCCATGAGTTATGTGTTTACTATGCTTGTGTTGTGCTGAACTATGATATTGATTGGATGTGTTGACTGTCTTGATTGATTTGTCCTATTTTGAGTGCTCCACTTTCTGCGTCTAAGAAAAGTAATGGCTGGAGGAGGTAGAAACGACCGTGCTATTGCTGATGCCTTGATGGCTGTGGCTCATGCTGTTGGTAATCTGAACCAACGCCAAGAGGTGGACTGTTTTGCTCGGTTCCAAAGGTATAATCCACCTATGTTCGGTGGGGGTGACAACCCGGATGGTGCTGCTGACTGGATCTTTGAAGTAGAGAAGATATTCCAAGCTATGGAATGTCCGCTGGTGTAGAAGGTGACTTTGGCCGCCTTCATGCTATATGGAGATGCTGGCTTCTGGTGGCAGAGTACCCTTTAGAGGATGATTGTTGAAGGTACTCAAGTGAAGTAGGATAACTTCAAGAGGCTGTTTCTGGAGAAGTATTTTCCTCATGACATCCGCAACAAGAAGCAAGGAGATGATATTGTGGCGGACTATGTGTCTAAGTTTGAGGCATTGGTTCAGTTCTGTCCTACCTATGAAGGTGCTGTGAATGAGGAAGCAAAGTGTGTGAAGTTCATCAGTGGTCTATGCCCCGAAATCAAGCAGGTCTTCAACTATCAGGGTAATGCTCGATTCTATGAACTGGTGAACAAATGTAGGGTGTATGATGAGGACAACCGTGCTAAAGTTGCCCATTATAGGAGCAGAGGACCGATATGGCTCATCTAGCAGGAATAAGCCTTATTCTCGTCTTGCTGGAAACTCTAATGTTAGAGGAAGTAGTGAAGGTTTAGTTCAGAGGAGGAGTCAAGCTCCAGCTGTAAGCCAGGCATCTAGGGAGGAAGTGTGGGTTCTACTCCTCCCATTAACTGTGATAGATGTGGAAGACCAGGACATTGTGCGTACCAGTGTGAAGCTAGAGATGTTACTTGCTTTAGATGTAACGAGCGATGACACATTTCTCGTGATTGTCCTCATGCGAGGCAAGAGTTTGTAGCGGCAAGTAGAAGTGCTAGCGGAAGTTCCAATAAGCCGAAAGCTACTGGAAGAGTATTTGCCTTGAGTGGTATTGAAGCCACTTAATCCGATGACTTAATTCAAGGTATGTGTTTCATTGATGGAACTCCTTGGATCGTGCTATATGATTTTGGTGCGACCCATTCCTCCGTATCACATGCTTGTGTGTCTAAACTTAAATTGCATGTGTCTTCCTTGTCCTCTGAATTGATTGTAGAAACGTCAACTAGTGGCCTTGTTTCTACTTCTGATGTATGCTTGAATTTTCCTATACTAATTAATGACAAAGATTTCTTGGTTGACTTGATTTGTTTGCCTCTAAGTCAACTAGACATTGTTCTGGGTATGAAATGGTTATCTTCCAACCATGTCCTATTGAATTGTGCTGATAAGACTATTGTCTTCGGTCAACCTTCTGTGAGGGAGAGCAAAGACTATTTGAATGCCAACCAGGTTAAGGTGTCCTTGACAGAAGATGCCCAAGTATACATGTATTAACTTCTTTGAGTTTTGAGAGTAGTGCTATTGTGAGTAATCTGCCTGTTGTATGTGGTTTCCCTGATGTGTTTTCTGAGGATATGTCTAGGTTACCGCTTGAGAGAGAGATAGAGTCTTCTATAGACTTAGTACCAGGCACGAGACCTATTTCAGCTGCACCCTATTGGATGTCACCCTTAGAATTGGCTGAACTTAAGAAACAATTAGAGGATTTGTTGGAAAAGAAATTTGTAAGGCCTAGTGTATCACCTTGGAGAGCACTTGTACTATTAGTGAAAAAGAAGGATGGAAGCATGAGGTTGTGCATAGACTACCGACAATTGAATAAGGTAACTATTAAGAATAAGTATCCATTGCCCAGGATAGATGACCTTATGGACCAGTTGGTAGGGGCATGCGTGTTTAGTAAGATTGATCTCAAGTTGGGTTACCACCAGACTAGAGTTAAGGAGGAAGATATACCTAAGACTGCTTTTAGGACTAGGTATGGACATTGCGAGTATTTGGTAATGCCTTTTGGTGTGACCAATGCTCCTGCTATTTTTATGGATTACATGAACAAAATTTTTCATCCCTACTTGGATAAATTTGTAGTTGTCTTTATAGATGACATATTAGTTTACTCCAAGACTAGAGAGGAGCATGAGGAACACTTAAAGGTAGTACTTCAGGTTCTTAGGGATAACCAACTGTATGCTAAGTTATCTAAGTGTGACTTTTGGTTAGAGGAGGTGAGTTTCCTAGGTCATGTGATTTCTAGGGGAGGTATAAGTGTTGATCCTTCCAAGGTAGAAGTCGTTCTTAAGTGGGAGACCCCTAAGTCAATGAGTGAGATTAGGAGTTTCCTTGGGTTGACTGGATATTATAGGAGGTTTATAGAGGGATTCTCTAAGATAGCATTACCTTTAATTGAGTTGACTAGGAAGGGGGTTGCTTTTGTATGGAATAGTAGGTGCGAACATAGTTTCCAAACCCTCAAGGAGAAATTGACTAGTGCACCAGTTTTAGTTTTGCCGGATCTTAGTAAATCTTTTGTGGTATATTGTGATGCATCAAGGATGGGTTTAGGCGGAGTGTTGATGCAAGAGGATAAGGTTGTAGCTTATACTTCTAGGCAATTGAAGGTCCATGAGAGGAACTACCCTACCCATGATCTTAAGTTAGCAGCTATAGTTTTTACTCTTAAGATTTGGAGACATTACCTATATGGTTCTAAGTTTGAGGTCTTTAGTGATCATAAGAGCCTTAGGTACTTGTTTGATTAGAAGGAATTGAACATGAGGCAGAGGAGATGGTTAGTATTTCTTAAGGATTATGATTTTGACTTGAGTTATCACCCAAGTAAGGCTAATGTCGTAGCAGATGCATTAAGTAGAAAATCTCTCCATGTATCTTCGTTGATGATTAGAGAGATGGATCTTTTAACCCAGTTTAGGGATTTGAACTTGGCTTGTGAGGTCAGTCCTAGTAGTGTAAAATTAGGAATGATTCATATAAGTAATGATCTTTTGAAAGAGATTAAAGAAGCTCAATTAGAGGATTCATTTTTGGTTGCAAGACATGAAGCTATAGATCAGGATAGTAGTGGAGAATTCGCCTTGGATGTGATGGGGTAATGAGATTTGGTGATAGAGTTTGTGTACCTAGTAAACCTGATCTTAGGCGTTTGATTCTTGAGGAAGGCCATAGGAGTAAGCTTAGTTTCCATCCTGGAGTAACTAAGATGTATCAAGATCTCAAGAAGATGTTTTGGTGGCCTAGGATGAAGAGAGATATAGCAAACTTTGTTAGTGCTTATGTAGTTTGTCAGAAGGCTAAGGTAGAACATCAGAAACCTTCAAGACTACTTCAACATCTAAGTGTACTTGAGTGGAAGTGGGATAGCATTTCTATGGATTTTGTGGTTGCTTTTTCTAGACTGTTAGAGGACATGACTCTATTTGGGTTATTGTAGATATATTGACTAAGAGTGCACATTTTTTACCTATTAACATTAGATATCCTTTAGAAAAACTTGCTAAGATTTACATCAGTGAGATTGTAAGGTTGCATGGGGTACCATCTAGCATAGTATCAGATAGAGACCTTAGATTCACATCTATATTTTGGGAGAGCTTACAAAATGCCTTGGGAACCCAGCTTAGATTACGTTCAGCTTATCACCCACAAACTGATGGTCAAACCAAGAGAACTATCCAATCTTTGGAGGATTTGGTTAGAGCCTGTGTGCTAGACCAAGGGGGTAGTTGGGATAGCTTATTTCCTTTGATAGAGTTTACATATAATAACAGTTATCATTCTAGTATTAGTATGGCACCTTATGAGGCTTTGTATGGTAGGAGGTGTAGGACTCCTTTATGTTGGTGTGAGTCGGGAGAAAACCTTGTGTTAGGGCCGGATGTAGTGCAACAAACCACTGATAAGGTTAGATTGATTCAAGAGAGGACGAGGATAGTATAGAGTAGGCAGAAGAGTTATGCAAATAAGAGAAGGAAAGACTTAGAATTCAAAGAAGGAGATCATATATTTCTGAAAGTCACCCGTTGGACTGGGGTTGGTAGGGCAGTGAAGTCTAAAAAGCTTACACCTCGTTTCATTTTTCTTGGTTCTTAAAAGAGTCGGTAGCGTCGCCTACCAAATTGCTTTGCCTCCACATCTTTCGAATCTTCATAATGTCTTCCATGTTTCTCAACTCCGGAAGTACATTCACGATCCTTTTCATGTGATCAAGTCAGATCATCTCGAGGTGAAGGAGAACTTGACGATGGAAACCATACCGGTGAAAGTTGAGGATCGAATGGTGAAACAACTTCGAGGTAAGGAAATTCCTTTAGTTAAGGTAATTTGGGGTGGAGCTACATCGGAAAGTGCTACTTGGGAGCTTGAGGAGAAGATGAGGGAGTCATATCCGGACCTATTCGTTTCAGGTAAATTCGAGGACGAAATTTCTTTTATGAGGAGGGAATTGTAACATCCTAAAAATTATTTAATTATTTTTTTAGAAAATAAATTACATCATTATTATTATTATCAATTTTATTTTAATTATTAATTGCTGCAAGGAATTATTTTATTAAATAATTGCATTTTGAAACTGAAATGTTATTATTATTGTTATTATTCTTAATGATGACAGAAAATTAATTTAGTATTTAAATATGTACATTTAATTTTATTTTAATGGAGGAGCTGATGGTTTTATAAACTGATGAGACATTAATCCGAATTATTTTCATTTATTAATTTAATTAATTGAATTAACGGGGGGATGCTGACGGGCGGGTCGGATTTGACCAGACCCAGCTAAAATATTAGACAGAGCTTAATCAATTTACCCTAATAGGTGTTTTGCGCGTCACACAACCAAACCTATAGGTGAGAGAACGCACACCTGCAAGGAGGAGGAGCTAGGGTGTTTAGATTGTCCTGGAGCCGTATCAGATCCTCATTGTTCTTCGCATCTAAGGTATGGGGGAGATGGGTTTGATTATATGTGAATGCGATGGTTTACAGATAGTGAGGGCAATCCCTAAGTCCCTCTAGGATCTAAATTCTCAAATTTGTTTGGTTATTATGTTCTAAAAATGTTTTAATCAGTAGAAAAGATTCATCAATGTGTACCGAGGTTTTGGTTGACTTAATTGATAATGTAATTGGTTGTCTTTAGTGTGAAGGAAAACCTCTAGAGGGAATGCCAAAGGAACAAGAAGAACGACTTTGATGAACATGTTTTCTTTATTATGCTTCCAAGTATGCAAAGATGTCAGTTCTATCTCACTATTTGGGTTTCATTTACCTAAGAAAGAGCACTAGGATCTTCCCTAGGGTCCTTATTAATAATTGTTATTGTATGGTGTCTTCTAGTAATTGAAGGGGATTAAATTCTTGGATTAACGTTTTGCCTTAACGTGATTTTCGTTTGTAATTGTATGGTTAATCGTCTTAATTACTTGATTCTGGTGGTTGTTTATGATTGTTCATGGTTGAGATTCAATTTGGGACTCTTATGTGTAATGCTAAAATTGGGTGGAATTCAATGGTGTTTTATGTGTGTATTTGTGCGTTCTTATAAATGATTTATGGTAATGATGACTAAATTGATATGATTTTGGCATGATTATGGACTGTGTGAATAATGTATGAATCATGAGAATGAGAATGTGGATGAGAATGCATTGAGCATGGACATGAGATGCATGAGAAGCTAGGGTTATAATACCCTGGCCATATGTGGTGTTTAATAGGGGACCCTGACCAAAAGTGGTGTTTAACAGGGTGGACTAATGATGGGGGACATTCATATGCATGGACCAAAGGTGGTGTTTAACCATGCTACACGCCGGCCATAGGTGGTGTTTAACGGTTGTGTAGAATGTTTTCGCACGGGCCATAGGTGGTGTTTAACTGTGCAACACACCGGCCATATGAGGTATTTAACTGTGTGGCCATCATTAGTGATAACTAAGGGGATTGAGGAGGTTCACCCATGGTGTGGAGTTCCGAATCGAGACTCTTAGGTGTGGTGATAAGCATATGCATTGTGTGAGCATGTGCATTTTGTAAACATGAATGGAATGTGATTGATTTTGAATGCGATGAAACGTGTGGTTGATATATGAGTATTTGTTAATTGTTAGTAATTGGGTTTGGTAATGGGTGAGATTTGGGATACTATCTGTATTTATGTATGATTGAATGCTATTTCTCACAGTACTCTCTTGTGGTTTTCTTTTAGGTAATGTTGAGGGCACTCGTGGTGCCGAGTTTTGAAGAGGCGAGGTCTTGCTCTGATTTGTGTGACATCAGAGCTTGGGATTTAGAATAGTAGTTCTATGTCTTTTCATACGTACTTTTGCATCTTAAATATTTGAAAATGATGGGCATATCAATAACTCACTAAATGTATACATACAGAAATGAAAGTGATTTATATATTTGAAATAAGTGTCAAACACATGAATGACGTGTTTAGATCAACGTTAATAATTTATGTGATAATTTTTTACGTGTACTTAATGTTTGAACATGATAATGACCATGTGAACTTTTTATCCTTAATACGAATTGAGTTTCCTTTATTTTATCTATTACCTTATCTTTCTTTTTATTTATTTGATTATTTTAATTTAAACATTCGAGGTAGAAGGGTGTCACAAAATAAGTGTGAGAATTTTAAAGTTATACATCAAATAAGTGTGAGAATTTTCAAGTTATACACTACATGAAGATGGTGTATAAATAAGACTTAGAAGGAGAAAAAAATAAATAACGCTTATAATATTTGTAAACCTTGCAGTGTCTACTATCATAATTCCCACTTTAAATTCTAATTTATCTCTTAATTTGAGGGCTGAATTTTTGTCAAACACTTTTGTGTGTAAAATTCTCCAACTTTCTTAGGTCCATTTTTTTTATTTCTCTTTACCTCTCTAGTTGCAAAACTAAACAACTCAATCCAGTAGCTTATTTACCATAGAAATACGAGATTTCTCCATGAGAAACACAATTCCCTTTCAAAACCCTAGTTTACCAAAATCAAACTCATAGAAGTAATTCAACAAATATGAGTGCACAGATTAAGAGAAAGAACAAAAAATTGAAGTTCGAACTCAAAATACCTCACGGAACGTAGGTGGATTGTTCCTTTGGAACCGAGCAAACCAGTTCACCTCTTGGCGTTGGTTCAGATTACCAACAGCCTGAGCCACAGCCATCAAGCATAGTAAACACATAACTCATGCCCGATGAATCAACCTGGCTCTGATACCACTAAATGTGATACCTTTCTACCCCGAATACTTAGATTAAAATAATAATGTAAATAAAAAAGAAGACAAGGTAATAGTTAAAACCAAAGAAACACCATTCGTGTTAAGCATAAAATGTTCACATGGTCATTAACAAGTAGGTACCAAGTTTTCAAGAAGATTTTAATTCTAAATATTATAATTGAAAAATAAAGTCATTATCATCTTCAAAATAAGCTCTTCAAACAACAAAAGCTATAGAACAACTATTCTAAATTCCAAAGCCCCGATGTCACACTAATCAGAGCAAGACCCCGCCCCTTCAAAACTCGGCACCATGAGTGCCCTCAACATTGCCTAAGGGAAAACCACAAGAGAGTACGGTGAGAAATAGCATCCAATCATATATAAATGCAGATAGTACCCCAAATCTCACCCATTACCGTACCCAAATACGAATAATTAACAAAGAATCATGTATCAATCACACGTTCCATCGCAATCATACGTTCCATCGCATTCAAAATCAATCACATTTCATTCATGTTTACAAAATGTACATGCTCGCACAATGTATATGCCATCACCATAGCTAAGAGTCTCGATTCGGAACTCTACACCATGGGCGAACCTCCTCAGTCTCCTTAGTTATCGTTAATGATGGCCACACCGTTAAACACACCACCTATGGCCCGTGCGAAGACACTCTACACAACCGTTAAACACCACTTATGGCCGGCATGTAGCATGGTTAAACACCACCTATGGACCATGCATATGAATGTCCCTCATCATTTGTCCACCCTGTTAAACACCACTTTTGGTCAGGGTCCCCTGTTAAACACCACATATGGCCAGGGTATTATAGCCACTTCTGGCTTCTCATGCATCTCATGTCCATGCTGAATGCATTTTCATCGACATTCTCATTCTCATTCTCATTCTCATTCTCATGATTCATACATCATTCACACAGTCCATAATCATGCCAAAATCATATCAATTTAGCCATCATTACCGTAAATCATTTATAATAACACACATAAAACACCATTGAATTCCACCCAATTTCACCATTACACACACAAGAATCCCAAATTGAACCTCAACCATGAATAACCACCATGAGAAACCACGAGAATCAAGTAATTAAGACAATTAACCATACAATTTCAAACGAAAATCACATTAAGAAAAAACGTTAATCCAAGAATTTAATCCCCTTCAACTGCCAGAAGAAACCATACAATAACAATTATTAATAAGGGCCCTAGGGAAGACCCTACTACTCTTTCTTATGTAAATGAAACCCAAATAGTGAGATAGAACTGACATCTTTGCATACTTGGAAGCATAATGAAGAAAACATGCTCATCAAAGTCATTCTTCTTATTCCTTTGTGATTCCCTCTAGAGGTTTTCCTTCACATTAAAGGTAACTGATTACATTATCAATTAAGTCAACCAAAACCACGGTACACATTGACGAATCTTTTCTACCGATTAAAACATTTTTAGAACATAATAACCAAACAAATTTGAGAATTTAGATCCTAGAGGGACTTATGGATTGCCCTCACTACCCGCACACCTCCACATTCACATATAACCAAACTCATCTCCCTCGTACCTTAGATGCGAAGAACAGTGATGATCTGATGCAGCTCTGAGACGATCTGAACACCCTAGCTCCTCCTCTCTACATTCTCTCTCCTCTAAGTCTGGCCGTCTGACGTGCAAAATACAAATTGGGATAAACTGATTACTCCTGTTTAATATTCTAATTGGGTCGAGTCAACCCCCATTAATTCAATTAATTAAATTAATAAATAAAAATAATTCAGATTAATGCCTCGTCAATTTATAAAATCATTAACTCCTCTATTAAAATAAAATTAAATGTACATATTTAAGTACTAAATTAATTTTCTGCCATCATTAAGCATAATAATAATAATAATAACATTTTAGTTTCAAAACGTAATTATTTAATAAAATAATTTTCTGTAGCAATTAATAATTAAAATAATTAATAATAATAATGGTGAAATTTATTTCTAAAAATAATTAAATAAATTTTAGAATGTTACATGATTAGACCTGCATTGTTCTTATCGATTTTCTTTGTCCCTTTGTACCTCAATGCGTGTACAAAAACAGCATCCTTGGGGAAAGAAGAGATGGATCTGCATACCATAAGAACCTCCCAGAGATTCGCGACGAGGTTTGCAGATGAAAAAGACTGATCTATATGCGATGCGCGACAAGGACATATCTGCATGTGACGGGGTAGATCTGCTCATGATGATTCGGCGTGGCAGTTCTGTGCGACAGATCTAGATGGATCTTCACCTCTTAGAGCCCAGCATACCTCTGGGATCTCCTCTTCGTCCTCCTTCCTCTGAGTGATCAGCCACTCCTCCAAGTGTCTCCTGTGTCTTCTTCACTCCAATAATTGTTAGCCCTCTTTCTTTAAGTACAGTGGTCGTCTGAACTAACTTTCTCGATGGCCCTACGGTAAACGCCAATATTTCGTTCTTAAGATAAGGGTTCGCCTTTGACTCAGGATAATACAAATTATTATGTAACCATATACGCGTACGAACGCTCGATCATCATGACCGACCAGTACATGTACTTTACATATTATTTCCACAACTAGTTAAAAAAATTTCTCTTAATCAATTCAAACTATCTTCCTATCTTTATATTTGATTTTATTAACTTTTATCCCTTTTTAATTTATCCTATTTTATCTCTATCTCTATATTGAATTTCAATAGCTTTATTTAAAAGAAATTATCAATAGTTAAAGAAAAAATATATTATAATTAAATATTTTATTATAAATTTGAAGTATATAGAATTAAGCATTTATCTCATGTATAAACTACAAGAATCGTTTATTAACAAATTTGGAAGTTTTCTATTAGTGAAGAATTTAAATATCTTTATCAAATGTTGTCCATATTTTTTTATTTATTTAAAATATTTTAAAGTAATAAAAAGTTTATTAATATTTCAAAAGTTTGAATTTTCTTATCTAATACTATTTATGTCCTTTTATTTCATGTTAAACTAGTATTTTAGCATATGTATTAACAAATATTTATTTTATATAACTAAAATTTATAATAAATAAATATTTTTAAATATATAAATTATATTAAAATAAAAATTTATGATACATAAACATTTTAAACATATAAATTATATTTTATATTTATGATAAATAATTTATATTATGGTACAATTCTATTTTAATTATTAAAAATTTTAGTTAAATTATTAAAATTTAATTTAAAATTAAAGAAATTGAAAATGATAGAACAAAAACGATAAAAATTAAAAAAAAGTTGAAAACTCTCTTATTCAATATAATTATTCTTTTATATATATATATATAGCTAGATAAAGAGTATTGTAATAAGTAAACAATTTATAAATTGAAAAGTATCCTTATCCTTGAATACTTTTATTTAAATTTCAAAATACATAATCTTTTAACCTACTAAGATACTAGTTACCAAAAGAAAAATAATAACAACAACTGATGTGGAAGAGATAAGATGACGAGAATTTTCAAATTGACTCCAAAAGTGATAACTAAGTCAAATTGTTTCAAACTTGAAAATGAAGTTTTACAGTAAATTTGGATAATATAAAATAAACTGATTTTGTGAGAAATCTCTTTGTAGTTCTTATTTGACAAGAATGATGTTATCTTGAGTATTTTTGCTAAAGGACAATTTGCATAACAAAAAACACACACTTACTCTTACTACCTTACTACGACCACTTTACTACTATTTGATCTTTTTCTTAAAGCACTATTTTTTTCTTAAAAAATTCTAGTGTTGAAAGTTTCTTCTTTTTTCTTGTTCCAAGCATGAAAAATTTGTCAATAAACGTTAGTTTCTGTGTGGATACACATGGTGCCTTCATATAATTAAAGAAATATCTTAATGATACAAGAACTAATATCCAAAGAACACATATCTATATAGTTTTTACTATTTTAATACATTTTAGATGCAAAGCAAATTCCTTTTATTCTTGAACATTGTTTTAGCCTTCAACGACATCTTTATCTGATTAAAGGCATGAGAAAGTACGCTGCAAATAGCAACTGCAAAAAGAAACAAGACATCAATATAAGATATGTTCCAAAAAGACAAGATTTTATTTCAAAATAAATATACAAATATATTGATAATAATTCATGTCTTCGTATTTACACCTTGAACGGTGTTGAATTTTCCATCACAAGATGAAATTAGATCAATTTTTTATATTCGACATCAACTTAGTCATAAAAATTCATCTTCGCAAAAACTAATTTTAATTTAGCTAATTTATCCTTGTATTTTGTATTTCAATTGGAAATTGAAAATCAATAAAAATCATACAAACTTATTTATCAAAATATGAGAAAAGTAATAAGATATTTAACTCCTTAAATATATAGTAAATATTCTTTAAGAGTATTACCTTCCAGATCAACATATAGAAGGATCTAATGGAAACTTTGTCACTCAAATCCACAAATTTGGTCTGGTACCAAAGAATTGAAGCAAGAATCGCATGTCCCAAACCCTAAAACGTTGGCAAAAAAGAAATTTCAAACATTGTTAAAAGGTTTAAACAAGTATATATATATATATATATATATATATATATATATATATATATATATATATATATATTCACTCATATCGATCTATAAAACAATAGACCTACCTTGTCTCCTAAAAAATATGCCTACTTTAAATATCAATTTTTACAATTGACATAACAATCAAGATTATAAATTTGCAATAATATATGCAATATAGACAACTTTCCTAGAGGGATATTTCTTCATTTAAGTAAAAAGATACCATATCACAAGTTAATAATATTGAACAACAATGGGGTTTGTTGTACTCCATTATATATATTTTGTATCTACAAAGAGGTTCAAAGTGAAAATTTGTGTATTCTTTATCAGTTTTCTAACTTATATAGCTTGAGGCCCTTAACAAGAGCATTTTCTTTGACATATTTTTGTATATTCTTTTGTTTTCTTATTAATAATATAGTCTTACTTGGCGGATGATAATTGTTCCTATAAGACTCGTTATTTTAAAGATTTTCTTGTAGAAATGGAAAAAAATAGAATTCTTATAATAATAATAATTTATTATTAATATTAATGTGAAAGTTGTATCACAAAAGATAAAAAATTAATTTCTATTGTATTAATAATAGATGCTTAATCCTAATTAAATTAAGAGATAATTCATGATATTTAAAGAAAAAATGAAAAATAATCTTAAGAGATAATATAAGTCTCTCTAGATTTACTTAAAATAAACCAAGATATTATAATACATTTGTTTTATATCCACACATTTGCTAATAAAATCAAATCCAATAACTTCTTAAGTGAAAGGAGGACATAAGACATCAATAATTGCAACCTATACATGTCATAAGTATATTACCGTAATGATTTTAAGCCAAAGAGAGGAAGATGCTACTCCTGCCAAGAACGCAATTCCGAAAGCCATTTCACAGAGAAAAATACAAATCCAGAATACCTAATAAAAATTAATTAAGAATAACCAATAGATATATACAAGAGGGCACAACCAATTCTATTAAGATGTATTAAAAACATACTCGTTTTTGACCTACACGTGCTGAAAAAGAATGGATGCCAAATGCTTTATCCCCTTCGATATCAGGTATATCCTATATAAATTCAATATAATTTTTATAGTTCGTACACATTAAACAAAAAGCTTAATGTTGGGAAAAAATTGTATGTTTTAAGAAACCAGAGAGTATTTACCTTGAACAACGATATACTCCAAGAGTATAAGCTCATGAAGATAACAAAAACCATTAATGATCTCGAAAATACAGCTGGCCTTTTCAACACAAAAGTCTGGATTAGCAATAAAAACAGTAAAACTATTGTCCTTCCTTTCATCTTTCTTTCTTTAATTAATAATATGAGAAGAGTTATCAAAGAATATAGCATTTATGATACTGTATGGCAAAAACATTAGTACATATAAAGGGTAGTATCACGTAATAGCGTTTGGCTTACATGTGATTGCTTGTCACTTGTTGACACTTAGTTAATTATAGGCTTTCTATTATTTAGTTGAGATAGTTATAGTTGGCATAGATAGATTTCAATATAAATGAATATATTAAACAAAAGCAATGAAAGGTCAATATCATTCTTCTATCTACATATTTAGCTTTCCTTCAACTTTTTCACTTGTGTCTTATGATTTAATTTGATTTGTGAATTCAAAGTGTTTAACACGAATCCAACAAAACCAACTTTAAAAACTTGGGATAAGGACTTGTTATTATTGTTACATGCATGTAATCTAATACATGGTCATCTAGGACTAGAATTCTATAAAAGCATAATGGACTATAGGACAAAACCTGCATGTGAAAGAAAAATGAAATTGGAAATATAAGTGCCAAAGTAGCAAAAATGCACATGGCTGCGAGTAGTGGATGTCTCTTCCATCTCAATAGAGGCACCTGAAAAGATTCACAATAGTGTTATCATTATCAAACAAAATCAAACAAAATTTTTTAAAACAAGTCGTGTGTTTGTTAAAAAATAATCTTGTAGATTTAATAGCTTAATTTATATTTGAATAAGTAATTTTAATTATTAAATGTATTTGTTAGGGATGATTTTAAATGATTTAGTATAAAATATCTTATTTAGATATCAACCAAGAATATATGAAATATTGAATATTTCTATAAGAAAATGTTTTTAACTAAGGGATTTGAAATTCCATCATTTTTCATTCAAACAGTTCACATTGTTTTTTTATTACAATTTAATGGTTACATAAAATTTATTCCGGTGAAATATTTCAATTGTATTATATATGTTGGTGTTTTTTCAAATGGTTTTATAGCCATTCAAATGGTTTTTACCAAGTTACTAAAAATAAAGAAAGCCCTAAAAAAAAGGCTTAAAAGCTAAAGGAAGAATCTAATGGCAATAAGAGATTCAAGACAAGTCATGCAACGAAAGGGTTTTAGATGAAAAAGAGAATTGATTTTACTAAAATTTTCTTTCCTATTCTAAAGATTACCACCATTTGAGTTTTCTTGAGTACAATAATTGTGAAGAATCTCTGCTTAGAATAATTAATGTTCAAATGTTTCTCGGAGAATCTTATATGCAAATCAATCAAAAATTGTACGACCTCAAAAAGAGCACCTAGACAATGATATTAGATCTTTAAAGAGTATGAAAAGTGGATTCAATAAATGTTGCACGAATCATTTGGACACTCCCCATTTCACGAAACTTGGACCCTTTGGACAATGCATCCTTTGTATAATGATCTTTAGAAACAGGTTAGAGGGAATTCTAAAGTTGTCCTAAGAAAATTACATGAAAATATTGCTAAATAGATTCATTTAATATTTTCAAAGTAGTCTCTATAAATAGATGAAGAAGAAAGTTACATGTCAAAGGTACCATATTCATCAATAATAGAAAGCTTGATGTATGTATTAGTAGATCTAACATAAAACAAGTGACAAGAGTGGTCATTAGATTTCTATCAAATTCCAAGAAACATTTGGAATTTGTGAAGTGGATTCTAAGATATCTAAATGGTATATCAAGTTTCTTTTTTTTTTCATCTCTATGATCTAGTTTTTATCAATTGGTATTATAAGGAATAGGATTCGTGGTCAACAAGAAAATGGAGGAAAGATTAGTGCAAAGGTTCAGCTCCTTACTATAAAACACAAAAGAAGATAGAACCTAAGCCAACAAAGATGGGACAAGGAGTTGTAAGAAGCAAAAATGAAGAATTTGATAGAATATTATAATTTAAGGCAGTGCTCAAGTAATTTTAGCCCAAGTAACATCAAATAAGTGCTCAAGTAATTTTAGCCCAAGTAACATCAAATTTTACTAGTTTGGGTCTAAGAGATGGGATGAAATTCAGTATTAAAATTAAGAAATCAAAAATATGGATGAAACTTTCAACATCAAGAACTAGAATATATGTCAAAAAAGAATTTGGTAGGGTATAACTCGAACAAGTAAAAGAAACGGACATTACAGTGAGAGAACAACAAAATTAGCACATAGAATAAGAGAAACAAAAGCAAAGAACTTAGATATTCTACAACTACTAGAACGTCCATACTTGGATATGAGAAATAAAACATTACAAATAAAATAGAGACTTTATCTTATCTTGAGTATTATAAATGGTGTTGTACCCCAAATCGGTCCGGTCCAATCTCTCTGAATGGGCCAGACCTCCAACCTCAGAGTCAACCCCGAGTCAACCCTGGCCGCCTAAAGGTTCACCCTGACTCAGTCAAACCAAGATGGGAAAACATAAGACGAGACCGAGTCAATCTCACCCACGACCCCGATCCACAGCCGAGTCGCCTACAATCTTAGGCGAATCTCAACCGAGACCGAGTCAATCTCACCCACGACCCCGATCCACAACCGAGTCGCCCAGGATCTTAGGTAAATCTTAACCACCACCACCCCCCCCCCCCCCACACGCGGAGCCGCCTCTGTTTCTAGCCCAATAACAATTACCATGCGAAGCCCAAGGGGCACCACCCAACCACTACTCAACCCTATATAAACCCCTGCTACGAAGTGATAGGGGAGAAGGAAAAAGGAGGAGGAGAAGAAAGGAGAAAAGCAGACGGAAAGCTGACGATTGCTAAGAAAGGAAGGAAACGTTCCGAGTCCAGACTGAAGGGCAAACAGAAGTGCTGGTCTACAAGCAAGAGGCATCTACTCGCTCCAGGATCCAGGTTGGTTAGTCCCCTTTTCTTTTCATAATTAGCATAGTATTGTTCGTATCGTCAAGCACGATCCCTCCCTGAAACCCCTCTTAGCCTAGTAATCCTCAGCCGGAGAGAAACCGAGACCTCACCCAAGGCCGAGTCTGTCTCGACCGAAGGGAATCATCCACCCCATCACTGCCCCATCACAAGCCTTCCACCTCTTAACCGAGCATGACTCGGCTAGGAAAATGAGACCATAGTCAGCCTAACTCCCCACCCGCCTGAAGACCAGAACTACGTAGACTTTGAACCCTCTAAAGCCGAGGTACGTAGGCCTAGAGGGCACACCTCTATCAAGTCGAATCTCAAATCCCCAAATCCAAGGAAAACCTCAAAAATGCCAGAATATCCTACCCATCCAGAACCCAGGCTGAGAAACCCAATCTTAAACCTAAGCACGGTTCCCTACCCCACAGAGCTGACCAGAGGGTAACTATCGAGTGATAGGCATGTTAGAAGACCCTAGCATGTAACCAACTCCCGAACCTATATCCCTGACACCAGACCAGCCTTTCCCTAGGTTTCCCTATATTCCTAAAAATGTAGGTGGCGACTCCAGATGGCCGAAAGCAATTCGGTCATGAGCGGGGACGAGGTAAACTCGATCCCGCAGCAGGTGAGTCGGTCATGCGTCACAATTTTTAGGTTGTGACAAATGGAAATTTGAAGACGTCGAGTTCTTCCAAAAAGCCTAGGAGTCCACAATATTTATTAAGTTCAAAAAAAATGTTTCTTTCATATTTTTTTTATCTATTTTCTATTATTATAAATGTATCATAAGCAACATTATCAAGAGAAATTATATCTCTAACCCCTAAGTCACATGACAACAACTCAAACTATAGCACTCCCACAACCTTTACATACTTATGTTTTAAAACATTGTGAGGAAAAAAAATTTAGATGCAATTGAAAACAACTTACATTGATTGAATATCCACTCCATACAAAAAAGAATGATACAAGACTCCAAATTAATGGCCAAGAACCTATAATCCAACTGAGCCAAAAACTCTGTAAAAGAGAATAAAACAATAAGTCTCCTTCTACTTTGTCAATGAAGTTTATCTTGAAAATATTATTGTAAAAAAGGATTAATTTATACGACACCAAAATTACAGATGATGCAACAATAATAACACCAGTTGTAAAGGATAATTGTCCTGATGCCAATGGAAGATGTGGTTTGTTTATCTGTAATAAAACATGTAACATATATTAGTTATACAACCAACTATATGATACTCCCCCAAAAAAAAAAAAACTTGTATAAAAGGTTACATGTTTTCTCAACGGCTATAATAATTGTAAAGGCTTGATAATCCAAAATATAAAATAGAGTTTGGTATTCAAAATCATATAAACTGCTAAAATATTTGCATGTGAGGAAATGCTCTTGTATACACATAGTATTTGTATCCTTCTAAATATTCAACTTTAGATAAACTAGTTAACAATTTTGTCATTATCATGTTTTTTTAATGGAATAACACAGAACCTAAAAGGCAATTTATTATTTACCCGAGTTATTTACTTCTAATAGTAAGTTTCATACCTTGTCTATTTCAATGTCAAACAATTGATTCACACCATTAGTATAAAAATCCATAAACAAGTAAGGTACCAGAGCCTGAAACATGTTAAAAAATCATAGAGTATTAATGAAGTTAAAGGATAGTTTATAATTGGCTATTTAAAAAGAAACAACATATTTGGAGTCGAACCTGTAAGACACCGATAAAAAATAGTGGAGATATATCTGATAGTTTCTCCACTACAAGAAGAGATGCACAAATTGTGTTTAATGTCTGGCAAAACACAAATAAAATTGATGCATTTAAAACATTAAGGATATTAATATTATCCAAAAAAAAAAAGTGTTCGTACAAATAAATTGAATTAAGTATAACCATAACATTTTGATGATTATTTAGAGAGTAATACTAGAAAATTTTGAACTTACTCGACCAATCATTGTGTAAGGATAGCAAAACCAGTACAAAGCAACTAAGAATTTTTTGATAGAGTCCAAAATGTTTTTGGGATGAGAAGCATGAGGTTCAGAATCAAAAGATTCTCTATGGTAGGCTTTCGGAATATATTTTCTACTGCATTCTTGATATGTAGACCCTCCTTCAATGCATTTATATTGATGGTTCAAACTTAGCTGCTGGAATCTCGAAAGACCATATTCTATTTGAGTTTTCCTTTTGTGTTGTGAAGCTTTTGATGCAAAAGAACCTGCAACACAAAATATTGGATGTAGTATAAGTGCCCATGCACATCAATAAAAAAAATTATTGTTTTAAAATTATTGCGACCAAGATCATAAACAAGATGATGAATCGAGAAAGAATAATCAATTTAAAAAGTTAAATAAGAGAAATCACCACCACATTAATTTGTTTCAAGAAAAACATTAAAAACCCTAAATTAAAAAAATAGTTTTTAAAAAGAGTTGGATTCATGAGTTATTTACGCATAGAAAAACATATTAGTAATGTACAATATTTATTATAAAAATATCTTGAATTGATCGTGTAAGATTCAGCAACATTGAAAACATTCATTTTATTCCATTAACAAGAAAAGTAAGTTGATTTCTTTCCTATTTTTTGTTTATTACATTTTTTATTTTGTGAAATATAAAGAATTAAAAGAAAACATATTTTAAAATAAATGCAATTATTTTGAAGAATTTATTTTTGGCATGATCGGTCCAATTATTACTCCTGTATATACTTAAGTGCTTGGAAAAACAAAGTTACATAGTTTTGAAAATACTACTACGTCGGGTTTGGATGGAAAATTTAAAATTTCATATAATTTAAAATGTTTGAAATTTGAATTGATTTGATTTAAATTTCTTTTATTATTAAATATTTAGTTTAGATAAATCAATTCAAAAAAATTTAATTTTAAATTTTTAATTTGAATAGAGCAATTTAATTTTCATGATATGTAAAATTTAATTTTTAAATATATATTTTAAAATTAAAATTTTAATATTAATATTTAATGTTTAATAATTAAAAAACATAATATTGTTATTTTCACTTCAATGTTAATATAGAGAAGAGATAAAAAAAGATGAAGAGAAGAAAAAGTTGGTAGAGGGAGAAAAGAAGAAAATAGTGATGAAAAAGATAGGAGAGAGAGAGAAAAGAAAAAGAGAGGGAGAGGAGGGAAAAAATAGTGTGAAAGAAGAAACAAAAGACAAAGAGATAAGAAAAAAAAAGAACACCAAATGATAACAAAGAATTTCAAATTCTTATTTTTTTAATAGAATTTGAAATTCTACAATTTTAGGTAATAAAAATACTCTCAAAACTGACTAGAATTTCAAATTTTTTTTCTAAATTATCTATCAAAACAACACATTTAACTACAAAGTATTTCAAATTCACCAAAAAACATAATTACTCTCTTACAATTCCATATCCAAGCACAAGTTTAGAATTTAATATTGTCATGCATAAATAATATAAAATAGTTTTACACTATCTTATAATTATAAATCATCATTGGTATGACTGTGGAAAGTAGTTATGGTAAAGTAGTTTGTGATTAAATGATTGTGGAAATATAAAATAGTTTCACACTATCTTGCAATTATAAATCACCATTTGTATGACTGTGGAAAATAGTTATTGTAAAGTAGTTTTTGATTAGATGATGGTAGAAATATAATTTATAATGTTAAAGTAGTTATTAAACAAATAATCAACTTATTATTAATGATAGTTTGTAATTAGATAATTGGGCAGTTATATTTTCACATCTATTAGTAATTGGTTAACTTTAACTTTGAAAAAATGGGTTTTAAAAGATATTTTTGGAACGGTTGACTTTAATTTTGAAAGGAATTTTGTTTTGAAGATTTTTAAAAACTTAAAATGGAAGTTACTTTTGGTGATTCACTATGATTTTTTAAAAGGTTTTTTTGATTTTTTTTTAAATGAAAAAAGTAAATCCTTTTCCATAAAAATCTCATGTTATCAAATTATAATTTAAGAAACCCTTCACGTCCAAATGACATTAAAAATAACATTGAAACACAAAATTGTATTTGACAAAAATGATATTGGACAAAACATTCAAAGGAACAAAATATCCATACGGTGGACAAGAAGAAAAAAATGAAGCACACAAATTTCTATATATTTTCATTTTTTTATTTTCATTTTTATAACTTTGATTAACCTTTCAAGTAGTACAAAATTGGCCACTTAATATTTCCATTACTTATTGCAGATTTTATGATTTTCTTTTTCAATTTTTTAAAATTCATCATTTTTTATTGTTAAGGAAAACCAAAAAATGGCTTTTAAGTCCATCCTCAGTACATTCCCAATATCCAAGCATCCAACCATTATTTTTATATAATAAACTATACAAAGAAAATTTATTAATATATAATCGCAAGAGTTAAACGTATTTTATATTGGAATTAAAAATTTTACATCAAAACATATTAACGAAATAATTAGAATTGGCAAAACGAGTAGCCATACCTAATCTATAGGCCAAAACCTAAAAATTAGGTTAATCTAACCCAGTTTATATTTTTTTCAAATTGCTATTTTTTGGGTCATTCTACTCTCATGTTGAGTCATTAGACAAAATTAACTTTAATTAAAATAAACATAAATTAAAAATTCTAGACAAAAAAATAAAAAACAAAATTATATTTTTTAAATTAAGTCAGGTGGATGAAATTGAAGTCTTTAATTATTATTTAAATAACAATTTTTTATAAAAAGTAAGCATTACATACGTTAATAATACAAACATTAAGCTATAATATACTTTAAAAAGTTATTCTAGAAACTTCATATGCATAAAATATTAGGATATTTAGCATACTTAAATACTTTATAAAGTTATAAACTAGTAAATGATAACATTTAAAAAAAATTAATTTTACATACTTTAAAAAATAGTCCAGTATATAACATTGCTATTTGGGTTACTTAGTACTTATTGAGCTATTGACTTGTCACTTGTTACTACTTACTAGGCATTTTTATTTTTAATTTTTCCATCAAGTCAGTCTGTAGTATTGTTTGTCTCATGCCTATTTTAATTGAAGTGGTTGAGTAATTAAAAGGATAACTATATTTAATTTCTGCTGAAAAAGAAGTAAGAAAATGTTGTATTGGACGTTATCGAGCTAAGTATTCCCTGAAAGCAGTTACCTAAACCGAATAAACCCCGAGAATTGATAACTAGTGACCCTGAGTGATTTGCAAATGAGTAGAGTTGAACTAGTGTTGTTGACACATTTTTCAAGACAAAACACCAAATGACAAGAGTTCTAAAGAAAACCCTAAAAAACCCAATCGTCATTCGGATCCCAAAGCCTTCAGCCAACTTTTCAAAACTCCATGGATGAATGGGTAATAAAATCTCATGGCCCACTAGGTAAAGGAACCTCCTCTCCTAAAACCCTTGAACAAAGTCATTCACCTCAAACCTTATATATATGACCACCTAGGCCAACCTTGTTATTTCTGGTTGAAGGAAAAAAAAAAAAAAAAGAAACCCTCCCCAATAGCTATATTTCCTTCCTCTCCAACAAGCCAATATTTTCAACCACTTTGTTGACCAAGAATTCTCCTCCTTCCCTAAAGTTTTCTTTTCTTTTTGGCTACAACAAGTAAGGGAAGCTCTTCCTTAAATGATTTTCGTTGTTTGTATGTTGTTGATTTGTTGTTGTTAAGTTGTTAATCTGTTTAGAAATGCTTGTATAGAACTTGCTTTAAGATTGTTAGCGATTCTTGTTATTTTGAAGCTTTTTTTAATTTAGGAATCCTTGGAAAACTTGCCTTGTGTGTTGATTTTGTTGTTATTTTTACATTTGGATGGTCACTATATGTTGATCTGGAGTTGTTGGTTAAATTATATGCTTGTTTAGTTGAGTTTTAATGATTTTGAATGTGCATGCTATTGTTCTAAGGTTTAGGCAAGCCCTTAGCTCAATAGGTGAATTCTTCTTTTTACGGTTCTGTTTGAAGGCTCGTTGAGCGAAGGGTTACTCTCGCTAAGTGACCTTATTTTTTGGGTAGATTTTCTAGGAAAAGATGAGTTTCCATTGAGCGAGGGCCTCTTTCACTGGGTGAATGCTCAAAACATATGTACACAATGATGGTTCACTAAGCTGGTACCTCACTGGGCGAGACTATAAAATTAGTAAGAAAATTTTGGGTTCTTTGAGTCTTCACTAGGCGAGTACACTACTCTTTGAGCGAGGATCTTCAAAACTCAAAAATGTATAGATACGTTGAGTGAGAGTGTAGAGAGATCTTTGTTGCTCTTCTTGTTGAGCAAATGGATAGCTCTACTGAGTAAGGTAGGTGTTGTGGTGAGTAGGAAGTTTCTATGACTTCATTTGCTAAGTCAATCCCACTTGTTAAGCAAATAAGCGAGAATTTTATAGTTGTTCTATGTGGCTCCTTTGACTAAATGAGGATGTGTTCTCGCTTAGCGAGGATGTGATGTTTTAGGAATGAAGTCATTGTGGCTTAATTCGTTGTGTGAGTTATGCACTCGTTGGGTGACAAAACTTAGTATGAACTCTTTATGTCTCTATTCACTTAGTGGGACGAGACTTTCGCTAAGCGAATAAGAATGCCTAAGGGGTACACTTACTAAAGGGTGGGATTTGCTGAGCAAGTTGACTCTCTCACTAAGAAAAATTCCCTAACATGGAGGAAATAACTTAAGATGCGAAACTGAATTCCTGGATGAATTATGTGATAAAAACACTATAATAAGGTTCTAAAAGATTGATTATGAATAAGATGAGTGTAAAAGAATAAAGTGAAATAATAATTAAGTTGAAATTCATAAAATGTAGAATGTTGCTATCTTCCAAAGATAGAATACCTATTGATTTACTCTCGAAGGATGGTTTATAAATCATACCTTGTTGTTGTGATTCTAGTCTTCCTTGGGAGTAACCCTATGGAAATGGTGGGCACATGTTGCTAGTATCTGAATGTCCAAAGAAATTGGGAGTGATATGAGGATCATAGTTGTTGTTGAGTCCCTAGTAGACATTACTGACAGTAGGCACATAATTCAAGGTTCACAACCAGTGTTGGATTGAGAGAGGCAGGGTTGTGTAGCCTTAAAGATAGGTTATAAGGGTATGTTAAGGAAGTTATATGAATAATTGTTTAGCTTATAAATCTCCATGGAGTAGTTATATATTTATATGTATGATTATGGGATATAAATTATGGATAATAGTTATGTTGTTATGAGTTGAGTCTCGATAATCTGTGAATTTATAATTGTTGTTTGGCATACATGTTGTTTCTATTTTCTTTTAGACTTAAGGTCTTTTCTACAGTAGCTTACCATTAGGCTTGTAAGTTGTATGTGTGCGATTGCAAGAACTATGACTGGTGTGTTCGTGGAAATAGATGTTGAGACGTCAAAGAAGGCTAATGTTCTTCGGCATCCGATTGATCAGGGTTCACCTTGAACCCTTTTGTATCCACTTTCAGGACACCACAATGGGTTCCGAAGGAGTGTGAAGGATCAAACATGACCTTCAGCAAGTCTCATACAAAGGAGAGGTAGGGGTAAAACACGTGAGAGCAAGAGTTAGAGTGTTCTCCATCATATTTTGCACCGACTTAAAATGTTTTTAGCCCATCCCTATTATATGGGTCTGGCCCACTAGGATGACGATATTGGAATTGGCTGGAAACTAACACCGAAATCATGATGCTCTGGGGCCCTACTTGCACCACTTCCAAAGGATTAGGATAGATGTTGAAGCTTCTACATTTACACCGTTGCCGCCTCAATGATGTTATTTTTTTTTTGTAGAGGCCAACTCGATTTGATTAGGATGTTTTTTCACTCTCTCCAATTGTACCTTTTGTTGTAAGTGTCATAAGGCACAATTATGGTTGTAGTAACTCGTACATATTTACTTTCGTTTTATCTTATTATGATGCATGTTCATATTGATCGCTAAGTAGTATACACATTTATGTTTGTTGTTAACGCATTTTTTAAAAAAGGAAAAAGTTACTCGCTACTTTTTAGAATCTAATTAAATAAAGATCTTGTTAAAACTAACATTTCACGTTTAGTGTAGTTTTAATCGTTTAGTTGTGTCGATCTTTAGGTCGTTACTCAGCCCAACAACGTATGAGTCAACCTATCCTTAGCCCAATGGACTAGTCAAACTAAACGAATCAGGCCAAATAAACTTGATTCTATCTAAACAAAAAAGACCTAATTCTATTTAAATCACTCTTTTAAATGCTTAACTTAACCTAATTAGCAAGTTATTTGAGTTGAAATATTGGGGCAAACTTATTTTACCATCACTAGAAGGAAAAATATAACACATAAATAAATATTTTATACCAAAGCATATTAATATCTAAAAAAGATTACTAATATTTAAATTATAGAATAAAAATAATTCCATAGAAATACTAAATATTTTACATAAAAGCAAATTAATATGTTGATTGTTGTGATAAAATATCACTCCCTCGTACCAACGTAATGTTTAATGGATAGATATTTATAATATTAATAGTTTTTATATATATATATATATATATATATATATATATATATATATATATATATATATATATATATATATATATATATACCACAAATCTAAATAATTAATACAAACTAATCCTACAATTTATAATATTTTAATATATAATAATCTTAACCTATTTCGTGATAATTAAACTTAAGTCAATTAATTAAATCATTAAATTTGATTTAACGGGTTGCGTTAGCTTTCTACTTTAGTTATTTATAAAAATATTAAAAATAATATTTTTATAATTTTTTCTTGTAATAAACAATATATATTTGTTTTTTCTATGATTTATATAACAAATAAAATACATACTTTTTAATGAGTCATTAAGAGTCAATATATTTTTTAGTTGCTATCATCATTTCTACAAATATAGAAAAAGAAAATTAACGATTAGAATGTAGCAAAGTTGGTTATGTTAAAATCATAATTAGTAATATTTTTTATCATGTATGTTTTTTTTTTATTATTTATGATCAATGTATACAGTTAAATAAAGTCTAGTTATTTGATAATAACTAATTCCCTTTAAATTCATCTTTGTTTTACAAATTTGTAAAAATAATTATGAGAAAATAAAATTTAAACATGAAAAGTTTTAGATAATGCATATTTACTTAAATATATTATTAGTTAAGCATGAAAATTTAAAATAAATAAGTACTAATATAATGTTTTTACATTAAAACATATAAAATAAATAATACAAGATAACAAAAAATTTAAAGAAGGTAAAATAGTAGTTACAGTATATTTTTATTTGTCTCTATTTTTCGATAAAATTAACCAAATTCTTTAATAAATATTGTTCTCAATTTTTAAAATATTTTGTTAATTTTATTTTAAAAAATAGAGCAAAAAATAAAAATACCATGTGATTAGTATTTTAACTTATTTCTAAATTTTTTTATTTTTTATTCTTTATTTCATATGTTTTAATGTAAAAGTATTAGGTTAGGGAATTTTTTTACATTTTAGTGTAAAAGCATTAGGTTTTTTTGTATTCTTTATTTTATACATTTTAGTAGAATATAATTTTATTAAAAAATACAGAAAATAAAAAACTATATTTTATTTGTTATGTAAATCATAAATAGAGAAAAATAAATATATACTTTATTAAGGAGAAATTTGTAAAAAAAATAAATTAATCAAACAATAAATTAAATCAAATTAAAAAATTAATTTTTTAATTAATTAAAGTTAATTAATTAATTGTCAGAAAATATAATAAAATTATTATATATTAAAATATTATAAATAATAAGATTAATTTGTATTAATAATTTTAATTTAAATTTGATGACGTGTCAATCGATTTCAAGATGTATAGATAACATAAACAAATAATATTTTCTAACTTGCGGAAACGTAGGGTTATACGTACTACACACTAGTTTATTACATAAAAAAAAAACAACTAAAAATTGGGGTTGATTGATCCCCGAATTCAATCCTATAACAAATTAAGATATAATTTTTGAAGAGTGGAGAAAACAAAATTGTTATTTTGAACTAATATCTTCTAATCTAATAATTTTTTAAAATATATAAAATATTAACATAAAATTAATGTTCTAACACTTTATTTTTATTTTTATTTTAATTAAATTCTTTAAATATTATATAATTTTTAATTTAGAATAAAAAAATCTCCTCCAAATCAACTTGAAAACTTCCCCCAAAGGACCCATAAAGGGGTTCAAAGTTCATCGACAGGAAAGTGAAAAGCAGTTTAGGTTATCCAAATGTATTTTCAACATTTTCTATTAGTTCACTTTGTTACCGTTATCTATAAACGTGACTCTTTAATTTATCAGATTTCAAAGTTAAGATGTAATCTATGATTACCATATAAATGTAAATATTTGCAAAGTAAAAATACAAAATAATTAGTATTATTGCTCGATACATAAAAGGCTATAAGTGATTCCTTTTCTAATACATTTCACCTAGCAGATGAACGAAAAATGTGAAAGACTGCAGGAAACTAAGTAATGATCATATTCAAGAAAAAAAGAAGTTAAGTAATAATGATAATAAAGGTTAATTAAAGGAAACAGGGAGATATGTGAGACATACTTGCATAGTATATATTGTTGGTGGAATGTTTCCTGTGCCCAGTTGTGAGTGAAGAAGAATTGGGAGAAGATATAACATGCACCGAATCCATGGAAACTGAACCCACTGACCTCACAAAGCACCCTTTTAGAGAAAAAGAAAATGCAGCGTGGAAGACGAGGGGGAAGACGAGGGGTAAAGTTCTTTTTATGCTACAAGGAAGAGAGATTTTATAGACTAGATTCAATGTGTATGATTTGGCGGATCAATGCATTAATCTTACTTCAACAAAATATTAATAAAAAATGTATAGTAGAAATTTAACTGCACCATGGATCGGTATGCATTATTTGATTTATCAACAAATACAAAATACACTCCATCACATATAGCCAACCTTTCCTAGGCAAAGAGTTTCAACATGCTACCGAAAATATTAATTAATTTTGCAAGAATCGTATTCATATATTAAAACAACCTAAAATTGAGTCTTATACGAAAATTTTATTAATAGATAATTTATAATCGTAAGTATTTCTTGAGTATAAAAGTATGTGTTAATTTTGATCAGTTATTAGAATCTAATTCACTTATTTTTTTTTTAAAATTTAATATACTCTACCTTTTTTTATTTTTAAAGTTTTAGTACAGAAATTAAAAATATAATTAATATTTTAAAACTTTAAAAATTATTATGTAATTTTTAATATATTTTTATTTTCTATATTAATTATATTCTTTTAATTTTATTTATTTTATAATAAATAATCAAGAATATAATAAAATATTAAATATTTATTTAAATTATAAAATAATAATTAAAAATATTTTTTTTACTAAAATTACAAACAAAATAAAATGGATGAATAATAATATAAAGAATAATAGTCGGGTTGTTTTTTATCAGTTATCATCACTTTGTCCACTGCAAAAGACGTATTTGATTGTTATAGTTTTGTTAAATACTCTATTGGAATTAGTCAATTAGGGACAGCCAGTGAGCAACATTATATCAGGTGATGTCAATTATTTATAAGTAATTATTCCTTTGCGAATCGTCCATTGGTGAAGCCGGCCGGCACACATTAGTCGCACAAATGGAAGCAAAAATGGTTAAAAAAATAGAAAGTCTCACAACTATTATTTATTAAAAGAATGTTAGAAAATTCTTTAAAAGAAAATAGTTTATAAAATTAAATTTTGTATTCTAAGTCCATTATATCTAGAGAAAATGTTAGCAGATTACAATATTGGTCTTAAGATAATTATTTTTAATTAATTAAGTAAATTATTAAAATATTTATTTCATGTTATTTTTAGTATGAATTTTTATTATAAAACCATATTCTATTATTTTTAAAGGATTATTATTTTTATCTTTTCAACTTGACAATTTTGAGTATAATAAAAAATCAAAATTATGTAATTTTCTTGGTAGAAAATATTTGTGCATTGATTTTTTTAATTTTAATTTTATTAAATTTTAAAATTTATGAATGGTCACAACTCATACATTTTGAAATATAAAATTGATAAAAGTACACAATCAAGCTGTTGCAAGCAGGATTGTGACGGGACAGTTAAAAAGTTGAAAATAAAATGGAAATTAAAATATATGAAGTAGAGTAGAAATAAATAGATGGAATAGAGATGGAGTCGCAATCAATGTCTATTAAAAAAAACACCGGAAAAACCTTGAAAGGAAAATGACAGTCTTATGAAATCAGATTTTGAGTCTGAGAGTCCATTACATGTAGGGAAAGTATTAGCATTCTACAACGTCTATTACAAACAGTTATATTTAATTAATTAAGCAAATTATTTATGATTTTTAAAGTATTTATCTTACCTTAAAATATAGAATGTATTACAAAAGATTAGATTTTATTATTACAAAATGAGGGCTTATTATTTTTTAGTATTTTGGGCTCGACAGGGAGTTGTCTCTGCTTATATGTACCCTGAGGTGAAATGGAGAAATCAAAGTCATGTAATTCTTTGGGTAGAAAATGTTTGTGGATTTGGTTTTGATTTTGATTAGACTCTTGGGATTTTGAAACTATCGTGGTTCATATATTCCAAAAATTAACATAAGTGTATTCCTAAATCGATTCATTATTTAGTTTTGATTTCTTATCTTGGAGGAGATTTTAGAGCCATTGAATTGTCGTTGCTTGTATCCCATAACTTCATGATAAATAAGATGTCACATCTAATTTATCACTTCCTCTGCTAACCAAAGAATGCTATTATTGAACATTTTCTATTACTGTTTTTATTATTATTTAGGAGGAAACGTAGTTCAAAAAAAAGAAGACTTGGGCCTACTAATTTAGGATGCATTTAAAAGATCCAAGAATCGTCCAAAGACTCCATCGTCCAAAGGACCCAAGAGCCAATCAAAGGCTCCATCATCCAAAGGGAGTGTTCAAAGGCTATGTTCAGAGGCTCCATCATCGTTCTAAGATGTGCAATGTCCAAAGAGAGTATCCAAAGGACCCAAGAGCTATCCAAAGGGTATAAACTAGAAAGATAAATTAACAAAAATATGAAGAAGAAACCGTTCAAAAACCCCCAGCATCCAAAGGGTATGGACAAACCTAATAGGCATAAACTAGGATGGAGAAGGACTTCCCACATGAGCATCCAATGGACCTCCACGTCCAAAGCAAGATTGTAATACTAAATGAATACATGAAAATGGAAAGGACTACACAGACGAGCATCCAAAAGCCTTTGCATCCAAAGAAGGGCTGGGGCATTGTGTAAATAAGTGAACACGAAAAGGACTACCTAGATGAGCACTCAAAGAGTCTCTGCATCCAAAGTAAGGCTAAAACGAAAGATAAATATGTGAAAGTGGAAAGAACTACCTAGATGAGCGTCTAAAGAGCATGTGCGTCCCAAAGAGCATATCGTCCAAAGTAAGGCTGCCACATTAGGTAAATAAATGGAAATAGAGGGGACTGCCTAGATGGGCATCCAAAGGGACTCTACATTTAAAGTAGGCTAGGCCAATAGATAACTATGTGAAATTGGAAAGGACTATCTAGAAGGGCATCCAAAGCAATGCTACAACACTAAGTAAATAAATGGAAATGGAGGAAGTTGCCTAGGTGGGCATCCAAAAAGGTTGTGTGTCCAAAGTAAGGCTGTAATAGTGGATAAATACGGGAAAGTGGAAAGGTCACCTAGATGGGTGTCCAAAAAACCTATGCGTCCAAAAAACCTATGCGTCCAAAGCAAAGCTGAAGCACTAAATAAATAAATGGAAATGGGGGTGGGGGGGAGATTGGCCAAATGATCATCCAAAGCAAGGCTGCAACACTAAGTAAATAAAATGAAAATGGAGGGGACTACCTAAATGGGTGTCCAAAGAGTCTGTGTGTCAAAAGTAAGACTACAACACTAAGTAAATAAATGGATAAGGAGGGAACTGTCCAAGTGAGCGTCCAAAGAGCCTGTACATCCAAAGTAAGGTTGAAACAATAAGTAAATAAATGGAAATGGAAGGGACTACCCAAATGAACGTTCGAAAAGCCTTTGCGTCCAAAGTAAGGTTACGACACTAAGTAAATAAATAAAATGGAGGGAACTATCTAAATGGGGATGCAAAAAGCCCTGCGTCTAAAGTAGGGTTGTGTGTCCAAAGCATCTTCAGCATCCAAAGACACTTTTGTGCCCAAAGACACTTCTGCATCCAAAGAGACTATGCGTCCAATGAAAAACATATGCCCTAGGGGCGTGCAAAGACCCCAAGCATAGCATAAGTAAGGCAAGACAGCTATTATAACAAGTTTTGACATGCAAATACGTTTTTAAGTCCAAAGAACTAGGGTACCAGTATGTCTTTGCATAGCTATTCTTGTGCCTCTGTGTACCTTATCTTCGTGGTCTAATTCGCCATCAAAAGCTTTTGCGAAATGTTCTTTTTTCATGTTCTCCTTTTGCAGTTCCATCTCCTCCTCTCTCAAGGTCTTTACATGTACTCTATTTTTCTTCGTTTTCTCTCTCAATTTCTTTCATCCTCTTTCAACCTTTGTGAACCTGGTTCACCTCTTGCATTTATAGACATTCATAAATTGATTGTTTAATCCAACTTGATTGTCTTTCCTTCAAATTGGTCATTTGTAGTGATTTTTCTAGAAACTGCAGAGAACAAAGTAAGGTGGCATGGAGCAAAGCAATGCAGAAGAGAAGAAAGAGGAGATGCATATCCGTTGGATGCATTACTGTAACACAAAGTAGCACAAAATATCTTTTCATGCATCTGTCACATTGTAGAGCTGCGCAATTGTAGTTAAGCAACAAAGTAGATCAACTGCTCCTTTTGATACACGTTGTTCACTTGTTTGTTTCTCTTTCGTGGTTTGGTTGGCTTCGTCGGTGATGAGTAGGTGCAGAGGAGAGTGAGAGGCAGATTTTTTGCCTCTAACTTTGTAAACGATCATTCAGAAAGGGCTTCTTTGGAGTTCAATAAGAGTTCTTAACAATTTCACCGGTTATTACAATTTCAAGAACTAATTTAATTAATAATTTATAGTTTCAAAAAGACTATTTATCATTTTATTTTTTGTAGGAACCAATTGACTATTCATTTCAACTTCAAGAACTAAATTGATTGAGAATATACAATTTTAAGAACTATTTTACTATTTTATTAATTTTATAGATAATTTAATCGATTATTATAATTTTAAAAACTAAATTATTGATTTATATAATTTTTAGCGTTGAAGGTCGAAATACGAATATAACATTGCAAATATAATTTAGCCATGACAACATGTCTTGCCTACTGACATAATCATGAGAAGAATAAATTAAACAATTCAACAAAACATAACAAATATTAATTATAATTAAAACAAATAAAACAACTCAAAAAACCATAACAATAAAACTACATAATTTTGACACAGGGGAGACAAGAGAAGATCGGAGGAAACCGCAATAAGAAAACTGCGTAATGAAAAAGTATGTGAAGAAACTGCAAAAAAGAAATTGGGAAGAGAACACATGGGAGGACCGAAAGACATACGATAGAGAGAGGGAGTATGAGAGGGATAATTTTCACTTTTCAATTTTATTATGCAGCGGACATAATGTTATCCCTTGGTTTAGTGAGTCACAATTTTTCATCTTTTTGTTCTGTCTCTCAACACTTTTGTTTTGTCCCACAACCATTTTTAAAATCAAATACGAAACAAATACTTTTGTGTTATCTTGTGCCTTAGTTCAAGCTCAATGTAGATACACATAAAGTTATTACACAATTAAAGAAAGATCTTAATGATACAAGAACTAATATCCTGGTAACACATATTTCTGTAGTTTTGACTTTTTAAATAAGTTTTAGATATGAAATATATCACTTTTAGTCGGTTAAATGCATCAGCTGCATCTTTATCTAATTAAAGGCACGAGGAAGTACGCAGCATATAATAACTGCATAAAGAAACAAAACGTCAATACAAGATCATGCTCTAAATTGTATGAATGAAGACAAAGAATTTAGTGCAAATAAATTCAAAATAAATATGCAAATAAAGTGGCAATAACTCACATCCCGATATGTTTTGCACTTTAAATGGTGTCAGAAATTTTTTAGACGATGAAATTAGATCAATATATGCATCATCTTAGCCAAAGAAATTCATGCTCACTATAACTTCAATTTAGTTAATTTCCCCATGTTTATATTTCAATTGCAAATTGGATGTCAATATATAATCAAACAACTTATTTTTCGAAATAGTGGAAAAGTAACTAAGTACCTATTTCTTTTAAATAATAATTTTAATATTGAAGTCTACAAATAGTAATAATCTTTAAGAGGATTACCTTCCAGATTAACATGTAGAAGGATCCGATGGAAGCTTTGCTTCTCAAATCTACATTTCTGGCTTGGTACCATAAAATTGAAGCAAGAGCAGCATGTCCTAAACCCTAAAACATTGAAACCAAATAAATTTCAAATATCGCTAGAAAGTTAAAACAAGTTTACATTCACTTTATTTTCTATAAAACAATAAGTTTACACTTTCTTCTGAAAGAATACCTCCTTTAAAGATCAATTTTTACTCTTGACACTACTATCAAGATTATAAAGGTGCAATAATCTATGCAATAGTGATAACTTTCCCAGGAAAATATTTTTTTATTTAAGTATAAATTATACATTTGTCATATCACAACCTTAAAATATTAAACAAAAATGGAGTCTTTTGCCTGCATTAAACTATGTATATACAAAGATGTTCAAACGGGAGAAAGAAATTATGTGTAACCTTTATTAGTCTCCTCATTATTTATGGCTTCCGACCCTGGCTAGGAGCATTTACTTTTGTATTTTCTATTATTTTTATCAATAATACAATATCTCACTTGTTGGACGGTTATTGTTCCTTCGAACTCACTAGTCTAAAGATTTTCACGTAGAAATGGGTGGAAAAACAAATGAAATACTACTAATAATAAAAATTATATTAATATTGATATGAAAGATGTGTCAAAAATAATTTTTTATTTTATTAATAATAGACCCATAATTCCAATTAAATAAAAAAATAATTCAAAATATTTAAGAGAAAAAAACCAATCCTAAGAAATCATCTATGTTTTTCAAATTACTTAAAATACAACCGAAATATTTAAATATATTTGTTTTATATTCTAACACTTGCTAATTAAAATTAAACCCTCATCCTTAGGTGTAAAACAAATAACTTTCTAAGTGAAATAAGGATAGAACACACCTATAATTGCAACCTATTCATATAATAAATATATTACCGTGACAATTTTAATCCAAAGAGAAGATGATGTTGCTCCTGCTAAGAGGGAAACTCCAAAAGCCATTTCAAAACAACAAACACAAATCCAAAATACCTGACAAAGATTAATTAGGAATAATCAATGGGATATACAAGTAAGCACAAACGATTCTACTAAAACATTATGTTTGAAAAATATACCCGTTTTTGACCTAAACGTGCTGAAAAAGAATGAATACCAAATGCTTTATCTCCTTCCATGTCAGGTATATCCTTTATAAATCAAATAAGAGGTTTTACATTAGGACACATGTTAAACCAAAATCTTGATGTTGGAAAAAATATGTTTTAAGAAAGTAAAGGTCTTTACCTTGAACAATGCTACACCTACACTGTAGAAGCTCGTGAATATAGCAAAAAATATGAGTGATCTCGGAATGACCATTGACCTCTTCAACACAAAGGTCTGGACATTGTTATATGAACAAACAATTAGAAAATTTTGGCTTTCTTTAATCTTTCTTAATTAATAACATAGGAAGGGTTATTAGAGAATATAACATTCCTATGACTATACGAAGAAAATAAATATATAAAGAGGATGGTCTCAAGTGATATAGCTTATGACTTACAAGTAATGTTTGTATCTTCTTGACAATTAATTAGTTATAAGCTCTTTATTATTTAGGTGAGATAGTTACAGTTGGTATAATTAGCTTTCACTATAAATGTACATACCATACTAGAGTAATGAAAGTAAAATTCATTCTTTTCTCTAAATATTTAGCTTTTCTTTAGCTTTCTCACTCATATATCATTATTTAGTTTTTACAGCAGAATTCAAATAGTTGATCATAATCCAACAAAATCCAACAAAACCAATTGTAAAACTTTAGATAAGGATTTGTTATTATTACGTGCATATAAGCTGGTGCATGTTTGTCTAACACTAGAGGTCTTTAAAAAACAATTAGTTATAGAATTGAACCTGCATGTGAAGAAAAAATGTAATTGGCATTATAAATGTCCAAGTAACAAAAATGCTTATTGCCGCAAGCAATGGATTTTCCTTCCACCTCAACAGGGGCACCTGACAAGTTCCAAAACACTATTATCAACATCAAACAAATTTTCTCAAAACGAGACTCTTTATTTGTTTGTTTGTTAGAAAATGTCCATGTATCTTCAGCAGTAAAAGACCAAGAACTAGAATGGTAGATAATGAGTTGATAGTGTATAACCAAAAGCCAGTAAAAGAAAAAAAATATATTATAGTGGGATAAGGACATAATTAACTCAAAAAAAGAAAGAAACATAGGATCAATAACAAAACAAAGACTTCATAACCTTTACCTACTTATGGCTTAAACATTGCTAGGAAAAAAAAAAGATTGAAAAGAACTCACGTTGAAAAGAGTTCATGACAAGATTTTGAAGGAAATATATGTTTGGTAATATAATATATTATGCTTAGCATTCAATTATTTGTTTCAGTCAACGCGTATTTATTAAATTATTTAAAAATATTGACAATTTGATAATTACATAACGAAGCTTCTATTAAATATTTTTAAGCTTTTATCATTTTTTTACAAATGAAATAGTTTATTCTTTCAAAACATAATGATTTAAAAATACTAAATAAAATTTACCATTAAACAATATTCTTAATTTGTAAATTTCTTAATTGTTTGTGGAAAAAATAAGTTTAGATTGAATTGAAAATAACTCACATTGATTGAATAAACTGTCCACAGTAAAAAGCACAATATAAGACTCCAAATTAATGGCCAAGAACCTATAATCCAACCAAGCCAAAAACTCTGGAAAGGAGCATAAAACAATAAATATCTTTTCATTTTGTCATTAAGCTCATCATAAAAAATAATATTATAAAAAAGAATGAATTTATATGGCACCAAAATTAAAGATGATGCAACTATGATTACACCGGTTGTAAAAGATATTTGTCCAGATGCTAATGGAAGATAAGGTTTGTTTATCTGCAATAAAACATATAACATAGATAAGTAATAAAACAAAAAATAAATATAATTTCTTAGAAGTTGTTAGTATTATTCTCTAAAAACATAATTGAAGAACAATACTAACCATACATAAGGAACTGTCTCTATTTTTGTCCTAAGATAACATATGATACTTCCTCCAAAAGGTTTCTAAGATAGATGATTTTTCAATCGGTAATTTAATTAAAATATATTTATTATTTTACATAAATAAGGTAATTAAATATAATTTATTTTAATTTTAATATATTATAAAAGTAATATTTTTATTTTTTAATTTACTAATTTAATTTTAACATTTTACTTTAAAAATTACAATTTACTTTGATGCTTATAATTTATTTTAATATATTATTTTATGTTATTTTTATATTTTAATGAATTAATTTTAACTTATCTTAATATAATTTCCTTTTGTCTTTGGAGGAAAAAATCATTGTTTTTAATATATTAAAAAATATATTATATTAAAATAAGTCAAAAATTAATCAATTAAGATGTAAAAATAATATCAAAAGTAATATATTAAAAATGAATTATAAGCTTTTAAGTAAACTACAATTTTTTTTTGTAAAGAAATACAATATTAAAAATAAATTAGTTAATTGAAAATAAAGAAAATATTGAAATAAATAAAAATCACAGTTTATAGGTATTAAAAATAAATTATAAAAAAAATTATATGTAATTATCATATTTATATAAAAATAAATAAATATATTACTTAATCAAGTTAAGAATTTAAAAAATATTTTAATTATCTTAATTTAAAATAGTATTCATTACTTTAATTATTTTAATTAATATTTTTATTTTATTAGTTATGTCCATACTAAACTAATTAAAATTAACTATAAGAACTAAAAAAAAAATCAAAATCTAAAAATACTTTTTTTTACGAGGATTATAACCAAATTGAATCATATTTATATAAATTTAAAATATATTTAATTCTAAACCAAAATATAAAAAGGAGTTTGACCGCCAAAATCATATTAATTGTTGAAATCGTAACATACGACTAAATAAATGACCTTGTGTACTCTACCCTTCATATGTTTATCAATTAGATAAATTAGACAGCAATTATGTTGTTATCACATTTTCATATGCTCAAAAGACCAAAAAAAAAAAAAATATTATTGATCCAAATAATTTATTTCTAATAGTAAGTTTCATACCTTGTCTATTTCAATGTCATACAATTGATTCAAACCATTAATATAAAGATCCATAAAGAAGTGAGGTACCAAAACCTGAAATATTTTTAAAACTCAAAAAATATTAATAATGATAATGAGTAGTTTATAATTGGCTATTTAAGATAAATAATATATTTGGAGTCTTACCTGTAACAAACCAATAAAAAACAATGGAGATATATCTGATAGTTTCTCTACTGCTAAGAGAGATGTAGAAATTGTGCCTAATGTCTGGCCAAAGACAAATAAAATTGACCCATTTAAAATATTGAGGATATTACTATTATAAAAAAAATATTTTATACAAATGGACCGAATATTAACCATAACATTCGAGGATTAGTTAGAAAATATATCAGAAAATTTTGAACTTACTCGGCCAATAATTGCATAAGGATAGCAAAACCAATAGAAAGCTGCCAAGAAATTTTTGACCGTATCCAAAATATTTTTGGAATTAGAAGCAACGGGTTCAGAATCAAAGGATGGTCTAGGTATTGCTTTCACAATATAGTTTTTATTGCATTTTTGATATGCAGAACCTCCTTCAATAAATTTGTAATGATGGTTCAAATTTAATGGTTGGAACTTCGAAAGATTATACTCTCTTTGAGTTTTCCTTTGCAAGGAAGTTTTTGATGCACAAGAACCTAGAAATCAAATATTGGAGGTAGTATTAGTGGTCATGCGCAAAACAAAAAGTAGAATTGTGTTTAAAATTATTACAACCAAGATGAAGACGAGGCGATGAATCGAGAAAGAATAATCAATTTAAAAATTGAAATAAGAGAAGTCACTGCCATTCTTACAGAAAATATTAAAAATCCTTTAATATAGAAGAATTGGTTTTCAAGAAGAGAGTCAAATTATATATATATATATAACATTTGTTATAAAAATGTCTCTAATTGATCATGCAAGGACTGTCTTTAAAAATATTAGTTACCCCATTAACAAGAAAAAAATTAATTTTGATTTTTCCTATTTTTTGTTTATTACATTCTTTTTATTTTGAATATAGATAATTAAAAGAATTTTTTTTTAAATAAATGTTTTTTAAAAAATTATTTTTGGCATGACAAGTCAAATTATTGCTTTTATAGGTGCTTGAAAAATCAAAGTCACAGTTTTTTCAAAACTATTCTTAGTTGGGTCACCTTAACTTTGGAAAAATGGTTTTTCTTTTGAACAAATAATTTTGAAGAGATAAATTTTTTGTGTGTATAATAACACACGAGTGTTAAACTTAAGACCTAATGCAAACCAAAATTCTCCCATTCTGATTGTAGTAGAGTTGGAAAGTTTGGCTTTAATTTTGAAAGGAATTTTCTTTTTGAGATTTTTAAAAACTTAGGAATGAAAATTACTTTTGAAAATTGACATTAATTTTGAAAATAAAATTTGAGAAAAATAAATCCACTTGCATAAAGTTCATGTTAGCAAATTACTATTTAATAAACCCTTGAAATCCAAATGGCATTTAACATAACACTCAAATAACAGAGGCACAATTTTGGATTTAACAAGATTAAACAAAACATTCGAAGGAACAAAATATTCATATTGTGTAGAAGAAAAAAAATAAGCATACAAATTAGGGTTGACTGAATTAAGAGATAATTTTTGAAGAGAGAAGAAAGCAAAACTTTATTTATAAATTAATATATTTAAAACAAAAAAAAAATCCTCGGACCCTTTCAAAGTGGAAACCTCCCACAAAGGACCCACAAAGAGGTTCTATACACCTCATTGACGGGAAAGGTAAAAGCAGTTTCAGATATCCAAATATGTTTTCAACCTTTTCCTGTTAGTTTACTTTATTACAGTTATCCACAAAAGCGACTCTTTAATTTATGAGATTTCAAAATTAAGATGTAATCTATCATTACTATATCAATGTCAATATTTGCAAAGTAAAAGTACTAAAGAGTTAATAATATTATTTCTCGATCCATAAATGGTAAAAGTGATTTCTTCTGCTAATACATTTCACCTAGCAGATGAACGAAAAATGTGAAAGAGTGAGATACTCAAGTAGTTAAGTAATAATAATAAAGGTTAATTAAAGGAATAGGGGATATGTGAAACATACTTGCATAATAAATATTCTTGTTGGAATGTTTACTCCGCCAGATATTTCCACCTACAATTACCAATGATTCCTCATATTAGTAAGCAAATAATTTGTAATGAAAAATGGACCAAAAGGTTTCTTTTACATGAAAAGTGGATGAAATCAAAGAAGAAAGTAATTGGTGATGCGAAAGCAGACATATAGGTACCAGTTGTGAGTGAAGAAGCATTAGAAAATATAGCATGCACAGAATCCATAGAAACTGAACCCACTCACAACACAAAGCACTTTCTATGGAGTTAAAAAACAAACACACCACTACGCTGGAGAAGACAAGGGGAAGAGAGATTTTATAGGCACCGTCTAACATGGAAAAGTGAATAATTTCCCCCCCAACAATAGACAAACTACCTATTCACGGTAGATATATTAATTTAATAATTCAATGGTTAAGATTAGTAACCGGTTACCTGTTGTACAAGTTTTAAGTATAATTTTTTATAATTATAGATACGGTCTGCATGAATTTTATATTTATAACAGTTTTTGTTTCATTATATTTACAATATAAAAATATTTATATGTTTATAAATATGTTTATTTCATTCATATTTTAATATTTTTATTTTTAATTATTGATGAAATATACAATGTATAAGATATATATATTGTTTTGAATTTATTTAAAAAAAAAACATTTTTTTAACTCTATTTCTATTTAAATTAAAGATTAAACGTATTTTTGAATATTGTGATAAGTGTACTCAGCATTTATCTAAAATATTGTAACAGGTTTCTTACACACTTATTTTCACATTTTATATTTATCCATTATTCATAAAATAGGAAATGGACCGTACTTTTTATGTTTAGTCAAATTTTCATATGATAAAGATTATCTAGTGGTAAAGATTTAGCTCATATTTTAAAAGGATATGAAGATTTTATTGATAGATAATTTATAAATATTTTTATTTTAATTGTTTAGTATGTATATTAGATAATTATGTTAATATATATATATATATATGATAAAATATTTTATTTCTTTGTGTAATTTTTAGTGCGGAGATAATTGTATCATTCTTTTTATATAATTTTTTCTTTTATAATTTTCTATTATTATTTTCAAAGTTATAAATGATTGTATTTTTAAATTTTAAATTAATAGTATTTTCTATATTAATTGATTATAGTTAATTTGCAAATTAAAAGATGTTTGTTAACTTTTGTTAATGGCGCAATCATGCAAATTATATATAAGAAATTAATAATTTAAATTTTGTGACACATTAATAAATATATTTTTTTTAATTTTTTTTTCATTATTCTTCTCATATTTTCTTTATTTTTTTCCTATCTTTTTTTTTGTCATTATTTCCTAGGCTTCATGTATTTCTAGTTTCGAGTGCATAAATTTAGATATATTGTTGTGTAAATTTCAAGTTGCAAGTTTGTCAAAATTCACTTTCAGCAGTAGTCTTCATCACGAAACATTTTTTTCTTCTTTTATTTTACAACAATCTGAAAGAGATTTTTGTTTAACTGATTGTTGGTTACTATTTTCATAATAATTTAGTGATTAATGTAATGTATTCTAATTTAACAAATTTTTTAGAACATAATTAAGAAGATTTTTTTCGTAAAAAAAATATGAATAACATAGATACTAATTTTTATTATAAATTCTTGAAGCTTCTTGGTAGTTTGTGAAAATTATTGACATTTATAATTTTGGATGTTTTAAAAAAAAAATTTACTTTGTCATCTATGTAAAATATCTTCTATCATATCATGTTATTGCATCATTTTAGAAAATACATATATATTTCATATAAAATTTGATACTTAAATATTTTATAAATAAACTTTAAATTTTATAAATAGTTCCGCAGTCGTGACAACCTGACTCTCCTCTATAGATCAACCTTCGATATCTAACTCGCCTTTAACTTCTTTCTTCTTTTTTTTTTTTAAAAGATAAAAAAAAAAAAAGTTTCATGTTGCATATTCATATCAGGTGCATTGGTTATATTTTTTTAAGTTTACAAATGATAGAGATATTGTAAATATCTTATTAGATTAAGAGATTATAAATATCGGTTATATTTTTTTAAGTTTACAAATGATAGAGATATTGTAAATATCTTATTAGATTAAGAGATTATAAATATCTAAATATCTTATTAAGAGATTGTAAATATCGTATTTTATTTATAATGATTATCTTTTCTCTTTTGTTAACTATATTATCTTTAAGTAGGGCGTTACTTTTACTCTATAAAAAGAGAAATTATAAATTATATTATTCAATTTAATTAATAAACAATTTCTTTTACTTTCAATTTGGTATTAGAGTTCCAGATCTTAGGAGTTTTGTTTCCACTGTCTCACTTCAGTGAACTACTACCCTCTAACGAGACCTACACATCGGTGCGAGACTAGTCAAAATCTTTTCTGTCAATCCCAACTATCGTTGATAATAATAGAAGATAAAACTGTTATTTTGGGACCTAATGAACTTCCAAATTTGGTAAGTCATATTGAAAGAAGTGGTCCACCTAGAGATGATCCAAAGTTTGAAGCATAGGATGATAAGGATTTTCTTATTATGACATGGTTATGGAATTCTATGACTTTGGAATGTTCTATTCCTCCGTTCGTGAGATATGGGAGAATCTTATTGAAATATATTCCATGAAAAAGGACTCCTTGTTATGATATTGAAAGCAAGATCTTCAACTATAGACAAGGAATCCTTTCAGTAACAGAGTATTATGGTACTTTGAATGAGTTATGGATCAAGTTGGACCAATACTAAGAATTGAAGATGTGCAAAGTTGATTTTATTGCATACACTGGACTCGTTGAAAGGGAGAGAATCTTTAAGTTCCTCCATAGCTTGAACTTTGAATACGATCCTATTCATGTTCAAATTCTAGGCAAGGAGAAGCTTCCCTATCTATCTGAGGTATTTTCTATTGTTAAAAGTGAAGAGACCCGACGATCAATTATGCTTGATAAAGGAAGCTCCAATATAGGATCTGCCATTGTAAAAGGAAAAGGCTTCACAAAAAGATCAACCTCCGAAGGAAAATCCTTCACAAAGAGTAGTCATGGAAAATACTGCATGTACTGCAAACAACCAGGATATACCAAGGATACCTATTACAAGCTTTATGGAAAGGAGAAAGTTCTTAAACGAATGAGTGAAAATAAAGGTCTAACTTAGATATGGGTGAATCAAACAACCTCTGATAAGGAGAATGTAGTTAAACATCCTTCTATCTCACAACTTGATCAAGATATTCAAGCCTTTAGTAAGGAAGAGATGGACAACCTTCAAGTCCTCTTGAACTCAACCAGTAAGCCTCTTGGCTCGTGTGGCTTAACCATGAAAGGGAAGAGTTCCTTCAATATTTCTGGTTCAATTCCATAAAGCATCTAGATCCTTGATTTTGGGGCAACAGATCATATGACCTTGTTTCCTTCATATTTTACATCATAACTTAAAGTTATCAAAAAGCAACTCATTACTACTGCGAATGGAGATCATGTTCCTATTGTTGGATCTGGCAATGTTCAACTTCAGTCATCTTTATCCCTACACAATGTTCTTCATGTTCCGAAACTAGTGAACAACCTTATCTCTATACATAGGCTTATACAAGATTGGAATTGTTCAGTAACATTTTTTCGTTCTCATTGTGTTATTCAAGAACTTACAATGGGGAAGATGATTGGAATTGCTAAAGAGCAAGGTGGGTTATACTACTTACAACATACAAAGATAGGTAACAACACTAACGGGAAACCTCAGAAACTTGGGCAATTTCTCAAATTTGGCTTTATCATAAATGTCTTGGACATCCACCATTTGGGTTACTTAAGACAATGTTTCCACATTTATTTATATAAGAGTCTGTTGAGTACTTTAAATGTGATGTTTGTCAGTTTTCAAAGTACCATCGTGCAATATTTTCTCCTAGTAATAATAAAAGTCTTGAACCTTTTGACTTTATTCATTCTGATGTGTGGGGGGCAGCTAGTAACTTTATATCGGGGTCTAAGTGATGTGTATCGTTTATTGATGATTGTACCCGTGTAACATGGATATTTTTTATGAAACATAAATCTGAGGTTTGTCAAATATTTTTTGATTGTTTTCGTCTTGTCAAAAACCAATTCAATAAATCTATTAAAAGACTATGGTTAGACATTGGTATTGAATTTGTAAATCTTGAGTTCTTCAAGTTTCTTAAAGATAATGGTGTGGTTCATGAACTGACATATGTGAACACTCCCCAACAAAAAGGGGTTGCAAAAAGGAAAAACCACCATCTCCTTAAGGTTGCTAGAGCCCTCCTCTTCCAAATGTCTATTTCTAATGTTTATTCGGGAGAAGTTGTCCTAACTGCCACCTATCTCATCAATAGGTTACCCACTCATGTTTTAAACGGTATTAGTCCAATTAAACATATGTTATCATTCTTTCCTTCTTCTCCCCTAATGTTAACCTTACCAGGTTGTTCCTTTGGGTGTTTTGTTTTTGTCCACTCTCATAATCCACATCGTGGAAAGTTAGACTCTAGAGCTGCCAAATGTGTTTTCATTGGTTATCCCTCAAATAAAAAAGAGTTTAAGTGTTATCATCCTCTGAGTCATCAAGTCTTTGTCTCAATGGATGTTACTTTTCATGAAACACAATCATTCTTTATTAGCTCTCCACTTTAGGGGAGAGTTATCTAGAAGTCGAGCTTGTCATCGAGTCATTACCTTTTCCTACTCAGGATGTCATTGAATCATTACCTTTTCCTACTTTGGATGTTCAAGTTTAAGTTCAAGAAGTCATAAAACTCACTATGGTCCTAGAGCAAGTCCAATTATTTGAGTTAGAGGTAAGTATTCTTGAGAACCCCATTGAGGATATTACTGATGACATGGTTATTGCTTTGAGGAAAGAGAAGAAATCATGTGTCAAGTATCCTATTTCTCAATTTGTGTGTACTGACCATCTCTTAGTACAACATCAGTGTTTTATTATTGCCATTGATGCAATCAAAACACCTGCATCAGTACAGGAAGCTTTGAAAGATGAGAATTGGATTCAAGCAATGAAAGAAGAGATGAAGGCATTAAAGAAAAACTCAACTTGGGAGATTGTTGATAGACTCAAAGACAAAAGAGTTGTAGGCTATAGATGAATATACACTATGAAGTAAAAATCTAATGGGATCCTAGAGCGATCCAAAGCAAGATTAGTTGATAAAGGGTATACACAAATTTATGGAATAAATTATGAGGAAACATTTGCCCATGTAACAAAGATGTGCATGATAAGAGTTATTTTTTCCTTAATCGCCCACTTTGGCTGGAACTTGCAACAATTTGATTTTAAAAATGTCTTCCTTCATGGAGACCTAGAAGAAGAAGTCCACGTGGAGATTCCCCAAGGATTCTATTCTCATAATAAAAAGAACAAGGTATGCATACTCAAAAAGACATTGTATGGACTTAAATAGTCTCCCCGAGCATGGTTTGGAATATTTGCTCAAGTCATGATATCCTTAGGATACAAGCAGGATCAAAGGTGACCGTACTCTCTTTATAAAACATTCTCTTGATGGTAAGCTCACTATTCTCCTAGTCTATATAAACGATATGATTGTTACATGTGATGATAAGATTGAAAAACAATCTCTGAAAGAAAAGTTGGAAACACAATTTGTAATGAAGGAGTTAGGAAAGCTTAAATACTTCCTTGGGATAGAGGTTGCATATTCCAAACAATGTATCTTTATCTCCCAAAGAAAGTATGTACTTGATCTCTTTAAAGAAATAGGAAAATTGGGATGCAAGACCTCAAGGATACCTATTGAGCACAACCATAGGATTGGGTGTGATGAAAGTTCAACCATAGAGAAGTCTCAATATTAGAGATTGGTGGGGAAATTGATCTATTTATCCCACACTAGGCCAGCTATTGCCTATATTGTTAGTGTGGTTAGTCAATTTATGCATGATCTTAGGGAAAGGCACCTTCAAGCAATTAAAAGGATCCTCCAATATTTGAAGGCAAGTCCAAGAAAATGACTATTGTTCAGAAAAAAGGTACATTATCCATGAAAATATATACAGATGCAGACTATGTTGGATCAGTTGTGATAGAAGATCCACTTCTTGGATATTGTATGTTTCTAGGAGGAAATCTAGTAACTTGGAGGAGTAAGAAGCAAAATGTGGTTGTTCGATCTAGTGCAAAAGTAGAATTTCAAGTAATGGTACACGATATATGTAAAAGATTATGAATGACGATTATTCTTGATGACCTGAAAGTAAAATTTGAGGGACCAATAAAGTTGTTCTGTGACAACAACTCAACTATTGTATTACCCATAACACAGTCCAACACGACAAAACAAAGCACATAGATTGACAAACACCTCATTAAAAAGAAGTTGAATAATAGATTTGTAGTCATTGCACATGTTCCTACGATACTCCAAGTAGCAAATGTTTTCACCAAAGGGCTCCCTATAACTAGATTTCAAGAACTCATAACAATTTAGAAATTATTGATACTCATTTACCAACTTGAGGGGAAGTGTTGGAGATATTGTAAATATCTCATTAGATTAAGATGTTACAAATATCTAAATATCTCATTAGGAACATTAGAAGATCGTAAATATCGTATTTTTTTTTCCTATAACGATTATCTTTTTTATTTATTTATTTATATTATCTTTAAATAGATTATTTTTATCCTATAAAAATATTAAAAATTATATTATTCAATTCAATTAATAAATAATTTCTTTTACATTCTCTATTTATAACAATATGACTGCTCGAAAATGGTACGGTCCTTGCCATATACGTTTTTATTTCAGTGATTACATTTAGATCCATCCTAGTCCTTGTTATACTAAAGATAATATGCAGATTTTGACGGAGGATCTTGGCTTCCTCCCATAAAACGGATAAGGAGGGATCGATTTAGTTATTTTTAAGTTGATAATCTAAATCAAACCAATCTATCTAAAATAACATTTAATTACCGATAAAGTCAGCTTTTTCAAATCTTTTATCGAAAACAATTATATTCAAATCAATAAAATTATTATAAACAATAATTTTTTAAAAATATTTAATATATTTTATATTAAAAATTAAACTTAAAATCAATAGTTAAATTAAAACAATTTTATATTAATTTATGCTCCATTGCACGTGGTCAACTCCTTTTCTGCACGTTGTCAACCTTTCGAGCGTAACTAATTGAAAAAAAAAAAAAATAACAACACCGGAATATTGGACTAATATATTTCGTTAGTAAATAGACTTATTTTATCGAGCATCATATGAATTCAGCAGTATGCAAATTGAGTATTTACGCATCCATTAATTAAAGATAGTCAATTTAGACCGATGTTTTAAAACTTGGTTTATTTGAAAATCCATAGAAACTGCCCAATATCAAAATATAAAGCCAAGTTTAAGATGAATTGGTAAAACAAATAAAAAAAATGGTCAAAAACTAGTAAATATTGTTAAAAAAAAGAAAACAGATTCACGTTGGGTCAATGAAAAATGCTTACTATAAGACATTGTTTTGATTTTTTTAAAAAATGAAAATTAACCTAAGATATTAGTTATTTTTCCTTTGTATTCTATATGTGAACTAGTTATTGCCAATGAGCACTGTTTTGTATCGTTGAAACTTACACTCAAGTACTGTGATATATTTATTTGGATATTTATGTATATTTTTAATGTTAAAACTTATATAAAATGATGTTTTATTTTTTAGTTTTTAGTGTTGTATATTTATGATACAATATTTCTTTAACATTATTTTATATAATAATTTTATTATTTTTATTAATGTTAGTGTCACAATTAGGCCGGGTTACGGCAAGACGACAAAAACTCAGTACAATAAATTCAAAAAAATTAGAGTTGTCACTGTATTTATTTATTGTAAAAATATTGAAAAATCCATTAAAAATTATCTCCAAAATCAATTTATGGGTTTGAGCGTCCACTATGTCCAAAAAATATATATATTACACCTTACCATGTTTATTAAATAGTAGTAATCCATAATTAATTAAACAAATTATTAATAAATTTTTGATATTCATTTAGCCTTAAAGTAATCAACAATTAATTGTGACACAAAAAATTATAAAGATTTTATTTAATTCATTATGTACCTTTATTTTATTTTAATAATAATTAAATTTTATTTTAGGGATAGACAGGAGTAATCTCATATTTAAGAGACTCGAGTTTAATATTATTTGAACCAACTACTTACTAATAGAAAATTATAATTTACATAATTTTTTAAAATATTATGTGTTGATTGTTTTTATTAAGATCTATTAGTTATCACGATTCATATATCTTAAAAATAAAATTAACAATCCCAATGTTGCTAGCACTAATTTGACAATTATATGTCTTAATTAAGATTTAGAGTTGAATCCTTGTTTTTTTAATTAAGATGATATTAACAAGAATGTGACAATTAAATGTTTTTTTAAGAGACAATTAAATTATTCTGACAGAGTCTACCTTAGAAGTAGTTTGTCAGAGAGGGTGTTAAATAAATATAAATATAGAGAGACTTTGTCTATTAACTATTACCCATCCGAGGTACGTCTTCAAATAAATTTTCACTTTCAATTTTTTTATCTGACTTTAGTTTTTTGCATGTCGTCATTTGGATTAATAGAGGTCGACTCTCGTTTGAGTTGATGAACGGACTCCTAATAAATTAAAGAGATAATAAGAGAAGGAAAAAAGATGAAAGATCAAATAAGTGATGTAATAGAAGAGCGAAATAAAGAAAAAACAGGGAATTTTTTCGTTATCAACATAGTAAAAATCATTCTATAGATTAAATATATAATTTCAATTTCATTGTAAATCCTTTTCATATATACAAGTAGTTATAATTCCATAAAAATAAATTTGAATTTAAATTAAATATAATAATAATATATATAATAGGATTTATGATTTAATAATATAATGATATGTACCAATCCACCACACAGGTGATAAACATATTGTATAAAGTTATTAATTTATTGTATTGATAAATTTTATTAAATTTTTATTTATATATAATATGATTTTCGTGCAAAATGTTCATTTTTTTTGTGATTTTTTTCTCTTACTTTATTATATTTTTTATTTATTACCAACTTTACTACTTAAATATTCAAGTATTTAGCTCTAAAAATACATTTAGATGTAAATATTTGTTCTCTGTATGTAAGATATATTTATCTCTTGTAATCTATACATTAATAAGCTGTCTTACATAATGATTAGTTAAAATTTACTCTATTAATTTTTTAAAAGCCAAATTCTAGAAATAAGAATTAAAATTATAATAGTTATGTAAGAACAACATATTATAGTATATATGTTGACGCGTCAGACATAGTATTTTATATGTATATTTTTTTATATTTATATTTACTCTTATGACTTAGAAAATAATAAAATTTCACGTAAAATGTTGTGCAATATAATTTTTTAAAATTTTAATATTTTATAATTGATAAATGATTTTTTAATCTCTTTAATTCATATAAATATCAATTAATTCTTAAGCACAAGAGAAAGGTCTTTATAACTAAAGTGATAGAATCCGTAATGAACTAAAACTACATAAATCTTCATTTTCTCGCAATTAAATTTTTAGTTTTAATATAATTTTATCTTTCAAAGATTAGATACCTTGTTAAATTTAATTTAATTAAATTAATAAAAGTAAGAAAATATATGACAATGGACGCTAACGTACACGAGAGTAGTGAAGAAAAAAAAGAGAGAAATATGTAACGTTGAATATTAAAAAATGAGTAATCTATTATGCAGTTCTCCTACTCCTACTGTAACATTTCTATCCAAGAGGAAATGTATAAAAAAAAAGTCATTGGTCGCTAATATGACAGTAGTGAAGATAAAAAATGGTTGAAGAATAATCAAGTTTGTTAGTTTTTTAATATGCAATATCCCCTTTCATGTTTGACTACTCCCAATCCACGATCTTTGCATGTCCATATAGACTAACAACAAAAATACATAATTATAAACTCCTATAGTCATATATATAACTTTCTGGTTTGCAAAGTTTGGATTAGTATTTGTGAATTTTGTGCAATTATTTCCAATCCAATTACGTAATTTCCTTGACTTTACAAGTGAGGAAATAAAGCTTAGGGATTCATGATATCTATAGTCTTCCTAGCTGCCATATTTAATTTGAAATTCTCCATAAGTTCTTGTTTCTATATATTTTTCTCCATTGACATACATTTTTATCAAAAGAATTTTCAACAGCCCAATTAAAAATTGTCGGAACTTGGTCAGAGATGCATAACGGCAAATTATACATGTTCACTATAGTTACTTAGTATGGTAAATAATTGAAAGCTGACATATTTGCCTTCAAATGGTTAGCTACAAATTCTGTAATGTAAAATGGTGTGAATTGTTTAAGATAAAAGAGTTAACCTGGCTTCCAATGCGTAGTTATAAACTTGCTTTTATATTCGAAGCATGGTATTCATTTTCTATAGTAATTATTATTTAAAATATTAATTTTTATATGCTTGGATATTCTGTCTTCTTTTGTCCGTGTCTTTCTAATTTTGATTATGTCTACCTGTATGCATAAGGAAGAAAAACTATTTAGCTTTTCATGCATCATTATAAGATTATGTATTAATTTCTTTCATTGATTGTCGTTCAAACACTATGGATAATTAGTAACTTTAGAAGTTAGGAACATGAGGGTTGGAACTTGTATTAAAATAATTTTGGTAATTAAGAAATATATATTAAATTGCTGTAACTTTAGAATGTTTTATTTCTTCTGTCATTTTATTTTGGCTTTTTTTAGGGGATTAGAATTCTCCATAAAGTTTTCTCTATCCTCTGAACAATGTGGAAACGTAATAAAAAAAAAAAAAAACAGTGTTTCAGGCATTTTGATTGATATGTAATTTCAATATTTAACTCCCTAGTAGATATGATGGGCTTGAAAAATAAATTAAATGGTAAATGTGGAAATCAATTATGTATCATTTTGGTACTTGTTCTGGGCTACAGTCATCCCCTTAAATTTGAAATCTCTACATGATGCTGACCTGAAGGCACTGCCATAAACCCTTCAAGAAAATACTGAAGAGATAAACCCACCAAATAATCAGGCCTTTAATTGAAGCTTCAATTAAAACCCCTCCAAATAATTATCACAATATATATGATCTGCTCCAATCTTTCTACCATTCATAAGGAATTGTCAACACAAATTAAAGCTTCTGTTTTATAAAGGAAGAAAACACATTATGACTTCTAAGGACAATAATGATAAGGGAAGAAAGGACAATAATGATAAGGGAAGAAAAGACAATATAAACATGAACATTAAGGCATTGGAAAACTACAACCATGTTGATAGAAGTTGTACCAAATATCATGCTTGAAAATACACACCTACCAACCAATGATAGACGTAGCCACAAATAAAAAAAAATAGAAAAAGTAAGAGAATAGCCAATACCAAAATAGAATAATGAATATCTCTAGAAGACAGATTTTTTTGCCATATACTCCTATCTATCTTTCCATCTTTTTAGTCGAACTCTTTCATAGTTACTCCATTATATTTATGTGAAAATACTATTCGCAACAAACTTCAAAATTTCTACAAATTTCTAGCAAGTAGTAATTTTTTAATCTAAAAAATAAGAACTTATTTACCCTGAGATTAATAATGAATTCTTTTTTCGGTATGGATTCCAACCTTTGATTAATAGATTTTTTACAAGAAAGGTATTGACCAAGAATATATATAAAAAAAAATTGATTTTTGTATCATCTTTATAATTTTCTTAATTATAAAAAAATAGTTTAATCAATGTAAAATTTATAATATTGATTATGTACTAAATATTATCTTCAATGTTATTTGAAGTGTTGAGGTTTTTGAATACTTTATCGTTATTATCATAAATTTTTAAATCATGCTAGATTAAAATGTAAGTTTTTTTAAATTCTTTAAAATGAAATAAAATTAATATGATAATGTGGCACCCTTCTACCCGAAATACTTAAATTAAAATAATCAAGTAAATAAAAAGGAAGACAAGGTAATAGATAAAACCAAAGGAACTCAATTCGTACTAAGGATAAAAGGTTCAAGGGTCATTATCATGTTCAAGCATTAAGTACACATAAAAAAATTATCACATAAATTAGTAATGTTGATCTAAACACGTCATTCATGTGTTTGATACTTATTTCAAATATATAAATTACTTTCATTTTTGTATACATTTAATGAGTTGTTGATATGCCCATCATTTTCAAATATTTAAGATGCAAAAGTACGTGTGAAAAGACATAGAATCACTATTCTAAATCCTAAGCCCCAATGTCACACAAATCAGAGCAAGACCCTGCCTCTTCAAAACTCGGCACCATGAGTGCCCTCAACATTACCTAAAAGAAAACCATAACAGAGTTGAGAAATAGCATTATCATATATAATTGCAGATAGTACCCCAAATCTCACCCATTACTGTACCCAATTACTAACAGTTAACAATTACTCATATATCAATCACACGTTCCCTCGCATTCAAAATCAATCACATTCCATTCATGTTTACAAAATGCACATGCTCGCACAATGCATATGCTCATCACCACACCTAAGAGTCTCGATTCGGAACTCCACACCATGGGCGATCCTCCTCAATCCCCTTAGTTATCACTAATGATGGCCACACCGTTAAACACCCCATATGGCCAGTGTGTCGTACAGTTAAACACCACCTATGACCCGTGCGAAGACATTCTACACAACCGTTAAACACCACCTATGGCCGATGTGTAGCATGGTTAAACACCACCTATGGCCCATGTATATGAATGTCTCCCATCATTAGTCCATCCTGTTAAACATCACTTTTGGTCAGGGTCCCCTATTAAACACAACATATGGCCAGGGTATTATAGCCACGTCTGGCTTCTCATGCATCTCATGTCCATGCTCAATGCATTCTCATCCACATTCTTATTCTCATGATTCATACATCATTCACATGATTCATATATCATTAACACAGTTCATAATCATGCCAAACTCATATCAATTTAGTCATCATTACCATAAATCATTCATAAGAATGCATAGAAACGCACATAAAACACCATTGAGATCCACCCAATTTCACCATTACACACAAGAGTCCCAAATTGAACCTCAACCATGAATAACCATGAACAATCACGAGAATCAAGTAATTAAGACAATTAACCATACAATTTCAAACGAAAATTACATCAAGACAAAATGTTAATTCAAGAATTTAACCCCCCTTCATATGCCACAAGAAACCATACAATAACAATTATTAATAAGGGCCCTAGGGAAGACCCTATTGCTCTTTCTTATGTAAGTGAAACCCAAATAGTGAGATAGAACCGACATCTCTGCATACTTGGAAGCATAATGAAGAAAACATGTTCATCAAAGTCATTCTTCTTGTTCCTTTGGGATTCCCTCTAGAGGTTTTCCTTCATACTAAAGGTAACCGATTACATTATCAATTAAGTCAACCAAAACCACGGTACATGACGAATCTTTTCTACCGATTAAAACATTTTTAGAACATAATAACCAAACAAATTTGAGAATTTAGATACTAGAGGGACATAGGGATTTCCCTCATTACCCGTACACCCCCGCATTCACATATAATTGAACTCATCTCCCCCGTACCTTAGATGCGAAGAATAGTGATGATCTGATGCAACTCTAGGACGATCTGAACACCCTAGCTCCTCCTCCTTGCAAGTGTGCGTTTTCTCTCCTCTAGCTCTGGCTGTCTGACGCGCAAAACACCAATTATGTTAAATTGATTAACCTCTGTCTAATATTCTAACTGGGTCGGGTCAACCCTGACCCGCACGTCAGCCCCTGTTAATTCAATTAATTAAATTAATAAATAAAGTAATTCAGATTAATGTCTCATCAGTTTATAAAACTATTAACTCCTCTATTAAAATAAAATTAAATGTAAATATTTAAGTACTAAATTAATTTTCTGTCATCATTAAGAATAATAATAATAATAATAACATTTCAGTTTCAAAATGTAATTATTTAATAAAATAATTTCCTGCAGCAATTAATAATTAAAATAAAATTAATAATAATAATAATGAAATTTATTTCTAAAAATAATTAAATAAATTTTAGGATGTTACAATTCTCCCCTCCTAAAAGAAAGTTTGTCTTCGAATTTACATGGAGTAAGTACTTTCCGTACCCTTGCAATTGCCCTCCCCTTACTCATTTAGTGTTTCTAATGACAGTCCTTACTCCTTACTCAATTTGCATTGGCTAAAATAATCATCTCACCTCTCTAAACCAATTAACCTTAAATCTTTCACAACTTCTAGTATCAATTCTCATACCTAGTCTTCTTTTAACCTTCACACAAGCTAGTTTGATTACTTGCCAAAGTAACAAATGTACGTCCAGAGTTGAAACATGTGCAATTATTGTGTACATGGCACGGGTGAAGTGATAGACTGAACCCAATCCAATTAGATTCCTTGAGTTTAACAAAATCTCTCGCCCAAGTTCTAAAATAACTCTAGGATTCCAACCTGTCAACCAAATAGGTGCTCACACTTATCTACTCTTCCTATGATTTAAGCTGCCAAAACATCTTCCAAAGATCCTGTCCTCTAACCACAGAAAAGGATGCGAAAGGATTTCCTATTTACGACATATTCTACTGTCTTGATTCTACCTAGTGATGACTTCCTAAAACCTTGGTCATTTGGAAATTCCAATCACCTCATCTATTTTAGGTTCCACTCCTACTAGTTGAATTTCCACTTAGTGTTTCTACGTCATCGAGAATATCGACTTAAAATCATACAAGTGGTGTCTTCGAATCTTAAGAGTAGCCACTACTGCTACTACCTCCAAGCTAGGGGTTACATAATTCGTCTTACAACTCCCAATTGTCTATGAGATTAAAATACATCCTCACCGTCTAATAACACACTCCTCTCAATAACTAAGGTTAGATATTACTAAGGTTGGCATGCTATCTAATGCTTCTCCAAGACATTAGGAACTAATTCCAAATTATCAATCCACCTAAACCTTACTCCCTTCCTAGATTCTTGAGTTAAAAACTATACTAACTTAAGGAACACGTCTAGGAATTCACTACGGTATTTGTTCGATCTCGGGAAAATTTATAATCTTACTCACTAATGCAAGGTTTTTAACTTAAGAGAAACTCCTACCTTAAAAGGTCAACTATTGGGTTCTCAGACTAAAGATCGCATCACTTAAAGAACTCATATCTTCCATTTAGCTTTTACTAAACAACTATATCATGACTCATCTCCAATAGTACGGACTAATATCCTTAGATGCTACTCAAGCTTCTCTCAAACTAAACAACCATTAACAAAATTCGCTATGTCTCTTTCCATTTAGCCCACCAAAATATCCCTTTAAGGTCTTGATACATCAAAGTTACTTTAGGATGGAAATTAAGCCTACTTCTATAACCTTCCTCGAAACCAAACGCCAAAGTATAGGTTTACTAGGCACACATATCCGATTTCCAAGTCTTATTACTCTATATACACCCAAGGTGAACTCTCTCCCACTATTCTGTTCTATGGCTAAACGTCTAGCAACCAAGAATGAATCCTCCAACTGAGCTTCTCTAATCTCCCTCAACTAATCATTACTTACCCGAATCATTCCTAATCTTACACTACTAGGGGTCATCTCATAAGCCAAACTCAAATCCCTGAACTAGGTAAAATGGTCAATCTCTCTAATTGTCAAGGAAGACATAGGAAGAGATTTTCTACTTAAAGCTTTCGCTACAACATTAGCCTTACCTGGATGATAACTCAACTCGAAATCATAGTCCTCAAGAAATTCTAACCATCTCATTTGCCTCGTTTTCAATTCCTTCTGATCGAATAAATATTTAAGGTTCTTATAATCACTAAAGACCTCAAACTTAGAACCATACAGGTAATGTCTCCAAATCTTAAGAGTGAACACTACAGCCGCCAACTCAAGATCATGGGTAGGGTAATTCCTCTCATGGATTTTCAATTGCTTAGAAGCATAACCTACCACTCTACCCTCTTGCGTCAGCACTCCACCTATACACGTCCTAGAAGTATCACAATATACTACAAGAGGTTTACTAAGGTCCGGCAAAACTAAAACTGGTGCACTAGTCAATTTCTCCTTGAGGATTTGGAAACTATGTTCGCACTTACTATTCCATACAAAAGCAACCCCCTTCCTAGTCAACTCAGTTAAAGGTAATGCTATCTTAGAGAATCCCTCTATAAACCTCCTATAATATCCAGCCAACCCAAGGAAACTCCTAGTCTCACTCACTGACTTAGGGGTCTCCCACTTAAGAACGACTTCTAGCTTAGTAGGATCAGCACCTATACCTCCCCTAGAAATCACATGACCTAGGAAACTCACCTCCTCTAACCAAAAGTCACACTTAGATAACTTAGCATACAATTGTTTATCCCTAAGAACCTGAAGTACTACCTCTAAGTGTTCCTCATGCTCCTCTCTAGTCTTGGAGTAAACTAGTATGTCATCTATAAAGACAACTACAAATTTATCCAAGTAGGGATGAAAAATTCTGTTCATGTAATCCATAAAAATAGCAGGAGCATTAGTCACACCAAAAGGCATTACTAAATACTCGTAATGTCCATACCTAGTCCTAAAAGCAGTCTTAGGTATATCTTCCTCCTTAACTCTAATCTGGTGGTAACCCGACCTAAGATCAATCTTACTAAACACGCATGCCCCTAGCAACTGGTCCATGAGGTCATCTATCTTGGGCAATGGATACTTATTCTTAATAATTACCTTATTCACTTGTCGGTAGTATATACACAACCTCATGCTTCTATCCTTCTTCTTCACTAATAGTGCGGTGCTCCCCAGGGAAACACTAGGTCTTACAAATTTCTTTTCCAACAAATCCTCTAATTGTTTTTTAAGTTCAGCCAATTCTAAGGGTGACATCCTGTAGGGCATAGCTAAAATAGGTCCCGTCCCTGGTACTAAGTCTATAGAAAACTCTATCTCTCTCAGGTGGTAACCTAGACATATCCTTAGAAAACATATAAGAGAAAGCAACCTTTTTCTTTTTCTTCCGTAATTTACTTTTATTCTGTTTCAGTAGTAGTATTGAATCAATTTACAAAATCATACTATTTTTGTGAATCTTTTTCTATGGTATGAATTTAAGAAACTTCATACTCAGTTTCTTATATATAATAAAAATTAAAAGTTACATAAAAATAAAGTTTAAAAAAGTTTTAATATTATTGTGATAAGGATGAGTTACCTAATAAGAGGCTCACAATAACAATATTACATTAAATAAGTGTGAGAATTTTAAAGTTATACATTACATGAAGATGGTGTATAAATAAGATTTAGAAAGAGAAAAAATAAATAACATCTATAATATTTTTAAACCTTGCAGTGTCTACTATCATAATGCACACTTTAAATTTTAATTTACCTCTTGATTTGAGGGCCGAACTTCTGTCAAACACTTCTATGTGTAAAATTCTCCAACTTTCTCACGTCAATTTTTTTTTTTTGTTTTGTTTTGTTTTTATTTCTCTTGACCCCTCTAATTGCAAAACTAAACCACTCAATCCAATAGCTTATTTACCATAGAAACACAAGATTTCTCCATGAGAAACACGATTCCCTTTCAAATTCCTAGTTTACCAAAATCAAACTCATAAAAGTAATTCAACAAATATGAGTGCACAAATTAAGAGAAAGAACGGAAAATTGAAGTTCGAACTCAAAATCCCTCACGGAACGTAGGTAGATTGTTTCTTTGGAACCGAGCAAGCCAGTCCACCACTTGGCGTTGGTTCAGATTGCCAACAGCCTGAGCCATAGCCATCAAGGCATCAGCAATAGCACGGTCGTTTCTACCTCCTCCAGCTATTACTTTTCTTAGATGCAGAAAGTGGAGCAGTCAAAATAGGACAAATCAATCAAGACAATCATCACATCCAATCAACATCACCGTTCAGCACACATCACAAGCATAGTAAACACATAACTCATGGCCGATGAATCGACCTGCTCTGATACCACTAAATATGACACCCTTCTACCCCGAATACTTAAATTAAAATAATCAAGTAAATAAAAAGGAAGACAAGGTAATAGATAAAACCAAGGAAACTCAATTCATATTAAGGATAAAAGGTTCCCATGGTCATTATCATGTTCAAACATTAAGTACACATAAAAAAATTATCACATAAATTATTAATGTTAATCTAAACACGTCATTCATGTGTTTGACACTTATTTCAAATATATAAATCATTTTCATTTCTGTATACATTTATTTAATTTTTGATATGCCCATCATTTTCAAATATTTAAGATGCAAAAGTACGTATGAAAAGACATAGAACCACTATTCTAAATCTCAAGCCCCGATATCACACAAATCAGAGCAAGACCTCGCCTCTTCAAAACTCGGGACCACGACTGCCTTCAACATTACCTAAAAGAAAACCACAAGAGAGTACGGTGAGAAATAACATTCAATCATATATAATTGCAGATAGTACCCCAAATCCCAACCATTACCATATCCAATTACAAACAGTTAACAATTACTCATATATCAATCACATGTTCCATCGCATTCAAAATCAATCACATTCCATTCATGTTTACAAAATGCACATGCCCGCACAATGTATATGCTCATCACCATGCCTAAGAGTCTTGATTCGGAACTCCACACCATGGGCGAACCTCCTCAATCCCCTTAGTTATCACTAACGATGGCCACAATATTAAACACCCCATATGGCTGGTGTGTCGTACAGTTAATTGTCACCTATGACCCGTGCGAAGACATTCTACACAACCGTTAAACACCACCTATGGCCCGTGCATATGAATGTCCCCCATCATTAGTCCACCCTGTTAAACATCACTTTTGGCCAGGGTCCCCTATTTAACACCACATATGGCCAGGGTATTATAGCCACGTCTGGCTTCTCATGCATCACATGTTCATACTCAATACATTCTCATCCACGTACATCATTCACACGATTCATACATCATTCACATAGTCCATAATCATGCCAAACTCATATCAATTTAGTCTTCATTACCATAAATCATTCGTAAAAACGCACAGAAACGCACATAAAACACCATTGAATTCCACCCAATTTCACCATTACACATAAGAATATTGAACCTCAATCATGAATAACCATGAACAACCACGAGAATCAAGTAATTAAGACAATTAACCATATAATTTCAAACGAAAATCACGTCAAGGCAAAACGTTAATCGAAGAATTTAATCCCCTTCAAATGCCACAAGAAATCATACAATAACAATTATTAATAAGGGCCCTAGGAAAGACCCTACTGCTCTTTCTTATGTAAGTGAAACTCAAATAGTGAGATAGAACCGACATCTCTGTATACTTGGAAGCATAACGAAGAAAACATGTTCATCAAATTATTTCTTCTTGCTCCTTTGGGATTCCCCCTAGAGGTTTTCCTTCACAATAAATGTAACCGATTACATTATCAATTAAGTCAACCAAAACCACGGTACACATTGACGAATCTTTTCTACTGATTAAAACATTTTTAGAACATAATAACCAAATAAATTTGAGAATTTAGATCCGAGAGCGACGTAGGGATTGCCCTCACTACCCGTACACCCCGCATTCACATATAACTGAACTCATCTCCCTCGTACCTTAGATGCAAAGAACAGTGATGATCTGATGCAGCTTTGGGATGATCTGAACACCCTAACTCCTCCTCCTTGCAAGTCTACAGTCTCTCCTCTAGGTCTGACTATCTGACCCGCAAAACACCAATTAGGATAAGCTGATTAACCCCTATCTAATATTCTAACTAGGTCGGGTCAACCTTGACCCGCCCGTCAGTCCCTCATTAATTCAATTAATTAAATTAATAAATACAAATAATTCAGATTAATGCTTCATCAATTTATAAAACCATTAACTCCTCTATTAAAATAAAATTAAATGTAAATATTTAAGTACTAAATTAATTTTCTGCCATCGTTAAGAATAATAATAATAACATTTTAGTTCCAAAATGCAATTATTTAATAAAATAATTTCCTACAACAATGGTCAATAATGTTAGGATGTTACATATACACAATGGTCAATAATGTTAATAAATTTTAGGATGTTACATATACACAATGGTCAATAATGTTAATAAAATAGCATATATTATCTTTGACATTATTTAGATGGTAAGGGTTTAATAATTAGTCATTTACTAGCATAAATTGTTATGTCAGTATATATTTTAGAAAAAAAAAATAAAAAGATTCTTTTGATAATAAAAATGTTTTTTTTTATTTCTTTTGACTTTTTTTTCTTTTTCTATGAAATAAAATAATAAAAATATCTTTTCAAGTAAAAATATCCTTTTGAGTTTAACATTTAAAATTAAAAATCATATTCTTTAAAATAAAATAAAATAATTCTTATTCTTATCCTTAAGTACAAAAATATAATAATAATAATAATAATAATAATAATAATAATAATAATAATAATAATAATAATAATAATAATAATAATAATAATAATAATAATAATAATAATAATAATAATAATAATAATAATAATAATAATAATAATAATAATAATAATAATAATAATAATAATATGTGAAATATAAATACAAAAATTAAAAATTTACACATAATCTAAACTCAGCATATTAATTTATTAAAATACCATTCTTATTTGGATACGTAATGAAAATATGTGAAATATAAATACAAAAATTAAAAATTTACTTTATTTAAAAAATAAATAGACTAAATTGACTTGAAAAAAAAATTCAACACCATAATTATACATAATCTAAATTCAACAGACTAATTTTGGATACAAAACGAAAAATATGTGAAATTTAAATACAAAAATTCTAAATTTACTTGATTTTAAAAATAAATAGATTCAATAAACTTGAAAAACTTCAATACATAAACAAAATACATGTAAAAAAATGTTATGATCATCAGGAAAAGATTACTTAAAAAAATAATATGAAACTAAAAATCCACAATTGATTTGTAAAAGAAATTGTATAAATTGTATTTATTGAATTGTACCAATAGCTTACACTTGTATTTTCAACTATTGTTTGGATATGTACCATACACAGGCAGTTGTAATTAATTAATGAATAGAGTGTAAAAATAAAAGTGGTGTAAATGTGCTACCATGTTAATGTGTGAATGTTCTTTAATACAAATTCTTGATTTATATTCCTACATAACGTAAAGAGTAAGGATAAATTCTCATTAAATTTTGACATTAAGGAAGCTTTCCATGTACGGGTTATTTACAAATGAAAAACAACTCTTTGATTATTTTAAGAGAATAATTAAACATCACAAACAAACTTTAGGTTGTACATGTTAGATTTGATGAAAATAAATATGAAACAAAATATGTTAGATTTGATCAAATATAAAAAAAAGAACTTATTGCTTGAATTATTTCAAATAAGATGGAATGGATATACTTTAATAAAATGTATTTTATTTTATTTAATCAAAGACTTCTATATTTTTCTTTCACTTAATTTGTAAGGAATGACGTTATTGAAAACCTTACTTCATATTAACAACTTTTTTATACATTTTTAATTATGTTTCACATTTATTTTAGAATATTTTATTATATTTCTATAATTTTTATTTAAATAAAAATTTTATGGTAAAGGAATTATTTATTACTATTTACTTATAATATTATTACAATGACAACGTTTTTTATAATATTATTCTTAAGTGAGATATTATAATATAATATTTCAAATTTTAAATTTATTATTTTAAATACACTAAAATAATTTTTCGTGTTCATTTATATAAATTTATCTATTAACTTAAATGGTTATATTAATTATTCTACAAAATTTTTAAAATTTAAAATAAGTAGATTTTTATTTATAAAAATTAACTTTAAATTTTAAATATTTATAAAAAAATAAGATCACTATTTTTATTTAAATAAGTTAATTTTTATTGTTCCCAAGGCTATTTATTTGTTTTTTTTTATTTTTAAATTACAAATTAATATCCAGTCGTTAATTCGATCAGTACTTTTCCTTTTTTAATTTTTTGTTAAAAATTAAAAATTTGATCGTTAATTTGGTCACTATTTTTTTTTCTATTTTTCTCTAAATTTAAAATGTGGTCACTAATTCGATCGTTATTTGTCTTTTTATTTTTAATTACAAATTAAATTTGGTTGCTATTTTTCTTTTTTATTTTTTTTCTAAAATTAAAATTTGATTGCTATTTTTTATTTTTAAATTAAAATTTTAGAATTCGATCGAATTTGGTTGCTATTTTTATTTTTTATTCTTTTAAAATTAAATTTCGGTCTCTATTTTCTTTTTCATTTTTAAATTCAAAATAAAAAATCGGTTGCTATTGTTCTCTTTTTTATTTTTAAATTAAAAATTTAAAATTCGGTTGCTATATTCCTACCATTCACTATTTAACAACGGATTTTCGTTCTGTAAATTACTTTCCAAATTTCATTGGTTATATGGTATTCAAACTTTTATATTGTGTTTGTTAGTTATAACGCAATTGAATTGCTAATTAATACACATTTCAGTCACCAAATCGATTGCTATTAGCGATCAATTTTTGCAGTTGCTATTAGCGATTGATTTTTGTAGTTGCTATTAGCTATTAATTTTTTCGGTAGCTAATCAATTTTCTAGTAATGGTTACTTGTCATTTTCATCCTTCATTTTCTTACAATCTAATGGATAAATGTGTTACCATTAAAACTATTAGATTGTAAGAAAATAAAGAGTGAAAAATAAAAAGTAAATATCTTAGAGTTACTCTTTGAATAAATGGATCCTCCTGATATATATATATATATATATATATATATATATATATATATATATATGTTACTAAACATATTTGCAAAAAAAAAATTGTTCACGATTTTCATAAATAATTAAGTAGAAAGTCAAATAAAATAATTTAATTGATTGGTTAAATTTAAATTATTGATTGTCATGCATTCATGAGCATGAGTAGTTGAGTAGTTGAAGATAGAAGCAAATACTTATGGAGGTTGCTTGGATAGGACCTTGAAGATTTATTCAGATGTATGATTATAGAAAAGGTCAAGGTCATGCATCCTCATCCTCATGTTGTTGTACTGACTACAAATATCCTGACGAAGCGACGATTGCTTCCAACAATCAAATACAAGTATGTCTTTTTTATGTTTATCATGTTAGGAAACATTACCAATTGATTGCTCAAATAAAATTAATCTCTATAGGATTGAGTCTATCACATGTATTGGTTATCAAACATGTTACATTAATTTATGTGCAAATATTTTGTTACGTGGTTATATGATTAGATTATCTAGTTTAAGTTGTTGTCATTGGCATATGTTTTCAATTATCTCTACATGCATGATGTATGCCATTACACACTTTTGTAGAATCTTTGCTTTACATGCTTAATTATCTTTTTTAATGTATTTGTGTAATGATCATGATGCTCGTGTAACAGGAGTAGATGACACACAATCGATAACATATGAGAACTCTCGATACATTGAGTTTGGTTGGCACACTATTGTGAGTCATGATGCATGGTACATTGACTTTGACAAATAGAATGTCCTATACGCAAGAGACTTAACATTTATGTATAGGCCCACTAGCATACCTATAATTTCATTTACAATGAACATGTTTATGGCCTTGAATATGTCAATTAATGCCTTTCTATACTTCGAGAGGTTGCTTAATGACTTCTCCTACCCAAGGAAGACATACGTCAGTCCATCATTCACATCACCAACTCAAAGTTAAGGATCCCTCAAAGACGTTCCAATAGTGAACACCAAGGATAGTAAGTGTAGCCAACTTACGAGTCTTTTATCTAGGATTGTCTCATTCCCATTTTAATGTATTTTGTTATCTCTTTTTGACTTTTGTTTCTCTAATACATAGTTCAATATATTTACTTAAGTTATTTGATTATGGTATGTAGCACTATAAGTTGTAGTAAGTTACTATTATTTATTTTATACATAAGATATTTATTCAAAAATTATGTTATGTTTATTTAATTATGTTTAAGTAATTATCATTGGTTAACCTTGTTTTCTACAATGCAAAAAAATTAAATGCATTTTCATAATTATATTAAAAATTTTATTAAAATTGAACTATTTTTGCATCTATTGTTAGTTAGTTTGATGTGACATCATGAAACTTTATAATAATAATAATGAATATTAATAAAATAAAATGTTTGTCATTTTGAGTAAACTAATGACTTAAATATTGAACAAAATCGTGATGAAGGGACTTGAAAATGAAACTTGAATGACTCAGTTGATATAATTAGAATATGAAGGATCAAAATTGCACAATCATAATATCTAAAAACTAAAACTACAATTAAACTTAAATATAAAACAAATGTTAGGTAGAAATAAAAAATATTGGATGTAAAACGTATAAAGGAAAAATACATTCACCTTCTTCTTGAAAGTGAATAGGCTACATGGTGCCTTAGTTAGCCATGAATTTTTCCTTCTTTCCCCTGTCTCCACCAACATACCTTCTCAAGAAGAAGGATGCTAAAAAGCTTATAATGGTAGATTTTTTTTTCTCTCTCTTTCTCTTGTTTCCCCTCTCTTTCTTCCCTTAATGCTTTAATTTTTTTTTCTATTTTAGTTTGTGATAGTGGAGTTTGTCTAGCGTAGATATACAATTAAGTGAATATATGCATGCTTTGCTTTGCATTTTGATGAGCTTTTGTTGTGCATGTTTTATTAGATTTGGTGGTGAGCGAGTGTCTTAGATATGACATGCCAATGTCAATGACTTTTTTAACATCTTTTGAATCAATGTAAAAAGTAAATGAAATTGGAGTTTTTGGTACTAGTGGATAGCCTCCTCCAACAAACAAACAAACAGTAAAAAAGGAAAAGAGAAAGAAAAAAGAAAAATAACTTGTATTTATGGTTACTTCATGGTAGTCTATAGCAATCTTTTGTTATCTCTCTTTGTAGTTCTTTCTTTATGGTTTTATTTCATTTTTCCTTTTTACAACCTCCCTTTTTCCAGTATTGTTTTTCTTTTGTCAAATAGTTTTTTATTTATGAAGAAGTTGCCATGTGGATTAGCACTTTTCATGTGACTCACTTAAAAAAAAAATTAAAGTAGATTTCATATGGCAATATGAGACTCATTATACCAGATTTTTTTTGTTTTTTAAGAAAAATATATAGACAAGTGGAGAGGAACTTGCATTGTGGAGTAGTAATTTTTCGGCCTCCATCACCCAAGTGTAAAAAAAGCCTTATGTCAATAAATTGTCTCAAAAGAGTCTTATTTTGCTAAGTAAATTGTAAAAGTGTTCATAGTTTAGTCAATTATCCTCATATTGACTATTTATTTGCATATCATTGATATTTAATTCCATATAGTAATAAATTGTTAGACACCAAGGCATTGTTATACATCAATAAATTATTTTATTTTATTTTATTATTGATTTATTATTGAATTTATGTGATCACACATAAATAAGTGTTCTAATTTTTATTAAAATATTGTCATTATTTGATATTTAAATTAAATGATTTAAATTTGATTAAATAAATAATTTTTCTAAAGTGAAATATTATTGTACGTTAGCTAACACTAAAAGTACAAATAATATATAATTTGAGCTAGGGCTATTTTGAATAAAGTTTTGGAAAAAGTTATCCACTATTTAGGTATTGTTTGGGGTGGTTTTAGGTGTAAGTTTTAAAAATATCAAAAAATAAATCAATTTTCAGTTTTTAAAAATTAAGGGTTTAGTTTTTTTTTGTCTTAAAATAAATTTATTTTGAAAATTTTTTATCTTGTTAATATTAGTTTATGAGTGTTTCTATGGTGGTGCTAATGACAATAGTAGTGGCAGTGCTGCCGACAATGGTGGTGGTGATGGCAATAGTAGTGATAGCAGTAATGGAGACAATGATTGTAGTGGTGGTAAGGGTGGTGTCGATGTGATAGTAGTGGTAACAATAATAGTGATTGCAGAACTGATGGAAATGGTGGTGATGATGTTATTGTAATGGTAGTGGTAAAGGTGTTAATGGTTGTAGGAGTGTCAATGGTGGTGATATCGGTAGAGGGTAATAACAATAATAAAGGGTCATTGTCAAATATAGTGTGAGTATGTTTTCTAAAACTAAAAATAAATTCACTGTGTGTGTTGAAAATGAATGTAAAAGTGTTTTTAAAATGGAGTAAAAAATCATTTCATCTTCATTTTAGTCAAACATATTTTGTTTTGAAAATTACTTTTGAAAACCAAAAACCAAAAAACTAATGACCACCTTTGTGATACCCATATTTGTCCCCTTAAAAAAAAGGAAAGAGGAAAAAGAAAAGGAAGTTAGTAAGGGGTGTTGAAGAAGCTTCCCCCCGCTGACAATCCACTCCACTTTCATACTTGCATGATCATCGAGCTACTTCGGGTGAACAACAGTAACTGACAGCTGTCTATTATTCCTCTACTTTTTAGAAAAAGCAATCCTGACCTTGACACCTCACAAGTAATTGAGGTAGCAAATGGCACTTTCGGCCAAAAAATCAAAGGGGAGACGCGAGGGGTCACCTCCGCATTCAATAAAGGTTCTATCACATTTATTAAAAGGAACATCGTGAGGGCACCCCCACATTAATGGAGCTCTGCAAGGAGTCACCGCAATAATGATAGAAGATCTCTCTAAAAGATTTGAAGAAGGTGAAATTGGCCTACAAAAAGGGGTAGTAATAACGAGGAGAGGGATTGGATTTTCGGAAGAAAAAGGGAGCAGAAGAGAAAAGACAGGATATGGAAAATGGAAGTTGTTTCCCTCTACGACGACGAAGATATACTCGAAAATAAGATGAAATCCTAAGACATTCTTTTATTGAGAATACTATTCATACAGTACTCTGCCCTAACCAAACACCTAACCATACACTCAGGCAAAACATAAAAAAGGGGTCACCAATACCCCAGCCAACTACCCGATATTGAATTAGTGTCATCCCTAGTCGACACCCCATCTCGAATCGACTAGCACTTAGTCAGCACCCCTTGACTAGCCGACACCTAGTTGACATCTCATCCCAGCCAATACCTAGTCGGCACCTCATCTCAACTGACACCTAGTCGGCATCTCATTCCAGTCGACACTTAGTCGACACCTAGTCGACATCTCCTTGCAGCTGACTAGGTGTCGATATTTCCATTTAGCCCATAGCCTCAGCCAAAACTACGTAAACTTTGATTTCTCCATTGTATTAGGAGATACGTAGGAGTAAGAGACGACTCTTGTTGAGTTTAAAAATCCCAAAAACATATCTTTTCCTCCTCCTTAGCCAACCCTACTTCAGTTATTCTTGAAAGGCAAATACTATAGTTTGGAAGTCATAACCAGTTTCATGCATCTAGTTAGGCAAACGTCGTACGGTGGACGTTGTAAGGTGCTAATACCTTCCCTACGCGTAATCGACTCTCGTACCCTAAATCTGTTTTCAAAATACCAGCCTTATCCTTTCCAAGGTTTCCCGACGTTTTCCTTTAAAAACGTCAATGACGACTCCATTAAATTCATTTTTTCTTTCCTCGAAAAGAATCTAAATTTTTTTTTCTTTTTCATCATCCCCATCGCGATTACGGTTGCCACATTCCTCAAATGAGTCCTAAAGAGTGAAACTTTCACTTTCCTTACTCTCTCAATTAGTTTATTATCTATATTTATCTTATCCAAATTAGAAAATTTCTTCCCAATAAAAATTAAATATATGTATATAATGTTATCCATGTTTCTTTATTTATTTAACATATATTAAAGTAATAGAAAAAATCTCAATATTACAATAGTGTAAATTTTTCTTAAACTAATTGATATTATTCCTATGACTTTTTATTTTATTTTAGATTATAAAACTTAGAAGTTAATATATTATAAACCATTATCTTTTGAATCCTTTTATTTAAAATTTAAAATATGTCATCTTTTCTAGTTTTATTAAAATATTAATAAAATATAAAATTTACCTATCATTGCATGAGTTAAAATACTAGTTACTAAAAAATAACAACTTATATGGACGACATGAGATGAGATTATTGAGATGTTTCAAATTGACACCAAGTAATAAGATAATCAGGTCAAATTGTTTCAAACTTAAAAGTGACATTTTAAAAGTAGATTTAGATAATATAAAAAATAAAAATTTAAATATATTTTTTGTCTCTTGAATTAAAGTTAATTTTGATTTTAGTCTACTAAATTTAAATTTTTTGTTTTTCAGTCACCACATTTCAAAATTTGTTATTTTCAGTCATAGATGTCGTTAGATACATTTCTTGTAAGGAGAGAGCTCTTATTTACATAGCTTATAACAAAGCAAAGTGTGAAATTATTTGACTCATGTTCCATTTGTCACATAGGAAACACCTCTAAGGGTGTTTCCATTGAGGGACTAAAATAATAATTTTTGAAATATGAGAATTAAAAAAAATTAAATTTTAGGGACAAAAATCAAAATTGACCTAAATTTTAAGAACAAAAAAATATTTAAATCTTAGATAAAATCTTAATTTTTTGGAAAATGTGCTTAGTGGTTCTTATTTGATAGGAATAATTATATATATATATATATATATATAAAAGACACTTTGCTGCACAAAATAACACACTTGTCATTGTTTTCTTTCTTAAAGCAATAATTTTTTCCTAAAAATTGTAGTATTGCAAATTGTTTCTATGTTCTTGTTTCACTTGTGAAAGATTTGACCGTAGAGGCCAATCTCGATGTGGACTGTCTTCACACAATTAAAGAAAGATCTTAATGATACAATAACTAATATCCAGAGAACACATATCTTTATAGTTTTTACAACTTTAATAAATTTAGATGCACAAATTGTTTCTATTTTCTTGTTCCACTTGTGAAAAATTTGACCGTAGAGACCAATCTCGATGTGGACTGTCTTCACACAATTAAAGATAGATCTTACTGATACAATAACTAATATCCAGAGAACACATATCTCTATAGTTTTTACTACTTCAATAAATTTAGATGCAAAACATATCTCTTTTTCTACTATGTGTTGGAAATGTTGTTTTAACCTTCAATGACATCCTTATCTGATTAAAGGTATGAGGAAGTACGCTGCATACATCAACTGCATAAAGAAACAAGACATCAATACAAGATCAAGTTCAACTTTGTATGAAAAAAGGATAAAGAATTGAGTGCAAACAATGTGAAAATAAATATACAAATAAATTGAAAGTCAATAGACCTTATTTATCAAAACCGAAGAAAAGTAATTAGGTAGCTATTTCTTTTAGATAATAATCTTAATATCAAAATCCTTAAATGTTAAACAAACTTTAAGAGGATTACCTTCCACGTCAACGTATAGAAAGATCTAATGGAAGCTTTGCTTTTCAGATCTACAGATTTGGCCTGGTACCAGAGAATTGAAGCAAGAACAGCATGTCCCAAACCCTAAAACATTGGTACCAAATAAATTTTTGAACATTGTTGAAAAGTTTAAACAATTTTATATCATTTATATTGATATGTAAAATAATAAACTTGCGCTTTCTCCTAAAAGAATACCTTATTTAAAGAATAATTTTTATCCTTTATAATATTATCAAGATTGTAAAGTTGGAAAAATCTATGGAACATAGACATCTAGGACGAAATATTTCTTCATTTAAGTATAGATATTTGCCATATCATAAGTTGATAATATTAAACAAAAAGAGTTTAGGGCACTCCAGTAAACTCTATATATACATAAAGGTTTAGAGGGAGAAAAAAATGTATATACTCTATTAGTTTCCGACTTACAATCTCACTTGATGGGTGGTAACTGTTCCTATTAGACTCACTAGTCTAAAGATTTTCTTGCAGAAATTGTAGGAAAAGCAAATAAATACCTATAATAATATAATTATATTAATATTGATGTTAAAGATGTGTGACAAACAATAAGAAAAACTAATCTCTATTATATGAATAATAAACCCCTAATCCTAATTAAATAAAGAAATAATTTGTGGTTTTAAGAAAGAAAAAAATCAATCCTAAGCTGATCTAAGTTTCTCTAAATTACTTAAGATATAAGAAATTTGTTTTATATTCTACCACTTGCTAATCAAAATCAAATTCTCATCCTAGGGTGAAAAATAAATAACTTCTTAAACGGAAGAAGGATACATCGCATCTATAATTGCAATCTATAATATGTAATAAGCATAATTACCGTAACAATTTTAATCCAAAGATAAGAAGATGTTACTCCTCCCAAGAAGGCAACTCCAAAAGCCATTTCAAAAAGTGAAGTACAAATCCAAAATACCTGGCAAAGATTAGTTGGAAACAATCAAGAGATATATAAGAGAGAACAACTAATTAAATTAAGATATTGCATTTGAAAAACATACCTTTTTTTGACCTAAACGTGCTGAAAAAGAGTGGATGTTAAATTTTTTATCTCCTTCTATGTCAGGTATATCCTATATAAATCAATAAACTACTTTAAATTAGGTACACATATTGAATCAAAACGTTGATATTTGAAACAAATGTATGTTTGGAGAAACTAAGAGACATTTACCTTGAACAGTGCTACACCTACACTGTAGAAGCTCATGAATGCAACAAAAAAAATCAATGATCTCGGAAAGACAGTTGGCCTCTTCAATACAAAAGTCTGGACATCGTTACATGAATTAGCAATTAAAATGTAGGTTTAAATATATTTTTAATTTTTGTATAATGAATGAGTTTTAATTTTGGATCTTGTAATTTTTTTTTATTTTTTATCCTAAAATTTGAAATCAATATTTATGGTCTTTACAAAATAAGCATATTTTATTTTTTTAATCTATGTGAATTATTTTTCTTTAATTTTCATTCATCCAAAATCTAAAATCACTATTTTGGTTCATGATATTTAGTTTTAGATAAATAATATTTATTTTAGAGATTTAAAACAAATTTAAGTGTTTCACATACTAATATAGTACCACATACACCAGTAAATATTACCTAATATAGTCATTGTTAAACATATAAGTAATTAATGAATGTCATATAATAATAAATATTAAAAAATAATTTAAACATTTTTAGAGATAAAAATAAAAAATATATATACAAAGACTACAAAGTATTATGCTTCCTTTCATCTTATTATTTTAGTTAATCACATAGGAAGGGATATTAGAGAATACAACATTCGTAGGACCATATGGTGAAAATATATTAATACATATAATGGGTAGTGTGAGTGGCAACTTATAACTTACATAAGTGATTGTAACTTGTTGACAACTAGTTATAGCTCTTTATTATTCAGGTGTGCTAGTTGGTCTAGTTAGCTTTATATATATATATATATATATATATATATGATTCAATTATCTATAAAAATCACAATTAGTTTTAGGATAGAACCTGCATATGAAGGAAAAATGTAATTGGAAATATATATGCCCAACTAGCAAAAATGCACATTGCCGCAAGGAATGGATGTCCCTTCCATCTCAATAAAGGCACCTGAAAAGTTTCAAAGTAGTATTATCACTATCAAACAAATTTTTTTTCCAAATGTGTTTATTAATGTGGTTTGTTAGAATGTTTAAAATCTCTAATTCATCTCTTTTATATAAAAAAAATATGGATAAATTCAATTACAAATCATTATATATAATAAGTTTATTAACTTTACAATATTATTTTAAAAGTCATATCAATAATTATTTATAATTAAATGATAGCGTAAAATAATTTTATACTACTAGTATAAGATAATTAAACTCTTTGCATAAAATTAAAAAAATTCACTCATTACTACATTTATTACTTTTAGTAATATTTATTGTAAATATGGTAAAAAAAAAGTGAATGACTGAGAAGAAAAATATCATTCTTAACGTAAAACTTCACTCACTAATGTAGCTACCATATTTAATCACGCGACTTTTAAAAAAATTCTACCACAATTTTTTTGTATAATTTTTAAAATGGTTTATTCAAACTGGTAATATTTACTATATATAGAGAGAGGAATTATATCTCTTGCATATAATCCTGATTTGATAATTATAATAGTTAATAAATTATATATAAATGATATCAAATGATGTTATCCTATTAAATTTTTTTTAATTAAATATTTTTTATCCATATAAATATGTGATTCTTTTTTATTTTATTCTCTATAATTTATTTTTTTTATCATCAATTTTAGTTTTTGACGTTAGAATTGTTAAGTACTATAGTGTCTAATAGAGATACTTACCTGCCCTGCCACATTGACTTCTTATGAGATGTGGCATCTATTTGGTAGCCACATGGATGTACCATGTGAGATATTATTGGAAGTTTTATAAAGACTAAAATGAAATTTTCGCATATTTATAAAATAAAAAATTTATTAATCTTTTTATTAATTATCAATTAGTTTGTTTAATTTAAAAAATTATAACATAATAAAAACAAATATTATTTTAGAATTTATATAATAATTATAAATTTCTTAATTCATAATTTTAATTAGAAAATATTTTTAAAAAATTACAAAAGTAGAATAATTTTAAATGTCGCTAAAAGTGAGTGATTGAGTTTGAAATATAATCGATCACAACGAGAAAAAAAATGCTTCGTTATAATTAATCACCGAAGAAAATAGTGCTTCTTTATTACGAGAAAGAGTTCATAACAAGATCGATTTTGAAGGAAATATATTGGTCAGTAATGCAATATAGTAGTATTTATTAAATTGTTTAATCAATATTGACAATTTGATAATGACAAAATGACGCTTCTGTTAAATTATTTTTAAGCTTTTATCATCTGTTTTTTTACTAATGAAATATTTTATTCTTCCAAAATATAATTATTTTTAAATTTATCATTATTACTAAATTACAAAGGGCACGTATTTGAAATAATTTAAAAAATAAATACTAATTAAAATTTATCGTTAAAAATTATTAATTTGTAAATTCTTTAATTGTTGTGGATATGTCTTATTTAAAGTGGAATTAGATGCATGTTTAGATTAATTAATTTAAAATGAAAAAAATTAACTTCTCGTATAATATTATATATTGTGAGAGATGATTAGATAACCATTATAAATTAAATTCTTCTATATTCTTTAACTGTTGTGGATATTAAATAAAATATGAATTAAGAGCTTTATAATTATTATATAAATTCTAAAATAATATTTGTTTCTTTGTTTATTTTTAAAATTTAGATTATATTTTTTAAACTTAAGCAAACTAATTGATAATTAATCTAAGGATTATCAACAAGTGATTGGTCGAAGTAGTAATAGATTTGAGTCTCGTAAACAAGTTGTTAAAGGTTAAGATTTTGACTCTTATGTATAAAAAAAAATCTAATTGAGAAGAAGAAACTATCTTTGAGTATCTTTATATCTCTCGAATGAGATTAGTCTCGATGAACAATGAGAGATACTTCTTGCAATTATATGTATATAAAAAAATCTAAAAATTATTAATATTTTTTTTTCCTTATATATATCTAAACTTTATCTTGTCTTAAGTATTGTAAATGGGAATTTGGAGAGATCAACTTCTTTCAAATAGTTTTTGGAGTCTACAATATTCTTTTCTCAATTAAAAAAAAACTCTTTTACCTCATCTTCTTGGTCTAGTTTCTTCTATTTTTATGCATCTATTATAAGCGTCCATATCAAGACAAATTGAATCCATAACTCCTAAGTCACATGACAACAACTCCTATAGTTGCATCATGGCTCCTCTCCATAATTCTTACATATTTATGTCTTAAAACATTATTCATGGAACAAAAACATTATTCATGGAAAAAATAAGTTTAGATTTAATTAAAAAGAACTCACATTGATTGAATAAGCGGTCCAGAGCAAAAAAATTAGTATAAGACTCCAAGTCAATGGCCAGGAACCTATATTCCAACCAAGCCAAATACTCTGTAAAAGAGAATAAAACAATAAATCTCTTTCTACTTTGTTAATGAAGCTCATCTAAAATAAATTATTATAAAAAAGAGATGAATCTATAAAGCACCAAAATTAAAGATGAAACAACAATGATAACACCAGTTGTAAAGGATAATTGTCCAGATGCCAATGGAAGATATGGTTTGTTTATCTGCAATAAAACATGTAATATAAATTAGTAATAAGACAAAGGACAAAAGTTAGATATAATTTCTTAGATATTGTTGGTATTGTTTTATAATCATAATTAGAAATTAACTTCAGTAATTCGTGTAATAAAAATATACATTAAAGAATTATGTCAATTATTTATATGAAATTTCAATTCTAATTAGAAAACAATACCAACCATGCACAAGAAATTGTATTTATGTTTTGTCCAAGCATGATATTTCCTCCTAAAATGTTTGTAAGCTATAAAAGGTTACATATTTTTTCCACCATATAAAGGAAATAAGATAAACCAAAATATATATATAAAAGAATTAGTAGTCAAAATCATATAAATTATTCAAATGGTTGAATATAAGCAAATGCTCTTATGTTAACCTAATCTTTATATGCTTCTGCAAATTCAATTTTAGAGAAACTAGACAACAATTTTGTTATCATATTTTTTTTAATGGAATTAATGATACATGAGCACAAGAGAAAAAAAAATGTAAGTTATTATTCATCCAAATTATTTATTTTTAATAGTACGTTTCATACCTTGTCTATTTCAATGTCAAACAATTGATTCACACCATTAATATACAGGTCCAAAAACGAGTGAGGTATCAAAATCTGAAACATTTTAAAAACACGAAAAGTATTAATGAAGTTAAAATTTAGTTTACAATTGACTATTTAAAGAAAAACAAGATATTTAGAGACTCACCTGTAACAAACCAATAAAAAATAATGGAGATATATCTGATAGTTTCTCCACTACAAGGAGAGACACGGAAATTGTGCTTAATGTCTGGCCAAAGACAAATAAAATTGAATCATTTAAAGTATTACAAATATTACTATTATTCAAAAAAGTGTTTCATACAAATGAACTGAATTAAGTAGTAACCATATTATTTGAGGATTATTACGAGAGTAATACTAGAAAAGTTTGAACTTACTCGACCAATAAATGCGTAAGGATAGCAAAACCAATACATAGCTGCCACAAAATTTTTGACAGAATCCAGAATGTTTTTGGAATTAGAACCATGAGATTCATAGTCAAAAGATGTTCTAGGCACTGCTTTCACAACATATTTTTTATTGCATTCTTGATATGTAGGTCCTTCATTGATATATTTGCAACGATGATTCAAACATGGTTGTTGGAACCTCAAAAGATTATATTCTATTTGAGTTTTTCTTTTGTGCTGTAAAGCTTTTGATGCACAAGAACCTAAAACACCAAATGTTGGAAGTTGTATTAGTACTCATGCACAACCAAAAAGTATATTTTTTGTTTTAAAATAATTAAAACCAAGATCGTGACTAGACGATGAATTGAGAAAGAATAATCAATTTAAAAATTGAAATAAGAAAAGTCACCATTTTTTTAAGGGAAAACATTTAAAAATTCCTTGATATAGAAAAATTGGTTTTGAAAAACAAAGTCGGGTTATTCAGTCATTTGCACGTAGAAAAGCATATTTGTAACGTACAACATTTGCTATAAAAACGTCTTTAATTGATCGTGCAAGACTTAATAATTTTGAAAAAAATTATTTTACTCCATTAATATTTTACTCCATTAAAATAAAAGGAATATTTTTTAAAGTTTGTTTTGGCACGACGGATCCAATTATTGCTTCTATATATCCTTAGCTGCTTGAAAAATTAAAGTCGAGTAGTTTTGAAATACTATTGTTAGTTGGTTAACTATAACTTTAAAAAATGGTTTTTCTTCGAAAAGATATTTTTAGAAAGGTTGACTTTAATTTTGAAAGGAGTTTTCTTTTGAAGATTTTTAAAAAATTGGAATAAAATTACTTTTCTAGAATGGCTTTGATTTTGAAAAGTTTTTAAATTTTTTTTAATTGAGAGAAACAGATCCACTTGCATAAAGTTCATGCAAAATACTATTTAATAAACCCTTAACATCCAAATGGCATTAGATATAACAGTCACAAATAACATAGAAGCACAAAATTGGATTTAATAAGTAAAATATTATACTAAACATTCAAACGAACAAAATATTCATTTTGTGTAAAAGAAAAAATGAAGTTCACAAATTCCTATATATTTTCTATATTTTTTTCATATTTATAATTATGATTAACCTGTGACGTGGTCCAAAATTCGTCACTTAATCTTTACATTACTTATTTTCATATTTTATGATTTTGATTTTTCTATATTTTTAATTAACTTTTTATTTTTTATTATTAAGGAAAACAAAAAAAAAAAGGCCCATTACACCACCCTCAGTAGGTTCCCGATGTGCGAGGCACAACCTACATCAAATAATTCATACTTAAAAAGCAACTAAAAAGGTGACGACTGATGCCCTAATTCAATGTTATCATAAATTAAGAGATAATTTTTGAAAAGTAGAGAAAATAAAAATTTTATTTTGAACTAATACCTTCTAATTTAATAATTTTTAAAATGTATAAAATATTATATTAACATAAAATTAAGGAAAAATTACACTCACTATTTGTAGATACATGTTTTTGTCCAACAACAGAAAAGGAAAAGGACAAAGAGGAGGAAAAAGGGTACAGGCAAGCTGCTTTTCCCGAAAGGAGAAAAGAATGAAAATGTTAGAAAAGCAACCTAGGAAAGCAGGCCTGACAATCTCACGTTCCCCAACATGCCTCAAACAGGTGCTTTTGGGATGGGGAACTATACATCTCAAGCAAAGTCTTCTCAGACTTGGCATCTCACGGGAAAGCAGGGAGCGTGAGACACGTCCCGTCGCGACGATCAGAGAAAAGGAAGGAGAGATCACCACCGCATTAAAGGCAAAGCTATCGGATTAATTAGGGAGGATCCCTGAGAGGGCACCGTGGTATTAATGAAACCCTAAGAAGAGTCACCACATTAATGGTAGAAGATCTCCTTGGAAGATCATAGAGATGGAAGTTGGCCTATAAAAGGCCCTGAGCTCGAAGGAAAAGGGACAAAAAAGTTCAAAGAGGAAAGGGGTCGAAGAAATTTCTAGTGAAAGAAAAAAGAGTTTTCTAAAGGAGAGTGAACGTTGAGAAGAATGGGAGAGTAAGACCTACTTACTCTCTAAACACAGCAAGGAAAAACACCTAGATACCAAGTGAAACTCTTGGAACTTCTAAATGCTAGCTTTTGTTTGGTAGTGTTTGATCATAACCCTTAGGTAGGCATTCCCCCAAGTTGAATGATTTAGGAATCTATACTTTAACTTGTAGGTTGGTCCCGGATTGGTCACACTTTAAACCATACCCGGTAGCCGAGACTGACCCAGAGCCAGCACTCATTTGTCAACTCTGAAAACCGGCTCCCCACCCTTTTTTTATTTATACTTGTCAACTCCAAGTCGATACATCAGCCTGCGTACACCTAGTTGGCACCCTCACTCGGTTGAGTCAGTCTTGGCCTTTCTCCCGTATAACCCTTTAAATCTCAGCCAGAACTACATAAACTTTGACTTCTCCATTGCATTGGGAGATACATAGGAGCAAAATGCGACTCTTGTCAAGTTCATAAAACCCCAAAACATCACTCATTCATTCCTTGTAAATATCCACTTTCCCCTACATCCGAAAGGAGAATACTATAAGTCATTTCCTATTTTTTGAATCTAGTTAAGGTAATTGTCTTAAAGATAGACGTAATGAGATACTAATGTTTCCCTACGAGTAACCGAGTCCCGAATCCGAGTCTTGGTTCTCAAGACTAGCCTTATCCAACCTTATGTTTCCTGATATTTACCTTAAAAATACTTCAGTCTCCACGTTTCTTTCTCCGAAAGGAATCTGGACTTCAAACCTTTATCACTCGCCGACTTAGTCGCGGTTTTGGTTTCGACACTATTCATATTTTCCTATACTCTTCCTAAATAACACTTACACCTCCTCTAACTTTTAAATAGACACCCACCTTCTTTATATTTTAATAAAATGATTGTCATCCCTCTTATTTTATTTAATAAAGTGGCATGTATATTTTTTTAATATTATTTAGGAGAGGTAAATATTTTTAAAAATTAAAAAAAGTGTATTATTTAGAAAGATCCTAGCAAAGATAACTACAATTTTTCCTAAAATCAATATTCTAACACTTCATTTTATTTTTAATTTAGATAAAAACTATCCTCCAACTCTTCCAACTTGAAAACCCACCCCAAAGGATCCACAAAGAGGTTCAACACTCATCGACAGGGAAGGTGAAAAGCAGTTTCAGTTATCCAAATATATTTTCAACCATTTTTATTAATTTATTATTGTTATCTAATAAAAGCGACTCTTTAATTTATCAGATTTCAAAGTTAAGATGTAATCTATCATTACCATATAATGTAAATATTTACATTGTAAAAATACTAAATAGTTAGTAATATTGCTCTATCCATAAAGGGTAAAAGTGATTCCTTCTGCTAAGATGAACGAAAAATGTGAAAGACTGCAAGAAGTTAAGTAATGATCATCTTCAAGAAAAAAGAAGTTAAGTAATGATAATAAAGGTTAATTAAAAGAATAGGGGGATATGTGAGACATACTCGCATAGTATATATTGTTGGTGGAATGTTTCCTGCGCCAGATATTCCCACCTACAATTACCAATGGTTCCTCATATTGGTCGGCAAATAATTTCATAATCAAGAATATTTATCAAATGCCCAAAAATAAACCACCAATTTAAGTATCTAAAATATTGTTTTTCTTAATAGTTCTTAAATTAATAAAATTATGTAATTAATTTTTAAATATTCAAAATTATGATATATAGTCTTCTTAAATATTGAAAAAATAAATAAATCTCTTGATGTTAGTAACTATATTTTAAAATTATTTATGTCATTTTATTATTTTAAAAAATATTTAAAAAAGAATAATTCTTGAAACCGTAAATTAAAATTCTACTCAAATCCCAACGTTTCAAATGAAAAATGGATGAAATGGAAGAAGAAAGTAATGGGTGATGCGAAAGCAGTAATATAGGTACCAGTTGTGAGTGAAAAAGCGTTGGGAGAAGATTTAACATGCACCGAATCCATGGAAACTTAAGCCGCTGACAACAAAACGCACTTTTTTTTATAGAAAAATAAAAAAAACACACACACCCTTGCAGCGTGAGAGGAAGAGAGATACTATTTTTTATGCTAAGACAGATTTTAGAGACTAGACTCTATATATATAATTTGATTGATCTACAACTTCTATATACAGTACAAAGTACATGATTATATTAATCATTTTATGATAATATAAAATTATTTTATATTATTATATTATTATTGTATAACTTATTTTTTCATAATAAAAAATAAAGATCAGAAGTAATTAAATAACTAAAACAAAGTCAAACTGAAGGACCCTACATTTGACAAATCGATCTATGATCTATAGTTATATTAAATGAAGATGTATAGATGTCATTTTTTTGTGTCAACTTTTTCAATCAACAATCTCGCTCTCTCTTTTTGCATTTTGTATTTTATTTTAAAATTAATTTTGATGTATAGTTAGTATAAAATGTTTTATATTATTAATAAATTCGAAATTATTTTTATATAATTTTTAAGATAATTATTATAAAAAGTAATAAATTTATTACATAATAACAATTTGTAATTAATTGATTGTAAAAAAAATTATACAATTAGTAATAGACTTTTTTTATTAAAATTAAGTTGTTTTTTCAGTTTATCCATTTGAGCGTGAAAAAGCACGGTTTGAAAAGTTTTGTTGAATATTCTATTGGAATTAGTCAATTTTAAATTAGGTGAGTCGTGGGTTTGAAAAATGGTATTGTAAACACATATTCATTGAGGCCAGAGCTATTGAATGGTAAAAGTCAATAATTATGTTTTGTGAAAGGGACCGGATAAGATCGGCCATTTTAATCATAACAGCTGAGAAGTGGACTTCTTGTTTATAATTGTTATTCTGCTTAAAATTATAGTAACTTATAATAAATTAAAATAAATTGTACCGGGTCTTTATCTAAATATAGTATAATCCTCTTTTATCTGATTCATATTTATTATAAAAATGAGTTAATTCAGTTACCAACATAAAATTCGTTAATAATTTATATTATTTTTAAAAATTTTAAGACATCATATAACTTTTTCTGCATATTTATTCTTTACCTAAATTAATATATGAGTTTAATGTTCATACTTTTATATTGTGGTCCTATTATAAATTATTATTAATATAAAGTTTAAAAAATATATTATAAAAGTAAAAAATTTACCAAAAATGATGGTGTAAAATAAAAAATATAAGTAAATAATTTATTATCAATATCTTGGTGTAAACATCTTTCATAAGTCTTCTCAATCATAAAATGAAAGAATTTAAGACATGTCTCACCATTTCAATCTCAACCACCTCATTAACCTTATCTTCATTTATTGTCTTGAGGTGTATACCGAGGTATATACTTTTTCAATTACTATTTAATGGGATCCTCATCACCATACAACTCACATTGATCTATGATATTAGTGTGAGTGTCCTCCCTTGATGGATCAAAAGCAACACAACTCTATTTTGTGCTTAAACGTATGCGCTCCTCTTGAGCATGTTGCACACATATGTTTTGTTGAGACGGACTCACGGATGCCAACTCTTTTCTAAGTTGTTATTTAAACTCTTGTTTTCAACTTTTCGCTAATTTATGTCTCAACTCTTATTTAACATGTTTGCATACCTACTCCCTCATCACATCCAACTATTCCATAATGACAACTATTAGAAGTGGGGCCATGACGCAAAAGTGTTCCAAAATATTGTTGTATGCTCACACCTCATCCAACAGCATGGACACAACCTAGGTACTCTAGGCCCAATGGTAGTGGTCAAGATATAATTATGTGTATGGACAACAAAGGATTTTTTTGTGCTTTATTCAACTAAGGAATCCTACGATTATAATAAAATATTATAAGATAATGTAAGCTTGTTACAATTATAACAATTAATAAATATTTACTTGCAATTTTCTTAGCAACAAGACGTGTTGAATCAGATGTATAGTCTTCCAAATGTTTTTGTCGAGCTATCTTTCATATTTCTTGGCATGCAACTAAAATTAGGGAAGCGTTCAAATCTTATCTTGCTTCTTGAGATTGTTTTACTTCCTCTTTAATCATCTTCTAGTGAAGTAATTTATAGACTCTACAAGACAATATGTAGGTGTAGACATTCTTTGATTGAATGTCTTGCATTTCTTTTATCTTATTATAATGAACACACTACTAAAATCAGTAATGTAAGTAAATGAAATTTTCACATGTAAAAAACTATAAGGTCAAGTAACTAACCTCAAAGGCAAAGTATGGTCGACTTTCAACAAACTTATTCTACATATCCTTATCAAGTGTCACAACCTAAATTGTGATGCCAAGCCGAGAGGGCCGAAACCGAGTCGGCCACGTAGGAGTCGCCATCGGCGTTTTGGTTTAGGAAATGCCAGGAAACCTGGTGGAAAGGCTGGTTTTGGATCAGAGAGGTGGGTTCGGGAGTTGGTTACATGCTGGGACAGAGGAAGCACCTTAGCATGCCTATCACTTGATAGTTACCCTTGGCTAGCTATATGGGGAGAGGGATGATACTCGGATTCGGGTTGTGTCTTGGGATGGAGGAGGTTTAGGTGAGGTATTCTGGGTTTAGGATTTGACTTGATAGGAGTATGCCTCCTATGCCTACGTGCCTCGGCTGTAGAGGAGTCAAAGTCGACGTAGTTCTGGTTGGGGGAGTTTGGTTTTAAGGGGAGATCAAGTTGGGAAGGAGGCCGGGGAGGTATGTCTCGTCTTGGCCCTATCGGGTCCGATTCGATTCGAGCATGGGTGTTGAGGTTGAGGACCAAGCCGACTCATGTCGGCCGGTTTCTATCGTGGAAGGGGCCGAGTCGGCGCTGGCCATCATGTCAGGCCGAGACCGAATCGGCCTTAGGGAAGGTGGGATATAAAGAGGGTTCGGGTCATATCAGCTAGCAGCCCAAGGCCGAGATGGACTCGGCTCAGGCCACGTAGCATGGTGGGGGATCTAGGCCAAAGGTGGGCAATGGAAAACCTAACCTGGGATGATGCGAGGGTTGAACTAGAGTACTAACCTAATATTCGGAGATGGCGAATGTGTCTTCCCTGCCTTTGTCCAGCGTCTGATCCTCTCTTTCTGCCAGCCCCTGGGCTTCTCCTTTTGCCTCTTGCGCGTCGTCGTCAGCTTTTCCTAGCCCGTCTCTGGTTGTTCTCTCTCTTCTGTCCCTGCTCTCTTTCTGGCTTTCTTTTCTCTCTCTCCTTGCCTCTGTCTCCCCGTCCCTCTCTCTTTCATCCTGGGGCTTTATATAGAGCTTGGGGTGGTGCATAAACAACCGGATCCCAAGATTTTCTCAGATATTATCCTCTCCTTCTTTTTGTTTCTCCCACTCCGCCTAGGGTCCACTAGGATGTGGGGAGACTCAGTCAAGCGTAGACTGGGTCAAGTGTGGGCTCAGTGGTCTAAGCCCGTCCCAGCTTGGAGTCATGCGGAAGTGGTCCAAGAGCCTGGAATTGGGCCAAGAGGAAGGCGGATCAAGATGGTCTTAGGGAGGGCTGAAACGACGTTCTGACCCGAACAATTTTGGGGTGCAACATCAAGGTACGGATAAGTTCTATTCCCTATATAGTGAGTTGTCTTAAATCACCTTTAATGCTCACCACATATAAAATTAATTTCCTCCTATGGTCGTCAGTATATGAAATGTCGTAGGTGAGCTACATTACATAAAAAATGGATGAGGGATGATTTCATAATTTGATAGTTAAATATAATAAATAAATACAAAAATAGAGGATAAAAGTGAAATATTGTGATACATTATCAAATCATATTCTTCACACTTTCCTTAATATGGTTTCAATCCTCATACAAAATAATAACCTTGTTTTTAGCCAAGAATGTCATGAAATTTGTATTATGTGTTGTTTACCATTGTAACATTGTCATTTATTTTATCAAACTCAATTGATATGTTATAATCTCTATTATAGTTGAGACTCAAATATTTTTTGTAGATTGAGTATGTGACTTGCCTTGTCAAAGAGAGATCTCTAATGCTCTATTCGGTACAGGGGAGAAGAGTAGAATAGAATGAAAAGAAATAGAGTGGTGAAAAATAAGAAAGAAATAAAATGAAATTTATGTTATTTAGTAAGAATAAAATAGAAAAGACTAATAGTTGTAAAATTATTTTAAAAAATAAAATAAAATATAAAAATTTAACAATTTACAATTTTATTCTTATATGTAACGTCAAACATATATTACTGTACATATAAAATATTTTTTTTTAAAATATTATTTTTAACATAATCAAATTTTAATTTAAAAATAAAACATATATATAATATTTTTTAAACATAAAATACAAAAATTTTAATTATATAATTAATTTTAAAAAAACATACATATAAAATATTAATTGAAAAAAAAATTAATTGTAACAAAAAAATTAATTACATAATATAATTTTTAAAATATATATAAATATATAATTAATTATATATTCATAATTAATTGAAAATATATATAATGCAATCAATTACCAACATATATAATCGATTATATATATTCGTAATCGATTATAAATATATATAATTGATTATATATTTCTTAATCGATTACAAATATATATAATCGATTAAATACTTAAACCTAATCGATTAAGAAAGTTAGTAAGCATGAATAATTGATTAAAATTGATAAAGACATGCATTTTAAGTAATAATATAATCAATTATTTATACAAATAATTGATTGAAATTAGAAGACTACATTTGTAATTTGTTATCAACGTTATTTTTTTCTCACTCACGTTTATTTCTTGGCTTGGTCTTTCTTCATTAACAAACGATTTAAGAGTTAAAAGAGTAAAATAAATTAATAAAATAAAATATTAAAACAAATGTTTACAATAAAATAGAAGATGAAAATATAATTTAGCCAAAGTTTTATTTTACCAATCCCTTGCAGCTTTAGGAAACTGATGTTGCAGCTTGTAAAATATGAGATGAAATTTGCATGAGGTGGTAACGTGTACTTGAAATTTCTAATTTTTATTAGTTATTTCTACGTAATATTTTAAATATAATTATATCAACTATTTATTTATTTGATGATTATAATATAAAGTGGTCTCATTTAAGTAATTAGATAGACTTCTTAAAATATATGATATAGGCTTAATTATCAGATCCAAATTCCACCAAATACGAACTGCCTAAGGATTGATTGTTTTGATCTTCTCAATCGAAGCCTAGATCTCCCACCCATAATTACCTTTGCTTCGCACAAATACGAGCAAAAATTTAGTTAGTTTTCAAAGTAGGATTATGAAATTAAGATAAAAGATAAGAAGAATCGAAAAGCGAAAATGAATAAGGTTTAGAGATGGCTCGCCACTAATTTCGAAGAAATCAAATAAGAGGAATCGAGATTCAATATAAGTCTCATGGAGAACTTGATGAGAATTAACTAATCCAAGAACAACTTGAGACGACTCTTTCAAATGCTTACTTAACCAAATTTCATAAAATGAACAAAGTTATTACAAAAAAGTTATGATTAGTTATTTATACATGCACAAGGTGCAAGACGCTAAACTGTCTTGAACGGGCCTTGGGTAGTGGCCCAAACTGAGACTCATGTGCACTAGACAAAGACGCATCCAATGGAGGTGCGTCCTAGTGAGCATGCATCCAAAGGTAAGGCACTCTAATAAGCACAACATTAGTTGTCATCCAAAGGCCTAGGGTCGTTTAAAGGACTCATCGTCCAAAGGGATCATCCAAAGGAGTCATTATCCAAAGGGAGCATCCAAAGGAACTTTTGGACCGTCCAAAGGCCTGGTGTCCAAAGAACTTCAGATGCGTCCAAAGAGTGTCTAGCGTCCATAGAACTCTTGATATGTCTAAAGGCCAATGTTAAGGATTGTAATACAAAGTAAGCACACTAAAAGCAACTATACAAAGTCCTACAACTACTAAAGAGGTGAATCTTCCTCCTTAGGCTTTTGTATGCTCAGCATCCCTTTCCATGCTCTTCATGTCTTCCCTAATTCATATCAAACTCTCCTTCTTAAAAAGAATTTGTTCTCAAATTCAAAACAAGAATGCCAACAAAAGTAAAAGATAAGGATGAGTCATATATCATGAAGGATGGAACATACACTTACCCATAAGGAGACTAGTTCCATGTTCCTCCTGGATCAAAGATATGAATGGAGGAACATTTTACTTATATTATGCTTTAATGGACAACCATATATATAATCATGAAATGGAGTCCTAGTGTTAGTATTGTCCATAATTGATACGAACCAAGGAGACCAGGAAGAATAGAGGAAGGACATTGAGTATCAAGCAACTAAAGCTCTTCAAGGACCTTTAATCCGAGGCAAATTAAAGAGGTTGGAAGCTAATGTTCATAAGAATACGAACCTCCTTTGAGGGCAAGGGATGTCCAAAAAGTGGGCTCATCTTTGTTTATGTATTGTGAATGTCCTTGTGTAGCTTAAGAGCTTTATATGTGTTCTATATGTAGCTTGTAATAAGTAGAAAGGCTTATTTAAGCCTTTGGATGCATGCAGTGCCTTTAGATACACTCATCATCTATGCACGCACTCTATTGATGATGGAAGACACTCTTCAAAGGATGGACCTCTTGGATCATCTTCCTTTGGACGATGACTCCTTGAGACAACTCTGGACCTTGGATAAAGCCTGGAGTCCATTGGACGTGTCTACTAGAGTGTTCCACTTATGGACACACGACCACTAGGCAAGTCTCTACTAGAAGATTCACGAGAGTTCCATTACGAGTTGTAGGCTAAGGCTCAATTAGGATGACTTGAGTGCTTTCGGGCCTTATACATGTATAAATATATGACCTTAGGCACTTAGTATCAACTTTTGGTTTATTTTAATGAAAATTTCTTAAGTAAACATCTGAGAGAATTTTCTCGACTTGTTCTTGGAATATAACACTTAATTCTCATTAAGTTTTCCATGAGGCTTGTGGTAAATCTCAATTCCTCTTATCTGATTTCTCTAAAATCAATGGCGAGCCATTTCTAAACTTTATCCATTTTCTACTTTCAATTCTCCTGACCTTATGTTTTAATTTTGCAATTATTACTATGAAAATCACTAAAATTTTCCTAATTTTTGTGTAGCAATGTCGTTTGTGTTAAGTGGAGGATCTAGGTTGAGATAAGACAATGCACAAGAACGATTCCAATCAACGCGATCACAAGCCTAAGCTCTAGAATCAGGATCGTACCAATAACCGTCGTTCATTGATTTGGATGCAATCTCTAAGTGACGACTTGAGACTTCTTCATCCAATAATTGCCTTGACTTAATGATCTATATATAGAATTCCAAGGCATTTTAATCAAACGATGCTCCACTCTACTATGGACACTACTTCATCTAATTAGAATGCACGTAGCCACATGATGGTACTTTTGCTCTTGGTCGTAGAAGGATTTGTCATGCCTATCTATATGCTAATGAGATTCATACATCCTCGTTAGATCACGTCCCTCTGATTTCAAATTACCTCTTGTTTGTTGGTGAAAATAGGGAATAGCCAACGGCTCTAGGAATCTACTACTGTTGTAAACTACCAACTTGCGTCCAAAGCATGGGGACGTATCTATTTGAACACTCAACAACCTAGTACTACCATAATTACAACAAGTAAGTATACTCGTACATGACAGTTCAAACAACATAAATGTGATATGCATAATTAACTTATAGTGTATATCCACATATATCAACACCAAATATAGTTCATAAGCATTAACATCAACATGCAAGGACTTAGAATTAACATTAAATATTATGCCATCAACACAATTGGTATTATTTGTATGAACAAGCGCCAAAGGATCTCGATAAGGTACATATGCATTTGGACGATGAAACCCAGAAGCCTCCTGAGTAGGAGTTTCGCTTCCAAATGCATTCATAGCCTGTATCAAACTTGCAACTAGATAGGATCATAATGTAGATCTAAACCATAAGGAGTTAGTGGCCAAGGACTCCTCCTTTCTAGCATTTCTCTGAACCTTGCAAGAAAATTAGAAAATTGTGAAGACACGTGGAAACATATGTTAGTAGGCGAAAGGTATAAGGGCTCTCTCTCTACTACAAGCACTTGTTTAACCTCTCTTCTACTAGCTATCAATCCTTCTTTGTCTTCAACACTCTTATTTTCCTTACTTTTTCTTTTTGGATGCTAAGTCTCATTTTTTTTCTTTTTGGATGCTGTCTCATTTTTTTTCTTTTTGAATGCTCAGTCTCATTTTTTCTTTTGAACGCTCTATCCTATTCTTTTCTTTTGAATGCTTTGTCCCATTTTTCTCTTTTTTTTTTGCTTTTCTTTAGACCCTCTCGTCTTTCTCTTTTTCTCTCTAATCATTTCGTTCTTTCTCCCTTTTCATTTTCATTTTTAGTTAATATTCACTCACCTCTCTTGGAGACAAAGGTTTGAGGGTCATCTTTTGTCCCTTATGTACAAATGATAACCTATTGGTGACCCCATCATGGATCACTTGCCTATCAAACTGCCATAGCCTACCTAGGAGGATGTGAGTAGCCTCCATGGGTACCACATTACATAGTATTTCATCAATCTACTTCCCCAAGGTTAACGCTAATGACACCTGTTTGTTCACAACCATCTCACCCTTGTTGTTTAACCATTACAACTTATATGGTTTCAAGTGCACCACTGTAGGGAGATTCAACTTCTCTAATAGCCTTAAGGTGGCTACATTAACATTGCTGCCACCATCAATAAATATGGAGCAAAGTTTTCCTTACACTTGGCACCTAGAATGGAATATGTTCTCCCTTTGAGAGTCACTATACTCATCCACCTATATGCCCAACAGCCTCCTTACCATGAGGAGATCACCCTCATCTATCGAATAATTATGTGAGGGTTCACCTTTGCTATTGGACAATGACTATCCCCGAGAAATTTTACTTTCCATAGTCCTATCTCCTCACATCATCGTCGTCCTTTTGTTGGGGCCCGTGAAGTGCCCTTTTCCCAAATATTTAAAGCATTTAATGCTACTACTTTTGAACGAAGAATTCTAGTCTTGGGGACAACCTTCTCCTTCCAGTCCCACGCTAGGAAACTCCCCCTTTTGTACTTTTCTCCTTTCTAGGTCATTCTCTCTCTTCATCCAACAATCAAACTGTTGGAGTAGGATATCTTTGAGGCTAAACGCATTCTCTATTGAGACTCAACTCTCGTGGCCTGATGCACTAGATCGTCCAAAAAGGTATAGTGCTACAATACTACCATGTCCTGTATCTCTCGATTTAGTCCGTGTAAAAATTGAGCCACAGTCACTTCATTGGACTTCAACACATTGGCTTTCAACAAACCACTTCCATATCTTTATAATACTCCACCACACTTTTGAAACCTTGGTACATCCTCTATAATTTGTTGTATAGATCCTACGCATAAGATGCAAGCATGAACCTCAACCTCATCTCCCTCTTGAGATCAGGCCATGTGCCAACATGCCTTCTCCTACCTTCTCTAACCTTTCTGTAGTACTAGTTCCACCATACCAAAGCATACTGATGATTCATATTTTATACACTTTATGTGGACTTAAGATGGGTGTTGTTAAGAATGTTTAATGATTAAAAATCTTGTCTTAATCAAGATTTGAATTATGGGCCTAAAAATAAGAGAAATACAAATCTATGCTAAAATGAGGTTTTTAATTAACAAAAAAGTTAAGACTTGTTTTGCAAGCCTGAATGCCAAGAGTACCTCGGCCTAACGGGAACATCTCTACCCAAGACAGGAAGCACCCGACAGGACTAGCCGTCCTGGTCAAGCCGACATCAGTGACGAAAATCTCGCCTAAAATCACTCCGGCAAGAATGCAAATATGATTTGTCAAGATTAAGGAATCTGTAATGCATATATGATTTGCTAAGATTAAGGAATCTGTAATGCAGATATGATTTGCTAAGATTAAGGAATCTGTAATGCAGATATGATTTGTTAAGATCAAGAAATCTTTAATTTGGGTAACTAGGAATGCAAATATGATTCTGCTAGAAATTAGGAAACTGGGAAACTCCTAAGATTGAGGAGATTGTAATTTGTAATTCGAATTGGAATCTTTAGGATTTGAATTTCTGTTATTAGGATTATATTTAGATTTATCCAGCTTGTGTATAAATAAGCACACCAGGCCACGTCTTCAAGTGTGGAATTTTCAGCAGAATCTAGAGCTAGCACCGTCAGCAATCGCAGACACTCCAAGCTAGTACAATGGTACACGAAGCTTCAATACCGTGTCTCTCTCTTAGTCGAGGAGGTACAGGACCAGGATTTGGGAAGCTGGAAGCCTTCAGAGGTGATCGCTCGGTATAGCCGACGACTCTTGTTGGACGGAAACCTCAACGTCTAGCGACCGTTGGTGTAGCGGTCGTCGTGTAAATCGGACTATCTGGAGACTCTGATTTCTCACCTTTGTATTCGTTTGGTATATCAATAAATACAACTGGTTTGCAATTCTGAATTTTCTTATAATTCCTGCGCTTTAATTCTACCCTTAACTTTGTCATGACACACTGTTAGGGGTAGATCATGTTAGACTAGGACCGGTCGGAACTAGTGTAATAATTTGATTAGGTAGAGAATCTAAACTCAACCAAGTACATACTCCCTACCAACTGATGAGGTAGCGGTTGTGTAAATCCTCGGTATGACAACGGACAAACGTTTGACGGTCATCGTAATAATCTAAGGTTGATTCGGAATATAATTTTAAGAATAGTAAACTGTTGTGTTTTGATTCCCGAATTGATACAAAAGTTAGTATAGATTAGTATAATTTACTCTTTTGCACTTAGTTTATTTTCTGCACTTAAACTCAACCCCCCTATTTACTGCTTTTCTAGAGTCTGAGATCGAGTCAATCCAACTCCGTCGCGTCTATCCAAGATCGAGTCAGCATTCTGCACTAAATGTTTTTCTGCACTAACTCTGATTTTCACACTTAACACAATCTGAGTACACTGTGTCCTTGAGAGAATCGACCTAGGTTAGCTATAATATAGTTAGCTTTAGTAATTATTTCAGGCGTGTAAAACGACTAAAAACTCGCTTATCACATACCCATTGACCTCGTTGGTGACCATTTTAACCTTCTCATAATCATCATAATTAAAGCATTACAGATTGAGCTTCATTTCCCAGGCCAATATGTCTCTACGTCTTCAACTCCAATGAACGGTGGAATTACGCACTTAAGAGTGTCCAAAGGAGCTCTCATATGGTCCTTCACATATCTCCATTCTCGACGAGTTGTTTCGTTGTATCTTCTTTCTCAACTTTCAATATAGGGGCTCCTCTTCATACCTTCTATATCTTCTTTCTTTGTGAGGTTCTTTTTTCTTGTCTTCTTTTCTCCTCTCTCTGTGGGGCTCCTCTTCATAACTTATTGTCATACCCCAATTTTGTCTAGTCTACATCAGCAAAAACAAATTTCTTTTTTTAAATTAAAAGTGGATGCTGCAGGAAAAAGTAGAAAAAGCAGAGGAGACGTTAGCAGGCGTACCTTTTCCCGTCTCGAGCAGGAACGCGAGGGAACAAGCAGACGTTGACTTCTACGAGAGGTCACCTTTAACTTTGCCACTGTACAGAAAAGTGGAGATGCAAAAGCAGCTTCGGGATGAAAATCGAGGAAGCCAATATCAACGCATTAATGGGGGAGATCTCCTTGAAGATTCATGATGGTGACCCAAGGATGAGAGGTACGCCTATAAAAGGACCCATGTTTGAATAGAGGATAGTGTGGGAGGCTGAAAATCTGGGAGAGGAAGGAAAAGGGGGTTGTGGAATTTCTTGGTAGGAGGAGAGACGCTGCTAAAATACTTCGAGAAAGAAAACGGTGATAGAAGGAGCACGAGAAGGAGGTAGGACCCCCCTGAAAACTGAGGAAGTGAGTGGGCAACATTAGAAGCAAGGAAAAAGTCTTTATCAACGAAAAATTTCGCTACCACTCAGACCCCAGCCAAACCCCGAATAGACCTCGGTAGACCTCGGACTCGATAGACCCCGAACAAACCTCAGACTCGATAGACCTCGGACAGACCTCAAATAGACCTCGACAAACCCGGAACAGACCCCGGATAAACCTTGGCAAACCTCAGACTCAGTAGACCTCGGACAAATATCGGCCAGACCCCAGCCAGACTCTGGATAGACCTTAGCTAGACCCTAGATAGACCCCTAATAGACCTCGACAGACCTTGGACAAACCCTAGATAGACCTCGAACAAACTCCGGCTGACCCCAAACAGACTTCGGACTCAAGAGGACTTAGATTCGGCAGGAGGCAATTCCTGTCAAAGTTCAATACATACTCCAACATCCAACCTTTGGGACGTCAACAAATAGTCTACCTACTCATCCCTTGTAAATATCTTTCATTTAAAAAGCATAGACCATAATGTAGAAGTCATCTTATTTCATGCATCTGGTCAGGGCAACTACCTTATGGTAGACGTATTGGGAGTCTAGTATTCCCCATGCGTAACCGATTCCCGAACCTGAACTCTGATTTCCAGACTTACCTTATCCATTTTATGGTTTCCTGGTGTTTCCCATAAAAATACCGGTGGCAACTCCATTTGTTTTTATCTTCTCAAAATAAGGATGAAAACAAATAAAATTTATTTTTTTGCCAAACCCGTCACGCCTCAGGTTGCGACACTTATTTCCTTCTGTGGCCTTTCAGTACTTTCACTGTGATGTGATTTCTGTGGCTCAATAGACTAGCTATTTGGACCTTCGCTTTCATGTATGGACATAGTAATCTTCCCCTACACTTTGCTCAGTGCTTTGACCTTCACTTTGCTCAGTGGTTTGACCTTCGCTTTAACACTTGTCGTGTCCATTTTCACAAGCTCTAAGCTTCCTCCCAGCTTCTCCACCAATCGAATCATTTGTCTCATCATCCTTTGAGACATAGGAGAGTAATTGTTGACCTCTTCACTACAACTATCAAACATTATCAACCACACATTCACTCCCTCGTTATATTTACTCTATTCTAAAGCTCAGTGTTTTGTTTTTGGTTGCACTGGTTTCGACCATGTATCTTACCAATTTCACTCAATACTTTTCAATTATTTTGATTCAAACTTTTCAGACAATTACCACAACTTTTGTTTCAGACAATTACCACAACTTTTTTTTTCACAAATTTCAATCAATTTGGTGATTAACCAATTTCAATAAATCGAAAACGAAAATTCAAATTACGATGATCTATTTTTTGCTTTTTTTAAAATTGAACCAATGAAAACAAAAAATAAACTAATGAAATGACTGACAATAGTTAGGCGATCAAAACCTTAGCAGGAAATTGCAAATTGCACGATTAATTGAAGCAAGACTATCTATTTGAGAATTTACCTCTTGATGTGACTACAATGGATGTAGAACTGGTTTGTTGTGCTTTAATTACAGCACATTATGAAGTGGAATGCTCTGATTACCACATGATACGATCTAGATTCCACCGAATACAAACCGCCTAAGGACTGATTGTCTTGATCGTCTCAATCAAAACTTGGATCTCCCACCTACAATTGCCTTCGCTTCACACAAATACGAGCAGAAATTTAGCTAGTTTTTAGAGTAGGATTGTAAAATTAAGATAAAAGATAAGGAAAATCGAAAAGAGAAAATGGATAAGGTTAGAGATGGTTCACCACTTATTTCAAGGAAATCATATAAGAGAAATTGATATTTGTCACAAGACTCATGGAAAACTTGATTAGAATTAAGTATTCTAATTCAAGAACAAATCGAGATAACTCTATCAAATGCTTACTTAAGCAAATTTCATAAAATGAACCAAAGTTATTACAAAAAAACTATGATCAGCTATTTATACATGCACACGGCATGAAACGTCAAACTATTAACAATGGATCTAGCTGTTGTTGGAAATCCTTATCTTAATCTTTAGGGTTCCTTATTGTTCCTTATAATTTACTACCGTTACACCAGATTATCAAAGCTGTAAATAGGATGAAAAAAATAGTTAAATACCTAGATCCATTTGTCCAATCTTCAATGTCATCCGTTTGATTGAGAACCGTTGGTTTTATGGTCTTCCTCAACCAAACCGCCTTAATTCCTCTCGGGACCTTAGCTTCTCTTTTCAGATGGGGAGAATAGAGAATGTATTTAGGTTTGGTGTATTGGGGACCATAACCTTTCCTGATGTGTTAGCCTACATATAGAGTTCCCATTATCCTCTAACGGGCCAACCTGGTATCCACTCATTGAGCCCATATCAAGTCTTATCAGGAAGTCCTTTTGATTACTTAATTTGATCACTTTAATATTATAATCACTTTAAATAAATAGCTATATAATTGTATTTGAAATATAAAGCCCACATGATCAAAAGAAATTACAAATTTCTAACAATCTCCCACTTGGGCTTCATATTTTCTTGAAACAATTATATTACTTAATTCCTTAGGCGTGCCAGTATGCTATTTATTTTAGACTTCCTCTTGATACAATCTGGTCCATCTCGTACATTAACAATGGAACCATTGCATCTTTAATCACTATTCAAGCGTGACTAAATAACGATGATCACCATATTAATATACTCAATGACATAGATCAAATATGGATGAGTGGCATGGAAATTACATGCAATGTGATCTCAAACATGTCTATTTCCAATTGGTCCTGATTTTTAATCTTTATGGAGATCAATCCAAATTCTTGTAATATAATTACCATATACAAGAAAGCATAAGCGAGTTCAAAATATGAATTTAAACCATCAACTTTATTTCTGCAGAAAATATACAACAATTAAATTGTTCAAATTGAAACATAAAACATATAGGCTCCCCACTTGAACTAAGGTATCCTAAGGAATAATACCCATACGAAAGCAAAGTGTGCTCATGAAAGACCTTAGGTATTAGTGCTTTAGTCAGTGGATCAGCTAGCATAAAATTTGTTCCTATATGTTCTATGGAAATCTGTTTATTCTGAACTCTCTCTTTAACAACCAAAAACTTGATGTCAATGAACTTTGACTTTGTAGTACTCTGTTGTTGTTGGAGTAAAGAACTGCTGAATTATTGTCACAATATAGTTTCAATGGTCTTTCAATGCCATCGGCCACCCAGTAAACCAGTGACAAAGTTTCGCAGACCATATCCCATGGTTGGATGCCTCAAGCAAGCCACAAACTCTGCAGCCATGGTTGAAGGGGCTATAAGAGTCTGTTTAACAGACTTCCAAGAGATAGCTCCTCCAGCCAAAGCATGTAGATGTATCCAGATGGAGTGTGTTTGCTGTCTTGACATCTGCAAAATCTGAGTCGAGTACCCGATGATCTCCAAACTCTCAAACTTCCGATAAGTGAGCATGTGTCCTTTTGTTCTCCTTAAATAACGCATCACGCGTTTCACTACCTTCCAATGCCTGCATTCGGGATCACTCAAATACCCGCCCAAAACTCCCACCACAAAAGCAATATCGGGACGAGTACAAACTTGAGCGTACATTAGACTCCCCCATTTCCGAGGCATAAGGAATCTTTTGCATCTCTTTTCTTTCAAGGTCATTGTTGGGGCATTGTTCTAAACTAAATTTGTCTCCCTTAGCTATCGGGGTATCTCCTGGTTTACTATCTTTCATGCCGAATGTCTCTAAGACTTTGCTAATATAGTTCTCTTGTGACAACCTTAGGATACCTTGAGAACGATCTCTTAGTATCTGAATGCCTAACACAAAAGAAGCTTCCCCAAGATCTTTCATTTCGAAATTCTTCGTCAGAAATCTCTTGGTTTCATGCAACAAGCCTGTATCACTACTAGCAAGTAGTATATCATCGACATATAGTACCAAAAATATGTATTTACTCCCACTGAACTTATGATATACACAATCATCAACTACATTTGCCTCAAAATCATATGAGGTGATGACTTGATGGAACTTGTGATACCATTGACGAGAAGCCTGTTTTAGGCCATAGATGGATTTCTTTAGTTTGCATACCACAGACTTAGATTCGTTTGAAACAAAGTTTTCAGGTTGCATCATATAAATCGTTTCATCAATGTCGCCATTTAGAAACGCAGTCTTAACATCCATCTGATGTAGCTCTAAATCAAAATGAGCTACAAGTGCCATTACTTGGTTCTAAAAGAATCCTTTGAAGATCTTTGGAGAAAAGGTTTCTTTGTAGTCAATGCCTTCCTTCTGAGTAAAGCCTTTAGCAACTAGACGAGCCTTATATCTTTCGATATTACCTTTAGAATCCTTTTTGGTTTTAAATATCCATTTGCAACCAATAGGTTTCACACCTTTAGGTAATTCGACGAGATCCCAAACGTCATTGTCTTGCATAGACTTTAACTCATCTTTCATGGCATCAATCCATTTTTGAGAGTTAGATCTCTGTATAGCTTGACAGAAGTTAATTGGATCATCTTTTGTCAAACCAATGCCATCTTCATGTTCTTGGAGAAAGACAATGTAGTCATCTGGAATTGCGTGTCTCCTCTCTCTAATGGATCTCCTTAACGGCACTTGTTGAGGTTGTTGAGGTTGCTCTATTGGTGGTTGAGGAAGAACTTCATCACAGTCTTGTTTCGGAACAATGTCGGAACAATTGTTTGAACATTGTCTCCTATTACCGGAGTTGTTTCTTGAATAGTAATAGTACAAGGACTTGACCAATGTCATTGATGGATTCTTCCTCAAAGACAACATTCCTTATGTTCTCTTCCTTCCCAAACTCAACTTCCTCAAGAATCCTCGTATTTTCCGTTTTAAAAAAAATGATCTTGAAGTGGGATCATAAAACTTATAGCCCCGAGAGCTGCTCAAAGCATAGCCAACAAAATAACAGTTAACTGTTTTGAATCCAGTTTTTTCTTTCATGCGGCCTATAAGGGCATGCTTCAACCTGGACAACCCCAAATGTGAAAATGATTTATGCTTGGCTTTTGCCAATCCAAAGTTCATAAGGGGGTTTTGTTACCGCTTTAGTTGGCACCCTATTAAGGATGTGAACTACGATCTTTAAAGCTTCTCCCCAGTGACTCATGTAAAGAAGAATGACTAATCATACTTTCACCATATCCTTAAGAGTCGGTTTCATTGTTACGCCACACCGCTCATGCTAGGTTTGTCCGCATGGTGTATTGCGTGAACAATTCCACACTCTCTCGAGAAAAAAGAGCAAAAGGTCCTGACGTTGTTCTCTGATCCGTCATATACGCCATAGTATTCACCACCACGATCAGATTTGACGGCTTTAATTTTCTTTCCAAGTTGAAGTTCAACTTCAGCTTTAAAAGACTTAAAACGCCTAGGGATTGGGACTTCTCATGTATTAGATATAGGTAAATCGTATCTAGAGTAATCGTCTATGAACGTAATAAAATATTGTTGTCCATTCCATGAAGTCAGAGGGAAAGGACCACAAATATCTGTATGTATTAGTTCTAAGACATCCTTAGCTCTTTTTTCGCACCTAATTTTCTTATGTTTGTTCGCTTTCCCTTGATGCACTCAACACAAACTTCAAGGTTTGAAAAGTCCAAGGGTTCAAGAATTTCATCCGACACAAGTCTCTCGAATTCTCTGTTTTTAGAGATATGACCTAAACGCTTGTGCCATAACATGGCTGAATTCTCATTAATTTTCGCCAGGCCTCTCGAACCTGTTTGCATAGATCTCGTTATAGGGACTAACAATGTCAAGCATGTAAAGATTATCAATCAAAGAACTGTAACCAACAACGTTTGAATTTTGATAGAGACTAACTTTATTATTTCCAAAAGAACAATTAAAACCAAATTTGTCCAAGCAGAAATAGATACTAAATTCCGCCTAAAAGAGGCAGACGACAAAAAGTCTCAAATAAATCCAAACAAAATCCAGTTTTTAATTGTAATCTGAAAGTTCCAATGGCTTCATACTGCAACTTTATTGCCATCGCCCACAAAAAATGAATCTTTTTCATCATCACTTGGCGGCCTGGCCCACAGCAACCCCGCATAGTCACACTTATGTGAGTAGTAGCTCCGAGTCTAGCCACCAAGTGTCTCAAGGCACAAAAGGTCAAATTAATTTCAGAACAAACTGTAGCAAAGAAATTTACCTTTCTTTACACACCAGAAAGATACTTAGGACATTGTTTCTTCATATGTCCTGGCTTCTACAAAAGTAACAGGTAAATTCCTCATTCTTCTTTATTTTCTTTCTTTGAGAAGACCCCTTTCAAAGACCCTTAATTTTCTTTCTTTTCTTATTTTGGTAAGTCGAAACAAAATAAAGACTCTCGCCTTATCTCTTTGCAATCTTTCTTCCTCTTGCACACAAATGAGATATAAGTTCATTGAGGACCATTTGTCCTTCTCGAGTATTATACCACTTTGAATTGCCCAAAGGGCAGTGAAGTGAGATTAAAACCAAGCGCATTTAAAAGTCTTTCAAAGAATCTCCAACTTGAGTGATTTGAGAACTTTCTTTGAGATTGACATCTCCATTATATATTCTCTAATGTTTCCCTTTGCCTTGATACTTCATGGTGATGGAGTTTAGCCAAAAGGTTACTGCCTCCGCTTCTTTTCATTCTTGGCAAAGAATTGCTCAATCTCTTCAAGAAATTTGATTGCATTTTGACTCTCGAAATAGAACCCCAAACGCTTTTGGAATTGAGCGTTTCATAATCATAAGCGCACATCCGGTTAGAGCGTTCCCATTTCTCAATTTTAACCTCTTGAATGTTATCCATAGTAGAATAGGTGCCTCTTCCCAAGTGCTAAATCTAAATCCATACGACCTAAAGCTATTTCTACCTTTCCTTCCACACCTTAAAATTGTCCCCCCACAAGATTGGGATACTATTAATTTGGGCAGGTACGTTGATCACACTAAAGAAGAATCGAAATAAGAAAAAAAGGACCATGAACATACAAACCACAATTAATCTTTATGATAAATTTAAAGACCAAAACAAGATACCTAACAAGACCATTAATCCCTCAATCATTGGATTGATAGAATTAGCTAGCAAGTGCTACTTTCTCAACGCAATAATCAAATATTGACAATTGGCTTCGTCAAATAATAGCCTTTCTTTGGACCGACTATTATTCACATGAACAATAAAACTTTATAATTGTCACATATTTATTATCACAGATATGTTATTATTTGGCCAAACTGCATCTTCCTTTGGGTCGATCACAGTTCGCATAAATAACTCCATACGTCTGCATCTTCCTTTGGGCCGATCACAGTTCGCATAAATAACTCCATACGTCTAGGTAATTTAAATTAAATCAATTTTCACAACAGGGATTACTTTGGCAATTTATTGTTACAATTAATTCAATTTTTAAAAATTACTAGATTACCCAAATGAATGAGAATGGTCTAAAATTCATCAAATTATCTATTTTATCTTTAGTGTTATGAGTTTAATATTTATAAATTTAAAAATAAATAAATAAATAAATAAACCCCTTATTGTGACCACGTAATCACATTCAATTGCAACGTCCAATTCAATTAATTGAATTCAACTTAATTTGGATCCACGTATCTCGATTCATAATGGTTGTATCGAAATTAAATTGAATAGGAAATGCCAAGCAGAGGATCGATTCAATTAAAATGCACAAAAGCGAAACCGATGCAAATAGAAACCGCAATTGAATTACCGCCGCCGACCCAAATTGAAACCGAAACTTGAAACCACTGCCTCCATTCCGAAATGAATTCAATTGAAAATGGAACGGAAACCGAATTGAAAAATTCAATTCAATTCCAATTGAAACGGTCCAAATTGATTTCGAAAAAAAAATCCAACAGTAACCGTCCAAATTGAATCCAAACAAGATTGAAATGACTGTAATTCAATCCAAACCATCAAAAAGCAATCGTGCTCCTGATTGAAAACTGCTCCAATCCAAATCGGAACGAAAACGAAAACCAACCTACGCCAGCATCGGAAGCATTCGAAAATTTGGCAGTCCAAATTAAATTCCAATCAATTAAATTTCGAAACCGAAATTAAATACAGTAACTGAAGATTACCGTATTGAAATCCTCCAGAATTAAAAACAAAACCGAAAAACTTTGGCTACACCAGTTTCGAATTAAAGGAGTGTAACCTCCGAAATCGAAACGAAACCGAAAATTGCTGAATCACATCCACATCAGTTTCGCACCAAACTGAAAAATTATAATCTGAAATTGAATGGAACGTAATTGAATGCTGCCAATTGACCACAAATGGAAACTTGCGAAACTGCCCTTTCCACGTCCAGAATTGAATCCAGATACGGAAAAACCAATTCAAATCTTGAATGCTGGATCCAAACAGTAATCCTAAAACGGAATAGCCAAGGCAAATCTTGCGGATTATGCGGAAATTGCCATCGGACTCCAGATTTTGAAAAACTAGAAACGCTAACTGCCAACCGCATGAAACCCAAATTGAAACTGAAAGTGCCGTGACTGGAAACCGCAATCCGTCAACCACCGGTGTCAATTGCAGAACGTGTCCCAAAATTAGCCGGTGGGAAAAAAACCGCAGGCAGTGCGGAAAGAGAAAAAAATATCCAGCCAAAATGCAGGGAAAAAAAATATTGCAATAAAGTATTGCAATTTAATTGTTGGATCCAGTCAAACAATTGGAAAAAATTACAATAAAATATTGCAATTCATATATCCAAAAATTGCAGTTTTGAACTCTAATCAAATTGCAGTTTTGAACTCTAATCAAATTGCAGTGTCCAGAGCTTCAAATAAGATATCCAAACAGGAAAAATTGCAATAAAAATTGTAATTTATATATACTGTGTTACAATTGAGAATCCAGTGGAGTTTGTACTAATTCTGGATCCAAAAGTACGATTTTCCATCGTATCTGGATCCATGGCTCAAATTCATATAATTAGGTACTATATTGATAAATCATTTTAGAACTTAATTATTTTTATAGTCAATATTTATTCAACCTATTATTTAGCCCAATGATCTAATGTTAACGGTGGCTCTGATACCACTTGTTGGAAATCCTTATCTTAATCTTTAGGGTTCCTTATTATTCCTTATAATTTACTACCGCTATTCTGTTGGGATTATCAAAGCCGGTAGAATAGGATGAAAAAATAGTTAAATACCTAGATCCATTTGTTCAATCTTCAATGTCATCCGTTTGATTGAGAATCATTTGGTTTTATGGTCTTCTCAACCAAACCGCCTTAATTCCTCCGGGGACCTTAGCTTTTTTCAGATGGAGAGAATAGAGAATGTATTTAGGTTTGGTGTATTGGGGACCATAACCTTTCCCCGACGTGTTAAGCCTACATATAGCTTCCCATTATCCTCTTAACGCCAACCCCAGATTCACTCATCATTGTTCTCAGATCAAGTCTTATCAGGAAGTCCTTTTGATTACTTAATTTGATCACTTTAATATTATAATCACTTTAAATAAATAGCTATATAATTGTATTTGAAATATAAAACCCACATGATCAAAAGAAATTACAAATTTCTAACAGCTGTTTGTTCCAATTTAAAATTTTTTATAATATGATATAATGTAATAATAACGTTTGTGTTTTATAAGGATGGAAAATTTTCAACCATGTTTGATACCTTGGCTCAAGTTCCAAACATGTCTAACCCAGATTGATTTGTTGCAGCAATTCATCAAAGTGAAAGTGTACTCTCCTTTAGATCTTAGCAACTCCATTACCCTATCTCCGTTGCTGAAATGATAGTCATTACACTAACTTACATGGTCATGCTTTATGCTTTTAGTGATTAAACTATTAAAATTAAAATTGTTATTTTTATAAAATAAGAAAATACAACTACAAAACAAATAAAAGTGACCTTGTGCATGTTACAAATAAGTGAATGTCAATCAAATTTACCACCACGGTAATCAATCAAATTTAATTTGTATGAAGAGGTTGGGACTGGACAGTAAAGTTAAAAAAAAAATTTCTGAATTAGCACACCCATAAAGTTAGGACCTCTAATAACAAGAAATATACACGTACTCCAACTCCAAGAGGAAGCATGAAAATGACATATGATTATCTCCATTTTAAGAGCTGAGAACTTGGATTGAATGAAGCTAATGGAATATCGTCACTAATCTTCTGCATTTCATATTATTCAACAAACAATAGCTACACGATTCACTAAAATAATGTATCACTATTACCCTCCTCATTTGTCATTGTTAGAATTTCTACAATATCTCTCCATCACAGTTGTGTGAAAAAATAACATCTTGCAACTCCTCAATATCATCTACAAGCTAATAATGGAAACACAAATGTAACGCAACTCCTACACATGAATAAAAAAAAATTGGTAATATCCAAATCACCAACCTACCTACCTGCAATAGTTCCAGTAGATGTCAAAACAAAAAACTCAAGATCATAACCAAGCAAAAAAGCTTGTCTGCCCATGTTACACAAGACAAGTATCTAAAAGAAAAGAGACAAACAATAATGATAGAAGTAGTCATTGATATTTGTGAGTTTCTATTCATTAAGTAAAATATGTTCTCTTATTAAGGTGACAATACTTTGTCGCAATAGTAATCACGACAAGAACGATAGAAAATAGAAAAAAGAAATTCGGGTTTCTTTCAATGAAAAAAATAAATTTGCAATGAAGTCACTACCGACGTTTTCAAGAAAAATGTCAGAAAACCTTAAAAGATATAAGACAAGTCTTTGAAAACAAATTTTAGGTCTAAGAATTGATTACGCATAGAAAATGTGTTAACATTCTAGGACCTCCGTCCTGGTTACCTTAATTAAAAGTGTGAAGTTATTATGACTTTTAAAATATTATTTTTACTTATCAAATACAAACAAAAATGAAAGTTATTATTGGAAGAAGAAAAATATTTTTTTATTTTGAGTTTTTTAAACTTAAAAAAAATTGTCTCTTAATGTTACTTATCTCTTACCATAAGAAAGAATTTAAAATTTACATAATTCTATTGTAACCAATTTATCCATTGAGATCTAACAAAATATATAATAAATGAGATTGTGATTACTCGTTATCTTCTACGTTAAATAAAAAAAAAAAAAAAAAATAATAATAATAATAAGAGATAGGAGCTCCACATTAACTTGTATGTTGAATAGAACAACAACAAAAATGTGAAAGAAGAAAAAAAAAGGAAGGAGACGTCTCAACCAACAACAGAAAGATAAAATTAAAAAAAAAATAATAACAATACAAATAAAAAATAGAAAAATAGAAAATAAAAAAAGAGAAAAGAAGGAGTTGGATCCTCCGTTAAGTTAAGCAAGAAGATTAGGAGAGGTGAAGGGTGTTACTTGAGCCCGATGGCAGTCTTCCTAACTCCTCCTCCTCCTTTACTCAGCAAATTTGCTATTTTTGCCCGAAGTTTCTTCGAATTTTACCTCTCGCACCTCTCTTTTTTTTCTCCAGAGTTTCCTCACCATTAGGTATCTCCGTTTACTCTTGAATCATTAAGGAACTCGTTAACCATTTGGAGGGACTTACCTTGTCCTTCACACCACACAGAAACCCAGCTTCGTGTTCGACCAGCTGGGTCGAAGTGATCTAAGACGAAGGAAAACCATGTTGTCTGCATGTTCATATAATTTGAGGACTGAGGGATTATTGCTTAACTACATCATAATTTGTGGAGGTAAGATAGTTCTAGATGTAGTTAGTCCAGTGAACACAATTGAGTCTTGATCTGTTTGGCATCTCAACTACAAGATAATGGATATCGAATGTGTCATTGACAAGTGCATTGAACTCAGAATTTTTTATTTTCTTTGATATCCTAGCAGCAGCGAAATAGTCTTTATCCCTATCAAGACTCAGAGAGCATATTGCATTTGCAGGATTGTTAAAATCAGCATTTCTTAGTATGCCCCACACTTCAAACTCGTGGTAACGTGCATATTTGTACAAACTGTCAAAGTATCCATCGTTTTATGCCTTTTTTAGCCACACAATTGTCACGTTTTCTTGGTTTATCTTTATCTGGATGAGCTGTAGTTTTTGTTTCAAGGAATTTTAATTTTGGATTTCATGGAAAAGTATGCACTTTCAAGCAGGCATATATTTTCATCAATCTCAGTTCATTTGCATTAGAAGTTGTGGATACTAGTGATGATGTTTCAGAACTAGAAGATTCTTTGAGAAGAGACGCTCTCTATTTGACACAAGGAATTGTTATGCAAGCTTGAGGGAAGCAAGGGTTTTCTCAAGTCATGTCTCCTCTCCACCTCTTCTATATCAGATTCCGAGCTTTTGATTTCTTCTGCCAATTTGTTAGAATCCATGTGCTTCTTCAGTCTAGACCTCAAATCATGAAGTCCAATGGAAGAGATGTTGATTCCATCAATCATAATTCTCCCAAACAGTAGGCTCATCGATTCTAAAAAGTGTTTGTACGAGAGTTGATTTGCCATTTCGTGCAAGTTGTGAATATCAATCCTGCCATACGATGGCCAAGAATCATGTGGCTGGTTTTCCTCTACAACAATAGGGAGCTCACTAGGAATGGAAGTATACTAAAGTATTATTTCTACTGATATAATTTGGTCTCCAAATTGCAAAGATTCCATATCATCCATGATTGTATAATGTTCAGATTAAGGCCATAAGTTACAGCTAAACCAGCAACACCTGAATTTATGAACCCCATTCCATGGCACCAGCAATGTTGAACTTGGGGCGAGAATATCCGACCATCAGTTTCCTATTTGTTAGCTAAAATTTTGACACTTGATTAAAGCTCCTTATGGTTGACGTGCCTGATATTGTTTCAGCAAAGTGCTTAATGACAGGAGCTTTTGCATACTCCAACTAAACGCAAAAGTTCCTGGGCTGGTGATAAATAGTATTGCTGATGCTGGATGCTGATTGCAGTAACAGGAATAAAGACAATGAAAAATTGCCATGCGTTGAGACATCACCACTATCATTCCAACAAGATGGATCACACACGAAGCAAGCAATCCAATTTGAAAAGGAATGCCTATATATGCTGCACTTTGATCAGTAGGAACTATTAAGGATTCTCCCACCTGGAGTGGCATCAAAAAATGACATAAATGCATGTTTGGTTGAAGAGTAAAGTAGTTGTGTTTTAACCAGCTATGGCAACAAGTGTTACTCTAGCAAAGACACAAACAGAACATCCTATGACCAAAGCTGGATAGACAACTATAGGTGTACTTGCTCCAACAGGTGGCTCAACATGTGTTGAGATAGGAGTTGCCCAAGCCATCCAACATGTGTTGAGATAGGTGTACTTCTGCTGAGCATTCCTTAAAAAGATGAGATCTTGTATGAGCACCCACAGCACTAAACACATCATCAAATAGATATATATCAGCATCTTGGTATGGAGCACGAGCAATTTGTATTCTTTATTACTGTCCACCTCTCAAATTTATTCCCCACTCTCCTACAATAGTCTGACCTCCAAATGACAAAACATCTAGATCCTACTTGATGATAATTCCACACAGTACCCCTCATTCAATCGGTACTACACATGAGAAGGGGGTCTTTTGGAATATAGTCTTGTAATAATTGTTTATTAGTCGGAAGGAAATTCCTCCCTTAGCAAAGAAAGTTCTTCTTGTTGTCGGAAGGAAATTCCTCCCCATCGTTATATTAGATTATCAAAGTTTCTAAAATTGTATAAATACTTGGATCCATTTGTAATTGTTAGGAGATTATAATAGAATCTTCAGTAATTGCAAGTCGTTGATTTGTGGTCTTCCTCAACCAAACCACCATAATTCCTTCAAGGATCTTTGTTTCTCTCTTCTGATAGGGAGATTAGAGAATGTGATTTTGGTTTAGTGTCTTGAGGATCATAACTTTTACTGATGCGTTAACCTACATATACGATTCTCATTATCCTCTAACGGGCCAACCTGGGTATTTACTCATTAAGTCCATATCAAGTCCTAATAGGAAGTCTATGTTGATTACCTAAGCTGGATCACTTTAGGGTTATAATTACTTTAAATAAATAGTTGATATAATTGTATATTAAGTTCATAAGATTAAAAGAAAATACAAATTTCTAACTATCTCTCACTTGGGCTTCATATTTTCTTAAAACAATTATATTACAAAATTCTTTAGATGCACTTGTATGCTATTTATCTTTAGACTTTCTCTTAATACAATCTAGTCCATCTTGTACATTAACAATGGAACTATTGCAACTTTCATTACAATTAAGCGTAATTAAATCACGATGATCACCATATTAATATATTCAATGACATAGATCAAATATGGATGAGTAGCATGGAAATTACATGCAATGTAATCTCTAACTTGTATATTTCCAATTGGTTCTTATTTTCAATTTTTAGTGGAGATTAATCCAATTCTTTGAATGTAACATAATTATTACATACAAGAAAACACAAGTGAGTTCAAAATGTAAACATAAACCATCAACTTTATTTCTGCACAAAATAAAGAACAACAAAATTGTTCATATTGAAACATAAAACATACAGGCTTCCACTGAACAAAAATATCTTAAGGAATAATACCTACATAAGTAGTGTGCTCATGAAAGACCTTAGCTATCAGTTCTTTAATCAATGGATCGGTAAGCATAAAACTTGTTCCTATATGTTTTATGAAAATATGTTTATTTTGAACTCTAGTTAGATGTCTCGAAGCAAGCCACAAACTCTACAGCTATGGTTGAAGGGGCTATAAGAGTTTGTTTAACAAACTTCCAAGAGATAGCTCTTCCAACCAGTATGTAGATGTATCTAGATGTGGAGCATTTACTGTCTTAACATCCTGCAAAATCGGAGTCAAAGTACCTGATGATCTCTCCAAACCTTCAGACTTTCGATAAGTGAGCTTGTATCCTTTTGTTCTCCTTAAGTAACGCATCACGTGTTTAATTGGCTTCCAATGCTGCATTCCAGGATCACTCAAATACTTGCCCAAAACTTCGACCACAACAGCAATGTTAGGACGAGTACAAATTTGAGTGTACATTAGACTCTCCACTACTGAGGCATAGGGAATTTTTTGCATCTCATTTCTTTCAAGGTCATTATTGGGGTACTGTTTGAGACTAAATTTGTCTCCCTTGGCTATCAAGATGTCTCCTGGTTTACTATCTTTCATGTCAAATCTTTTTAAGACTTTGCTGATATAGTTCTCTTGTGATAACCTCAGGATAGCTTGAGAACGATCCCTTGGTATCTGAATACCTAATACAAAAGAAGCTTTCTTAAGATCTTTCATTTCGAAATTCTTCGTTAAAAATATCTTGGTTTCATACAATAACCCTGTATCACTACTAGCAAGTAGTATATTATCGACATATAATACTAGGAATATGTATTTACTCCCACTGAACTTGTGATATACACAATCATTAACTACATTTCCCTCGAAACCATATAAGGTAATGACTTGATAGAATTTGTGATACCATTGACGGGAAGCTTGTTTGAGGTCATAGACGGATTTCTTTAGTTTGCATACCATAGACTTAGATTCATTTGAAACAAAGTTTTCAGATTGCACCATATAAATTGTTTCGTCAATGTCACCCTTTAGAAACGTAGTCTTAACATCCATCTGATATAACTCTAAATCAAAATGAGCTACTAGTGTCATTACGATTCTAAAAGAATCCTTTGAAGATACTGGAGTAAAGGTTTCTTTGTAGTTAATACCTTCCTTCTGAGTAAAGTCTTTAGCAACTAGACGAGCCTTATATCTCTTGATATTACCCTTAGAATCCTTTTTGGTTTTAAATATCCATTTGTCCTTTCTGAGTATTACACCTCACTTTGAATTACCCAAAGTGTGTAGGAAGTGAGATCAAAACCAAGTGCATGATCAAGTCTTCACCAAGCTCCAACTTGAGTGACTTGAACTTTGTTGTGAGATTAGACATCTTCATTATGTACCCTCTTATATTTTCTCTAACTTTGACTCTCAATCATAATATGGCTTCCTTCTAGACCTTTGAAATTCGTCTCATTCAGCATTGGAATACTATTAATTTTAGCATATATGTTGACCACACTAGTAGCAGCAATTGAAAAGAGAGCCTTAAACATATAAAGCACAACTAATCTTTATGATAAATTTAAAGAGCCAAATAAAATACCTAACGTATCATTAATCCTCAATCTTTGGATTGAAAGAACTAATTGCAATTGGTACTCTCAACACAATGATTAAACGCTGGTGATAAGTCTTGTCAAACAATGATTGTCTTTAAACACTCCATTGTTCACATAGAAAAACAACCTTATAATCACCATATATTTACCATCACAAGCATGTAATTATTCGATCAAATTACGTCTTCCTTTGAGTCAAGCACAATTCACATGAATAATCCCATATAACATCTATGTAAATTCAATTAAATTAATCTACACAACAAATATTACTTTGGCAACATGATGTTTCAATTAATCAAACCAATATTACTAGACAATTTAATCAAGATGAGAGGTTTTAAATTTATACAAGTTTCACGCATAAGCGCAAAACCCAAAACTGTAAGTTTATTTTACAATTTAACAGTTAGACACTTTTAAGATACGTAAGACATACAAAGTATATAGCAAGACATGTATAGATAAACTACATAATAGACCATTTACAAGATACCTAGTACAACATTAATTTTTAGTCTTTGAACAGAAAATTTAATTTGTAAGCATTACTCTCAACACAATAATCAAATATTGACAATTAGTTCTGTCAAATAATACTTTCTTTGGACCGACTATTATTCACATGAAAATAAATTCTATAATTGTCACATATTTATTATCACATGTATATTATTATTTTGTCGAACTATGTCTTCCTTTGAACCAATCACAATTTGCATAAATAATTTCATACTAATATACATCTTTGTAATTTAAATTAAATCAATTTACACAATAAAGATTATTTTGACAATATATTGTTTCAATTAATTTAATCTTAAAATGACCAGACAATCCAAATTAACTAGAAGGGTCCAAAATTTCTCAAATAGTTCTATATGTCTTTTATACCATAATTTATTTACTTATTAATAATAATAATATAATAATAATAAGCCAAAACTAGATTCATAAAAGAGAAAAATATAATGTGCTTAATAATAATAAAAAAAATTAGAACCTCACGGAAGGCTTCACGAGAAGTGGATAAAAAAAAAAAAAAAACCTTCCAAAGATGCAATGGGTTTTAAAAAAAATAAACCCAGTAACGACGTGCCAACTACGTCACAGGAGAAGAAATTGCAGAATTGCGCTCCAGATTGAAATGCAGAAACTCTCAATTGCATTACGAATTCACATGAGCAAGAAAAAAAAAAACAAAAGATCGCATCATAACGTCGTAGAAATTGGCGGGGGAAACTGGAAACCGCCAATCGTGCAATCGTGCTCCAATCTGGAAGCCAGGAACGCACGTTTCCAAAACGGAAGCCAAGATCCGTTTCCAAAACCACCAACGCTGCACGTCTCCAAGGCGGAACGGCAGCGGCACTGCACAGTTACGATGATGGGCGCTGCGGCTGTCAGCGAGAGGTGCGACGGACATAGATGGTAACGAAGAAGGCTGCCTGCCATCGCCGCGATTTGGGTTGGTTTTGCTTGCGACATTTTTACTCAATCGTCGGCAGCGGCATAGGGTCCTCTCTGCCATGCCTCGATCCGAAGCATTTCCGGCGATGTTGCGCGATGACAGCACAAGGGGAGGCGTCTTAACGTTATTTTGGAACTCTTCCGCATCTGTACTGAGTAAAGTTGCGTTGAATTTTCCTTAATGATGAATAATACAATGACAAATAATGCAATGTTAATTGAAAGCGCTCGGAAAACCTGATGATGGATAGGGATACTTTGAGCTTGAAAGTCTATTACACGTAGGGAAGGTGTTAGCATCCTATGACATTCATCCTAGAAAGGTTACCTTAATCAGATGCATGAAATTTATTATGAATTTTGAACTATTGTTTTTATCCTTCGAATGTAAATCGAAAATAGAAGATATAATTTTAGTTTTTTTGAACTTGACAAGAATTATCTTTTACTCCTACCTATCTTTCAATGCAATGCAGGAATCAAAGTTTACGTAGTTTTAGATAGTCGTGAACTAAGTGATTATTTTTCCACCTAAGCAGAAAAGGGATACCAATTACATATCGGCTAGACCAGGACCTGTATACCGACTTGGTGTCGGATGGATCGAAGGAGGCAAAGATTTGGTGTCGGACGACCGAGATGGGAACACCGACTACGTGTTGATAGACTCGGAGATGGCTCAATGTTGGTTAGCTAGTGAGGAGTATTAGCCTGGTAAATGATCTGGTTCGCCCACTAGATGGTAATATGAATCATGAGGGTTTCAAGTTTTACCTAGTTTTCGGGTGCGTCGTTCCTCTTGTAAAAGTCAACTTCTCCACTTCTTTCCCTCTAGTATTCTTTGCTATCTTTCTCTACTTCTTATATTTTTCCTTTAGGAAAATCTCCTCTCTCCCAAAAGTCCCCTTCTCTTTGCTACCTCACCTTTTTTTATAGGTCAGCTTCGCTCCCTTCGAATCCTTCAAAAAAATCTTCCTTCATTAATGAGGTGGTGCTTCACAAAGCTTTTCTTTTTGGTCGCCACGACTACAAAATGCTCTTGCAGCCTTTGTCCCCACAAGAAGTGCCAACGTGGTGGTTTTTTCTAAAAAGTCAGGGCGCCAATAGCTGTTAGTTACTGTCCCCCACTCGAGACTGCTCCTTGAGGGAAACAAAACTTCTTCCACACGCCTTCTCGTTTCCTTTTACTATTTTTATTCTTAATGAAAAAAGTGGACACAAACGGGTGTCAACAATCACATTTATTAGTTTCTCTTTGTTTCTTTCTTTTTCTTTCTAACTCTCATTTCCACTCATACACCCCTAAAATGGGGTATGTGTGTAGAAGTTTCCATAATTTATGCTTAAGTAATTAGCAAAATCACATGATTGAAATAGAATGAACAGAGGACTTCCTTGTGCAATTATGCATTGCTGATAGAATCAAACTGAACCTATGAAAGTATGTACCATGAGAAAGATCCTAAGACTTTGATTGGGGAACTTCAAAACATAATCATATACAATTTCAGTCCGTTTGGCAACATCATGCCAATTGTAGAGATCCCTCATCTACAAAAAATAAATAAATGAATTGAAGAGTAACTAGTTTGCACACCAAAAGCAACATAATATTGGCTTTTGGATTGCATGCACTATATCACCTAGATTAGGTTCTGCCAAAACAATCACGTTATCTTGTAAAACCTATACAACAAGGGAGTTAATCTATATCAACCATCGATTATAGTATTCTAAAATTGTTGCATTGACCACAATCGTGGAATCGACGTCAATAGCAATGACAAAAAAAATACTTCTCTCAATATGATACCTGTCACATAGTGAGATCTAGTGGTATTAGTGACTCCAAAATTTAATGTTCATATTAAAAAAAATGGCTTCATATGATACCTGCCACACATAGTGACATCTAGTGGCTTTCACTTTGCAAGGACATTATAAAAGTTAATGTTCATATTAAAAAAATGGGATCATATCAAACACCAAATAAACAACAACATAGTGTAAGTATGAAAATAAGATAATCATTGTTTGCTTCCTAATTCAAAAATCACAATAATTAAATTAAAAAGAATGAGTAGTAAAAGAAAAACTTAAGCCCTATAAAAGATGGAATTAGAGCATGGAACTTAAAACAGAGGAAGGAAAGAATGAATGTTAGAATTACGAACATCAAAACTGGTGGTCAAAATGAAAGGTAGCAAATTTGAGAATAGGAGAAGAAGGTGAGGAAGCAAAGAGTGAAGAGAGAATCACTACTATTTTTGGAGAGGGAGCTTTGTGCATGGTTGTGATTGCAAGTAGTGAAGGCATAGTGCTCCGAAGTGAGTCTAAGCTTGGTAGGGTTGGGGACATTTTGAAGAATGAATGGAGGAGACAACTTCGAAGGTGAAGGTAGGAATTGGAGACAAAGCATTAGAGTTTGGTTCCTTTTGAGTGAGAGTTCTTTCAAGATTCGCTAAAAATGCTCTAACTTTAAGTACTAATTAAAAACTTAATTGTCAGTGAAATTTAAAAAAATTAAAAACTGTGAAGAAAAGATAATTAAAAAATAAGAAAATGATACAATTGTTGTGGTCAAAGAAATTATCAAAGAGCATATCATTTTGTAGTGATTTATAATAGTTGTTACAAATAAACCCCTACTAAAAATTGAAATTTTTTAGGGTAAACTTATATTATTTAAAATAATTTTTTAATATTTGAATAAATTATTTAATATTATTTAAAATAAAATAATTATTTTTCTTCATCATTTTTAATTTTTATAATTTTGGTGAGACAGCCATAGAATATCGTTGAAGATACACACCATCACTTTGCGGATATTAATTAGAGAAAAAAAAGAATTTGACATCATTGAAAGTAGCAACAGGATAGATAAAATATTTTTTGAATTAAAAAATTAAAAAGATATTTTAAATCAATTAGTGAAAATAAAAATAAAAATTAATAATATATAAGTTATCAATTAATTAAAATAATTCATAAATTATAAACTAATTGAAATAATTTATAAAAATAAATTATAAATTATTAAAACAAACTTGCGTATCAAATAAATAGTTAAATAATATTTTAACCGAACTAATTATATATTAGTTCAAATAACTTATAAGTTCTTAGTAAATATACTCTTAGGACCACATATTAAAAAGGAGAATAAATGTTCATTTGGGTACGTAGAAACAAGCCAGCAAGATCCAAGAATAAAAGAAACCATGGGGTCCATATGTCAAAATTTTGACGCATATCATATAGTTGGATCCACGTTCGCAACTATCCAAATAATTATGTCATTTTTTTCCCTAATAGCTCAAGTGTGCAGTTTCATTTATGTGTGATTTCACTTAAATTTTGTCAAGGACAGAATATTGGTGTGTTTGGTTTAATTTTTTAAAAATATTTATTATTTATTTTTATCAATTTACAGGAAATTTTTGAAAAAAAAATTCTATGGAAATAATCTTAACTAATATACAATTACAGAATCATACTTAGTATAGTATGTAACAGGAGATTTTTTTCAAAGAATAACTTTTATCATATACAATGATAGGAATGAAATTTAAACTTAAAGACTTCCGGGTAAATTACTCAATTTTTTCCTGGATAGGAATTTTTTAATTTATTTACTAGATTCTATCAGGAAGATTTTCTAATAAAACAAATTTCTTCCAAAAAAATATAAAAAGACAATATTTGATTTATATAAATATAATGAAGTGACACAAAATTTTAAAGATGATAACTAGACTCAGATAGTAAATAAATATTCACGGTAAAGGATCAAAATGATTTCTACTAAGTTAGTTTCAAAAAATTATAAAAATAAATTTAAATTAAAATACTTTACTATTTGCCATGTTAACCGCTTCTCGTACATATTACAACATAATAATAAATAAAAATAATTATTAAATCAAAATTAAAATTAAAATTTAATTATAAACATTCAATTATTACTCTGAGATGATTGCTAATATTATCATTATTGTTAAAACTATTTCCACTATCATGTCTTATCATAATATAAATTGTATCTATTATTGACATTTTAATTACATCATTATTGTCATTATTTATTAATGTCATAATCTTAGAGTGAATGAAAGTGTGATAATAACATAATAATAATATCAACTCTTTTTCGTACACACAAAATTTAGTAACAATAAATTTATTATTATAAATTTATTAACCCCTTCTTGTACACACAAAGGAGCTGCTTGTATGAAAACATAATAACAAATAAAAATAATTATTAAATTAAAATTTAATTATAAATATTATCAATATTATTTCAATTATTACTCTAGATGATTATTAATATTATCGTTGTGACTATTTCTACTATCATTATGTCTTACCATAAAATAACCTACATCTATTGGCATTTCAATTATATTATCATTATTATGATGGTATGATAATGATATAATAATAATATTAATAATCACGTGGATAATTCAAAAATAAAAAATTTATATAATCAAAGTTTAACTCTCAAGTGATGGGAAAGAAAGATAAAGCATTATCAAAAACTTTATATCCATTGTGCTTTTAATTAATTCAATTGTTTATATGTCAAATTTTGTAAAAGTGGGACTATTTCCTGTGACCCCTTTCCATGGCTCCTTAGCAAAAAGAAGAGCTAAAAACATGAAAGACTTGATGGTACGATCCAGGAAATATGTGAGTGGCAAAGAAGAATTGAAAGCTTTGCAACTAAAAAGTGAAGTGACTGCATAACAACAGAAAGAAGACATCAAAACCAACAGATCATTCCTCTCAAAACACAAGTCGGAACAATGATTCAATTACTACATCCCTCTAACCACATCTCCATTAGACATTCTTCATCGATTAAAGGATATTATTATTTAAATATATAACATCTAACTCAAATTAAAAATATATTTAAATTTCTTATAAAGCATAACAAACGAAATAATTTAGCTAAATTCAAATCCAGTGTAATAAAATATGTTGTAATTTAATTACAAAACATAACCATTACTTTTTTTTAACTTAGAAAATTTGTAACAATTTTCTCATTTTCTCTTCCATCTCATTTTTTTAATCTCATTTTCTCTCTAATTCTCTCTCTTCTTTTTTATCACATTACATATATACTTTTTTTATCTCTTTTTTTTTCGCCTAATCTATCTGATTTTGAGATATTCCTTTTTTTTTTATCTCTCTTCTTTTCGCTTTATCCATTTTGAGATGGACCAACTCTTACAATTTTTACGAAGGGTAGGAAAAACTCTGAAATTTTTATTCATCCCTCATTCCATTAGAGGAAGGAAGGGGAGAACTAACCACTCAAATTTCATGTTTCGTACAGTTTTGGACGGAAGAGGAAGGGATTATTTTTTATACAAAGATAAAAAAAAATACTCTAATTTATATAATTTTATTTCTTTTATATGGAGTGCTATGTCGTTTTATGCACATTCTTTTTTCTTTCACTGTCAATAAAGAAAAGAAAGAAAGAAAATATCTTTCTTTGTTTTTTTTCTTCCTCCTATTAAACAACTTAAAAAATTGTCTTATTTTTTACTTTTTTTTCTTTATTTTACTTTTCTTTCCTTTCACTTTATTTCTTAAACTATACATACTCTTATGTTTCACACACTATTTCAATTAGATTCTAATTTTTTTTACTAGTTGAAAAGCTTGTATAATTTTAATATTTAATAAATAAGTTTTTATGAACTTGTAGCATGTTTTTATATGCTATTTTAAGTAATATTTTTTAAAATTTTAATTTCTAGTTTTTATATTTATTCTTTTTTTTCATTAAAATATTTATTAAATTTATTTTTTTATCTTTTTTTTACGTAAGGTAGGATTTTACTTTTTTTTTTCTTCTTCTACTCGTAAGGTAGGATTTTATTATTTTGACCCTTTTTATATAAAAATATTACTCTTTTATTATATAATATATATTGATAACAACGTAATATGTTTATTTTATTATTTTTTAATATTCTTATATCATATTGTTCATTTTAACCATTATATTATTATAATATTTATTTTATTTTTATGATATATTTTTTAATATTTTATATTAAACTGTTTATTATTTATATTATTTATTATATTATTTTTAATAATATACTTTGTGATATTTTAACCACTACAATTATTAACCTAAGATAAAATTAAAATTGATATAAAAACATCATATAGATATAACTTTTTCATTTTATAAGTTATTTCAAAATATAATTTTATCAAATATGTATAATTTTTTTTAATAAATTAACTTAATAATTTTTAACTTCAATTTTCAGGTAATTTTATTATACCATCTTAATAAATACGAGATAAGGTGAGTGAGCAATAAAATATCCAACTCACCCAACTTTATAAATTTGATGGGATAAATAGTCTTGTATTGAACTCATTTTAATGGACAATAAATTTATTTTTGTAGATCCCCATGAAATTGAAATCAAAGTGTTATCCCTACAACTGATGGTGACTGGGATAGCCATATTAGATGAGAGGCAAGGGCAATGTTGTGGACAACAACTCAATGAATAGGTCAAATACAGCAATGGAACGTGGTAATGGACCCAGACGATGACATGCCACCGGGAACATGGCTGGCACTTTGCATGGCTCAGTGTCATTTACGTCAAACAATTTATGTTGTACTCAGTAGTCGCGTCACCCATATATTTTGTTGCATATATGGGCCCAGCCCAACCCTAATGAGCTACCTCGTAAATTGCGTTTCCTTTCCCACTTCGCTTTTGCCTATTAAAAGTTCTTCTTTAAAGAAGAAAATTAATAAATACATATATGGAGGACCACACAGTCCTCCAATATATGATTATTTATATACACAAAAGCTAAGGAATATGTACAGCTCCAATAATTAATGACTGGCCTGCTTCTGCATGTAACGAGGCCTTCACAATCATGAGAGACAACAATAATGAACGAAAACAAAATGATCTCACTCGTGCTTTCTTAAATTGTTATTGTTTCTAGGAAGAAATTCGACGATTTCGATTTTTGCATTTCGCGAGCCAACAAGATTCCAAATTTTGATGTCGTTGGCGTAGAGTTTAGGACAAATTGTACTGAAATTGCATGTGATTTGATGAAATTCTACATATTTTTTTTGTTTGTCTTTTTAACGTTTATAATAGCATTTTCTTTTATAGAGATACATGGCATAATGTATTTCTGGAATAAGAATATACGGTGTAATATATTTTAAATAATTAAAGAAGTTACCTAAATTTTATGAGACTTTGTCAATCAGTAAGTGCACAATTACCTATAACTGAATTGGTAATTTCAGTACAATCCACAGCATTTAGAACACAATTAGAATTTTCAAAGTATAAAAGCAAAAGAAAATGTATTAACGGAAAAGAATAAAAAAAATATATTAACGTGCAACTAATATGTTCTTTGCCACACTTTCATATTGAGAAATTTTTTTTGGAGCTGTATCAATTCACGTAGATACCATTCCTTCTTTTATATAAAACTTTAACTTATAATAAAAAATGACTCAAAGAATAAATTGAACTAATAAATTTTAATATATAGAAAGAATTATTGAAAAAGAATTTTATTTAGAGTTAGTGATTCTAAAATAACTTATCCCTCTTTTTAAACTATTAATGATATACATAATTAAATTTAAAAATTAAAATTTAAAAACAAATAAATTGACAAATTTCTTATGATATAATAATCTAAGAAATTAACTCGCTCAAGGAATATATATTTTAACTTAATTAAAATAATAATATATTACCTTATTTCAAAGGTTAACTCCTTATATTGGTCAACCTCCCCTACTCAAGATAATCATCTTGTCACAATACTTACTCTCACGTAGGTTCTAAGGATACCAACATCTCTACCTCTTGATATCCTAACAATACAAATCACAATTATAATCATCATTTTGGTTGAGCAACATAAATCATCTCGACCTAAATATTAAATCATTTATGCACCATTCAGGAACCAAAATCTTCATTCTAGTCATGACAAAACACACATCTCTCTATATTGTCACATAATCACACTTATATACATCCTCTTTAACTCTTTAAAAAAATAAATTTATTATTTCCCTTCTATAATCTTGACCCCATTCTCTTCAAAACTCTTCTAACTCCATCATAAGAGTCCCCACATGAATCCTCCTTCAAAGAACCCAACATCCTTTGAGGACCATATTTTACGAGTAAAACTTACCTTAGAATTCTAAAAAGATAAAGAGAAAATGTGCATGTTTAATTACTTTCATATCAAGATATAACTAAACTCAAATAAATAGCGATTGTATAGTCTTTAACGCTCAACAAAATATATAGGAAAAAAATAAGATGGAAATAAAATGAAAGAAAAAGTTGTTTCAATAATCTTAATGTAATAGAAACAGAGAATTAATAAGTCATCAAACAGTAGCTTTAAAAATGTCTTGGGTGAGATGACATCATAAAACTTGAGCGTGATATAACATAGCAATTGTCAAATTAGGAAAAGCACGACGAGGGCATGATGTGATCCAAGAGTCATAACATGACCGGTTGCTAGAGCCAGAAAACTGAAAATGATGTGGCACCACCCTCACGTTTATTTTCTCCTTAAATTAATGATAAAACATGCATTTCAAGTACTTTTTGTATTTCTTTTTTCCAATCACAATTATTGTTTCACTTTAACAATTAGAGTAATAAAAATCGAAATTAAAAGTCATTACAGATTGCTTAAATAAAATTTCAACTTCAGTTAGAAAATTAAAAAAAAATACTTTACACCTTTTTCCTTAAGTTTCATTTGAGAAGATGAAAATTTACTAAAATCAGTCTAATAGTTAGATATTTGGATAGTTTACCTGAATTTTCGGTTGAAACTTTATTATTGTTATAAAAAAAATTTAAAGACAAAAAATATGGTGCATAATTAGGAATACTGTGAAAAGTATTTAGGAAAATTAAAAAAAAAAAAAGCGAAAGTCATGATTAAGGACAGTGAAGAGATTATTGTATGTAAAATGAAAAGCAATCCGTTAAAAAAGAGAGGGTTTTATTTCTTATATAAAATATTTATATTATGACCTATTGCTGGACAACTTTCCCAATTATTTGATATCAGCAATATTATTTGTACATACAACTTTTTGCAATTTGTACCCATTTTTTTTAATATTTCTCAATTACATCATTCATCATATTAAACATTTCTCTTTCATACGAGTAAAAATGTATAAATATTAAGTCCATATATATATATATAGAAAGTAGTGGACATGTAATGTTAGTGGGTATTCTCTAACAAACCAACAAGCAAATGAAACTTAGAAAACAAGTACAAGCAGTTTGACGCCTAAGTTAATAATCATGTTAGGTGAGTAAAGAAGTGTTCAAGAGATATATGAAGGCATAAAAATGCCTTATATATTAGTAGAATGGCAGAAAGGCTAGTGAGTGACTCATGTGGACCTTGAGTTGTGTGTAGGAAAACGGTAATGAACTACATCTGCATCAAACACTTCAAAAGAGCATGTGCTACAAAACACTTTTATAATTGCCATTAGGCGCTTAAAAAACTGTATTTGTATTTTAGAACCACATGCTTGAACGTCATCATAAGACTCGTTGCATAGCAATAGGCCAGAATCGATCAACGAATCTGATCAATCAAACATTTTAGTGGGTTGGATTGAGTTTATTTTAACTAATCCAATTATAATTAGGTTGGGTGTGAAGTTAATGAGTTCTCGACTCGATCAATTAAATCTAACTCAATCATCTTATAATATTATTAATAAAATATATAATTATTTATTGATAATGTTGAATTTGGACAATTGAACTTATATTTTATTTAGACATGTGTTGGAGTATTTGATAAAATATATAATTTTTTTTGTTATGCTTGAGTTGAAGTGATATATTTGTGAGTAATTTTAAATTTCTTATATAATATACATTGTCATTTTAATTGCCATATGATTGTACATTATTATTGTTACTTACGTTTTTTCATATTTAAATATCTTGATTTTAAATTACTTGAATTAATTAAATTATTTATTTTTTATTTTTATTTTAATTTCTAAAATATAATTATTTTATTTAGTTGAGCCAACTACTCAACTCAACTTCGATTAAAGTTCAGTTGGGTTGAGTTGCTAAACAAAAAAACAACAAACTCAACCCAACTCAATCCGATTATATTTTATTGATTAGTCATAAATTAGATCAAACTCAACCCAATTCAAATCGAGCCACTTACGCTATTAGTCTTACTTATGTTTGGCAAATTGTGGAGTGGGGTTTTAAAATTCCTCCACTTTAAATCGTCCTCTTAATCAATATACAAAATATGTTTGAGTGAACCTCATCAGTGAATTCACATAATTTTTAATAAAAAAATATGTTAGAATGGCTTGAATCAGTTCAAGTTCAGTTACTTCTTTTTCCCAAAAAAATTATAAATAAAATTAATATTAAAGCAAAATTTTGTAAATTTGTGAAATTATAACAAATAACATTATAATATATTAGTATTCCAGTTATCTTGTTGGTGGTAAAGTTGGAAATACAAGTATCACAATAAAGTTTGAATTCAAAACTTTTATAATCTCTCAATTTATTGTGGTTTCTAATTTAATTCTAACAAATTTACAAAAACATTAGTAACAATCATAACCACAATAAATATATGCATATAATAGTGATTGGGTAATCACCATTAAGTGACTAATCAAATGGTTCTGGTCACACTCAACATATAATTGTAAAAAAAAGTGTCAAAAAGTATAAGGATAATTACATTGTTCTCTTTAAAAAGTTACCGTGGAAATAGGATTGGGAGTGTTATACAAGTGTCATGCTGCTAGGCGAAGCAATGGAATGTTGCACCTTATATGGTAAGAGTCTAGAAGTCAAAAATATCACTAGCTTACACTTTGACCTGAGTAGCATGAGGCACGTGAAATCTCGTGTGAATCATCAAGGACCACCTTGTAAGGCTAAATACTCTTGCGGACTGATAGTAAAGTAGTATTGCGAGGGAAGGGTGAAAAGAACCCTCGTCGAAGATTATAATAAAACATGAAACTGTAAGCTCCCAAGTAGTGGGAGGAGCCCCAATCCAAGACTTTGACTGCATGCTTATTGAAAAATTAATCAACGACTCATAAACAATGACTTGATTAAGGAAAACTACCAGAACCGTAACAAAAATGAGTCCTCATATAACAATTATCACTACTTTAACGGTAGGTATAATAATCCTACTTGATTTGGAACTTACACCTTTATCCCTTACTTTACGTATTGTTATTATGCATATGCATTGACATTCACATCCCTTATTCATATGCATTGACATTGAATTAAGAAATTAACTCACTAAATCAAACTTTGGTGTGACTATATGTCACAATTCTAATACTCAAGTTAATTTAAACAGGAGTACACTGTTTAATATTCTTAATTATTTCAAATGATTTTTCATTTTGGGCGATTTTTGGAGTACACTGTTTGCTTGCGGGGGAGGTGGTTTAATGTCATGAGTTCATTAACGTGTTCCTTTAGTTGGGATTTTTTTTTTCTAAACAGTAGCATTTAAAGGTCTGCGTTTCAATCCTTTCTGGTGTTACCAATATATTGGAGACCCTACTTGTGATTAATTTAAGCTATTATACTATTAATAATTTTTTTATTTATAAAAAGAAAAATGTCAATGCAGGTAAGAGATGATAAAACAAATAAAATTAGAATGTATCATGTGTGTATCTTAATCTCGGTAGGCTTATTTGCAAAACTTTCATTGAATTAGGATAGTATTTTCTTGAGATGTTATATATATATATATATAGTTTCAGAAGTTAATCCTTCAAGCTAAACAAACATTTCAATGTTGAAACCTACATTCAAGTCATTAAGCATATATTTTATTCGAAATATCCATCTCGACACACATTATTATGGTGATCAACATTTAGTCTTCATATTGACTTCTCGAGATAAGTCATTTTGGATTTAGCATTAGACTACTTCTACATCGTTCGTGAACCTGAAACCCTATTTTTCTAGAGGCAAAACACACGTCTCTTCACCTTGTCACGTAATCTCGCATCTATATATCCTCATTCTAAACTTTTAATAGGTATGTTCACTTTTTTCTTTCCTAAATACTTGTCCCTCTCTCTAAAAATCCTTACTAACTTGACCTTCGAAGTGCTTACAGAAATCCTCTCATCAAGAGCCTTCACGCCACAACAAACCTTTAAGAGAAAGATCAAGACCTCAATCTTAACTATTCGAATAGAATATATATATATATATAAAGGGATCCACTTACTCTAAAAGTAATTTTAAGAGAGTTACTTCTCATCTTTACAATTTATTTTCTTGCAATCTAATGATTATAATGGGTGAAACATCTTATTCATTAGATTACAAAAAAAAAATGAATGATGAAGATGAAAACTCTTGAAGTAGATCTCTCTTCTATGCATATTTCTATAATTACAAGAATCATTCGATTGAAGTTTATCACAAGTGAATGATTGATCTTGATAATTATTGGTACTGTTACTACAACTATACCCGACAATAGCTATTAAAGAAAATAGAGAATACTAGAACACCAAAGTTTAATGAGGTTCGGCAAATTAAGCCTACGTCCTCGGACACTATCAAAATAGAAATATTACAAATAGAGAGAATGGAGACTACTAAGCAAATAAAAGAGGAAATGCTTAAGTAGTTGGGATAATACAACTAAGGTGAGGGGTTTTCATTTTATAACTAAAACAAAAGGCCCATATTTCAATTGTTTCCGATGTGGGATTTAAAATCCCAATTGTGAGCCATAAAGTCAACAAATCTCCACCTTGGCGAACTCCATATCTTCAAAACTCAAATTTTAATAGTGTCTTCCATTTCGCTTTGAAGCGCCGAACTTCAAAATCTAATAACATTAATCAAGTCCAAACAATGTTGGAACTTGACTGCAGTTACCACCTTTGTTAACATATCAGCAGGATTTTCAGTGGTCTTAACCTTCTGAATTATGACTCCACCTTCTTCCAGAATCTCTCTTACAAAATGATACCGAACATCAATGTGCTTCGTTCTTGCATGATAAACCTGGTTCTTTGTTAAGTGAATAGCACTCTGACTATCACAATGCACTTTGACGTGCTTCTGTTCAATTCCTAGTTCACCAAGCAACCCTTGAAGCCAAATTGCCTCTTTTACAGCTTCTGTAACGCCATATACTCTGCCTGCCCAGTAGTAGGCAAAGCAACCTTTGATTTGTAAAAGTAGACTTCCAACTGGTCGGTGCTTTTGCCAGAGTAAACACATAACCGGTCGTTGATCGACGCTTGTCCAAATCACCGGCATAGTCAGAATCACAATACCCTGCTATATGTTGACCAATCTTTTCATCCTGTTGAAACACTAAACCAACATCTACGGTGTTCAGAATATACCGTAGAATCCATTTCACAGCTTGCCAATGTCCTTTACCAGGATCATGCACGTACCTGCTCACTACCCCAACTGCCTGTGAAATATCAGGTCTTGTACACACCATTGCATACATTAAGCTACCAACAGCACTTGCATACGGTACTTTTGACATGTATTCCCGTTCTTCATCATCCTTTGGTGACATGGAAGCATTAAGTTTGAAATGTGGAGCAAGAGGGGTACTAACAGGTTTTGACTGCTCTTTTTTTATGCCAAAAACGCTTTAATACCTTTCTCAGATATTCTTTCGAGTCAAACAAAGTTTCCTCAATTTCCTATCTCTGATTATTTCCATACCAAGAATCTTCTTTGCTTCACCAAGATCCTTCATCTCGAACTCCCTATTCAACTGAGTCTTCAACTTCTCAATCTCTGTCAGACTCTTGGAAGCTATCAACATATCATCAACATAAAGAAGAAGATATATGTAGGATCCATCTTGTAGCTTGTGCAAATACACACAATGATCATATTTGCTTCTTGTGTACTTCTGCCCCATCATAAACTTGTCAAATCGCTTGTACCACTGCCTCGGAGATTGTTTCAATCCGTACAGCGATTTTTCAAGTTTGCACACCATCTTTTCTTTTCCAGCAACTTTGAACCCATCTGGCTGAGTCATATAGATTTCCTCTTCCAAGTCTCCATGTAAAAATGCAGTTTTTACATCCATCTGAACTAGTTCCAAATCCAATTGTGCTACCAAAGCCAACAAAATTCTGATGGAGGAATGTTTTACAACTGGAGAAAAAACTTCATTATAGTCAATTCCCTCTGTCTGAGCGTAGCCTTTAGCCACCAATCTTGCTTTGTAGCGAACATCATTCTTGTTAGGAAATCCATCTTTCTTTGCATATACCCATTTGCATCCAATTGCCTTCTTTCCCTTCGGAAGACTAGCTAGCTTCCATGTATGATTCTTCTGAAGGGACTGCATTTCCTCATTCATTGCATTCCTCCACTTTTCAACTTCTGAACTTTGTATTGCTTCTTGATAAGTGGTAGGTATTTCATCATCTACAATTATGGAAGCATGAGCCACCATATCATTGAATCGAGCAGGTTTGCGTATCATTCGTTGTGGCTTTCTCAATGCAATTGGTTCATGTTGCTGTGGAGGTTCTTGGGTTTGAACCTCTTCTTCATCTGACTCCTCATCTACCATAGGAGTTTCTGTATATTTTTTCATTTGCTGGAACATTTATGTTGCGACCAAACTCCACCTGTTTGGGAGCTTGCCCCACTTGCTGCGGAGTACCATCCTTTTGCTCATCTGTTACCTTCTTCAACATAGTAGACTCATCAAAGGTAACATCCCTGCTAAAGATTACTTTCTTTGTCTCTGAACACCAAAGCCGATAGCCTTTTACACCAGAAGTGATCCCCATAAAGATTGCCTTCTTTGCTCTTGGATCCAGCTTTGATTCCTTAACATGGTAGTATGCAGTGGAACCAAACACATGTAAGGAGTCATAATCTGTAGCAGGTTTTCCAAACCATTTCTCCCATGGTGTTTTACCACCAATAGCAGTCGATGGTAAGCGATTGATAAGGTGAGCAGCGTATACCACAGCCTCAGCCCAAAATTCTCTGCCTAATCTTGCATTAGACAACATACACCGAACTTTCTCTAGTAATGTCCGGTTCATACGCTCTGCCACCCCATTCTGTTGTGGTGTATTTCTTATGGTGAAGTGTCTGACAATACCTTCACTTTCACAGAATTTCATAAATGGATCATTTTTGAATTCTCCACCATTGTCAATGCGGAGACGTTTGATTTTTCGGCCTGTTTGAGTCTCCACCATTTTTTTTTCCACTTAAGGAAACAATCTAGCACTTCATCTTTTGACTTCATAGTGTACACCCACACTCTTGAGAGAAGTCATCAACAAAACTAACATAATAATGTTTACCTCCCAGAGAAGTGATCTTGGAAGGTCCCCACACATCAGAGTGAACATAATCCAAAATACCTTGAGTATCATGGATTCTTTGTGCCAAATTTCACTCTCTTCTGCTTCCCTTTGATGCAGTGCTCACAAAAGTCTAACTTGCAAACTCGAGCTCCTTTTAACAATCCTCGATCTATCAGAAGCTTCAAGGATTTTTCTCCAGCATGTCCCAAGCGCATATGCCATAATCTAGTTGTTTCTGACTTTTGATTATCATCAGAAACTGTTCTTTCTTCTGAGTCCCAATAATGGTACTACCCATAAAGTAATACACATTATTCTTCTTCCGAATTCCTTTTAGTACCACAAGTGCACCAGAGATAATTCTCATTATCCCATCTTCTGCTCTTACTTTAAAACCTTTTGATTCTAAGGTTCCCACACAGATAAGATTCTTCGTCAAATCTGGTACATATCGAACACCAGTTAAGGTTCTGATTGATCCATCCTGATTTCTCAAGCGAATGGAACCAATTCCATATGTGGTAAGAGGCACATTATTTGCTGTGTAGACAACTCCATCTTTGATTTCTTGAAAATCGTAGAACCATTCTCGATTAGGAGTCATATGGTGACTACAAGTTGAGTCTAACAACCAGGGAACTAGATGAGCTGGTTGATCGTGTAAGCGGAAATTGAGAGGTCTGAATCTGCATCATCCTCACACTCAACCACATTAGAATCAGAGGCATTCTTTCCTTTGTCAAGCTTGCCATTATTCTTCAACTTGGGACAATCTTTCTTCCAAAGTGCCCTTTTTCTCGACAATAAGCACATTCGTCTTTGCTTAATCGGACTTGACTTTGATCTCCCTCTCCACCCTTTCCTTTTATTTTGCGACCGGCCTCGACTACTAAAGCTTCTGCTTCTTCACCAGTGTTCTCCTGCTTTTCTTTCTTTCTTAATTCGAACTGTATAGGGCAGCAGATTTACTTCATTAAGACACACTGCAGCTTTCCCATGAAGTAGCGTAGTTTCAAGATACTCAAATTTATCGGGGAAGAGATCCCAATAACATTAGAGCCAGGTCTTCATCTTTAAAAGTCTCGTCCATGTTCATTAAATCAATAACCAACTGATTAAAGTTGGTAATATGATCATTCATTGTGGTACCTGATACATAATTGAAGCGAAACAGTCTCTTCTTCATATAGAGCTTATTTTGACTGCTTTTCTTCAAGAATTTCTCCTCTAATGCCTTCCACAATTTACTAGCGAAGTTTCCTTCGAAAATGCATACTTCTGCTCTCTTGAAAGGCATGATCGAATTGTACCACACGCCAATCTGTTGACAGTCTTCCATTCTTTCTCCTCAACATCATCTGGTTTCTCTTCTTCTATGGCAATGTCTAGACCTTGCTGAAAGAGAGCGTCTAGAACCTCACTTTGCCACATGCCAAAATGACCGGTGTCATCAAAAATCTCCACTGCTAATCTGGCATTTGTAACAACAGGATAAACCTTCTGGCTCTGATACCAATTGTTACAACAACTATACCCGACAATAGCTATTAAAGAAAATAGAGAATACCAGAACACCAAAGTTTAATGAGGTTCGGCAAATTAAGCTTACGTCCTCAGACACTATCAAAATAATATTTCACTAATGAAGAAATATTACAAATAGAGAGAATGGAGACTACTAAGCAAATAAAAGAGGAAATGCTTAAGTAGTTGGGATAATACAACTAAGGTGAGGGGTTTTCATTTTATAACTAAAATAAAAGGCCCATATTTCAATTGTTTCCGATGTGGGATTTAAAATCCCAATTGTGAGCCATAAAGTCAACAGGTACAACATATTTACTTTGTCAACTCAAATTGGGACAATGTGAATATCGTAATTCCCCAAAACATGTAAAGACCATAGATATAGTACCCTAAAAATAATAAAGGTGTACAATGAAGGTAGGTGTAATTTTTTAAAAAGAAACATGCAAGTGACTAGGTGTAATTACCATTAATTCCAAGAGAACTGTATATAATTATTACAAAAAGATATCACGTAAATACTTTGATGGCAATTTAGGACGCAGAAATTGTAATAACGACGGTACCTACCTAACTATCGTCACTAGAGACATAGTCGGCACTAGACCTAAGTTCAATGGGCGATGGTCTAGGACCACGAGAGATCCAAATTTTTTAAACAAAATATATATAATTGTATAATAAGTTTTTTATATTATTTTTATAAATAAATTAAAATTACTATCGTATTTTATGTTGCATTTTTTATATTTAAAACAAGTTAACTTGTTTAAATTGATTTAATTAAGTTGTACTATTGAATCTACCTACTCACATAATTCAATCCAATACAACTTACTAATTTAGTGGGTTAAACAATTAGGTTGGATTAATCCGTTGAATTGAGATTATATTTTTAATAATTTTAAAATTAAGATACTTGCATGATTTATCACATTATGTATTAATATAATTCAATTATATTTATTTTATGATTGATGTGTATAATAATAATTTATATTTATTTTTTTATTTATTTGATAAATTAACTCAAATTATCATTTTTAATTTTTTAATAATTTTGATGAATTATACATTGAAAATGAAAATTATACCTTTGATTTTTATTTTTTTTTAATTTTTATACGTGTATATCTATTCATTGAATCCAATGGTGATTAATTCTTATTCATCTAGCAAGTACCGTCTGAAAGCAAACTGTTTGTACGGCGTGTGAAATTTTTACATTCAAATCAAATCTAATGGGAACTTTTTAAGAAAGTAATCGTCTTTAGTCCTTAAAAAAAATGAAAACCAAATCCTGGATGCTTACGAGAACGCAGGTGCTCCTATCAGCGATTCCGATGCGGCGGCGTAGTGTGTACCGGCTATATATGAAGAAGGTCCCCTCTAAAACTGAATGTAGAAGATGTACATAGAAGGAATTCTTTTAGAGTTATTATAAATGTATTTTTTTATAAAGTTAAAAATATAATAACAATAAAATTAAAACCTAAAAACTTATATGACGTAATTCAAATTTTTTTATTGTCCACCTACGTAATTGTAATTTACATCATAAAATGTACATAAAACTAATTTTTTTTTCTTTTAACTTTGATTTTGTTATTTATATTTCCTTTAGTTTCTTTCTGTTCGTTGGGATAATGATAATAGATAAGATGTTATTTTTTTATATGTTTTTTTTTTACTAGTCTACCAAATATCATTTTTATTAGGAGTTAGGTAACTTTCTTCGTGGGTCAAGGATCATTCATCGTAATCTTTGCTTACTGTCGTGTCTTTTGTAGACATTAAATATCTGTATACTGTTAGTCGCATCAAGTAGATTAGGCGTGATGTCTTGGATGGCCGAAAAGTTTATAGACTGACTAGTATGCAGTCTCTCAAGCATTGATGGTAATGAAATTGTTTTACTGGACAATCACTTCACAGCCATTGTGATGGTTGGGAGATCCACAAGTCAACTAATGCACTTATTACTGGACCAATTTTAATCATTGTTTTAGTATGATAAGTATAATTTGATCCCTCTTAGTATTTTAAAAAATATATTAACTAATACTTATTCGTCAGAGGTTAGAGCTGTTGGTGAGGCTGGAACAACCTTCAACAGCAGATATGCCACAGTAAAACTTAACTCCCACATTGAATCTCGAAAGAGGGTTGGTGTTCGTATTCTCTTTAGAGTAAGAATACGTCTAAAATGGAGGGGGAAGACAACAAAGACCTAGCACAATATATTCAAAAAACGCATTAAATGTTAGGTCCATGTATTCTAAATGTAATTAATAGTTATTTTTAACAAAATTTCGTGTTAAACATAAATCTGAATAAAAAACCAAACACGCACGAAGACGTGATGTGCTTATAATACAATTGGTAGCTAGGTAGAATGTAATAATAATAATAATAATAATAATAATAATAATAATAATAATAATAATAATAATAATAATAATAATAATAATAATAATAATAATAATAATAATAATAATAATAATAATAATAATAATAATAATAATAATAATAATAATAATAATAATAATAATAATAATAATAATAATAATAATAATAATAATAATAATAATAATAATAATAATAATAATAATAATAATAATAATAATAATAATAATAATAATAATAATAATAATAATAATAATAATAATAATAATAATAATAATAATAATAATAATAATAATAATAATAATAATAATAATAATAATAATAATAATAATAATAATAATAATAATAATAATAATAATAATAATAATAATAATAATAATAATAATAATAATAATAATAATAATAATAATAATAATAATAATAATAATAATAATAATAATAATAATAATAATAATAATAATAATAATAATAATAATAATAATAATAATAATAATAATAATAATAATAATAATAATAATAATAATAATAATAATAATAATAATAATAATAATAATAATAATAATAATAATAATAATAATAATAATAATAATAATAATAATAATAATAATAATAATAATAATAATAATAATAATAATAATAATAATAATAATAATAATAATAATAATAATAATAATAATAATAATAATAATAATAATAATAATAATAATAATAATAATAATAATAATAATAATAATAATAATAATAATAATAATAATAATAATAATAATAATAATAATAATAATAATAATAATAATAATAATAATAATAATAATAATAATAATAATAATAATAATAATAATAATAATAATAATAATAATAATAATAATAATAATAATAATAATAATAATAATAATAATAATAATAATAATAATAATAATAATAATAATAATAATAATAATAATAATAATAATAATAATAATAATAATAATAATAATAATAATAATAATAATAATAATAATAATAATAATAATAAATAATAATAATAATAATAATAATAATAATAATAATAATAATAATAATAATAATAATAATAATAATAATAATAATAATAATAATAATAATAATAATAATAATAATAATAATAATAATAATAATAATAATAATAATAATAATAATAATAATAATAATAATAATAATAATAATAATAATAATAATAATAATAATAATAATAATAATAATAATAATAATAATAATAATAATAATAATAATAATAATAATAATAATAATAATAATAATAATAATAATAATAATAATAATAATAATAAATAATAATAATAATAATAATAATAATAATAATAATAATAATAATAATAATAATAATAATAATAATAATAATAATAATAATAATAATAATAATAATAATAATAATAATAATAATAATAATAATAATAATAATAATAATAATAATAATAATAATAATAATAATAATAATAATAATAATAATAATAATAATAATAATAATAATAATAATAATAATAATAATAATAATAATAATAATAATAATAATAATAATAATAATAATAATAATAATAATAATAATAATAATAATAATAATAATAATAATAATAATAATAATAATAATAATAATAATAATAATAATAATAATAATAATAATAATAATAATAATAATAATAATAATAATAATAATAATAATAATAATAATAATAATAATAATAATAATAATAATAATAATAATAATAATAATAATAATAATAATAATAATAATAATAATAATAATAATAATAATAATAATAATAATAATAATAATAATAATAATAATAATAATAATAATAATAATAATAATAATAATAATAATAATAATAATAATAATAATAATATAATAATAATAATAATAATAATAATAATAATAATAATAATAATAATAATAATAATAATAATAATAATGTGGTATTGTGTTCACGCGGAGAGAAATCAAAATGTATAAAAAAGAAATTCTTGTTCAAAGTAATCAATCAATGAAGAAAATCTGTGAGAAAAATCAATTTTGTCGGTGTCCTCAAAATCAAGCTCGTGAATTAATATGCCTACGGGCTACGGTACAAGACATCATTGACATGACCTTTAGGTCCTTTTTCTAATAATTAAAAAAAAAAAAAAAAAAAGACATCATGGACGATGCAGCAAGATGTCTCTAGTTTATGCTCTTAATTAGTTTTTGTCGAAGCTAGCGCACGGCTTCATCGTGCCCTGAGTTTAACACTGTTTATATTATGCCTTTCTGCGTTCATTCACTTTTCGTTGCAGCATTTGTCTTCCACTGCGTTGTACCTTATGATGTTACAGTATATGAATAACAAAATTTACTGTAAACGCCCTCTCATTAATACTCCAAGTCGAAACCTAGTAGTATGTAATCACGGTAGAGAGCAAGAGTGAGACAAAACAGATCAAATGAAAGAATTATTTTAACGTGAGCAGTAGAAATAAATTTAAGTAACGAGTCAAACCTCTATTAATAATATAAAATAATTTTATATTATTATTTAATTTTAAATTATTGATATAATTTTAAAATAATTATGATAAAAATTAATAAATTTATTATATATAATAATTTATAATTGGATGACAATATATCTTTTAATTTTAATTGTTACATTTTATTTCAAATAATTAAGATTAAAATATAAAAATCATGATATTTTTAAAAGATACTTAACTTTTTAAATTCGTCGAATCATGATTTTAATTACTATTTCATCTTGACTATTTAAGTTTAGTATAATTAAAATTATTACTTTTTCTCTTATTTAGAAATATTAAACTTATTTTATATGCATTGTTTGTATGTATAATTTTTAATATTGTTTCCATAAAAGTTAATAAATTTAATATATATGATTAAATGATATATAATATAAAAATTATTTACATCAATAATATAAATTAAATTTAGAAATATTTTTTATTAAATATATCTCATATCCGATAAAAGATGATATCAATTAATATAACATTAATACCTGAATAATTAATCTTATTTATTTTAATCTTAATTATTCATTAATTATAATTAATTGCATAATCTAGATTAACTCATAATCTAAATTATACATATCCTCTCTCGCCTTACGTGCATCACGGATGTTGGGGCACGCAAACACAAAAAAATGTTAGGATACTATTAATAATGAAGCATGTAAAATGGTTTACGAAATTTATCTTCGTTTATTGTCTTGGTGTCTATAAAAGTTAATACACGTACAGTTTTTAAATTTAAATCTATATATCTGATTGGGAGTGTTTATAAAATTATATCCAAACTTTTGGCTAGCTACTTGGTTAGAAAAGGTTCTATAGGATATGTTATTTTCTCCTGTCAAACAACTTTTTTTTAAATCAACATAGTTTAGATTATGTGCTTTTGATCAATGAATGGGTGAACTTATAAGTAGGAGATATTCTTTTGTTTTCAAGGCGGACTTCAAAAAGGCTTACCACATTGTGTAATTGGACTTTCTTAGATATATATTAGGTAAATTAGGTTTTTGTGAGAAATGAAGAAATTGGATTCAAGAATGTGTTTCGTGGGGCACTCTTTGTGCTTGTTAATTTTTGCCCAACAGATTATATTCAAACTGTTAATGGATTAAGGCAAGGGGATCCCTTATCTCCTGATTCCTTTTTCTGATTATTGCTGAAATTATGTGTGGTTTGATGGGTAATAATACCCTTTAACTTATCAATTTTAACGATTTCTCGGTTAATGACGAATTTTTAGTATTTTTTTTTGTCATATATGCATGGTTTGGGAGGCAATAATGGAAAATTTATGGGCTCTAAAGGTTGTTGTTCTTCAGGACTTAAACATGTATTTGAGTTAGAGATAATTTTTTGTAAAAGTACCTTATTAGTTATTAACGTAGAAATGTCTTACAGAGGCTACAAGAACAACTTCTAATTTAGTCTAGTAGAGGGATTTTGCTTAACAGAGAATGTTAATCATGTGTCACCACTTTGGTTTACTCAACGTGTGTTAGAAAAGGAACATGTTATATTGGCACGATATTTGGATTAACAATGCTAGCCTAAAACAAGCCTTCCCTTGATTGTATCAAGTCTCACTTGATACATATGTTTTGTGTGGATGAAATAGAAGAGTGGTTTGATAATTATTGATATTGGTTATAAAGGTGGAGAGAGGTTCTTTTTCGTAGGCAGAGGACCTATTGGTAGACCTAGTAAATATATTAGTTTTCTTTTTCTTTGTGTAGAGGTTTGTCGGATCAATAAATATATGAAAGAAGGAGTCTTCTAGCATTTATTTAGTTAAATCAGCGTACTTATTATTTTCTTACCGTCTCAGACACACTGTTATGAAGCTTGCAATATTCCCTTTAAGATGCTTGTTTTATCTTGGTAGGTAATTTTGAATTGATTACTAATTTAAATTAATTTGTGTAGAAGAGAAGTATTATCTTAGTTACATATAATAATATATATTTTGTGTGTTTGTATATATCCGATAGTCATTATTTCTATTTTGTTTAGTGATAAATTTAATTTTGAACGTAGTTTATATATGACTTGATTATTTTGAGGTCTTGCCAAATAGTGTGTGCATTATATTTTCAATTTAGTTTTTTTTAAAGAATAAGTTGTGTCTTGTCATATTTTTTATATGATGTGGTATAGTCTATTGCACTGTACGCAACAAATAAAACTGAATTAAAGACATTGATTTTGGTTTCAGTGAGTAATTTGGATTTAATAAAAATCATGTCATGGACATAATTTAAAGTAAAAAAATAATAATTTGAAATTATATATTGATAATATAAAATAATTTTATATAATTATTTAATAATAATAATAAATTTATTAATTTTTATAATAACCATTTTAAAATTATATCGATAATAATTTATAATCGAATGCTGATATAAAATTTTTTAGTTATTATATTAATATATATTTTTTGTATTTCTTTAAAATATGCACATAGAAGTGATATGTTGGGGCTAGAACTTAAAAATCTTTTACAATAGAGTTATTGTTATAAAAAAATAAAAATCTGACGTGGAACATCTTGTCAATGAAAAGTAATCCAATGGGTACATAACAAGTGGAATGAGTGACTCTGGTTGCATATCTCTCCAAATTCTGTGTCTCTCAACATCTCTGCTCTTCATCTTCAATCATCCATCGATGGAACTCGAACCATCAGCTCGCTCGTCTCCCTTGCAGTTCTTCTTCAGCCACAACCTCTGCTTCATCTCTCTACTCTTGTTCTCGTTCATCGTGCTCGTCGCGCGTCTTCGTCGAAAGAGCATCTTCTGCAGCTGCGAAACGTGCCAGGCCTACCTGACATCAAGCTGGTCGAAAAGCTTCGACAACCTCTGCGACTGGTACGCGCACCTCCTGCGAAACGCGCCGGGAAGAACCATCCACATCCACGTGTTGCAGAACACGATCACGGCGAACGCGGAAAACGTGGAGTACATGCTGAAAACTAGGTTCGAGAACTTCCCGAAGGGGAAGCCATTCTCCGCGATTCTGGGCGACTTCCTCGGCCGCGGAATCTTCAACGTGGACGGGGAACCGTGGAGGTTCCAGAAGAAGATGGCGAGCCTGGAGCTGAACAAGCGCTCCATAACCTCCTTCGCCTTCGAGATCGTGAAGTGCGAAATCCAGCACCGCCTCGTCCCGCTTCTAGTGTCGAACCAAAACGACGTCGTGCTGGACCTGCAGGACGTGTTCCGCAGATTCTCCTTTGACAGCATTTGCAGATTCTCCTTCGGGCTGGACCCCAAGTGTCTTGACAAGAGGTCGTCGGAGTTCGCGGTTTCCTTCGACCTGGCGTCGAAGCTATCCGCGGAGAGGGCCATGGCGGTGTCGCCATATGTTTGGAAGGTGAAGAGGCTCTTCAACGTGGGGAGCGAGAAACGGCTCAAGGAAGCGGTTGGAAAGATTAATGTTTTAGCCAAAGAAGTCATAAAGCAAAGACGCGAAATGGGGTTCTCTGACCGAAAAGACTTGTTGTCGCGGTTCATGGCCACGGTTCACGACGACACGTATTTACGAGACATTGTCATTAGTTTTTTATTGGCGGGGCGTGACACCGTGGCATCCGCGCTCACGAGTTTCTTTTGGCTTCTCGGAAAACACCCGGAGGTGGAAACGGAGATTCGTTTGGAAGCAGATCGAGTAATTGGGCCTCGCAAGGATCTTTCAAACTACGAACAGCTTAAGCAGTTGCACTATTTGCAAGCGGCGGCGCACGAGAGCATGAGGCTATTTCCACCGATTCAGTTCGACTCCAAGTTTTGTGTGGAGGACGACATGTTACCCGACGGGACGAGGGTTAAGAGAGGAACTAGGGTTACCTACCATCCCTACGCGATGGGGAGGTTGGAGGAAATATGGGGGAGTGATTTTTTGGAGTTTAGACCAGAAAGGTGGTTGAAGGATGGTGTGTTTCAGGCTCAGAATCCCTTCAAGTACCCGGTTTTTCAAGCGGGCTTGAGGGTGTGTATGGGGAAGGAAATGGCTCTCATGGAGCTCAAAAGTGTCGCACTCTCACTTCTCAGGAACTTCCACATCGACTTGGTGCCACCGCCCACTGGTAATGGAAACCCTCTCTTCTCTCCTGGCCTCACTGCCACTTTTAGTTTTGGCCTTCCCGTCCTCGTTCGTCAAAGACCAACCCCCTTGCCCTCCTCTTAATTACTCATCACCTCCCTAGTATATATTTACGTTTCAGATTTAGGTATTTATTATTTATGCTCCATATGTAGTATATAAGTAACATCATATCCTTGTAAATTACTGTATATACTAGTAATTTAAATCAAGCGTCGATTACTAATCAGTAATCACCTTCCTAATATATTGGATCATACTCACTTTTAGCCTCATCTCAATTCTCAAGTCTATCCAGAATCAACTTTCAACGTTGAGGCTTTTTAGATAAACTTTTAATTAACTTAAATTTAAAATTAATTTATACATAAGTTAATTAGTAAAAGTTTTTTATATTAATTTCTTCAAAATTATACATAAACTATAATTTTAACTTTATAAAAAAATTTATTTTTTTCTACCTAAGTTTACCTAAATATACTCTTCCATCTTCAACAGATTTTAGATATTCATTGTGAACGAGTTCTGTATAGAATATATTAGGCCAAGTTCGAATTCTAGGTAAAACACTTGATTGCGAGCTTAGTTCTATTTGGAACGACCTTGCATTAAGTTGATTTTATACCTTATTCAAAATTAGACCCACCTTGAACTCTTAAGCAGGAGTCTAGTTTTTTAGTTGATAAAGATTCGAGCACTAACGATAATACTTGGTTGAGAGATGACTTGACTATTAGAAATACAAACACTAGTGTATAGGAATAATCCACCATGGAAATAATCTTATACCTTGGTCATAGTATTAATTTTCTTTGAGAAAAATGAATTGAAGAACACAGTTTTAAATGACCGGACGTGGTTGATTTTTTTAAGGGTCTTCTGGAACAAATATATGTACATATTTGGGATTTAGGTATTTATTATTTATGGTCCATACATATTGCATGAGATTGTTTAAAGCATGAATCTAAGATAGCTGCAAGATATAGATGGATGGAAAATGATGAGACGCAAATTTTTTTGTGCACCACGAGTTATGCAATTGATTAACTAGGAAAGTGACGGGGATGTGATTAATGGCGTACGGGTGCAGCAGGGCCTCGTTTGCACCACTAAATTAAACCAGAATGTCATGGTGTCGGTGGAATCTCTCGATTCTGATTGAGAACAAAGTTAACGTTAAACTTGCTTCCTGACTGTGCGTGTGGATTTTGCTCAGTGGATCCGACATTAATTTAGTGCGCCACGAAAGCTGTGACATACGTATTTGTGTTGTGTCATGTGTGGTTATTTGTCTGCTCATATATATATATAAATTAAGAGTGATGTTATTTAATATAAAGCATCTAAGTACGAAATTCACAGACGTACACGTGAACAAATATCATTCGCTATAATAAATATAAATTAAAAATATATTAAATATGGTTTCATGGCATACACTTTTCGTGCATATTAGCACTTTTCATAAACCAAACCTTCAATGTTCATTAACAGCTTTCTATGATCTGATTGTTTAGGAGTAAAAAATTATTTTATCTCTTAAAATTATAAGTGTTAGTTATTTAAATTCCTAATTTTCTAAAATTTGCATTTTATAATTAAATAGTATTCATTTTAACTTTCTTTTATACTGTAAAATAATAATATAAGTATTTAAAATTTTAAAATAAATGACATTTAAAAAATAAACATCAAAATAAAAGTTTTGTAAATGACTAAAGTGATTGAAGCTTGCAATATTGAGGATATAAACAAAATTTATGTGTAATTTTCTAGTTGTTTTCAGTGATTTTGTTTTATTAAAATTGAAATTTTGCTTCAATTATTTACATAATGAAAGTTGACACTAAATATTAGCGATGTTTGTTTAAATAAAATTTTAATTTTAATTTAAAATAACATTTAAAAATTTTAAAAATTGTATCTACATCTTTTCCAAAAATTTTCTAGATTCTTTAGCAATGCACTGTGATTTTATATTTATATTGTATTGGAATTTCGAAATATTTTCATTAAGAAAAAATAAGTTATAAACCGTAATTATCATTTAATAATTATACACAATAAATTTATTGATTTTTATAATAATCATCTTAAATTTATATGAACAATAGTTTATAATTAAATGATAATGTAAAATTATTTTACATTATTAATGTATAATTATTATTTTTTTAATGAAATAAATCGACAAATATCAATACTTTCAATAAATAATTTGTAGTTGATATCAACCGCCAACATAAAGAGCATTTTTCACAACATAGAAGTACTATAACTGTACTTTTTACCAGGCATATGGTATAGAATAACATTTATTTTATATAATTAAAATTATAATAAATAAATATTTTGGATATATAATTTTAAATTTATAATAAATAATTTATATTATAATATAACATTGATATTTTTTTAAATAAAATATTAAATTTAGAACTAAAAATATATTAAAAGTGATGGACAGAAAGAAATAAGATATTAAAATAATCTTTAAAAATATTTTCATTGAAAAAATTAGTTAAAAAAATCTCGTTAAAAATGATAATTAAAAATATTTTTATTAAATAATGACAATTAAAAAACATTTCATTAACACTCTTGATATTCTAATTTATATATTATTCATTTCTTTTTAAGGGTTGGTTTCTTAGAAAATTTTTGTTTCTATTTATCTGTTATTTTCAAAGTTAAAGATAACGTGAACTATTTTTTGGTCAATTATACCCTTATTTTGCACCTAATTTATATGGTATGCATTTATGGCGAATACGAAATGAAAAAGAGTAAAATAAAAAGCTTCAAAACTATTTTATAGAAAAAAATTATCACATTTCTTAATTAGTTTGTATATAAAAACTTTAAAAAAAACACCTAAAAGGAACGAAGGCAGTATAAAGAATAAAGGGCGCGCGATCTTTTTATAACATTTAATTAACTAATTCATCAAATTAAAAAATTTAATTAATATTATTAAATTTTCCTTAAATATATATATTTATATATACATTATTCTTAATATTAATGAGATATTCTCTTTATTTTAAAATTATTGATGTTTTAGTTTTTTATTTTTATTTCAAAACTATTAATGCTTTATGAATTTCAAATTTCATTAATTATTTTTTAACATATATTCCTATTTAAAATATTTAGATTTAATGTTTATGAGAAATACTCTACTTACAATCTATTTTAAAAAATTGGCAAACAACAAATTATATTTATATATTATACTATTTTACACTTATTAAATGTTGTTTAACCTATTTATACAAATCTTAAACATAGAAAATGAGATAGTATAGCCTCATTATTAATATATTTATTATTTTAATTTTTATATTAGTTATGTATGAGAAGTGTCAAAATAAAATTTAAAAAATAATTCTCATACAAAATAAAATTAGACATTAATATGTTTTATTTATTATTTATTAAACTAAAAAATAATTCAAATTAAGATAATTTTGTAAAAAAAAATATATAGAACACACTCTTGCTGATTGGTTCCAAACAAAACTATACAACAGTTAATTGGTAAAAAGTAGCACTATAATGTGTAATTACCTAGTGTTATTTTCTTGGTTTTGGGGGTAAAATATGTATTTAAATTCTATAAATGTTGATCAATTTTATTTTATTTTTAATTCATTTTGGTCATTATTAATTTTAATTTTGTTAAAATAATCTTTATTTTCACTTACTAATGACATCAAATATATTTAGATGTGTTGGTGTGCTACGTTACATGACACCTCGATCATATTAGTTTTTAACACGCATTAGCTAGGCTCATGTTATGTCATTGTTAAATAGTGACATATATATATATATATATATATATATATATTCAACAAAAGTTCTTTTAGGGAGTAAAACTAATTTGTTCATATTTACAGAAACTGAATACGCTTAAAGTCTATTTTTTATAATAAAATTCCAGAAAATAAATTAAAACTGAATGTTTAGAGTTTTCTATTATGCATGTGTGTGCATAGGTGGAGAGAGAACTAGGATATTTTTTATAAGCTTAAATATAATTTAGTTTTTATAAAAATTCTTCATTTAATTAGTTTTTATCTTTCAAAATAATTTTTTATTTTTTTATTCTCGTAGATTTTAAATTTTTAAACATGACACTCTCTATGGTCATTTAGTAGTGAGATGACATGCATCGGATTGTGTAGCATGACATAACTAGAAGCATATGGTATCATCGTTAAATAGTGATTAAAATATATTTTCAAACATTTTAAAATTTGCAAGGACTTAAAATAATAAGACAATTAAAATCTAAAATAAAAATAAATCACATTCACAAAAATTAAAAACATATGTGATGATTTTATATATGACCAAAATAGAGTGAAAAGGCTGTCATTTTTTATTTTTTATTTATTGAAAAAAACTTCGAGGAAAATAACCCGTTCCTACACTTCACTCTAGAAATAATTTTTATATTTTTTGACAAATTTTTAAATGTGTTAAGTAAAATTTACTTATAATCTTAGTAAAATTTAGAAGTTATAAGTGTGTTTATATGTCACTTTAATAGTTTATAAGATATTTTATTTACCTTATAAGTTAGTTTGATCAAATTAAATTTGTTTAGTGTACAAGTTTATTTTAGTAGTTTTTAACTTATGTTTTCATATGTTATTTCAACTAACTAATAAAAATAAGTTAGCTCATAAGTTATTAACTTTTTTATTTTTTTATTTATTTTTATTCTCATTAATTTTTTGAAATTTCTTTTTAATATTTTTCAATTTAGAAATTAAATATTTTAATATGTCATTTTATATTTATCAGTTAACTAATTTTATCAAACATTTTTTATCAATCAATTAACTTATAAGTTTTTAGCATTTTAGCACTCAATTTATTGTTGGAAATATTTTTCTACTCTTAGTTCCTCATTTGCTTATTTTATTATATTAGATCATCAAAACTTTAAAGAATGTATAAATATCTGGATCCATGATAATTGCTTGGAGATCGTAGTAGAATCTTCAGTTACAAGTTGTTTTTTTATCATTCTCAACCAAATTACCTTAATTCCTTTTAAGGACCTTTGTTTCTGTCTTCTGATGGGGAGAACAGAGAACGTCTTTTGATTTTGTGTATTAGGAACTATAACCTTTCCTGATATGTGTTAGCCTACATATAAGGTTCTCATTGTCCTCTAACGAGTCAACATGGGTATCCACTTATTGAACTTATATCAAGTCCTTTTAGGAAGTTTATTTAATTACTTAAGTTTGATCACTTTAGGATTATAATCACCTTAAATAAATAGTTTATATAATTGTACTTTAAAATATAATGCCCAAGAGATTAAAAGAAATTACGAATTTCTAACAATCTCCCACTTGGGCTTCATATTCTCTTAAAACAATTATATTACAAAATTTCTTAAGCGTGTCTGCATGTTATTTATCTTTTTAGACTTCCTCTTAATACAATTTGGTCTATCTTGTACATTAACAATGGAACCATTACAACTTTCGTCACAAATAAGCGTGATTAAATCATGATGATTACCATATTAATATACTCAATGACATAGATCAAATATGGATGAGTGACTTGGAAATTACATGCAATGTGATTTCAAACATGTCTATTTCCAATTGGTCCTTATTTTCAATCTTTAGTGGAGATCAATCCAAATTCTTTGAATGTAACACAATTATTACATACAAGAAAATATAAGCGAGTTCAAAATGTAAACATTAACCATCAACTTTATTCTACATAAGATAAAGAACATGAAATGTTCAAAGTGAAACATAAAACATATAGACTCCCACTAAACTGAGGTATCTTAAGGAATAACAGCCATATGAGCAATGTGCTCATGAAAGACCTTAGGTATCAGCCCTTTAGTCAATAGATCAGTTAGCATAAAACTTGTTCTTATATGTTTTATGAAAATCTATTTATTTTGAACTCTTTCTTTAACAACCAAAAATTTAATGTTGATAAACTTTGACTTTGTAGAACTCCTATTGTTGTTGGAGTAAAGGACTGCCGATTTATAATCACAGTAGATTTTCAATAGCCTTTCAATGTCATCGACCACCTGTAAACTAGTGACACAGTTTCGTAGCCATATTCCATGGTTGGATGCCTCGAAACAAGTCACAAACTCTACAACTATGATCGAATGGGCTATAAGAGTTTGTTTAATAGACTTCCAAAAGATAGCTCCTCTAGCCAACATGTAGATGTATCCAAACGTAGAGCATTTGTTATCTTAACATCCAGTAAAATCGAAGTCAGAGTACCTGATGATCTTCAAATCTTCAAACTTCTAATAAGTGGGCATGTATGCTTTTGTTCTCTTTAAGTAACATATCATGCGTTTAACTATCTTCCAATGCTGCATTCTAAGATCACTCAAATACCTGCCAAAAACTCCCAAAACAAAAGCAATGTCGAGACTCGTACAAACTTGAGTGTACAATAGACTCCCTACTATTGAGGCATTGGGAACCTTTTGCACCTTGTTTCTTTCAAGGTCATTTTTAGGACACTATTTGAGACTAAATTTGTCTCCCTTAGCTATTAGGGTGTTTCCTAGTTTACTCTCTTTCATGACGAATTTATCTAAGACTTTGCCAATATAGTTCTCTTGTGATAGCCTTAAGATACCTTGAGAACGATCTCTCAGTATCTGAATGCCAAATACAAAAGAAGCTTCCCTAAGATCTTTCATCTCAAAATTCTTTGTAAAAAATCTTTGTTTCATGCAATAAGCCTGTATCACTACTAGCATGTAGTATGTCATCGACACATAATACCAAAAATATGTATTTACTCCCACTAAACTTGTGATATACACAATCATCAATTACATTTGTCTCAAAACCACATGAGGTAATGACTTGATGGAATTTGTGATACCATTGACGGGAAGCCTGTTTGAGACCATAGATAAATTTCTTTAGTTTGCATACCATAGGCTTAGAGTCATTTGACACAAGGTTTTCAGGTTGTACCACATAAATTGTTTCATCAATGTCACAATTAAGAAACACATTCTTAATATCCATTTGATGTAACTCTAAATCAAAATGAGCTACTAGTGTCATTATGGTTCTAAAAGAATCCTTTGAAGATACTAGAGAAAAAGTTTCTTTGTAGTCAATGCCTTTCTTCTAAGTAAAGAGTTTAGCGACTAGACGAGTCTTATACCTCTCGATATAACCCTTAGAATCCTTTTTGGTTTTAAATAACCATTTGCAACCAATAGGTTTCACACCTTCAGATAATTCGACGAAATCCCAAATGTCATTATCTTGCATAGGCTTTATCTTATCTTTCATGGCATCAATCCATTTTTGAGAGTTAGAACTTTGCATAGCTTGACAGAAGTTGATTGGATCATCTTTTGTTAAACCAATGTCATCTTCATGTTCTTGGAGAAAGACAATGTAGTCATCTGGAATTGCATGTCTCCTCTCTTTGATGGATCTCCTTAATAACACTTATTGAGGTTGTTTAGGTTGCTCTTTAAGTGTTTGAGGAAGAACCTTATCATAGTCTTATTCTGGAACAATGTCAGGAACAATAGTTTGAACATTGTCTCCTATTACTGAAGTTGTTTCTTGAATAGTAATAGGCACAAGGACTTGACCAATGTCATTAATAGATTCTTCCTCAAAGACAACATTCCTTATGTTCTTTTCCTTCCCAAATTTAACTTCCTCAAGAAATCTCGCATTTCCCATTTCAAAAAGAATCTTGAAGTGGGATCATAAAACTTATAGCCCTAAAAGTGTTTAACATAGCCAATAAAATAACAGGTAACTGTTCTTGAGTCCAATTTTCTTTCATGCGACCTATAAGGTCGTGTTTTAACTAGATAGCCCCAAATGTGTAAGTGTTTAATGCTTGGCTTTTTACCGATCCAAAGTTCATAAGGGGTTTTGTTAACTGCTTTAGTTGGCACCCTATTAAGGATGTAAACTGTGGTCTTAAGCTTCTCTCCAAAGTGACTTCTGTAAAGAAGAATGACTAATCATACTTCTCACTATATCCTTAAGAGTTCGGTTTCATCGTTCATGCTAGGTTTTCCTGGCATGGTGTATTGCGGAATAATTCTACATTCTTTGAGAAAAAAGGGTAAAAGACTTTGGATGTTGTTCTCCTGATCCATCATATCTACCATAGTATTCACCACCACAATAAGATTTGACGGCTTTAATTTTCTTTTCAAGTTGAAGTTCAACTTTAGCTTTGAAAGACTTGAAAACATCTAGGGGTTGGGACTTCTCATGTATCAAATATAGGTAATTGTATCTAGAGTAATCATCTATAATGTAATAAAGTATTGTTGTCCATTCCATGAAGTTGTAGGGAAAGGACCACAAATATTTGTATGTATTAGTTTTAAGACATCCTTACCTCTTTCGGCAACTTCAATCTTAATGTCTAAGACAAATATATGTATGTATTGGTTTCTTTTATTGAGAAGATTCTTCTGCGGCACCCTTAATATTCTTCCTTTTCTTATTCTAAAAGGTTGAAGCAAAATGAGTACTTTCAGTCTTATTTCTCTACAACTTCTCTTCCTCTTACACATAATTAGATATAAATTCATTGAGGGATCATTTGTCCTTCTGAGTATTATAGCTCACTTTGAATTGCCCAAAGTGTGTAGGAAGTGAGATCAAAACCAAGTGCACAATCAAGTCTTCACCAAGCTCTAACTTGAGTTACTTGAGTTTTGCTACGAGATTAGACATCTCCATTATATATTCTCTTATATTTCCTCTACCTTTATACTTCATGGAGATGAGTTTAGCCAAAAGGTTACTCATCTCCTCCTTTTCATTTTTGGCAAATAATTGCTCAATCTCTTCAAGAAATCTACTTGCTCTTAGACTCTCAAAAATAGAGCCCCAAAACACTTATGGAATCGAGCGCTACATGATCATAAGGCACATCCAGTTAGAGCGCTCCCATTTCTCAATTTTAACCTCTTGAAGGTTATCTAGAGTAGAAATAGGTTCCTCTGCCCGAAGCACTAGATTCAAATCCATACAACCAAGGACTATCTCTATGGCTTCCTTCCAGATCTTAAAATTCGTCCCATTCAGCATTGGAATACTATTTATTTGAGCATATACGCTGACCACACTAGTAACAACACTAAAAAAGAGGACAATAAACATACAAAACACAATTAATCTTTATGATAAATTTAAAGATCCTAACAAGATACCTAAAGCACCATTAATCCTCAATCTTTTGATTCATACTCTCAATGCAATGATCAAATATTGGTGATAAGTCTTGTCAAACAATGATTGTCTTTGGACGCTCCATTGTTCACATAGAAAAAAAAACAACCCTACAATCACCACACATTTACCATCACAAACATGTAATTATTCGATCAAATTGCATCTTTCTTTGGGCCGAGCACAATTCACATAAATAATCCCACACAACATCTATGTAAATTCAATCAAATTAATCTACAAATCAAATATTACTTTGACAACATGTTGTTTCAATTAATCCAACCAAAATTAGTAGACAATTTAATCAATATGAAAGGTCTTAAGTTTATACAAGTTTCACGCATAAAAGCAAAACCCAAAACTGTAAGTTTATTTCACTACCTAGCGGTTAGATACTTTAAGGTATGTAAGTAAGGCATACAAATAATATAACAAGACATGTGTAGATAAACTACATAATGGACCCTTTACAAAATACCTAACACAACATTAATTTTTAGTCTTTGGACAGAAAAATTAATTTGTAAACGGTACTCTCAACGCAATAATCAAATATTGACAATTAGTTCTGTCAAATAATAGTCTTTCTTTGGATAGACTATTATTCACATGAAAAATAAAATTTTATGTCACATATTTATTATCACAGATATGTTATTATTTGATTGAACTGTGTCTTCCTTTGAATTGATCATTATTTGCATAAATAATTCAATACTAATATACATCTTTGTAATTTAAATTAAATCAATTTACATAATAGAGATTGCTTTGGCAATATATTGCTTCAATTAATTTAATTTTGAAAATGACCAGACAATCCAAATTAACTAAAAGAGTCCAAAATTTATCAAATTATATAGTACTCTATATGTCTTTTATACCATAATTTATTTACCCAATAATAATAATAATAACCTAATAAATAAATAAGGCTGCACATATAAAAAAATTCTCACCTAATAATTGTTGATAATAACAATAATAAACCCTCAATATTTTAAACAATCCTTATGGGTTTAATGGTAGAGAAATTTCCTGTCACTATAAAAATTTGTGTTTGGTTCCTTGTTGGTGCAACTATATATTTTGTCCTTAGTGTTATAACCAACTTCTTCTTATTACTAAGGGTTTAATAAAAAAATTAAAATAAATAAACTCATCCCCTCAAATTGACGAGCTTTAAATGCGGACAAGAAGCCAAATTGAAAAATGCAATCTGAATGCAGAAGAAACTGCTCATTTTTTCAACACTCTAGGAAAGTGAAAAATAGGCTCTAATCAGAAGAAGCAAATGCATCTTCTCGACTTCTTCCTAACCGGTCAAGCCAAGCTCTTTTCATTTACAACCCTTTCCTTTTTCGATCTCTCTGTTTGCAGAAGAATGATTAAAACAAAATAAACGAACCCGTTCCTGAATGAAATAACAAAAAAACACAGACATTTCAAAATTCAGCAAAACTAACATTACACATGCAATCATAATCTACCTTAATATGATGAAATTCTGCTGGATTGAAAATAAAATATAATTTGCAATTATATCTATATCATGGTTCATACGTATAATTAGACACTATACAAGTAGATAATTATAAAACCTAATTATTTTGGAGTCAACATTTATACAGGTTAATATATAGCCCAATGATCTAATATTAACAGTGACTCTGATACCACTTGTTGGAAATATTTTCCTAGTTTCTTATTTGCTTATTCTGTTATACTAGATCATCAAAACTTTAAAGAATGTATAAATACCTAGATCCATGATAGTTGCTTGGAGATCGTAGCAGAACCTTCAGTAATTACGAGTCGTTGGTTTATGGTCTTCCTCAACCAAATCATCTTAGTTCCTTTCAGGGACTTTCGTTTCTCTCTTCTGATAGAAAGAATAGAAAACATATTTTGATTTTGTGTATTGGGGACCATAACCTTTCCTTATGTGTTAGGCTACATATAGGATTCTCATTATCTCCTAACAGGCCAACATGGATATTCACTCATTAAGCTCATATCAAGTCTTTTTAGGAAGTCCATTTGATTACTTAAGTTGTATCACTTTAGGATTATAATCACTTTAAATAAATAGTTGATGTATTTGTATTTTAAAATATAATGCCCAAAAAATTAAAAGAAATTACAAATTTCTACTCAAATATATCTCTCATAATTTTTTATTTTTTAATTAATTTTAACTTATAATAAAAAAATGTATCACTATTGTTCCTCTTCATTTTCTTTGTAAGCCAAAAGATATCTAGGGCTTTTTTTTTTTACCAAACTAATCTTTTTCTCACTAGTTTTGTCCATTTAAGAGTAAATTGTTACTTTCAGTTGTGGTTCTATGTTCAAATCAAATATCAAATCCTAAACTTTGGTTAAAGAATACAAATGTGAAATATTTTTATTTGTAACATTCAATACTATTGCCCCTCTTTACATTGTATGTATTGCATTTAAGGGGTAGGAAAACTATTTTATACTTTGTTTAAGTTAGAAGTGAATTAAAGAGAGAAAAATATGAAAAAATAGAGTAAAAAATATATGATACTTGAAATGATAGAAATAAGAAAGAAAAAAGAAATGATTTTTTTCCATTTATTTAGATGAATGGAAATAAATAAATAAATATATAAAAAATATTTATACTAATTACAGAATTTATTTTTTAATCCATTTTATAAAATTATTTATTAATTTATTAAAAAAATATGTTATATTTTTTAAATATTTTAAAATTTAAAAAAATAAAAAAAGATAGATCGTTTCTCCTCCATTTATATTAATTTGTGGGGACGGGGCTGTAGGTCCTACAAAAAGTAATTTTTTCTTTTTCTTTTCTTTAACAAAGAGTAAAATTTTGATGTTTCTAGCTCATCTATCTCTTCTTCTTCCCTCAGCTTCATTTCTAAAACATGGGGTTAAAATAAAGAGGATTGTTATTGAGTATGAAACCTTTGTTACCAAATTCTACTAAATGATAACTCCATAAGAAATGTTTCATATATGTGATAAATATATATAATGATTTAATAATCAAATGAAAAGATATGTCAACAATTAAATAATTAAAAAAGATGTGTTAATTGATAAAATGGTTTAAACATTGTGTGTGTGCTGCGTGACTTTTTACGTGAGTGAAAGAAATAAAGTTTATCAAGAATTGTAATGATTAAAATTTAAAACATATAAGTAAAAAGAAACTGCATAACACATATCATTATATATCTCACCCTTAAAATTTATTAAATTTAGTTTTAAAAATTAATCTATTATATAATAAAATAAATTGAATGAATAATATCTATGCAACTATGGCGTAAACTCTTGAGCATCGGAATACCTTTGTTGATAATGGAACGTACTATCTTTGGTTGCTCCTTAATTCTCAATTCTTTTATGCTAAAACAAATCCTTTTATTATTTTTTTTATCTATGCTAAAACGAATCCTTTGCATATTGCACGTTGTGCATTATCATATGATCATATCATGTTTGAGGGGACAAGCTTAAGTGGATAAGAAAATGTATGGATGAAAATAATTTGTATGAAAAGAGGAAAATTTGCCAAAAATTTAAGGGAATATTTTAACTTAAATTCTTCCACGTGAAAATGTACCAAAAAATAAAATAATACAAAGAAACACATTCTTCCACAAGGAGAAGACGACGTTTCAATAAAGAATAGACAAAAGTTGACAACGAATTTTGCTTGTGATAAAAGAGATATGATTTTATCGACATGCAATGATATCAATTGCTTAATTTTTGTGTTAGTAAACAGTGACATGATTGTTATTAGCCTTTTAGAGGTCCCAAACAGAAGAGCAAGAGCCATTCTTGTGATGTCAGAAATTGAAAACTTTTTTATAATTAAAACGACAACGTTTTCAATACTAGTACAACATGGTCTAAATCTTAGTCAATTAGGAAAGAACTAAAACAGAGTTCTTATGTATCTCCCCTGTTGACTTATAATTTATGCCATTCTTGGCTCTATCTCTCTATGATATTGATAGTGTATTTAAATTTTATTATGTAATCAGGAATTTAAATTTTAACTGAAGAAAATTTTGTTAGAAGGTGACAATCACCTCCCAAATTACTCAAAAAAAAAAACATTTAAAAATTTCGGTGAACCAAAATATTTCTTTACAATTTACATGCATCACCAAATAGTATAATATACCTTTTAATCTTTGGTACGTGTCTTTTTCTTTGTTTTTTCTAGCTTTCTCTAAGAGATTAGTTCAATGAGTAGATCTATTTGTAATATGGCACATTGGCAAAATGATATGAAATGTATGATTAATTATATTTTTACATTGTTAAACTTATACATCAGTTTGTCAGTGAATCCAATTCAATTTTTTTCTTCTTTTTTTCAATGACAGAAATTTAAATTTATAAAAAATTTTACATTATCTACATATCTCATCTCTAGTCACTAGTTCACTCCTAGTAACATTTTATAAATTCATTTTTTAATTATACTATTACTAGTGTTGATAAAGTGTGAGGTAGATTTCTTTCTTTGAGATGAAGGTTTATTTAATGCTAGTAGTTTAACACTTGCAAATGTATATGCCTGTAAGGTACATATTTTTTATATACAATCATTTAATTAGATAAACTAAAATCACTTTATTATATTCTTTTAATGAAACAAATTAATATAAAAGTACAAAAATTACATTCAATTTTATTTAAATTTAAATTAATATAGTGTATTTATAATAATTATATTTTAAAGACAATAAAATTTGTTAGAACCTAAATAAAATATTTTAATTTTAAAGATAATAACATACTCATAATAGTAATCATTAATATAATTTAATTTAAATTTAAAATACAAGTATTTGTTATAATTTAAAATAAAATATGATTTAATTTAAATTTAAAGATAATAATATATTTATAATAATACTAATTTAAAATTTAAAAAATATAAAACCTTCAAAAATCAATCTCACTCTTTTAAATTGTTATCGAAGATAATTAATAATGAAGGTAGAAAATAATATAAAAAATGGTTAATTAAGAAAGTGTAGAGGTAGAGACCACCTGCTGTCGAATCATTATCAAACTACTCTTAGATATCTAGTTATGCAAATTTTCAGTGCAAGGTTGTGTGTTACATATCCTATATCAACTAGTGAAATGATTTAAATATAATATATAAGTGAGAATAAACTCTCACTTTACAAACAAATTTTGTAGGACTAAGATAGATGTAAAGTTAAACCCATATTGTATTACTAATTATTTTATAAATAAAAAAAATACATAATTATATTAAGTAGAAAATTAATATATGAAAATATTGTTGGGAAATAAAAAACTGAAAAAAAGTGTTAAAGATGTTTTTAAATTTCATTAAAATGAATAAACTTAGGTTCTAATTCTTGTAAAAGTTTTTCGTGGATTTTTTGTTTTTTTTTTATTTTTTAAAATCTAAAATCAATAATTTTGGTTTATATTATTATATAATAGAGCATTGGTTAATTATTTATAATTTTGATATAAGTGACTATTTTAATTGACATTTAATAATGTATATTCAGTGTCATGCTAACGTGAATTTCAATTTTTTTTTAGCTCTTAATTAAATATTTATTTGTCTTAAATCAAACATTTGAAATTAATAAAAATAATAATTTTAAATTTTTGGAAAGATAAAATTAATTTTGTATATATTTTTTGAACTCAGTTTACATAGAAAAAAAATAATATTTAAATTTTCAAAAGATAAAAACTAAATTTTAAAAATTTAAACTAAAATTCACTTATTACCGGTAAATAAAAAATACTATTGAAGTGTTGGACTCAAGACGGTCTCACATAACTTATTCGGTCCAAATTTAAAGTCTACTAGTATTTTTTATTAGTGTAATTTATTTTATATAATTAAGTTTTATAATAAATAAATATTAAAAATTTTATACTAGTGTAGTTTTGGACTCAAGACTATGTCTCACTTAACTTATTCAGTACAAATTTAAAATCTAGTAGTATTTTTTTATTAGTGTAATATATATGATAAAGGTTTATTTTATATAATTAAATTTTATAATAAATAAATATTTTTAAATATATAAAGTATAGATTAAAATATATATTTAATTTCTTATCTTATTTTTGAAATTTATTTTAATATTTTATTTTTTAAAATGTTTATTTTAATTTTTTACGTGCCTAATATTACCCAAAATAATCCTTTTCCTCGTCTCAACTACAGAAAATATTATTAAAATCTGACTTGGGGTTAACTATCTCCCTTGACCTCTGGTACGACAAATAGTGGATATTGTGATTACATGTGAACTTTATTCCTTCCAAAATAAAAGGCTATCTTCTCTCACAATGAATTAGTTTAACACATTACGTAACCAACATCTTAAGTAAAATAAAAGGTAGTTCCCATGCCAAAAGAAGCAATGTCAGATACAATCTTCTTTATATCCATACATAGGTATAATCAAATTAAAAATAAATGTGTAAATTCTTTGTAACTTGGATGGTTTATGTAGAATCAGTTTATAGGAAATATATGTTAGAGAAACCCTTCTCTTTTTCTACAAAACAATATACTCAAAGTTGCAAAAGTCATACTATCGTGGAATATGAATACCTAATGGGTTAGTATGTGACAAAATTTTGATTAAGAAAATAAGCATAGTATAGGGAAATAAGCAATGCCAAATTCCTCAAATAGATTTCACTATATTAAAAAAATCTGCTTCCCTAATTACAGCCACTACTTAACATCTTGGGCTCCCCTTACTTGATCCCCTCCTCGGCCCACTTATCCATTTGGGCTTGAATGCATTAGTGTCCAAAATCACTCCAGCCCAGTTATCACTCACTCACCCATTGCACTCACAAATCCACTTTTTTATTTCACCAATTGATACAACCATTCAGTACATAAGAAGCCTTTTTTATTGGCAAAAGAACACAGTAAAATATTATGCTCTTAATGACTTAGCAAGCTAAAATAATGGATAAAGTCTTACTGTCTGAGCAAGTTAAAAGATAGTGCTGCCATTTCTTTCAATTTATGACCACACAAATCAAGCTTTAGTATTTGGACATTACTTAGCACTGTAAATAAAATGACACTAGAATGTGTAACAGAATTACATGCTATATAGTAGTTTTGGTTACTAGATTTAATTGGATGAAAGAAATCATCACTATGTGTAATGTTACAAACATAAATAAATAAAGGATTAAAACAAAATTTAAAAACAAAATAAGAGATAGAAATATATTCTAACATATATTTTATTAACATTAAAATTTGTAATAAATAATTTTTTTTAACATATAACTTATATTTTATAACATACAAATTTATTTTTAAATATTTAAATTTAATTTTGAAATAGAGATAAAATTGATGGATTGAAAGAGATAATAGATTAAGAATATTTTTTTAAAAACACTGTTACTAAGTAAAATTTCCTAAAAATGCTGATGTTAAATAATTACTTATAAAAATGCTTACATATAGTTGTTATATTCTAATTTATATATAAAGATAATTTTATTCGTCGAGATCCCTAGGAATAAATCCTCTCAGTACAAATTTTAAAATAGTTATCTAGAAAAAAAAATCTATTATTCTTCAACGAAAATATTTTTTTTAGTGAAAGTATTTTTAATAATTTTTAATCTCTTATCTTTTTAATTTATCATTTTAAATATAATTAGTTCTAAATTGATTTTTTATGTTCCAAATTGAATTTTAATATTTTTATATAAATCCTCTATATATAAATTAAAATAACTATATTGAATGAAAACGTTTTTAGATATTTTTCTGCAACAAGATAGTTGATATGACTTTTTCTTAAATTCTTATCTTCTTCAATATATCTATTTTAATAGTTTATTTTTAAATTGAATTTTAATATATTTAAAAAAGAAAGTATCAATAATGAAAAATAACATTGTATAATATAATTTATATTAAGTAATATTTATTTATTGAAAATTTTAATTATAATATAATTTATATATTCAACAGTATCTATTTATTATAAATTTTAATTATATAAAATAAATATTTATTTTGTGAAATTCACAAAAATACTAGTTATTAATCACTATAATTTACAAATATTTTACAAATTTAATTATATTATAATTTATATATTTAAAAATATTTATTTATTATAAATTTTAATTATATAAACTAAAAGTTTATATGCTCACAAACTAAAATACTAATAATGTTCACAAAATAATTTTTTTTACACTATTATCTAATTATATATTATTATACATAGTAAATTTGATAATTTTTATAATAACTATTTAAAATAACAAAATAATTTTTCATTGTTTGGCTTATTAAAAACTTTTACGCAGAAAATATACGCATGTTAAACTCTTTAACGGGGTGTTTATCCATTTTTATTTTTATTTTTGATTTTCATAAAAATAAATAAATTTTATGAAAAGATTTAAAAAAAATTAAATGTTTAATTTTATAAGAAAATAAAATAAGCAACTTTTTAAAATGATAATATGTATTTTAGAATCTATTCTTCGAGGACATTTTTAAGGAGTTTTTTCTTTTTTTTATAAAAGAAACAAGTTTGTAAAAGTTATCACTCTGATTCATTGAGATACATATTTTGTTATAATCTCCTACATTGAGTAATTAATTTTATTTTTTAGCTAGTTTTTTTAGCTAATTTTATTTTTTAACTACTTCTTTTTGCCCTGTATTCTATGAAACAAATTTAATATATAAATTTTATGATTTTGATTCATTATTATAAAAGATATAAAAATTATACATTACATATAATTAAAATAAATAAATATTACATTACCTAGATAAAGTTTAATAACTTTATTATTGTTATACGATATTTTTATAATAAACATTCTATAAATACACTTTTTATCGTAAAAAGATTAATCAACCGTTTTTAATATAAAATGTAATTTAATTAAGTAAATTTATATTTTTTATATATTATTAATAATTTCTTTTATATTATATTAGTAATTTTTTATATGTTTCTTTTTACAATAGCATGTATCGGTTAAATTTTTATAATAGTTTATTATTATTTTATACTTATATTTATTTATATATGTAAATGATAATTTTTTTTCAATTTATAGTATGATTTTATATATATATATATATATATATATATATATATGATTTTAATTTTAATATCTTAATTTATATTTTAGTCAAATTTTAAATATTAAATATTTTAATTTTTAAAATTATTGATAGGTACATTATATTTGTTTGTGTGTTTCACAATTTTTTGTTTTACATCCATGATATTTAATTTTTTATTTTGTAAAAACTAAAAATAGATAAATAACAACTAATAGATTTATTTTTAATATTTTTGTGATATATATAATGTTAATATAATAATTATTTAATTAATTTTTAAATTTTAATAATAATTTATTCTTTTCTTAATTTTTAAATAAGATAATATTTGATGTATAGTATTGTATCCAAATATTTTAAAATTATGTAAACACTTATAAATAAATAAATAAATATATATATATATATATATATATATATATATATATATATATATATATATATATATATAAAGAATTTATTTCTTATATAATAAATTTTTTAAAATAAAATTATAATGAAATTCAACCATAATATATGTCAATCACCAAAATATGTAAATAATACTGAACCATAATACATCTAAACCTTTGATTTTATTTATTAAATAATAATTTTATCTTTTAAAATTTAATTTAATAAACTCTAAGGGTGAGATTTAGAACTGCACCGCCTGCCTGTAGTTCATTCTGAAACTGCAGGGGATCCTATTCTGAATAATACTAGTACTAATAAAAAACTAAAACCACATTATTTTTTTAGTAAAATTTAAAAATAAAGGCGTATTAAATTTTAATAAAAAAATTAAATTTTGATTTTCTTCTGGCAAAAACATATTTTATCCTTAAAAAAAAAACAACTGGAAGCTTAAAAAAGAACCAGTATTCCCCTTCCCTCCCACTTCTCTAACACATTGTTTGGTTTGGAAAAAAAAATTGGAGAAGAGGAAAAAGAGTATAAATTTCAATTTTTTTTCGTAAGATAAGGATCATTGGATAGTATGAATCCTGATAAAATTTTTAGTTGGATGTGTAGTGCCTTATTATTTTAATTTTTGGGTGAATCAAAATATGACAAATAAAGCAGCTAATTGAATTGTAAGGATGAGTTTGTTGTTTTGCTATAATTCAAAGTTTAAGTTATAGAAATAACTTTGATGAACTGCAGAGTTCCTATTGACATTCGTTGCGTACGATTTGTACAGTCTGTTTTTCTGGATTATAATTTTTTAATTAATATTATATATATATATATATATATATATATATATATATAATTTGAATAGTTATCTTAATTTAAAACAATATTTTTAATTATAATTTTTTATGAAAATATTTTTAATTTTTTTAATGAGATTGTTTTTATAGATTTTTATCTTTTTTATTTATCATTTTAAATTTAAATTTATTTTAATATTTTTAATAAAAATATTAATAATTAAAAATAATATTGTATCACATTATAAATTATTTATCATAAATTTAAAATATAGTTTATAAAATTATTTTTAATTATAAATAATTTATATATTTAAAAATGTTTACTTATTATAAATTTTAATTATATAAAATAAATATGTATTCTGTGTAACGTAGATATGAAAATGCTAGTTATAAATAATAAACTATTTGAAAATTATCATTAATATAAATAAAAAAATTTATATACATATATTTTTAACTTTGTTTATTTTTATTCATTAAAATAAATCAATTAAATTAAATTTATATACTGTGTACCAAGAAAACAATTTTTAGATTCTGTACGAAAAAAAGATTAACTTTATATAACAAGGATTTGGGTTATACGAAACAGCACAACTACTTGGGTTATAATACGTAAGCGTGCGTTATCGTGTGACTGAGTGGTTTAGGGTTCGAACCTGGCTTCTCCAAAAATTTGAAATTCAGCTATATAGAAGAGGAATGGGAGACGCAAACGAGAACGCTTGCATTGGCGAACTACTTGATTTGAAGGGGAAGAAGAAGAAGAAGAAGAAGGAGAAGAAAACGACCAAGGCAGTTGCCGTGAGAGAAGAAGCAGATTCTGCAACAGTGAACAATGACGCTGATGTTAGTACTGCCAGTGGTGTTAGGATTTCTCCGTTCGATTTCTCGGTTGAGAATTTTTTCCGAGACATCGACACCATTGCCAGACTCTGCGGGAAAGAAGAACACGATGCTGCTTTCGACCAGAGCGAGATTCAGGGAATGTCTTCTTCTGTCACTTTCTTAAGGTACAAACAAACTATATAGTTTGATGCGTTATGCCTATTGAATTTTGAACAAAATTTGAACTAGAAGGGGATTGGAGAGTAGTCCATAGTGTTGTTCTTTTCCAACTATGCCTATTTTCCTGGCTCAATTTTGCTCCGTTTGATTGTTGACTTGTTAATTATGCATTAGATTGCTAGTGATTGATAGGCTATGTTTGGATTGAAGGAAGGAGATGGAATGGAATGGATTGGATTGGATTTAATATCTTTTTTTTTTGGATTAGAAAAAAAAAAGGAAGGGAAGGTGATGGAATTCATACCATCTGATTCCATCGTTTTTTATGTTTTTGCTTACCCCGCAAATCGGAGTGCAGGGGATGGAACAAATATTTGCTTCTTTGGTCAACTACGATATATTAAATATTGTCCCTATACTGTAAGGGTATTTGGGAGCGCCTTTTTTCATGGGAGTAGATTAAAATCAGGATCACTTGCCACTTGGTTTCAGTGAATTTGTGATTGAACACATAAATATTATGGCACCTAATTTCTATTTTGCAAATGTTTTCAGTCTTGAGAGATGGGAGGAGCTGCACCATTTTTAGGTCTTGTCGTAAACAAAATAATACAATTTTGGCTAACGGTTTATTGAGTTCTGTATTTGAATGTGGCAAAGAATTGTAAAAGGGTAGAAGTTCTAGAATAACACGATGTTTTGGGAGTTTTTAGTTGCATTTCATGACAATGTATCAGAACAAACTATAGAAGGAATATAAGGAGGGCTCTGGAGTCTCGAGCAATGCAGAAAAGAAAAGAAAAAGGAAAGTAAACGAAAAGGCAAGTGAAATAAAATGAAAATAAAAATAAAAATAAAGGTAGATATTAAAAAATTACATATTGAAAATAAAATAAAATGAAAAATAAATTATTTTATTAGAGATGAGTATAACACATAAAAATTAAAATAATATTTTAGTATTTTTAAAATAAGGGTATTGTAGGAATAAAAATAATTATTTATTCTGCTCCATTCATTATCCAAACAATTGAATGAAAATTTTATTCTATTCCATTATAACATATCAAACAATAGAATGAAGATTTTGTTCTATTATGATCCAATCCATTTTAATTCATTCCATTCCATCCCACTTCTTTCCATCAATGCAAACATAGTCTAGAATATGGCCTTCCATTATTAATAATGAATATGTATTTATTATTTATTTTATATTATTTGTAGAGTAAATAGTATATGCACTGAAAGTGGATAAGATTTTTATAAGATTATTATACTATCATCTCATTACAAGCTGCCATTTAAGGTAAGTTTATTGACTTTTATAATAATTTCCTTAAAGTTATTTCAATGACAGTGGATTTTTTTTTACATTGATAGTGCATGGAGATTAAACTCTTATTTGTATGTGTGTAATGCAAATTTATCTTGTATGCACTATCTTCTGCATAATAATACCAACTTTGAAATGTTTTTTTTTTTCAGAACTATATCTGAAAAGTGTTTAACAGAAAAGTTTTGATACTATCTACTAATAAAAAATCATTCTTGATACAACTTTTAAGTAGTTATTATAAAACTCAATAAACTTATTATACATGACAGTTTATGATTGGATGACAGGGTAAAAAAAGTTTTGCATTGTGAGTGTAAAGACCAATTTTAGTAGTTACCACTTACCAGAAGCCCTTATATTTGAAATCTTCCCAATATGCTTAGATATCTAGTTTTTAGAAGTTTCCAAATAAACCCTTAATTCCTTATTTTTTGTTGATGCTAAATGTGCAGAGAATGGAGAGATTTTAAATATCCATCAAGAAGCATTAAGTTTGCTTACGGACTTGAGAGCTCTGATTGTTCCGAGGGAAAAGATGCCAATGCCATAAATTTGCCTCCATTTTCATCTGCCTCCGTTCCTGAGGTACAAGTTGTTTGATATTGTATACTTTATTTGCTTCCCTGGCTAATCTTGGCAACATAAATTTCCTCATAATGTTTACCTTTTAATTATTAATAACTAGACTTCCTACACATTATCATTGTATATGTTTTTCCTAGCATGGTATGCCAGAGGAGCAACTTGAGGGGGCCATATCTCAGGAATGCAGGTATGTCTATGATAGAGCTTTTTGTGTTGTTTTATTCATTGACATTGCTATGGAGTTATGGTGCATGTTTGTATTAATCATATAACAATATAAAAATTATCTTTGAACTTGCTGATAAATTAAAGCATTTTATGACTACTAATTATTTAACTTGGCTGAACACTTCAAGTTTTGTTGGAGCAGAGACTTTGTGATGAATGTTGGAGGCCCTGTATGGGCACTGGATTGGTGTCCTCAGATACATGAAAAGCCTGATTGTTCAATTAAATGTGAGGTACTTGGTTTGTTCTCTTCCTTGAAGACATGTATCAAGCCTTATTTTAGATTTTTTTATTGTTTTGCTGCTGTTATGAGAAGTCTTTGATGCTTGAATGCAATCCAAATGGTTAATTCTGCCTGTCTGATGGTTCTGTTGCCTCACATGTTGAGGGTGATTGCCTATTTGAAGTAGCGTGTTGACAAAATAACAAGGTTAGAGAGCTATTTATTGGCAGTGGATAATGCTGTTTGAAGATTATTGATTCTGTCCAATTTTATTTTTCCATATGATTGGTGCTCTAAAGCAATTTCTATCACATTCATAAGAAGGTTGAGGTTTTAAGTTTATTTTATTTTATGACTTCATTTTTTAAGTAGATAGCTAAAATTTTCTGGCAGCATGCTACATTTGTTGTCCTAGCTGTCTTTGGTTGGATAGAAATTCTCAAATCTTAAAGGAAAATTCTTTTGTATATTTAACCCTTAGATTGGCTTCTTCATCTTGATATCCCTGTTTGTTTCTAACTAATTATCAATTCAATCTTACTGAACTATTAATCTAAACATAAGCTTTATTGGTTTTTCTTTTGTAATTTCACTTACCTTTAATAAAATGAGATGCATTAAATGAAATGGAAAATGCATTTTGCTAATATACTGGATTGCCATTTCATGCATGCAAATGATAGTTGTGCTCATCACTAAAATATTTTAAAGCAATGTTATCAATGGTATTTGGTGGCCAATGGACTCAAAACTACAACAGCTATGGCATCATTATGTTGAACTGTCCCATGTCACACCATTGGGTGTTTTATGATGGACACACCCTCCAGCACCCTGTCATGACACCATAGCAGTGCAATTGACAGCACTATTTTAAAGTTTTGCAGTGTTTTACATTACACCTACCTTATATCCATATTTGGAATAATTTTGGCTGCTTTGTCACTTGTTTGTCTGCACTTGTATTTATATGTAGTGAAATGATACACTATGCTTTACTCTTTAGACATGGAAATAGAAAATAATGAACATTTTCTTCTGTAAACCTTGTACATTAAATGACCTTCTATATGATATTTGTTTTAGTATATTGCCGTTGCTGCTCATCCACCTGGCTCTTCTTATCACAAGATGGGTGCCCCACTTACTGGCAGAGGTCTCATACAAATATGGTGTCTTCTAAATATCAGGGGACAGAATGACAAATCAACACAAATAAAGAGGCCTAAAGGAAGACCTAGAAAAAATCCAACACCAGTAGATGATATGAATTGTGATAGAAAAGATGCAGGCACAAATGACACGTCAACACAAATGAAGAGGCCTAAAGGAAGACCTAGAAAAAATCCAACAGTAGCAGAGGATGATATGAATTGTGATAAAAAAGATGAAGGCACAAATGACATATCAACACAAATGAAGAAGCCTAGAGGAAGACCTAGAAAGAATCCAACAGTGATAGCAGAGGATGGTATGAATTGTGACATCCAGTGCATGCCAGTTCTTACAGTTCAATATCCAGAAACTGAGTTTCCTACTCCAGATGGGAATCATGAAAACAATGAAGAAATGCTTCCTAAAAAAGATGGAGGCACAAATGACAAATCGACAAAAATAAAGAAGCCTAGAGGAAGACCTAGAAAGAATTTCACGGTGATTGCAATGGATGATATGAATTGTGAGACCCAGAACAAGTCAGCTTGTGATGTTCAAATTGCACAAAATTCTACTGAGTTTTGTGCTTCGGATGGGAATCTTGAAAACAACGAAGAAATACTTCTTATTACATACAAAAGAAAAAGAGGAGCTAAAAATAATGAAGAGACAAATGAAAAATCAGAACTAATAAAGAGGCCTAGAAGAAGACCTAAATCAAATTCAACAGGAGTAACAGCAGATGATCCAAATTGTGAGAATGAATCTATGCCTCTTGATGTTCAAGTCCCAGAAGATTCAGCTGAATTTCTTTCTCCAGATGTTGCTCATGACAATTGCAATGAAAAATCAGCACTAATAAAGAGGCCTAAAGGAACATCTGAATCAAATTCAAAAGGAGTAATGACAGATGATCAAAATTGTGAGAATGAACCTATTCCTCTTGATGTTCAAGTCCCAGAAGATTCAGCTGAATTTCTTTATCCAGATGTGGCTCAAGAAAATTGCAATGAATATACTTTGCAACAATGTTCTGTTTCAAAGCAAAGGCATGCCGAGGAAGCTGTTTCTGCCTGCAATACTATTTCAACAACTCTTGATAAAAGCAGTGGATTGAAAATTAATCATACGGAGGGGAGATATAGCCAAGATATAAGTCAGCCACTGCAGTATGAGAATGAGGCAAATCATCAACCACATTGTAGCTCTGAATTGGAAGCTCCACCAGCTACTTGTTCTATTCCAGGAGATGTAACTTTGCCTAGAGTAGTTTCCTGCCTAGCTCATAATGGAAAAGTGGCATGGGATGTGAAATGGCGACCTGCTAACATTTCTGATTCCTTTTGCAAACACCGAATGGGCCATCTTGCGGTCTTGTTGGGCAATGGGTCTTTGGAAGTGTAAGATTTCTTGAGCCTCATTTTCCTTTAGCTGTTGTTGTTCTTCATGATACTGTGATGATTTTTTTGTTGTTGTCTGTTTTATATGTTGTTACTGCTGTCACCTTTATTAGATTTGAAGTATTTGAAATTTGGATATTTTAAATAAATACGTTTCTAATTATTATATTAACACTGTGAGACCTTTCTCCTTTAGTCTAGTTGTTTAGGCTAGCTTGTTCCTTTTTAGATTCTGCCAGCTGTTTACTTACTGTATCTCAGTTAATCTGTTGTAAGATAGTTGTAACTGTCTCAGTGGCAGTTATAAATATCACAGCTGGCTTCAGTCATTGCTTTAAGCTTCTGTAGTATAAATACATGTATGTAAACAGAAGCTAGTCGGTTGTGTATTTTCAATCTTTAAAAATACAAAATATTCTCTCAAATTCTTAAAATTCAATATACTGTATAATAACAATAACTACATGAAAACTTGAAGGAGACATAATGGACAAAGGACACTTACTGAAACAGAGAATTAGGATGGAAAGTAGCTATAGGTTGAAGTAAATGTGGTGCAAACTATGGTGTATAAGAAGAAAGTGTTTCCCAGGCTAAATGTATCATAAAGTAAACCTAAAAGTTTATATTGTAGTTAGTGTAGCTGCTTATTTATTATATTGTGTATTCTAGTTGTTATTCAGGTAGGTGGTTATTTAATACATGGTATATTCTAGTTGTTATTCAGGTATCTATATTGTAAGTTAAGTTGCATAGTTCTAAAAGCTAAAGTAAAATTGTGTCAGAAAATAAATAGTTGCAATAGTTAGTACTCTTTTTTATTTTTCTCATTCAGTGTATTTTTTTATTTATGCAAGTGCAAGCATTTAACAACAAATCTCTCTGAAGGAGAAAGGGTGAAAAACATTTCTGGTTGTTAGTCATAATATGCTGTAGCACTAAAATCTGTTTGAAAAAATAATGTTGTAGTCTAATTTTTCCTGTTGGGAGGAAAATGAGGAGAGATTTATGTTATTTCATAATTTATAGGATACTGGAAATTTATCTTTCTAACTTCATTATTTCTTGTGTTGCTCGTAACCATACTTTTCTTTTTCTAATTTTATCATAAATTTCAGTAATGGCTATGTAAGTGTGAAGATGATCAATAGAATCGTCATACAATGTTTCTATGAAATTATTTATAGTAGAGAGTATGCCTGCTAATAAATTGATTGCTTATTCTTGCAAAAGTGAGTTCCTTCTATAAGTGTTGGTGGTTTTGAGGAACATTGTGACTTGGATGGCTTTTGTTTTTGTTTGTATTTGTCAATTGCAGGTGGGAGGTTCCTCTTCCTCATGTATTGAGAGCAACCTATATGCATAGAGAGGGCACTGATCCACGTTTTATAAAATTGGAGCCTGTATTTAAATGCTCAATGTTGAAGCGTGGTGGCGTACAAAGGTATTGCTTCCTCCTTCGTTCTCTCTATGGTGAATGCCAAACCCATCTACTTATTTGAATAAATAATGAACAAATTCAATTACTGGAGAGAAATTCATGAACTAATTTAATTTAACCTCATTGCTGTTAGTTTGATAATTGGATTAGATAAAATAAATTTGAAGCACTATTTAAAAAGTAAATATATAAATAAATAAAGCTAGTTTTCAATAAGAATTACTTACTATTGTGTACACAAATTTTCAAACTTCAATTTAATTATAATTAGATATATTTTTATGATTTTATATTTTTTTTCTCAAACATATCCTATATATATGCAAATAATAATCAATTGTATAATATTTTGTAAAATAAATATTATTATGGTCATAAGTACACCCATTCGTAATGTTTTCATTGTCATTAATTTACTATTAAAGCAAATTTGAATATCCTTATTTTTTTAAACTTGACAAAAGCTTTAACATGAACTTGTCACATTTTCTTAAATTATTTTAGAAAAAACTTATTTTCATTATATAAGTTTGTATATAATATCAAAATTTAAAATTATGTCAAGAATGGGACCTTAATTCAGTTTTTGATTGGGTATGAATGATATTTTTTTGGTCAAAGCATTTGGATGTTTGCATTGATAATGTTATTTTATTAAGGTTTGGATAACACCACTGTACTCGACCCTTTTACATCCTATTTAGAGCTTGTTTGTAACTAGAGTGGTAATTTCATGAATAATAAAATGCTACTTGACATTATCCTTTTAGAAAACAATGGAACTGCAGTGATAATGATTTATTGTGTTTGTTTTGGCTCTACGCTGAATTAAGAAGCTCAAAGCTCTTTATAGAAATCTCTACTGTATTGCATAGTGAAATCAGAATAATTTTTCATACCATAGGTGTGCTGATTAAATCCTTGGGGCAAGTTTCCATCATTTAAATTAACCTCTTTACATGTTATATTAATTTATTGTTTTTTAGGGGGGAAAACATCAGACTGTAAATAATTGTCCAGTGCAAAAGTTGCGACATGCTATCCAAAGAAATGTTAGCTTTTATTGAGATTTACTTTACATAGAAACTTAAGAATATTCATTTTAAAAGAACTTGCTATGCTAAAGTTTGTTTTCTAATGATTTTTTTACTGAATTAAATCCTGCTTTTTACTATCATCTTCTCATTATTCATTGTGGAGAATGCTAAAAGCAGGAATCACTAGAAAACATTTGCTCACTGGAATCGTGCAATCCACTCGTTGGCTTCTGCTGGTTAAATTCATGCAGTTGCAGAATGTTATTGAATTTACATGATGCTTTTTAATTTATGCTTTTTAGTATCTGGCTGTGGTTTAATTTACTCTATTGTTTTATCTCACAGCATTCCACTGACGGTGGAGTGGTCAGTTACGCCCCCTCATGACTATTTACTTGCTGGCTGCCATGATGGAACGGTATTATTCCCTAAATGTTTTTCAATTTTCTGTACTTTGCCTTCCCTAATTGAGGTTTACCTTGCTTTAATAATTGGGAAATATATGTCCATGAAGTTTCATTAGGGAAAGGGAGAAAACATTCAATTTTTTCCATAATATTTTTCCCTAATAATTGTGCATTTATAATTTATAATGTTTCTAAGTAGCAATGTTCTGTTAAAATATCAGCATATTGTCATCTGAAACCTTTTTTTTTTTCACAATATATATCACTTCTAATATAATTTGCTTTATATTTATTTAGGTTGCTTTGTGGAAATTTTCTCCGAATTCTTCATCCAAATGTCATGGTAATATTTTTGTTACTTGATATGTGTCTTATGTTTACCTATTTGGTTGTTAGGGCAGGTAGCTATATTGAAAAATAGGTTTATACTTTATTGACTCAATTTGCAACCTGCAGATACAAAGCCCGTGCTTTGTTTTGGTGGGGATACAGTTCCTATTAGAACCGTTGCCTGGGCTCCATTTGAAGGGTTAGTAAAATTGAACCTTTAAGCCATGGCATGTTGGTTGTTTGCATTGAATATATTGCTGTTACTATATATCTTTAAGAAATACAAAATTCCGTGCAGAATATATAGAAATATTGTGTAAATGTATAGGATTTTTGCTTCTCTATATTCCGTCATTGTTAATTAATGGATACTCCAGCTACAACCATGTCTAATTAAACCAGCCACTACAGTGAGAATGAGGCAAAACAAAATTCCGTGCAGAATATAAACAAATAATCTATAAATGTTGAGGATTATCGCTTCTCTATAATCCCTCATTGTTAAATAATGGATACTACAGCTATAACCATATCTAGTTAATTAAGTCTCAGATAATTTTTGAAACTTACTTCTTTACTATGTGTATTTGTGTGCATGCTTTTGAAATCGTTGTGGAGATTGATTTATTCCTTTTTTTTCTTTTTTAATTATGCCCAGAGGATATCAACTGTCATTGATGTAATGTAACTGGTTTCCTTCTTAATCAAACTCTTTCCTATTATAAAACAAAAATTGCAACATTTGTGTCTGGACATGGTTTGCAAGTCAGTCGTTTTTTATTTATGGTGTACACATGCAACCTTGTTTTTTCCATGAAGATTGCTTCAATAACAATGCATTAGTTTATTCCACATGAAAAAGTCATAGATCTGAATTCATCTATATTTACATCATTTAGCGTCTTTTTACCTTCATATGTTGAATGCAATGTGAGATTTTGTTATAATATTTCAGTGATCAAGAGAGTTCTAATATAATAGTAACTGCTGGACATGAAGGCCTTAAGTTTTGGGACCTACGGTGAGTCTTTTTTTCCCCCTCATTATTTCTTTTTTACTTTGGTATCTTATTTCTTTTTAGTTCATTTTAAACATCAATCTTTAATGGTTATGTTGTATTTTATGTTATTCTTAATTAGAATAAAATTTGTGTACTAGAACATAATGAATTTTGTTTTGAATGATGTTGCAATTGTATTATGCAATGCTATAAAACTTGGCTCAGACCAGCAAAATGGTGAACCAATCTCTTGAACAGTTTGAGCACATGTAGATTGTTACGAAACCAAACCAGTACAAATTGTGATTTGAGCTAACTCATGTTTTATCAGAACTGACACAGTTACTGGAATCTGGAAGTGTCTCAATCTGCTTCTCCCTGACAATCTCTTTCTTTTGTTCGGGGGTGGGGGGATCAACAATCACTTTCTGTGCTTGACTCTTAATCTCTTATTTTGGGTTCGGTTCCACTGGTGTTTGCTTGTGTATTTTGAATTTTATGTTGTGTAAAACTCATGTCTTTTTTATATTTGAAATTATTAAGTTGTGACTTATGAGTTTTATGCATTCTCAGTGTAAGTTTACTTATATTTAGAAGTGATTTTAAGATTATCTGTCTTATTTATTTTATTTTTTTTATGCCCATACACACAATTTACTTTAGTCACCCATTCCCGATTTTAGGTAGGATCTCAGTTTTGACAACCTTACTAATGAGAAAAGGTTTTTGATCATTGTTGTATGTTATAAGAGCAGTTCTACTATTAAATAAGACTAAGAACGTAGTATCCTTAATATTCTAACATATGCTTCTGAATGTTTAACATAACATTACTATTTCTGTTCATAATGGCTTCATTGTGGTTATATTGTTTTCCTGTGTTGTTGAACAAGATTTGAAAAACTTTTTTCCTACGTAAATACCGTTTTTGTGGGGTTTAACCAGTGAGTGACTAAAATTGCTTTTATTTGGCAACACAATTTATTTTAGTATGTTGCAGAAGAGGTCCTAGAGGAGTAATAGGTATTTGATGTTTCCATTGACTGTAGAACCTAGCTAAATTACTTAGGACACCTTCCTACTTTCTGCCTCATAGTAAAGTTGCTTTTCACACTTTATAGTGTTCTCTCCAAGAACCTTGAGCTGGTGAAATTGTGACTTGTGAATACAAAGATAAAGGATACATCTGTTGGTTTTTTTAGTAAATCTGTTTTTTTTTTTTTATCTTGCACCCTCAAGAATTTGATCTCAATTCATTTGCATTCATAGTGTGAGCAATGGAGCTCTGTATAAGTCAACCGTAGAGGCAACATTTTTTTTGTACTATCTGCATGTTCATGTGTAATTAGCTTTGCTGTTTCCATCATTATAAATGACAAATATTTGTATCTTATCATAAAGTGTATGATTTCTTGTTTATAGGCAACAGGAATTACCTTTAGCCTTTGAGTATTTAAACTTGTTTACAATGGTTTGCTTTATGCATGGAAATTTGTTTGTAGTAATCCATTTCGTCCTTTGAGGAGCCTCCATCCTGCGCCAAGAATCATATATAGTCTGGATTGGCTGTCGACGCCAAGGTAATGCATTATTTTAACTGGATCAAATGCTGTCTAAATTTGTCCTTGTGATTGACCCAGAATTATTTTGTTTATACTTTTCTAGTTGTATCATTATGTCCTTTGAGGATGGAACAATGAGAACCTTTAGCTTGGTGAAGGCTGCAAATGACCTCCCTGTCAGTGGAGAAATATACAAGGGAAAAAAGCAACCTGGGATGCACGGTTCTTCATATTCATCTTTTGCCATTTGGAGTGTTCAAGTGTCACGTATAACAGGTGTGTTTTTTGGTATGCATTACTTTAATGACATTTATAGTCTTATTGCTACAAATGTTTTACCTTAGACATTGAGAAACTTACGTACTAATAATCTTACCCTATAAAGTAACTGCTAGTTTTGCTAGGCAAACAAACTATCTTGTAATGACAAATTTTTTGCTGGTAGTTTTCTCAATATCATAATGAGACACTTAAACAATTCATTATCATTACTACTATTTACTAATTGGTTTACTTTTATTATTATGTTAGGCATGGTTGCTTATTGTGGTACAGATGGTGCTGTCTTTCGTTTTCAGGTAATTCTAATATTTTGTTGGAGATATCACTTGCAATTACCTGCACTGCTTCTTTTATGACCCAATAATCAAGAGTTTGCAGTTCCCACTCTTTATGATGAAGTTGAATTTCAACACAAGGAAATTTACGCATTGTTAATTTGTTATTACCAGCCAAGATGGCTTTTGCATATGTACCTCCACCTAGTAACTTCAGCATTTAGAGTGTTGATCCTTGACACAGAGCCCATAATTCATGTAAATTTAGTAGCTAATCTTGCCTAAATGGCTAAGCACTTGTTTTACAAAAATGTTTGCTGCCTAGGTGCCCTTATTTATGGAACTAATTACCCAATTTTATTGGTAATATATTGGACTAGAGGCTGTCTTATACCTTTTGTTTGAGATTAGGGTTTAGGAAGGTGTACGGGAATGACACATTGAACAGTAGGGGATGATTTGAGAAAGTGTAAAATTGCAACGGATAGTGTTATTGACACTAAATTTTTAAAATGACTTGAATACAAAATAAGTGATCATGTGAGGCAATATCAGCACATGGAGCCTTTTAAAGAAATAAACTGCTTGTCTTGTGATAGTAATCGATGACTAATGGACAACTCTCATCTTCTCTTAAAACTAAGCCCTGGATGTTTTGCCTTAGTTAAGGAACAAGTATTTGAGAAAGGACTTAAGTTTATAATGTATTATGGAGAAAGTACAGTATTGACAGTATTTCTCAAATGTGTAAATAATCTTTTTCAATATTGTAACTGCAATCCTTGATTAATTCCTTGTAGATATGAATTTTCTCCAACCCCCTCCCCCAATAAAATATTTCTGAGTTTTGTTTAATATACTCAGCTCACTACTAAAGGAGTGGAGACAGATCATGCACGCAATCGATTCCGACAATTCCTTTGTGGGTCGGTAACTGAGGAGGACTCAACTATCATTATTAACACTCCTGTGTCAAACACTCCTGTCCCGTGGAGGAAGCCGCAAGACAGGGGTCGGTATGTTGAATCGTTCAGAGACCTATTATCCAAGTCAAATCCAAGCAAAAGTGCAAATAATCAAATAGCAGAAACTTCAAATTCTGACTCTCAGAATTTAGGTCAGCCTTGCTAACTATGATATGATTAGCTGCCATAGTTTCTCTGAGGATTCTTGTTAACTCTTCAACTTTTGCAGCCATCGGTGCCAGTGAGAATGTGGGTTTGGAATCTGGGTCTGAGGAAGCTTTATGTTCTATGAAGCAACCCAAAAGACCAAAACTGAATAGTAGCAGCAAGAAAAAACCAGCAGAAAGCCTATCTCTGGTTTGCAGAGATGATGATGTGTCAACAAATACTCCAGGAGCTGATGAGGAAAAGTCAGATTTTGGGAATATACCTGAAGTATTTCCTCCCAAAATGGCAGCGTTGCACAGAGTGAGATGGAACATGAACAAAGGTAGTGAAAAATGGTTGTGCTTTGGAGGAGCTAGTGGACTTGTACGTTGTCAGGAGATTGTTTACTCTGATCTTGATAAGAAATTGGCCTTGAAGAAATAATGACAGCATTCGGTGTCGTAAATTGACTTCTGTGAATATCATCTGTATATTTACTAATCATTATATAGTGCAGGAAAAGGACTTGGCTTTCTGTAGCAAATCCTACCCGCATGCAATTTTAATTTGTGTAAAGCACCTCATGTAAATTGGACTATTTAATATTATTAGGCTTTTTGTTTATTTTTATTATTTGTTTTAAAATTTGAGGTTATTTATTATTATTTGTTGCTTAGAAGTTTTTATTTTAAATTATTTTCCATCTTCAAATACGACTTGCTATTAGTTTGAGATGTTTATTTTAAGTTTATTCAATATTTTGTAAGATGACAACTGAATTTAATGAATAATTATAAAAATTATTTGTAATGGATAAAGTTTTTATTGGTAAAATGATTTCGAGTTCAAGTTTACGTGATTTACCTGGAAAAAAAAGTGGGTGGATCATGTAATATTTGCAATGCCTCGTACGATGTGTAATGTAAATAAGGAGTTTTTGTCTTAGGGTTTACTTTATGTTCTTAGGAATACTAAGGTAATTATCAAATGTTCTATTTTGTATTAAAGTTTGAAAAGAAATAGTTAATAGATATTTTTTGGAATATTTTTTAAATAGTATTTTTACCAAACTGTATTCATAAAAAGTTTATTAAAATAAGCTCTTTTTTGAAAACTTGATTACGTAAATTTTATAAACAAATTCATATTTGATAAAAAAAAATTAGTAAATAAATGTTTAATTAAATTGTTTATTCTAGTGTGGTCTTAAACCATATCTAGGTAAAAAGTCCCTAGGTTCAACTGTCAGGGGTTTCAATGTTACACGCCAGTTTTGCTTTCAAACATTTATATTCAGTCTTTAAATTAGTTTCTACTGTAATTAAATATTTTCTGTCTCTAAATCAATTTTTAATCAATTTAACTTCCACAACTAAGGTAATAAATAGATCTTACAAAATCATTGATGAGGTTGTTTTTTCTAAGAGCATCTCCCATGGTAAGTATGGTAGTCTTGTGGTGGGTTCTATAACATGTTTTCTCTTCAATTGTACCATTCTTAAAAATTTAAAATAACTCCTACAATTATCTCATAAATCTTAAAAAATGTTAAGAATTATTGTTTATATAAACAATTATTCTTATATAAAAATTGTTACATCAATGTTCTAATGATAAGCCTGTATAAGCATTACTATAAAAGCAGGCTTTAACAACACTTAGTAAGACCTTTAACTAACAAATTTTTATTTCATGTTATTAAAGGTCTTTTATGTAGTGAAAAACTTGTTCATAAGTTTAACAACTTTAGAAGCAATCATTATGAGAGATGCTCTGATTAAAGGAATTTGACCTCTCGTAGTTATAAAATAATTAACTAATGAGTCCTATAATTATGTCATAAATTTTAAATTTTGTTAAGAATTGAATCATGCTTATATAAAAAAAATTTCTTATGTAAAAATTGTCACATCAATTGTTCTAATATAAGTTATTCTTAAATTTAAGAACTCATAATCAACTTTTATTGAAAGTTTTCTAATCATAGAAATAAAAGAATTGACAGGTCGAAGTTGTAAAATAATTAATGAAACCAACGAAGTTATAAAACAACATAAGAAAGTTTAATAAAAATGAAAAGTAGAACTAGATTAATAATTATAAAAATATTTTATTTTTATTTTTAGAATTTTACGAAAAAAAATAATGAAAAAGAGTATTTATTGCTCCTAAATAGGAATTGGTGACGGCTTTAGGTATATAATTAATTATTATTTTTTGACATTAGTATATAATAAAGTTGGTAAAACATGTTTGTTCCAATAATTTGATGGATAGGTTAGGTTGTATTCTTGAATGTGTCTCTAAATGATCTGATCAATCCAATAGACCTAATGGCTTAGTCTAGGCCAATAAAAAGTAAACTAAAAACTATTAAATCTATTTTGACCATTTTTATATAAAAAATGAAATATTATATAAAAAAGAGATTAATTTAATTTGGCCCAATAGGTTAATCAAACCAATAAAAAGTATCCCATAAAAAATTGAATTAGGTCAAATTAATCCTTTTTTTTTTTAACTCGGACCCATTTTTGCCACTTCTTATCCTACTTCATTTAAATTTTATTGTTTCTTTTTTAAGGTAAAGCGCGTATTTGTTTGCTCAGGGACAAATACATTTTAATTTTTTTCAGATTATGTTAGTTATTAAACACCGAGTACCTATATATTATTAATTGGTGAATATTGTTTAAAAAATGCTATTCCTACGTTTTTTTTTATGATAGTTTTTACAGTAGAGATAAATGAAAAAAAGAAAGAAAGAAAACTACAAGATGAGATGAACATAATAAAAAATAACTATTAAAAGCGTTATAAAAATAACATAATTCATATACATTATTTTAACGTAGTATTAGGCTTAAAAAAATTTAAAGTTATTATATATCACAAATTCTTTAATTAATTTAAACTTTGCATGATAAATCACAATCCTCTGCTGTTTGATTTTGAAGTGTAGAAAATCTCAACATTTCACTTATTTTTTTTTCAATGATAAAATAATTTAAAAAGTACATATATACTTAAGAAATTGCAAGGCACGGGTTCAAGTTCACATTAACATAATTTATTTGTATCTTGTTCAATTCATGCTAATTAATGAAATGTTCACTAATGGTAAGTTCAAATTCATGCAGACTGAAAGATCCAAAATCCAAGCCACCAAATACTGAGTCTTGAATCTTATTCCAATGCTGTTTTGCTCCTCAGTCAAAATCCCATGTTTTAAACATGCTCCTAATTCAAAGCTCAGTGCCATAACAGTAAAAATAAAAAAAAAAAAAAAAAAAAGTTACCTGTCAAATAAGCTCCTTGCTCTCCAAACATTTATATACCAAACATATATTATTTTTCTTTTACACAAAGATTGAATATTGGAATGAGCAGTGCAATGAAGAAGAAGTTACAGAATTTGGCACTACTACTATTGCTCTTCTGTCTCTATTGTTTACCCACACAAGGATCAATTCAACATGAGAGAAAGGTAACATCTCTTGTGGGCTATAACTTGTTACTATTCTCATAAAATATATATGCTTAGTTTTATTCTTTGTTTTTTAATTCTGTAGAGAACTTATGTAAATGTAATATTGATTTATGAACAACACCATTGACACAAAATTTGTGATTTAAAAAATAAAAACAGCCTTACATTGTATACATGGGAGAGCTACCGGCGGCTAGAACCTATGCCCCGAAAGAGCATCACCACAACTTGCTCACTAATGCGATTGGAGAGTAATAATCTAATTTCTCAAATAGAAATGCATTTATTTCATTATAAAACTGCACTTTAATTGGTTTATTACAATTAATCTGCATTTCTAATGTTCAATGCTCTTTTTCCTTTTTCTTTCTACAGTTACAAGTTAGCCAGAGAACTCAAAATTCATAGCTATAATAAGAGCTTCAATGGATTCGTTGCACGACTTTTGCCACATGAAGCTGAGAAATTACTGGGTAGTATTATGTTGCACTAGAAAAATAAAGAGTTTAACTTTTTTTTTTGGGGGAATTTTATTCATTATTATTGTAAAAAAATAAATTACACAGTAAATAAATAAAAAATCATTATTAATATAACTGGTAAGATAGTTATTTTAAAACTTAACAAACGTATTATATAATTAAAATTATTTACACTATCAGTACATAAACTAATTCTGATCCAAAAACAATACAAAAAATACTTAAAAGAACTATATCTAAATTATTTAATTTTTAAAAATAAAATTAATTACTTTAAGACATAACTTAACTTTGATACTCAGCTATATTAGTTGAATTTGATAAATGCAGAGGAGGACAAGGTGTTATCTGTTTTTCCAAATACACAAAACAGATTACACACGACAAGGTCGTGGAGTTTTGTTGGATTGCCCCTAAAAAAGAACGCACACTCTAATACGGAGAGCAACATCGTTGTTGGTATGTTAGACACAGGTATATAGAAAAGAAAATATTAATATTAATATTAATATTAATAATAAGCAAATTTGACATATTTCATGTATTTAATTTAATGTTTTATGTGTATATTTTTGAACATATAAACAGGAATATATATGGATTGCCCGAGTTTTAACGATACAGGGTATGGGCCTCCCCCACTCACATGGAAGGGCAAATGTATGACAGGGCCCAATTTCACCAGATGCAACAAGTATTCTTCTCTCCATTTCTTAGCTTCATAGAATAAATATTCATTTTCTAATTTTTTTTTCCTCGTTTTTTACTGATCAATAACTAAGAGAAAAGATAAATAGTACAAAATTTTGTTTCATATGCTATGTTACAAGATCAATTTTCCTGCTTCTGTTCTAAATATTTTTTGTTTAATAAATTTTATGTTAATTTATATCATGAAAGTTAAGAAAATATTCTTTAATTATTATCTCTTAATATTTTTCGTAAATAAAATAAGAAAGAAAAAAATCAGGTATAATATTTTTAATACTTTCATAAGCGATAAATATTTGAATGTAATCATATTTTTTATAATTAAAATATTTAATATTTTTTAAGAGTTTAATTTATGTATATTGTCAATATAAAATATTTTTACACGTAGAATTTTATCTTTTTTTCACATCATGTTAATGCATAAGATAAAAAGATAAATATTATTTGTATAAAAATATTTTATGCTAATGATGTATTTAAATTAACTCATTTTTAAATTTTTCAAGAAATATAAATATTTCAAAAAGAAAATAGTATACCTCTTTAAAAATTACATTTCCTCACGCACAAATTAGATGACTGAATTAGTTTAAAAAATTAGATGCACATATACAAATGCATAAATTATAAAATAAAATTTTGTAATTAAATTATAAAAAAAATGTGTATGAAGTGTTATGCGTTAACTGTAGTAAACATTATTATCTAACTATATGGCTACATAACCCGTATTCATGATTTTCATGATACAAGATCAACACATAATATATCATAGCATTTTTTTAAAACAAAAATATTATTATACTACAAATTATACAAGGAAGAGAGAAAAAAAAGAGAAAAAGGTAAAAACAGAAAGAAGTGTAAAATATAATAAATAGTGTGATGAAAAAATATTATATAAATTGTTGAACCAAAAACATACCTTTTTTTTTTAAAAAGAGTTTAGTGGTTAGTGGCTATGCATTTACAGTAAACCAACAAAAAAAATTCACCATTAATATAAATTTTAAAGTAATAATAATAAAAGTGTTGTGTAATTGAATGATAATCTAAAATTACATAATACATCACTTTTCTTTTCAAAATATGGAAAATGTTAATTAGTACAAGGACAAGCGAAATACTTTGATTAGTTAGTATTATCTATTTAATCACTTGATTTCCGTTAAATCAAAATAGTTTATTTGTTGTTTCTTTAGAACAATTACTTCATATGATTTGTCATACTATTCTTTGTACCAAATAGCAATACTGTTAAAATATTACTGTAAACTAATTACATATTAGAAATTACAAGTTATTGCAAATTTTATTTAATATTTAATTATTCTCTCTTGATTTAATAAATTTTAATTAATAATAAAATGTATACTATCAACTTGGCTGAATTACATATTATTAGTAAGTGTTAGGAGCTAATTGCATGACCCCATGCATGCATATACATGCAGCAAGGTGATCGGAGCAAAATACTTCAACCTACAAAACGCCCCGGTGTCGAATCCGAGTCCGGTGGACGAAGACGGACACGGCACTCACACAGCGTCGACGGCGGCGGGCGTGGCGGTTCGGGGGGCGAGTCTGGACGGAATAGGGGGAGGCACGGCGCGGGGCGGGGTGGCGCGTGCACGCATAGCGATATACAAAGTGTGTTGGAGCGGTGTAGGGTGCAGCGACATGGACTTGCTGGCGGCTTTCGACGAGGCCATAGCGGACGGTGTCGACGTCATATCGTTGTCGTTGGGAGGGACGCCAAGGCAGTTCTTCAGCGACCCGGTGGCCATTGGATCCTTCCACGCCATGAGGAGAGGCATTCTCACCACTTGCTCCGCCGGCAACAATGGCCCTTCCACCATGACCGTTGAAAACGTTGCTCCTTGGATTTTGACCGTCGCCGCCTCCACCACCGATCGACAATTCACCACCGTCGTTTCCCTCGGCAATGGCAAGGCAGCTGCGGTAACTGCTACTCATCTCTCCCATTCAATGCATCTTGCGCTATTTTATTTTCATGTGTCTCTAATTAAAAAATAAACTTTGTTAAACAATTTTACATCAACAATATATAAGTCAAATTAGATCAAATATGTCTTTCGATAAGTAAATAAGATACTGTATATTCTTTATTTTTTAAAAAGTTTTTTCTCTCATTTATGAAAAAAATAAATAATATAAACATAAATTTTTATTATAATATATGATAAATTTATTGATTTTATAATAATTATTTTAAAAATTATACCAAAAATAATTTCTAAATGATTAACCATGTAAAATCTTTTACAAATAACATTCTTACATGATCATTATTTTCATAAACCATAAAGAAAGTGATTTAATTTTCATAAAAAAAGGATTACACTTGACACAATTTCGAAAAATGAGAGACTAAAAGAAAATATCTTTTTAGGAATTAAAAACAAACATTATTTATAAGGATTTAAAATATATTTAATTTATTTTTTAAAAAAAATTATCTTCATAAATTTAATTTCTTTTAAAATAATTTTTATCTTCATTTACTGGATCGCGTGACATATATCTAAATATGTCACATTAATAACGACTCTTTCAAATGACATGCGATGTAATATAATATAAATCATTTTCAAAATTTTTAAAATTTATATCGGCCAAAAACAACCAAAATTGAAAAAATAATTCAAATTTCTTGCATTGAAGAAAAACATGTTAAACCCTGAAAAAATTAATAACTTGCGTGTATCTTAGAGAAATTAGGAATAGCTTATAATATTGTTGTATAAATATTGATTGGCAGGGAATGTCCATTAACACCTTTACCCCTAGGAAAAATATATACCCACTGATCAGTGGAGCCCTTGCTTCGAACGTTAGCGGAGACAGTTATGGCAATGCCAGGTATAATAACAACGTTATTCTTAACAAAAAAAAAAGTGCATTTGTCTAAGAATTATGATATCAGTTTGAGACTAAAAGTATATATATATATATATATATATACAGTGCATGTGATTATGGGACTCTAAGCATGGAGAAGGTAATGGGCAAGATAGTGTACTGCCTTGGCTCCGGCAACATGGACTACATAATCAAACAACTAAGTGGAGCTGGCACCATCATTGGTGTTTCCGAACAAACTGACTCCTCCACCACCCCTATCATTCCCGGCGTCTTCGTTGATGCCTACACTGCTGGCAAAACCGTTTACCTTTACATCAATTCCACCAAGTAACTTTCTTTACTTTACTATGTCACCCACTTCATCCCCATTTTCTTTATGTTTCCTTCTACCCAATGATATTCAGGAATGCTCATGCTGTTATACACAAGACCACAAGCACAAGAGGCCCTGCTCCTTTTGTTGCTTCTTTCTCCTCTAGAGGTCCTCAATCCATCACCCTCAACATCCTCAAGGTGATCCATCACTTCACTATCTATCTATATCTTGCTTCTTTTCCCCCTTTGAGTAATTAATTTAGTTATTATTTCGTCCCAAGTGTTGAGTGTGATGGTTCAGACTTGTTAATTAATTTTAATATAACATTTAACATAGTATCAAATTCTATAAACCTATATATATTTCATCTTTCTCATTTCTACAAATTTGAAGCTATGGATGCGTACACCAATGCTTAATAAGCTAACAAATCAAAATTTGACTACAGGCACAACTAATTGAAAGCTCAAGATGCATTAAAATAATAATAGTTTATACTGAGGTTACTTTAATATTATCATATGAGCTTTCAATTAGTAGTGCCTATAAACATTATACTCATGGAAGAATCTGCCTTGGTTTTATGGTTTCATTCATTTCAGGGTTTTCTATGTGCAGCCTGACTTGAGTGCCCCGGGAGTAGACATCCTAGCTGGATATACCACATTAACAACAATAACAGGGGACCCTGAAGACAACCGTCGAAACGTTTTTAATATATTGTCAGGAACATCTATGGCCTGTCCCCATGTTGCTGCTGCTGCTGCATATGTCAAATCCTTCCATCCTCATTGGACTCCTGCTGCAATTAAATCTGCTCTCATGACCACCGGTGAGAAACCCTTTATACAAATTCACCATCTATTTGAAGCCTACAAGGCTTAAACAATTACCTGCTTTGTTATCTATGTAAAACTTTGATGGGAGTAGTAGGTGAAATTCTTTCTATATTTTTGGTTAGATCTCCAATAGAAACATTTTATATATTTTGCTACAAGTGCTATAAAGATACTAGTTAAGAAGCATTTAGTATAAATACTTTTTTCTTTTCCCTTAACCAATTACGATACCAGTAAACTTTCTCCACGATTTTGGTTACAGCATCAAGGTTTTTTGACTCACTGCAACTGGTAACCACAATTGCAGTCACATTGATTATATTTGTTTGTAATTTTTCACAAAAAGGGTGAGAATTATATGATTGAGTAATGAATTGTTGGTGAAGAAGGAAAATTTGTATTGAGTTTGTAACCTATTTTGATGTGTATATTCAGCCACTCCGATGAGAAACCTAGACATGACAAGAGAGCTAGGATCAGGGTCAGGACAGATGAGCCCCGTGAGAGCATTGGATCCGGGGCTAATTTACAACATCAGCATTGAGTCCTACATTGGATTCCTATGCAAAGAAGGGTACAACAGCAGCAGCATTGAAATACTAATTGGCACCAAAGGCTTCAACTGCTCCACCATTGCCCTTCCAAGAGGCACTGATGGAATCAACTACCCTTCCATGCATGTCCAGATAATTCCTTACAATGCTAGCATTTCTGCCATCTTTTATCGGACTGTGACCAACGTGGGGTTTGGAAACTCAACTTACATGGCCAAAGTCACAGCACCAAAGGGTCTTTCCGTTGTGGTTATCCCCAACACGTTGAGGTTTGATGGGATCAACCAAGAGTTGTCGTTTAAAGTTGTCCTCAAGGGGCCTCCCATGCCCACGGAGACAAAGATATTATCAGCGTCGCTTGAATGGAATGACTCTAAACACACTGTAAGAAGCCCCATACTTGTCTATAAACCGACCTTGGTCAACTGAAGCATGTGGTGGGGTGGGGACTTTACATAGCTTAGGAATTAAGTTCAAGAGTTTCAGTGTTTCGGTTTCCTTTTATGTATGTGGAAGTTGGTGAACGGTGATTTTCCTTAGTGTAATGAAAACATATTTAGCTGCATGGACTATCCGTTCATTCTAAGGTAATTGCCGGCATTAATCATGTTTTTTCTACTTGTTTTTTTGTTTTTTCAACTAATAACTCTGCCTTATAAGTAAGTTGTAGGACCAACAAGAACTGTATCGAGCCAAGCAATGTGGGACTGGAACAGGTTAATTTCAAGCCCAATAGGACCACTATGTGTCAAAGTTCTCACTCCAAATATTTATGCAGCTGTTTGCTCAAGATTCAAACTCATGGAACTAAAAACTTTTGAAATATTTTAAAAACACCCCGTCAGCTCTATATTTGATCTTTTATACCCATCCTATTGGAGATTTTCCATTTGGCAATAACCCATGATTTTGTTATTTTCCAAAGCATCCAAATCAGAATTTATGGTTTGCTATTAGCAGTCAACACTAATGTTTAATGGCTTGGGAATAGGTTTAAGACTTTAAGCAGATAACGAGAGAGACAAAAATGTCTGTGAGTAGGTGTAATACTTGGCTTTTGCTGAGGTAGAGAGGGTTTCGTTTTCGGGTAGTTTGTCTGACCTGTGGTGTGTTTTTGGATTGTTGATGAATAAGTGGCACGAAGTTGAGGAGAGTCGCGATAGATAGTATTAGAGTGATTCACCAATTTGGGACTCTTTAATAAAATATTTGTTAAAATGAAGTTGTTTCGAAACTAATTACGAGTGTGGGTTATTTTAAACTAATGACTGCTAATAGTATAAACTAGCCCACGTTAGTAATTAGTTTGAAAACAACCCAACGTTAATAAATGACCAGATCACCTGTAGTATTGGGGTGGCATGGGGGAAAAGGTTAGGATGTGTAATGTAGGTATCATATGATTCCATATTGGAAGCCAAGGAAAATGTTTCCTAGACCTGGGAATCTAGGATCGAAGTGAAAGCATATATAGGAAACCAGTTAGATGAGATAAATCAGCATATTGTTGGTACAAGAGCTTATATGGAGTTGGAATCTTATTGGTGAGATATATTAAAGGATCAAAAGGTATATGGGAGTTTGGCCTGAAATAATAAAGCTCTTATCACATAACAATGTGTTGTTTCACTTGGCCATAGTGAATTAAAGACCAATTGCCAGTCTTGAGTATCAGGACTTTTTGTTTGTTTGTTGCTGGGTTTCATTGAAATTTTTGAATGATGGAATGTGATTTGTGCTGCCTTTTGTGGAAAAAATTGAATATTGTGAATTAAAGGTCAGTTGTCAATCTTCAGTATCAATGAGATTTGATAACGATGGAATCACTACTAGAAAATTTAAAATTTGCGATAAAATAATTTTGTGGCTAATTTTAAAATCAATAGTTATTTTGTAGTTAATTTCTAGTAAAAATAATTAGCTACAAAATTACTATAATATTGAATGGTAGCATGAAATAAGTATCAAATTAGCTAAGAAAATAATCTTAGTTAATTTGTAGTAAACTTTTTAAAATTTGTAGTTATTTCCTAGCTAATTTGTAGTTATAAGAAGTATAAATAAATATAACTTCAATTTAGTTAGAAAAAATAATATTTTAATTAATTAATAGTTAATTAGCTAGGATTTAACTACTAATTTAAATGCTAGCTAAAATTAATAGCAAAATCAAAAAATTCTTATAGTGAATGTGTTCTTGTTTAAAAGTGTTTGTAGTGCAATTTTATTTTATTTTTTAATCAAATATAAGAATTATATCTGATTTCACTTAGTTCGATTTCAATGAAATATTAAATTCTAACTAAATTAATGTGCAGTTGGATTTGATTTAATTTATTTTGTGGTTTGATTTTAATTAGTTTGTTAGTTTTGAAAAAATATATATAATTATATAACTTTTAGAATTATTTTTAATTTGATAACTAACCAATTAAATTTACACAATATAAAATATAATAATTAATTGATTTATGCTCAACCTTAAAAATTATATTTACATAATTATAAGCAATGGAAAAAAAAACTATACATGAAAATAATTAAAATACAAACCCTCTATTAAAGGAAGTGTATTACACATTATTCAAACTCATAATTCAACATAATGAAAAAATATCCAACACATATTTATTACATGATAGGTAATATAATATGATAAAAAAATTTAAAATATTTAGAGTGGTGAGATATTCACCATTCCTCTTAAAAAAAAAAAAAAAACTTGCAAATAAAGGATGCCAAATGGTCCCAAATGTCTACTCGAAGTAGTTCAAAAACTTTGGCGTACTAATTGAGAAAGGGGACTTCTTTCTTATGCGGGGTATCATCATATCACAAACTAAAACTTTATTGTGTGGAATATTTCCATTTTGTGAAATGAAATAAATGGCCCAACCTATATTATTGTCACATATCAAATGCAAGTACTCGACGAAAGCTAAAAATGAATTTACAATTGAAATTTAATCACTAGTATAGAAAACACTTTTTATATCTATTAAAATTGACTTTTTTAATCGATTATAGAAATAAATCACGAAAAAAATGTGACTTTTTTTTAAGTTGGTAGTAAAAAATTTGATTTTTAAAAAAATGATGCAGATATATTTCTATTTTTGTTTTGACGATTTTGAATATCAAGATCTCATAAATATTGTATATCTATGTTTACTAAAAATTTTATGAATTTACCTCAGATCTTGTATATACATGCATTCATTTTCGTATAACAAGTAGATCTTATAAATCTTGCAAATCTATTATTGTATTTGCAGATCTTGCATATCTACAATTCCAAAATAAACAAAAATTACAAAAAAATTAAAAAGTAAAACTATTATTTTATAAGAACAAAAATGCCCAAAAGAAAAAGATAAAGGTATAATAATAGGAATGATGATACCTAGATAAATACTTATATTAATAAAGGTTTTAATTAATAGAATTTTGAATAGGTATCATCATAGATTTTTTTATAAAAAAATTAATTTTAAATGAAAAAATAAAGTATTACAAAAATATTCAATATAAAAAATATTTTTTATATTGTTTCTTTAAGAACCAATATAAATAAACATCCGAAGTATTTACAAAATACCACATTTTTATTTACACAATTTGTTAAAGAACTAACCAATATAAAAGCTTATTTTTGTGGATAGGTGTTATTAAATGATACGGGCCTCTGTAACTTTAGCTGTACCAATATTTTTCAATGTATTTAATATATACATTCAACGCAAACATATCTTTAACAGCTACAACCCTGCGAGGCCTTTAAAATAAATTCTTCACATTTTGATGCTGGTGTCACAAAAGTAGCCACAAGAACACTACTCAGTATCATAGCCATTGGTCTGTGGATAGTTTCTTAAACTAGTAACTCAAATATATTTGTGTTTCTGTGATTTTACTATTGAGTTCTCTTTTAAAGTTTACATTGGTGCAAGCAAAGCATACTAATACTATACTACTAAATCAAAGTAGTTTAATAAGTATTTGACGAGTGATTAAGGAATGGGATTAATGGATTCACTTCCTTTAAAATAATGTGTACTTTAAAATATAGTGTGAAATATTGACAGTTGATTCAAAAATTAGTAGTTGAATTTGGAGGTAAACTTTTGAGAAAATAGTAATAACATGTTTGTTTTGACCAGAATGTGTGTTTCTAGCACAGATAATTTTGAGAAAAATACATTTAACTTTTGAGTATATTACACTTCAAAAGTATTCTAGTTCATCATTCAAATAAGATTAATTTTTCCAAACTCACTTTTAGAATATCATTCCGAAACACAAATTAATTTTTTTAAAACCAATTCTTTCAAAATTATTTCTATCAAAACCTCAATGACAGACTTCAGTCCTATTCTGATTCTCAGAATTCAGAATGTAAAGGTAAAAAAAATTTAGCATTATAATATTCATGTCCACGTCTAATATGCAATAATTGGTCATGAAGCACATACTAATATCATTTCTAAAGCATTTAAATTATTATTTGACATAAATAACAGTTTCATTTTTAATGACATATACGCTTCTATCATATTTCTAGTGCTGTTTAAGTTGATAGGTGATGTGCTCGGACTAATATCGCAAGTGCTTCTAAAAATCATTGCATCTATTTGATACATCAAATTGCTTTGAGTAGATTCTACTTGTGGAAAACAATTGTAGCACAATTCACACACAGTATAGCCGCATCTCAATTTTAATCTCAATTTTAACCCAATCTTGCATTACCTTCCACTGTAGGGGTTGCACTTTTTCATTTATTCATGTAAGTGAAAATAAACATCCCTGACATGAGATAACAAAAACAATTGAATTTTATAAAGAAAACATGAAGTTCTTAAAAGTAGACATAATGTTGAGATAACAAAAACAATTGAATTTTATAAAGAAAACATGAAGTCTTTTAAAAGTAGACATAATGTTGGAGATCTTTTATCAATTAGTAAGATGACTGATTAGTAAGATGACTGATTTAAACAGTGGATATAAGTAAAGAGTCATCATTACCTTACAAGCCAATTTTATAAAATTGGATTAGATCTCAACACATTCCCTTAAAACATAAAATAAAGAACATATATTTACATTATCTAGAGCACCTATAGGCTTATCAGAAAAAAGCCTTAAAGCGTCACTATACTAATCAGGAAGCATACGTAATCCATTAGTAGAGTTCAATGAAGAGAATTGCCATCACTGTCAATTCGAGTGCCATTGGTCGTAGGTGACACAAGACCATCCATTGGCATGCATGAGGAAGGAGAATGAGGGCGTCTTGGAGAAAGGTTAACCATCTCCAAGGCCTGTAGTCTAAGCTCTACAGGGTAGTCAGCAACACACCCAATTCTAGGTCCAGCCCCAGTTGACCATCTATGTGAAAGTTGATGCCCCAATTGGTAGGATTTTGTACCCTTCTTGGAATTGATTCTTAGCAATATAGCTTTCTTGGGCACCTCAGCTCTTGGGCTCTGCAGACCACCTGAGAGAGTCCTTTTATAACTACCAACAACAGATCCAGGTTGAGGTTGAGGGTCTTCCTTCTTTGAGGATGAGGTGTTCTCAGCTTCCTCAGAAACTCTAGGCTCAGGTACATTACCATTGCTAGAAGCTTCACATGCTGTAGCTATTTCACTAACCTTGCCATCCTCGTAACTATCAGAATCATCTTTTGGGTTGCGTATCTGAAACAACACATCAGAGTGAGTAATTCATGTCAGGTAAATCTACGAGTTTTACGTTGGCTGAAGCAACACATGAGGTCTATTGGAAGAAACATCTATTGGCCTAAACAAACACTCTAGTTAATTGCAAAGGAACGAGCTGGTGCGAATCAATTACCTCAACTTCATCAATCTTGACACCATTTTCCTTGAGATATGAGATGAAGGTGTTGAGCGCATCATCTGTTGGACGGTAATGTCCACTATATGCAGAGATGGACTGAAAAGTCAAAGCCATTGAGAATCAGATAAATAATTGGTAAATGTGTCAATCTGTGTGATTCCATGTGCATAGCCATATTTGCACCAAAAGGAAAAAGATGACAGCAGCACAGTATCTCTTAGAAGAGATCCAATAGCACAACAATTTAATCATGCAACCGGCGAAGTTAATGATACCTTAAGAATGCCATGCTTGGCCTCCAGCCTTCCAGCAGCCAAGGTAGCTCCACCAGCCAAAAAAGAAGAATGATGGAATAATCCCTTCTTTTTCTGAGAGGTTATTACAATGTATCAGTATGGCTGGAAAAAATGGCAGAGTGCCTGTATAGAAATGAGAAAATGGAAAATTAGAAAACTAAAACTGAGCTTGAATTGTTACCTTGCCAGCATAAAGTTTCTTAGAGGTGCTCATTACGAATATCCACTTGGCATCCTCAGAATCTTCTTTTGTATGAAGAGAATCTCTAGATTGCTTGTGGATGATTTTCCCGTCGCATACAATGTATTCATAGTGCTCTCTCTCTTGCTAATTTAGGAAATTATTAAGAAGGATCGACTAGTCAGAAAGCAGAAAAAGGCAACAACTTTTGAAATAATGCAGTACAAGTCAAATAGTCAATAAAGTCAACGGCTACAAAAAAAAAAGGAAAAAAAGTGATAAATCCAATAATCAAGTAATACATACAGGTCCTAGATACTTTATGCATTGTTTTCGGAGCTTCGATCTGGAGCATTTTTCAAGATCAAGATTTTTTCCCTTTCCCAAATCCAACCTGTAGAATGAGGAAAAAAAAAAGTTTCAGCAACAAAATCACAACCATGCCTCTGATCATTCCACTTAGCTTCTTACTTTATGACAAGCTTCCCTTTGTTAAAACAAGAAATAGGAAACAAAATCAAAATTCCCCTTTTCATCTAAACAATGAAATTGGGCACCTAAACAATCCCTTATTTCATTAAAAGTATGGAAGACAATGAAACACCAATGGGAATCAAATGCTGAAGTGTACAGCAACAAACATACTTCCCTGTATCCACAATGGAACCATCCAATACCTACAGCATGTTAAATCAGAAACGATCTTATTCAACTACAGTTTGTCAACTTAAATCACAGCCAATCAAACCTGGTTCAATTTTAGCCCATTTAATGAATTACGAAAGGCTTGCTTCCAAGAAAATTATTCTCACCAATAAAAGAATGGCTGACCAGAATCCGTTTTGCACCATTCTTCATAGTAATAATGCAAATTATGCCCATAGCGGTGCCGTGGATCAATCTACAGTTCAAGTCATAACACCAATCAAATCTCTCTTACATTAAGAAATAAGAAATCACATCTAGAATGTAAAAACTATATCTACTAGGTGAAAAATCACACTTGAGATAAGAAACCAAACACACTATAACACATAGATAAGGATGAGTTGGTCAAACTCATACATAACAAATTTTAAATAAATAATTAAAAAAAAAAAAGTGGGGGGTATTAGGAAATGCATGCTCACAGCTTCAATCCAATGCTGAAAAGCCAATTTTTGTGCTTTGGCGTCCAAAGACAAACCCTTTCCCACCTGCCAAAAAACAGTTGACTTCAGAATCGAACTCATAAATCGTAGCCACAGACCAAAAGGCACAACATCTTCCAACAAAGCGTACAAATACCCGTATAGTATCAGTATAACACGTAGAAAAAATTTATAGAGAGAGAAAGAGAGACCTTGGAAGCGTTGTGTTTGACCCTACTCCACCGTGACGCGGCACTCTCAGGCAAATTGAAGAACGAAATGGTGCTGTGGTTTAGCCTCGCGAAATCAATCACTTGCCACCTTCGCAAATTCCAACCACACTTTTCTCAAAATTAACTCATAATAATAATAATAATAATAATAATAATAATAATAATAATAATAATACAATAAAAAATTAAAGCAATAAAATATAGAGTTTGCATGCAGGGAGAGAAGACGAACCACAGCTCCTCGGCGACGACGGCGGAATCAGCCAACCTCCGCCGTGTGCGGTAACTCCGGTAGACTTTTTGCATCTTAAGGGCAGCGGTGGTCTGAGGGGACGCGCGTGCGGGCGCGTGAGGCTCCGGCGACTCGTGTTTGGGTGATGAATTTGGCGGGTCATGAGGGGATAGTGGGAATGTCGGGTCCGGGTAATCGGAAGTCCGAAATTGGGGTTGGTGAATGTCGTAAGGGAATGGATTGTTGGGGTTGGGGTTGACATCGAAGGCAGAGAGAGTGTGGGTGTGAGTTTGAACCTCCATTTTCTGTCAAACAAAAAGGAATATGCAGAATTTAGGGATACTGTTTCGGAATTGAGTTCAGAGAGACAGTGGACTTTGTTTTTTATCGTTAGACTAAAACGATGTCGGAATGTGAAGAGGGAAGAACTGAGAAGAAGCACACATTACAACGTTGGAGTTAGCGAGCAGTTTAGTTTAGTTATATATGGAGCGAGGAGGAACACAGCGTGCCTGTGTCCATTTATTTATTTATTTATTTATTTATTTATTATTATTATTATATTATTATTATTATTATTATTTTCTTTCCTATTTTCTCCTCCACGCGCTTCACTTCTCACTTTGCTTCACCGCTCGCTTCGTCTTCCTAGCTGTGAAATAAGGAATTCTTGTGTTAATATGTGATGAATCGGTCAATGAAAGCAAGTTGATTTTTTTAAAATTAATATACCTATTAATTAAAAAAAAAAAAACTATGTTACATAGGCAATATGATTAATTGGTTATGTCAAAGTCGACGGATTAAAACTTTTATTAACCATTTTACAAATTTAAAACTTAATGTAAATTGATTTTGTCATACACGTATAAACTCACTGTATTTCCCCAGATGATGGGTGATTTAAATAATTTATACGAACTCAAAAGTTTAAATCTCATTATCACTAACTATTGTAGAACCAAAAAAGAGTGTGTGCGAATAAATTAATTAGCATAAGTTGTTGTCATACTTTATGAACTTATACTGTTAATGTCTTTTTATAAATATGATTTTTTATCAATTATCATTGTTTTGAAAGTTTTCATAAGTAGATTAAGTATTTAATTATGTAACTCAATAACTAGTTAATATTTCATTGTGTTACTTTATTTTATTATATATAATATATTATTTAAAATATAAGTAAATTTCTATTATTAGATTATGTATTAATATATTTTTAAAAATTGATAAATAATTATTAAGATAATATCATATAATTTAAAAGTTAAATTAAAAAATATTTAGAATGTAAGTTTATCGAATTTGATACATAATAACTATTAATTAATTCTATCTCATACCCCCCCCCCAAAAAAAATGTGTGTATTAGATAAATATTTGACATTTTTATGTTACTTAATAATTATGTATTAATTTATTTTTTATAATTTAATTATTTTTTTCAATTTTTATAAAAAAATATAATAATAATTTTTATTAAATTTATAATTAAATTAATTAATTATTTAATATTAACATATATTAATGAAATGTTAACAATGATAGTATGTGTATATTTATAAATAAGGTTCACTTAAATTAAGGACTTGACAAGAATATAAATAAATTAAGCTATTCGAGTGTGACCTACCAAATATTTAATCAATTTTAGTTATTTTAATAAAATATATATATATATATATATATATATATATATATTTAAATTTGGTTTTAAATTAAGTTAGAATGAAGTTGACATTAAAAATGTTTATTTAAAATATAAATGATGATGATTTATATATTAGTAGTATTTAATAAAGTGTAGCTGTATCTAAATTGTTGTAAAAATAAACTTTCAGGTCTAATTATTTGTTTCTTTTAATTTACTTTTAGCATTCAAATAGAATTTAAACAAGTTATAAATAAATTACTTAAGTTAAATATAAGTTTTATTATTATTCCGAGAACAACGCATGAAGATCAAATTATGAACCCACCTCATCATAAACTGACTGACTCTTCTTTTGTCAACTTGTGCGATGGTAAAATAATATTAGATACATTGACTATTTTTTCGTATCACTATCTGTAATCGTGACATTAGTGTTACTAGCAAAAAAAGAAAAATTCTTCACATTTCATTTTCAAATCTTGATTTGAAAACTCATAAACATAAACTGATTTGAAAATAAATATTTATACTCACTAAATTAAGGGTTGGTGACAAAAGCCTAACTTTTTTTTTTTTACAGAACAAAGGCCTAACTTAACATGTTATAATTCAAGTAATTTTTTTGTATAAAATATAATAAACTATAAAAAAAAATTATTCGTACTATCCAAATTCTTTTGACATATGTAATGTGGTAAAATGTCATAAAAGAAATGGATAAACTTCTGTTTTTTTCTTCTTTTCATCTCCCATGTTGTTTTTTTTTATAGAAAGTGAAACATAAGCATTTATCTCAGCAAGAAAACTTGAGTTACTTCTGGCGCACACCTGGACCTTCCGGGAAAGGTCCACAAACTAAAGACACCGTGGTAGGTAAGAATTAAGATTATTTTATATGATCAAATTAATAAATAAAAAAAGAAGATAGAAACTCATATTATTGTGTATAAGGTCATTTTATAATCATTCTGAAGCTGGAATAAAATAGTGTGTTTGGATTCAGGAATGAAAATGGAAAAGGAAAAGGAAAAAAATAGGGATAATAATTTTTATTTTATTAAAGAGAAAAGAGAGAGAGAAAAAAAGAACAAATATTTTATTTTCCTTTTAATTTAAATTTTAAAATACCCATTTTCCACTTTTCTTCTTCCCAATTAAAGAGCATCTAAGAACAAGCAAGTATTTTTGTTTGTAGTTTCTGAAAGTAATTGTTCTAATTATTATGTAATCCTCTATAGCAAATTAATTAGGATCGTGAAGTATTTATACTAGGGGCGAGTAAACCAATTGTAAAAGTTAAAATAAATATTGTATATGTTGAATGTTCATACTTAGTGTCTGATGAAAAAAAAAACACTACACGGTGATTTAATGACATATCAACAAGTATTCTGTATATTATATGAATGTTATCAATTTAAATAAAAAAATATATAAGCAACATAAATGTAAGAAAAGATAGTAAATAAAATAATTATGAATGGTTAAGCTTTGAAGTGAAATTCAATTTAAAAATTAAAAATTATTAACTTTAAAATTTGAGAAATTGAAATTTTAATGTAAAAAATATAAAATAATATTTTAACTTCAAAAATCATTTATGAGTTTTTAAATAATACATAAATAACTAATTATTAAATAACAGTAAAATCATTTATGATAAAGAAAAAAGAGAGTATGATAGAAAATATCTTTTTCATTTTGAAGAATAGAAATCCATATTCGTGTAGTTATTATTTTTTTAGGATATATTCATGCGTAATTATAATTATTTATAATCATGTAGTTATTTAAATTTCAATTGTCAAGTTCCAATCAATAATTATAATTTTCTTCATACGCTCTAAAATAAATTCTTTTGAAGTTAATTACTAAATTGAGAAAGATTAATTTAATATGAGTTGGTCATCTTCCAATAAGTCATGTCATATCATATCATGCATGTTCTTGAAGTAATTATTTATTTATTTTTTATACTGAATAATTATTAAATATATTAATTTGTCTAATGAATAATGAATTTATCGATAATAGTCATTTTATTTCAACACTTGGGAATGATTGAGGTAGGAAACTCTCTAGAAGGATCTATCATCACACCTAATACAAGTAACGCCAAAAAGAGCTCTGTGACCATGATAATTGTGCTACAAAAGTGGGTGCATTTCTACTCACGTAAATATGACAAATCATGACCATATATAATTAAAGTAGAAGTACCACGCATGCTCAAGGTTAGTTCTACATACATTTTCTCAAGACACACAAGTGTATATTTACGCTGTGTTCGCAACACTGGATGGGAAACTAAGAAAGAAAAGAGTTTGAAATTTAAATTAAGAAAAACAAATTTTTAATTTTTACTTTCTCTTTAATTAAACAATTAAAATTTTTATTAGACCTTATATATTATTAGATGTTATCTTATCACATATATATAATAAGAACGTGGACCGTTGCGTACCTTCTTCAATAGTCCAAAAATGTATTTGGTAATAGCCATTGAGAATTTTCGCTGTCACGAGTGAGGTTAAATTCAGACGTAGACTTTAATAATAAAATAATATAATATTAGATTATTGATAGAAAAATAAATGTTGTACAGATTAGGTTAATAAAGAGCTTATGTATTGTTATTTTGTGATAATGAATTCATTAGATCTTTGAATGAAAAATAAAATATGTGAAAGAATAATGCGAAAATAATCCACTTGGCATGGCAGCAAAAGCAATTGAGAAGAAAAGAGAGAAATAGAAGAAGTAAACGCCAATAGCACATGCTACTTCATCACTAACAAACACACACTCTAAGCGGTCACTGGTCAAGAAAACAACCAATGCTTTCTTCACTTTTCCGCCCGCCCTAGTTGAATAACTTCAATTCTACGTTTTCCTTTCCTTTTCTTTTCTTTTTTTCATTTCACTTTATAACACGGGATTTCCTAACTTTTTTTTTATTACGTTAACCAAGGAATAAAATAAAAATATTTATTATATAACACTAGTTAAAAAATTAAGATAAGATATTCAATGTTGTTTAACTACTTATTACATATAGTTTTAAAATATTCCTTAATAAAAACACTTTTTTTACAATGAAGATAATAAGGTTTGAATTTAACTATAACTTTGTGGAAATTATTCATTTATCATGAAGCTGATTTTAGTGGATTTTAACAAAACACTTATAATTATATATATGAAAATGTTTTTTTTAATATATTAATTGAATTTTATTAAAATTCACAAAATTTTATATTAATTAAATTCATTAATTAAAAATTATGAAGTAAAACCCATTACGTTTCGTGAATTCTGATAGATTTATGCCAATAATAAAGAGTGTGCTATAATAATGTGTTTTAAAATATATGGTTAATATTATTTTTTGAATGTATAAGATAACTTTATTTGATAGTATTTATAATTTTTTAAGTTTTTTTTCGTTTAGGTAGTAATTTGGTAAATTAAAAAAAAAAAAAGGAATAGACGAAGAATTGCAAGAAATTAAATAACTGAAACCATAAAAAATTAAATGTAAATCGAAAAGAGAAGAAAAATTGGCGGACTTTGTATTTACATGTGAATGAAAATATACATTTAACTCTTTAACATGTAACTTATTCATGAGCGAAGCATTTTTTTTTTTTACTTTAATATGGCCAAAAAATCTAATACAACCGCATAACTAAGGATTTAGGATCGATTAATTGAGATTTTGACATGTGATTTTATATGAGACACATGCATGCAATAATTGTTAATATTTTTTTTTACTTGTAATTTTTGAATTCTTGTTTCGAAATCTTCTTTTATTTGGCATTTAGTCATTTTCTTCATCAAACTTAGCTATCGCATTGAACTCAAATTAATCCCTCCTAAAAATCATTATTACTCGAATAGAATAACTTAGATCAAATTTAGAGTTCAAATATCATGGTATTTGGAAAAACAAAAATTGATCAATATTGGAGTAATAATTCTAAGTGAACACCGGCACATAGTTACTCGATCATTTTTTAAAAATGCTACCAATTAATTATCTAAGATGCTGAACAAGAAAATTGGGTCAATTATATATTTTTTAAAATCATCACTTGATTATAAAACTATTTTAAAATGATACGTAGAATTTGTTTTCAGACAATTTTAAGAATACTTATAGTAGAAAAATAAAAGAAAAAATCACATTTATCTCCGTTGGTACTTCTCAAATTATACTTACATTTCTTTTAATTTATTAAAAAATAGTCACTTTTTTTCTTAAATAATATTAAAGAATAATGTTTTAAAATTACCCAAATACTAACTTCTTCTCTAAAAATCACAAACACGGTGAAATAAAGAAATATAAAAAATGATAAAGAATTGTTGAAGAAAGTGTATATAGTAAGGGGATGTGTGTTGTGAGTGAACTAAACATGTATAGTATGTATATATGATTATTCTTTTCTTGTGGAAAAAATATGGTCCTTTGAGACTGAAAGACTGTAAATAATTCCGAAAGAAAAAGAAAGGAAACAACGAAGTCAGATAGCAAGTTCGCGGCAATTACATGAGGCCCATAGTTTTTAAAACCCGATTGACAAGACGGACCAGAAAATTGAAAACTTCTTTTTATATACATAATTATCATTCAAGATCACTTGTATTTAATCAAAGCAATGGTGCGTTCAGTATTTGAATTTCAGATTTTTTTTTTATCTAACTTATTTGATAAATAACTCAGAAAATAGGTCATATATCATTGGTATAAAAAAGTTTTAAACTTATGATCAGAAATCAGCCTAAAATATGTTGAGTCCAAATTACAAAGAGTTTGGAAAATTAGTGTTTTTACATCTGTTTACATAAAATAAATATTTTTAAATATATAAAATATATTAAAATTAAATTTTATAATATTTAACCTATAGATTATGTTTTATATTTATAATAAATTGTTATATTGTGATATAATATTATTTTTAATTATTAATAATTTCTTTTAAATTGAAAATGATATATTAAAAGATAAAAGAGATTGAGAAAATTCTTAAATGCTATCATGTAAGAAAAATAGTTAAAAACTATTTTGTTAAAACTAAAAATATTTTCTTTTAAGAAGATTATTCTAATTTATATATAGATGGGATAATTAAAATTAAAATTATATTAATAATATTATTTTTGTTAAAATATTTTAATAAATGTATTTATTTAAATATAATAAAACATTTTCAAGTTCATTTGTTTTAAATTCATTATAAAATTAAAATTGTTTAAAATTAAACTTAACATGCTTAAACAAACACATATGTTAGCTAACAATTGAACTTTTAAAAAATTGATTCATGACATAATCTGAAGAATTTCTTTGATTCGGTAATTATGAGTTTAAATATATGTAATGAGATAATATTATTGTTATTACATCGTTATGATTGTTAAAAATAAGTGTTAAGAGAATCTGCAAAATTCAGTTAGTATTAATATTAATGCTAGCTGAAGAATTTAGATAAGTTGTACTATTTATCGGTTGAAATTTGAATAATACACATTAAATTAGTCCAAGGACTAATAATATTTGTTACCTTAAAAAAAATTAGTCCAGGGACTAATTATACGTCCTTATCCAATATCATACTTTTTATTTTTTGGAAAAGTTGATAATAAACTCTTAAATTAAGGGAAAATACCGTAAATTTTAATTGAATTATTTTTATCGAGTTAAACTAGTGCTCACGTGTCTCACAAATATATTATATAAAAGTAGGGGACGAAAAAATTGTAAAAAATAGAAAGGAGCTAAACTCTAAAAAGTGCTAAAATATATGTAGCAAAAAATTTATTTAAGCCTATAAACATACGTATAATAAATATAATATTATATATATATATATATATATTAATTTTATATAAGTATTATATAAGATTTATATTTAAAATATTTTTTTTATATATTTATAATAACCTTGACATATAAATTTAAAATACTAATAATTAAAATATTAAAAATTAAATAATAAGATTCAGATTTTAAAAAGTTGTAAAAGTATAATAAAATTTATAAATATTATATTGTGATAAAAAGTTATACCAACTATTTAAGACATGTTAAGATAATATTACATTATATTGCAAATTATTTGATATTAATTGTGATATTAGTTTATTAGTTAATTTGTATATAATCTTTACTATTTAAAAAATATGAAATTTTGGAAAGAATATTTAAGATAATGTTTTATATAATTTTATAAATTAAAAAAGAAATAATGTTTTTAAGAAGGAAATAACAATTTAAAAGTTACAAACAATTAGAAATTGTTTTTTTTTTAATTATGCAAGTATGACACCACAATCACATTCTGATATTATGTAATTTATTTCATATTTTTATATCCTATATTATTTTATTATATTTTGATGATAAAATATGAAGTGTATAAATTCAGTCATAAGAGGATATTAAATATATTTTAAAAAATTTTAATTATTTAAAAATATTTTAATTCATTTTACATTGGTCATATTATAAACATTTAGTAATTTTTTATTTGTCTAACTTATACGATTCATGGTATACAAAAATGAATGAAAAATATATTGAATAAAATTGATTACTTTGTTAATGAAGGTACAACCGATCAACTATAATCATTTATTATCAAAGACTGAGAGGATAACATCCCTACAGAAAGGACGTATCACCCACGCAATAACTAATATTAGCTACCCCCATGAATACATGGCCCAACTTTATTATGCCAATAATAACATATACTTTCACTTCATCTTAGCTTAATGTTGAGAAGGGTGTATAAAGTAGTAGCATGCATACTCAATATATGTCCCTGCAGCTTCATTAGTCAATTCGAATCACTATCACACTCTCCCCCTTTTTATTCTCCAACCTTACTCATAAATCAAATTAGTCTTTTTGTTCATTTGGTTTATCATAGAAATATTGTTAAATGATTCACAGAAGATATTATTAATATAGAATTCTTTTAAAGTAAAATTATGCGTTGAAACTAAAGTTATAGTTTAGACAAATTATTAACACCCAAAGATCCTAAACTATATTACAATAAACGAACAAGTTTAACGTATTATTTATATTTTTTAATTTCTGTAAATATAAAAAATGTTTGTTTTAATCTCCAAAAGAATTATTGTCTTCTTCCGGTTTCTTGTTTACTACAAAAAGAGGAAGCAAACATAATACATTTGTATGAATGAGTTAGAGACTAAAATGTGATATGAAGGATTAAAAACAAATATTATCCTATTTAAAAGGATTAAAAAATATATAGTTTTATTATTAATTAGGAAGGTTTTTAAGCATAATTAGAGCACTTCAATTTGTTTAATATTATTCTTCAAAACTGATTAGAGTTCGAAGCATAACCTACGTCAATTTATTTTTTTAAGTAGGAATATTTATAAGACGATTGTCTTGCGATTGCTTGTAGTCATCTATGTCGGTTGGAGGTCCTAGAGGTAAAAAAAAAATAGAAGTCGTATGTTTTAGCAAGGGAATAAAACAAATAATAGAAAGGATTATTGTAAGAAGAATACCATTATTTACGATAGTACAACCATTACTCTATAGTATTAAATAATTCTATAAAAAAATAGTTAGTTTTAAATTATGTTTATGTATTGTGAGGTCTTAATTTATTTTTGAATGATTTATTTTAGAAAATTAGGAAGTATTAGTATTTTTAATTTGTAATTTTTAATTTTTATTACATAAACAAAAGAATGTTACTGTAATGAGTAAATAATATAGTGAAATAAAATTTGATATTTTAAAATATTTATAATTTATATTTAAATTTAATTAATATTTCATATTTTTTTCCTTTTATTTTGTGGTTAAATTTTTTAATTCTCAATGACAATGATATGTTTATTAAAATTTTTGGTTTATTTATTAAATATTTTTTAATAAAATTTGACATTATTTAATTATGTTTAAATTAAATTATGTTTTATCTTCTAAAAACATTATTTAACAATAGTATAGAATTTTTAAACATCTTATTTTTTGTATTTAAATCTTAATTTTCTAATTAATATTATATAAAATAAATTATTTGTAAATCATCTTTCATTAAAATATTTTTTAACAATTTTAAAATTAAAATTTTTAAATATATATTAATGTTTTATGTATTTTTTTTGCTATTATTAAAGTTTAATTTATATTGATTAAATTAATATTACATATTATTTTTTATAAACATTTTCTTTCATTGAGTGAAACAATTAGTTTTAAGTAAATTTATATTTTTTTACCAAAAAAACTATACTTAAAAGGAGCTTTAAATTAAAAGAAATAAAAATTACCAAATAAATTTATTTTATTTTTAAAAGTTTTATTTTACATTTTAATTTTAAAGTAGCTTATAAGTAAAATAAAAAAGGGTTAAACAAAATCTAATGCATAATTATTAAAAACACCAATTTTGAAAGAACATGAGACTTCAATTTAAATTGAAAGGATATGGAATAGAAGTCAAACTTTGATTATAACACATCAAATCTGATTTATTTTATTTTTTCAAAACTAGAATTATCGAAATAATGAGATGAGACGGGTTTTAAACACTGGGTGTTTGTAAATTTTGACAAACTCAAAAGGCATATAGTCGGGACAATTAATAATATGTATGACATTTTGAGGATGGAGTGTACGACAGCAAGACAAAAGAATATGGATTTAGTAAATGCACGTCTAACGAATATGTGTTTGACACAAGGTTGGTAGCAGTCTCAATCACCAATTTTTCTTTCACATCTTATTTTCGTACTCATATTTTCTAAATTTAGTATTAAATTAATTTAACTATTTAATTGTTTTACTAATTGATATAACTACTTAAAATAGTTTATTGTTTATATAAGTAGCTATGTCATTCACTCCTAAATATATATTCAAATCATAGTGCAGAGTTTAATTTTTATGCACCAAAATAATGATCAATTTATATAAGAGTTTAATATATATTATGCGTTAATTAACGGTGAAAAACTATAGAATAAAAACAAAATAGACTTGGTTAAGAGAGACAAAATATGATGGTTTTTAAGTTTCAAAATAATTAATTTTTTAGTATTAGTTGAAAAATATTTTTGGTAAAAAAATACAAAATTATTTTACACTTTTGTAAAATTTAAACAATTAGATATGTCATCATTTCATTTGAAAGCTCATTTTAAATTAAAGTAAAACAAAAAAATATGTTAAGCTCTTCTCTTTCGTGCTTTTTTTAAAAAAAAAATTGTTTTTATTTGCTTTTTTTAAGATGATGGAATGGGAGAATGCATAAGGATGAAAAAAATGGGAGTTGGAACTTTAAGATGGGATAGTGAAGTAGAGGAAGGTGACTAGAAAAAATGGAGATTTTTATGATGGAGAATGGGATTGAGGAGGGTGGTTGGAAAAAAAATGAAGATTAAATTTTGAGACGAGTGAGTGGAGTTTTGATATGGGGAGTAAGGCGAAGGACAATAATTAAAAAAAGTAGGACTTTGAGTTTTTGAGATGGGGGAGAAGGAGGTGTCAAAAAAAATATATATAAGGAATTGAAATTTTAATATGGGAGACTAAGGTGTAGGAGGTGAAAAAAAAAATGAAGATAAGGTAGGCAAGAGTATCTGAAAAAAAAAAAAGAGATTGGAATTCTAAGACAGAAAGGTTAGTAAAAAGTAGAAATTGGTTAATTTTTTAAAGAAATAATTAAAAAAATTCTAATGATAAAGCTGATATAACTAAACAATTAAATTTTATTAGATGTATTTTACACAAATAATACATACGCCATCCGCTTTTTTCTATTATAATTAGATATCTATGTAAAATTTATGTTGATAGTATATATAAATTATTATTTTTTTATATGTGACTTTAATTAAACTTCTTTATTAAATTTTTAAGTTTTAATTTTTTTTACTTTAAACTAATTTTTATCTATTTACTAACTATTTTTTTTACTTGAAAGTATACTCCCTTCTCTCACATACACGTAATCAAATGTCAAACTTAACAAAATGATATCTTTGACAATTTAAGGACTTGTTTCAGTATAGAAAAAGGATATTTTTAATGACTAATCAAATAGAAGTTGTTTGTTTCTGTTTTCAATAACATATTACAGGTTTCAAAAAAATACGATAAAATATCAGTTATTTTTAAAATTATGTGAAATTCTATAAACATAGTACATTTTATAAAAACTTAAAATATAACAATTACATTGGTAAAATTATTATAAATGTCAATTTAGTTTTTACTTCTCTGTCAGTCACTCAAAACATGTTTCATGTGGCAGGATCATGGCGTGGGTTTACAGTCAAACTTGTGCTGCTTTACTAGGTTTATTGCATTTCCTCGAGGGAAATAACATAGTAACATAGTTGTTGCCACTTGCCACTTGCCACTTGCCACGTGAAAGTTATTATTTCAATGGTCTTGTATCGCTTGTTGTCTCCTTGTGAATTCTCGATTCTTTGGTTTTTGCTTTTCCAGTTCAATGTACTGTTTTCTTTACGCGCATCCTCTTTCATTCAAGCTATAATCTCATGTTTCCTTATTAGAATAAAGAGTTAGGTTTCACACCAGAGTCATCCACTCTCGCATACTAGTTTTTTATTAATTGACACTGACCCAAGAAAATTATAATAATAATTAAATTACCTCATTAGAGGATATGGTCAGTTACTTTAATTTAATTCAGGGAAGTCAAGAACAAAAAGAAGAAGAAAAAAAATGCATACGTGATTCTCAATGTTCTTTCATTTTGTTTTTTTTAGTCACTACGTACGGCCTAAAAAAATGTCATTATAGGAGTTGTTCTTTTACTTATTTTTTAATATATTTTTATTGAGATAAAGTTCTTCATAAATATTTATATGAAAAATTAAATTTCTTTTATAAATTAAAATCAAATTATGTATATATATTTATGAAAAAGTTAGATGAAAATATTTGTATATAATTAACTTAAATATATAAGTTAATTTTAATTTTTTTAAAATTAAATTATTCTATCTTCTTGATTATTATTTTTCTTATAAATATTTACGGAATAATTTATCAAAAAGGTGTCAATCATTTCGTTTTCAGAGCAAACTTGTGCTTTGACACTGTCCTTTAAAATTTAATACACGATATTGGAATAGTTCTTTGAGCTTCTGAATATTAGAGCATGTCGTTTTCAAAATGAAAGTAACTATGAAATAAATCAGGAAAGTTAAAATTGTTTTAGATTTTTAAACTTCTAATTTCACTGATAATATGTATAAATTAAACTTCATTCAAATGAAATTAGGAAAACTATAAAATGGCTTTCAATATTAAAATTTATTTTTATTTGAATATTTCATACATGTTTTCCTTAATTTAGAATTTATATAAATCAATGTTACATGTCATTTCTATTATATATTTTTTATTATTGTAAGGGGTTTGATTTTAATAATTAAAAAAAATATGAAAACTAACGAATAATTAAAATTAAAGGATGAAAATCACATATAAGTTAAAATATTAAGACAAAATATAGAATTAAGCCCATTATTTTTAAGGTAACGTAGCTCCGATCCTATACGAACACGTTTTAACGTTATATGGAAAAACTAATATTGAATATATAGGGGGGAAAGAAATACATTATCAGCAGCAATATATAATAGGTGGTTTAAAAGTAATCTCCTATAAAGTAGGCTTTTATTAGAAACTTGATTAATACATATATCCACATTTCTTCAATGAATAAAAAATGGTGTTAAGAATAGTAGTTTTATAAAGATTTCAAACCTATGTCATGAATATATATGAAAATACGTGCAACTATACATATCAATTAATTAATATTTTCATTTTTTGAAGTTGTCGGCCAGGTCGAACTATGCATGCGAATATAAATGGATTAATTATTTTCTGATGGAAGGGACATTACACCTGGTTTTGTGTTAAACGGCAATAGAAACGACAGAGGAAGAAAAGAAAAGGAAAATTCCTTGAAAATAAAGACTTCATTTATTTTTAATACTACTATACACTATAGACAGCGACCGTAGTGCAAAATCCGAATGACCAAACTCTACTATGAGCTATCAATTCAATTATAATCAGAACATAATCCATCAGAATAACGTTAGATTAACGTTCCTTCTTCATTCAGATAATGATACATAAACCTTTTTTTTTATCAGTTGATAAATAAACCTTTTTTTTCTACTATCTATATCTCTAATTAATATTGATATCTCCCCTTCTTTCTTTATTCATCTATTTATATTTAATCACTGGGATTAAATCCCATTTAAAATAATTTATAAGAAATTTATTTCAACTTAATTATCTTTTAATCATAGATGTTTACAAGTAGGATGTTGATCTCCAATTTAATTCAAAATAAAATTACAAATTTATAAAAAAAATCAAAAATAAAAATATTTTTTAATTATTTTAAATCATTTTTATACTCAACTAATAAAATTGAATTTCAAACTAAAATTGTAAAATCGAATCAATTCAAATCAAATGTATTATTATATATTTTATATGTAATTTTTATATTTATATTTCTTTATTTTATTAATCTTTTTTTATTCATATAATCAACATAATAAAATTGTATATATTTCGTTTTTATTAATTTTTATTTTGGATATATTCTTTTTTATTTCATTTATAAAAAAATTATGTTATAACATAATTAATTGATTAATTAATATGATTTTTATTAATTATTAGTATACTAACATTTATCAATAATTTATTTATTTTAAAATAATGTTCAATATTTGAGATAAAAAATTTAATAATAAAAAGTTAAAATATTAATCAGGATGTATGATAAAAATTAAATAATTTAATCAAATTCAAATTACATTTTATTATACTGGATTAGATCAATTTTTTTTTTTTTAAAGAACTCCAAAATCAAATCGAACTAGTATTTAGATTTGATGATCTTTGTACTCAAAACATGTCCAAACCAGTTCGGAAACATCCATTTATAATAGTATTTTAAAAAATTATAAAATATTTTATAGATAAATTATAAAATATTTTCAACTTATTTTTATAAGTCGAATATAACTTGTTGACCAAAACTTATCTGGGTTTTTTAGGAAAGCGGGTACTCAAATCGTGACAGACCATATTACGCTCATAATTTATTATTTTTCGTTTCGTTTTTAGAAAACCGTCACAAATTTGAATTCAGTAGGCAAAAGTTCGTTTTTTATATATATGAAATTGATTTATAATTTTTTAAAATTCATTATTCTATAGGTAAATGGCGATTGTTGATTTTTTATTTCTAATAATTTTGTGATAATTGTTATTTTTAATTAATTAAATTTTTTAAAAATTTTCATTTTCTAATAACAATTTATTTTTTTTAATTTTTGAAATGATACAACATCTTATAAATATTTATATATTAATGTATCAAAACGCTTCAAAATTATATAAGTCCTTTTAAACATTTATAACATAAATTAGGTTAAGATATTATTTAATAATATCTTAACCTAATTCTTATGAATATTTTCTCTCCTAACACAGTATCATAAAAATTTCAAAGTATTCAATGCGTCTCTTTTACCACAAATATCACATATAAATGTTTAACTAACGAGTTTTTTGTTCCCATCAAATTATATACCACCAATCAAGTCATAAATCATCAAGATTTAAACCCAACAAAATCATAAACAATGCATATCTTAATAAGCTCAATATAATAATGAAATATCACCATGTAACAAGATTATAAACAAGAAAGAACCAAGTTATTTTTCTAACAAAAATTACATATATCTTTACCGAGAACAAACATTTCAAAGCATAATAATCCTTGATCTAGAATTCACCAAAATACAAAAGAAGGCACAAAACACATAAGTCCACTATGTCTCGATGGACTTGTGTCTTTATCTTCCTTTACCTTTTTTTTTTTTTCAAGAAAGTTAGTAGCTTGGGCCTTCTAACTATAAAATCTCCGAACACCACAAGAATCTTACCAGTTTTTGGATCAAGTTTCAGCCTTTTGAAACAAAAAAGGAGAGGGATAGGGAAGAAACATCACACGAATGGAATAAGAGAAGAAAATAGATAAAAATATGTTTACCCCTTGATGGAATCTTGTAGGAGAATAACTTGATTCACATTAGAACCTTAGGATTTACACTAGCGCAATGGAGGTTTGAAGTGCAAAAATTGAGGCTTTGGGGAGAAAGGGGTATTCAATCAAATGGAGAAAAGAAGAAAGAAAAACAAGAGTGTCTTATGTTTTAGGAGAGAGAGAGAATGAAAGCCAAAATAAACTTGCAAGACAAGTTATGGGTATTTAGTAGTAGGAATTTAATTTGAATTTTTGAATCTATTAAAATCAAAATTAGTTTGTTTCCCTCCCTCTGACTCCTTGCTGATCGAACAACACATACAGAAGGGTGGTCTTGTGGAAATTTAAAAAATTGGACACTTTGGGCTAAGATAAAAGCATATTCTAAGGTCTAAGTAAAAGTATCTTACCATTTTAGTGCAAAATCCTTTTCTAACCAAGATTAATGAGATTTCCTGTCTTATTAGTTGTAGTTTGCTTAAGGAAAATTAGGAGTATTTTGTAATTTCCTATGTGTGATTATATAATGCGTATCTTTACTCTTAACATTATTTTTCATGACACGAATATTCGATACTAAGTAAAATAATAATATTTTACTTTAGAATGTTAGAATTACTTCTAAATTTTAGAGTAAGTCAAGCATGATCAATTATCATTATTAATTACATTTTTCCTTAAACAAAATCTAGATTGTCTACTCACAAAAGTATATATAATTCTACATTATCTATTTGCAACATAGTTTAAGTTTCAATTGAATAACAAATTGAAACTCTATTAGAAAATCACAACAAATTCAACTGAATAAAATTTTATGATTTTCTTTTATCATTTTTACTTATTTAATAATAAACAAGTTATTTAACAAAACATTAAAATATAAAGTATTACAATGAGTAATCATTACAACGACCTGTTAGCAACCTAAAATGTCCTTCGTGGTAAATACATGACGATGCCTTCTCAAATATATTTTACTTCAAAAAGAGATACTTCTAAAAGAGAGACTTCACGATTAACCTAAAATACTCTTTCGAAGACATATATTTATTATGAATATAACATATCGTTATCACATTAATTACTTACACTATAATAATTGATTATAACAAAAAAATACATTATTTAAATTTAAAGAATGACCAAAACAAGTGTCAAGGACATGATTAAGCATCTCCATCTGCATCATCCTTATCATCAAGCTCATCTTCATCTTCACTGTCAAATATATAGTCATTGTTGTCTTCTGTTGATTCCTCCTGATCTTGGAGTTCAATGTTTGGAAGCATACATTGATTATAATGATAACTTGTAGTAAGTATTTGTTTCATCACATAAGTCAATCAATCGTTGAACTCTGATTATTTCTAGAATGTGTTAACATTAATTCATTCTGATAAACCTTTTCGTCGTCAAAGTCATTAACTTCCACACAATTCTTGATTTTTTTTTATCGCCACACATCAACCACATCCGTGTGTTTGCATTTCTGAGTAAACTTTTGCATGTAGATGAGATTCATAATTCTACCTGTTACATTATATTTTTGTCTCATTATTGATTCTTTCCGCCATTGGATAATAAATATCCAAACATTATAGAAATTGTGAATCAAAGTGGCACATCCAAGTACGAAGTTAGTTCCTTTCCAGCGCTATTTTCTTTCCCCCTCTCTCCAGCCAATGTGTGAACAGTCACAATAATCTAAAGGTTTAGATTTTAAAAAGAAAAAAAGACACACAAGGCAATTAGACAATGAATTCAGATTAAGAAAAAAAAAAGTTCAGCTTCCTGCAACGTTCAGATTTAAAATAATATTTTTATGTCCATGTTTGACAGTTTGTATTATTATTTTTATTAATTACTATCATCATCAAATAATAATAGATATAAATATTTATAAGTTGATGCAAATTAAAATATATATATTTCAAAGAGTTAAAAAATTGAGAACAAAAATAAAAATCGAACTAATTACTAATTTAAAATTTTAAATATAATTTTGAAAATCATATCAAATTAGATAATTTTTAAACATGAGTTCTAATAAGTGAGCTAATTAACTTTGCTAATAGGTTAAATAAGATGAGAAAATAAACTCACATTTTTGCAGCTTAATTTGGTTTAATTTACTTAACTCGCAAGTTGAGGTAGACAACTCATTAACTTGTTATTTATTTATTTATTTTTTTAAATTAATTTTTCCTTTTTATTTTAAATTCTCTTGATATTTTTTATATTTTATTTTCATAAATTTTTATATTATGAATTAATATTTTATTTTACTTTTTGTGTTTACATTTTTTTTTATTTTTGTAAAATTTAAATTAGTTTGTGAGTGAACCTACTAACTTGTGATAGATTGAACTAAATTGTATATTCTTTTAGTTTAAAAAAAATAAATTAGATTGAGTTAACTTACATTTCCAACGACTATTAATGAGTCAATTTGAGATACAAAGATTGACTTACTTTGATATCATATTATATATATGTCGCAAAGTAACTTCAAGTCAAGTTGGAATAGTCATAGTTCTTACAACTTTTTTTCTCGCAATAATAATACAATAACCACCTTATTTCTCTAAGTATAATAGTTAAAAAGTGAAAAATGAAAAATATTAAGAGTTTTTTAATCAAACATAAACTCTTTTAAATTATTAATCAACTTAAAATAATTATTAATATAAATTTCAAAATAATTATTATAAAAATTAACAAATTTATTATATATGATAATTTATAATCAATAAAAAATATTTAAAAATATTTAATTTTGTAAATATATTATTTATTCAATTTATTCAATGTTATTAATTCATGTCTAACTTTTATTGATTCATTAATTATCAAGATAATGGTAAGCAGAATTGATAAAAAAAAATGTAATACAAAAACAGAAAAAGATGGTAGATATGAATTGCATCAAGAACTGGTTTGTTGTCATCAATTTCCAACAGAACACAAGTTGCAAAACAAAATGTAATTTCAAGATGGTGGCATCGACGATAACCTACCTAAGATTGAGGAGTGAAAGATTGTTGTGTATACAAAATAAGCATTTTAGTGTTGCTATAATTATAATGGTATCGTTGCTTTTGTTTCTTTGGGTGGTGTCATTACATAGGAGTTTCCGTCTCAAGAAGGCCCATCCAAGTCATACATTGAGGCCCATACTTGGCCCAACAAGGGCCTTTAACACCGGCGCGGAGAACAAAGCCCACGAACCGGTTACTCTTCTCTGCAAAGCAAAACCCTAGCAGTGGCACACTACTTGTATGCCACAAACCTGTGTTGCGTGATTGAACGTTGAAGTCGCCGTTTTCTCTCTCTCTCTCTCACAGGTTCTCTCTCGTTCTTCTTCTCTCTCTGTGTTTTCTTGCAACAGTGTTACTTACAACAGTGTGTGATTTGGCAGAAAGATGAAGGTGATCGCTGCGTATTTGTTGGCCGTGCTCGGAGGCAACGCCAGCCCCTCCGCCGATGACATCAAGGAAATTCTTGGCTGCGGTGCGCTGCATTCTTCATTTCCATCATAATCTGTTATTTATTTTAATTTTTAATATGCTAATTAGGTTAGATATTAATGACAATGTTATGCCGCTTTTATTAAGTTGTAATTTTTTAGAGTTTATGCTTCTCTAGAGGGTCAGATTTTCTTGGAAATCTTACGTTCACTAGTTATATGGTTTAATTAGTGTTTATAAGTGAGAGACAACACTTAATTTATGTATTAGCTTTTGGGGTTGCAATAGATTCAAATATACATTTTAGATTCATCAGAGCCTAATTGGTGGTTGTTGTTGGACCTATTGGACAATCATTATTGGGTTGCAAATTTCATGTTTTTGGTGAGGATGTGTATTGGTGATCCCAGATCGAATAGTATTGTACATAAATAGGGACAATTCTTACTTCTTGAGCTAGTTTTTTAAAGCTGGGTTAGGTCCAAACTCGAATTCTAAAGAGTTTTTTTCATAACTACAAAAAAATTTGTTAAACTGGTTCGTTTTATATAGTTGTGTATATGGTAACATAAATCTTGAAATGGATATGTATTGTGGAGAGGTCTTTGAACCTGAGAACTGTTTTTTTTTTTTAATTTGCAGTTGGAGCAGGTGCAGATGATGATAAGATTGAACAGTTGTTGTCTGAAGTTCAGGGCAGAGATATAGTTGAGGTTATTGCTGCCGGTAGAGAAAAGCTGGCCTCAGTGCCTGCTGGGGGTGGTGGTGCTGCTGTTGCCGTTGCCGCCGCTCCTGGGGGTGGTGGTGCTGCTGCTCCAGCTGCTGCTGAGGCAAAGAAAGAGGAAAAAGAGGAGGAGAAAGAGGAATCTGATGATGTAAGTGTTTCTTTATACCCCTGTTGCTTTATTCGTCTTTACGTATTCTAATTATGGCATGCGATGCTCTATAAATGGCTTTAAAATTGTGGTTAGTAATTAGTTGGTGAGTCTATTATAATTGAGCTGCATATTCTGTAACTTAAATGGTTCTGAATTTCTGAATTTCTTCTTGGTTGGACTTGGAGATCAAACATAATAGAGTCCATGCTCCTTGCATATTGCCTTTAAATGTTTTTGATGTAGCTTTGTATAGTAACTACCTTTCAGTCGGTGTGCTGATCATGGTTATCAATATCGTATGATTCACGATATGATACATGCGATATGATACATGCGATATGATACGATTCAAGGTTCTGGCGATACGAATGTGTCAAATCGTTTTTCTACTTTAATCGTAGATGAACTGGTTGAATCGTACATGAATCCCTTGAATTGTATTCCACACACGAATCTTTCGATTCTGACACAATTGGGTTGCAGCCCTATAAATTAAATTCCTAGAAAATCTGACCCTGGGTGGCCCACTCTCTCTTTTCATATTTTCACCCATTCTTCTTGTCTCCTCTTCATTTCTTCACTTGTTATTTTCTACTCTAGACAAAACAGACTGACCCACTCTTCTTTTTTCCTTTTCTTTGTATTTTATTGTGCTGCCCTTACTCCTTTCTTTGTAGCAGCAGCCACTGTTTTTCTGGCCTTGTAGTTGTTATAATTTGGATCTTTGTTTTGAGCTTATATGTCACTTTGTTATCTATTTGACTTCAAAATGGTAATATATATATATATATGATTTTTTATATGTTTTTTTTTCTTAAAATACTCCTAGTGTAATGATTTTTAGTTATTATTATGAATTTGTGCTTTTATACGTCTTTTAGTTTTTTATGCCATATTTTATTATTGGTTATGAATTTTATGATTCATTATATGATTTGATTTGCGATTTGGAAAATAGCCTTCCAATTATGATTTGTATTCTGATCCTACTACCATGGTGCAAATTTCAAGCATGTGCAGATTTGGGTAATCTGAAGTTTTTCTGATTGTTTATCCTTCAATTTGTTTTGTGGTGCAGGATATGGGTTTTGGTCTCTTCGATTAATTGGTGTAATCTATTCAGTTTAGGTCCAGAACATATTCTCATTTAACTCTAGAGCTTCTGAGTTTGTCAAAGTTTTGTTCTAAAGAGTAATGCGTGTGTTTTCATTTCAATGACCAACTAAGTTGGATGAATTTGGTTTGACATTTTAGTTTCTTGATGTTAAGGAGTTTCATTTTGGTAATCATAGACAAGCATATTCCTCGTTTTACCCTTTTACTATGGTTATTAAGTGTAGAAGTGACAGAAATTAATGAATCATGCCATGAAAATTTATGCCTAATATAATTTTCCGCTAGAGATGCTTGGTAAAATCACACTGGATCTCGACAAATCTAAGTTAGGGTCATGCTTGTATAAAGTTCTTGATAAGTTTATAGGGTAAAAAATGAGTAGGTAAAAGGGATCCAACTTTGTCTGCAAGTTAAAATCAACCTATACAATATAACTAACTATTGAACTTAAACATAAGTACTTGTCGAGAAATTAATTCAAACAGATTAAGGCTGGTAAACTTTAAGGAAAACTAAGCTCTTGGTCAATTAGATTAAATGTGTTTGTATGTTTAATATAGTATAGTAATGTAATACAATGCTATTTTGGTGTCAAAAGCACTTGAAAATTATTAAATATCAAACGTTTGGTCGTATTAGTCAATGTAAATGAATGTGATTGCATGAGTCTGAGCGACTCAACGTGTTTGGCTTCATTTTACGTTTTTAAGGTCGAAATTAACAGAAATGAACGTGTACCAAACAACAGTCTGTTGTGGCTGTTCGTTCCACGTGAATTAAACTTGTATGCAATCTAAGGGCTTGATTCTGAACTAGGAACTTACGAAGGTACTGGCTCAGACACAAGTGTATTTTTTAATTTCTTCTGGTACTTGTGCTAGATTCCTTTATTAAACATGATGTGTAGGTAAGATTGTCGAGCAAACGTTTGTAGGTAAGGTCGATGTTCACAAAATGGATGCTCATTATGTTAAAGGCGTTAACATGTCTACGCTAGTATTATAAAATTGAATCTGTTTTGTAGTTGAATGAGAATGTTTTTAGAAAATGAGTGTTTTAAGAATTTGAATCTGATATCTTATCTCAATCTTATGTATTAAGTATTTGGTTTTATTTTTAAAATTTTTATTTCTTTCAAATATATATTTTAGTTTTAATTTGATTTAACTGGTTCAAATTTTTTTTTCAACCATTTCAAATAATTTTATTTATCTTTATTAGTATATAATTTTTTTAACCACTTGTCTTTATCGATCTATCATTTTCATCTTTATTTGTAAAGTTTAATAGTTATATACTAACACTAGAAAATAATTTTAAGATATTTATTGTAAGAACACATACCATTAAAATTATTTTATAATATCATTGTATAATTTATTTTTTCTTATTTTTAAACCAAATTTTTAATAATTTTTTAAAATAAATTGTCAGCAATTAAAAGTAATCTTGTATCACATTACAATTTATTGTAAATACTAAATTTAAAATGTAATTTTTGTTTGAAAAAATATATTTAATATAAATTTTAATTATAATATTTATATATTAAAATATTTATTTATTATAAATTTTAATTATATAAAATTATTTATTTATTTTATGCATCAAGCTAAAATACAAATTTAAAATATTTATTTAAAGGCCCGTACTTGTTTTGCGCTCCACAAGTATACCAAAGGAAAGAAATTGTTATAAAGCTTGTTCTCATCTATGGATCAGTGCATGTTCACGTAGAAATTTTACTGTAGACTACTACAAATCTGACTAATATAATAATTAAGTTTTTCTAAGAAGACTTACTAAAGAATCAATAATATATATTTTTTTATTAAAAATCACATTAGGAATGAATTAAAAACTAGGGTGAAGGTATATTAGTAACATTTTAATAAAGAAATTAATTTTGATTCTTAACCAGGTAACGGTCAAGCACTAGAGTTTGTCTAATAATAGAAGATTTAAGTTATATGTATAACGTTTTAGACTCTTAACAAGATAAGAGCCTTAGATAATGAAATTTATTTTGTTAATTAAGAAATTGAGGAAAGGTGAATATGTTATTGTCGAGATTATGAAACATTGGACCAAATTGGCTGATTAACCGGAAAATTGGTGAATCAATCAAATGATCGATTCAACTAAACTACAGAACAGGTTTAGAAAAAAATTGTTCAAAGAATTAGAAAATTGGTGTAGCACCCCAAAACTGTTCGGCCCAAACAACCACAGTTAACTTTCATTTAACAGATAACAAATAAAATCCTGAAGATTCTATATGTTATCAACAAACAACCAGTTAACTTTCCTTTAACTGAAAACAAATAAAATCCTGAAGATTCTATATGTTATCAACAAACAACCACAAGTTGGCTTTCCCTTAACCAATAAGGGTAAAATTCTGAAGATTTTATACGTTATCAACAAGTAAGGGATAAACCTGTTAGATATTCAAAATTCAAATATAAAATATAATAAAATATCTCTCATCATATCAGGCGAGAATCGTATGGGCGAATATAAATTTGTTATTTATTCAAAATTGAATATAAAATATAATAAAATATTCTCTCATCCCAATAATCGAGGACAAACGCATTAGATATTGAAAATTACAAATATAAAATATAATAAAATATTCTCTCATTTTTCCACGATAATCGGGGGGATAAAGCACATTGGGATATTTATTAAAAAATTCAAATATAAAATATAATAAAATATTCTCTTTCTCCATAAGCCCAAATTTTTCACTTTGACCGTCATGAGTAATTGGCAGATGGCGACTCCGGAGGATCGAATCGAGTCTATCTATCCAGCTAGATTTGTGGCAGGCGAAAAGGAAAAATTTAAGGAGGGAGGCTAAAATCAATTCGGCCTCGGGAGGTCGCCAGTGATTTTTTTGATTAGAATATTTGGAAAGCTAAGGTAAGGGGGATAAAGTTTGGTGCAGGCCGGATGAATGGGTTCGGAAGTTGTTTACACGCCATGGGGCGGAAGGAGTCTTTGACACCTATTACTTAATAGTTCAAGGCCAGCTTTTGGGTTTACTAAGGTTTTAGTATGGGTAGAGATGGTATCACATGTCCTGGGAGGATGGTTTGGTTTGGGGGAATGATTTGATGGGAGTGTGTCTCATGCTGTAACTGCTTGGGATTCGGTAGAAATCAAAGTCTACGTAGTTCAGGCTGGGTTATTAGTTAAGAAAGGGTGAAGCCGGTCAACACCAACTTGGTTGTGTTTAGGCCAAGATGAATTTGGCCTTGACAAGAGAAAGGCTTGGGAGGAAGAGGTTTGAGAGATTTGGCTTTGGTTTCGTAGAGAGGGAAGGGGCTACCTAAGGTTTCCCCAAGGCATTTACTTACTAACCTGATATCCCGAGGAGTCCGGTGTCTTCTCTTCTTGGTCTAGGATGCTTTCTCAAACTTCCTGGCTTTTCCCTCTTCTAGCTTTATGGTGGAAAATTTTGTCCCACTCCCGTATAAAATCTCTGACCCCTACTCATTCGCAACGAGGTCTTATATAGGCTGGGAAATGAGCTTGGACTTCTCTCCTAATGAGAGAATATTTTATTAATTTTATATTTGAATTTTGAATAGCTAACAGGTTTATCTCCTGATTCTTTGGATGAGAGAATATTTTATTATATTTTATATTTGAATTTTGAATAGCTAATAGGTTTATCCCCTAATTCTTGGAATGAGAGGATATTTTATTAATTTTATATTTGAATTTTGAATATCGAACAGGTTTATCCTCAACTTGTTGATAACGTATAAAATCTTCAGGATTTTATCGTTATTGGTGATGATAACATATAGAATCTTGTGGTTATTTGTTGATAACATATAGAATCTTCAGGATTTTATTTGTTATCAGTTAAAGGAAAGTCAACTGAGGTTGTTTGTTGATAACATATAGAATCTTCAGAATTTTATTTGTTATCAGTTAAAGAAAAGTCAACTGTGGTTGTTTGGGCCGGACAGTTTTGGGATGCTACAATTGGTAAAACCAGTCAAAACCAATAAAAATCTAACAAAAAAATTACTTCAATAAAAATTACTTAATACAACATTATTTTGACTTTAAAAAAATCTAATGTATTTTTAATTTTCTTTTTTATTTTAAATATAAACTTATTATTAGTAATAAATATTGATACATATGGTTAAAATTTGGGTTAAGTAGTATGATATATTTGATTTAGGGTTTTGTATGTCTTTTAAATGTTAAAAACTATAAAATTATGTTTTATTTTTAATTTTAATATTATAAAATTGTGATATTATATTTTTTGATATCATTTATATATATTATTATTTTATTAATATAATTCAACTTTGAAACTTCTAAGGGTGTCTTGATTGGTCCAGTTTTAAGATTGTTATCGATGAAGATATGAGATGAGTGTAATTTAGGAAAAAGGTGGGGAAGAGGGAAAGGTTCGGTGTTTAACTCTCACTACAGAAGCCCTGGCTACAGCATACTACTCTATCTATATTCCCAGTTCAGCAAGCCGCATCAACTAATCGAAGTTTGAATTTCCTGCTTTCCTGGATCCAATTTTGAAACAGGTACGAGTTGGCCGTTAAAGAAGAAAAGGGAACAATTTTGCCCACCATCTTTGCACCCTGCTTGAGCAAAAGACGGTAACTGTTCCAAACCCCGCGCTGGCCAGTGGTTGCCAATAACGGTGATTGAATGGTTATGCCACGGCAATAGAAACCAAAGGGGAGCATTTTGATGATATTCTTATTGCATGAGAATGAAAGTTAGACGACTGGGCAGAAATCGTTCATCACAATCACTTTTACATGCAAATGTTTATAAATCTTGCGCTAAACATAAAATCCAGCAATTCATATATCTATGTTCTTGTAAACCAAATAACAAGTCACAGGAATTTAAAACAATTTGCAAACCAAATGCCATGTAAATCTTATTTCTACGTTATTATTTTGGCTTGCAGTGCAAATAGATGCGCCTATCAAGTCTGGAAAGTGTAAACAATACCCATAAAGTGGCAAGAAAAATGGATAGATACTGTAAAACATATCTCTTGCAACCACATATCAAACGAAAAACACAATGAGGTTCCCGCAATGCACAATAATCAAGCCAGGTCAGATACAATCTATGAGAACACCAAGCATTTTAATCCTTCCCAACAAAAACACAATTATATTTTACTAACAAAGGAAAGGCCATCCTTAGCAAGTTGATCTACATCCGTAACAGGAGGCTGGACCCTTGCAGCATTAGCAATAGCCTTGTTCTCTTCAGGAGTTCCACCCTCCAGAAAGATCCCCACAACTTTCCCATCTTTAATCCAGTATGTCCCAAACTTGGGCTTTGCAGACTCTGGATTGTTGTCTCCAAATAGAACTGTGTCACCGACATTGTCGCCGTAGAATTGCCAAGATAGATCAAATGAACGGGAATAGAAAAATGGAAGGTAATCGTACTCCTCAACTGTTTTTCCATCCTCGGCTGCCTTTATGGCCTACATAAAACATGTTATCACAGAATGAGAAACAGCACTGCAATGGCTCTTTACAATAGAGACTTCTGTTTGGAGGAACAAAAAAAGTTTAAGCAAGGCTCTTTACAGGATGGAGAGGGCAATGATATATATGTACTTTGTTAATAAGCTGACAAATTTAAGGAAACTTCTTTACCTTCACAGCCTGTTCAGCTGATTTGCGAGAATGATCAACATGTTCAACTCTTCTCAATTCACCGTACAATTTCAAAGGGTAAGTAGCAACATCACCAACAGCATATACATCAGAAACATTACTTTTGAAGAAAGAATCAGTCTGCAACCAAAACAAATGCCATCATTGATATTGATAACAAGAATCACTATTCACTACTTAGGATAATTTATAGCCTGTACAAGCCTCCCGATATTGTATCACTGACCTTGATTCCACCCTTCTCCTCTTCAACCTGCCCCTTGAATAAGGATATTTGAGGCCTTCCTCCAACACCAACAACAACAATATCAGCTTCCAGGACCCTGCCATCCTTTAGTTTGACTTCTTTTACCTGCATAATGGATGAAAGTCATGTTGAGTTTGATTAGGAACTTTAAAATGCCATCCCATGATAGGGTTCCAAGATCACATGCAACAATACCTCTCCATTGGAGTTACTAGTGAATCCAACAGCAACAGTTCCTTTAATGATATTGACACCCTTATTTGCGTAATACCCCTCATAGAATTCAGCTATACCAGATGTAAAAAGTCGTGGCACTGCAACATCAGTTTACAACGTTAGTTTATAATTTTTCTTTTTTAAATTGAATACACACATGCATGCAACACATGAGAGTGGGAGGTGTAAGAAGTAACATCCACTTACTACACCAAGGCTCCGGGTAGACCATGGTAACATCAATATTGTTGAGTCTCAACACTGCACTAAGCTCCAGACCAATGTATCCTCCCCCAACAACCACAGCTTTCCCATTCTTCTTTGCCTTGATTGCCTCGTACAATTTGTCAGCATCATCAACCTCCCTCAAATAAAAGATGTTTTTTGCATCAGCTCCTTCTACACCAAAATCTGTCAGCTTTATAACCTGCAAAATAATATTATTAGCAATAGTATGAGGCAAACGGGGACATTGAATGCAACATCTCTACTATCCACAAGCATCCTTACTGTCGAGCCAGTTGCAATAATCAAAATCTGATAAGTGAATGTTTCTCCTCCAGCACTGGTCAGGGATTTTGCAGCAAGGTCTGCCTTTACTATTTCTGTACTAAGAATTAACTCTACCCCTGCAATCATCAGTTCAATTTGCAACTTTGTATGAGAAAACTGTTAACCCCATTCTTCCATCTACTTTTATTTTACTTGATATAATAGTATAGACAATTATTCATTCCTAAAACTATCCAGTAATAATGCTGAACTAAAACAATGTGGGTGAAAGCCAAAGTCACCTTTCTCTTTGTACCACTCAGGAAGCAACCTTTCTCCTCCACTTCCAACACAGACATGGAACCCAGGAAGTCTAGCAGGGGCTGAAAAATCCAATTGTGACATCAAGGTAAATATTCAGCAAGACGAACAAGGCAAGCTGATATTTAAATTTTAATGAATTCAACAGAGATGAAAAGCCCGGGATAAACAATAAACATAGCTTAGATTAAATTGAACTAAACAATAAATTTTAAGAGATACAATCAACAGAACAATAATATAACATTGTTGCTACAAAAATTAAACCAAACTTACACTCTGGAAAAAGGTAAGCCTTGCTCAGAGCAGGACGTTCATAAGGTGCTACCTGTGCCAACATACAATATATAAGGGAATATGAAGCAAAAAAATAACAGTTCAAGGTTCAAGCGATAAAAATGTGATGCAAAATCTGAAAAGAAAAATGTATGGAAAGAACCATTGGAGATATTACAAAGAATATGCATGAAGTTTCCTTCCCCACCTTGGCCATCGGAAACTTGTTACCAAATATAACAATTCAAGGAAACAGCAATAACACATCTTAATAAACCTGACAGGCTGACATGTTAAACTGAAAACAGAACCATTTCTAGTTAAATATATCAATAAAACCAAAGTGGATAATTTAAAATTACTGCCCTTCTAAGCTCTAAGAGGTCCAATCCAAGATTGTACAGAGATCCATAATTATTAGAATCTTCCTATTCACGATTCGAAACCCTAAACTCTAAACCTTAAACCACACAATTCAATACGATTTGACTCCCAACAATTCATATCATGTGAAGTATCTACTACACATGGATGAATTGGAGTGATTCAATATCATTGATATGAATTGCATGATTCAATGTTTTCATTTTTTACTTTACTTTTACCCTTCTTTATCAAAGAAATTGAAAAGTTCGATAAGCTTGAATGATTAAACAAAATTTAAAAAGGAACTAAAGGAGCACTACTAAACAAACCCTCTTCGATTTCTCAAATGTTTATTTTCATTCTTCTGACAATAGAGTTTTGCATGGTCGCTCACTCATTCTATGCATTATTTTTGGCAATTCCATTGCTCTATTTCCACCTTCGAAATGGTCGATTCACGTACTCACTTATGACTTACAAAATTTGGTCCTATTTAGATAAGTTTTTTCGTAAGTCCTTATAGGTGAAGAAAATAAGAAGATAAAATGTATTAAACTTTTCTATAAGCTAAAATCAACTTATGCACATAAATTTTTGGATAAGTTAAATGAAAATAGTTTCTATAAAAATTAAGTATATAAGTATATTTTAGCTCATGTGAAAAGTTCAGTTCATTTTTTCTTTTTATCTTCTTTTCCCACAAGTGCTTACAGGTAAGTTTATCCAAACATAATCAAATGTCTCATGAGACTTACAGTCATTTTCTAGTTTAAAATTATGACATGCATCTATGAACTTTACAATTTGATATAATTTATGATTCAAAAACTAGCTTGACGATTTGAATTGCAATTTAATAACCTAGCAATAATAAGACAAATAGACAAGATGTGCAATAGCGCAATTACGATTTGCAAAAAGCAAAAGCAGAAAACAGTTTTAATAGTCTATGAACTATATACCGCTTCTTTGGATATGATAGCCAACTCCCCTGGCTTAACTCCCTGTTTGGCAAACTCCCTCGCCGCATAACCCTGCGATTTCGAAAAGTAATTAGCTACAGTATCCAAAACTCAAAAGCACGAGAAAATCAAAGAGTTTTCACAACGATCACAGTTCTCGCATTTTGAAATCACGCAATCGAGCTCACAGTATGCTTCAAGAGCTAACAGAAGTAAAAGGAAATCCGATTCGACCTATTCGCATTCCTTTAGCGGAACGTCACCTAGGTTCGCTTAATTCTAAAACTCCGTTCTCCGATTCCGTTCGGAAACTCAAACGGATCCACGAGCACGCGGAGCTAAACGTAAATTTCGCAAGAATTTCGAGATCAGTGAGTTCAAAATCGGATCGAGAGTGAAAAGACGAGGTAACGGTAAAAAAGCGAAGATGCAAAGAGAGAGAGAGAGAGAGAGGATGTGGAACTAACAGCGGAAACTCCTCCTCCGAGGATGATGTATTTGAAGTTCTTCGCCATTGAAGTGAGAATCGCTGCAAGCTCGGTTCTGTGTCCGCGACGCGAGGCACTGGTAAGATGGGCCTTGTGATTCGTCAGATCCTTTTATTGGGCCTCGGAGGTTATTTTGGGAAAACCAAAGTGTGAAAGGAATATCGATGACGTGGCAGGTTCGTTGACGTTCGGTGTTGCGGACTGTTATTACCGGCACCACCACGCTGGCGCCGTGGTGGCATTACCAAAGTCACTTATTCCCGTGCCCGAATTTTCTGTTTAAGACGCAGATAAGAGCTTCCACATGTTCTAGAATTTCGAAAAACAAACAATTTATTTTTACACGGTACCAAGATTTAAATTTTAAATGACATTCTGCAGATTACCTCAATTTCACCATTAGAGAATCCTACTGAGTTAAGTTACAAATATGTCAATTTATTCTAGTGTAAGTGGATGCATGTCTTTTAACAATTTAAGTCACAAAAATTATGTCATGAATTATGAATAATGTTAGAATTTTATAAACATTTTTGAAATGAAAATTAAATTTATAATATTATTAATCAATATTAACTGATTTGATTATTTTAATTGATTTTAATGAACTAATTATTTGTTTTTACATATAAAAACAGAAATAGTATTATATGGTAAACAAATATGTCAATTAAGAAAGTTACTTAAAAGAATAACAATTGAAAAGTTATTATATATTTTTTATTCAATTCCGCTGACCAGTATCCTTATTCCTTCTTTTACTCCTTACTCCTTCGCAATTTATTATTTATCCTTTTATTCCTAACGCCTTAACTATCCCTAACAAGACTCTTGTTCTTTCTTCTTGTGAGAATCTGCTTCATTCACATTGTAACTTTGACCATGAAATGCATCGTGAAATTGTGCGTTATTACGTCCAGGTTCATATATTCATAGTTTCGCACAAAAGCAAATGTTTTAATAAGAAAATGATTTCTTGAATTAATAATGCATTAATATTTATGATATTGACTTCTTTCACCTTTCACATTGCCAAAAACTGGTTCTGTCTGGTCATTTAATATATCTATAATAGAAGTATAATATAAAAGTAATTTTTATTAGAATCGTATTGCTATGTGATACTTTTAAATTATAACTTTATTTGCCTTTTTATATTTCATTTAAATTTGTTACATTTTCTTTTTTTTTAATTTTATATTTATTTTAAAAATATTAAACAAATAACAACCACATTATATTAAGTTTAATAAATCATAAAAAGTAAAAATATTAATATCACATTCAATAATTATCTTTTTTCCCCCTAATATCACCTATATCTGAACATAATATTAAACGATGCTGGTTTAGGAACTGTATGTCCCATTCACATACTATTCATTCACTTATAATATCGTTAATTTATTTTATACTTTGGTATTTGCATCGAGTGCATTAAGTAGTTTAAAAAATTTATAATAATTGTAAAAAAGGTTTAAAAATAATTAATAAAGTTTTCAAATTTAAAACATTAATTTATATGCATATAATATTAATATTATAATTAAAAATTATTACAAAAAATAAAAATATAATAAAAGTTTAAAATTTTAAAATATTTTATTTTTGTTTTCTTAACGTTGTTAACGAGTAATTCACATTAAATTATTAGATTAAAAAGAATGAAGAGTGAGAACGGTAGAGTTATTCTTAGATTAATGTGATTTTTTTTCTTTATATATATCATTTTAAAAATTATTGGACTTACATAACTTATAATCATATTTTTTTATTATGTTTTAAATGTGAAATTCTCACTAACTTTTATACATTACTAATATTCATCAAAGAACTTATTTAGTCACTTTTAGTAAAATTTCTTTTAATTATTTTTTTTTACAATTATTTTTTTTTTACAATTCTTTTAAAAAAATTAATTTAAGAGATTGATATGATAACTTCTAATATTTTTAGAGACTATAATATTATTTTATTTTAGGACATATTTAGGTAGATTTCTCTGTAAATATTTATTAAAAAAAAGAATAAATTAAATAAATTTGTCAACAGTTAAAATAAATTTATACATAAATTAATTTGTAAAAGTAATGTGATATCAATTTTTTAAAAATTAATTTTTAATTTATGTATAAATTAAATTTAATTTATAAAAAATTATTTTATTTTTTTTCTCTTATACTGACCTAAAAAAAATAATGCAAATAAAAATTAATAACTTACTGCGCATAGATTGGACGCTTGTAAGATAGTTTGTTCTGGGTAGTGAAGTATGCATAATGTGATCCACTTTGAAAGAGTGAAAATGACGACATTGGAGAAAGCTGGGATTTGTTGACGTAAGCCGTGATGACAATTGTAATTCACTAATTCTCTATTTTGACAAGAATGCAGGTACCCCCAAAACTTGGTCTAATGTATAATATCAGTTAGGGATAAGCATAAATCAAGAGCACCCACTAATTCGGTGTAATCACTTTGTACGGATTTTATTTTTTTTATTTTTAGAATTGGTTTGAATTATATTTCAGGTTTTTTTTATTTTGTTTGGTGCCTTGTATTAATAATATAATTTATTTTAAAATATACTTAATCTTTTGGTAAAATAAAGAAATGCAATTAAGATTATAAAATTCAAACTTAGGATCTCGTGGATATTATTCCAACTCCTACCACTAAGGTAACGCTGGTGATTCTTATACATATCCTTCTTATATATATCACTTGATTTAAATTTTATATTTATTTTAGTTTAAGATTTAATTATACATAAGGAGTGTGTGGTAGAAAAGAAATGTTTTCACAGTGAAAAATAAAATTTATTTGATTAGTCATGAATACTTTTGACGAAATGTTTATATATGATTCAAGAGAATTAAATATTTTCATGTTTAGTTTTAGTATATATTTTTTGGTATATAATTTAAAAGAAATATTCTTTTATATAAATAACTTCATTAAATAAATTTATATAAAATTTTATTATAAAAATATTCTTATAAATTTTAAAGTTATAGATTTTGATAAGTTTTGTTGTAAAAATATTTCTATAGATTTTTAAATTATAAATATGTTTTTATAATGTTTGATATTTTTATTTAACTTTAGTGTAATAAAAAAATATTCTCTTTACTTTAAATATATTTTTATAGTTTCTACTAAAATATTTATTGAATGTTGGAGCAATAATATTTTTGACAAAATTTATAACTAATATCATGAAAAATTTTATAACTAATATCATAACTAATATCATGACAAATTTTATAACTAATATCATGATAATTTTTAAAGGCTTAAAAAATAAAAAAATTTAAAAGTATAATATTTAATATTTTAAAAAGTTTAAAATAATATATTTTATAAAATAATTTTATTTTTTAAATTGTATTAAGTATACTTTAAATATTTATTAGTATTTATTATTTTTATTTATCATATTTAATAAGATATTTTAAAATTTTTAATTATATTAAATAAGTTAATAGGTTATCATGATATTTTTACATCATTACAACTTTTATTAGATTTTCACTTTTGAAAATGATTTCGTGGGAAAGTAAACATCAAAAATAATATTTTTTGATAATTTTTTAAATATAATATACCAAACATGGAAAACTAGGATCGGTCTATTATTACTATTATTGTAGTGGCAGGGTGATGGTGACAACAACATTGGTAGTGACAATAATGGTGGTGATGTTGGTGGAAGCAGTGATGATAATGATATAATAGTGGTGACAGTAATAATAGTAATAATAGAATAAATATATATTAACATTTTTTTTTCTGAATCTCATTTTTTACTTTTCTCTCTCACTCACTCACATCTATTAACTTCATAAACGCACTCATAAACATAGGGAAAAAAGAAGAAGAAAGAAACATAAGTAACAACTACAAATGCATTCTCTTAACAAAGTATAAATGTATTCTCCTAAAAACAAAAAAACCTACTGTATTATACTTGACTTTTGTTCATCATTAGTTATGGGTCAATTGAAGACAATCCCTAGTTCGATATTCTTGGGTAGAGTCATTTTTGGGCTTGAACTTACGTTGTCAATTTGAATTCGAGTTAACAAATCATTAATCTATTCCGACTTAATTTTATTGTGGTTGATTTGTTTGCCCATATTTTTAATAATTTTCTAATTATGATTTAAAATATTAATCTCAAATAATTTACTTGATTAACTTATAGTAAAAGGCTTAAATTAACTGTATTGAAAGATTTCAAATTAATTATTACTTAAAATAAATATGTTTAAATGATATTTTAATAGAGGAAAAGAGAAACACATGATAATGCTATTATTTGATTTTTCTTTACATTGATCTAGACCATTGTATATTCCAATTAGCTTAATCCACTTCTTCCAATTCCGATCGATTCAAATTGAACCAAAATATGATTGAGATTTTAATTTTATTGGCTCAATTCATATATTTATTAGATTAGTTGCAGTTAATTGTTTGAGCTCAATTATATATATTGAGCTCATTTATACTAATGAAACACTTAATAATTTAGAGTTGAATTTTTTTAAAGATTTTGATATTCTAAAATATGAAAATATACAAGTGAGAAAATAAAGATGTTTTCCTTTTATCTTCATTTGAATTAAAACATCTAATAAACTTAATTTATTACACTCATATTTTCTTAAGTTATCTACCTTTTCATTTTAAATGAATCAAATTTAAACTTTAGGCAAAGCATACACTTACCTCAAAGAAAATATTATCTTCCATATAACCTAAAAAAGAGAAACTTCTCTTCCAAATATAGTTGTGATATACGATCTTGTTTTTCAAATAGGTAATGATTACAGAAAGATTCTGTTGGGAAACAGCAATACCTATTCCCTCCTCTGTAAATGCAAAATGGGCACTATACGGAAGCGTAAAAAATAACTGAAAGAGTAAAGAAGAAGATGACACCAGAATTTTTTATGTGGAAAACCCTCTCGGAAAAAACCAGGGGACCTAGTCTAGTAAAAGTGGTATTACAAAGTGTTTCTCTCAATCTCTGAGGATCTCTCAATGAATCTCACCCTCTCGGATGGTATACAAACCTCTCTGTATATATCTGTCTCTTTTTCTCAAAGAGAAATACAAAAAAGACACTCTAACTCTCATAGGGTTTCTTCACTTGGATGATGTGTCTCTCAATCTAACCCCTTCTCCTCTTATAAAAAGAAACCTAGCAGACTTTGAGAGTATTGAATTTTTGTCCACATAGTTGGAAGCCCAAAAATAACCCAACAAGAAAGATGAATATATTATTTGACCAAATAAAGTAATTTTTTTGTAAAGTAAGAAAATGTAAAGTTTACCGCATATTGTATGCACCTTTATAGAAAAAAGTGTTTTATTGACGGAAATAGACGAGAGAAGATAGGGGTGGAAAATGAAATCGCTAAAATTTTTTTCTACATATTTTTATCATCCCTCTAATATTAGAAGTTTTGAAAGAGAAAAAAAAGTAATTTATAATTTTTGAGTTGTGTAAATTAAATTGGTCTATAAAATTATATTATCCATGTTATTCTTTCTCTTTTCTTATAAAACGAAATAAGATGACCTTTTCAAAAAAAATTTCCCTTCTCTTATCCAACAATGGCATCTCTCCTTTCCTTTTCTCTTTTATATTAATTTTTTTTTCTTTTCCTTCTTTCCTTTAAAACATAAGCTTAATCCCCAAAAAAAGTGAGATAAGCTTTATATAGAATGTATTTTTTTTATATAAAAAAATACCATTTTACTGATGATACATGACGGAAAAAAAAATAAAGCAGATGGTGTATGTTATAATAATAAATATGGTATAATAAAAAAGCAGAGCGGAACTGGGCCTTATGTTTGGTTTTTGGGACAGAAAAATAGGCTTAAAGCCATGCTTTAACGGGCCCTCTTGTGACGAACCATTTGGAAGGCCACGTAAGGAAATTGTTTTGAACCTTGCTATTCACACTCCTCTTTTTACTATTCACATTCATTGTTAGTTTTTTTATTTAATTTTTTACAAAAATATCATTAGTTTCTTTAACATCAAATCATATAAAACTAGTTTCCATATCTACATGAAAATTAGTTTCCATAATATACTATAGAAACTAGTTTTTGTAATGTATTTATAATACATTACAAAAATTAATTTATGTCAAATCAACGATTTATAAAAAAAATTTAACAAAACAAAGCCTAATAATATGGATTGTGAGATTTTACATGAAAGACAAGAAAGATGGGTGAAAATAAGAAGATGAGTGAGGTTAAAATGAGAATACGAGGGGAAGGGTGGAAGAGTGGGGGATAAGGGGTGCATGAGAGAGAATGAAGGAGAAAAGACAATGATTTTGAAAAAAGAGAGGTGTCAGATTACAAATAAAAAGGAGTGTATAGCAAACTCTAAAGAAAATAAATGGCCAAAATCTATATGGCCTGGGAAAAGGCTCAAGCCAATCAAAAAACAAAAATAAATAAATAAAAAAGATATGAGAGCGTAATTGTTTAACATTAAAAAAAACTATTCAGGATTTTTATATATATATATATATATATATATATATATATATATATATATATATATATATATATAAAATTTGTGTTGTAATTTTGAATTGAATTTCTCCAATTTTGCACTGTTTGAGCACAGAAAGAGGTATTATTTTTGCTCAAATTTTCCTTGTTTTATTGTGTTTTTGGTTGATTTTTTTACTAAATTTTTTCACTAGGTTTTGTTTTTCAGTGTTTTTACATGTTTGTATAATTTTAGAAATTTGAAATTCTATCAAATGTTGTTCATGTTTTTGGTGTTCATAGTTATTTAAAAATATTCTTTTTAGTTCCTCTAAAATGCTTGGTTTGATTTATGAAACTTTAGATTAGAAGACTTGTCTTGCAAAATTGTAACTTGTTAATAATGATTAGATTTTTTTTTTGCATGAAATATAATTTGACTATTTGAGTTGAAAGAAATTTTTCTTTAGTTCTTCTTCAAGAACACTCAATTCTTATTGAGAACTTCATGAGTCTTGTGGTAAATCTTGTCAATTTTATCAAACTTAGGCCTGTGGCAATTTAAATCATCTCTTATCTTATCTATTTTCAATTGTTCTTCTCTTTTTTAAAATTTTTCCAATTTATCAAAAACTTAATGACAAATTTTCTTAGTGTTGTTTGTGTTAGGAAAAACAAAATACACAATGGAGAAAAGAGAGTTTCTTAAAAAAAAAAATGTATTAACTACACGTACCAGTTACACACGGATTACACTATTTATAGTATTTAATAGTTAGTAACTAACTAACTAATAACATGATTGCTGTAACTATCGTATATTTGAATTACACACAACATTTCTCTATAATTCAAATACTTAAGGGACACAACTCTTATCTCACCCTTCAATTGTTCAAAACAATACATCCTTAGTGGCTTGGTTAGTATATCTGCCTTTTGCATTGCTGTAGGACAGTTAACCAACTCAAGTCTTCATGTATTCACATGATCTCTTAGAAAATGAAATTTGGTCTCAATGTGTTGGTTTTTACCATGAGACACAAGATTTTTGGCAATGTTAATGGTTGGTGTTAACCAATAGTATCATATGCATCCTCACTTCAATCACCATTGCCTCCAGTAATGCCTATATCCAAAGAGCTGAACATGTGGCATAAGATCCTGCAACATACTCAACTTCGCAGGATGATAGAGCAATAACATATTATTTCTCTGAGCATCAATAAATTGATGCACATAGAAACTTGAAGGAAGAGTAACCTATCAACATATTCACTCCTTGTTTCATCTTATTTAGAAACAAAACACCATATTCCAATGTACCTTGCAAATACCTTATTATCCCCTTTGCAACAGCTAAATGTGGTTTTCTTGGATCATCCATAAACATGCTAATCAATCCAACTCCATAACATATGTTAGGTCATTTGTTACAAAGATACCTCAAGGAAACAACATTATGTTTGAATAGAGTGTTGTCTGCTATTTTTTTTCATTGCTCCTTTTCAATTTCACATTATTTCAACAAGTGTTGTTGTTGAATTGCAACCTATCATGTTAAATCTTTTTAATACTTCACTCAAATATTTCCTTTGATGTGGTACTTTTCCTTTGGATGTACTAGTAAATTCCATACCAAATAAGTAAGTCATTCTTCCTAAATATGCAATTTCAAACTCACCTTTCATGACCCTTTTAAGTTCCTCAATTTCTTTAGAATTGTTACTAGTAACTAGTAAGTCATCAACATAAAGGCATATTAAGAGCATCTTTGACCTTCCATGCTGGAATCTCACATAGATTCCATGTTCCACTAAGCACCTACTAAAGTTGAGTTGAAGTAAAAATAGGTCAATTCTTTTATTCCAAACCCAATGAAAATGTTTTTGGTCAAATAAATTTTTCTTCAACATGTACACCATTTTCTTCTTACCCTTAATCTGAAAGGTTGAGTAATATACACCTCTTCCTCCAATAGTCCATTGAAAAATGCATATTTAACATCAAGGTAGAATAATGGCCAACCCCTTGCACATGCTAAGGCCACAACCAACCTAATAGTCCCAATACTTACTACTAGTGTAAATACTTATAAGTAGTCTAATCCAGCCTTTTACTAAAAACTCTTTACTGCCAACCTTGCTTTGTGTTTGACAATTGATCCATCTGGATTCAATTTTAACTTGTAAACCCATTCGACAACAATTGAATGCTTGTTTAGGAGTAAGTTAACTAGCTCCCATGTATTATTGTTTTAATGACTTTCAACTCTTCCACCATAGCTTCTTTTCAAGCCTACTCCTTCATTGCCTCCTTAAAATTTAATGGTCTAGCATTAGCAAAGACAAAATATACAAGATCACCTTCATGAATTATTGTATTGTCAGAAAATAACTCAGACTCAGTAAATGTAGATGGAATTGTTTGTGCCTTTGTGATCTTTGAGGTTGGAACTGAATTTCATTATTGTTGTCTCCTTCATTTGTTTGATCTTGCCACTCATCCAACGATGATAAAGGCATTTGTTTGTGATTGCTACTTTTATTCTTCTAATTCACTAGATCATACAACTTGTATACACCCGTAAGATGATACCCAACCAAGATCATAGTCTCACTATTGTCCTACAACTTTCTTCTCTTCTAATCGAGTATTTTCTAAAGCATAGTAATCCAAAAAAATTAGATGGTTCACTATTGGCTTCCTCACAGTCCACACCTTCTCTGGCACTAACTCCTCCAATCTCTTTCCTAGTCTATGTGCATGTAACCTAGTATTTTTACTATTTACTATTATTTTTATTTTATTTTATTTTTTTAGAAATTATTTACTATTTAAATTCAAATACACTCACTTTTGCAATTCTCTCCTTGAATTTTACTAAGTGGGAACGTGGAATAATCATGCGAATCCATTTTTTTATTATATATTTTTGTTAACTTTTTCTTTTATTTTTCTTTATAACTATTAAATAATTTTAATAAATCTTATTATAACCATTTTCCATTTCAAACTTCATAACAACATAATCTTTTTACTAACTAAATAAAATATATAACTAAATAACTACTTTTGAATTTTAGGATCTTACATTTGGCTTCCTCATAGTCCACACCTCCTCTGGCACTAACTCCTCTAGTCGTTTGGTTAGGCATTTGTTCAACACATATACTATAGTGGAGACAGCTTCACCCTAAAATGAGTGTTGCAAGACTTTCTCCTTTAGCATACTCCTTGCCATGTCAAGCACATGCTATAACATCATGGTAAATGTCATTCTTCACACAAAAATCCTCAAACTTATTTGAGGTGTACTCTCCTCCTCCATCATTTTGCAACACTTTTATAGACCTCCCACTTTGCTTTTTTAATTAGCAACTTAAATCTTTGAAATAGTTTAAAAGATTCTCTCTTGGTTTTAATCAAATACAACCACATCATTCACTAAACTCATCAACAAAAGAAATGAAATATTTATTACCTCCTAATGAAGATACTTCAAATGGCCCACAAATATTAAAGTACACCGCATCTAGCATATTAGATGCTAGCATAGGTAAATATGATTTGAAAGCTTTTCTAGGTTGCTTATCAGTCAAATACACTTCATACACTTTTTCTAGTATCTTAGTCACAGGAATTCTAGTCACCATTTTCTTAGAACCCAACTAGTTCAAGCCCTTGAAATTTAAGTGATCAAACCTAGAATTTCAAAGCCAACATTCCTCATTAAATTTAGTAACTTTCAAGCATTAAATCTAAGTAGTCTTAAGTTGATTTAAAAGGTTTTATTCTTTGAAAGAGAAATCATTATAATTCGTCTCCTAGAAGAATCAAACATTTCAAAAGCACCATTCTTCATTACCACTGAAAACCCTTTGTTTTCAATCGTTTACCCAATACTCAAAATGTTGTATTTAATTTTTGATACATACAACACATTTTTAATCAAAGTTGTTTTTCCATTTCTCCTTTGATCATAATCTTTCCAACTTTTGCACTCAATGTTCTATCATCTACAAATCAAAATTTTCTTTTTTTTAATGTAGCAAGATCATTCAACCACTCCTTATGGCAGGTCATATGATTTGAGCACCCAGTATCTAGTTGTTTCCATTAATAGGACAAGGTCAAAATTTGAATCTTCTTGAGTCATATGAGCTTCATCATTGCTACACCTCTTTTGTTTTCCTTTGCTAAACCAACATTCATCTACAAAATAATCCCATTTCTCATAGTTGAATCACTAAATTTTCTTTTTATCAAATATTTTAAAGTCATTTTTGTTTCTTGCAAACTTTCCTCTTTTTTAATGAAGGACTTAGACCTGTTACTATAAATTTTGATCTTTCTTCGTTAGAATACCAACCATGTTTGGTGAATTTTATTTTTCCTTTCTTCCATTTGCTTTTATCTCCAACTCCTTTCTTTGTCACTTAAGCTTGTAAAACTACATCCACGAGTTTGTTTATGCTTCTTTCATTCAACCTCAATTCATAAGCCTTCAAAGCTCTTCAATTTTCATAGTTCCAATATTCTTGGATTCCTCAATTACGACCACAATATAATCAAATATGAGAGCTAGAGTCTATAAGATTTTCTTTATTATGATCTGACTAGAAAGCTTCTCACCACATTCTATTATCAGGTTTGTGAGACTCAAAATTTGAGTGAAATATTCAAACATCTTCTCAAGATCCTCCATATGCATTAATTCATATACTTCTTTCACCTTTTCTCCACTTGTATAACATTTTTAATGTATATCCCAATCTTCTTTGGTTGTATTAGTTGAATCAATCTTTTCAAAGTGAGCTACATCAACGCTACATTGCAATCTTTTTTCTTTGCATCCTTGTATATTACTTGCTATGCTTCATTGGGGCTTTCACTCAGCTCTTGGTACCCTTCCTTCATTATTTTGAGCACTTCTTGAAAGCTAAAGAAAATCTTCATCTGGATACACTATTTTTTTTTCCAATTTTTCCCATCAAGAACATGGAGATTTATGGGAAAATTACCATTTGATCCAACCATGGCCAGTTGTGGATTGAATCACCTTGATAACGATACAAATGTAGGGTACCCAATCATCTTGAAGGTTCCAAAAAGAACATATTCTACGTACCAACTTGTTAGAAAAAGTAGAATACACACTAAAGAAAAAAGAGTTTCTTGAGAATAGAAATTTATTGAATACATACATCAGTTACACATAGATTACACTATTTATAATATTTAATAATTAGTAACTAACTAACTAAATTAACTAACTATTACATATTTAAATTACAAACAATAGTTTATAAGATCCACGTGGAATTGCATAATAAATTCTATCTACACATTATTTTGACCTATTGAATTCTCGAGTTCATCAAAATAATTGCAATCAAATATTGACATTTTGTGGGCAGTAAATTGTATGAGTTTGTTTAAATTATAATTTTTATATTTTTAAAAAAATATATACATAAATAAAACTATCAATTTTGTATATATATAATAGAATATTAAATATAATCACATTAAAATTGATAAAAGATGATTAATTATATCTTTAATTGAATAGATGTTGTCCTACAAAATATTAAGTCTATTGAAATATATTAGTTTGTTGATTATCTAGAAGTTGCATGCTGACATCACATGAACTTATTGAATTTCCAGTTTTATCGGTATAATTGTGGTCAAATATTATCGTTATCAGTAAAAAAAATTGTATGTATTCATTTAAATTATAATTGTCATGGTTAATACTATGTTAACGTGCATATGGGTGTTTATAATTAATACTTTTTAATGTATTTATTTTAAATTTTAAAATTTATTTTAATTTTGTTTTTATTAAAATTTTGAAATAGTGTGATTTTAAAAAAAATATTTTTAAATATTTTGAAAATATTAGTTCTTATTATATATACTATTGTTGAAGTTTTGAATTGGTTAATCTCACAGACATAAATTCAACATTTTTCTAGTGCAATAAGATTTTTTTTTATTATTGTTATTATTATTATTGTTATTATTATTTATTTTCTAATTTTAATTTCATTACTTACTATATTTTAAAGTTATTCATCTATAATTTCTTAAAAAAAGTTATTCATCGGTAAGGATTATTATACGTTTCAAATTTTATATCTTAATTTAACTATTATAAGAATTATTATTTTTATGTGTTTTTATTTTTAATACTATTATATGCTAGGCTCAAACCATGAATTTTTAACTAAGGCCCAACAAAACTTAGTCTATCCTAATATATTTTCAGCCTACTGAAGAGTGAATTAGATGGAAGAATACATAGAGTATCATATATACAACAAAAATAATTTTTTGGATTGTATATCTAACACAAGATACACAAAAAATAAAATTAATTAATTTCAGAAAAATATTTTTATAAAAAATTACAAAATTTGAGGGCGATGTAAATAGAAAAAAAAGTGCGAATAGTAACCCCATTATAATACCCTGACATAAAGGGCTACGCTTAGGGTCTACCATGGCATAGCCCATACAATATTGGGCTGCCGTAAAGACTTTGAATCAAATAATTTCATATCAGTTCATCGGATGCAATGTCAAATCAGCACCCTCAACACACACTCTGTCTAATCTAATTATCTACGTATTAGATCCTTTTGCAAGTGATTCAGTTCCTATCTTAAGTTAACGAACAATGAAAAGAAATGATTAGACGGAAAAATGAAAAGAAAAGGTTCTAAGTTGATACCAGGTTGCGCAATTTCAAGAGCCAACAGGGCTAATATTATTCTCCTTACTAGTTAACATGGTATTGGTATGATAATGTTACAAGAGAAAAATATATCAAAATAACTATAGTAGTGTGTGTTTAGACAACTCAGTTTAGTTTACTTAAACATAAGGATTTATTAATTTATCTCTATAGTTTATATATATTGTTAATATTGTTGCATGATATTGTTAGTGTTCTTTATTGGTTCCAAATTATTGTTAATGTTTTGTTAACATAAAAAGATCCAATATTGAATACGAAGAAATGTCACTAAAAAAATTTCATCCACTAGGTCATGTTTCACTTTTTTGTGAACGAGGTGGATAAGCCTGCAAAGTGCATATAATGATTAATGAAGCCGCGAAATTTGAACGTGAAAATATTTGTCTTGGTCGGTGGTTCTAAAGCATGAATTTCATGCGTAGACATCACTGCACGGTAGTTGCCTTAAAGTAGAAACTAACATTTGTTTTGTTCCACACTTGTGTTGATAATTTTTTGTATTACTTTCGTTATCTTATTACATGTTTAGTTTCTTCTTTTATACAATCTACTGCACCGGATAGTTTTCTTCTACAGAAATCATTAGTTTTTTATTTAAAAATTAAAAATACCTAACAGTAGTTTGTGATAGTAATTAAAAATAGTGATTTTAAATAGATTTTACCTGTAACATTGAGAGTTTGACTTAATTACTATATCTTTGTTTCTCGAAAGTTAATCTCAGAACTTCGTTCACAAGATTTAAAACGCAAAATTCTATATTGAAAGATTTACTTAATTACTATATTGATAGATTTAAAATGAAATTATGCTGATATGAAAATGCAAAATAATATCTTGGGTGCCTTTTCCAGTTCCCACTTCTTTCAGTCATGCGAACGAGACAAACGATTTTACGTGGGGAGACATTGCACGAGGACACGTCACCTAGAAAGGACTATTTATTCATAATTGGTGTGCTATGTAATTTTTTTTATTTTTTATTTTTTATTTTTTATTTTTTATTTTTGTTAGAATCACATGTAGTCTTTAAAAGAAATAATATTGTTCGATCAATATTTAGCACATTATAGACAATAGCCTTTTTTTTATATATATTTAGCACAATTATATAATAAGAGTCTAAATTTTACACTACTAGTTAAATTATAATTAATATTCTTTACACGCTCATAAATAGATATATAATATATCATTTTAGATTAAATTACACTCTTTTCTTTTTATAGATACATATATTATATATTATATTATTATCTTCTTTTAGGTTAAAAATTACGCTTCTTTAGTCTAATAAATTTAAGTATATAATATTTTACTCTCTTTGAAAGTTTTTTTTCTTAAAGTTCTATTAACTTTGGTAGATTATTTTTATTGTCAAAATATTCTTTATACTATTATCTACTTAAAAGTGTAAATATTACATTGCACTTCCTCCTTGTATTAAAATACATTTTTTTTCTTAACAAATACAAATATATTCACTTTACTATATAATATATATTTTATGATTTTATTTTTTATTTTAAAAAAATATTTATAAAATTTATTTCAAATATTTTATTTAGTTGTGCATATATTTTTATATACATGTATAACAATTTATCTCTTAATTTATTTCTTTAATTATTATTTTAAAAGTTATCATGAATTATGCTAAATTTATTTATATATTTAATTTTTATTTTTATTATTATTTTCACAAAGATATTTTAAAATAATAAAATTAAAAATGATTTATATCTAAGTAAAATAAAATTAAACTCAAGTATTAAAATAATTTTTAATTGATGTTATTAATATAATATCTTTAAAAATATTTAGATAAATTGATATTTTCTTATATACTATTAAATAGTATAATTATTAAATTAAATATATTTTTAATTTCATGAATATTATTAAATATTATAATTATTAATTATAATATATTTATTGAATTTGATTAATGTAATTTTAATATATGTATATTAAACCTACAATATTTTCAGTGAATTTATTTATATTAAAAATATATTATTAAATAAAATGTCATTATTAAAAAACTTAATACTTATAATATATATTAAAAAATAATTAAATTTTTATTATTTTATTATTGTTTATAAAATATATTTTAAATAGAAATTTTCATATATACATATAATTTATCTTATAATTTTTGTTTTTAATTATCATTTTAATAAAAAAATTAATTAATGAAATTTTAATTATATATTTTATAAAAAAATATCAAGTGAGTGAATAATAACTTCTTAAATTAAAATATTTAATATATATTTTAAAATCTTATAATGAATATTTTTCAACTGTTAGGTTAAATAGATTAAATTATATATTTTAACATAAGAAAAGAAATATAATATAATACTTTTATTTTTAAAGAGAAAAAATATAATTTATTCTACATTTTAATATAAGAATAGAAAAATTGAAATACTTAAAAGAATGGAATGTAATACTTACATATAGGGAGTGTAATTTTATTTAATAATATTAAATTAAATTGATTAAAATATATATTTTAATATAAAAAATAACACCACTCTAATATCTACATATATGATGAAAGAACAATATAATAATATTTACTTCTCTTATGAATGAGTAGTGTAATTTACTCATTTAATACATTTTCTTCCTTCGTTTAATTTTCTCTTTACTTAAAGGAGACTTTTTTAAAAACTTAACATGATTTTTTGTGTCTTTATTTTCCCTAAACAAAATAGTAAAAACTATAATATTTTTTCTTTCTCCATATCTCTCCAGCTATTTTTCTTTGCATGTTATAATTACCCAAGTCAAAGCAAACGTAGGTTTGGTGTGACAGTGAATGAGCCAGATCAACCTTGTACGGAAGGTGGAAGTGTGAAGGACCACCCTCTATGTTGCATTTCAGTGGACATTTACAAAGGAAGTCCACAGTTATAAGACTTGAGATTTATTATTTGGATCAGAAATATGGTCCTATGGTAACCTGCTAGAAACTAAAAGCTCTGAAACTAAAAGCTGAGGACAAATTGGACACATTGAATAAGTATTGAAGTCCTTTTTAAGTTGCTTTCCAAGTAGAAGTCCTTTTTTTTTTTTTTTTTTTTGTGGAAACAGGGTTGCTTTCGGAGTTTGTGTACCTCCCCCTTGACTTTAAAGACAAACCCTCCAACCATCCCTTTCCCGCTAAAGTTTTGGCCCATTGCCCATGTGGACATTTTTCACTTAATGTTTTTCTAATTATAGAAATTCATATATATACCTTGTTCTTGGCGTTTCATGAATTTTGTCAATTTCATCGTTTAAAGCATATATTCACAACTGTAAACTTAATAAAAACAATTGGCTTTATAAATTGTATTTATGTGAATGCAGCTCGAGACAAATGAGCATAATTGTCTGGGTTTTACCGAAACCCCTAGCCTCACAAGGTGTTTTTTTTTATGCAAGCACTTCATTTGCTACTTTATCGGCTAATGTTTTTTCTCCAATTATGACTTTTTTTTTAAACTATATTTTCATTGTTTTTTTCAAACTCTAGCATTGTTTAAGATAGGCTGGATTCTTTGATACAAGAACATAGTCTTTTGAAAGCAATGACATTATTTTTTGGTGCTATGACATTGTAACTTTATTCCAACTTGAGGTGTGATCTAGTTTTCACACATGTATGTTAGGCACCCTACAACTTGTCAATGGTTATGCCTAAAGGGTGAGGCCAAGGACGAAGACATGTTAGGACAATGGGGGAGTATATTCAATAAATATATAGGCATTAAATTTTGTAGAACAAATTCATTTTTTAAAATATCCAAAAAATATATAATAGAAAATATATAGCTTAAATGTATATTTTATCATTTATCTTGTATGTTTTTACGAATTTTGTCATTTAATTATAAAATTTGTAAATTTTGTTACCAAACTTACAACATTTCATACAATTTATCTTACTCATCGAATTTAAATAGTTTGACATGACTTATGACAAGATAAATTATATGTTATTTAATTATACTTTTTCTTATACTTAAATACATTTTTTATCACTTGTCTTTTTATATTTTTGCTAATTTTCCCATCCATTATCATGAGCTACGTCACAAATCGTATAAATTTGACTAACATCTAATAATGAAAAAAAAATATGAAATGTTTCAAATTGAGTGACAAAATGTGCAAATTTAATAGTTACAAGGTAAAATTTGCAAAAATGTGAATTATGTGTGACAAAAAGTACATTTAAATAAAAAACATATTTACATAGAAAATAAACTAAACATAAGACCCAAGATTACAAATGTCAATCATCAATTTTGTATGTCACCATAAACATTCATGAATTTATAATAAAAATTAGACTCTAAATTAATTATATTTTTATACAAAAATATCATATTCATTGTGTTATAAAAATATACTAAATTAGAATAAATTGTTATTTATCAAATTACTTTTTACGATAATAGTAGCCAACAACCATTAAAAAAATATTTTTTATTTTCAAATCATTAGAAAATAGAAGAAAAATGTTTTAACACAACAAAGAATTATACCTTAGAAGCAAATTCTAGTAGACTTCTAGTACAACTCAACATCTAGTTTGTTTTCTCAAGGTTTACACAATGATGTGTTTAAACTCGTGCACTCAATATCAGAACCACGATATAGGCTTACAAATAATAACAAGAAGAACAAAAACAAAAGAAGAAAAATAGGAAATATGAGAATAAAATTGATGATAGAAAATGATAATGTTTATTGATGTGTCAATGTTAGCAATAATGGATTGTAAAAGAAAAAAGATTATTAAAAAGATAATACTCAAATATTTCATCTAAAAGAGAAAAAAGTATTGTTATTTTCACAATAAAAAGTAAAAGCTATCAAATTTAAAATATTTTGTCAAAAATTAAATTATACACAAATGTCATTATTTTTAATTTATAGTCAAACCACAAATAAAAATAGTTACCTAATATACATATAAAAAAGTTTTAATTACAAAAGTTGGGGCGAGAAGGGAGGGGGAAGGGAATAAGAACCCCACACCAACAAGTACCTCTGTCTCTAAGTGAGGTGTTTTGGGCTAAAATAGCATGTTGTACAAGTTGAATTGTTATCTCAATCCATAACAGTTTCCTCTTACTTGGCATGTTTAGTGTTCGAGCATGTCGAGTTGTGATTTAGGTTTTGAAGGCTCTTTCTTGTAGAAATGACAATATACAATATCATAGTGTCATTATAAGTTATTCAAATGGTTAATCAAACTCAAGATGAAGTGAATTGAGTTTATTAAAAGCTTCTTCACAAATGAAATATTGAAACAACTTGAAACCTTTATTAATGGTTCTTAGTGAAATCACTAATATAAATATAATATCATTTATCAATGATTCTAATAAAAGAATATTAAAAAAAAGGATTTTAGCAATTATTTTGCAAGATAAGTTGGGGTTTTAACCCACTAATCGTTTAGACATGTCCCACCTAACCACCAAACAAATGGGTTGGAGTTGGTTATGTAATGACTTGTTGCTGCTACTAAGGTTAAACATTATAGCACAGGAAGTTAATTTTAATGAAAAATCTTGTATTTAATTTGCTTATAAAAAAAAGGAGGATAATTTTTTCGCAACATCAAACACACCTCACTTTCATGCATAACCAAATAAAGAACATGCTAAAAACATAAACAACATACATCTAATCAAAGTTTAGTTACACATGTGAGTTATAAACATTTGTGCCGCCTAGCACTTTCATTAGTTTCGCCAACATACATCAAAAGGAGGTCAAGGTACAACACTCACACACACAAGCTGGTCAACAACAACTACTATCGACTACTCAAAACACACAACTATTGTGGCGAGAGTTCGGAGGAAGAAGCCCCATAAGCATTTGATCTATCGACATGACACGCACATACCATCTTCTTAGAAGCCTCAACATCTACTACCACAAACACATAGTTTGAGATCATCATAGTTGTATACATACAACACACAAATATAAGGGTAAGCTACTGCAAGATTATCCTTATAGCTAAGCAACAAAGCAATAATAAGACGACAATCATCATCATTTATACAATAAAATATTACACAATCAAGATATATCAACATTAAAACGAGTCTTAGCTCTCAATGGGCACAACCAGCAATTCAATCGACATATTCCCATTCATACCTATATATACATACAATTTCAACTATGCTCATACGAGAATAATCATCATCTCAATATCATTACCATTTCACAACCAATCGTCATCATGTAACAATGATTTAGTCATGTAATATTATGTCAACACAATTCCAAGAACACTTTCATCAATTGAGCGATCATTCTTGACCCCATTCCTTAACATAATTTTCGTCAGCAAAGTTCCCTTGGACTCATGCTACTAACCATTAAGAAAGGTAGGGCACGATCTTATGGAAAGTTGTGAGCAAGTGAAACTAGTTGAGATAAACGTATGTGGGTATGACTTTACCATGATCTAAGGTCTACAGAGGCCTCAATCTCTTATGGAGTTCGCCCGTCCATTTTATCCCCTGTGTCCATGGGACCTTCATGTTGCTTTTCAGCATTGGTTGAGGATCTCATTTTTAAGTACCAACTTTGGCAATCCATCCAACTTACGTGTCTACTCACAACATAGCTACTACTGCAAAACCTATGCACAATGTATGCATGTCACGTTATCATCATCAACAATTTCAGCTCATGCAAAAGACATCAACACTTAATTCTTTTGTGGCTATTATCATGCTCAACCCTAGATTACTAAGCATCAATAGCACAACAAAGTATAGATTTAATAACCAACTCTACAAGTAGGGAACATAGGCACACCCCACTTCAAACATCATACATCATTTGCTATTATATGGAAAAGATAAATTTTAAAGTCTTATGAACTTCATCTTAGTTAGTATTTCACTTTAGTCTTTTAGACCCTTCCTACCCATCATTTATCTTTTGCGACATCTCTATCAAGTCTTTAATACATAGATTAAATAAATTATTCCAATTTTCCAACCTAACACGTTTCTCATTGCTAGTGGATTTGTTTAGAAAGAGGGATCATTCACCTAGCAAATCCTAGCCCTAGTAGGGTACTTCCTCAATTGTGCACATTTGCTTAGTAAGAGTCTAGCTTCCCATAGTGGATGGATCCATAGAAAGCTCTTAATACATTTAGTCACCTAATGAGTGTGTCACTTGCCCAACGAGCCAAGTCACGATGAATTAACTCTTAAAACCTCACAATCCTCACTCAGCTAGAGGAGGCATAGAAAGTGTCCTCTAAGAGTCCTCACTTATTCACTCAACGAGTAGGACTACTCGCTTAGCAAATGAAGTCATAAAGACTCCATGCTCACCATTGTACCTATCTTACTTAGTGAAGGTGTCCCTTCGCTCAGGGAAAGAAGTGATATGGAGCTCCCTAAAATCTCAAAAATCTTATTCGCTCTGCGAGTGGGAGGTCTTGCTTAATAAATGAAGTTACAATAGCTTCATACTCTTGATTATGTCTAATTCGCTCAACCAAACTTTAGATTCGCCCAACTAGATGTTAGATTCGCCTAGCCAGACTTTGGACTCACCCAGCCAGACTTCAGACTCACCTACCCAAACACTGGACTTGCCTAACCAGACATTGGACTCAACCTAGCAAGTATTCATTTGTTCTTGAGCTTTCGCCAAGTGAGATAGGCTATTGCCCAACGAAAACTCATGTTTTCCATAATCTACCTAGAAAATACAAGGTCACTCAGCAAGAATCTCCTCTCACCCAACGAACCTTTAACAAAAACCTAGAAAATGGGCATTTGTCTAGCCAAACAAAGGGTTCACCTAACTAAAGCCCTTGGACAACAACATGAAAATCATTCAAAATTGATCAACAATGGCTACCAAACTCACAACAATTGCTACCAATCTTACAACATACCACTATCATGCATTGCTAGATAATTAAACAACATAATAACATCACAATAACAACATACAATTCACAAAAATCACACAAGATTAGCTTCCTTTACTTGTTGTAAACAAAAGAAAAAGAAGACTTTAGTGAAGAAGTAGAGTCTTGGGTCAATAAGGGTGGTTGGAACCTTAACTTGTTGGAGGGGCAAAATGCAACTGCTAGGGGGATGCTCCTCTCTTATTTCTCTTCAGCAAAAATATAGCCAAGATTGGTCTAAGGTAGTCACATATATAGGATTTTTTTTTTGGAGGGGTTTTTGTGTTTCTTTCGGTTTCATTGATAGCAGAAGAGTCTTACTCTCTCTATAGGAGATTTCGGGATTTCTCCATAACTTTGGTCATCTGGTGTTTCGTCTTGAAAAAAAGCATGCCAACGACATCAGTTTGACTCTACTCATTTGGAAACATTTGAGATTTTTGTTTATCAATCTTATGTGTTTATTCGGCTTAAGTAGCTACTTTAGGGAAGATTCACCTCAATAAGCATGTTTCTGACTGTTTTGATCTTTTATTTGAGATTTTCTTAAAAAATATGTAATACATTTTATTAGGACTTTTTTAACTAAATATAAATTTAATTATACTTTTAATTATTCAATCACTTTTAATTAATCAAATCATAAAAACATGATCTTATAAGTCAACCTTTCAATATTTTTTTTCTTGAAAAATATTAGTTGATATTTCTTGCCCATATGTTGTTAATTTCTTAATATTTATATCAATGTATGATTGAGTTTTTAAAATTTTTAATTTTGTAAGTATGTTTTAGTGGACTAATCTACTAACCCATTTTCTTTCTCATTTTTGGTGGACTAACCTGCTGGCGTATTATAAAACTAGAACTTTTTTTTTTTTTAACTTACTTTGTGAAAGTAGATCAATCCGTTCACAATGATGAAATAAAATGGGATAGGATGAGTTGACATGTTAATATAAAAGTTTATCATTTATCAGTGATTATGTAATATCATTTATCAGTGATTTTGTAATAGAACTGTCAATAAAACTCATTATTATCAATATTTTAGCAATTTTGTTGCATAATGATTTTTTGTTATCTATATGTCTTATTTTGAAAATAATTTGTTAAATGTATTGTCAGACATTAAATATAATTCTTTTAATAAAAACTGAAACATTGTTTTAATTTATTGTGGGAGATCGATCTCTTTAACTAAACTCGTAGACCTAACTTCTATTGGTTGTATAATGATTAATATACGGGCATTAAAAAGGTCTTTATTTTAGGAGTATTAGTGCGTGAATTTTCATATTTTAATTTATTCAACTTATAAAACAAGCATATGAATATCCTAATTCTAGCTAAGTAATAAATTTATACGAAGCAACTTGGTGTGATGTGATCAGAGAACTTAAGAACCTTGCTCAGAAGGAGTGGACCAGCTTCCATCGTGTTTATCGTGAAGCAACTGATTTGAAGACCACTTGGCCTCGCTGGGACATATACAGAATTTTTATTGCTTTTGTTTTAGCCATGTTCCACGCTCCTTAGTCCTTATCCTCCTTTTATTTGTATAAAAATATATTACAAGTAAATAAAAAATTAGAGAAATGTGATGTGAATATTAATTTTTTATCATTTATTTGAGATAAAAAAGAACAAAAATATTTTGATAGAAAATACTTTTCTCTCTCTCTAAATTGGTATAAAATAAGAGGAAAGCTTTTGTTTTCATTTCTAAAAAATTAAAAAAATTTTATAACACAATTATTCTAAAACAACAATAAATATTATAATGTTAAGAAACAATAATGAGGTAAAAATTAATTTTTTATTTAGCATAAAAATATTTTTATATAATTTATTTATTTCTTTTCTCTCTTTTCATTTATCTAAACACAATATTGAAATTTGTCCTTTTTTATTTTTTATTTCTATCTATCCAAACAAAAAATACTTTTTTTATTCTCTTTTTCTTTCATTTTTTTTATTTCTTTCATCTTTATTTTACTCATAATCCAACCAAAATATTAGTGAGGGATAATTTTATGGTGTTAGATTTAATTCTCCTTATAGCTTCGATATAAAAATTAGTTTACTTTATTTTATTTTTATTTTTTATTCTCTTATAAAACACAAATATTCATGACTAGGCTCATTCTATCAACTCACTTTATTTAAAATAACTTTTGACATATTTGAGTTTAAAAAAATAGATTTAATATATTTTAAAAACGAATCTAAATTATACTTTTAGATCATTCTATATATTTGAATTTCATATTTTTTTTACAAGTAATTTTTAAATAAGTATATAATATTATATCTTCTTGAATTAATACATAATATTTTAATTGACATAATATTATATTTATGTTAATATTATTTATTTTAAAACATGTTTTTATTATTAATTATATATTTTATTTAATTATATAATTTAATAATATATGATATTAAAATTAATATATTATACCATTTTAATTGAGTTAGTGTTAATTGGATTGTCTTATCAAAATTTCAGAGAGCTACGAACAAAATAAAAGTGTGTCACGTGTCCCTTCACGAAGATTCTTATTGAAAAGGCTCATTGTTTGCTATTTTTTTTTCTCTTTTACGCCATTAAATATTTTTTTTATCACATTGTAACAAGAATGTAAAAGGAAAAATATGAAAAAATTGAAATAAAATAAATACTTTTACAAAAAGATAAAATTAATCTTGTAGAAAATAAAAATAAATAAACTTTATATTACAAAGAGTTATTACAAGCGTTATGAGAAAAAAATTGTGAAAGCAAAAACTTTTACCTTGATTCAAATAACCCTTGGGCTTTATTCTAGAAAAGAAAAAGAAACAACTAAATACGGAAGAAAATAATTGGTATAATTTAATTTTTTAAAATTCTCTTAAAAAATTATTTCTCTAAAATAAATTAAATTAAATATGCACTAGTATAATTTGTTTGCATTTAATAGTATGGTAAAATAAAACTGCACTTCAAATATTAGTATCTCCGTAATTTAAAGTTTAATAAAATTAATCTTAAATTGTTAAATATAATTAAATTACTTTAAATCATAAATTTGATTTTTTACTATCCAACACATAGATTAAAACAACATAAATTTATTTTAACTTAATTAGTAATAATAAGTTTATAATCATATAAAACTATCTTTTTCTATTTAGTTGGAATAGGGGTGAAAGATATAACTGATTTCACAATATATATATATATATATATATATATATTTGCCTTTTGTAATTTTGAAACATGGAGGGACTTAGTATTGTTTGACGAATCTAGCGACTGATGACATACATTTATCTAGTACGGTAGGAGATATTGAATACGGTGAAAAGGATTTATCAACGGTGAACGAGTTGAGAGAAAGAGGTGGAGCCACTCAAGTGTCGCTGTTTAAATTAGATCATGTACATATCTCACATTTCCACGCAACGTCTTAGACCCTTCCTTTTCAAAGTTTCTTTTTCTCTCAAACTTCAACCATTCATATTACTTACGCCAACAATGTTACCGTCCGTAACGTTCTGTTTCATATCTTATTTGAATTCGAATATTGTTGATATGGGAAATGAGAATTCCATTTATATTCAATTAACCTATTTTCTGATAATAAAAACAAAATGATACTATAAATCATAGATAGAGGCCAAGGGACTCTCTTTGTGGGGGTACCCGAAGGAACAAGGGTGCAGAGAAAAGCCAAAAGTGGATCAGTGAATTAGCGTTCCCTATTAGATGACGCTGAAGGACACCAACCACATTTCGCTTTCAATGTCCTCTGCAATTATTCATGAAGGTAAAATTAAATAATCTTTGTATAATATGGTTCCTGCTATGTTAGTACACCAAGTGCTATCTCTGTACTCTGCTTCACACCATATGGTTATTGTGACCTCCACGTCTTGATTATGTCTGTGACTTCTGCCAAATGGTTTCACTGTTACAGATATTCAACGAAGAAAACAAAATATGCGTGATGGGTTATATGCTTACTCGCATTGAGGCCGTGTTATTTTCACGTACTGTTAGGTCAACTTCACACATCATTAGGTGAGAATTAAAATTAGTCACTAATTCCACTCAACTTGACTTCTGATTTAAGTATTAGGTAGGTCCTGCTCTATTATGTTATTTTATTATTTCCTTTTGGTAAGCTTTGTCAATAGATTAGCATTTTGGGAAAAAGTTTATACTATAGTTGTACCTAAAACCTATAAACAAATAGTCATACCAAAAAAGATACCCTTTCTATTTATTTTTAGTAAATATGTAACTACCACTTAATTAATTCAACATTCAATTCTTCCTTACTTATTTTATTCGTTAAAATTCTTACCCTTTCTTTTGGCTATAAGGTCAATTATTAATACCCTTAATTAGTCAAGCACTTTTTTATGATTATATTTTTTTGTTTGAAGCATTTTTTTATGATTATATTTTTTTTGAAACATTAATTGCACCCGCACCCTATATTTTTTATTTTAATCTTATTTTTCTTTTGGTATTTGTTTTCTTAGTCACTCTCTCTCTATATATTCTCATATGTATCCTCAGACAATTTTATTTTAGAGATGGTCATTAAATGTAAACACCTTTTTCAACTGAAATTCTAACCATAGTTTATCACTAAATCCAACTTCCATTGATTATATGGTTTCTTTTGAACAGTAGAGCAATTGTCTTTCTACTTAATTAGTAACTTCTTTTATGTTTTCTTTTTTAATAATTCACTAAAATTTGTTAAATTTATGTTATTTTTCTCAGGATACTCGCAAATATCACATGTATTACACAAATACTTTCAATATATGTACAATATAAAATATAAATAAATAATACTGAAGAAAATATTAATTTAATGAATAGAACATTATATTTTATAATAAATATATAAATTACGATATAAATATAAAATCATATACATTTAAAACTTAAGTTTTGAAAAAACTCATAAATTAACTTGAGTATTAATATAATACTATTAGACTAATGATCTGCAAATATATCATTCTGTCTAATGTTAACTAGAGAAATTTGATCATCAAGTATAGAAATTAAAGAAAGTAAAATTCTTCTTTAATTAAATAATTAATTAGTAATTTAGAAAAATATTGATGCAATATAAAAACTTATATGTCCCAAAATAAGAAAGATGCGTGGTTACGTGAGAAGAAGATTAAGTATAGAGGTTATCTCATTCTCAAAATTAAATATTCAAATGTAGATGTGAATATCTTCGTTTGAGACTTTTACTTTTTATTTGTCTCTCTTTGTCTCTTTGTAGTGTTTTTGTTTCTTTTAACAACCCTATTTGTTTTTACTATTTTGTATGTTGGAGAAATGTTCGCATTTACTTTAAGAAGGGTGAAGGGAAGTGAGATACGATCTTTTAATGGTTGGTCTATGTTAAAAAAGTATTTGATCATCAATAGTCTATAAGCAATAGGTATAACTATCTTCCCGATTTTAATTCAAATGGTTGTTTCTTTCCCTTGTTAGATTGGTAAGCATTGTTTGTGACAGTTCCTTTTTTTTTTTGTAGAGAGAGAATAATGTAATTAAAATGCAAGAAACCTCTTTTAAATATAAATTAACTCTTGGGAACTCTCTTGAAATTTAAGAACTCAATAACTAGTTTCTTTTAACTTATCAAACCATGCGTGTTGTCTCATTGAAGTCGAATTATAGGCAGATTTTAGACACTAATTAACTACAATTTTTCTATAATAACTCTCCAAAACTGTTATGTCAAGTGAAAAATCATTGTTTTAAGAATATACATCAATTTTCAAAAAGTGCGATAATTTAAATAATTGTTTATTTATAAGCAATGATTTTGTTAACATAAGACAACAATAATAAAAAAATGTTGTCTTGATATTAATATATGCTTTTAAGTATATACACTAAAATTAACTTAATAATAAAAAGTTTGAATAATTTGTATGAAGGGTTAAATTCAATCTTTGTTATTATTATTATATTACGTTTTTTAAGTATACTGTTCACATTATAAAAAAAGTATAAATCCTTGTTCATGCTAATAATGTACACATTTTTATTTTTGATTTACACATTTCTCAATCAAATAACTAAAAGCTAATTTATTTTAAAAGGTAGAAATCATCTAAGTTTTATTTCTCCTACTAACACATGACAAGTACACATAAACTATTGAATTTATGTTAGTAAATGAATATACATTTAAAATCCGTGTTAATGGGTTTAACCCACTTTAAATTCCCTTTTGGGAGTATTCACGTACTCCCTTTGTTCTTTAGAATTCATACATGACAACTTGTTCAGTATGGAATATCATGATGGGGAATTCTTATTGGTAACGGAAACTATTAATTCTTTCATAAACTAGGCTAAACCTAACACATGTCACGAGTTAGGATTAACCTAAAAAGATATATGTAGAACAATTGCTCCTAACGATCTTGATAGATGTTGACGGAAAACTAATGTACTATAATGAAATTTACACAGTTTAGAACTAAATTATATACACACAACTTTTTGAAAACTAAATTAACATTAGATTATCACTTTTAATGACCAAGTTATATATTTACTCAATGAAGAATGCACTGGATTTTTTTTTTGGATTAAATAATTTCATTCCTATATTATAGTTATTTTTATTTTTTTTATCTGTATCTTTGTTATTTTTCTTTTTGTTTTAGTCCTCGATGCTAGGAGTTCATTGTTGAGTGATGACGTAATGGGTAGAAATTGAATAATGGACCTATTATTTACTAAATAATAGGAATTAAAATAATTTTTTAAATATAACAACATATATCATAAATTAAAACTTTTATAGGGATTAAAATAATTGGGAGAGACTAATAATATAAGAAAAGAAAAAAATGATAAGAACACATAGAGTAAGTAGATTAAAATAAAAATACATATATTATAGGAATAAAAACCTTATTTAAGCATTTTTCTTAAAAGATGCCAACTAAACATTAATAAGTGAAATCTCAACCCAAAATGAAAACAAAGAAATGAAAAATACTACATTTCTTTACGTTTATTTTTTTTTTAAATTTCTGACATATGTGGGTTGATAAAAAAATATTTTTAATTTTTTTAGAAGCATTTTTTTTTCTTTTGATAAAGATATACGGATGTAGTTCAAAACATAAAATTAGTAGTGTATTAATTGATCATTGATATGTGAAAAACAAACAAGCATATTATTTTTATTTTCTTTTAACACGAGGAACTCTTTTCTCTTTCTAGAAATTGATCAAATTACTCAAAGTATTGTGCTCACACTTTTAATATTTTGTATCTCAAGTAATTTTTATGAATTTAATTATTGAATCATACGTTATACTAACTTTGATGATTATGTATATGAAAATTTACATAATTTAAATATTAATAGATATGAAATAAAATAATAAATATATACTTATATTTTAAATGACATACTACATATTAAAATAAAATATTAATAAATTTTAATTAGTAAAATTTTTTAATTTTGATCAAAGTAGCTTATAAACCGCTTCCTCCTCCTTTCCATATTCCTTTCCATATTATTTGATATCTTAACATTCAAAATTTGTTTCAGATTAAGTGATGTTCTCATTCTCCAGTAAAATATTAAAACTTAAATTTCAATTTTATCCTTACTCTTGCCTTGTAATATTCAATAATGTATTAGGAAAGAAAATAATAATATTTTAGCAAAATTAATCTCTAATAAATAATATTATCTTAAAAAAATTATTTTTCTTAATACGTGTAAAAAAAACCCTTAAAATTTATAATATGAAATTAAGGAAGTATTAGAGTAACTTATCATATCAAACATATTTTTTTTTATGAGAATTTTAAATTTAACCGATTAAAATAATTAATTATTAAAAATGTCATTTTATTAAATTGGATGTTTATATCATTTAATAAAATATATTTATTTTAAAAACAATATTTGAAAAAGTCATTTGAAGAATATATAACTCTAAATATATAGATATTAAATTTTATTGAATAGATGAAATTAATTTCAATACAATACAATTCAATTTAATGAATAATATTTATATTGTTTATTGAAGATTGGGTAAGAAATAGTTGGCAATTAATGGAGGGTTGATTGGTTGGTGGACATTCATGTTGTCTACATTCTGGGATTCATTGTTCTGATCAATGATCAAGGCCATTATAGCAACCCAAGGTTCAGGAAATTAGGTTCATCATGACCACAATCCTTCCCAACTCCAAAGCCACTTCACCAACGTCTTATTGATTGCCTTTGCCTTTGCCTTTGCCTTTGCCTTGTCTTTTACCTACTACTGGACTTTGGTTTTTGCTTTTCATCTTATAAAGAATTAGGTTCACTGTTAAGATCGCGTTAGCATTATGGTATTGATTGAACCCATTCAAAACTGAGTTCACCTTTTAACAGTGTAAAGAAAATGAATGGGAGAAAACCATGTACTTGATCCATAAATTCTTTGCAAATGCCGTGTTTCAGGGAAAATTTGTATTCCCCTTTCTTTACCTTTTCAAAATGTGCACAATGAAAAGCATATGCTAGGCGTACAAAAGTTGCAGCCTTAATCAAATCCAAGGTATATTCATATAAATCTCAATATAATTATAAGGACAATAATTCCAAAAATTTAATTATTTTTATAAAATCTTGTACATTAAATTTAAATACTTACATGTGCAAGTATAAAAATAGTGTATAGATAACGGATTTAGCACTCTATATATAATTTGTTCATTTGGCTTCAAATAGCTTCATCATTTTTCTTTAAACTTATGCCTTTTTAATAAAATAAATTTGTGAATGTGTTAATTAATTAATTAATCCTATAGTCGTAGCTAAAATATTTGAACTCAAGTAATAAATAGTTCCAATTGAAATATCATGTTCCAGGAAGTTATGTTAATTGACTTAATTCTTTCTTATTTTCTCTGAAAATACGTTTGTAACATCAAAGAAATGATTTAGAAAAGTAGAGTCAAATAATGGGACATGGTTTTACAATCACAAATCTCTTCCTTGCATGAGTGTATCACATCACATAGAATATCACCTTGTTATACTTAAACAAAGAAAAAGAAGGAAAGAGCATCGGATACTATATAAAGTATTTTAATATTTAAATTTGTGCTGTTATTTAATATAGGAAGGCAAATCTGAGATCGCCCAATTTTCAAGCGGGTGAGCCAAACGCGACAAATGACATTCATGTCATTATGAATAATTTAATTCTAACGATACCTTTCTTTAAAGAAATATTTATTTTGATTTTTTTAAATAATTAATGAGATAACGAGTATTTTTCAAATTTTTTAGAAAATCATATTTGAGATGGGTATTATAGAAAAAAAAAATCTTTTTAAATTTTATATATAAATAATGAATAGAATATTTTTTATTTACTTTTAAATATATTAATTGTTTACTTTTTATATCCTTAATTTACTATAAAATTTTTAATAAGATATTTATTCATATTCGATGAAAGGGAATATATTTATTAGATTATTAAAAATATAAATTATATTGGTTAAAAATATTATTTTTTAAAAATGATTAATAATGTTATTAAATATAATAATCGCTTAAATCATTTAATTTTATAAATATTTTTAAAATAAAATTTTAATTTATGATATTGTTAATAATTAATTCAATTATTTTTACTAATTTTTATAAATTTGATATTTAGTTTTTATACATTAAATAACACATATTTAGGATTTAAATTTAAAATATTGATTAAATTAATTTTATAATTTTAAAAGAATATGTTAATTGATTCGCATGTATTACCGCAGATATTTAATTTTATATATGAAATAGTTTAAATTTGAATTGTTAAAAAATTATATTTACAAACTTTAGTCTACGATTATAAAATAATTAATTTTGATAAAAAAATAGAAAACGATTATCTCTGATTTATTTGAGTTATAGGAATATTTTCGTGTGTGAGAACATGGGGTCATGTTTGTACAAAATAATCAGTGCCAGTGCTGAAAGTGGAACAGAAGAAAATAAACATTGTGCATCTTCTTCTTCTCTCTCCCTTCTCTCTCCACCTTTGAGCTTTCTCCATCACTTCCATGCTCGCTTAGGGTTTCTCTCTCCGCGTTTCTCATCTCGATTGCTTTCTTCTGTGCCGTGGATTACATTTGCCGAAGCACTTGTGGCGTCAATGTGCTCCGTTTCTTCGCCTTCGCCTTCGCTTGCTTGCAGGTGCGGCTTCCGTGTTTTCGATTGCGCTTCGTGTCTGAACAGTTTGATTTGCGATATCTCGTTCCGTTAGTCTCCGATGTACGGTGTTTGCTGTTCGTTCGTGTACACTGTGTTGCTTTCTCTGAATCTGTTGACTGAGATTTCGAACTTCTCCTTTTGTCGTTTCGGAACTTCACTTTGAAAATAAAGAAGAAGAAGCTGCTGCTCTTGGATTCTACATTCTGGAAGGAACAAACACAAACTACAATTTTAATTATTATATATATATATATATATATATATATATATATTTCGGTTTTACATTTTTGAAATTTTGAATCACTTTGCGCTGAATTTATTTTATTTTATTTTGGATATAGCTGAACGGTTTGGTTTACTAATTTGATTTAATTTATCTTTTTATATCAACTTCGATGTTTTGTGTGTATTTTTTTTTTTTTTGGGAAGTATATCTATCCTTAAGTTGATTCACGTTACTTTCCGTACTTTTTGTTAATTGGATAATATCGCAGTAAACATGAACTGGTTTGGTTTTCATCTGATCTGTGGATTTCACTGATTGGTTTTCATGAGAAAATAGTTTCGCTTCACTTCAAAGCACCTTACTTGATGCTGGTTTTATATGTAGCAGAATCAGCAAGAGGGATTGTTGTGCTTGACATAAATTGGATCCTGTGCTTAAATGCCTATCCGTTGCATTGTGCGAATTATCCAGATTGAAACTCATTTTTGAACATCTGTTATTTAATCCTTGGTTTGTCTCTAGTTAATCTTCTTTTGGTTTATCAAATAACTGAATATTTAAAATTGTTGTATTTTATGAGATAGATTGTCTTGTATTCTCATCTTCACATTAATTTAAGGGAGTGCTAAACTGTTAGAATTTTGGAAAGGAAAAGAAATTTGACTTTGCAGTATCTTGCTGTTTCATATGCAATGTTATTTGTGTTCCTGTGGTTGACACTTGTCCTACAAGTGAATGGCTTATGGGATTACTGATTTTGTCACCTCTCTTGCCATTTTGATTTTTTTAGGATGTTTATCTTTGTTTTCATTTATTTTTTTAATTTTTTTTTTTTTTTTGGTCAATTTGTGTCCTTCCCTGTTTCCTATTACTTTAATTTACAATTTTATATTTTCTCTTGGTTTGCTGATGCATTCAAACGTTGGCCTTTGCATCAGGGTTTCAGTGTCACATAGCTGGTAAAGGGATGGATATACCATTCGGACTTATAAATTTGATTTGGTTGAAAGAATGGTTTCGATTCTGAAAGTTGGATTGACGTTTCATTGTCCTTGAGTTGTGAGTTTATGGTGTCTGATACACTCCATGAGAAATAAAGTAGAATAGACTTTTGCTTTGAGAGTTAAACTGTTTCTTTCACTTCTACCACGCCAAAGTTAGTGGTAAAATTTATCTCTAATGGGTTCATTCTCTGGCACTTGTGAAATTGTTGAAGCAAGGGAAGACCTAAATACCGAGAAAGATGCCGGGATATATCAGTCCAATTCTGGATATGGCATGGCTGAGAAAAATCAGAAGCATTCTGTGCAGAAACTGGGACATAAGGATAATCTAGATAATGATATTAATAAGCTGTTTGAATCAATTACTCTTAAATCTTCATCAAGGGATTTGGGCTTTTTACAAGATGGTACAAGCCCTAAGATGAAAAGTGCATTGAAAAAGCCAATGACAATGGGTGCTCCTCGCTCCCCACGAGTTGGACCTTCTGAGCCTGTGACTTTGAAGCAGGCATTAAGGGACCTATGTATATCTAAGGCATCAGAAATGGCTGCCATGAAAAGATTATCAAAATCAACTGCTTCTCCAAGAATATCTGAGGTTGGGAAGATACAGACTTTGTACAATTCAGTTGTAGCTGAAGGTAGACGATCCGGGCCTTCTAATGTTGAGAGTAAAGGGAGTACATTTGAAATATCTCTAGTGCCAGAAGAAAGCAACTCACTTGCCTTGGACAAAGCTTCCCAGTCTCATCAAACTGTTAAAAGCACATTACTGAGCGAAAATGTTCAATCTTCTAAAATTGCTGTTGCAACTACACAAAATGATACTGGGGCTTCATTGATGCAAAGTGACATGGCTAGTTCATCAAGTAAAGTTGGGGTTCAATCACAGTCATCAGAGCCTGCTCAAATAGAAAAGCAAACATTTGCATCTTCTCCATCTAGTTGTAACACCAATGGAAGTAAATTAGAGTTGCCTGAAAATGCTTCTTCCCCTAAAAAATTAGGAAATAAAGCATCTGTGTCAAAGAATGGGCGGAAAGGTAGGTTACAAACAGTCTCCTCCTCATCTACTTCAGTGAATGTCAATAGAGTGTGCAAACTGTCACGCAGTGCCCCTCGTGCAGTCAAATCGATTATCAAGAACAAGAATTTGAGTAAGAAAAAACTAAAGCAGGATTCAGTTTCTGCTTTATTAGATCCTACCTCCAATGAAGTAAATAACAAGTCAGTTCCTGGTACAACTCAACTTGTTTGTGAGAGATGTTGGTGTGCTATAGAAAACAACAAAGGTATTGTAACATTGGACTCTATCAGTCCCGGAGATGGAATAAACTCAGCTAATGTGCACTCTAGCTCAGCATCAGCTGGCTGTAATAGCAGCAGAGAAGTTACAAAAGTGAAAAAGAACACTGTGTTGAAAGAGCAACTTGAATTTTCACAAAGCTCAAAGAGTAGCCAAGGTGACTACAGTAGTAGTACAAGTACCAGTGACGAGAGTAATGTCAGTGGGTCTAGTTGTGGCAATAGGCCTCACATGTCAAAGGATGCTAGATGGGAAGCCATTCGACATGCTCAAATGCAGCATGGAGTCTTGGGCTTGAGACACTTCAATCTTTTGAAGAAGCTAGGTTGTGGAGACATTGGGACTGTATATCTTGCTGAACTAATTGGCAAAAATTGTTTGTTTGCTATTAAGGTGATGGACAACGAATTTTTGGCAAGAAGGAAGAAGATGCCTAGGGCTCAAACTGAAAGAGAAATATTAAGGATGCTGGATCATCCTTTTCTTCCAACACTATATGCGCAGTTTACATCAGATAATTTGTCATGTCTGGTCATGGAGTATTGTCCAGGTGGTGATCTTCATGTTCTACGGCAGAAACAGCTTGGTAGAAGTTTTTCAGAGCCAGCAGCAAGGTACATACTAAGAGAATCTGTCCAGTAATATATTAGGATTTTCTTTTGTTTGGTCAAAATTATATTATAAGCTACCACTTGCCAACTGAATTTTTACGTATGCAACAAATGTTATGATTCCTTGAGTATTTCCTGGAACAATCAAATCTGTTTAATTCTACTAGTTGCTGAAGTATGCTTGTTCTCATTCTTCGTCAATCATAGGTTGTCATGCATTGCTGGTGTATCTAGTGCAGACTGCAGACAATAAGGTTTTAAACTTTGATGTGTTTATTTCATATAATAGAATATATACTTAGTTGCTGCACTATGTATAGTACGATTCTATTTATTTTAAAATGTTGCATTAAGGATATAGATATGGGTGCAGCTTGTATAACTGGAAAAAAATTGTTCGTTTTTAAATCCTGAAGTTGTGTCAATAGTTTGTTCAACTGTGCTTCAGGATTACTTGGTTAAGTACACATTAACTTTTTCTGGATAGACATTTCTTTCCTATTATTGATAAGAGTAGAGAAATGATAGAACACCAATTGATAAGCTAATAAAATATAATATTGAACACAGAAATCACACATAATACAACAATACACTTGCTGACCCAGAGAGTATTATCTGTCCACTAAGTGCAAATAACAGCACATTTGCCTGATTACACTCACCTTACTATCAGAGACACACTCCTAATGCATAACAGCCATCAGTTATTTTCTATGAATAATTGCCGTAATACAGGATAAGTTATTTTCTATCTCATATGCTTTTAATAACAACTACCTCCAATTCAATGATGAATCCTTTCCTAACCCACTTGGATCTCAGTTCCCATCTAAGTTAGGTGATGAAATTCTGCCAGTGACTTGGTTACTGATTGATGAGGTTCTTTTAAGGAATATATCATGTTATGCTGTCTCCTTGATCTGCTGTCATGCAACTCACTTGTCAGCATGATGCATGTTTCTTTTGTCCATGCTTCAGCCAAAAATGTACTCTTCAACCTCTATTCACCTACTAAACAACCAGTATTAACTGTCTTTCATGAACAAGATTAAGCTAATTAAAAAGAATTAAAACTAACAATTTAATTTTAAAAAGTAAAATCTATCAAAACAATTTGGTTGAAATTATGTGCATTGCACAGGTGTGTTGTTGGTCATGATTAATAATTGCACTTATATATGCATGCAATTTTTCAACAATATAGAAATACATATACTGTATTATAATAGCTATTCAGGTGCAAATTGCTTCCTTAGCTACCATTATTGAATGGGCTTTCTGATCATCAATTTAGTGAGTATAGCGCAACCTCCCAATATGAAAACAAATATTGGAGCTTGATTTTGTATTTACAAGAACCTTTGTACATGCAGGTTTTATGTTGCCGAAGTCCTTCTTGCTTTGGAGTACTTGCACATGCTTGGAGTGGTTTACCGTGATTTGAAACCTGAAAACATTCTTGTTCGAGAAGACGGCCACATTATGCTCACGGATTTTGATCTGTCTCTGAGGTGTGAAGTCAGCCCAACACTTCTGCAATCATCTTCTGATGTGGATCCTGCAAAGGTCTCTGGTCCTTGTGCACAATCGAGTTGCATTGAGCCATTCTGTATTGAACCATCGTGTCAAGTTCCATGTTTCAGCCCTAGACTCCTACCTCCTGCCGCAAAAGCAAGGAAATTAAAAACTGATCTTGCTGCTCAGCTCAGATCATTGCCACAGCTCGTGGCGGAGCCCACGGACGCAAGATCAAATTCATTTGTTGGTACTCATGAATACTTAGCACCCGAGATCATCAAAGGAGAGGGACATGGAGCTGCAGTTGACTGGTGGACATTTGGTGTTTTTCTTTATGAGCTTTTATATGGTAGGACACCCTTTAAAGGTTCTAACAATGAAGAAACATTAGCCAATGTGGTGTTGCAAGGTCTCAGATTCCCAGACAGCCCATTTGTTAGTTTCCAAGCGAGGGATCTCATTAGAGGGTTGTTGGTTAAAGAGCCTGAAAACCGTTTGGGTTCAGAGAAAGGCGCTGCTGACATAAAACAGCACCCTTTCTTCGAAGGCCTTAATTGGGCCCTAATACGTTGTGCTATCCCACCAGAACTTCCAGATTTCTGTGAATTTGGAGTTTCAGAGATGACCCCACAGTCCCAGGGCAAGGGTGTTAAGTATGTAGAGTGTAATGCAACAGGAGAGCAAGTGGAATTTGAACTGTTTTAAAGAGACTGCTCTTTGGCAATAGTGGCTCTTGTTCTAGATTCCCTTCGTTTCGGCTCTATGCTTCATGTGTCGAGCTGCAACAATTATGTAAGTCTGTGTTGTATATTAGTTTTGATTATAACAGGGTAAAAATGTGCCTTTTGAGGTATAGGAAGTTCAGGTTATACGGCAACTTGATAATCGCAGTATGGAAGAACATAAATTCCTCAGAACAAAAAATGCCATACTCAATTCAGTTCCCATGCTGGAGTAGATTAAAGAATTTTGTTACCAGTAAGCGCATATCTAAGCGAGATCCTTCTATATCAACCACAAATAAGAATAATCCTAGGAAGTAATTTTAAATAGGCTTTAAAAAGATTGCGTGCATTCTAAAAAAGGTGAGTTAAGAATGTGATAGTTGATTTGTGATATGATTACAATTATTTTCTTTTTCCTATGACCCACCCCATGACTTAAAAAGCATGCAGTTTACTTAAAAAAAGATGATTTTGGCACTAAATTAGTCATGGAGTTACCATGTAATCAAGATATGAAATTGTACTTTAGCTTAAGAACTGTAGTGGACAAACTTTTCTCAAGATATTGTGATAATATACAACCTTGAAGTTAGAGGTTGCTCCTTGTAAGGGCTGTGCATGTGGGACAGATTGGCCATCTATTCTACCATGATTGATTCGTTTGTATCCTCAGATTTGTGCTGTTTTCTGACTGTCTTTTCAAATCTATGATGATGTCCATACGAGGATAAAAAGTGATAATTAACTGCAGAGTCAAAATTTTAACTGGGCTTTGTACTTTTTCCTTTGATACTGATCAGAACTGGTTGGTGTTCAAGTTGCTTGCGACTTTATGTCTTGCACAGTTGAGATTATGATTCTTTTATTTAGCTTTAAAATGTTAGGTATTTTAAAAGTATATAGTTTGGGTATGATTCTTTTCGGTTACTGTGTCGTTAGTGTTAAGTATGATTTGATTTTATTTACGGCTAATTTCTTTTTAAAAAAATTGAATTTAGTAAGATTTTCTCTTCTTTCTACATTTTTTTCACAAAATTTGAATATGAAATTTTATTTAAAGTATTCGAATTCAGTTTTTCCCAACGTAATATTGATTTTAGGTATGATATTAGATGTTTTGTAAAATAATTAATTAACATTAATTTAAATGCCTCATTTTAATTATATTTACATATCTACTACTCGTATATTAAAATTTTTTATTAAACTTTATAATCAACCATTAAGTTTACAACATTTTACTCTTTTTTTAATTTTCTGTTAAAATTTGGTTAGTTTTTTTTATTATCAAAATATTCCTTACGCAATCATCTCTCAAAGATATAAATTACATTGTTTTTCTTCTTGTATTAAAATATTTTTTTTTCTTTTAACAAATGTAAGTATATTCATTTTTTTATATAATATATATTTTAAATTTTTATTTTTTTATTTATAAAAATTATTTATAAAATTTATTTTGTACACATTTTGTTATATATAGGTATAACAATTTATCTCTTAAATTATTATTTAAAAATTATTATGAATTGTGTTAAATTTAGTTATATATTATATTTTTAAAATAATTTATATGAAAGTAAAATAAAATTAAACGCAAGTATTAAAATAATTTTTAATTGATATTATATAATGTATTTTTTATATTTAATATATAGTTAATTTCAAGAATAATAAATGTAGTTTTAATATATGCATATTAAACATATAATATTTTTAATGAATTTATTATATTAAAAATTTGTTATTAAATAAAATGTCGTTATTACAAAATTTAATACTTATAATATATATATTAAAATATAATTAAATTTTTATTATTTTATTATTGTTTATAAAATTAATTTTTAAAATATATTTTTAAACAGAAAATCCATATATATATATATATATAACACATAATTTTGTTTTTAATTATCATTCTAATAAAAAATAGTTAATTTAAATTTAATTATATATTTTATAAAAATCAAGTGAGTGAATAATAATTTTTTAAATTAAAAATATTTTAATTTATATATTTTAAAATTTTATAATAAATATTTTTTAATAATATTAAGTCAAATATATTAAATTATATTTTAATATAAAAAATAAAATTTATTTTATATTTCAATATAAGAAAGAAGAAAAATATAATATTCTTACAAAAGACGGATATAATACCTGCATTTTTCTTGTGAAGAGAAAAGCGTAATTTAATTTAATATTTAAGTTCTATTATTAATTATAATTAATTATTGCAAAAATATAAAAAATGAACATCATATAATTAAAATAAATAATAATTAAAGTATAAATTATAAAAATAAATACTTGTATAATAAAAAATACAAACATAAAAATATATTAATATTTGATCAAACATCGATATTTATATCAAATGATATAATATTCTTGATCGAGAATATGAATGGTTACTTTTATTTTAAAAAACTAAAGATTATAAAATTTGAAAAATAATAAAAAAATAAGAAAATATAAATATTTTAGCAGAAAAATATAATTTGAACTAGTAATAATAAAAAATAAAAAATAAAAATAAAATATCTTTTTGAGATTTGATTAGATTAAAATTAGATTTTAAGGTGATTTTAGGAGAATTTGAAAGGTGAGAAAAAAAAAATTGGAAGAGCGAGATACTGTGGAATCTGGTTTAGGGGATAGGAATCTGGTTCTCAGCTACATCAATAAAATTGGAACGAAACGAATGTCAGAACCCCAAAAACCTCGGGTAGTTATCTGCGTGGGGGACATCCACGGCTTCGTGACGAGGCTTCGAAACCTGTGGTCCAACCTCGAAGGCAGCATCGATCTATCCGAATTCGAGACCGCAACGGTTATCTTCCTGGGCGACTACTGCGACAGGGGTCCCGACACCCGCCACGTCATCGACTTCCTTGTCTCCTTGCCTTCCCGGTATCCGCGGCAAAAGCACGTGTTTCTCTGCGGCAACCACGACCTTGCCTTCGCCGCTTTCCTCCGCCTCCTCCCACCGCCGCAAAATGGGTCCCCTTTCTCTGAGGGTTGGAAGGAGTACGAGGCGAGCGAGGATCGCGAAGGGTGGTTCAATGGTGAGGGCTATGAAAATATGTACCTCCAGGGTCGAAGGTGGAGTGGTACCATCAAGGTCAAGTTTAACACTGCTAAGGGTACTGATTATCAAGGTTCTATTTACGACGCCAGACCCACTTTTGAGTCCTATGGACTTCCCCATGCTTCTCCTGGTTTCTCTCTCTTCTTTTCTTTACCTATTTCCTTTTTTTTTTTGGTGTTTGGATATTGTAAGAGTGTGTTTGAGAGTTGGGTTTTAGAGATGAAAAGGGAGGATATAATATTTATTTTTAGTAAATGTTTTCTAATTTGATAATTTTTTAAATGAAAGAAATAATGTGATAGATTAATATAAACTTAAGAGTTTTAATTATTTATTTATTTTTATAAATATTATGGAACTCTTTTAATATAAAAATAAAAAACTATTCTCCCTTTCCTTTTCCTCCAAACATACCCTAAAGAATATTTTACATTAGACCTTAGTTCATGGTAAATCCTATGCATATCTGCCATTGAAATTTATCATGGTTAATGTAGTGTTTGATTTTTTAAAAGTGACAACTTATGTTGCATTGGTTCCTAAAATGTGCATGTCTACAACTTGCTAACAAGTTTACCCTACCAACTTGTGAATTTATAATTTCATCTATCCAGGGATTAATTTGTATAGATGAAAATATTTAGGTCGAAGCAACACAATTTGCCAGGAATCAAATCGTATATTAACTCAATTTTATCATGTATATATGTTTCTAATCTGAAATTAGAACAATACTTGAACACACTCTAAATTAGTAGTTTTTTTTTTATTTATTTAAATGTCAATACTCAATACATAGGTTTAAAGAGTGACTTATGGACTAGAAAAAGAAATTTACTTATTAGAGTACAAGCTTTGAAGTGTAACTAGCCCTTTGTTGAAAATTGAGTGTTGTTATTTCCTGGACTGAAGGGCAGTTCATTGCGTGCAGATTTGGTTAAGGCTGTTCCTGATGAGCATAAGAAATTTCTTGCTGATTTGGTTTGGGTTCATGAAGAGGTGAGGCCTGCTCTGTTTGCTTCTTTGTGTTTGTAGTCATATCATATGACAGATTTCTAAGTTATGTGGTTCTCCCTTGGTTCAGCAATCCTTGTTTCGTTTGCTTACTGATGTAAATTAAATGAACAACTGCTGAAAGTACTCTGGATCATGTTTTACTAGGATGATGTCTTTATGAATACTGATGATGGAGTTAAATGCTGCAAGTTGATTGCTGTTCATGCTGGTTTGGAGAAAGGAGCAGATGTGAAAGAGCAGTTAAAACTTTTGAAAGCTCGGGATACACGGGTGCCTAAGGTGGAGGCTCTAAGTGGGAGAAAAAGTGTATGGGATATTCCAGAGGTGATATCTTGCTGCATATTATAATATTACTGCAACATCGTATGGGTTTAAATAGGGACTAATTTTAGAGAACGTTATATTTTTAGGGACTAAAAGCATGTTTTATCCTTTCCTTTTTTTGCTTTTGAAACTTGTTCAAATAAATTGGGTTACTGTTTTCTTGCAGGAACTAACTGCAAGTCCAACCATCGTTGTTAGTGGTCACCATGCGAAACTCCATGTAGAAGGCTTAAGGCTGATCATTGATGAAGGTGGCGGATATAAAGATAGACCAGTGGCTGCAATTGTTCTTCCTTCAATGAAGATTATTCGTGATACAGATGTTTTAGCAAAATAGTTTTATATTTATGATATTTTTGCTTGTATACAGTGTAGTCAAGCTGTTAAGCTTTAGATCTTATGAGCTATTAGAGACGGGATAGTGTGTGCTGTTGATCTGAAACACGAGGTACATTTAGATGGTTTATCCTATTATTCTGATTGTCAATAAAGCATTGAACTATTCCTTTCATCTATTCTATGGGTGTGAATCTTTCACCTTTGAAATGACAAGTGCAATGTGAATGACTTATTTATTTGAGTTATTTGAGTATGACATGTTAGTATCAACTTTGTTTTGCTAAATAAATAAGCTCAAGTTAGATTCTAGGCTCAATTATATAAATAATCAAGCTCAAGTTTTATAGATTTGATAAAGCTCAGCTTACTAAATAAATTAATCATTAATCATTAAAGGCATTTGCAAGCATTCATATTACAAGGTGTGTTCCTGTTGCTTGTCATTGGACATTTTATGTTAATTTCTTTTTACTGCTTAAGGACATGTGTGACTTCATGGCTTTAGACAGACCATCTACTCCTCTTGTAGATCATGGCATAGCATTTCATAAAAATGATTAGGCTTATTGTCATGAGCTTTGGTGGTGAAAGGTATTTGAATTTTATGGGGAATGAATTTGGCCATCCCGGTAAGCATTGGTGATTTTCTTCTTGTCATCATACTCTATGTAGTAAAGATTTGCCAATAATTTGAGTTGTTAAGGTTGTTCATTCATTGTCCTTCTATTTAGAGCAGATTGATTTTCCAAGGGAAGCTCAATAGCATCCTAATGGCATCAATTCCTGGAAACAGTAACAATTTCGATAAATGCAGAGGCATGGATTTGACTTGGTAGGTTTCTGAGTTACTTCAATCACAATTTATGTAATTACTAGTTTATACTCCTCGTGTTTATGTTCTGGTTCAGTCTTACAGCTGATAAATTATAAAACATAATAAAGATATAATTTTAGTACAGCAAATAGTGTGTCCAATATATACAACTTAATAGCCAGAGAAATGGGCAAACAGTATCCTGTTTTGCGTGCTTTTATTATGGTTTTCTTGTTGATCGGATAATGTAAGAGAAATAGTATATTTCTCTTACAGGTTATATCATTTTTCAACTTTATATGTTTAAGAAGATCCTTTTTTTCAACAATGATTCTTCTGTCTTTCATAGTGAACTAATTATATTGATGGGATTCCTTTGTTTGGGATTCAACTCTGGATCATATGGAAGCTAAATCCTGTTTATAGCAAGGGAACAAAATATACATTTCATCATGCCTTAATCTTTGTATATATAGTTCTTATCTTTAAATTCATGATTTGGAATTTTAGTATTATTGTGCCTGTAGTATCTTCCTTCTTTCTCCACATTTTTATTTGGTATCAACTTACTAAGTTTCATGACATGCAATGTCCAAGATACATATAATCTAACTAATATCTAATACCTAGTCATATGCACTGGTTTAATTTTTCTTTCTCCTTTATTTTAACAATTTAAAAAATCATTTACTTGGTAATTATAGTAAAATTTCACAGCAAGAAATTTTCAGAAAGATTCTGAATTTTCAGTGAGATGAGAAAAACAGAGAAAGGAAAAGAGGAAGCATACTCTGTAGGGCTTATTGAATTACAACAGACCTAAGGAGAGAATCCTCCTTCCAAGAAAATCCTCCTTACTTAATGACAACAAATCAGAATGCCCCCTCTTCTATCCGCTTCTTTTGAAGCCAATTCCATACCTAACAACTAAGTGCCCAAAAATAACTATTCTATCTACTCTCTAGCCCCCTATAAAACATTCATACAGTGTATTCAGATTACAGAATTGGTTGTTTATAGCTGAGAAAATATGCGATATGATTTGTGTATTACTAGCTAGGCTATGGTATTATAACTGCACTATGTTTCTAGCTTTTCAACTTGACAATGGAGGATAACTCTTTGATGGTTGTGGTGTTGTTACTCTTATTAAAATGGCTATGGTACTATTATTTATATATACCCATAAATTACCAAACTCAGTTTTGTTAAGAGGTGCTCTGCATTATTCTTTCTTCCTATTTTTTATTCTTGGTTTTCAATTATGATTTATGAGCCTGCCAATTATAAATCTAATGCACGTAGATGATGAATTTATCTGTTATCTATCGGTATTTAAATCCTATCCAATCCATCTAATTGCATTAACCTATTTAATGGACTGCTTACTTTTAGTTAATGGATGGTCAACGGACCAACGAAAATATTTATTGGATATCCATAGGTTTAGAGAAGGAATTGTATTCAAACCCGAAAAAGTAAATGCATTTAGTTGAGAGAAATAAAAAGGTGAAAAATAAAATATATTTGGACAAAGGAGAATCTATGTGTATGCATCTGTTTATTTTAGAAACCTTAAGTTATATGAGTTTTTTATTACATAAAATATTGATATTTCAAATGGATGAGTTGGATCTCCATCCATCCCATCCTTCAAAATGATTATATGATGGAAGTACTAATCAACTTGTTCATTATCCATAGACTATTTATTATCATGCCAACAAGTGATAAATTTGGTTATTCAAACTATTTGTCAACATACATACATACATACTTGTAGAAAGCAACCAAATAAAACTCATACACTCCACCAACTCTAGGCTCTAATGAAGTTGGTCTCACATGAAGAACTAGGAGGCAACTGAAGCAGAACACTGGTTGGTGAAGAAGTGGTGGTGGATGATCTCAATGCCTCTGCAAGTGGTCCTCCAACAGAAGCCACGTGGCATGCGTCCTCTCCATGACCATGACCAGTGGACAATTTCAATGACACATCCGAGGAAGTGGTTCCTGGTGTTGACATAGAAAGGCATATTCTGGAGTTGTTGTTCTGGCTACCATTGCTTTCACCATTGTCATTCTCTTGCAGTGTCCTTGGCCAATCATCAAAGAAATGCCTCAGGACATGGCCATCAGATCTGCCATCCCCATCCACATGATCATGATTTTCAAACATGCTCTTGCTGTCAGAGGAACTACACACAAACCAGTAAAAACAACTTAGTTATCAAGCAAGGGACAAAACTATGTGGCTATACAACACAAGGGTAACACTGTTTCTAAATTTTGTTCTAACAAGAAACTTTGGGGCCTATTTATGCACAATAATGCACTTTTCTTTTCCAAGTATATATGAGACATAGCAGCTAGGTCCTGTCAGGCTTCCCTATCATTTATGCATCTGCTTTAACTGTTGATTCTTTACTCCACTAGGAATCATTTTCAACCTCGCGTTTTGGATGTCAATTAAGTAATCTTAAAAACACCACAAGATTAACAAAAAAATAGAAAATACTTCATTTTGACTCATTCTATTTGTCGTTTAAGATAATGAACACATCTTAAAACAATTGATTGTACCAATTCCTATATTGTACAAAATGTCATGATCATACTAAAATTTCCTGATTATACAGCTATATATCTTTTAGTGTATTTATTTCTTGAGGTGTTATTGAAACTAATATATTTTTGTTTTGAGGTTGTAAAATGGTCAGACTTGCCGGTCCATTTCAAACTCACCAAATGAAATCTAAGACTTCCACTTTAAATTTTAAGAATCAATTAAACACAATTTTTTTAGCCAATTCTAAACATAGTCTAAATCGAACTTAACTAATAATTTAGTTGAATAAACTTTTTTATAAACATGTATAGGAGAAGAAAAATAAAGTAATTTTTTTTATTTGTAGAAGTTTTCTCACATTAATATTTAAAAAGAAATTCTACAAATTGATTAATATATAAACTAATTTTATTTGATTTTTCTTTATCATTTTCTTCATCTACATGTAAGTTTACTTAGATGGGGATAAGAAAGTTTATCTAATCGGTGCTAAATGTCAAAATAAGCTTGCAACAATCTATCAAAAAGTTCAGAAAATCAAACTTTCATCAAATTTGAATTTTATTTTAAAGACCTGAATTGAATCTAACTTTTAATTTTTTGTTGGACTGACCTCTAAAAATGACAAAGAAAACAATATATAGAGAGGGGGGTAATATGATGTGGCACCAAATTAGATCAAACTCATTCGATGCACTTCCAACCCTATTCTCAGGTATGCTCGTTGAACAATTGACTTTTGATTATACACAGTTAAAACTTAAAAGAAAAAAAAAAATTGAGAATGTGAAGTATTGTAGGTTGAAGATTTACCGTTGATTGAGGTGAGAGAGATGGAAAGGGGATTTGAATGAAGAAGAAATGGCAGAAAGAGATCCATGACGTTGTTCCACAGGCTTTCTTGAACGGTTTCGGCCACGATGCATGTGGCGGTCGCAGTACTTCTGACCCGCCACCGCGTCCCTCGAGCACCGCCACTTCTTGCCGTCGGTCCTCCGGCACCGCCCGGGCTCCGGATCCAGCGCCGCTCTTCCCCAGTACCCTGATTCCAACACTGATTCTCAACACATTCCCAAAATCACCAACTCTCATCAAAATCGACTAAAAAATAACCTTTCATATTCTACACTTCTAAAGCCAACACCTAACAAATAGAAAAATCAACCGTTGCATATCAATCATTACAAAACATTTAACCTACTTACATATCAAAATCTCAAATTTTGCACGCGTTTCACTTTAATATTAACTTAAATTATCAAAGTAAAATTGAAAATACTGGTGGGCTCTAGCTCGGATTGCGTAAATATTGTAAATGTTTTGTATATTATTCGATTCTGACAAGTAAAAAAAAATTATAATGAAAAGTAAATATTATATGCAGATATAGCAAAGTAAATAATAAATGTGATAAAATAATAATGGTTGATATGGGCATTTTATATTAGTGAAATAATTTGGTTAGAAATTTACAGGCATGGTGAGAATGGAAATAGGGAGAGGAATGGAGGAAGCTTTTCTTGATTGGTTGAAGCAGCTGAGGAGGAACATCTGCACCGGCGAGGATGTACCTGAATATGAGAGCCTGCAACTCAAGCTCTTGCCACTGTGCAAAGCTGAAACAACTTCCCAACCCTAACACACATAATAATAATAATAGTTGAAAAAAGAGAGCCACAAAAGAACCTTTGAAAAGGCAATGGAAGTTTGTTTCTTACAAGGTGCTGACAGGGTGCTGAATTTGGTGTTGGGTTGGGGTACAAACAGAGGGAGTGCAGAGGCAGAGGATGAGAATGGGTTTTGATGGATAAATTTTGGCATGTTTGGGGAATGTTCTTGCTCTGCCTCTGCCTCTGCCTCTGACTCATGCTGTTTTCTCCATTGCTTCAACTGCAAGTCCATGGAGAGAGAGAGAGAAAGAGAGATAGAAATGGTTGGTGTTGCTTTTGGTTTGGTCGGCTAATAAACTTTGGATATGGGCAGATCAGGTTTGTAAGACTTTCCACACACCTCTGCAGTTTACTTTATAATATTTGCTGTAAAATCAAAGAAGGATATTTTTAGGGAAAATTATGGTTATCTTTTCTCAGATATTCTCAAATCTTACTCACATTTTTTTTTCTTTTTAAACAAACATTTTCTTTCCTTGTTTGTCTAATTAAGTGATACAAACTCCTTTATTTTGTTTGATTAAATGACATATATACATGCATCTAAGACAACATTTGTTAATGAGAGACTCCTTTCATAACCCTATGTTCCATCATCTTAAGGTAAAAACATTTGTATATTATAGAGGTAAAATTATACTGTATACCCCACCAATCTATTCAGTTCTTCTGTGTATTTTCTTTTATATATATATATATATATATATATATATATATATATTTTTTTTTCCATTATGTATACTTTTTGTTATATTTAGGAGGAAATTGATATTCAGGCTACATATAGATAAAGAAAAATATCAGAATTTTAAAGAGTTATTTTTTCATGTTATTTCAAGAGACGTATATTTCACAAAATAGAGAAGATGTTAATGTTATTTAAGAAAAACTAGAGAGTTTAGTACAGCTTTTCTAAATTTTTTATTGTAGCTTTGAGTTTTTAAAATTTTATAAGAATTTAATTCAAATAAAATTTATATAAATTTGCTATATTATCATTGAATTCTAAATTATCATATATAATAAATTTATTAACTATTTTAAAATTTATATTATATAATTTTAATTTTTAATTAATTAGTAATATAAAAATATTTATATTAACAATATATAAAATTAAAGATAGATTAAACAAGTTTTTAATTTCTATAAAATATTAAATTTAAGATTTTAGTTATAAATTTTTTGTTTTTGTTTATTTTTAGTCTTTTATTTAACTTTATTGCTTATAATTAATTTTTGTGAAGTTAATTTTTTGTTTTTCTGTTGTTTATTTTTATTTTTTTGTTGTTTATTTTTATTTTTTTGAGATTAATTATGAAAACAAAAATAGAAAAAAAATTATAAAGATGAAAATAAAAAAATAAAAAAATGTAAAATGCTACTAGGACAAAAATTGATTTAAGTCATTGGATATCTATCTTTAAAAATAGAGTAAGAAAAACATGGAAAATAGGCAAAAGATAAGAGAGAGAGAATTCTGACAGCATTGTCTGCAAAGTTTGTTTTGAGGGGAGAGTGGGGAAGATTTAAAGCACTTGGAAAAAGGACATGGTGAGAATGAGACAAGACAAGAGAGGTGAGAGGAAAAAAGAAATCTCAAAAGTAACAAAATATTAGAGCCCACAACAACCAACCTGCACTCTCTCTCTCTCTTTTTCCAAACCAGATGCCACTTGAGTACTACCCTAGCACCACTACCACTACCACCGAAATTCCCATGTGTTTTTCTCAAAACAAAACAAAAAAAACTCTAGCAGACTACAAATAAACATTTCACCCAACAAACTACCTTTCTAGTTTCTCAAAATATAATGTGTTATTTATTGTATTATTTCTTAAAATTAGGACAAATTTTAACTATTTCATTTAAGTATTTTAATGTTTAAATATATGTTATATTATCATTTTATGTTTTTGAGTTTTAAATCAATATGATTGATGAATTATATTTTTAAAATTAACGTGTTAAAAGTATAACTATATCTATTTTTAATATACGTAATTTTAAAATTTTTTAACAAATTTTATAATAAAAAGTGTGTTAATAATATTTTCCTAAATATATAAGTGATATAACGTAACTAAAAAAAAAATTGTGAGTGACGTGCTTTTACTGTTAGATGTCAAAAAATTCTTACTCGGAAAGAATAATACTGGTATGGAAGGAAATAAGCATTGTGACAAAATAATTAATGTACGTTTAAAATGTTATTAATTATGCTAATTATTGTAACAAAATAATATATTTAACTAAAGTATTTTATTAAAAAAGTTAAGTATATTGTGAAATAATTAACATTTCGGTCACATATTAATAAATAAAGATATATTTTTAATTTTTTTACCTGATAAGTATTTTAAAACGAACTAAAGTTTCTAAAACAATAAATAATTTAAAATTAAGACTGTAATATTTTATTAATTTTAATTTGAAAAACTTATTTCTATTAAAACAAAATTAATGACTTTTTTTTTAATAATATATATATATATATATATATATATATATATATATATATATATATATATATATATTCATTTAAAAAATACATAAAAGAGAAAAGAAGAAAAAAATCATATTAATCTATGGAAAGAATGAAAGGACAAATATATAGATTTAGTTATTCCTGATAAATATTATTCTACCAATAATGCAAAAAATAAAAGAATCAGTAGAAATGGGACTCTTTTTATGAAAACTAAAAATTATAATAAGAAAAGAACTTGCATTGAGAAAAATGATTTAATTATTTTAATAAAGTAATGTTATTTATCAGATAATGAATAATATTTTTATTTTTTAAATATTATTGATAAACATTTTTTTAATTTAAATTGAAGATCCTTCTCTCTTTAAAATATTATGTTTGGTTAAGAAGAAAGAAAAAAAAATAAAAGCAAAGAGAAAAACCTAAATAATAATATATTTTTTATTTAGTTTAAGAGAAAATACTATTCTAAAAATATCAACATTTTCTCTCATTTTTTAAAAAATATCAACATTTTCTCTCATTTTAAAAATATAAACATTTTCTCTCATTTTTAAAAGACATTATTTTTTTCTTGTTTCCTATCCATCCAATCGTAGGTGTGTTTACTTAGTATGATTAGAGTTTAATACTTAGGTCAAACTAATTTGTATAAATTCACAAATAGACAAATAGACAGAGTGGGTTGGTTTGCGTAATAAAATAAATGAATTAGTATAATGGTGGGCTAATATTAGCTCACAAAACTAGATAATAATATAGAAAATCTAAAAAAACTAAACAACTCTAAAAGTACAAAAAAAAAAGAATAAATTACTTCATTAATCCTTTTATTTATTTCTTCTATTCAATGTGATCTTTCTATTATTAAAAATTTTAATTTAGTTATTTAATTTTTAAAATCACTCAAATATTATTTCAATATTATCCTTTTTGTCAAATTAAAATAATTTCACAAGAATACAAATTTCTAATTATAAGCGGTAGCAGTTTTTTAACAGTAAGTATCATAATTTTATTTTTAAATTAAAAAATAACAATAAAATATGATTGTGGACACCTTAGTGGAATGCGAATCTCACAACACCTTAGAATCACCAATGATGTAAACCCCCAACGGCATTTTTTGCTCCCTAGTTTCTTTCTTTCCTACTTTTTTTTTCTTCACTATGTACCAAAAAAAAATTAAAATTTCATTTTCTCTCACTCAAACTCAATTCTTGCTGAGAAGAAAAATGAACGCAAAAACGACGAAGTTTTGTCGGCGCTGCGCCATATGCAAAGAAACCTTGGAATTAGGTTATGCGAGATGCCTTATCACTCCGATTGCATTCTCCCATTGTCACCAATCATTTTTGCAATTTCTTTAGAATTGGGGATTTCACTAGAAGCCCTAACTCTTCATCTTTGTTAGTTCAAACCATAACCATAACCATTAAGTTTGTGCTAATTGCAACTTGAACAATACAACTCACAAACCATAACCATATATTCAATTTTAATATATTTTTTTATATAAATTAGAATGATTATTCTGTAGCATAATGTTTTAAGGATTTATTTTTGAATCATAATGATTTTAGGTATTATTCTTCAATAATAATAATTTTGAAAAAGTTTTTTAACGAAAATATTTTTAAGAGTTACTATCATTCTTATTGATAAACATTCGACATATCATCTTATTCAATCTCATATATTTTAATAATTTATTTTTTAATGTATCATTTTAATATTTTATTTTTAAATTATATTTTAATATCAAATAGTTAAAAATATTATATCAAAATATAAATTCATATATATATATATATAAAGGTATTTATTTATACCAAATTTTTATTGTTACACAATTTATATATTAAAAAATTAGTTATTATAAATTTTAATTATATGAAATAAACATATATATTATGTGCATTGTATGGCTACACTTCTGGTTATAATACAGAAAATGTTTTATTTTTTACAATATATTTTTATTAAGAATTTATTTGTATAATAATTTTTACAATAAATTATATAACAAAGAGAGGAAAAAGAAAAATATATAGTGTAATTAATGATGTAATAGAAAAAGATAAATTTAAAAAATAATATTATATAATTTTTTGTACATGTGATATGTCTGTTTTATTAATATTTTTATAAAAAAATAATTACTACTAGAAAATTGAAAATTTACTACAAAATAATTTTGTAATTAATTTTAAAATCAATAGTTATTTTGTAGTTAATTTCTAGTAAAAATAATTAACTACAAAATTACTATAATATTGGTGGTAGTATGAAATAAATAGCAAATTAGTTAAGAAAATAATCTTAGTTAATTTGTAGTAAATTTTTAAAATTTGTAATTATTTTATAACTAATTTGTAATAATAAAAAGTATAAATGAATATAACTTAAATTTAGTTAAAAAAATATTATAGTTAATTAATAGTTAATTAGGTAGAAATTAGTTACTAATTTAAATGATAGCTAAAATTAGTAGCAAAATCAAAAAAATATTGTAGTAAAAATTATATATAATTTATTTTTTATTTCTCTTAAATTTTTTTAATAAACAATTTTATAGTATTATTATTTTTTTCTTAACAAACACCCTAAAATTTTTTTTATTACTTATTTTTGTATCATTATTTCTTTTTCAGTTCACTTTATTTTCATTCTACCAAACATATTTCTATGTGCCAAAACTGAACTCTTTCTCCTTATACTTGGACATTGAAGTTGAACTGGTTCAACTTCTTTAAAGTGGTGTTATTGAATTCCAGTCAAATTATATCCAATAAAACATATATTACTCTTTCTTGTCTCAGAAAAAAATTAATTTATGTTAATTAGAAAATTTTAGCAGTTAATATAATTTATTTTGATTTATTTTTATTTATAAATAAACTTTTTTTACATTACCTTTTATTAAAATTTGATATTAAAAACAAAAAAATGACAATAAAAATAAAATTTCAAATATATCTTAACCAATTTCATTTTATTTAATAAAGTTATCCTTCACATATTCTTCATTTATTTGAGACTTTATTTTCAACAAGTCATATATTCATGATATCAAGTTTAATGAATATAGTTTATAAAAAATTATTTAAAAATAAAATTAAATGATATTGATTATTTTTTAATTAATAAAAATAATTATTTTTTTATTAGAGACTATAGTTCATAAAAAATACCTTTGTCGTTATACATAAAATTCTTTTCGAAATTTATTTTGTCTTTTTCTATAAGATTTTTTTAAAAATAATTTATTGCAGTAATTATATTTTAATCAAAATATGTTTAATTAATTTATAATAAATAAATTTATTCTTTCTCTTATAAAATTAGAGAAAATAATTAGCACATATTATATAATTAGATAAACAATAATTAAATAAAGAAAATGAAATAAATAAATTTTAATAAATTTAAAAATAATACAAATTATTAATAAATTTAATAATATTGAGTACCATATTTCTTAATCAATATAAATCAATGGAAAGAATGTGAAGGGAGTTAATAATGATTAACTGATTATCCAATCAATCCTGGTGGAGAGCATGTCTCATAGTACTTCTCACCTTTGGTAACAAGTTGGCTGCCTTATATTTAAGGGAAAGTTCCACACAACATCCACAAAATCTATTGGTCATACATTTGCTAGCAGACTTCATTAATCTTGTTTTTGTTTGTTAATCTTTCCATTTTCTCCTTGCCCTTTTTTTTTTTTTTTAAAGTTATGAGTTACTGTTCTGATTAATGTTATTAGTTAATTTTTTATTCATTAAGTTATTTTTTTACATAGTAATTCATTAAATTATATAACATTCATAGTTAGATCCCTGACATATATAACAAAACTCAAAGCTAAAACAAAATGTTTTTTTTTTTATAAGTCTTTTTAATAAATATCACATCTTAATTATTTTTAATAAAAAAACTCCTTAAACATGTGTTTTTTTATTGAATTATATTTAAAAAGATACAATAATTGTCATTTTTTTTTCATTTTATTGTCATTTTTCTTTAACCCACGACAAAATGATAATAATGTTTTTTTAAAGGATGGTAGAAACGTTATGACATTTAAGTGACATGTAAGAGAGACACTCATGTTTCGATAGAGTATTAATGTAATTAAAATTTTAAAATAGATAATTATAATTATTGTGTAAAATTTTGATTTACATGTATTTGGTAGATAGTTTTTATTTTTTTTTATTTTTACTAATCCTTAATTGTTGAAGTCTAACTCTATAAGCTTGGTATTATGGTGGTTGATGCATGAATAATATAATAAATATTATAACAATAAATGTATGATAAATTTTAATATTTTGTATGATTTGTGTTTAAGTTAAACTTAATCTTATACAGCTAATTTGTAAAATAAAAGTTATCACTTATTTGTATATTTTAATTAGACATTATTTTTAACTAATGGGAACTTAATTTTTTTCAATAAAGTACAAAATATTTGTTATTTATCGACAGCAATTTTTTAACAAATATTTAGTTTGTATAAATTTTATTGAAGCTAGTTTGATTACTGTTTCTATATTTCTATATATTTTAAAATTAAAAAACTAAATAATACAGCAACCCCATCTTTACCATTATCAAAGACTACAATGTGGTGACCCCACACCACCAATATCAGTGTCCTCTCAATTTCCCTTTCCTTGTCCTCTATTGCACTCTTTTGCTCTTTCTTTTATTTTCTGCCCCAAAATTGATACTCGCGTGATTATACGTTGAAGAAGAGGAACTTTTTGTGTCTCCTCTACTTTCCTTAAAAAATAGTTCACAAAATAGTAACGTCAAACAAATTTTCCCTTGTTAAAAAAAAGAGTAAAGTTTTTAAAAGTATTTTACAAAATAAGGGAAAAGAAAAAAGAAAACCCTTTCAGACAAAATGTGATGTAATAAAAAGTCCAAAAAAACTAAAGAGAAGAAGTCTTTAGTCTATTAACAATCATTTCAAAAATACACATTCACCACTCTAACTGTGTCATTGAGTCGAACAGATATTTAAGACTTAAAAGCCAAATTTCTTCCATCGTGTAGGACTAGTGCTGTTTAGATTATTTCATTTTATATTAACAAATATTTTTGGAATATCATAACACAAATTATTAATTGCATAGCTTTATTTATTTATTTACACAAAAAGCTAACTGTTCTTGTTTCAAAAGATCGATCCCCAGCGTTACAATTTTCGCCTTTTATATCTAACAACTCCTGTCTTGTCACATACGTATAAAGTCATAATCAATCACTAAGGCAATTTACACAAGGAATAATTAATGCTGAATGACCTTAGCTGTTTTATCAAGCAGACACGATTTGTCCATCCGTCCCTCCAACCGGCCGAGTCGCGACCGACCGTAACACTAACTCTGTACAAAATGAATTAATCCAAACGTAAAATTAAAGCTAATAAGTGTGTAAGTTATTGTTATTTGGTGAATATATACGTAAACTTAATTTTGAAAGAACTTGATATATTTGATAATATTAATTTTAATTTGAAATAAAGAATAAATTATTTTTTCCTCTCCTAAAAAATGTTTAAATTACACTACTTCCTTTTTTATTTTAAAATATACACTCTCCCCTTAAGGGATAAATATGTTATACTTTAGTTCTTTTCAATATAAACAAACCTCACATATGTGGTGAAATTGTGAACGTGTCTCTTAATTTTGAACATCGTATCATTGTGTTTTAGTATTTTAGAGGATAAAATGAAGTTTTAAATACATTTATTACTAATTTTGAAATTTCCTCTAAAGTTTGTATTTGATATTCTAAAGTTACAAAATTGATAATAGATGTTTAAAATTAATTGTTAATTATGTGTAGAATATTTGTGAATGAAACAAAAACTCTAAAAAACTCATTTACATCAGAATGAACTCAAATATGACACATATTCATCTTTTAAAGGAAGGAATTATATATTTTAAAATTAAAGTATAGAAGTGTAATATAAGTATTTCAGAGATGAAAAAAAAAGTAATTTATGTTAATATAAATTTATCTTACAAGTAATTTTATTGTTTTTAAAGTCCATCAATTTTATCAATAACTAATTTTTATAAGAAATTATTTTTAGTAAAACATCTTCTTTCAATCACATTTTTTTTATTTATAAAACTCAAATCCCTTGTTTAAGTAATTTTAATATAATAATATTATATGAATATTTTGATCAAAATTATTATTAAATATATAATTACCAAAAACAACTTTACACCGATGTTGAATGAATAGCCGAGAGAGGGCAAAAATAACAAAATAAAAATATGATAAGTAGTCGTCCCTGAAATATTAAAAACGTGAATGTTCAACAGCAAAGCTTGAAAAGAAAAAATCTTTACTTTTATTCGAATCCCAAATACAATACTAGTTTACGTTTAAATTAAGTTTTCTAACATTAACAAGATTTACATGTTTAAAAGAAGAAATACTCCATTAAAAGAGTTCAGTCAGATTTTTTTTAGCGAAAATTACTCATAAACAAAATTAGAAGATACTTTACATCTATAATATGATTATTAAAAAAATATTTACAGATTTAAAAATTTTAAATATAAAATAGTTAAATAATAAAATAAAAAGAGAGAATATACAAACAATATCATACCATTAGTTAATAAAGAAAAAAAAAGTTTTAATAAGAAGAGAATATTTATTATATTAAAATATAATATCTATTTAATACTTGCTTTTAATAAAAAAAGTATTAAATATTCTTTATCAACATTCATAAAATATTCGTTAACAAAACCCATAAAAAAAAGAAGCAAAGTCTCGTTTGTATCTCAGAATAATGTTTGAGCTGTGACACTAAATATTAATTTAATTGTTGATTATCAACAAACTTATTATTTATGAAAAGTTTTTTAGTTTTCAGCTGTCAATAATCAATATAACTGAGAAAACCCTTGAATACGTAAAGGTAAACATATTTAAGTATAATACCTGTGCACTACATGGGTTTGTTTAAATATGAAAAAAAATAATTTAAATATGTGAAAAAGATGTTAAAATAAAAGTTTTATTAATTTATCATTTATTCTCAACGATTTATTATAAATTATATTTTTAATAAAATATAGTAATACATATTTTAAATTAAGATCAACGATACAAATTATTAACTTTTTTTTAATGACGTCATAGTTAGAAACAAAATATATTAAAAGTAATTATTTTGAGCCTTTTTAAATACTTTATCAAAAATACATTTTTAATATATATATATATATATAAATAAAGTTATTCTATGTATCGATTCTTACATCTCCTACTATTAAGATGACAACTAGTTTTGTCATGTTAAAAGATATCATTATTGTCGAACCAAATGCTTATATTGCATCTGCCAGTAAAAGAATAGTTGAACAAATATTAAGTAAGCCAGTACCTAAAAGTTTACAAACGACTGAATATTTATTCAATAAGAACTTATTTGATTCAATAGTATCGCGTCATTTTCTAAAGAGAGTTTTGAGTGAGTTATTTCAATTCCATAATTTCTATATATATATATATCAGCAATAAGAATTTTCAATTATTATTGAGATCACTTTTTAAAATATTATATTTAATTAATTGTGCATGATAAAATATAAATATTAATATAAAAAAATTCACTTATTTATGTTTTTCGAAAAAGAATCTTTAAGGATATATAAGATAGTTTAATGGTCGAGAGTATAAAATATTTATAAACAGTTATTTAATTATAAATAATTATGTATAATAATTTTATTAATTTTTATAATTCTATCTTAAAATTTATATTATTAGTTATTTTTTATTGAATAACAATGAAAATTGTTTTTTAGTACATGAATGTCATCAAAACTGTCACCAAACAATGAGAGTTGACTTTTCACTTAGATATGATAAAATCTTGGAGATTTTATATGTTATCAACCAACAACCAAAAATTTGGTTTCCCTTAACTAATAACAAATAAAATCTTGAAGATTTTATCGTTATCAACAAACGAGGATAAACGCATTAAATATTCAAAATTCAAATATAAAATAATAAAATATTCGAGATAAACCTGTCAGCTTTTCAAAATTCAAAATAAAATATCTCTCTTCCCAAGAATCGGGGATAAATCATTAAATATTCAAAATTCAAATATAAAATAATAAAATATTCGAGATAAATCATCGAACTTTTCAAAATTCAAAATAAAATATCCTCTCTTAAAAAGAATCAAGGATAAATCATTAAACATTCAAAATTCAAAATAAAATATAATAAAATATTCTCTCATCGGAGAGAGACCGAAGCCATTTCTTGCTTATATAAGACCTTTGCGAATGAGCGGAGGAGGAAAAAATCACAAAAGAAAGAAAGGCAAGAAAGGCAAAGAAAGGAAAGGAAAAAGCCCGACGCGGCGCTAAAGATAGGAGGAAGCGCCCCTAAGTCTAGGGTGATCGCCGCCCACTTACTCCAGGCGTCGGATTGGTGATTCCCCTTCACCCAAGTCTAGGCCGATCAAGACTTCGTTCACTCCTTTTCGGCGTCGGGTTGGTTAACTCCCCTTCTTCTCTTAATTAATTTAACATAAATTTGTATCACCAAGCAAGATCCTCCCTGAATCCCTAGCCCGACATACACCAGGCACGGAATAGAACCTAATCCCCATCTAAGGCCGTGAAATGCGTCATTTGAATCCTAGGCAAGACACGACTCGGCTGATTATGCGAGATCAATTCAACCTAACCGCACCCGTCTAAAGCGAACTATGTAGACTTTGAACCTACGGAGGCGAGAATGCGTGGGCTGGGGCATACCTCTATCAAGTCAATGACCCCTTTCTGGCCCGCCAGCCTAAAGCGTAAGAACTTCAAGAACACCACCCATATACAAACACCATCCCTCTCCCATACAGTTAACCAAGGGTAACTATCGGTGATAGACATGCTTGGGGGCCCTCATCCCTGCATGTAACCAACTCGAACCCATAACTACGACGACGGACCCGCCTTTCCTTAAGGTTTTCCTAGGTTAGGAAAAAAACTTAGGTGGCGACTCGGTCTTGAGAGGCCTTCGGGTGAGATATCTGAAAGTCGGTTATCAAGTCGTGACCTCGAGGTTGCGACGGATGGCGACTCCTTTGTGGACTTTCTAAAGAGTTGAGCCCTATTAGGTTAGTCTTGCCCGGAGAGGGATGATGCTTGTGATATTATATCTTGCATGATTTAGCTTTATTAGATCTTAAAATGTATTGCATGGAATCATAGGATAGATGACCATTATTGCTTCTATTATTCTTTATTTGTGGGGGCGGGTGCACACTGGGGCAGTCTTCCAAAAAAAAAAAACGGGGGGTCAGAGAGCAAATATATCCATGGCCTTGATCCTATTCCGGACACGAGGCTAGGGAGTGAGGCGTGTAGCGGTACCCCCTTGGAGATTTCTGCATGCGGTGGACAGTGATAGTCCCTTTGGGATTGATGACTGGGGAGCCAAAGCAACATCGGGAATTGATCTGATCGTCTTTGGAAACCTCGGGGAGTCCATAGACCCGGGAGCCTAATGGTGAGGAAGTAGAAATTCAAATGGTGAGAACCTTGGGGATCCTTGAAAAAAAAACTCAAACCTTAACTAAAGTCAATCAATTAAAACCTTAGTCAGGAGTCATGAACCTCGATCGGATAAACCTCGGCCAGAGTCATAAACCCTAGTCAGTCTAGCCAAACCTAATCCGAGTCATAAAATTCAGACCTAGTCAACCAACTAAACCTTAGTTCGAGTCGGACCAAGACAATCAGCTGAACCTTAGCCGAGTCATGAATCTTAGTCGATTGAACCTTAGCAGAGTCGTAAACCTTAGTCCAAGCTAACCAAACCCTAATCCGAGTCGTACAACTTAGTCAGTCTAGCCAAACCCTAATAAAAGTCGTACAACTTAGTCGGTCTAGCCAAACCCTAATCCAGAGTCATAAAACTTAGACCTAGTGCGCCAACTAAACCTTAGTCAAGTCATAAACCTTATACCAAGTCAATCAGCTAAACCTTAGCCTTAGTCGGTTGAACCTTAGCAGGAGTCATAAACCCTAGTCCAAGCTAACCAAACCCTACTCCGAGTCGTAAAACCTAGTCCAGTCTAGCCAAACCCTAATCCGAGTCATAAAACTTAGACCTAGTCTGCCAACTAAACCTTAGTCCGAGTCATAAACCTTAGACCAAGTCAATTAGCTAAACCTTAGTCCGAGTCATGAGCCTTAGTCCCAGTTAGGTAAAACTTAGTCCGAGTCCTTAACCGAGTCCCTAGCCCAAAAACTCAGAGTCGGCCGTCAAGTCCACTCGGCCCGAAGTCCGGATCTGAGTCAGACTGAACCTAAGCCAAAACCAAACCTATGTCCAAGTCAGACCGAACCTATATCAGACTAAGCCTAAATCTAAATCTAACCGCCAAGTCTACTCGGCCCGAATCCTAAACTCAAGTCAAACCAAACCTGGGTAAACCGGATCTAAGCCCAAAGCCGAGTCCGAATCATACCCACCAAAACCTTAGCAACCGAACTGTCCCCACAAGCAGAACCCTAAGCGCCTGAAGTCGGCCTTGACTAATAGCCGGGACTTTCGGAAAATGGTAACCAGACACATCCTCAACAGTAGAGTAGGATATCCCGCCCTAACCTGGTACGTTAACCTAGAAAAGGGACAAGTAAAAACCTGGAGGGACCTAGCAGAGGCGTTCATCCGCCAATACAGGTATAATGAGGACATGGCACCTGACCGGTCCCGTCTCCAGAACCTGTCAAAACCCGACTCCGAAGGATTTAAGGACTATGCACAACGATGGCGCGAGCTAGCGGCACAAGTCAAACCTCCCCTAACGGAAAAAGAGATGGTCTCCATGTTCATCGAAACATTGCCGGCCCTCTTCTACGACAAAACTGTGGGAAGTGTCGCCTCCAACTTTGCGGACTTGGTGACCGTAGGGGAGCGAATCGAGATAGGAATCAAGCGGGGAAAATTTACCAATCACCCCACCAACTCACCAAGAAAATTCCTGCCCGAAAAGAAGAAAGGGGAAGCCAATGCCGTATCTGGCGGAGGACCAAACACTACGCCAATAACCCTCAGCCCTTCAGGAATAATCATTTCCCCCAGTACCTCAAACTCCAGTAAGGCCAAGGCAACCAACGCCCAAGACCCCAGGACAAATCGCCTCAGGAGGAACTTTACCCCCATACCAATGTCATACACGGCCCTTCTCCACCAACTACTCCAAAAGCAGATGATCTCAACCGTGCCACTTCGACCCCTAGAACCCCCATACCCTCGGAATTACAACCCAACTGCTAAGTGCGAATACCATGAGGGAGGTCCAGGCCATACCACGGAAAATTGTTGGGCCTTTAAACACAAGGTACAAGACCTCTTGGAGCAAGGATGGCTCAAGTTGGAACCAAACAAGCCCAATGTAAGTACCAACCCTCTCCCGCCCCATGAGGGGGCATCAATCAACACCTTGGATCATGCGCCTGCCGAGCGGAAGGCTGGAAAGCAGATCACGCCCCAAGTCGCGGTGATAGGGCGGGAACCCCCAAAGGAACCCGTCATTATCTACTACGATCCGATACAAATGACCAGCCGCTTTCCTCACTATCAATATCACACCCCAACCAACCTATCGGGATAACCATGCTGTGCCTTGGTTATATGAGCCCCACCTCCCGAAATGGAACCCATAAGGGAGGTCATTAACATAGCCGAGGAAGGAGGCCTCACAAGCAGGCGCATCTACACACCTGAAGCTCTCCGAGGCACAAAGCCTCCAACCTCAATGCGCCCGTTCCAACACCGAGAAAAGGAGGAAGAAGAATTCTTGAAGATCATAAGGCGTAAGCGAGCATCAGCTCCTCGACCAAATGAATAAGACCCGACACGAATCTCACTCTTGTCCCCTGTTACTTCATTCGGAGGCCCACCGTAACCTCTCCGAAGGTCCTACAGAAGCTCACGTGGCTCATAACATAACTACAGAAAAATTTGGCACTTTGGTCAGCAAACATCACTAGTAAAGGCCACCTAACCTTTTTCGAGGATGAGATACCCAAAGAAGGAAAGGGCCACAACCAGCCACTTCACATCTCGGTAAAATGTGGGGGGTTACATGATCGCCCGAGTCCTAGTAGATAACGGCTCCTCCCTAAATGTCCTCCCAATACTACATTGGACAAACTTCGTTTCACTGAAGCTTTCGGTTAAAAGCTAGCTCCATAATAGTACGAGCATTCGACGGATCAAAGCGAGAAGTCGTGGGAGAGGTCTCCTTACCCTTCCTCATTGGGCCGGTCCTGTTCAACATTGACTTCCAAGTCATGGACATCCGCCCGGCCTACAGCTGCCTCCTTGGGCGACCTTGGATACACGCCGCTGGCGCTGTTCCATCTTCCCTCCACCAGCAGGTAAAATTCATCAGTGATCATCGCATCATCAGCATCCTGGGGGAGAAAGAACTCGTGATCACCACTCCCGCCCCCGAAGAATATATCGAAGGAGACGAGGAAGCCCTCGAAACCTCCCTACAGTCATTAGAGATCGACAGCGGACAGGGACCCAGGGACGCCATGTCCCCTCAAGAAAGCGCGGCCTTGCAAATCATGATCAAGGAAGGATATCAGCCGGGCAAAGGATTAGGCCCCCAACTAACAGGTACGCCTACCCCCATCCAGATAGCGGAAAACCCAGGGCGATACGGAATAGGATATCAGGCAAGCGACACCTATGGAAACACTCGAGGACCCCCCTTCGTACGAGGAAGCGTGTCAGCAATCGCAGAAGGACGCGAAGACCAAGCACCTTGGGTACAGGCTACACAAGCAGAACTCACCAACTGGACCGTAGAGGAACTACTAGACCTAGACTTAATGGAAATGTAATTTGTTTTGATGTCTTTTTGCTTTCTTTTTCATATCGTGCTTGTAAAAACCATCCAGACCTTTCCAATTAAATTTTAGCATGTCTTCATTTTCGTCCCTTTTCTTCTCTTTCACGCTAAAAATCTTCTCTAAAAAACAGCCCAATAAACGATTCGCGCCCAGGAAATGAAGAACTCGACCTCCCTGACACACCAGACGAGAACATCGACACTAAAGCCCTGGAAGACATAGAACGCGGGCGCAACATACCAGCGAGCCATGGTAGCCCTATTTCACGACATGATGCACAAAGAAATTGAAGTTTACGTGGACGATATGATCGCAAAATCAAAAACAATCGAGCAGCATATAGAGGACTTGCGAAAACTCTTCATCAGACTCCGCAAGTACAAACTTCGATTAAACCCCGCCAAATGCACCTTCGGGGTAAAAACGAGCAAGTTGCTCGGTTTAAGTAGTCAATAAGGGACGGTATCAAAGTAGACCCAGACAAGGTGAGGGCCATTAAAGAAATGCCACCCCCTAGAACGGAAGCGGAGGTCAGGGGGTTTCTGGGGCGAGTGAATTTCATATCCCGCTTCATTTCCCAGTTGACAGCCACCTGTAGCCCTATTTTCAAACTCTTGCGAAAGAAGCAAAGAAAAGAATGGGATACAGAATGCCAGAAAGCCTTCGAAAAAATCAAACACTACCTAGAAAATCCCCCAGTACTCGTACCACCCACGCCAGGACGACCCCTAATACTGTATCTCATTGTATTAGAAGAATCCATGGGCGGTATGCTAGGTCAGCGAGATGCCTCCGGCAAAAAGGAGCACGCGATCTACTACTTGAGCAAAAAGTTCACCGGCGCAAGACAAGGTACTCGGCACTCGAGCGGACTTGTTTGTGCCCTCGTTTGGGCCGCCAAAGACTCAGACCATACATGATAGCCCCACGACTTGGTTAGTGGCCAAGAACGACCCGGTCAAGTATATCTTCGAAAAGCCCGCCCTCACCGGACGGATCGCACGTTGGCAAATGGCCCTATCCGAATATGACATTCTTTACGTAAACCAAACCGCCGTCAAAGGGAGCGCCCTAGCCGACCAACTCGCTTATCACCCCTCGCCAGACACGGAACCATGGAGCCATGAGTTCCCCAGACGAAAGCACCTCATGACCGCCTCATGAGACCGGGACCAACACGGTGACGAGTGGACAATGTGGTTCGGCCAGACCTCTAATATCGTTGGGAATGGGATCGGAGCTGTTCTAATTTCACCAAACAACCGGTGTTTCCCTTTCATTTTGCTAAGTTAGGCTTTGATTTGTACCAACAACATGGCCGAATACGAAGCATGCACTATGGGACTCTTAATGGCCTTAGACCACCAAGTAAAGAAACTTAGGGTTTTCGGAGACTCAAAGACTAGTTATCTACCAACTCCGTGGAGGAGAATGGGAAACGAGGGATACCAAATTGATCCCGTCTTACTATGACTACCAAAGGAAATCATATCAAGCATTCAAGCGATCACCTTCACCACGTCCACCGTGAGGAAAATCAGGACAGACGCCCTCGCCACCTTATCCGCCATGGTACCGGATAAACGAAGGACAAGAAATGGTAATCCAAGTCCGACAACGACCCACAAAGCCCCGTATTGCCAATGCCTAACCCGAGAAACAGCAACGTCGAAAGTGACACGGAACCATGGTACCGACATAAAAAGAGGTACCTCGAGACTGGCAAGTATCCCGAGGACGCCCCGAAAACAAAGCAAACGAACTTCTGCGACGCCTGGCTTCCAACTTCCCGCTAAAAGCGGGACCACGCCTACAAAAAAACGCCGATATGACACTTCTCCGATGTGTAGATGAACAAGAAGCTAAGCAAATTCTCGAGGAAGTACACGAGGGAATATTCGGCACTCACGGAAACGAACATGCCCTAGCTCGCCGAATACTCGGGCAGGTTACTACGGACCCGGATGGAGGCAGATTGCTACCAACATGTCCGAAAAATGCGCAAAATGCCAAATACACGCCAACCGCCTTTGTTTGCCCCATCCACACTACACAACCTCACCGCTCCCGGCCATTCTCCATGTGGGGCATCGGCGTGATAGGCCCCATCGAGCCAAAAAGCATCCAACAGACACAGGTTCATATTGGTAGCCATCGATTACTTCACCAAATGGGTAGAAGCATCCTCCTATCCCTCGGTTCGCGTAAAGACGGTAATACGGTTTATCAAGAGGACATCATATGTCGATCGGCCTCCCGCTCACATCATCACGACAACGGCACCAATCTCAACAACAAGATGATGACAGAGCTCGTGAACAATTCCGCACCACCCACCACAATTCCACACCTTATCGTCCCCAAAAATGAGCGGAGCAAGTAGAAGCGGCCAATAAAAATCTGAAAAAAGATAATACAAAAGATGGTGGTCACTTACAAGGATTGTACGAGATGTTACCTACGCCTTTGCATGGATACCGTACCTCCGCATTTAACATCCACGCTGAGGGGCAACCCCATACTACGCTGGTATACCGACACAAAAGCAGATCCTACCAATAGAGGTAGAAATACCCTCCCTAAAGTGGTTGGCCGAGGCTGAGTTGGATGTTAAACTGAGTGGGTTCAACAATGTTTCGACCAATTAAACCTCATCGAGGAAAAGCGACTCACCGCTACGTACCCACGACCAACTATACCAGCCAGCGGATAAAAAGAGCATTCGATAAGAAAGTAAAGCCCCGTGTCTTCCAAAAAGGGGACATGGTGCTGAAAAAGGTTCTACCCAACATCAAAGACCAAAGGGGTAAATGGGTACCTAACTATGAGGGGCCATACGTGGTGAAACAGGCTTTCTCTGGAGGAGCATTAATTTTAACCAACGCCGAGGGACAAGACCTAGCCCACCCCGTCAATGCAGATGCAGTTAGAATGTTCTACCCCTAAAGTATCCCAGAAAATATAGCGACAGACGAAGACCCTTGCCAGGATGATGGAAGATCAAGGGAAACATAGTCTAAGTAGTTTTCATTTCATTTCCTAAAATGATTGTAATCTTTTCAAAATAATAAGACTCTTTCTTTTCCTTCTTCTCTCTTCCCCTTACCTTTGCTTAAGATATGCTAAAATCATCGTAAACAAAATACATTTCCAAACATGTCGAAAGACTGGTAGTTTTCCAAAATCCAGGAAGAGTCGGGCCGAGTCCATCGCAGCACCGAGTCTGTCTCGGACCCCCAAAGAAACCAAAAACAACTCGGCACCGCTTCCATCTCACCCTCAAGCCGCCTTCCCAAGGTAGAAGTCTGAGTCGGAATCACCCACTAAACCGAGTTAGAAAACATTAGGTTATCACTCCACTAAGCCAAGTCTAGAAGGACAGGCTATCCATCCATCTATAATCCAATGGCTACCCCTCACGTCTTCAATCCACCTTCCCAAGGCCCTTATCATTACTCTACCACAAGGCCGCTACGAAGTCAAAACCATCTACCAACCCATACCAACTCTTCGCTCTCATCCGAGTGTGAGAGTCAACACACATCAGATCCGAAACCGCATTCCTCTTAGTCCCGAGTCACCACTCCTTAACGAATAATGGCCACAAACCATTCACTAAGCCAAGTTCAGAGGTCACCATCCCTTGTAGGAATTGATCCCATTAGCCCATAACTTTCCTAAATACTGATTAAAACCCTTCCATTAAGCCGAGCACAGAGATTGTTTGTTTGCAACACCAGTCCCAAGCATCGAACCCATTAACCTACTACTATTGCCCCATGTACACTATAACCAAACCCCAAGTCAAGACTGATACCCCAATCCAACTAAACGCCATTAATGAACAATCATTGAGTAAAAACGCAATAAAACAAAAACAAAAAACAAACACACAAGGAAAAATGCCAAAAAATCATTTCATTAATAAATAAGTTTTTACAATTACAAGTTCAATCCAAGAGGGAAATCAATTTCCGTCTTTAACATCCTTAGCCATATCATATGGCCGAGGTCGAAATCTAGGGCAACAAAGCTATACGCCTTTAAGGGCTTTGTTGAAACCATCTTCATGGCTCCACGATGGCTCCTTCCAAGCACTCCACCTACCGGCAAGACTAGCGTTTTCCTCCTTCACTAGGCAGGCTCCATCCATCGGCCCACGTAGGCCGTCTCCATCCCGGCCCAGCCCCACGTAGGCCGAATCCATCACGGCCAACCCCCGTAGGCCAGAATCCATCACGACCAACCCAACGTAGACCAACTCCATCACTGACCCGGCCCAGCGTAGGCGTCTCCATCTCATAAGGCCCGGTTATAACCCCATTTACCTCGCCAAGGCCTAAAAATTGCCACCATCACAAAAATATAATAACAAACTCAAAAATACTTTGTGAAACTTGGAGGGTGGGGCACCAGCCAGGTGTGTGCCTTGCCACTGCACTTAAGTACTTTGTGAAACACGGAGGGTTGGGCACCACCCAGTGTGTGCCTTACTGCTTTGCCAGTACTGAAATGGAAACGGAGGGTTGGCCACCGGCCCGGTGTGTGCCTTGCCTGCTGCTGCCAGGTACTTTGTGAAACTTGGAGGGTTGGGCCGGCCAGTGTGTGCCTTGCCTCTTTGCCGGTACTTTGTGAAACACGGAGGGTTGGGCACCGGCCGGTGTGTGCCTTGGCCTGCCGGAGTACTTTGTGAAACTTGGAGGGTTGGGCACTAGCCAGGTGTGTGCCTTGCCTGCTGCCAGTACTTTGTGAAACTTGGAGGGTTGGGCACCAGCCAGTGTGTGCCTTACTGTTGCCGGTACTTTGAAACTTGGAGGGTTGGGCACCCGGCCGGTGTGTGCCTTACTGCTGCCAGTACTTTGTGAAACTTGGAGGGTTGGGCACCAGCCAGTGTGTGCCTTGCCTGCTTTGGGTACTTTGTGAAACTTGGAGGGGTTGGGCACCAGCCGGTGTGTGCCTTGCCTGCTGCCAGGTACTGTGAAACTTGGAGGGTTGGGCACCCGGCCGGTGTGTGCCTTCTTTGCTGCCGGTACTTTGTGAAACTTGGAGGGTTGGGCACCGGCCAGGTGTGTGCCTTACTTTTGCCCGGTACTGTGAAACTTGGAGGGTTGGGCACGGCCAGTGTGTGCCTTACTGCTGCCAGTGCTGTGAAACTTGGAGGGTTGGGCACCAGACCCGAGTGTGTGCCTTGCCTGCTTTGCCAGGTACTTTGTGAAACTTGGAGGGTTGGGCACCAACCCAGTGTGTGCCTTACTGCTTTGCCAGGTACTTTGTGAAACTTGGAGGGTTGGGCACCACCAATGTGTGCCTTACTGCTGCTGCCAGTACTTTGTGAAACTTGGAGGGTTGGGCACCAGCCAGTGTGTGCCTTGCCTGCTGCCAAATACTTTGTAAAACTTGGAGGGTTGGGGCACCGGCCAGTGTGTGCCTTGCTTTGCCCGGTCTTTGTGAAACTTGGAGGGTTGGGCGTATTGGCCAGGTGTGCCTTGCCTTACTGCTTGCAGGACTTAGTGAAACTTGGAGGGTTGGGCACCAGCCGGTGTGTGCCTTGCCTGCTGCCAAGTACTTTGTGAAACTTAGATGGTTGAGTGCCAATTAGTGATACCTTGCCCACTACCAAATGTTCACGGAAACATCAACCACCCCCATCCTCACCTCTATCTTTATTTCGCTTATCCAAGAAAAGGATTACACCCCTTTCGGGAAAAACCTAAATAAAGAGGGGGCCTTGTCATCCCCAAAAACTGTCGGCCCAAACAACCGAGTTGACTTTCCTTAATCGATAACAATAAAATCTTGGAGATTTTATATGTTATCAACCAACAACCACAAGTTCTGGTTTTCCCTTAACTAATAACAAATAAAATCTTGAAGATTTTATACGTTATCAACAAACGAGGATAAACCTGTTAAATATTCAAAATTCAAATATAAAATAATAAAATATTCGAGATAAACCTGTCGAGCTTTTCAAAATTCAAAATAAAATATCCTCTCTTCCCAAAGAATCGGGGATAAATCATTAAATATTCAAAATTCAAATATAAAATAATAAAATATTCGAGATAAATGTCAAACTTTTCAAAATTCAAAATAAAATATAATAAAATATTCTCTCATCGGAGAGAGACCCAAAGCCCATTTCAGTAGCCTATATAAGACCTCACCGCGAATGAAGCGGAGGAAGAAAAAATCACAAGAAAGAAAGAAAGGCAAGAAAGGCAAAGAAAGGAAGAAAAACCGACGATCGCTTAAAGATAGGAGGAAGCGCCTAAGTCTAGGGGCCGATCCACGCCGCCCACTTACTCCGGCGTCAGATTGGTCGATTCCCTTCACCCAAGTCTAGACCGATCAAGACTCGTTCACTCCCTTTCGACGTCCGGGTTGGTTAACTCCCCCCTTCTTCTCTTAATTAATTTAACATAAATTTGTATCACCAAGCAAGATCCTCCCCGAATCCCACCTAGCAGACCGACATACACCGAATGAGAACCTAATCCCCATCTAAGGCCGAGTAATGCCTCGGCTCGAATCCCTAGGCAGGGCACGACTTCGGCAATTATGACGAGATCCAATTCAACCTAACCTTACCCATCTAAAGCCGTAACTATGTAGACTTTGAACCCTCCGGCTCGAGTGACGAGGCCTGGGGAGGCATACCTCTATCAAGTCAATGACCCCACACCCCTACAACCGCCAAATTAAAACGTAAGAACTCAAGAACACCACCCATATATAAACACCATCCCTCTCCCATACAGCTAACAAGGGTAACTATCGAGCGATAGACATGCCGGGCCCCTCAGATCCCTCTTCAGCATGTAACCAACTCCCGAACCCATAACTCCGACGATGACCTAGTAACTTCTTTCCTTAGGTTTTCCTAGGTTCCGTAAAAACTTAGGTGGCGACTCCAGATAGCCGAGAGGCACTCGGCTGAGATATGCAAAGAGAGTCGGTTATCCGTCGTGACCTCAGGTTGCGACAATGAATATTAAATTTTATATAACTAAACTCTATATAACTATATGATTTATTCTTTAAGATTTTAAGTGATTTGTATTTTAAACATCTTATGAAAAGTAAAATTCATTTTTATTTTGTTATAATTATAAAAATATTTTGAAATAATTGTAATTAAAATTTTAAATTACTCAAACTAATAATAAAAAAAATAATTTTTATATTCTATTCGTTTAAAGATCAAACAAATACTTAAAAAAAATTAAAAGTTATTTTTTCAAACTAGAAGTAATATTTATGAGAAAAGGCAAAAAAATAAATAAGAATTTTGAATAATAAACATTTTAAAAAATTTTCAAATTGAAATAGTGACTATTTCTTTAAAATAAGTTAAACTAAATATAGAAATGCTTATTTAATTATGTTCTATCCTAAAATAATATCTAGTGATATTTGAAAGATGTCAAAATTTCACTTTTTAAAATTCTATTTAATGTTTTTCAAACAAATTAAAAAAGAATTTATAATATTATAATATCTAAGTTTTATATTGATAAATATAAGATTTTAATTTATTTTTTAATTATATTTTTTGGTGGAACCTTTTTATAATTCTTTTTTAATTATATAATTCTATGTTTATTATAAAATAATACGACTAACTTTAGTTAATATATTAAAAAACATTTCAGATATACAATATATGATAATAAATTTTTAAATATGTAAAGTAAATTATTTTTAATTATATAAGTCTATGTTTATTATAAAATAATATGACTAAATTTATTTAATATATCAAAAATTAAGATATACAATATAATTAATATATTTAATATATTATACTTTATTCTCTAAAGTGTATCTTTTCACTTTAGAAGAGTCCAATCCTTAATAAACATATTATATTTAATAAAAGTATAACAAATACGTTACATTTAATTAATATCATTGAATTATATTGTTTAAGAAAATTATATATTATAATTAATAATATTTAATACTATTGGATAGTTAATTTTTTATAAATATATTAATAGATAGATAGGTAGATATAAGTTAATGTAATTTATGTTGAAAAAAATAATATTTTAGTTTTAATTTTTTTAGATTAAAATTTAATTTTAAACAAACACACATAATATGTTATTTTTAAGAGAGACCGAAAATAAGAATACTAGCGACTATTTCTAAGGACTTTTAAAATTTTAAAAAATATAATATTAAATAAAATAAATCTTTTCAACTTTTCATGTATTAAAAATATTATGTTGATTATTAAATTTAGTTTTAAACAAACACATATAACATGTTGCTTTAAAGAGAGAAGAAAATAAGAATACTAACGACTATTTCTAAGCACTTATTAAAATTTTAAAAATATAATATTAAATAATTTTTCAACTTTTCATTAATTAAAAGTATATTTTATTAAATACGTATTTTTTTTTAAATATTTCATGTTTAATGTCCTTATTCACGGTGCAATGCGGACAATTGAGATATAGAAAAATCAATAATTTTGTTGTATTTGTTGGACATTATAAAGTTATAAACAACGAGAAAAACACAACGGAGCACATGTCATATGCTGCATGAAAAACACAACCGAGCACATGTCATATGTTGCATGAATTGGTAATATTAAAAGCATTATCTGAGCTGTCACTATAAACAGATCGATAATTATTTCTTAAAAACAAATTTTGGTGCTAAAATATTTAGGTAGGTTAAGTTTTAAAAATTTATCAAAAGTTAAAAAAAACTACCCAGTTCAAAAAATATTTATAAAAATATTTACAAAGAGAATGCACACATTTAAAAAAAATCAAGTAATTGTATTACATTTTTAAATACGTATGAATTTTTTATTATATCTCACCGAAAATTTAGTTGTAAATAACGTATTATTAAAGTGAATTCAAATTTCTAATATTATTATTATTTTTAGCATTATTATATTTCTTTAAAATTTTAGATTTATTCAAAATGATTACAAATTTATTATTTTTTTTACCAATTCGCCGATCAATTTGTATGCCAATTAAAAAAATTTATTATGAAATTTATTTATCCACTAACAAAATACTTTTATTAACATCAACCATACGTGAGTTCAATTTTTATCGATTAAACTAATTTTTTTGGATAAAAAATATAATTTTTTTTTATAATTTGTTATCATTGTATTTTAATTGAAAGCAAAATCCAACAAGATGTCATTTGCAAGTGCAATATTAATATTAGGCAAAGAATGAGAATTTGAATTTCCTAACTAATTCCTTTCTACTAAAAAAAGAGAGTAAGAGTTTAATAGTAATCAAAAGTGTAAATTAATTTTACACTCACATCTAATTACAAATTATCGTTAATAAATTATTAAAATGATTATTTTAAAAGTTAATAAACTTGTCATGCATGATAGTTTATGGTTAGATAACTGTATAAAAATATTTTATATATTGTAAGTACATAATCTACTTTACCAAAAAGTAATTAATAAATTTTAATTAATTTTATAATTAAGAAAGCCTAAATTATTATTTTAATTATGATAATTAAGCTTAAATCATATCTTAATTACAGTAATCGAGAAAGTTAATGATTATAAGAGATCGTGTAAACAAATCAATTTTTCTCATCAAACCCACAAGTTGATACATGGAGATCTCACATGTCCAATTTGTCAAGACTTCTTAATGACATAGTAAAAATATACACAAGTTGTGTATGAGTGAAAACATAAAAAAGGCTAGAGATTTGTTCGAATAATTTCATTTCAAATAAGATGACAATCCACTTTAATGTTCTTAATATGTTCATGGAATGAAATATTCTTTGTAATGTTTAGAGCAACCTAACAATCACAGTAAAGTTGCATGGACATGTGTGATACCATGGCTTGAGAAAATATCTTTGACTAACTTAAACTTGCACATTGTATAAGCTGTCAAATGATACGCATAGATGGACAAGTGATCCAGTTAGCATCACATTACCCAAACTAGGGTTTTACTTTAAGATATTGTACCACTCGCAAGACAACAATCCAACATTATGTTATGCTCGTGATTGCTGCAAGAATTGAGAGAGAACACATACACTATAAACATAATTGAAAGAAAAAAAGCATTATCTCGATATTGTATTCATGTTATCACTTCTCTATTATAAAAATAGAGATACAAAAACAAAATAACAAAATTTTAAAATAAGGATATATGCATAATTTTTTTTCTAATATGATATATTATGAAGGATGGAAAATAAGTTGACTTGTGAACTTTCCTAGCATCATGTGCACCATACTTCTTCAATCAATACAACATTAAATGCTAGGGTAATTTTTCTTACTTTCGCAATTAATTAATACATGATGTTGTATTTTTTAATTACTATAATGTTCTTAATTTGATATTTAACGCCAAAGCTTTACAAAAACACACAAACTAATACAGTACACTAACTAATACAGTACACTATGGTAAACATACTAACAGGCATTTACTAAAAAAAGAAAACACACAGAGACAAAAATTAATAATACAATGTGAAAGAACAAATAATAACAACATAAGACAATCTATTAACACAATGTACAATAAAAAGAGAACAACATAATACAAAACAACAACAATGGCAATGTAAAGGTTGGAAATGGTGAGAATGAAAACACACTTAGTTGAGATTGACGATAAAAACAATAAAGCAAACAATTAAAAAGGTTGTACATTACAAGGATGGAGGGTGTGCAAAAGAATAATAAAGGCACAAATTAGAAATGTTGTATTCTTTGATAGTGAAAGAATTATGGAAGCAAGAAATTAAGGTGTAATAAGACTTTTTGTTTCTCATACAATTGATCTACTAAGTCTGCCACGTTACCAAAAAAATCGTATCTTCAATCCAAGGGTATCAGGTACTATGCGACCCACGTTAACAAGATATTATATCAATCGACTTGGAAAAATTCAAGGTATATTTCTTGCCTTAGTATTTCAGTTCTTTATATTTTCTCTTCCAAATTGTTATAATTTATGAGTTTAATGATGGTGGCTGATTAGCGGATAATTATTTTCTTATAATTTAAATAAAATATTTAATTTAGGGGATATACAACCATATAAAAGGTAGAAAATAATAGGCAGAGATAAAGTAAAATGATTGGAGGTTTTATTATAACCATTAAAGTTTATATAAAAATATATAAGCATCAAATTTCGTACAAAATATTCATAAAGTATTGTAAGATCGTTCCATTGATAATAATTAATAAATAGTTTTTAATTCTTAAATCAATTATAATCAAATCAATCGTAGAAAAACTAATAAAGTAATTTTATTATAAATATATAATCATTTATATTTTTAGAATAATAATACCGGATTATAAAAAGAGGAAAAGATATAATTATTTTTACAATAAAGACTAGAAATAAATATTTTTTCAAAAAAAAATAATACTTAAAATGTCATTATTCCCCGTCCCAAAAAAAAAATAAGAGTTTAATTTTTATGTATTGAGAGTGAATTTTTTATGCTTTTAACTAATTAAGATCATGAGAGGTACAAATTTAAGATATTTAGTATAAAAAGTTAAAAAATTATCCTAAATAACAATTTGTGATTAGACATTTTGTATAAAAACTATTCACATATACTATTTATTCTAAAAATAATTATCTCAATAGTATACATAAAAAATTAAATTAGAGAAAGTTAGGAAATAAGGCCCTACAACAAGAAGTGGCTTTGCCCAACATTATGTGCATTTGTATAATTGATTTTGAATCACCATGATAAAATTGATTTTAGGTAAATGTGAGTTTAGAATAACATGATGATTTTTGTTTGAATAACATATATTATTTTTAACACAAAATTATTGGTTTAAAATTGATTTTAACACAAATATTATTTGAAAATATACCATTAAAATTGATTTTGAACACATAATTATCAAAATGAATTTTACATACATGGAATGTTATAAGTGGGTCCAAAAGACAAGAACGAATAATAAGAAGTATGTATGGAACAAAATTATGGACTCAATTTGAAGTGAATCCACAATCTATTAGAAATAATTTCGCTAAAATTGAGTTTTAAGGACTCAAATTAAGTCTTCAATAAAATTCCAAACACTATGGTCAATGAAAAAAAATCAAGTTTGACTATTATAAGATTCAAGTTGAAGATATTTGGACGCAAATCCAAAAACACACTCTACGGTGACAAATTCAAAACCTTAAATCAATAGAGACAATTTATTTTTTTTAAATAAATAATAATGATTATTTTCATGAAATATGAGATTGAATAATATGTTTAATTGAATAAAGCATAAAGTAAGCTAAAGATTAAAAATGGAATGAAGCATAAGAAAAAAATAATCAATAAACAACAAATTTTGACAAGAGAATAAGAAATTAAAAATAATTAGTTTAAATACATAAAAATAGGAAAGAAATATAAAAATAAGTCTGCCACTAATGATATGATTAACAAATAATTATGTCCTTTAAGTTCGTAGCTAGAAGTTTGATTTTTAAGTTTGTATATATAAAAGAATATCAATTAAAATATGTCAGTCTCTTATAAATCTCAATAGTTTAAGATTGGTTTTCAGATATAAATCATGCATTCACTATATATATATATATATATATATATATATATATATATATATATATATATATATATATATATATATATATATATATATATATTTTGTAAATACATGTGTTTTCTAACTTAACACCAACTACTAGCTATTGAGATGCGTGTATATATATATATATATATATATATATATACCTTACACATAAAATAAATTTTTAATAGCTTCGAGTAATAATGAATAACAGTTCTTAGATTATTCATGATATTAATTTCCACCCCTATATAATCTTCAATGATGACTTGACTTTTCTCTATTTGACAAAAATTGTGCCCTTACATGCTCATTGTTGACAAGTTCGTTATTTTCGAACCATGTAAAAAGAGGTTAAAAGTGTTAAAAAGAAAATGAAAGAATTACATATAATTTTTGAATCCTTACTTGTTCGTTGATTACAAGATCGTTATTTTTTTTAGACACCCTGTAAAAATTCCATATAGAAAGGGAAGAAAGGTACCATAAAAGAAGCTCAGAAAAAGAATAGAACAGAAGCAACACAATATACATAGTTTTGGCCTCTTCTTTTAGTTTAGTTTTCTCCAACTATCATGCTATGGTTTGGATAATGTTGACTAACAACAATAAATATATACATACACACTAAAGACAACACCGTTTTTGGAAACACTTGGAATTTTTAGTTCCCATACATTTGGGTATTTGACCACTCAATCATTTTTAAGTTAGCAATACTGTACTAATCTGCTTAGGGAAGGAGATTCAGAAACCATTCGAATATACTAAAATAATCTTCGTAGCTCAGATTCGAAATCTTAGAAATAGCTATCAACCTCAGTTCAAATAGAACCAATTTGCATAAACAATACACCTATCTTATTAGAGTTTGATGCAAAACAATTTGGAAAAATAGATTCAATTCAAAGTAAGCAAAAATAGATTTGGGGGAAGTAAGAATGTGTGTGTAGAGGGAGAGAGAGAGAGAGAAAGAAATATCTGAATGTTTCTAAGTGCAAAGTTAGTGTGATAGATATGGCAAAGAAAGTAGGGACGTTGAGGCTTTGCTTTGATGGGCAAATGCGAGCAATAAGAGAAAAAGAAATAATGGGCTGCAAACGATGGACCAGCTCCATGGCCTTTTTTGGGCTACAAACACGGGCTTGGAAATGGGTATTCTAGACCCCTCACTGACACACAAAAAAACTGCCACACATTCATTTTAATTAGCGGCAGTTGATCAAATCTATAGTTATTAGGCAAACCTCCAAAAAGGAACTCACACATAAAATAAAAATAAATTTCGTATTGTAATATTTTATTTATCTATTCAATAAAATTAAGAAATGATAGTTGTGTCATTTTATGGATTTTATTTTATTGTAATGAAAATGACAGTTGTGAATCACACTTTCCAATTACAGTACATGTTAACAATTTTCGTACTTAGCTTACATGCCAGATCAATGTTTTAAATTGTGTTTGTTATCATAGTTTCGTCGTAATTCTTGATATTATGAAAAAATTACATGCAAATATGGTTGATGGGGTGCAATTGCAGTCGCAACAAGCATAAAATCCTTGAGATTATCGTTAAAATAGTAGTTGCGAGCCTTTCTTTAATACCATGTGCCACATTGTTAAGTTAGAAGATTATGATTTTCTTTTTGTGCAAATAATCCAATTAGCAGTTTCGAAGAGGCCTTCTCATTGTGCAATATTTTTCTACCTAAAGATTGAAATTAACGTGCTGCAAAGGAATGAATGGAGGGGTAAATTCATAAAAGCGAGAAGCAAGACTGAATAATACAAACTCTCATAGAAGTAAAGAACGTTGGTGTGTAGCAAAATTTACCGTAGTAGTTTGGGCATAGATACATGTACGGTTCTACATAATGAGCTTCCATTAGTAATTTTATTAAATAAAATAGGCTATAAAAGGTTGATTGTTAACAATACTTTTATCTAGCTAGTATCTATTTTTGACTATGATAGAATCTTAGAAGTTTAAGGAAAGTGACATTACCTTGAGACATGTCAGTTAGGGCTTAAACACTTAATAGCTTCGGTTGACTACTATCTAGTATCTTTACTAAAGAATAACTCCAATTGGATTGAAAATGAAACAAAAGCAAATAAACAGTTACACTTTAAAAAGTAATTCGTAACAGCCGCAAAAGTTAAAAAAAGAAGAAAGAGGACTAGTGACTGTGCAAATCAAATCATCCAGCTTGAGCAATAGATGGCAATTGCAATTCAATTCACACTGCGATCCAACTCGCTATAAACTGGAATATCTGGTAACAAACTAGGAAGGAATTACTAAGTCTGAGACAAATATTCATTATGAATAAAAACAATAATAAACCAAGTTGGGTTGATGATTGTCAGTTTGTCAAGGATCTTGTCGCGTAATTAGATCCATTAAGAAACCTCTGCGACGTTTACAATTCAATGATTCGTTGCACAAAGCTGAACATCGGATTCGAAAATAAGCCCTATTTATATATTCCTCTTTGCGTAGAAAAACCACGAGATAATGAAGCCAAGGATATGTATCTTTTAGGCGGCTTCTCAGAGACAAACCAAGTGACGGTGTAATTTCTGCGCCAATAGTAGTCATGCAAACACTTTCAATATCAGTATGGTGGAACATACCCAATAAGTTATTATTGCTCCCATCCATCACTCAATTCATACCTAATAAATTCCACATATCTAATACATACATTTTGAATTTACCAATAAACATTTTTAATAGATTGTATTTGTATCAAGAATAATTTATTTTTATAATCAATATTTATGCTCCCAAACCATTTTGGGCTGGCCAAGTCACTTATGGTGGTATGCCATGACCATCTAACCCTTCTTTTTTAATTTTTTTTTCTGCTATACAAGACATTTCATGTACATTTTTATGTCTCATTAATCATTTGTCACACTTATTGACTTGAACCTAAGAGCGTTAGAAGTTTGCCCATTCTACCACTTATCTGAGTCGTCTCCTTTGCATAACATCAACTAAGTTTGGAGGTGTCAAAATCCTCCAAACAAATTCTATTCAAATTATATCAATAACCACCATTTAATTTAACAAATTGCAAGAGTAATCTAAATCAATTACAAATATAAGATTTATATTTGTACCTTATTCATCTTTTAAATAACTAAATTGAGATATAGGTCAAATTTAAGCCCCGTCTATCATTCGGGTGGAGCATTTGGTATATTCTTAGATAAAAAATGCTAACAATATTATTTTGGAAATATTTTTTTATTGATTAAAATTTATTGATAATAAAAGAATTCATTGTGTTCTACTTTGTACTGAATGATTTTATCTTAATTTTGTAATTTTTAATAAGTTTTAAATAATAAAAAAATGAATTCAAAATAATATATTAGAAAATATATTGTTAGCTCTCATCCATATCTTCGACTAAATAATAACTCGTTCATTTAGTTGCATGAATTTGTACTGATTGAGGACCCTAGATTGAATTGGGGCAAAAACACAAACCAAAAATTCCACAAAGGGACGCTCCCCCACAATACGAAGAACCAACTGTCATGATCACTACTTGTCGAATATTAGTGCACCTTTGGTTCTGGGCACCCCCAAATTGCAGAAAGCACATTTTTACATGAACTAGTTATTTGCGATTTTTAGACCAATCTCTGAAAGGTTATCGGTGACCGGAACAATATTTTAAATTTTTTATTATGAATTTACAAAATTTGATTCTTAATAAGTAAAACACACTATAATATGATATTTTCTTGTGACGTTTATAAGGTATATTTGTTGTATATATATACATCTTTTACAATGTCCATACCTATTACTTCTGAATCAAATTCATCATGAATGTGCATATATATGGAGAATCTACATACGCCGTTTCCATATCTTGTAGGTGATTCGCGAAAAGGAAATATCCACAACAATCTCATGGCTACATAAAGAGAACCTCTGGTTTGAGAGAGAAAAGAGAAATTGGCCTGTGTGTCGTTTTGTAGAAAATGGTTTTGTGTGCGTCTTCTGTCTTCCAAGAGCTTTTATAAATAATATGTTCAAAGATTTTAATGTCTGCTGTGGGAGTGACCTATTTCAATATTTTATTATACAAGATGTCGTATTCGTCCTTTGTACCATTCGAACTATCCAAGTGTAGTTGAATAAAATGTTTGACCATAACCTAAAAAAGTTGGAAGAGGGGCAGCAACAACAATAGCTACAAAACCCATCATTTCCCATGCCCGCCACTCGTGGTGTTTTTTGGTACATAGGAATTAACCTTAAAATAGGACAAATTCTAAGGTAGCATATACAAGTAATTTTTTAATGGTTAAACTTTAATTTGAAATCTTTTTACTATTTTTTTAAATTAATTTAAACTTCTTGTATGATTATGCACTATATGTGTTATGTTCTTTTTTGTTAAACTAGATACTATTTAAATTTTAGAGATCAAAGTTTAAAATTTAAAAGAAATTCTTACTTTTAACAATGGGATTTTAATATTTTACCACTACCAGCCAATGAATACGAAGGATATATAATTAAGAACCTCACAAGTTGTTGGTATTTTCTTCAAACTTCTCCAACAAACTTTGTCCACCAAAAATAAAAATTTGTACTAACAAAAAATCTGCAGCAAACACATTTTACTTTCAGGGAAATATAAATTAATATTAAAACTATTTATTTTTTGGGTCAACGACAGAAAAGTTTGATGAAGGCAGTGTGTGCATGCATTGCACCTGAGGAGGGAAAGGGGAATCCTATGTGGTGACGAGGAAGTGCCACGTCATCGTTGGGGGGACAAACAGGAGAACAGTTCCGACACGTGTAAGTGGTACCTCCTTAACGCACACGTGGGAAATGTAGGCTCAGCATTGGCTGCATTGTGTGGGGCTATACCGAATGACGGTGCATTCATTACACGCTGTCCTCTCTGCTTTGTCTTTTTCTAAACCTTGGTGCTCAAGTAGGGCCCATCTTCATTCATTTTACAAAACTGCGTTTCCGGTCACTTTCATTGTTTGTTTTTTTTTGAAAAAAAGAAAAGTTGATTGAGATGAAAAAATTTATTCCAATATCAGAACATGCAAAATAGTACTTTTTCAGATTGAAATATAAAAAAAATATTGTCATCAACTAAAAAATTAGGTACTATTATTTAGTTTTATTAATATTATTTTAAAATAATTCTTTTCTAAATGGTCTTAAATTAGAATTTAATATTAAAAATAATTATTTTTTAAAAAATAAAATCTCAATTAAATGAAAATATTCTAAAAGTAATATTATTAAATATAACAAAATTAATTAAAATTTATTTATATTGTAACCTATTACGTAAGAGTATTTTTTTCTTATATTTTAGTTCAAAGAGAATATTCATAAATTTTAGAAAAAACTTATATTTCTTTTGATTTTTTTATAAGATCTAGTCAAGTAATTTTTTAAAATTAAATAAGTTAGTTAATAGTACTAAATTTATTTTAAATTTATATGTTTTTAAAATTATAGATAATATTAATGAGATATATTTTTATTTTTTATAAATATTTTTATTAATTTTAATTCTTTTAGTTTCTCTTATTATTAATATAATTATTATTTTAATTTTTATTAGCTATTATAAAGAGTTAAAATAAAATTTTTAAAATATTTTTTTAAAAATGGAATTAAGATGAAAATATTTTATTAAGATTGGAATTAAGATGAAAATATTTTTTTAAAAAAAATACTAATATATTTTACTTTCTATTTATTGAATTGAAAATAATTCATTGCTAAAATATTTTATAAGAATATAAGACTTTATAAAATTGATTGTTATAAAAAAATTAAGATGAAATTTTAATTTGGGTAGAGAGAGTAATAACGTAATAAAAATAAAGGCCTATTAACAAAATCAAATTTCCTTTGGTTGGCCCATTATACTGTTAGGCTAGCTTTTACTTACGTTTTCCTACATGTTACCTTTTTTATGTTAATTTATGTGTATTTTCAGTCTAAATTTTTTTATATGATTAATTAATAAAAATTATAATAAATATATTTTTTTAAATAGTTATTATAAAATTAATTTTTTTTATTTATAATAATTTATAATTAAATAATAATATAATTATTTTATACAGTCTATACATGAAAATTTTATTATATTTTAACTAAATTTATATAAGTTATACGTTTATGGAGTCAAAGACTAATTTTGTTTCCAAGATCTATAGTTACTATTATCTTGAAAAAAAAATTGTACACTCCCAAAATTAAATATGGATACTTTCACAAGATAAATTGTTAGTGATACTTAAATTACTATACCAACCTATCGAATCTCTCGAACACATAACCAGTCTTTTTAAATTGTACAATGTATTTGTATTCTCTTAATTTTTTTTATTCAATTAAGTTTATTTATTTTAAAGATTAGGTAAATTTTATTTTTTTACTAATTTTAAATTTAAGATTCTGAATTTTTTATTTTTTTATTTTTTATTTTTTACAAATTAAATCATAAAAATCATTTCAAATCTTTGTTTCCTTATATTTAATCGAAGAATGCATCAAGTTTTTTCAAAATAAGAATGCTAAATTTTTATTCTAACTTCGCATTTTATAATTTTTATTAATTTTTCACAAATATTCTGATTTTAAACTTTTACTATTAATTAGTTTTCCAACAAAGAAATTCTGATATCAAATCCATGATGAATGAAATGGGAAAAAGGTGGTGATATATCCTCCAAGTTTCCAAATCAGAATAATGCCCTTTTTGGCTCGTACTTGATCCATTTTTTTTTCATTCACATATTTAATTATATATTTATATATCAATAGAGAATCTACCAGACAATACATTTCAGAATTATAATGCTCCGCTTGGAATACTATTGCTATAAATCACGTCACCATTAACGCAGAAACAAGTAATATATTTAATATATCAATCTTTCCAATATCAATGATTATGGTTAATAATTTATTTTAATTTCAGTGTTTGGTCTTATTTATTCCAGTTTCTTTTTGTGGGATATTATCTATAGCTGCTTCTTGAAACTTTTTTTTCTTCAGTGAATACAATGAAAAATTAATTTCATTAATGTAAGCATTTTGTATTAAGAAGAAAAAATAGAATTATTTTTTATAAATTAAAATTAATTTTTTTGATAAGTTAATATAAAAATATTGATTAATTTATATAAAATTTAATTTTAGTTTATGAAAAAGCAGTTTTATTTTTTTCTTATTTTTTTATAAATGTTTATAGAAAAATTTTATTCATACATGATTGTAATTTTTTGAAATCCAATATTAAAATATATGAGAAGTAATAATTTGTTGTTTTAATTTTGAGCTACCATTCTATTCATATATCTATCTTATCTTAAAACCTATTTTTATTGCACCATTTTTTCTTCTATCTCTCTTTATATTTATTATTTATCATATTTATCAATTATATATATATATACTTCTACATATATTTCAAAAATAGAATCTTATTTATTTTTCTTTAATTTTAACGCGCCATTTGTTAACTCTCGTTACCCAGAAAATAAACATGCTAAAAAGCTTTGTATGTTCCTAAAAGTTGTTTAGAAAAGCCAGACAAATTTCTTAAAACCTTATCCAATCAGTCGGTTAATTAGTCTATTGACTTTCTCTTTCAACCTTGAATGATGAAAAATATTTTGTTTTCATCTTCTCTTTAGTTGAAGGTATGTGTTTAGTTTGAACGTGGATCTCGTCATTTGCCTAGCATCCACACAAAGTGCTTGGTGCCTTGTGAGTTACATTATCCTAATTCCTACCTCTCTTTTTAAGTTTTATCATATATGGAGGTAACCCAAGCCTGCCATCTCATGTTAAATCAAGGCAATATAACTAATAAATTAATAAGTGCTATCTTGTTTGTTAGCTATGTAAAAGTTACCGGGTAAGTCATTTGCATCATTAATAACTCCTGTTTATAAACGATGTGAAGAATCATATACATGCTTGCTTGTTCTATTAAAAAGTGGGATGAATTATGAACATTGATACTTTTTTTCTCTATCTCACCGTATAAAATTAGAGTTAATAATAGGGTTTAGAAGTATAAGTTTGAGTTTAAGTAAATTTTACAAAATCTTTGTAACGTGAAATTTGATTTTTATTTATATATTTTATTTAAATTATTTTATTAATCAATGTAAAATTTCTTAAATATAGTCGATTTTAATGGATGATCGTTCATCTTCTCTGGTTAATATTTAGAGACTATAAATTGTAGAAAACAAAATAATACGTTTCTCACCAACAAGTTTATAAAAAAAAAAACTATCATATGTTTAGCACCAATCCACTTCTCTTTTAATCTATTAAACAAGTTTTTTTTTATATTTTTTTAAATATAAAAAATTGTTTTTGAAAAGAGAAAACAAACAAAGCTTTCATCTCTGCTTTATATCTTGAGTATTTTAATTCCCTTGAGTTTTCTCCATTTGATCTATTGGAAAAAAATATATAAATTTTATGTTGTCTAAATATAAAATTTGAAAAGAATTTTTAAGTGAAAGAAAATCTCACTTTTAAACTAGTTTTTCGGATTGAGATAAACTCAAATCCACTGTAATCCATGATATACTTATTGGATTAAATACTCATAAAAAGAAGAAAAAACCAAGACAGTTGGAGAAATAATATTTCTCATTAAAGTTATTTTATTTAAATAAAGATAAATCCTATGATTAAACTTCTAAAGTTTAATGATATATAAATTTACAAAACTTTTACAATGAATTTTCATAATAAATTTTCACTCGCTTCATTTAATATAACAAATCTTTATATGAAGGAAATCTCAGACATTGTATATATCCAACTATATCTACAAAGCATATAAAGGAAGAAGTGTTTTTGGGTGTAGGAATCAGGTGACTAATCTTTCTTAATAAATATTCTTTTATACGGAAAGGCTTGGAGAAGGGTTTTAGTAAATAACTCAATTTTGTATTTAATCAATAAGATCTTATAAAATAAGAATTTATTTATAAATAATTATAAAACTTGTGAAATTAGTTTGTTCTGCGTATGGTCTCGAAGCCAATGGGAAAGACATTTAAAAAAAAAAAAAACTATAATATAAGATAAACACTATTTTGATGAGATTCAAGTTACATGGAATGGTCGCCTTGTCCCCTGGCAAGAATCAGCAATCGCCTTAATTTGACTAGCATTTTATTCTGATTTTATTTTGATGTTTTGATAAATGATATTGTGAAGAATTAACATGTGTTAATCCAACACCGAATAAAAAAATCCACACTTAAGTATGGAATGAAGTAGGTGTGCATACAGGCATATGTACTATAATTATCTCTAATATATTATTTTTGGTTATCAAAACTAGTGATTAATTAGTTAATGCATCCTTTTCAAACTAGAGATGAAATAGTTATAGAAGGACATGCTTTCCAGTGACAGGAAATCGATTTTAAATATGGGCAAATTCAATAAGTACATTTTGATTATTAAACAATGTGAGAAATTAAAAATATAAAAAAATTCATTTGGAAGTTTTTGTTTTTTTTTAATTTGTTAAACTAATTTTTGGACAGTTGTTTCAATAAATCGATCCGTTAGGGAGGAAAGTTTTATTCGGAACCAGAGATTGCATAATTAGTGAAAATAAAAATAAAAATAACCATAAAAAATTTATTCTTTATTTTCATATTTTATTTTCTTGTTAATTTAATGAATAAAATATATTACTCATAAAATTATTAAATTATAAAAACATTTAAAAAAATAATAAAAAATATTATAATTATTCTTAGAATAACTTTATGCTCATATATATATATATATATATATATATATATATATATATATATATATATATATTTATTTTTTTTTGTAAAGAGTATATATAGTTCATAAATAATTAAGATTTTTTATTTGAATTACATCAAAATGTGCGTGCATATACATGAGTCGTGTTTTAACTTAATTCAAATAAAAAATTTAAATTGTTTATGAGTTATATATATTTATTACAAAAAAAATAAGTGATAATAATCGATAACATGGGTTTAATTACTTAGTTGCCCCTTCCACTTTAATTTTAATTTTACACAAGAAAGACTTTGATTTAATTCTAAGATAACTTAGTAGATATATGAGTCCCATATGAATTCTGGTTGACGAAGGTTTATATATAAATAATCAGACGTTTCCCTAATTAATTTTTTTAAATGAAAAAGATTAGTTTTAATTTTATATATATATATATATATATATATATATATATATATATATATATATATATATATATATATGTATCATTTAATAATATTCACAACAAATTGTTTAATAAATATGATAACTCAAATATTATTAAAATTAATTATTTGATAATATGATTATAAATTTAAGTTTAAATATATTTTTAGTTTTCATAAATGAACGAATTTTTATTTTAATTGTCATAAATTTTTTTACTTTCATCTCTTAAAAATATAAAATTATTATTTTTTATTTTACTATTTTATTATTATATAACACTTTTAATTACTTATGTATTTAAAAAAAACTCAAGTGATAATTTTAAATGATACTTATAAATATTTAACACGTATAATTTTTTTAAAACATTTAAAATATATGTTATTTATTTATCTTAAAATATTACAAATAGTAATTTTAAAAAATTAGAAATAAAAAAATATTATACAAAAATCAAAATCAAAACCCATTTATCATGTATAAATTAAAAATATATTTAAATGATGAATTTAACAGAGATATACTGATCAATCATGTAAAAGTTATCATATGTTGTTAGTGTAATATGTTAACTAATAAAAAAATTATCAGTAATATATTTTAAGTTGCATTATGTTGGTAGTGCTGCATTACAAAACACAAATAACAAGTTGCCATTTGCTTTCTAAATAATTGTCATGGAGTACACATAATAATAATAATAATAATAATAATAATAATAATAATAATAATAATAATAATAATAATATTATTATTATTATTATTATTATTATTATTATTATTATTATTATTATTATTATTATTATTTGATGCTTTATGAGTAGTTGTGTATTATGGTGTAGCTAGTATGAGATATACGAGGTATGTGTTCAAAATTAAGAAGAATTACGTTGAGAGTTATAGAAATTATATAAATTACTTTAGCTATTAGGATTTATATAAATTATGACAGAAAGGATAACTAGAAAGGATTTTTGTTGTTCTTCTATATATTCCTCTTCCATAACAAAATAAAAGAAGATACCAAGTGGTATGTTTCAATGGTGCAACCAGATTTTGTTTTAATTTTCAGATATGTGTGTGTCGTACTAACACGAGCGTACTTACGCTACTCTCGAGGACGCTTCGTTATTATTTTGTTACCCATTATACATAAGATCAAAACTTTAAAACTGAGTCATCATCACCCTATTCTAGATTCAATCCAATGTAATTATTCTTCCACTTTCCAGCACGAAAGCTGTTAATGAAGACAGGCTAAAGGGATTCCTCACTCCTCCCAGAGAAAGAAAAAGACCAAAATAAATAAGAAAACAAAGAAAAATAAAGTTTACTTCCAAAGAGTTATACCACTTTGTCATGCATTTACAGGTGGATAGATTATTTTACCCATATTGATTATTACCTAAAGAAACAGATATATTAGCCAATAATTAATTAACAACTAGATCATATTAGGACACCAAAGTAAGACATGAAACCGAAGATTCTCACTAACTTTCTTTACCCGTTTTAATTGACCATATGGAGATGTGCATGGAGAAGAGCAGATTAATTTATGATGTTAATTTTGTTGTAATTATACATGCTGCGTGCATGGATTAAAAATTGGGTTATGTCCGACATATGAAAGTGAGTGTGAATAAAAATTATTAGTCATATAGAAAGACAAATGAAGGGTAGATTACGTACTTATTATACAATACAGATGTAAACAAATTAATTATGAACCCCGGGGAGAGAGGATGGGCTTTCTTTTGTTTTTTGGCATTTTGAATCCAGCGACAGAACATGGGCGTGCATGAGATTTGTTATTTCTTGATTAAATTATGCTTTTGTTTCTTTTCTTGTAAATTATATGTATATTTATACTTGGGTTTCTACACATAAACTTAGCAGTACTACACTTTTGTGTTCATATTTGGTATCTTATTTTTTAGCTTCACTTAATTCAAACTTCCATGTTTTTACCACACTAAACAAAAAAATGTAGATTAAATTTAGTAAAGAAAACAAAAGACTAGAGTAATTTAGGGTAAGTTAAGGTTTGGAGCTACTCCATTTCTGTTCATATATGCATATGTATATGATAATCTTGTTAATTTTAATTTCTTTATAAACGTAAGATTAGGTGTAAAGAACAATTCAAAGTTAATTCCGTCCAAAAGTAGTGAGCGACGTGTTATATTTGACATTTGTTAAAACTAACGCGATTATTGACCATAGTAAATTAAAGTATTTATTTTTTCAGTAGTTTGGTTGGATCTAGCTGGCTATGATGTTATTGATCAAGTTACTCAAATTTATAACAATAGATTAATTAGTATATGCTAGAGTATATTAAATCCTAATATATGGCGTCATTTGCAAAGTGCCAAATCCAGTTCCACTTATATTGTTTGGCCTTGATAGTCACGGACGGGAACGTGCCATTTGTTTCAATTCCCTCTTCGACCAGCCTTTTTTTTCTTTTTTTTTATATATATATATATATATATATTTTGAGGTGAAAGGCTAGAGCTACACTGACCAAAGTAGAAACCCCTAGTTGTTACACCAAGAGCAAAAGTATTGTCTAGATAGTCTTAGCCGAATTTTATAAATTTTATTTTAATATTATTTATAAATTTATATTTTATTCTTTTGATTTTTTGAAAGGTAAAATTGTCAATTAAAATTTAATAATCAAATAATTTTAATATCTTACTTTATAAAATATGAACATTTATTCAATTATTGTCTTGTAATATAGTTATATCAAATTAAATTTAAAAATTTTAATTTTGACCATGACAACAATTTCAAGTATATTACATGTATTTAAAAAATATTTTTTAATATAATTTAATACTTCTTATAAGAATTTTTTTAGCATTATGTTAGTATAGTTAATTTAGGAAAAGAAGCCAAGACTATTGTTAATAGATTAATATTCATTAAAACTTAAATTTGTCTCAAGATTAATATAATATTTTTAAATCATTCTCCTTTATAATTCTCAAAAGATTGAAATAAAACCGTTCAAAATAATTTTATGTTTTATTTTTTAAAACAAATTGTGAATAAAACAAAATAAATTCATTTGATATGTATAAAAATAAAAACTAAAGAATTAATGTTTAACTAAATGTATGATCTTATCACAGTCCTTTTCATCAAATAATTTTTTTTTTCAATCATACAAATGATATTGTTTTTATGAAATGTAATCTTTATGCTCATTTTAATGTAATTTTTGTTTGAATTTTATGCAAATATAAACTAACTTTTTAATAACATTTTAAATTAATTATAAAACTCCTCAAATAAACTATAACAATATCTATCTTTGTCTCTATATATTTATTTAAATTGTATAAGCTCACTAATAAATTAACTATAATGTTATAATAAAATTTATCTAATAATTTAAATTAAAAATAATTTTTAAATATAAAAAAAACTTTAAAAAGGACCTAATTACGCCGTGATGATAATTTGCATGAATCCAACTATCTCTAAAATCGTTTGCAAGGAATAGAAGACTCAATGACTAGGATAAGAACAAAAAAAGTTAAAGAGAAAGAGTAAAAAGACTCAATCATTTTGCTATTTTCAACGTGATTTTTCACTTAATTTTGTTGGAATAAGTTGATATGCCTTTTCATATTTTTAGGTGTGTTTAGACTTCCCACATAAATAAATGTTTAGTTGGAAGTTTAAAGGAAAAATGTGTCTATTAAAAGGCAGCACATTGTAATTCAAAGTAGGTTGAATTTAAATGAAAAATTAAGTTTTCTTTCTTTGTGAGAATTTTTCTTTTATTCTTGGATAAATAATTGAATCTAGCTAGTCTTATCAATCCAACATGTGACGATTAAACATATGACTTATCACTCTCATCCGCATCTCTCTATTGAGTATGACGTCAATACTCTTATCTAAATATAAGATTCCAAAAAAATATTTTTTCAAGAAGAAATTTAAATTCTTCAAGACGATCATTTGCGTGTAAGTTTGTATTATGTCGTTTCATTCGCCTTGCAACAACCACAATCCTAATTGCACCAATAAAAATTGATAAAAATCAGAATTAACCTATGCAAGGATCAAAGTTTGAGTTCTTCTATCGATGTAAATACCTCCTTAATATATCATATTTAATTATTCTTAAACAATTTTTTTAATATCGAAATTTAGTAACAAATTTTAAAAATTTAACTTACCTAAACTTTTATAAATTAAAAAAAACTTAATTATTGGGTGAGAAAGCATTTCAAAACATATATATTATTTCTCCAACAAAAAAAAATAGTAATTGGTGTTTGAAAGTTAATTCATATTCTCTCTCTAAAACGTCTTAACTTTAGGTTCCCATCAATGATCTAGATAAATTAAGCTAAAAAAATAAGTAGTTAATCTAGTTTTTGTGTTAAAGTTGATCAATATAATTCTGATATCTATTGATTAATCACAAACGTAAGATTAATTGGTTAATGATAATTTAAACTTCGTTGAAGAGATTAGTTAATGATCCTTCAAAATTGGTCAATTTATTTTTTAAATTGATTAAAATTCCATATTGAAGAGAAAATACAGAAAAAAAACTGCTAGAGTACATGTTCTGAAATTAAACAATAGTGATACCCCTTCAACTTTACAAAATACAAAGAAGAACAAAATTTCTAAAACTGTTAAATCAAGTGGGTTATGTACTCATCATGCCCATGCATTACATCTCCCTAGGCCTGACATACTCGATCTTTATGATTTTAGATTTATTTGATTTAATTTTAAATTTTAAATTTAAATTTAATTTAACTAAGAATTGATAATATATAAAATAAAATAAAATAATTTATTGATATGATATATCAATAATTAACCTGGTGCCTAACTAAAATATAGAATTAAAGAAATATACAACTAAAATTCTGGTATGCTTTTAATATAAAATTTAAAATAAATAATATCAATATAAAGATAGCAACATGTTATGTATTTATTCAGTCAAAATAATTATGATTAATATGTAATTATTTAAAAAGGTGTAGATTTAAAAATATATAATATACTGAACTGAAATGTGTTGGATTTAATTTCTAAAATTTGAAAATTAACTTGAAACCGAAGTAGATTAATGAGATGAAATAGTTAATCAACATTCCTAAAATTTTGTTTGATTGTATGGACAAAATAAAAAAAAGATTAAGAGAAGGTTTCATACTATTACATTTATTATTTTTAGTAATATTTATTGTAAAAATATTACTAATATTTTTTTTAATATCATTTATATATTTTAGTAATATTTATTTAATATAAAATATTATTAATGACATTTTGTGTTGTATCTTAAATACAACATTTACTAAAATATTACCAAAATTATTAGATAATTTTTGTATATTTTCGTAATATTTTAAATGTTATTAAAATTTATTTATGTTGTAGTGTAATATTTTTCTTTTATTATTGTTCATGGAACGAAAAAGAAAAAGAAAACATAAAACCATTATATACATATCCATAAAAAACAAAAATCACTATATATATTTTACAAGAAAATCCATTAAGTGAGCGTAAATCATGTTATTGTTGAAGATAAGTTCATAACAAAGAATAAAACAGGTTGTAAAACCCCTTTTTTTACGGTGACAGAAAAGGAGAAGAGATAAAAGGGGTAGAGTAAAAAAAAAGTAAGGGGACAGGATGGATGGGGCAGAGTCAGTAGGCTACCCTTCCAAAAGCGGAAAGTTGTTAGAAAAAGCAACCCGGGAATCACGGCATGACAGCTTTGCGCTCCCCAACGTGTCTTGGGCAAAGGCAGTCGAGTTAGGGAGCCGTGTGCCCCAGGCCGGGTCACTTCGTCCTTGTCATTTCGCTGGAAAGTAGGGAGCGTGGAGAGCACGCCCACCGTGACGATTAGAAAAAGAAGGAGCTGTCACTACCGCATTAAAAACAAGATCGTCGCATTAATGGGGGAAGATCACTTTGAGAGCATCGAAGCATTAATGGACCTAGGGAAAAGCCACCGCATTAATAGTGGAAGATCTCCATGGGAGATCTTAATGATGGTGAACGAAGGAAGAGGGATAAAAAAGTTTCTATCTCAAAGGTTTAGAAATTCTGATCTTAAGAGTGGTCGAAGTTTTTATCTCAAGAGTCCCTAAGAGAACTTGAGGTCGAGCAAGTAGTGAGAGAGTAAGAGTTGAAAAGAGTCTTTAGAGGAAAAACACTAAGGAAGGAAGGAAGGAAAGGAGGTGCTTGTCCATCTTTTGGCAGGAAGAAAAAAAACAATCTCTGGATACCAAGTAAAGTCACCAATATTTTCCCACTGAGCATATAAGTTTAAGTCACAGTTAGCGCTTAAACAAACATATTTTCCTATTAAATAGCCTAGAATAATACTGTAGTCGGCAGGCCGATTCCGAATCAACCTCACATAACTAAAACCGAGATCGACCAAGAGCTGGCACTCTTCGATCTAGCTTAAACATCTCCCATTTTCGAATTATACACACTCATTGAGTGCTATTCGGCATATTAGCCCAACTGACATCTAGTCGACATCCCCACTTGGTCGAATTGGTCTCGACCCCTCCCCTCATCTAACCTTAAGCCTTAGAACTTTGACTTTTTCATTACAGTAGGAGATACGTAGGAGTAAGATAAAAGTCTTGTCAAGTTCACCCAAGAAATCCAAAAATCCCATATTCGTTCCCTGTAAATATTCTTCATTTCTAGAAAGGTGAAAACCGTAGTGTGCAAGTCATGTCTCATCTCATGCATCTAGTTAGGGTAATTATTTTTAGATAGATGTGATGAGATACTTGGTGATCCTACGCGTAACCGATTCTCGGACCCATACTCTGATTCCCAAACTAACCTTATCCATCCATAGGTTTCCTAGCGTTTCCTTAAAAACATCGGTGGCAATTGCATTCTGAGTTCTTTTCCCCAAAAGAGACTCGAATTCTACTTTTTCGAAACTCGCCGACTTGGTCACGACCTCTAGTTGCGACACAGTGACGATCAATTTTACAGGAATTAGAAATAATTTTTTTACAAGACTAAAAATAAAAATTATTGTATTTACATATACTTTAATCATATTTAATTTCTTTTTATTTTAGAAAGAAAAGTTATACAGTGGATCTCATGGAAATTTCCTTTTTTTATTAGCAAAGAAATTATATTATTATAAAAATATAAGTCCCATGTAAATTAAAAATAATGTCTAAATAAAGTATAAGTAAGAGACAACTATTTATCATACAAGTTAATTTTGTAAAATTAAATTAAATTTAAGCTCACATTTTAATATAGTATCAAAATTTATCAAATAAAAAAGAAAAAAAAAATTTTTTTGGTAGTTAACCACTACTAAAATCTAAATTTTATAGCAATGCAAATTAACACACGATCCACTATATATTTCTACTTTTTTTTTTCTTCTTGTGAGAGCATAACATTGCAAAAAATAATTCTGCCTATCATTGGAAATTTCTTTCTTACTCTCATCTTTTTTTCATCTTATCTAACACGAGAAGTTGTCTTTAGAAATCATGTTTTCTTTTGATCTTTGTTTTGAACTTTTTGCACGAAAAATGATGAATTAATATTGAGAACTCTTTCTATAATATTTAACTTAAAGGTAAAGCAATTGTGGAAGGGCCGGAAAAAAGGACCTAAGTGGGGTAAATTTTGGTGAGAACATAGTTGAGGCATGATTTATCGTAGAAGATGATAGGAAGCATTAATGCATTATGTTATTATAGAATAGATAGGTAAGAGTTGGGAGGGTCAAGATCCGATTCTCCGCTGCGTAATGTGTTATGCATTTTCGTCGTTTTGCTCTCCGTTTGGGCTCTAGCGCCCGCCGAGAGAACTCTGACCATCCCGTTCGCTCCTCTCCTTGTCTCGTCCTCCAATATTCGATGTCTTTGCAGAATTTCTCATGTACGTGCTATTGTATGCTAACTCCACTCAATATATTATTATAACATGTAAAAAGATGTTTCTTCCTACAAATGTTTTTTGGGAAAACACTTTTGTACTAACATACTTACCATCTCAATTGTCATGATTTAAAAACTGGTGTAGTTTTAATATTTACAACGCAGCTCTTTTTTTCTATATATAACTGCTTATTTAACCATATTAATAAAAATAAATTCTTGTTAATGAGTGTTTAAAGAACACTTATCATTAAAAGATACTCTTTCCATTTGTTGAGTTTGTTTAATTTTTATATAGGTTAAATCAATTAAATTTATCATATAATTTTTAAGGTAGTCATTATAAAAATTAATTAATTAACATGCACGATTATGACTTTTTATTGAATTACAGTGTACATTATAAACATATATTATTTTATCTTTCTAATTATTTGGCATTTTAAGAAAAATGATTCATTTTAAGATATTTTTTATTATAAAATCAAGAAAGTATTAATTATTTTTAAAAAAAATCTTTATTTATTGGAATCTAATAACTCAATAATTCACAAATGCTTTATTAAATAAATAATTTACAAGAACATTCTAACCCTTTAATAAAAATATTTTTCAAATAATATTCTAACAATTTGTGTATTTAATTATTATCTTAAGATACTTTATTATTTTTAGTGACAAACAATTTAAAATAAAAACAAATATTTATATATACCTTATTATGTTTTCAATTACTTTAAGAAGTCAATATATACAAATATATAGTATTTTGCTCTAACTTCATAAGAAGCAAAGCATGTAAGTGGATTACATAACTTAAGATGCCTATCAATATATCAATGTGCTAAATTAGCAAGACATAACGACATTATGTTAATGAGGACAAAAAGCATGAAATGAAATGAAATCATGATTGTTATGTATTGTGGAATGTTTACTTCTTAATACTTTCTATTTGTTTCTATAACATGTACAAAAAATGTTCACTAAAATAAGTAAAATTTTCTTAAATTTATGTTTTGCAAATTTAATATTTGGCCATCTCTAGATTAGAACAAAATATACTAATTATTTTATGCAAATTAGAAAGAATTTTTCAATTGACCTTTTTTTTTTTTAGAATTTGATGGGACATTGACAAGTATATTGAGTCATTATAAGTAACAAAATATATTAAGATAAATTATATTTTTTACTTCCAAATTTTCATAATCTTTCTGAATTTTTTCTTCAAAGATTTTTTTTTTATGAATTTTATCTCTCAACTTATAATGATATTAAAACAAATCACGGTTTTTTTTAAATGGTGGGAGAGATTTTGAAAAAAAAATTATTTTTTTTTTAAATTGTGAAACTATAGAGAAAAAATTACAATTAAAATAATATATTAATATTAAATTCATGGAATAAAAAGTCATTATTGTTATCTAAACGTGGAATGTTAACTTCTAATTATGATGGTAGATTATTAACAAAAACTTCTCACTAAAATAAGTAAAATCTTCACGAATTTATGTTTTGAAAATATAAGATTAATTGACATTTTTAGATTATAAAAAAATATATTAATTATTTTGTGCAAAAATAGAAAGAATTTGTCTATTAGCCTTGTTTTTTAAGAATTTGTGTGAAGAAGAAATATTACAAATGTGTGAGAGAGACTGTATAAGAGATAGTATAAGAGATACTAATCACATTATATTTATGTAATTTATATTAATTATTATATCATTTAATAGTTTTTAATTCAGCTCTTGTATGTGAAAACTCCGGGTTGGATTGGAAGATCCTTTCAGATATATTATATCCATAAAAATTTATGCTAATCATGTAATATATATATATATATATATATATATATATATATATATATATATATATATATATATATATATATATATATATAAATGAACTATATTTTTTTATATACAAAATATGAATTATTTGATTATTTTAATATTATTGTTTAATTTTTCAAATTTTAACACAAATAATTAAAATAAAATATACTGATATTTTGATTTCTCCCGCCAGACAAATAATTTTTCAAAATTTAATACAAATAATTGATTAATCAATAAATTTTCTACTTGATATAAATTTATTAATAATATTATAGTTAATGCAAACTTTACGGATATAATTTTGATTTCTCTCTCTACACTCGCATAAATCAGTGCAAGACCACACACTCACACTAAGGATGATCATGGAGCGGGGTGAGCACCGATAGTAATCTCTTATTACTTCGTCGTTGGATGAAAGTATACTCTATACTCACATAGGTATTTTATTTAATATAATAAAACTCAGACACATGTACATAGTTATATATATTGCCTTTGGCTCCATTTTATTTTTATTAATTATTATTGTTATTACTATTAAATAGGAGGGTAAGTTTGTAATATAAATTTGAAGGGGAATGTCTATTTTCAAACATAAATGTATTTAATATATATATTTTAAATATTTATATTAATATATTTCTTTTAATAAGACTCAATTTAAATATTTTTACAATATAGATTCTTTTTATTTGAATAAAAAATAAACTTTTAAATGAGAACGAGTTAAAAAAATACTATATAAATCTGGAAAAGTTTCTAAGATTCAGTGAACGTTTTCATAACGATGATATTAGTTTATTTTTAAAATTTAAAATATTAAAAAATTAAAAAAATTAACACTCAAATAGATGTATTAAACTATATAAAAAAATATTTATTTTTTCAAATATATGCTTGACTTATAGAATATTGTTGACCATATTTATAATAGATGTTATTTCCGAGAGAAATTTGTTAAAATTAAAATTATTTAAATTCTATTTAATAGTTTTAAGATAGATGTAACCGATCAGTCATTTTAGCTATTTAGGAAAAAGTATTTAATTATAGATTTTAATAATAACTTTGCAGCTTAAAAAGTATATATATATATATATTACTTTTTCAACTTAAAATGATATATCAAAAGTTCCGTTTGCTTCAACTTTAGGACTATCCATTTCAATAACATTAATTATTAAAGGAAAGCACTAATGAAATAAGAAAATAAAATTTTACAAGAAAAAAAAATTCCTTAAGTTATAAATATTTAATAAAATTTTCAATTACTATATGAAACTTTTAATAATAATTGTTTTGATAAAAAAATACTTTTAGCATTATTTGTGCTCCCGCTTTGGGTTTCAAAATTCAAATAGCACTCAAGTTAAAGAAAACTATTTTAAGATGAAAAATGAATTTGACTAAAAAATCACCGGCACAAGAAAATCATTGTCTATTTAACTAACCAATTAATCAATTTAAAATAAACAGGAAGGAAACTAAAACGAGCCAATTGCTGGCGTGGCAATTACCAAGTGGCCTCAATATTACAAACGAAAATACATAATATGTTAAAAAAAAAAAATACTAGAAAGAAATAAAAATGGTGCTACGAAAAAAAAGAAAGAAGTGAGAGCCATGGAAAGGTGAAAACTGAAAACCAGACAGCCTTTGGGTTCAGAGCATGGGTTCAGAGCAGGACAGAAGAGGCAGCAGGGCAACAACAGAACCAGAAACGGGTCTCACTCACAACTCACAAGTACTGTGAAGTGACTGGCTGTTCTGTTTCTCAGTAACCACATAGTAATAATAATCTTAATAATGCAATAATTACCCCATTTGTCGTAATATAATCAATCAAATTAAAAAAATAATATGGATAAGTACTTTTAAACTATTAGTTAAGAAATTTAAAATAATTATTTACAAAAAAAATTGTTCTTATATTTTACTATAATTTTAATGCATCTTTATCGATACTAAAATTTGATCCACGGCAATTGCCTGTTAGTCGTGGAGAATACCAAATTTCTTAAAATATTTTCTTACTCAAAACTAATTTAAGTTTTATATTTTTATAATTGTGATTAAGTTTGTGTCAAGCAGTTTTTTTTAGAATTTTAAAGTTAATTTTGCATATAATTGTAATTAAGATATATTTTATAATATTTTTAAATAAATATTATTAATATAATATAATATAATATTAAACAAATTATTATTTATTAAATAAAATTTATTTTATTAATATATAATTATTTAAAAATTATATTTTTTTATAAATATATAATTTAAAATCGAGTTGAGATAATTTAAATATAACATCTTTAAAATATATGGTATATTTTTTTTTACATTCGAAGTCATAAAATTTCTCTTAAATCAAACTAGGTTAGTGAAATCAGCTTAGTTATGAACATTTTTATGTATAAACTTTTTTAAACCTTATTTAATTTAGAAATTAACAAAATATTTATTGGTCTTAACAACTTGAAAGAGAAGTTTTCATGAACGAGGTCTTTTAAACAATTAAACCACTTATATTATAAATAGAAAAGGGTCGAAGAGATTGTGCACAAATGTTACCAATTCAAGCATATAAATAATTAACTTACTTTATTTTTCATTAACTAATTAATTTTATTTACAATAATTATAGATAAATTTTGAGCCCAGAATGTCCCAATCTTAGGCAGCCTTGAATTAGATTGAACTTGCTTACATTCCTAACAGTAAGAGTAAGAGCAGGACAATTGAAAATATAGATAGATATCTCTGGCAGGAAATTAGAGAATGTATCAATGATATTAGTGAACTCACCGTTAAGACAATCGCAACCTTAATTTCTGTAACGAGGATTATGACGAGGATCTAAGTTTTAAGGTTTATTATTATTCTTATTAGATATTGTAATAATAATTTTCACACACATATAAATTGTTTTCTTATTTTGTATCATTTTATTTATTTATTTATTTATTTAAAAATAATTTATTTTATTTAGTAACCACCCTTGAAAGAATGCGTAATAGTTCATTGATCGAGGGTTCTTGTGCCAAAGATGAACGGGATTAAGCGATCTGTGGGATATAAAAATGAATAGGTAGGGAAGCGTTCGGCTTTAAAGAGAAGAATCCGAGTAGTGGTGGATGAAACGGAAATGAAAATGTTGACTTGAGTAACACAAACATTTGTGAGAATCCAATGTCTCGAAAACCCAAGGATTTTTTCGTAAGGTTTCGTCCACTGTATAACAGAGTATAATATATATTAAAATTATTATATAAATTTTTAAAAATAAAAATTACCAACAGTAGAGAATTTCCACTATTACTAATGCTTTAACAGTTTTTTAACCCTTAATTTCATATAGAAAATTTCTACTTTTTGTTTTTTGACATTGAAAATTTCTACTCATTTATCAATGTTTAGCGGGGTCAATAAATAAAAAGAATATAGTCGTAAAATATATTGACTTATTGTGGACTTCACTTTGACCGTTAATTTTTTTTTCAACACATTTTTTAATAGAAATTTGACAAAGTTATTATTCATAAAAAATACTAATTACTACTAATGACCTTTCGCTGTTACCAAAAGCAACACATTTCCTATCAATTCCTTTTTTTTGTCAATTATTCTTGACAATTTATTCGCTTGAATTTTTACTATTTCTTTTAAATTGAATACATATGATGTGTAAAAAAAAGTTTATCCTAAAAAAATAGTGAAATAAAGATAAATTTGAAAGTAAAAAAAAAAAAAAAGAATTTTAAGAGCGTGATTTGTCGTAGAGTGCGGTGCTGTGAAAGGGTTCCCAGTTAGACGTGTAGGAAGCCTGGTCGTCCTACAGAAAGAGTCTCGCACTAGAACACACCTACCATTTGCAGTAATTTTTTTTTCAGTTTTACAATTTTCTTCACACAGAAAAAATAAAATAAAATAAAATAAAAATGCAAGTCTAAACTGAATAGTATTATAGCTCCCGTTCCATTATTATTTAACAATAACTGGTTCATCAGCAGTTCAGCCTCTGGCCTCGTTATTCTAACCTCTTCCCCTCTCTAGATTTGAATCACCAACACTCTCTCTTTCTCTTTTTCTCTCTTTCTCTCTTTCTCTCTCCAGCCAAAACAAAGTTGAAAGCATAGATTACGATGGGCGAGAAACACTTGCGGGAGCTGCTAAAGGAGGAGCAAGAGCCGTTCCTTCTGAAGCACTACATTTCGGAGCGACGGAGGCAGCTGAAAAGGCCTTCCCCAAACAACACTTTACAACTAAAAAAGAGACCGCAACAAAACACCAACTCAAAATTCCCCACTTGCTTCCTCTCCATCCACAACGCCACCAAGAAGAGTCCCCTTAGGCCCTCCAACACCAAAACCGCCTCGCTCCTCCTGGAAGCCGCTCTCAGAATCCACAAACACTCAAACGCGAAGCCCAAACCAAACAGGGCTTTCGGCCTGGGCCTGGGCCTGGGCCTCTTGGGCTCGCTCTTCAAGAGACTCGCCAGTCGAAAGAGGGAAACAGTGGGTGGCGCCGAGGTGGAGGGTTCCTGTGAGGTAGGGCTCACCTGTTCCTGCAATGCTAGGCCAAGCAGTGCCGTGTGGTCGGAGAGCAACGAGGACAAATCCTTGGACTTGGAAACTTGTAGTAGTGCCCACTCTTTTGATGACTCTGTTGAAGAGATTGAGTTTCTCAACAAACGCAAACAAAACAACCAGACTGATTGTTTTCATGATCACGCCTTCTTCTGTGAAAGCCCGTTCCGTTTTTCCCTCCAACGGAGCCCCGACTACTCCCCCCGCCGCACGCCGGCGTCTCCCACTCGCCACACAACACAGGTTTGTCCTTTTCATATAATAATATCACTTTTATTTAATCAAAAATTGTTAGTAACTCGTTTTTTTATATCATTTTTAAAATACTCATAAATTTTAAGAAACTTGCCTTATTATTTATGGTTGAATAATAATATCATTTATTTTTTTAAGAGTAAATAAAATGAAAAATTATTTTTGTTAAATTTTATAATAATTATTTTAAAAATTATCATAGATTTTAAGTAGTTGATAATACAAATTTTTTTAATTAATCTATATATTTTTATACTGATTAAAATATATTTAATATAATTTTTAAAATAATTATTATCAAAATTAATAAATTGATTTTACACCGTAATTATATGATTGATAATATAAAAATATTTGATATTTTCTATTCATACATTGTTAATTTACAAATTTATTAAAAGTTATAAAATTTTATTCCTAAATTAATGAATTTACTCGTAATTTTTAATAAGTTTTAATTTAATAATAGAAAATAGGATAGAAAAGTGTCTTAGAGTGGGTCGGTACCACTTTTCTTTATTGCAATTTTCATATGTATCAATATGTGACACGTACATTTTAATATTAATGATAATAATAATCATAATAATATAATATGTAGGATTTCAACAGGTTATTATTAATGCCGCGAGGTTGAACTCGCAGGTATGACTCGGTGCTGCGGTGAGTTGGAGCACCGAGTTGAGCTCGTGAGTTAACCGTGATAGTTGCGTGGTGTTTTTTTTTGTCGGCAAATAGGATCTGGATTCGGTGTCTGCAAATTTTGCCGGAACTTTGCTGTACAATGACGATTTTACCCCGTTATTTTCCCAAATTTGTTAAAGATTCGTCTAGGAGAGGGTCACGTAGGTCAATTCGATTAAATGGTCTTGGATTCGTGGATTTTCTTACTTGTATTTTTCGCTCAGGTGTCTGCCATGCAAATCTTTTCGCTTTTCTTTTTTCTTTTTTTACTTTTTGGGGTTATTCGGTAAATAAATTTCTTTAAAAGAAGACGAATAATGTTTTTGTTTGTTCTGCTGGAATTATTGGTTCCCGACATTCGATTTTCTAGAAAAATAGTTTCACGTTTGTATTTTTTGTTTACATTAATGGTGGGGTGGGTCGTGTGGCAAGTAACCAAAGTCCAAAACAAAGAACAAAGTCAACAACAACCCAATTATGAAGCAAGTATTGAGTCTAAATCCATGGGCATTATAAGAATGATTAGGAAATTATGTTAACTACCCAATTAGGATAATATTCTAACTACGGTGGTTTGTGAATTTCAATAGGATAAAGAAAGTAACGGTGGTGATGGCGTCAACAAATTCCAATCAGGGGAAGAAGAGGAAGATAAGGAACAGTGCAGTCCAGTATCTGTTCTAGACCCACCCTTCGATGATGATGATGTGCATGAAAATGACCATGGAGAGGATGGTTTTGATTTGGACTGTAGCTACGCCAGTGTACAAAGTATGTCATTGTTTAACATATTTTTTTGGTTTATTTTCTACCATTTTTCGTTGTATGGTCGTTTTCCATCAACATGCCATCGTACACGCTTCTTCAAAGTTGATTGTTTGTTACAAAATACCATAAGGGGGGCTATTTTGCTCATACGATTTGTGCTAATGCCACCTATCTTTGTGGGTTCCATTTAAAGATTACAATAGCTCATCATCCAACGTGCATTTCGCATTGAATGTCAACTTGGCCTACTCTTTGTTCACAACTACACATAGCCACTAGTATCGTTATAAATTTCAACATGACCCACAAATTTTTTAGTGTCAGAACTGTTTTAATTCTGATACTTCCATTCAATGTCCTGCGTGAGGTTTGAGCACTAGTCTAAATCTTTTCGAGTTTAATCATATTTAATTTGGTGCTTCAAACCATGCCACACGCTTGCGTCACTTTTTTTACACTCCTTATTAAAGTGTCACCTTTGTTCTTTATCTTACATGTCATTCAGCATTTTATCTAAAGGGTAAAAAAGTGACGTGAAGAGAACATTTATGTTTATTCAGTACTAGTGCTTCCAGACCAATTTAGGCATAGTAAATTTTCTATGCTTCAAATAGCTGCTGTCTGCTGAAACTTTTATGCATCATGTACTTATTGCTGGTATCATGCTGGGTTATTGAATGCTGTGAACTTGGAAGAGAATCAAAGATATAAGCAAGCTTCTCAGTTCTGTACAAGAAATAAGTTGTTGAAAAAAATCTGATCTCTTTGTAATGAATGCCTAAGCAATTTTACAGAATTAATTATTGATTTTCTTTTTCTCTGCATTAAATTTTCAGGAACCAAGCAGCATCTACTAGACAGGCTTCGTAGGTTTGAGAAACTTGCAGAGTTAGATCCAGTGGAACTGGAGAAAAGAATGTTAGATCAAGAAGAGGATGATTATGAAGATGCTGACAGCGAAACAACGTGGGAAGAAAAGGTTCTGAGAGAGAAAGTGTTTGAAATCCTCTGCCATTCAAGAGTTGATGACATGCAGCAAGCCCCTGAAGAAGACCTTAAGAGGCTGGTTAATGATCTCATAATGGAGGAAGAGTCAGAAGTTAATTCTTCAAAAGAGAGGAGCATGGTGATAAGAAGGGTTCTTAGGAGGCTGGAATTATGGAAAGAAGTGGAGTCCAACACTATTGATATGATGATACAAGAGGACTTCTCTAGAGAGGAAGGTAGGTGGAAGAGAAGTGATGAGCAAACAAAGGAGCTAGCTCTAGAACTTGAGCTTGCTATCTTTTGCCTTCTAGTGGAGGAACTATCAGAGGAACTAGTATGTTAGATTGGGCAAATTTTGAAGCAGTTGAAGAATTTAGTATGAATGATTATCTTTATTCTTTTCATTAGAAAAGTACAGTCTGACTTGCACTTTATTTGAATAGGCTAGATAGATCATTTGGATTGGAGGGAAAACTTGGGGATATGTACATGACTCGTGTATGTAGCTGGCAGGGAATTCTGTAAATCACCTTTATTAGTTATAAATACTATAATTTTTGCACTTATTTATCCCGCACGTAATTCTAATGCTATGTTAGTATCTATCTATCATTCATATCTATTTTTACCAAACTAGGAAACTACCTTATCGGATGATAAAAGAAAACATACCAGCAATAAGAACCTAAGAAATCATGCAATACTTTTAGCTCAATCATGTTGCTAAAGTGTGGTTATTGTTTCTTTCAACATTTATTTTTTCTTATACATGGTAAGAATTAAACTCTTCATAATGTTTAAGAAATTCAGATATCTATTAGCTGAAATGGAATTTGTTAGTTACTAATTAGTATATATATATTTAGGAAGATTTGTGAATGTGTTAGTAATCCTTGTGATGTACTTTGTTAGTGACTAATTAGTAAATATGTTTTAGGAAGATTTTTGTGAATGTATAAATAACACCTCATGCGATAATCTTATTATTTGCTAGATTTATTAGACATTTAGAGAATAGTAAGAATTTATTAAAAATAAAGTATGCGTTTTGCACAATTTTGAAAATTTAAAATTTTAATTGATAATAAAAAATATAAAAAAATGTGTTAAAAGTAATATTATTAATATTTACAAATTTTAATTAATACTAAAAGATGTATAAAATAGTGAATTAGAGAATATATTATTAATAACTAGGGTGTGTTCAAAATTCAGCATATGTTACTCTTCGTTTCTGATTCTCCTACTCCAAATTAACACGAAGAGTTTTAGGCCAGTGTGGTAAGAGAAGGAATTGTATTGGACACACTAGACAGAATGATGTAGTTAGAGGAACTCGTCAAGAAAGGAACAATTTGACAATGACTAATCACTCGAACCTCCTCTGCTTTTGTCGTGTTATTTTCTTTTCCAAGGTCCATTCGTGTAGTAATTGATAAGCAACTTTGCTTTCTTGGTTTATGATTTTACCTTTTCCAAAGTGTGTTATTCACCACCGTGTCTTCGCACTGAAGTAACTTGTCATTATTCTTTCACTATGGGTGTTTTGGGAATTCGCTTGTATAAATTTATCCAAAATTTTTAGATAAACGCAAGGACATGTTTTGTAATTATTATCAAAACTTCAATTCATTTACACCTCTTTGAGCGATAACAATGGTACAAAATAGAATAGGCAGCTTCAACCACGAAAAGTTTGAATTTAGCTTGTTTATTCAAAATTAATATAAAAGTTTTTTAAAAAATATTTTTAGTTAAAATGATCATAGTTTTGGTTTAAAAAATATTCTTAAGTTTGATAGGGCTAATTTTTATATAATATTATATTTTTATATTATATATAATTATTAATTTTTAATAAAATATTTTGATTATAAATTACTTCTACTCTTATGTGTTGTTTTCTTTATTTTTTTTAAAATTGAAATAAAATTCTAACCAACTAACACAAGTTTCTTAGCCACACAAACTTCAAGTGCATGATACTCTATTCTTTGTCAGTTGCTCTATACTTTGTCAGTTGCTATATACTTATTTTCTGCATCTTCATTTCATTGCATCTTGTTTCTCAATAAATAGTATGTTGTTAGTTGTATCACGTCGTCGCACATTGCACATATGTAATGTTCATATATAATTAGGTTATATCAGAATAAGCTATAAAATTATTATAAATATATGACACATAAATAAGTTTTCAAGTCAGAACAAACTTTTAAATAGATTAAACTAAATCTTAAAAATAATATATAACAGGTAAATAAGAAAAACTCAAACTTAATTATTATAATGTAAGTTAGACTTAGACATGTAAAGTCTGACTTGATCTAACTTCTTGCTTTCGTGTTTTTACTCTTAAGATTCATGCTTATAAATTATATAATATATTTTGAGCGCATTAATTTTAAAAAAGTCTTTTAATTACTTTATAAATATATCACCTTTTAAAAAAATATTTTTATTTTTAAAGTAACTTAATAATATAGAATGCATTAAAAAAATATTTCAAACTTCCTCTCAGGTTATTGTCATTCTGGGATCTTGTTGTCTCTATCAAAACGGGTACAATAGCCCAATCCAATCTATTATGGATGCAACTACAAGTTGCTTACCAAAGTGCAATCCGTAAATCTTAATACTATTTTGAACAATAAGCTCATGAAATTAAACAACTTTTTCACTTGCTAAATAAGCCACTGAAACAGTTCAATACTTACTCAGGCCCATTATTATCCAAGTGGTATTGGAGCAAGATTTGAAAAGTCTTACACTCCTGAAGACAGCGTTTCTAATCCCGACTTAATACTCAATTCAAAACTATCATTGCAGAAAACTAATGAATTAATTACACAAATTTAATTTATATCATCATTCCAGATCTTTTGATATTTAATACTATCATTCCAGATCTATTATATTGTTTCCTTTTTTTCATGTATTATTAAATTTTTGGAATTTAATCGGAAATTAACTTGTACTTGATTTAAATATTTTAATAAATCTTTTTACTTACTAAAAAAAGTTAATATATACAAATTAATGACCATTTAGTGAATATAGAATATTGTTAAATTAAGACTAAAATATCTTTATTTAATGTCTAATTACTTATGAAAATTAATATATTACTATTACAACCATGGTTAAATAAATGTATAAGTAAAAAAATAATTAACGAGGTATGAAATTTAATAGTTTTTAGTAAAAAGAAAAGACTAAAATCAAATATATGCCGTGGGAGTAATCATTAAAAAATAAATGTGTAAAGAGTACAAGAAAAGAATTTCATGGCTAAATTTTAATTTCTTTATCTTTTGTTTTCTACCATAAAAGAAGAGGTTCTGAAATAATGTAAAAAGGAAGGAATGTAAGAAAGATAGTATTAATATTGTTGGTCATAAGAAGTATGAGAAATGATATTAATGTAGTTGGTTATATGAAGTGCGAAAAAAACATGAGTGTCGGATATTAAATCAAGTTGCATCATATGTGATCTCAACGCATGAATTTCCTAGAAGAATTGAGAAGCTGGGAATCTTGTAATGTTATTTTTATTGAACAAAGTTCTTCAATATTAAGAAATTGAAAGGCAGCGTCATTAATTAAGCAATCGTGCTTTACTGGTTTTTAATGCATCAAAAAGTTATTTTTTTGGCCATCAAGTCTTAATTTTTATTATTTTATAGTATTTCAATGCTTAAAAGGCAGTAATATGTATTGCACTATGCATTAGTTTTGTAATAAGTTTATTCGAAGTAAATTCCTTTTCATCTTCTAGTATAGTGAGTTTTGTAATATGTATAGGCAGTATATGTTACTTTGTCAAGAATTCTATGGTTAATATATTTTTTAGAGCGAAAATGCTCTTACTTTATAAAAAATTTTAGAATTAATTTGTTTTTGAGAGAGATATGGTTACCAACTACAACCTTGTTTGATCTAGTATCAAATTAGATGAGAAATAACATTTTAGTTATTGAAAAATTTTGATGTCGATGCATTTAAGAATTCATGATATTTGGAGCTTTGTTGAATCTAGGTTAACACAAGGAGTTAATGATAATGTTCGAATGAGAGACTAGTTAGCATTGTCACATATTCATGGAGGAGTACATTATTCAATTTTTGGTAAAATAAAAAATGACAAGACAACTAAAGAAGTATAAGATACTTTAAAGTTGTCATATAAAGGACCAGAGAAGACTCAAATCAAAACTACAATATTTGTGCAAAGAATATAAAAGGTATGAAATGTCCAATTATAAATCTATAAAACAATATTTATCATGTGTTACAAATCTAGCAAATATGATGAGAGTATATGGAGAAGATATTCTTGATAATAAAGTGGGAGAAAAACTTTTATGTACCATGGTGATAAAGTTTAACCATGTGATAACTACAATCATGACTCATACATCATTATAGTAGCAAAGTTACATCAAAGCATTCAGAGTCATGTAAACAAAATTTTGTAGATGACAGAAAAGATAAATGAAGAGGCTTTGAAGAGTTAGGAAAATTTTAATAATGATGTTGAATTTAGTCAAAGTGCAAAAGGTAGAGGTCGTAATAATTTAAACCAAGAAAGAGACAATAATTTCATATCATATAATCAAGGAAGAGGTGAAAATAATTTTGGTTTTGCCAATTGAGAAAGGGGACAATGTAACAACTACAAGGAAATAACAAATTCTAATTGTTTTTACTAAAGTTTGGGCATAAAGTTGCAAATTGTAGATTAAAACATTAGGTAAACATAACAAAAAGTTAATATCAAAATATTAGTGAGAACTCTGATAATCCACAAAGTTTATTTTTGACAAGTAACACTTTTTCAAAGGATGAAAATATTTGACATTTGGATACTAGATGTAGCAATCATATGTATAGGAAAAATGAGTTATTTTCTACTTTAGATAAAACAGTAAAATCTACCATAAAATTTGGAAATAATATAATTATTCCTATTTCATCTTTGATATTTTTTATACTCTTGGCTTTCTTTGCAATGTATTGAGTATAAGACAAATATTAGATAAAGGTTACAATATATATATTCATCATGGTTACTGCATGTTGATTCATAGGAATGGAAAATTCATGGTTAAGGTAAAGGCGACTTTCAATCGCCTATTTCTTTGAAAATTCATCATGATAATTTTTCTTGTTTGTGTTCTATGATTCCAAATGATGACTAATTGCAGCATATGCATTTTGGACATTTTCATTTCTTTGGATCAAATTATCTATTAGGAAAAGAATATGTGTCTGATTTGTCTGTTGTAAATATTCCTAATGCAATATGTGAGACATGTGAGATTGGAAAGAAGTACAAAGAATAATTTCCAACCAAAAAGCCTTGGAGGGCAAAAAAAAACTACTAGAGATAGTTCATTAATATTTGTGAAATATTGATATTAACACATGATGACAACAAATATTTTATTACATTCATTGATGATTTTAACATAAAAACTTGGCTACACTTTTTAATGCAAAAATCAAAAGCTTGTAACACTTTTAAGACATTTAAATCATTTGTGGAAAAAACAAAATGAACGGATAATCAAAGCATTAAGAATAGACAAAGGCCAATAATACATTGCCTATACAATTTTTTTAGCAATATGGAATTTAAAATCAACTAAAAACTAGATATACACCTCAACAAAATAAAGTTTCTAAAAGGAACAATAAAACTATCATAAAATGATGAAATGTATGTTGAACGCTGAACAAATTCTTAAAAAGTTTTAAGCTATAACAATTGCTTTTGTTGCTTATATTTTGAATAAGTTCCCAACAAAAAGTGTTTGTGTTAAGATACTTGAAGAAACTTTGAGTGGAAAAAGACCCTGAATCTGACACCTTAGAGTTTTTGGATGCATAACATATGCTCATGTTCTAGACCAATTCCAAAGGAAATTGGATGACAAAGGTGAAATGTGTATTTTCATTGGATATAACACAAATTTAAAGGTGTACACACTTTACCATCCAGAGACAAAGAAAGTTGAGATGTGACGTTTGATGAGAAAAACACGTGGTATTGGTCCTCAAAGTCCCAAAAGAATGATAATTCCTAACAATTATGAAATAAATGAAATGCAATTTGATTCAACTCCTCGTCAACTAGAGTCATGTAATAAGCCATAAGGGCACTGTCAACTACCAGCTAGATTGGAGAATTATGTTATGGGTCATGATAATGATTCATCTAATGAAGAGACTATCAACTTTGCATTATTTGTAGATTGTGAGATAGTGATATTTGAATAAGCCTTATGTGGTGAGAATGAAGAAACACCATGAATGATGAAATTCATGCTATTGAGAATAATGAAATGTGGGAGTTAAAATATTTTTTAGTAGATAAAAGGACAATTGGAGTGAAGTGAGTGTACAAAACATAGTACAATATTAATGGAGAAATTGATCACTTTAAAGCTATGTTGGTTGCAAAGGGTATAAACAAAAACTATTGATTACTTTAAGGTATTTGCTCTTGTTGCAAGATTAGACACAATCAACATGATTGTTTTCCTCTTGCCTGTAAATAATTGAAAGATAGATCAAATAGATGTTAAATATGCTTTTTTTGAACAATATTTTAGACAAAGAAGTATATGTTGAATAACCTACATGATATGTAGTAAGAGGAAAAGAATATGAAGTCTACAAATTGAAGAAAATATTGTATGGATTGAAGCATGCACCAAGAACATGATATAATAAAAACGATTCCTATGTGCAACATGGTTTTAAAAGATGTGCTTTTGAGTATACTTTATATGTTAAATTTGTTAATCTTGGAAATATTCTTATTGTGTACCCTTATATTGATGATCTAATCTTCATTGGTAATAATTTATTAATGATTGAGAATTCAATGAATTAAGTTGATTTGAGATGACATATTTAGGCGTAGTATTCTATTTTCTTGGCATTTACGTCATTTAGCAAAATAATGATATTTTTATCCCTAGAAAAAAAATATACAGGTGGAGTTTTGGGAAAGTTCAAGATGAAAAATCCAAATCCAATTTCCACAACCAGTTGAAGTTGACAAAAGAAAGTGAATGCAAAATGGCGAACACAACCCAATATGAAAGTTTGATTAGAAGTTTGAGATATCTAAGTGCAACTAGACTAGATATAGTCTTTGAAGTTAATTTGCATAGTAGATTTTTGGAAGAACCTTGTGTTTGTCATGTGCAAGGAGTTAAAAGAATTATCAAAGGTATTTTGATTGATGAAATTTTTTATGCTAATAACAACTATGTGAAGCGTGTTGGATTTACAAACATTGATTGGGCTAGATGTGTAGAAACAAAAAAAGCACATCAAGGTATGCATTTCATCTAGGCATTGATGTAGTATCATGGTCGTTGATGAAGCAACCAATTATTGCACTCCTAATAATAAAGCATAATATATGGCAACAACTAGTTGTGCACTTGTGCTACACAAGTAGTATGATTGAGAAGAATTTTATAAGTGATGCCCTAGAAATATAATACTCCCACATAAATATTTTGCAACAATCTACCATTGCGTTGAGTAAAAATCTAATTTTCAATTGGACAATACAAGTATATAGATATTCAATTCACAAAATTTGAGAATTGATAACTGAAAAAAAAATAAAGATTAATTATTGTGCAACTAAAAAGCAAGTAACAAATTTATACACAAAACCATAAAATATCAAGTTAAAGAAAATGTTTAGAATAATACAAGGTTGATTTTAGCAAGGTAATCGTCAAATATTAAATCAAGTTACAACATATTTAATTTGCATTACCAGAATCGCCTTGAAGAATTGAGAAGATGTGTTGTTATTTTTTTATTAAACAAAATTCTTCAATAAAATATGAAATTGAAAGGTGGCGTCGTTAATTAAGCAATCGTGCTTTACTATTTTTGCTACACAGAGAAGTTGTTTTTCCTTAGCCATTAAGTCTTAATTTCTATTATTTTAAGTATTTAATTGCTTATAAAAGGCAGTAATATGTGTTGCATTATGTCTCAGTTTTGTAATCAAGTTTGTTTGGGAGTGATGGACACATGATGTGGCTGGGCGATCTCCAACAAGTAATGATATCTAATATTTAGGGAATTTTTGCAGTATGAACGTGGAGGACATGAGAGGTGGTTGAGTAATTTTCAATGAGCAACAAGACCTACAAATTTTCTACAAATACTTTGACTCCCAAGTCGGTAAACATACGAGTGACTAATGGAACTTTAGAAAAATATACATGTAGACCTGAAATGTCTTATATATTAGTAAAATAATAGGAAAGACTATTAGGTGATTTTTATTGACCTTGACCATGTGGTAGGCCCTGAATGAGTTCAAGACAAATTTGTTGTGAGTGAATTAAAGTTTTGGATCAAATTCTTTTTTTTTTTTTTCTTGGAGTAATTCTTATTTTCTCTTTTGTCTCTTGTTCCATTTATTTGTCCCATTAATATCAAAGAATAATATTATTAGATGAAATGTGTAGATTAGATAAATAGTATTAATGTTATTGGATATACGAAGTGTGTAGATTGAACATATAATGTTATGAATTATATTTTTCTCACTTATTTTTCGGTATTACTCTATACACTTATTTTATGATAAAAAGGAAGAAAAAGAAACTTGGGCACTTTTGATTACTAATTTGGAAATTTGTCTCTGTTTTCTAAAATTGAAAAACTGATCGAAAAACAAATTTGATTTCTGGTTAGAATTAAAAACCCAACAATATTAACCATTATTTGGTTTTCTTTTCTATTTCTTTCTTTGAGAATTCTAATAACTATTTTATTTTATTATTTATTGACCGATATATATGTTAGAGTTGAACTGATATAATTATTTTATGCACGTATACACACGTAACAAACATTCACTATATTTAATTACATCCTAAATCAAACATATTTACAACACCACCATCAATGAAAACACTTGTTTCTCGTGTTTTTGGAAAAGAAACAAGAAACAGAAAAGAAAACCAAATAATGGCTCACAGTAATTAAATTGAAAGGTTATCACGATTTAGTTGTTAGAGCATTAGTAATAAAGAAATTCTAACTATATTATAAAAATAAAACTTTAATTTAAATTAAAAATAATATTAAAATTACTTAAAATATTACGATTAATTTTTATCATAACTTGTGGAGATTGTATTCCCAATTCAGCAAGTGGGAACTAGGCGGAAATGAGCCCCATAGTGGTGGAAAAAAGAAACGACTGTGATTGATTATTAGAATCTTTGAAAAATGCACACTAAATGTATAATAGCACGTGTCAGTCAAAGGACAAAGAAATTGTTGCTACCCCCAAAACGTCACACATGACATACTATGTGCTGTGTATAACGTGCATGATAAAATGAAATCAAATATTAAATATGCTAAATTATATAATTTTTAAATTTAATAAAAACTATATTATAAAAGAATTAACGAAACATAAAGTTAAATATATTTGTTGTAACAAATTTATTTACAAATAGAGGCAATTTATTAAAATAAAATATAAGAGTATCCATAATTTAGAATACAATTAAAAAAATTAATTATTATATTTATACTTTAACATGAAAATTTATAAGATGATCTTTAAATTTTTTATATACATACATTTTAAGTAATTTTCACTTATACAGAAGACAGTTTGTTAACATTTTTCTGATCTTATACATCAAGTGTATAAGATAAGGAGATAAAAAAAATACTAGATTCAAATTTACATATATTTAATTTTTCAATTTTTTTTATATATTTTTAATTTCTGCAATTTTTCCCATGGTTCATATATCATTAAAAACAATTTAAATTTAGAGTAATAATATTTCATATAGCAACTCAAACTCAATAAAAATACAAATAAAAAACTTTTATTTTTTTTTCTATCAATTAAAATTAAAGGATTTAATTACGGGTTTGGTTCTATACTTGGATATTTTTTATGTTTTAATTCTTTCACATACAAATTATTTGTTTGAGTTTCTATACAAGCAAAATATTTACATAGTTAATATCACTAATTTTTATGTTTTGCTTCATGTATATAGATATATTTTTTTTTTTACATTTTAGTTCATACATTTAAAAATTACTCATTTCAATTTTTATATGACCATCATTTTATTTGTCAATTTTTCAATTTTATTTTTGCGTAATTAAGCAAGTTGTTTTTAGTCTTGAATGAACAAATATTTTATTTCCTTTCACACCTTTATTTCTCACTCATCTTTTATTCTTATTTCTTATTTTTTTTCCCACAATCTTTATTCTACCAAATAAAATCTTACACATATCGATGAATATTTGATTTCTAACTTTCAATATTGAAAATATTTTATTAAAAGATAAATCTATTATAGTGATTTATACACTTAAAAAAGAATTAATATCTAATCATTTATTACAAAGTAATTTGATTTATATAAAATAAAATATGTCTTATATTATATATAAATAAGACACATAAATATTGTAAATTAAGTTCAATTATATATTATGTATACATGTCAAGTATGTTGTAAATAATAAAAATATCATTTTTAATATTTTATTTTATATTATAAAAATATACATAATTTTTATATGATAAAGTGCATTGAATAAATATTTAATTAAACTTATTACTTAAACACATATATAAAAAAAAAGTTTTGAATAGTCAAAGTTACATAATCATCATAGTGAACCAATAATTAAAATATTAATATTAATTAATAATATTTAAACATATATTATATTAGTTAATAAATTAGTTAAAAAATTATAAAGTTAGTTTTTAGTTAAAAACATAAAATTGTTAATTTATTAAACGAAAAATATTTAGTAAAATTAGTTGTTGTACTAGATAATAATTACAAAATAAAATAAAATATATATTTACATAAATATTATATATTTTTAATTTGTAGGCAAATTTTTTTTTTCTTTATGATGATATATAACTTTCTTATTAATTCAGAATTCTTATTATTTTTTTACTAAAATATTAAATATTTTATTAGAAATAAAAAATACTATAAAAGATAAAATAAAATATAAAGATTTTGTTCGTATAAAGATTAGAAAAAAATAAAGACTAAAATATAAAAATTATATATATATATAAGGATAGAATAAGCGCATAGAGTAAATAAATAATTAAATTAAATTAAAGTTTTTCTTTAACAATTATTTAAGTTACCTTCCCATGCGTGGGTCTTCACGTGTCGGAATCATCATGTTAAGGTATTTTAAACTCAACATGTGCAACTCCAATTCCGAGTCTCACTACGTCCACCAATCATGTATGGTATGGTTTATTATAATAATAATATGATAATATAATTAACGATAATGACACAAACCCTACCCATAATCAATACTTTATCAGTCTCTTAACAATAAAAGAAGACAACGATTTCAAATATTATTGTAACTACTGCTACATAATATGAAACGATTTTTAGAAAACAATCCATTTTCGCCTATGATAACGACTTCAAATAAACTTATATTTTCTTTTCCTCCAAGTGGCTTTCTGGATCAAACTTTAAGAATCAAGTATATTTGGTAAGTCGTTTAGTATTATAAAATACTTTGATTAATTTATAAGTGGGTTTGATGAAAATAAATATATTTGATATACCAATTTATTCTAGTACTTTCTGGGACTATGCAAAAGTTTTTATTTTTTTTTAAATCGAGTCATACAGAGTCATTTTTTAAAAATGACTCAGTTAAGTAAATATTTTTAGAAAGTGATTCATTTCATTTTTTAAAATAGTTGGAGTTTTTTAAATAAATTTGATTATCTATTTCTTATTCATGTATGAAAAAATTGAACTAAATTGAATGTTTTTTTTAAAAACAATTTAGTTAACTTAGTTGTTTTTAGAAAGTGCCCTACTAGAAATATACTATTTACTTGCAAATTTTTTTTGTGAAAGATAATTCATAGAAAATTTGTGTAGATTTTGCTGTGGAATATAATCTGTAAGAAATTCCTATGGATTTTGCTACCAAAATATAGTCATAGGAATTTCTTGCAAATTTTGCTACCATTTCAACCATTATAGAAAATTTTTTTTATGGATAAAAATAGTAGAAAATTTTGTAATTTTTTTTTCTACGAATTTATTTTGAAAATAAATATTTACAAAAAATATTTCATACAAATTTAAAATTAGCAGAAAATAATACTTGTAAATTTTTTTCGTAGGAAAATTTGTAGAAAAATCCGCAGAGAAGTTCTTCATTAAATTAATAACTATTATAATTGAATAAAATAAAATAAAATAAAATAAAATATATTATAAAACTAAATTTATTAAATTGAATATATTATAAAATCATTATATAATAAAATTAATTACATTGCATAGTTATTGTAAAATAAATAAAATGAATATATAATTATATATTAACTATTTCATTAATTATTTTATTTTTCATAATATAAAACTATTTTATTTCATTTTTCAAACTTAATTTTTATGATTTTTATATCATTATTTTGGTATGAGAAAGTTTATAATATAGCTTGAACCTGTTTTTTTTTCATGTGATTTTTCTTGTATATTTTTTATGTAGATTTTTGTGTGTGAATATTTTTTAAAAATAATTTCTTAATGATATATATATATATATATATATATATATATATATATATATATATATATATATATATATATGTATATATATATATATTCTTAGAATAAAAGCTAAATTAAGAAAACGTAAAGAAAAATTTAAAATATTAAATAAATTTCTAAATTTTATTGTTTACTTTTAATTTAAGTCCTAAATCTATTTTAATATTGTTACTTTAGTATTTTTTTAAATTTATATTACAGTTGATTCATATTTTTAGGTTTATTTAAATTTTTTTAATTCAAAAACTAATAGAAACGTCTCTCAATTTCAGAAAACAAAATAACTCTGTACTTCCATAATTTATTTTAATTTTAATTTTTATATTTTAAAATTTTGGGTTTTAATTTCTATAATTTTATTTTTTAGGTTTGAATTTATATACTTTCTTTTTGGGTAGATTTTAGTTCTTATAATTTTATTTTGTTTAGATTTTGGTTCTTATGCTGACATTTGTAACTTAAAAGTAAAATTAAGAACTAAAAATTAAAATTATAAAATATAAGATTTAAAATTAAAATAAAAGTAAATTATAAAATTAAAAATATTGTGTGGTTTATGTCATTATTTTTTGTTTTTTTGCTTGCTCTTGGATGCTCATGCCACTTCCTTCGTGTTCAAAGCGTGCATAGTGTTCCATTCCATAATAGCGAAAGTAGAGCGCGTTCTCATGAACTTCAAAATTGATAGAGGTGAGTCGTGCGTTTCGTTCTTTTCTTGTTGTGTGTAAATGCGCTTCGTTCTTTTTCGGAATTTGCGATTGTTTTTTGTTTTGAATTTTGGGAGAATTAGCATTGACACGATTTTTTGGTTAGTCTAGATTTTGATAAGCAATTTCACGACAAGTTAGGGAGGCAACAAGGAGATGAATCTACTCCAAGTGAGAACGAGTTGAAGATTTGAAGATGCATTCATTTGCTTGTGTTGTGATTGTTTTTTGTATGTAATTGGTGTCTCTGAATAATAGATGTTGAATTTAATTTTAATTATTTGAATCTAATTTGTTGCGTTTGGGATTTTGGGATTGTGGTACTGATTTATTCACTCCTATGAGTGCTATTTTTTTCTTCTTCTTAATTTATGAAATGGAAGTATATATATATATATACATATATATATTATATTTATAATTATGAAATGGAAGTATATTTGTTTGGTTTTAATTGAAGCTCAAGTATGAAAATAAAAATTTTGATTACAGTGTCTGTTTTGATTAGTTTATTTTTAAGGTGATTATTTATTATTCTAATCTTATGATAAAACTGCAACTTATAAGCATCTTATGTGGTTTATGTCATTATTTTTTGCTTTCTCTGTATTAGATATGTTTTGGGCCGTCTTGCAACAATTTCAATAATGTTTTAGTCAGTTTGTTTCAGTCAGCTATATTGTCTTTAAGTGAACTATAAGTTTTTTTTTTCTTTTGGGAAAGTGGGAACACAATGTGCTATTGTTGGAATGGAATTCTACAAGTTTTTGTATAAGATGGTGTTAGTAATAATACCTGAAAATGTACCTAAGGATCCTTTATTATTGGTGATCTTTTATTAATCTGGTATGGTATTAAGGTTTTGTCAATAAAAAAAAGAGAATAAAATGATTTTGAAGTTTGAATTTGGTGCATTTGGATGGAGTGAAATTTTCTTAGCAGTTTTGTCCTTTTACTCTCTTGTCTTTGCACCATCAATTGTAGGTTCTTGTTTAAGGGACTCCTTTGCCTATAATACAAAGAGACTACTATTTGCTTTTAAGCTTATGTTCTTTTCTATATGGCACTTTCTTTTCTTTATGTTTTTAAGAGGATGCATGGTCCTCATTCTTTTTTATATGGCACTATATGGCAGCTTTCCATTGAATTTGCTAAAGAATATAATAGATTTGATTCATTTGAATATTTCCATCCTGTAGCAACATGCAATTATTACCTTAAAGAAAGTTATTTGAATACTAATTAGCTTAAGACTCATTCACTGGGTACCACCTACTATATCTTAGAATTGAATATAGTAGTAACAACTTCAAACTCATTCATTAGGTACATTCCTCCTCAGCTCAGTCTTTGCACTTAACTTACTCAACTTATTCTTGTTGAAAATTCTCTCTCAGGTCTTATCCCTCCTAAATTAGGAAACCTTAAAAGCCTGCAGTATTTGGATTTAGGTAGCAACTTACTCAAGAACTCTATTCCCATCACGTACTTCTTATTGGTTCATAGGATAAAGATTTTACATTGGAGTGTATAGAAATTAATCTCTAAAGAGAATATGGTATGGTGAATTTGGTACCTGATAAGCATAATTATTGATAGAATTCTGTAACTAAGTGTATCATCTAAGAAAGGATTTGGAGATGTTTTCTAACTTACCAGGGTTGATTCCATCTGTATTTGGCGATGTAACAGGAGCAAGGATTGTGATTCCTTGAACAACAACATAGTTGCATTCAATTTCTCATATTAATTAGAATACACGAAACAATGTAGTATATTTCCTTATAGGTAGTTTGTAGAGTCAATTATTAATGATAATAGACATAGTAAAGAGAGAAAAATGGATGAAATTGTTGTATACAGGATGGATATTCCACGATGGAGAATTAACCAAAGTGAGATTGGATATTTGAACATTATCTGAGTACATGATTTCAATCAGGTAAGGCCTGGAATAAGTGAGCTCCCCCTTGTGGAATTTTTGCCACCACATATCACCTTGTCCATCTAGTGTGCCATTGTCCCTTAAAAACAAATTTGAATTCAATAATTAAAAAAAAAAGAAAATTCTTATTTGAACTAGCTAGCCAAAAGCATAACTTTCATTACCAGTGATGATTACATTAGTGAGGTTGGTTCCAGAAATTAGGTTGTTGAACCTTCCACCTTGGGTGTCCCTCCTTCTACCATAAGATGGCAGGGGATCAATCACTGGCCAGTCACTTTCATCCTAATACCATATAGTTTTAAAACAAACATAATATCAAGACACTTAATGGTGAAGAATAACATAACATTAGCAAATTAACCACCAAGAGTTAAGCTATTAGACCTAAGAGCCAAGAATCACAGCATCCTTATGTCGGAATGAAGTGAAATGGCCGGTGAGATTAAAGCTTCTAGTTAACCATCTTCTTGGGGGAACATAAAGTTGTGAACCACCACTTGATGCATATTGACTCAGATGATTTATGGCTGCCTGAAAGGCTTTTGTGTTCAAAGTTATTCCATCACCAACCCCTCCAAGTTCTTCCAATTAGGCACTATAAGCTTTGCAGCTCACAACACAATACTCAAAGCTGTCCAAAACTGGAGCTTCGCGACTCTCCACTACAGTCAGGTTTGGCAAAGCACCCAAGAGCACAAATAATAATAACACCACATCTATGACCTGCCAAATTTTACATGTCGAATAATTCATAGGTATATATCTCAACATGTTAGAGTAAAATTCATGTACTTAATGCTAGGAATTAGAAAGATGAGAGTAAAACAGAGTGGTTATTGTACCTGTATTTTTTTTAAGGGAAAAACAGGTGCGACATTGAGTTATTGGTATGTTTACATGACATATATATATATATATATATATATATATATATATATATATATATATATATTAGTTATTTAGCATCAGTTTTGGCTTTCATTTTGTGCTACCCCACAAAATATATTTCTTATTCGTCATATGAATGCAATAATAGGAATGTGTCTTGTAATTTATTATTGATAACTGTAATATTTCTAATGAAAGTAGACATGTAAAAATGAAAAGACAGCTAAAAGTAGACTTAAAATATTACGGATATTGACCGTCAATCATCCACAGATCACATGCCTTCTGATTTTGATATATGGATAAATGTAGTTGGAAAGAAAAAAGGAAGGATCTCGAGACTTGGATTTGTAGGAAGAATACTAATTTTGTCTTCAAGTCAACCATCAAAGTCTTCTACTAGTCAGGGGATGTAGATGCTTTGAGAAGTCAAATTCAAACATTAAATGAATGACTGCAAAGACAAGAGCAAAAGAAGTTTGAAATAAGACATGAGTTAATTGAGACTAGGAAACAAGTATATACTTTAATGCAACATTTGAGATTTCTTAGTGGTTCTTCTTCTCATCAACCTTCATCTCCTCAACATAGTAATGAAAATGAAGACGAAGAATATGATGAAGATACTAGATAGGATGGTGTTTGATATCTCACTTTATTTTTTGAAAGAGGTATGTAGCCTTAGTGTATTTTATTTGTATGGTTGGTTGTGATTTCTCTATAATCTACAAGTGGAAATTGACTAACAATTGGCTCTTTGTTTTCTTTTATTATGATGTAGGACATGCTTCAGAGGACATGGTCCACTTGGATCCTTTCTTAGGAATATGGTTTTGCCTTGAAGGTTTTTTGCTTGAACTGCTGAACCTTTAGATAGAGCTAACAACTACTTTGAAAGTTTGGCTTCTTTTAATGAATTTGGAAATTTTAGTACTTATGAGCTTGCTTGAGTTTTTATTTTTTATTTTTGATGTAGTTTATTGGAAAAATAGAGTATCTCTATATTTTGTGTGATTTGTGGTTAAATATGTGAGGGTTCTTTCTGGTTGTTTATTGCTCAAAAAGTAAAATTCAATTATGTTTTAAAACTTTCCATGGAATTAGAATGTGAAATATTTCTCTAGAGTTAGGTAATGATTACCCGTTCTACGTAAAGGATGGTGTCCTGTAAATTATAAATTTTTACATGTTAAGATGCTTGTAAAATTGACTTTTGTTTGAAATTTTTAGGAAGCTATATTTATATGTCACCATGCTTGTACAAGACTTTAATTTGAAACATTTAGGAATTTTCCATATGAAATTTTTCTTTAGAAAATATAGGCAATCTATTAATAATCACTAATAGGTCTAGTGTAGTCAAGGGTTTAACCATGCATTGTTTTGTTCTTATTCTATACATTGGCAGGAGAAAAAAAATCTGTATATACATTGTCATTAATAAAGTTTTGAATAGTGAATAATATTTATTTATAAATCATTGTTCTCTTTATATTTTGAGCTCCTTTTCTTTTAGATCTAAACTTTGTTTAGTATAAAAATGAAAAATTGTCCTGCCTATTATTGTAGTATAAATTATCATGTTATATTTTATATTGAAAGGCGAAGGAAGATACCTTTATTATGAGTTTATAAAAAAATGAAGCACTTGAAGATAATGCACTATTTTGGATGTTTTTGTACCATAAATAACTTGTAAAGAATATTATATAATTTGTCATTTTAGAAGGAAAAAAGAAAATTTTAATTATATATATAAAAGAGTTATTCCCAAAGGAAGCAAGTTTTCCAAAAATAACTTTAAAAAGGTTACTCTTTTATTTTCTTTAATAAATATTTTTAAGACATAAGAGAAATAATATAAAAAACTAGAAGTTAGCATTTTAAAAAACATTACAAGCTTTTAAAAAAAATTATTTACTAAAATAGGTCTAACAAAATTTTTAGTTAATAAAAAAGAATTAAAAACTAGCTAAAATAAGACATGAAATATAATCAACTACTATTTAATAAAATATTTAAAGAAATTATTATCAAAATAAAAAAATAGTTAACATAAATTTACGATGTGGGTGGATGTATATTTATTAATACTAGGATTTCGATTGCAACATCACATCAACAATTGTCTTTAATATTCTATAAATTTGATAAATTTTTAAATACTAAAAAATACAATTTAATTTATATGAATATTGACGAAATTAAAAAAAATTATTAAAAAATGGTTATATTTTTAATTAAAAATGTGCAAAAGCTTGTTTAGAATCACAATGTGGAAGAAAATTATTTAAGAATAACAAAATTTTCAATAAATATATCTGTAGATTTTTATACGAAAATTTTCGTAGGAAATGCTCATGAAAAAAAATATACCTTCGAATTTTTCTATAGACATATTTGTAGAAAATGCTCATTTCCTACGGATTTTCCTACGACAAATTTCACAAGAAATGCTCATGCCTGTATATCTTGCGAATTTTCTTACTAATTTTTCTACGATTTTTTTTGCGAATTTTCCTACGAATTTTCCTATAAATTTTGCTGCAAATTTTCCCGTAGAATCCAAACACTTTCCTACGGATTTAAAATCGTAGGAAAATATTTCTTGCGAAATTTTCCTGTGAATTTTCTTGTGAAATATATCTGTAGATAAATTTCTTGCTGATTTTTAATTTGCAAGAAAAAGTTATTCACCAACGATTTTCCTGCGAATTTAAAACCATAAGAAAGTTCGCAGGAAACATGTTTCCTGCAAAATCTTGAGCAAAATTCATAGGAAAATAGCTCATTTCTAGTAGTGGTGATTTTAGAAGAGTTTCTGATGGTTTTAGAAGAGTTTCTGAAACAATTCTTTTTTGTTACCATTTGATTTGGTTTGGGTTTTTTCACACTCCTAATTAGTAATTTTAACTTATTTTTAGAAGTTATTTTTGATGGGGAAAAAGCATGTAATGATGCAACAACGCAACGGATTTATATTCCCCTTACTTGTAAGAATCTCTAAGGAGTAACCACAAATAAGAATGACAGTAACAATGAGAAGAATCATGCAAGAGACACCAATATTTTTAACGTGGAAAACCCTCCTCAACGCGAGAGGTAAAAACCACGGGTCGTCTAGACTAAAAAAATCAATCCACTATGATCAAATAGGAGTAAAGAGTGTTCAACCAAGAGCACAAATTTATACATACAACCAACCAACTCAATCAAGCAACAAAGCTTGCAAATGGAGAGTAAGAAATGAGAAACAAGAAAAGGAAGAACTTACCAAATTATGCTATTGTTCGAACATGATGTCTCACACCACTGACCTCCAAATCAAGATCCAAATGGTATCGTGATTTTCACGTCGTGCTGATATGTGGAGAGATGAAAGTAGAACTCTTTCTCTCCCTTTCTCTTCTCTCTTTTGGTTGTGAAAATCCACTCTTTCTCTTAATCTCTCAATCTGACTCCTTCTCCTCTTATAAAGAGAGACCTAGTGGGCTTGAGAGTATTGAGCTTTTGTCCACATAGTTAGGAGCCCAAAAATAACCCAACATATCTCCCCCATCACAACTATGTGGAGGTGATTGCTAGTTTGGCAATCTCACAACAAGCTTCAAACTTCTCTCTTGGAACCGCCTTGGTCATCATGTCAGCACCATTATCATCAATATGAACTTTAGTCAACTCCAACAACTTAGCATCCAAAGCATCATTCATTGATAGCTCAAATCAATATGCTTGGATTTAAAATGAAAAGTTCAATTCTTACCAAGATGAATTGCACTATGACTATTATAGAATAACCAATGTTCGCCCTGAGCAAAACCAAGCTCTACCTTGGTAGTGGACAAAGCAGCAGACTTCTACAATTTAGATTGCCAAGCCTTTTGCCTCTCTTCACTCTCCATGAACTCTTGGTAACATTCAGGTTCTCCTCCACCCGTCAAGGTCACATACTCATCAGAAGTATACCTTGTAGATGATTGTCTCTACCTATTAGACCTCCTGAGTTGAACTGGAGGCGGTTCAGGAGCATCACCCAGATTCTCATCTTGTGACATCTCTTGTTTCTCTTCAACATTATCATTAGGAGGAACATCAAAACCATCTCCATGCTGCTGATCACCAACATAATTATGTTGCTCACCATTCTTATCAATGTCTTCAATGGGTTCGTCTTCCATGAATTGCACATCATGGCTTCTGACAAGTTTCTTCTTAACAGGATCATACATCCTGTAACCATACTCATCATGACCATACCCAATGAAGATACACTGCCTAGTCTTCATATCCAACTTGGATCTTTCATCCTTTGAAACATGCACAAAGGCCTTATAACCGAAGACTTGCAAATGATCATACTCGATATCTTTGCCAAACCAAATTTTATCTGGCACCTCAGTATTCAAAGCAACTGCGGGACTGAGATTAATAACATGCACTATTGTGTAAAGTGCCTCACCCTAGAAATGTTTATGTAACCTTGCTTCAGAAAGCATGCATCTAACCTTCTCAATCAATGTCATGTTCATCCTCTTTGCTAAGCAATTCAATTGAGGAGTTTTAGGAGGAGTCTTTTCATGTCTGATACCATACTGCTTGCAATATACATCAAATGGTTCACAATATTCACCACCATTATCAGAACGAATACATTTCACCTTCTTGTCTGGTTGTCTCTCAACCAAAGCCTGGAATTGTTTGAACTTCTTCAACACTTGTTCCTTTGTCTTCAAAACATAAACCTAGAGCTTCCTAGAACAATCATCAATAAAGGTAACAAAATAAAGTGCACCACTAAATGACTTTACCTTCAATGGGCCATAAACATCAAAATGCACCAATTCTAGCAACTCTAACTTCCTTGAGGGAGGATGCTTCTTGAAGGACACTCTAGTCTGCTTAGCCATGCAATGAAAACACTTTTCCAACTCTGCATTCTTCAATCTTGGATGCATGTCCTTTTTGGCTAAACAATTCAACTCTTTTTCACTTATATGACTAAGCCTTCGGTGCCACAAAGATGCCTCCATATTCATGGCATTCACACTGTCTTTAGCAACCAAAGCTTTTGTCCAATACAATTTAGAAATTTTCTCTCCTCTGGTCCCAACCAAGTTACCTTTGGTGAGTTTCCATTTTCCATGACCAAAGTGATTATCATAACCACTGTCATCAAGCATATGCACAAATATCAAGTTAAAGCAAACATCTGGAGCATGTTTGACTCTTGTAAGTCACAACTATATTCCTGTGTTGGTTTGCAAGCAAACATCACCAACACCGATCACCTTGGTCACATCATCATTACTCATCTTCAACACTCTAAAATCACCTATGGTGTAAGATGTAAAGAACTCCTTCCTTGGTGTAACATGCAGTATAGCACCGCTATCAATACTTCACATGCTCTCATCGGATACAAAATTAACCGACTCAGTCTCGAAGAATGACAAGACCATCACCTGTAGCAGTAGTGACACGATCATCATCCTTCTCTTTTGACTTACCCTTTTTGCCTTTGTTCTCATTTTTTCACAAGAAACAATGCTTCTGTATATGTCCTGTTTTGTGACACTAGTGACCCTCCACATTCTTGTATTTGGACTTGGATTTACTTCTACTCTTTTCTCTTTTCTTTTTCTATCTTCTCCCCCTACTTTCAATGACAAGTACCTCAAATTGAGATGGAGAACCTTGTGCCTTCCTTCTCATCTCCTTGTTAAGGACGCTACCCTTTACCATTTGCAAAGAGATAACACCATTAGGGGCTAAATTTGTGATAGAGACCTTAAAAGTCTCCCAAGACTCAGGTAGAGAATTTAAGAGTAGTAATCCCAAAATCTCATTTCAAACTTGATGCCTATTCCTGACATCTAATCAATAATCGTTTGAAATTCATTCAAGTGATCTGACTGGGAAGTGCCTTCCTTGAACTTCAAACTCACAATAGAATTCAATAAAAATAATTTGTTGTTCCCACACTTTGAGACATATACAGATTCAATCTTCTCCCACAAAATCCTGACATGTATCTCACTTGCAATGTGATTATAAACATTATCATCGACAAAAAGTCGGATAAAATCACATACTTGTTGATGCTCAAATTCCCATTCTTCATCAGACATATATTCGGCTTTCCGAGCAACAAAAATAAGAAGATACATTTTCTTTACAAATAATAAATATTCCATCTTCCCTTTCCACAAGTGATAATTAGTACCATTCAGACTTATCATTCTATTTGTATTACCTTCCATTATTTTGTCAAGTCACGAACCCAAAAAATCCCAACACACCCTAATCCTGTCTTGCTCATCAATGTGCACACCCCTCAGGGAAACAAGATCAAAGCCTGAATGTCGCCACCGCTCCCTCCATCCAGTTAAGGGTAACTATTAGGTGATAGACGTGTTGGGGCACCCAGCGCGCAACCGACTCTCAAACCCATCCCTGATTCAAAGGCTAGCCTTTTCTCATTAGGTTTCCTAGCATTCTCTAAAAAAATACCAGTGACGACTCCAACCAAACATCTGAGTCGGCTTTGGTGGCTGGGTAATCGAGATGACTTCGACTCGACTTGTTTCAGTCTCTCCTCGAGGCAATATAGGTATGAGACCTTGAAAGTCACAAATCAGGTTGTGAAACCACAAATAAGAATGACAGTAACAATAAGAAGAATTACGCAAGAGACACCAATATTTTTAACGTGGAAAACCCCTCTTAACATGAGAGGTAAAAATCACGGGTTATCTAGACCAAAGAAATCAATCTATTACGATCAAATAGGAGTACAAGAGTGTTCAATCAAGAGCACAAATTTGTGTATACAACCAACCAACCAACTCAAATTTGTGTATACAACCAACCAACCAACTCAATCAAGCAACAAAGTTTGCAAATGGAGAGCAAGAAACCAGAAACAAAAAAATGAAGTACTCACAAAATCGTGCTATTGTACGAGCACGATGTCTCACACCACAGACTTCCAAATCAAGATCCAAACAGTATCGTGATTTTGATGTCGTACTGATATGTGGAGAGATGAAAGTAAAACTCTTTCTCTCTCTTTCTCTTCTCTGTTTTGGATGTGAAAATCTACTTTTTCTCTCAATCTTCCAATCTGACCCCTACTCCTCTTATAAAGGGAGACCTAACAGGCTTTAGAGTATTGGGCTTTTGTCCACATAATTGGGAGCCCAAAAATAACCCAACAATTTTAACTAATTTATAAAGTCAATTTTTTTTTATTTTTTCATTTTTATTCTCACTAATTTATTTGAATTTCTCTATTCTTTTTTTTCAATTTAAAATATTTCTTTTTTTTTCTCTTTTATTTTTATCCTCACAATTTATTTAAATTTTTTAAAATTAAAAACTGTTTTTTCTCATTTTGACACCCTCACGCGCGCTGAGGCACTCACAAGTATCTCTTTATAATATAAAATTAAAAATAGTTATCCTACTTTCAAGGCCAATCTTAACATTACTTTAAAGACCTAGAACAAAACAATAAATAAAATCCTTTTATTTAATTTAAAGGTCTTCATAGTTATTTAAATATTTTATTTTTGAACCCTCAACTTGAAGTCATGAGCCATCGTCCTCTCATCCAAGCCCAACTTACTTTTTAAATTCATAACTTTTTAACTTTTAATTTATTTTAACTTTTTTACTGTTAACTCGTATGGTTATGAGCTAAGTTAGTTTTACCCTGTACACTCTTAACAGTAAAAGAAGACTTAACAATTAATTAAGATGATCGTAACTACTGCTACATAATATGAAACTAATTTTAGAAAACAATCAATTTTCGCTTGTAGTAGCAACTTTTTGTTTCCTTATCCTGCACGTGGATTTCTGGTTGAACATCGAGAGTCGAACACGTATATAATAAAATATACTGGTCCAAAGTGCAAGAAAACATTTGAAGCACGCTTCTCACGCGAACCTGGTGCTACAATAAGTCACTATAGTTCTGTCACGTTCATTGCCAACATGCCACACAAGTCCCGTCACGTTCCACACTATACAAAATCACTATATAATGATCCAACACTCTGCTAGCTACAATTTCACCCTAATCCTCAACGGTGTAACTTTCTAAAGCGTCACAAAATGCAGAAACGGAGGGCGGGGAGGAAGAAGTTCCACGAGACACGTCACCCCGTTTACAAAGGCGTGAGGCAGAGGAACGGCAAGTGGGTCTGCGAGCTACGACAACCTAACAACAAAAACGCGCGTGTCTGGCTCGGAACCTTCGCGCACCCCGACATGGCTGCTGTAGCGTACGATGTTGCTGCTTTGGCTTTCAAAGGTGACACTGCTTCCTTGAACTTCCCTCACACTGCTACCTCCTTGCCGCGCCTCAACTCGCGAACGTGTTCCGTCAGAGCCATTCAGTTCGCCGCAACGCAAGCCGCGAACAAACAAGCCCTTTCTAAAGGTAAAATTATTAAAACTTTTGATTTATTATCTGTCCAATATAATTTGTTTTTACTCGGGACTTGATTTTTAGAAATGGTTTATACTTAGGAGATCATTTTATTTTTATGTTCTAAGTTTAAGTAATTTCTAGAACTCAAGTTCTGACTAAGAACAACTTATACTAAAACATTAGTAAAAGTTATGTTGCTGAAGGAACAACATATAACTTTTCTTGTTTAAAATAAAAATTTCTCTCAAAATTTGTTTCAAGTTCAAAGAGAGGCTTCCTCAGAGGGAGGTTCGGGAAGCATCTGCTGTGATGAAGATGCTTCAGAATTATCATCCGAGGAGGTTCTGGAGGGGTTCTTTTGGGATGAAGAGGAGGTGTTTAACATGCCGGGGTTGTTGAACAGCATGGCGGAAGCGTTGATTATCACACCGCCCGCTTTGCAGAAAGGGTTCAATTGGGTTGGTGGGGAAACCACTGTGGATTTGACTCTATGGGGAACTAATTATTACTCAAGTAAACCCTAAAAACACATGCACTCTTACACACAGAATCTCTGCATATCAGAGAGCAACTTGCAATTCTGTTGTAAAATATATATTTATAGATGTAGTTCGTCATATATATTAATGACAATTTCAGAAATTCAATAGGATTGTTGCTGTATGGTTGAGATTATTCATTATATATATATATAATCTGTGATTATATATAGATGAATACTTGGGTGATTCCATTCCTTTTTACGGCTGACTAAGGTGTGGCTCGGTCGTAATTTTACCCCATATTTGGAGATGTGGTCGTAATTATGTTTGTTATGTGTCAAAACACCTTGATGTTACTATTAAAATTGAGGTTAGGGATCGTTCTCTGAACTATGCAGGCTGACCTAAACAATTGCATAATTAAGTTGGAGTGATAGGATTCTGTGGCGGAGCATTGAGCCGTACAAGAAATTATTTAAACACGTGGGGCAATATACTACCCCGGTAGTTGGCACGTGAAAGGGGACGAGAAGGGTTAAGGTACACTTATTATGAAATGCCATCGTCGTCTATCTATATCAGCTAGCACTGGGCCACTGGCTGTCTCAAATTGAATTGATACTCTTGACTCTTACAAGTGCATCCACCACAAAATATGTATTCATGATGAAATTATATGAGAGGGAAGATAAATATAAATACCACGATGTCCTTTTTTTAAGTTTTTTAAAGAAATGGAAGGGAGTAGCAAAAAGGGAGACTGCTTCTCCCATCCCTTGCTAACCAAACGACATGCTTTTTCTATCCTCCTCTTTAATCAAATCAAATAATGAATCTTTTTCTTCTTTCTCTTTCTTTTAATTAAAATTCTTCTCTTCATGGTTTGATTCGATTTTAAAGAAAAAAAATGAATTGACTAAAAAAATCATCAAATTAATCAGAATTAGAAATCTTCATAGAGATCACTGTTTAAGAAAGTTGATCTTTTGCATTCATTTGATAAGTTTCGAATCATAATGTGCTACTTACAAGAGCTATTATAATTCTAAATGAATCCTTTAGTGATAGGATAAAATGTTTCCTTACGGTTAATACTTTCCCGTGAACTTTTTAGCCATTAATGTAACTTTAAAACGTTTCACATTCTCCTTAGAATTCTTTTTGCATCCAGTAGGGTTGTAACCATTTGAAAGTTCCATGTATTATTATGAATTCATGAAAAAAAATCATCATTCCTCAATTCATTTTTTTGACAATTCATTAGAAACAATCTCACTACAATTTTTTGAATATGGTAAACATCTTATGTTTGAATCCTTGTAACATCCTATTGTTTTTTCCTTTTCTATATCCTTCATTTGCAAAATTTAATAAGTTGATATTTTATTCTGATTTTGACTTGCTATTATGTTTGATTGATGGTTTTGATAATTGTATTGAAATTACATCTTAGCTAAGCTAACCTAATTAAAAAAATCATATTAATTATTTTAGGAAAATATTATGGTTTAAAATAAATTAGAAACTTGTGTAAATTTGGAATAAAATTCTAAAGTTTGAAATAATATTAAAATGTTGTTCCATAAAAGTCTAGGGATTAGTGGATGACTTGCAAATAATTAATTGAAAGTTAAATGAAATAACTAAGCAAAGGTTAAATTAATTGAGATAATTAATATAAAATTAGATTTAGGTTAGGAGGAAATTTATTGGGTTAGATGTTGTAAAATGCTTCTTTCCTTCACTAAAAAAAAACATGTTATTTATGGGGTTAAAATTACAATTTCTGACAATTAAAAACTGCCACAAATAAATTGCCACTAAATATCATATTTTCTGTAGTGCTTGTCCCAAAACCACAAAACCCAAATAGGCGTCGAGTGCATAGCATTGTTTTTGGGAAATGTTAAATACACCTCCATAGTTGGTAAGTTCACTTCCCTTTAACTTTGTTTTTAGTATTTTTTTTTTTCAAAAATACCCTCTACAACCCTTTCTAGGTCCCATCATCGACATGGGTCACGTGATAAAGTGTGTCGCGACTCGGCTGGCGACCGCGTTGGCGATGACTTGGAATGGATGGAACCTTGAATCCCCTTGAAGGAGCAACATGGGTAGGGGGAGTTGCCACCGACATTTTATGGAAAATGGTAGGAAACCTTCAGGATGGATAATGCAAGTCTGGGAATAGAGCATGGGTCTGCGAGTTGGTTACGCATGGGAGTGAAACATCCCATACGCCTGTCGAAAGACATTGGGTGGTTTATATTTTGAATAGAAGTCCAACCGTTGTAATAAAAAACATCACACCTGAGGAGGCATGGAGTGGAATGAAGCCATTTATTTCTTATTTTAGAATTTTTGGTTGCATTGGTTTTGTTCATGTACCTGACCAAAAAAGGAGCAAGCTTGATGACAAAAGTACTAAATGTGTGTTGTTAGGTGTGAGTGAGGAGTCTAAGACCTACAAATTTTATGATCCTATTAATGAGAAAATCCATATAAGTAGAGATGTTAAATTTCAAGAAAATGCTGATTGGGATTGGGGTGAAGCAAAAACTAGCAGAACGTTTGATGCAAATGAACTGAATCCCATGGAAGAGTCTTGCCAAGCAACTGAAGAAGTAATCCAAACAAGCTTGAATGATGCAGCAACAACTACCAGTACAATAGTTCCAAACTCAACCTCAAATTTGTCTAATATTTCACCGCATGGATGAAAAATTATGTCACTAGTGATGACTTAACATATATGAAGATGCTATTAATTTTGCAATGTGTGCAAGTGCAAATCCAATAACATACTAACAAGCATAAAAAATTCAGCATTGGAGGGATGCAATGGATGCTGAAATTCAAGCTATTCAAAGAAATGATACATGAGAGTTGGTTGATCCACCACCGAATTGCAAATTGTAGGTGTCAAGTGGATTTTCAAGAGTAAGTTGAAGGAGACAAGGGAGATTGACAAATTCAAGGCTAGATTGGTAGCAAAAGGCTATACTCAAGAGGAGGGGATTGATTATAGAGAGATTTTTTCACCAATAACTCATCTTGAAACCATTATAAATGTTGTTGCATTGGCAGCCACAAAGACATGGAGTATTTACCATCTTGATATTAAGTCAACCTTCCTACATGGGGAAATCAATGAAGATGTCTACTTAGACCAACCACCAGGTTATATTTTTCAAGGATGTGAACATCAAGTATACAAACTCAAAAAGACTACATAGCCTTAAACAGGCTCCTAGAGCCTAGTACAACAAGCTAGAGTCACATCTTGCAACTAACAGTTTTTTAAAATGCCCACATGAACACACTTTATTTGTAAAGAAGAAGGTGGGAGGTGAAATCTTAATTGTATGTGTTTATGTAGATGATCTGATATACGTTGGTAATCATAAATCAATGTCTCAAGAGTTTAAAACTATGATGATGAATGAATTTGCCATGACTGACTTAGGCAAGATGAGATATTTTCTGGGCATTGAAGTTTTGCAAGGTTGTAATGGAATTTTTATCGGGCAGAAGAAATATATTAAGGATATATTAGATAGATTTAATATACTTGACTGTAACTTGCTGAAAAATCCTATTGTTTCAAGTATTAAGTTGCTGAAAACAAATCAAGGAGTAGAGGTTGATAGTACTTTATTCAAGCAACTGGTAGGAAGCCTTATGTATCTTACGGCTACAAGACCGGACATTGCACATTCTGTTAGCTTGATAAATCGCTTTATTGAGCATCCTAAAGACAAACATTTTCTTGCAACAAAGCGTATTCTTAGATATTTACAAGGAACTCAAAATCTGGGAATTTTCTACAAAGTTGGAGGAAATGAAGAATTACTTGCTTATACTGATAGTGACTATGCAGGGGATCTTGATGATAGAAAGAGCACATCTGTTTTTGCTTTCGTAAGTGGTGTGATTTCTTGGGCATCAAAAAAACAACAAGTGGTTAGCTTAACCACAACTGAAGCAGAGTTCGTAGCAACTACATTATGTGTTTGCCAATGTGTTTGGCTAAGTAGAATTTTAGGCTGTCAGAAAGGAACTACTGTCATGTTTTGTGATAATACTTCTACAATTAAATTATCTAAAAATCCAGTCTTGCATGGAAGAAGTAAACATAATGATGTGAGATTCTATTTCTTAAGAGATTTATTCAACGATGATGTTATTTAGCTAAATTATTGCAGCACAAGAGAGCAATTAGTAGACATAATGACAAAACCACTTGAAATTGAAAGTTTCTAGTGTCTACGAAGTGCTTTGTGCATGCTTGAAGAACTTAAGACAAATTATTGCAAGGAGCATACAGTTTAAGGGAGGGATTGTTGATTGAGTCAAAGTGTTTTAGACTAAAATTTTATTCTATTGGGTTCATTATTTTATTTTCTGTTACTCATGCTTAGGATTATATTATTAGTAAGTGGGATAGTTACCTATTTTCTACTTTAACAGTTGTAGAACTAAGCTTATAAACTTGGGTAGTTGCCTATTTTCTAGATTCAGTAGTTGTAGAGTTAAGCCTATAAATTTGAGTAGTTGCCTATTTTCTAGTTTAGCAGTTGTAGAACTAAGTCTATAAACTTGACTCCTTTCTATTTGATTCATATACAACAAAATCAATTTTTGTGCGATAACATTGTTGCCATGATTTCTTCCACCTCGATATGAACGATTATTCTCGAGCGTATCTCGGCCATTGTTCCAGCTCGGTGATGGACCAACTTTTCGCCAAACTAGCTCACGTGGAGTCCCTTGATGAAGACGATCACAAACATTCGCTCTTCCAAGACAAGGATGCAGATGGAGACCCCCTGAATCTGGTAAGGTGGTTTTTAAGACTTTCATCGACACGCTAGCAAAGGTCAAAGAGGTCGTCTACCATAGGAGGCTTCGTTGGAAAACTAGAGGGAGAAAAATACTTTATTTCTAGTGTCTTAGTTACATAGGTTGATACCCTATTTATAATAGAGTATAAATAGAGTAACTTATAACGTTAATGCACTAAATAACCATAAAAAAATCAGTAATGCCCCCTAACCCAAAATAACTCCTTAATGTAGAGTAATTGTCCATAATTACTCTTTTTACCACCATTTATTTTCTAATTATTATTTCTAACATCCCTTCGTAATTAGAAAATTCTGTCCACCAAGTCTTGCTCTTAATCTTCTAAAATCTTCAACATTATCCTCCTCTTCATCATCATCATCCTCCAGTTCTCCAAATTCATCCGCCTGAATTGCCTCCTCAGTAAACCATGACACAGCATGGAGAATAATCTTGTCTCTTATTGTTAACCCAATGTCATAGTCTTGTTCCATTTGATTCTAAAGTTCCTAAGCCGCATCTTCATCAATGTCTTCATCATCTACTGGAACTTGTGGTGGATTGAAGAAATTAAAGAAACTTTCACAATTTTCAATTTTGGTAATTGGTTTAGCATTCTTTGAACCCTTCTTAGATTTTTTCTTAAGAATCTTCTGTGTCAAGCATTTTCCTGTGTGCCATTGAATTTCAGTCCCAATTGCTTTCTCTAATATTGGCTCATCCCCATTAATCATATGATATGTTTTTGTCAAGACAGTATTGGTAAAATAAGGATTGCAATCAAAGAAAAAATCAAGCTTGAATCCCTTAGGGTTTTCTATCCTGCTCCACTTGATATCTTTGAGAAACTTGAGAGCACCTTCATCATGTTCTAAAATCTCCTCGGCTAACACTTCATTACTTTTCATTGCAGTAAGCCAAAATGCAGGCATTCCTTTCTCTTTATCCTCGTCAAGATCTCTAATTTGAGCCCTTTGTTTCCTCATTATGGATTCTAGAACAGCCTGCTTTTTGGAAAGCTCTTCACCTTCTGCCATAACTTGATTAATTATTACATCATTTTCTTTCAAGAGAGAAGTTGCATCACCTTTTTTACTCTACTCTCGGCGAAGTGTATCCCTTTCCTTAGTGAGAGCATAAACCTTTCTCTCAAGAGTTGCAACTCTTTGATGGTATTCCTCTCGCAAAGACTCAACTTCTGCCTCATTGGATTTTCTCTTGAAATCCTCAATCACAGCTTTTAATTGTTCATTTTCATTCATCAATTTTGCAATATCATCAGCTTTAGCCTGAGTTTGTCTTGCAGTACCTTGTAGTGCAACTTCCATCATTTTCATCTCCCTTTTCACCCTCTCTAGTTCAAGCATGGAACCTGAGTTAGACATAGTTCTTTCAAAAGAACTCAAACGATGCTCTTTCATGTCAGTTTCAACATCATGGGCAAAGTGGTCCCTTTCTTTTTCTTCTACAGTTGTTTCATTTTCAAGTGAAAACACTTCCATTACCACCTTGGAAGAATCACCGAAGGAAACATTTCCCTTCACTTTCTCTTCAAGCTCCACGAATTTCTCCTTCTAACCACACCTGTGATTATTCGCTCCATTGTCAAGATACCATAGGCTTTTATCATCACTATCTTCATTAAGTGCTAGCAATAATGTTGGCTCTTCATCTTCTTCTTTGTCACCAACAAGATTTGTCTTTTCTTCAACATTGGTTCTACACTCCCAAGAAAAATGACCATATTTATGGCAATTATAACATTCAACATTAGATTTATCATACCTCCTTTCATTTGTTCTACCAAAATTGCCTCTACCTCTTTCTTTTCCACGACCTTTGGTGGGTTGATCACTGTTTTCAGTATTATCAAAATTGTCATGATCTCCTTTTCTACCTCGTCCTCCTCTTCCTTGGCTACGTCCACGTCCACGTCCTCTTTGATATTTTTCTCCTCCATTTTCTTTCAAAGAAGCTTTGACATTTTGGACTTGCTCCAAAGGCTCCTCATATCTTCTCTTGAACCTTTCTTCATATGCTTGAAGTGAACTCATCAATTGGTCCACTGTCATCTATTCTAAATCCTTTGACTCTTTAATTGCACAAACCACAAAATCAAATTTTATGGTTAAAGAACGAAGAAATTTTTCTACCACATGAATATTTTCCATATTCTCTCCATAATGCTTCATTTGGTTCACTATTGTCATCACACTATTGTCATCACCCTATTGCCAAAATTTGAAATTGATTCAGACTCCTTCATACGCAAGAATTCAAACTCTCCTCGTAGAGTTTGTAGGCGCACCTTCTTCACCTTGTCAACACCTTCAAGAGAAGTTTTCAAAATCTCCCAAGCTTCTTCCATATTCTCTCCATAATGCTTCATTTGGTTCACTAGTGTCATCACCCTATTGCCAAAATCTGAAATTGATTCAAACTCCTTCATACGCAAGAATTCAAACTCTCCTCGTAGAGTTTGTAAGCGCACCTTCTTTACCTTGTCAACACCTTCAAGAAAAGTTTTTAAAATCTCCCAAGCTTTTTTAGAGGTGGATGCATTCGACACCATCTCAAACATAGCTTCATCTAAACTTTGATAGATGAATGTAAGTGCTTGTTGATCCTTCTTTTTCGTCTTTACTAAAATCTCCTTCTCATGTTGTGACAATATAGTCTCATCTTGAGGGAGAGTATAACCTTTTTCCACAACCTCCCAAGCATCTTGGAAATCTAGCAAGGCTTTCATGTGACAACACCAATTGTTATAATTCCCATTTGGTAAAACGGGGAATTGAAACAAACTCAAGTTATCACTCATCATCTCTCAACTCACTTAATTGAATCTCTCAATTCACCAGAGCCTAAGCTTTGATACCACTTTGTTGAAAAACTAGAGGAGAAACATACTTTATTTCTAGTGTCTTAATTATATAGGTTGATACCCTATTTATAATAGAGTATAAATAGAGTAATTTATAACATTCATGCACTAAATAAGCATAAAAAAAAGAAAAATAGTAATGCCTCCTAACCCAAAATAACTCCATAATGTAGAATAATTGTCCATAATTACTCTTTTTACCATCATTTATTTTCTAATTATTATTTCTAACAGCTTCATCTTGTTCGCCATGAATTGCACCGCAAACAACTTCGCGAAGCCCTCAAAGTCAGTGATGGTGCCATTAAGGAGCTCGCTAAACCAGTCAAGGACTGTTGACGCCAAGGTACGTACCTGTGAACATCTTGCATCGCATGGCGTCATTTCCCCCATTGATGAGCATTTAGGCGCGGAAGGTCTTCAGGTACTAGTGAGGATATTGGGCTCTCGAGAAGGGTTACACCTTCAGGGCTAGAAAATGCGGGGGTGTGGCTTTTGCCTCAACAGCCGAGGAGAACGGTGGAAGTCGCATAGAGACTCAAGAGGGCCATCCCCTTCTGCCCTCCGCAAGTCAGTCACTTGCTTCCTCAAGGTCTCCTACTCCAGTTCCGCTTGTCTTTTGGCTTCATTTTCATGATCGATGACCGCTTGGAGTGCTTCAGTGGCAGAGAAATCGAACATAACACGTTGCTCCCCCAGGAATCAAGGGGGAGGGAGGGAAATGGTTAATCCCTTCGGTCTTTCGGAGCTCGGCTAGAGGGCGAACAGTGCTGGGGTTTTGGCTAAGTTCATGGCACCGTCTTAAAGGGTTGGCGATCGGGTGAGTTTCCTCAAACAAGTAGTACAGAGGAAGAAGGGCCATAACAGGTTGGTCTGAGTCCAATTTCTAGTGTTCCAGTGTCGGATTACCCCACCTCGGGCCTCGTTATTGGATCAAGCCCACTTTCTCTATCACCTAGTATCTGCCTCTCAACACTATTTGGAGCGCATCTGCGTCATTGAATTCCGAATCGTTAGTCTTGGCTGTCCAGTGTTGGAAGCATCGTTAAATATCTATTTTCTCTTTCTTTATTCTTTTTTCTCTCTTCCAAATATACATTAGATTTCGTAACTAATTTCAATTGTGTGTTAAGTTTTAAACATGACATTATGCTTCGTAAGCAAAGCTTAGAAAACTACAACTATAGGCCTCCCTTCCTAGGATTTTGTTTCAAAATTTGAGAATTACAAGGATATAGTAAAATAAATAAATTCCAAAAAATTAATAAAAAAATCTGTAATAGCATGAAGTTTTTAATTCTTAAAACATTCACCAATAGAACAGTGTAGCAAGCAAGCGTTTAGTGTGTTTGGAGACATGTCCCATACGTATAGTAATGCAATAACATCTAATATATTAATTCATTTATGCAAGAACAATAGTTTATAGTTTTCCTAAACATGTGTATACTTTCATTATTAAAAATGAGTTACTTTCCTGCTTTGCTATGAAAAATAATTCACAGAATTTCATGCGGATTTTGTAGTGGAATATAATTTATAAGAAATTCTTATAAATTTTACTACAAAAATATATATGTAAAATTTCTTGTAAATTTTGTTACTACCTCAGTATTGTAGGATTTTTTTGGATAAAAAATAGTAGAAAATTTCTTAGATTTTTTATTTCCTGCGAATTTATTTGGAAATAAATATTTATAAGAAATATTAATACAAATTTAAAATCTATAAAAAATAATAACTGCGGGTTTGTTTTCCCAAAAACATTGGTAGGTACATTTCTCAATAAATTAATAACTATTTTAATTGAATAAAATAAAATAAAATATATTATAAAACTAAATTTATTAAATTGAATAATTGGAGATAACAAAATTTTCAAAAAAAAAACCTATGAATTTTCATGCAGAAATTTTAATAGGAAATGCTCATACCAATTTGTTTGTAAAAAATTTCGTAAAAAAAATCATTAATACATCTTATATTTTACGAAATATAATTGCATATATTAGTTAAGTCAGATAAAATTCTTGTCAATTGTATAATTTAAAAAAAAAAAAGTTATTTACTAAAGAATTTTTTACAAATTTAAAATAGTAAGAAATTAAAAAAAAACATATTTTTTTTGCAAAATTTTAAACAAAATCCGTAAAAAAAAAGTACATATTTCTAGTAATATTTGCATAATCACGGAAGCAGACAAATGGTTAATATCGTCGCTTTGATGAAATTTATATTAGCTTCAGCATCGAGATATCTTTTGTAAATATCCATCGATTTGATTTCAGAGTCACAACCATATTGGAGTTTTTGATCTACTATATATCTGAAGAAGACTTCTTAACTTCAATATGCTCGACCACACTTCAGCCAACATTTCCATACAAGGCTGCTCCCTTTCAACAATCTATTTTCCACACGTTAGGTTAGTCCATCTTGGACCAATCAATTTTTATAACCAAAGACTGCTTTTGTAAACTCAAATATAAATAAAAATAGTTAATTTATATTAATTAAAAGGTTAGTCAAGTTAATTTAATTTCATTTAAGAAAATAATCTTTATTTTTAAAGTACTTTTCACGTTAATTTATGAAAGAATTTAATTCTATAAAAAAATTATTTGAAATTAAAATATTTTCTGTTCATTTAAAAAGTAGTGTGATTGATATCACGAAATTAAACGAATTATTGAAAATAAAATATGAATCAAAATAAAGGGTATTTTTAAAATAATTTTATTAAATAGGATAAAATTATTTAAGATTGGTTTATATTTGTTTAACCACTGTACCCGAGTTTAGATTTGCTAGGAAGTAAACTTTTAGCTATAAAATTAAATTATAAGTCATATACACACAAAAAAAAGTTAAAAGTAATTTGATTTTTGTTCCTTTATAAATAAATATCCATGTGCTTAGATTGTGAGTCATAGAGATGATATCTATATCAAGGGACATTCAAGTAAGTGATAGGAGAAATGAAAAAAAATGTGTTTTTTTTATAGAATTAAAGAATAAGAGAATGTGATATAACCATCATTTATTGGTGTTAGTTGGGGTAAACTGTTACTAATCAGTACTTAGGTGATTATATATATTAACATGTACAATTTTGAATTTGATAAGTAAAAATATATTTATTTTTAAATTTTATAATAATTAAAATAGTAGATATTTTAAATTAAGTGAAAATAAATTCACCTTTACATTTTTATTTATATAATATTTCACTATAATATAAACGTAGGATAGTAACAGCAAGAAAGAGTCATGCACAAAGGCCAACTTGTTGAACCTTTCCTTGCCTCACTGCTATGATGAATCAATAAATAATCAACAACAGTCCCTTCCTTGTAAGTTAAGTTTGCTTAGACTAACTAATTATTTAACTTTGATTGGAGAGGAATCTTACTAACTTATACCGTACTTATTTCTTAACGTATATTTTTTAATTATGAATAAAATTTACAAGAAATTAAACTTAAATAAATTACGTGGTTTCACTCCTTAGACGACGAACATCAAATTTGCATAATAAAAAAAAATATTTTAAAAAATATGTGATTGATTTGAATATTCAACCTGAAAACATTATATATGGCACGGCACAACAACACATATTAAAGGCAGTGAGAGAAGGTAAAGAAATTACACAAAATCCTCAAGTGCTATCTCAATATTGTCATCTTTGCTCTTCCTTCCATTGTTTGCCTTCGATTTGGTTGAACTTTGTTTTGTCTATGTGTAATTTTTTTGACATATAGCTTGCCCAAACATTGGAACGAAGAGCAGAGATGCTAAGATTCAGATAGATTTTTTTTATACCTATAGGGTAAACGTGAAGTTTTCACTATTAAAGAGAGATAACTAACTTTTATTGGTATTGTGAGTATTCTCTTCCAATTATGTTCTCAAAGTTAAGATTCAAATAAATAGCAATTCAGTAGTTCACTGTTGTACCTGAAGATTCAGGCTTCTGATCTGCGTCGGGTCCAAGGGATTTCTCGAAACGCGAAGCCATCTTCAGCGTGTGTTCTAGTTTTCTCCACATGCACAGGTGAAAACTAAAGCTTACGTAGTTCTATTTCAGTTGTTCTTTGTTCTCTGCTTTGATTTCATCCATGATTGATGAAATTATTGAAGCGATGTCGTATATATGTAAACCAAAAATAGGTAGCGTATACAAAAACTTGATTAGAGTTTATGGTGTTTAATTTTAACTTTAAGAAAATTATCAAATTTTCACTTTTGTCAACCACTTTTAAAACTTTAATTCTAGTCTCTATATTTTTTGAAATATCCAAATTTTGATTCTAGGGGAAAAAATATTAGTTTTGAAGACTAAAATTTGGTAATTTGGAAAAAATATTAGTTTTGAAGACTAAAATTAGGGAAAAGAATACTGAGACGGAAATTATTGATTTTAAAAGTTACAGCAAAAACCAAAAATTTGAATTTCTTTTGGATACTAAAAACACCGTTGGCCGAATAATTTATATCTTATTACAGTTCTTCTTTGTTAAGTTAATTCTACCAAAAATCAAATTTATTTTTAAAAAAATAACGTTATTCGTACAAATTTTATAATAATTTATACACATTCATTTTATATATTTTTATGTCTCTATCCATTAGTTGTCTTGTTATATAATTTTCAATTTTTCTTTATATCTATATAATTTGTTGTGTTTAACAAATATAATTATCCACATCAAGGTTTCACAGGCATTACTATAGTTATGGGTTTGAAAATATCCCACTTGCCATGCATGTAACTCAACCTACCTGAAGCTAAATATGCTGTTTATCTATATTAAAAGTTAGGCCAAGTATATATATATATATACTCTCTCTTAATTTTACATTTTATTTTTAAAAATAATTTTGCGTGATGTCTAGATTTATATATTCAATTTAAATATCGCATCGATTAGATTTAGAAGATTGTAATCATGTTGAGATTAAGATTTTACGTTGGATTCGTCTCATCTTAAACTCAGCCACCTAAAAGATATGGGCCGAACGAGGAAGCCCATTAAGAAATTTATCAAGATTCATTTAAGTCCAGTTTTGTCGAAATAAAAAAAAAAAAAATCCAATGCCTTACACAAGGAAAGGTCAAGTTGAAGTTAAAATGGAAACTGCTATCAATCATCACCCAGAAAGCAAAGACATCTTGATCGGAAAATCAAATGAAATGTATCAACAGTTATTTGAAAGCTTATATAATCCTTACTCAGTATTATCTCCTTTGGCTAATTCGAAGCCATATATGAATCAATTGCAACTTTAATTTCCAAAATGAACCTAAAACAAACTCGTATGAAAAAACTTGACCTTCCACTCTTGCTTATTTGTTAATTCTGCATAAAAGCACGTGACAATAATGACAAAAATAAAATAAAAAAGATAAATAAAATAAAAAAAAATATATACCACTCTATAACCCCACACTGGCTTTGTTTGTTACGTGAAAATATGAAGAAATAGGATAAAGAGAGAAAAAATATGTGAGAAATAAAAAAATTGAGTAATTTGATAGAGAAAAATTAAAAAAAATTGAACAATGACATAAAGATGTAGAAAAAACAATCAAATATGAGATTATGAGATAAAGCATAACTGATTATCTACAAGATGCTGGAATAAATTGTATTTATTTGTGAAGATAATTGATTGTTTAGTAAATAAAATAATTTTAAATATTATTTTTATTTTTCATATTTCTCTTTTTCTTATTTATTTTTTATTTCTATAAAATTGAATATTTTATTTTATTTTCACTTATTTTTATGTATTTTATTTATTTCTTATTTTCATCCATATTTTTTTTCACTCATTTTTTCCTTCGTACTAAATGTACTTTGCAAAATGCCTTGTCAACTAGAAAAGGTCACTTGTAGAACAGCTTGATTTTGTCTTTAGCAAGAGTTATTCAATTCATTCTTTGTTCAGCCTTTTAATTATTTTTATTCTTTCTCCCCCTTTATTTGACATTGGAATGTTAAATTTATTAGCGCATAGAAAAAAAAACATGATACAGATATAATAATTTTTACAACAATACGCAGAATATTATTTTATGTATTTATCTCTTTATTATATCATTAATTATATTACATATTTTTTCTTATCACTATTTTTTCTTTCACTCTATTATACAAATAACATCTTTTACATAAAAATAGCAGTATGATATTCTCTAACATATTTTTCTGAATACATTCTTTATTATTCATTAAATTTATTTAAAATGATACATTTTTATGAATCTTACTCATATTTAATGTTTTTTTTTCTTAATTTTATAGTTTTCACTAAAATTTAATCAATAATAATAAAATATATGTTAAAACAGTGAGATGCTTAGTGTATATCACATTAGAAGTAGGTCACGGAGAGGTACTAGAGGTAGGCTTCTTAACTTCAGGATCACTCCATCCAATACCTGTCACCTTCAACAAATTTTCAAGAGGATAAAGAGTGAGCTTGTATTCTCCCATCCCCTTCTACTTGATTACAGAAGAAAGATCTAAATTCAATAAAAAAAAGAAGAAATATCTAAACTAATGTGCTATCATTTCGCAATCAAAGATTATTAATCCTATAAAGTAAGATGAGTGCTGTCCTGTTGGCTAGCTTTAGCTTGCAGAAGGTTGGAAGCAGTCCTTTTAGTCATAATATTAGGGAGTTTTTAATATTTGTTTATTTTTGTCGTATAAGAGGGAGGGTTACGTATTTATTTTGTTATGCTGGCTGATTGGAGATGAAAATAAAAAAAAAAATGATGGACCTTCGTTGCCCAACAAAGGTCAGATTGTTTTCTTTCAAAAAATAAATAAATTAGCAGCTTATTAATTTTATTTTTAATGTAATTAATTCTTGAATTTATTTATATATATAATTTAATTAAATCATAAATTTATAATTAAATTGGTCATTTTAGAAACTAAAATAGATATTAGAAAAAATAATATCATGAAGTTTAATAATAAATTTAAGATCTAATTAACTTTGTATACTTAATATGTTTAAAGATTAAATAAAGAATAATTTAATTGATGACTAAGTTTATTTCTAAGAAAATTCATGAGGTCTCTTTATCTTTTTTATTATTAAATTAATTATGTTTGGGCATTTCATGAAATTAAAATCTTTGCATTATTATTAGTAGTAAAATTTAACTGTACAGTTTATTTGACACAACTCATGTAAGAACATCTTTAACCGTTATATTCATCAAAATTACTTAACACGAGTCTTATTAGGACACATTAATTCTTTTTATTTTTTACAATTTAAGTAATTCTTTTTATTTTTACTAAATTAGACTCTGAAATTATCTTTCATTTTTATATTATTATTTTTTATTTTTCTAGTTTTTTTCACATATTTCTTTTCTTATATTCATATAATAGATGCGAGTTATCCACCATAAAAAATAATAACTACTTATTAGATTGTAAATATTTTTCTCTCAAAATAATTTTTTTTCAGAATTCAATTTTTTAATATTTTTATTAAAAAATACAAATTCTTATAACTTCAACCAACATACCATATCTTACTAAAGATGCAGTTCATAAGTCTATTTGTTATATCTCACATGCCACCGTTTCTTAGGATGAAAAGTATTTTATGCAACTAATTAAAACTGCGCTCTAATAGAAGTTATGGAACATAAAGGTATTAAGATTTGATAAATTCTATAGTAGCCCTAAAATATTTGAAGAGTTTTGGACGGGTAATTTTTAAATAAATAATATTTAAGTTTTTGTTATGTAATTATTTTGTTATTTTTTAATAATAAAATTAATATATAATTTTAATTTATTTCTTATTTAATTAAAATATTTTCTTTTTAAATTTGAAAATTATAATTATTTTAATTAAAAAACTTCATTATTGCTCATAAAGAAAACGATTAAAGTATTTTTAAAACAGTAATTAGATTTCTTTTAATTGAAATAATTATAATTTTAAAAGAAAAATACTTTAATTAGTTAAGAGGTAAATTAAAATAAATAGAATTTTTTACTAAATAACAAAATAGTTAATGTATCAATTGCCTGTATATTTATTAGTTTAAAAACTAAATGTTTCTAAAATCCCTTAATATATTAGGGTACGGTAATAACTCTCTTTTAAGATTTAATTTCCACAACAATGGTTTTTCTCTTCTGATCATTTATAAGAAAAAAAATTTCTCTTCATTGCTTTTTCCATACCCTTAGTAGGTTCCCTTTTGGATTCACCATTGTAGTGGCCATTTTCTAAAAAAAAAAAAAAAAAAAAGTCACCATCTATATAGAACTTGTAATTAATTAATAGTTTGAGAAACCGGGCACATCAATGAAATCATACGAAGGAGGAAAAGTGGGAGCCTGGTATGATGGAGTTATTTTCTTGACAGAAATTAGAAGAAAGTGATTTACGATAGATGCGTCCCAAAACTTCGAGCTATCTAATCACAATAAGTGAGTTTAGGTACAAAATGATTGTAGCAAATATTTTACCACTAATTAAGTGGTTCTTGTTTTGATACAGTTGTAAAATGGGTTGCACAAATCTAAGAAAAGGAACTTGTCATTCGCGGCCATGAAAAAAAAAAAGCACAAATAATCATAAAATAGTCAATAATGGAACGGTGATAATTAACCATGTGTTGGTGCTTAAACCAGTGCTTATTACCTAATAATTACATCTTTTGACTGTTTCCATTATTTTCCTATTCCACTGTTCATGTTCCAAAAAAGAATTAGATACCATACATCGGAAATTCTCAAGGTTTTAGTTGGCGCACTAACTCCATCACTTGGTGGAAATTAAATATAATTTTCACCTGGTTAGAGGGTTTAGGTGAATTTATATTATCACTTTTTAATAATATAGAATATATATTTTAAAGTATTTAACTTTTTTACTATTTATAATATAAAATTAGTTATTAAATTTATATAATTGAGTTTAGAATTTATATTTCACAATTAGTAAAATAGTTAAATTATTTAATTTTTAGACATAATTAGATACAGATAAATTTTAATAATTTTAATTTTTAAAATTTTCTTTCCACTAAAATTATAATAATAAGAATAGTTAATAATATAGTATAACTATAAAATACTCATAAACTTTATTTTTATAATTTGCTTCAATCCATGAAATCATTTCCATTATACCCCTGCAATTAGGGCCGAGAATATGCTATGATAGGTTTTATAGGAATATTCCTAAGCCTAACTTATTATATACCAAAGACAATTTTTTAAAATTCGATCGATGCACTATTAATTTAAAAACCTATTTTATATTAAGACTTTTGAATAAATTAAGAAAATTAGTTTTTTAAATAAATTAACAAGTTAAATAGATCAATACTCATATTTTTAAATAAGTTAATGAACTTATTTTTAAATAGGTGACAAAATAATTTATTTTTAAAAATAAAAATTTATTTTATTTTAATATAAGAATATTAAATATTAAATAAATAAATAATATATTATTAAAATTTTAATTATATAAAGATAAAGAAACTGACATGTCAGGTTTATTATGATTTTTTGTAAGCCTAAATCTATCCTATTTAAATAAATAGAGCCTATTTAAATAAATAGACTTATTCAAAAGTTCAAACCTATTTTTTTTTATTAAAAAGGTAAGACAAGGATAGACTAAACTTTAAAGAGGTTAAAAAAAGATTCTTGAGTCTATGGTCTAACTTATTTTCATCCCAACCTACAACAAAAAATAAGAAACATTGTTTATTTTAGAGTAAAAACCTTTCATTTGAGAAAAAAAATCTTAAAAATACTCTTATTAAAAAATAGTTATAAAAATGTTCTCATTTAATATAATTATTTATATATATATATATATATATATATATATATATATAATATTTAAGCACATTTTTTATATATAAAATAAACAATTGTCTCTTTTTTGTGGTAGGATTTTTAATGGAAATAATTTCATGGATTGCAGCAGATTATGAAAGAAAATATGTTGTAAAGTTAATATTAAAAAATAATAATGTTTATTAAATCATGGTGAATATCTAGATCTGTCAAAATGAATTGTCCAGTCTAACTTGATTGGGTAAGAGGCAAAACAGATTGGTCTGTCCCAAATTATACACGAGTCTCTTTTTTTTTGGCCTGATGATTTGTTGTGACGAACCAATTTAGCATACATTTTTTTTGTGTGTGAAAAAGTACTCAAACTTTTTATATATATATATATATATATATATATTTAACAAAATAAGCCCAATTGATTTTGGACTTCTTTTTTTTCCAATTTGACTTGAATTTAATTAGGCCACAATTTATCAAATGGATTGTATACTCTTGGGGTTGGATGATTAAACACAAATGACTGTGCTTAAAGAGGGGAAGTTAGAATTGGCAGTGAAGTTGTGGGGGGCTGTTACGTGATTCTTGGAGCAGTGTCTATGAAGGCCTTAGAATGGCTAGGAGAAAAGTTACGGCGACAGTTAAACAAAATTTAGATTCTGAGGTAGTGGTTAAGAGCATAAAAGGTGAAAAAACTAAAAGTCTTCAAGGTTGGAACATTGTACAAGCAATCCAGCATTTGGTGAGTAAGGACAGGCACATCAACGTTGTGCATGTATTTCAGGAAGCAAATAGATGCGCTGATGCTTTGCAAAATTAGCTTGCAACCAAGACAGCAATCTGGTGGTTAATTTATGCGATACTCCTCCCCTTCTAGTTAGTCAATTGCTTATTGTTCATATGATGGATCAGTTTAAACTCTTTGGGCTTAGGCCCCTTTGATAAGATAATAATAATAATAATAATAATAAAGATTTACATGTTATGCGATAAATGAATATATTATATTATGAAAAAAATAGAATGTGAGAAATTAAGTTGTTTAGTGATTAGGATACAATACAGTATACAAGTACGATAAGAATCTCATACGATATAAGAGTAAAATAAATTTTAATTTTATTCAATATTTATTGTACACTAGATAACAAATAAAAAAAATAACATGGTGCTATTTTGTTGTTTGACACAAACTAAATAATAATCTTACATATAATTTTTTAAAATAATTTTTAATTTATTTTTTTATTTTCATAATTATAAAAATTAAAATTTTAGCTAAATTATACAAAATTTTATTATTATTTTTATTTATGTAGTTACTTTTCTTAAAATTATAAACAAATTATATAACTAGCCAATTAAAAATTTAATTAAAAATTTTTTTTTTGAATTTTTTATTAGCATAGCTATCATACAAATAATATCTGCTGTTGTATACAAATAATCATTATAGGAAAAAAATGTAACTAAAGACTTATGGCCAAAGAACTTTGTCAAGAGCATTAACATCAATATTTTTTAAACAATAATCCTTTGTTTGTTCGTGAAAAAATAAAAAAGAAAAGCAAAGAAATACAAATGTATAATTGTTTGATAACGGTATGTGAAGAAATAAAAAGGTGTGGTTGCACGTCTTGGACCCATGTCTTCTGTTTCTTCGCAGAAATAGCGAAAATATATCGAAAAAAAAATTATTTTTTAATAGATTAGATAGATTTTTTAATCGATTATATATATATATTCTTTTTTTTTCTATTTCTCTTTTATTTCTTTCTTATCAACCTTCTAAATTTTATTTTATTTTTTTATCTATTTCTTTCTACTCCACTTTATTTCAATTATCTCCGCTAAACACCGCCTAAGAGAAATAATATCATTAACACAAGTAAAGTTGTCAAAATCATTGGTCCACTCTAGTTTTATAAAACCACATCGAAAGTTAAATAATCTAAAGCAAAATTTTGCAATGAAGTTTCATCAAATGGAAACATATGACAAAATAAACAAAGTCACGTGCTTAAAGCAAAATATGTCATCTACGTTAATAATTTCACAAATACAATACAGTTAACTTCACCATAACTCCAAACACGTGTAATTAACGGGATACAAATAGTTCTTTTTTCCGTTGCATTCAAATGCTCTTGGATTGATAAATTCATTTTCTTATACTTATTTATAATGTTATTAGAATCATCAAATACATCCTTGTAAACTACAATGCTATTTGCAACTTCAACTGGTCTACTTGAGGTAATATGAATTCATTATCTAAAGAAAAATATTATTTGTAGAACAATTTATTCAATAAGTTATATAATAAAAAAGAGAAAAATAAAATAACACTACTAAAAAATTTAAAATTTGTTATCAAATAATTTTGTGGCTAATTTTAAAATCAATAGTTATTTTGTAGTTAATTTCTAGTAAAAATAATTAGTTACAAAATTACTATAATATTAATGGTAGCATGAAATAAGTAGAAAATTAGTTAAGAAAATAATCTTAGTTAATTTATAGTAAAATTTTAAAATTTGTAGTTATTTTCTAGTTAATTTGTAGTAATAAGAAGTATAAATGAATATAACTTAAATTTAACTAGAAAAATAATATTTTAGTTAATTAATAGTTAATTAGTTAGGATTTAGCTACTAATTTAAATGGTAGCTAAAATTAATAACAAAATCAAAAAAATCTTATAGTGTAAAAGAAAGAAAAATTGTATAATATGATAAATAATAATAAATAAATATAAACATAAAAAATATTATATAAATTATTATTAGAGATTGCATCTCTGTTTCTTTTTCTTGGTTGGATTTCCATGTGGTCATCTTTTCTTCTCGATTGTGACTGATTGACGAATGCTAATCGGGTCAAATTTATTTCATGTTCATCATTTCTTCTTCCTCTTCTCTAGCTCCTCGACAATAAAAGCAAAGGTAACAAGTCCTTTACGAGTAGCCCACTTTTCCAAAAGTATAATAAGCTTATATATTAAGAAGTGACAATGGTGTGTTCATGTAATATTTTATATTTGGAAGATTCTACAAAATAATAAAAAATGAAAAGAATTTTAATTTATCATAAATAGAAACTATAATAAAATAATTTTTTAGTGATAAAAATAATAAACATTAATATTTATGTATTCATTCAACACATCATTACAATTTAGCACAATAATTTTTTTTCTCATTATCCCATTTAAAACCACTTTGATTTAACATGTCGTGAAATATTGAATGAACAATCCTTAACTCCTTCATAAAGTGTGTTTGATTTTAACTCTAGAAAAATTTTGCTCAATTTTTCACTCAATCATTTTCAAGGCATGTAATTTGAGTTGTCTAGTACTACATTTTTTACCTTGGTTTACAACTTCAATCAATCTATCAAGAAATGCTTCATTCTGCTCATCTGTTATAGCCTACCATCTCCCTTTCTCTTGACATTTTGTTGCATGTCACACTTGGATTATAATCTCTTTTTTTTTTTTAATTTTTTATTTATAAACTCAATAACTCAACTTAATCCAATCCAAATATGATTGTTTAGTTAAATTCAAGTTGTTAAATTTGTTTAAGAACCAAAAACAACCCAATTTAATTAAAATTGATCAATTTAGATCTAAATATTTTCTTAACTTGATCTCATCCTATTATTTATACTTCCTATTATGTGCCAAATAGTTCTTCCGTTGGACCAATAGACATTTCTCTTCTAATAATATTTGTGTAAAAGGCATAAAACAATTATAATACGATTTTAAATTTTGATTTAGTAAAATAATCAACTTGTATAGGCCACCACATTTACAATAATCTAAAGGTTCTCTATCACATTTTTCTTACCATAGAGTGTCTCATATTGAAGAATTATATTCTTCCTTATATAATGATGTGTACACGCGACTTCATTTACTACGATGGTATTGATAATCTTTATATATAGAGAGAGCAACAAATTCTTCACAATTTGTATACCTAGGCACCTAGCACCTACAAGATAATAGTACCTATAATAAAATATAACTGTCAATTTAAAATATTATTGCTCATCATTCTATACTATGTAATTTTTGTACCATGCCATGTTTTTTTATCTGTTAGAACTTTTAAATCATTTCTCTTAGAAATAGCATCTCATAACATCCTTGACTTTTATGTTGATCCTTACCATTTTTTATTGTGTAAACCATTTTAATATTTGATATTAAAAGTTTTTTTTTTTGATAGCACGTTTATATTTATCTTTTTATGGACTTGGCTCTCTAGTTGGAGATGTTTGGATATAAGTCATTTGTTTTTATGTATATATAAAAGTATATTGAATCAAAGATTGAAGATGTTTGTCTCTAAGTCATGTCTTCTTATTTTTTATATATATATAAATATATTGCACCAAAGGATAATGTGTCATTTGTTTGCTTGATTAATTTCTAAAGTTACTTGAATGAGTTACAATAACATTAAATTGACAAAAAGATGTCTCCTTTTAGGGAGATATGATCTCTCATGTTTCTGTTCTAATTATAAAGACTTTCTCTTTAAAATTGAATGTTGTCGTAGTAATCCCCTCAAAATGTATAAGATAAAAAGTTAATGTATAAAATATTTTTTATCATTTGAAATGCATATATTTGTGATTGCAATTATTGATACTTGACAAGTCCTACAAGGATTGGAGATTACAAAAGAACCATTGTTTATTCAAAAACATAATAATGAAATTCTTTGAAAATAAAGTGGAATGTGAACCGAACAAACTGAATCACGTGTCAATTTGAGATTATTAATTAAACACAAATTGAATAACGTGCCAACTTGTTGAAATAAAACAAAGTAACATGGTAAAGAAGGTAATTAACTTTTCTTATCCAATATATAAGATATAGAATTTTTGGTCAAGTAACAACTATATAAAGATCAATAATGCTCCAAGGGTTTGTATAGTTAGAATAATTATTGTATCATGTTTCAATAAATTGTTTGGTGTTTACAAAAATAATTATCTTATTTTATTTTGTTGTTTTAGTATAATATTTTATCTTACGAGAGAAGTTGGGTTAAGGAAAAATAAGATATAATAGTTTCTCTTTACTATATATATATATATATATATATATATATATATATATATATATATATATATAAGATTTACATATATTTATTACGTATAACATAACATTGTATGTATAATAATTTATATTTATATATAAAATATTATATTGTATAAAAGTTATATTCAACAATTTATCTTATATATTATAAAAAAATTACACATAAAAATAAAATATATTATTAATTAAAATTTTAAAATAAAATAAAAATAAATACTATTCAAATATTTTATTATAATTTTTAAACATAATATTAATGATAAGAAAATTCATAAACATTGTATTGTAATAAATAATTATATTAATTATTTAACACATGTTGTAACTTCGTTTTAAAAAAAAACATCATATATACATACGTTTCTTTGTTGTTTTCTTCTTTACACATTATTATACAAAAAGTTTCTATTAATTATTATTATCTAGTCTTTTATTTGAATTTATTCATCATTCTCATTCTCACATTAAAAAAATTTATTCTTTTATGATAAGGTTTTTATATATACATACATTTTTTTTATTTTCTTTTTTACAAATTATTATAAATAAACTTTCTATTAATTGTTATTATCTAATCTTTTATTTAAATTTAATATATATATATATATATATATATATATAATATTTAATGTGTAACAAATATTTGATATTTATACTCTTATCCAATCTTATATTATATTTTATCCTCATCACAAGTCATATATTAAACTGTGACCAAATGACACTATTCTTAAAAATAAATTAGATCTCTTCAAAAAATAAAAATTATAGCGATTCTTTAATAAACTCAAGTTATCTCTCTTAAAATCAAATTATGGATACACCGAACAACATACGAATTTTAATAATTCAATTTTTCTTAACACCGTTAGAAAATTTAAAATTTGTTATCAAATAATTTTGTGGCTAATTTTAAAATCAATAATTATTTTGTAATTAAATTATAGTAAAAATAATTAGTCATAAAATTATTATAATATTAATGATAGCATGAAATAAGTAACAAATTAGCTAAGAAAATAATCTTAGTTAATTTGTAGTAAATTTTTAAAATTTGTAGTTATTTTCTAGCTAATTTGCAGTAAGAAGTATAAATGAATATAACTTAAATTTAGTTAAAAAATAATATTCTAGTTAATTAATAGTTAATTAGGTAGAATTTAGCTACTAATTTAAATAATAACTAAAATTAGTAGCAAAATAAAAAAAATCTTGTAATATAAAAAACTATAATATTTTATTTAAATATGTATAATTATTTAAATAATATATCAATTATTCTACTTATTTTTGAAAATTTAAAAAGTAATATAACTGTGTGTTTGATTAATTTTATTTTTAAAATATTTTTTTTATTTTTCAAAAAAAACAACTAAATTTTCATAAAAAAAAAACGCTTTGAAACATGTGCTAATACAAATAAAACATTGCAAGCATTACAAATCATGACAAGGCCGGATATTTTGCAAACATTGTAGTAAATCATTAGAGTTTTTGTTTGCAATGGTCATAAATCATTAATACTAGTTATATCACTACAAAATATTTAATTTTTAGTGGCCGTTTATTTGTGGCAGTTAATAAAAACCGCCACAAAATGATATGATTTCTGACGGTTTTATTAACTGCCACAAAAATGATAACCAGTTATTATATTAGCTCTAAATTCATTATCAAAATTTTGGAGTTGAAGGCCAGAATTTCGTCACCAGGATATGAGGGGAATAAGCTGTATATTATTAATTTGCAATTAAAGACACGTGGAGCCCAACAAACCATCACTATTTATCCCAAAGCCAACCCCTCTACTTCCCTAATTTCCTACTTCTCTTTCGTTCGTCACCTATACTTTTCATTCCAACTTCTAAACTGGAACAAATTTAAATTCGAATTTCAATTTCATTCTCCCTGAGATGCCTTACGCAGTCCGAGAACCTCTGGATCGGTAACATCGGCGACGCGGCGGAGATTCTCCAAAACGGCACCGTCCACAACGTCACGCACATTCTCTCCGTCCTCAGCTCCGCCTCCATCTTCTTCTTCTCCGAATGGCGCTCCAGCCTCTCCATCCCCGCTAAGGAAATCGCCAAAGTCCACGTGGCAGACGCCGCCTCCGCCGCCAAATCGGCGCTCCCGCCGGAGAAACTCCTTTACTCGCTCGAGTACGCTGGCCGCGATTTGAAGCTCGTGAGGATGGCCGTGCCTCCCGGAGATACTGAGGACGACGATTTGCTTGATTATTTGGAAATTTGCATCGATTTCATTGATCGTGGTCAGAAGGAGGCTCCGTTCTGGTCCACTGTTTCGCCGGTGTTTCTAGAAGGTTCTAATTAATTTTAATTTCATTGCCTTAAATGAAATTGCGTTGGATTTTTTATATTTATTTTTTTCTGAGTGTTGAAGGTTTTACGTGTATTTGTTACAGTGCGGCAATTATTACGGCGTATTTGATGAGAACCGAAAGTCTATCAGTAGAAGGTGTGAAAATCAAATACAATGTATTTAATTCATTTCAAATACATTTATTGGCGGTTTAAGACCCCCAATAAATATCCAACGAAAGAAGAATGAAATCAATTTTATTGGCGGTTATAAACCGCCACAACAATATGTTTTATTTTCTAGCGAAAATACCAGCAGTTAGAAAAAAACCGCCAAAAAATGTTTCTGGCGCATGCAAAACCAGCTGTTTGTTAACTCCCAGAAATACCATTTGTGGGGGTTTTTAACCGCCAGAAATTGTAATTTTAACTCCCACAAATAACATGTTTTTTTGTAGTGTATACTTATATTAATGTGTTAATATTTTATTTTCTATTGCTATCAATATCATTATCTGAGTTTTTTAGAATCAATGATCATGAAATATAGCTACGTGAATGGAAAGATCCTTTAGTTTTTATTTTTCTTTTAAAACATTTTTGCAAAACTTGCCAACATAATGTAACATTACTTGTTATTTTCATTTCTCTCCTTGCTTGTTCCTTTCTACAACATTTGACATGGTTTACTGAAGGCCACTCTTAATTAATATTCCTTTCAAGTAGAGCAAAAGTTGGAGGGGATAATTAATTTAGAATTGACGTGAACTTCTCCAAACCTGTATAATTGCAACCTCGATTGAAAGAAAATGTCTTGTAAAAAATATGAATAAAAAAGGTTAAACATAATCATAAAAAATTATATATAATGTATTTATTTTTCTGTTAATATTTTACGTTTAAATAGCGAAAGAGATGTTAAAATCATCCTACAGTTCCACTGTCTTGTAACAAACATCCATTTTGCAGGATTCGCTAGATACGCTCAAAAAACACGCGCAGGCATATAGTCAAACATTATAATATTGTATGCCAATTTTACACTCATGCATGATATGGGAGACAAAAATTGCTATCAAAATAAGTTGAAGTGTCAATTAACAGTTCCATTCCATTTTATATATGTTCAATGGTATAGAGAAATTCTGCTATCCCCTAGTTGTGTTTTTAAGAATCACAATCGATATCTGTTTTCCACTGTTGGAACGCCACGTGTAAGAATCCCAACTTCTTGAGAATGACACGTTAACAAGGGGGGTAAGGTGGACCACAAAATTGATCTATATATATATTCGTTTATAGCGCTCCCAGAAGTTTGTTGACCCTTCATTCCTGTGATATCAAGAGAAAAGTAAGTCGGAACATTATTAGGAAACCAAGCACCCATACATTCAACATAGTAATAATAAACTTGCCCACTTGCACCCTGCAAAAGATTTCTGTGGTTCCAGATTATTACATTCTATAGTCATCATCATTCCCTATGTAACACTTAATCATATAATTAAAAAATTTATCCATGTCATGCAAAGATTAACTATATGACTATATATATATATATATATATACGGTAGTCTCAGAGAATTTAATAATTTTTTTTTATCTATTTTAATTGTCAATAAAAAGATATATTGTTTCAAATTATACTTTGATATATCATAATTTATTCGTATACTTTGATTTGTTTTTTTTTTGTTTATTATGTATAAATCAGAATCAATAGATTTATTTCTTGGTTTAGATTGTATAAACCAAAAAATTAGAAGAATATCTGTCATTAAAAGATGTAAATATATCTTTCTTATTTATGGAGATATATAAACTGAAAAGAAGACATCAAAGCCAATTTTCCTTATATGGAATTAGAGCAATTGGTCAGTTCTTCTCCTACCTTTTTATGTAAGAAAAATTGTGTCTCTTTTCATGATGTATTTTTCCAGAAATAGAGAAGACATATTTATAAGTTTTAATGACAAATTAACTTTTATGGGAGAGTTATGGAAAGTCTTATATCACCTATTTCAATTCTTAGATTATATATTTGTTGAATAACTGCATTTGAATTAGTTTTAAAATAATATCTAAGCATGTATAAGAGCTTATACTATCAATCTTTACCTACATTGATCTTTTCTCTTTAACGTGAGATATGATATTAGAACTTGGTTTGGTGCGCAAATGGACTTAAAGTAGATTCTGATGACAAAGTGGACGGACGGTTATCTTGTCATTTAAGGAATTAACAATTACTACTTCCAGGTAGCAAATAGCAAATAGATCGATGACCAAAAACGTATAAAATCCTGGTGCTTGTGTGTTGGAAAGAACCAACAAATTACTTGTCTCCGTTTTTGTTTCTTTTTCTTATGCCTTCAATTAGGAATTGACATTTACAGCGAAATAAATAAATAACAATCAGGAGAGGAGAGAATGTTTACTAATTTTGATCGTATAACATTTTCTGATTAGGGAGATAAAAAACGGAGATGGAAAACAGAAGAACGTGATTTCAATCCTTATTCGCAAGGCTATATCAGATTTTAAGCGAGTTATTAAACATCACTTGATTCCAATATTTTGGGGCTTTAGAGTTTCAAGAAGTACTACGCGCCTACAAATCTACAAACTCAGAAAACAACATATCATGGCCAAAAAGATTATTTAACACCACATACAAAATGAAAATAAAAAAACACCTACAAAACGTGCAACCTAGCAGCAAACCCCCTCAACGTAGAAAGCCTAGCTGTAGCTATACATAAGGGAACAAAAAATAGAATCAAGACAAGAAAATGATTAACACTACTCTTAACACACATTACATTCATTTCGTCATGGCCAAGCAAAAGCATTGATGTGAGAGTTCGCCCATAAATTCATTACAGGACACCTTTTCTGCTCTCTTTTTTCTTTTTCTTCAAGCATATATATTAATTATTCATGCACCATATAGTTATATACTAGTACTAAATTAAAAAAAAAAAAGTTTAATTTTGTTTTAAACAGTTGTTTAGGTTTTTTTAGTTGTTCTCGTATCAAAACTAGATTTCCATCTCAAAAATTTATATTGATGTTTAATATAAACTTGAATTATTGAGATGAAATTCTAATATTGATCGAAAATCAATACAAAAAATACCTATAAAACTATATTCAAGTTTGTTTTAAGGAAAATTCCACAGGCTTGTCTCTTGTTCCGTGTTTTCTGGGCTATAAGGTTCCCCACCAATGTCAAAAGGAGGAGGACTAAGCAGCATTCCTTGAGCCATATTGACCAGAACATTCGGCATGTCAAAGATCAAATCCTCATCCACAAACTGGTTGCTCATCCCTGTGTAGTTCTCTTGCGCCTCTGAAAAATTATAATTCCCAGTTTGCGTTTGCATGGCATCCTTGGCTGCTCCAGCAGCGGCGGCCGCCGCCGCCGCAGCCACTTGAATGTCACGCGCAGAGAGAGAAGCAGGTACAGGAAGCGATGAAGCGGAATCAGGAAAGTTGAGCTCAGCATCCTTACCTACGAACAGATACGTGTATATGCATACCACAATATCAGTAAAAAACAAATGTAAACATAAATTATTGTGATCATTAACCACTTCTCATTCTTTACAAATAAAAATAGTTTCTATTATTTATAAAATGAATAATTTCTATATATTAGTTTATTGAGAGAAATTGTAAATGTCAATCTATTTCTGCATTATATATGTTTTTAGGCCTCATACGTAGCTATGCTAATTAAAAAATTAAAAAATCATACTCCTTCGCATATACTTAATAAGAATATGAATAAGAAATATGGATAATGAAACAAATTAAAACGTAATATTGAAAGTACTGTTGTGACCGTTATTGAATTAAAATTAAAATTTTATCTAATTAGAATTGTATTAAGTATGAAGGCAGGTAAGGATAACACTAAGTGTTTTCCATTAAAGTAAGAGTGTTTGATGGATTCTTACCCTTGAGTGCAAACGCTGCCACGTCATAGGCCACCGCGGCCATTTCTGGGGTGGGGAATGTTCCTAACCAAATCCGGTTAGGCTTTCTAGGTTCGCGGATTTCAGAGACCCATTTTCCGCTGCTCCTACGCCTTACTCCGCGGTAGCGACCAGTCCCAGAAGAGGCTCTGCTGCTGCTTGCTGCATTACTAGAATACATGGTGTTGTTTAAGGTGTTTGTGTGGGAAAGTGTGTGTTGTGAGTGAAATTGGATTGCAATTGAGGGAAGCCATTTATGGGGGTGTAACTAGGTGAGTTTATTGAAGGCTGGAGAAGAAGTTGCGGATCACGAAAGTGCAAACCAGTTGTTGCTGAATTGCGGCGTGTCAAGGGTTCTGGTGTAAGCCAGCTCGGCGTTGGGAAGGATGGATATCTGGGTTGGAGAGCGTGTTCAATAACAAAATTAATTTTATTTAATTTAATTGAACTCGCTTAACTTATCCAACGTCAATTTTGTCCACAGTGAAACTGCACTTTGTCAATGTATTATAACATCACTAAAACCCTGTTTTCCTTTTTCAATTATTTCCAACAAAGATTTTCGCGAACCGGCGAGAACATAAAACATGGATTTCTTCTTATTGGTAAATAAGTAGTGACATATGTTCAACACAGCACAAAGGAATTAATATTACAACGACGAGGTTTATTCTTTTCGTCATGTTTCAGTCTCCAACCAATTAATTAGGTAGGGTTTTGTGATGTTGCCGCAACTCATCCATGAACATTCATTCCGAGACAGCACAGTACAATACTCGTTTTGTTTCGTCAGCAACTTGAAAATCAATTATTATCTGAAGAAGCTAATAATTAATCTGAATTATAAGGCACGAAACTCTTATATATAATATATCGCCGGTGTCTAATTAATAGCCCGAAGGACTGTGTTGTTAGGTGTCGGACGACACGGTATGTCTTGATTTTAGGGATTTTCTATGTGTTTAAATCATTACTAATTTTACAATTTGTAAGTTTATATTATTTTCTTTTTGTGTTAAGGAACAAAAGACATGGAATTTTGTTGTTGAAAGGGATAGGAAAAGGAAATTAATGGAAATGTTAACTATCTTTGAAGAAAAACAATTGTGGATACGTTCAATGGACCGCGAGCTAGAATAGACCGTTTTTCAATTTCAAGCTTCAACAAATAACCCGTCGGTTCTTAATTATAAATTGGTTTAGCTCCAATTTTTGGAAAGAGTTTCTTTGGCACCCGGTGGGTATGTGCTCTCTTGAAAATAAGAGAAATGGGAAGAAAAAAAAAAAGAGAAAAAAAGTGGAACGTGGGTATGTAAAATTTGGAATGTGAAAAAAATAGCATTGTAAATCTTTAAAAAGAATAACTCTTGACACCCTTGCTTGATTATATAATAAGTAATGTGACAACAAAAAAACCGGGGCAGTAGAGTAATAATAATAATAATTAACTTGATAAAAAAAATAATTTAAAACGAGATGTAAGAAAATCATGATTGATCTTTTGAATAAAAGAGATGTTAGAAAACCCAACATGACTATTCCAGTTATTTTCTTTCGTTGATAAAAAAATGTATGTGGATATGACTAAATTATGTGAGTTTTATTTTCTGTTTTATGAGTCTTCTTCTTAAACTAAGAATACTTATATAAATTTCATCATCAACTAATAAAATAAAGTGTGTTATAAAATAAACAAAAAATTAAAAGAATTAGAGGCAGTAAAAATGACTCGACCAGATCAATTGAGTTAAAGTTAAATAATAATAATTTTTTAAGTTAAATAATAATTAATAACAATGCTAAAATTATACATTTAACTAAAAATTTAATTTAATTCTTAAATTCTTATTTTGAAGATCTCCGTTATCTATTAATTTTTATGTATTATTTATATTTAAATGTAATTAATAACTTAATATATAATTTATCTAAGTATATAAATAAAATAATTTTTTTGAAAAAAAATGAGGTGAGTTCTCCACGTTTTTCTCAAATATGACAACGTTTTTCTCAAATATGACAAAATGTGATGGCAACAAGGTTGAACTTTAATTCTTTAAACCCGTCATTCCTAAAGATGCAACTCGAACCTGTTTTGTCTTCGATGAAATTGGAGAGAGCCAAACCAACTCATGTCCTATCCAATTATCCTGCCTACATTTTTAAAAGAAGTTATAACTAAGATAAATATATAGCTTATTTTACAATTAAAAAATAAACTACAAGCCTTTTAAAAAAATGATATAATTTTGATCACAAATTATTTTAAAAATAAACAAACTAAATATCTCAGCATTTATAAATATGATTTTTATTGATTCTTTTGGTAACTTGCCATCTTGCTTAGATGTCTTCCCCATTGAGTTTGAATCGCAAATGATATAAATAAAAAAATGATAATGAAAATTTTGGATATTATCGGTTAATGAACCGGAAGAGAAATCAAACAAATAAAAGATATCAAACTTCTTGCGCTCATTTACACACTCTCCGACAAGTATTTTTTTTTTAATGATTCATTTTATGCATACATCTCATTTCACGAAGTTTTGGCCAAGCGTTAAGTAAAAATATACATAGTTAAATTGTTTGGTATACTTGATTGATTACTAAAACTTTAACATTTGATTTATCATCAATTATATTATTAAATATTATCAATAATAGTAGAAGAGGGTTTCAGAATATAGGTTTTTGGTGTGGCATCACATATGGACTGCGGAGTCAGCCGGACTTGGTAAAGGTCTAACTATACATAACCTTTTAGTCCACAAGACAACGCAGTTATAATAAAGATAACCGACAGGATATGTATCACATTCGTATTTTCCTTATTTATTATTCTGAGGAAAAGTCACATAACAAAACAGTAGAAAGCAGAGAGCATGACTCAAGAACAAATGTCACTTTTTTCCTATGACTCACAAAGGTCGTCCTATGACTAAGCGTGGGGGACATCTAGGTAAGAAACAGAAAAGGAACCTTTCACTGTCAGGTTTCAAGGCTCAAGAAAAACAACTATTCCCTAGGGTCAGTATATAAGCGGCCAAGGAAGAAGGGTAAAGGGATCGAACAACTCATTTTGTACGTACACTCTGTGATTGGGATCACCTACTTTCCGATATAGACGTAAATATTAGCGTTCACCATGGGACGTTAAGAAAACAATTCTCGAACGCCCTAGGAGTAAGAGCGAATCTAGGAGAAGACAATCATGCCAGTAATGCGACATCAAGCCAATTTTAGCAATGGGGAGGGTGAGAATACCTTGTAGCAACTGTTGCGGGTAGTTACCAGTCTGTAAGAAAAAAGTGAAGAATAGACCTGCCTCAATGTAGAAGCAGCCAAGAAGCACGAAGAGGCAGAAGAGCGCCATGAGAAGGGCTAGGGAATGTGAGTTGGAGTTGCAGGAGCAGTTAGATGCCTTGAAGGTGACAACCAGGCGCAATTAGCCATCGCCTCCCTTTATGTTATGGGGACAGCCATTTAGTGAGTAGATAGACAATGTGGTCTCTCCCCCAATTCAAAGAGCTCGTGGTGGACTCTTTTGATGGCTCTTAGGATCCTTAGGTTCACCTACAAGCTTTTCAGACACAGGTATATAATAAGTGATGGAGACGACCTTATCAGTTGCAAATTTTTTCTAGGAATGCTAAGGGGAGTCGCAATGAGGTGGTTCTCAAGGCTTCTACCTCGGTCCATTCACACTTTCAACGATCTGGTAGCAACTTTCATCTCAAGCAGTACCTAGCACGTTTCAACAGTGCAACGGTCCAAGTGGATGATTCAGATCAAAAATTTTTTGTGAAAGCGTTTCAAAAGAGCCTCAAGGTGGGCCCATTCAATGACTCTTTAACCTTGAGGAAGCTAGCAAGCATGGGGGAGATAAGGGCTAGAGTAGAGAAACACATTAAGGCTGAGGAAGATTTGACAAATTGACTAGAGGCAGAACAAGAAATACCAACAATAATGAAGAAGGGCGTTCAAGGACCTTAGGGGAAATCACATCAATAATGAGGAGCCAACTATAGACCGGAAGCAGAGGCCATGCACTACACTCCCTTTAAGGTGGCTAGGTCCCAGATCCTGAAGGAAGTCTATCACATGCACCTGTTGGATGTTCTTGCACCTATGGAGTGACAACTTGACTCATTGCATGATGAATGGTGCGAATTTTATCGTGCTCGTGGGCATAGAATCGAAAATTGTTAGGTCCTGAAAAACCAAATAAAGAAACTGATCCAGGATGAATATTTAGGTTGATTAGTCAAAAGGAATGATAAGGGGAAGATTGAGAGAACAAACCATAGTAGGCAAGAAAGGAGCCGAACCCCAATTCGTGAGAAGAGCAAAGACATAAGTCAATCAAAGCAAGGCGACGAAGTCCCCCTTGCAGAAGAACAATAGCCACCATATTAGGAGGAGGAGGGACTTTGAGGATGTTAGCATTAGAGTAGAAATGTTATAGTTGTTCCGTAATGGCTGTGGAGAAGGCAATCCAACAACAAGATCCGTCCATTACTTTTTCAGACGAAGACTACGAGGGAACAGTACCTCACCAAGACGACTCAATGGTAGTGTCAGTCATAACTGCGAAGTATAAGGTAGAAAGGGTGTTGATTGATTAAGGAAGCTTAGCTAATATGTTGTACTGGACTACATTCCAGAAGTTAGGTCTCCCAGAGTCAGACTTAGAGGAATGTCCCCAACACCCTGATTGGATCCGCAGGCGAACAAATAGAAATTCATGGGGTGATTAGCTTGGAGACAACTTTTGAAGTTAGCTCAAATACCAAAATGATAACCGTAAAAGTTCATGGTCATCAATGCACGAACTTCTTATAACATAATGTTGGGTCGGTCAACTTTAAAGTAATAGTGTTGACTGTCCATTTATGTATGAAATATCTGATCGATGGCTGAGTGAGATTCGTTATATTGATAAAACAGTGAATACTATCTTCAATGTCATTGAAATTAAAGAAGTTTATAAATAATAATTTACCAGCATAAATCCTATTACAATCTTAAATTAAAATAAATTTATTTTTTACATTATTTTTATAAAGTATAAATTATCCAACAATAACATTAATTGAATAGCATTACTATCTCTAACATTATTTAGGTGGTAAGGATTTAATGATTAATCATTTACTAGTTTAATTAAATATTTGTAAAAAGATAATTTCATTTAAATAAAAAAAATACAAAATAATTATTTTTAATTTTAATATTTTCTCCCAAAAATTCCTTTTTTCATAATAAAAAAGTAAAAAGATATATTTTCAAAAAGATAAAAAAAAAAAAACACTTTCAACAACCCACCATGAATATAAAAGAAATTGTTTCAAAATGATATCTTCTCAAATTTCAATTTAAAATTCTCTTCTTTAAAATAGAATAAAAACAATCAAATTCTTCTTATTTTTAAAATAAAAAATAATAACAAGTAAAAATATAAAAATACATTTTTTTATTAAAATAAAATAAATATTCATAAAGTTAAAAAGTTCTATGCAATTAATTAGGGTGTCATTATATTATTAATAGAAGTGATAGGGTATTAATACGATTTTTCAATATTTTTCCTTAAAATAAAATATTTGTGGAAACTTCATTGAAATTATTCTAAAGAAAAACATTAGAAAATTCTTTTAAAAAAAAATTGGTATCTAAAATCAAAGATGGATTATGAGTCGATTGTTAGCGTCCAACAACACCGGTTAAAAATGATACCCCTCGATAGTTAAGCATAACTTTATTTTATGAATGTTTATTTTATCTTAATAAAAAATTAATATTTTTGTATTTTTAATTATTATTATTTTTTATAAGATAAGAAGAATTTGATTATTTTTATTTTATTTTAAATTAAGAAAAGAATAATAAACTGAAATTTGAGTAGATACCTCTAGAAAGTATTTTTTATCTTAACGGTTGGTGAAAGTATTTTTTTATCTTTCGATCTGAAAAGATATTTTTTTAATATTTATGAAAAATGAAAAAGTTAAAAAGAACAACTTTTTTTTGGGAAAATATTAAAATCGAAAAGAATTATTTTGTATTTTTTATTTTAAAAAAATTATCCTTACACGAGAGTTTAAGTTAAAAAAATGACTAATTATTAAATCTTTAAGATTCAAATAACATTAAAAATAATAATAGTGTTATTCAATTAACGTTACCTGTAGTTGCATGATCTATATTTTTTAAAAATAAAAGTAAGAAAACATTTATTTTAATTTAAGATTGTAATAGAATTTATAATAACAATTACCTATTCATAAACCTTCTTGATTTTCATAAACATCCTTGATTTCAATTACATTGAACATAATATTCACTTCTCAATCAATATCACTAGTCTAACATAGATTAAAATTCATCCCATTTTTATAAAAGTGAAACGCCAATTTTTATTAGAAAAATATTAACACCTAAAGCACATAATTCTATACTGTACATAGTATTACAACAATAATAATTAAAAAAAAACAGATATTGGATACAACGTAAACACACATGGCATTATGAAATATAACAAATAAGAAATAAAACAAAAAATGAAGAAATAGTGAAAGAGAAAACCAATTATTTGAAACATCATGAAATAAAAGGTGATGTATACCATATTAAAATAATACAAGAAGAACAACACCTGGATACCATTAAAAAGGAAAAAGTAATGAAAGAAAAATATAATATGTAAAACAAACCCCACTTAACATTAGAAAAAAAAAAAAGCAAAGGAAGAAAAAATAAAGAAAAATGAAAATATTGCTATAAGTCATATAACTATTTTTATTAAACAAAACAATTGTTTCAACGAAGAGAGATTACAAATGTGGCAAGTGTATATTCCTGAGAAGCAACATTCAGAAAAGAAAAAAGAAAAAAAAAAAAGAAAAGATACGAAGAGAGAGAAAGAGGCATATAAAAAGAAAAGGAATAACACTTCTCCTTAAAATGCTTCAAAATCGTTGCACTCTTCCATAATGTTGCAGGAGATACTGGAAACAAGAAGAGGGTTAAAACTTGTCTTCTCTATCTTTAAGGAACCAATAACTGACCCACTAAAAGTGACTCTTACAACTTTATAGTCTATTATTCCGTTTTTCTTCATTATTTTTTATCAAATATATCCGAATAAAATTAATTATTCAGGATAAGTTTCGAGTAAACTAGAATTTCTGATAACTACAAATTTTTTCATCGTCATAATACTTAAATGAGACAATTTTTTTCTTCTTCTATGCTTTTAATTATAAAAAAAAAATAAAGAGAAGATGTGTTTTTTTTTTCTCAATGTAGAAGATTTAAACTCAAAATCTTTTTTCAAATGAATTAGACATATATTATATTATATCTTTATATTTTAGCATATTAATTTGAGTCTTTTATCTTTATCTAATATTTAGCGTCCATTTATATCTTGTAATTTTGTTGTACCTTTTATTTTTAAAGCTCGGGTGAACAATTCTCATGGATTCTTAAAACTTGCTAGCTCTAGAAAAAGAATCTCTTCGCACACCTTTTAGTCTACACATTGCAAAAAAAAAAAAAAAAAACGAGTTAAAAATAAATAAAGACTTAAATATTTTTTTAATTTTTGTGTGTGCATCATTCCTGTAAATATTTGTTCATGCCGTTCTCCATTGTTAATAAAAAATGTGACGTTGCTGAGAGAGACTTATGTGGCACATTGCCACACATGTTTAATATGATGACATTTTTGCTTGACATGACACACCTTGTTTTTTTTTAATTTAATATAAATTCATTTTTAATTAAATAAAACAATTAAAAATTTAGCAAATCAAAAAATAAAAAGTATTTTATGTAAAAGGTTTTGGTGTGCGTTGGACTAAAGTCAATACTTATACCTAAAGCACACACATATATATGTATGTGACTTTGGAGAGACTTGTGTGTCTTGCTGTGAGAAGAAGACAAGCTCCCTCAAGATTTTTAAACACCAAATTTCATCCTGGCAAATAAAATAAAAGTACAAAATGAGATAATTTAATTTAAGACAAAAATAACAAAAAATAATAAATAATGAATTTGAAAAAAATGATAAATAAAAATTCAGAAAATTAAAATGCCAAACATGCAAAATATAATAAAAAAAAATCCTGCTGATATATGTCCAAATATCCTTAGGAGAACTTTGCTGGATTTTCTTAAGCTTGAAAGCAAGTGTTGCAGCTTGTACTTTTCTCCTAAAATCACTATAGCATAAGGCTTTATAGCATCAGTCTAGGATACTAGTTTTGGATTGTAAGAGCCATAAAAAAATTGGAAATTAAATGGATGATAATAAAAATAGCTAATAATAAAAAAGGGGAAATTATAGAAAATAAAGTATAATAAATACTTGTAGCGCGAGTATAGGTTCTTGACTCGTTTTTTTTATATACCTATTACTTGGATTATTCCCTTTTTCTTAGGTTCATATGAGTGTAAAGTCATTCCTATGATCTAGTTTCGTTTATTTTACACAATGGATGCTATTTTATTCCTTTAAGTATATTCATTACTTTAGACAATGTGTATAAACTTAGTTGAACCAGAAAGTCATAGAAAATATAAATTTAAACGTTTCCTTTAGTCCAACATCCAATATCCAAGTATAATTACAAATTTCACTGCGGTAACATTAAGATTAAATTAACTAATTGTCCTAATCAATTTAATTGAACTAAAAATTATAATAATCATAAAACCTAAAATTGAGAATGAATTTAAATTAAAAGCTTATAAATTAAATTATTAATGCAATAACATTAAAAGGATATTAGTTGGATGTCATAATAATTTATGGTCTAAATAATAAATAATTACCACAAAATCTTAAGTGGATAAATAATTATTTGGACGTTACATAATCTTAATTTTAAGTTACAGCTTAATGTTTTTAAAATTATTTTATAAAATAAAAATATTAAATTTAAATTAAATTACTATAAGAATATAAATAAAATATTATATTAAAATTAAAATATTCTAATAAATTATCTTAGATATATAACTCTCTCAATTTTATATTTGAGACTTATAAGTTATGATAGTTTGAAAATTTTAAAGTTTAATAAAAATAAAATTAAAAATATCAATATACAAATATTTTTTATCAAAAAACTACATAGCTCTAATTCTTTATTGCACTTGGAAATTCGTAGGAGTAGAGGACCATTTTGTTGAACTAAAAACATAAATAATAATTTATTAATCTTTTTTTCATAATAATATTAAAATTTAATATTTGTCAAAATTAAATGGATATAAAATAATTTTTGTCATGATTATTATTAATTATTTTAGATGAGATAAATATTTTAAAAATTATAAATAATTTGTTTAATTAATTAAAGATAATCATTTTTCTATGCTTAATTGACTTTCAAACTCAAATTTTGGTTTTTTTAGATTATTTTCTTTTTAATGTTTTTTTGATGTTTTTTCTTAATAAACATAGGTGGCAATTCCTCTATTTTTAACTTATTTTCATCATCCTGCCATGACTCTGGTTGGGATAAGATTCTTGTGCGAATGAATGTCTAATGAAAAAGGAATAGATGAAACTTCATCTCTAGACATTGACAATATGAAGTGTCTTATTGATAGAGAATATGAGTTGAGACGACGGTGAGAAGGGGAGTGAAGATATGTGTTTCTTGAACCTTTTTTTTTTTTGCATGGGACCATGTGAATGTATTGTTTATATTTGTGAACACTTGATTTTGTCATATCTCTTTACTTTAAGTTCCTACTTCAATACAAAAAAAAACTAAAATATAAAATAAAAATAAAAAATAAGATTTAAAGGCCTTCTCAAATCCAGTGGACAAACATTTATAAGGCAATGAAAGAAGAGGAAAAGGAAAAAATAGCTCCCTGCTAAGCCCTTTTCACGAGCATCCAAAGGGGTTGTATGTGCAGCCTGCTTTGCTCCTGCGTTATGGTTGGTCATCTAAAGAAGAGTCCAAAAATGATGCTTTGCTCCCCTTTTTGCTGCAATTCCTACTTTGCGACTCTACTTTCCATCTCCTTTACGGCTCCACAATGTATTAGGTGTCCAAAATAGCTTATATGCTTTGCTCTGCATTGCATTGCTCTGTTCTCTATAGTTTTTGTTCTACACTCTAGTTGCCAAAGCTACCAGAAATCTTGCAGCCATGAAACTATTTCCAAAAAAAAGCTTATTATAATTGGCCAACTTGCAAAGGAAAGTAGATAAGTTGGATTAAACAATCAATTTATCGAAACCTATAAATATTAAAGGAAAACCAGGTTCAGGGGATGAAAAAATTGAAATGAAAACTGGAGAGGAAAAATTGGAAAAAAAAAAAACATAGCACGTTAGAACTTGAGAGAGGAGATCTTGAGAGAAAAAAGAAGGTGACCCATGAGTGATTAACAAAAGAGGAAAAACGAAAATTGGGAGAAGAACCTGGGTAGAAGAAAATAGCTTGTGAACAAGGGAGAAATCTTATGGAAGTATAGGAGTAGTAGCGGGAAGCATCTTCACAAATTGGTATCACCAATCTCCCTAGTATAATCTCATATTTATGAATAAATATTGTTGTTCATGTTTGAGAAATTCCATGATTTCATGACCATTTAATATATTGCGTCTGGGGTTTTTGACACTAGTGGGACGTATGCGTCATTGGACGTTAGACATCCTTTGGACACTAGAGGTTATTTGGACACTCTATTTGAACCCTTGTGATCTGGTTCTTTCTTTTATTTAGATCACTCTTTTGACTCATCCAGGTCTTTGGATATTTATGGTCTTTATACGTGTCCATAACCTTTGGACACTAGAGCCTTTAAATGACACATTCTCCTATTTTTGTTAATTTATCTTTCTGGTTCGTCCAAGTCTTTGGACGCGTCTATATCTTTTGGACATTGGGGGTCTTTAGACACCCTTTTTGGACATTTGAGCCTTTAGATGACTCATTTTTTATGTGATTTTAGTTTAAAATCGTCTTGAAATTAGGTAAAGGATGACAAGATGAAATTGACCCTTAGCACAACCAATTGGTAAAATCAGAGTTATCAAAAGAAAGAGTGATCCTAACCGTGACCTGTTGGTAAAACCAACCTATAAAGTTCTTATCTCAAGAACAAAGGGGAAAACTCGAAAAAATTCAATTTCATTCAACTTGAGAATTATGTCTGTTCTGGTTGCTTCCAAGAGTTTTCTATTAGGCTAAGCTAAGCCGCCTTGAAATTAATGCTCACTAACATTTCTACTAGACATTAAATTCCTATAAGTTATAACTCCTTACTAAGCTTTTATTTTCCCACCAAAAATGACTTTCCACTAATCCACGAATCATCATAGTGTTTTAAGAAGCTTTAATACAATAAAAATTGACTTAGAAAATGTGAAAAGACATATGAACTTATTACATGAACATAATGTGCGAAAATTACATGTAAATGGATCTTAATTAACTATTCAACTCAAATTACATGAAGATGACGTTGGATTTTTTTATGTGCTCTTCAAGTTGGCCTCCAATCATCATCAACTTGTAATAAAGTAACCCATTTTGGTGTAGCCTCTAATTCACTTTGTTCTAAACTTTTCTTCATCTCCATAATTAGGCCTTACAAAGATTGCTTCATTATTTTGGTTTTGGACCTAGTCATGGGACCTCGAATGCCACGTAAAAGGTCTTTGGCTTTGTTGGTTGGGTTTCTATCATTCCTTCCCTCATCAAAAGGATTCATCCTTGAATCAAATTCCTCTGCTTGAGATTTTAGAAACTTCAAAGTTTGATGGTCATAATGGATTATGAACTCTCTTGGCCATAAATAGTGCTGCCAAATATGCAATGTTCTCACCAAAGCATACAACTCCTTATCATAGGTAGGATAATTTAATGTTGTTCCACTAAGCTTCTCACTAAAACTATGCAATTGGTTTAGATTCCTGCATCAATACAACTTCTATTCCAACACCAGAAGCATCACATTCAATTTCAAAAGCTTTATCAAAATTAGGAAAAGAAAACAAAGATGCATTGGTCAACTTATCTTTCAACAAATTGAAAGCTTTCTCATGCATATCATCCCACTTGAACACAACATTCATTTTAATAATTTCATTTAAAAGTACAGTAATAAAACAAAATATCTTCACAAACCTCTTATAAAAACTTGCTAAACCATGAAAACTTCTTACCTCATTTACATTCTTAAGTGTAGACCATTCTCTAATTGCCTTTACCTTACCTTCATCCATACTTATTCCTTTTGAGCTTACAACAAAACCCAAAAACAATATATTCAAGGCAAAATGAACACTTTTTGAGATTTTCATATAATTTATTTTCTCTCAAGACATTAAGAACAATATACAAATGTTCAACATGTTCATCTAAAGTATTGTTATAAATCAAAATATCATTCAAATAGACTACTACAAATTTACCAATGAAAGAACGCAAAACATGGTTCATTAACCTCAAGAAGGTGCTTGGAGCATTAGTTAAGCTAAATGGCATCACTAACCACTCATATAAACCATATTTTGTTTTAAAGGATGTTTTCCATGAATCACCTTCTTTCATACGAATTTGATTATATCCACTCTTCAAATCAATTTTAGAAAACATACAAGAACCATACAATTCATCATGCATATCATCCAACCTAGGAATAGAATATCTATACTTTATAGAGATTTTATTGATGACCCGACTGTTAACGCACATGCGCCATGTTCCATCTTTCTTTGGAACCAAGATCACAGGAACAGAACATGGACTTAAACTTTCCCTCTCAAAGCCATTTTGTAGCAACTCATTCATTTGCTTTTGAATTTCCTTTGTTTCCTCGAGATTTGTTCTATAGGCTGGTCTATTTGGGATTGGAGAATCAGGAATGAGGTCAATTTGATGCTCAATACCTCTTAAAGGAGGTAATCCATAAGGCACTTCTAGAAAAATATTAGTGAATTCCTATAACAAAGAATCAACTCATAAGGCAAAGAAGAATGAAATTTGTTAGTGAAATAAACATCCTTGTACATGAGTACAAATAGTAACTTCATTGTCAATACAATCTTCCAATAGTGGCATTTCATCATCACTTGAGCTCTCACTCTTTATTTCTCCATTATCCATCATAATCATTTCTCTTTTATTTGGACATTGAGAAGCAATTTGTCCAAATCCTTGACACCTAAAACACTTGATATCAGTGTCAATTTTACCTTTAGGAAGAACATTTGAATATTTGGCCTTCACATCTTCTTTCGGATTTGTAGCATCTTTATTGTTCTTCCAATTTGACCTCTATGAAGAGCTAGAAGATGAAGTAAATTTGGAAGAACTTTTAGACTTCAATTGCCTCTCCACCTGAATTGCTTTGTGCAACAAATCCTCTATCTCCATATAATGCTGCAACTATACCACATCAACTATCTCTTTCTTTAAGTCTTTAATGAATCTAATCATAATTGTCTCACAGTCTTCCTCCATATTAGCTCTAATCATGGCTATTTCTATCTCCTTATAGTAATTATCCACACTCATAGAACCTTGTGTTAAACTTTGCAATTTTCTATGCAAGTCCCTATGATAATGACTTGGTATAAATCTCCTTCTCATGACAAACTTCATATCTTCCCATGTACGAATATGTCTCTCACCATTTATAAATCTATTAATCACAAATTGATCCAACCAAATACTAGCATAATCAGTAAATTCAATAACTAATAATTTTACCTTTTTCTCTTCTGAGTAATTGTGACAATCAAACACATATTCAACTTTTCTCTCCCACTCCAAGTACAATTCGAGATTATTCTTTCCTTGGAATGCAGAGATTGTCATCTTAATATTACCCAAGTAATTGTCACATCTTCATTCACCTTTTTTTCTCCTTCCATTTTCATTATTTCTTCCATCTGAATACTCCTCTTCTTCTTCCTCATCATTGTTTCAACTTGTAGGACTCTTATACCTGGGTGTAGATTGTAAATCATTCAATATTGCATTTAGAGTCTTGAATTTGCTCTTGAACAACCTTGATGAATGATTTGAGATCAACCTCTCGTTCTCCTCCTTCTCCACTCATGATTAAAATACTACAAAAATTGAGTTAAAAAAAAATTCATACACAAACACTCTCTCACTTGTTTACGCTCAAATTATATTATAGTTACTCATGTTTTACCCAATTTGGCTTTTTTTATGGTCTCACTTTTTACCACTCAACTTTATCTTATGAGCTCTTAAGTAAGAACATTTAAGAATGATACTACACAACAACAAAGATTAAGGATTTGGTAATTTGATAACTTTAAAGAATAAGAGCTAACAAGAAATAATTGAAACTAAAACAAGGAATTCCATATTTTTTTTCACAAGTTTAATAAAGGTGTTGTAGACTCCAAAAAGTGGAAATATGACCAAACTTTTTTCATTTTTTTTTTTGTAATTTTTTTTTTCAATGTGAAATTTTCTCTTTTTTTTCACAACTTTCTCTTTTATTTTTATTTTTTTGCACTATTTTTTTTGTATAATATATGATAGAGAAGAAAAACAAAACACAACAAGACAAAGAGAGATGAATAAACTCAAAGAAATAAAACAAAGGGAGATGAATAGACACAAACAAAGCAAGATGACACAATAGGAGAAATAACAAAAGAAATAACAGAAATAATTTTTTTAAAATAAAATTGAAAGAAGATAGAAAAACAGAGGATGGATAACACTTGATTTCAATAGTCAAAGCTCTGATACCAAATGATGTTGTTTTAGTTTAGGATTGTCTTGAAATTAGGTAAATGATAACGAAGAACTTAACCCTTACTGTGATGTGTTGGTAAAACCAACACTATAAAGTTCTTAACCCAACCCAAGAACAAAGGGAAGGTTCTCACAATAGAAAAAACTCAATTCATTCAACTTGAAAATTATGTCTATTCTAGTTGCTTACAAGAGTTTTCTATTAAGGTAAGCTAAGAAGCCTTGAAATTAATGCACACTAATATTTTTACTAGGCATTAAATTTCTATCAGTTATAACTCCCTACTAAGATTTTATTTCCCCACCATAAATGACTTTCTACTAACCCACCAACCATCATGATGATTTAAGAAGTTTTAATACAATAAAAACTAACCTAAAAATGTGAAAAGACATGAACTTATTATATGAACATAATGTGCGAAAATTACATGTAAATGGATCTTAATTAACTATACAACCCAAATTATATGAAAATGACTTTGGGCTTTTTATGTGTTCTTCAAGTTGGCCTCCAATCATCATCAACTTGTAATAAAGTGACTCATTTTTTGTGCAGCCTCTAACTCACTTTGATATGAACTTTTCTTAATCTCCACAATTATATCTTACAAAGATTGCTCCATTATTTTGGTTTTAAACCAAGTCATGGGACCTCCAATGTCACGTAATGAATCTTTGGCTTTATTTGTTGGGTCTCTATCACTTTTTCTATTTTGTTAATTTATCTTTCTAGTTCGTCCAGGTCTTTATACGAATTTATACCCTTTGGACACTAAAGATCCCACTTTGGATGCTAGAACCTTTAGATGTCTCATTTTTCTATTTTTTCAATTTATCTTTCTGATTTGTCCAGGTCTTTGGATGCCCCCTTTGGATGTTAGAGCCTTTGGACAACTTATTCTCCTTTTTTGTTAATTTATCTTTTTGGTTTGTCTAGGTCTTTGGATTAGTCCATATCCTTTAAACACTAGGATCTTTGGGTGTTGAAGCCTATGGATGACTCCTTTTCCTTTTTTGTTAAATTTATCTTCTAGGTCTTTGGACATGTCCATACTTTTTGGATATTGGGCATTTTTGGATGTTGAAGCCTTTTGATAGTTCCTTTTCTTTTATGTTAATTTATCTTTCTGATTTGTCCAAATCTTTAGATGTGTCAATACCTTTTGGACATTAGAGCCTTTAGACAACTCTTTTTCCTTTTTTTTTTGTTAAATTTATCTTCTAGGTCTTTGGATGTTGGAGCATTTGGATGACTCATTTTTCCTTTTTGTAAATTTATCTTCCTGGTTCACCCAAGTCTTTGGATGTTCGGGGCCTTTGGGCACTCCTTTTGGATGATGAAGCCTTTAGATGACTCTTGAATCCTTTGGATACACACCAAATCATTGTATTCAAACCTTCTTTTCTGGACCGCATTTGCTTCAAAGCTCAAGGCCTTTTTCTCAATCTTCAAAATTTTCCAAGATGTGAGTCGTACAACTTGATAATCCTAAAAATTCTTTATAGTTATTAGTATTAATTGAAATTATTTTTAAAAAAAATGTAATTAATGACCTTAAAAACCTTTTTCTAACGAGGAAGTGATGAACTAGATGTGACATCTTATTAATTCTTAAGTTTCAAGGTAGAGGTAGTGACAAGTTGATGTCTCTAAACTCTTCTCTAGCATAAAATAAATAACTCAAAAGGATTGGCTTTGGTGTACACCTATGTCAATTTAAGGATGCGTCAACTTTGACACTTCAAAATTCCTAAGGTCTAATAAAGATCAAAATCAACACACAAACTTTTTCTACACCAAAAGAACTACATAACTCTGATTCTCCATCGTACTTGTGGATACGTAGTAGAAGCAAGTCGAGCTAAAGACTAAAATTAATTCACTCTCATTCATATAATAATGATACTAAAATTTTAACTTTGGTCAAAACAATATAATTTATTTGGTAATATAAATATTTTAAAATTTAAGAGTACTTTACTTAATTAATTTGAGATAATCATTTTTCAACGTAAAGTTGTAGGGTGCTAATATCTTCCCTATTCGCAATCGACTCTCGAACAAAAAATCTTGTTTCGAAGATCATTCTTTTCTTTTAAAGGTTTTTCTAGTGATTTTTCTTAATAAACATTTATGACGACTCCATCTCTTCCATTTTTCTCTTTTAAAATATTTTTCACCAATTTTCATCATCCTAGTTGCAACAATATCTCTATGATGTAGGTGTGTAGACCAATGGACCATGTGCATTTACTAACACTTGTAAATTGTGTTGGAGGTTTTATGCATAAAGCATGAGTTTCTCTTATTTTTTTCATCATGGAGGTGACTTTAGATGAGATATGTACAATATCGTGTAGAAATAGGACTACTAACATGTGAAGGAAATTAATGATTTAGATAAATGAAGCTAATTTGAATCAATTGGAATTTTGAAGGAGTTAGAGAATGAAAATGGTGTCATGTCATGGTGGAAGAAGGATGATCCAAAATCTATTAGTGGTTATAGATGAACCATGTGGGATATTGAGTTATGGGTCATGCTAACTTTGGTATTAAGCACAAGTGTGGTGTTCATATATATGTTGAGCAAGTAGTGAATAAAGTGAATTAGTCACAAGATAAATTTTTCCACATTGTTGAGGGTGTTGAAACCAAGGAAAATATAGGCTCTAAGGGTGACACAATTGAGACTAATAGTAGTGAGGATGACAATGTTGACACTAATAATAGTGAGAATGATGCAATTGGAAATCACTTTAATGATAATGAAGAAGAGAGTACTTCAAATATGAATGATAAATTTTGTGAAATGATGATAATCCCTTGTTATAAATTGACCGATAAGAGGAAAGAGTTATAATAAAAAAAAATTATTCTTTACATTCAAAAAGGTTAATCCTTAATTAAATAGATGAAAAGAAAGTTATTGATTTCTCACTAGAAGTTCATATTACAATACCTTTAACCATTTGATGAATGGTGAATATTTCACTAATGAGTTGAGCAATTTTGATGGTTTAGATTTTGATGTATATTAGAAATATAACTACCCATAGTTTAAAAAAGAAGAATTAGACAATAACTTCAAATTCAAGATAAGGATGGAATTTAAATCTCTAGTTCACTTTAAGGATAAGTGGTGTGAACTTATCCTTCCACAATTTTTATGTATTTGTTGGGAGTCTAATCCCTTATCTCTTTATTTTAAAGTACTACTGTCAAAAGAAGTTGAACTTATGAGAAAAACATTTTGAGTTGTTATCTTAAAGATTTTTATAAAAACTAATCATCATCTATCGGACAATACGTTAGTCTCATTCTACTGTGTTGCTCGGTCTTTGTGAAGCATATAATCTAGCTATTTTAATGTGCTTAAAATATTAAAAAAAATTAATTATTAAAATAACATTTAGAAAAATATAATAATTTCATAAAATTTAAAATATTACTATATATAGCATGATAAATATTATATAATTAAGATTTTTAAATTATTATAATTTCATAAATTTCAATATAATAAAATTTAAAATACATTTTTATTATAGTTTTTAAAATTTTAAAAGCTAAATTATTATGATTTAAAATTATCATAATAGTAAAATTTATTAAATTATTAAAATTTTAATTTTAATTAAATAATAATACTTTATTTTTAAAATAAAATTTTATAATATCAACTAAAAACTATAATTATTTTAGTTATAATTTTATTAATTTATTAATTTTTATTTTTTATAATTTGAAGTATAAATTTATTATTGTGACGATAAAAAACCATCACTATATTAAAAATATACTTTTTTATTAAATTATAAAATAAATTATTATTGTGTTATTAAAAATAGTCAGTACTTATAAGTCAATATCATCGCTACATCTAATCATAATGTTATTACTATTTTTTAACGAAAAAAATACTATTGTGTCAATTTTAAAAATTAAATGATTAAATTGAATTTTTAATAAGGAGAAACCAAATTAAATAATATAATAGAGATACTGAATATATAATTTCACCTATAGTATATTTTACTATTAATGTAAAGTCATAATGATTACACTAACAGATTAATTTTGATTAAAAAAACACTAATAGGAACCAAATGACAACCCATAAATAATTGAATCTTTTTTGTAGTGCAATTTTCCTATCTGTTATAAAGGTTATGAAAAAGATTGCATATAGGATTTAGAAAAAGGTAACATTAGCAGGAGACTAACCAAATGACAACCCATTAATAATTATTGAATCTGTTTTTAGTGCAATTTTCCTATCTGTTACAAAGGTTATGAAAAAGATTGCATATAGGATTTAGCCGCCATTCATAGGACAAGATAATACATAGAATTAATATAATCAAAGTTATATAAAGTTAATATACAAGTTTGTCTTCGAAAGTGGGAACCTAGCTGTGTTGATTTGATATTTAAAGATTTATATGTATAGAATATAATGTTGGAATTTAATTTGTTAACTTCATTGTTTTTTTTTGCGGGATCAATATAAAATAGTTCTTCTCTTAATCTATGAATTTGTTGATTTTTTTTGACAAATTTATTACTTAAATTGTATATTTTCTTCTCTATATATAGAGATAAAGAGATTTCATAAGAATTTAATTTCCTACATTTAAATTAAAAAAATGTATTCAAATTTTATAGAATATACAAGTTTACCTTTTTTAAAATTTTACGACAATTTTTTTTATATATGTTGCATTATTTAAAATTAAATTTCTTTTGAAAATTTTTAATTAAAAGTGTATGAGTGCAACGATTTAATATATTATAAAATTAAAATTTTAATTATTACTCAAGTTTAAAATTTAATTATATAATTTTTTAATTATTCCCACAACCGGAAGCCATATCTTATGTTTAAAGAATACCAACTAATAACACCATGTGATTTTCTACATTAGGAGAATGATATATTATATTACTAGATAATTTCATTGATTTATAAACCTAATATATAATATTAATTCATTAAAAAATTAATATAATATATTATATTGTTAATAAAAATTCAATATTTATACCAACGATTTAATTTCCATTAAACAAAAGATATATCAATAGGAATAATCTTAACGGTAATTTTTTATTTGATCCTTAATGATATTTATATCATAATATTTATGAATTTAATTTTTAAATATTATAGTATAAAATATTATTTCCACCAAAAAAATATTAAAAATAGGCATAAATGAATAAAATATTATTATATACCTATATAATAATATTATATTTTATACTAAAATTACACAAATTAAACTCAATGTTTATTTGCAATATTCTTTATCTTTGGCTAGTAGTACTCCTTCCATTCTTGTAAATAAAAATCTTGTCTTTCCGTCTGAGCCAGAGGAGTCATATTCAGTAGGTCCACATATTGGATTATGGGATGAGGTTTAAGTTCATGCACTTACAAAATTTGAATTGGTATCATTGCTTCTTGACCAATCAATATCATATTAATATATGGGGGGAACAAATATACCAACTTGCAGGCAATTAACCCAATTGTATATTCTATGTATAATATACTCACAAATATGGATAAAAAGTTAAAAAACTTTTGTATTGAGGTTTACAAATTTGGAAAGTGGGGACTGTAATTGGGATTGACGGGGCTTAAATTTTTATTGGTAGAATTAAATTGTTTTGTAATCAACTGATCTTAAGTGCCATAATCATCAAGATTACCTCAGCAACTTTCCTAATTCGAATGTCTTATTAATTTTCTTTTACCTAAGGAAGGGGAATTTGTGATTCAGCTAAAATATTTACTAGTAAAGCTCATATTTAATTCGTTTTCTTAGTTAGATGAGTAATTAGATAGAATTTGGTCTGAATTTTTGTAGAACTTTAAAGATCTTTAAAACTAAAATTAGAAACAAGAATTTCACATTTAAAGTTCAAAGTACTTGATAATATAACTTTTTAAGCTTAATAGTTATTTTTAAGTAAAGAAAGTTTTAAGGTTAAATTATTCACATGACTCTATAATTCTCCTCATTTAAGTTTTAGTCCAAGAAAATTATAAATTTTATTCTTTATACAATAGTTTTTTATAATGATTTATCCCATAAAAAATTGTAGTGATTTTACAACAGCAACGAAAAATTCTCTATTTTAATTACAAGGACCAGATCTTAACTTTCATATACGTGTAGGAACTGAGATTTATAATTTTTTTTATAAAAACTAAAACTTAAAATAAGGAAAATTATATCCATAAGTGAATAATTTAACTTTTTTTAATTAATGTTTTCTTAGGTCTTCACATTTGAAATAAAAGTTAAAAAGGAAAAGTAGAAGTCAACGGATTCAGAACTAACTTTTTTTTATATAAAAGTTTCTTTCATTTTAAAAAAAAATCTTCATTAGAAAAAGTTACAAACTATTTTTAAATCTCTCTTCTTAAAATTCTGATATAAACTATAACTATAATGAAATAGTGTGACACCCTTCTACCCCGAATACTTAAATTAAAATAATCAAATAAATAAAAAGAAAGACAAGGTAATAGATAAAACCAACAAAACTCAATTTGTATTAAGGATAAAAGGATCACATGGTCATTATGATGTTCAAATATTAAGTATATATAAAAAAATTATCTTGACACATATTTCAAATATATAAATCACTTTCATTTCTATATACATTTACTGAGTTATTGATATGTCCATCATTTTCAAATATTTAAAGTACGTATGAAAAGACATAGAATCATTATTCTAAATCCCAAGCCTCGATGTCACACAAATTAGAATAAGGTCCCGCCTCTTCAAAACTCGGCACCACGAGTGCCCTCAACATTACCTAAAAGAGAACCACAAGAGAGTATAGTGAGAAATAGCATTCAATTATATATAAATGCAGATAATACCCCAAATCTCACCCATTACCATACTCAATCACTAACAGTTAACAAATACTCATATATCAATCACATGTTCCATCGCATTCAAAATCAATCACATTCTATTCATGTTTACAAAATACACATGCTCGCACAATGCATATGCTCATCATCACACCTAAGAGTCTTGATTCGGAACTCCACACCATGGGCGAACCTCCTCAATCCCCTTAGTTATCACTAATGATGGTCACACCGTTAAACACCCCATATGGCCGGTGTTTCGCACAGTTAAATACCACCTATGGCCCGTGCGAAGACATTTTACACAACCGTTAAACACCACCTATGACAGGCGTGTAGCATGGTTAAACACCACCTATGACAAGCGTGTAGCATGGTTAAACACCACCTACGGCCCATGCATATGAATGTCCCCCATCATTAGTCCACCCTATTAAACGCCACTTTTGGCCAAGGTCCCCTGTTAAACACCACATATGACTAGGGTATTATAGCCACGTCTGTCTTCTCATGCACCTCATGCATCTCATGTCCATGCTCAATGCATTCTCATCCACATTCTCATTCTCATTCTCACGATTCATACATCATTCACACAGTCCATAATCATGCCAAAATCATATCAATTTAGCCATCATTACCATAAATCATTTATAAGAACATACAGAAACGCACATAAAGCACCATTGAATTCCACCCAATTTCACCATTACACACAAGAGTCTCAAATTGAACCTCAACCATGAATAACCATGAACAACCACCAACAACCACGAGAATCAAGTAATTAAGACGATTAACCATACAATTTCAAACAAAAATCACATTAAGGCAAAATGTTAATCCAAGAATTTAATCCGCCTTCGAATGCCACAAGACACCATACAATAACAACTATTAATAAGGGCCCTAGGGAAGACCCTACTGCTCTTTCTTATGTAAATGAAACACAAATAGTGAGATAGAACTGACATCTCTGCATACTTGGAAACATAATGAAGAAAACATGTTCATCAAAGTCATTCTTCTTATTCCTTTGGCATTCCCTCTAGAAGTTTTCCTTCACACTAAAGACAACCGATTACATTATCAATTAAGTCAACCAAAATCACGGTATACATTGACAAATCTTTTCTACCGATTAAAACATTTTTAGAACATAATAACCAAACAAATTTGAGAATTTAAATCCGAGTGGGACTTAGGGATTGCCCTCACTACCCGTACACCCCCGCATTCACATATAACCAAACTCATCTTCCACGTACTTTAGATGCGAAGAACAACGAGGATTTGATGCGGCTCTAGGATGATTTGAACACCCTAGCTCCTCCTCCTTGCAGGTCTGCATTCTCTCTCCTCTAGGTTTGGCCGTCTACAAATTGGGGTAAACTGATTACCCCTATCTAATATTCTAACTGGGTCGGGTCAATCTTGACCCACCCGTCAACCCCTATTAATTCAATTAATTAAATTAATAAATGAAAATAATTCAGATTAATGCCTCGTCAGTTTATAAAATCATTAAATCCTCTATTAAAATAAAATTAAATGTAAATATGTAAGTACTAAATTAATTTTCTGTCATCATTAAGAATAATAATAATAATAATAAAATTTATTTTTAAAAATAATTAAATAAATTTTAAGATATTACAAATATCACCTACACAGCGTGTGTAAGTTTTGCGTAAGACTTCAAATATGCTTGAACAAGCCTGCATATATTTTCTGTTAAAAATGAAATAAAAAATATGCCACAAGAGTGATGTTCATTCATCATTATGATCTGTTTTTATTTCCGTAGGACCCTTGTTTAGTCTTTTGTTGGGCTTTTAAGCCCTCGAAGTTAAAGAAAAAAAAAATTTGATCAATAACATAAGGGAGGAAGCATTTGGGTGTATTTTTAACTGTTACTTTATTTTTGTGTACATTTAACTGTTATTTCAGCAATATTTTCACATCATTAAAATAAGTTTGACTATATGAGTTCATATAAATAATATATTAACATATTGTCCAGTGATCATAATGTATAATTTTCTTTTATCTTAAATTTTTATTATCCAAAACTTACATTAAACTTCGATCATGTGAACCTTAATTAAGAAGGTAAAGCTCTTCTCATACTTTTTTTTTTATTCGCAAAACTTAAAATCTTTTTTAAACCATTGACTATATTTTTTTTCTATCATCAATAAGTCAAAATTAAACTCATTATTGAAAATATTGTATCTAAAACTATATTTTTGTCAAATAAACTACCAGCTCATTATCTTATGAGATAAAATATATGTCATGTATGTATTAATATGTATCCAACAGCCGTTGAGAAGTGTAAAAAAATTTCACTAACATATTGAACCATGTTAAAGAAAGAAAAAGAAAAAATAGACGGTAATGAAAAGATTCTGGACCTATAGTGAATGAAAATTAAACTGTACGAATCCGAGGTTAAATGTTGATGTCGGTAAGTTAGCCAGTCAAGAATGAGATTAATGAATACAGAAAGGATGTTACTGGTCGAGCTGACCTCAAAACACCCATTGATTTTGTTCAATGATGTTGCAAATGGAAAGATGTATGCCAAATTTTCTACCTAGTTGTGCGTAGAAAGTGCGTAGAAAATAAGGGGTTATAAAAGCTTTTATGTGGGGCTTGCACATCTCTCACCAAAACCAATTTTGCTTCACAGTCACACTTGGTGTTGATAGAGACATCGTTGTAGAGAGGAAAAAAAAGGTTGAAGAGGATTTCAATTGGTCCCTTCTGGTGCAGTAACTTTTGGAGAGTACTATTACGGCTAGTTATTCAAAAGGGTTATGCCGCGAACCGCGTATTCAACAATATGTTTGCCTCTTTCTCTTAGTCCTATGTAAATGCAATGTCGGAGCTGTAAATCTCTTGACCAATCTACCCTTGTTTCTTGTTCAGTTTAGATTTTTTTTTTTAATATTATATATTATGTATAGAATTAATACCAAAGAATCATGAAATTTTGGCTTTTCATTTAGTTCAGTTTTGATTTAGGAAAAAAAGAAATCTGAAATTAATTTACAAGAAGATTTTCGTATTAAAACCCTTGAACAAAAATCAAATCGATTTTATATTAAAATATATAAATTATATTTACAAAATTTTACATTAATGTAAAAATTATTCAATACTTCATTAATATATGTATCAAAATTGATGTAACATATATTTTCAAAACATATGAAAATAAAAATCCTTTGATTATATGTTTATCGTTATTCATTTTTAGTATAATTAAATTGGTATAAATAATTAAAATAATATATATAAATCAATCAGAGTTGCATCTTATATAAAGTACTTATTGCGTAAAAGATTATATAAGTACTTATTTTAGTGTAAATATTTTGATCTCTCAATTGTGCGTTACCATAGATCTTTCTTTTGAGTATAATAATGTAACTTATATGGCTGTAAATTTTAAGAGTTAGTATAACTTATAAATTAATTCCATACGTATGCATGCATGCGTAGTTTTAATGTTACTGTACCGTTAGTATAAAAATTTTATATTATTAATTAATAAAAAATTATTATAGATATAATTTTTAAGTTAGTTATTATGAAAGTTAATAAATTTATTGTATGTAAAAATTTGTGATCCATTAATAGTGTAAAAGTACATAGGTCATTTTCTCAATTTCTAAATTGTTTATAATTTTGTATAAAACAAACATTGTATGTGCTGCTGATTATGCGTGGTTAGAAGGAGAAATAACTGCACTATCTCAGTTTTAATGTTGTGGCTCATAATTTCTAAATTATGCTTACATTTTTTTTATAAAACAAATATTGTTCAGGTCAAGATTGTTATCAGATCCATAATAAATAATCCACTTGTGACTTGCCCCATGAACTTAAAAGAAGCTTACATAATTTTTTTTAGTAATCACCGTAATTAATTAAAATTATTATTTTCTCAATAAATTTTCGAAATACAAGTTTCAATTTTTTTATAAACATATCAAATATCAACTTGAAATTTCAACTTAATCCTGTATATAATTTATGATTATCTACCTATATGATTTTTTGTTTGGAACATAACTACTTATAAGAATTTTATTCCAAGGTATCATGTTACGAAAATGTTAATAATATGCATTCTTTTTATATTTTTTCGAATGTATTTTATTATTATTAAATAAAATTCACGTAAGATCTACCTGTCATGGAGTTAGACAACACTCATAATAAAAAAGTAAGACAGATATCATTCAATGAAACTCGTGAATTTTATATAACGATAAAAAAAAAATGTTAAAAGGAGTACATGCATTTCTCATTACATTATAGTTGGTGGAGTATGATAAACCTACAACAAAATAGTGAAAATATCTCGGTCGACACGCTTCTCTTTAGTTTTGTTTCATACAGTTCAAAATGTGCATTCACAAGTGCAAAGTGCAGATATGGTGCAGTTGTTGAAGGAGATTGAAAAAACTCAGGTACACTTGCGCGTGTTACGTACACACGGTGAAGTCCTGAAAAGACGTGATGATGATTTGAAATCCAGATATTTCTTTTTGAGCCTGGCCGGGGAACATTTGGGCTTTCTCATTCATCTCATGTTTCATTTGTGGGCTTGTAAATTGTAAAGTTGGGCTTGCTGGGGAGCCATTGAATTCGTCATGATGTTGGGCCTGCCAGGCCGGTACACTTATTTTCTAATGTTTTTAGCATGTGTGTTGGGGAGTTGGCCCGTTTTGTTTTGGGCTTTGGAAGCCATTGAAAAAAGGTATATAACTTGTCAATTCAGGTCCTTGAAGGTTTCAAGAAAATTAGAATTCAAGCCTAAAAGTTACGTCTGCCACCATAAGGACTGATCATGAACAAAATTGTTCCATTAAGCAAAATGTAGAAGGTTGGACTAGCCAGGTCGCATCATATTGAATTTGTTAATAAAAAAATTAACGAAAGTAAATGACTTTCACCCCTCTTTTTTTACACTAGAATTATAAAAATACTCTTCTTCTTTTTTTACTCGTTTAGTACTTAAGAAATGAGATAATCAGAATTGAAACAAATTGCAAGTATTTTTTGTACGAAACCTTTGTCAAACACAGGTATCTTAGGTGATAGGATGTAGATCCTCTTATGTTGTTAAATAACATAATTAATATAATCATATGGGAAAGAAGAGATTAATTACGGTGGATTATTATTTAAAGAATTGTGCCTTTCTTCCTTCAACGTGTCATATCATGTTAACAATATAGGAAAATCTAAGTCTTAGCCTCTTGATTAGGTGATCCTCCTATTCAAATTAGGAACATCCATATGTATTTTCTTTCCATTGTATAAGAATATATTTAAATACAATTTAATATTAAAAATATAATTATATAAATTAAAGATACTTAAAAAAATAAGATTGCTTTATTGATAATTTTCCAATATCACACATTATGTAAAGTATTAACTAAAGAAAATTAAGCATTAATTAAAAAATTAAAGAGACTACCTTTTTTCATTAAATAACTAACTAAAAGAATATTGATTTGATTTGATATGAATATTCGAAAGATATATATCAAAATATAAGAAAGATATATGTAAGGGAATATGTACAAATATTATATATCTTGTTTTCAAGAATGAGGATTTAAATTTATTATACATGGGTGGATAATGATTTACGTAATTCATACAAGAGTAAATTACAATCCATCCCTTAATAAATTTTTAAATGACATTGTCATCCCCATTATTATAAACAACTTTTTTTAAAAAAATGAATTTTCTGTTTCTATTATTCTCAATATCATTTATAGTTAGCTTTAAATTTTACTCTCAACTTTGAAACTTAGAAGTAACATGCATGAAAATTTTGTAAAGTTTTGTTTTTATCAGCAACAATATATATATAGATAGAGGTTACAAAGGGTGCTAAAATCCTTATACAAGTACGAAAATTATTGTATTTGTTATATATACAATAAAGGATTCTATATACGACCATTAAAAAAGAAACAAGAAAAATAATTTATTTTTTAATTAATCACAACCAAAATCTAAACTTTATAAGGTACATGACACATATAGCATATGATTTTTTTTTTTGTCTTTGAAAATAATATTATTTCTATATAACATATAGAACACATTAACACAAACCACACGAATAGCGAGCCTTCAAATTCAATATAAAAGAACATTTAAAACTTCAGTTCTTTTTCTAAAGTGTTAAAATTAATAATAAAGTGCTCAGTATTAATTGCTAATGACGGTGAAAATTATAAAGAAAGAACATCTTAAAAAAGTTGTTGATGACTTTAAAAAGTAAGAATAAGTATAATGTTAAAAAAAATATATAATTTAAAGTGATAGTGTTAGTATTGCCCTACAAAAAGAGTATTACAGAATCTCTAAAATGCAGGACGCATTTGGGCATTTTGATGAAAATGATACAATGATCAAAATTAAGACTAAAATATCACTTTCACTCCTGAAAAATTTAGAATTTATCACATTATTCTTTGAAAGATAAAATAATCATTATTTTTGTGTATGAAAGAGATATAAAAATGTTTATTAATTTAGTTTTTTTAGGAGCAAATTAATTAGTTTTTTAACCATTCAGAAACAAGAAATAATATGGTATTTCACTCAAAAATTGACAAGGGCATTTTGCTACTAGAAACTAGAAAGCTATTTCCTTTAATTATTTCTTCTTAAAATCAATGCCCCCTCACTTTCTTATTTATCATCATTAAGTTTCTCTATTACCCAGTTAATGATCGACAACCATTCTGACAAGCACTACAGAAGATATATATAATTACATATTTCGTCTATTTCAAAATAATGATCACTTTAATATTACATATAAAAGTAAACAATCATTATTAAATACTTCTAATTTTATGCGCTATAAGTTTATTTACTTATATTAATTTATATTTTACTTAATAAATATATTGAAAGATAAGAATAAAATTAAAATATAATTAATATTTTTTAATATTCTAAATTAAGAAATAAGATTATCTCTAGAACTCCTTCCCTACACTGCCGGATATTTTCCAGCCACCAATCAAATCCCCCTTTGATTCTTCTGACTCCCACAGAGATTCCTCTTTTGCGTCACACCATGAGAAGCTTACTTATTACTAGATATAAAAATCATCATATACACATTCATAATCATGGTTAAGTTTGAATTTATTTATTTATTACATAGTAGTAATCCAAAGCTAGAGGCTACTAATAAGAGGTTTATTATTATTATTATTATTATTATTATTTTTTGTTCTCATTGAATTGGGTCCAGACGCCATCATGGGACAAAGTTCCCCACATTGGATCTCCTCCATGAACCACTATCTCTTTAGAGTGACCCTTGTCTGCAAGCAGCAATTTTGAATTTGAGCTTTGCTCATTGGACAACCTAAACTTTTTGGTTGATATTGCATATCAGGTGACCCCATTACAATGATCGGCATCGAATCAAACTATGACACACTCCATTGCAGCCCCTTAAAGTTGCCTTGCCCCTGTCAATCGTACAATCCGTTCTTTCTAACTTGACAATACATTTAGATGCCTAATGTCAATTAATTATTGTTTCTAATCATTGATTCTTCTCCCAACAACCACAAAAGAATTATATATATATATATAAAAAAAAGATGTTGATTAAATTGCGAATATTGGTTTAATTAACGACCATATTTTTGTGGTTTGCTTTATTCTTCTTTAGTTAACGGACCAAAGCAGAAATTGGCTTTGTTGCACGAAGAGAAAGCAAATTGACTTTCATTAATGTTTTGGAATCGACCCCTTTTGGGATTACACTTTGCAAATTGTGTGATCCGATGGCTCGAAGAATTATGTGGGAGAGAGGGAAATCAAATGTCAACTTGTGATCAATCAATCGAATCGTGTCCGTCCATCAGAAAAAATATGTAAGAGAAGGACAAGGTGTGATGCCAACTAGGAGGGACCCAGTTTTTAATTCTCAGTCCCGACAGAGACCTCGGGGTTCGGGTTTACGAAACCCAGTACTACTACTACCAGGACCTTCTTCGACCTTGAAACCAAAGAGAGCATCCAATCATTCACTCTTTGATTTGCCACGTAAGCAGACTGTAAAGTTGATGGGTAGGGACTAGGGGGAGGGGATGGCAGCCTGCAGCACCTGATCAGCTTGCTTCGTGGGTATAGTGCCATGCCCACTCCACCCTCACCCCTCGTGCATATTCTCTTTTCTAGCAAAATTCAATTCTCATCATAATTTTTATGTTTTTATTTGTATCATTTTATTTGTATCAAATTTTAGGTTAATTATAAGATGAACTACCTTTTGTGTAATTATTAGTTCTTGGATATAATAATTTTTTAATAGACTGATTAAATAATGGTTTTCAAAATATATTAATTGTAAAGAAATTTTTAAATATCTAAAAAAATTTGAAGTCAATCCTTTTCTTTCTATCTCTTCTTAACAAAATAGATAAATAATTGATTTTTTTCCTCTATTCATAGTAAGTTTAGAATTATGTCAATTGCATCGTTATTGATACTCCTCCATTCTTCTCTCTCTTCCTCCATCCTACCACCCTCCTATACTCTTACTCTCTCATGGTTGTTGGCTTCTTTGATTGTCTCATCGTATTGCAAGTCTTCACTTTTGTCACATCCCCAACATCTGATCAAATCTGCCACCTCCACCCCACCTACCCACATTAACAATTGAGGATACATTCACAGCAAAGGAATGTATCTTGGTATCGCCATGAACATGAGAAATGTAAGTGATATGGCTAGAGTCGCAAGGTGTAACGAACCAGAATCCACACAATTAAACAACTATACATAAAAAGTCATTTTTAATAAGATATTTGATTAATGTAATTTTAAATTAATTATTTTTATTTTTTCTCAAAAAACACACTATTCAACAAACTTTAACATGAATACAACTCAATAATCAAATAATAATAAGCATAATAAAATAAAAGCATAAAATATGTAGTTATAATGAGTATAGTCTGTGTCTTATGATACTTCCATCACCGAAAAATAAACTGAAGTTAAGGACTAGACATCTACCCAAAAGAAAAAGATACATCACTAAAAGGGGGGAAATGAGATACATAAAACACCCTAAAACCACTAAGCTAACCATACACAAAAGAGAACAATCATTACAACACTAAGACAGTAGTGTGCTAAAGTTGAAGCTCATGCATCTCCTCTAGTACTCGAAGGTTCTGTTCTAAAGTGGCGGGGGCGAGGGCCTCAGGCATTGGGGTTGTAGTGTAGTTTTCGACCAACTCCGCTCTCCTCATGTCGGGTGGTAGTCTCCATATCGTTGGGATGGGGAGGAACATCTTCACTTAGGTGTAATGGTGAACAAAACTATAGAAGTAAGGACAGACTCCACACTAACCTCTCCTCGACACTAAACCCATTGTTGATCATGGTTGATTCGCTACACTCCTCTTGAGCCCATCGAGATGTCCTAAAAGCTTATGAGAAACCTTCCCAGGAAGATGTACATCATTAGAATGATTGGAAACCTCTATCCCTAGGGTAGTCTCGATATTTACTTCCATAACACCAACTCCCAATCATTGCATAAAGGTAAGCTACTGCAAAAAAGACCTTAAGTCTAAAACAAAAAATAATAGCAATATGTATTGTCACAATAGTTATAAATTTCACGTATTATCAAAGGGCATTAACTCACACAACAATCATTAACAATCTATATTCAACAATCATACATATACATATTTAACTACTCCATGGAGATTTGTAGGTTGAGTGATCACTTTTATCACTTCCTTAACATATTCTCATTCTTGGTATTGGGGAATGAGGATGTGATTTTACAAATTTAAAAGTGTTCAAGTTGAGATAGATTGTACGTGAGTAATGGATTTCCACAATTAGTTTTCCACAATTAGTAGTCTTTGCAAAGACTACACCCATTTGTGGGGGATTGCCTATCCACCTATCCCCAAAGCCACATAGCCTTGCCTCTCCCAATCTAGCACTGGTTGTGAATCTACAAACTCATGGCGGTCCCTGACTTACGTGCGTACTCGTTAGTAGTATCCACTCAGAACTTAACAAACACAATAATTGTAATCCTCTTACCACTCCTAATTTTCTTAGGTGTTCGAGTTCTAACGACACATAGCCACAATCTCCATATGGCTCTCTAAGACAAATTAGAATCATAACATCTATGATTCATCAACCATCCCCCAAGAGCAAAATCGTTACTTTAGCTCATCAACTAGTATTTTATCTTTTGAAAATAGCAATATTCCACATTTTATGACACCCAACTTAATTATTATTCCACTTTATTTTTTTACACTTATCCTACCCATAATTAAACTTTTACAACATAAGTATCAGGTTTTTATTATACAAATCATCCAACAATTCAATTTCACAACTTAAGTTATTTTTTCACTATTAGCAAATATCAATCAACGAGAGGATTTGCTCGCCCAATGAATCCTACCCTCTAATAAAGGGTACCACTCATACATCCTCATTCGCTCAGCAAGATCCTGGCATCACTTAGCGAATAAAGTCATAGAGATCTCCCACTAAGTGTTGTCCCCCATTGCATGCATTGTTCGCACAACAAAATTAGCCATAGTGGCTAAATTCCTAAAATCCTCACATCCTCGCTCAATATGAAAACATCCTTGTTTAGCCAAAAGAGATATGTAGAGCATTCTCTCTTAATCTTTACTTATTCACTTATTGAGTGGGACTGCTCGTTCAACAAATGAAGCCATAAAGACTTCAAGCTCACCATAGCATCTATCTTACTCAGTGGATGTCTCTTTAGTCAACAATTAAGAGCCATAGCGAGCTGTCTAAACACTTGTCCAACTAGACATAAGATCTACTCAATGAATATATGAGTTTTTGGGTTTTCCAAAAGCTCGCCCAAAATATTTTTCCACTATATTCATATTCTCGCTTAGCGAGAATTCATCATATTCATAATGTTCTTCAGTTCACTCAACGAGAAAGGTCCTCGCTTAGTGAAAACTCGTGTTTTTCCATAATGTCTACCTAGAAAGTAAGGTTGCTTAACAAACCTTCAAACAGAAACCAAGAAAATAGGGTTCGCCTAGTGAAATCCTAGAACTGCAACATGCAGATTCACGAAAATCATCACAAATCCAACCAAACCAACATGTCAAGCATTCAACAGCTCCAGATCATCATAAAGCCATAACCTAAAAGTGAAAATACATCAAAATCAACATGCAAGGCAGATTCAACAAGGATTTATTATTTCCTTAATTGCTTCAAAATATCAACAATGGCTACCACGTTATAGCATATTTTAAACATGCATTTCTAACTGAGTAAACATCACAATAACAACATATATAGCATCAAACAATCACGAAAATAGAGGGATAGAGCTTCCCTTACTTGTTGTAGACAAAAAGGTGGAAAACTTTGGTGAAGGGGTATAGTTCTTGATCAATAATGAAGGTTCCTTAGCTCACTAAAGAGGAAATGAAAATCAAAGAAGGGAAGGGACGTGCTTTTGGTTTCTAAACCTTGCACTTAGCCTAGCATGACCTATTTATAGGATTAGGAAGGTGGGTCATTAGCCATAAGTTAATAAGGGATTGAAGGACCATTGGAAAAAAATATATTTTGATATCGTTTAGGTAATTGGGGTTTAAAAACCCTTTTGAAAATACAAGGTAGCAAATGATATGATGACTGGGGTTTTAGGGTTTCCTCTAGAACTCTAGTCGTCTGATGTTCCATCATGAGAAACATGTCATCGCATTAAAAGTGTTTAGATGACACTGATTTGACTATACCCAACTAGAAGGTGTCTAATAATTATGTGTATCAATTTAGGGTGACAATTCGACTCAGATAACCACTTTTAGAGAAAACTTGTCTTGGTATGTGCAATTTTGACTATTCTAGCGTTTTCTTGAGATTTTCTCGAAAAACACGCAACATAACATTTCTTTATTATTTTAACCAAAATTTAAATTTAATTATTCGATTATTTTAATTAAACAAATCATAAAAAAGATAGTGTTACATAATGATTATTTTGGTGTCATCAGAAATGAAATTCAACTAATTTTATGGGAAAGCGATGATAAAGGAATGAATGATTTTAAGAGAGAATTGAAGAATTTGAAGAGGTGGGTATGGTTGAAGTTAGGATTTTGAAGCAATGTAATCAAGGATATAATTAAATCAAGTTTGTGGTGTCCACAAATCCAAACCAAAAAAGGAACCTAAATCGAACCAACCTAAACTCTATCAAGTTGGTTTAGGTCAGGTGATTGAGTAATGCAATTTCATTTTTATTTTTTGAAAAATGGGAAGCCCAAGAAGTCCTTTTCATTTTGTTCCACTACTACCCTAGAGTATTGAAACAAAAGTCTTTGGTTTGAAAGCTAGAAAACCCATTGTTGGTAGTTGAAAATCCATTATCAAATTGAATGAAAGAAAAGTGTGGAGAAAAAAATAATGTATTATGACGAAGAATTGATTAGGAAGGAAATCAAGGGCTAGGGTTGAACCGAGAATGAGGGATGCAATCAAGTTGTTTTACTTATGTTGCAACCTTAACCTTTCTTTACACGAGAAAGAGAGTGTGGTAGCGTAAGGAGTGAATGAGCCTTAAAAGTATTTTAAACTTCTTAATAGAAGATTCACCATGTTCTAGCAATAAAAAGGAACCACCATCAATTGCTAATAATTCTCTAATGAATGTTCCTTCGTCGTCGACTAAGGGCAAGTAGGACTCAACCTACCCTGACTCGAAGTTCATTTGGACAAGTTTTATTTTTAAAATTAGACCTAGTGTATTTTGGATGAGTGGGTTATGCTTTAGGTCAATCCAACTTAGCCTAGTGTCCCATGTTCTCGTAAAAAGTATAATTTTTCAATAATTGTGTATTAATAATAAATTCTTTTATTTAATAGATATTATTTTGTATAAAATACTATTATACTTATGGTAATATTATTTATTTTAAAATATAAATTATAAATATTTTTATTTAAGTTTTATACTTATTTTATTCTACGATTTAACTATATATAATATTAAAATTAATACGATTGACCTGGTCTTGTCTCATATTTTTTGAGTCTTGATCATGTCAAGTTTGGTTTAAATAAATAATTTAATCAAAATTTTGGATCGAGTAACAACGAAGATTAACCTAGTCCAATCCATCCCTTGCTTATCCCTATCATCGACGATGACATTTGTTGCTTCCCTTACATGTTATTTTGAGAGGTAAAGGAAGGTGATGATGATGTTCAAGAACTACACTCCTTTAATCTAAGGCTAGATCCATTCTCTCAAATAGAGGTTAAGAGAAAAAGGAATATTTTATGGATTGCAATGGAAAATCAATTTGGGTTGGTTTGTAAACCTAACATCTAAAACCTAAACTAAATTGCACCAAGTTGAATAAATATAAACTGAACTTAACCAATCATCCAAACCAACTCAAAGAAATTAGTTTATGTTAGGTCAATCGAGTTTGCAAGTCAACCCATACTCATTTACACCCCTAATGGTAGAGATGAGAAGATAGAAAAGAAAGACATATTGTTGATGTTGGAGTTTTAGATATGACACGAAGAGACAAAATCACAAAATATTATAGTGATTGGGATTTCGTACAACGAAGATTGAGATTGTGTATTTCCTTTTGAAATTCTGAGTCATCTTTTCAACTTTTGAGTTTCTCAAACCCGAATTACATTTGCATTTATATTATGTTAGTAGGATTTTCATGGATTATAGAAATCTTGTTGCATCTCATTCACCAATGATGATGCATCTTGCTCTTTGCAAATCTTCATCCAATTACAATGAAATGAATTGATCCATCTAGCAAAGGTGTAATTAAGGAAAACTAAATTGTTAAGAAAGACAAATCGGAGAGAAAGCTTCATTAGCTAAGGATGGAATGATGAGTTTGATAAACAGAAGAGAATTGAGGGGAACAGAGGGAATGGATTCTACAATTGGTATGAAGGACCATCATTCTAGGTTATATGGGAATAGACGAGACCAACTCAAAATGCAAGGACAAAACAATATTATAAAAAAAAACAAAGTGATGGGTCAAATGATAAATATGAAAAATTCCATATATATAGTTAAACTTATTTCTTACATCAAGTCATTTTTTTTACTTCACCACCTACCATCTAGTTTATCCTAACGAAAACACAATTTTAAAAACTTTTTTATTTGAAATTATATGTATCTTTAAAAAAAAACAATTATATTTGAAGCGAATAAGATTATTATCAACAACAAAGTTCCTTTTCCTGATTATTATTTTTTGGATAAGCCAAAAATATTTATATAAAAATACAAGTGAGACTATAAGGATACCCACTTAGCTAAGATAGTTACAAAACAAAAACAACATAGCATAAGCCTTCCAAAAAAAAACACTCACCCAGTGATGCACATACCAATATGCAGGAGTAAAAAATAAAACACCAATAACCATTACCCATCCAAAATGTCCAATTGGAGAAAACCCAACCTATTTAAATTACAAAACCAGCCAAGTTAAAGTGCTTTTGTGATGAATGGCAACATGAGCATAGAGTAGGGATCTCGACACCACTAGTGCACATTGGAATTCCTTTGTCAATTAACATCCAACCCATCCAAGTTGTGAGGACACTAATAGGCAGCCACCTTATTTATTATGATCCCAATCTTGAACGAGCTGCCAAACGCCATTATATGACCAAACTTTTGATAAACGCCCCCTATGGACCACTAATTCGAATATCCAAGCAATCAATAGGCGTGGAATATCATGCTTGCTAAGTTCGGCATAAGTCTTTTAATTTGGATTCGACTCAGTTCAAGTAGTTAGTTAAATTCATTTTCAAATTGTAATTATTTTATGTATTTTTATTTATTTATATAAAATAAAAATAATTTAAAAGTAGGTATATGAATATAATTAAATAAAATGTATTATTTATATATATATATATATATATATATATATATATATATATATATATATATATATATATATATATATATATATATATATATATATATAAAAGTTGGTTCATGAACTAGTTGAATTGAATTATAAATAGTTCAAGTCTAACTAATTTATTTAAAATACTCAGTTTTTAACTCAAGTTCAGTTTATTTGACCGTAAACTAAATTCATCGAGTCATTTGTCGAATTGAGTCCGAAACTATATTCGAGTTGATTTTATTCATTATTAGCCCTACTTATGATCATGACTTAGGATTGAAGAAATTTCCCACCAATAAAGTAATTGTAGGCATGTCATGGAATAAGAAGAACACTCATAATAATTACTTGAATTCGAAATCACTAATTAATTCCATTTGGGGTAGTTACAAATTTTTTATTTTTATATATAATTTTCAAAACAAAACATGTTTGGTTAAAATAGAGTATAAATGGTTTTTAATTCAATTTCAAAACATTTTTATATTTATTTTCAAAATCAAGAAAAAATTGTGAATTTAATTTTTAGTTTTTTTCTAAAAAAATACATTCTCACTGCTTTTGACAATGATTTTTCTTGTTACCACCACCATCATTGACATTATGGTTTGCCACCACCATAATCATTGATATCACCATTACCAATTAGCCACCACTACTAATATGATATGACCACCACTCTCATTGTCATCATCATCACAACTACCACATCAACATTGCTACCACAATCATCATGAACAATATCATTATCAGCAATGTCATCACCATCATTACCACCAATATTGGTTGTATCGCATTACTACCATTGTCAAAATTATTTATCTTTATTCCTTTATAAGTATTTATGCTTTTAAACTGAATTTTTTTTTTCCGTTAACAAGTTACATATTGTCCTTTTCTTTTAAGTAAAAATTTTGTCTATAAAGTTACATCTTCGATTTTCAGTATTTCATAGAATTCCGGTATTGATGACTTAAAGGAATGTAACAAATTGTATGAATTAAAAGATCATATATTTTATAAAAATATTAAAGTGAATAATACAAATTGTATAATGATTAAAATAAATAATTTAATATGAAAAAGTTATCAAAAGTTGTATAATATTTTAAAAGTATTTAAAATATTTTAATTACTTTTATTCTATTATTCTAATATATAGAAAAGTAATAAGATATATACCGACTATAAGCTATATGAAGAAACTTATATCTTATAAGTTTGCTAATAAACTAGTGGAAAAAAAATCAAAATAAGCTATAACCCACCTTAAATGTTGTCTTAAACACACTCTTATCACAAATAACATTTTAAATCATTTATCACTAATGTAGAAAAGACTTTTTACATCGATTAAAATTAATTTTTTACATCGATTAAAATTAATTTTTTACATCGTAATCAATATAGAATTATGTTATATAAAAAGTCTAACTTTTTACATCGATTATAAAATAATCGATGTAAAAAATTCAATTTAAAAAAAATGATGCGTATCTACACTTCCATTTTTATATAACATATCAATAGCCTTGATGATTCTGAGTTTGCAGGAAGCTTTATGAGTTTGTCTCAGATCCCACATATCTATGCTTCCATTTTCTTATAATAAGAAATCTCACAGATCTCACAGATTTATAGTTGCATTTGTAGATCTCACATATCAACACTTCCGAAACAAACAAAAATAATAAAGAAAAAAAATATTACTTTATAAGAGCAAAAATGTTTGAGAGAAAAAAAGATGAAGGTGTAACAATAAGGATGATGGTGTCGATGAAACTATAAATGAATGGTGGTATCAATAAAAGTTTTAATCGATGGACTTTCAAATGAGTATGATTTCAAATTGATGATATTTTATATTGGTTCTTTAATCGGTAGGTTTTATTGATTGTTTTTACAATTGATGTAAAAAATATTTTTTATGTTGATTTTAAAGAAATTGATATAAATAAATACATAATATTACAAAAAGTTATCATGTTTTTATTTACATCGATTATTTAAGAGTCAATGCTAATTATTTAAGAGTCAATGCTAATATATAACTGCTTAAGATAAAGGAATCCATTGTTGAAAAAAAATAAAGATACAGAAACCCAAAATAATAAATATGTATTGTTTATATACTTATACAATTGCCAAAATAAATTCTTATACTAAAAAAATAAATATTAGGATGGTCATTGTACGTTACTATATATATTTTTTAAATAAAAATTAAATTATTAATATAAATATTGTGAATTTATTCTAACGATTTGATGTATGAGAACTGCTGAATAGTATGGAAGAATTAACGTACGATATGAAGCAATGTATAATTAGTACTTCGTTAGTTAAATTTTAAATTAGAAAAAATGAGAGAATTGTGAGGACCGGCAGAAACCATAATCCAAGACGAATAAAAAAAAACATAATACAAGAGTTGTTGTTTTGTTGTTTAGCTTTCGGTAAATTTTTGTCAACAATCTATTCATATCATTCATCGATTTTCACTATATATAGTAACAATATGATATATTATTGATAGTTTATATATATATATATAAAGATAAAACCAACTTGAGACAAACTATTTCGAGAATCTTCGATATACTTGTCACAAGATACCTAACGACAATCCTAGTTAATGTTCCCTACTATTGTCATGCATTCCAATACATTCTAATAAACATGATTGAACATATGTGTCTCGAGCTTGCTATGTAATTGCTTAAAAAATTTTCTACACCAATAAATTTGTGTTATTATAACTCGCAATATTTATATTAATTGTATAATTTGTAGTAATCAAATGTTATACTAATAGAGAATAACTCAATATTATACATACCATGACATAATTTTATATATTATTTTATTCATGAATGTTTTTTCTTGTACACTCATTCATTAATAGCAAACTTAACCTCGTTATTTATTGGTTTGAAAAAATTAACATGACATGCTAATATGCTCGCGCTATTTATTATTTAATTTAAATAAACATTATAAAGTTTCTAGTAGAAAGTTGAAAACAAAAAGATATAGTATCCACCCTATATATAGCACATTGTACCTTTTTAACTGACCCAAATTCTGTTAGTGTGCTATAATACAAATAAAATTTGTTCACGTGAGACAAACTCATTTTGTTAACTGAACCATAATTCTAGTTGGATGGTGTTTATTTTTATTGCTATTATTTCTGCTTATGCATGGATGGAACGTTCTGCACCTTCTGCTATATACTTCAAAAGCAAGCTACCAGTTCTGTGGCTCTGCCAGTCAAGATTCTTTTCACCGTTACACCCGTGTCTTCCCTTACTTTTTTCCCCCTTCCCCTCCTTTTCATATTACAATCCTTCTTTCCAAAATAAAATGATAATTAAACCCAATCATGCAATAGAATTTTCAAACAATCACATCTTAGATATTGAATTATAGATAACGTTTAACAAACTAAAGTTATGAGTATCAACCGGTATGAAAAAAAATTATGTGTTTTTTTATTCTACAATAATTTTAGAAGTAGGCATAGAATTAGTCAATATAAAAAAGTTGGTATTTTTATATTATTTTTAATAATAATATAAAAAATAAATGTATAAATTGATTGTGATTATAAATGATATAAAAAATTTATGTATTATATTTCTGATATACAATTTTAATTGTAAAGAATGAAAGTTTAAAAATTAGAGCATAAATCAAAATACAAGTATGTTATTGAAATGACAAAAAAAAACTTATTCAAAACTTAATTTATTTATTTTTACTAAAAATTGATTTAAAAATTATTTTTTTAGATAAATTTTTAGCACAACTAATACAGAAAATATTGTTAAAATTTTCAAAAACATACTAAAGGACACAACATTCTAGTTGGCTGTATCAAGAATATTATAAAAAATATTTTATAGTTCAATTCTTAGTATAACCAATTTAGAAAATCATAGTAAGAATTACAAAATTTGTAAAAGGTTCTCACACATCTAGATTAGTGTTAAAGAATACAAGAAAATTTAAAATTTATTACAACAAAATCAATAGTTATTTCGTAGCTAATTTTTAGTAAAAATAATTAGTTGCAAAATTACTATAATATTGGTAGTAGCATGAAATAAGTAACAAATTAGTTAAGAAATAATCTTAGTTAATTTGTAGTAAATTTTTAAAAACTTGTAGTTATTTTCTAGTTAATTTGTAATTATAGAAAATATTAATGAATATAATTTAAATTTAGCTAGAAAAAGTAATATGCTAGTTAATTAGTAGTTAATTAACTATAATTTATCTACTAATTTAAATAGTAGTTAAAATTAGTAACAAAATTAAAAATTTCTTGTAATAAATTTAGAAAATATTTTTAAATTTTTTTTAAAGATAACCTATTTAAGATATTTATTCTAATATTATAAAAATATCTTTACCTTACATATTACATATTTTTTTTCCAAGAATCATAGGAAACTCTTGTTACATATAAGAAAAGTATTAAGATACACTTTTTCAATCTCGATTATAAAAAAAAATTCATGTATGAAGTATTAAGTAAATTTTAACTATTTGTACTTTATTTAATGATATTATCTTTAAAGTATGTTTCATTTAACTTGTTTCTTGTATTTTTTTTATATCAAATTCAAATATAATTTAGAAAAAAAAATTATATTAAATAAGATTAATATAATTTTTTTTTTACTTATTCGATAGAATTGAAAGTGTTCCATGCTGGTAATTAACAGTGGGGGTGATAATCGGTGAACGGCGATGACACTCCAATGATTAGTAGACCGTTACCGTGTGATTTCTTTCCCAACATTGACATTGTTGACTGTTTATCCATAATGTTCCTTAAATGTACAACCATAAAAGTTAATTGTCTTGAAGTAGGGGTCTTTCTTCTATAAAACTGTGCAATGAAGGTACCTAGCTTTACCTTATTTTTTTGTCAAACCATTACTTTCCTAGTCTTTTAGCCTTTGTGATGGATTTTCAAAACTTGGGGCCTAACTCAAAGCACAAGCTAGCTAATGAGTCCAAAATACAATGTAAGCTGTCTTTTGATGAAGGAAACTATGTTGGTCGTTGACTCGTTGGGGAAGAGGAAGGGAGGGTGGTTAGGGATCAAACCCACCAATTATGCTGCCTGTCCCTGCTAGCTTGGAATAAGCTATATATTCTGCAAGGGAACTATGTCACAACACAATTTGACTTGATAATATAAAAAGAAGACATGTCTAATAATTATATACAGGCTCGCCAAATCAGTGTACCATTTTTTTTTTCTTTACAAAACTACAAATATCCTCTAGAAAAATAATTATATTTAGATAGAACTATTACGATGGTAAACTTTTTACTTTCTAATATTATATATATATATATATATATATATATATATATATATATATATATATATATATATATATATATATATATATATATATATATATTGTTTTAAATTTAAAATCACTAATTATATGTGAAAACAATTTTGTAACAGATAGTCAAGTTACTCAATAATTTCTTTTTTATTTAAGGTTGTCATATTCTAATATTAATTTAAATATTTGACTAATTCAATTGGAATTAAATAGAATTATCATAAGCTACAAACTCTAGATAATAATTTTAATGCAATTACATTTTTAATGAATCAAACTAAAGATCCGTTAAACTATAATAATTTTGCATCGGATGATATATGCATTGAGTAGTGTAAGGTTTCATTTGAGCAAATAAATTTTAAAGTTTAGATTTAGGGAAACCTGAGTCCTGTGCATTCTTTGGAATTTCAAAATTTACATTCATATTGGTATAAATAAAATTTTAAAAACAAAAATCCAGCATATTAATGCAGGAGGTATGTAGGTAGTATTACGTACTTGCAAATAGATAGATAGACAGGGTGGTTGTGGTCACATGGGGTTTTGGCACATTTATGATGCATAGAAGTTACTTAGCTAGCCGACGAAGACTCACAAGGGTCCTACTCCAATACGCACAGATAGCAGATGGGGCCAGTGCCCATTAAAATACATATATTCAAACTATTCTTCACTTATAATTTATTCCACTTAATTAAATATCCTTTTCTTGGGTGAATTTTCCACTGTTAATCGCCCAGTGTACCATATCATCTTCACTATCCATGACAAATTGTACCTGTATCTGCGAGTACTACGTAAATAAATAGGCTAAATACATGTTTAGTGGAAATAGATCTAGAGCCAAGTATTTGCCTGTATATTTTAATAAATATGACTGTGAGTATGAATATTATATTTATAATATATATAATAATTTAATTAGAGTATCATATGTAATTATATATTTTATTAATTATTATTTTAGTTATTAAAATTATAAAACAGAATATTTAATCTTAATAAATTAAGATTTTATGATTAGATTATTATATTTAAAAATAATTATATTTATAATTTTACTCTTTTATAATTTATATTTAAATGATTTACGGTTATGTTAGAAGATTTAAGAGTGAATTTTTAATTTAATTATATTAAAAATTTTAGTTAATATTTTTTATTTATTAATTTTATACATATATAAAATTTGAGTAGCAGGTATGGAGATAAACATATAGATACCTAATACCAAAATAAAGATTAAAATTATTATCTTTGTAAGTATAAAGGTGAATATTTTTTTCAAACATAAATACGAAGATAAGTACTCTAATACATATCCAAATCCTACCTACTGTTATATCTGATCTTCGTCTTTTATATAAATTTTACACTCTCCAAACAATTAAGTTCTGTTTATTAAAATTAAGGAATATTGTCCCATGCTTCCTATGACTCATGTAATGTGAAAATGAACTTCTTCATTATCATAAAACTCACATACTTGCATGTTATATGATATCTCATTCTTGGCTATAACAAAAGCTCACCCATTCTCTCTCACACCCAATGGGGTGTACGTCTGTTCTATGAATCCATCATTTTGTTACATGTATTGGCAAAAATGATCGATCATGAGGAAAATAATAGAAAAGACCGTGTCTTTAAACTTCACACGTACATTGGTACTTAAATATTAATGATGGAAGAGGCAGCTGGTAAATTCGCTACCATTAATTAAAGATTTGCACTTCCAATGAAAAGTGACAATACTAATAGAAAAATGAAAAGCAAGTGCCCTATAATTACATAAGTGAGGTTAAGACAATAATGGAATGAGTGCAATCAACTTACCAAATTATTCGCAGTTGTTACTGCATTCCAAGATTTTTTTTATTTTACTATTAATTTTAATTATTATTTAAATAAGTAGTTAAATCTTAACTAATTAATTATTAATTAATTAGAATATTATTCTTTTAGATAAATTTAATTTATATTTTTTATTATTACAAATTAATTAGAAAATAATTATTAATTTTAAAATTACTCACAAAATTATTTGATAGTAAATTTTAAATTTTTTAATAATATAACTACCATGACAAAATGGTATGAGTCTATTATTATTTTTTATTCTCACCGATGTTGAATATTTATATTAAAATTTGATATGAAGAATAAAAAATAATTATTAGAAATAAAATTTCTAATAAATAAAGATATTTTAGAGATAATTTTATTAAATAAAATAAAATTAGTTAAATTTTATTTATACTTGATACTGACATATATAATTTTTTTATATTTAATATCAAAGAGAGTATGTTATTTGATTTTATTTTTGATACATTGTCAAAAATAAACATTTTATATTATTAATATATTAAAATTATATAGAATTTTTAAGATAATTATTATAAAATTAATTTTTATCGTAAGATCACGTGTAATTAAAGGACAATGTATAACTTTTTTTTACCCTATATGTATTTTAATTAAATTATTGTAATTCTTCTGATTTGTAATAATACTGATAAGAAAGACTCTGGAGTATGAAATTAAATTTTTATTTATCAGAAAACGCAGAGTATAAAAAAGAAGGCAAAGTATAAATTCGCAAGTATATATAATCATGAAATAAATATTACAAAAGTTATTAAATATATATTTAAATCCTCCAGTTTTTAGTAAAATATTGGCCAATTAATTATGCTATGACTTATGTCCATAAATTAAGGTTTTGTGATATGTATGTTAGATAATCCACATTTCTTCTTTTGAATGTGGACGTCATATATATTTAATATAACTATATTAGCTATTTAATTAATTTAATAGCCTTAATTTCTTAAGTAATATAATTTGATAAACTCATAAACTGATGTGAGTTTTAATAAAATATCAACATTAATGACTCATTAAGATTATGAGAATCTTAATTGATCAATAAATAAGAAACGAATATTATCCATACTTATACATCTTTGATTATGTAAATTTTTAACACTTTTGGTCATTCATTCTAAGTTAGTGACATCTAGAATCTTGATTAAGAATTAAAAATAAAATTTACTCAACTTATGATTCATATATAAATAAAAAGTTTAATTAATCTTCTGATTCCTATATCGGTACTAATTTTTTGTTTTAATCTCTATACCTAAAAAGCCTACGTCTTAGTTTTTATATAAATATTTTTTATGCTTTAGTCATGTTGTTAATTAGTTTATTGATGATATAAGATTATTACAAAATAAAATTATAATAACTAATAACATAAAAAAATTTACTCATACAAGGATTAAAACATACAATTTTTAGGAATAAAAACTAAAATGATTAAAATTTTGGTGTAAATATAAGAATCAAAAGATTACTTAAACCTAAATAAAACTCACACAACTTATTATTTTTAATTAAGTTGGTTTCCCAATAATGCAATGCAATGGTGCAATATGTATATATGTTACAAATTCTACATATATATATTTAGTAACGTGGCTCAAAGTTTCAAAAGAAAAATTATATATTTTGAACAGGACTTTGAATTTACATAATATTTAGAGTACATTAGTTTCATGTATGTTTTTATATTGTTTTGTTGACTCACATTTATATTTGAAATTTAAAAATATGAAATTGTAGTGATTTTTTCATATAAGATTGACATAATCGTCGCCATTTCAAATTTTTTTGGTATAATTCAGAATAGAAACAAAATAAAAAGAGAACGACAATGTGAGCAAAAGTACGAGATAAAAAAAATTATATTAAGACTCAGCATGCCTCTAGAAATCAAGAGGCTGTGAAGCAAAATCACATGAAGAATATCTTGGATGTATGAAATAATTTAATACCGAAAAGTAACTCACACAGTCGGGGGAAAATGCAATGAAAGTGTTGCCTTTTCCGCCACTCAACACAGTATATTGGCCCTTGGGTACCTTGAAGAGGGTGGCAACCTAGTCGTGACTGTGTTGATGAAATTTGGAGGTTTGGAATTCAAGTTCCTTTTGGAAAAAAGAATTTGGGAACTGGAATTATCACCGACATTTTATGGTAACACCAAGAAACCTTAGTTAGATAAGACTAGTCCTAGGAATCAGAATTCAAGTTCGGAAGTCGATTACGCACAAGGACGACATCGTCATCTCATTACGTCTGTCTTAAGACAGTTACCCTACCTAGATGCATAAAATAGATGATGACTCTTGTGGATACCCTATTTCGTCCGGGCATCTATTCAGCCAACTCAGCAAGGATAGTCAAAGACAACCAAGATAGAAAAGGAAATAAGCAGAATATCAAGGAAGGAAGAGCAGACTTAGTGTGGTAACCAAAAGAAGAAAGGCTTTGGTATCAAAACCTAAAAAAAGTCAAGAAAGAAATCTGAACATTGCATTTCTCGAGCCCCTGAACAAGGCAACAATAACAGCGTCAAGGAAATCCCAAAAACACCACCCACCAAAAGGAGCAATGTGTATCATCCCTAAAGGTAAGCTAAACTTTTCAGAATGGACAAGGGTTGGTCAGTAGGTGAGGTAAAGGATGTTAGCTCCAATAGGAAAGACAAAAGGAACGTTGCAGAGGATCTTGGACTAAACGTTCTTGGTAGAAAAAGGAAAGGAAGACTAGGGGAATAGGATAAAGGCAAGCCAACCTGTCCTGTGTTAAGCTTCGACAAAAAGAATGCACATTGGCATACAGGTATGTTTGGACTGTCGCTCCGCCGTATGATAGAGAACTCCATTGTAAGATCAACTCAGAGGAAAATGAGCAATGAGGGAAGTAAACGCATGGGAACATCGCGTCATTTAAAAAACTGAAAAGAAAAGCCCTGAGGAAAGAGAGAGAAATCTCTACTAAGATCGTGGTAATGATGACCCCGGGATGGTTGCGTCTATAAAAGGCGCAAAATAAGAAGAGAAGGGGATGGGAGGAATTCTGAGGACTTCGGGACTTTAGACGGAGGAGAAGCAGAGCATCCAATCTATTTCTTAAAGAGGCTAAGTAATTTCATCCTTGGATACCAGGTTAGTTGAATGATTTGAGTTTATAGCTGCGGTCAATAAAGTGTAGATTAGTTAGTCATGAAGTGGGCAAATACTCGTTCGATTGAGGTTTAATTTAGACCTAGTCGATCCAAATGGAATTGTAGATGCTTTCTGGCCAGGGTCTCGGTTAATTAATTGTAGTCTATGCGATGACTATGGCCATGCATAAAGGATTACGTTAATTTTGAGTTCTATATATTCTAGAAGAAGCGTAAAGACAAGAGATGACTCCTGCCAAGTTTTGTACCTTGATTTCTTTTTTCTTTCTCTTTGCTTGCATGTTTATGATTATCAGTATATACATTCTCAATGCATGCAAATCACATGATATAAGAATACATTCACACCATGCATCTAATAGGGTAACTACTTAAAAGTAGACGTATTAGAGATTTCATGCCTCTTATACGTAACTGATTCTCGGGCTTGGACTCTGATTTCCAGATTTGTCTTATCCTATATTACGGTTTTCTAGTGTTCCCATTAAAACACAGGTGGCGACTCCTTTTTGATTTTCATCCTTCTTCGAAACAAGGGTGGAAATAAAATGATTTTCCTTTTCGCCAGACCCGTCACGCTGCAGGTTGCGACAACTCTTATGTTTCATGGAATAATGGATATTTACAAGGGAAGGGATATGAGATGTTTTTGGGTTTTTGGATAAACTTGACAAGAGTCGCCTCTTGCTCCTACGTATCTCCTACTGTAATGGAGAAGTCAAAGTTTACGTATTTCTAACAGAGACTTAGAGGGTTAGATGGTGGGAAAGACCGAGACTGACTCGGCCAAGTGAGCGTGCCGACTAGGTGTGCCGAGTAGACCAAAGAATGTCGGCTCTTGGTCGATCTTGACTTTCTGTTATGACTTAAAGTGAGGCTGATTCATAATCAACTCATGGACTGTAGTATATATCCTTGGACTATTTAGTTTGGAAGATGTGTTTGCCTGAAGCCGAATATTACTTAAGCAGATACGCACAAGGGGGAGTTCTAGTGATTTTTACCTTATATCCAAGGGTCGTCTCTTTACTGTCTACCAAAAGGTGGATACGTCCTCACTTTCCTTCCCCTCTCAGTGTTTTCCTTACCTCAGAAGACTCCTTTCTACTCTTACTTTTTCACTATCCGCTTACTCTCTAGTTCTCTCTTAAGACTCTTCTGATAAAAATTCGACCATTTTTCCTTTCGAGTTTGGGGCTTTTTATAGGCTCGCTCATCACCTCCAAGATCTTCCAGGGAGATCTTCCACTATTAATGTGGTGGTTCTCCTTTAAGTCCATTTAATGTTGCAGTGCCCTCTAAGGAGTCTTCCTTCATAATGCGACGGTCCTTCCTTAAATGTGGTGGTGACTGCTCCTCTCTTTTCTGACTGTCACGCCCTCCATGCTCCCTACTTTCCCGCAGGATGGTAGGGGTGAGATGACCTAGTCTGAGGCGTATGACTCCCTATCTCGACAATACCTACCTGAGGTGCATTGGGGAGCGCAAAGCTGCCAAGTCTGCTTTTTCAGACTGCTTTTCTAACGTCTTTTTGTTTTTTTCCTACTTTTAGAGAAGCAATCTGACTGTACTATTTCCTCTATCTTGTCTCATTCCCTTTTCTATCACCAGACAGAAAAAAATATCTACAAAAATGTCATAATGTAGGAAAATTTACTGGAAGATTAAATTAGAGTAACGTTATGGTGGTATACCCTTTTCTCAACTGAAAGATATATGGTAAAAGTTAGATTAGAAAATTTAACATGGAATGTTGTTCCTAGTTTTTTTATTTTGTTCTTAAAAGACTTCTTGTCTCTTTTGCGCTATATTGCTCTATCCAGCTCTAGTGAATTTACATATAGAAGTAAAAGGCAAAGACGGAAAACAGAAACTAGTGTCAAATGGTATATATATAACATTTACTATTTTGAATTAAAAATTAATTTGTATGTACTGCTAATATGAAAAAGTTTTACAGAGTACTGATATTGCAAAATTTAATGAGTGTAATAATATGGTTTTTTGCTAAATAAAATGAATATTAAAACTGATAAAAAGATACTCAAATCAATATATGTCAAGTTTTTTAGACATAAGAACAGAAGTTGTGAAAAAAAAATCAAATCGGCCAACAAGTCGTGTAATAATACTTGAATTGTCAAACTAGCTAGTCTTATGACTTAATAATTTATCAAATGATTAATGTAAAACATTTTTTTTACAGCAACTGATAAAAAAAAACGTTTTGTACATCATTAAAATTAAAATTTTACAATTATGGTGCAGGGATAATGTATTAAACATATCGTTTTTTAATTGTCAACCTGGAGATCTCTGTCAACGTACCAGTAACAAATAATAAAAATCAGATCGATTGTTTTTTTTTTATATTTTAGATCAATTTTATGTATAGATGTAGAATTAATAGATATAGAAAATTATATTCTTACTTTTCAAATCTATTACAACTGATGTAAAAAATATTTTAAAAAATGAAAAAGTGCTGCAACTAAAATTCTCTCCCAATATATCATAGTATCCAATACAAAAATTACAGATACCGAACTAACATAAAATAATTATATTTTATTATAATATATAATACCTCTCGTGGATCAAAAGAAGAATACAATACTACATCTATATATGAGGATAAATTAAAAGCTCGACGACATTTTTTCCACAAACATAGGTTTTCAAAATGTGGAAAAAATTCTTTTCTAAGTTTCCAACCCAAATTTTTTTTTTTTTTAGATCTTATTTGCAGTTACTAATGACAGATAGGCAAAAAGAATGTATTATACAGTAGCTAAGCAACTATTAGGATCTCTAGTCAATAAGATAATGTTGGCCTCTGTGTTGGACTTTTCCTTCTCTAGACTAATAATTATTTTAGTTTTAAAAGAAAAGAAAATCAAAACTAAAAAGTGACTTAATGTCACTTGCCTATGAAAGGAAATGCAATGTTTTGCCTTTTTTAAGTAAGAAAGTAACATGACATGTTTCTTTGGTGTGGGATGTTTATTTTTTTTTAGTGGAGATATTATCTCTTTTGAAGGAGAGAAAATTGTTATCGGTAAGATTTTTTTTGGTGGTCATTTGTATTTTTGTTTTTTTTTCGAGTCATTATCTCAAAGTTGAGTTTTTTTATTTGAAACGATCAAATTTTTGCTTCTTTATATTTTTGGGTTGCTATTGTTATACTCTTTATCGTTGATGGGTGTTCTTGGTAATTTTTACTTTTTCTGGGTGGTGAGCAGGGGTGTGTTATGATATTCATATTGTTTGGAAATTCTTTAGGGTTTAGGGTTTTTCCATAGTGTAGAGACTTTTCTTAATTAAGTGTCATGGTTTTTACCTTTTATATAGAGGAATTTTTATGTTAATTTGATATCTTTTAGCAATCATTTATCTTTTATTTGTTTGGGTTGTTTAGACTTTTTTGGACTATTTATTATTTTCCTGGTAAATTTTTCAAGGAAAAAAGGTTAATTTGTCTATTGGTTATTTTTTATTGAATATGTTCATTTTTTCAACATTCGAGCATGTTTGATTGAATGATGAAGGCTAATCACAATAGAATGATAAGTCTAAATAACATTCATTAATTAATTACCACATGTAGAAAGGTAAGATGAAGGATTTATTTTTGTGAAAAAATTACATCTACATGTATTTACTTGTTAAAAACTGATAATATATCTTGTGAAGAATGATTATTTAGCATGAAATTGTTTATCGTTTTATTTATGAATGATAAATAATAATGATTTGATCATATCGTTAATTATTCATATATTCTAAAATTATGGAAGGAAATTGAGATGTTGTATGTCTCCAAATTTGGTAGTAATATATTATTTTGAAATATGTCATGAATTTGTACTACAAAGAGGTTTTTATTGTTGATCACTTAAGTGAATTTTAAATTTGTTTTGACCAATTATTTGTCATAAGTGTTTAAAATTGATTATGAGATTATGGTTCTTTGGTTTCTTAATACTTTGCTTTATTCTTAGAAAATTTACATGTTTTTTTATTAACTGTGTTGCTAGCAATATTGTAACAATGGATGATGTTAAAAGTGCTATTTAAAATGTAGAAGTTCGCAAGAAAACTTTGTAATTGTCATTTTACACGTCCCCTTTGCAATCAAATGTTTTGGTTAGTAAAAATAGTGAAGAAGCAAAGATAGAAATCAAAGGCAAATAAAGGAAGATGTCAAAATATAAGTAAATTTAAGTCTACACATAAAAATCTTGAATGAAATCATATCGTTTGAAGAAAAAAAAAAACAAGAGCAAACAAAAGATAATGATAATGACACTTATCTCAATGATATTCATGTTGTTACTATTACTACAAAAGATTTTGACATTGTCTATGATGAAAATGTTAATAATGTTATGTTTAACTAGGCTTCTTGTGTTATCGACAATATAATATCTTATTTATATCATTACTCTAACCCAGAAATTAATATAGCATATTTTATATTAATGGTATATTTAATTTAACTTATTTTAAACAAACAATAACTTACCTTTTTTTTTCTAACTTTTGAAAATAACCTTTAATTTTTTTTTCCAAGGTAAGAGTAATAAAAATTAAAAGAAAACTTATTCAAGTCATAGTTGTATTTATTTATTTTTATTATAATTTATCTATCCATTCGAACTTTTTAATACAAAATACATGCAAAAGTTATGGAATTTAATTTCTATTCATGGTTAGTGTAGAAATTTGTACATTATCAATTAATTAAAAAGTATGATAAGTGTGTCTTTTAAAATAGTTATAGTAAATGTTAACAAATTTATTAAACATAATAGTTTGTAATTGGATAAAAATTATTTATATTGTCAATGCATATATTATTTATTCAAAGTTATATACATATACGTGCACGTGTATATATATATATATATATGAGAGATGTATCTTATAATAACTTTCTTATACGATAATGATAATATAAATTTGAGTCATATAATCATATTTAGATAGTCAAAATTTAAAGTCATAAAATTACTCTACATTTTAATTTAAATTATTCATGATAAGATCTAATGGTTAATATGTTTTCATCTTATTTTTACATGAAAAGAAATTTTTACAAGAAGATTGAATTATACTAATGTAAGTTATACTAACTATTATTATATTTAATAATTTTAAATTAAATAATTTTATCTCAAAATTCATAGATTGAATCAAAAATTTTATTCACATAAATCATATTAATCAAATTTTATATTAATTCAAAATCACTTAACAGACACTTTATTCATGTAAATCTAAATTAATGTAATATATAGTTTTTAAATATATATAAAAAGAAATGATTTGATTCATGGGTCGAATCAAAAGTTTTATTCACATAAATCATATTAACCAAATTTTATATTAAATCAAAATCACTTGACAAACATTTCATTAATGTTCATCTAAATTAATGTAATATATAGTTTTAAAATATATATAAAAAAAAAATAATTTGATTCATAGGTTGGATCAAAAGTTTTATTCACATAAATCATATTAATCAAATTTTATACTAATTCAAAATTATTTCACAAACACTTCATTCATGTAAATCTAAATTAATGTAATATATAGTTTTAAGATTATCTTTTTAATGTAGTTTAACTTTGACAAAATTATATACAAACAAGATAATGTAAAAATTTAATGATTGGATTGATAAAAATCACATTCTATATGTATAAGTATAATATTTACTTTTGTTAAAACTTATGTACAAAATTGAATTTCAATGTAAAAATAAAGAGTAATTTATATTTATAATATATTTTTCTTGTTAATTCTATTTATTAATAAATTAAGTAAAATATATTTAATATCTTTACTTTAATTATTTATTGTTCAAGCATAACGAGTAAATGGTTGTCCAACATAGAACAATTGTATCTTTAACCTTAAAATTAATTACATTTAATAAATAAGATGGATAACTTTAGTCATTATAACCCAGACATGTTAAAAATATTACGACTTTCAATCTTTTAAGTCTCATCTATATTCTCAATATATAAAGTAGTATATATTGAGTAAACAATTATTTTAATCTTTCAACTTTTCTCAAGTTTAAATTAGTTCTTATACTTAAAAAATATCTCTTCAAATAAATTATAAAAGCTCAGTTATTTTAATTTTCAAAATCATAAAAGAAAGTTTGGTTTTACATTAGTTTATTTTAAAAGGACTAATGTAACTGATTTTCAGTATTTTGAAGACCTACAGAAATATTTCCTAAATTCATGAACTAATTTGATTTTGAAGTTAGGAAAAAAGTTAAAGAATTAAAAGTAGGGAAAAAAGTTAAACAATTATTTAAAAGTATTTAACAATAATTAATTGAAAGAAGCAGGACTGTGATGTGTTGTAGTGAATCATTACCAAAATTCAAAAAGGTAGCATCTCAGGCACTATACATACGTCAGCAATGCAAACTGGCTGTCTTCCATTCGTCATCCCACTTTTAGCAGCCTCATTTCAAGCTTTCATTGGCAGCCCTACAAACACGTTTTAGTTTTTGTATTATATATTGAAGCAGATCAAATTAAATAACAAGACTTATCAAATTTAATAAAATAATACTTTTAATAAATTCTTATTAAAAAATAATTTTAATTTTTAAATTTAATTTTTTTATAAAATATATCAAACATATAAAATTTTATAGAATTAATTTCATTCTTTCATTTTATTTTAACGAATATATATATTTGAAATTTAAATAAAAAAATTCTATTATAAATATTTAAATTGACGGTAGAAATTTATATAAATAACTATTATGATAATATTACATTATTTAATAGTTAAATTGTAAAATTTATTCACTATAAAAAAAGATTTAAAATGCCGTCTATATATATATGTATAAAAAATTAACATTAAACTTAAAAACTGACTTTAAATAACTGAGTGACAAGATTTTATTGAATTTTTTTATTATATTATAAATATAAAGTGTAATAAATATTTTAAAAAAATTAATTGACATGTATGTGATCAAAGGAATATATATATATTTATATAGACTACCATTTTCGTATGATTATACATATATATTACACTTAAAGTTAATTAACTTTCTAAAAAATGTTACATAACTTTTACATTCTAATTTTAATTATTTATAACAAAGCTTAACATTTATTTTTCTCTCCCTAGAAATTTTCCAATTTGTTAGGCCACTTATATAATAATGATATACATTCTTCTGTTGGTGCCTTAGGGCTTAGACCCTTTTGCTGCGTTCTCCCAAAGCACTTGAACCCCACCCCCCACACTGTTCTGAACAAAGACACAGAACGAAGCAGCATTGTTCTTTGAAAGGCCAAATAGACAGATAACACACCCAAAGACTCCAACACGCTAATATATACTATAGTATATACAAATACAGTGTCACTCTCTCTCTCTCTCTTAGTCTTATTTTCATACATACATATACACCATCACAAGCATACACATGGACATGGGACCATAGTCCTCAGCTTAAATTTTGAGCTTTTTCGTGGACGACAGGATCCGACTCTGCCGCTTCTCCCACTCTTCCCTCACTCTTTCTCTCTCCTCATTTCCTCTCTCTTTCTCTCTCAAGTTCCCTTCATGAAAATGGAAGATCACCATCACCACCACCACCATCAACATCAACATCAACCTCACCACTTTGGCATGACTGATCTCAGGCACGTGCTCAACGGGCCAAGGCCTCCCCACGACTTCCCCTCCATGCCACCGCATCCCACGGCGGAGCTCTTCCCCGGCCACCGGAATCTCACACCCTTGCCCACTCCCCAACAACACTACGAGGTTATGATGTTCAGTCGTGACATAATGCCACCTGGCCTTCACGACTTCGCTTCCACCACTCATGATTCTGCTGCGGCTACCATCGCCATGCCCACCCCATCCGCCACTACCGGATTTGATGCCGACGGTGCAGGTTGCATAGCTGGAGACGCCTCCACCGGAAGATGGCCCAGACAGGAGACTCTCACTCTTCTTGAGATCAGATCTCGCTTGGACCCTAAATTCAAAGAGGCTAATCACAAGGGACCCTTATGGGATGAAGTCTCTAGGTACTGTATTTAATCTATTTAACTTTGTCATAAACTTTCTTGCTTAAAAAACTTCAAAATAAATTTTAGTTTACCAGAATTTAATCTTCTTAATTTTTTTTTTCAAAAGTACTTTTGATGTATATAAGTTGATTTAAATTATGAAAAATAAAGTTCAACTCATCTTAATTTTTATTTAAAATATTTATAGAGAATTTTAAGATTATAGTATTTTTATAATTCCTCTTGTTCTTGGATGATGCCTGCTTCTCTCTTCAAATTCTGTATAGTCGAGTTGAGAATTTTAAATTTATAATTTTGTGTAGTTTTGTTTGGTTTATTTTAAAAAATAAGGGCAACCTGCTAAACTCGATGCACATGTTCACTTTCGCGATTTAGTTAATTGTGAGATGCCACGGATGGACTTGACGTTAATTTTGTCGTTGGGGGAGTTTTTGGAAACTATGACATGTAGCTGTGTGCATTAATTTTGCTAAGCTTCTCATCTTTCGAATTGGAAATGACTATACAGTGTGCAAAAGCTGATTGTTTATTTATTCAATTTTCAACTATCGTTCGTGTACTTAAAAGCGTTAAGTTCATGTATACCGACTCTAGCACTGTCCCGTTTTCCATTTTGAAATTTTGTACCCATCTTTTTTAGGTGCAAGATTTGATCCCTCCCTTGTTTGTTTGTATATTTTTCGTTGTTGAAAATTCATTGACCATTCCAATGCATTTGCACCTGTCTTCTGATTCCGTCTTATGAAATGACATTAAGTTGAGGCTCTTCCTTCGAAGCCTCACTTCTATGGCAATTGCAGTGTCGCATGCTTTGTTATGCTTGCTATAACTAGGTACCAAGAACCTAAAAACGTCACTGCATGGCATATCATGAAATTATTAATTAATTGCCAAAGCTCATCGTCACATGGGGGTTCTTTGAGAACTAGGGTTCTATATATTCATTCTACAATTAATGATGGGTCATTATTCTCAGTTTAATTTCCTCCATACCCATTTCTCTTTTGATTGTGCTGGTGATCTCAGGATCATGTCCGAAGAACATGGATATCAAAGGAGTGGGAAAAAGTGCAGGGAGAAGTTTGAGAATTTGTACAAATATTACAAGAAGACAAAGGAAGGTAAGGCAGGAAGACACGATGGGAAGCATTACAGATTCTTTCGTCAACTTGAAGCCTTATATGGAGAAAACAGTAACACGGTTTCAATCCCGGAAACCAATGTTGTTAGCAGCATTCATTTTCAAGCAAACAGCCACGCCCCCTCCCAAACAAACCAAGACAAGTTTCACTCTCACAACAACAAACATTGTGATAGTCTCAGCCTCACTAACTCCACTAACTTTGACACGTCATCGTCTGATGATGGCAACGATCACAGCATGGAGAATGAGTCCATGGAGAAGAGGAGGAAGAGGAAGAGTGGGAGGAGTTGGAAGGTGAAGATAAAGGAGTTCATTGACTCACAGATGAGGAAGCTGGTGGAGAAGCAGAAGGAGTGGTTGGATAAACTGGTGAAGACACTTGAAGACAAGGAGAAGGAGAGGATGGTGAGAGAGGAAGAGTGGAGGAAGCAAGAGGCAAACAGGTTAGAGAGGGAGCAGAAGTTTTGGGCTAAAGAGAGAGCATGGATTGAAGCCAGGGATGCTGCACTAATGGAGGCTTTGCAAAAGTTAACTGGAAGAGAAATAATGAAGGCTGAAACTAATGAGGGTATAATAAATGCAATGGCAGGTGAAGTTCAAAACCAGAATAATGAAGATGGAAGTGAGATCTTAAACAGCAGTGGTGTCATCAGAGGTGCTGATAGCTGGCCAGAATCTGAGATTGCAAGGCTTCAACAGTTGAGAGCTGAGATGGGGACAAGGTTTCCACATAGTGAAATTTCTGAAGAGGTTACATGGGAGGAAGTAGCAACCAAAATGGCTTGTTTTGGCTACGAAAGGAGTGCTTTGATGTGCAAAGAGAAATGGGAAAGTATGAGTAACTATCCAAGGGAGGATAGCAAGGAAGGGAACAAGAAGCGCAAGGAAAACTCTAGAAGCTGCTTTTACTTCAAGAACAATGATGGTCAACAATCTTCCTTATACGATCAAGGAAGTGCCTATTGTGATGATATCAATCATCAAAGGCCTAATGGTTCTTCTTCACCTTCAAAATCCAATGTTGCAAATGTTCCTCAAGCTGATAGTTGCTTTCCCTTCTTGATGAGTACTGAGGGTGGAAACTTGTGGGATAACGACTATGGCTTAAAGCTCAATAAAGCAAATCAAAACCACTGAGGGTACAGAAGCACAGATATTTGACAGTCTAGTATCTGAGACCGTCTCACATCATGTAAGCAAGAGCTAACTGAGGGTTTATGTATAGAGATTGATGGTGATTAGGTGATCAGTCTTAGACTCTTAATTAGTATATATATTTATGGGGCATTTAGGCAAAAAATAATGGCTTCAGTTTATATTTTAGTGAGGAGGCGAAGTGACCAAGTTCACTTGCGCGTTGGAGTATGACACCAATTTCAGGTGAGTAATTTCTTTTTTTTTTTTTTATGCATGCAAATGGAATTGAAATTGTATTACCTGCTATGTTGCACCTTCTATGATGTTTGCATCAGTTTATCACTGTTTTTCTCCACCATACCTCCTGCTTTTTCTGTGTAGTTTTGAGTTAAATAGTGCAGGATTTTGGTGTTTCTATTAGGGTGAACAACCGTCCCACTCACCTTATACAGTTTGATTTTAGCATATTTAAATTTAAAATTAAATTCGATGTATTTTAGAATTAAGGTAAGGTAGGTTTCAAATCCTCTTAATCTAATTTGATATAACATTTTTTAAAAAATAATTTTTGAATAATTTTGTATTAATAACAATTTTTTTTATTTAATAAATAATATTTTAAATAACATAATTTTATATTTATAACAATATTATTTATTTTAAATATATATTATAAAATATACTTTAATTTAATATTTATACTTATTTTATTTTCTATAATTTAAGTATACATAATATTGAGATAAATATATTATCTTAAGATATATGAGCAAATACAACCATTTGTATAATATCATTTCTGTATTTATGTCTTTTTATTGTATCATTAATTATACCATATACTTCTTTCTCATTTTTCATTAAAGGAAAATCATTTATCCATAGATAATCATTGGTTGATATTAGGGGACAAGTGAATGTTCCTATATGATTTCTGTTCTTCCTGATCTATTTTCTTTTGTTTAAATTCACTTTGCAAATCAACAAAGAATAACTCAACTATTTAATTTATCATGTAGAATAGTTATGAATCACTGGAAACAGCCATCTACATCAAACTACTAAGTAAATTCCTAATTCCATGCTTTAAAGAATAAACTAGGCTGAACGAACGAGTTGAAATTGATGCCGGAACTGGACTGTGGTCAATGTTCTATAGGTCTTTAATCAATTAAAAGTGCTAACAATCAAATTGATGTAATTACAGGGTTGCAGAAATAAATATTCCATACCTTATGCAGCAAAATTACGTTGCATTATCTCATGTTAGGAAATTCTTATAGAAAAACAAATAAAATAAATTTTTTAATAAAATAAAATTAATTTAAATTTAAATATGTTTTTAGTCTCGATAAAATAAGTGATTTTTATATTTTAGTCCTTATAAATATTTTTTATCAATTTTGATCTCTTTAAAATTTGAATTTTTATTTTTGATCTTTACCATAGTGTGACACTTATTAGTCACATATATTTTTAAAGAAAAATTAAGTATTTTTAAAGAAAAATCAAGTGACTATCGTACTTTATACACACTAGTGTATATGATATTATGTTAGTATATATGACATTTTAAAAAAAAATAGATAATTAAAATAAATATTATTTATTTATCTTAAAATGAAAATTAAAAAATAAAAATAGATATTTCAAATTTTAAAGACATAAAAATCAAATAAAAATATTTTATAAAGACCAAAATCAAAATTTATTCATTTTATAAAAGACAAAATCAATTATTACATATTTTTGAAAGATGAAAATCTATAAAAAAAAAATTAGTGACTAGAAGCATATCCAAGTCATTAATTTATATACAAGTTAATTTATAGAAATATTTTCATATTAATTTCTTTAAAAAAATTAATTTATATAAACTAATTTTAATCTATAAAAAATTATTTTATTTTTTATATAAATACTTATAAAAACATTTATCCAAACACAATTTTTACTTTTTTGGTTTACTAGGCATAAAACCTAGCTAATATGAGGTCTACCATATTGCATTTTTACTACTGGATCTGCACCCAGATGGATGCTGGCTGCAATTGAAGTTTTCTGGGATCCAATCAATAGTTTTACGTGTTGATAAAATATGGACAATTAGCAAATTTGTAAGGAAGAACTTGTGTGGTGTAATACTTGTCTTAAGTACAACTGCAACTGAGATTTTACACACATAAACATGTATGTGTAATAATAATATCCATCTTCAGGAATATCGTGTACTGCACTCGATGGGTGTGCAAATTAATGACCATGCAGTAAGCAGGTTTGTGCACAAGGATCAATCAATATCATACAGCAACACGTTGCAGCATATACCCAAAAAAGCCATACATTGCAGCATAGTAATTCTCCAGCGATACACTCGACAGTTATATATATTTTGTGGTCCTTGCTATTTGACTGTGAAATAAATGACCCACAACACGGCGCAAGTAATTAATTTGTTGACCTTTGCGCACTTTACCCTCCTTTTGCGGTCATATATGTTTAGGGTTACTATATCAATGATGAAAACAAAGATAAATTGTTTATATAATGAAACGATGCACAGCTGAGTTGCAAGTCAGTAAGCTTTCCTTTTAGGATGTCCATTTTTTTTTTTATTGAGAGTAATATATGGTTGAAATCAAGTAAACTGTTATAACTAACCAAATTTTATCAGTAAATATTTAATATTACTGTATATTCAAAATTCAAATTCCATCCTATCAATTAAATTAAAATATCTTCATATTATTAGTTTATCAACATGTTTGGTAGTTGAGAATATCATATTAAATAATAATAATAATAATAATAATAATAATAATAATAATAATAATAATAATAATAATAATAATAATAATAATAATAATAATAATGAATTTTTTAACTCAAAATTTAAATAATTAAAAAAATTGTTATATTTCTTCAATTATATATTATTTTTTAATTATTTTTTCTCCAAGTGTAATTGTTAGATATTTATATTAGTATTTCTATAAAAAAAATGTACTTATAACACTTTTGATATATAAATGGGTTTACTATATTTTTATTTTTTAAACTTGTCGAGATTTTTATTTTTAATTCTTAATCAAAATTTATATCAATTATAGTATTTAAAATTTTATTTTGTTATTACTTTTCTCTCCTTTCTTTTTACTTATACGCACGATTTATTGTTACGTAAAAAAAATATTAAGATAATGTGAACAATTTTATGGTGTTTCTTTTTTTAGTGGTAAAAAACTTTGAGAAAAATTTTAACCTTATTCAAACAATTTTGGTGATTTTTACCTGTAAAAAAAATACCACAAAATTGTTTAACACTTAATATTATTTTAGCATTTTTTAATGGAAGAACAAACTGTCCAATTGTAGACATAAGTCAAAAAAGAAAAATGAAAAAATAAAATGATAAAAATAAAAAGTAATAATAAAACAAAAGTTCAAACAACATTACTTATATAAATTTTAATTTGAGCCTAAAAAAAATTTCAAAAAATTTAACAACTAAAAACATATCAAACCCTTGTATAAATACATCTCTTTCGGACATATTCTTGATTTTTAGGAAGAAATTGTTGCCTTTTTATGTAGTAATTAACAGGCAATTACATATGCAAACACTACATAGGCATATATTCTTTTCTTATTCAATCTAGCAAGACGTGGCTGACATGTTAGAGAGATTAGTAGAAATCCAACCCAGAGAATTATATTATTGTATAAGTTGAAATTTTTATCCAATCACAATTATTTTTTAGTTCAACAAACCTGAGAGTCAGAACTCCTTAAATGTCTACCATGTGAAATTTCTTATAAAGGGATTGAAACCCGAGTCTGTGAAAAGGATAAAAATTTTCCTCTAGAGCCACGACTATTTGTGTCTATTCATGTTGACATAAGTACATTAATTAGGTAAGTTAAAAAAGAAAGGATATGTAAAAACACATCTTTTGTCCAAATGTTTCTGGAAAGAATAAGTATTTGTTTGTCAATTAATTAATTTTAAAAATATCAATTTTATAAAAATCTCTCAAAAATCAATAAAAAAAGAAGAAGTAATTATCTCTATAAATTCAGATATGTCAAATTCCATTTGACTCTCACATCTTGTATATATCATGGATATGACATAAATATGTGAATCCAGGATTGAGAGAGATAATTATAACAGTGGGAGGACAAAGTGGGTTTTGTGCAGTGGAAACTTTTCTTGTATGATAAGGCTGAGAGTACTGGCAGCAGGGCTAGTATCACTACCACACACACAAACATACACATGCATAATGCAATGCACATATCTTACCCTCCTGGACAGGCAGTGTCCGTACCTGGGAAAGAGTAAAGAAGCTTCCTGCAAAAGTGAACCAGCCCACAGGGTTTGGGGAGACATAGTGCCAGCACTATCGTCACACACCTTTCACTTTCCCTCTCTCCAACTACCCTTCCTTCTTTGTCCCAATCTTAATTACCCTCTAACTCACCAATTCGGCAATCCAACCTAGCCAAATTATATTTACAATTATGGAAACATTCACACATCAACTGCGTTTTTCGATACACACAACTCCAATAACCGACACTGTTGAAGATATTATACTATGTATAATCATTTTAATAATAATTTATATAAAAATTTAATAGTCATTTGATAATATAATTTTTAAGAATAAATTTATCCTACATGGTTGTTGTGATTTTATAGTACAGCAAAAAAATTTATATGAATGATATATAACATATTTTTATATATATAATATTGTCTTTTTATCAATATCTTTTTCCAGTATTTTTAATTATATTATATATTTTTTATTCTAGAATTTATTATATAGATAGTATTTTTTTATTATATTCAATACCTGAAAACTCCGATGTATGGAACTAATCACCCATTGATTTTACTATATAGACTTAATTGTATTTTTTTCATTCCTCTCTAGCTAGTTCGACTGTGTGATTTGTGGGTTTCTAGTTTTTAAACTAGTTTTTAAAAAATCAATTAAGTCCATGTATATTTAAAATAACCAAATTTGGTCTCCTGTATTTACCTAAAACACTCAAATTATTAATTTTATATTTAGAATATTTACAAACTTAATCAATTAAGTTGCCTTTTATTTAAAATTTATCAACCAAAAACATCAAGTTTTTTCATCCAAAATAACAAAAAAAAATGTCAAAAATTTCCTCCTTTAAACCATAATCTCACATTTTATATTATCCTTCAAATTTATTAGTAAATTTTCACTAAATTTCTTACTCTAAACTTTTAAAATTATTTCATATCTCAAATCAATCGTAATTTCTCCAATTATTTGAATAGAAAATAATAACTTGAAGATTTTAAGTAAAATAAAACTTTATATTTATAAATAGAATAATTTTGTTAGTTTAATAAAAATTGAAGAGATCAAAGTTGTACATAATATAAATTCAAAATTCAAAATTTTAATTAAGCCTACTATTGAGTCTATAACATTTATATAAAATTTGTAATTTAGAAAAATAAAAAAATATTTTATATATAATTAATACCAAATATTCCTGTCAATTTAAAAGCTATTTTTTTAAAAAATTATCATATTATAAGTATTAACTTTACCGTTAATTAATTTTTACTACGAAACTTGATAGTCCTCTTCCCCTAACATTTTTTATCAACAAGTTTAAACATGAAACATTTCTTAAGCAATATGAATTTAATATATTGGTAATTTAAATCAACTATTAATTTGTGTGTAAGTGATGTATTTTTAATATAATCACAAGATACAACAGATTAATTATTGATTTAAGTATTTATAATATGTAATAAGCGTGGCTTACAAGATTATTTAAGGTGTTTGAAATGTGTTATTTTATAATTAAATAACATGCAATAAAAAATAAAATAAAAAAAAGTAATTACCTTTTTTAATTTTAATGAGAACTAAACATGTTATAAGGTGAGTTAAGGTAAGGGGAAAAAATGAGTGTAGCCAGAAACGAGAAGGGAAATATTCTGGCTTGTGGAAGTAGCTTTAAGTATTTTTGGCCGTAGAAGGCAATCAATTTTCATCACAATCCACACCCAATAATGAAAATCTGCAATCAGGTTCTGAGTAGCAGGGAAGGGGAAAGTGCGAGAGTGACTTATCCTTACGATAGTATCTAGTGTCTAGGAAAAGGTGACCGATTATCTTGGCGAAAACAACTACCCTTAAACTTGGCAGTGAAAGCATAGTCCCTACCAATTTGATCAATTCTTCAATGAAATTGTGTCTGGGCCGTCCTATAACAAAGAAGGAGAGGCCTATTTGGCTCATGGGACCCAACACCACCCACCCAACTGAATGCTAAACAATATTTTATTTTTGGATTTTGCTATTTCTACCTCTCAATTTCCTCAGCACACCTCTTTTATTCTTTTTTTTTCAAATAATTCTTCATTTCATCTAACCCTCTTAATTCTCTTTTTCAAAAACGTTCTTTCATTAAATTCTTTATATTCTTTCACATCTTTTTTGAAAATTCTATTCTAAAAAAAAAAAAAAGAAAAGGAGCAGATTTATGTCTAAACTAAAAAAGTGAATATTTTCACCTCAAACTATTATATTTCTACTACACAAAATAATAATACTTAAATAAAAATATGTTGTAGCTGTGTGCTCTCAAACCTTGTCATTTGATTTTGTGCATATTTATTATATGTAATATTGTATATTGCATTCAATAATCATAATTACTTTTGACTTTCAAATTGCAAGTGATTTTAGAAGAAGTAAAAAAATTTGCATAGAACTTACATTTAACCATGATGTTGATTTATTCTCCTTGTAGGTATAAGTTTACAAAAAGTGAGTTCTAGTAGAATAAAAAAACAATATTAACCAAAAAGTAACACAACGAGTATCTTTAGATAAAAATCAATATATTTTTAGATAAAATAATTATCGTAGTTAATGGTGAAAACAAAATCTACAAAATCTTTTAACATATAATATTACATATACAATTTATGAAATACATACATCATATTAATGGAAAACATACATTATTAAAGAATAATAAGATAAAGTGTGAAATTAAGTTTTAAAAAATAACGAAGATAAATTTAAAATTAAAGTTTAAAAAGTAATAAAAATAAGATGTAAAATTAGGATTCAAAAAATAATAAAAATGAAGTGTAAAAATAAGATTTAAAGAATAAAAAAATATATTAAAAAATAATATTTTTATTATTTTTATGTAAAAGAATATTTATAACAATAATAAATATATAAAAAGAAGAAGAAGAAGTGTACCTAATTAATTGAGATGTAAATAGTAGAAGTTATTTTTTGTTTTTTGTTTTTTTAGCAGTTGAACAGGCAACTGGATAAGTATCGTACGACCTCGTGGCCTTTAAGCCTTTTGATTTATTTAGACCAAAACAAAAAGAATGGGGCAATTGGAGTAGACCTTGCTTTATGTGGAACATAAAAATCAATAAGGCTTTGCACCATACCACCCAAGACCATCCTCTCTTCTCTACTGTAGTAGGTTCAAGCCCAACTGGCTACCGATTCCAAATTCTGGAGTAAATATTCATTTTAATGCCGACAAAAAAAAAATCATTTTAATAATTTAAAAACATCAAATTATTTTTTTATATATAAATACAACGATTGCTGGCCATACATTCTTTAGCATACTTTTTAAATATATTTTTTATAATCGTCAGATTTTATTAGAAACTATGAAATTGAGTGAGAGCTCGTTAAATAAAAAAAAGATATATATAATATTGTAATTTTTAATAAATTTTAGTTAATAATAAAAATAACTTTAAAAATAATGTTAAAAAATTTTATTGCTAATTAAGTGTTTAGTTAGCTTAAATTTGAGTAAAATTCATTCTAATGAATTGTTAGAATATGATTGATGCGTCCTCATAAATTAATTTGAACAAATGTTCCATTGAAACGTGTTTTTTTTTTTATGTGGGAGAATTGACACTATTAAAAAAAACTTAATTTATCATTGAAAAAACACATTTTATCAATAACAAAATTGTCGCATTAATACAAAAAGTTTTGAACTATGATTTCCTGATAATTGTTCCTATCATTTTTTGTACATTTGTAGTTACCACAATAGTAATTGTCGTAACCCTCGATCACGACGGGTCTGGCGAATGGATAAAAAAATCAATTTTGTTCACAGGATAAGGCATAGAGATATAAAATTTCTAATGCGTCTACTTCAATAAGTAGTTAGTAAATGGATTTTTATATCATATGCTTTGCATTCAACATACGAACATATTTACATAAAAATTACACACATGTGAGTGAAAGAAATTAATGTACATAACTTGACAAGAGTCAACTCTTCCTCCTACGTATCTCCAGATATAGAGAAATCAAAGTTCACGTGGTTCTTCATGCTATGAATTGAGTGGTTGAACATAAATCAGAATTTCTTAACCTAGACATTGATTAGAAACCATCTAATATGTCGACCTAAATTGATATAGGGGCTACAACTCTTCCCTAGTCAAATTAATGTTTACAACTAAGGAACCCTTTGCCACATGCTTAGCGGCACTCTAACATTTGGTCAGCTAAGACACCTGCACTCATTCTTTTTGTCGAGGCTTGATGAAGGATAGACTGGCTGAACCTTAACCTATTCCACTGATCTTCCTTTCCTTTTTCTGCCAAGGATAATTAGTCTGGGATCTCCAATAGCGTCCCTTCTGTCTTTCCTGTAAGAGCTAACATACTTTATCTCCCTAACTAGTCAGACTCTGGTCAATTCTGAGAAGTTTTGTTTATTCTTAGGAGTAATATGCATTGCTCTCTTTGACTAGTAATATTCCTAGGATTTCCTCGACATTGTTACTGTCATCCTTTTCAGGAATTTGTAGAACGTAATATTCAGATTCCTTTCCTAGCTTCCTCTAAGTTCTTGTATCAACATTTTTCCTCTTTTGGCCATTGCATTAAGTCTGATCCTTTTCTCTTTGATCTTCCACTTCCTTCTCTTTCTATACCTAGCTACCTTGACCATCTTATCAAGTTGGCTGAGCATATACCCGGACAAAATAGGGTATCCATAATAACTACAACATTTTATATCTTAATGATCACCGTTGGTGAAAGATAATTTTTTTTAATCAACTTATGTTGGTACCATAAAATAAATTTACTAATAATTAATATCGCTTTAATAAAATATTTTTTCTCAACAACTAAATTATTAAAATAAAATATCTTTTTTTGGTAACATTGATTATTGTTATTTTTTAATTTTTCTTAATTTTATTTTAATGATAATTATGTATTGTTTTCTAAAATTATTAATGGAAATAATAACTATCATCATAATTTAAATTAGATGAAATTAAACCTAATAAAATTTTACAAATTAGAACATTATTAATCCAATATATATAATAAAACATTTTTTTACACAATTTAATGAATAAAGTTTCCATTTTTATAAAAAAAAACTAACATATATAATAAATAAATAACTAAAAACTACTAATATTAATAATTAATAATTTTCTCGTTAACATAAAATATTTTTTTAATTTAAATCTAGTAAAAAAACTCATAATATTTAATATTGTTTCGCAGTCTATTCTTAGTCCATTTTTTTAATCTCTCAATTAACTATTTTTTAATATTATTTTTATGTGCATTTTACATGTTATCTTTTTTAATTAAAGAATTTTCATTTAACTATTTTGAAATATTTTTCTTTTATCTATTTATATATATTTGAAAATTTAATTATCTATCTTTTTTATCTTCATCCCTAAATTAAATTTAAATAATTATTTTTAAAATATTTTATCAATCATTTTTTATTATAATATAACTTATATATTAAAAATAATTTATTTATTATTTAAATTTTTATTTATAAATATTTATTATGTATGATGTATAAATTAAAATATTAATTAGTAATATAGATATTACCTTATATCATCTTTATTGCATGATAATGCAAAAGTATTTTTTAACTTGATTTTAATTGTGTTATACCATTTTTTTTTACTATCTTGAGAACCTAAGACAAATGACTCGCTCTTATAAAACAACCCTATCATATTTACATTAATAAATTTATATTCATCCTTTTACGTTGTTTTATTTTTTAAAACTTTTTATTTTTATTTTAAAAATCAAATCCAAATAAATTAAATGAATGTTTATCTAATTTTTATTATAGTTTTATGTTTTTATTTATTTTATTTTTTGTAACTTAGAGTATGTGTTTTTTTTATTATTACTAGAAGTTTAATAGCACATGTCCAACTCAACTAAAAAAACTCCATAAATGAGAAAATAGAAATGTTACAACTTCAATAAATAAATTAATGCAAACTACAAAATTGATCAAAACAAACAATTTCATAAAATTTAACAAAATTTTGGAAGATAAATATTTAGCATCTCTAACTATATTTTGAATTTTTTTTAATTTCTATTTCTTCACCAGGGATTTTATTCAAATCAATACAAGTCGTAAGTAAAGAATCTACAACTTATTCCAAATTTGTGGTGTCTTCTATTTCATTTGGATCTAAAGAGTCAACTCTCTCCATCCATAAAGTATTCCTTATAAATAAAGTTTTATAAAAAGAGTCAATTCTTCTACTTCTATAGACTACTTGATTAAAAATGAAAGGTATATCTAAAACAATATGTAAGTTCTTCAAACAAATAAAAAATACTAGACATACTAAGGATCAACTTGATGGTCTATTTTCTTTTTTTTAAATTCTCTTTATTCTTTTATATATAAGTGTGAATTTTCAATTTTTATGATTTTTTTAATAAAAATTATCGTAATTGAAGAAATAAATTAGTTACATAATAAATGAAGATAAACTAAAATCTAAATGTCCTATTTTCTCGTTCAACCTCATGTTTTTGCAGTATGTTAAATTAGAACTTCAACAAGTCATAAAATTGACATATTTAATTATAAAAAAAATAAAACTATTTTACTAAAAAATACAATAAAAAACATCCAACTTATTAAATATTTTTAAGGAGACGATGCTCTCAAAAATCAATCATGAAATTGGTTTTAAGTTAGGAAAAGTTTTTCAATTATAAATTTAGATTTGATTTTGATTTCTAGCGATTATCTCCTATATTTGTCATGCGAATAGAATAAAATAAATTAGTTTATTTTATTATATATATTCTTCTTTATTTTAAAATTTCAATAAAATTGAAATATATGAATTTTTAATTTTTTTTGTTCTATTTTTAAAAAAATATATACAAAATATAACATAATTTAATGGTTGAGGGACATTTTGAATTGGTTAACATTATTCTAAAACATAAAATATTAATTTTCCAACGACATTGAGTACACTAACATAAAAAAAACATGTTTTCTAGAAGAAAAAAAAAACAAAAAATTTCCTAGCAACATTGAGCATGCTAGCATTAAAAAATACTTCTTCCAACTACTTTAAACATGCTAATATAAAAAAATCAATTTTTTCAATGACATTAGGTTTGTTAGTATAAATTAGCACTTTTTGTCAATCACATTAAATATATTAGTATGAATTTTTTTTTAATAATAATCAATTTCATTGGCATAAAATGTTACATTTTTTAATAATATTTAAATATCGTTATAATTTTTCTTGTGATATTGACTTCGTTGAAAAAAAAAAACTCATCCCAACAAAATTCAAATATTACTATTAAATATTTATCTATGTTAATAACTCATTTATTAGTGGAAAAAAATCGTTTTCAATAATTTTTTTCTTGTAGTGTAATTTTCAAGTTATAAAACAAACCATAGATAAAATGATCATTTAATTAAATTTATGTCATTAGATTATTCCTTAAAACATAAATCTTTTTTTTATGTTAAATGATTGGTTTGGTTTAATTTTATAAGTGCATAATTTAGATGTAGTTTCTTAAAAAAAATTGTGTTTTCCAATTAAAATTAGAAATTCTTTTTCATAAACTTACGTCAATCTTTAATGCAAATCGTTATAAAACAAATTATCATGGTAACATTCTAATTTTGATTAAATAACAAGATAAAAAAATATTTATAAAACCACATATATGTGTTATTCTTTTTTATGAATAAAAATTAGTATGATATGAAGAATCCTAAAGTAAACATTTGCTAAAATTCTATTCAACCGTAATCGCAACCCACACTTCTACGTTGAACAAGAAAAATAAATAGATTTCATTGCCAAAAAAAAAAAAAATACTCGTTGTATTCCACTAAGCTTGACATGTAAGGTAAGCGTGACAAACACATGTCAACCTGGCTTACCCTTGTCCCCTTTGATCCACCAACAATGGAGGAAGACAACTCATGATTCTTCTCTCTAACCCCTAATTATACATAATTATTTGCTCGAGGATAACAAAATATTAAGTTTTGATAAATCTACAACACATAGATATTTATTGGACTAAATTAATGATTAATTATGTGAATAAACGTTAGAATGAAACATTTTAGAAGTAGTTTAGATTAAATATTAATCCTATCCCTAAACCTTAATTTCACATTATTTTTATTTTTATTTTTTTTATTTTTGCACGAATTTCTTAGAGTTGAGGATTACCTAGCAACACATGAGAATTATAGGGTGAAGTTGTTGAAAAGGAGGGAAAAATGCTCAGCAAGGAAGCTTATTGCCCAATAATTATTGGTTTGACCATTGTCTAACTATCGTTGAGTAAAATATCATTCTGCTTAATGAAATTTTCAATTTTGAGTTTTGTATGATTATAAATAAGGGAAGGAAACTTATTGCTTAAGGAAAACTTATCTCTCTTCTATTTTTTTATTTGTCCAAATTAAATATAATATCAAGAAATTTATAACATTCACACCCTCTATTCAAATAACTGAAATAAACTTCATTACTCAACATAAGTAACTCTGATTCTCTCTCTTCTTTTGAAGATGGAAGACTTAGTTCTAAGGTTGGATATCATTTGATATTTCTTAACTCTTCATTTTCACAATGTAATTAAATCTATAGATTAGATGAGAAGGAAGTCTATTGAATCTTAATGTAATTGAATTACTCTTATAAGTTTTAAATCAAATTTATTCAATCTATATTTTGAATTTTACACTTAATGCTTTTATTTGATTGATTATCATGGATTGTTCACCTGTAAAGGTCCTCATTGTAAACTAGCAGAACTTAAAATAAGGTTGAAAAAGAAATAGAAAGGTTTATCTAAAAAACACTCAACATTAAAATACATAGAAAAGCAATATAAAATGCCACTTCAAGTAACTCTAAGGTTGTCTAACTTTTATTTTGAAAAACTATTACATAGTTTGAGACTATGTGATCTAGACTAATTTTCATGTGAGATATTAATTTTTTTATAAATAAAAAAATATGGTGAAAATGATACCTGTCATACAGAGATTAGTCAAAATTATATGGTTCTAGATCATATAATAATGTCTTTTTTTTTTTTGAAGTTTTTTTCTTTTAAAAATAAGAAGCTAATTAGGTCAAACACTTCTTTTTATTAAAGTTCTTAAAAAAAATAAGCTTATTTATAGTGTGGAAAATTTTTGGTGAATAAAAAAAACCGATTTGAAAGTAATGTAATATGGAGAAAGAAATAAAAACAAAAAAGTAGACAAAATGTGAAAGGAAAACAGAGTTAGAATTCCCCCAAAAAAAGAGTTAGAATAAAATACAATTATCCTAGCTCTTTTCCGTTTGTAAATAAATACATTAAACTTTTAGTTCATCCTGATTAATCCGTGAATTTTTATTATTGTTACAGCAAACCTTTTCAATAAAAAAGTTATATTTTTATTAAAAATATACATATATACAATCAACTCAAACTCTGTACCCGAATAGACATTTTTAGCTTTCACGTACATTCGAATCCACACAGAGTAAAACTTTCACGGTTACATTATTTAACGATAAATTATTATTAATATAAATTTATTATAGTTACATGATAGTTTTTTTTATTATATTATCGTATAAAACTGTATTTACATGGTCTAAAATTGTTTTATACATAATTTATTTTTTAAAAAATTTAAGATTAAACATTCAATGTATAAAAAATTCTTACATTTATGTTTAATTTCAAATTCTCACATGTATATATATAATAAAAATATTTATTTAAGATAATTTTTAATTAATTAAGTATCTAAAACTTAAAAAATCAAACAATTATATTCTTCTAAAAAATAAACGGAGAGAGAGAAGGGGTTGGAGCATTGAAAAAGTTTATTACAAAAAAGAAAGTAGTGTAAAAATTGAATAAGGACAAAAGAGGTGTAAAAATAACACTAGGAGGGGCAATGCAGCTAAAGGCATTATTATTGTTACACAGCAAAAAAGCTACAAAAAAAGAGCACCTTAAACAATTAATGTCAGTACTTGTAATCCTTGACATGGAGAGAGTCGGAGGCGCCCTCCCCAAGTTTGGCATCACCCTTGTAAGTACCGAGAGTGGCCTCGGAGTTAGCCTTGCACCTAACAAGCAACGCAGCCTGCGCCTTCTTTATGTTTTCGTCCTTCCCGCCCCACGCCTTTAGCGTGCTCTGCTGAAGCGCTCTCCCGTACGAGAACGTCAGCGACCAGGGCTTCTTCCCTTTTAGTTTGTTCATCGCGTCCAGATTCAGCGTCGCCTCCTCCTCGCTCTGCCCTCCGGACAGAAACACGACCGCCGGAACCGCTGGAGGTACTGTCCGCAGCAACGTCCTCACCGTCAATTGCGCTATCACCTCCCTTCCCACGCGCGCCGACTCCGAACCCGGGGTCACCATGTTCGGCTTCAGAAGCGTCCCCTCCAACATAACATGGTGGTCATTCAGCGCCTTGTAGCACGCGGCCAGCACGCGCTCCGTCACGTCTGCGCATTTGTTGATGTCGTGGGGCCCGTCCGAGAGTATCTCGGGCTCCACTATTGGGACCAGCCCGTTCTCCTGGCATATGGCCGCGTAGCGGGCCAGCCCGTTCGCGTTTTCTTGGATGGCCAGCGGTGACGGCTCGTTTGGGCCTATCTTTAGGACGGCTCGCCACTTCGCGAACCTGGCGCCGGCATCGTAATACTTCTTACAGCGTTGCGCGAGGTCGTCCAAGCCTTGGGTCGTCGTTTCCCCGTTTGTTCCGGCGAGTTCCACGGTGCCTTTGTCTACCTTGATCCCTGGAAGAACTCCTCCTTTCTTCAATATGTCCACAAAGGGTACTCCTGTGTCAAAAAAAACAAGCAGCAAGATATGTGTATTTGTTTGTTCATCATGTGAAATCAACAGTTGAGAAACAAGTAGAATCAATATATACCTGCAGCTGACTTTTGATACAGGGTTTCCTCAAACAATATGACACCACTGAGGCACTCAAGACAACCAGGGGCCGTGAATAGGAGCTCACGAAGAATGCGCCTGTTTGTTTCCACATTCTCCACATTGATGCTCGATAGACGCTTCCCTATTGTGCCCGTTGATTCATCAGCAGCAAGGATACCCTTTCCAGGGGTGCCAATGTAAGTTGCATTGGCAACCAGCTCATCTGCAATTCATGCCAAATTAAATTCTTTACAACATTCCACCCAGATAAATTATTACATCATCAAACGTCATTATCATTTCAATCCATCTTTATATGACACAATTGATTTTCTCTCGCGTAAAAAAAGTAATCTAAAACTATAATAATATGTAACTATGTAATCCTTTCTTTAGAGTATAAAAGAAACAACACCTATCCCTCATTTTTATTCAGAAAGACTGAAAAATTACCAACATGTTTCAATAATTGAACTAATTTTTCAGTTTTAACTTCTATGCATATTTTGAACAGGTTTGTGCCACGTGATTACTCAACAACACAGAACAGAGTCATGTTACATATTGTTGGTTATCCCACCCCGAGAACAGAAATACAGAATCTTGCTTAAAATAGAGGAAGTTTATCATTTTTTTTTCCTTTTTTGGTACATAGGAAGGTGATCTTGTTCATTCATACCAACCAAAGGGCATGACATGAATTTAATATCATTGAACAGAAAACGAAAAAGGAAAAAGCATTCAACGAGATAATCCCATAAAAAAAATTAAATCAACATGTTTTTGTGCATGAACAAAACTCGCAAATATATAGTTCTCCAATCAAAACATAATTTTGATTAAATTCTTAAAACGAAGATCTGGATCATAACTAAACATTTTTCTCTTTCCATGCGGGGTCATCAAAGTAAAATTTTTACGTAGAAACCGCATACCCAGATGATCTACCACAACGGGACAAGAAAATATTAAAGAAAAACGTTTCCTAGGGAAGGAAAACAAAAAGGATCCAAAAACCATAAACACGCATATCTTATAAGGAGTAAGGGGACAACGATATAGCATCTAACGAAGGAGAAGCGTATAGAAAAGAAAACACACAACATAGTGAATACTATTAACCTTCGTATTTGCTCTTGAAGGTAGACATGGTGGCTTTTAGGGGCTTGTGAGATCACAGAAGAAAAAGAAGGCTTTGTTTTGTGCGTTGTTTCAAAAAGCGGAGAAGACAAGTGCAAAAGGAGATGTTTGAAGGTTTATAAAGCAGTTGTTTGAAGGTTCATAAATAAAGAAATGGAAAAGTCAAAACCAATGGGCAAATATGGACCATAGATGTGGAAGAAATTAGAAAGGGTAAATTGAAAAAGACGGGGCCAAACAATCGCTACAAACTGGGGGCTTTGGTTTTGAGGTTTGAAGATTGTAAAGTCCGTAAAACAAGTTGGACCTTTGCATCTTCCTGCAATTCACGCCCCACCCGTGGGGTTCCCCTGTCTTCATTCATCACGTTCTCAATTTGCGCTTTTTTATCTTTCTTTTTTCTTTTTCTAAAGCAATACAATTTGTATTCTTATTATTTTCCTGAAAATAAATCATTGGTTAATAATTTAAGGAATCATAAAAAGGAATAAAAGAGAAGAAAGGTGAATGAATACTCATAAGGTGAACTCAATCAATCACTCCTCAAGTATTAAAAGGGGAAAATTATTAGATAAACAAAAGTATCCATAATTTTAATCAATTTTTATGTCACATATATTTAAGTTTTTTCATCACAAACATAATTTATTTCTTAAAAAATCACAATGATATTAGTTATTTCTTGCATAAAAGGCACAGATAGATAGAAGAGGACCGGAGTGTCATTAAACTGTTTCTGGTTTTTCGGATTCCCGTCCGAAGCTTCCGTTACCAGTAGTGGGATTAGAGGGAAAAAAATGGTGGGATTTTTCATAAAAACAATGGTGGGATTAGAGGAAAAAAAAAAGATGAAGTGAATATTAAAAATTATAAAAAATTATGAAAAATGAAAATTAGATACTATGATTGGTAGCGGTTCTAGAAGAAATGAACACAGAAATATGTTGGTATAAAATTAAACTTAATGGTTGATGGATTTTGAATTTCTGAGCATGTATATGGTTCAAGTCTTCTAAAACTGCGTTGAAACGAAGAAAGTCTCATCATTCCAAATATAGATTAGTCTTGTACCAAAAATATTAAAAATAATAAACTTCGTTAAAAAGTTTAAACTAAATCTGAATTATAATTTTTATTAATCTTAGAATTAAATTATTAACTCATTAAATTATTAGATTAAATTATTAAATCATTTAATTATTAAATTATTAAATATTAAAGTGGTAGTTAAAAACTGCCACAATTTTAAAATGATATTTATTATTATTTTTAATTTTTAAAAGTAAAACCATGACAGTTAAAAACTAACACTATTTGTAACTTGCAACTTTGAAATTTTTTAAAATTAAAGAATCAAATTGAATTTTTTACTAAAAGAGGAATCAAGCTGAAAAAATAAATAAATATTAAAAATAAATAAATATTAAAAATAAAGAAATAATTTAATCTTTTAAAAATATAAAATATGGTTAATATGCCTTAGTTATATTATTTAAAGTAAAAAAAAGTTAACACAAGTGAGAATTGCTTGTGTCATCTAAATGTTCGAATCATATACTTAAACGTAAAAAATTAATAAATAATTCTTTCTTAAGATTTTTTTAGATAAAAATTTTGTTTTTTCTTTTTTTCAGATAGTAAATATTTCTTAGAATATGGAATGTGAATCATACCTATGTTTAAATTGAAATTTAGATACTGATACAAATTCTTTCTTTTTGAATCACGTAAATTCATATTTGAAAGAAGTTGGGTATAAATTTTTTTAAAATGAACTTTTTATTCCTTTGTTAGTGGTGTTCTAAAAATGTTTGTGATAGATTATAAATAGTTATACGAACGAATGGATCAAATCGGTTATAGGAAAAAAAAAATATACATCAATATAATTGTGCCAAACTAAAGAATTACACAAATTTTTTTAGAAAATTTAAGAGTAGTTGAATTGTATTTTAAGTATGAATTTTTATTTTTTAATTCATATGAACTGTATATTTATTTTATTTAATATTTAATATATCTAGATGAATCACTGAGCCATTAACGTTGTATTTTTATCCCATTAAAGTAGTATTTTTTATCGAGTCAAGATCCAAATTTAATATTATGTGCATTTCAAACAATGGAAATTACCCTTACCCCCACGAAAAAAATAAATAATAGAAACTATGTTTTAGTGTTTGAGGCTTGTACACCTGATATGCTTACAATCAATTTTCTTTTTAATGAAGTGATGAAGAGACATTTTCAATATTATCATCCAGAACACTAAAATACGCTGGGGTTATAAGGAGATTTTCTATAAAGAGGTGTCACCTTGGAATCACCGACTATATAAAGTATATTCATATTATTATCTAATTATTATGTAACTTCTATTAAAAATGATCAACTAAAAATTAATCATTAGTAAAATCAATAAATATTTTATATATATTAACTGAGAAATGATAAAATGGATTAAAAATGTAAATTAAATGACTGTATCATCTTTATTATTAGAATATATAATAATCAAAATATAACTTTTAAAGAAGTACAACGTCAACAATTGCTTAAAATATATGTAATTCATTCAGTGCCGATAAGTCTAAAACACGCCTAATGGCCATATTTAACAATCAATGGATGATTAGCTCTTACAATAGTATGTTTTTGTATACCTTTCATTGATGACAACCAAATGCACATATGCTGATATGCGTATGAAGAAAACAACTATTTATTCCTAAAATAAAGTATATAAAGTCTGACCTTTATTCTTCGTTTTTAATAGATACACACGCATTTGTCATCGTAATTAATCCGCGACGATGGCAGGAAATAAATAGAAGCATTCGTTATTAAATAAGAAATTACAAATAAATTAAAATAATATGATGTCGATGTCATCTGACGCTCCATTCCATGCATGATACCAACTAGTAATCTGAGATCGTAATTTGGATTAGATTTTTTTTAAGACAAAAATCATCCAAAATATATAAATTTTTTTTATCTTGGGGATTTATCATTTTTTTATTAGAAATTTTTAAAACCATGAAAATTACAATTAGTTTATTTTTGTTGAATTCAATCAATTTCTTAGAAATTTTTAAAAATGGAATTTTGAGGCAAAACTACAAAATCTTAATAGAATCATCATTAAATACTTCCAATCAACAATTTTGCCTTAAATTTTCACACAAAGCCCCCCAGAAAGTCTAATCATCTATGTAAAAGAATATGGTTCATAGACACATACGATTTGCTTTATTTCCGGTTTTTTTTTTTTAACATTGAACTACTCATCAATTAGTGTCATAAAATAAAATTACTCTGGCTTATACAAATGAGCTAGGCTGCCCCCAAACTTAGATGATTTCTTTAACTTAATACTATTAAAATAAGTTTTTTCTCACTTTTCATTGTATTAATGGTTAGTTTTTTTAATATTCTTTATTTATAGTGAAGTCTACTAATAACTTATTGTAGATACATTCAAATAAGTATCTTTTTTAATAAAATTTACATTTATGAAATTATTAATTAAAATAAATTAATTCAACTACTTTTATTGATTTTGAAAAATTGATTATGTGTTTCTCATAACCAGAGGCAGTATTACTTTTACTCTTCCTATAACAAATAAATAAGAATTTTTTTTCATAATTATAAGAAACAAAGGTTTATTTTCAAATATGTAATTATTAATTTTTTTATACTCTTAATTGTAAAGTCTATTATTAACGAGTAAATTACTAAAAACTATGTATTATTAGGTTGACATTAGCTTGTTTTTATATGAACTACTCTCTATATATAATTACGTGAAGATGCTGCAACACAATGAGATATCAGTAAAATAAATAAACACATCAGCCTTCGTTAGTTTGTAAAAGAGATTTAATTTCGTTAATTTTATAATATAAAAGACACGTTATTAATTTAAAACATTATAATCTTCCAATAATGTGTTGTTACATAATTTAACAAGTTTGACATTGTCAAACTTTTCAAAGAATATAGCAATACATCATTAAATAACAATACAAACATTTTTAAATTAATAATTCCTAAGATTAAATTCAAAATGAAATTATTACAATTAAAACATAATTTTAGCTTACCAAAAATACAATAATTTTTCTTATTTTTCGTGCAAATAAGGTTCAACTGACATCATTGGCAAGCATATATATAGAGGAAAAAATAAAACAGAAGATAAGCAATAATTGAGTAAAATATTTAAGTCATAAAAATATAATAAGACACCACTGTATACACCTAATTTTAATACTCTATCACCTAATCTGCAATCCATCTAACTCTAATACATAGGATTTGAGATTTATTAATGTGCTTGGGTAGTTGGGTTAAAACCGTTTGTTTGACAAATATATTATACAATTTTTAATACAGCAGCATGGTTACAAATATATATATATATATATATATATAAACTCACGGTAATTTTAAAAATAATTTTAAGAGAAGTATTAAGAACACTTTTAGATACACTCATTTCAACATCCATTTATTAGTTTAAATTTATTAAAAATTATATAATCGTAATAATACAAATTTATTAAATAAAAATAAGACTTAAAATTTATTTTTAATTTTAATAAATTTCAGAAAATAACAAAAACATGTGTTAAAAAAAACGTGTTTAAAAAGTGTTACTAATATTTCTCTAATATTAAACAAGCTATGGGAACACATATACATTGTTTTCCCTAGCAACAAGGGCTGTTAAATTTGCTCCTGGTGGTGTCTTCCTTCTCTTCATATCTTAATCTTACCGTTTTGAATTTTGATTGCACATTTCACTAATGAAATTGTAATTTTCAAGTAACTTCCTCCACCTACTCCATCCAATTAGAATCTACTGCTCAAGTACACCTGCATGACAGATTTTTTGAATATCTTGGATCTGAACCCAAAGTTTGTGCTGGCCCATATCAAGAATATATCAATACATCTAATTTTAGTTTAGGTAACTAACAAAGTAATAAACTAATTCTCTCATGCCAAGCAATACAATGCTATGTAAGAATTAACGACAACCTTCACTACTAATTAAGTACGCACAACTGTGATTCTTAGATTTCTCGCATAGCCTTGTTTTAATTGAATAATTGAAGAACACAGATACATTGATGGCCTAGAGAGGCATAAAAGAACTTATTTTATTTATTTTTTAATGTTATTGATTTTATTTTAAATTTCTTAAATTAGGATGATGCCACTTGTATGGTTATTATTTCTTTTAGACTTTTATTTAATGTAAGATTTGTCTTCTGTATTGATAATGAATGAAAAAAAATATTTCTTTAGAAATATTTTATTATCTTAGCTTCCTCAAATGGTAGATTTTTAGTATAGTTAATAGGAACCTTTTGCAACTCATAAAGACTTTGCTTTGGTAAAATGCATAACATATTGTTTCTTGAAAAATATCAACACGTTACTATTTTTAGATGTTTAATTTTCAACAAAAAGAATTGAAGTGATATGCAGCTTTCACAAATCAAGTTATCAAAGGCAAAGGACTTCCTTCCTCCCAAGGTTTTAAATTACAGTTTTAGTTTCATCACGATCTTTGATATTGTGAAAAATACTAACACAGTTAATGCAATCACAATTACAGTTGCAGAGAACCTAGAAACCTTGATGTTACGGCCGAAATCGTAGTCGTGGATCCTTTTATAAAACCTTGCTTCCACCCTTCTTCAACAGCCACGGCCGTGGCATAGCCATATGAGGGGTAGGAGTAAAAAAGGTTCTTGGTGTGAATTTGACAAGGTTGGTCATCATCATATAAGTCTAATTAACATCTCATTTTTACCATTCAATTTTCCACCTTCTCTTACGAAGTATTACCTAAGCAGTAATTCAAAGACTGAGGAGTTTGAGGGAATGTTATGGGGTCCATCACTTCAAAACTAATTACTAAGCAGACCTCATAAGTCATGATATAACTGCATAAACTATAAAAGACCAAAACCAATATGATAATACAAAAATCGAGCAACATGGTAATCAGCTTTACTCTAATCATTGACAAAGATAAAAACTGATCTTGGCATAGCATAATTAAGACCATGCATGGTGATTCATGAACAATACCTTGCAATTTACAAACACAAAAATGCTGGTACATAAAGAGTGTTACTAATTGAGCCCCCAAAAAAAAAAAAAAAAAAAAAACTGTTACTTGGTTTTCTGGATGTCTGGATCATACTTGTTGACTTCACAGATGCCTCAGGCTAACCAGTTCAATATCAAATATAAGTGTCCCTAAAGTGGAGCCTTCTCCATTTGCAAGGCGAGTTGGATTAAAGATGGTAGTGAACAGCCTCTGCCTGTCGAAGAACTTTTTTTTGTTTTTTTGGAGGAAGGTTGAAGGATTACGACAAAAATTATTACTATAGGAACAAAAGAGAATGATAATATGATATCCAATCCATTTGTAAATTGTTCATCATACAAAAAGGGAGAAAATGAAAACGGATCACAAATTTTCCAAAATGAAAAAGTGTCAAATAGGCTAACATTTACATTTTATACAGTAAGTCAGTAACTAGTAATTACTAATACCAACTACCCCTTCATTTAACATGTATAACTTCGCAATGTAAGGAAAAGCGATCACAAGATATAACACGACATTTTGTACATTCGATAAATTTTAGTTAGATAAGCTCCTTTTAATATCAGTCTAGTGTTCTGTTATCTGTTGCTTCTGTTTTTCTTTTATAACTCTCACAGCCATGTGGCATATTGTGTGTCCTACATGTGTAGGGAGGTGTTTTTAGTGCTTGCGCATCTATTGCTGCGCACTACATTCTTCAAAGAGGTAAAGAAAACATGGTATCATTGGGCAATTGCCAAGAAATATTAGGACATAGATTTTTACTAGTTTTCTCTGCAAACCTTGGCTCCAACTGCAGTAGAGTGTATAGCGAAAACACATTCTATGCAGATATTGTAGACAAGCACAAACATGCAACCACTGCATGTTTATTAAAAAAATTCAGTACACCCCAATTTGGAATGTTGAAAAGTTTGTATATATCAATGAGTTTAGTTTTGATACACTTTCAATATAAATATTTTTACACCGTAAACCATTTAAAAGTCATCTTAAATATGACTTTTAAAGTATTTATTACAAAACTTAACAATCTTACCCTACATGTTAATTTGTGATTGAATATCATTAAGAAAGCTGACTTGGTTTTAAGGTTTGCAAACAGAGAGCATTCTTTCAAGGCAGTGGATACATAAGAATTTTTCAATAAAACAAGAATGAAGTGAGAAAAAAAATCAATCAAAGCTTTACCAGAAGTCTGGAGAAGAAAAGTTTCTTACGTTCGGTGGAATGGGCTCTTGTGATGTGTTTTGATATCCAAGTGATGGGGGTATGATGACTCTACGAATTCCTCCTACTTTCATCGATCTCACTGCCACCTCAATTCCAGCGATAACCTAGACATAGCATTTGAATATTTGATTCTGATATGATTCAATTCTTCTTAATATGACATACATAGGAAATAATTTAATAACAACTTTAGAAAAAGATTCATGTACAAGTCCTACATTTTCACAATCCATCTACAAAAAAATTGAGCGGCAGTTTCACCAATATAAAGGTCGTAATCAAGGACATAAATGTTTTTAGGAATTTTGCTACTACAAGTGTGGTTATATTGGTCGCACTTGTCCCTAATTTCTCGTAGTACCAAGGACTATAGTGAAATTGCGAAAGCAATTTAAAACCTTTAATCATAATAATAAATTTATGCAGTGGAAATATTTTCCTTTACATAAGCGGAAAAACATAATGACAGATAAAAGTTGAATCTACATTAAATATGAATAAAACACATTTTGAAAAAATTTGTAGTGAAATTATTTTCTGTTAAGTCGTGTCCCTTCCATACCTTGCCAGAGCCAAGGACAAAGACAAACGGATTGGGATCACCATTGTCATCTTTGTGGTCATAGGTTGAGTCAAAGCGCCATCCTTGTTTTGCTGCCAGCCTGCCATAGTAGTGAATTGCAACCTTCAAAATAAGAACAACATATTTACCATATTAACCTAGCCATAATGAATAAAATAAATTAAAAGATATATATATTTATGCATTGAATCATTCTAAGAATATAATACAACTACAAATTATCTTACACTATCAACAAAACAAATCCATCATGGCATAAAACCAGCCATATAGATATCAAATACATTATCATAAGTTATAAATGCATTCTAATTTTAATTAAATTCATATAATACCTGGTCCCCATCTGAGGGAACTTCACCGGAACCATCAAGGAGTTCCAAAGCCTTAACTCCACCAGAATTGGGAATCTCAAAGAAATCTGATACAGGGAATTTTGAAGAGGGAGAGGGAGAAGAAGAGGAAGGAGGGGGAGGAAGTGAGAAGATGAATGCAGAGAAAGTGGTGGAGATGAGAGAAAGAGATAAAGGTCTTCTTCTTATCGAGGATGATGCTGAACAAGTTGCAAACATGTTATTAATACATGGATACTTTGTGTAAGGCAGAGGGGCACAGACACGTGTGGCATTTGCAGAGACACACTGTTCTATTATCTTCATTTTCTCATTTGTCCTTAGAACAAGGAACAAGTTCTTTAAACACCTTGTTCAATAGAAAATCACTTTTCGATAGTATTGTTTTCGTTTCCCTTTTTGCCCCCCCTAATTTTGTTGAGTTCGAAATGATACATTTTAATTAGTTAACTTCAAAAAAAACTTGCTTTGGAGAATTATAATTAAAAAACTGCAAAAACATATTTCATTCAAGATTTCAGTCATTTTCTTTAAAGACTTCGCAAAAGATTCTCAAATATTATTATATAATATTATCCTATAAACTTGTTTTACAACTAAAAGTCTCTGGATCCAATTTCAAGATTTATATTTTTTGAACCTTCCATTGAGGCTCAATTAAGAAACAACTTAATATGTTATTCCCATGCTAATAAGTTGGTATAACTAGCCCTAAATTTAACATTGAAATTTCTCGAATATTATTAGTTTGTTTGGAAATTCATTACAAACATGAAAAATCACATTCACTTAAAATAACTTAAAATAATTTTTACGTTTCTTGGAACTTGGATGTAGAGAGAAAGTGTGGATCGAATAACAAAGCACTATAGTCGACATCAAAGTCTGTTAAGAAAGTACAGTAAAAATCACAAAATTTATTGTGAGAAACGTAATCCGCACTTCATTACATAAAATAATCATTTTATCCTTTTTTTTTATATTATTATTCATATCTTATAGGAGAATTATACAAATAGGTCATTAACGTTCAAATATTTTCTTTAAACTTTACGCACTCATTCATTATATACAAATATTGATTTGATTGTCGAAATCTTTGTAGTTACACTCAACTCGTGCAGCTAAAGAGATTCTGTTTGAATATTTTTTCCCCTCCGACTTGGTGATGAACAATATATGTTTTTGTTTTTCTATAAAAGATAATTATGTGTGAAATTGCAAGTGAAGAATGGAGACATATAAGATGATATCAACAATAGTCAGCTTAGCTTAAGAGTGAATAAAGGGATGTCAAAATAATATTAGAAATTATATTGAAAAATTATTTTTTTTTCCAATTGTAGTGAGCAACTGAGCATAAAAAAAATTGAGAATGTTTTTTCTAAAATAAAAATGGAAAACATGTATAAAAGATTGGAAATAAAATATTGATACAAATTTTGTGTCATATAAAATTAAGAAAAGCATTTTATTTTGGCCCAAAATAACGAACACATAGACGAGCCCAATCAAAGTGGGTTAAGTAGAAAGGGCACACAGATGGAGTAAAACCATAGTGGATCAGTTTTCAATGATAACTACTTTTATATCATCCTCTTTTACTAATCATATCTCTTCCTTTTCTAAACTATTATTTTAAAATTATCACTGCCTAAATGAAATAGGTACATTGATATTTTTTATAAAATTTTAATTTCAATATTAAATATCTTCCTGAAAAATTAATTTCAGAATGATTTATAAATATCACTTCTAGAATTAAAATTCTAAAAGAAATTTACAAAATATCTTAAATTTACATTTCTCATTTAATTTGGAATGTATTAAATATTCTTTTGAAAATTTAATTCTGGAATTTTGTAAATATGTTCCAAAATGATTTACAAAATGTTTCGAAATTAAATTTCTAAGTGTTTTGAACATAAAACTATTGGACAGCCTATGAGAAAAAGGCTCTACATTTCATGATTAAGCAATTGAATTTTGATCTGTGTCTTTTTAAGTCTAAGTTTATTATAGTGCATTAACAATGGTATGTGCATAGAACTGTAAATTGTTTTATTAGCCAATTCAGATTATGTGTCTCAAATATCATATAATTTGTTTGGAGAAGAACTAGAGACCTATCTTATATTTGTTAATGGTGAAGGGCTAGTTTGACGTTGATGAAACAGGTTCATGTGTATATGTCTAACCCTCCTTGATGACTATTCTACTAACTGACAAAGGAATCAATTATGCTTTTGCGAATTGTAGCAATTCTTTTTATCAGAGCACGAAGTGGATTCCTAAGAAGTTTTTAGCTTTAACCACTAGTACGAGTGAGAAAGTTTAGGTATTTTGTACGATATTTTAGGTTAAAATATTGTTATCTGTGTAAAAAAAAAAAAAAGTCGTTAGCTCTAGTATGCCAGAAGAATAAAGTGAATTCACGCACACAAAAAAAGAGAATAAAGTGAATAAACCACCTAGGAAAGTGCAATAACTACTCAGAAACTACATTGCACATTATTTCTAACTTCCAAAACTGATCGGTGTTATGTGCAGAAATTAGAGCGGAATAGTATTAAAAAAAAAGAAGAAATTAGAGCGGAATAAATGATGCAACGAAATACTAGAACCTGGTCAACATGATTCTGTTGATAGCGCTACAATACATGAAGTAGCTGAAATTAGTGTTGCTTTCATTCATAGTGTATAAAAGGGCAATGCTTATGCTAGTTTCTGTACTAATAAACAGCTTTTTAGTTCTATTTTGTAGGTTCCTTTGATTGGTCAAGGAATATCCTTAAACTAGTAAACTACTTATCTCTTTTTCTTGAAGCAATATGCACCACACATCCACCTTATGAACGGGCAATTTTTCAAGCAGAATACTTTGGTTAAAATAGACTTACGAGGTATGTGCTCGTACGACTTGTGATTAATCCTTATGTACTACACTTTTAGCAATAAACTATAGGATATATTTCGAAGAGATATGATAACAAATTGCTCATTGATTATGATGGGTTATATAATGTGAATTTCACTTCAAAGGTTAAAAATAGAGTTTAATGATGTTTCTCTGAGAATAGTAAAGTAGTTTAAATTGTTATTTAATTATAAATAATTATTAATATAATTTTAAGATTTAAATATGTTTTTAGTTGGTGTAAAATAAGTAAGTTTTGATTTTAATTCTTATAAATTTTTTTTTATCGATTTTCATCTCTATAAAATTTGTAATCACTGATCTTGGTCTTTATAAAATGAACAAATTTTAGTTTTGGTTCCTGTAAAACATTTTTATTTGATTTTCATCTATTTAAATTTTGAAATAACTATTTTTAGTTCATAATTTTTATTTTAAGATAGGTAAATAACATTTATTTTAGAGATCTAATTTTTTTTGAAAATGTCATATGTTAATATAATATCACATACACTAATGTGTATAATTTGTGATAATCATTTTACTTTTCGTTGAACATATATGTAACTAACAAATATCACATAATAGTAAGAACAAAAATAGTTATTTGAATTTTAAAGGAATGAAAATTGATTAAAAAATTTTATAGGAAGTAAAATAAAAAATCATTTATTTTACAAGAACTAAAAATATATTTAAGCTTAATTTTAATATAATTATTATAAAAATCAACAAATTTATCATATATAATGAATAATAATTTAATAACCATATAAAACCGTTTTACATAGAATCTATTTTCTCTTAAAAATATATTGTTGAACTCAAGTAATTTAGTTAATGAACAAATTTTCATTTAATCATTAAAAAAAAAATGTTTGAAAGAGTGTGAGAAAACATTCTGCTAGAATTTGTGAATAGAATGACCATTTTGGGTTGCCACAAGTTGCATAACTTTCATGTGGGGGCAACAAGCATCAATGAGCAAAACGCTATTTGTTATGCTGTACCAGAATTGATCCTCTGATGGCAATCTTGTTTCATGTCTTAAACCCACAATGCATAGTTGGATAAGAACATTAAATAGAGTAATGTTCGATTCGCGTTTTGCTTTGCATTCCTTTACACTTTGTAAAATGTTAAATTACTTAACCCACAAAGTTAAGAAAGAAAAAAAGAGAAACTATTTTAGTGAATGTAAAAAAGGTAATAAAAAAGATGTGAAGAAATCAGAACTCTTCCTCCAAATAACTGTGTACAGGACTACAGGTTATTCTTTAATAGTGTGGGCTCTACCCAGTCTAGTACAGTTTTTGTTTTTAAGCTGAGCTTCGCACTACAATAATTGATAACATAGCTATTGTGTTCATAACTGAATGATTGGAGTCAATCAGCTGGTCCCTATTTTTGGTGGTTAATAATATTTGTTAATATTCTTCAAAAAAATAACTAGTCTAATCAGATGATTCACTGTATGAAAATCACCTTCTATAATGTTACCTTTTAAACTTAAGAATGATACTTGACATTTAAGCCATAGAAATTTATATCTTTTGCTTGTCTATTAAATGCTAATAATATTTAGCCAACTAGAACAATTGTGTAAAAAGCATGATTTTTACATAAAAACACATTTATAAAATTGTGTAAAATTTCTAAAATTAATTAAAAATTGGTATACAAACATCTTTGTGAAATGTAATTGATGATGCATGTCATGGCAGGTTTCACATGATTTTACAGCCTTTCCGATAGATAGGATAGGACTAAAGCAAAGTTATATAACACTGCTTTTATGTAAGGATAAGAATATAACTTTACTAAAGGGAAACACTCTCCCTAATCGAACAATTAATCGGCCATCTACTCAGTTTTCCTAACTTACTTTGTCCTTTTCTTACTGCTTCTAGTTTCGTTACAAAACTTCACATCGTTGGGTAGAGCCTGTCTGATTGCTGCTCAAGAATTATTGGGATACTGTAAATAAAAATGTCATGTATAAAAAACGGTATGTAATTTCCACCGTAATATCAAGATTTTTTAAGTATTTCTGATCACAATACGATTGCAGTTATGGTCGCATTACCTGTGTTTGTTCATATTTTTTTCATAACATTAATGAATACGATAAAGTTGTGACTATAATTTAAAATCTTGTGTGATGTTCACCATGAAAGGATTTATTACATAAAAGTTTCTTTTCTTCATATATACCATTGGTTATAGAACTATTGATACCATAATTGGTTATATATTAAAAAAAAATTAATTAACCTTAAATTACATAACATTTATTGAAAGAATTTAAGGATACTAAAATTAAATTAAAGAAGAGTTGAATGAAAGTTGAAAACTTAAAAATGTGAAAATGAAAAACAACGGTATCAAGAGGGAAACAGCTGTCGGCAGACGAAGATGGAACATTGGTGCTCTCTGAACAGCCACTACATGAATAATAAATACGTATTGGTGATCTCATCATTTTCACATACTCGGTAGATTTTTCATTTTTCTATTTAAAAGATACGAAAAAGAGGGTCCAAAACACCGTGTGAATAACTCATCTTTCATTGTTGACTATGGTCACTTTAATTCGTTTTGTTTTGTAGCTCCGTTTAGGACCACCATGAAAATGACAATCCTTATTCTTCTGTGTCTTCATTCTAAGATAAACAGTGGTTCTGTACACGGAAATGATGCGATGCTCTTGTCACATGAAGAATGAAGACCAAGGTTGGTGCCATTGTTGGTTTTAAGTTAAAGACAAAGGTGGTAAATGGGTAGGGTCCAACGAAGGTGCTTCTAAGTTGTGGACTATTTGGGGTCTCCATGTGACTCAAACCCCTCCTTAGACAGCTTTTTGCAAAGCTCTATTAGCTCTTTCATTTATTTATTCCTTTCTTCCACCTTCTTTGATGCATGCTCGCTTAGGTTCTCTTCCTTTGATTTTGATCCCTCTCTAGTGGTCTCTCATTCCCATAATATTGAACCAATGAAGCAACAAATTGTTTTGCTTTTCTCTCTTCTCCTTCTTTCCTCTTTCTTAGCTTCTGCCCGTCTCCTTGAACCACCCAAAGGTCCAAGACAAGGTAACTACGTGACATGGTGCTATATTATATTCTTTTTTTTATTTATCTATGTTCACTTCTAAGCTTGGAACAACTTGATATAGGTGAGAAGGAAGGGGAGGTCAATGATAACGCTATTCCTCAGTCATCCGCTGAGCTAGAAGATGACATGGAAGAAGTAAGAATACATATATCATTTACCCCATCTCTATTTGTATGTCGCATAAGTACAATTTTTAAGTATTGGTATCAAAACATATAAATTACGCAAATTATCAAAATAAAATTTTAATTTTAATCAAAAAACAGTATAACTTAAAGAACTTAGATGCCTGTTAAGTTTTTTACCTAGTTTCAAACCAAAATGAAATTGTTTAGCCTGATTGGCTTCTTTAGTTTATTTTCTCTCTCTCTAATTGGATAACATTTCATACAGCTAATGGGAGTAGAGGAGTGCTGTATGAAGGAAGAAGAATGTTCTCGCAGAAGGATGATGGTGGAGGCCCACTTGGATTACATCTACACCCAACACCATAATCCTTGAATTAATTCAACTTAATACCTTGGTTCTAGATGTCGCAATTTTGGTTCGACCTGATTGCTTGATAGGTCAGATTAAGTCCGGCTATTAAAATATTGGTCTAAAAAATAGAAGATCAAATTTGCTCAACTTGATTGACGAATTAGATCAAGCCAAATTATAAAAATATGGATTTAATACTATCAAATCTATTTTCATTTGATATTTTTTTATTTTAAATTTATATAAATTAAAAAAAAAAAAAACCTATTTTACTTAGTCGTGCGAGTCAGACCAGACCGAGCAGCCTATTTTGTCTCTTTTCCTCTGTTGAAAAGCAAAATATTAGTATGAGTCCTTATATATAAAACCAATAAGTTCGTGTTTTGTTTTTCCGGTGTTGAAGTTGTGCCAGTCATTAAATATGAAAAACGAAATTATCAATTATATTAGCTAAGGCTAAATGTTGATGCCAGATATCATCAAGGTTTTCGACATATATGTGAATTATGATATGGGAATATTCACATATCACAATTGTGTAATATTATTTATATAATTTCTACGAAATTGTGAGTAGATACAATCATCATGGACAGTTCGCCCAAACAAAAAATAATTGAGGTTAGCACCGTCATCATGGCCATGGGATTGCGATGCTTAAGAACGGTGAATGGATTTTCACATACTACTTACGAATAAGTCCATCAAGTCATGTGTTGTTTATATGAAAGAAGATTTTGTAATTCTTAAGCTTATCACCTTCATACGACACAATTTGTCACGCAAAATGGAACAATGTATCCCTTGGAACTTTTATCCCTATGAAACTAAAAAAAAAAAATCCTATCATATTATATCATATTATTAAAGTTTTTAATTTTGATTAAATATCTAAATTTATAGATGTTGATTGGATAACGCAGGAAAATCTTTAATAGTTAGAGTAATTAGTATTGTGATCTTTCGTAACTAGTTTTCCGTTTCTCTTCTTAAAAAAAAAATAATAAAAATTGTGTTTTGATTTGGTATCTTTCTAATCATATAGTTCCTAATGTGTTAGTCATTCTCACGTGGATTCTTATTATTTTTTTTAGGCTAAAATATATCTACTCATTGCTCTCATATTATTTTTTAAGAAGTCTATCATATCACTTAAATTAGATAATTTAATACTATAATCATTAAATAAATAAATAATTGATATAATTGTATTAAAATATGATGTTCAAATAATTAATAGAAATTATAAATTTCTAAGAATCTCTTACTTGAATTTCATTTCTCTTAAAACAATTATATTACAAAATTCTTTAGGCACGAATATGATATTTATCTTTAGATTTCTTCTTAATATAATTTAGTTTATCTTATATATTAACAATTAAACCATCACAACTATTATAACAAACAAGAGTGACTAAATCATGATGATCACCATATTAATATATTATATGACATAGATCAAATATAGATGAATGACATGAAAATTACATGCAATGTAATATCAAACATGTCTACTTCCAATTGGTCATTCTTCGGTCTTTAGTGAGATCAATCCAAACTCTTTAAATGTAACACAATTATTACATATAAAAAAACATAAGAAAGTTCAAAATGTAAATATAAGCCATAAACTTTATTTTGTAGAAAAAACAAACATAAAATGTCCAAAGTAAAACATAAAACATATAGACTCCCACTAAACTAAGATATTCTAAGGAACAACATCCATATGAGCAATGTGCTCATGAAAAACCTTAGGTTTCAGCTCCTTAGTCAATAGATTAATTAGTATAAAACTCATCCCTATATGTTTTATGGAAATCTGCTTATTTTGAACTCTCTCTTTAACAATTAGAAACTTGATATCAATGAACTTCGACTTTGTAGAACTCCTTTTGTTGTTGGAGTAAAGAACTATCAAATATTTTCATAATAGATTTTTAATGGTATTTTAATGTCATCAACCACCCGCAAACTAGTGACAAAGTTTCATAGTCATATTCCGTGGTTGAATGTCTCAAAGCAAACTACAAACTCTACAACCATGGTCGAAGGAAGGGGCTATAAAACTCTGATTAATATACTTCCAAGAGATAATTCCTCCAACCAACATATAGACGTATCTAGACGTGGGACGTTTCCTATCTTGATATCCAACAAAATCGAAGCCACAATACCTAGAAATCTCTAATCTATCAGACTTCCAATAGTGAGCAATGTACCATTTTGCTCTCTTTAAGTAATGCATCACACGTTTAATTGTCTTTCATTGCTATATTTCAGGATCACTTAAATATCTACCCAAAACTCCTACCACAAAAGCAATGTCAGGACAAGTGCAAACTTAAGCATACATTAAACTTCCTACTACTAATGCATAGGAAATCTTTTGTATCTCGTTTCTTTCAAGGTTATTGTTGAGGGCATTGCTTGAGACTAAACTTATCTCCCTTAGCTATAGGGGTATCTCTTAGTTTACTATCTTTCATGTCAAATCTATCTAGGATTTTATTGATAAAATTTTTTGTGACAACCTTAAGATACCTTGAGAATGATTTCTTAGTATATGAATACCAAAAATAAAATAGGCTTCACCAAGATCTTTCATCTCGGAACTCTTCATTTAGAAATCTCTTGGTTTCATGGAATAAGCTTATGTCACTGCTAGCAAGTAATATATCATCGACATATAATACTAAGAATATGTATTTATTCCCACTAAACTTACAATATACACAATCATCAACTATATTTACTTGGAAATCGTATGAGGTAATAACTTGATGGAATTTGTGATACCATTTACGAGAAGCTTGTTTGAGACCATAGATGGATTTTCTTTAGTCTATATATCATAGACTTTAAGTCACTTAACACAAATTTTTATAGTTGCACCATATAAATTGTTTCATCAATGTCACAATTTAGAAATGCAGTCTTAAGACATCCATCTGATGAACCTCTAAATCAAAATGAACTACTAGTGTCATTATTATTCTAAAAAAATCATTTGAAGATACTAGAAAAAAAGATTTCTTTGTAGTCAATACCTAAAGACTTTAACAACTAGATGAGTCTTATATCTCTCGATGCTATCCATAGAATCCTTCTTAGTTTTAAATATCCATTTACGACCAATATGTTTCACACCTTCAAGTAATTCGATGAGATCACAAACGTCATTGTCTTACATAGACTTCATCTCATCTTTCATGACATCAATGCATTTTTTAGAGTTAGAACTATGCATGATAGAAGTTGATTGGATCATCTTCTACTAAACCAATGTCATCCTCATGTTCTTGAAGGAAGACAATGTATTCATCTAGAATTGAATTTCTCCTCTCTCTAATGGATCTCCTTAATGACACTTTTTTATGTTGTTGAAGTTGCTCTATAGGTGTTTTAGGGAGAACCTTATCATAGTTGTGTTTTGGAACAATATAAGGAACAATAGCTTGAACATTGCCTTCTATTACTGGAGTTGTTTCTCGAACAGTAATAGGTACAAAGACTTGACCAATGTCATTAGTATATTCTTCCTTAAAGACAACATTACTTACGTTTTCTTCCTCCTCAAACTCAAATTCTTTAAGAATCCTCGCATTTCCCATTTCAAAAAAGGATATTGATGTGGGATAGTAAAACTTACAGCCCTAAGAGCATTAAGTATAGCCAACAAAATAACAACTAATTGTTCTTGAATCTAGTTTTGTTTCATGTGGCCTATAAGGTCGTGCTTCAATTGGAAAACTCCAAATGTGCCACTATTTAATGCTTGACTTTTTGTCAATTCAGAATTCATAAGGGATATTGTTAACTACTTTACTTAACACCTTATTAAATATGTAAACTACGGTCTTTAAGACTTCTCCATAGAGTGACTTTGACAAAGAAAAATGACTAATCATACTTCTCACCATATCCTTAAGAGTTTAATTTCTCCATTCTGCTACAGTGTTCATGCTAAGTTTGCTTGACATGGTGTATTGCCAAAAAATTGCAAAAAAATTCCACACTCTTTGAGAAAAAATACAAAAGACTTTGGATATTGTTCTCCTAATCCATCATATCTAGCATAGTATTCACCACCATGATCAAATTTGACGGCTTTAATTTTCTTTCCAAGTTGAAGTTCAACTTCAACCTTGAAAGACTTGAAAACATATAAGGATTGAGACTTCTCATGTATCAAATATAGGTAATCGTACCTGCAGTAGTTATCTATGAATGTAATAAAATATTGTTGTCAATTTCAAGAATTTGTAGGGAAAGGACCACAAATGTCTATATATATTAATTTTAAGACATCCTTAGCTCTTTCAGCACCTAATTTTCTTATGTTTGTTTGTTTTCCCTTTATGTACTCAACATAGACTTCAAAGTTTGATAAATCTAAGGGTTCAAAAATTTCATCTGATACAAGTCTTTTAATTCTTTGTTTAGAGATATGGTCTAAACATTTATGTTATAAGGTGGCTGAATTCTCATTTAATTTTCGCTTTTGTATCACGTGAACTTGTTTGTAGTATTTTGTTATGGGAACTAACAACATCAAGTATGTATAGATTATCAATTAAAGAACCAGATCCAACAACATTTGAATTTTGATACATAATAACTTTATTATTTCCAAAAGAATAAGAAAATCCAAATTTGTCCAAGTTAGAAATAGAATTTAAATTTCGCTTAAAAGACAACACAAAAAAAATCTCAAACAAATCCAAATGAAACCCAATTTTCAACTGTAATCTAAAGGTACCAATAGCTCTATTGTAGCTTTATTATCATCACCCACAAAAATGAATATTTCATCATCACTTGGCGATCAACTCCACAAGCAACCCTATAGAACCACACTTACGTGATAGTAGCACTAAAATCCACCCATGTATCCTTAGGTACAGAAGTTAAATTAACTTCAAAACAAACTAAATTAAAAAAATTCACCTTTCTTTTACACAACATACAACGTACTTATAGAAGTAACTGGTAAATTTCTCATTCTTCTTTGGTTTCTTGTGCTGAGAAGACTCTTCTGTAACATCCTTAGTATTCTTCCTTTTTTATTCTAAGAGATCAAAGCAAAGTGAGAACTTTCAATCTTATCATTATGTAATCTCTCTTCCTCTTGCACATAATGAGATATAAGTTTATTGAAGGACCATTTGTCCTTTTGACTATGTAGGAAGTGAGATCAAAACCAAGTGCAAAAGTAAGTATTCACCAAGCTCTAACTTGAGTGGCTTGGGTTTTGATGCAAGATTAGACATTTATATTGTGTACTCTCTTAGCCTTTATACTTCACAAACATGAGTTTAGCCAAAAGGTTACTCATCTCTTTCTTTTCATTTTTTGCAAAAGAATTGCTCAATTACTTCAAGAAACTTCCTTGTCCTTTGACCCTTAAAAATAGAGCCCTTAAATGATTCTTGAATTGAGCGCTTCTTGATCATTAGACACATTTAGTTAAAACATTCTCATTTCTCAATTTTAATCTCTTCAAGGTTTTCTGGAGTAGGAATAGTTTCTTTATCCTAAGTGTTAGATCTAAATCCATACAGCCGATAATTATATCTACGACTTCCTTCCATATCTTAAAATTTGTCTCATTCAACATTGAGATACTATTTATTTGAGCAAAGATATTGATAGCACTAGTAATGACAAGTGGATAAAGAACAAAAGTTAATAATGTGTTAAAAAAAACATACAGAGCATACAAGACATGTGTAGATAAATCACATAATAAACTCATAACAAGATACCTAACACAACATTAATTCTTAATCTTTAGACAGAAAAATTAATTTGTAAACGATACTATGAATGTAATAATTAAGTATTGACAATTAATTATATCAAGTAATAACCTTTATTTAAACTAACTATTATTCATATGAAAAATAAAATTTTATAATTTTCACATATTTATTATTGTAGGTATGTTATCATTTAGCCAAATTATGCTTTTATTTTGTTCGAGCATAATTCGCATAAATAATTTCATTCTAATATATATATATATATATATATAATTTTAATTAAATTATTTTACACAATTGAAATTACTTTGACAATATATTGTTTCGATCAATTTAATTTAAAAATTACAAGACAAATATAAATAAATAAGAAGACTCTAAAATTACTGAAATCATGTTGGATACACACAAACATTATCATAAATGCATATATTACAAATGCTATATGTATTTATGGACCCGCCCAGCGCTACACAGAATTAAAAAAAAAAAAAAATCTTTTAAAACCAAAACGTATGAACGCATTACGCATAAATCCCAGCATCACAAAAACTTCTTGATTTGTCATATAGGGGACTTACAAAATTGAATCCAAACCTTGATCTTTTAGACCGAATGAAACATAAAGAAGAAGAGGAAAGAAACTCTCTCTCATCCGAAGAAAACTTCCGCATCTAATAAACGAACTTTCTATTTACTTATATTGTTGAAAAAAAAAGGAAAAAGCTGTGTATTTCTTTATTATCCCCTTGATTTTATAAAAAACAAAATTAAGGTTCATACAATTGAAAAAAAAAAATCAGCTATCAAAGGAATCAACCATTGTAAAGTTTAATAATCTAAAAGTAACGATAACTCTGATATTATTTATTGAAAATTTTTATTCTTAAAATTCCAAAAAATTTATTCCATTATGTTAGATTATTAAAGTTTTTAAATTTGAAGAAATACCTAAATCTATGAGATTAATTGGAGAACCCAATGAAATCTATAATAGTTAGAAACAACTAATATTGTGATTTTTCTCGACCAAATCGCTTTAGTTTTTTAAGAAACTTCTAATTTATTCCTCTTGTGTTAGCTTATATTGGTCATTATTCTTTTATGGACCAACATGAATATTCACTCATTAAGTCTATATAATTTTTTAAAAAGTCTATCATATCATTTAAATTAGACTACTTAATATTATAATTATTAAATAAACAAATAATTTAATTGTATTAAAATATAATGCCCCAAAAATTAATAGAAACTATAAATTTTTAACTATATCTTAATATACAAAGACAAATGAAAATAGAACACAAGAAACTTTATCATATTCATGGTTGATACATAATTAGGTGATTCATAGCATTTTATATAATATTTTATATATTAATTTACGTATGTTTGCATACATTTTGAGTTAATTAACATTAGTTTTACTCTTATTTCTTAATTTTACCACTTATGACTTTTTAGTTCTATTTTGTGTTTTTGGATTTTATGTTTTTGGATTTTATGAAGGTTTTTTTTCTAGATGATTTAGTTTTGGAACTTAAATATTGAAGACTTAGAGTGGTTTGGAACTAAGAGAAGAACAATGTGGAGTATGAGTGTTTAAATCCAATCCAAAAAAAAAATTGATCTAAAAAATAGATAAAAAATGAGTTTCTTTTTATGATTTTGGATAATTTTTTATTGTAACTAATTGGTTTGAATCAAATTTCAGATGATGTTTCCAAACTGAATCAATCCAAATTGAATTGATATTTTTAATACACATTTATCATCTTGATCTAATATTTTATTGTACTCTTTTACTGTCAAATAACAAATAATTTATTATTTTATTGCTATAACTTTATACATATAACAAATAATTTATCATTTTGCTTATCTAATGTTATACATAAAGAGAGGGGATACATGATAATGGTGTATTCTTTTGCTGTCAAATAATAAATAACCAGGTAATAAATACTTTGAAAATAATGTTGAATATTTAGAGTTATAGATATTCAATAATAAAAAAATTAAAAATATTGATAAAGTTATGTCAGGAAAAATTGAATAATCCAATTCAATTCAAACCATATTTTATCATATTTGATTAGATTTTTTTAAGAAATTAATCTAATTTGTACTAAAATGCATGTTGTTTTAGTCTTTGAATCGAATAATTTTTTTTGCCCAAAATCAATCCATGAACACTCCTAATGTAGAGCTTGCAGAAGCTTAGATCAAGTAAAGAAAATATTTAAAGTCAAAACATCAAGAAATATAGAAGGGAAGCTGATAAAATTGATACCTGATAAAATTGAAAAGCCGCTCATGACCATGATGGACATTAGGATGACTACCTAAGAGTGCCACAATCATGGCGTAACATAAGAGTGCCACAATCATGGCGTAACACCAAATGCATTTTATTGTTTTGTGTTTTTTTTTATGTGATTTTGGTCAAGCTTGGACCCTGTCGGTCCTTAGTTATGGATGGGCCTTTTAGGGACTAAAAATAGCATTTCAAACCTTGGCAATTAAGTGTTTGAAGCTAGAGATTATCTTCTCAACTTTTCCTTCTACTAGTTTGATGTTCTCTTCTTTTTATTGTTTTAATTTTATGACTATGTGTAAGTTGTCAATTTTTCTAGGATTGAGGCATAACTCATGACAACTATTTATGCTTAATTGAATTTATTTTCGTATTCTTTTGATGTCTCCTCTTGATTCCTTTCTCTACTAATTTATATATGCAAAGCGATTGATAATCGTTTTTTATAACCTTAAATGTTTAGGAAAAATCTTAAAGATGAACCTAGTCATTGGAACCCTATAGAGGAAACTTAGACATTAAACTACAAAAGAAGGTTTAATTCTTTGAGAATTCAATAGATAAATAAAGAACTTAATGAGTCTAATTGAACATAATTATGTAAAAGTAAGAGTAAATTCAATTGGATACATTTTCCTATCCTAATAAGAAATAGAGGTTATATTAAATTAATTTACTTTCAAATAGAATTAATAAGAATATTGAGATAAGAATATTAAAATATAAAGTCCGAGTGAATTCTAATTTTGAAAATTTTCTCAATAATAAATCTTCAAAATTTGTCTATATGTTTATTCCATTTAAATTTAAATTTTCATTAACATTTATGTTACCTTTGTTCTTTTCTCAACCAACTAATTCTCTCAAATTATAATCTCTTTTTATTACAATATTTACATAATCAAACACAAACATTGTAAATATGATTTTAAAAATTTATTACTTAAACACCATAGTACACTTGTGGTTATCACCTATTATTAGAATAATTTATCCCTCCCAAAAAAATAAATAAGAAATTTCTCTATAATATATCTCATCCAACTCATTGTTAATGATTTTTAATTATTGGAACTTACATGGAGTTTAGTGGTGATAAATCGAAATTTTATATTAATACTAAGATTTTTTGGTAAAAATCTCATTGTTTTTAACATATATCATGAATAATTCACCTTTTTTCCTTAGTTTAATACAATACAAGTTCACGAGAAGAAAAAATAGAAAATATAACAAAAATCAAGATTTTCAACCCAAATAGAGAAAGTCACAGAAGACTAGCATGACTTTGCTCAACATTGCTATAGAGTAATTCAGCATGATTGTGCACATTCCCAACACGTCTCGTGTCACTCTTGAACGAATTAGCAGGACTATGCTTCCCTTATGCATGCATGTCCTCTCCCTAGCAAGGTCGTGCTAGACCCAGCATGCTTGTGCACCATGGCATAGATAAGAACAGCACGATCGTGCTCTATTCTGGATGTTAGTGCAAGCACAACAAGGATACCCACTTCACAAAATATAAAAAGGGCAACCAAGGAGCAAAATGAATCATCCTAGTCTTTCCAAAGCTTAAGTCTTTCCCTCTCTTTCTCTTCTCTGATATATTTTCCAGTTTTATAAGTTCTTTAAGAGCATTGTGAGTTGTAGCAAGGCGGAGGTGTAGTGTGAAGCATAAGAACGAATTTTTCAATTCCTATGGGTTCTTCTTCTTTACTCTATATATTTTTTAGCTTGTTTTACTCTCTGCATAGGATCTTCTTCTTTACTCTATATATTTTTTAGCTTGTTTTACTCTCTGCTTAAACATAAGTAGCTAAATTCCTTTTAAGGGTTATGATGTAAGCTATGCTTTGAACCTTTAATCCTAGTTTTGAATGTAATTTTTTATTTCTCTTCTCCTATTTGATTGAATTGTTTTATTATTTTATTATACATGTGAAGTAGTGATCACCCTTCCATGACCGAATCGACTAATTAATAGGCGAATGTACCATAATTAGTTGGTAGACCTATAAAATAATTGAATGTAGGAGAATTGCATAACCAAACATTTTCCTTAACCTTCTGATTCAGTTATTTATTAATAAATCTCTATAATCTTAATGTTTGCTTAAGTATGTGTATTTGTATATGACCAACTAGAAACTCATCTAAGGCAAAGAATATTGAGAGTAATAGACCAAAGTCTTTTAATAGAATTAAGAGGCACAATAACAAGGGAAGAGTCGATTTAGGAAGTTGCATACAAATAAGTTTGAAAGGAACAAAATAAGTGAAACTATAACCCTTAATTCAAAATTTAAATTCAATCTTTTCTATTTGTTTTGGTAACTTTTACTTGCTTTATTTACCTTTACCATTACTTTTATTTCACATTTCATTTTCAAAATCATAATTATTTATTTAAACTACACGAGAATATTTGAAAACTAGTAATTACACACTAGTCCCTTTAGTATATCTTGGCTTCACTAGTCCATGTGGCGAGAACAAGGAAAAAAGATGCCATGGGTAATTTAAAAAAAGTATATACCAATAAATATAAGTTGATGAGTGTATTTATAACATAAGCCAAAATAGTTTCATTAATTGATAGATGACAATAATAGACACTTGGACCATGAGTAATTAATCCTCTCTAATAAACATTTTGATTTGTTTATTTAATTATTTTCACAAGAAAAATGCTTCTTGCACATCCGCAAGAAACACATCTCCTCACATGCAAGTATGTGACAAAATCAAAATGTGTAAAGAAAAAAAAAGTCAAATGACGAAAGCTATAAAAATGTAAAATGATGCACAAGTATATGTAAATAAATTGCTCTTTTAAAAACACAATCTTAAGGTTGAGAGATATAAAACACAAATGTTTCCATAAATGTTAGCATTGAAGTAGTTCAAATGACTTCTAAACAAAATAACTTCATATCAACTCTAGTGCTACAAGGAATAAGCGGAAATGGTACAATAGCATAAATAAATGGCAACAAATTTTAAATACAAACTAAATGCATTGCATAAATTTCTTGTACAAACGCTGTGCAAGTATCTTTCATTTGCTCCTAAATTTTCAACCAAATGCTAGGAGCCAAAAGGCATACTTACATAGCGGAACCAACATTAAACAATAATGGTTCAGCATCCAAAAAGGACATTGTTATTTACTTTTTTTCTTTTTTATTGACCCAAAAAAAAAACTAAACACTCGATAAGAAAAATTAAAATCAAGATCCATTATTGTTTATAAAATTAAAATTTAGAAAATTACGAAAGCAACACCCATGTAAAACAAAAACAATAAAGAACACAATTTGTTTGACAGTTCTAAAAACCATTAGAGAAATTTTAGCATGAAGAATCATCAAATTTGGTAAATGCAAAATAAATACATTTTTTTAACTTGAAAAACAGAGGACCTAGGCCCATCATTTGCATTGTTCAGTAATTGAGCAAGGTTTAATTTTTCTTTTTGCAAAGGTGGCTGTGTTAAAGGATTTTCAACTCCCAAAGAATGAAATGGTCCTATAATTCCTGACAATCCAATAGTTACATTTGACAGGAAAGGCCAATTCTCCATCGTGGCAGCGGAAGATTTGTATTGGTTGGTATGACACTATGTACGAACACAAATCTGTCTAAGTGACCTACCTTCTTATTCAAGTCATCAATAGAATGTTGCTCCTATAATTCCCGTGATAGTAATGAATGTTACCGAGATATAAGTAATTGTTTCTTTTTAGTGACTTGAGATTCAATGGACATTTCTTTATCAATATGTGTCCCCAAAAGGATTTTTTATTTGGAGGTGATCTTTATCTTCCTACACACCCACCCTCACTAATCATGTGCATATCAATAAATGTACATATCTACGTAATATTAACAATGCAAAATGAGTAGATAAAACTAGGATTATTGTATTAAATATTGAGTTACTAATTTAGAGATGTATGTAATTGGGGACTTAGGGTTTAACCGTCAATAATTAGGAAATTAGGGTCAAGTTGTTTGGTTCCTGACTTCCAAGATATGTGATTGTATTTCTAGGTAGGACTTCATTTCTTTTTCTTCTTTTTATAAGGATTTTTAGGGTCTTTTAAGCTTGGATTGTGTAAATTAGGGTGTTTTGGCCACCTACAATTGTCATATTTTGAACTAAATTTTTGTTTTCAATATTGTTTTTAAAAATCAAATATAATTTCTAATGAACATTTAATTGAGTTTAAATTTATCTATAACAACCATAAACAACTAGTTTGAAGTTTGAAAGTCTATAAATAACACATTCGTTCGAAAATCTCATTATAAGGAAGAAAAATAATATAATTTATGGTAATTTCATAAACATGAGCTTTTAAAGAAAGAAAATTACAGTTCTAAAAAAAAGTACTCCTTAGTCAAACACTCTTCTTTTTCTATCACTTTTATATTTCAAGGAGTGTTTGTAAATCTCTCTAATAGAATGTTTATAAAAAAATAAGAAATAAAGTATGTCTAGTAAATAGAAATGTTCAGAGAGAAAACTCAAAAGATAAGTAAAAGGACTAGTGCTTTTGAAGTGAGTTTGTGAGTTAAGTCAATTGTAAGCTCTTATACTTGAGTTGTGGGTTCATGCATGGAAAGATTTGTGAAAGAATACTTTAGATATGAGAACATGCACAGATAAGAATACTCATTGAGAAGCCTACAGAAACTTCACACAGAATGCTTGTTGTGAGCAACCTATAGAGGTTGGAGAAAAATGAGCACCCTTAAAGGCTTGAGAAAAATACTAGTTGAGCAACTTGCAGAGACATGAGAAGAATATTGGTTAAGTAGTTTGCATAAAATTTAGAAGAATGTTGGTTGTAAATAACATGTAAAGACTTAAGAAGAATACTGGTTATGCAATTTATAAAGACTTGAGAAGAAAAAAAATACATGTGTAACTATGCGTGCTTTAATGAAAAAAAAATCTACTGGTAAGACTAGATCTAGCCCAAGATTAGATGACAAATAAGTATAAAAAATTGTGTAAAATATCTTTTCTTACTTATTTCTCATGTATTTACATTTAAGCTTGTTGCAAACCACAATCTAAACTTAGCTTGATTTATAAATTAATCTAAAAGATTATATATAAGTTTAAAATTAGTTTCTCAGTTCATAAGCATCATTACACTATTTTTTATAATCTACTTTTATAATTATTAAACATGTAAATTAATTATTATAATAACTAAATTATTTAAATTATATTAATAATTAAATTAAAATTGCATAATTTATTAAAATATAATTTAATTATGTTCTTAAATTTCTTATTTTATGATTTATGTTGTTTATTAATTTTTATATATTATTTAAATTAATATATAATTATGATATATGATTTATTTTAAATTATACGAATGAATTAAAAAAATAAAAAAAAAAGAGCAAATTTTCCTCAAGTTTCCATAACTCTGACAAAAACGAAATTGATTTTTTTTTTCATACATGTTTCTTTTAAATTTGTTCCCAAAGAAGAGGATGAGATGGCCAAACCCATCCTCAACTAATCCTATTGTTATCCTAATGTGTATAGAAGGTAAAGAACAGAAATAATATCCTATTTTCAAACTAAGTTGATTTTCATAAATTCATATAACTTGACAAAGTATATGGGTTAAGCATTAAATATAAAGTATTAACTTTGAATTGCACATGTGGTAGTCGCTTATTTCTCCTTAATCAATATGTTAGAGTTAAATTTTTTGCATTGGATATAAAAAAAAATATTTGAGAGATAAATAATTATCGTTTGTGAGTTTATGATCCTTAACAAAAATTAGTGATAAAAACTTTACAGATATTCATGAATATTAAAAGAAAAATAAAAAAAAATATATTTTTTATTTTATTTGACACGACATAATTTAATCCAACTCAATGTAAGTTAACTTTTGATATAATGTGAATTCACAATTCTAAAATATAGTAATGAACTAATTATTTTTTTTTAGGTTTGTCTAAATATTATTTTGAATAATAATTCGTATATCTTAATTACATATTCATTTCAATTATTTAATGTGAATTAATTTCAAGATTTTAATTCAAATTAATTAATCTTTTTCAATAAAATGCTAAATAAATTATTTTAAATCAACATTTCAAACTTCTAAACAAGGGAAATATTGTTCGATAAACCAACTAAAAAACATCAATACATTATTCTATACAATAAATTATCATTTTTTATTTCATGAAGGAAATTTTATTATTGCTGTGAAATTTAAATTATAGAATATTATTTTAGAATAAATAGTTTATGCATTGATATCATGTAGAAAAATTTTATATGATTATTCAATTACAAATAATTATGTATAATAAATTTATTGATTTTTACTATAATTATCTTAAAAATTATACCAATAATAATTTTTAATTGATTTACAGTATAATTTTTTTACCGGCACATAGATATTAAACTCATCAATTTATTATTATTTTTTAAAATTTCAAATCAGAAATCAAAGAATTAAATGGTTGTATTAAATTGGGATTTTAAAAGACTTTTTTTGAGAAAAGTATTGTGGTATTCAATCTAGACTTTTAAATAATATAAATAAGTCTTAATGTATTTAATTATGACAATTAAAATTTTTTAAAAAGTCTATCAAAATCTAATGGTATTTAGACTTTTTATAAAGTATTATAGTATTAAAAAACAAATAAATTCTAATAGATTATTTTATAAGATGGATTTTGTAAATCATTCACCCAACAATTCACCCCCAAACATTGAGATTTTAAAGACTTTTCCTATCGTTGTCGGACTTTTCTTTGTCTCATTATTTCATATCTCTTCTTCTTTTACGTCGAAGGCAACATTGTACTTTGATTATTTCTTTCTTTGAATTATATATGACAACAAGGTGGAGACAAGTATGGGTAGTTGTTCTCCCATACTCACCCATGTTAAATAGGTATTCATGATTTTTAAATAAAATGTGAGTATTTACAAATATTTGTTGATATTTGTTAAAATATACAATTTAAAACAAAAATAAAAAATAAAATGAAACTAAAAATAAATATTTTTCAAACATATATTTATATTAAAAAATATTTTGTAACTTATATTTATATTAGAAATAAATAAATTTGAAATTTATATTTATTCTAAAAATAATTTATTTTATATTATATATAATTAAGGATATTTAAATGTTTCTAAAGTGTAGATATATACAAGTATGAGTACCTTACTATTCCTCTCCATCTTGTTAATAAACGGTATTACTTATTGTGGATTTTTATCTGCATATAGGGGTAGAAGTAGGGAGACAGCTCGTCGGGAGCTTATGGCCTAACTCGTTTAGCAAAAAGATTAGGCTTAGGCTTTTAAAAAATCTTTTTTAATTAATAAAGTTATTAATATTAATATAATATTATAATTATTTTAAGAAAATTACAAAATTAGTCCATGTCATTGTGAACTAGTTTTTAAAATAAACAAACTTGGTTGGAAAAGTTTAACAATTGCATTTACCTGGAACAATGGCTATGACAACTAATCATATTGCTTCATTGATTGACATAATATTTATTGATTAAATAAATATGTTATTGGTTTATTAACTTTGAATTTATTATACTATTTAAATATCTTAATATAAAATATATATTTAAATAAGCTAATGAGCTAGACAAGACTTATATAACAGTTAAGTCAAGCCTAAAAAAAACTTATGACAAGTAACATGCCCAAGTTTATGTCATAGAATTATGAAGTAGGTCAGACTAAACTTATGCAAAGCCTAGCTTGACTCGACCCCTTTCCACCACTATATGCAATATTGGTGCGAGAGTTTTTTTTGTTATCTCTACTTATAATCTTGCATGTCTTCTCTACTATTAGGTAAAAAAATAATCTTTCTATTATTTTGTGTTTAATCAATTTGTTTAAACGAATTGATTATGTACATCACATAAAAGATAATGTCAAAAATGCATAAAAATATTTAAATATTTGACATTTTTTATATGGTCAATTGTCAAAGACAAAGTATTCTATTTTATAGGTGATGTATTTTGAATTGATTATATTATACAAATATTTATCTTATGAGTTTTATTTTTTACACAATTACATTTACATAAATATTTTTTTTATGTTTTTTTCCTTTTTCTTGAGCCTTTCTCTGTATGTCTTGTGTTTATCTTTTTAATTCATTGTTATGAAAAATTAAAAGAATAAATACAAAAATTCTATTTAAAAGTAATGTTATTTATAAATATTTACAAACAAATTACTTTATTAGTATTATATATTTCACACATTTGTTTTTACAACAATTTTTTCTCAATTGTTTCAAATTTTTATCTATATAGTTCTTATCATTTTCAATTTATCATCATTTATTTTTATCTTTAAATAAAATTTTAATATTTTATTTAAAATAAGTTATCAATAGTTAAAATAATCAACGTCCCAATTTAAGTTATTCATAGTAAATTTAAAATATAAATTATGTATTTAAATATATTTATTTATTATATTTTTATTATAATATATTTTTTATTTTAAAATTGTTTATTATTTAAATTTTAATTATATAAAATTAAATATTTATTATGTATGATACATAAACTAAATATATATATATATATATATATATATATATATATATATTCCTCACAATTAAAATTTTTTGGATGAGTCACTTATACCAACAGTTTAGTATAAAAAAATTGAAAGAAAAAGAATGTCAAAACATATACGAATAACAAAAAAATACATGATTTAATTCTGAGCAATTAATAAAAAAAATACTAACATTATTAGCTAGTAATTAACATGTTTTTAGTTTATTTTTAAAAAAAATTGTTCATTTTTATTAATTTCTAGTTTATTAACATATGCATGGCATAAAATAAATTTTATTTTATATAACTAAACCTTATAATAATTAAATATTTTAAATATATGTTATAATAAGAAATCTTAATAAATGGATATTTTAAAATAAAATTATATTTTAAATTTATAATAAATAGTTTATATTGTGATACAATATTATTTTTACTTATTTATAATTTATTTTAAAAATATTAAAATTTAGTTTAAAATTAAAAACATTAAAAATAACGCATTGAAAGAAATAAGAAATTAAAAAAATCCTAAAATCTATCTCATAAAAAAACTAAAAATATTCTTACTAAATAATGACAGCTAAAAACGTCATAATTTTTAAAAAATATATTTTAATTTATTTGAAAAAAATTTAACTCATGCATTACACAATATTGCATGATAAATAATATTTTTATATAATGAAAACTTATAATATATAATATTTTTAATATATAAATTATATTATAATTAAAGATGATCATAAATAAATATTTTTAAATATATAAATTATATTAGTATTTTAATTTATATATTACACAGAATAAATATTTATTTTATATAACTAAAAATTATAATTAAATTTATTAATTATTATAATTAAAACTCTTAATAAATATATATTTTAACATATATATTATATTTTAAGTTTATAATAATTGTTTATATTGTAATGTAATATTTTTATTTGATATTTTTTATAAAATATTAAAATTTAATTTAAAACTAAATGTATTAAAAATAAAAAATTAAAAGAAATAACGTTGTTGTAAAAAAGCTAAAAAATACTTTCGTTAAATAATTACAACTAAAAATACTTTTATTTAATAAAGTAATTATAATTTATATATAGGAAATAAGGGGGAAAAAAGTAACTGTTTATAGATACAATTTTTTTTTGTAACGTGTGTTCTTCTTTTATTTTTAGAATAATATAAATATTTTAAAAATATATACTAATATCTATCCGTTCGCGAATCACACAAAAAATGTTAAAAAAAAAAAAAAGATGATAAAATGACAGGAGAAAGAAAAAGGGGTGGGGATTTGAGGGAAGAAGTAACAAAAGTACAAAGCACAACAAAACCCTCGTCCTCTCCAAAACCCTAATACTTGAGAGTAGACAGAAGAACACGCTGCCATGTTAGAAATTAAAACCGCCAAGACCCGCAAGGGCAAGCGGGAGCTCGAGAAGCGCGCCCCCAAACTCGTAAGTGCCCATCCCCTTCTCCTCTTTCTCTCGCTCTCTGTTTGGTTCCCCAGAAAATCGTTACACTTTCCGGGAAAATCTTTTCGCAGGTCGAACCGGGGAAGAAGACGCTGATCCTTCACGGCACGAAGACTAGCGCCGTGCTGAACGCCGTGCTCGCGCAGATTTATCACCTCAAGAAGGACTGCGCCGTCAAGTTCGGCCGCAAGAATGAGAACGTTAAGCCCTTCGAGGCCGGCGGCGAGACTTCCCTCGAGTTCTTCTCTCTCAAAACCGATTGCAGCATCTTTGTGGTAATTACTCTCCGTTCCGCTGGGGTTACAAATATGTAGTGACTTAGATTTTAGTTGTGGATGTGATTGCAGTGATTGGTGAGATAATGGTAGTGTATCTAGGTTTTGTTCTGTTGTAATACAAGGCTTTTTTTATTAAAAAAAAATTGTAGAAAGTGTTTGTATGTGATTATGCGAGAGTAATGGAGAGTCTCAATATGTTGCATGCGAAGTAATGGCTTTAGGTAGGGTTTGGATAAGGGGTTTCAAAATTTCAAAGGAATTTAGAATGTATGGGGATTTAATTACTTAAATTAATTCCTCTCGTTTTTAAATACTTTGTTTGGTTTAAGGCAATTTAATTTTTTTCTTGTGTTTCAAATTCTATGTTTAGTACTTGATATTTAGTTTGACATCATTTGCAACTCCTGAAATATTGCTTAGCAAATGAAAGAAGGAAATATTAATGGTTTGTTTAATTCATATAAGTGTAAATTAAGAAGAAGGGAGAGAGAGAGAGAAAGAGAGGTGCACAAGAGAGAGAAAGAAAGAATGCATCAAATTTTTGGAATGAGAGTGTTCACATTGAGTCCATTAAATAGATGAATTTCTAAATTCTTTCATTTTAGGTGGTGTTTGAAATTTCTGCATTTTGCTTGAAAAAAAATCCTTATAAAATTACCATCATTTAAAAAGGAAACGATTTGATATCCAAACAAGTCATTTTGATGTATGGGGAATTTTAATTTAAATTTACTTAAAATTGAATATTTGAATTCCTCTCTTATCTTCATCCCAACACACCTTTAAGGTTTTTTGGTTTTGGTGTTTGTATTTTTGCAGTATGGATCTCACTCGAAGAAGCGGCCTGATAACCTTGTTATAGGGAGAACTTATGATCATCATATATATGATTTAGTGGAGGTTGGAGTTGAAAATTTTAAACCCATGGAGTCTTTTAGTTATGATAAGAAGTTGGCTCCTAAGGAAGGGTCAAAGCCTTTTATTGTCTTTATTGGAGAAGGATTTGAGGCTGTGGAAGAGCTAAAGCATTTGAAGGAAGTTTTGCTCGATCTTCTCCGTGGTGAGGTGCGTTGCCATTGCTTTTTTGTGGTCTTGCAGCATCCTTTTTTTTGGGGGGGGGTTTGGCTGGGATTTATTAACAGAAGTGATATAATGGATTATGCAGGTTGTGGAGAATTTAAATCTTGCTGGAGTAGACCGTGCATATGTATGTACTGCACTTTCTCCGAATCGGGTGTTTTTAACGCACTGTGCATTGCGGTTGAAGAAGTCTGGCACGATTGTACCAAGGATGGAATTGGAAGAAGTTGGCCCTTCCATGGATCTGGTTATTCGTCGGCATCGTCCACCTAATGAAAGTTTGAGGAAGGAAGCCATGAAAACATCAAGGGAGAAGCCAAAGAAAAAGGTTGGCTACATGTCTGAATCTCTGGTTTATCTGTTAATGTAAAATGAAATTGTATATCTGAATTGTGTACTTGCTCTGTTGCTCGCAGGAGAAGAATGTTAAAAAGGACGAATTACAGGGCAAGATTGGAAATATTTATATTCCAGATCAAAAGGTAAGATCGACTTATTTTCATTGCATCAAATGTTGAGTTAGCTCCTTTCACTAAAGCTAACCAGTTACAATAATTTATGATTGCTTAGATTGGAGAAATGGCTTTACCTAACAAATCAAAAGGAGTAAAAAGGGAGCGCCGAGAAGCCAAGAGGAAAAATGAGAGTGATGAAAGTGCTTCAAAACGGAAGAAGGAAGATTCTTAATACTTTATAATTACACCTGTTGTCTTTCCCTGGCTTTTTGGTCATAATTGTAGATCAAATTATATTAAACTGCATGCTGTTTAGGTGTCATGAATATTCTTGATTTCCCCTATATATGGGGGGTTTTTGTCATCGTTTTATTTTCACTATATTTTTTTCCTTTATATTTTACCAAATTGAAATGCAATCCTTTATCAGCTAGTTTTATGAATCATGAGTTGTAGCTTCTAACTTTATGTTCAAAATTCAGATGGATTTCTTTCATTTCTAACTAGGTACTGATAGATTATAGCATTTTATATGCAGCAACCATTTGCAAGTGATCTTCTGTTATTTTTAAATGGTCCTGGGCCAGTAGAGAATTCGGATCTGTTTGTAAACTGATCCTGAGATGCTGGATCTTAATTAAACTTTTGCCCACTGTTCTACTTAGTGGAACAGTTTCCCACTTAACGTTCAAATATATTTTTATGAACATTTTGATGGGCGTAGGCTCCTGATTCCTCTGGGTGGATCATTTATATTTTGGGTTAAATTAAAGGTGTAAGAAAATACGCAACGTTGATGACGCCATATGCATAGTAGCATATAAAGCATTACTGCATCACTTATATACTATATACTCTAGAAACGTAAAAATTGTACCTAGGATAAGTATTCTAAACACTAAAGAATGAATACCTACCAAAGATATGACAGACAGTAGAATGCCACGATAAATGCTATTCAACATATATGAAATAGCATAAATAAGATGGAAGGGCAACCCAAGGGCAAAGAGATGACAGCATATATAGTGATTATATGGTGATGGTGTTTCCAGAGACAGACCCCATCAACGTGGAGGGAAGTCTTTTGATTTCGAAGGAGAAATAGTGTGGAAGAGAGTGAACTAAAAGTTAGAAACAGTATATCAGCACGGATACTAACAAAACAGAATCTTCCATTCATTAAGTTCTAGTGTCGAGGTCTTGAACTAGATGATTACAGTTCTAGTATCCTGAGATGGCATACTACAAGACCACTTCCATCCCAACAAGAAGTGCATATACAATTGATGTTTTCAATTGCCATCCAAAGCGAAAATAGATGCTGGAAACAAGAAAATTGTGTACCCTTTTTATCTTAGATTTTATATGAATTTCACCGCTTGCCTGTTGCTTAAATTGTTATTGGTAAGAGCATACTTGAACTTTCAAATGATCCCGTTTGTTTTGCCGAGAAATAACATTTCCAACAAAACAAATTAATTCTGACCGTGACAATTCTGTTTTGGGGTAATGCTCGCAGAGGATGAAAGTAGGTTTGCAATAGATAAACCTGTTTTTGAGAAAAAGTATAATTTTTTCTGCCAAGTAAAATTAATTCTACGTGTGAAACTATGAATCTGTTTAGTAAGGTGTGGTCAAACTGAATTCTGTTGTAGCAATTTTTTTTGAATTACCATTGGACTTGTTTCGCAATTTTTTTTGAATTACCATTGGACTTGTTTCGCAATTCGTGTCACAAATAATGACCCATTGATTTTATCTGCTAATTCATGTCACATTGGCATACATATATCTAAACAATTCAATTGGAATTTTAAAATATTTTAAAAGATATTGTGATAAGACAAAAAAAAATTATTGTAATAACTTGAGATATTTAATAAAAACTTTTAAATAATGTAAATAAGTTCATGATATTCAATTGACACCTTTCACTACTTAAAAAAAATCTTCTAATATTTTTAAAGGTGAATTTTGATAGATTATTTAGTAGGTAAATTTTGATAAATTTTAAAAAAATATAGTAACATTATTTATCTAACAATCTTACTTAAACTTTTTAGGGAGTTTTAATATTAAATCTCTCATTTCTTTTTTTTTTATAACCGTTTCCTCGTATCACACGTATAACTTCCTTTTTATTTAATGTTAATACAAATATTAGTATAAAATTTTGTTATCTCTTCCTTTTAATTATTCATATATTCTTTGCATATTTTTTTTCATGTTTTTAATATTTCAACAAATTTATATTAAAAACGCCTAAAGACTTTTAGATTTTTTTTTCTATACTATACTCATCAAAACACATAAAAAAAATAATCTATTTTTTTTTCGTAGGTATAATGAATTGATTATATCATGAGAACAACGTAATTTTATTGATGTGAATAATATTTTATGTCTTTTCAATTTATTATTTCAAAAATGCAAAAAATTTATTTAAATATAATATTATTTATAAACTATTACTTGGTTATTAAGATAAGTATTTTTATAAAATTAATTTTTTTATTGAAAATTTATGAGAAGATGATAATTATTTTTATATATGTTATATTAATAATTCAAATAAAAATTTCTAACAATAAAAAAAAAGAAAGGACATATGTAATAAATAACTTTAAATATTTTCTAAAAATTCATGAGTCTTTTTAAATTTATAAATTCATAAAATATTTTCAAATCTTATAAATTCATATGATACAAAATTCATTAAAATATGAACTATAAAATCTTGATTGTGGAAGTCTTTTAATAAAAATTTATAAATTATTACATTTTTACGTAGTATTTTAAATTTACAACTTTTTTTATACTTAAATAATCTTTTAAAATCTCAATTTAATACACTTCCTTAATTTTTTTAAAACTAAACTTATGTTTATCCTTTCAAAGTGATTCTATTCCATTACTTAAAAATTATTTCAAATTCACTTTTAAAATATCATTTCCATTCTTTTTTTCTTTTTCTTTTGGTGATATATCATTCCCATTCTAAACAAATCCTCCAACTTCAATTTTATCAAAAGCTAAACTAATCAGACCTCTGATAATCGTGTGCAGAGTATTAATATTATAAAGTAAATAAATGTAAAATGACAAATTGAGAAGCATAAAATCAATAATCTTTTAATAGAGCATATAAGTAGAGACGGGAGAGAAAACAAGAAATTAAACAGCATACCTTATCACTCGTATAAGGAATTCAGGATTATTTGCACCAGGCAGGGCATTGTAGGGAAAAGTAAGTCCAAAAGAGGAATTTGATGATACCTGCCTTATGTGGTATAGACCTGTGAACGTTTACTTAAATCATTTCATCAGATGAAACGAAAAGTATGGTTTACTTGAATGGAAGTTGTGAATAATTACACAATTAGAATTTATAAAGAAAAAATATGGACAATTATAGAATTAATCTAAAAGAATAAAAAAAATTGAAAGAGAATAAGGAATGAAAGCACGTGAATGAATACTATTTATAAATCAAATTATTCAATATTATGACCCCTAGGAACCATAAACATAACAAGTACCCAAGGGCAACAAATGCAGGGGCAGATGAAGCCCTATGGATCAACATTCTTAGGCCTATCTTCTTTTGGCTGACCATATGTTTCATCAAGAGAAGGTTCATCAGCTGGACACTGGTCAATTCCCAAACTTGCTGTAATATCCCACATGTCTGACTCAGACATACCACTTGTGATTCCAAATTCTAGAACATCTTCATAATTGATAGGATTGCCCCACAGCTCATTCCCACAGCTTGAAGCAGCACCACTAACATTGAGGCCAGATTCCCATATATCTTCTAGCTTGATAATGCCTTCAGTTCCAAGAGCAGAAAAATCTAGAAAGCCTTTCTCCTTGGTCAAAGTCTCTGGGAAGGAAGCAACATGCTCTAGAGGAACTTCTAGATTTGGGCTCAAAACACTTTTCCCTTTGAAAAGGGGGTCTTCAAGTCCAAAGCTAGATGATCCTTCTCCAATCATTTCTTGAGAGGGTGTAATCCCGTGCACTGCAGCCAAATCATATGATACAATATTCTCAAATTGAGCAGTCAGATCTTCTGCTCCTACACTCATTTCTCCTGCCAAACCCTGTGAAGGGTAGTGAGGAGAATGATCAATGGAAACTGGACTTAGTTCTGGAGTTTCACAAGACATGCCTATATTTGTCCAATCAGGTTGGTATCTCACTATCTGTCCTTCTTTGAGAGCTTCTGCTTTTTCAGTTTCATGTTGATGCTGCTTGACAAACTTCCTTACCACTCTTGGAGAATCTATTTCTCTTTGCTCCTTCTTATGCCTAAGACGGGCTAAAAAGGCTGGATTTTGGAACAACTTGGCTAAAAAAGAAACCATTTGTTTCTGCCTTTGTTCTGCAGATTGGAGTCTTTGATTCACTTCTCCTGCACGGTGAACCGTTCTTCGTTGTTGCTGTTGCAAATTAACCACCTCTTCCATTAACATACTTCTTTCTTTCTTCAGCATTTCTATCTCAAGCTCAACATCAGGCCTCCCTGCATCAGTAGAAGATCCAAGTCCAATATAGCTATCAACCTGCTGGGATTGAGGTGACTTGCGCCTTTGGATGTTCTTCAACAAGTGCTTCTTCCCTCGCTGGAAAGCTTCATTGAAAAACTCCCACTTGTCTGTGTCAATCTTGCGGAATCCCTGGAGACAAACATCAAGTTACCTGAGAATGAATGAAGCAGAAGCAGAAGCCCCCAAGACAAGAATGAGGAGGGAAAAAGGGAAGAAATATTAGCAGAGCAAAACAAGATATGGATTAGGTACACCAAAACTTGGGCACTATGAGCAGATAGAACTTTATTGGACAATGCAATCTATGAATCCAAAGCAAATGTCACACAGGTACAAGGAAAAGTCAAGATGATACAAACACCCCACAGAACATTGAGTACTACCTGTGGAAGATGAAATCCCTTCTACAGGAGGGGGGATATTTCTCCTGTTGCCACTTCCAGCAGTAGTAGTAGTCTCTCAAGTCTCAATCCTAATTACAATGCAATTAGTAAACATCCAAACCATATTCTTATTACTCAATTCCATAATAGTAATAAGCATAACCCCAAAAAAACACGACACAAGGCAGGACACCTAAAGATAGCAATTGCAATGAGCAGACTCAGCAGATCAAAATATTAAACTAACTCTGCCTTTAACAAAGGAGAAAACACAAAAAAAAAACCAAGAAACTTAGGGCCTGATTGATTCCCTTCTCACTTCTTTTTTTCAAAAACTATTTTCTAAAACAAATTCACACTACTGACTTCTTAGTAATCAATTTCTCATCTAAAATCTGTTAAATTTTGAAAATTGTTTTCAAAATAAATATTTAAAAAATAAAAAAACAGAAACAGTCTGGAGATGTTTTCTCATCTTCTATTTTCTTCAAGTATTCTCTTCAAGTGCTCTGAGGCAATTCCTACCACAATGGACATTTCACTGAGATGCACCATGATACTAGGCTAGATTTCATAAATCAACGTGAAGTTGTCCAACATGTATGTAAACTGTACCTTTAAAGATTGAGACAAGTGATACCAAAATTCTCAACATACTCCACGTGCTTAGAAAACAGAAATGTGCCAAGTAAACAAATAAATTTTAAATAACAGAAATTTGTTTTTGAAAACATTAAGTGATCAGGGCCTTGAATTAAACTAACTTTCATTCTACTTCCCTGCACAAACACATCCAACTGTTACAAACTCACTTACATTCAGAAAATTCCCTCAATCAAAGAAACAAGATGAACATCCAATTTAAGACTAAGTACACACCATCAAAATGCCTCAAAAATTCAAATTCATATACATTCCCACTCGATACATCAACTGGTCCAATCAAAATACTTACATAGCCAATGTCCACACAGACAAATTACAAAAAAAAAAAACACAGGAAAAAAAACTTAAATACAGACTCAACAAAAACAAAAACAAAATTAGTGACAGAGATAAAAAAGGAAGGAGCAACGAGTGGCTTTGTGAAGGCAAAGCGATGATACCCACATAAGTATTGAGCTGGCGAACGAAGCTGGAAAAATTGTTGTGCTTGAAATGACGCGGCAAGACGAGTCTAGAAAACTCGAGAGGGTCCCACACGACGAAGCTAAAGCCGGTGGAGCCCCACGAGATAATCGGGTCCAGAGTGGAGTCATCGACGAGGTCGAAAGTCTTGGACAGAAATGGCGGAATCTGCAGAATCTCCAACGGTTTGGGAGAGTTGTCATCGATTCGGTTCATGCTGAGGTGCGAAGAGTGAACAATAATAGCGGTTTCGTTTGGGGCTTGGGAGACGAGAAAAGAATGAAAAGTGATGGCGAGAGTAGGGATATTAAAAGGATGTGAGGACGGTGGAGGGTGGAGGGATGGCGGTGGCAGGAGCGGGCCATTGAACAGTGAGAGTGAGAGTGCCGACTTTGATTATTTCTTTCTTTGTTTCCTGGCAGTTACGTTGGTTAGTTGCAACTTGGGGGGCACAGTGTTGGGACCGCGTACTGGGGAAGATATTTTTGTCACGCCTACTACTGTTTCTGTTTATTGGTTGGCTTTGATTTTGTATTGAGAGCGACTTGTGGTATGTCCTACGTGTCCTCAGGTCAAATACTTAGTGCCCAAGCAAACTCTACCACCCAATCGCGGTCTAGTAAACTTGCTTTTCGGTTTTGGGTTTTCAGGACATGTTGTCTTTTTCTGGGGATTTTTCCTGGGCCCACGGATTTTATTGGAAATTAATAATTGTCGTCACTTAAAACAAATAGAAAGTATCAAGTTTTGTTTTTCTGGGGGGAGTTTTTGTAACAGTCTTTGTGTGTGTGGATGGCCCAGTGGGACCATTTTACATCATTGATTCAAGTAACGAGTTTATTAAAGTCTCTATAAATAAAATAAAATTACAATAAATAAAAGGTTAAATAAAATTTGCCAACGGGAATTAGCCACCCAGGGATTCCGATTTCTTGTTTTGAAAAAAGAAAAAAACCAGTAGCATTTCTTACGGACAGAGGGATGTAGATTTTTATAATTAAAGTCTTCGTAAAACTTACATTTTGATCGCAAAATGCAAATTAACCACGTTAATTTTGTTATAAGATTTCCGTAAAGAAGGATGTATATTGAAAAACAAACCAAACCTTGAGGAAGAATCTGGGCCGGATGTACTTTATCCTTATTGTGCCCCACCTTAACTAAAGGACGAGAGTAATCAGAGTCTGGTTTGAAAACATGCACTTCAGAGTCTCTACGCCACCTTCTTTTCATTTCCTGACCCCCTTCGCATCTCTGGCTGTTCAATGGATCTATTCCCCTCTTATGCCCAGATGATAAAATATACAAGCACTAGCTGTATATTAACATGTATTTCTTTTATGCTTCAATTTAGTGTTAAATTCATTTTACACTATATATATTCATTGATCATACTGTTCATTGATTTTTTTTTCCAAAATTCTAAAATGACAACAATTAATTATAAAAAAAACTATGGAAATAAATAAGTAGCATGAGTACACTGAGTCTGTGTGATGCAAGTAAGACAATCGTGCTCATTCATGCCGAGAAGCAGAAAGACAAATATCAAAATAACCAACATGTCGTATTGGATGGGATGGAGGGACCCATTTGGTCTGAGGATTTCTACCATAGAATTGATTCAAGTACAGAGTCTCTAAAATGTAGGTGTACATAACTGGCAAAGTTGCTTATCATTAGCTGAATGTAATTACAATGGGAATGTTTTTTTACATACAAAATTATGAAACAGGAAAAATAAAACATTTGTCGGTAAAATTACAGGATCACCTAATCAAACAATTTTGTAGGAACAACAAAGATGGAGTATCCTTGCTCTGAGTTGGAAATCAGTATTCTTAAACCTGAATTAAAGAAATATACAATTGACTCTGCAACCAAAAGACATGAACAAGCATTAGTTTGACCTCAAGCTTAGGATGAACAGGATCACAAATACAATAATGATAACACCGATAAATAAATTAACTCTAACTCTTTATTAATTGAGTTTTAACTGTACTAGAGCATGATTATAAATCATTTTAACCAAAATTTGTGCGCTCCAACCTCCACTGGAAAATCAATGACCATTCCCCTTACGCACACCACAACAAAAAATTTAGAAATACCACGTCCAAGCTAGATTTAGTGCTGGCAAGACCACTATGGAATTTGGTACGTACCTGGGACAACTAAAACAGTGTAATCTTGTTAGACATCAAACCAATAAAATCCTGTCATATGTGCATGAAAAGCAACTTGGCGTTCCAACCATTCAGGTGAGTAATGGCATGCTCGGACGACCAGGTTGAGGTGTAGGGGGTTTGAGTAATGGCCTCAAAGAATCCATAATACTTGCAAAAGAAGGTCGTTTCCAAGGCTCACTGCAATAAACCAAGTATAACAATAAAATTTTATGGCAATATTCAAGTGGAATACATAAAGACAGATGCATCTAAACTCACTTGGCCCAGCAAGCCTCAATTAGTACAGCTACTTGGGGATTCACATCATGTGGGATCTCAAGCCTTTTTCCTTTAAAGCCAACAGCTGCCACAACCTACAGGCCCATATGCATTTGTGAATATTTAAGTAAAATAAATAAATATGTAGTAGAAACTTTAGTACGTGAAGAGAAAATGTGGAGTCTAGCTCCTTACAGAAGAGGTAACCCTCTTGATTATACTGAAAAACAGAAAAAAAAAAAGTGCAGGTATACGCAGAGCCCTACGCCCAAACCACTGCTTAAACCTTGAGCCCCTCTCTCTCCCCCCTATCTCGCCTACACTTATCTTTTCTTTCCTTGCTTTTTTGTGTGATACCAGAATTCCATTCTCATTCAATACTAGTATACCAGCTGGCATGGTTGTTATTCACAACTTCCACTCCTAACATGTTCTGTCCTTTATTCCTCCTGTCATACACCTGCAGCCCATTACGCCCACTCTTCCTTTTAGAATAAACTTAAGCCGAAGGTCTATCTATGTGCATGCAAGTGCAAACAAAGCAAGATATAACAATTATTGACCACCGTGAAACAGGATAATACTCAAAAGTCAAAAATATACTTCAGTCACAACCTTAAACCTTCGACCATATACCCATATCATTATAGGCTTGTCCAATACATACTTCAACCAATAAACATTTCTTGCAATCATTTTCAGATTTCTATTCCCAGCCGCATGCTATTTCAATTTCATACTATATATTGTTATGGTTATTTATTTCACATCACAGGTTACATAAATGCTGAAACAATATAATTATAATAGAAGTGTTGAGCATAAACATAATATCATGTATCATAGCTGTACAACAAACCTGTGCTGGATTTAAATTAACCCATGGCTGTTGCAATGTTGCAATCTCCCATAAGATTACACCAAAGCTGTAAACATCAGACTTCTCATTTGATGGCTCATCACGAAGAACCTCTGGAGCCATCCACTCAGGCTAAGAGAGGAAATAAGAAAAATTAAATATGTAGTTGTAAAACTTACCTCTGAAACATAAGATGTACAAAACAGAAATATTTGTAGTCAATGTGAACTTACAGTTCCAGCAGCTGACTTGGATGAGAGAAACGTATTGGCCTTCAGACGTGAAAGCCCAAAATCACAAACCTATAAAGAAGGCAGGCATTATCATTTAGTGGGGAAAAAAAACCTCCATTAATGTCCAAGGAAACGTATCAACCCCTCCCACCCACCTACCTCAACAAATAAAACCTCCCCAAAAAATTGGTACCAACACACTGCATATGTTTTCTTTTTAAATGGATTTTCAACAACATTTCAAATTTGCATCAAAACAAGCACAACTAATTTGCAAAAGGCTGAAACTTCTACCAATATAGAGCAAGTCTTGCAATAAACTAAATCTTCTACCACTTCGCAAAAGATCCAGATCAAATCAAAATATCAAATAGGAGATCCACTCTTTATTATTGGTTAATATTTATTGGAAACTACAAAATCATGAGTAGAGCTCATTAAATAAGTGGGCCCCACCAAATTGTGTTTTCCAATATATTTCAACCAATAATAGTGTGTCCAAAAGAGTGTATTACTAGCATTTTCAATATCAAATTATTACTGAATGTACCAGGAAAAAGGTAATTAGTATTTAAAGAAAAACCAATCAAATCACTAGTTTATTCATTTAGCTCCATCTCTCTCTAAGACAATCCAGAAAGGGCTGTCATATGCTAGGTGGAAACAGAAGTGTCATTTCCCTTTTGGAATGAAGTGCAAATTCCTAGGAAGGGATGGGGGAAGAAGGTTGCTCCCTCCCCAGATCAAACCTGGAATCGCAAATATAACATTTTACCACTTTCAAGCTATGCTAGAACAAAAAGATGTGAACATTGGTGACAAATTATAGGCTTGTATAGGTGCAAGGCTATTTGCAAGAAAAGTGGAATCATACTTCCCCGGGTGAGAAATGATTTATATGAAACTCTTGGGACTATTTGTATTTGGTATACTAGAGAAAACTTCATTCTTACCTTCACCGTATATTTCTTGTCAACAAGAAGATTTGGAGATTTTAGATCTCTATGAACAATGGGGGGATTACGTTTATGAAGATAATTCATCCCCTTAGCCTGCAAATGATAAAATGACACATGTTTAATCAAAAGATACAAAGATTATGACATTACAAACTCAAAAAAATAATAAAAACCAGAAACAATAGTGTTTATTTTCTAAATGCATACCACGTCAAAAGCCATACTAAGCCTACGCCTCTCATCCAATGCCTCCTTGCCGACGGATTTATGCAACAGCCTATATAAGCTACCCCTGCACTTGGGTCAAAATCTCTTAGAATCTTGAGGTCAAAATATCCTATTTTAGAGTATGTCCAAAGGAAGAGGAACAGGTAGAAGAGTACAACCTTGATAAATATTCTGTGACAATTGATAAGTTAGGAGGCTGAGTGACTGCCCCCATAAATAAAACAATGTTTGGATGCCGCAAACGTTTCATTATTGCAACCTACCAAGAGAAGTGAAAATAAAGCTCAAATAAACAGTAAGCAAATATCTAAAAAGCACACAAAGCATGGTTAGGACTTTCAACTTTCAAGCATACCTCCCTCAAGAATTCCTTGAAGCGCTCAGCATGAAAATCCTGCTCCATCAAAATTTTCACAGCAACATCCTGCAATTGATTATGTGTTCAAGGATGTAAGAACAGAAAAACTGAAAGACAAACAAGGTTGAGAGGAAGCATAAGAAAACTATATATATATATATATATATAGATGAGAGATCAAGTTACTCCAAAAGTAAATTACTCTACATCTGCACCTTTTATTTTCTTGCAATCTTATATTTCTAACGTGTAACACATCTTATCCATTAGATTGCAAGAAAATGAAGGATGAATGGAGTGTAACTCTCTTTGAATAACTTGATCTCTCCTCTTAATATGAAATACCATTTCTGTTCAATCTTTAATGAAGCAATCCTAGAAAGTGCACAATCCTCTTAGGACATATAACCCCTAAAGCCCCAACAACATATATGCATTCCAAATGATGACACAAATAGAGCTTAAACAACTTGAAAACAATTTGCCACTTTGGAAAGATTATTTAGGCTCTATTTGTTTACAGAAAATAAATGTTAAAGATGGAAATAGTTCCATGAGCAGAACATCTAATTCTCTTGGCAGTTGAATTTTTTTTCAAATAGACTCCTGGTCTTTTGATGTGTAACTCAATTAGAAAACATGAATAATAGAGGTCCAATTGTAGTGTAGTCATCAGGTTAAAGGAAAGATTAGTAAATACAAAGCAATTGGCAGCCAACAACCTAAGGCTGTTGACAGGTTTGTTTCTGCTTGTATCTGACAGCAAGCAACAAAAGAAAGACATGGTAAGTTGATGGAAATTAGGCAGAAGCTATAGAACTTAATTAGACATGGTTGGTTGTTATGAAATCAATCTTGTTTTGAAAAAAAAAAAAAAAAAAACTTGTGCTGAAGTAATTTCTGTCTGTCAAACAATTATTTTCAATTGACAGGACACAAGCATAATTAGTTTTAAAACAATAGAGGAACCCACCTTTTAGGAACCAACGGAATCCACATGAACAACAACTATGGTAAGATGTTTTGTCTACATGTGTAACATTTCATCATGTAAAGACATTTACTGGTGAAGTGTTTGTTGACCTCATAATGTTTGATCAAGCTAGGAAAAAGGAAGGATGCAGCTAATTTTTAAATATCACCCCAGACTAATCCATAAACACAGAATGTATATGAAACAAAATCTTACAAATATTGAAACTGTCTAGCATTTAGCATTAGTGACTAGTACTATACAAAGATGCTGCAAAAGTCAGCATAGGCTGGACTTGTACTAGATGTACATCAGCCTGGGCCTATTATTATTATTAATCAACATAGGGAGTAACATTGGGCTGGACTCGTCTGCTTGTATTAGTTGTACAGTACTTGTCCTTGGCATGGATTATTAGCATAAATATGCGTCAGTGTTTCATATCACATATATAAATTACTCAGCATCTTATTACTTTCTCTATTCACTTTTTCATTCATTCCCTAAAATTTTAAAAGAAACAATTTAAACAACCACATGCTGACTAATTGATACAGCATTAGTTTAAGGGAGAGAGAGATTGGCTTACCGAGCCATTCCACTCAGCACGGTGTACAGTTCCAAAAGAACCTGAAATACAACAGGTCACTTTCAATTTAATGACTACTGACGCTCACAAATCATACCACTGGAAGAAACAGCTTATGTTACTAATTCAGAAAATACTGTGCTCATTTATGTTAGGATCAGATCTTCATGATTAACTATTTAACTCTAGAGGGTTTGGTAGAAGCAAGGAAATATTTTATGGTGTGGTATTTTTCCAGTGGTCTATGTGATTGAATGTGATATTTTGAATGGTTTTATTTAGTGGTCTAACCATGACTTCTTTAATAAAGCCCTCTGTCAAATGTGCATATGGGATTGAGGAGCTTTGTTGCACTAATGAGCTGGCTTCCTTTTTTTGTTTTCTTCTTTTCTTACTAAGGGCAATAACCATTTTACTTTTATATAGTCTTCCAATAGTATGTCTCTTTTTTTCCCCAAGACTTTTAAAAGAATTGCAAGTTATAAAGGAGGAGATATACCTGACCCTATTTTCTCTCTTAAAACAAGATCACTCCAAGGTATGTCTAAATCCTCCATGTCAAGGGTAAGCTCTCGAGTAGGTTTGCTAGGAATCAGTTGACTTCCTTCAACAAACCTCTTGCCCCCAACCATGTCATCATTAATATTTGCAAGTGCTAATGGGTTTGGTATACCAACAGGACGCTTATGCTTTATCGGCGGTGGATACTTTCCCACAGTTGTTGAGTCTGCAATGTTCTGAGGAGGGTCACATGATAGATATGTTTCAGAACCTTGTTCATGTGAACTTGGATGAGAATCTTGGGGATGCAGAGGAAGGTGAGAACTTCTATTGCTGTCAATTGAAATTGGCCTAGGGTTATTCCTGTCTTTGCACTTCCCATCAAACTGTTCTGAAATAGAGAATCCAAAATCTCCATTAGTAACAGCATGTGATATAAAATTTAGGGTATCCTATACTTGAACCTAGTTAAAATTTAAACAATTATCATGCATACATAATTGCATGCTGGATTACAGGATGACAAGAAAAACTATAATGTCCAACATGCTTTTTGGCACTATTCCAGATGATGACTTACTCACAAATTTACCACCCAGTGAGTCACTCTGTTTTCGCACGAACGAAGATCAGAAGATGAGAAGGAGACAAGAAAAATGTTACACAGGAGGGGACAGCATGGGTCGGAGATGCTTATTTCCCCTCTTTTACCTCCACTTTTAGAAAAGAAAAAAAAATTTAAGGGTTTTCAAAACTGGGTCGCACAGACCCAACCCGCTCTGGGCGCAACCCATTACAAACCAAAATCGTTGTGATTCACAAGAAAAACGCGATTCATGCGATTCTGGACAATTCACGGATTCGTTTTGCGATTCAAACGCAAAAACGATTCACCCCACGATTCAGATCGTCCACCCTGCAAATCGTATCAAATCACATGAATCGTATCGCGATTCATGTAATACTAACTACAATGATCAGAGTAACTAGTTTAAAGCAAATGATTTTATCATTCATTAAAAATGGAAATTAAAAAGAAAAAGATCAGGGACACCTGGATCTTAAATTCTTAGTAAATGCAACAACATACTCTTAGTAGATAGAGCCTTCAAGATATGTGAAACAACAATATCACACACCCAGATTTAGAATATCATACATTAATAGGAAATATCAATATCACCTGCAGAACTGTTGTCGAAGACAAGCTCAAGAGACAGACGGTCCGAGAAATATTGTCTGGCCAGTGACCTGAAATCAATGGTAGGTTCAGCTGGTTTAAGTCGTGGAAAGCGCAAGGGTGAAGAAAATGAGATGGAAGATGGACCATTGAGCAAGGAATCAGGCTCAGATAAGTTTCCTGGCTTTCCAATTAAATCAACAAGATATTCCCTGTATTTAGATTATGTCAGATGAGAGGCGTCAGAAATATTACTATTAAGAAACTTATATTTAAAATGTCAATATTACACAATTGTTCACAGAATGTTAACCGCTTACATAATGTCCTTTCCATGGTCATCATAACACAAGGAAACTAATTTTTACCTAGCAGTTCTACTTATAAACAGAAAAATATATGTGCTTGGCAATAAAGCACATACCTCTCAAGCCCAAATCGAACAAGACAAGATGTAGCATCATCCCGTTTGCAATATTTACAGCCCTTTGCAATTCGACATGGTAAATCAATGGCGTCAGCTAGTACCTGAAAATATTGAATATAAAGCAAGTCATTTCAAAAACAACTTAAATACATTGCATGCACTAAACCAGCAAACAAAAACAAATCAGCATGCATAATCACAGCCTTAACCCCCAAAGAGAAGTAGAGCCTTACTTTGAATAATATAGCACGATGCCTGCAAAGGCCAACAGATAGACTACCTATAGGAATAACAACAGATCCTAAGCAATCTTTCAGATCATTACTGCAATCCCTCCAGATGGAAACAAAGTTATCTTCCCCAACAAAAGCTGAACCCCTTGTTATAGCAATAAAACACAGTTAGACTGATATGACCAGACAAAAAGTTAAATAGGTCAAGCCATGAATGCCAAGGAGGCTCACCCCATACAGTTGCAAACCAGCTTGGAAAGCTGATCTACAACATCTGTTGTTGTTATGCTGCTACAAGAAATGTTATGAACTCTATTTTGCATATCTCTTAAGCTGGGGTCACTGCGTCGATCCACCAAAACTACTTCGAGTGAAGGAACAATGCAGGGATTCACAGACTTCAGCGTATCAACTGATGGAATTCGGCCATTTTCATGCAGATCAGTGCACACAGTCCAGACATAAGAATCCATCCCATGAATTAGGTAAAAGCCATCTGGAATTTTGTCAGAGTATGATAGGCAGCCATTCACCTGGTGCACAATATTAACAAGACACAAAATCAACAATTGCATATGTACCAACAAGTGCAACAAGTCTATCAAGATGAAACAACTTCCACTTTCCTCCCTCAACTTTCTAGGAAAACTTGATAAAAAATTTAAAAAGAAAAAATGGAGTAGAATAAAGAATGGAGGGATATTTTTTCCTCTTAAAACTTAATTCATGCAACAACTCAAGAATCAGATTTCAACTACATCTCTTGAGAAATTACAATTATACTTCTTGGTGGCAATTTCCTTGAGTATGACCAAGTACCCTTTGCTCCCCCGCATTAACGCCAAAATATAAACTAACATTCTGAAGCTCCTTAAAACATTATATTTTCCAATATTGGATTTTTATGCAGTGCAAAAATGAGAAAAATAACTCAAGAAGGAACAATATGGTAGGCACATAATAAGAGGATACTCTGCCCACACTGCCCAGAATTCATAGCAAACGGCAAACAGTTTTTTTCTCAAGGGGCAGGCACGAGGGAGGAGTGGTAGAAGAGAAAAGGAAAAAGGAGCTTGATATCCAGAATTCCTGATTACTCCCATTGGACTCCAACACTGTAATCCAAAATCCAACTCTGTCCTTTGCAAACAAACAAAAAACAACTTCTTAAGAGGGTTTTTGTTAATGCAATTCCTTTCCATTCAAGTCAATCTACAACTCCTCCACTCCAACCAACCAGTCTGTATGAACTTCTAACAGTTCGTCCACCAAATTTGCCACCATCAACCACAATTTGATTGATCCTCCCGGGGGTGCAGACAAGAAAACACAGACAAAACCTATATAAATTCAACAGTTTACAAACACACCAATCATAGAACCACTGCAGCTTCACCTCGTGCAACATTACATTGCACTTAATCAGGCTTATGAAAGTCAAACTACACCTATGTCCACTCACACGCTTCCTAATTATTTTTCACTAGGAATTTAATTAACACACGGTTCAAAAACACCTAACAAGAAATCCATCACTGGAATTCTCAATCACAATCGAATCCAAGCCATTTAAGCACAAGGCACAACAGTCAACGTACCCAAAACCTGTGTGAAATCGACTCTGCTGACGACGACAGGCGCAGAGCGGAGTCGTCGGGCACCGGATCAAGGAAATTGGGATCATCGGCGCACGTGGCGTCCGACGAGAGCCGCAGTGCGAGCGCAAGCTGCAGCTGGTAACTCTCCTCCGTCTGCTGCGCCCAGCTCTTCCCGGAGGACCCGGCGATCCTCGGCGGAGCCTCCGAGAACTTGCTCCGGTCGTCGTGGAGGTATCCGAAGGCGTCGACCTCGCTCGCCGCCGCCGTGGACAGAGTCGGAGCGTAGAAGTCGCCGCCGCCAGAGAGCGAGCTCTCGCCATAGCTGCTCCCGCTGGACTGCCTCTGTAGGCCGATCGAAGAGTACGGGTTTCCGATCCGGCTGTTCCCCTGCTGAGCCGCCCTGTGATCGGCGACCAGGTCCCAGTCGAAGGCGCGGTCCGACTTGCCGCCGCGACCGTTTTTGCCGTCGCCGGACGAGGACGGAGCGGCGGCGCCGGAAAACTGATCGTCAGGAATTTGGCTGAGGAGCGTGTAGTTGGATCTTCTGGCAGGCATTTCCATCGCAGTATGTTCATAAAACCCTAAAACTCGCCATTGGTTTTTTCCGGGGTTTCTGTTTTGTGTTATTCTTCTCTCTTTCTCTTTTGTCTTTTCTCTTTCTCTTTCTAGGACTACAACCAGGTGTGACTGTTTATCAGTGGGAATGGTTGAATTGAATGAATCCTCTCTCTCTCTCTCTCTCTCTCTGTGGAATTGGATTGTCAGAGAGAGAGAAATCAACGAGCCCAGGCTATTTTTAATTGGTGGCGCAGTCGTAATTATTTTCCTTAAAATTATTTTTTAGCGGTTTGGTTTCTTATAATCTTACAAAATAGTAATCATTTATTTCTTAAAACTTCTTTCACAAAATTAATAAAAATAAATTGAAAGATAATAGAAACTCTGTTCTTTACGTCATTTTTATGTAATTATGATGACTTTTTTTAAAATAATAAGACAAAAATATGTGCTTAATGTACTCTATTTATGTCTAAATAAAAGAGTTGAATAATTAAAAATATTGATAAACTAGTGTACTGATATTAGAGTTTTATGTATGTAATTGCTGAGAGTTTATTGTTTATATATATTTTTTAGAATTTTTTTGTTTATAATAATTTTGTCTAGTTAGAAATGCTATTTGTATAAAAAAAAAGAGAGAATGTATATAATATAATAAATAATATTTTGAAGAGAGATAAACACTACTATGGTGTACAAACAAATTGTTACATATTTTATCTAATTTGAATATAGTTTCCTTTTATAAAAAATGTGTGATTTATTAAAAAAAATATTTAAAATATTGATAAGTAAATAATGAAGTTATTTACATAAATAATTAACAAAAGAATAATGAAACTGTACCTATCTGTTTATCTCAAGCTGTTATTAACAAACTACTTAATCCAATTTGCACTTAAGATTATAGATGACAAAAATATTCTTACCTACAAATATTTGTAAATAAAATTTATAAAAAATAAAAAATAAGATCGAAGTAATTATTTATAGATAATTTAAATATATATTTATAATAATTAATAATAAATATTAAAATGTCGTCCTATAAACATCCATTATCACGTGTTATAGTAAATTACTTAAATATTATTATTTAAATTATAATTATAATACTAAATGTTTGCAACTCTCATGTGTTACTCTAATTGTATAGAATAATTGTGTTAAATATTTGAAAATTTTTAGCTTTTTTTTGCCTATAAATTATTTTTTAAAATATTAGAATAATTAAAATATTTTAAAATATTTTTATTTTTTAGTAAATACTTTCAAACAGCTGGAAATATTAAAAAGATTACAAATATTTGTCTAATAAATACTCACATTTGTATGGCAATACGGGTAGTAAGGGCTACAACTCATACCTATCTGAAGAGTTAGCAAGATATGTTCCTCAACTCAATTGGTCAAAATGTGAAGCACATTTGTAAGATAAAAATATGTGCTTAACCCAATTTAATAGTTTTCAATCTAATTAGCTCATACAACTACACCAAATTAACTCATTTTACCTTTTCCATGAATTTATATATTTTTTATAAAAAAAAAATATGAAACAAAATAAACATAATAATTTTCAAACAAGTTTTTTTTTAACCCAACTTAACTCATGACCTATCAAAACATGTCAAATTAACTCATTTATTTTTTGAACTTACAAATCAACCTCCATTGACCCATCAGAACAAATCATTTTAACTTTTTTTCAACTCTACTCGCCTTGTCCCTTATTATCATCTCTAATTAAGATTTCACTCCATGCAAGTGTTAATTTTCATATTACTTTATATATGTAAAAATTTGGACTAAAGATTGGTGACTCAACTTAGTAATTGATAAAAAAATTAATTTTTTTAACAAATTAATTTTTTTAATATTTCAAAAACTTTAATCAAAACTTACAACATTTGTTACATATAAAAACATCCTTTATTAACAACTTTCAACCAAACTCATTAACATTATTTTACACAATTATGTGCTTGGTTGTTTTCTATAAGCTAAAAACAATTTTTAGTAGTTTTAAGTTCTACTGAAACCGTGTTGATCAACAAATTCAAAAGACAAACTCAATAACCATTTTAGAAACAAACATACACATGAAAATACATATGTTCTTAAGGTCTTCCTTGCTTTGCCTTAATATAGGTGGATTTTCTTAATAAAAAAAATCAATATCTTTCACAAAATTTGGACTACTGAGTTATTCTAGGGAGGATAATATATATATATATATATATTTGTTATACTTTGTCACTAGAATTTAAAATCATCAGCATGTTAATGGAACGTTGAGAAGTAAAAACTTAGATTGAATGGGAAGTATAAATTTAATTTTCTATTTATCATAACAATAATTAGTTCCCTTATTTAAGTATGGGTGCACATAATTTTGCAAATAAGATAAATAGTACCTACAAAATGTATGTCATTAAATTATAAATTATTATGTGAATTTATAGATGCATTTTTAAATATCTTTTATATAACTGTAGTTTTTTCTCTCAATTCTAATTATTTTAAAGAATAATTACTTTTTTATGTTACTTTATTAATAAAGAGGAAATATTGGTTATGGTATGTATTTGAATCTTCATCTTAATATTTTATAAAGTAGATTAAAATAATGTGCAACAATAACTAATGATTTAAATTACGAATACATAAAATAAAGTTGTGATGGATAATGAAAATGAGAATTTTAATTTTAGATGGGTAATAATGTCTTGATGCATAAAAAAATATTAAGAAAACCTGTAAATGATACTTTGTGATTTTATCCTTAATCGTAAAAAAAAATAATCTATAAATATACATAGTTATCCACAGTATCATAATTTATTTTATCATTGATCTCCATTTGTTCATAAGAAATTATTATTCACTTAATAATATTTTTCATGTTTTGTATAATAAATATTTATTTCTCGTATTGAAATAATTAAATGGGAACCATCCATTAGACTTAGAGTTTGAAAATTTTATTTTTTTCATAATAAAATTTGTAATCTTGACCATAATTACTATGACAACCAAAATGAAAATTTCGACATGACATCGAAAAAAATTAACTCATGGAGAAACTAACATAAAACTAAAGTATATTTTTTTAGAATGCCATCGAGATACTCCTTTTGAATATCTCCTCACTAAAAACACTTTAAGTTAGTTTTTTCTAAACTAGTAATAGGTAACTCTTTATAAAGATTCTCCAACCAATAAAGCTCTAGGTTAACTTCTCTATAATGTTGATGGGTGGCTCCTTGTAAAGATCCTTCCACTATAAAAACTATAGACTGACTTCCCTAGAATGTCAATAGACAACTCCTTGTAAATATCCTCCCATCAAAATAACTTTAGATTGATTTTCCTAGAATGTCAATAAACATTCATTGTGAAGATTTGTCCACAAAGACGACTTTTGGCATACTTCACTGAAATGTTGACAAATGCCTCATCACAAAGTTTTGCCCATGAAAATTAGACTAACCTACAAATATTAGGTACAAATGACAAAGAACATAAAGCACCTATTATGATATCATAACTAAGTGTTAAAAAACTTATCAATAATTCCTAACAAAATAGTGAGATCAATCAAAAAGGCGCAAGTAAAAGTAAAATATCAAATAATTACCTTAAAATATACTCCTAAAAAACGAAAATAACTTAATAAGACCAAATGACTTAATAAGACAAGACCAACTCAATAAGAGAATATGTTATAGCAAGATACTAAGGCCAACCATTTTGAAGCATATTTCTTTGTATGATAAGACCAACTAATGAAGGTATAGGTAACACACAAGAATGGGGTTGAATTGTGTGTGTATGATTTTTAGAAGTTTTTCACAAATATAAAGGATTTAAAACATAGTTTAAAATGGTCATCCAAAGGAACCATCAAAAGAGGTTGTCCAAAGAAGTGAAGAATGTAAAAGTAGTAGGGTAAGAGAGAAAACAATAGAGTTTATGTTGGTTCATTCTTCCAACAGAACTATGCCCAATCCCTTCAACATGAAGGATTTTCATTAAGTCTACCTGACTTACAAACAAGTATTCTCTACATCTTCAGGTATTACAACTCTTGTAATCTACCTAATTACAAGAAAATCAAGTATTCTTTATCACTTAGCCTCTTCAAGCTATCATACTAACTTAATGAGTTTTTACAAGAAGCTCAACTAACACAGTGAGCATATTACAATACAATTCACAAAGATTTAGCTTTACCAAGTAAAGTAAGTTTTACAAAAAATAAATAAGAGTGTTGTCCAAAGCAATTTTAGAGTGTAAAAGAATATTTGAGTATATCACTTTATCTTTCTTGTTCACATTGTTGTGCTTCTCTTCTTCTTTGAGCTTGATCAATCCTCTTTTTATAACATGTAGAAATTTGAACGTTGCTTGTATATGAGGAGTGGTTGAGTCAGCATTAAATGCTACTTGATTGCTTTCTATTGTATTTCTATAGAGGCTTATTTTTTTGAAGACAGAGAAAAATTGTGTCAAAGAAAAGCTTTTATCTAAATTTGACGTGTTGTCTACTGGTTAACAAAAGAAGCTTATGTTGGTTCCTTCTAAGAGGAGTCATGATTTGAGCTTCCTTTTAACTTGCAATATAAAATATTTGATGCAATCCTTGGTCATTCTAAAACACATTCTCAAAGTAGTGCATTAGGTAGAAATATGAACGTTGGATCATGATAACAAACTCTTTATATTAAAGAAATAATGCACGTGATAAGTTAGATAATTTCGAGAGATACTTATTGAATGAAACAATGCAATCATTTCATTTTGGACAATACTTTCTTTGAATGACAAGTTTCTCTATGGACGCTGAGTTCACTTATGAACTATGAACTCGTCTTTGGATGTTGAGACTTTTTATAAATGCTGAATATATCCCTTAGATGGTGAATCTCTTTATGAACGCTGAATATGTCCTTTGGATTATGAATCTCTTTATGGACATTGAAAACGTCCTTTAGATGATGAACTTTATTTTGGACGATGAATACATCTACGAACGATGAACTCCTTATGGACGCAATAGATAAACTTATATTTTAAATAAGTTTCCCTTAAATAAATGTGTTTCAATTTTTAAGTCTAATAACATACATTTTTTCTGAAATCTAGAGAACAATGGTTAAATATAATATATAATAAACAATGGTTAAATATAATATATAATTCTTTTATCATAATGTTTATTATCATTAAAACACTTGAGTCATTTTGGATCCAACAATTAAGAGTATGAAACAAACTTGATCACTTGTATCGTCAAGTTTCTTGAGGCAATATCGTATTTTGAGGTATCATGAAACCAATAAAAAAGGTAGCAAAGAGGGAGGGCCTTTTGCCCCCTCCCCTTTGTCATTTAGCCTGTTTTGAATTACTAAAAGAGAGTGGAACAAAATAAATCAAAAAGCAAATTAGATGAAATGAATTAAAAATAACATTTAATTATTTGGATATTTTATAATAGAATGAAAATTTCATTCCATTGTTTGAAAAAAAAAATAGAGCAAAATGAGTTATAATTTTTTAATTTTCATCTTACCCTTACTTTAAAAACATCAATAAAATTCAAAATTCTAGGTATATTGTGTTTTTTTTAAACTCCAAGTGTAAGACATCATGGTGCCAAAAGGTTAGAAAACACATCTCAATATCACAATAGTAGTAGAATATATATTTTTTAAATAGAAAATTTATGACTTTCACCTTTGGATTTATGATCTTGTGCATACCTTGATCTCTTAATACAATGCACTAGTCTAAGAAAGCTTTAGGCTTTATACAAATTGTATCACATCATTGATCATTATCACTGCCTTCATTTATTTTATTCATTGATAATTCTTTCTCAAGTTACGTGATTTTATAATGTATTCAAAAATTTTTTATGCTATTTTTAGTACATAAATTATTATATTATGTGGTGATTCATTAGATGATATTTAAACTCTCTAATATAATGGTAATTTGATAATGAAATTTGGACACCTAATATTGATCTATGTGAACAACAATATAGGCTTAACCTTTTGACATATATTGAGGTGACAAGAGTTAATACATGCTTGTGGCTAAGTCTTATTTATCATTATTGTAATTTCATAATTTGTTCTACAACTTTTTCCATCAATAATTGAGATTGAGAGTGTAATTACATGGATGATAACTTTGCTATGCACATCTCTTTAAGTGGTTTGTTGCACAACAAATATTAATATAATATTATAATAGTTAATGTGTTTTTTTTTTTTTACATTTTATACCAGAGTTAATGTTACATTACTTAAGACTTAATTATTGTAGAATCATCTTCTCTTTCTTTTGAAAATAGTTTTTTTTTTCAAATTTTATTATTTTCGTAGGTTATATGTATTTTTTTAAATAATTTTTAAAATTTTGGGACACAAAACCATGAGTGTTTTATAGAGTATGATTGTACTAATAAGATCAATTTTGTGAATTTTCGTTGAGTATAGAGGGAGAATTTAAAAAAAAAAATACAACGTAAGTGGAGTATATATGAGCTGTGAATTTAGGAGCTCAAAATTCGACGTTTTTATCAGTAAAATTTAGGACTTTTATCTTAGATCCATTAGAATTCTATTTCTGAACAAAACCCACAGAGAATCGCATTAAATGGAGCCAGAAAGAGCTAAAATGCGTTGAGAAATGAATATGTATATGTATTATATTGTATGATGTGGAACCAAAATTATATGATGCTAATGCATTAGAAGGTTCCGGGATTAATAGTTGATTACATGTGTGTTGTCTAATAAATATATTGAATGAAAATAGGGAGGAAGGTGTGAATTATATGGTATATTTTGGATACCCAAAAATTTCAAAGAAGCATTATTTTATTTCTTGGAAACATGGATCGAATAGTACAAATTAACTATGGTGAAACAATGTCCGGGGTCCGCGACTTAGTTTTTGTTGCGTGTCAATCTGTTAGAGTTTGGAGATGACATGAAACCCACTTGTGGGCAAGAAGAATGAGACATTTTTATGCCTTCTTTCTCTGTGCCTATCTTTTAGAATATTTTTTTTATAAGAGCTAATTTTTGTATTAAAATTAAAATTAGTATATTATATTCTTTATTTTATTTTTGGATGAACGACATAGTAGATAAATCCCGTACCCTACTTCAAGTGGTGGGGGGACTTCAATTATTGAAAATAAAGCGTAAAAAAAAGGTTTTTTTTTATGAGATTATAATTATTCACAGATTTAGGTTTAGGATGTATCTTGTATGTCTATTTTTAAATATAAAATATAAAATAATAAAATGTTATTTAATTAATATATTTTATACTAACAAAAATAAAAATACAAGTGTTTCAAATATAAAATAAATCCAACTTAACCGCAACTGAACCATCAAGAATATTCCTTGGACAATATAGAAAAAGAATAAAAATAGAAGAAAAACATATAAAATCTACACTAAGAAGGCAAAAGCTTTATAATTTACATGTTCTTTGCCTTATCTTTGCTTCCTTCCTTTCATTTTACCTTCTCTGCGGGGTTGATGTTTGCTTCCTTTGTTCCTGTAAAATTCTTACCCGTGTGTCCAAAATTTTTTATGGTACGTTTCTTTGATCAAATCCGAAACCCTACTGTACGTTAATTTACTGTTTTTCACTTCATTGGTTAAATTGAAACTAGGAAGTATATTGGATTAAAGTTTTATTTTAATATAATAAAATTTGTACATATTAATAAATGATGTAAAAATGTAATGATTATATATTTTTTTTAAATTATAATTAATATTTTATAATTTTTTAATAAATTTATATCATACAAATTTATAAAATTTTAAAAAAAAATTATGAGTTTACAAAATTTAAAAGAATTTTATAAATTTTTAATGATATTTAAAATTATAAAAATTAATGCACCTCTTTATCCTTCTTTTTGTTATTTTTTTTATATAAATCTTTTGTTTGAATTACTGATATATTATGGTAAAAATTAGTTTGTATGGTCTATAATAAATATTTATTTTATATAATTAAGAATTAGTATTTTATAGATTTATAAGATTTTAATATTTTAATATTTTTGTTGCATCTTATTTTATCATTTCTTTGTTATAAATATCTTATTTAAATTATTAATACAAATATAAACTAGTATTATATTTTTATAAAATAAATATTTATTTTATATAATTAAATTTTATAATAAATGAATACTTTTAAATATATAAATTATATTATAATTAAAATTCATAATAAAATTATATTTTTTAATATATAGACTATATTTTAAATTTATAATAAATAATATATTGTGATATAATGCTATTTTAACTATTGATAATTTATTTTAAAAATATTAAAATTTAATTTAAAACTAAAATATATTGAAGATGATAAATTGAAATAAATAAAAGGTTAAAGATAGTTTCTAAATGTCACTCATAAAGAAAATTTCTAAAAGAGATTATTATCGAAGAAAAACAACTAAAAATACTCTAATTAAAAAATATACTTAAAATCATTTTCGTTCAAAATAGTTATTTTAAATTTTATATATATATATATATATAAAAGATAGTTATATCATTCAAGAGAATCAATTTTATAATAATACCTATAATAAAGTAACATGTTATTTATAAATAATATTATTTTTAAATTAAATTTTTATTTTTAAATTAAAATTTCATTTTTAATTTTTTTAGAACAATAAATTAAAAAGGTTTGGAATAAATAAGCATACACACAAAACACAAAAATAGTGAAAAGACATGTAGGTTAAGAAGAAAAAGTTTATCAATTATTGTACTAACAAAGAGAAGAAACTATTCTAGGTAGAAAAAGGTTAGAGAGTTATGAAAGTCTCATAAATGAGATTGTTGGATGAGTGATTTAATATTAAAAAAATCACACAAAATTCATTGAAATTTATCCTATAAAATAATCCATCAAAATTTGTATATTTTTTAATTAAAGAAATTTTGTTGTAAGTTGTAATAAATCTCCATTAAATACCCTTCTTAAAATATTCTAATATTTACTCTTGATTGAATATACATTACTTATTTATATTATTTAAAATTTTAATTAAATATCACGGGACATTTTTACAAAATAAATCTTTAAAAATTCTTTAAAATCTTATCCAGTGCACCTTAGTTTCCTGATTTTTAATCATTTACTTGTTCGAAAACTTTACTCTATATCTCTATATTAATTTTGGTTGTGTATCTCTCTATCAATTTACTGTTTCTCACTGCAACTTTTTATTAATCGCTCCTTTTTTTCTTTTTTTCTTTTTTTAACTTTACTCTATATTAATTTAGTGAAGACACTGGGTTGTGAGATTCGAAATTAGTTTCCTATTCGATGTTTATATCATTTATTTAGTTATTTATATGCCTAGAGAAGGAATTAAATGACATCAATGTATCTAATATGAAATGTTAATATAAAATAATGTTACAGTTTATAATTTCTTAATCTACATAGTAATTTTAACATATGCTATAATCAATCAATTAACATTATTCAATCAATTTAATTATTTGATTTAATTGATAATTTGATTCCCACTAAAAAGAATTGATAATTTGATTGATTTAACTTTTTATTTTAATTATTTATGAAAATTTTAACAAATTAATTTTTTACAAATTTTAAGTAATAAATAGTAAAATATATAATAATATTAATTTTAAAATATTTTATTGTAATCAATAAATTAATTTTTAACTTAAATTGATTTATTAAATAATTTGAATTAATTTATTATTTGATATTTTGCAACAATTATTAACAATTTTTTTTACAAATCTTTTTAATAATAAATAGTAAAACAATATTTGACTTGAGTTCTTTAATTTTTTTTTTTTCAGATTATATAAATAATTAGATTTCATAATTTGTCGAAAATATGAAATGTTTCAAAATAATATTTATTTAAAGACAGAGAAATAGTTTTTTTTTTCTAATTTGGGAAATAATAAAAAATAAAAAATGAAATGATGTCCTTGTTTGTATTAAGAAATCAAATAGTTTAAAGTGAAATATTTTAGATAAGAAGAATATAATAATTTAAAAATAAAGTAAATTTCAGTTTAATATATTTTAATTTCTTATAATCTAATTTTAGTGTAAAAAACTTAATTTAAAACGATTTTTAAGCTAATCACACAAATATATTCCTAAAAATGTGATAACATGATTTTTAATCTGATTCTTCTTTAAAAGATTTTATTTTAAAAATTTATTTTCTTTAATACAAATAAATAAGAACATAATTTTATTATTTCAAAAATTAGAAAAAAAATTAACTCAGTTATTTTGAAACATTTCAGATTGTTTTTATAAATTACAAAGATTAATTATTTGTATAATTTGAACAATAATAGTTTAAGAATTCAAGTTAAAAAATATATTTGTACTATTTATTACTGAAAAGATTTGTAAAAAACAAATTAACTTGTTAATAATTTATGTAAATAATTGTAAAAAATCGTAAAAAATCAATTAATAAATTAATTTAAATTATTAATAAATTAATTTAACTTTAAAAAATAATTTATTTATTATAGTAAAATATTTTAAAATTAATGTTATATATATATATATATTATTACTTATTATTGGGAAAAAATTATTTTAAAAAATGAATTTATTAATAATTTTCATAAATAATTAAACTACAAAAAGTTAAATCAATCAAACCATCAAGTAAATAAAAAAAAATTAATTGATTGATCATCAGAAAATATATTAAAGTTACTGTATTTATATTAAAATATTATAAAAGGTATTATAAACTGTAAAATCATTATGTATTAACGGATCAAATTTAATATTACTCTTTTAAAGTTATGTTGTTTGATCCCTCTTCTCCCTCTTTCTCTCTCTTATATATTTCATGCTTTTAGAGGAAGTAATTAAATATTTCTATTGATTTGTTAGGTTTTTATGAGATATTTTTAGGCCACAGAAAAATTGCAGTTTGTGGACGAGGCATGTTGTCTTCGAATTGTTTGAAGACTATTTTCTGTTGCTAGTTTTACTGAGTTTTGAGCAATTACGAGTGAGTTAGGATACGTTTTTGCAATACTTTGTCTTTAGAGTTAAAAATCACGAGGTGTTAATTGAACTCTGAGAAGTAAAATATAAGACTAAATGTGCAAGCAAAGCTGGTGAAGAGGGGCATAATATTGAAGTGTATCTCAGCAGGAGTTGGGGGAAAAAGTACTTAGCTGCTATGTACGTAGCCTCAATTCCTCTCACATGCATTACATGGCTCAGACACCCCTTCACGTAATTTTTTGAAAACAAGAAACTAGAGCCTAACATTATTGGGGTCCTAATCTAGAAAAACTGCTCGGTCTCTGAGCATGATAAAAAAGAACTCAAAAGTTAAATTAAACAATGACTTCGTCATTATATAGATGCTACTGGACAACACAGCATGGGATGAATCATACTGATTTGTCTTCAGTATCTTCCTGTCTCTTGAAGGTTGCCACCGTTAGAAATCAATTCAGGTTGTTTTGGATTTGGTGGCTGTTCTGGATTTGGTTTCACCGAACTTGACTCCTTTTTTGTCTTCTCTTTGGTCTTGGCCAACTTGCTTGCTGGGAAATGTAGTCTAGCCATCAGAGGACGGGGTGCCCTTGTTTTCTTGTCATAACCCCGCACACACACATATCCTGCAAAACATTTTTTTTATCCATCTCTTTAGATAGGTAATGTCATCTGAATACCTTCTTTTCTATTTACCTATCACATGATTCCCCCAATTAGAGTAGAAGGTTCATAATCATTTATTTTTCTTTCTTTTTCAAATTAATAATATACTCCTACATTGTTAATCAGAATACACAATTTGAATAGTGATGCTTTTACTCTCTCAATATTCCTTCTCTTATCTCTATTAGATGCATATTTTACATCTACCTCGCAACTAATTAATCAACCATCTCAAATTATTCTTAAATTACTTATCTTTTCAATGGTTTTTCAAAAGAAACTATTAATAATTAAAAATAATCTTATATCATAATTTAAATTATTTATTGTAAATCCAAAAATATAAATTATATATTAAAAATATTTATTTATTATGAATTTTAATTATAGTATAATTTATACTTTCAAAAATATTTATTTATTATAAATTTTAATCATAAAAATAAACATTTTTCTTGCACGAAACACAGACTAAAATATTATTAATGATAATAATTGAAAACCAGCATGGCAGCAAGAGCTAAGAAATTGTTTAGTACATTTATGCTATAAATTTTCAAGCTCTTTGCGTGCTTGTAATTTGTATTTCAAAGTAGTTTGTCCTATTTATATAGAAGTGTTCATAATGCAGCTTAAGGTCAGAAAGCAAGGAACCAATATAGTGTCGTATACAGAAGTGTGTGGAAATAAGATGCCTGAGAGTTTGTCAAAAATCTATGAAAAGGTAAACACACATGCTGAAAGTATTCTATTCTAATGTCTGTGAGTGTTGGTGTGCATACATGTTAGAGTGCGCATGAATCTTCTACTAGAAGAGAATATGGATAATGAAAGAACGAGAAAAAGGTTGCTATACTTATTAGACGAAGTGGTTTTTGAATGGACTACGATGGCACAAAGGGGTTGCTATCAAGGGTTTCAGTTACCGATTAATGAGTTTTGATACCAGAAGTACACTGTAGTGGTAAATAGTGCAAGTTGTCAAATAGACTTCATTGGGTCACAAAATGCTTCTGGATGAGAAGACAAGAAACAAGTCACTATTTGTCACAGCAATAATTTACTATAATAATTAGGCTGTTTCATATCTTTCTCATTTATGAAGGAGGTTATATTTTTGGTTGATTTGCTAGTTATCTTGATTTTGTTAGCATACACTGTTGTTAACTTAAGCCAACCAACAAAGCAAGCTTTAATAGCGCTTACAGTTTATAGGTGTATGTGCACAGTGCAGATATAATGCTTAGATGCTTGCAAAATTAACCTAAAAGCTATAGATGTGAGGTGGCATATTATTTATGGTGGCACCTATAATGTTTTTAGCAAATAAAGGGGTAGAAGTGCATTTATTTAGTCCTTTGATCCTGTAGTATGTCTAAAAAATGCAAATTGGTGACATCAATAAAAAATGACTAAAATAGGATATTCAATTAACAAAGCAGGATCAAATCCTGAGAATTAAATCTTACCTCTCCAAAAGCATTGTTGAATTTCTTGTGTTGTTAAACCTGATTGACAAAAATCATATATTCAACTTTATTGTTGATGTATAGTAATTTATATCTTAATATATTACTGTGAATTCTTAGGTCTGTACCTTTAAATATTGTTGGTATGGAGGTACCAAAATATACTGTCCGCCTATTGAGGTTCCAGAGCCAACTTCGGGGCACACTAATTGGGTTAAGACTTGAGTCATGATCAGCAAATACCTGGTTCAAATGATGCAAGTTGGTACTGCTTAAATTTCAATATACAACTATAAGAGGAAAAGAGATTTAGCAATCTGAAAACTTCACATTATTTTACCTCATTGACTTGGAAATAGGTGCCATTTAGTGGAAAGCTCCCCAGCATAGCAGTTCGACATGGAATCTGTTCATATTTATCATGAATTCAAGTCAGTCTATTATAATGCTTGAACTCATATGCAGATGTGCTCCCTCCCTTGCCCCCATAATGTATAAGAATTAGTAAGTAACATATGGTTAAAATAATGATTTTGATAAGCATTCAGACCAGCAGTGTCCCTCGAACTATCTGTGAATTTGCTTCACGGAAACTGTTGCACGAGAAACATTCCTTCTCGTTACAGAGTTGGCCATATTCTTCTTGAGAGCTGCATTTGCTTTCTGGTGGCTGAATAGAATTTGCTGTCTCACCTAATGTAATAATTTATTTGAGAAAATGAGTTAGGAAACACCAGAGGTCTGAAAGAAAACATGTATTTTAAAATTTTCCAACTTATTGTGCTGCTGCATGGAGCAAACAAAAACTAGACAGCGCATCTAAATTCATCTGGAAGGAGGCCAGGTAGTAAAATTATTTTTGTCTACCTGGAGTCCATATAGCAAGAAGGTATTTGCCAGGATCATCAGGCTCTCGCGTGTACCACTGTAATGCACAAATAGTTAATCAAAGATGGACATACAGGGTAAAACATAGGTTTGATCAACAGATGCAGCAATAACTAACCCCTTCCAGAAGAGGATGTGTATCTGGGAGTTCATAACTGTATTAAAATAAACACAAAATCAGCATAAATTGTTAGAAATTTTCACTACTGTAGCATGGTGGCTATGATGCCGGCTAAACAGCTTAACTCTATGGATATATTAGATGAATGATTGTTATTACATTCATCTTCGAATATTGCTGGATTAATAATTCTGGACACGTAATTATTATGAATTCTTTAGTGCAATCAACGTTATGTGGTTGGAGCTGAGTTTGTTATTTTACTTACACACAGTGCTCTGTTCGTAATCGGCTCACATTCTTTAGCTTGGGCATAGGAATAGAAGCGGCTTCTGGATTCAAAGCAACCAATGCCTTTGACATTTCACCTTCTTGAAGTTCCATCTTTTCTTGCATGTAATTTTGTAAATTCAGAGTGAACTCTTCTATGTTAAGCTTGATGGTAGGAATTTCACATGAATCCTCATAGAAAGCATCCTCTATATCAGTTTCTGATACTTGTGAGCATTCTGGCTCTGGGGTTGTTGGCTCTTCAATGATAGGTTGGCAAATATTTATTTCACATTTTGATTCCAATTGTCTGCTCACTTCTGTTAGTTGAATTTCTTCTGCTGGGGTTGTGTTCTCAGCGGGAGGCAAATGTAACTGGCTGATGATTTTAGATGGGTTCTGATCAATCACACTATTTCCGACTCTGCTAACTATACTCTTCTGCTCTGGCCCAGGCAGCGCAAACCTTGCACTGCAAACAAAATTGTTTGTTTGTAATTGATCTGTCATAACTTGCAATACATGCATATTGTTGAGGTCAGTGTGGTAGTGAGATCATTTCCATTCCAGCTATCACTTATGTAAACATTTATTAATTAAACCATTGTGATCAGGATAGAATGCAACAGTATTGTCGTTATAATGAGGTAGCAAGTATTATAATTCTGGATATATGAACTTCCTAGTATTCTGTCCATCAAGTACCTTACCTATATTGCCAACAATAATACTTTCAGTGGCTTCTAGAGTTCTAAATTTTGCAAAGAATTTTAATATATCATATACATACCTTGCAAATGCACTAGCAAAGTGTCTACATTCTCCTCTCATTGGGCATGCATTACAGTTTGGTTTGCTTTTTGTACAGAAGACCTGCATTCATTGTAGTTTTTGTCCCAATCATAATAGGTTTTGGTTAAGTAAGGTCAGTCTTTTGAGAAAATGCAATTTACCTTTCCAAATGTAATCATCTGGTAATGTAGCTCATATCTTGCAAAATATTGCAATAGAACATAAAAAAACACCAAGAATCAATATCTAAACCCTTACTAAACTTGCAGAGACAAAGAATATAATTGTATGTTATTTTGCTACAAATAAATTGAAAAGAAAATCTTTACAGTGTTTCTCGATCTAGTTTGCACAGTCGAGGCCAGAGATATTTTTGTATCGACTCCAACACTGGGTACCTACATAAGACAATGACATTAGCTCTTCTTATCAACGGAACTAATGCCTCATATCATTTATGTAGTACTCACATTTCTAGGAGATGCAACTGCAGTGACTCAGGTAGTGGCTGCAGAGGGACCCATCCCAGTCGTACTGCTATTCGTCCAACATTTGTGTCTACCTGTTATATGACAATAATTTATCAGATTTATTGCATATTCCTGTAATTGCATACTTTTTTCAACTTACCGGGAAGGCAAGATGGTGCAGTGTTAAAAGCCGCACGCATTCTACACTTTTCAATCCCAATCCTTTTATGCTGAGCAAGTATTCTCTGTATGTATGAAATAAATTTTATTATGGATATATTGCCTTGAAATATGTCTTACCACTTGCGTTAGTGTGTTACGAGTGAATTGAGAGAGTTCAGGATGTTGTTTTCACCAACCACAGTCAAGAAATGCTCACATGATTGCATGTGTGAAAAATAGAACTTCATTTTAATTAACCACTGGACTTACTTTGCCTTGTCAGGTGGAACGTCTCTCAGCCATTCAAGGTCAATGCTTCCATGTTCTTCAACCAGTCGATTCAGGAAATTCTGCATAGTGAATCATGTAATGTAAGCTGTATTGATGGGCTTTGTCTCCAGATAGTTATAAGTATTATTTCATGGAATTGATTGTACCTTAATACGTTCTGCAAGCCTGTTGTTCATGCCCCGTTCTTTGATGGTCTTGGCAATTTCACTGACATCTGCACATCTCACAGCATCCCAGTCCAAAGAATCCATGGTGTTTTCTGTCTTCTCTCTTTTCCCAACCTTAGCTTCTGCTTGTATTCTTAAACTATCCCAGTCAAAATCTTCATTTTTTTCTTTTCCTTGTCCCTTGCTCTTTAATTTTATAGGGGCAGAACCTATCTCATTGGTTTCATTCCTCACGGCATTTTTGTGCTCACCAAGATCTGACCCCATTTCTTTCTGCATAAGATCTTGAGTTTGTCCATCGAAAAAGCTTTGCTCCAGGTGATTGCTTTGTTCCTGAGGATGGACTTGAGATACAAGACTTTGAGAATGGGTAATTGCAACTTGCCCTGTAGGCTTTGTTATTTGAAAACTAGGTATGTTCATGCCATTTTCATCTTTATTCCTTAAGAAATCACTTGACGAGGCTTCTGTTTTGAAAGGATCAAAGCAGTTAACTTCGAGCACTCCAGATTTAGGGGTGAGTTTCAAAGTATATTCATGGGATAGGATAATGGATGCTTCTGAAGAGCCTTGAGTAACATTTGTTTTTTTCAAGCTTTCTGTCGGGTTGTTATGTAGCATGCATATAGGTTGATCATATGCATCTCTTAAGTCCTCATTTGATTTGCTGCTTTGACTGTTATCTTCATAAAACTTGGTTGAACTAACCATTTCGAGAAGTTTACTGAAGGAAGTGCTGCTATCAAAATGGTTGTACTTTGCTGTGCTGGACAGATCTTCTATTTCTGAGTTGCTATCCGAGCATGATCCTATTTTCTCAGGATTTTGATCATTTGAAAAATCTCCAGATATTTGAGATGAAATGACAGAGCTTTGGGATGAAACTATGTCATTTAACTCTTTCCTATCACCATTGTAACATTTTTCTTCTCTTTCCTCAATTGTAGGACTAAGTAGTCCACTCCCCACTGGACTACAGTGTTCCTTGGTATTTCTTTGAGATGATTCCGACAGTCTGGAGTTTGATTCATCTGTTAAGCTAATTACACTGCTGGTAGTTCCACAGGAATCATTGCTGTTGATGGCTTCTTTTTCTCCAGAATGCTCAACTATATCTATTGTCAGAGAACTTGGGTCATAACCAGATTGATTCAATAATTTTACATCCCATTCTGTCCTCTCTTCTGGTTCCACTATATGCACTTGTGGTTCAGTGATTACCAGCCTTGTGTCTTCTGCACGGTGTGTTTTGCACGTGCTGCTTGATTTTTTGGGAAATCGAGAAGCAACGGACATGAAGGCAGAGCTGTCAACAGAGAATAGAACATGTTGGTGTGGCATGTCATGAAATTATAAATTTGCCAAAATTAAGCTCGTAGAGTTTGTACCTGGAAAGATGGTCGGAGACATTTTGAGTGAGGAAAACTCCAACCACTGAATCCACAACTGATCCTTTCCATCGAGAAAATCGTCTGTCTCCTGTTGATTATGATTTATATTAATACATGAACTCTGTTACCAACGAATGCAACGGAAGAAGCTCTTATTATCTGAAGTTTTTTTTATTGTTCATTGAGTAGAGATTTTCTACATATTGTGGTTTTTTTTCAAGACAATTCTTTAAAATTGTAATTATCTTATTCTCTTCTAAGTTGTAACAACATACTGAGGACATGGTTTCATTACACTATCTCAATAAGTGGTACATGTATCTTAGTCAAAATAGATATAGTCATTAAGGTTTATATACACTCACCTGAAAAAATATTTCACCTACTTATTTTTACATTGTACTATGAAATCAGCAGTTATTGATTTCTTTGATGATTTGTTGCTTATAAGATAAGCTAAAGTTTACAAATAAAGAGAGACATAGGAGGCTATTATATCTGTCTTATGCTTACAAGTTTTTTGTCTTTAATCAATTTTTAAAAAAACCCAATAGATGACCACTAAAGTGGAGATCTGTTGCATTGTTCTTGTGATACTATCACTAACCTAGGTAGTTCAAATCATTTAATAATTCATGGTTGTGGTGGTCAAAGGGTACCTATTTTTGTTGTAGTTGTTGGAGGGTGGGGTTTGCCATAAACTTTTTGGTTCACATTTATGGGAAGTAAGAAAAGAGATAATGTTTGATATTCTTTTAAAGTAGATTTTTTTTCTAGCTTTATCTGTCCTTTTCTCATTTCTTCCACTTTATTGATCACATGTAAGCTAGTGCTTTGCTAGGTGTGTCAAAGGTGAATAATATCAAACATTAATACCTTGTACAAGATGCATCCGTGCAATAAATGAGTCTGCTCGTCCACGAAACACATTCCGTTCTTCTTCCCACCACTTGGCCTTATCTTCATCCGTGCCATCAATCCCATGACTGTTAATATCTAACATCAAAAGCTTCCACACTCTATCAGTCTCATCGTCAAGGTCAACTTTTGGTCGTGGATGCTGTTTCTTGAAGGAAAAGGGGACGATGACCCCATCTCCATGGATAAGGCCATTTTGTTGTTGATTTTGCTGTTTATAAGGGACAAGTGCATTCTGCTCATGAAATGCAAGGTCTCTGGCTTCTGTGTTTATATTTAGTCGTCTAAATTGCTCTGTTAATGCATCAATATTGTTTATAGTTTTCCATGGTACTTCAGAAGCAATATCTGTAATGCAAAAAAATTCATGGTAGAATAATTTGTCCTTTGAGATGTATATAATGTTATTGACACAAAGATAAGGATTCAGTTCAAATACCTGATGACTTCCCCATTTTTGTGCTAGAATGTGCTGAACTGGAAAGAACACTTTTCTTTCTATTCCGCTTCTTTTTTGCGAGTGATGCACATTTCTCTGCAACTAAAGCATCAATGCATGTTTGTGGTCTTTCGGCATCCCCAAATGCTTCTCTGCCAGAGACACCTACTTGTTTTGCAGTATAATTTGATTCAGTACTGCAGTTACTAGTTTTGGTTAGAGAACCATGACCACAAGTAGAGGATTGAGATCTTTCTGCCAGCCTTTTCAAAGACAAGACGAACTCGTCGAATGTTTGAGTATTATCAATAAAATTTTCTGTTGATTCACATATGGCTGGGACTCCAGATGCATTATATCCAGAACCATGAATCCAGCAGCTGGAGCTTGATGCATACGGATGCGCTAGAGCATCTTCCTGAGGGTATGTCTGTTGGACTTCTTTTGCTGTAGTCACAGGAGATGTAACGTAAGTGTTAGAAGTTTTCCCCTTTTCAGTTCTCCTTTTCTTCTGTATGTTGGGAAACTGAAGGTAAAAGTTAGTCTGGTACGAAGGCAGTCCATTATAGTGTGCCCCAAACAGATTTATGTTGCTGTCATCTGCACAATTAAAGATACCAGAATGTTTTCTCTTTGAACCAACCACCTGGCCTTTTTTATTTGTATTCTCTACAAAGTTGGCATTCAGCTTTGCCCCAAGGAGAGTGTTTTTTGAAGTAGATGTACTTAGGTGTTGTGTTTCCTCAGGAAATGGCATGCAACTATTTAATGCCTCTTTCATCCAAGTGTTTTGATTATAGGTGATGCCTACTTTTGCTTCCTCTAACACCATATTATTTTCCTTTCCAATGTACAAATCTAAATTTTCTCTGCCTACATAACTTCCATCTGAAGTTCCCATGTTGAAATAGGACCTTCTCCATGACATATTGTTAGATTCAAGAACCATTGCTTCAGTCAATTCTGTCATTTCTGGTGGAGGAATAGAAGACAGATTCAATCCTTTTTTCTTTACATACTTCCTCTTGCCAGTCTGCTTTTCTTTTGTCTTTGTCCCGAGGAGATTGATTTTTGAAGATGTACTTGGGGTCTCTGTGTCCTTGGGTAATGTCATGTCACCATTTAATGCCTGCTTCATGGAAGTGTTTAGATTGTAGGCAAGGCCTACATTCATCTCCTGCACAACTACACCAATTTCACTGCCGGGATGTAGAGTTGGATTCTCTTTGACTGCATAACTTTGATCTCTTGCTCTTTCATCAAAATTTATGGACCCTGTGTATGATGTTTGGGCAGATGCAGGCATCTTTTCTTTAGTCAATTCTAAAGGCACTTCTATTGGAAGAGCAGAAGTCTTGTTTGCTCCTTTCCTTCTGGCATACTTCTTGCCAGTTTCCTCTAGCTTTGTCCCAGAGCTCTTTCTTCTCGAAAGAGATTTATTTGGGACTCGTGTGTCTTCTTGTAATGACATGTAGCTGTTTGATGCATTCTTCATGAGAGTGTTTAGATCATAAGCAAGGCCTACATTCATTTCCTGCATAACTACACCAATTTTACTGCCAGGATGTATCATTGGATTCTCGTTGACTATGCTACTTTGATCTCTTGCTCTTTCATCAAAATTTACAGACTCTGTACATGACATTTGAGTGGATTCAGGCATCTTTTCTTTAGTCAGTTCTCCAGTCACTTCTGTTGGAGGAGCGGAAGTCTTGTTTACTCCTTTCTTTCTCACATACTTCCTCTTCTTCTTGGCAGTTGGGTTTTCCTCTGGCTTTGTCTCAGAACTTTTTCTTCTTGAAGGAGATGGATTTGGGGCTTGTTTGTCTTCTGGTACTGACATGTAACTGTTTGATGCCTGCTTTGTGGAAGTGTTAAGATCAAATGCAAGGCCTATATTTGTTTCATGTACCAGTACACCATTTTCTTTTCCCATAAGTGCACTTGTATTTTCTATGTCAAAATTTAAGGACCTTCTACATGACATTTTGGCAGATGCAGACATTTCTTTAGCCAATTCCCTAGTCATTTCTGTTGGAGGAGTAGAAGCCTTGTTCAATCCATTCTTCCTCACATACTTCCTCTTAACAGTTGGGTTTTCTTTTGATTGAACAGGCTTTGGGGTAACAGGCTTCCGAGCTCTTTTTGGTTTGTCTTCTTTGATGACCTTAGGACGGTGCTTTCTTCTCCTTGGTTTTTGTTGTGGGGTTTTATTAAGATCAGTGTCATGACTACTTCCCTTACCTGGGTTGTGATTCTCCTTGAATGGTGAAGAAATGGCAGCAAATTCCATGACAGGGTTGAAGAGTTCTTTGCTGTTTGGTGGTACATTGCTGTCAAGCTTATTGGCAGTAACGTTATTCTCTTCCCATCCTGGATTCTTTTCTTCCATGTTAATTTGCCTTGATGCTATTTGTCTGCTTTCTTCTTTGTTGGCACTGTCAAGTGTAAATGGGGTATCCTGGGAAGTTCTCTTGCAACAGCAAGCATTGCATGTTTCTGTGTCAAGAGAGAGTATACAAACCAGTGTAAGAGAATATGGTCCCAGATAGATCAAGTATTAAAAATAAATTAAAACATAAACTTATTGATAAGGAAATGGTGGATACTGTGACTGTGGACACAAGGTTTTGTAAATGCCATAGAGAAACATGGTCTCAAGATTGATAAGTTTCACGGAGAAAAATGCATAAACTCGTGAATAAATTATTTTAGTAACAAACTAGTTCTTTGAATGGAAGCTTAGAAATAAAAAACTGATGGTAATGGAAAAATGTAGTATGCCTAAGGTATATGATATTTGCATTGGAGCAAACAGAAACCATGGCTACATAATATCTCATTTAAATAATAGGCATCTCCTCAGTCGTAATTTGTAATTTGAAGAGGAGAAAATTATATAAAATACTACGAAGAGTAGAAGGGCCAAAAACAGAACTTACCCTGAGGATCCCACGCATTGTCAAGGATGGACGAAGGAACCAACACATTCTTCAATCTATCATTTTTCTCTTGTTGTGTCACACTAGAGTTCCTCAATTCAGCCTCAACCGCGAACAAATGTTCACAAAAGCCAAGTTTGTTGTAGCTGGAAACAGCATCAGAAGCTGTCTGATCACAAGTTTTACCACTGTAACTGGCGGCAACATTTAACCCATCATCTGACCCACAAAATTTTTCTTGGCCAATTGAGAATTCAACACATGCAACTGCTCCATTTGCATGATTACCCAAATGGGTTCTCTCTTCAGGTGTGTAGATCGGCACTGGTTTTAGAGGAACGGGCTTAATAGGGGTGGTGAGGATCGGCACCTGTGTTTCCTTTCTCTCCATTTCCCCAACCTCCATTCACTTCCCCTCTTCAGTCCTCAATGAAAGGTTAAACAAAAAAAAAAAAAAAAAAAAAAAAAACAGAAAAGGATCAAAATTGCTGACTGGAACTATCTCATGATACTCTCAGAGGCTCAATTTCCCAATAAAGGTAACAACTTTGTTCAGTCTGGACCTTTTTCTCACTGGAAGGAGCATCCTCGGGTTGAACCTAAGACAGAAAAATTATAAAAAAAAAATGTTAATAAATTCATAAAATTGAGAACAGAATCAGAGACGCAATTTCCATGCCCATAAAGCAACATTGAAAAAGGTGAGTTTCTAATTACCTTTGGCGTAGTAACGGGTGAGTGATGAAGGCAAGTAACTACTAAGTAATTGCAGAAGCGATTGAAGAATTTATTTGTACCCAATTAATATTGAAAACCCCCAAACTGTTAGACTTGAAAAAGCAACAGAGGAGAAGCAAAGTGCTGGCTTTGGAAACTCCGCTTCCTACTCGGGGTGACCAGATTCTCTTCCATGCCGCAAACCAAAACTGAGATTAAATAGGAAAAATTCACGGGGAAGGTTGTTCCATAGAGTCAACCCTGGAGATCTAGATATCACTTGTATGTGGGGGTTAAGTACTAAATAAACTCTCTAGGGACTCACTAGGGAAAGAGAAGGAACACAAAATTTCTCTCTGCCGTGCATTCAGAACTAGGTTAATTTCATTTCTATGTTCCACACGGTTGAAGAAATCAACATTTAAGGTACCATCAAATAAATGTTTTTTAATTTTAACTTTCATATTTAAGATGTTTCCGATAAATGCAGTCACCGGAACACGTAAAAGAATAATGTTATCCACACATATAAAATTTTCATACGTATCGCATGCATGCAATTTTATTTTAGAATTTAATTTTAATACATCCTCAGTTATGATTCCGCTAACTTTCGTGAAAGTTGTTGTCAACGGAACGATGTGAAAGAGGTGTAAAAGAATAATATTATTTACACATAATAATTTTGTGTTCATTTGTAATACATATATATAGTTTTATTTTAAAATTTTATTTTAATGTATTATTATCACGTGTAAATTTGATAATAATTTTATTGAAGAAGTTTAAACTTTGTCTATAAATTTTAAGATTTTATGAAATACGTCCTCATCAAATATTTGTTTTTTTTATTTTTTTTAAACTAAAAGAACTTTCATTTTTCTCGTGCATGATACATTTTTATTTATTTTGAACATGAATTTCTCTTCTCCAACCCGGAAAAATACTCTGCAAGTTATGTTGTATTATTAAAATTATTTTTAGTTTAAAATATTATTTTAAGTTTTTACGAATTACAAACAAACAAAAATATGTTTAATTTTTAAAAATAATAAAACTATTTTAATTCACTTGTCTTTAAAATTGAAAAGGGATTTTTTTTTTTACTTTTACTTTTTAAGTTTAAAAATAAATATACGTGAACAAGAAAAGAAATATATTTTCAAAATAATGCTCGATATGTGTAATTTAAGTTTTAAAATTTTAAGTTTCTTTATACTTCTTATTTTTAAATTATATAATTTTGATTTATTGTTAACTTAATATTCAATATTTGATTGAGACATTGACATAATGGTAGAATGCTATCACAGTGTGTTGACGGAAAACTTGAGTGTAATAGCACGTTAACTTAGGTCTCAATTTTTAATTCATCGATTTTTGTTTTCATATATTTTTCAAAATAATAAATTATCATGTCATTTAATACATGTATGTAATTACTGGAACAATATAAATATTATAATTAATATGTAAAATTTTTTTAAAATCTTAAAAAATAATTTAAAATTAGAAAAAATTTCTTCATATTTTAAACTAATAAAATGAATATTCTTATTTTTTTTTACAAATATAAAGGAAAGAATGAAGTATTGATTTTTTAATAAATTACTTTGTTTAAAAAATTAATTAAAATAAGTTTTAAAAAATTGAAGTAATTTTTTTAACAAATATTTTCACAGTTTAAAATTTTCCAGTCTTTATTTAGTCTATTTTCAAAATAATAAAAGAAATTAAGAATAGTTCTTGATTTAAGAAAAAAAATTCATCAAAAGTATAAAGAAAGGTTTCCTTACTTTAAATTATTTTTAACATTATTTTAAACACTTTATATTAATTTCATAATTTTAATAATTTACGTCAAATAATACACATATACACTCATTCGTTAAAGTTCAGTTAGTGTTGATTAAAAAAATTTATTATTAAAATATCTTTTACACTACTATTCCTACTCTTTTCCTTTATGTTAAAATAGACTTTTTTTTTCTCTAAAAAAATATCAATATATTTATTTTATTATAATATATATAATATTTTACTTTTTATTATAAAAACTATTTCATAAATTTTATTTTAAACATTTTATTTAATTCTACATATCTTATTATATAATTATTATCTCAATTTATTTTCTTAATTATTATTTTAAAAAAATTAGTATGAATTATGAAAAGTTTAATTATATATTTAAAAATATTTATTTTTAATTACTATAGGTTTCACGCAACATATTTTAAAATATGAAAAATTAAAACATTATAAATATATATATATATATATATATATATATATATATATATAAGTATAATAAAATTATACATACCAGTATTCAGGGAGTATGTAATTGATGTTATTAATATACTATTTTTTATAAATATTTAAATAAATTGGTTTTATATTGTATAATTTATTAAATTTAATATATAATTAATTTCAAAAATATTATTAAATATCATGTTTATTGAATATAATATATTTATTGAATTTAATAAATATAATGTTAAAATATGTATATTAAACGTACAAGTTTTTAAATGAATTTATTTATATTAAAAAATTATTATTAAATAAAATGTAGTTATTAAAAATTAAATACATATATATATATATATATTAAAATACAATTATTTTTTATTTTAAAATATTAGTTTATAAAACATATTTTAAAATATAAATTTTTAAATTTATATTAATATAATATATATATACCTATAATTTATCTCATAATATTTTTTAATTATCATTTTAATAAAAATTTAATTATTTTAAAATTAATTATACATTTTAAAAATTATGGAGTGAATAGATGATAACTTAATAAATTAAAAATATTTTAATATATATTTTAAAATCTTATAATAGTATTTTAATGATGTTAAGTTAAATAGACTAAATTATATATTTTAACATAATAGAAGGTGACCATGTAACATTTATCAAGAAAGAAAAATATAATTGATTTTATATTTTAACATAAAAAATATAATTAGTTTTAATAGTATTAAATTAAATAAACTAATATATTTTAACGTAAGAGGAGATTAATGGATAGAAACTCAATTGACAAAGACAAAGATCATCCGCATCATATTAGAGGTCTCATGACTAGATCCAAAACCAAAATGAGGAAACAATCTTTGCAAAACCTGAGTTTGGGAATTAAGAAAAATATAGAGCTATAAGAGTCAGAAGTTGCACCAAAATGAGTTACTTTATTGCAAGTTGATGAAAAATGAAGCTCATATTAAAGAATACAAATAAAGTCATAAGTCATTGTCATGTAATTTAAACTAAATAGTTGGTTAGGATTTGTTTACATTATATTCTCCCATAATAATTGAGATTTTTTTATCGAGATTTTAGATAAAAAAAAATTTAATTGAGATTTTAAATAGAGATTTTTGATTGAGATTTTTTTGTTGAGATTTTAGATACAGATTTTTTTTGTTGAGAGATTTTTTTGGTTAAGATTTTATGCCAATTAAAATATTATTGGCTTTTAACTTCCAGTTTAAATAAGCTCTTGTAGCCAATCAGAATTCAGAATTTGGAATTTAATAAAATTTGTACGACAGGTTGGTTCTACCAACGGTTGCGGTTAGGGTCAAATCCCCCTGTCACCAGGTCACACTTTGATAACTTTAGTTCTAACGACAATTTACGGTTATAATCAAGTTCCCCTCATCTGTTTTTAAGACGATTTCTTTTCTAATCCATTAAAATCCTATTATTAATGCTTACAATAAGTAGTCATTTTAATTTTACAATGTTTTTTTCTAAAGTTAAAATCTCATTTACCACATTGGCCACAGTTATAGGTAAATATTCACATAAAGAGCACATTGCATCCGATGTTCTTGTGATAATAGAAAAGAAAGTGAATTCAAAATAAGATTATTAATTTTTTTTTTGACCTATTTCAGGTTTCACTCAAATCTAAATATAAGGTCTCACTCGTAAGTACATAACCAATGCAAAAGTATAGCATGTAAAAAGAATATACAAACTTGAACAAGACTCAAAACTTTCCAAAATAACCTGCAAAAATAATAATAGGCAATACATATAAATAATAACAATTATCTACCCTAGGATGGAGAATACTTCAGTAAGCAACAAACTCAAACATTAACAAAACAAGACACCAACCTTCTCGCAAAGAAAAAGATACAAAAGAAAAATAGGAATAAAAAAAATTTATAAATATTTTGCACAAATTAACTATTATAGGACTGACTCTCGAATGGTCTTCAATGAAGTTGTCAAACCATTACAATGTGATTGAAAGACATTGGGACGAGAGTTGAAATAAAATTTGATATAACAATAGAATTGTCATCAATTTTATTTAAAATTAAGAAAATAATTCTTTTATTTGTGAAGCAGTAGTTAATTTGTAAACTATATTTTTTGCAGGTTAAGAATTTTACATTGGTAAAACTAGGGTCGGTCTTGAAATTTTATGACTATAGGAGTAAAATAGTAAATAATGTTCTTTTATATATATAATTTGTTAAAAATAAACATATATTATATTAAAGAAATAAATACATAATTTTATTAAAATAATAATATATTTTATTACATTAAATGAATAACATAGTTTTAAAAAATTTCAAAAGGATATTATATTTTTATTCAATTTACTTTTATTTTATTGATTATCATTAATAAAATATTACTGTATCAGATTAAATCTTACATGTATTATACAAGATAAATATTTATTTTATATAATTATAATTATTTCATAATAAATAAATATTTTAAATTTATAAAAATAATTTAAATTGTGATATAAATTTATTTTTAAATTAAAGCAAATAGACAATTAAGAAAACTACACATATATAGAGAGAGGGAGAGAGAGATGGGTAAATTGAGAGTAGTTTGAAATTATTAAAAAAGATATTTTTTGACTAATTGTGAAAGTATGTAAAATGCACCTCTCAAAGAAAAAAGAAATAATGTTAATTTTCTAATTGAGAGTGAGGAGAGTAAGAGTTTCATTATCCAAGTTAGAGATTTTAATTTATAACATAGAAATAGATTTTTTTTATATTTTCATTTGTACTTTGTGTTTCTTATTTAATTGAAAAATAAAACAATAATAGAAAGTTTGGACAATTTTACATGTTTACTCCATATTTTGATATGTCACGGTAAGTTAAAATTTTATTTATCATGAATTTACAACATAACATATTTTAAAAAAATAACAACAAAAATATTTTATAATCACATTTCAAATTTTAATTTAAATAAAGGAAAAAAAACATGATATTGAAGATAATAGTTTTTATTATTTATAAAATTAACATAAAATATAAAAAATTACTACATAATAATATAATTATTTTTTTATTTTTTTTATCACCAACTAGACTTGGCCTTGAGCGGTCGCCCCTCTTATGGTTGGTCTTAACCTAAGCAAAATTTTTAAGATGACAAGCCATTTAAATACTAAAACATTAAAATAGGAAAGGTTGGGTTGAGTGTTTTATCTATGATTAACTATTTTAAACTAAGTATAACAAGTAATGAAATTATTTTTTTATTTCTAATTTTTTGAAAATTTATATGAAATTCCATTGAGTGTAAGGAATATTCAAGTAAAAAATGTTAAAAATAATGTCAACTAAGCAATTAATATGCACATTAGATTTAGGTGGTGGATTGTCGAGTATTTACTATTCAATCGCATTATTCTCTTTTAATTTAGTATTATTGGGTTGGTATTGAAAATTCTTCGTGTAAGTTGATGCTCAAAAAGCTTTGGAAGTGTTTTGTTTCTTCAAAGATGCGAGTTTTTTTGTGGAGGCATTTATTTGATAGTTTTGGCTACCAAACTTCCTTTATTTCGAAGATATGTAATTACATATTTGTAGGACGAGAATTGTGATAATTTATTTTTCTCTTATCGTGTTTCTAAAAATCTACCAACAAATTAATTTTTCTGATTCTTGTTTTAATTTTTTGAATATATATATATAACTTATCCATATAAGATATCATAACTTCCAATTAGGAGTGTAACTAAGTTTAGTTATTTGTAAATTGTTTGGATTTCTCCTCGTTTAGTTATATATAAATGTTTGTTTATCTTATTTAATAAATAATTTTAAACTTAAGATTGAATTTGATTATTTAAATGAATCAAACTCAAAATTTGCAAACTCAACATGAATAGGTTGTGAATAACTCAATTTATATGCATGTGTATTATTGAAAAAATTAAAAATTATATAAATGTCATTACATCGTATCATATGTGAAGGAAAATTTTCTTAAAAATAAAAATAATTAAGTTATAAATGAGTTAAACAAGATGTTTTGGAAATGTGTCATGACCAATCATTATTACTTGAAAAAATGGACCACTCAATCAAATCACCAATCATAATAATAACTTGATGCTCAACTACTTGACTAGTACCTAATTATCTTGCTCAATGTACTTGAATAACCACTTGGTATTCAATTATTTAAAACATACAACTGTCACATCATGAATAAACATTACATATAAAAAGCATCAACATAGCCTACAATCTCAACTAAACTTCTAACGAGAGATGACAACATCAAACTCTCAAACATGTTGCCTATTCACCTTATAAATGATATTAAAATAATGTTAGTAACAAATTTTGATACACTCTTTTAAATATACTTCTTATTGTTGGTTGAAATTGATTGGAAATCATAAATTTAGGTTGGTCTCATGTCTTATTTCATGAGTCTCTCTTTCAAATTTGTAGTTTCTAATAAATTTTAATCAATGATAGAGTATGTATTAAAAAGAGTGTGTTGCTAGTCTTCCTCTTGTCATTGTTATCACCTTCATCATGTAAGTTCTTTTCATATACACTTGTTGTTACTTTGTTGAACATTAACTTGATCGTTAGAGTCTATGCAGGTACACCTTTGATGTTGGATGACATCCATATCACCACTAAATCAATCCCATAACAACATGTAAAGACTAACATTGAACAAGGTAAACTCAATTTTTTAAGACAAATTAAGATCAAACTTAAAACTCATTTGTCAAACTTAAACAATCCATTTTTTTTGTTCAATCAAATTTAAACCTCAAGAATTTAAATTTATTTAAATCATTTATATACTTAGACTCAATGGACACTAACATTTCACTTAGTGTTAGTAAGAATGTAAATTCTCTAGTACTATTTTTATTTTATTTTATTTTATAAAAAAATACATACAAATATACTAAATGATAAAAAAAATTGTAATACACTTATTTTCTCTTTATACATATCTTCTACAAGAAATTTTTATTACTAGGAAAAAAAAACATAGTCGTCGAGTAATCAACCACGTAATCGAGCTTAAAAGTTAAAAAATAATAAACCATACCTTTGATTTTATATTATGTAACATTGACGATGCCATGAAAAATATTATGCCCTAGCTATTATCATCCATTTTGAAAATGTCAATATTAATATATTATCATCCGTTTTTAAATTGGAAAGCTACTTCCTAATAAAACAAAATTGTCTGCGGTAGATACTTGTAGTATAGATCAAAACTACTCCCTAATACCCACCATCGCCATTGATTCTTCCATGGAGCCCCTAATATCTAACTCTTCCATCAGCCCATTACTTTCAGTCACACGAAATCATTCACACTCTTATCACTTTCTCTCTATATATTACACGTTAAATGTAAATTCTTTTCTCACGTTATTCACGGGCATAGGTGATGTGTGAGGCCGTAATCACTCAATATTTTCAAATTGTATTTAAATTATTATAAAAATAAAATTTCTCATATATTATTTTTGTACTTAATAAAATTATATACTTTTTATGAACAAAAAATATTAATTATATATTAAATATTTTACGTTTATTATGTAGGTAAAAATTTAAATTCTTTTACTAAATCATATTTTTATGTTCTTAACTCGAAAGTCTGACTTCAACCGTAATTAAGTTCATGCTTAACATGTTAATTCAAACGGGTAATTATCGTGTGTTTAGTAACACGAATATTTTATTTGAATGTGAATCCAACAAAATTACAAAGAGTAATTTGTGTATTTTTTAAATTATTATAAAAATAAAATTTCTCATATATTATTTTTGCACTTAATAAAATTACATTTTAAATATTTTACGTATATTATGTAGGTAAAAAAATAAATTCCTTTACTAAAATCATATTTTTATGTTCTTAACTCGAAATTCTGACTTCAACGGAAATTAAATTCGTGGTTAACGTGTTAATTCAAACAAGTACTTATAGTGTGTTTAGTAACACGAATATCATATTTAAATTTGAATCCAACAAAAATTACAAAAGAGTAATTTGTGTATTTTTTTGCTGTTTTGGATGTAGAAACATGCGTCATTACATGTGTGTTGGGTTTTCATTAAAAAACTTGAATCTGGCATCGAATCCAATGACACGAAACTCATGAATTGAGTTGAACATTTTTTGAAAAATGTGCCAACTAAGAACTAAACATACACTACAAGTACACTTACCATAGTGTATTTAGTAACAAAACTATCACGCATGAATGTGAAACAAAAATTACAGAGTAGTTTTTGCATCTTTTACTGTTTTGGACGTAGAAACACGTACCTACTACACGTGTGTTTGATTTTCCATTAAAAAAACATAAAACGAAGGTTGAGTGTAAACTCATAAATTGAGTTGAACATAGTTTAAACGTGTCAACTAATAACGAAATCCACACAAGATCAAGTACACTGTACACTTACCATGATCTGTGACCCAATGGCATTTGCAATGCCACGTTAAAGTTTGTCACTCTGGAGGCTTACGTGGAATCGGCGGCTTTTAACCCAAAAGTTGGCCCGAGACAGGTAAAGGTAGCTAGCGGGCCAGCGGGCTTTCCTGTCTGCGACCAGGACCACAATGACTGTGACCAGACTCTGCCTGCAATTTTTATGCAAAAATATTTTTTTAATTAAAATATTATAAAATTACAAAATAATTATAACTTTAATTTTAAAATTTTGTTTTTAACTTTAATTTTTTTAAAATTAACTTTTAAAAAAAAAAGTAAAACATTCGTTACCTTGCTAGTTGTTTTTCTTAATTCATATATTGTTCTGGATAAATATATATTTATATAATTAAAATTTATAATAAATAAATAATTTAAATATATTTTTAATTTTTATGAAAGAAAAATTTTGATTTTATTTTTTATAAAAAAATTCATTAATTTTCATCTAAAATTGTTATTTTTGTCTTTATTATTATGTGACACTTGTTAATTATTTATCTGTTTAATAGAATCTTAAGTGACCATTATATATCACATCCAATTTTGTATATGATATTATGTTAGTATATGATATTTTAAAAAAAAAATTATACTTCTAAAAATAATATTGCTTATCTATTTTAAAATGAACATTAAGAAAAAAATAATAATTTTAAATCTTAGAAAGATAAAAATAAAATAAAAATATTTTACAATGAGTAAAACTAATTTTCTATTTATTTTCGAACGATTAAAAATTTAAGAGAATGTATTTAATATTTTAATTTTAACATATATACTTAGTACATAAAATAAAAATATGAAAAAATTATTATGTATGTAATGATAAAGTCTATAGCATCGTCCATTAGGTGTAAGATCACTAAGATGTCATCAAATGATGATTTATATTGGAATTTGCGATGATAAATCTTAGTATAATCAATTTATCAATTAAAATGCAATAGCACGTTTTCTAGCGTATTATTTATTTTTTTTAATAAAATTTACGCGTGATTGTTAAGTTATGATAAATGTTAACAGTTTTTTTTATTAAAGGTTAACAGAGCTTTTTAGGATATTGATTAAGAAATTAAAAATAAAAAATTATTAAACAATATTGTCAACACACTTCCATTATAATTTTTAATTCATTTTTAAATAGCTTTTAATAAAAGATTATTTATAAATTAATTAAGTTAGAAAATCCTTAAATTATATAGAGTTTACTTCAAGTATACAAAAATGTTACTTTTTTTTCCCATAAATCGAGTACTTAATAGGTGAATGGATGGAAGTTTGATCATGGTGGAGAAGATATTACAATTATTCCTTCCAGATATTATTTGTCTACTTGTAAACAAATAAAATTATTTCTATTTATTTACCTATTTAAAAGTTTAAATAGTATTGTTTAATATAATTTTAATTATATCTTTATTTCTGCTTAATTCTTAAATATATTACATACTTATTGTAAAAAAAAGAAAAAATAAATAAATACTAGTACAAATCATATTAGGAAATTAAAAATAACTTTAGAATCTTGTGAAGTAATATCCTTAAAATATTAATTAGGAAATTGATAAATAAAAGATTATTGAAAACCATGGATATTCATTAGAAATCATGATATAAATATATTAATTATATTTTTTAATAAAATTTTATATTTTCGTTTTGTATTCAAAAGAGTCATAGACTTGTAAAATGGGTTAACGGACCGAAAAAATAAGCCAATTTATTGGGTTGGACCAATTTAGGTATAGTTTTTTTGTTTAAAAATATCCATTTAAAAAAATTAAAAATAACATTAGGGTGAATTTGGTTCTTTTCGGATCAGATTTTTTAGAGCACAACCTAAAACTATAAACCCAATGAGTCAGGTTAAATTGAACTGGTTCTATTTAGACTAAATTGTTTTAAGTCCAATCCAACCTAATCCAATAGAACATTGAACCAACCTTTGAGCTAGATCCATTTTATCACATGTGGCACAGAGAAACTAAATATGAAGTAGAAACTCCTTACACATCAACAATTAAAAATTGTCTAATTTTATAAGGGAGACCATCATATATCACCAAATTGAACTCACGATTGCAAGCCATATTTGCCAATATATAAACACATTTGTTTGCTTCTCAAAATACATGGCACTCAAACTTGCCAATTATTGATTAACAAAATTGTTCAAACAATGTTCCACCCATAAGTGTTTGTGGTTGATTCTCATTTAATACTCCCATCACTTATTTTTTATTCTTTCATGGATACCTTTGGGGGACCGTTTAATTCAAAGAATGAGATGAGATGGAAAGAGAAGGATTTTGATTAAATGTTTTGTTTGGTTGAGAAGAGAGAAGAGAACAAAGAGATTCTAAAAGAGGGGAGGAAATGCATCCTTTTTGTTTTGTTTATTATAGAAGGAGAGAGATTTTCAAAATTAATTTACTTTTATGTCTATTATTTTTAATTTCAAAACATAATAGAGATAATTTATTTTTTATCCTTGAAATATGTTAAATCTCATCCAAATATCACATGAAAATAAAGATTAAAATGATGAGGTCATCCTAAAGATTTAACCAAATAAAACAGTTTTTAGAAAATTCTCCTCTTTCCTCCCTTCCATTTCCCTCCAACTCCATTTGGTGGATATAACAAGATAAGAAACGATAAAATAAGATAATTGGATAAGAGTAGAATAACATATAAACTTAATAAACTCTTATCTTTACACATAGGATAAAAACTATAACATTATATCATCTTATTATGTATTTGAAATGGATCAAATAATAACATAATATGTTATGAATTATATTTAAATGATAAAAATATCCTTTGTGAAAAATTACATATAATTTTTTTAAAAGTGTAATATATTTTTTTTGAATGTTTATATAATAGTTTAATTAAAATATGAATAATAAAAATAATTTAATAAAATTATTTAATTATATAAATATATAATTTTAATAAGGATTTATTGAACAATTTTACATTGTCTTCAATCACAAATTACCATTTGTAATTACTTTTAAGATACCTATTATCAAAGTCAAAAAACATATTATATATAATAATTTGTGATTGGATGACTATATAAAACTCTTTTATACATTATACATAACCTATATTCTCTTTATGAATGAAATTTAAGAAGTAGCAAATAACGCATGATGTAAGTAATTTATATATTTATAAAAATCATTCGCATTTTAAAATAACAAAGGAATAATGTCATTAATAAAAATAACACATGTAGGTAATAACACAATTTTAATAGAGATCATAATTAGTACGAAAAAGGGAATGAATCATATGTGATAATGAGGCTCAAATAAATCATTTTAAAAATAAATAATGAGATTGTAACATCTAATAACATTTAAGTTTAGTTAAGTTCAAAAGATTTTTTCCATTGTAGCTTTAAGAGAAATACTAGTAATACATTTTTTTAACATATTATATTATTTATTAAAATTTATTAAAATTTATTAAAATTTATTAAAAATGATAAAATTAAGAAAAAAATTATTAAATACACAATGAGACTCATTAAAAATTATAATTTCTAATAAATTAGAGTATATTTAATTTTTTTTGTGAAAAAGAGTGTATTAAGATGACTGTGAAGAACAAATTAATTCTCCCTCCTATTATTCTCATCATCCATTATACTGTCCTTACTATTTCACATAAAATTACGTCATATTTACTCATCAAACAATAATTAAAATAGAACATTATAATTTATTATGTTCATTAAAAAATCCTTAAAGTAAATCATTTGTCATAATTGCAGTACAAACAAATTAATATATTAATTATATCTTTAATATACGTATTACTTTTTTAAGTGAATAATAAATGGAGTAAACACAAATTCACAAATAAAGATTCAACACTTAACTACCTTTCATTCATCTTTTCCCATTTACGGGAGGGAGGTACAAAGCTTCGAAAACTTCTTTGTTGGGAAAAAAAAGGAACCAAAGTTGTTCTCCACCAAATTAAAGATATGCAAGACACCTACTCAATCATACCATCAATTGTCTTAAAGTGCCTAAGTGTAAGTATCTAAGTGACTAACGTAAGTGTTTATCTTATTTCTTGACTTAAGCGATCGGTTCTTGTAACTATTTTATGGCTAGAATTGCCATTATTTGACAAAATGGACAAGCAACTGCGTCTTCGATAAGGAGATATTCCGTTAATGGCCAAAATAACATCAATGGGATATATGCCCAAAATAAAGTATATAATATAGAAAATAAACTTTATTTTTAATTTTTTTTTTCCAAAATAACATTAATTATTTTTTATCAAACTAACCTTAATTACTTTACAAAAATATTATAAATTAATAAAATAAAATTCGGTAGAAAGTAATTAAGTAGAGAGGATGAGATGATGAGTCTCAATAATTTTAAAGATAATTTTGAAAAAATACAAATTATTACTAACTAAATTAACAAATTTTCTTAATAAATAAGTTTTTTTTATATATTGAAATTAAACATAGTATCAAAGGGTTTACAATACATACATTTTGTTTAACTAAATGAGTTAGACCTCATTGTCGTGTGAGTTGGTTAAAAAAATATTACATATAGAGACTTATTAGCTTTTAAGATTAAACTAGACATAATTAAAATGGGGAGATGAAGAAAAGGGTGGTGAGAAGAGAAGAAAAAGAATAACTTAAGAAAGAAAAGCTAGAGGTGAAAAAAAATCTTAAAAGACTAACGAGAAAAAATATTATTCTAAAATTAAATATGTCAAAACAACTCATTTAATAAATTTTATAAAACTAAATTATTACGAAAAGGTGCTTAAATTATATTGAATAAAAAACAATATACATCACAACAACATTTGGCTATAAAAAAGACAAATTTACTGTATCGTCACAATTTGAGAGATTTCAGTGCTTTCATTAAAAAAAATAGCATATTGCTATGTAATATATGATATTTTTATTTGTTATAATCTTTTTTACTTTTCATTTTAATATTTATTTAAATGTAACTTGATAAAAATGACCTATTTATAAAACAACACTCGGATTAAGTGGACGTTCTCTATCGCCAGCGCAAGAGATGCTATTGCCGCCTCTTCCCAAAAATTCCTAGCTTGAGATTTAGCCTTGCACCTCTACTTCTGGATGCAAACAACAACTACCTCCACCGTCTCTCTCTTCAATTGGGCAACCCTAATCCTTTTTTCTACCTTCCTCTATTCTCCTCTTCAAGATAAAATGCATTGAGAATCACAATAAGTGTTGTATTAATTGTGTGTATGACATATGGTTTACTAATTTATATATAAAGTCAGGTGCACTATTGGAAAAGTTAACATACCATAACTAACTCATAACAATGTAACTAACCTATTCCTTTACACCTCCCTACAAACTCATGGGTGAGCAAGACTGAACCTTGAGTTTGTATCCATAAAGATCAAAGATGGATTGAGAGACTAGCCTGGTGAGTAAATCAACAGTTTGTTTAGCACCTGGTATATGACGAACGAATAGCTCTTTTTTTTTTTGTATTTTCTCTTGAACAAAGTAAAGATGGAGTTCAAAGTGTTTGGTGTGAAAATGTTGGATAAGGTTGGCAGCAAGCAACATTGCATTAAGGTTGTCCTAGTAAACACGAGGTGTAGGGGATAAAGACACTATATAAGTTTTGGCAATAAGGATTGCAGTCAAGTTGTTCAACAACAACTGCAACTAAAATTTGTTATTATGCTTCAGTGTTGGACCAAGAGACAACATTTTGTTTCATAGATTGCCAAGAAACAAGATTAGATCCAAAGAAGATATAGTAACCTATGGTTGTTTTACGATCATCAAGGTCCGAACCTCAATCGACGTAGCAAAAAACAAAAGGTCCTCTAAAGATGATCTTTCATAAATAAAGATTGCAATGCTATATTAATATTTTCACATATCAATCAATAATTATAACTTTGAAAGTGATAGTGATCGATTTTATGAAAATTACAAAAATTAGTTTTCTTTATGATTGTGGTAGAAATTGAGTGCTATTATCATCTATTGTTTTTCTTTCTGTGAGGTAAACCAAATCAATTACTGATAAGTAGATGCAAAACAAAAATGAGTAAGATTGTAACCAAGGAAATAAAGAATATATATTACTTTTTGACAAAAATCTAGACTTGGATTAATACCCTCTTGGGTCTTTTCCTCTTATGCAAGATGAAATTTGAAGACTCCTAACATTTTTGTTCTCGTGTTCAAGTAAAAAACAAACGATCCTTTAAAGATGACTTTTTTACCGATGAAGACTGCAATTGCAATGTTCTGTTAACGTTTTCAAAAAAAAAAAAGTGTTTCACATAAAAAATGTACTTTTCACACACAAAAAATAATAATTGCGATTATGATTTGAAAACAATACTGTTGTTTTTATCACAAAAAACAATTTTACTTATCAATTACATACCAAAGATAAGTAGATTATGTTTGCGAGGAGGAGAAGTTTCATCAAATTAAAAATATTTGTAAATATAGGTTTAATTTCTAATTTTATATAATAGTCTTTTTAAAACTTTAAAATATATAAAAAAATTTAAACAACACCAAAATTGGAGGATTTAAAAAGGTGCTGGAGCAACTACCTAAAAAAAAAGAGAAATATTCGTGCAATTTGGCATGATCCGATCTACCCACATGGTGAATGATAGTGATTCCCAACCCAACTACCAGTCGTTACTTCCATAGTTCCATGGATATACACGCGCTTCTTTTTTTCTTTTTTCTTTTTCCCCATAATATATGCATGAGCTGATGAACATAGCTTTTATTTTTCGTCCGATAATATATGAACGAGCATAACTTAATCATCTTAGATTCACCAATGGCATTGACCATATATCACAATGGTGGCACAACTACCTAACCTTCACAACAATTTGACACAGTCCCCAATATCCGATCAAGTATTTATTTGGTCCTATAGATAAATAATAATAAATAAATAAAATGATTTTATTAAAAACTTTGTTAGAAATATATTAAAAGTTATGGTATAATTACGTTAATGGTATGTTTTAATTAAAAAGTTTCCTCTAATTCCTTAATTAGTACCTTTAAACACTCATTGGCATTTTTCATATTATGTAATTTTGCATCCCCACTTTTCCATAAAAATCACTTCACATCATTTTTTTTTTTCAAATTTGTAGAGTCTAACTTCTTGATTTGTTAAGGTAGTTGAATGTTGTAAACCGTTTTCGATTTATATGAATAAAAAAATCCTTTAAACAATAATTGGCATTTATTGATTCATATATTATGTAATTTTTCATCCCTCTCTTGCATACAACCACGTACATCAGTTTTTTTTTCTTCATAAAATTTGTTCTCTGTTTAAACAAAATTTGAGTGTATATTTCTTTGAAAACTCACCCTTTTGCTGTTATTTCACCTTCTGAAAACAAAAATTGAGAGACACGTCAAGATTGATAACAACACTCATTTGTACTCGATGCCTTAAAATATACAATATTGGCACTCGGGGTATGAGAAAACATATAATTCACATTTCTAAAAATAAGAGTAATGTAGGAATAAAATAATAATAATTTATTCTTTAGTTCCTTATTCAAATAACGGAATGAAAATTGCATTCCTTCATAATATATCTAAACAATGGAATGAAAATTTTATTCAATTATATTTCATCTCACGCCACTATTCCGTTTTATTTTATCTCTTTTCATCAATTCAAATTAATAGGTCTTTTAAGTGATGGTTATTATTTAGCATGATCTTATTGTGCCTAAGTTAATACTAATGCTATGCTTTCGAATCTTGAGAAATTATCTTTTTGGACTTATCCATTCTAGTATGTTTTTCTAAAACTTAAACACGAGCAACCAATTGCATGTGAAAATATTTAAAGACTAAAAAATTAAAGTGATTTATAATAGAAAAAGTAAAAACAATTCCATATAAGATCCAAACTTAAAAGAAATTAAAGACAGTAATTTAGAATTATCAACATGGTAAATATTTGGCTGTTATTAGTTAAGGGGTATATGGTAGAATAAAGAACTCTACCTTTTAAAATTTCTACAGTGTTCTTGGTATCATGTGATAGAACATTAGTATAATATATACCATTTCTTCTACAAACTACAATAGTATAAAAAAGCATATTATTTATCATTGTTTTTAATGTATTGATATATAAGGTTATTTGCTTGACACGAAGAATGAAGAGTTTATTAATAAGTGATTATTTTAGTAACAACAAGGTTGAGGTTGAGTCACTAATTAAAGGTAGTATAAAGCTTGCTAAAGGCAAATTTTGATTTGATCAATATGATATTGTTAGCTATCATGTATTAATCACATTTGAAGAAATCATGTATACGAAATAACAACAATTAAATTTATGTCAACTAAAATATATGAAAATTAATGGATAGAACAGATAATATTTCTCCTATTAGTTTATGAGAGATTCAGCATGTATGTTTATACATATTCAGTAGCTTTAAATATTTTTTTTACAATTCAAATTAAATTCAAACCAATGTATACACTATAATGATTAATTTCAAATTTGAATTAACCAAAAATCATGAGTTTCAAAAATTAATTTTTAACGATGCTCATTCGAATTAGCAAGAGATATGCTACATAGACATTATCCAATAAGAAATTTTGATGAGAGATATGAACAATAAGCTTCGAGAAAATTAATGTTTTCTGAAATATATGAAGTAACTAAAAGAAAATATCGAATTCATGGATATTTGAACTCGAGTATCGCAACCTAAGTAGCGACAAAGTCTTAGAAACCAAAGCTCGGATTCGAGAGTCGGTTATGCATAAGGAAAGCATTGGTATCCCCTCACGTCTGTCTTAAGACGATTATCCTAACTAAATGCAAGAAAAAGGAAATGACTTCTATATTGTAGTTTCACCTTTCGGATGCAGGGAAGATTAGGTATTTATAGGGGAATGACAAATAGTGTTTTTGGGTTTTATGAACTTGACAAGAGTCGTATCTTGCTCTTACGTATCTTCCAGTACAATGGAGAAGTCAAAGTTTACGTAGTTCTAACTGAGGTTTAAAAGGTTATATAGGGAAGACCGATACCAAATCGACTATAAGGAGGTGTTGACTATGTCAACTAAGGAAAAGTGCTGACTAGGAGTCAATAAGGGTATAATGCTGACTAAATATCAACGGAGAGTCGACTCTAGGAGTCGGCCAAAGAGTGTCGACTCATAATCGGTCAGAGAGGACTCGGATATTGGGGCATGGGTTTGATGGCTAGTCAATCCGAAATCGACCTATGGGTGGAGGTATGGACTTAAGTTATGGGCATGGAATGCTTGTTTATGAGTTAAAATCGGACACTATAAACAGTATATTAATGCAAAGTTTCTAGAGCTTTCACCGCTATTCAAGTGTATCGTCATTGTATTTAGGGAGAAGATTGATCTTACTCTCTTCACCTCCCACTTAATGCTTTCTCTCTCTAGAAAACTCTTTTCTATTGGTTTCCTTTCTCTTGAAATTTTTTCGACCCCTTTTCCTTTAAGTTCAAGGCCTTTTATAGGTCAACTTCTGCCCTATGATCTTTCAAGGAGATCTTTCACCATTAATGTGGTGGCTCATTGCAGCATCTCATAAATGTTACGGAGCCCTCCAGGGGGGGCCTTCTAATTAATGCGATGACTTTTCATTAAATGCAATAGTAACTTCTCCTCCTTTTCCTTGACCTTCGTGGCGGAAAGCATTTCCTGCGTCTTTGATTGCCTGTGAGATGACAGGTTTGAGATGACTTGCCTCAAACGTCAAAGCCTGGAACACGACTCCCCATTTGTTGGAGCCTGCTCAAGGCAGATTGAGGCACGTGAGCCTGTAAAGTCTCGCTTCCCCAGTTTGATTTTCCGACATTCTTTGTCCTTTTCTTCTTTTGGGAGGAGCAATTCATCTGTCCCTTTTTCCTTCTTCTTTGTCCCTTTCCTTTTCAAACTCTGGACAAAAATGGATATCCACACCGTGTATCCTGGAAAAAATAGAATATTTGATGGAAGAACAAGAAATTCTTTTAAATAGCCTGCTATAATAGGAAAGTCTTATATCTTGAAATTAATTAATCAAGTTGATGATAAAATATATGGATGTTCCAAAGGACATTATGCATTTGTTAAGCAACAACCACTTAGAGGAAGGGCCAATTGAGGAGAATAGCGGGTAGGAGAAATGAAGGTTTGGGCTTTAGAAGGCATGATTTTTTTTATATTTTGGTTGAATATTTCAAAAGATTAATATTTCATTTTAGTTAAATTTAAAAAATGGTTTTAAATTAATTTAGTGGCTTGTTAAAATATATTTTACTCATAATTCTTCTTTTTAATTTTATCTCAACTTATTTCTTTAACTTGGTCTCAGATAATTTTTAAAAATTACTATTTTTTTTTCTAAGTTTTTGTTTTTCTCCTTTTCTTTTTCCGAGAGTTTTTGAGTTATTCTCATTAAATATTTGCTTGTTGTCACAAATCATTGCTAGAAAAAGTCCCTCACATATCAAGAGACTTGCGCATCATCAAGCATATAAGTCTTTAAAACCAGTATGAATTCGCACAAGTTTAATTTCGTGACCATACTATTGTAAGTTTGTCATTGATCATGATTTGTGATTGTGGACAACTACTCCAACAATATGTATTTTTTTTTCTTTTTTCCTACTATCAGCCAAAAAAAATTATTTCATGATTTTTTAACCTCAATTAGTTGGAGAGCAAAATATACCTTCACTGGCCAAAGATAATCCTTTTTCTTAAGACTGCCAAAGACAATGCTTAACTGTATTCTGATTTTTGAGTGGGTGAATGAAAAGGTTAATTATATAAATAAAGTGATAAACATATAAATATAATTAAGGATTTTCTAACACAAATCTTCTATATTAATTGAGAAACTGAAATGTATAAAAATAAAGAAATAATGTCGAATTGAATGGATTAGTTAATGATTTTTACCATTTGTCTATTACATAATTTATTTATTTGTATTGTTATTAGATACATGGTATTATTTAAAATGTGATTTTTTGGGTTTATACCTGAGAATAAATTATAATTTTGATATTTTATTTTATGATAAAATTTTGTTTTGATACTTTATCTTCTAAAAAATTTATTTTAGTCATTTTAATTATCAAATTTGAGTTAATGTTATCTTTTCAAAAAAATAATCATTTTAAATTTTGAAATATAATTTTGAACTATTTTTTAAGACATAAAACTTGTACCATTAGATTTATTTCCATAAAAACTATGGAACTTAATCAAGTTTCAAAACAAAAAGGATCATAGACATAGTGAAAATTGTGTGAAAGTAAGTTTTGTGTGCATTTAGAAAATATTTTTTAGTTTTTTGCTTATTATGATACTTACTTTTCATACTATCTTTACTTTATTTATGATCCTTTTTTATTTAAACATTAATTGATTTATAAAAATTTCATGTAGATAAATATAACACAACAAATTTTATATATTATCTTTTTAAGTATGATGAATATTTATATATGAATTATTTATTACGTGTATAATGTTATTAGTATCTAGTACATAAATCACATGGTAAAGAGTGCCATAAGTTTGTATGTATATATGTATGCATATGCATGTGTCATTATTTGACATAAAATAGATTAATGATATCAAATTTTATATAATTGAAAAAATATTTGATATTTTATCAATCAACTTTATTTATCATGCAATATAGCCTTTAAAATATAAGTAAGTTGAATTTTCAAATTTATAATTTATAAAAAATTATTAATGAGAATAAATGTAAAAACCTTGCTCCCAAAGTAAGTTGATTCATGTCACACATATATATAAATAACAGGGATGAGCAGAACCCAACTTAACCCAAGGTTGATTTGGACGAGTTTGAATTTTGAAATTAGGCTTAGTGTATTTTGACTTAAGTTATACTTCAAGTCGTCTCAACCCTACTCAGTATCTTTTATTCTCTTAAAAATATTTTTTAACAATTGAGTTTTTAATGAAAAATCTTTTTAATTTAATAGATATTATTTTATATAACATAATGTTATATTTATAATAATATTATTTATTTTAAAATATATATTATAAAAAATACTTGACTTAAGTTTTATAATTTTTTTATTAACTTTATTATTTAACTATACATAATAATAAATTTGACACATTATATTAAGAAGTTCAGTGGACTCAATCTTGTCCTATATATTTTTAGATCTTGATTAGGTTGAATTCAGGTTTAAATAAATGTCTCATTCAAATGTTTGGGTCAAATAGGGACAAAGATAAACCCAACACAACACAACCCATCTCTTGTTCACTCCTAATAAATAAATAAATAAATATACTCTTAAAATGCTAATAACTTTCTAAATTATTGTAATAAAGTTTAAATTTATAAATTTATTTCAAAAAGAAATTAAAAATTTTATAAATAAAACTCAACACCAAAAAAATGTTTATATTCATAAGATATTTTTTATTTATCGAGATAAAATTCAATTGTCTAAAATATAAATATAAAACATAAGTGGTTTGATATTTTGGTTCCTTAACTAAAATTTGGAGCTTGATTCCCGACTTAAGCATGAAGTCGCAATTGAATGTACTATTATATCCTAAAAAGAGTCTACCTAATGGAATAAAAATTAAACTTCTTAACTTAAAAATATATATAAATACAAAAGTTATGATTTTCTAATATTATAATAGCTACACTTTTATTATAAAATACAATGATAACTATTAATTAAAAAACTAATAATTAAGATTGTAACTAATTTTAAATTTTGTTATACATTACTTTAATTTTATTATAATTTTTTATTGTTGATTTTTTAATTAAAGATTATTATTGTACTTTATCTTTTAAAATACATGCAACTTTAAAATAGTCAAATTCCTAAAATATTATTACAAGAAAAATTGTGATTTTTTTTTGGGACAAATTATTTTTTGATTTTACTATCTAATTTACTAAAAGAAAATCTAGACGTTACATGAATCCAACATTTAATATTTGACTCCACAATTTTGAAATTTGTTTTTTAAACTTTACACAATAAATTTAATCATTTTAATAATTAAAGGATTAAGTAAGATTACTTAGTTCAATAATTATGACAGACATTTTTCTGCATTGAAGTCGCAATTGAATGTACTATTATATCCTAAAAAGAGTCGACATAATGGAATAAAAATTAAACTTCCTAACTTAAAAAATATATATAAATGCAAAAGTTATGATTTTCTAATATTATAATAGCTACACTTTTATTATAAAATACAATGATAACTATTAATTAAAAAACTAATAATTAAGATGGTAACTAATTTTAAAATTTGTTATACATTACTTTAATTTTATTTTAATTTTTTATTGTTAATTTTTTAATTAAAGATTATTATTGTACTTTATCTTTTAAAATACATGCAACTTTAAAATAATCAAATTCCTAAAATATTATTACAAGAAAAATTGTGATTTTTTTTTTATTTTACTATCTAATTTACTAAAAGAAAATCTAAACGTTACATGAATCCAACATTTAATATTTGAATCCACAATTTTGAAATTTATTTTTTAAACTTTACACAATAAATTTAATCATTTTAATAATTAAAGGATTAAGTAAGATTACCTAGTTAAATATTTATGACAGACATTTTGGCTATTGTCAAGTAATCTTGAGAATTCATTTTTTAATATAACATTTAAATTAATTTCATAAATCCAATTTTTTTAATTAACGAACTCATAAATAATTTCAATAAGAACTACATAACTTTGAATTTCTCAAAAATAAATTTCTTTAATAATGTTAAATTTTTAAAATTTTTAAATTAAAATTTAATTTTAATAAATAATAATAATAAGGTATATATATTTTCAATTAAAAAATAATATAAAAGGGTAAAACAAATACTAAAAAATTATTAATAATTTGTACTATTGATTAAAGAAACTTTTTTAATGAATGTTTTAGGGGATGTTGTGGGATTCGATTTTCATCTTTTTCTATATATAATCACTGGATTATTGACCCGTGCAGCGCACGAGAAAAATAAAGTATGTAAGAATAAATTTAAAATTTAATTTTGCAACTTAAAATTTAAACAATTTTTAAAAATTATTTGATAAATTATTAACAATATAACAAGAACAAAATGTGCCTAACTATTTAATAAAAATACAAAAACATGTTGAACATATATAATTTGTTGGGAAATAATTCGTAAGATGTATCTCTTTTGAAATCAATTTGTAAGATGAACAAAGTGTGCTGAAATGATCATGACATTTTATTTTGGCACTTAATTGTAAAATTATTAAAAGTTATTGATAAATAAATAATAATGTAATATGTGATGGGGAAAAAGTAATAAGATATCATTAATGTGGTGACAATGCAGCGAATATAAATTCCTCCAACTGGCAAGAATCTGTAAGGAGTTATCACAAATAAAATTGGAAAACTAACTCTATGTGAAAGGTAAAAACTACGGGTCGTCAAAGATCAAAGAAATCAATCCACTATAATCAAATAAGGATACAAGAGTGTTTAGGTCAAGAACAATATTTGTTCATACAACCAATCAGCACAAGCAAGCAAAGTTTGCAGATGAAGAACAAGATGAAAAAACAAGAAAGTAAAGAACTCACAAAATTGAGCTACTGTGCAAGCATGATTTCTCACACCACAAACCTCCAAATCAAGATCTGAACGGTCAAGATGTAGAACTATGTGTGTTAAACCTGCTGTCAAATTTTCAGTTTGATCCAATGGTTAATGAAGTAGATATTACGATTTTGATGTGATCGTTCTATGTTGAGATGAAAACAAAACACATTATTTCTCTCATTTCCCTCTCTCTTTTCTCTCTTTTGCCTTGTGAAAATTCACACTCTTTCAATCTTTGTGTCTCTGTGTGTCTCTCTCTCAATCTGACCCCTTCTCCTCTTATAAAGAGAGATCTAGCTGACTTGAGAGTATTAGACTTTTGTCCATATAGATGGGAGCCTAAAAATAACCCAACATATCTCCCCCATCACAACTATGTGGAGGTGATTGCCAGTTTGGCGATTTCACAACAAGCTTCAAACTTCTCTCTTAGAACCGCCTTGGTCATCATGTCAACACCATTATCATCAGTATGGACTTTAGCCAACTCTAATAGCTTAGCATCCAAAGCATCTCGTATCTAATGATACCTCCGATCGATATGCTTGGACCTAAAATGAAAAGTTGAATTCTTACCAAGATGAATTGCACTCTGACTATCACAGAATAATTAATGTTTGTCCTTAACAAAACCAAGCTTTGCCTTGGTAGTGGACAAAGCAACACATTTATGTAATTTAGATTGTCAAGCTTTTTGCCTCTCTTCACTCTCCATGGACTCCTAGTAACATTCAGGTTCTTCTCCATCTGTCAAGGTCACATACTCATTAGAAGTATACCTTGTAGATAATTGTCTTTGCCTATTAGAACTCCTGAGTTGAACTGGAGGTGGTGCGAGAGCATCACCCAGATTCTCATCTTGTGACATCTCTTGTTCCTCTTCAGCATCATCATCAAGAGGAACATCAAAACCATCTCCAAGCTGCTAATCATTAACATAATTATGTTGCTTACCATTCTGAACATTATTATCAGCAATATCCAAATCATGTACAAGTATCCGAACTGGATCAATTTTAGGCGAACTATTGTCTTTCTCAGGTGTAGACTTCTTTACCTTATCAATGTCTTCAATGGTTTGGTCTTCCATGAATTGCACATCACGTCTTTTGACAAATTTCTTCTCAACAGGATCATACATCCTGTAACCATACTCATCATGACCATTCCTAATGAAAATACAATGCCTAGTCTTCATATCCAACTTAGATCTTTCATCCTTTGGAACATGCACAAAGGCCTTACAATCGGAGACTCGCAAATGATCATACTTAACATCTTTGCCAAACCAAATTTTGTGTAGCACCTCAGTATTCAAAGCAACTGCAGGACTGAGATTAATAACATGTACTGCTGTGTAAAGTGCTTCACCCTAGAAATGCTTAAGTAACCTTGCTTCAAAAAGCATGCACCCAACTCTCTCAATCAATGCCCTATTCATCTTCTCTGTTAAGCCATTCAATTGAGGAGTTTTATGAGGAGTCTTTTCATCTCTGATATCCTGTTGCTTGCAATATACATCAAAGGGTCCACAATACTCACCACCAATGTTACAACAAATACATTTCACCTTCTTGCCTGATTGTCTCTCAACCAAAGCCTGAAAATGTTTGAACTTCTCTAACACTTGGTTCTTTGACTTCAAAGTATAGACCCAAAGCTTCGTGGAACAATCATTAATAAAAGTAACAAAATAAAGTGCACCACTAAATGACTTTACCTTCAATGGACTACAAACATCAGAATGTATCAATTCTAGGAACTCTAACTTCTTTGAGGGAGGATGCTTCTTAAAGGATACTCTAGTCTGCTTACCAACCATGCGATGAGAACATTTTTCCAACTCTGCAATCTTCAATCCTAGAAGCATGTCCTTTTTGGTTAAACAATTCAACCCCTTTTCACTTATATGACTAAGTCTTTGGTGCCACAAAGATGCCTCCATATCCATGACATTCACACTCTGTTTAACAACCAAAGCTTTTGTCCAATACAATTTAGAAATTTTATCTCCTTTGGCCACAATTAAGTTACCTTTGGTGAATTTCCATTTTCCATAACCAAAGTGACTATCATAACCACTATCATCAAGCATATGAACATATATCAAGTTAAAGAAAACATATGGAGCATGTTTGATTCCTCTAAGCTAAGCCACAACTGCATTCCTATGTTGGTTAGTAAGCAAACATCACCAACACCGATCACTTTGGTCACACCATCATTACCCATCTTCAACACTCAAAAATCACCTAAGGTATAAGATGTAAAGAACTTCTTCCTTGATGTAACATGCAGTGTAGCACTGCTATCAATAATCCACATGCTCTCATCGGATACAAGATTATCCGACTCAAAGTCTCAAAGAATGATAAGATCATCACCTGTAGCAGTACACGATCATCATCATCATCATCATCATCTTTCTCTTTTGGTTTACCCTTTTTGTCTTTATTCTCCTTTTTTCACAAGAAACAATGCTTTTGTATATGCCATGTTTTGTGATAGTAGTGACACTCCACATTCTTGTATCTGGATTTGGATTTACTTCTACTCTTTTATCTTTCCTTTTTTTGACTTCTCCCCTATTTTCAGTAACAAGTATATCAGATTGAGATAAAGAACCTTGTACCTTCCTTCTCATCTCGTTATTAAGTACACTACCCTTTACCATTTGTAAATAGACAACACCATTAGGAGTTGAATTTGTGATATAGACCTTAAAAGTCTCCCAAGACTTAGGTAGAGAATTCAAGAGTAGTAATCCCAAAATCTCATCTTCAAACTTGATGCCTTTTCCTAACATTTGATCAATTATCCCTTGAAATTCATTCAAGTGATCTGACAGTGAAGTGCCTTCCTTAAACTTCAAACTCACAATAGAATTCAACAAAAATAATTTGTTGTTCCCACACTTTGAGACATACAGAGATTCAATCTTCTCCCACAAAGTTCTGGCATGTATCTCACTTGCAATGTGATTATAAACATCATCATCCACAAAAAATCAGATAAAACCACATACTTATTGATGCTCAAAGTCCCATTCTTCATCAACATGGATTATGGCTTTTGAGCAGCAAAAATAGGAAGATGCATTTTCTTTACAAATAATAAATATTTCATCTTTCCTTTTCACAAGTGACAATTAGTACCATTCAGACTTATCATTCTATTTGTATTACCCTCTATTATTTTGGCAAATAGAACATTCTTCAAACCAAAAAACTGTGATACTACTTTGATGGGGAAAAAGCAATAAGACACTAAAAAAACCAATAAGGTACCACTAATGTGGTGACAATGCAACAGATATAAATTTCCCTAACTTGCAAGAATCTATAAGGAGTTATCTCAAATAAATTTGGAAAACCCACTTTATGTGAGAGGTAAAAACCACGGGTTATCAAGACCAAAGAAATCAATCCACTATAATCAAATAAGGATATAAGAGTGTTCAGGTCAAGAACAATATTTGTTCATACAACCAACCAGTACAAACAAGCAAGCAAAACTTGCAAATGAAGAACAAGAAAGTAAAGAACCCACAAAATCGAGCTACTATGCAAGCACGATTTCTCACACCACGGACCTTCAAATCAAGATCCGAATGGTCAAGATGTAGAACTATATGTGTTGAACATGCTGTCAAATTTCCAGCCTGATCCAATGATTAACGAAATAGATATTACGATTTTGACGTGATTGTTCTGTGTTGAGATGAAAATAGAATACCTTCTTTCTCTCATTCTCTCCCTCTTTCTCTCCTTCTCTCCTTCTCTCTCTTTCTTTTATCTTTTGTCTTCTGTCTCTGTGTGTCTCCCTCAATTTGATTCCTTTTCTTCTTATAAAGAAAAATCTAGCAGACTCGAGAGTATTGACATTTTGTTCACGTAGTTGGGAATCCAAAAATAACCCAACAATATGGACAAAGTCTAACTATTAAGAATATGTTGATCATGCATAATTTGTTAAGAAATAATTCATAAGGTGCACTTTTTTTGAAATCATAAATTTGAATATAAATATATATATTATGTTCTATATGTTTTTTTTTTCTTTTACAGTAATTTTTATATATATAAATACATAGAGATATTTATGTATGTAATTTTTTTAAAAACCTAAATTGAACTATGGATGTAACATAAAAGTAAATTACATTAAAAATATGATATATTTTTTTTCTAAATTTATTAAAACTATATCATTGATTTAATACAATAAAACATCATTTTTAATCAAGTTATATTCTAGCTTCATTTCATCATCGTGTTGATAGAATTAAACCAGATGAATTAAGAGGCTTAACAGCATATTTGTTAAAGAGTGATTTGTAGAGGTGAGACCATGGATGGTGGATAACATTTTTCCACAAAAAAATGACATAAAAAGATTATGTTATTCCAATACGTTTTTTCCCTACCCATGACGTTCTAATCTAGAAGTACAATGAGAGGATGATGCATATTCTGTTTAGTCTGGATACTAAGTTGCATATTTTTTAAGAAAAAAGAAAAACTTTAAAAACTCTAACACTTCAAAATTTTTATAATTACTACATTAAGAAAAAAATGAACTAAACTAACTACTTATATAATCAAGATTAATCACAATCATCTCCAATAAAGTGAATATTTATTCTTAAATTATTAACTTAACATTTCAAAATCTCTACAGTTATCACATTCTTTTTCCCTTCAAAAGAATTTGTCTTTGGATTCTCAAGAAATACTAGAATAAATACAGAGAACTATACATTTTACTTAAAATTTTTTCAAGCTACTAAACTTTTCCTTATAATTTAAATAAAATTTAAAAGAATAAAAACATCGAATAAAATGACAATTGACAACTTTAGGAAAATAACTTTTGCATATTATATAGGCAATATCCTCATTACATTGAAAAAGAAAACTATAATTCGTCTATATTGAAAATACTTTATGTAATTCTGTATGTGTATGTTTATCTTGTTTTGAAAAGTAAACAAGCCGTGGAAAATCAAACTAGCCAGTTGGATTGTGTTAACAGGGAAACAGGTATTAGGGAAATTTTCTTTTGTCAATAGTTCTTAGTATTTTGGTGATGGATCAAACTGTGGCCCAATTACCCAATTAAGTTACGGGCAGGAAAGGTTTTACTTTGGGCTATTCTGACTATTATGGACACGGCCCAACCTAATTTGCGGTGACACTTTGTAGTTTTATAAACAACGAAGATAGTTATCGAGATTTTGTAGTTTTATAAACGACCATTGAGTTTTAGGGTTTGTACGGCGAACGAGATCGAGAAGGAGGAGCAGCAGCAGCAGCCATGGTGTTGAAGTATGTTTTCTCCAAAATGATCTCATCTTTCAATTTCATGTTTTGTGAAACGAGTTCGTCTTTTACTTTCGCTGTTTGTTGAAATCTATCAACCGGTTTGAGTTTCATTACATATCCGTCGGTGAGTGTGTTCGTACGGATGCCAACACGCGACGCATCGTTTCACCGTTCTCCTTGTTGATGGCTATGTTGTCGTTTTTCGACTGGCGAATTGTTATTGTGTGGAATAATCGATTTTGGCTTGCTGAAACGGGATTGTGTTTTCTGTTTGAGATTATTGTTGTTTTATAGATGTATTTGTTAGAAATTTAGCATTGTTGGACTAATTTACAATACATGAAAGATCTGCATTGCTGTTACATTTGTGTTTTCTAGGTTGACAATGCCCTAACCGTGCCAAAGTGTTCCATTAATGTGATTAATCATGTAGGTTTTATCTTAAAAAGGAAAAAAATATTTTGTAGAAACGAATGTGATTTTAGTTTTCAAGTAGTTGATGGCTATATTGTTTCCAATGCTGGATTGGTGATTGGTTTGGATGATAATGATGCTTATTATTATTATTATTATCACCATCATCAATCCGCTGCTGGAATAATTTATTTTAGATGGCCTCTAGGTCTTTTTCTGCTTCACATTGTTGTTGTTGTATGAAACTATGGATGTTTTGTTGGAAATATGACATTATTGGACTAAATAACAAAACCTGGAATAAAACATTTCTTTATATTTTTAGAAAAGAGAAGGAAAAGTAGATTTTAAAGAATTGATCAAAACACATTTTTATTAGTCCTAAAGGGAGCAGTGTATTAGTATGAATTAGATGAGTGATGATAATTCAAATTGTAATCTCTGCATTTGAAAGGTCTGCTCACTGGTAGTGATATTTGTGTGTTAGGACCGAACTTTGCCGTTTCAGTGGTGCAAAGATCTACCCTGGGAAAGGCATCAGATTTGTCCGTGGTGATTCTCAGGTGAGAGTTGTGGCACTTGTTGTACTTTAGGGCTGATACGAGACTCTGAAATGTGTTGTTTACTATGATGTCTGCATAATTGGTTACTTATGTGAGGGTTTTGTTTGTTAATTGAGCAGGTCTTTCTGTTTGCAAACTCAAAATGCAAAAGGTATTTCCACAACCGGTTGAAGCCGTCGAAGCTCACCTGGACTGCCATGTACAGGAAGCAGCACAAAAAGGTGAATAAGTAAATGAAATGATTTGTATGTGACATGGGCAATATCAATCATCATATACATCTTGTATAGTTTGTAAAAATCAGAATGGTCAATAAATGTTGTTATATGCCTGGTTTTGTTGAATTTATCTCTCTGATTTTACCTTATGCCAAGTTATCACGTATTTAAACAAGTTACTGCCACTTTCCTGTTAATGTTCAATGTGACTTGAGATCACAATGCCTGTAGCTGTATGTTTTGGTTACTTGTATATTGATTTTTTATTTGTGTAATTTTGATGTGTAGGATATTGCCCAAGAAGCTGTGAAGAAAAGGCGTCGTGCTACCAAAAAGCCATACTCCAGGTCCATTGTTGGTGCCACATTGGAAGTTATTCAGAAGAAAAGAACTGAGAAGCCAGAGGTTCGAGATGCTGCTAGAGAAGCTGCTCTCCGGTGTGTCTTCTTTTCTCTCTTCTAGTATGCTAACATATAATGTTGTCATTAATTATATAACATTGTCTCTGTTTTAAAGTCTATTTTATCTTTATCAGCTCTTGGTTTATGCTTACCATATCTGATGGGCTGAAGTTGTTATGTTTTACAGTGAAATTAAGGAGAGGGTAAAGAAAACAAAGGATGAGAAGAAGGCCAAGAAGGCCGAAGTTCAGGCTAAGGTGCAAAAATCACAAGGCAAAAGCAATGTTTCCAAGGGTGCTGCACCCAAAGGTCCCAAGCTTGGTGGTGGAGGCGGCAAGCGCTGAGTTCTTGTTCTGTTCCTTTTCAGGCTAGCACTCAAATAGAGTTGGTTTTGTTCCTTTTGTACTGATATTTTTATTTGCTTGATTAATCTTTTTATTTTACTGTTCTATCAAAACGTGTTTGGAGCTTATAATACCTAGTATTGAATGGATTTTGCCGCAATTTTAATTTTATACATTTTCTCGTTTCTAAATTTGGTTCAGACTGCAGTGTTGAACTCCCCAAACCTCACCGAAGTCCAAATGTGAATCTTCATCACCAAAATCATATCTGAACTTACCATCCACTAAAATTTGGCCTATGAATTAGGAGGAGGATTCTGCAATGCACAATTAGTTGTGGTGCACCCGTTTGCCATCCATCATTCCCTTTTATAACTTTTGTTATTCCACTAGAAGCCCTTTTTAACCTGTTTATATCTATTGAACAACGGAAACAATCGGTTAACGTTAAGAAGTGTCTTTGGTAATTGCCCCCGCCCCTGTATTAGAATTTCATATTTGATAACAATTAACTGTTACACTATTAGAATGTGTCATTTGATGACTATAAACTGATCAACTATATTATAATGTTTCATATTTGATGACAATGAAATGATAAGCTATAACATTATTTTAAGAATATGATTTGGGAAATCGGAAATGAATCTAATCCTCAATGCATGTAAATAGAACCTGGGACTACAATTTACTCGTCACCATAGATGAAATTCGGGTTTTTTTTTACCTATTATTAAAGGTGGTTATATGTCTCTGAACTTCGATGTTTAAAATTAGGAATGTAGTAAATATAAATTTCACACATCTAAGGCAGGATAAATTATGGTACTGATATTGAGTATAGGTACATCATTTAAAATAAAATATAGATACAGTTGTGTAAAATTAAAATTTTTTAAAAATACATACATATATATATATATATATATATATATATATATATATATATATATATAAGTATTTTTTTATATAAACAGGATCAAATTATATAATTGATAAAATATACCATGACAAAGTAACAACAAAATTTTAATGTCAAGGTAAATTGATAAATAAAGGTAAAATTATTTACTTGGTTGCTATGTTTGTCTCTATTTTAAACTTATTTCGTATAGGAAAAATAAATTTTAATTTCTATACATGTATAAAAGATTAAAAGTTAAGTTTTGGTCTTTAGAGACTAGAGCTAATATCAGAGAATTTTTTGTTGTATAAAATTATTACAAAAACTTTTTAGCGGGAATACATTGTTACAAAAAATTGTATAAATATTAAAACTTACAGTTTTTTGTGTGTGTAAGGATTAAAATTTGAGATAAGAAGAACTACTTAATTAAGTTAATAGTTTAACTATAAATAAATAAACAACGCATTTACTTTCACGTCTTGTGTTCAATTTCCACCATTCAACTTCTGCCTCTCTTCTCTGTTGTAAAGGAAATGTTTTATATGTACAAGCAAATAAAATCACCAAGAATGAGACTGCCAAATGAGGGAGAAAAGGAACAAAAGCTGAGTGAACTTCTGCAAGTATAAAGGTTGAATACTTTCTGGATTCTGAAAACTTTCCCTGTTTTTTTTTGTTCAAATCAACTTCATTTCAACTTCATTTCAATTTCGTTTCATTTGACTTTGTTTCGGTTAATTTCATTTCAAATACATTTCGTTGAATTTGATTTCAAGTTTAAAATATTTAATAAGTTTTTATCGAATTAATAAAATAATTTAAATATTCGGAAATTACTTTAAGCGAAAACAACTTTTTTCAGAACTTCTTTTATTAATAAAACTCCACCTGTACTGTTGCTTTATATAACTTAATACGTAAATTAATTAGTATAAAATTATTTTAGCTTAACGAATTATTTTAAATTCTATAATTTAAAATGTGCTAATAATTTAAATAAAGTACTTAATTATATTTTTAGGCTTTTGTAAAACAATTTTAACCCCTCAATATTATTTCTTGTATTTAGATTACATAGTCTCTTAATAGTTGAAATTAGGTCTCACCTTGCATTCTATTTAGTAATTAATGAGTACAATGATGGGAGATAGTGAATTGAACTTGATAGGTGTTAGAATTTCTTTTATATTAGTTAAATATTATTTTATTAGATATAATATTTTATAAAATATTATGAACTTCTATATTATTTTCTTTATTTTATTCTATTTATTTAATTCATAGTGAATTAACTTATGATTTTTTTATTTATAATTTTGTAATTTTTTAAAATTTAAGTAAGTCAATCCTATCCAACTAGCCACAACGACAACCCATTATGAGTTAGATTGAAATTCTGAATCCAATTTTAAAATGAGAACAATCTAATTTTTTTTTTTACAAGTTAGGTTAAGTTGATCCATTTAGCATGATGTGTTTTTTTTCCCTTATTCTTTTTTCACTTAGCAAAAAGGAAAAAAATATAAAAATGAAAAAAGAAATTAACAAGTGTTGATAAAACTGGAGCACGTACCAAAATTTCTTTTAAATGAAGAAAAGGTACTACTCCACAACAACCTAAAAACCTCTTGGAAAATTAACAGAGGCCACATTCCTACATCAACCGAAAGAGGTAGTAAAATAAAGTTGGGAGGGAAAATAAAAAAAACTGTCCTAAGCTCAGGAGTCAAATGTAGCTGGAGAATAAGCAATTGTGTTAGCTTTTTTATAGTCTGTCCCTCCTGACGAATAAAATTCATAATCTCCCAAACCAGAGAGTAGCATGGACGCAGTGGCAGAGCTTAAAAAGAAATAAGGTGAAAATAGTTAATATTATAATATAAAAATTAAATATAATAATGTGGATGATATCATTTTTTATGGACGATTTTAAACATTTTATTAATAATGTTTTTTAATTAATTATCTTTTATGATATTAAAATATTTTTTTTACTTTATTAGTAACCCTATCTATGTTATTTATGCGTTTATTTTTATTAAATACAAAATTAAAAACATTAACTATAATTTTTTGTGTGAAAAATGCAAGAAGCATCAATTTTTTTTAAAAGAATACACATAGGAAAAACTCTATGATTTTTTTCATCAAATTTAAGAAATTAGTCATTTTTTACCAAAATTATAACAAAATTTGCAGAGAAATTTTGTAAAAAAGTATTTAAAAAATTCACAAAATTAATAGAAAAATATGTGTAAAAAGTCCACAAGAAAATTTCGCAGGTTGAAGTTATATCGTATAAATTTTCTTAAACTAAAATGAGGATATAAAGTCATAAAAAATAAATTAAAACAACAATTTTATATTATAAAATTGTAATTAATTAATGAAATATATAATTATAAACCTTATCAATTGAGTAAGGTGCATCAATGTTGTAAATCCTTTATAATCCGATAGATAAAAAATATAGTCATAAGAGTTTGTGCTCTTTTAATGAATAAAAATTTATAAATTTTCTATACTTTTTTAAAGACTCAAAATTATTAATAGTTAAAATGTAAATAACTTTAAAAAAATTTAAGAATGTAATAAAATTTTTTATTGGTGTTGAATAAAAATATTTTTTTTTAAAGATTAGAATCCATTAAGTATAAAAATTAGTCAAATTATATATTTAATAATTTTTTCTTATAATACAAATTATCAATTTAACCGTTAAATTTAATGTTCTTAATTAGATCAAATATATAAAATTTCATATAATTCTAAAATTATTTAGTAATTTATCACGTAACTTTATTTTAATGTATGATTTGATATTTAAAAAATATATAAATACTTATTATTAGTTAATATATTTAAAAAGTTTAATTTATGTAAAATTTGATATATATATATATGGGGTTGGTATTCATTGACACTAAGTATCATAATTAGTTAAATTATATTTTTAATAATTTTTTTAATGTAAATTTAATTTATTCAACTGTTAAATTATATGGTATTATTTTTATGATTTATATATATATATATATATATATATATATATATATATATAATATTTAAATTTAATATCTATGTACTGTCAATTTTAAAAATTATAGTATATCTAATTTTAAAAATAATTATTATAAAATTAATAATTTTATCACATATATTAATTAATAATTAAATAACATCGTAAAACTTTTTATACTGTTAGTGCAATACATGTGCTATTTAGTAATGATTTCAGCTTGTAAAAATTTGGGGGGTGTCATGGCCCCCTAGTTCCTTCTCAGCTCTGCCCCTCATAGATGGAGTGTCAATCAACCACTCTAAGGACAAAATACATATATCTGCCAATCGTCCTCCACAATTATTTGTAAGAAACTTCCATGATAAAAGCTCCATTATTTTTCTTCTAGCTTTTAAAAAATTTTGGGTGAATTAGATCCCAAGAATTCTTCGAATCACAAAAGGAATATAATTTGAACAAATACTTATAAAGATACTCATAGATTACTTACAAATAAAATCTTCTTATTGACGATTAAACTCAAACTTGACGGTAAAACTCAAATTCAAAATCTTCTTTTAAGTTCGATATTTATCGATATTTATTATCAATTTGATAAATATTTGTTGGTTGCAACACTATTATTTAATTCTGATGGGTCAGTGGCATCTGTATTGAGTTTCTGAAAACGAAGAGGAGGAGGGGTCCAGACAATATATTATTAAAGGGCATGTGAGTGACTTGGGACCTGTTTCTTCTTATATCCCAGCTAAGAAAGGGTTACAATTTTTTTCCTCTTATATTTCATTCATTTTGTCTGGGTTGGAAAAATAAAATAAAAAATAAAGGTTTGCTTTCTGTATCTAACGGTAGAAAATCCACATAGTCCAAAGTCACGTTCATACCAAGAGGTAAAATGTTACCGTCTCCTATTAACAGATGTTAGGCATGGAGTATAACCTCATTATGATTCTGACAAAGACCAGGACATCTACAACGTCCTTCCCAGCTTTATTTTCTTTTTATTGAAATGTAAAATAATAAATATTTAAATAATTGAGAACATTTTTCTTAAATCTAGACACAAAATACAATTAAAATGAATAATAAAAATAATAATTCAAGTAACCATAATTGACCTCTTATATAAAAAGAAAAAAATTGACCAAACTAAAAAGTAAAAAGAAATTCAATTTTTTCGTCCCAATTATTTGTTCTCATACAATAAAAACAACATATTTAATGAGATTTAACAGTTACGTGAATAAACAGGTTAAAAATATGTTCGAAAATAATGTTATTTTCGACTAATGCAGTAACAGAAAAATTCAACCATTGTTATCTCAAGTAGATGTTTCTTATAACAAGAGTACATAATTTAAATAGTAATATGATATTCTTATCTATTCACATAATAAGAGTCACAAGTAAGAATTCTGAATCTAAAAATAATAACAGTCGTAATTGTGATTCCCTGAATCACTTAATTTGACTCTTTGGTTTTCAAAATCCATGTGAATCCCATACTTACTGTGAATCATAAATTTACTTATATTTTGATTATCATAATGAGTATAAGCAGATTCATTATGAATCATATATTCACTTATCTTTTTATTCTAAAAAATCAGAATGAGCCCCAAACTCACTATGAATCATATATTTACTTAATTTCGATTTCCAGAATTAGTGAGTCACATGCTCACATCTCACTACCTTCTCCATTCTAGATAAAGATATCGCATATCTCACCATCTTAGATGTAAATATGTTTAAAAAGATATAGATATTCCATTGCGGATGGTGACCTACCATCATTCTTTCCCAAAAGGTAATGACAACAACATATATTGTTCTTAGTGACTATCACTTGGTTCTCAACCTAATGTAACAATAATAGTTTTCAAGAACATGATACAATCACATTGCAATATACAAATACCAATTAGTAGTATGAGACAATAATATATATATATATATATTCTAGAAAAAGGTACAGGTAGATTTTGGAGAAATTAGTCAACCCCATTCTTAAACATCATCCACTTGGCCTGCACATCTTTTAAAGAATATTACTATTGACACAAATCATATTTGAAATTCCCAAATGCTTACTAAACATATTTACGCTAAGTCATTCTCATGAAATATTACTTTTGTAAAAGCCAAAGAGACCAACACATTTCCAACAAATATTTTTGCATACTACTTAAGTAATATTCAAATATTATGAAAATAACAAAACTAGTATTTAACTACTAGTATAAAACTATCCAAGACCTTTTGTGATAACGAGAGGAAATGTGAGAAAAAACTATACATGTTGTATAAGAAATTAATTATATATGCATTGGACAAAGCAATTTTCCAATCTCACACAATTAGTCACACAACTACTCATTGATAATAAAGTTTAGAATCTCATTAATCCTAAATTCTTCTTATTAATAACCATTAAAAATTACATTCAATCTAAATATATACCATAGATGATTATGAAAAAAAAAATGTTTTACTCACCTTCATTTATAGTCCATTGTTGTTCTATCTTCTTCTCTCACTATCTAACGACATTTTCCAAATTCTTCATTTAGTTTTTTTCTTTTCAAAGTCTCCATGCATGTAACAGTAATTTTCCTATTTACTATTTATTTTATTTTATTTTATGGTTTTAAAAATTATTTACTATTTAAATTCAAATACATTCACGTTTACAATACCCATGTAAATTCTTTTTCTTTTTATTATATATTTTTGTTAAAATTTTCTTTTATAACTATTAAATAATTTTAATAAATCTTATTATAACCATTTCTATTTCAAACTTCATAACAACCTAATATTTTTACTAACTAAATAATTATTTTTAAATTTTAGGATGTTACAATTCATATGTGTTTTTATATAAAAATTAAAATTTAGTGATTTTTTAATATACAATAATTACAATAAAATTAAATAGAGTTAAATATAAAGATTAATTTTTTCATTTAACCTAAAAACGTAATCTATTATTACACATTTATAATTTATAATAAATTCAAATAATGGAATAGATTGAGAAAATTTTAGTAAACAAATTTTACAAAAAAAAAAAATTATAAAAAACTCATATCGCACATAAATAAAAGATTGTGTCTAAGTAAAATATATAAATAGAGAACAACTTTTACTTTGAAAATAGTTTTATAAATTAGTTATACTTAAATATAAGATAGTATTAGAATTTATTATAAATTTGTTATTAGATCATATTATTTATGCATTAAATTTAACAATACTTTGTGAGATAATATACTAGAAAAAAACTCAAATCAAAGTAAGAATAAAGCAAAAATAGAGTATATTAACGAGCGACAACTATGCACTTACCTATGCCAATTTTATAGAATTAGCTTAGTCGCAATCCTCAAATGCTAAAAATTTGAAGTGATTTTTCCTCTGCTCTAAATCTTATATCGATGTTAAAGGAGAAACAAAGTACGGAGAAAAGGAATTTTAACTATACTATTATTTTTCTCTCCTTTCCTCCAAACTTATACATTAAATGGTAATGCTGAACTCCAACAATTTATCAAATGTTATCGTTGCTTGGGATACTGCTTCTCTTCTGGTGTTCACAATAAATGGTTGAGCATGGTTAAACTTTGATTATAGTTTATGCCAGAATAACAACAAAGGATGAGATGCATACATGGATGAGCTATGCTTGAGTTTATGTAATATGTGACAGGAGCTCATCCATTTCCATCGCCTCTGAATCTGAGGTAGTTAAGTCTTTTGAATGAATCTGGCCCATTTGGGCATAATGGACAGCTTTAGTATACAATGATTTGCTATATGAATCAATTAGAATATTATTATTCTAATTTATATACTTAAAATCAAAACTTTGAGTTAATGATTTGTTATACATATCTATTACAGCCATACAGAAAGATAAGTAATGATTAAGCATTGTTTTTTTTATTCTATTCCTTTCTCTCTTTGAGGATGTCTCTTCCATCTGAGTAAGATCCTATCACTCTATTTTCCTCCACGAAGTTGCATATGTCGTGCCTATGACCATAAACATTACAATGAAAACAAACTAAGTCTTTCATAATATATATATATATATATAATTCACTTTATAAACCTTATTGTTAAGCACAAGAATTTCCTTCCTTTATAGACATTAATAACAAATAATTTTTTTTATTGTTAAGTTTGAGCTTTAGCCTTACCCTTACCTTTAATCGGTCTGCATGCAAGAGCCCATAGGGACTGCATCAACTATGGAAGTGCTTTAAATCATCGGTCAAAAGGAGAATTCACGATAAAAGTCCTTTAATACACTGCCCATATCTCTATCGAGCTTCATATCCCTTTTCTCTCTCGTCCCATGTTAACAAAATTAGAAGACAAATTACTTAGTAAACAAATTAACCATTAATTTAATTAGTTTCTAAAGTATCATCTTTTCTTTTAAATACTTCCTAAATTAATAAAATTATGTAAGTAATAATTCTTTAAGTACTGTATATCTATTCGTGTAGTTTTTAAATTGATATATTTTATTAACATTCATCAACTAATTTAAAATATTTTTTAATATTTATAAAACTACTTAACATGATTACTTATATAATTTTTTTTTTACTTTACAGACTATTTTTCAGTAATACATTAAAAATTAAAGATGGAATTGATAGTCTATTCATGAGTAAACCGAACATATTAGGATTGTTTTCTTTTAGAAAAATCAATATCCTTAACTTTATATCAACAGAATAAAGCAATGGATTTACAAGAGATCACCTTAACCCACAAGCTAAAAGGAGAGAGCAAGCAGCAAGTCCCCTAGATAATTACAGTGTCTAGCAATACCCAACAACTACAAATGCAAATTTTAACATTGCCTATAATAAATCTATGATCCCTATTTTCTATTAAGATTCGTTTGCTTATATGCGCGAAGTTCATCGGGTTATGTACAAAGGATTATATTATATCTACGTTTAAAGTTGCAACAATGGCTTATAAGTATTGGCAAAAATTGTCCTTTGATCAAAATAAATAAATAAATAAAATTTGACCCAGAAACACGAGTTCAGCTTAAGTACTTGATGACTTCCCCACAGGTGGTAATTTCTCAATGCAAACTTATGGTGCTGGAATATGCTGAACTGGAAAGAGAACTTTTTCTTCCTATTTTGCCTCCTTTTTTCTGAGTGATGCAGGCATGCATTTTTGAAACTAAATAATCAAGACATGTTTGTGTTATCTTTTAGCATCACTAAATGTTTGCGTGTCAGAAATGCCAAGTTGTTTTGCAGCATAATTTTGTTCACACTATCACAGTTTCTAATTGTGATTAGAGAATCAAAATCGCATATTTGAGTAGGGGATTATGAATTGTTAATCCTTTTATTTATTTGTTTTGAAGCACATTTGAAAGTGTTTAAAGTAATTTATGTTTTCTAAAAGGTTTGTTTTGAGTATTTAAATAGAATATTTGAAGGAAATAATAAAAGAAGATGAAAAAAAATATTTCTTAACTTTTTTTGTTTTAAATTATTTTAGAAATAATTTTTAAAATTTAATATATTTTAAATGATAAATTAATTATTAAAATTTGTGAAATAACTTTAAAAATAATTTTTAAAATAAAAAAATGAGCAGAAGTTTTAATATTTTAATTAAATTGGTTTTAATAATGTTTTTAAAATTGGACCAATGGTTGAAAAAGTAAAAGCACTTATTCAAGATTTAATAATTTAATTGTAGTTAAATATAGTAATTAAATTTATATTTTTATATTATATATATTTGAAATAAAACAATAATATAAAATTATAAGAATTTAGGATAAAAAAATTGTAAGTTAATCTAAATGATTAAATTACATATTTTATAAGATAAAAATTAATATAATTAATAAAATAATTTATATTTACGTGTAATTCTTAGATATGTATTTGATTTATTTTAAAATATTTTAGATTTAAAAAAAATTAAAAATAATTATTTTTAAGAAAACACTGATTCAAACTGATTTTTTAAATCGATTTTAAACTATTTTTCATCCATTTTAAATCGATTTAACCGATTTTAAAATAATTTTGAATTAACAATCCACCACCAGAATAATTTTCGGTCGGCCCTTCAAACAAACCGGATGTGGTTTTAAACAATTATTATTATTTTTAAATAAAAAAGAAATTTTATTAATCATTATTATAAATATGATATTATTTTTAAATTAAAATTAAATATTTTTTATATTAATTTTTATTTATTAAAAGAATATAATAAACTAATTTGAATTTATATAATTTAATGATTTATTTATCTCATACAAGAATTAAAATGGTAGTTAGATATATATACTTGTAACGATTCTGACCTTAAAAAGACTTGCTAGTTTCTTGCGTTTGTTGTGCCGGTCTTCTCTGTTAAGATTAAGGTCAATGGAGAATAGATAGCACATTTGCAATATCATATTCATATACTTTTGTTCTCACTTCTCATATATTTGACTTGTCATAGTGGGTGGAGAGCGTGACGAACGTTGATTTCGTTGACTTGTTGGAGAGAATTAAAGTGGTACAAAGAGAAACTAAGAATTCATGGATGGGACATTTACCACAACACTAAAATGCAAAAGTGCCCTACTCAGCCAGAGATTTCCAAGCCCTTTTCCATCCAGTTTATGTGCCAAAAGTTGGAACACCTCTCAAAATAATAGTGTCAAACACATGGACAGCCTCACACAATGACCAATAGAGTTTCAAAATAAATTATTTTTGAAAAATAAAAATGGAAAATGATTGAATCTGATGTGTGTACTGCTGTTATGATACTCTTGGTGTGTTTGAGTAAACTTTCTATATATACTTATTAAAAAAAATAACAAATGAAATAAATTTTTAAATTAAAATTAACTCGTATAATAATATTAGTACAAGTGGACTTAATCAAATTCTGATATTCGATTCCCAAATTTAGATATAGAATTTTACTTTCAAAAGCACGAATCCAATGGAAAAAGAATTATTTGAGTGAAAAATAAGCTTCAAACATAAATTAATTGGTAAAAAATCCCTCAAATTAATTTATTTAAAAATTAATTTTTATCTTATATATAAATTAATAATTTTAAGTTATTATAAGCTTATTTTATTTTCCCCCTTCCACGAGGACCTCGGATAATTGGGAAATTGAAAATATTATGCAGTGGTTTGGGATGGGAATCGACCTGCTTACCATTTTGAAAAGGAATTTGGACCGATGATTAACATTTGGTTAGTTGCATTTTAGCATGTGAGGTGTGTCCCTAAGTATAAACTGCCATAATAATAAGCCTATGCTAACTTAAGAAAACCTAGATTTTATTTTTTGAAAATGTTATGCGTCTTTAAAGAAAAGCAAATTGTCTTTTCCAGAAAACTTAAATGTTTTTTATTTCCTAAATTTAGACTAATTTTATTTTTTATTTCTCAAATTTAAAATTAATTTTTTTTCTTCTTCACTTTTTAAAAATAATTAATTTTAATCCCTTATCTTCAGTAAAAAAATATTAAACAAGTCATTATTTATCATGGATATAACTTTTCTTTTTAATGCTTTTCAATTTTTTTATTATACTCACAATAAATAATGATTTATATTTTGCCAGTCATATAAAATGAGAGACAAACTAACTGTTTTTGAAAATATAAAAACTAAAAACAATAATTTTAAATTTAAAAGACAAAAAACAAAATTAACTCAATTTAAATGACTTATAACATTAAAGCATTTTAGGAATATTAGGCAACAGTTTAATCCAGGTATTTCCTACTAGTCATGAGATCTTGTTTCTCCTCATGAATCCAACATTTTCTTTTAACTTTCTAATGAATGTTGTGATTGTTCATCATTTACCGGTGATGTGGAAGCAGTCAATCCAGTTTAGCGAAAATCCAAAGGAATTTCGAAATCTAAATTTATGGAAAATATTAGTCATTTGAAATCTATAAATTCAGGGCTACTCAAGACAACTGACTCTCAAGGATCCAAATAAAAGCAAGAACATTATTGGGCTTAAAGTGCAACTATTTTTTTTTTCTTTCAAAATCATGAGACTTAAATTGATTCTAATAGGAAAATTCCAAATACTTTAAAGAGCATATGGAAGTAAACATTTCATTCCACCATCAAATATGAATCTAAACAGGAAACATGATAAAACCCTCGAGACTCTCCTGCAGCTACACGGTCCAATAGAAAAACGATCCAAAACTGAGACCACAAGAACCAATTTACATCAAAGTGCTTACTACAATGGGCAAGATGAAGCACCCTTATACTACTAATAAACATAAGGCAAAATTCTCCATGGAACAAGCTTACGATACTCTGCCCATATCTCTCTATACTTCTCTGCACAACGAGCTTCATCCCTTCTCTCTCTCCAGATTAACAAAATAAGAAGGTAAATTGGATAGAAGTATGGAATTGGTGAACTGCAAAAATGAGTAAAATACAAATGTTTGACATTGTTTTCTTTTAGAAAACAACAAATATTCATAACTTTACATCAACATAACATATCAATGAGTTAAAGAGATCACCTTATCCCACATGGTAAGCTAAAGGAGAGAGCAAGCATCAAGTCCCCTAGGTAATTACAGTGTCTAGCAATACCCCTTCAACATAACAATAAGAATAAGAAAGATTAACGGCTTCAATGAGAAATAGAATCAAGGATATGGACTCTAATCAGCTCTAGAATGACAAATGATAAAGACGGTATTATATTATTTCTTGTAAGAACCTTATCACATATTATGAGCTAAATGAAGGATTAAAATAATCCACATATGCATATGAATTCAATATAAAATAGCATTTTGGAGCATCTTAAAATTATCTCTTTTCCATATTTCCTTATTTAATTAGAATTAGGAGTCTAGTGTTTTTTTTTTGAGTCTAGTGTTAGTATGAATAAGAGTTGGTGCTTATGTTTTGTATCACATTGTAAAACATCATACTGAATAATCAATTTCAGAGTGTTACTCTATTCTCTCCTTTCCCTCTACCTAAAACCCTACAATTTTAACATAAATGAAATCTTACCAATAACCAGAAGCAAGTAGCTTGCCTCCAATGACTTTTGGAGGCTTACCCCAAATAGGAGCCTTTGGATTCTTTTTGAACACATGCTTTTGTTTGTTCGCTCCTCGAAATACCATGTATCTGCAGTTATATTCCACAAATTACAGTTTATAATTGGATAAATTTCAGTCTTCATAAAATATTCTTTTAAGTAAACTCTATGTCACTTCTGGAGTGTATGCATTACAGAATTCACTTTTACATATTACAGGTAAGTTACCCAATCAAGAAGGCAAAGCAATTAGCTACAATGGCAGCCTTTGTTAACTCCACATTGTTCCTCAAGAGCCACCACCCCTAGCAGCAATTGCACAGATTGTCAATACATGAAAGATTTTAAAGTGGAAGAGATGAATAAAAATGAAGCTAACAAAATCAGTGGCAACTTTCATTTTCCCACAAGGGTTAATTACGTGTTTAAAGCATGCATCTAAAGCACATACATACCTTTGTTGGTCAATTACAAGTCTTTGACCAATGCTCATATATACATACACGCACACACACACGGATACACATGTGTAAACAAAATGGATTCAGCATATGGGAAATTTCCTTGCTGAAAATATGAAAAATATGCATGAGCAAGAAAGAGAGTCTCTTGGAAAATGATTTGGAAATTCCCCAAACTTAGGGTCTATTTGGTTTCATCATTTTCTGTTTTCATTTCTAAAGAAAATAGAAAATAAGGTTGAAAATGCATTTAATTCAAATTTAAAAAACATTTTAAAAAAAATGTTTCTCAAAATGAGCCAAAATCATAAAACAAAAATTGTTTTTAGTGTTTCCAATAAACACATGGTATGACATTAGGCGGTTACAAAAATCTTAGAGCAGTTAAAAAAAAATCTTCTACCACCCTTTAAAGCAGTTACTAAAAACTTTTACCACCTTTCTGAAGCTATTTTAAGAAAATGAAAATTAAAAACTTATAATAAACATGTTTTCTAAATCTTAAAAACTGAAAATGAGAACAATTTTTAAAAAATGAAAATAAGAAATAAAAATAGAAAATATTTTCTAAATCCAAACAACCCCAATAACTTGTTTGGGAGATTCTGAAATGTTTGAGAGTAATAAAAGCAAACCTAAAAACATAGGAAAACATTTTCAAACTCAGAAATAACACACATTTCATATTTTACGGCAATTATGCACACAAGGAAATGTAATTATAAGTCAGGGACTGCTAATTGAAAAAGAAGCATTATTCTAAGTGGGATACAAACTCAAACTCTCCCTCCGCCCATTTTCTTGGGCATTATTTTTTTCAATTTCTTTTTTTATTTTTAGTTCAGTATGGCTTATCTTCTTCAACTCTGATTTTGCCACTGATAAATAATACACCAAGTATTTAGTTACTGAATTAACTGTATATGGTTGATGTTCTTGTGCTTCCTTTTGACAGAAAAAGAAAAGAAAAGAAACATGCTTTAAAGCATTTAAAAGCACTACAGTTTACATGTATGTGCAAAAATCCGGGCATCATATCATGGTATCATGTTATCCATAATTGACCATGTATTCAAAATCATAATATGTTCAGAAGACTCAGATCAAATCAACCTACCAGAAGCCTCCCAATTCCTTAAGCACTTATTCCTATTAAGGAAGCAAATAGAATATACAGAAGTATGCACCATGTTGTTTGAAAAGCTAATAAATTACTACTATATTAATGATTCAAGTTCTACCAAATAGATCGTGTGATCATGATTCATTATTTACTAATGAATAATACATTACTACTATATTGATAGTTAAAATTCACCCAAATAGAACATACGATTGTGATAATTCTCTTTGGAAAATTATTATATCCTGTCCTAATTCAAATTGATAAGACAAAATTATGCTTTGGAAATCAGTATGACAAATAATAATCATGCCCACTCTTCATCCTGCTAATTTTCTTTTATATATCCAGAAACATTATCACATGCATTGCCATGCCTAGACACATACGTTATACCAAAACTTGAGAAACTTACCACAGTAAAAAAAAAATTAGCTATGCCATTGATAAATCCAATATAGCAACAAACCAAAGAATAAATCATTTTCGTGTTGATCCAAAATCAAGATGACAAACAGAATGGAGTACTCAATGACAACACAAGCTCAAACACCTTTTGGAGATAAAATAAAACTCCATAAATAGCAAAATTCAGTTTGCAACTGTATGATTAATTGATTATGCACAAAACAAGTAACATCTCCCATGCCCATGCAAATAAATTGCATGTTGGAACATCTTTTGTCATCCAAGCTCATGATTATAAAAAATACCTGTATGCTAAAAGTGAACGGAATCCACACTAAATCTCCAAAGACCAACATGAAGCCCAATCTCTCTGCAATTATGTCCCAGCTGCAAAAGACAAAACAAAAAGGTTAGAAAAGAGAATTAGATCATACGTGAATGATCAAGTGGATATCCTGATCATAATTCAGTTAAATCATTGTAGATTTTAAGATGAAAATGTTAGACCTCTGATTAGAAAGACCTACATTAGGAAGACTCATGAGAAACACAATAAGCATGAGTGTCCCAACACCCCCACCCCTCCCCTCTAAAGAAACTGCTAATGTCTTTAGGACTTAAAGGTGTGATGATAATGGTTTGACTTTGATCCTCCACCAGGCCATGTATTCCCCCATTCAGGTGCTTTTAAGCCTGTTTATGATTAACAACTTGTTGATGTTTTTGCTTTTTTGAAAAGTATAGTATAAGTTAATTTTAAGACATTTCAATTGTACAAAACAATCTTGAATTAATCTGAAATTTTATAGGCAAAATGTGGACTATACAAACTTACAATCTTAAAATGTAGATTTTATTCAAAACTCATCATATAAAGTTTCTCGTTGGTGTAAGAATTTTATTTACAACAGCATAATCATCTTAAAACTTAAAAAAACATGACATGTAACCCATGATGAAATTTACAGAACCCAAGTCTTCTAGTGGAACAGATGCAACTCACTTACGTGGATGTCATGTACTCTTCATGTACAAAATAGTCCAGGATGTATAGCTGGAACAAACATGTAGAAATTCACAAATCAGGCACACAAAATAATACATTTTTAATCTACAACAGACATGCAAGTTTTCGAGATTACTGCACAGAATAGCTGGTAGAGAATCATTGACTGGCTCAAAGTACCATCTTGAATGCTCTTCATAAGAATAGATAAATTGATAAGTAGCCACCCCATCATTCCAGCTCTAACAAAGAAAAATCTGCAATTTGATAATTCCATTAAATCTATAGCAACATGCCATATTGATTTCGGTCATCATTCACACCTCATTAAATGAGCTCATTATGTTTATGTAGTCTTATTTGCAAAAATCAGTTAAGATGCATGTGAACTATAGGTACAAACAAACTATGTGTACAAATGACGTCAAAAAAAATATATTACCTAAGAAAATATAGACAAGAATACTATCCCTAAATTTAGTCAACTTATGCAATACAGCACAAACATTGAAAGATAGAAATTTTGGAATTTGGACAAGACACTAGGCTGCAGGAGGGCACAGATAACTTTTAGAATTGTTATTCACATGTTAAGATCCATATGAAACCTGTTTGCCATTCTAGATATGGTTACATAGATATCTTAGTTTTTTAAGGTTAAATTTACAATACAACACAATACAAACATTTCTTACTCATGCTTCCAGTACAAGAATGCCAATTGAATTCTTTCAAATGCATATATATGTTTTTTTTACTTATCTTATGAAGACCCAGTCAGTATGGCCACAGTGTTACACAAATAGAATGTGAAAACATGTGACATACAGGTTGTCAATAAACCTTGCAGGGAAAACAGAGACAAGTTTTACAAGGAGAGGAAGTGAACAATCTACAGATGATATAACAACCACAGTTTGGTATTCAGAATAATCATGAAGGTATTCCTAGATGAGATACACCTTTCCTTGGCAGGTTGGGGGAAGATATATCATTCATAATAAGTTTATAAATTACAATTAAAACACAGTCAAGTTAAATGAGAAGAAAAGATACATCTTTCAGTGGCAGAGACAGGGAAGATAATATATTTCTATCATGGTTCACAATTAATAAACAGTCATGTCAAATGAGAACAAGCAAGAAAATGATGGGAAAATCACATACTTGAGGTCAATACCCATGAACTGAGGATTTAGTTGTATTCCAAACCACCTATTTAAATAAAAAAGAAAACAAAAATAAACAAGATTAATCATAGAAGAGCAATTTCTTCTGGAGAGTAAAGTTGACTGTGTTACCAGTAACTGCAGAAGCCAGAACTTACCATAGACGGAAAGATAAAACATGGAAAATGCGAACACACAGTATTTTGTCACTAAATGCAAACAGCTATTTACATATTTATCATGTGTTAAATATGCTATCTAATAATTTAAATATATTTTTAATCCTTCAAATTTAGGTTATTTTTTAATTTGGCCTTCCAAATTAAAATTTTTGTTTTTTAGTCTTCCAATTTTAAAAATTGCTAGTTTTAGTCTCTCGATGTAGAAACTATTAAAGGTTTTTCCAACATGGCAAACAACGTCTAACTCAACAAATGTCATCATGTGAACACACGTGGCATTTGCTGAGTCAAATGTCATTTGCCACATAAAATAAGTCTTTAACGGCGTCTACGAAGACTAAAACCATCAATTGCTGAAATTAGAGGACTAAAAAATGAAAACTTTAATTTAGAGGACCAAGTTCGAAAATGACATGAATTTAAGGGACTGAACACATATTTAAGCCTAATTAATATAACCTCTTGAAGACAATAAAGTTTTGCAGTGGAGCCAAGGGCCATTGAAATGCAAAAGAAGAGGATATGGGTCATGGAATAACCCATAGCATATGCAAATTCTTTCTGCTATCTCCCTGTTGGTTAAGTAGTTGATAAGTAATATATAATACTTACAACATCCAAATTATGACCCCTTTAAACTTTTTAATTAAAATAGACATCAGTTAAAGTAATCTTAATTTAGAACTTACCAATCGTGTATCAGGTTTCCACTGATATGAGGTTTTAGTGATGAACCTTTACTTTGTGACTTGCAACCGGAAAAACACAATACCAGGGTCACCTGCCATTTATATGCAAAAGATTAACAAAACTGACAACTAAAAGAGAATATAATTATCATGCTTTGCAGAATAGTAATAATAACACATGATAATTCAAATGAACCATCTTATGTCAAAATTGTAAGAGAATAACACAAACCGCAGGTAGATGAGATTGAAGTAACACTAACAGCAGGAAGATGGTATTGAAGTCCAAGTGTTAGTCATATAATTTTTTTCATCAATTAAGTTTAAAAATGGATCAAATGGAATAGTGAGTGTAAAAACTTCATATAAACCAGTAAAAAATATCTCATTCTAACTGTTTTTACTAAAAATTTGGTTTCTGATAAAGCCCACTGGTGAATTGGTCCATGCAGCCAACCCCACCTAATAGGATAAGACTTGTTGACTAAGTTTAAAAATGGGATATTTGCTCATATTTTCAATTCTAGTATATCCATAGGATGGAATTGAAAACTAATCTATTTACACCAAATTGGTAATTACAACTGAGCTCTTCAGTATTGGTTAAGCAACTGCCTCTGTAACAAGATTGGAGCATGTAACCTATTCAAGAAAACCTTTGATATGAAAAACAAACAAATTAACATTCATCATATACTAGTTTTGCAAGTAAAAACATAACATTCAAAATCTGCAGCTAGTCATGAAGAAAATGCAAATCTCAGGGAGAGACATTAATCCAGAGAATACAAGTCACCCTGAAGTGTTTAATCAGACAAACATCGACCATTAAATAAATTATCAGACACCATAACTTTGACACTCCAAATATTAACTCTTAAGCTTACATACAAGAAAACTGAAGACAAAAGTTGTGGACAGCAGCTCAAGTCCTCTGTCTGATATAGCCTGCAAGAATTGCCACAAAAGCGCACTAAACATGTTAAGTTCTACATAACCTGAATCTTAATGAAATAAGCTGGCACAATCTAGGATCTGTGTGGATGAACTTTTTTATAAGATCTTATAAGAGAAAAAAAAATGAATTAAATTTTTTTTTTAGGTTAAAATTAACTTATCACTTCAGCTATTGAAGAAGATAGATGAGAGAACTTTATAATTTATTTTACTTGCTTAATTTCTTCACCTGTAAGTGCTTAGAAATAACTAATAAGTTTATCCACACATGACCCTAATCCCGGCTTACATTTCATGAGTTCACACAAATGCATCCCAGAAAATTATATAAATATCCTTAGACAAATTCAGGGAACACATACAGTAGGAGACAGAAAACCCATCTTGACACTGATCCCAAGAAGTGCAACCAACAGAAGAAGCGAGAGCAGACCTGAGAAAATGCTATTTATTTACATATAAGAAGAAAAAAAACACATTGTCGTTACAGTGTGGATATTATAACTTACCATTGCAGCGATAGTGAAGACGAGTTGCATCGGGTAGAGCAACCCCGGGAACAAGTTTTCCAGGGAGAATGGATCCAGCAACGGCCAAGTAAGCCAAGAACCCCACAAGCAAAGGAACCTGACCCAGATTTTGAAAAAGGGAAAAGATTGCAAATTGATCGTTATTTTCATATAATTGGTAAATTCACGAAGAGGGGGGTTGAGTAGAGAGGACTAACGGAGTTCCAAGATGGAACTAGAGCGTGAAGGAAAAAACCCAGATCCACGTGCGACTCCATCACTTCGAGTGAGTTCAAAATTGAGACTTCAATAAGAGACTGAGATTTAGATACTATGTTGCTACATGCATGGGTTCTCCAAACTCCCAAGTCCTCAAAATTTTTGTTTAAAATTAAAATTTTCATTTGCTTTTACTTAGACTTCATTTAAATGCACTTTTAACTTATAAATTGTTTTGTTAAATGTGAATTTTCACATTATCAATATAATTTTCAAAAGCTAAAAATTACAGATTTACAATTTCTATACACTAAACTTGATTTTTTCATTCTCAATCAGTTTTAAATAGATTTTATTTGGTTGCGTTGTCCTATAGTTACATGGTGCAACAAATAGAATATTGTATATATATTTTCAAATTTATGTAAAATTCAAAAATATATATTAAAGTAAAAGAATATTTAAGAATAGTTATTTTAAATTATAAAAATATGTATAATTCATTTTAATAAAATTTTAACAATGTAAAGTAAAAAAAATTAAAATTATAAAATATTTATAGCTATTTAAAAGAATTTGTAATTAAAATTTATAAAGATAAAAAATTACTTATATGAAAAATAAATTAAGTGTGTGGTACCTCTTGGTATAACAAATGTCTTTATCATTGAATTATGGAGTGTGTATGAAGGATCATACCAACAAGAAAAAAATGCTTAGTTTTATTAAAATATAGAATGGTCTTGAAACTACCATGAAGAAAGTACATAGCAAGAAAATTTTGGTAATGTAGTTGGTAGAGAAGATTGGAAGAGTTATGACATTTGATTGGATAATTTGTATTCTTCATATTTATAGGAAAGCTAACAAGTATGTAATTATCTTTGCAAATTTAGCATGTGATCTAGGATTTTAAACGTGTGTCTATGAAAATCCAAAACTCAAATTGGTCGATACTTTATATGTGATGACATGAGAATCTCTACTCCCATAGTTGTCATTGTGTAGTTCTTTTTTTCTTTTCTACTAGAATCCATCTTTTAAAATAAATGAAGAGACTAAAACATGTTTATCTAGTCGGTATCTTGCTTATTTAAACACTTGTGAAATTAAGAAAACTTGTTTAAAAAGAAAGTTTAGTTTTAATTGATAAATCATTTTATTAATGATAAAAATTAAAACAAAATATAAAAAATAGACTTTTGAATTTTTAATTTTTAAATATCTCAAAACCTAATTTAATTGATGAAAATAATTTTAATAATAATTTATAAATATTGTATTATGTTTGATCGAAAAAATTAGTATTGTTTAAATAAACAAAAAAGGTAAAAATATTTTTTAAAATGAATAATTAATTAAAGACATAAACATATTCACTCTTATTTATTTTTAGATGATAACCAGTAACACACTTTTTAACATGAGAAATTATTAAATAGTCTTAAACTACTATGTGTTCGTGGTCACGACTAATCTTTATGTGACACCATTTACCCTGCGATCTATTTACTAATATTTAATTTGATTTGATTAATAAAAGGTAATAAAACAAATCATGCAACTTATTGGTAATAACTGAAACTCGTCATGTAAATATCAAGTTCAAGGATAAAAGATTCAAATGTCTCATCTCCATCAACTAAAATCTCAATATAAAAGCTCCAAAACATAAAACCTATTGGTATTCTAAAGGACAATCCAAACTACTTAAATCTCATCAAAACATAAAAATGTAACTTAAGCCTAATGGGTTCAACCCCAATGTCACAACCCTATCAGAGTTGGCAAAGCCAACATAAAAACACTAATAAGATAGTAGCACAAAAGCATCAAACTTCATTCTACACCTGCTTATCTTCACCTACAAATGATGTTCAACCCAAACAAAACAACAAAAAGAGTGCGAAACATTTCTCACTACCATCAGGGCAACCTCACCAAGACCAGGTAGCACCCACACACACTACCACCAAACATATGAACATACACAACCACAAATCACAATAATTATCCATGAACATGCTATGATTGTAATGTGTCCTATTCACTACTCCATATGCATGTGGTGCCAACTCAAGAACAGTAAGCCAGGGGCAACACTACTAGACTTCGACTCAAGAGTTAGTCATATCACGCTAGCACGAAATCCTTCGGTAATACGTCAAAATCTACTTAGCTTGCATTTATGCCCTGACTCATGGGATCAAACACGACCATTGAGATTTTCGTACTGAGTATCCCCTAATAGGTCTAGTGACCTTACCACTTGGCTCATGTCTACTTTCTCATACATTGGTCTCATTATATCATGTATGTAACATATAACTCATTTCTCATTAGTTTCTCTATAAATTTGATCGATAAGAACCATACTTACCTACCATAAGCTAGGTACTTAATCTCATAACCCACATAGTAAGCATTATTCTCCCCCACATATAAGCCTAGGTCGTTCACCTAACAAGGGTCTTCTGAGTTCCTTTCCCACCAAATCTTGGCGTAGGGAAACTCATCGATAACTAACCACTTATCTTTACTCATTTTCCCATATCATTTCTCATGCTTGTCTCTTAATGCAACAATAGTAATATCTTATTCAAAGTCCATACACAACAGTATATAAAGCATGAATATCCACTTATAAGAGAAGACATGACTTAGGTATGCACAAAAGGGATTCTAGTTACTAAGTTATGCTCTCACTTAGTGAGTTCACACTCTCATTCAACGAATCACTCTCTCGTTCAATGAATCACTCTCTTGCTCAATGAATCAAAGTTACAAGAAGCTTTGTACACACTTTTGTCCAACGAATCACTCCATTCACCCAACAATAAGAGCCACAAAGAGTTTTGTTGCTCTATATTTCACTCACTCGCCCAGCAAGACTCCTTACTCACTCGGCAAACACACTCAGCAAATAGTTCCAACTCTCTAATGTACAATCTCACTCAGCGAGGTCACTCCTCGCTCAACGAGTTAGGACTTCAAGGTCATGAACTCACTCCAGCTCTCACCCTCTCACTTAACAAGATCGCCTCTCGCTTAGCAACCTAAGCCACAAAGAGTCTACACTCATGGCCCCTTCTATCTTGCTCAATAGGACTACCCATTGCCCAGTGAGTGGGACCACAAAGAGCCCTACTCTTAGGTATTGACATTCTCACTTAGCGAAGGAAGTCACAGTACTTCCAAGGCTCTCATTCGCTCAATGAGAGTCGCACTCGCCCAACGAATAGGCCCAACAAAAAAGAATGTCTTCTTTTTGTCATGCTCTCGCCAAAAAAAGGCACCTTTTGCCTAGCAAGAGTGCAATGACAACAGTTTTCAATATTTCAAATCTTGTAGAAAACCCAAGCAAAATTTCGCAAATTGAATGAGGGAAACTTAATCAAATGTATGTTCTTTTCTACCTAAAAGTTTAGCATATGGAAACGCACATAAAACACCTTTCAATTTTGAAGAAACAAGAAACACACAAGAAAGGAGGTTGAATTGTATGTGTGATTTTTTAAAGCTTTTCGAAAACACAAGGATATATATATGTAAGTTTTCAAGCGTTGTCCAAATGAACCATCCAAAGATGTGAGAACTAACATAGAGAAGGAGAGAGAGAAAAACAACACAAGGATTTTATCCTGGTTCACTTTTCCAGAAGAGCCATGTCCAGTCCCTTCAACTCGAAGGATTTATCCACTAAAGTCAACTTGACTTACAAACTACGTATTCTCAAACCTCTTTAGGTTATACCTACTTATAATATACCTGATTACAACCAACATCAAGTATTCTTTAATACTTAACCTCTTTAGGCTATCACAAAAAAAAAACACTTTTACAAAGATAACTTACTAGGTGAACATATGACAATTACAAACAAAATCTTTAAATTTTCTTAGCAAAGAAAATACAAAAACTTTTCACAAAGAAAAGAATTCTAAGAAAATACAAAAACAAAAACTGTGTTATTATGTCTTCTATATCTTGTTCTTGAATGCGTGTTTAACCAATATATAGACGAGAGCAAGAAGGACATTGTTCTGCGTGGAGAGAGAGATCAACTGCATAAAATGCCAAGGAGGTGCTTTTTGCATAGTTGTTGTAGAGTTGTGTCTTCTTCTATGATCAAATAAAATTTGTTTTCTCCTTTTCCTCAATAAGGCTATTTTCGCTTGATAAGAGATGCTTTGTTCTTTTTGTTTCCTTAAACATAAAAGCATAAATAGAACTCCATTATACCAAGGTTGACTTCATTTTCAGAGCTTGAAAAGGAAACTTTTTTGTTCTAAAAAACAAAGCATAGCAAAGCACAACATGTATATAGAAATATAAACATTGTATGAAGCTTTGAACAAAGATATGTTGAAACGATAATGCATAAGTTAAAAAGGGCAAGTTACAAGATATGATAAGCACTAAGAACAAGAAAAAGTTTACGCTAAAAAATTAAATCCTTTACAAGATAAAGTTTCTCTTTTTGGACAACATCTCTCTTGGATGACGTCTCTCTTGGACAACATAACTTGTTTGGACGCAAAAGATAAACTTATCAAATAACAAGTTTCTTTTTATATGAATGCATTCCAAACTTCCATATAATGATGACATGTTATTTTCTTGAAGACTAAGAACAAAGTCAATTCATTAGTCATCACTCTTTAATCATAATGTTTGTTATCATTAAAACTTTTAAGTTATTTTGGATGCATATATAATATGTTCTAACAAATTTCACTCAATTTCATCATACACAAGAAAATCTCAAATCAAACCTAAAAACCTTCAAACCAAGAATAATCACGGATTTTCAGATACCACCAAGAACCATACAAACAGAGACAAAATAGGGGTCCTAGCCACGACCCCACTACCTGTCTTATGCAAGGAAATCCAAAAATATTCAAAATATTTCATTCCCCCTTTTACCTCATATGCGACAATGACAAAAATGACTTCAAGTTTCCTCTTGATAATTTCCTGATGCCCCTTCTACAATCTCTTTTATTTCTTTCTCTGTTGCCAAGAAAAGGTTCAAAGAGAAAATTAACTTAGCAACATATAGCTTTGATGCGTAAGGATCGCGTCTACTCTCTTTTAATTAGCCAACGCACCAAAATAGGCCAAAAACTATTTTCTCATCTTTAATTAATAAAAACCCATTTTAAAACCCAATGCATAATATCTCTAAATTAATCTTTATTTGAACTAGGTGATAAGTATAAATCATTCAAAACACTTTTTAATATTTAATAATGCTAAAACATAATATTTACAAAAATAGTAAATAATAGCAAAAACTATGGTGTTACACTTACATGACATGTAATCGAGTTTTTCAATTTACAAAAAATAATTTATAACATTCAACTGGGTTATGTAAAGATTGATTAGTCCCAAATATATAATAATTTATTTTCAAACACACTCATTCTAATACACTTTCTATAATTAGTTAAAATTTATTATAAACTACAAAATCATGAGGGGGACTTATTAAATAAAAAGAAAGATCTATGAAAGTTTGTAATTTCTAATAAGTTTTAGATAATAACAAAAGGTGTATTTAAAAGAGTGTTACCAACATTTCTCTTATTTTTATATTATAAACTATGATACACAACTTGGAGAGTCTTGTTATTTTGACTCCTTAGATCCTCACTTCCACACTTGTGACAAGAATGTTTGGCTACTAGAAAATATTCACTACATAGGGCAATTGTACATTAAGTAGAGCTTGACTTTTGAAGGCATTATAGACTATTGTAGCAAAGTCTTAATAACCTAGTGTTCCGTTGTATTCATGCAAGAAATATGGAAATTCATCTTTGGGCCAAAAGGTTGGTGGATAACCTAACAACAACATCCCACGTCATGGTGTGCATCAGCAACACACACAAGATGCTTAACCAAATTATTTGTTAGTTTTCTTTTGTAAAGGCTAGATCAAACCTCATGTAAATAGGTATAGTCGATAATTAAAGGGTTCAAGGTAATATATTGAACAAGAGCGCTCATTTTGGAGGGCTTAAAATGTCAAAGTCCATTATATTTTTTGAAAAAAAAATTCTTATTACTATCTTAAATTATTGTTAGCAAAACAACACTCAAGTTATTTCTCTTTCTTCTCCCCATTGTATATTTTTTTATTTTTTTAGGAAACTAATTTTATAATTAATACATGTTAAAATGTTTGAGATGGTCGTGTAAACATAACTTACTCATCCATAAAAGATGTAGTAGTACGTGTGAAGGTTTAACTCGAGACCACTTTGGGTGTTTTATCTATGTATTCTTTATTTTATCAAAAAATAAATATGTCTTCTTTGTCAAACTAAGGTGATGCAATGTGTCAAGGGTTGAACATGAAGGAATCTTGCATGGCATTTGCATTAGCTAGTAACGTGGTTTTAAATCAGACTCACAATTAGTTATACATCTCTTAGAGAATTATTATCTTAAGACATATCAAAATTGTGACTTGTTCAACCAAATCCTTGGTCTCACATCCTCCATGAAGCAAATCAAGCAGCAAAAACTTTGAGCAAGTTCAATTCCACTGGATTATAATAAAAGAATACTTGATATGGTATTTTTTTTTCCTTTTCCAGCTACTGCTTGCAAACTACTATTTTACTCTTATGTAATTATTAATTTTTTTTTGTTTGGATGATTATCCTCATGTCTCCATAAAAAAATGAAGATAATGTCATTACATAAGAATAAAAGTATACAAAAAGATTGTCTTCAATTAATTTATTATTTATTAAAATAATGTTCTCATAATCATATAACACATGTCATTCTTCCATTAACTTGGTTTTCTACTTATTTCCTCGATTTTTTTTTACCATATTGTTTATTATTTATCTTTCTATTATCTTTTCATCACTTTTTTTTATTAAATTTAAGTTTCAAATAAAAAATAAAAGACAACATTCTTTAACAAAGATAAGGATAGATATCCATGCTTTCAAATTTTAAATGTTAGGCCTTGAAAAATTATTTATTATTTACTAAAACAATGTCATTAACTCATACATGTCGCTCTCTCATTAACTTGGTTTCCCACTTATTTGTACATTTTTTTTTTGTTGAGTTTGTTGACTAATTTTACCATTTCATCATCACCACCTTGTTTACCATATTGTTTATTGTTCATCTTTTTAATACATGTTTATCACTTTCTATTAGCTTTAAATTTTCAAATAAAAAATAATATTCTTTGATAGAGATATGGATAGATCCATGATTACAAATTTCAAACATTACTTGACAAAAACTTATAGAATTTTCCTTTTTCTCTTTGTTTATGGGTAAGGGTGAAAACAAGCTAGGTCAAGCCAGACTTTAGCAGGCCTGTACTTGGCCTACATTATAATTATTAAGCTTGAGCTTGACTTGTTTACTTGTTATAGACTATTTTTTAAGGCATGGTTTGACCTATCTAAAAGTCTGCCCTAGAAGCCTATTTATGTAACATATTTTATAAAATGTCTATAATTATTTTGTAGCTTGTTCCAGCAAAACCTAACCATGTATGAACACTACTAGCGTGCGACGTGGTGCAATGTACGACGATGTGGTGCGAGGTGCAACATATTATTTACTGAGGTATGAGGCACAACAAACAAAAGTGTAGAAAGCGAGAATAAAGGTGTGAGAAGAGAGTGCATAGCAGTTGCTGAAAATAAGGCATGCTAGGCCCACGACTTGCGGCTATGAAATCTGTGTTAGTTTATTAAGGTTTTGATTTAATCTAAAAAGCGTAAAGAAAACAACACAAATGTAAGTGTAGAAGTTATTTCTAATTAAAAAAAATTATTAATAATTATATTTTTTGTACCTATAGAAATTAATAATTATATATATATATATATATATATATATATATATATATGTGTATTAAATATAAAATAAATATAATTTATATATATTATATAATATATAATATATAATATAAAAATATAATATTATATAAAAGACTGACCTATCATGCTTGGTAGACTTTTTTAAGCCTAAAGCTTGACCTTTTTAGTTAAAAATTTTTTTTAAAAACCTAAATTTGGTCTTTTTAATGAACAAGGCAGGTAGGCCTTATGCAGGACAAGGCGCAAATCCCTAACAAGCCGCTTAACCTATTTTCACCCCTATCTATAAGGCATATGTAGTGAGATAGTCATCTTGACATGAAAGTGAGTGGAATATATCTAGTAAGTAAATCATTTTTATGAGTGAGATGAATAAATATATAACACATAATTATATATAGATAATCAAAGATTTAGTGTCATGTGATTTTTTATAAAACTTGGATTATTTTTGTATGTTTTTAATCTTGATCATTTATGATAATATCTAATTGTCAATATTTATTCTTCTCATTCACAAATAAAGCATGTCTACAGAGAAATAAAACATGTCAATTCAGAAAAATTGGAAAGGTATTATGATAAAACATATAATATAAGAACTTTTAATTATTATGATAAATAAGATTATATAGGAAGCAATACAACATGAATTTTTTTTTTCTTTTAGGATTCAATAGTATTATTTAGAATCGCCGTGGTTTGATCAACAGACTATATAAGACACATAAATGTTATGAATTCCAACTTATCAAAATTTATTACAGAGATTAAAAAAATCAATAAAAAAGTAATAACAAATTTTGTTTTTTTAATAAATTTATCAGACTAAATGAGAATTAATTAGTGTTTAATTTCAAAGTAATTCTCAAATGCAAAGTTTGACAAGTCATTATAGTAATTTATATGCTAATGTGACTAGTTTAATTATAAGTTGGTTTAAAAAAAATAAATGTGATTGTTATATCAACTTATTTAAGTAGTTTTTTTATTTTCATAAACTATTTAATTTAATTTATAACTTATAAGTTACTATTTTTTATTTTTATCCTCGTTAATTTACTTAAATTTCTTTTTTTTTATTTAGAAACTTTTTTTGCTTACCAAGTCACTCTAAATGATATCATATTCTATCTTTCACATCTTACACTTTCGTACTTACAAAACGAACATGTATCCTTGATGACACCCATGATCCACTTGTTAATAATTGCTGTTACACCATTTATTGCTGCTATGTCACCCCTTATAATATAAACCACCAAATTCACCATTCATTTATAATATAAAATTTAAAAAGTATTATCCTAATTTTTAAGATGATAAGTTATTAAAAAAAATAAATCTAAATATTATAAATGATAATTTTATATATATATATATATATATATATATATATATATATATATATATATATATATATATATATATATATATATATATATATATTCAAATAACTAAATATGTCTTTTTACATCATTTTACATTTATATTCAACTTATTAATTAATCTCATTAAATATTTTCAATTTAATCAGTTGATTTTTATGTTTTTAGTTTTTCACTCCTAATTTATAAGTTAATTTTATCAAAACATACCCTACATATATGGAGATATTATTATTTGATATTTAGATTTAGTAGCATGACAATAATTGATAAAATATATGTGAAGATGTATATAATGAAATTATCTTATCTTTATTGTGCAACATAAGTTTTGATAAAACAAAATAACAAATCATTTTTTATTCACATGTTACTAAGGTGATCATGAGACATGATAATATTGACTTTACTATTTGTTTTTACTTTAAGTTCATTGCATTATTAATGTCACTGCTTTTGAATTATTATTTATTTTTGGCTTTCATGTGGGCATTGCTTTTGAATTATTGTCTCCTTTAACTTTCGTGTAGGCCTCAATTTTTTTTCCTTAAAGGCACCTCAATGGGTTAAGGGGGAAAATGCTTATAAAATATCATTGGTCTCGATTCCTTAACAATGTGAGAATTTTGGTGTACCAAAACAATATTCCCAGTCGAGGCTATAGAGCTAAAGGCTTGTCAACTCTCATTTATGGCTTAGGCCCTTCTTTTAATACCAAATTTCTAACCTCAAGTTTGTTGCATTGTCAAGCTTACCATTTTCAAGATATTATCTATTTTGGATCTTGTGTAAACCTCGTAGTTTTGTTCTTAAAATGTGCATCGATGAAGAAGAATAGTGTTTATAAATTATCTTTGGCCTTAATTATTAAACAATGTAGGAATTTTTTTATGCATCGAAGTGCTATTCACACAACAAATCAATTTCTATATAATTATTATTATTTAAAGATCATTTCTCTTATTACATTGCATAAACACATATAGATAATCAAATAGAAAGTTGATCATTGAGGCATGTTCAGGAAGGAAATTGATTATGGAAGAAAAATCATAGATTCAATAGTACCAATTAAAATCAATGTCTATCTCATTAGTAGAATAAGGACATTGTCCAACCTAAGTATTTATATTTTAAACAATAATTTCTTCTACGTTCATATCTTATAATTTTCTTCTAATGATGTTGATCACACAAGCAATAATTTAGCTAGAACTATTATGTCTAATGAAATTTCTAGAAAATCAATTCTAAGAAATATAAGGCATGACACATTTCTATCAAGTATTTCTTATAGCATTCTCAATAAGGTAACTCAAAATAATGTTAGGTCCAATAACATGGTGATAATAAACTTCAATGCCTATACTCAACCAAGTTTCAACTTGCAACAAATACAAAAAAGAAAGAAAGATCTTCATATTGATTCAAAATTCCTTACATAGATCATAATATGAGAATTGAAGTTAATGCACACAATTTTATTGCTGGAAATTCTTCATTTGCAAATCATAATATGTCTAGTGCATCATCATTACATCCTTTGTGGTCATGAAGATATTGATTAGAAAAAATAATTGTCATTTGACAAATTGGAAAATCATTCTCCTTCTTATGCCAATAAACCTAAAGGTAACAACTACTTGTTTATTTAAGAAGTTAGTTGGGAATTTAAGCTATTATAAAAATTATTACTATAAGATAAGGATTTGAACATTTGGCATCTTGGTTAATGAACACAAGCCACTACCACTTTTGTCAACCAATGTTAGTGAATGTGAATTTCTATGATTAACTTCAGAAAATCAAGAAAAAATATTTGAAAATGGCAACTCTCATATATTTGAATGCTTAATACAAGTACTATGTATAGAATTGCAAAAAGGCAATAAACTACTAATTTGTAACATGTTCAAAATATAATTTACATTTCAAGATATATTGATATTGGAGATCTCGTGGTATTAAGAGATTTGTCATACTAAAATACTTTAAATTTAATTTTTCATCTTTCTTATGGTGTTAAAAATGTTCAACTTCCACTCAATCCTCCTAAATTTTAGTCATCCTTGTTTTTATAATGGTTTAGCTAACAACGAGATTTTCTTGCAACATATTTGACCATATAACATGATGTGTGCCTTGGCATCACTAAAACTAAACTTGACAAATCTTGTCACCTTATTGGCAACCTATTACCCATGGCTGACCATAGACCAAAGTTTACATAATTTTATTTTTATGAAATAAACTTAGAGGAAGTGTAAGAATGTTTTTCATTCTTATACTTATTAGACATTGTAAGCAAAATATTTGTATACAGTCTTCAAATATAATTATCTCACTAACAATTGTTTATATCTTTAGTAACATGTCTTAGGACCACCTAGATCCATAAATTATGAACAAATTAACAACTATACTTGACAAGTACAATGTATTTACTATCTTTTAGAGTGACAAAGAAGAGATATTTCCAACCTCATTTGAGGATTCAATATGTTTTTAGTTAAATAATTTAAATAAGTATTCTCACAAACTTCTTGTTGCAAGTTAGTAAAAAATAAATATGTGATTACTTAGGTTATGTTTGGTAAATTTTTTTTAATAAAATAAAATTGACTTATGCATAAGTTAAAACTAACTTTTTGAAGAAGTTAAAATCATTTAGCTTCTCCAAAAAGCTAATTTTAACTTACGCATAAATTAATTTTAGTTTGAAAGAAACTTATTTAATTTTTTTTTATTTTTTCTGTAAGTATTTATAGGGAAAAAAAAACTATCTATACATGACATTGATTGATATATTAATAAAAAATAATTAAATGATCCATATAGAGAGTATATTGACCCACCAATATCACCTAATGTATACATTTTTAAAATGTTGATAGATTTATACTCAATTTTTTCAATAGATAAGAGATTTGTCTTATTTTATCTACATAAAATATTTTTATACAAATAAATAAAAAATAACAATAAAAATTATAAAATTATAATTTATAATTAATTATAATATCCTCTCAGTATCATATAATTATCAAAGAAAACTAATTAAATTACAATTAAATTAAATCCATCAAATACTTAGCATCCACAAAATAATGAAAAATCACACCAAATATGTTATTTTATAACAATGATTTTGAAAATTTTCTTATATCATATAAGGTTTAAATTCTATTAAAAATTATCATAAACATCTCATACATCAAAATATCAGGTTATTTACAACTTATTTAAACTTATCTTATAAGTATTTGTATAAAATATATCCTCAAATTATTTTAAGTTTGTTTTAATAAACTCTTCTTCGTGATAACGTATAAAAACAACTTACAATTTATATAAAAATAATTTAATCATATTTTCTCTTTGATCAATTATAAAAATAACTTACACATAATTTTTATTCAATAAGTTATTAAATTGTTTTCTCCAATTGAACCTATAATATTAATAAGTAATGAGTAATGATACTGGGACACATCTTTATTATAAATATTTATTTGAAATTTTTTACTTTTCTATCTCTTTTTTTTATCCTATCATATTAATTATCATATTTATATTTTTCTCTCTTTTATTTCTTTTTCTTTTAATATCTTAATTAACATTGAAGTATTCACTAATTCCACACAAAAATTAAGATCTGGACACGTCTTATTCGAAGACTTGAGAAAGATAAATTAAATTTTATCATTATATGTATTCTCAATTTATATAAAATCAACATTATTTTGATTTATCAGGAAAAATAAAGTCAGGAAATGCTCATTATATAATTTATATTCCAAGAGTTAGTCCATTAAAGATAAAAATGATTAATTTTTTCCGGAAAAAATTATTATTCATTCTTAAAATAGTGAGAATGACCATTTAGTGTGTGATTTGTTTTTTAATATAATTAGTGTACTCTTTTTTAAAGGTGATTAATTTTTTCTGTTATTCTATTTATTTAAATGTCATTGTTTTAAAAAAATATATTGAACTCTCAATATAAAGAAATTTTATATTTGACGCATTATTATTTGCTAGGAGAAAGAGAGACATCCAATATCTCTACAATTCTTTTATATAAAACATAAAATACAAAATGAAAGTATATAGTTAAGGGATAAAATTTTAATTATAACATAAAAAATATCAATTATCACATACAATTTTAAAAGAAAGATGTATTAAAAAAAAGATAAAAACAACGTATCACCGCTATATATCACATATTACATATTACTTGTATTTTTTTCTAATGAGAAAATGAATTGGTAAAAACAGTTGAATGAAATAATAATATAAATATATATTAGAGCAAAACTTTAACAAGCAAGCAGGTTTGCCCGAGTGGTTAAGGGGGAAGACTTAAGATCTTCTGCACATAAGTGCGCGTGGGTTCGAACCCCACAGCCTGCACTTTTTCAATTTTCAACATATTATCTTTATGTTTCCAAAAAAAAATAAAGTTTTTTTGTATTAAAAAAAGTATTAAATAAGAACTTCATAATTTAATATTTCCCTTCTTAAAACAGGTAATAATATTGTTTTCATTATTAACCTTTGTCTGAAATACATAAATTAATAAAAAAAAAATTCTAGATTTTTTTTTACAATGTTTTAATATATTTAGAGATTTAAAAAAGTATTAAATAAGAACTTTGTAATAACATTGTTTTTGTATGTGTTTTTTTTTTAGATTGAGATAGATATTAAAACCCTAAAATTATTCAATGTTTTTAAATTATAATAAATAATTTTTCTTTAAGTTATATAATAAGGATAAATACTTAAAAACATCCTTTTAAGTGAGTTAAAAGTTAATCTATGAAGTAATATAAGAGGAGAAATGCGGATCGTGAAAGGTGTGGTAAGAAACCATTTTGTAGGGAGGAAAAAAAAACATGTGAAGGCATATTGCTATGCCTCATATGAAAAGTTTAAAATTGACACTTGGGAGATAATAAAAGATTATATTTTAATTCTACCTTAAACTTATATGAATATTGGAGAATAAAAAAAAAACAAAGAGTGTTAGATTTAGGTGTAAACGATATAAAGTTATGTTTTTAATATTGTATAATTATGATTTATGTTTAAATTATTTAAGGTTATGTTTTAAGTTTGTATGATTGTAACTTATGTTTTAATGGATAAAAATGTATTTTCAATTTAGTTATAGTAATTTTTTTATTTAATATATTTTTTATCAATTTATTAATCTCACACTTAAATAAAATGCAAGTCATAAGTTTAAATATAAATATTAAATAATTAATAAGTACGAGAATAAAATTATTACCCGTACAAATAAGTGAGCATGTAGGAGTATTATTTTGTATTATTTTTAAATACAGATATGGGTATTATAATATCTTCCTAAAACCTTCCTTATTATCATTCTTATAGCCAAACACATCTTCACATTTTGTTTTCCACTAAAATTTTGGTATATGCCTTTTTAGTTTCCCATTCGTATATCCTTTTTAGTTTCCCACTCCAATAACGTTAATTTTACACACTTATGATGTTTTTAATAAGATTGAAGTTTATATTTTCATTCGATAATATGAAAACATTAATTATTCATATTTTTTTAATAAAATATGAGTAAAGAGAGATAAGGGTAAACACTAAATTTTGTTCAAATAAATATTTTTTTTATATGCTTTGAAAATAATTCTAAAACTAAAAAAAAATTTATTAGTATTTTATTTTAATATTTTGAATTATATATTTTACGTCGAAAATTCATACAAAACACAGTTTTGAAAAGCAATTGCAGTGTCTTCGTTCCTCTGCTTTTCTGACCAATATATGAAGAACTATTTTTTTATATAGGTCTCACTCATCTTGTTCTTTCTTTGATTTCTATATATGTGCCACTTCCTTCCTTTTACTTTCATACCAAACACACCAGAAAGGTAATATGAAAGACAAGGAAAATTTATCAAAATGAGAAGTTGAAAATGACAAGGCAATGTAGTTATTTTGATACACTTGAAAAACATAATATTTTAGCACTATAACTTAGGGTCGAGTAGTAGAAGTTGGTAGGATCCTGCTCCATCAAAAAAGGAACATGGTCTCTCTTCTCTTCTTCATAAAATAGACACAAAGCACTCTTTCTCATTCATAAAATCTTAAAAAAATTATGGGCAAAAGTATAAGTTTAAAATAATTTATAAAAGTTTAATAAAATCATTAGTCAATTTTATAAACAACTATACTACATATATTGAAATTAAATTCTAAAATAAATTTGGATGGATTTATTACATATGAAAAAGTTATATACGTCAAAATATTATTCTTTTTTAAGTTTTTTTTTTCAATTGCATCTTCTTAGTTAACAATAACTTAAATATGAAAGCTGAAACAGATAACCATAGTATATTAAAATTAAATTCTAAAACAAAATTGATCTATTCTAACCTGGAAATACCCCTACTTCCAAACTGGACTCTAGCCTAATGACATACATCACAACAACCTTTTAGTGTTGTTACTTTAAGGTATTAACCCGTCAAGCCCTAATTATGTTATTACATGTTTCTTTGTCGCCATGTTAGCACAAATTAAGGCCTTTAGTATTACTATAGTGTTTTAATAAACGTGCATGTATAATATCTAATTCATCATGTAATTAATTCTAACTAGTTTTAATAATAATATATTATTTTTATTTTTATTATTATATTCTACTTATTGATTAAATATTTAATTTGATAATGTTTTTCTTATAAACTGAGACTTGTTATTATGATAGGGATTGTGATAATAAGAAACAAGTTTTTTTATAATTTTAATCTAAATTATTTTTAGTGATAAGATTATTATGAATATGATATTAATAATTCAAATATATCAATATATATGTGATATTCTTCATTGGATAATGATTAATATATCTAATTTATTAATTTACATATAGATTATGTATATGTGAATGTGATCATTGAACTAACTCAATTGATAAGTCTTAATGGTTAACAATACCTTAAATCTTTAATAAAAATTTCTCAAAAAAAAATGTATTAGTATCCTTTGATTTGAAATTATCATAGTATTTAATAAATTATTTATTATATTTAATTCTAAACACTTAATGCCTTGTAGCACTAGTTGATTATAATAAAATACTTTAAAATTACTTATTAATAAAAAAATTCATTAACTCAGATAATGAATTTGAATTCTATGAAAAAAATTAAGACATTGACTAAGACAATTGAATAAATGAAGAAAATAGTTTTTTAAGTCATTCAATGAATAAATATATAAAATTAACTTATTAGAGTTTGACATTTATATCATGTTTTATAGTTAACTAGAGTTGTAAATGATGTTATAAAATATTACGATATTCTTCTATTAGTTATTAAAAGTAGAAGACATTTCTTCGTATTATCTAAACGATAGGGAATGTTGCTATACACTTATCTTGATTAGTAAATTAATCAAATTAATTTACTAACCTAGTATTGAACCTACAAGGTTACACACAAATGAGTATATCAATCTTTACTAAAGAAACTATTTTATTTGATAAATTAAATTAAATAATTTAATTAAAAATAAATTTTTCTACATGAAATATTACTATATTCTTTGTTAGTACTAAAAATATAATTAATATAAATATAAATAAAGTATCGTTATTGACATGAAAGTCGTGCATGAAAATATTTATCAAAATAGTTGATAACAAATATTTAAGTATATGGTATAAATATTTGGTACAAGGATTTGATATAAATATGTGTAAATATTTGATACAAGAGAATTTTACAGTTAAAAGGTACAAGATCTTGACGTAATTAAAATGATTTTAAATATTATTTAAAATTTAAAATAGTAATAAAATATATCGGTTTGTTAAAATTGAAAATTGTTTTTTATAATAACATCTTTATACAATGAAAAACAACTTTCATCTTCTTTCTTTTTCCACTAACATCCAAATCATTAAATGATTACTTCACTTTATATAGTTACATTAATAAAAATATTTATTAGAAAGATTGTTGTATGTGTATACAATTAAAGAAAATTTAAATAACTAATGTCCAGATACACAAAATTTGACTTGTTCTCATATATGTTGTAATATATTTTGATCTTAAAATATATCTTTTATTCTGTTATTAAAGACTTTCATTTTCTAACCAGTTGAATCTAACACGAAGGTCATGGAAGATGCTGTTCTACATTTTTTTAAATCCAAAGCAAATTGTTTGTTTAACTAGTCAAATCACTGATTTACATAACTCAAAATTAATAGAACAATATGTTGGTAAAAAAAAAACCAATCAAATCAGCCAAGAATGAGCCAAAATTATATAAAAACTAGTTACATAATTGGTTTGTGTTGATTTTTTTAAATTATTTTTTATTTTTAAAAATTTTAATTGTATGTTTTAAACAAATAAAAACTCACATATGAGATGTACGGATTGTTACTTTTTTAGTAGTATATGGATTGTTATTAATTAAAGTATTTATTGTGAAGATTTTATCTAATAAGATATTGTTGAAGTAAATTAAAAATTAAGAATATGTTTCAATTTAACGCTTAATTAAGAAAAAATAATATTCATTTGAATTATAATAACACTAAAATTATCCTTCTATCATGAAAATTTTTTATCTTAACAATTAATAATTTATTATTTATTTATTTTTTAGTACAAAATATTAAAATAGTTTATCATTTGATATACATGTGAGTCATGTACACAAATTATTATAAAAATTAGGTCTGCGTGAATTAAGTGCACCGTGTGGGCGCACTTATTTGTCATTATTTGACATAAAATATTAACATTATAAAATTAATATAAAAAATTTAAAATAATATTAAAAAATAATTGAAACTAAAAAACTTTTATATTTTTATCTAATATAAAATTTTGATATATATCCGATTTTTGCTTTCGTTTTAGTATTTTTAAGTTAAAAAAAATTTACTTTATTTTTTAAAATTGTTTCTGATAAATTAAATGGGTCATTTTGTTAGTTTATTTCATCAATTTGATCAACTTGATTACATGTAACAAACTATAAAAAATTTCACATAATCTAGAATTAATATCATTAGAGAAAAAATAATATAAAAATCTATTTAGTTAATAAGATACTTTAGTGATGGAGAAAAAACAATAAGACACATGCAATGATCCCACAATGCAACAGATATAAATTCCCTTAACTTGCAAGGATTTATAAGGAGTAACCACAAATAAGAATGATAGTAATGATGAGAAGAATCACGCAAGAGACACCAATATTTTTAATGTGGAAAAACCCTCTCAATGTATGTGGTAAAAACCACGAGTCGTCCATACCAAAGAAATCAATCTACTATCAAATAAGGATACAAGAGTGTTCAAGTCATGAACAGTGTTTGTTTATACAACCAATCAGTACAAGCAAGCAAGTAAAACTTGCATATGAAGAACAAAATAAAAGAACAAGAAAGTAAAGAACCCACAAAATTGAGCTACTGTGTGAACACAATTTCCCATACCACAAACCTCCAAATTAAGATCCGAACGGTCAATGTGTAGAATTATGTGTGTTGAAACTTCTGTCAAATTTCTAGCCCGATCTAACAGTTAACGAAGTAAATATTATAATTTTGACGTGACTGTTGTGTGTTGAAATGAAAATAAAACATCTTCTTTCTTTCTTTCTCTCGCTCTCTCTTCTCTCTTTTGACTTGTAAAAATCCACTCTTTTTCTCTCCATCTTCCATTCTGACCTTTTCTCCTTTTATAAAGAGACCTAGCGAGCTAGAAAGTATTATGTTTTTGTCCATATAGTTGGGAGTCCAAAAATAACCCAACATTTAAGATATTAAAATAAATCATTTTAATTATAAGGAATTTTTTCCTTAGTGCTCTACAACTATGTTAGCATCTTAATCACATATTCATTGTTAAGTTAATAAATAATTTAAAATTGCATAATTTAAAATATAGAGATCAGAATTAAGCCATAAACAAATTGGAATAAAAAATTTCCAATTTCTACGTTACATAGAGGGAAAAACGAAATAAATCCATTTTATTAAAGTGATTTTGAATTATTTAATTGTGTTTTTATTTTTTTAAAACAAAAAATAGTTTTAAAGAACTAATTTCTAAGAAAAATTAAAAAAACATTAAGGTAAGTATTATTTTGAAAATATATTCTATCTTTTTTTTTTATTTACATATCTTCTTGTTCAGAGAGTTTAAAAAAGTAAAAGTAAAAAACAGAAATAGCCCCCCTTTCAATTTTAATTAAAGTGATTTTGAATTATTTAATTTTGTTTTTATTTAAAAAAAATATTTTGTAAAATAATTTTAAAGAACTAATTTCTAAGAAAAAAAAAACATTTTGGTAATATTATTATGAAAATATATTCCACCTTTTTTACCTACATATTTTCTTGCTCAGAGAGTTTAAAAAAGTAAAAGTAAAAACAGAAATATTTCCCTTTTTAATTTTAAAGACAATTGAATTAAAATAGTTTTAAAAATTAAATTTTGAAAACACGACTTGACTTGCAAAATATTATCTTCACAAGATGAAGAAGAGAAACTATTATTCAAAATAAACAATGCAAATACTATTCGTGGAAACATGGAAGTTATACGTGTAAAATTGTATGAATGCATTATGAATGAAAAAATTATACGAATGAAAAATATTATTCTTTTTTTACATTCCTTTGGGGCTGCATCTTAACAAATCAACAGCAACTTTCATATGAAAGTTAAAATAAATGTTCCATAATGTATTAAAATTAAATTTTAAAATAAAATTACATGCATGCATTACATATGAAAAAGATATGTACAAATCATATTATTATTTTTAATATCTTTTTATTATTTTTAATATCTTTTTGCGATTGCATCTTACTAGTTAGCAACGATTTTCATATAAAAGTTAAAATAAACCATGATAATTTATTAAAATTAAATTATAAAATAAAATTGTATGCACATATTATGTTAGTTATACATGTGAAAAATATTATTCTTTTTTATCCTTATTCTTTTGCGTGATGTAGCTTCTCATTGAGTAACCACTTAAATATGAAAGTTAAAATTAAAATGCATTTATTCTATCGTATCATTTTTCTTTTTAAGTAAACTCATCAGATTTTAAATGTTGATTTCTCACCTAACTGAATTCAATATTTTTTTTTTAAATTATAGATTATACCTAAGAATGTTTGTATGGACAGAAGTTATGAGATTTTTTTTAAAGAAATAGAGTAACAATTAAGAGATTATTCTTTATTGATGTTGTTCGATCTATATAGTTAGATAATATCTAATGAGAGTTATTTAATTATATTATATAATTTTTTTATGTATCACATGTAATTTTGGATTATTCAAAATTATAGAGAATTTACTTATATAAACAACTCTTATTTATGAGTAATGATAAAAACAAGTGAGATAGTTTCTCAAAAACTCACAATCTAACTTATATAAGGTTAAATCTATCCTGATCGTTTATTAAAAAGTTTAAATTTAGATTTTTTAAAAAGTCTATTTAAGTAAAAAAAAAAAAGTCAAATTTTAAGCCTTAAAAAAACTTATAAAGCTTAATAGGTTAGGCTACATACATACACACATATAAATTATTATTATTATTATCACTATCTTGGCTCTCACATATAAAAAACAAATACCTAGTTCATAAAAACTAGTAAAAGTGATTGAATTAGTTAAATTTTTTTATATATTAAATTAGTTCATTTTAATTAATAATGTCATAAATTTATATTTTATTTCAAAAGTATTCCAATCAATACATACATCTTAGTTATTTCATAATAAATGAAGGATATAAAAAAGAAATTAACAATTAATATATTGTTAAGAGTTCTATTTCTTATAATTAGGTATTTAACTTCTTTAAACTAAGAGGATTGCACAAGAGGAGTCACATCCAATAATTAGGAAAAAAAATTGTTCTAATTTGTGTCTTATAAAATTAGAGGTAGTATATTATATACACATAATTATATATAATGTGTATTACCTATAATAATATAAAAAATGTCTTATTACTAATAAGTCTATTTAGGATGATAGGTTTACTCATGCTAAATGATTTATTGGCCTTATCCTAAACAAGTTTTTATATAAATTTGTAGGTAAAGATAGAGACTTTTATACAAGTCATGTCAAACCTTAAAAAAATGTTTATAATAAGTAAATAATTTTTTTTTTATGAAGATCAAGTTTAAGCTTATCAAAGCTTGAATTGATGTGACATAATTTCACCTCTATTCATAAGTTGCTCAACATTTATATATAAATATATAAAAGAGAACATTAAATATTAAAGAGGAATATTTATGAGTTACATAATTTATTTATAAGAATTTTAATTAAAATCAAAATTGATTGAATTATTTAAAATTAAAATGGTGCGTATAAACCCACTTAAAAAGATAAAATATATTACTTATATAAGTACCATTAAAATGCTCTTAAGAATTGAACATCTGAAAGTATATAAATAATGAAAAAAAAACCATCAATTTGATATATAAAATATTACACATTTTCTCAAATATTGATTTTTTTTTTAAATTAGTTTCTCAACGTTAATATATTAACATAAAAGTTAAATTGATAAATTTTTAACATTTTAAAAATTACTTATGTTTTAAAAACTCCTTATATAAATTTATTACTTTAATAATTAATTAAAAAATACTGCTTAGAACAACCAAATTATGAGGTTGCTCCTTTAAGAATAATTCAAAAAAAAAAACTCCTTTAAAAAGAATTCCAACTTCCTCTAAAGATAAACGTTACTATTATTTACCTGTGCCAAACTTTTTGAGCTGTGATTCAGTTGCATTCCTTCACTTTTCCTCCTCTCAGGGATAGCCTACAACTTTAATACTTACCCGTGACTCGTTACTCCGCCAAAGGTATTTACAAACCCACCGTTGTCGACACAAAAATGACATCAAAGTAGAACTGCATCACTATTCTGTTTTTGAATTTCATAAATTTCTTAATATTTATTTCCTATTTTTTTAGGTTCAACAGTGAAGATGCTCCTTCAGTGAGGAAAAGGTCGACATTGAACAAAGTTGTGATCTTTACCGAGAAATTGGGTTTCTGAGAGCATCCTGAGATAGCCCCCAGTAAGCAATTTAGTTTCTTTTCAGTGGACAGAAAGGAGGCACAAGTTGAGGTTCCTTGGATCCCCACCACCCTTGTTAAGCCCGTTCCTCTAAAACCAGTGCCGATCTACACGCCTGGGGAGAGAAACCACATGGCTCATCATGCAAATACAGCACTTTTATATATTGAATTCTCTCTCGGCAATGAGAAAATTTGCGGGCCATGTTATGGGTCAAATGTTGCTAGTGACGCTGGCATAACTTGTGAACACACAACAGCTTTGGATGCTGAAACGAGAAACTCTAGTGTGACACCACAAGGGAAGAATAATGATAGATTCAAGAATCCGTTTGTTCCTTCATTCTTCTTTGACAATGTCCAGGACGCCCAGGGTATGTCCTTTATTTGCATGTATGCATGCATTTTTGTACTCAAACCTATCAACCTTGACACCATCACCATTTTCTTATTAATAAGTTTCTGTTTTAATTTCTTTTTAATACTTGATCTATCTGGGTCCATATTGCTCTTACACTACTTTGCTTTTGACACAGCTACATACATTGCTGGCTGTAGCAAGAGATCTTCCCAGGATACCCATTTACGCTTGACAATGCCAACAAAGAAGAAAGCAGACAAATAGCGTCAATGCAAATCAATATGGAAGAAGAGGATCCACGAGGGGAAGAGAGAAATGTCCCTGGCAATAAGCTTGACAATTATGTACTGCCAAACAGCAAAGAACTCTGTGACCCTGTGGTAGAATTTGCTGCTGTTTCTTCACCATTCAAGGAGAACAAAAACCAAAGAGAAGAAAGCACCATGCCAAGGTCAACAAAGAAGACAAACACAAAAGAATTCAGAAGCCTGATATCCCAAAGCCAGTTCAATCAAAAGAAAATCTAACGGTCAAGGAGAAGAAGTATGTGAGAAGGAAAGGAGTGAACAAGACTAAAGAAAATTTTGATCAAAGAGCAAGAGATCAAAGTTATGCAGTTAAAGATAATCCAACTGTACATCCGGACAGTGAAATTGGTGTAGTCATGCAGGAAATGAATGTAGGACTTGCCTGTGATCTAAACACTTCCATGAAGCAGACATCAACCATTTACCTGTCACTGCCCAAAGACACACGAGCCCCAAATACATCTGCTTCAGGAAGAAAAAGCTCTGGGACAAAGCCAGGGGAAAATCCAAACGACAAGAAGAGGTACGTGAGAAGGAAACGAGTGAACAAGACATATACTCCTTTTGCCACTTCAATGAAGCAGGCGTCTGGCAGTTACATGTCATTACCAGACACACAAACCCCAAATACATCTTCTTCAAGAAGAAAAATCTCTGGGACAAAGCCAGAGGAAAACCCAACTGTGAAGAAGAGGTACGTGAGAAGGAAATGACTGAACAAGACTTCTGCTCCTCGGATAGAAGTGCCTGGAGAACTGACTAAAGTAAAGATGCCTGAATCTGCCCAAATGTGATACACAGGTAAATTTTGATGAAAAAGCAAGAGATCAAAGTTATGCAGTCAAAGAGAATCCAATTGTATATCCATGCAGTGAAATTGTTGTACATCTTCAAAATCCCTTTTCCTGGGACAAAGACTAAAGAAAACCTGACTAGCAAGAAGAAGAATGTGAGGAAAAAAGGATTGAATCCTTCTATTCCTCCAACAGAAATGACAGAATTGATGGAAGCGGTGATATGCATGAATCTTACAATATGTCATGGAGAAGGTCCTTATGTTTTGACATGGGAAAAAGAGATGGAAGTTACGTGGGCTGAGAAAATTTAGATTTGCACATTGGAAAGGAAAATAATATGGTGTTAGAGGAAAAACACAAGTACATCTATTTCAAAAAGCAATGTCAACTCTGTAGAGAACATAAACAAAAGAAAAGGCCAGGCAACTGCTATATAATATAGGCAATATAAATAATTAGCACCTGACTACTGCTATTTTTGAAGGGGTGTTGCCAGACACTGTAATTACCTAGGGGATTTGCTGCTTGCTCTCTCCTTTAGCTTACCTTGTGGGATAAGGTGATCTCTTTAACTCATTGCTTTATTATTATATAAAGTTATGGATATTTGTTATTTTTGGTAAAAGAAAGCAATGTCAATCATTTATATTTTATCACTTTTGCAGTTCACCAATTCCATACTTCTATCCAATTTATCTTCTTATTCTGTTAATCTGGAGAGAGAAGGGATGAAGCTTGTTATGCAGAGAATTATAGAGTTATGGGCAGAGTATCTTAAACCTGCTCCATGGAGAATATTGCAGTATAAAGGGTGCTTCATCTTGCCCATGGTATTAAGCACTTTGATGTAAATGGGTTCTTGTAGTTCCAATCTTGGATCGTTTCCAGTTGGACCACGGAGCTGCAGGAGAGTCTCAAGACCTTTTATCTTACCATCTCTATTCTCCTAGATTGATATTTGATGTTGGAAAGGAATGTTCACTATTTGGCACTTTCCTATTGAAATCAATTTAAGTCACATGATTTTGAAAGAAAAAAAAAAGTAGCAATTTAAGCCCAATAATTTTCTTGCTTTTTCATTTGCATCATGGAGGTCAGTTCTCTTGAACAGGCCTGAATTATATAGACTTTCTAGTGGCTAATATTTTCCTTAAATTTAGACTTAGAAATTCCTTTGTATTTTTCTGAACATACTGTATTGACTCCTAGATTAACCTGTCGCCTGTTACTCAATATTCCCGAAAAGGTAATTTGCTTGGCAATTTACTTTTCTTTTACATTGCTTAACATTTTCAAAAAATAAAATCCATGTTTTCTTAATGAAGACTTATTATTATTGATGGCAGTTTGTAGAGAGGGACACACCTCAAATGCTGAAATGCAACTAACCATCTGTTAATCCCTGCTCCAAATCCCTTTTCAAAATGGTAAGCTGGTGGATTCCCATCCAAAACAACTGCATAATATTTTCAATTACTATAAAAATAGTAAGCATGAGATTAAGAGCACAATTAATATGGTTCACTGAGATACACAGCAAAAATTCATGACAGGCTCCTTTTCTTACCCCCGTTTGAACACAGTGATTGGCAATTTGGCACACCAGAAGGTTCAACCATTTGCTTATTCTTGTACTCTTCATTCCGCACAAATCCAACAAATAGGAAACGATAAACCTCAGCATTGATAACGAGAAAAATATAGTACTTTACACACAAAAGTTATCTCAGTTCTCTTCGATCTCAGTTTCATTTTTTTTTTCTATCTCTTTCTTTACATTCACACACTCTAAAATTGAGATGTAGAGTTAATTTTTTCCAAGCAAGGAAGAAAGAAAGCAAGGAAGAAAGAAAACAAGAAAGGAAAAAAAACAAGCAAACAAACCAAAAATAAAGAAAGAAAGAAAAAAAACAAGAAGCATGAAGTCAGAATGACAAGTCAAATAAATAATGAGAAGTGAGAACAAAAGTGTATGATATTGCAAATGTGCTATCTATTCTCCATCGACAAGACCTGTACAACAAATACAAGAAAACAAGAAAGTCTGTTTAAGGTGAGAATCATTATGAGGATATATATATAGCATTTCAATTCTTGCATGAGATTAATACAATCATTTATTAATTTATTATATTCATTTAATAAATTGAGTTAATATAAAAATAATATTTAATTTAATTTAATTTCTAAAATAATAGATAATTATAACAATAGTATTTTAAAGATAATACAAATTGTTCAAATTTTAAATAAAATAGAATTTAATTTGAATTTAAAGATAACAACGGATTCATCACAGCAATAACTAATATAATTTAATTTAATTTAAATTTAAAAATAATATATCATTATTATTAAAAATAAAATAAAATAAAATTTTAACTTTAATATAATAATATACTAGTAACAATAATTTAAATTTGAATTTTTTTATAAAATCTTAAAAAATTAATCTTACTCTTATAAGGGAAAGAGAAAATATAAAAAAAAATAAGTTAATGAAAGAGTAAGAATGTGAGTTCCACGCTAGAATGAGGATCAAATGACATAAAGTTGTTTCAATTTAACTAATAATATTTCAGTTGTTAAATATTTGAATAAAGAGTTTTGTTGTCCATAGTGACCCTACTCTACTCGAGCATTATTGTCTTTCATGAAGGATATTTGTGATCTTTAAAAAAAAAGAATATATATTATATTTAGACAATTTTGAGTTAAGTATCCATACGTTTAACATAGAAAAGGATTAGCTAAAGTATTTATCCGAATAAAATTTATGTTGAGAGTTAAAAAAGACAATTCAATTATCAAGTTAAAGAAAATTTAATGAAAAAATATTTCCAACTTGTATATAATAATGTGTGTGTTTAGGTTGAGAGTATTTATCCGAATAAAATTTACCTTGAGAGTCGAAAAAAGACAATTCAATTCCCTTTCATGGGGCTTGATCATAATTGGTAGATGTTCTATCAAGTCAAACAAAATTTAATGGAAAAATTCTTTCCAGATTGTATATAATAATGGAAATATTTTTCTCTAATCATATCAAATCATCCATCCTTAATGTATTACATTATATATCTTCGAAGAATCAACTTAATTCAATTAATTTTCATATACATTCTAACAACAAATGAAAGACAATTGGGAGTAAACACTTTATAAATATATAACAATTATGACTTTTCATCCTATACATCATACCCCATTAGTTAAGGATTGCATCTCTAAGCTTCTACATTCATAAATTAATTAAATAAATTTAATATTGTCTTTTTGTTACCTCTTATTTTACGTAAAATATTTATGAGATTATTAACCACGTTGTTAAGATTGTTTTAACTAAATTTAATATCAACCATCAATTTAAATTTTATGACTAAAATTTGTCTTTTTTATGCTCTCATAACTTAATATGCTTTCCCTCCACCCCATTCGATATAACACATGAAATAAAAGAGATTTCTTTAGTTATTTGTTAAACAATGTCTTGAGTTGTAAATCAAATATTGAGAAATTGTTAAATGCATGAGAAAGAATGTGGTGCAATTATGAATAATGTTTTTTTTTTAGATAACTATGAATAATGTTAAAAGGGTGGATTTGCTAATGTATATTTTAGGGAACAATAATTAATTTTATAAAGTAATTATTCACGACATGTTTATAATATACAAAATAACTACGGAAAGTTTGAAAAACATGTATGCGAAGATGAGTTAGAATCCATCTATTTTGTTTGTCTCAAAATGTGTTCAAAGATACATTTAATTTTAATGGATCGGGTTAGTGAAACTAATCTGAACCTGTCGATAAAATATGAAATTGAAGCTTTAAATTTCTAGTTTCTAATTATGACATGTTTCAGGTTAAGCCAGGAAAAATTGACCAACACCCAAATCAAGTTTGAGGGTTTAAATATTTTTTTATCTTATCTGCTGTGACTTGCAATTCATATTAGGTCGGCTTATATAAAACTGGAAAGGTGATTTTGCCACCTCTTCAAACACCTGGCAAAATGGTGCCTCTGATTATAGCCATTAATTGAAGTGTTATAGGTCTCCATAGTGGGGGGAAACATCTCCTTCACCAGCCTTTCTACTTGGTCCACCTTCCTTGTATGGACAACATGTAAATTAAAATCAAGTTATTCAAAGTGATACAACTAGCCTTCAGCCCACGTTGCATTTGTTCAGTTGTCAATGTCACTCTTGGATATTTCCCTTCACTAATATGTTGTTTATATATATATATTTTGTAGTTATGAAATAGGTAAAAGTATTTGTAAAGTACTGACTAATCTTATATATTTGTTGAACACTTTTATTTATTACTAATTAATTTTAAATTAAAATTTAATATGGTATGGGTAGTTATATAACCCATTTCAGTTAATAATCTATTTTAGTAGTTAACTTCATCATGGTTTTCCATTCTCACGTAACAATAGAGGGAAAATATTATTTTTTTTTGAAGTGTATGCGAACTTCTTTTCCTTTTAAAATTATCTGTAGAAGTATCCCAATCCCACATCGTCTGAAACTGTGAACTACATTTGATGAATATTTAGTGATAGGTGTAATGAATCAAATTACTATTATTGGAGAATTTTACGACGCAGTTGAGTAAAAATTTTATGCCATTTCCAAGGAGTATGGTAAAGATTATAATTACATTATTATAGAAAGTAGTTGTATCCCATAACTTTGAAATTGGAGAGAAGAAAAATAAATGCATTGAATAGAATAAAATAAAAATGTTTGGTCAGATTTCATTTCATTTTATAAAATCTATACAATGACAGTGATTATTTTATTCTATTTTTCTTTATTAATTTTCTTTTATTAATCCAGACATAACTTATATAAGTGTCTAGCTCAACCACAAAATTTAAAGATATTTACTATTTAAGTCACCCCTCATAAATTTGGAGAGTTCCTCTCTAACCAACCCTTTTAAAATTAATTTGCAATAAAAAATGTATTTTTTAGAACTCGTATTAATTAATGTGATTATGAATTCCGGTGGATTGGTATTGCTGTATTCCCCTTGGTACAGTCTCGTCCATTATTGCAGGAGACAAGTAGTATGTCTTAATGGTGGTGATAAGACCACTTGAGAATTTGAGATATATTTATCTTATTTTTTACTTAATTTGATACTTTAATAAAATTATTTATTTTGATTTAAATTTTCTTTAATTAAAATTTAATAATATATGCCATAAAACTAGTAGGTTGAGATTTATTCACACAGTAGATCAATCTTAATTATATATAATATTAAAATTAAGGTATTCTATAATATATAATTTAAAATAAATAATATTAGCTTATATATAATTATCATATCGTATTATTCAAACTATAATTTATTAATTTAAGAAATTTTATTATTTATACTTAATATTTCTATTTCTTTTTATCTATCGCTTAGAAAGATAACACATTAAAAATTTTAATTAATATATGTATTTGTACTAAAATTATTTTAACTTCTTAATATAGTTTCCATTATTTCTCTCGTATAAGTGAGCAAAGTAATTGGGAACTAAGTAATAAGGATATAATTGACAAGGCAATAATTAATTAACATTGTCTTGAATTCTAAATGAATACATAATTGGAAACAAAATTTTCTTTTTTAAAAGTGAATAAATAAAAAGAAATGGATGGAACAATCATTAAAATTTATAAATGATAAAAAAATATAATATGTAAGTTAGAATAAAATCATACGAAGTATAACTCAAACTTATCTTTAAAATATATTATATCTAATTTCTAAAATTCAACTTCATCAAAATCAATTTCAAATTAAATCAACTTAGAGACGCAAAACAAGTAATGAAAATTCTACACTCTCAATCTTAGAATAACAAAGGGAGAAGGGTTAAGTAAATGAAAAAAAAAAAAAGATAAAACACACATATAGAATGATTAAAATTATAAATTTATAATATATTTTGTAATTTTTTAACCTACTAAATTGAATTGAAAAGACGAATTTTAATCTTGATTATTTTGTTTGAATTGTTTCTTGTAACCATCATAATTATAGTGGTTGGCTATCTAGTAAGATTCCAAAGTATCTTTACAAGTTTTGATCCTTTGGATTGACTATAAGATTAATCCTTGATTTAGAACGTAGTCATACTTAAACTCTTTGCCTCTTCCTAAAGATATGTTATGTGTGTTAGTGTGAGCTATAAACGAGGAGCAAATATGTCTGTGCCATATAAATCCATGTAATGCATTGATATTTCCATAATCTGTTCAACATGATTGTATTAAACATATTGAGAAAAATAGACATTTTATTCAACATAATTTAGAGGAAAAAATTATCAGATTTCCTTTTGTTTAATCTAAAGACCAACTTGCTGATATATTAACAAAGGTTGTGTCAAGCAAAGTGTTTCACAACTCACTTGACAAGTTGGGCATCAAAGACATCTATGCTCAACTTAAGGGAGAGTGTTAGCATGAGCTGTAAACGACTATATTTAAGGAGCAAATATGTTTGTACCATGTAAATCTCTGTAATGTAGTGATATTCTTGTATCTTAGACAATTATATTTTTTATTTCTTTATATAAAAGTCATTTGTATAGGTGTAGAAATTGTGCAACATCTCTATAAATATAGGAGATTGTATTAGAATCAACATATGAATAAAAGAGGAAGAAAATGTTTCCAGTTCTCTTTGTTTAACAATGTGAGAATCAATCCTAGGTTCTCTCCTACAAACTCAATGTGTGTTACTAATTGAGTCACAACCATTAAGTTTTTGTGAGAAGTTATGTTGAATACAATTCACCTTATTTGTATGAAATGAGATGACCATTAATTTTGATGAAAAAAATATATAGAGTAACAAATGTGTAAACAAGTCTCACATCGGAGAAAAATAACTAAATTGAGCAACATATAAGTAAAAATGGTATATACTAATTATCTTAAAATTTTGGATTAAATATAATATTAAATTCACCTATATAATTCAACGAGTAATTGGTCCAAGTAACACTGAATTTGGATCCCTTAAAAATTCTATTAGGAAATTCAAATTCTAACTGATACTTATGAAAAAAAAAACTTTAGTAACCGACTAAGATATTCTTTTGCAATTATATATGTAAACAAAATTACGAAATTACGCTATAGAAAGCTTTTACACAGTTGGATAACAAACTTTCTAGAACAATTCTTTTTCTTTCTCACTTTAATTACCCATTAATCATTATCTTTTTTCTAATGATTTTTTTTATTTTATCTGTGCTAGTTGAATATTTTTAATACAAAATTAACCGCTATCAATAACTTCATATATTTTTTAAGAAAAATAGTTATTTATTGAAAATATAAAATATTCTTATATTATTATTTAATCATAAATTATCATGATAAATAATAACTATCATGACAAGATAAGTAAACTCTTTTTTTATGCCTTAAATATAGTTCTAAATTTTTTAATTTTATATAATTAATTATTGACATTTTTTCCGGCTAATTCAAAAACACATTAAATGTAAATGAAATTTACAATATACATTTATATATATATATTTTAAAAAAATTGTCTTCTCGAGAATCCAACGCTTATCTAGGATTGTGACAACAGCAAATTCGGCGACCTCATATTTCCTTTTTCGAAGAAACTGTTAAAAAAATGACTTGAGATTCAAGTATAGTGGTTGGATTATTAATTTGAAGAGAAACGAACGACAGACAGTTATAAATGCTTATGACATGTTTTTTTTACCCTTCTCAGGATTTAGGAAAAAGGACTGATTTAGTTGACTTATATTTCTCTTGCCAAAGTCAACTCTTGTCCGGTGCCAACAGGAATTAGGCCTTAGCAATAGCAAATGCAAAGAAAAGTAAATTAGAAACAACTTCTAACAAGAAACCACAAACACTAATAATTTCACTTTTCTCAGTTTCCTTGTGATGCATACCAAAGTTGGTGGTTGGAACCTGTAATCAATCCCTTTGACCATAGATCAAGCCAATTAAAGTGTTCACTTTCCTCGTTAATGTTAATGAACGAGTGTCATGCACTTTGTCCTAATATTTTAGCGTGTTAAATTTCACGTTTGAGACGTAATTTTTCATGTTTATTAAGAAGTTAGCAGTTATACACAAGAAAGACACAGAAGCAAAGTAAGACAAAAAGGATATTCAACATGAAACTCTGTAATCTACCCCATTTATTGAATATGTTTATTATTTCTTCAAACAAATTCAAGTAAAGAAAGGCAAAAGAAGGAAAAGATTTATAAATTAAAAAAAAAAAACTACAAAATCTTATAAACCATCTGTCCAATCAAAGATGTTTGCCCTGGGAGAATTGATGCTGCTGTATTCATTTGCTGTATGCTTTCACTTCCATGAGAATAACGTGTGTAATTTCCTTACGTATCTTTGTTGAATATTCACAAAAAAAACTGTTTCGAGCCACCGACTCTGATTATGCAGAACCTTGAAGAATGACCACCCATTCATGTATACTAACACAAGCTTTAATTTCTAACGTCACAGATTATACTGTGAACACTATTACAATATGTAGATATCTGAATGAAGTGTTGTCAAGTTCTTCTAGGAGTTGGGAACGAAAGTGCCAACATATCCAAATGCCATGATGAAGAAAGCAATTGATTGGATATATAGGAATATGTAGAAGCGGTTTTTTCCGAACATAACATCGTAGCAGCCACAGAAGAAGAGGTAGAATCCAACAAAAAGTTCCAATATGTGAATCCTAATGATATTGATCACAAAGACAACAAATATAGATAGGTTATAAAGTGAGTTAGTGAATGTTATTGTTATCTGATGAGTGAAACCAAGAATAAGAACACTCCTTTATACCTATCTCCAATCCTGAATCGAATCTTCTTTGGGGCTTTACTCCCACCTTTACCCTTAAGAGCATCTCCAAGTTTTTCAGTGACAATCCATTCATTCACTCGACTAGCCTCTAGTAGACCAATAATTGTTGCCTTTGTACGATGCAGAGACATGGTATTCTCAAAGAGAATCCAGAAGACCAGTAAGTGGAGTGACCTGAAAAATAGTTAAAACATCTTGAGTCAACTAGGTTATACTTTTAGAACAAGTTCGTTGTCTTCAAAGTTTTTCTAAATCCTTTTAGACCAGCTGGGAATGTCTCATGCAACCGTTTAAGATTTTAGAGAGTGGAAAAATAACTTGTGTGGTGTAATTCCTCATTACATTTACATGGTTTAAAGCCAGTCATGTGCTATGACCAAAGAATCATAACTGATGTGTTTATCTTTTATATATAAAGTTTGAACTTAAAATTCTATACAAACTTCTCACTGTTAGGCCGATCTTTGTGGGTTTCTGATGTGTTTGTTTATTATGCTCTCCATGGATCATCTAAATTAACCCTACTTTTGTTTATGAGATTTGAATGTAGAACAAAGGAAAAGTTAAAAAAAATGAAGACCTTGGAGTTCCAACAGCATTTAGGAGTGTGATGATGGAAGGAATATACACAGCACCCCACTTGGGGACCGTAACCTCAGGCACCACAACTGTTGCAGGCAACACAATGCAATAGAACACAAAAGTGTTGACGTGGGCCACGACCTTCCGGACAAAGAAGAAGCTGTAAACCACATATATCTTCTTGGACAAAGATACTTTCTGCAATGGACACACAAGAATTTAGACCATAAATAACCAATACTTTTTGTCCTGCCAATTCAAGGGAGCAACCTTACCTTGTTATTAATAATCTCCTTCAGCATTTTCTTGAAGAGATTGGCTGGCCCACAAGACCACCTGTGCTGTTGGTAGCGGTAGGCCTTCAAAGTACTTGGTAATTCATTTTTAACCTATAGTCCAATTAATAAACTAATGTTATAACCTATAGTCCGATTAACACTCCTAAGTCCTAACATAGACACATTAAATTTTGGTAATATGTAAAAAAGATGAACAACATTGAGTTACAGTGAATTAAGCAAATATGGAACCTTCAAATTGGGCAGGTACAAGAATTTCCATCCTTTGAGACTGGCTCGGACAGCCAGGTCCATATCTTCAACTGTGGTCCTATCCTTCCATCCCCCAGCCTCATTCAGAGCCGAAATTCTCCATACACCCGCAGTCCCTGTATAATATACAAGAGTACAAAAATTGGTTGTGAGTTCATCATGCCACAACCACAAGAAAACATTTCCACTATTTTGCACTTCAAATAATTATTCTTTTTTAAAAAGGAATGAAAATTTGTTTTCATTTTTTTTTTTTATTGTAGGAGAGAAATTATTTGCCATCAGATCGATGATTACCGTTGAAGCCAAAGAAGGCGTAAGTGGAAGACCCCACTTCTTGTTCCACAGAAAAATGGTAATTCAGTGACATCTCTTGCATCCTGGTCATCAAACATTCATTGGCATTCACTGAAAAAGAAAATGCATTGTTAATAAAATTAACAATTTCATCGTGTAATTAGGAATGATTTAGCAGGAGAGTGCGATATCAATTCAACTGTCTTTTAGTAATAGATATAGACAGTGACTGGGAAACGAGGGTCCACCATTAAAATTGCACATGCAGTTGCCGGATGCAGCAGCACTTGTAGAAAATTTTGTTTTTCGAATATGTGCTTTCTAAGATTAAAAACAAAATAAAAATGTGTGAAGAAATAGACTAGCTAGTACTTAGAGAACATCTAAATAAAAATAATAATAAAAACAATAAAGGAAGAAAAAAGATGGAAAATAAACATCTTATAAACAATCATAACATCAACCACCCCAATTATACCACAACGGTGTTGTGTGCCCTCGTAAAATGGAGGTACCCCATGTAATACGCATGCAGATTAATTTCAAGTATTGCCCTCTTTTGCGGTCACAACAATCCACAATAATTATGTTTCAGACTTTAAGAACAGTTAAACCAAAATTACAACTTCCTTGATTAAAAAAAAAAAAAACTTCAAAAGGTGTGAGCCGAAAAATTTTGGCAATGCACATGCTCAAGTTTATGCCCTTCTCATTTAATTGGCACGCTTAAAAGTCACTCAGATAGCACAATGCACAGATGTTCCTTTGTTATATAGTAATCATATTGTTGGAATACGAATTCCTTGTGCTTTTATATATGTATGTGCCAAATTGTGTAAATAATTGCGTGAGTGCTATGTCATTTTTGTTTTTATACATCATCATTGCTTTAATATAATTATATCATAGAAATTTTGTAAAATCATAAAGAATAGTACTACTCAAATAACTAAAAATAATTAAAAGGCCTACAGAACATCATAATTGGCTTAGCAGATAGCTAGGTCAATGATAGCCGCTTACAATTTTAATTTTTCTTTTTTCTTTTTTCTTTTTTATTTTATGTTAACCAACTTTACTTAATTATTTAGATAAGTACATGGTTATATATACACACCAGAATTTTTTATATATACAAACACAAGATAATCATATTTAGTATCCTTATTTAGATGTCCGTACAGCTTATATAAATAATTTTTATGTACTGGTGATAATGTGACATATCAAACATTAACAAACACTTCATCTTACCGAAAATCATGCTTACTAATTCAGGTACACGCTTTCAAATTCAGGATTAATATCATGCTTCTGCTGCCTCATAATTCTTTTTTGTTGAAAGTCGAAACAAGAAACAACTAGTTGACCACCTTAATACGTACTAATCTAGCACATAGTACTTTTCTAGGTAGCCATTATAATGATCAAATTATTAGGTGAAGATATAAATAACTTTAACCATATATCTAACATAAAGTTACCTGATCATTTAAAAAATAATAAAGAAAGCACCGTATAATCCAATGAGTCACAAGAAAATTTATGATGATTTTGCGTATCAAGTATTGAATTCCCTTTACTTATTGAGTCGCTGGGTCTATAAACTTCCACACTAATTTTTCCCAAGATGTGGTCCAAGTGTGTTAGTGTTATCTTTCTCACTTTTCGGCCACAGAAAACTAACCCCATTCCCGCCATAAATGAACCCTTAAGTTAAGCACTCATAATCCCCGGAAACTATTATTGTTGCATCATGTTTAATCATCTATCAGTTCATTTATGATGGTGACCTCTCATGACAGACTGTATCCAAAATAGAAAAGAGAGATATTTGCTATGTAGCCACTCGTTCTCACTTTTTCCAGAACGACAACTGAACCCAAACAAAGAAAGAACAACACAAAACTGGCCTTGACGAACGCGGTAAGAGACTTACACGTGGCCTATCTAGTGGCCCACTCAAGCACAAAGTGGGACCCATCTTAGCCCAACCAACCAGAGACACTTCCAAAACAAACAAGACCCACCGACAGTTTTTTATTAGCGAAGCTGTATTTTCGGAACCAATACCCAAGACTAAGGTTAATTCGGGAAAAGAAAGCCGAGCCGCCAAAGACCTAGAACCAAAACTCAAGACAATGCCGGACTCCTTTTTTTAATATGAGTGGGACTTACGTTATCTCTAGTTAGTATCGTTAAATTATAATTAATAATAAAACTAGTTTGATTTCGACGTACTTATAAGTGAATCAAAAATCATAATAATAATAATGATGAATTTTAAATTAATTTATGTAAATTTTTTAATTGAATGATAAAAATAAAATGAAGGAAGATTAAGGGGTTGAGTGAAAGAGTAAATACCAAACTTCCAGCGTGCCTGAACGAGACCAAGTTCAGGGTTGTGGACAAGGAATGGGATAGTGCGCCAGAGGAAATCGGGCTCTGGTTGAAAATCCGCGTCAAAGATTGCAACATAGTCACATTGCTTGACGTAGCTTCGTTTCATGCCTTCTTTGAGAGCCCCAGCTTTGTAGCCGTTTCTGTTGTCCCTCACCTCGTACTTTATGTTCACCCCTTTGCTTGCCCATCTGCTACATTCCATTTGCACCAACTCCTGCATTTTGTTCATTCATTCACTTGCCACAATTAATCACTCACAACCCCTTTATTTTATTAATCACATTCAGTTCTAACATCAAATTATACACACCACTAACACTATAATTTTGTAAAATTGAATTAGTAGAAATAGCACCTTAATTGTTGGGTCAGTAGAATCATCAAGAACTTGTACGATGATCCTATCTGAAGGCCAAGAAAGGCCACACGCGGCACCAATTGATAGTTGAAAAACCTGCATTAATTTAGGGGTATAAGAATATAGATGTAAAAAAAAAAGTGAATAAAAAGAGGTGTGGGTTAAAAAGGTTGATCCACATGGGAGTGTTAAAACGACCTCTCTTTCGTTGTACATAGGGACTTGGACCAAGACCATTGGGTAACTAGAGTTTCCCAACTCAACGTCGTCCTTCATAGGCTCCCACCTGTAGCGCTTCTCGGGTTTTCTACCAAAGAGCTTGACCAAAGAAATGACAATGCCCATGTACAGCCTCTCCACCAACATCATCAGAGACATGGCCAAGCACACAAACACTGCCACTCGCAGCAGTGGCACGATCACTGGCTCTTTCACTTGGCTCCAAATCAACCCCATTTGGGAGGAAATGTCATCACTAGCCCCTTGATACGCTTCCATCTGAAAACAACACAAAATAATGGAGTTTTACATAAATTAACCAACTTTGGTAAAGAGGCAGAATATTTTCTTTTGGGTAGTTAGTTGCTAATATGTGTTTTGCTTCGGGGTCACGCAAAAAGGAAGCTAGAGAAACCAAACCTTGCTCCTCTCTCTGGATCTTGGAACACTGAACTTTTTTTTTTCTTTGTTTTGTGGAAATGAGAGTGGATGAAGGAAGAGTGGTGCTAGTTTGTTAATTGCATGCCTCTTTTTTTCCCACGAGCAGAACACTTATCATGTCAGTTATTATTATGTGAGAACCAAAGGAAATAAAGGGTTGAAAAAGAAGAAAAGATAAAAAGGAGAGGAATGAAGAGCAAGAGTGAGAGAGAGAGAATGTTCTTTGTTTTTTGTAAGAGAGCAATGGCCTCTCAGAGATGCTCTGTCTTCTCTCTCTGCCGTTTCTCTCTCTGTTGTTGGCCTTTTATAATGGGTTTTGCTTGTTCCCACAACAATGCCTCGAGACTTTTCTAACTCTTGCTGCCACAATTGTAAACTTTAGGCTTGTATAAGATCAATGTCAATGAGAAGGGATTTTCTTACCTGTGCAAATATTAAAATGTTAATAGTATAAAAGAATTATTAATGAGCATTTAATGAATCTCATTAGTACATTTATTGAACTTATTAAAAACATTTTAATTCATAAATATGAGTATTAAATACTCAGTATCTAGTATAAGGAAAATAAAATCTAAGCTAATATTATATATATATATATATATTCTAAAAGACTTACTTTTTATTTTTATTTTTCATTTTTTTATAATTTAATAAATAAATATATCACTCATTAAAATCATTAGATTGTAAAAAAAATCCGTGAAAATAGAGAATAATTATATATATAAAATAAATAATTTTTTAATTAACTTTATTTTATTTAATAATAATATTATTTTTAAAATATCTTTCATTTAGTTAAGATTTATTTTTGTAACAAAATATAATAACAAAATTGATAGCTAAAATTAGTAGTAAAATAAAAAAAATTTTTGTAATGATTTTTAAATTTTCGTAAGTAGGATAATATTTGTTTTTAATCCTTAAAATATAAGTTTAAATTGTACTTTTAGTTTTTTTTCAAAAACAAATTTCATCTCTAATTTTTTTTTATAAATTTTGTCTCACAATTTATAAAAATTCATAAATTTTGTTTCGACTTAAAAAAATTATCACAATTTACATAATTTTATGGTAGTTTTTTTTTCTTAAATGGCCACAATTAAAACAAATTGTGACTTTACGTAAATTTGAAAATAAAATTCATTAAAAAAAATTCAACATGAAATTTGCGACATTGTGAAACTTTGTAGTAAAAGGTGCAATTAAGTCCAAAATATAAATTATCTTTCTTTAGTCTTTTTTATAAAAATGTATCATATATGATCTTTAGTAAATAAGGGATAAAAAAAGACAATTTTTTTTTGTTAAGTAGAACAACTATGTTGACACATTTTCAAGAACTAAAATGAGACAATTAAGTTTTTAAGAAACTAAAACAAATATTTATAAAGATTAAAAGTATATTTAATATTTTTTACCAATAAATATTTATACTTTAACAATGTATAATTAAATCTTTAAACTTATAATCATTTTTAATTAAGTTTCTAATCACTTTTTTTTTTCGCTAGAGTTCCGGTACGTATCTAATTGAATGAAAAAAAAATGTTCGAAGACCTACTTAATAATCAAACTACCAATCTAGTTTCTAAACTATTTAAAATTTTTAATTAGCTTACGGGACCCAACAAAAATATATACAAGAACTCAATTATAAATGATTTAAAATTTTAGGACTTAATTATAAAAAAATAGTAAAGAGATCGACTTATTTTAAAAAAATAAACAATTTAGGAATCTTCATATTAATTTATTTTTTTATTTTTTACATTCATTTTATAGTATTTTTCTTTGTATTTTTTAGTGTGTATATATATATATATATATATATATATCACTCATCATATTTTTTTTTTTATTATCTCCCTCTTCTATCCTAATTTTACATACTTTTAAGGATGTAAGAAATATTTTCTTTACTGATATAAGTTTTTTTTTGGTGAGAATCTTTACTGATATAATGTACATTTTAAAATATTATATATATATATATATATATATATATATATATATATATATATATATATAGTATTTTTAAAATTTAAGCTTAATCTTACTTTTAATCAAATACGTATTGCAATCGTGACGAAAAAATATTTAAAAAATTATTAAAATATAAGATAAGAGAGAGTCAAATCTCTTACCAACTTATATTCTAACCGTAGCACTTAATTACTAAGATAATGAGTTTATTTTATATATATATATATATATATATATATATATATATATATATATATATATATATATATATATATATATATATATATATATATATATATATATATATATATATATATATATATATAAACTTAAATAAGGATTAAAACCATACATAATTTTATATATTATTAATATTAATAAATAAATATATTACTAGTATATACTTATACAAAATATATTAATATTCTACATAAATATAAATATACTTATACAAATATACTTTTACATAAATATCAATATAAACTATTATATTAGTATATACTTATATATAAATATATTAATAAAATATAAAATAATAAAATTATTATTATTATTTGTATAAGTATTAATATACAAATAAATTAATAAAAATTATTTTTATTAATATAATAAAATATGTATAAGTGTATTTATAGAGAAGTATATTTATGTATACTAATTTATATTTATTAATATTATTTTTACTATATCCTAATAATATTAATAAAATTATTAGTCTTTATTTATTAACAATATTATTAATACTAATAATATATATATATATATATATATATATATATATATATATATTTGTTTATTTAGAAGTAGTAAATAATACTATATGTGTAATTCTAGTCTCATGTAAGTTACATATATTATAAATTTTATTTATACATCAAGTAAATTTATTAATGTAGTTGTTAGGTAAGTTGTTAGGGTGTAAAGTACTAATGTAAAACTATTTCATCTCATCTCTTTCCTCCTTTAATTTTGTGAAGAATTTTATTTTGGGTTTACAATTATGAGTGAAGTTCAGCACTCGAGAAAAATTGTAAATTTATTGTTGTATTTATTAGGTTCGAATAACATGTTTGAGTAACGCGTTTGAATTATTTCACTTATAGATGTCAAATTTATCATCTCCTTTCATTTTTAGATTCAAATTCTAATGGAAGGGGAAAAAAAAAACAATCACGGTATACTTATAATTAGAGGATAAAAAGATACAGTAAGAAAATTGAGAAATACTAGCTAGAAATATATTTTACAATATACTATTCTAGTACTCTGTATTATTAATTAAAATTTATGAAATAATGTCAAATACTCATTGGAAAAGGAGCGGAACTTGCTTATCATCTTGTGGGTCTCAATTAATTTCAAATAATAATAAAAATTATATTAAAAGTATGTTAATTTTTTTTAAAATCTAAAATTTAAAAACTCAAAGTATCAACAAGTGTGTGTTTTCCTTCATTTATTTTTTCAAGATATCAGAGGTGTACAAAGGACAAATTATTCAATGAGTTCAAAGCAAATATGTTTTTACTGTATAATTCTAATTCTAATTATGATATCTGTGTTGCTTTTTCTTTGTCTGAACGAGGGTCAAATAGTTTGAGACAAAATGCTTTTATTGTTGATATATCAGCATCATATGGAATTGTGGGATAAGAAAATGACATGCAGACAGAGGCTGTTATTGACTGGGATAAAAATGTTGTGAATCAAAAATAGTGTTTCTTTTTTATTTTTAACGCCAGGTATTAAATCATTGATTCAAATATTCTTGCAAGCATCCATAATTAACCATAAAAAGTTTGCGCGATTAAAAATTATTTTTTAAGTGATGATAGATAATAGTCAAATATAAATGACATTGAGCAGACATAGTATTGTAAACTTTTGGTTTTTGATTTTTACAAATAAAAAAAATGTAATACTAGATATATTATTAAATAATAGTATAGTAATTTTTTTAGAAAAATAAACATTTATAAGTGCATAATTTTATAATTAAGGTTTGTTAATATTTAAAAATATTAAATATTTATTAATGAAATATTAATTAGTTTCTAAATTATATGATTTTATAAATTTAATTTATTTAATAAAATTGTCAATAATTACAATTTGATAAATTTTATTATCTATAAAAATAATGTTAAACAAAATTAATTAACAACACTCATTTTAGGGGTAAATGATATAGCCTTCAATCTTGTGCGTGTCATAACTTTGAAATAAAATAATCCTTTTTATAAACTTTCAAGAAAAAAAAAATGTTATTTTCATTCTTAACAATTCTTTGTATGTTAGAACTCTTCACATTGGAATAAAATAAAATAAGATAAGATATATATTTATCTTATAAAATAATTTTAATGATAAAATATTATATAATTAATATATTTGTTAATTTTATATAAAAAAAATCAAAACAACAATCATTTTAAAATTTATTTTACACTATTAATACATAATTAATAAACTCATAAAATAATCTTCCTATAAAATTTCAAGAATAAAAAATATGGTTTATTGTTTTATCTAAAGAGATGAAATAGTAGATGCGAGCACCAAACAATCACTCATGTAACTGTATTTTGTTTAAAATAAAGTAATAGAAATTGTAAAGATGCCAATTAACTTAACTATTAGTCTTTTAGAAGAGAATGTAAGTCCATGCGAGCTTCTCGTATCAATTATTTATGATGAATAAATAAACACAAACATAAATTTACACTATAAAAATGGTTACAATTTAATTAGAATATATTCATAGGGTACAATTCAATCATAAATTGTTTAATTATTTAATTTTATAATAATTACGTAAAAAATATTAAAATAATTTATAACTAATTAGTAGTATAAAAATATTTACACTCACGGCATATAAAACTCAAAATGTAATATATTAATGGTTTAGCGTTAGATCAGTGTGTGTAATATAATATAAATTTGTCTAATCAAAATTAAACTATCAATAAAAAGAAAATGATTCACTAGTACTTCGTCGTGTAGTCTAAAATGATAAAATGATGATGTTCATAAAAAAATATTCTACAGACTTTAGAAGGAATTTTCGTGTACTATATAAAAATTTAGAAATTTGCTACTTTGATAGAGAAAAGAAACCTAAATGAAATAATTTTGAATATCAATTTATTAGTTAAAATTCACCTCTAATTTTTAAAATGTCAAAACAAAAGTTTATGTAAAACATTTAGGAATTTTTTCAATAGGGGATCAAAATAATTTTCTTTAGAGATGTAAATTTTGTACACTTTTCCGAAATTAGTTAAATATATAGGTTTACGTTAATAATATAATACATCATACAAATAACTATTTTTTATTAGTATACAAAACTTATATATTACGAGTATATCAAATATTAGTATAATACACATCTTATTGTTAATAATAAAATCTACACTAATAACTTAAGTTTTACTAAATAAAAGTTATATTGGTAGAGTCAATTTTAACTTTTAACCATTTTTTTTATCTGTAAACAATTGGCATTTTTTTAGTATTGACAAAATACTGTAAAATTCTTTTATAACAAACAAAGTAAAATGGTACTGTAATTATGACACGTGATTAATGAAAATTCTAGTGATGTCTATATGACTATATATTGTGCTAGATAATAATTGTTCTTAAAATAGATTCTGAATGGTTATATAGTCTTCAATTATAATTAATTTTCTATATGCCGGTTTGCAGCATAAAGTTTTTTTCTTTTTCTTTTTTTACAATTTTTCAAATGTAAAAGGAAACAAATATGCTTTAGTTACTTTTCTGGTGCAAATAAAGAAGTGTTTGAACTTAGAAGCCATTAAGCCATACAGCAGGTTGGGTTTTGTTCCCTGCAACCCACTCTCCATCCACATTAGAAATATTTATTTCTAGCTAGGTGCAGCTATTTAATAAATTAAAATGAAAATTTAAAAATATGAATGACAAAAATTCTCAATTTCCATCACATTGTCTAACCATTAAACTATTTTTAGAAAATTTTGACAAAAAAAATACGTATATAAAAGTAAAAGAATCTCATAAATATCATATTAAATTTAATTATTTTGTAATAATCAGTTTACAAATTCTTTGAATGGTATAATTTTTATCGTTATAAATTCATTTACTAATTTTTTTTAAATAAAATATAAATTATTATCATCTCTAAAATAAAATAAAAATAAAAATATACATTTAAAATGATAAAATAAAAATTATATTTTAATACTACTCACAATATGAGTATTATGATGATTACTCTTACTGTGTTTAATAAATGAGTGCTTATTACCCACTTAGTTATTCCGAATATATTTGATAAGTGATTTTAGTTAATTTATAATTTATTAAATAGAGATTTTTAATAAATGAACTTACTTGAAATAGTATTTGAGTGTATAACTTTTTCTTTCTCTTAACTTCAATACTTTAATAAAATTTTGATTTACCTCCTCGATTTATTTTAATTAATTCTTCCTTCAACATTAAACTACTTATATTATTTATTTCTAATTTTTAATAAATAAAATAAAATAATATGAAACTATTTACCTAAAACTAAATTTTTTCTTACAAATTAAAAAACATAAAAATTACCTATAATCCTTCTATATATTTTATACTTATTAACCGTTTTAACAACTAAATTATTAATAGGTAATTTGTCTAAAACTTTAGTATGCAACTGTAATAAAGAAAGAAGAAATTTATTGTCTATTGTAATCATATCCAAACTCTAGTAGGATTATTTTTTATATAGTCTTTACCAAAACAAATACGTAATTTGTCATATTTATAAAATGAGATATTATAATGCTACTTTAAAATGCTTTAATTTCCTTTTCATTTTATAAAGAAACATTTCAAATGTTCCTTCTCTTTTATTTTTTCTATTGATCAGTATCCATTTTTCTCCGATTCAAATATATTATTAAAAAATATAAAATCATTGTTACCTCAACATTTTTTGTTATGATTTTTTTTTAGTTATTTTTTCTTAATGTTGTGATAGTATAAATCAAGCTTTTGGCGGGTAAATATGAAATGTACCTTTTTGTAATGAATACACAACTATGAGCAAGGAGATCAGAAGGAATAATCGTTATCAATAGTCACAAATCTTTCTAAATCCCCACCTAATACCCTAGCCCTTAGTCAAATAGCATATAAATGGAATTCTTAATTAGCATGTTAATACTAATTATTAACTTAAACTTAAATTTCAAATAGCGACTAATCTCCACTTAGCATCATTATTATTCATTACAGACTTAGACTTTATACCCTCAATATTATCTATTAGTTTTATGTCTTTATCGCACAGGCAAATGATGGACAAATATAAATTATATATGGTGTTAACATTAATCATTAATATTATCATGGCTTAGGACTAGATTCTGTCAAGGAGAAGTGAAATTTTCCCACTAATCCGCCAAGTGGTTTGAATTAACTTCAAATTTGCTTCATTCAATGGATATAGTGATATATTATGATGTTGTTGTTACATCAATGTTTCGTGTGAATTTTTTAGTTAAGCATTTGTAAGCTATGTAATGTATAGTTTGTATGGAATACGCTTTGTTTTGAGGAGAGGGGATATTCAACATCAAATTTATAATGCATTTCACAATCATTAATTAGTATCAATAAAAAAATATTATAAACAAAAATTGTAATGTGTGAATCATAATCTTGACTTTTACTTGCTATTATTCACCTTTGAATTAATTATCCTTAGTATTATCATCATTAATTCTAGTTTCATGTCTTTGTCTGAACAGCCAATGAGAGAGTCTGAATTTGTTTTGGCTACAATATACAAAACACATGCATGCGTATTTTGGTTTAAGTTTCTAATTAAAGTGTGAAAAAAGCTGAACAAGGGTCATTCAACAACTGTTAGGTTGAAGGTAGTGTCTTTAACTTTCGTTTTCAAAGGCAGGTTAGGAAGGATTCCTGCGCCACTTCTCTAACCTACAGTCTATTAATTCTTTTAAATGGAATCATTAAAAAAAATCAGTGACCAAATTAATCATCTGTATATATAATTATTTTTCGATCTACCTATGTATTTTGAGTTTCGAAGGTTAAAAAAAATCTCATTCTCTCTCCTAATCACAAAATCAACAGTCCGTACAACATAGTTCAATTTTGGCCTGAGTACGGTAGTTACAACTTACAAGCACTATTAATAAAAAAAATAAAACAAGAAAAATAATCTTATTAAAATTATTAATTATAATGTTATCCTAATTTTTTTTATCAAGTATATTTATAAAAAACTATATTTGATGCATTAGGATTTACTTAATGCTAAAAGTTTAAATAATTTACATGAAAATTTAAAATTAGTAACGAAATAATTTATGTTTTTAAAAAAATTTGTTACTAAAATTTTTGTAACCTTGGTATTAGTAAGAAAAAAAATATTTTTCGTCAATAAATATGGACATTAATTATTTATTTTTTAATAAAAAATAAAATAAATTTTTGGCCTTCTCCCTCACAGCAAAAATAAAAATTATTATATGTACTTTATCTTACTCAGTTCATTATTTAAATTTTGCACCAAAAGTTGGCTTGTGGGCTCCTCCTACTAATACTTTCTGTAAGAAAACATTATAAATTATACTCCATCAATTCTTTTTTATTGATCGTTGGAGTTAGATGCACAGGAATTGTGAAGTTATTAATTATATACAGGTACAAAATAACTATAATTAATTAATTCATTTTCTACCAAATACTCAAATTATTGTTGTTGTTATACCTCTCTAACTTGTTAAAACAAAGTTAGAAAAATAAATAAATTTTATTAGTCTTTGAAAATGAAAAATAAAATATAATGACTTTTATAATTAAAACGACTGCACTTAGATGAATGAAAGGCGTGGTTGAATTTATGACCATTTAGTTATAATAAATTTGGTATTATTGATTTTCAATTTTTACTGAAATATATAATGATCAGTTGAATGAACTTATTAGTAAATTGATAATTTCGAGGACAAATTTATGTAAATAAAAACTCCCAAAAATCAAAATCTTACAACTAATATATTTCATAAACATATCAAATAATATTGAGTAAATTTTTAATTTCATTTGTAAAGTATCATTTTCTCTCTCTTATTTTGTTCCTAAAGTATAAAAAAAATAATAAATAATTTAATTTTTTTTACATAAGGTAATTCCCACTTAAATAGCTCTCTCTCGTAAGTATTTTATATAAATAGTGATTCATTTATTAAAATAGTTGAATATAGTCCATATAATAATTAATCATTTCTTGAGTTTTACATTATTTAATCTATTTATCTATTTTTTAAGACCACTGTATTCATCATTTAAATGTTAAGTTAGAAGATATTTTTTTTCTTTCTTTTAATATCTCTTCTCCTTTTGATTCATTTGGAACAATAAAATCAATTTTAACATTATTTATTAAACATTTTAATTATCTATTAATAACAATAAAATAATTAATATTTTAAGAAATATTTTAAATATAATAAATGTATTTAAAATATTAATTAATATTGATAAGTATAAAGAAAAAGAAAAACAATCTTGAGAGATAAAATTAATATAATTTTAAGAGTGAAAACATTTTAAATTTAAAACTAATTATTATAATGACTAAATTGAAATATTTTCAAATATAACCAACTATTTATATAACACAGAGAATTATCTTAATTAAAATTAACGTGTCTATTGGACACCTAATAGTCTTAAATGGACTCTGTTAACCTATAAATTAAATTGTCAGAGGTAAGAAAATTTTAGAGATCAATTATTATTTTTCATAGGAAAGAAAGTGATAAATTGAGAATTTACTCAATAATACTTAATGCATGTTTTTTTTTTAATTTTAAGTTTAGAGAAATAATTACTTTTTATTTTTCTCAAAAGCTAAAACAAGAATAGCTAGGTTGTTTCAAAATAAATCGAACCAGACATGTCCAGCTTCTAATCAATATGACGTATTAACCATTTCTTGATATCGTAATAATAATCCACTAATTAAACCTAAGATTGAGAATCTAATCAACATGACATACTAACCATTTTTTGATCAAGCTCGAGACTTAGATAAAATTCAACAAAACTGACTAATAGCTGCTAAAACTTTTATCAACATGGTGTGACATTACACTATAACTTGGTCCCATAGACATGTACTGGAATGTTCAATTTTCAGGTCTGTGTTTTAGTGTGTATTGAAAAATGTATGTCGAGCTAGAGATGTGAGATTTTTAAATAAATTTCAATATCTCAAAGATTAATTTTTAATTTTTGGGTGAAAAATACTTGCGTTCACCCAAAGGGTTATGTAAAAGTTTTGATTTAATTAAAAGAAATAATTACTGATGAGTTCATTTTTATTTTCTTTTCGTTAGTTTTATTTGAATTGACTTGGATGAATGTAGTCCCGAACAATTTGACACGAATATCCAGAGTTTAGAAATTGGAAGAAGTAAGAAGTTAGGGTTGATATGGACCCAATTGGGTGGGAAACAGAAGGGTGGCATAGTGGCAAATAAAGCTCTTATTTTCATGGGATATATGAATGTGCAGTGTGTCTTTGGTTAGACTAGACACTAGATAGTGCACCTTGACCTTCCTTCTTTCTTCCACCAATTTTCGTCCACGCAACTTAGAGACTTAATTAATACTGAGGTTGTCAACACGTCCTCGTCTTTCTTCTCACCACTCACTGCCATTTATTACTACAACGTCAATACAATGTTCATAAAACATAAATACCAGCTCAGATATACTGTAAATTGGTGACTACAACCAGGATGGAACAAGAAGGTGATGAGACGAGAACGATAACAATAGTTGTTAGTGAGAGTCCCAATGACAATGTAATGGTAATAGTAATAATAAAAATATGATAGGGAGGAATAATTGGTAGCGACAATATAAGAGTAATAATAATAATAATTATGAAAATCATAACCATAATGATAATAAAGAAAATATTGATAGCGGTGTTATCAGTCATTATAATAATCACAATCATATTATAATAATAATAATTATGATAATAACAGTAGTAATAATAAAAATAAGAGTCACGAAATATAATTAAATTTAATTTTAATGGTAATTAACTTTAGAAAGAATAATTATCATTAAGATTAAAACTTAATTATAAATTATCCATGTCTCGTCACTCTTTTATATATATAAAAGTTAAATCAATTAAACTATCTATTAAATTATTTTATTTGATTTAATTGATGGTATAATTTATTTAATTTTGTATTTTAATTATTTATGAAATTATTAATAAATTAATTTTTTATAACTTTTTCAATAATAAATTGTAAAATATATAATAACATTAATTTTAAAATATTTTATTGCAATCAATTAATTTTAATTTATTATTTTTTTCAACAATTATTTACAAAATATTAACAAATTAATTTACTAACTAATTTGAGTTACTTTATTATTTGATTACCTTTTGCGACAATTATTTACATAATTTATTAACAAACTGATTTGCTTTTTTACAAATCTTTCCAGTAATAAATAATGAAAATATATATTTTGACTTCAGTTCTTAAATTATTTTTGTTCACGTTACATAAACAAATAGTTTTTATAATTTATAAAAATATGAAACGTTTCAAAATAATATTTATTGAAATGTTTGTATAATTTATCCCTATTAAAAATATGATATGATGTTAAAGAGCAATTACCAAATACAAAACTTCTAATATTATTTAATTAGTCATCTCAAGTGTGAATATTGAGGATGTAGTTAAGCTAAAACTTAAGTAACAAAAAATTGTCAATTTTTACACTATATTTTTGTACCCTTAGTACATATTTATTGTCGAGAGAAAAAAAAACTGGATAAATGATTGGTCACTCTATCTAACTCAAGTTTATATAGGGTTAAATTAGTCGCATACATGAACTAAATTATTTGTGGATTATTCGAATTCAACTTACTAAATGTTGGATCAAGCTCTTTTATTTAAGTAAATTAACAAATTCAAGTTTTAAAATGAACTCTATCTCATATTACTATCAACGGTAAAATTTTCAAGTTTAACATTAACTGCTTGTGAATAGAATATTTATTTAAATTGATTACGAAGATTTTATTAGCTTTTATTATCTATATGTTCATCCTAGAAATATGTAAAACTTTGTTGAAAATACTAAAATTAGTTTTAAAGTATTTTTTAGAGTAGTCAAAAAGTCATAACTTTTTATTATCAAATTATAGAAATGTAATAGTCTATGATATTTGAATTTTACATATGGCATGTAAAATACATATTTCTACATGTAAATCATCATCTAGTATTAAAATAAGATTAAATATGATTTTAATCCCAATAGAATGAGAGAGCTTTTATTTTAGTCCTTCAAAAAATTCTTCAATTTTCATCTTTTAAAAAATTAAAAATATTTTTTTTTATCCTTACTATTAAATGACTTCATTAATTACTTATGTGTTTAATGAAAGATCAAGTTATCATCTTAGGTAATATTCATTAATTTTTATAATATCATCTCAACATGTGATTGTTTTAAAATAATTTTAGATTCCTAAAATAATATTATTTATGTACCTTAAAATAAATGTTAATGAATAAAGCAATACTTTTAGATTTTGGGAATGGAATCAAATAAAGATATTTTATATGATGCAAAACCAAAATTTATCATTTTATAAAGATGAAAAACAATGATTTCAAATTTTAAAAGATGAAAAATAAAGAAATTTTTTAAAGAGATTAAAATAAATGAGTTAAACTTAAACAATCTATTTTTTCATTAGCCAAATCTAAATTTTAAGTATTCGGCTCAACTCAATTCATTTATACTCCTAGGTCAAACTATAATAATAAAAAAAACTTCTTATAAAAATGTTTAAATATTAAGTATTAAAATTATTTGATGACAATACAAATTATTAATTAGATTTAATTGTATTTTTGTATATGAAAGTGTCACAATCTTGTAATTTTTTCTAAAAGAATTTTTATTTTCAAAATTTGCCTCCAAATTTACAAAATAAGGTGAATTTTGTCCTCACGTAAAAAAAAATATCATAATTAAGATAATTTAATGGTAATTTTTTTCTTTAAACGACTACAATTGAGATAATTTTGTAGCAATTTTTTTTAGATAATATAAGTTAAGACAAATAGTAATTTTTTTTGTAAATTAAGAGAAAAAATTTGCGGAAAAATAGAGGTAAAATTTGTGAGAATGTGAAACTTTGAAGATAAAAAGTGTAATTATTTTTATTAATTACTATTTGATAAAAATTAATTTGAAAATAATAAAATTACAGCATATATAATATTTAAAACACTTCTTCTAAAATATTTTTTATAATATTCTATTATATCTTATTTTAAAAAATAAGTATTATATAATATTTTAAAAATTACCTATGAGACAATGCAAAGTTTTCATTATCGAAAATAATGACTAATATTTATTGAGAATTATAAACTTAACAAATGGTAAGAAATCTTCTTTTAATATGATTTTTTTCATATCCAAAATTAAGATTCAAACATATGATATTAAGATTCAAACATATGATATATTGATTAAATGATACAAGCAGTTACTACTTGTGTTAATCAATGTTAATTCTATTTTAGTCTTGTTATGGTTCGAACAGGATTGCCTTGTTTGTACAAGTAGTTTTAAATTTTGATATAATTTAAAATAAAAATTAAAAGAAATATATGTAGACTATTATTATTATTAAGAATGAAGATTTATTTTTTTAATAACAATAGATTAAAAAGATAAAAAAATTTAATTAAAAAACAAATTACATGAAAACAAATTGTATAAGAACAAATTTTATATAAGAATTTTTTTACATATATCAAAAGTTTTCGCAAAAATAACTGGATAAATTAGTATTCACAAAATTGAGGGATAGTATTTAAAGAAATTTTAAAATATAAATATGTGAAATTAATCTACATTTTATATATAATATTAAAGTTCTTCTATTAAAAATTATATGATATTTTTTCTTAATTTTAACTTTTTAAATTATTTTATTTTATTTCTTCATTGATATCTTTCTTAACCATCTGCGCTTGCAACATTTTAAATTTATTTATATATTTTTTATATTTATAATTTAAATTTTCCAAACAAATAAGAAGAAATATAATGATTTTTAGTAAAGTAGAAAATCCTTTTCTATGCACAGATCTTAAATAATATATATATAATAAAAAAAATTCAAAATTGTCTAATCATCAAAGTAGTAAAAATGATTATTAATACAATATTGTTTAAAATATAAATAAACCAAAATAAATTATATTTGTGTATTTGAATTGAAGATTGTAATAAATAAAAATTAATTGCTTATTTAAATAAAAATTCATTAATAAATGTCTGAAGAATCACTCTTACTTGAGTTCGATAAATTCTAATGATCTTTTAATTAATATTTAATTTTAAAAATATTATTGTAACTACATCTTAAACGAAAATATTTTATAAACAAACTATTTATAAGGATATATTTTTTTAATAAAATTATTAAATAGAAGAAAAATTGTTAAAAACAAATGTTTCTTAAATTTTGTTAAAATTATATCAAAATTTCTGAATAGGATAAAATAAAATGTAAAGTATTTACCTTAAAACTTTTACTTTTAATTGTTAAATATGAAATTGAAAATAATTATAAAGAGTTTTATTGGATTTGATACTTTTCTTAACCGAACATATATTACTTTGAATACCCACGTATATAAAATGATTGTCATAATAATATAACAAAATACTTAAAAATAATTTTTATAAATTACATTTTAATGTTGTGATATTTTTTAAGACTTAACTTTAATTTAATCCTTTAAAGATTTATTTAATATTAATGTATTGTTCTCCAAATATTTATGATATTAAGGTTTTAGAACATTGAAAAATATAAAAATAGTCCATAATTTGATAGAATGATCAAAGAAATCCTTGTATGGATTGAAGTAGGCCAGTACTTGACATTGGATATAAGTAATCAAAGGCTAATAAAGGGAGATTACTCACCAGCTATGTTAAGTTCTCTCCTTCAAGTTTTGTAGTAGCCTTAGTTTATCTCGATCACCTAATCTTAGACGGAATTAACTTGGCAAAGATCAACCTTATGAAGCAATTTCATGATGTCAAATTTAACATAAAATATCAATATTAGTTATTTATGTGTCTTAACCTAAAGTTAAATCCTAGCTTTAGATATAAAAGAATCATGTTAAAAGAGAAAGACTCACCATTTAGTGAACTCTTAATCAGATATTAACCTCTGCTTTCTACTTTTGACTATAGTTATTTTATATTTATCTCATGAATAAATAAATAAATATATATCAACATCAAATATAGCTCGGGCAATTAAAGTACTTATTGGGCTTTGAAATAACAAGGCCGAAAAAGTGGAATTATTTCTATTAAAAGAAGTATGAATTATTGGATCTCCTCAAGAATCAGGCCTAGTGGCTGCCAAACCGTTATCTACCCCCACGGATTGCAAGGATAATACACATAGCACAAGTAGCTGCAATCAAAATCATGTGATTCATCAAAGCTGCATAAGGAAAAGCTCTCTTCTTTCCCACTTCACAAAGGATTCAATGACTCTTTTTTAGGAGCTTGCATTAACACTAGGATATCGGTTACAGGTTTCTGCTTCATAATTGGTGGTTCATGTATCATCTTTTGGTAGACTCAGAACCAACACCACGGTAAGTGAAACTAAAACAAACTTGAGAGAAACTTTTTAGTTATATGTTGGTTAATTGTTTTTACTAACATGTGAGTTTTTTATTTTATAAAACTCTAATAAAAAATTTTTGCTGATAGATTTAAAATTTGATCTTTAGTAGCTTTATTTTTGGATAGTCCTGAGTGAAGTAAGAAGCAAGCCACAGTTTCTAGATCCTCCTCTATTGCAGTGTCCAAGTTTAGAATGTTAGATATTCAAAATCCAGCTTGCGAGGGTGTTCAAATGATTAGTTGTTGCTTAACTATAATAGCTTATCAATCTTCTTAGAAAGATTAGGTACGTACAATTATGTCAATAGTAGTAAAACTTTTCAGCTAGTGCTTAGCCGTTAAATTGGTTGGCATGTATCTAAACTAATTGTATAGCTTCTAACAAGCAAGGAAATTGATTCTTTCCTCCACTTCATATGCAACTTCTTCAATTTTCCTTTCTCCAAAATGATTGATCACAATAATAGTTAATCACAATTTAAAAACTAGTCTATCATTTCAACAAATTTAAAGCAAAAACTTGAGTGTAAATTCTGCTGTTTCATGTGTGAAGATTTTATTAATTGATAATTTATAAATATGACTATAGAATTTGAGTTGTAAAATCTGTTTTGACAATGATAAGTCTTTAAAGTTAAACTCACTTAAACTTTTATTTAAAAAAATCTTTATAAACAAAAGAAATTATTTACAAACGTTGCATGTATGTGAGGAGATGCAGCACTAATCAAATTTGGAAATTTTGGTTTCTTTGTATTAGTATGTTTATTTTGATCATGTTTCTATGAAACGTGAATAATCTTAATTTGTCATGAAAATTTTTGTTCAAATTTTATATTCTAAAAATTTGACGAGGATTAATATTATAAAATATTAGCTATTTATTATTATCAAACTTTACTTTATACGTTCAAATTAAGTAAACCTATTAGATTATTAAATAAGATGAGATAAATTTAAATCAACAAATGTTAGTGTCCATTAAGAAATAATAAAAACTTTATTAAACCAATGTACTATAAAAATGTTATTATTCTTAATATACAAAATTGAAAAAAAAAAACATATATTTTTTCTCTCTATTTAAAAAAGACTAAAATTTTCTCAAGAATTCAGAAAATTCAGTTAAGAAAAAATTATAAAGTCATTGGTTATCGTTATTCATGTTGGCAATTAATTGTTATAAAGATTCAACAACATATATCTATATCTAGTAACTCAAAAAAAAAATTCAATTGAAGAATTATAAAATATTAATTATCTTATTCGTGTTTGTTATTAATTATTGTAAAGATTCCAGAACATATATGAATCTTTAGTACTCCAACGTAATATAGATAACATGAATACAAAAACGAATTATTCATAAAAATAAATACATCTTTTTTGTTACTGTATTACTTCCGCGAAAAGATCCTTAGATTTTTAAGGATTTATTTCTTACCATCAATTATAAAATATTCAGGAATCAAAAGTATGTTAGGTATTATAGCGGTTGCAATTCCATTTTAAGTACTTCGAATCAATTAATTTAGTAATTGATGCTGTTTGAGTTTTGACTGAAAAGTCACATGTCATTATGAGGATTGGACATTTGGACATGCTCAATTGCTCATTCGGTACTACTTTCTGCGTCCCCTATTTTTTTTTTTTTTCAATTTTATTCTAATGTCTCTGTATTTGATTTCGTCGTTTCAAAAATTAAATTTCAGAATAATGAAAAATTAACTTCCCAAATTTAAGTTCTATAATTTTGTAAAAATAAAATCAGAAATTAATTTCATGCATGTTGAATTTAAATTCCAAAATTTATTTAAGTAAATATTTTATCCCGTTGATTCCTGCACCATTCTTTAGAAGTTTCTGAATAATCTCCGCTACTTATTTTCTTGCAGTTATGCGTAGTATATCCTTCAAACACAAAGCATCAAAGAGATATACCATGAAAATTTATTAGGTGATTTGAAGTCATCAGGATTTTTATTAATATTATATGAATATAATTAAAAATTATTAAAAAATTTATAAATTTTAAATTTTAAATATATATCATTTAGAGATGGATCGAAACATAAACACAGAGTAGTCTTGAATTAACTAATATCCCTTGTGTATTCTTTTTGTCTTTGTTGGGACCATCCTTTGGAAGCAAGAGCATGATCACGTTCTCGTCTCCTATTGGCTATTGTTGATGCCACATGCAAAGGGGTGTCACCTTCTCTTGCATATTTTTAACATCTGTTTTGGCACCGCTTCCTATATGGTTTATAACAAAGTCTCTTCAATTGCAAGGTTGTGTCGGCCTTGTGGGCCAAAAAACCTTAACAATCCAGGCTTCGCTGCAGGATGATGCACCCTCAGATGGATGGGTTGAGCCTGAACGGCCGAAATCCGGCCCAATCTGAACAACTACACTCAAGGTTTTTGCTATTATTAAGTATATCTTTTTATATATATTTTTTATTATCACAAATATCTTTCTGTATAAATAATAAAATTTTATTTTTATTATTCTTTAAACTTTATTTTTACACCTCCATCTCCATTACTATTTGAACTCTAATTTTATCATCTATTTTCATTACTCTTTAAAAATCTTACTTTTTTTACACTTCATTTTCTTCATTATTACTCTTTAACTTTGTGCATCATCCAACAATATAGTGTGTTTATTGTATCAAACCTATATGTAATATTATGCAAACATATTATTAATTATGTTTTCATCTATAACTACAACAATTATTTTATTTAAAGATATATCATTCTTTGGTGTTTTCTTTTTCGTTGTACATGACTTATTTGTAGTTATCGAAACTATATTTTTGAAAATTCATACTTGTTTCATAAAGAAAATTTTGAATTATATTTTTAGTTCTAGAACATGTTATAGTATTTCTTTTATCTCATTATAATTTTTTTCTTCATAAACTAATATCTAATCTAATATACGTAAATGAGATAATGTCACTTATATTCATTACCATCAAGTGACAAACTTGTCTTTATAAGGAAAGAAACCTCTAAGAAGAAAAACATTGGTGGAAGGAATTGAGAAAGGATGATGACAGAAATTGTGAAAAGTAGTTGAAAAATATCTTTAGAAAAAAAATGTACAATAAATAAAATGATTTCAACAGAAAAGAATTTTCAAAAAACAAAAAAAAAATAGAGTAAACCAAAAATACGATTATTTGAAAAAGAAAATCAATAAAAATATAAAAATATTTAGATAAAATTATGTAAAAAAAAAAAGAAAGAATGTGTACTAAGTAATTTGAGAGGTATAATAGCAAAAGTCATGGTAAAAATCTTAGCAGCCCAAACTTGCAACAAGGCTGTCGAGTGTCGAGTGTGAAAATTCAGCAGCGATCCAGCGCTTCAAACCCGGCCCAACCTGACTACTTCATACTCACGCATGGAGGAACACAGGCAAGAAAGAAACTCTCAAACAAAATTCTAGTATTTTGCCAAAACAAAACAAGAGACAAACCATTATGAGCAGAAAACTCTACCTTCTTTCACTCTAACAAAATACTATTAGAACACTGTTTTATAAACTTGTTGGATTGTATTAAACTAGTATTTTAGCTTTAGTAATTTAAAAGGACAAATATTTATTTTATTCAACTATAATTGGTAATAAATAAATATTTTTAAATTTATAATAAATAATTTATTTTATAATATAATATTATTTTAACTATTTATAAAAAAAATAAAATATTAAAATTCAATTTATAAATAAAGATGGAAAAAATAAATTAAAAAAATAAGATTAAAAAAGCCTTAAAAATTATTTTTTGTTGAAAAAAAACTTCTAAAAATATTTTTTATAATAACTTCTAAACATGTTCTCATTCAATCCAATGAAACATCAAATTAAGATATCAAATTCTGATGAATTTCAATTGTGCCTTTTGCAATGTCAATGAAAGTTTAAACACATTTTAGGACAATCCCTTACCTTATACACTTCAACAATTATTTTTATTAGCAATTTTTGTCAGAGTGGCTATTGTGATACTAGGCCGATCCAATTAAATTAAAAGCCTATCTCCTACAAATAATATGAACATTATGATCCCTATGGTTTGTCAGTTTTAAGGAACGAATCAGAAGTAACTTTAATGTATATAAATCCATGATAATGTGAAAAACTCTTAAAAGTTTCCCAAATGTGCATTAAAAAATACAAGTAATTTTACCGAAACAATCCCAACAGAATAGCCTACAAAGTCTTTGATCATCTCATACACCTCAAGAAGAAATGAAAGAGAAAATTTTTAAGAGTTCAACAGAAACTGTAAGATGAAAAAATAATGAGGCCTCAATAATCCTTTCTAATTTCTGACAACTGTACATCATGTCATATAACCTAGTTGTCATGACAAAGTTCCGGTGTTAGTTTCATTCAGTTACCATGTCAGCCTCTGCATCACCTGAAAACAGAAGAAAAAAAAAGTTACAACATGATGAAAGATTTATTGTCCTGAAAGTGAAACATGATGAGACAAAACAGTAACATAACCTTCTATTCATCTGGCAAAGTTATATTGATGTCTGGGGATATCCTCTGATCTGAAAATTCCTCAGAACCGTTCCAAGTAGCAGCATCAGGTGTAGCATCTAGGTTCAGTTTATCACTTGTAGCACTGACAGATTCTCTCTGGTTTTGATCTGGTAACTGAGGCATAGGTATCAGAAAATTTCCACCATCAGCATTTGCTTGTGAGATAGGTCTTGCTGCTGTCACTATATCTGGACCAGCTGAAGTAGGGGAGGCCACTGTTTGTTGTTCACGTTGATACTTCCTTTTTTGGGCCTTGTAACCATTTTGCATGAAGCTTCCTACCACAATCTGAAACCATTGCAAATAAATTTCCAATGCACTCTTCATACTCATAGTGCTGAAAACTCTCCTTTATGAAAAATATACACCACTAGCATGTATTAAGAGTTAAGTCTAAGGATCAACAATCTAGGATAATACTTAGATGAAATTCCATAGGTGTTTTTGATGCTCTTCTCCAATTAGAATTGGAGTTTCACTTTGACAATCCACGGAATAGAAGTTTTCATTAAATGTCAATGCAGATGACTATATCAATCTAATGACTTACATCTTTATTTCAACCATTCAAATGTAAACAGTACAGGTTCAAAGATCTTGGTCATGCAACCTAGAAGAGAAGCCTTATATAGTATACTAATAATGTTTTGAATGCTATCATTTGCCAAATATTCCATAGATGCCGGTTTTTTAATTAGTTCTCTCTATGTTTTGAGATAGCTTGTGCAAGTTGTAAACTTATAATTTCATTCTTAATACAGTAGTTGCAATTCAAAACAGTAAGGACAAAAATTTCAGTTTAGGGTCAGATTGGTATATAGGATAAAAAACAAGGTTAAAAAATGGATAAAATGTGCATTAGATCCCTCGAGATTTGGTCAAAATTAGTTTTAGTCCTTACATTTATAATTCTGAAATGTGGTGAATTTCATTCCTAGTCAAGTCAAAATGAAATATAGGATCATGGACAAAATTCACATTTTAGAAATACAAGAACCGAACCATCGTTTTTAAAATGTAGGAAATAAAAATAATTTTTTACCAAATCTTGAGAGACCTAAAAACACATTTTGCCCTTAAAATTTCATGAGTCAGTTTCATTAGTACACCACATTTGATAAACCAAACCTATCCTTACAAGCAAAGTCTTTTAGAAAGCAGTTAAGAAAATATCATACTTGGATGGGACCAGCAGCTGTTAAAAGTCCAGCAACACCACCTCCTATCACCCTACCATCAGGGCCAGCAAGTGAGACACTCAATCCACCAGTTCTACTTCTCATGCCACTGCCACTGTTGTCAGAGATCGTAGTGAATGATCCAGACAACGATAAAATCTCAAATCGACCCTGAAAGTAAACAGTGGACTAAATTATTGAAGAATTTCCAAAATCAATTAAGCATAGTTGTATGTATATTATAAGTGTTATGCCAATAACAGGAGAAAATGACAGGAGACAATGACCTCAGACGGCAACCATGTTAATAATGTTCAAAGACATAATAATATAAAGATATGCATTTGCAGATAAATAATGCATCAAATAAGTTATTCACATCATCATCGTGTACTGAATCTATGCATTGTCTGTTGCAAGACAAGGAAAGCTCAACTTGAAGTCTATAACCTTTTAGTTGTCACTTATCATATCGTAATAACCAAGGCTATGAAAACGCTACTTCAGTAGCTCATCATAGTATTTTTGTTACAAAATTATGACTTAGTTTAGATATACTTTTCAATAAGTAGTACAATAGAAGAAGAAAATAAGGTAAAATGAATCACAATTTTTGCACAAATTAAAATCAACTTATATATAAACTTTTCTTAGAAACTCCTTCATTAACTTGCCGAAAAATTAAAATGAATAAGTTAATTTTAACTAGAAAAAAAATGATTAAAGTTTATCCAAATCGGCCTTTATCTCATCCAATAACTGAAACTCAGCTTCTGGATTAACAAAATCATGACCTTGATATTAGCTGAAAGGTTTCATTAGATTTAAAATGAGTTCAACACATCGCTAAAGAGGACACCGCTAGAAGTGGGTGCCTAACTTCTCTAGCTAGTGGATCGTGTTAGATCTGACACTAGAGTTGATGGAATGATAGGATACACCATTTTTTTTAGCATATAGCCAATTCAAAAGACCAATTTTGAGCAAATAGCCAATAGATAAGGGAGAAACTTTGTCTAACCCCACACAGGAAGAGACAAACAGAGATCACCTGACATAAATGCACCCAATGCTGTCCTATATGGCATCCATATTCTATACTTGGCAGAAAGACATAAATAAGCCAGCCCATGAAATTATTTCATGGGATAATTCAAATTCAATCAAAGAAATAATAATATCATGGATATAAGTCAATCAAAACCTTTAATTGGAAAAAGAAAATATCGATAAAACAATTTTTTACTCAAAAAACATTGAGATCTAAGAGACCATGCCTCGTAAGTCAATATGCCACCAGAAGACCCAGGTTGGCGAATGGTGACATTTGAGATAGCTCCATTGGCAGAGAGAATGCATATTCCTCTTGGACCCTTCTGGGCAAATGACATGATCTTTCCAGCAACATCCTGCAAAGCAATGAAGTAATAAGATCCTTATCCAAATCACCAAACACAAAAGATCTGTCAAAATTGCTCAAGAAATCACACCCAAAAGCTACACCATTGCATAAATCTGCAAAAGGCCAAAAATGCACACTGGCTTCTACATTACCTCTCCAGTATAAACAGTCACCACATGCGGTATAAAATCCCCAGCAGCTGTGTTCGCAAACACCTCGCCTTCAAAAATCACAAACAGAAAAACAATATTAGCCATATAGAGAGAAGTACCACACATAGGTTAAACTAATTTTCGCCACCAAAATTAAAAGCCCCAGGTAAATAAACCCAGAAAAGAACATTTTTTTTTTTGCTACTACTCCAACCAAATAGAACTACAAGGGACAAAGCTCTCGAAACAACTGATTAAACCGAAACGGTCTTGTGCTTGGTTTTAGTTGATCCACCCGGTCAGCAGTAAAAGAACCAATTTTTCTAACTGTAAAACTCAAACAAATGTACTCACCAACCTTAGATTATTAGCTACCAAAAAGGAAAGTTCAGATTTTTTTTAACCGATCACGATCCCTAACTTACTGTTACCAGAGAAAAAAAAAAGGGGGGGAAGCATATCGTTTGTAGCAATCAAGGATCCCAACCCCACTAACCCAAAATCTAAAACACAACCCCAGAGACAGTTGAGCTTCAAAAACCATGGTGATGGACAACAAGTAGGAGGATTTGAGATTCTTTGATTTAAGCAAGGTGGTGAGGAAAGGAAGAGGAAAGAAAAAAGGTCGAGCAAGGAACAGGAACAGGAACAGGAACAGGAAATTTTGTTTGGCGGGTAAGTCAACTTGGGCACGAAACAGTAGTACAATGAGTGAGGTCAGCAGCAGCAGCAGCAACAACATCAGAAACACCTGAGAGAAACAAAAGAACCCTGTACCGTACTAGCACCACTCACCAAAAGAAGAAATGAGTTGGTAGTTGCCAAGGCCATGTTTGGCACGCCCCCTCTTGGAAGAGAACTCCGAAGGCGTGGAGAGAGTGAAGCCCGGCGGCGGCGGCGGTGTCGGCGTTGCACTCACCCTCAGGTTCCCATCTGCGTCGTACTTCCTCGGCCTCCCTCTCTTCTTCTTCCCAAACAAATCAAAACTCCCCGGCGTTGGTGTTGGTGTTGGTGTTGTTGTTGTTGTGGCTAGCACTGGAGGAACCACCGTTGCTGTTTCGGTTTCGGGTTTGGCAACGTTAATGCTCATGTTCATTGCGGAAGGTGGGGGTGAGCCTGCGGAAACGGTGGTGTTACTGTTGAAGGGTGGTGGTGGTGGTGGTGGTGGTTGTTCCATGAGGGTGTTTCCAGAAATGGAAGGAGAGGAAAAGGGTGGAGTTTGAACGAAGAGGAGGCTGCAAATGGCGCCAGAAGTAGAAGGAATAGGGAGGGTGTAGGCTTTTTCTCTTTTTAATCTTTGGAGGTAGAAATTGTGAATACTGAATACTACTACTCACTTACTCTTTCTCTCTCTCTGCATTGGCATTAATGGAGGAGAATGAGGCTCGGATGGGAAACTGCTATTTCCTTGTCGGGACTCCACTCTGCATTATATTTTTTTAATTTCTATAAAGTAGGGTTTAAATATTAAAATGTCTCACCCCTCTCTTGTAATCTATGAGGATAATCACCACATACTATTGTCATATACCCAAAATGTCCCCACTAAGCACCCCCAAGGGATTTCTAGCTTCACATCTTCACTAAATAATGTCTTTTTAAATCTTCATTTTATTCTAATGAAATTTTAATTTTAATTAAATGATAACATGTAAACATTTTATGAAGATAACATTTAAATATTTTTAAATTATATTTAACATTGGAATTTGCACGTATTGTTTTATTCTTTTTTAATGTCTAATTTGACCTGCGTAAAATAAGCAAGACAGTTGAAGAAGAGACAAAAAAAGTAATTACTCGTTCCTTTTATCATCGAAAGTCTTCAAAAAATTGAAAACTTTATTAAATATACTTAAATTTTATTTTTAATATTAATTAGACATTGAATATTATCTTACATTTCTTTAACGTTCAATACAAAATGCATAAAAGAAGGAGGATGTGAGTTTGAAATATGTAAAAGATGAAATAGATAAAGTGATAGAAAAAAAGTAAATTATATGTTATTTTCAACTTGAAGTCTTTTAAATGGGAAAGGATAATAGCAAATGTGAAATTCTCTTATATTTGTGTGTTGAGCTTTCATTCAAATGAATAGGAAAATAACTTATATAATTGAATATTTAAAAAACTATACTTAAATCTCATTGTTTTTAATATTAATTAGACACCACACTTTTCTTGCTTTTCTTTAACATTTTGTTTGAAATGCATAAAAGAAGGAAGACGGTTGAAGAAGCGACAAGAAAAAATAATTACTTGTTCTTTTTATAATCTAAAGACTTCTAAAAAATTGAATACTTTATTAAATATACTTAAATTTTTTTTTAATATTAAATAGACATTGAATATTATCTTGTCTTTCTTTAAAACTTTGTGTGAAACGCATAAAAGAAGGACAAGTAAGTTTGAAATATGTAAAAAAGAAATAAGCAATGAGTGATAGGAAAAAAGTAAAATATATGTTTCCTTCCAATGGTTGAATAGTCTTCTAGAAAGTGAACAAACAAGAAAAATGTAAAATTTCACTATTTTTCATATAAATGGGAGAATAAATTATCAGATAATTAAATATTTTTAAAAATATACTTAAATGTTATCTAGACCTCATACTTTGTTTTACTTTGTAAAAAAGAAATAAGCAATAAGTAACGGAAAAAAGTAAAATATATGTTCCTTCCAATGATTGAATAGTCTTCTAGAAAGTGAACAAACAAGAAAAATGTAAAATTTCACTATTTTTCATATAAATGGAGAATAAATTATTCAGATAATTAAATATTTTTAAAAATATACTTAAATGTTATCTAGACCTCATACTTTGTTTTACTTTTCTTCCATGTTTTGTTTGAAATGCATAAAAGAAGGAAAACAGTTAAAGAAGCGACAAAAAAAAAAGTAATGATGCATTTCTTTTAACATCTTCTAAAAATTAAAAACTTTATTAAATATATTTTAATATTTTTTATATGAATTAGACATTGAATATTATATTATCTTTCTTTCTTTAATGCTTTGTGTGAAACGCGTAAAAGAGGAAACGATAATAACTTTAAAATTTGTGAGAAGAAAAGAAAGTGATTGAAAAAAGTAAATTATATGTTTCTCATATTAATTGGGATCTTTTAAAAAGTTAAAGAACATGGAAAAATGTAAAATCTACTAATATTTACAATTTGTAGGTTTTATATAAATGAAAGGAAAAATGACTTACATAATTAAATATTTTAATTTTATTGTTTTTTCTTCTATGTTTTGTTTGAAATGTACAAAAGAATAAAGACAGTTGTAGAGGAAAAAAAATCCTTTATCATCTAAAGTCTTTTAAAAATTGAAAATTTTATTAAATATATAAATTTATTTTTTTAATATTAATTAAACATTGAATATTATCTTACCTTACTTTGTTTTAAATCTTCTAAAAAGAAAAATGTGAAATTGACTAATATTTATAAATGGTCCGGTTTTGATATAAATGAAAGGAGGAAGTGACTTATATAATTAAACATTTTAGAAAAGTATACTTTAATTTTATTGTTTTAAATATATATAACGAGGATGAGTAAGTTTGAAATGTGTGAAATCGATAAGACAAATAAGAAGTGATAGAAAAAAATAAATTATATGTTTCTTCCATTATTTAGAATATTCTAACAAGTCAAAGAATAACGAAATGTGAATTCCACTTATATTTATAATTTGTTAGGTTTTAACATAAATGAGAGGAAAAATTACTTATATAATTGAATATTTTAAAAATTATACTTCAATCATATTGATTTTAATGTTAATTAGACATCAAACATTATCTTCCATCTCTTAAGCACTTTCTTTAAAATAAGTGAAATTAATGTTAATTAGACATCAAACATTATCTTTCATCTCTTAAGCACTTTCTTTAAAATAAGTGAAAGAAGAAATGTAGTTAAAGACACGACAAAGAAAAAATAATTACTCATTTTTTGTTATTTAAAAATTTTAAAAAGTATTTTTTTAAAAATATACTTAAATTTAATTTTATATTAATTAGACATTGAACGTTACCTTGTTTTTCTTTAACATTCTATTTTAAATGCATAAAAGAAATATAACAAATTAGTTTGAAAGCCTGAAAAGGGATGACAAATAAAAAGTGAGGAGAAAAGAAAAACTATATTGTCCTTCCGTTAATTTTAACATAAATCACAAATTGTAAATACAAAATTATCATTTTTTATGATGATAAAATATACAATATTGTCCATTGACTTATTCAAGTATATCACACTCCTCCATTTTTTTATTTGTAACTAAAATTCTACTAACGTTGGTTAAAAAAAATCATTAGTAAAATAATTTTTACACAACTACTCTAACAGATATGCAACTGTTACACCACATGTTTTTCTTGTGTTAAAATACATATTATCCCTCTTTAATAAATATAAAAATATTACACCTTACTCTATAATATATATATATATATATATATATATATATATATATATATATATATATATATATATATATATAATATAATATGTATGTAGTGGTCAAAATATACAATTTTATATCTTAATTTATATCATTAATTATTATTTTAAATAAATTATATATGTACTAAATTTAATTATATTTTTAATTATTATTTTCATAAATCATATTTTAAAGTAATCAACTTTAAACAATAACACGCACACGTGCATATATACATACACAAATATAATATATTTATTGAATTTAATAAACGTAATGATAATATATGTATAATAAATGTATTTTATATATATATATTATTTGAAAAAATTAATTTAAAAATATACTTTAAAATATAAAAATTGTAATTTATATTAATATAATATATATAAATTAATATATAATAATAAATAATAACAATAATAATAATAATAACAATTTATTTCATAATTTCCATTCTCAATATATATTTTAAAAAATATTTATTGAGTAAGTGAAAATAATTTGGTAAATAAAATTATTTTAATATTTATTTTAATTTACAAAAATTTTAAATATTTAATAAAATATTATTTAATAATATTATTAAATTTAATATATTAAACTATATATTTTAATATAAGAGAAGAAAACAATATAATGCTCACATATATTATAAGAGGAAAGCGTAATTTACTAATTCCAATATAAAGAAAAATGATAATATAATACTTACAAATATTAAGACAAATAATTTACATGAATGATTTTAAATTTAATAAACCAAACTATATATTTTTAATTAAATAATATTTATATCTTTATAAAAGATAAAAATATAATTTACTTGTATTTAAATTTTAATTAGATCATTCACTTACCTCTTTTTGACACTTTGTTTGAATGCATGAAAGGAGGAAGACAAATGAAGAAATAACAACATCATAAAAATACTAAGTTATTTGTTCCATCATTTAGATGAGTAAAAGAATGAGAAGAAATTAATAAACTTACTTATATTTATAATATGTTAGTTTTTTTATATAAATGAGAGAGAAAATGGTTTCTATAAGTAAATATTTTAAAAAAAATCGTAGTTAGATTTTTTGTTTTTAATATTAATTAGACATTTAGCATTTTCTGACGCTATGTTTTTAATATTATTATTCTATCATTTGGAGAGTATTTTAGAGAGTAAAACGAATTCTACTGATATTTACAATTCATGGAGTTTTAACACAAACAAGAAAGAAAGTGACTTATGTAATTAAAATTTTCTAATATTTTGTTTGAAACGTGTGGAAGAGGGATGCCGACCAACAAAATAAGGTAAATTATTTATTTTGTTATTTGAAATATTTTAAAATGTAAAAAAACAAAAATAATAATAATATGAAATGCGTTAAATTTTGGATGAAAATAAGAGAAAGTGGTTTATATAATTAAAAGATTAAAAAAGTTTTATTTTTATATTTTTTCATTTATTAGAGATATTTATGTCTATATCTATATCTATATATATATATATATTTATCTTTTACTTTTATAAAACAAAAAAGAAAAAGTTTAAGTTTCTTTTGGTTCAATTTCTTTCTCAATGCACAGCCTACAAATTATCTCTGTTTTTATTCATTATTACTTTTTTTATTACCTTTCACACTCTTCCTTGCTCTCAAGTGAAAGCTAAAAAAAACAATTTATTTACTTGAAAATGAATTATTTATTTTGATAAATATTATTGAAAATTTTATTTAAATAAAACTAATTATAATTTTATACACTATATAGTAAACATAAAAAATAAAGTAAAATAAAATATTTTTTAAATCAAAAAAAATCTAAATATAATTTAAATTATTTAAATAAATAAAACTAAAAATAGTTAATATTCTTCTTTTTATTTGATTAGAAAAAATGGAGGTGAGAAAATATATTTATATGACAAATACCAGTAGTGGAAATAGGTTAAATGACTTGTGAAGAGCTTCGTACCTAATATTACTAGTTTAATTAAAAATGATTAATCTTTAAGTAAAAGAATCTAAGTAAAAAGTCAAATTTTGGATATTAAACAAAATCTTAATTTGATAGGATATAAGAACAGAATATGATAACATAATAACATGATAATTTTTAATCATATCTAATATTTGATATACACTCAGTAATGTTAAGATAGGATAATAGATTATGTTCAAATGAAAAAATTGTTATTTCATTAAAATTATATATAATTTTTTCAAAGATAACTTTTAATTTAATTGTTTAATTTTTAAATTATAAAAAGTATAATTTTTTATAATTTTAACTAAATTATAAAAGATTATATAAGAAATTATGATTATTATTCAATTTTTTTTTCAAAAATATTTGTATGATGAATATTTATTTTTAATATTTTCATTAATAGTATACTTTAATTTTACATGTCAAAATTATGATAAGTATCTATAAGATAATATTCTAAATACAAATTTTATAATATATATTATTATATTATATAAATTAAATATATATTACTATATTTTTTATATATTTTGTTATTTTATAACATATTATGTTATATATTATTATATTATATATAGAGATAGGAAAAAAAAACTCAACAGCATAATCCAATGCTAAAATTGAGGTGACATTACAGCTTAGGGAAAACACATTTTTTTTTAGTAAACAAGATTGACCCAAATTGATGCAAAACTAGGAAAATATTTTGGGTCGTAGATGATTGTTAAGAAAACAATATGATCCAAAAGTAACTCTCTAAGATTGGGGAAGGTCACTTTTGATAAACATACTAAGAATTTGTGCGTGATATCTAATATATCCATATTTGATATATTATTTCAATTAGAGAATGATAATTTAGCTCAAAGTTATAGTGTCAGCCCACAAAGGGTAATGGAAGGACGAGATGAAGTTCACACTAAATACTGGGAAGAAACTTGTGCATGCAAATATCCCAAGAAAGTTATGTACCATATATAGGAGTAAAAATATGCAAAAGAGTGTTAACATTAATTTATCCAATAATTTAAAAGGGATGAGGTTCACGATGTCCCTAATGGTAATCAAAATCAATGTACAATTCTAAACAACGTATGAATGATATCGGCACAAATAGGGTGCAAACTACTTTGACTAAGGAATAATACCTAGCAAGTAGGAAAATGAAGGTTGTTGCACCATAAATTTTTACAGAGATGAAAAGATTAGAAAAGAAAAATGACTTTTTCCTTCACGGTCCAATTTTGAGCAAAATTCATCTTTAGCTTAGTCAATGCATGAAAAATACAATAGGTGAAAACATAACATTAGCTATGGTTTCTAAAGTTCAAACCTTTGAAGATGGGAATGATGGAGTCAAGAATGTAGGATGTACAGAGGTATATGGTGCCTTTGGAATGAGCATGTGTGGAAGGTGAAAATTTTATCTAACTTTCACCAATATGTTCATTTATGAGGGGCGAGGAGGAACGAGTAACCTTGGTTGTTGACAGTTGTTTATGGCTCTTCAAATTATTCTCGGAGACAACAACTTAGGGAGGACTTGAGGGATATTTCAAATGATGTGGAGTGTGCTTGGGTGATCAACAAAAATTTTAACTCAACTATGACCATGGAAGAAAGAGAGAGCAGACTGTCCTCTACTTCTACTATAGGCATGATACAATTCAACAACTTCGTACAAGATTACAAGTTGATTGGTATAGGTTTTTAAGGTTCCTCTTTACTTGGCAGTGAGGTACTTTCAATGAGAGACAAGATATGATGATGTTAAATTTCTAGTGATGTATTCGCTTTCAAAAGGCTTATGTTTACCATTTGGCTTCGCTTAAATTAGATCGTACTTTCATTTTGGTTAAGTTTTGGAGTAACCTAAGACAAAATAAGTACAAGAGACCATTCAGATTCATGGCGACCTAGTTGAAGTACGGGGACTTCTCAAATCATATTTCTTGTTGCTGGCAAGATACTGAAGGTTGGAGTAATAATATCAAGAATCTTAAAAAAAAACCTTACCATGGTGGAATAAGGAAGTCTTTGGGGATATTTTTTAGGTATAAGTAAAATTTACTTTGTAGGCTTAACATGATTGCTTCTAGAAGAGTCTTACATGATAATACTTATTTGAAAGAGATCCAAGAGTAAATTTGAAAGTACTGCGAGGGGATTCATAGCCAAGAAGAGTTTATGTGATTCCAAAAGTCTAAATCGAAATAGCTAGCATATGGAGACAGAAACACTAGGTATTTTCATGGCATGACTTAAATTAGAAGAAGGGAAAATACTATGAATCATTACAGAGAGAGGATGGAACTTGGGTGACGAACCAAGAGGAACTTGAGGAGGTAGTGACCACCTTCTACAAGAATTTATTTAAGGAGAAGGTAGAATATGAGCCTTTTTGTTTACAAGGAGTCTTCCCTTCCTTACGTTTTGATAATAGGGAAGAGCTTGCTAATATGGTCTTATGGGAGGAAGTGAAGCGTACAATAATTAATATGAATGCTTTCAAAGCCCTTGGTCCGAATGGCCTTTAAACAATTTTCTATCAAAGCTAATGGACAATTATGGGAAATTCTTTGGTTAAGTTGGTGATGAAAATTTTTGTTGATCCAAGTAAAATAAAGGAGATGAATGATACTCTTATTGCTTTGATACCTAAGATTGATAGGGTATATAATATGAAATATTTTAGGTTAATAAGCCTGTGTAATGTGGCCTACAAGACAATGACCAAAATTCTTGCTTAGAGATTGAGACACATTATGCAGAAATTTATTCACCCCTGTAAGAGTAGCTTTATTTCAGTTAGGCAAGGGTTAGATAATATCATTATTGCACAAGAAGTGCTTCATTCCATGTAGAAAAGAAAATGGAAAGTAGGTTGGATGATGATAAAAATTGATTTGGAAAAGACCTATGATATAGTGGTATTTTATACAAGACACCTTGGAGGATATAGGTATGTCACAAAGAATTATTGATTTAATATAGTATTGTATTGCCACTTCAAGAATGAAAATTCTTTTGAATGGTGAAATTTGGAAGAGTTTAAGTCTTCAAGAGAGATTCGAAAAAGAAATCCTCTTTCATCCTCCTTGTTTGTAATGTGCATAGAAAGATTATTTCAACTTATTAATGTGATTGTGGAGAATAAAATTTGACATCCTGTTCAACTTTCTTAATGGGGGGCTAAACTCTGGCACTTAGCCTTTGTTGATGATTTATTATTGTTTGCAAAAGCAAAAGTTAGTTAGGTGAAGCATATTAGGATTATACTTCAGTTATTTTGCCAAAGTTTCAAATAAAAGGTAAGCTCCGATAAATATCGAAATTATTTTTTAAAAATGCCTCTTGGCAAGTCAAAGTGAAAAGTAGCAAAGAATTAAGACTTCAATGGACTAATGAGTTGGGAAAGTATCTCAAGGTCCCTATACTCCATAAAAAGGCCAACAAATATACTTATCGATTTATTGTGGACAAGGTGAATCAAAGGCTTAGTGCTTGGACGACCAAAACACTATCCTTTGTTGGGAGATTCACTCTGACCAAATTAGTGCTTCAGGCATTGATGATATATGTGATGCAATCAACAATGTTACTGAAGTCTATGTGTAATATTATTAATAAGAAGTGCAAAAACTTTATATGGGGAGATATTTACCAATCTAGAAAATTCATATGGCATCATGGAGCTCCATATGTTCACCTAAAACCACGGTGGATGGGATCTTAGGAAGATAATCATTCATGATGAAGGTAGATCGAAAGTTAGTCAATAATCTCTAAGACCTTTGAGTGCAGATAATTTGTTTGAAGTATAATTATAGTTTCGATATACTGCCTTGGATAAATGTTAATCGACATGGTTTTAATATGTGAAATAACCTAAAAGCAACATGGCCCAATGTCAGAGATAATTTAGGTTCGAGGTTCATAGTGGTAAGTTGACTAACTTTTGGACAAGTGCATGGGTTCCTTTTTTTTTTTGGTACCCATGGGATAGGTGTGAAGTATTCACCACCAAAAGTGGTGACTAATCTCCATCGAGGACCATGAGCTCACCAGACAATGAGTATACCCCTCCCAACATGATTTTTCCATACACAATGTTAAGATTTGAATCCTTAACATATTGGTTAAGGGACATAAACAACTACCATTTATGCTACCAATGTGTGGGTTCCCTTTTGTGACAAGTTATTGTCGCTAGTGCTTCTTCCCCCTCAAAAGTTGAGAGCACGATGCTAGTAGTTTGCTTCACCAGTGAGGCAAGCCAATAGGACATATCTAAATTACAAAGTTGTCTTCCTTCTTGGGTTGTTGAACAATTTTGTGCTTGACCCCTTCACCCTTGTGTGGAGAAGGAAAATAATGTGGTGGTTTTGGAAGAGTCCCAAGATTTGTTTTCTAATGTTTCCTTGACTCCTAATGAGTCCACTTTTAAGATGATATGGGAACTTAAGGTGCCAGAATGGGTGTGGTTCCATGTTTGGAAAGTAGCTCACGATATCCTTATCTTGAACAAGCAAATACTCAAAAGGTATATTGCATAATCAACAACAGGTCAGTCTACATCCTTTGCCTTATGTGAGATTTTATAGAGGTAAAGAATGTTTGATGTCTTCTCTTAGGTGGAAGATACTCTCTCAATTTCATTTCAGATAATGTCATGGAGTGGTTTCATGTGAATCTTAGATTGAGTAAACATCTTATAGTACAATGAGACTTATTATATTTTGTTGTCTTGTATTGTATATGGAAAAACATGAATAATTTTGTGTTCAATGGTAGCTGGGAGGATGATGCGGTTATTGTAGTAAGAACACAAACTAGGGTGCATCATGTAATCACATGTGAATCTTTTGACAAATCCTTAATGAAGGATGTTGTGCCTCATGTCATTGACATGACTATTAGATGACTTCCTCCAACACTATCATTTATCAAGATTAACTCAAATGAGGTAATAAACACTATTAACAAAAAAGCTACATGTGAATGGGTGATTTATGATCATAGTTCCATATATATTAGAATATTCAACTCATATTGGCTCTTACTTCACTACTCTTGGTGAATTATGGGGTATTAAAAAAGAGTTTACAGTTGACTGTGCTAGAGAATTTACTAATATTTGTGTTGAATCAGACTCCCAAGAAACTCTCAATTTGATTACAAGTGAATTCACTTCGAACCATCCTTGTTATAAGTTAGTACAAAGTATTAAAGAACTTGCTCATCAAAATTTACGGTATTTTTCTCCTATATCTATCGTGAGATGAGTCAAGTGGCGAATGCTCTAATCAAACATGCATGTTCAAATAGTATAATAGATATGTTTTTAATTTTTTTCACCTAGTTTTGTTATTGCTTTAGATATTGTTGTCTCGAGTAGTGGAACTTTCTTTAGACATTATTGATCTAAGGGACATTTGCTCATTTTTTTTCTCAAAAAAAAAATTATCCCATGATACTTCCTAACGTAATCCTTTCTTAAAGAGAATTAAATACTTTTAATTTAATTTTTAATTATATTTTATTAAAATGCTATTATATTTTATCAATATTTTTTTTATTTAGTAAAATAACTAAACTTGATAGTAAAACGAAGAAAAAAATTAATTTTATCTTATTTAATATAAGACAGAAGAAAAATAAAGGAAATGAAAATGTTTTAAGGTGGGTCTTACGAAAAAATTATTTTCATGGAGAGAAAATGAAAAAGAAACATAATTATCAAAATAATAAAGTAACCTATTTTACTAAAATATTTATCAAGATACTAAAAGAAAAAACTATTATATTTCCTCCCCTCTATTTTTTTTTCTACAGCATCCCCGTGACCATCGAAAATAAAAAGCGCAGAGTGAAACATCTACTTTTTATTTTAAGCATCACTGTACAAAAGTGAGTTTAGTGGGAGTTGATGAAATATTTACTTATTAGCAAGTGATCAAACATCAAATCAAAATCCTATGACAAGAATGAAACTTGGAAAGTAATATATTAACATTATTGAAGCGTTGTGGTTAATACGCTTAATTAATAAATAAAAAAGCTGTGCTCTTACACTAGTTTTAATTGAAGTAGACAAGAAACCAAACAAGGAGTTCAAATGTGTATGGTATTAAAAAATTCATTCTGATGTAGAACTAAAAGCAGAAAACAAGAAGAGAAAGGCGATACCAAAATTTTGTCTTCATTTTTTTATAAGAGGTATATTTAAGTCTCTTCAAGAATTATTTATTCACTAAATTAAATTGATTTTACAATCAAGTTTTTTTTAATGAATGCAAACTTTTTTCAATAAAATTGTGATGATTTGTGTACTCCTAAAATGTAAATAGTCACAACAACCATTAATAATCACTTTTTAATTATAAAATTTGTTATTATTAAAACATATAAGTTTTTTTCGAGACTTATAAAATGGTTCAGCATTAATTATTAGAAAATGTGCGATTGAGTGTATTTTGCTTTTATGATTTTTAAAAGTTATTTTATAAAATAATTTTCAAAACATGAATTTAGAGCATAATTGTGTGAGAAAAGAATGTGAATATATAAGGGAAAATATGAGTATTTAAAAAATTAAAAATCAAAAATCAAAACAACTTAAATATGTTTAGTTTTTATTTTAAAAAACCAAAAAAGAAATATTATTTTAAAAATATTTTCTAAAACTGATTATTATCAAACAAAATTTCATTTTTTATTTTCAAAAATAAAAAAAATCTTTTTTAAATTAAGAAATAAACATATCCTAAATATTTCAGTTTTCACTTCAAAAGTAATTCACAAACTCTACTGTGTTGAGGCCACTACGCATAATTATTAATAATAAAAAAAACTGAAGTAAAATTAGTGTTACATTTAAACATATAATTTCGATATCACGTCGATACATTATATATTTCGAGAAATAAATTGTCTAACCTATATTTTAAAATAGCCTAATTAAATGATTTTTAAAAAATTGAATTATATTTTAAAGAATATTAACATTTCTTAGAATGAAAAGTATTTATTATTTTTTTGTTGAGGTTTGAAAACTTTAAATTAACAAAATTGAAGAGGGAGTTATTGATATACTTTAAAAAAAGATAGTAACATAATAAAGGGCATTGTAGTAATTGAATGAAAATGCAGCTGTCTTTGATTAAAATAAGGAAAAAGCAGTAATTGTATGGAGTTTAAAAGTTTCGGGAATTCTTGGAGACGAAACCTGCTCATATTAAAAAAATACAGTCAAACTGTGCTCTTCTGTTAAAGCCATAAATTAATGCCTTTTTCGTTAATTTTATCTGAGCAAAATAAAAAGTCTGTGCCCCTATCTTACGTTTCCGAACTTACATAAATTCGAATCCAAATTATAATTTCTTATTTCCATAATAACTCCAAAACTTTAGTAAATGGAAAGTATATATACAGATTAGTAAATGGTGACATGTTATGAGCACCTTTACGTTTTGATAAATACAATATTATACTATGACAGAGGCTTCATATTCCAGGTTTTCTTGCACGGGCTTTTCTTCCCTTAATTAGTACAAAAAGTTAATTTTATTTTATCATTTTCTAGCTCTTAGTAAGCCAATAAAAATAAATTAATCGTTTTTTTATCCGATCAATGTGTTGTAGGAAATCTGAAAAATCAATTATATTTAAAATATGTTATCCGAAATCTTTAAAGTTATCTTTTTTTTTTTTTAATTTTTCTTTGGTTAAAATGTTTCATGTTTATGTGGCTCAATAAATGTGTATTTGCCTTTAATGTTACTACATTTGTTATTCATAGTTATAAGATCCGATATTTCAGTCATGATATTGAAATAATTAATAATAGTTTTAAATTATTTTTAATCTTTGTAAAATAAACAAAATTTGATTTTAGTCTCTTAAAATTTTTGGATCAATTTTCATCATTTAAAAATTTATAATAATTGACATTGATATCTATAAAATGAGAAAACATTTATTTTGGTCCCTATAAAATATTTTTATTTGATTTTCATTCTTTAATATTTAATATTTTTAGTCAATAATTTTCATTCTAAGATAGATAAATAATATTTATTTTAAGGATTTAATAAAAATTTAAATTTTAAAAAAATAAAAATTGATCAAAACATTTTATAGAAACTGAAATAAAAAAAAAATCACTTATTTTATATGAACTAAGATGTATTTAAGTCTTAATAATATACGTGGAATTTTTTTCATAGTTTTTTCCAAAGAAATGCCATCAATTTATGTTCGGATTTTAAGGGACAATATAAAAATATGTAAATTATTATACTCTGAAGTAAAACAAAATTTATTTTCCAAAATAATTTTAAATTAATGAAATTTATGGTTTTATCGAATTGATTTTGATAACATAATCTTTTCTGAAGACAATTGATATATGAGAAACGAAAACATCTACTTTAAAAGACGTATTAATAATTAAGTTTAAATATTTCGCTTCTGGAGTTTCAAATTATCAGTAAAGAAAGAATAAATATTTCTTGTTATGTAACCTGATAAATTCAACAAATAATAAACAAATGAAAAAATTCAAATTATTACTCTCTCTTGAGTAGTCTTAAAAAAGTAATAAAATTATTAAAACTAAAATATTGAATAATTTAATTTGTCAATGAATATATTTCAGTATAACAGACTAATTTGAAGTAAATTAATTAATAGTTTAGTGTTTCTTTTATTTTCAGTTTTGGAAATAGGCGTTTATGTTGTGAATAGTGACAAGCGTGTAAAATGGCACTCTATTTACTTTAGCCAGATTTCTTGCCTTATGTTTTGATAGTGAATCTGATGGAAGTTGAAGCTTCAATAAAAACGAGTGCTCAAATCAATTGGCTTAATAATTAATACTACAACAACGTATATAGTAATGAAATAAATTAAAATAAAAACAAAAGAAAAAGAATTCAGATAAATCCATTTTTAGGTCTGAAAAAGCAAACAGAGAAATAAAAGCTGTCGGTAAGACCGTTGACGCCCCTGACACAACACGCAATCCATTACAATCAATTTAAATTAATAATAAAATCATGACAAAAATTATTAATTAAAGGCTAACCAATAGGATTTTTCTCCTTTTACACGTTTGCTCTTTTCTTCTCTAGTAGTAGTGCAGGAGTAATTTTTACTTACAATTTTAATCCATATATGTTTTTTATTATTTATTATGTATACATTAAGAATGGTCAACCATTGAATACTACTCTTTTTGAAAGATAAATTTGAAATAGGGTATAGTTTTTTAAATAAATTCTTTTTTAACATACCATACACATTGTTAAAAATCAAATTAGCAATATTTTTAAGTGACTCAATTATATATTACTTGTATTGAGTTTTGTTAGTTGATATGACCAATTTTTATTAGGTAAATTTTTTTACTGTATACATATAGATAATGATAAAAAATTAAAAATAATTTTATAATTAAAATTTATGTTAAAAATGTAAAAATCATTCCATATATTAAAATAATTTAAAATATACAATAAAATATATTTAATACTTTTGCATTATGTACTAACAAAAGTATTAAAAACAAAAATATTCTAAAGCATGAGATTAAATAAAAATTATAATATTTAAAAAATTAAAAATATATTTAAGTTTAATAATTTGCTTTCTTTTCTTTAATATTTAGCTTCACAACACTATATTACTATTTTATACCATATATATATATATATATAAAGATATGAATGATGTGTAGAAAATTATTTATTAAAAGATTTATCTCTTAAATGAATATGTTGAGTTCACTCCTAAGTGTGAATAAAGTAATATGAAATTATTTTAATTTAATTAGTGATTTTTAATTCGATTTTTAATTATATAACTATGTTAAATATTAAAAAAACTGTTGTTATCCATAATAGTTATATAAACTCGAATATAATTATCTTAAATTGAAGAGACATATAGTTTATAAAAAAAATAAAAATAAAAATCTTAGATCAACTAAAAAGACATGGCAATGTATAATAGGTTAAAATTATTTGTGTTATTTTTTATCTATAGATTTAATGATATTTATATTATTTAATGAGTGCATATAATTCATTATTTTTAGAGATTTTATCTGAGCAATAATGTTAGAGGACTAGTGGTAGTTGAAACTTGAAACCACAGGTACTGAGCCACTACGATTCACAGTGAAGTATGTAAATATGCGATGCTTTTGAGTATTAATTATATATACCATATAGATTGATGGTACTGGTCCTAGGGTGTAAGAATTGTTTTGTTTAGCGAAGGAAAATAAAATAGAATATTTTATATGAGTAATTAATTATAAATTATTGTTTATATATTTTTTATGATAATTAATATAAAAATTAATAAATTTATTATATATAATAATTTATTATTAAAATATTAATTACACGCTTATTTTTTCTTAGTTTATTGTGTATAGATGTTTTTGTTATTGTGTGACATTGTTGTCATAATATCATTGATATATTTGTTAGGATCGGAGTTTCATGTGATTGAATGATGTGAGTTTTGGGATTTGATGCGAGTTCCTCAAGAATGTGAGAAAGTTAATGGCAAATATAATTCTCTTAAAAAATTTCAATGGTTGTTGGATGTGGGGTGCAAGGTAATCATTAGCAAGTAGATTAAGTCCTTGGTTGTTTTGCCTTAAATAATTTTTGTACCTTTCAACTAAAAACACATGTTTTAAACTAAATTTATAGCTATAATTTATTTAAACACCTGTTTTAATTATGTTTAACACTTTAAAATTAATTTTATTTAATTTTAAAAGAAATAGTCTGAAATGTTGAGATTTTGGTGTTGTTGTTTTTTCATATAAATTTAAGTTATATGTAAACTGATATTTTTTTAAGAAAAAAAGCATGTAATTTTTTTATTTATAAATATAAAAATTAATACATTAAATTTATACTAATCTATTTTTTTTTCATTTTAAAATGGTCAAATTACTGAAATTGGAGAATAATTGTTTAAAATAATAAATTTACCCCCCTCACTCTAAAATGAAAAACCCCACTACTAAAAGTACTTTATTGTAACATAAACGACAATACGAAAAGCAAATGAGACAATGCTGAAAATTAAAAGAATAAAAAATATATTTGAGTAAATATTTTAATTAAGTGTTTATTTAATAAAATTTTATTATGTAAGAATGTATTCTATAAAACTTATTAAATGAATTAATTTTTTTTAATATATTATTAAAATAAATTTAAAAGTTCTATAAATAAATTTTGTATAAAGTCTAAACAAAATTTATATAAACTCTATACACAAAAAAACAAATACTTTGATCTCTTATCTTATTTAACGTTTTCATTTTTGTTTCAAAATGATCAAATTAGAATCACGTGATCATCGATTGTGTTATGTCAGTCATGTACGATGGTTTCGATAATTTTGGTACAGAGATGACAATGTTTTGCTTAACTATTATTGGGACTCCAGACAACTAAATTAATAAAAAATATAAAATATATTTTTCATTCATTTAAAATTTGTTAATCTTGATTTTTGTTATTTTAAATTTTATTTTTTTTATCTTTTAAAATATAAAAGTTATTAACTTAAATTTTTTGCGTCTAAAAATGAATGTGTCTAAAGACGAAGTTTAGAAGATCTTTCTTCTAAAAATATCAAATCAAGTTTATTAAAGAAAAAAAAATTAATAATATTTTAAAAAGAGAAGAACTCAATTTAACAATTTTTATATTTTGAAGAATTAATAATAGACAAAAAAAAATTGATAAACAAAAATTAAATTTGACATTTTTAGAAGGATAAAAAATATATTTTACTTGAAAAAAAATTATGAGACTAAGTTAAAAATAAAAAATAAATTAATAAAAAATAATTTTTAACTTTTTAATATTACTTTTATTTTTTCCATTTATCCAAATTAATGCTTCTCTACTTAAAAAAGTCTACATTGTCCAACATCAACATGTATAATCATTTACCTATATAAATAAAATTTACGAATTACACGCTTCAACTTTAAGCCATTAACACATTATTTTGCTATAGATTTTATTTTAACAAATTATTCGTTAGAACTTTAGTAATACACTGTAATAATTAATATTTTTTTACATTAATTGCGCACCCACACTCCATATGTTATATATTTTATTTTCATTAAAACTTTTCTAATATGATGAAGTGTAAAAGTGATTACAAGTTAGAAATTGGGTATAATTTTATAAAAGAAATCACAATTTATTAAATATTTCAAGTTCCACTTGATAATTAAATTATACAATTTTAAAACTTTTAAGATTTATTTTATAAAATTCACATATAAAGAGAGTATTTTGTAATGTAACATAAAATTAATACCATAATTTATAGATGTATTCTTAACAAGATCAAAAGAATGAAGATCACATATGACTCGATCACTAGATGCTACAATGGTCTTTCGTTGAGTTTTCTCAAGTCAACAATGGTTAAATGTCATTTACAAAGAATTTGATGTTAAAGTCAATAGAAGTCGGAGCCAAGAGATGAAAGATATATCTTAATTAGGATTTTTCCTCTTGTATATATTTTGTAATGTTTATGATTGTTGTTAATAATGAAAAACAATTTATGAGATTATTGTTATCGATTATATAATTTTGTGGAATTATTTTATCTTGCATATGTATGCAAGTTTCACAAAAGGTTGTTTGTTCAATTATTAGGCTGACATCCTTTGGTGTCTTTGGATTACTCTAGACTGTGAATGAGTCCAAAACAATTGAACAATGTTAAATTTTTAATTACAAAATATACTATTTACTAATAAACTACAATTCATTAATGGATTATTGCAAAGAATATATGATATTTTGATCTTTGTTGACATTATTGTGCTATCAAATTATGTATCTATATTTGAATTTTGTACATTTTTTGTTTCTTTATATTTATAATGCTTTTTTTAGTTTTTTTCTTGTACAAGTAGGTCGATTTTGACTTGGATTTCATGATGGTTTGAAAATAATTGAAGTAGAACTCATCAAAATTGCCTTATAACAAAAAAAGATAACTAATACAACAAGAGTTCCATGAGTAATGATCCTCCATATTGTGTCGACTTCAAGGATATTTCCATGTAGTAATCTTCTCTATTGAAGGTTAAAGGACTCGATAGAGAACCTTTTTCAGGAATCAATTCTCCTTCGAGATTTGCCATCACAGATCATTATCCTTTGACTCTATTAGGTGCTTAATCTTTAGAGGTTGAACTATGGTGCCAAACTATAGAATGCAGGAAAACACAAGAAGGGATTGAATTGTATTTTAAATTTTTTCCACAAGTACTTAGATTATCTTTTCAATAAGATGGTGTATGAAAAATGTTTCTAGAAACACAAATTTATCTTTTTTTAAATAAAAGTGTAATAAGACTATAAAATAGAAAGATGTTTGTAAAATAGTCTTAAACACACAATATAACGAGAATTAAGAAACAAAGATAAATACACAAGGGTTTTAATACTAGTTCATCTTAAACCAATACCATGTTCATTCATTGGTATACCATCAATATTTTCACCAACAATAATATTATTACAAGTATTATTTAATCCAAACCTCTTCAAGTTCGACCACAAGTAATATCCGACTTGCTTTTCCAAGCAAACAATCAAATATTTTTATTAACACAAGTCCTCTTTCACTTTGAAAATCACAAGTCCTCGTTAACTATAATAAAGGGTGAAAAAAGAGTTCAATTGGTGGCCAAAATAAAATAGAATAGAACAAGATAACTATCAAATCATGTAGCATTTAATTGTTTGGTGCACCGATAAGATATTATTGTTCTATCTTATTGTCTATCATGCCTTATTGATTTAGTATAATTTTTATCCTATAAAGGAAGTTGAGTTAGAAAAGTAACAACAAAATAGTATACACATGTATAGGGGTAGAAATAGGTTGGACCGAATAAGACTTTGCTTAAATAGGTTTGGTATATTTAAAAAATTTAAGGCCTAAACATGACTTATTACCTATTATAGAAATTTTAAGCCTAACTTGGTCTATTGAAAGTCTAACTTGGTGTGTTAGCCTAGTTAAAGACTTATTTCATATAAAAGTTTTTAAATAAGTATGACGTATGACTATGCAAAAAAGATAACCTTAGATATACTTAATACGTGTTATATATCCTCCTGTTTTTTAAGGAAGGCAACACTTAGATAACACTTCCCCAATAAAGTATTATCCTAAAGTATAATTTTTGGTTCTCATTAACAAAATTTGATTTTTCATTATATTCATTGATTGCATGAATGATAAACCAAATTTTCGTATATTAACGAAAAGAGTTTTTAGGTACGAATGCATTCTTTTTATTTTTAACTTACACAGAGTTAACCCTTTTTCTTTAAGTTTGACACAACATAGGTTCACAAACTCAAAAAAAAAAAATTGATTGGAACTCAAACTTTTGGACCCAAAAGAGAAAGCCTACTAGAGAAAAAGATTAAGCATGATCATACTCCAATCTAGCACGCCCGTGCTCAAGCCAGAATCATCCAACATGATCATGCTCCAATCTAGCATGCTTGTGCTCATCCAAGATAGTGTAGTACACCCATGCTCTCATTTAGCACACTCATGCTCAAGCAAGAACAAACCAACACAACTATGTTTCCATTCAGCATGCCCGTGTAAGCCCCACCAAAAGGCCTACTTTGCATACTATAAAAGGGAGTAGCCAAGAAGCAAAAATGGACATTTAGAAATTATAGAACTTTAATCTATCATACTCTTTCTCTTTCCTTATATTTCTCGTTAGTTTTAGAGCTCTCTATAAAGTACCTTGGAGCCATTTAGTAAGGATTAAGACATAATGCAAAGTGGAGGAATAGAGCCTTTGTCCATCAACTGTTCTCTTTTTTTTTTTACTCTTTTATGTTTTTATTAGTCTTCTATATTCTCACCGTGTATATGGGTAGCTAAATCTCCTTTTAAAGATTATGGTATAATTTAAGTTTGGAACCCTCAATCTTAGTTGAATGTAAATTTCTATTTCTTTTCTCTTTCTATGATTGAATTGTTTTATTATTTTAATATTCTTGTAAAGACATGATTACCTTTTGCATGTTTAAATCAGTTAATTAATGACGATTGTATCATAATTAGTTGGTGGACTTATAAAATAATTGGATTTAAGAAAATTGCATCACCAAACTTTTTCTCTAAATTTTCAATTTGATTAGTTATTAATAAGTCTTTATGTTCTTAATGCTTGTTTTGAGTATGCGTTTCTAGGAACCAACCTAGGACAAAGAATGTTGGCAATCTAGGCTAAGAATTATCAATAGAATTAAGAGGTAAAATCAACAATAAGGGTGAATAGATTTAATAAGTTGCATGTAATTGGGATTGAGTAAAAGAATATAGATGAAATTGTAACTCTTAATTTAAATTCAAATTCCAATTTACTTGTTTTATTTGCCTTTAGTTTCTTCTTAAATAAATTCTTTTCACAAATCTTTTTCAAACTCTTAAAAATTAGTTTGCCTAAACAACATAATAATTTATAAAAAATGATAATCACATATACTAGTCCCTATAAGTACGACATTTGGACTCAAGTCCTTGTTATTTATGTGATAAGGTACAATTGTCTTTAAGCACATTCTAAGAAATCTCTTTTCCTAATTCTTGTTGTCACTATCATTGTGTAGCAAATTCAAGTCATCGAAACAAAATACTTGGCCGCTGACACCAACATAGGACAAGGTTCCACATACCGTTGAACTAAGATAGTTTATCCACAATCTTGGGGTCATTCCAAACTTCATAATGCAGCATTTAAAAAGGTATTCCTATAATGACTCTCTCGAAACATTGATGTAGGGCAAATCTCCTAACTAAGGAACTTGAAAAGGATCATCCATGGTGTGTATATATAGGACTAGTCCAAACTTTGTCATGGCTTGGTTGTTAATGGAGTGATTGTTCCCACGTCCCGTCATCGTTATATTCAAATCATGGGTCTCTTGTGTCTCTTCAATTTTTAGGGTTTTTGAGTGTTTTGAGGAGAGAAACATGTGAAGATAAGAATGTTGTTTCTTGAAGTATGTAGCAATAAAATGTTAAGGAATTTAAATGGTCCTAGTGTCTTAGATCTAATGGCCTAATATGCACCAAGTCCATACATTGTTTGATCAATAATAATTCTAAGAAAAATTTGGATACCACTTTATGTTGAAAGTATTATCTAAAATTTATGTTTTTTAAAATCATACAGAATCAAGTAACACTTATTTAAATAAGTGTTATCCAAGAATAACTATGATATAACACTTATTTAAATAAACATTATTTGAAAGCTTTGTTTCATGGGCATTTTTTGATATCTTAATATGTTGTTATCATTGTACTTTTTTTGGTGTAGTGTATCCTTAAATAGATTAATGATGAAAATAAAAATATAAAAAAACTATAAATTATGAAAATTAATATCACTACTACTCAAGACAAAAATAGATAAGTTGGACTTTATATAAGTTAAATATAATTTGTCTATATGATATAAACTTATTCTTATGGTATAAATATGACTTTCACAATAGTTTATTTAAAAGTCTAGTTTGGAATAAGACTTATAAATAGAACATAATTTTATCTTTTAATAAATTTATAAACTTGATTTTTCATGTAGGACAATGTACTTAATGTTTAAAAATATAAATAAATATATGATTTTATTACGTTATAAAAAATAATACAATAATAATAATAACAAAAAATATTTATATTTACTTAAATAGGTTTACCAATTAGATCTAAAAGACTTTTTTAATGAATTAAAGTCTAACTTTTTCTTTTTACTGAATAAACTTTTATAAAAATTTTGACCTAATTTATTTATTAAAAAATTATAACCTAACCTAACCCAATGCAAACTAAGTTATAAACTCCTATTACATGCAACCTTACCTATTTTCATCTTACGTGAGTGGTATGTGTTTAATCACTCATATAATATTTATCTCTTATATATATTTATAAAAAAAATGACATATAAAAGTAAAATATATTAGTATTAAAATTTAAAATTAAATAAATACTTTTCAACTATTTTTTTAGAATTTGGAAAAATAATATTAAAAATAATAATATTTATAAATATTATACTATAATAAAAAATTACATAAATTATTTAAGACATATTATAATATTTTTTAAATGGTCTTCATGTACACATATGTTTTTTTTATTCTTTTCTTTAATATTCATTATAAAAAAAAATATGTTAATTGTGTTATTGATGTCTTAGTTTGCTTTTATATATTTTTTACAAAAAATAAAATAATGCATGGATTTAAAAAATAATATTAAAGATAAATTTGTATATAATTCTTACAAAATTTAAAAAAGGAATATAAATACAAAATTAAAAATATATTTAAATTAATTTTAAAAAAATATTATGCAAGTTATATATAATATTATTTAATACATCTCAAACAAAAAATAAAATAATATATTTTATTCAAGAAATAGTATTCATGAAATCATGAATAGTATATAAATTTATTATATTTTATTTTTGTTCCATTTTTATACTTTGTTTTCTCCCACAAAAAAAATGTGACATATTTTTTTCATAACAGGCAAAAATATAATTTGAGTAGAATATATATGACAAGTACCTGTATGTGAGGGGTGGGGCATGGGGCATTGGGCCCCACTAGGGCCTTGCCTCGATATTACTTTGCCTGTGGACCACTGTATCTGCCCTTCCTCAAATTACAAAATTATAATATGCATCTTTCATAACTCTACCATTCAACCTTTATTTCCATAAATAAGCTTCTTAATTTATAGTGACCGAAAAAGAATTGAATTTCTCTGCCGCAATCAAGTAGAACAACAAAAATAAAAAGAAACGTCCCTTCCCTTGTAGTATATCTTTTTCTTTACCCCAGCACGCGTATGGAAAACGAAACTCTTTTAACCACAAACTATTTTTTAAAAATAAGGGAAAAAGCACTTCATGAAAGTTAGATTCCCAAGTAATAATCATGTGGGAGCTATGAAGTTTCAAACTTTCAAGGTTTGCTTTTTTTATTATTATTAATTATTTAATTTATTATTTGATTTGTATAATCTTTACTTTCATAGAACAGATCAAAGTGGGTTACCGAAAATTATTTTCAAAATCCACAACTTTGTTCAATTGATCTCCATCGGTGCCTTCAACGGAAGGATAACTCAAATATATATTCCTTTCAAGAATCCCAACTTGTAGAAAAAATAGAGAAATTAAAAATGCCAACCTTGTCGTCACTTAATATTGATATGCGTGAATATTTTGGGACCACAATATAGAGGAAAAATGTAACTTAATTTATAGATTAAGAATACAAATAAAGCTGAAAAGTTACAAGTCCATGTGAAATTCTTCTGCTAGATGTTGTTTATAAAATATACCGTAATTAAACTTAACCTAACTAATCCACCAACAAACTTGTATGAAAATTTACCTATCTCTGTTGACGATTTGCCTTGCTAGGCCCACTAGTTTTTCATTTATTTAGAATAACATCTTGCACATCTAAAAGCTTTTATAATTAGATTCTATAGCCCACAAAATGAATCCATTGGAATTTTAGAACTATCATACACCAAGATTGGAGGATGGATAGTACATACACTATTGGAAACATTTTGTGATTAAAGCTATGCCATTGGGCGCTCAAATCAATAATTAATTTCTTACAAAAAGAAAATTATCAACATATACTAGTTAAGTAGGTAAGTACCAAATTCATATCTTATTAAGATAAGGGTTGAATCTTACTGTGTCAAATGTAAGAACGTTATTAGTAGTTGGTAGATAACAATGTAACTAAATCCATTTTTATTTATGCAGTGTATATCTCAATGATTAGCCACTGTATTTGTAATCATGCATTCAGGCATTAATGCTGCTTATTAGAGTGGACGTCTCTGTTTAACTTTGTCCAAGAGTTATAATACAATGATATTTATTTATTTGGGGTAGAAGTTAAATGCTAGATTATTTGCTTGCCTTACCTTTATATGTAGGAGCAGGGCTAATAGTGGGATTTGGGCTATTTTTGGTGCCAGTATGCAAGACCTAAATCCTAGGTACAAAATCACATTTTAGTTACTCATAAGGCCTGGTTGTTTGTTTGTTTGTCAAAAATGTTCTGTAAACAATTTTCAAACAAGGCCAAGTTGTTTTTTTTGGAGCAAAAGAGGCCTGGTTGTTTGTATTTTAAAAAAGTAAAATGTGTTTTTTTTTTTAATTCAAATATATATCTGAAAAGTTTGTGATAACTAAATAAATTTTGTAAACAGGATTCTAAAAAAAGAAGTTTAATTATTTTTAAGAAATAAAAAATGAAATTTAAAAGAGGACTTTCCAAAATTACATCATAAAGTACATATTTTCACTCTCGTTAAAATGAATATTTTAAAAGAAAATTATTTTTTAATTGAAAATGATATCTCTCACCATTATAAATTTTTATTAGCAATGAAAGTTTTATTCCATTGTGTGTGCATCTTTCTAAATATAAATATATATATAGATAAAGAGAGAGAAAAGAGAGAGTATATATCATATATGTTTTTTTTTATTTTTTAGTTTTCAAAAAATATTTAATTGTTATTTTGGAGAAATAAATTGCAGAATAATATCTAGACTAATGTATTTAAAGCAACTCACTTGTAGAGGTGGATATGTAGGTTTATGTCCGCAGACAATTTGTTTAACATGTGAATCAAGTGGGTTACGACTAACTAAAATATTAGTCATTTTAAATACGAACTTAGTTTTGCTTGATTTGTTTAAATCTCTGGTTAAATGAGTATGAGTTTAATTTACGGGTTAACAGTTGACCCACACAAACTTAGATTTTTAAAATATTATTTATAGTTTTTTATTTTTATTTACTTAAAGACTATTTTACACGTGGATAGAGTTATTAAGTATTTGATAAATATTACTTGATGTTTAATATGTATTGACATATTTCTTAATATAAAAAAAGTTACAGATGTTGAGTTTTTTATAATTTTTTTTATGTTTGAGTGATATATGTGTAATTTCTTTTTAAAAATCACTGTCATTAATTCACACATATCTCTGTATATATATATATATTTATATATATATATACTCTCATATATATATATATATCAATCTTATCTTAGAAATTTTTTTTTTATTTTTTTTGTAAATTCTTAAGTTTTTAACCATTTTTTTTACAAATTTATTTTTATATTTTTATTATGAGGCCAACAGATTAATCCATTAACTTGTGGGCTAAATGAATTGGACATATATTAGACAAAAATATGGTCCATTTAGTAAACTTTCCAGCCTAGTTTGATCTATTTAAATGTGGATAAAAACAAATTGAGTAAAACGTATAAGAATGATATATATATATATATTGGGACCTATAAACCCATTTATATTCTATATCCACCAATGTAGAAAATTGGTAGCATACTCCATGTAATACGTGGGTCCTATGACAATAACAAAAATTTAAACCAAATAACTTATAGTGATTAACCTTTTTGGGCCACATAATCAACATTCAACAATATTTATTGTTAATAAAAAAAGCTATATATACTTCAATCAACTGTGATAAGACGTACATTTTTTTTTTATCTCTCTCCCTTTTTTATTTTAAATTTTATTAATTGAGTGTTAGAGTTCATATAGGTAAACCTTTTACCATTGTTGATACCAAGAGAGTTTTGTGACAAACTACTGTATCATCATATAATAGTTGAGTACATGATCAACCTCACTTGAGCCAATAAGGAACAACAGCAAACATATAACCCTGCCAAGTACAAATATCTGCCTTTTGTTGGGCCTAGTGTGATTTTTCCTTGTGTACTATTTATTAGATTACAATTTTCAAATAGTCACAACTTTTTACATTTTTATATTTTCATGGAAAATATCTTAAACTTTAAGATTCTTACTCTATTAACCAATTAAATATATTTTAAATAATTATTATAAAATTTAATAATATCTAAATATATAATGATTAAAAGCTAATATTAAAAACTTTTAATTTAATATTTAATATTTGTACAAATGGTTTACGTGGAATTGATAAAATCCAAAAAATTTCTCTTATTTAAGATAGGCTGGACAGTTAAACTCAATATGCTATCGTCCATTTGATCTTGTCTTAATTTTGACACCAAAAAACTTGTTTTGGTGGGAAACATGGTTGTGTTTGAATTTTTTTAATTAAAAAAAGTATTATTGAATATGAGTACAAAATGTAACAACTCACCTCGCATTCAAACTTACTTTTGTTGCATATATATAATTTTTAATTATATAATATATATTATATAATTATTAGTTATATAATTATTTTCATACTTTATTTTTTTATAACTATTGAAATATAAATAAACTATTTTAGTAGTTAATAATTAAAATAGTAATAATAATAATAATTAAATAACAAAGATAAAATTATATATTTAATTAAAAATAAAATTTAATTCTAAAATAATTTTTAAGTTTTTTATTATTTATTTAAAAATAACATATTACTAGGCCTGGATAAACACGACACTGACCTCACCACTAATAGAAAATTTTAATACCAATTGATAAAAATTTTTCGACAACTATACTCCAAAACTAGTTATTATAATTGAAAAGCTCAAACCCTTATAAATCCTACACTAAGAATGAAATCTCATATTTTATAATTGGATTTTAATATTGTACTAATTCATTCTCTCTATATATTTTTTTATTTTTTTTAGAATTTGAACTAAAATCTCTCACTTAAGATATCTCTGCATATTCTTTTTCTGTAAACTAGTTTGATAAACAGTTGATCAATTCCCTTGAATTGGGTTGCAAGGTTTCATACATTAAATCCAAAACACACTCCTTGCAAAGCAAAGGCATATACCAACCAATTGATCCAATAAGTTCAAATCACAGCATATACTCCTTAAAATTCCCCAACTGTCCCAGGTACAATGAAACAACAACGACAACAAAACGTACTCATACCAACTTCTACTAGCCATGTTGAACTAAAATTCTTATTGTTGACGAAGTATTTCACTACAATCCAAAGATCTCAAAGAGTCTATAAAGCAACTGAAGGGTCACCAGCAGTGTTTTCTCCGCATCACGCACACATGGACACTATTTTGAACTAGCAATTACCATACGCAATCGACCACTGAACTATCACAGTAATATCCACGTTTCCCAAAATCATAAACCCGACATAGAGCCCCGTACCCTTACCTCGGTTTGATCGATTTTCTACTCTCTCTCTGTCTTTCTTTGTTTTTCTCTCACTTTGTTCTTTGTCTATTTCCTTATCCTTTTCTCACACCACTCGCAACCATTCATTATGGTTTCAGCTGCGTGATTCCTGCGCTTGCCTTACCATGTTCCACTGTTATCCTTGGAGAAGTTCAGTTTCTTCTCCCTCAGCTCAATGCTGCTTCAGAATTGTGGAGGGTATGTTTCTTATCTCTCTATATGTGTGCGTGTTTTGAATCTTAGGTTGAGTTTTGAGAGCTGTTGAAAATCCCTAGTTAAAATAATGTATATAACTGTAACTCATACCTTCTTAGTTGTTTTTTAGAGTTGTGTTAGACATCAGCTTAAATTGTAAATATATTATAATCTATTTTACTGATTGTTCTCGGGTTTATTTAATCATCCGCTAGTAAACCATTTTAGTGATCATGACAGATGTCGAGTCTATAAACTTTGCTTCCGAAATATTCAGTTTTTGGACCGGGGTTTCAGGATTTTTCATTGTCCAGTCTTTCATTTTCATAATGCTACAACTTTGGTGGTTTTGACTTCAAGGGTTTTTGAGTTTCTAATTTGTGCTTTCGTGTTTGATTATGTTACATACAGGATAGGGGTATCTGTTGAGAGTGCTAATTAGGATAACGTTGCTATTGGACTATGGGGGGTGAAACGGTGAATGGGACATGGCTCAGTGCTTTGTGGGCAGTATCACGCAAGAGTGCATCACATGACAAGGAAGTGATTGGAATTTTGGCATTTGAAGTTTCGGGTTTGATGTCTAAGGTGGTTAATTTATGGCACTCTTTGAGTGGCAGGGAGATAATGAATACGAGGGAATGGATAGTGAAGTCGGTTGGGGTCAAGATGCTAGTGTCTGATGATGATTGTTTCTTGATGGAACTTGCATTGAGTGAGATACTCAATAACTTTGAGTCTCTAGCATGGTCTGTGGCCAGGTTGGGTAAGAGGTGCAAGGATCAAGTGTATCATGGTTATGAACATTTTGTTCATAACCCTGCTCAAAACTATCTTCAATGGTCTGGGTGGGAATATGCATGGAAAAAGATGGAGAGGAAAGTGAAGAAAATGGAAAGATTTGTTGCTGCTATGTCACTACTGTCTCAAGAGCTTGAGGTATTAGCTGAGATAGAACAAACTTTCAGGAGAATGAAGGTGAATCGCAAGGTTCATGGGGTGAAATTGCTTGAGTTTCACAAGAAGGTTATGTGGCAGCGCCAGCAAGTGAAAAATCTGAGAGACATGTCTCCGTGGAACAGAAGTTATGACTATGTTGTCCGGTTATTGGCAAGATCATTGTTCACAATACTGGAGAAAATCATACTTGTCTTTGGAAATAGTCACTTACCAATTGAAAACCAACAAGATGATTCTATTTCTCCCCCAGTTAATACCAACAACAATCATCTTACTCGCAGTGATTCCTTCTCTACTCTAGTGCATTCTTCAGTTCATCCTTCTACGACTAATTCATATGGATTCTGTTCAGAACCTATTGAGAGCAAGCCAGTGTTCAACTCAGGGTTTGTAGTTGACAAAAGCAAGAGCAAGAGAAAGAAGAAAGAGCAACAAGTGCTTCATTCAGAAAGCAAGCAGTTCAAACATATTGTTCCATTGAAAGGATGCATGTCAGTTGGAAACAATTCTCCTGTTGTACAAACTTGTATGCCAACTAATGGTGGTTCTATGAGGTTGGTTGATCGTCATGTGAAGAACATAGGTAACATGAAAACAGTGGATAAATTATCTCTCATATGCAGAACTAGAATTTACTTTAAACTATCTACGAAGGGTAGGTTAAAGCCAGGTCCATCTACTCTTGGTGGTGCAGCTTTGGCTCTACATTATGCAAATGTGATTGTGCAGATAGAGAAGATGGTGTCAGCACCTCACCTCATTGATCTTGAAACAAGAGATGATTTGTATAACAAGTTACCAACCACCATAAGAACCGCTCTGAGGGGTAAGCTTAAGTGGTATGCCAAGAGCAAGTGTGGCACGGTCCATGAGACTAGCCTTGCAGTCGAATGGAGCATGGTACTCTCCCAGATATTGGAATGGTTGGCTCCACTGGCACACAACATGATAAAGTGGCATTCTGTGAGGGATTTTGAGAGGGAGCGATCTGCTTCTAAAGCAAATGTTTTGCTTGTTCAGACTCTTTACTTTGCAAACCAAGCAAAAGCTGAAGCTGCAATGGTTGAGCTCCTTGTTGGTCTTCACTATGTGTGCAGGATTGATGGAGAAGCTCGCATGAGAGATGAACAGGAGTTTGCAGGGTCTAGAGCTTTTAATGGTACTCGTTTAAGAAAGAGTGAGTTGTGCAATAAATATTTATAGGCTACGTGAACATTGGCAATGTGCTGGGGCTCAATGTCACCAATGATGTACAGTTTTTATCATTTTCTAATGGATCCTTTTCCAAATGGTACCTTGTTACTTTTAATATCACATCACGCTGATTCTGAGCTTTTGTTAATTGATTGTGCAGATCAGAAATGTTAGATGATTTTATTCAAGATATATAATCATGGAGAACATAATAAGGCTTACTCTTCTTTGTGTAATAATTGATCAATTTAGTTTTCTTCTTTTCTTCAAATAACCAATACTGAATAAATTAAGACAGTTGCTACCTACGGTAAATAACCATGGATTGGAATCGACGGGCAAAGAAAAGTGCCAAAGAAATGAGGTTAAGATATGGCATGGTTGTAAACAGTTTAATTTGCTTTGGTGCCATTTTCGTCATTTTCTAATTGCTGTTTTAAAGTGTGTATAATCTTTCAAATTGGTACCATGCTCGAACCCAGAGTTAAAATGTTCGTAAGACAAAAAAAAAAAAAATCGTCAAATTTAAAAGCCCCATGGCACCCAAAAGCTCATAGATCCTCCTCCTTATATGTTATGGTCAATTCTAATAAATGAACACTATATTAGAATTTTTTTATTAATATTGTAAATAAGTAAGGACGAACCAGAAGCCCAGAATACCAAGGGAAGAAACAAAAAGAATATGAACAGAGCTCCACTATTCTTCTGTTAGAGAAATTAATATTATAAATAATTGGATACATTATCAATATAAAATTTCAACTAATTAGAAATCATCCTAAATATGATTTACTTCACAACAATCCATAATTGGGTGATGGTGTAAAATGTCAAACACATTAGTACATTTTAATTAAATTCATAAAAATATGCATATACAAATTTCACAAAATCTTAAAATATTTGAGATTATAAAAATATAAATAATTAGTTTTAAAACTAAATAAAAATGACAATTTAAAAAAAACTTAAATATATTTTATATCCTTACAAAAATAATAAATTTTACTTTTAGTCTTTATAATTTTTTTTTTTGAGTTTTGATCCTTCCAATGTCCACTGTCACCTATTTTGGTCCCAAATTGATGTCGGGTTAAAACCCTATTACTAGCCATCATCAAGTCACCAATTAAAAACAATATTTTACAGAGACTACAAATAAAAAATAGCTATACTTTCATTTTTTTTTAATGGTAAGTCACACCGAGAACCAAACCAGACTAGGATAAAAAACTAAAAAAAATATATTTCATAACATAAATATTTAAGATTTGAATAAAAAACATAAATAATTTTGATTTATAATTAATTGAATTTATTAGTTGTGAAAGCAAATAATTTTAAAATATAGATATATTTTTTAACAGCAAAGGCCCACTTAAGTTATTGTAATTGGGGGCAATGGGCCCATATGGATGTGGTGTCGTTGGGCTCGGGTCAGGGGGAGTAGCAGAAGGCAAAAGAAAGAAGAAGAATGACGAGGACGAGAGGGATGAAGAAGGGGTTGGTGGTGTACAAGATATACAGAGCCCTAACCTACGGCCTGTCGCCGTTAATCCACCTCCATCTGCGGTGGCGGAGGCTCCTCGGCCTGGAGCACCCGCGGCGGTGGCCGGAGCGCCTCGGTCACCCCTCTCAGCCTCGGCGACCGGGACCACTCCTCTGGTTCCATGCCGTTTCCTTAGGTGAAGGAATGATCGCCATTCCCGTCATCAAACACTGCATTCGGAGAATGCCTCACTTGAACGTGCTCATGACCATCACCACTATGTCTGCTTTGTAAGACACTCACACTCTTGTTTCATTGCTCCCAATTTTGCAACATTAGAAAGTGTAGTTTAATCGATTATGATGTTCGAGAAACAGGCATTGCTGAACTCATTTTATGAGGTTATTTTTATAAATTTTTTTTTTGGTGTAACGCAGTGAAGTATTAAGCAAGTCGCTTCCGAGTGGAATTATTTTACAGGTACGCTGTTGGGGAATGCTAACATGGATTGAGTGATTTCTTCATCCGCGTGCATCGTTTCTCATATTAAGTTGAGAAATGCCTAGAACGCACTTTCTAACATACTGTGTGATTTTGTAATTTTGTAACTCGCAATAAGTTAGTGTATTTGTGAGTGTGTTATTAGCATTCCTCAATTAAGTTTATTGCCTTGGCCATTCTCATGTTGGTTTATGCAGGGAGTGATTTTAGACAACTGTTGCCTATGATGAATCTGATCATTCATATATGTAAACCTTGAAAATGAAAGGATGATGTGTTCTTGTTTCTTATAATTGGTCATTACTGATTTTTCATTAATCGATCGGGATACAACTTACAAGGATGCTGGATTGTCATTTCTTCATTTTTGAAAACACGAATTTGCAATAATTAAGCAATTTTCCAGATAAATTTGTTTCTGATAAAAATAGAAAAAGAGAAATGTGCTTTGTTTCTTAAAGAATTATATTTCTGTGAAAGTTGTTTAAAACTCGATTTTTGTCATGTTTTTAAATTTTAACTGATTTCCAGAATCTTAGGGATGTAAATATGGCTTAGGACCGACAAATGATCAGACAAACCTTGAAATAACATTCCTGGGTTGACTTTTGTTTTCTGGTTTGCTTATTATTCACCATTTCTTTGTCAGTTTGAACAAAGTTCTTAAAATATTTTTGAAGTTACTTTTTGGGCTACAGCTTTTGCATTTTCCGATTAGGCTTAACACAATTGTTTTGATTTGCTGAAACTTTCAAATTTGGCAGTTTTCACCAGTTGACACCCCTACTTCCATCCATTCTTTCCTTGATTACTGGAAACCAAATGCTATTGTGCTAATGGAAAGTGAACTGTGGCCAAATCTTATCATGGATGCTTCCAGAAATGGTGTAAGTCATTCTTTCTCATTAGTTGATGGACTACATTTATAGAGCATGTATAGGAAAGAAAAATAGTTGAATATGTAATTCATGGCCATGCATCTGAATTGGAACTACATAACCTACTGCTTAAATGGTAGCCAACAGTAGTTGAGTTGAGGCTGAGTTTTTTAATTTAAAATGGTAGATCAATTAATTTCTTTGCTCATACATCCGTTTCATTTGTGTGTGTTGCATGTGCATCATATCAATTAGTTATGATGATTCTTACATATTATAACCCAATTTGTTCTCATCAGATAACACTGGCACTCTTAAATGCTCGGATGTCTGAAAAGTCCTTTAATGTTTGGTCAAGACCAGTGCTTCTACCATTAATTTCATTGATGTTATCCCAGTTTTCATTGATTGTCCCATTGGTATGTGCTTTAGATCTTTTTACCTATGCAGTAATTCATTTCTCTTATTATGCCATCATTGAACATTTTGAATGTCATAGAGTCAAGAACAGGGTATCCGGTTTCAGATACTGCAAGCCCCTCCTTATATCATAAACTTTTCTGGTGATTTAAAATATGGTATGTCATTAATTTCATTATTTTTTATTCAAGGTAAATGAAATGAACACGAAAAATTGACGACAGTCTGATCTGATGTACAACATTATTGTGTTCTTTTTCTGAGTTAGTTTATTGACTTTTAAAACAAAACTAGTTGCCTAGTTGATGTCCATGTTGTTGCTGATATGGTTATTTAACAATTATTGGAGCTGAAAATTATTGTTTGTGGATCTTCTTGGATTGTTGATTTTTTGAAGTCATGAAGTGGTCTGTACTAATCTTGTCTTATCACTCTTCTTATTCAGTAATAGAAGATTTTGGAGTCAATGGAAGAGGCAGAGATAATATAGACAATCTGAGACTACAGCTTACTCAAAAGCAGGTTTGGATGGCTTCTTCCATTCATAGGGGAGAAGAAGAAAGTCAGTTCCATCTTCTATACCTCTGGCATTATGTTTCAAATACTTGTTTGTTTCTCAGAGTCTATTGAAACACCTGATCAGTTTGCTTTAACATAAGAAAATGAGAGGGATGCCTATAATATGCAAAAATTGACACAACATAGGTGGTTTGATAATACTGATATTTGCTTTACAGTCAGTAAAGATGTTAACATTTTAACTGTTTGTACACAGTCATGTTTTATCAACTCCGGCCTTGAGTTTAAAGACTACTTTACAATTAGGTGGATTTAGTTTGCCATCCTCCTTATTTTGATGCCTTTTCTCTATCATTTAATATGTTTAGATTTGAATGCTCTCTCTGCAGTAATAGGAGGTGTTCACATTGCCCTTAAGCAGTGGCAACCTAATATAATGACTATTATTGTCCCTCGGCATCCACAACAAGGACGAGAGATTGCCAAAGTAAGCTTTTTATCCCATATCCTTTCAAAACATGTTTTTTGGTTTCCCATAGGTATCTTTCATAGGAGGCAATTTTTACTTGAGAGCTGACACACAGTCTGATACTGTTAGGAAACCACCTATTAATGTCTATATTAGGAAACGTTAGAAGGGGAATTAAATGATTAATGTAACAGATTGCATGGGCATTAATCAAGGGAGGAAGTTGACCTATATATAAGAAAGGAGTTAGGGAGAAGAAAAAAAGGCAGGAAAAGAGTGCAGGATCTCTCAAACACCCTGGGTTACCTTTCATTTCTGTAATTCTGCTGTTCTGGTACTGCCATCTATTGGTACCAGAATTAATTGAAGAATAATATAGCAAGAATAACCCTGTTCAGGGTGTTTTGATCCCGGTTCTAGTAGATACTAAGTGTTGGTGTCTCTCTTAGCAGAAATTCAAACTGTGTTTGCTACTTTCTGAGATACTAATCCCTTCTGCTAGACTAAACACCTATTAGTGTTTTTTGAGCTTTTGTTCATTAAAAAATGTTATTTTTATTTTGAAACTCTTTCCTAAATTAGAGAAACTTAATAAAAGTTAGGTTAAATGCTACCTAAATTGTTGTGTATGGATATGCTATCAAATGACAATCAGTTTGTACACCTCCTTTAGAGTCATTTGCATACAACAGAAATGATGCTCATACAAAAACTACTCTTATTTCTTAACACTTTTTTTTCTACCATCTCTGAAATTCATGGTGCTTCTATTTGATATAGTGCAGAAATTGGACAAAGAAGGACAAAATGTCGTTTTAAGGTCTCAAAATGAGAAGTTTAAGCCGGGAACTAGTATTTATGTGGTGGACACTTTAGGTACAAATTCTTTTCTTTTAACTGACATGAAATGCTCTCATACATGAAAATCCACTTTTGCTGAGAATTGAGACCATGGGATTTGTAGAGATGAGTTTGCACCTCATTCTTTGCAATAAATCACCACTTGTCATTCTTTTACAGTTGTCAAGAACATATTTTACTCAGGTTTACTTGAGGGAGGATTGGTGAAGTATCCTGACCTCAGTAGTTTTATTTGCAAATTTGCAATTTCACGTTGAAGTTTATGTAAATATGGAACTATCCTTTCAAGGCTATTACTAAGTGTTGGACAAAGGGTACCTTGGAGGATAGAATTATTGGGGATATCATCCATGACATTTAATGTCATCCATCTTCTTTGGCAGGTGAATTAAGACACTTGTACGCATTAACACCAATAGCTGTGATTGGGGGTTCATTACTCCCTGGTTTAGCTGGCCACAATATTTCAGAAGCTGCTGCAGCTGGCTGTGCTGTTTTGACAGGTGCATGTTGAATAATGCAATTCTCAAATCAAAGCATATTATTTTAGTGGTTGGAACTCATAATTGATTTCAGGTTGTCACGTTGGGCATTTCTCCCACATGGTACTGGAAATGCAACGATCAAATCCTTTGTCAGTTCTTCAGGTGGGGTGACAACTCATTTTCTAGTCAACATTGTTCTTCAGCATGAATATTCTTATATGGTTCTCTGCGGTCACTTACTTGTAGGTTTCTGGAAAACTGGAGCTTGAAAAAGCTCTCGTTGAGCTTTTCACCGATTCAACTCTTCTGGAAGCACGCCAAAGAGCCGCTAGGGAGGCGTTTTGCAGTCTGTCCCGTGGCATTGTTGAGAATATATGGAGTTTGCTAAATTTTCATATTTTTAGTAGATTGTCTGCAGAGGAATCCAACTATCCTAGACTCCAAGACTATGAGAAATGAAGTTTCATATTGCCACAACAAATTTTCATTCAGACTCGACCCATTTATTGGATTCATTTACCCTGCGATAGAAGCACCCCCAAATTGCAACCCCATTTCACTATAATGGTGATTTGAGTCTCCAATTAGATAATTACTTGAAGATTACTAGTGTAGGAGAAGCCGCTAGTAAAATTATGGAAGGCATCATTATATATTGTTACAGTAATGGTGGTTTGAATCTCGGTAAGAATTGATAGAAAATATAAGTGTCATGATTTTTTTAATGAAATACCATCAAATCATTTTGTGTATTAGTTTTACAGCCTGCCGTCAATCTACTCACTTCTCCAAAATTTGTTGCTTTCTGATATTCCCCAATATTGCCCAACATCAATCTTTTTGTTTCCTAATATTGCCTTTTAAAGCTTTAAGAGTGTAGATGCCAGATGCTACTTTTAAACATTTACTTCGGTGCCGACTTTGGTAATTTTGTGTTTCAAATCGTTTAGTTTATGAGAGCTCAAGAACAATCATCTATCTCCCTGCTATACAATAGGCTCTTATAGGTTTGTCTGGCTTTGAATTTTTTGACTTGTACTAGAGTTACTATTTGCATAATCAACTATCACGTCATAATCTTTCGTGGTGGGTAACAACATAAAATTATATTTGTTGTTGGATTTAATAATAATTACAGAATACTACAGAATACATGTACAGAACGAAAGTCTTAAAAAATATTAATAAATCACGAAATAGCGTTATTCACGCAAAATATCATCCAAAAGTTAAAATATTTAACTCTATATTCTTTTCTTGGAAAGTTCTTTGTTTTTTTGTCAAGCTGCTTTCTCTCCTTCAGCCTTTCTCTTTTTATCTTTTTGCCTTTTCTTCCCTTAATTTACTTGTCTTGTGCATCATTCATCAAACGGTTGATAGAACAAAATGCTGTTTGTAATGTTACTTACTGTGAGATTTGCTTGCTTTTCCTTTCAAAGTGCATCAGAAGTCATGGTATTGTATGTGGCTGCATCTTCCTTTGATTGATAAAAGTCAAATTAAAACCTTGGGTAGACAGGATTACTCTGCCGTATTATGTTACACAAATACGATAATTAAGTACGTCGTAATTTGTAATTATTGTTTATTCTTTTTGAAGTTATTTTCTCAAATCTTTTAGGTATTTGGTACGAATATATAGTACAAGAATTTCGCCAATTTTAAAATATCCATATATCAATATTGCTTGGCAAGCAATTTGTGCTACAATTGTACCTATGGAGTATGGAGTCAACTGTTGATTAGTTAATGATTAAGGTCCCAAAACATCTTTTCGGCCCTTGCCTGCTTAACACTGTTCAAATACTTATCCTTTTTTTCTTTTTCCTTTTTCAGCTTAAAGACTTAATGAAGTCTACTATATCGAACCATAGTTTAGCTGTTTTCATGCATTGTCAAATATCATATTGTTTATAAAAAGAACAAAAAAATATAAATATGTGCATGCAGGGGCGGAGCTAGAAGTTTAAATCATGGGGCCAAGGTCAAAAAAATATAATATATATTTTTTAATTTTTACATAAATAACATGTGTTAGAATATATATATATATATATACTGAGAATAAGAAATATTGTCTAACGCACACAAACACTTATTGAGAAGTAGCAAAAAATCAGAAGAAATTAGAAAAGATTAACTATATAGTCTCTTAATTGCAAAAAGTTGTTATACTACTTCCCATGTTTACTTTAGTTGAATAAAGTTAACATATTTACAAGGCAATCAAGACGTTGAACATGTTCAGTTATAATTTATAGCAAAATTGAAATTCATTAGAATTATTTTCTTTTTCATTGAATATAATTCAGACATCATTTAAAACAAAATTTAATAGATAAAAAGAAACATAAATATTACACATTATAATATATCACTGTCATTTGATAGAGTTTTCAATATTAGTAATTTAGCAACATGAATATCAGTATTTTAAACGATCAAATATTTATTTTTTATTTTTTTATGTTGGAATGAGGGGACCATTTTTTATTTTATTTAATAATATAATTACACTTAAAAAATTTGGGGTCACCATGGCCCCAATGGGTCACCCTGAATGCAAGGACAAATTCAGCAATCTATCAGACTGGATTTTTTCCTTCCTTTATAATTATTTAAAATTTTAATTTCTAATAAATAATTATTTAACAAATAATGATTTTTACATAAATATTTATTGATTGTACACATAAAATTAAAATTTATTTTTATTTGAAAAGATAAACATAAGGAAATATGATAAAAGATTTTAGAAAAAAAAATATTTTTAGTCCCTATATTTTAGTCATAGCTAAAGTTCTTATATTTCATATAGAAGAATTTGACTTTTAAATTTTAAATAATTTTAAATTTTTATTATGTTTTTTATAACTATGAAAGATTAAATTCTCTTGTTTTTAAAGTTTGATAATCAAATTTATCAATGCAAAGTACTGATAGTTTTATTACTATTTTTTTTAATAATTCATAAGAGATTGATTATTTTAATAAAAAGAAATGTAATAATTATTTCTTAAAAGTTTTGTTGAGTAGTATAATAACCACTTAACTTAGATCTACGATATTGTTGTGTAATATTATGGATAGTGTATCTCAATTTTTATTTAGATATGGATATTCATTATCTACTATTTCGATCAAGCATTATCATTAATTATAACATATGTTATTTATCCTCCTTTGATCACAAGTACGAAAATAACTTGCTTGCAAAAGATTGTTAATTACTAAAATCTACTTATTATAACTTGTACTAAATTTTTATTTCAAACTTTGGAAGACTCTTCCATCTTACATGTGCAACAACAATCAATCAGATTCACAATTTAAAAGAAGAACAAAATCATTAAATATAATAATAATTGAAAATAATTAAATCTTATATTATATATACATAAACGAAATCCTAGGGAGGGGGGCCAGGGCCCATGCCTGCCCCCTTGTAGATCCATCCCTAAATATATGCATCATAACACATTAAGTTCGACAAGTCTTAGATAAATATAAATAATAACTGATCAATCTGGACAACTTTTGAATTCATTTGTGGTTGTTATAACAACTGCTTTTGACAATCCTAAAAGTAAGCAATTGGGAGAAACGAAAAAGGAGAAATTATTATATGATTTCGGGAATACGTAATTTCGACTTGGCATTTATGATAAAAAAAAGTTAATAACGTGTTCATAAGATTGGTTATCATAATTTCTGAGGAGAAGGAGTTATACTTATCTCCATAGACTGCTACAATAATATATAACAAATGCATCTAGTTGGTGGTCCTCCTTTTGGTATCAAAGGCTTGAAGTAAAGGGAGAGAGTCCTTGGACAAGCCCAAATGAAGGTTCTTGAGAGGCACATGGGTATGGGTAGAGGAGGTTCCATCTTGAAGGGAGTGAATAATATCTTGAAAAAGGAACTCATCACAGGGTATAGCAAGAGGACCACTCTTGTTGGAGCCATAACCTTCATATGCTTGGTCTAGGAGTTGTTTAAGCAAAGGATGGTTAAGGTAATCAGCCCTAATCACAAACCTTCTATTTGCCTCTCCCACCGTCACCGCCAAGTGCCCACGCGGCACGTCCGCCGGCGGCTTCTTCCCGCTGCCACCGCCGCCATTCTTGCGCCACATGCAAGCCATGCTTTGTTTTTCGGTGTTTATGTTTTGGTTATGTAATGTTATATATATGTGTGTACAAGTGCAAGGTGAGACACCACTAGTGTCATACGTTGTGCTCTTACTTCCTTCTTCACGAAAAACCGAGACACGTTGTGTGCTTTGGAAAACGACTTAACCTAAATCCGTACTGTGTTGACAAAGGTTGGGTATATGGTAGTTTGGTATAGTCCTTGTTGTCCCACTGCCGCATTGTCATTACTGTTTTTTTTTTAATCATTATTGTTATTATTTATAGTGATACCTCTAATTTGTCATCCATAAAACAAAGAGAATTGAAGGAGTTGGTTGCTTTTAATGATGTTTGAACAAGATTGTCTGTGTGCAACTGTGCACGATGCTTCTTCTCTTAATTCCTGCTTATGAACGATTTTCCTTTTGATTAATTATATTCATGCATCTAGTCTCTCTTCCATTTCATTTCTACTTATTTTTTTAAAAAAAATTATCATATCATTTATTATTATTTCTTTATTTTTTTATCTCCCTCTTCTCTCCGCCCATGTAAATTTAATGGAAAATAACAACAAAATGGTAATAAAACACTCTTTCATACACTATTTTAAATGCTTCCAATTATTAACACAAATTTATTTAAAATCATGATTATTTGTAGATTTCATTTCATATTAAATAAAATTTTCTCTTAATTTTATAATTTTTAATCGACAGTAGAGTGTGGTAAAAAATATGTTGTTAATATTTCTCAAATATTAAACATTCGTCTAGCATGAATTAGGGTGAAAGAAAGTATAAATAAAAGTATTGTAATAAATATCATAAGTGATGAGAAAGAACCAGATAAAAAAATAGGATAAAAATGAGATAGAAGAAAATTGAGTGAATTTTTAACTACGTAAATTTACTTTAGATTTTTTTACTTGTACATGCTTGTTGGCGAATTTACTTATAATAGATATTAGTGTCAAACTTCTGGTGGAATTCAAGAGGTTTAAATAGCCCAACAACTTAATAACTGGCCTTTCTAGTAGCCAAATTTTGAATCAATTTGATAAATTTGTAAACAATATGACTAATTAGGGCAAGGAAATAAAATGTTAAAATTAATTAAACTTCTGAGTAGGTCCTATATATTATGTTGCTACTTGATTGTTGGTTAGAATATGATGGAATGAGATAATTATTCTATTATTTTTAAAAATATTTTATTTTTATAATATTATTTTATTATTTTTATCATTACAATAGAAATTTGTTGTTATGAGTAATTTTATTGTTTTTTTTATAATATTTTTCTATTTTAGATTTTAGATTATTATATTATCAGTATAGAATTTCTTTTTTATTTTTCTTAAAATTATAGTATAAGTTTACTATTATTTTTATTTTCTTATATTTTATTAGTATTATATTTGTTCATTATTAGTGTTATTTTTATTTAGTTTACATTTTTTTGGAGATTATAATATCAATATATATGTATATATAATTTTTATATTATATATTAATCAAAATTTCTATTATTAATTTAAATATATCAATGATAATTAAAATGTTTATTATAATATTATTTTATTATTACTAATATTCAACCGTTTTTCTATTTTAGATAATTTGAATTTTGATATTATTTTAAATTTTAATTAATCATAATTTCATATTAATTTCTGAAACTTTACTTTTCAAACATCATACAATAAAATTGATGTATTTTGATTTAAATAATTTATTTTCTTATTTTTCTCATCAATTAAAAAAAAATATCTTTCAGTAATATTTTTAAAATTTTATTTTAATAATATTATTTTATTATTATAATAACAATTTATTAATTTGTATAAATCTTATTAAGTTTATTTTCTTTTTTATAATATTATTTTTCTACTATTTAAGATTTTAGACTACTATATATATTATTACAGATATAATACTTTTTCCATTAAAATTATAGTATTAATTTTCTATTATTTTATATTTTTAAATTTTATTAGTATTGTTTATATTAATTATTATCATAAAATTATTAGTATTGTTTTATATATATATATATATATATATATATATATATATATATATATATATATATTAATCAACATCTTTATTATTATTTTAAATATCTTTATGATATTTTAAATATTTACTATAATAATATTTTATTATTATTATTAAGAGATAAATTTTTCATTTTATATTATTTAAAATTTAAGATTATTTTAACTTTAATTAATCTTAATTTGAATTTAATTATTCAAATTATAATTTTTACACATTATACAATAAATTTGATGCATCTTTTATTTTAAAAAATATTTTTATATATCTTGTCAATTGGAAAAACTTTATATCTGTAACTAATATTTTTAATTTTTAAATATTTTTTATCATAGCAATACATTTTTTATTATGTTTGTTTTTTATATTATGTTTATTTTATTTCTTTTTATATTATTATTTTTCAAATTTTATACTATTATATTATTATGCTAGTAATAATTTTTTTTACTTAAAATTACAGTATTAATTGAATATTAGTTTTTTTTGTAATTTTTATATTTTGTTTGTATAATTTATTTTCAATATTATTAGTTTTTTTTTGGGAATCTATTTTTCAATATTATTGTTACTTTTATTTACTTTACATTTATTTCAAGATATAATATATGTATATATAAATTTTAAATATAATTATAAAAATATTAAATTATATATTAATAAAAAAATTAAAATTAGTTTAAATATTTTATGATAGTTTAAATATTTATTATAATATTTTTTATTATTACTAAGAAATAATTATTTATATATTCTAGATAATTTGAATTTTAAGGTTCTTTTAGTTCTACTTAATCTACTATTTCAATTTAATTTCTGAAATTTTAATTTTCACACAGTGATGCATTTTGATATAAATATTTTTATTTTTATTTTTTTGTCATTTTAAAAAAATTTATCTCTTAAAGTAATATTTTTAAAATTTATTTATTTATAATATTTTTTTAATATTTCTTTTATTATAATAGCAATTTATTTTTATGTTCGATTTTTCATTATGTTTATTTTTAGACTATTATATTATTACTATTATTATTATTATTATTTATTATTATTATTATTATTATTATTATTATTATTATTATTATTTTTATTTTTTATTATTATTATTATTATAGTAATATTTTAGCACATTTCTACTGTAGTAATATTATTTTCTCAATAATTTAAAATTTCAGGTTACTTAAACCTTAACTTTATTTTAGCTTCTAATATTTTAATTTATACACATTTATAAAATAAATTTGATGTATTTTATTTTCATATTTTCTATTCAATTTAAAAAACATTATAATATTGAATAATATTTTAAATTTTTCATTTAAAATATTATTTACTATTATTATAACAACAATTTATTATGTACAATTTTTGTTCATGTTTATTTTCTTTTTATAATATTTTTATTTACTATTTTACATTTCAGACTATTATATTGTTACTGTAGTAATATTTTTTTCTCTTATGATTATAGTATTAGTTCACTATTCGCCCACCTAAAAAAAGTTTACTATATTCTTTTTAGTTTTATGTTTTATTAGTATTGTTTATATATTATATTAGTGTTATATTTATCACTACAAGATTTTTTTGATTTTTCTACTAATTTTATCTACCATTTAAATTAGTAGCTAAATCCTAACTAATTAACTAAAATATTATTTTTTCTAGTTAAATTTAAGTAATATTCGTTTATACTTCTTATTACTACAAATTAGCTAGAAAATAACTACAAATTTTAAAAATTTACTTCAAATTAACTAAGATTATTTTCGTAGCTAATTTGATATTTATTTCATGCTATCATCAATATTATAATAATTTTGTAACTAATTATTTTACTAGAAATTAAATTCAAAATAACTATTATTTTAAAATTAGCTACAAAATTATTTTGTAGCAAATGTTAAATTTTCTAGTAGTGTATTTATATTATTATAGTTGAAGATTATAATATATATTATAAATATTAAGCTATATTTTTAATATTATTTTAACTATATTTATGATATTTTAAATATTTATTATAATATTTTTTTATTATTATTAAGAGATAATTATCGATACAAATAACGTAGTTTCGCATTGTAAATTGATGTGAGCGATGCTACAGTGCAAAACTGAATTAAATTTAATTAAAGATAAAAGTATATAAATTTATATATTTAAGAATTAAAATAAATAATTTTTCATAAAAGTTAAAATAAAAATATTATATTTGTAAAAACAAAATATTATTTAAATAAAGTATTATTTCCACTCCTATGATTGATAGTGATTAATTTAAGAGTTTAGGGTTGTATTTCTCTTTTTAAGTTGTTCTTCCTAATTAAGAGATGGTACAGATAATGGAAATAGAGTAGAGTGAAAAAAAAAGTGGAGGAAAAAATAAGTAAAATATAGAATAGAATTTAAGTTGTTTGATAAGAGAGAAATAGAAGAAAAATAGAAAATAAATAATGTTATAAAGTTGTTTGATAGAAAAAAATAGAAAAGAAATAATTATATATATATAATTTTAACTATATATTAAAAATAAATAATTATATATAATGAATTAAGAAATTGTATAGTTGATTATATTATATAAAATTATTTAATTTTAAAAATAAAAAGTAATTTCTTTATTTAATTAATATAATTAATTTTTAAAAAATTATAATAATCAATAATAAATTGTAATGATATAAAGTTTAAAATTTTTATATTTTATAATGGATTATCAGATTTTGATAATTTATTATGATAGTATATATATATTTTTAAATACTATGATTAAGACTTTTCTATAATCAATTAGATATTATTTCCTCGTTGTTTCTATTGTGTTGTTTCTATGTTGTTGACCTGTTTCAACGAAGAAATAAAGTGTAGGATCCATATCTTCATTATTTCTTTATCTGTATTAACTTTTTGCTATCAAGTGAGTTTTTTTTTGTATTTTTTTACTCGCTTTTGTGTGACACCCTTCTATCTCGAATACTTAAATTAAAATAATCAAGTAAATACAAAGGAAGAGAAGGTAATAAATAAAACCAAGAAACTTAATTCGTATTAAGGATAAAATGTTCACATGGTCATTATCATGTTCAAACATTAAGTACATAAAAAAATTATCCCATAAATTATTAATGTTGATCTAAACACGTCATTCACGTGTTTGACACATATTTCAAATATATAAATCACTTTCATTTTTGTATATACTTAGTGAATTATTGATATGCCTATCATTTTCAAATATTTAAGATGCAAAAGTACGTAGGAAAAGACATAGAACCATTATTCTAAATCCCAAGCCCCGATGTCACACAAATTACAACAAGACCCCACCTCTTCAATATTTGACACAATGAATGCCCTCAACATTACCTAAAAGAAAACCACAAAGAGAAGAGAGTGAGAAATAACATTCAATCATATATAAATGCAGAATCTCACCTATTACCGTACCAAATTACTAATAGTTAACAAATACTCATATATCAATCACACGTTCTATCGCATTCAAAATCTATCGCATTCAAAATCAATCACATTTCATTCATGCATTAAACGCACATGTTTCGATTAATGATACGCTCATCATCACATCGAAGCAGCCTCGATTCTAATTCCACACTAAACACCCCCATATAGTTGGGCGCAGAAGATGCTTAAACACCACATGGCCACAGAAAGTAGCAAAGTTAAACACCACCTATGGTCTATGATATGAATGCCCCCATTATTACCCACCTCCTAAACACCACTTTTGGCCGGGTCTCCGTTAAACACCACATATGGCTACAGCAGTGATTATACCATCGCGTCTTTTCCTACGCATCTCATGATCTTTAATGATTCTCATGTCCATGTTCAACGATTCTCATCCACATTCTCATTCTCATTATTCATACATTATTCACACTGTCCATAATCATGCCAAAATCATATCAATTTAGCCATCATTACCTCAAATTATTTATAAGAACGCACAGGAACGCACATAAAACACCATTGAATTCCACCAAATTTCACCATTACGCACAAGAGTCCCAAATTGAACCTCAACCATGAATAACCACGAACAACCACGAGAATCAAGTAATTAAGACGATTAACCATACATTTTAAACGAAAATCACATTAAGGCAAAACGTTAATATAAGAATTTAGTCCCCTTCAATTGCCACAAGACACCATACAATAACAATTATTAATAAGGGCCATAGGGAAGACCCTATTACTCTTTCTTATGTAAATGAAACTCAAATAAGAAGATAAATCCTGCCTGCGTCAAGATACTTGGAAGCATAATGAAGAAAACATGTTCATCAAAGTCATTCTTCTTGTTACTTTGGGATTCCCTCTAGAGGTTTTCCTTCACACTAAAAGATTTCATTATCAATTAAGTCAACCCAAAATCATGGTACACATTGATGAATCTTTTCTATCGATTAAAACATTTTTAGAACATAATAACCAAATAAAGTTGAGAATTTAGATGTTAGAGGGACTTAGGGATTGCCCTCACTATCCGTACACTCTCGCATTCACATATAACCGAACTCATCTTCTCCGTACCTTATATGCGAAAAACAACGAGGATCTGATGGCGTTCCAGGACGATCTAAACATCCTAACTCCTCCTCCTTGCAAGTTTGCATTCTCTCTCCTCTAGGTTTGCCTGTCTAACGCGCAAAACACCAATTAGGGTAAACTGATTAACCATTGTAATATTCTAGCTGGCCCGTCAGCCTCCCCGTTAATTTGATTAATTAAATTAATAAATAAAAATAATTCATATTAATGCCTCGTCAGTTTATAAAACCACAAGCTTCTCCATTAAAATAAAATTAAATATAAATATTTAAATACTAAATTAATTTTTTGTCATCATTAAAAATAAAAACAATAATAATAACATTTCAGTTTTAAAATGCAATTATTTAACATTTCAGTTTCAAAATACAATTATTTAATAAAATAATTTCCTATAACAATTAATAATTAAAATAAAATTGGTAATAATAATAATAATAATGTAATTTGTTTTCTAAAAAAATAAATAATTTTTAAGAGGTTACACTTTGTATTTCTTCACAACCAAACAAAGGTAAGCTTTTTCATTCTCAACCCGGACCCAAGATTTAATAAGGCTAACTATCAGAATTAAAATCTCTTAAATAAATATACAAGCATTAAAATTCATACAAATAATTACCACCCATATATATATATATTTAAAAAATAAATTGAAAAAAATTTAGGGGGGCCAAATCCTCCTCCAACCTAACACATGGGTCTGTCCCTGCTCAGACCCATTACAAATATAATCCATTTTGCACTTTCCTTTCTTTTCGTTTTTCCTAATTACTGCAACAAATTTAAAAATGTAGAGAAGGAAAAAAAATGAGGCGTGGTTTTTTTTGTTGTTTTGAAAAGAAAGAAAACTTAGGGGTAGATGAGAAAAATGTTATAGGTGTGTATATATACAGATGCTCTTTTTGCATTTGCTTCCTCATCCATTCTTCCCTTCATCCTTCCCATTGTTACTGCACCATAAAATAATTAAATAAAGGTGAATGTTTGTTAGTGGTACTGTTAATGGAGGATGAAGTGTCAGGTTAATTATATGTAGTGTCCTTATTAGCTCGCCACGTGGCGTCCACATAGCCAGGACCAAAATTAATATTTATAAATTTGTTTTTTATGTTTATCTTTCTCTCCCTTGTTTGTTCTCCTTTTTGCTCTTTCTTTACTCGGTGGCCCTGCACCAAAAATTGGACGTGCCAGAGAGGCGTTCCACATTTCTTTATTTTGAAGACTAAGAACTCTTGCATGCTTCATCCAACTTCTCTTCTACCAGACTTTCCCTTTTATGCTTGAAAATAAAATCTCAACCCCCATTCCATTCCTTTGTGTGCGATAATAGAAGGATGTGAAAGAGTGATCGATGGTGATTTTGGTGGGTTTGACGTGTGCGTGGCAGAAGAAGAAAAACATGATTTCTGGAAATTGAAAGGTGGGGAGGAGTTTGACTTCATGTGGCTGCCCTTACCTTTTACTGTCATGGGACTTCAAAAGTTATGGTTTCTTTGTGACAGATAATGATATGATACCTGTGCAAGTGATTTCATGAGGGTTCAAAGGTTGGTTTTCAAAGGTGCTAATTAAGATATCAGAGACACAATCTTAAAAATAAGCCAAAGACATAACTTTTAGCAATTTTTATTAATTGCCAGAAAAAATATTTGTAGCCGTTTTCAACCACCATAAATCACAACATTTTTGTGGTGAACTCCATATATCATTCCTCCTTTCTTCTTGTAGTTTTCTCCTTCACTCCCCCTCATTTCATAACTATAAAATAACCGTTAAAACACTATAGCAAACTACACCAGTTTATATATACTATAGATGATAACATTATCCTATTACTTGTAATATTGTTGGTCAAGTGTTTTTTTTTTTTTTAATCTTGAGGGGAACTGAGTTAGTTAACATCATGAATAGGAAAATATTCATTTATCACTCTTTATATGTTGAAGGATCGCTCAGTGACTTCCTGAACTCATAGAGGACCCCGACATTAGTCAATTGTCAATATCCTCCGAGGAAGAGGACCCGTTTGAGGCATTGCAAAAATAGATATTAGGGTTAGAGTATGACCAACTAGGAGTCATTTTGATGTACTTCGGACATGTCCCCTTCCCTTTGTTATCTTCTCTTGGCAGATGATTTATGACATGTACTTAGATATTTTTACATATTTTGATATTAGTATTATCATTTGGGATTATGATTTGTAGTGCCATAACACGCGGTATAATATTTTATTTTTATTTTATAGTGCCTACTTGACAATAATTAAAATAAATAATTAAAAATATTTTTTTAAAATTAAAATTGTTTTTCTTGGGGTCTAGGAAAATTGATCCATGCTCCTCTTTTTCCATCGTCACTTGCTTCCACAACAAGTCAGCATTCTCTCTCTCTAAGTCGCCCCCGAAGTCTATCTCTTTACTGTTGGATTATTTTTGGGCTCCCAACTATGTGAACAAAAGCTCAATACTCTCAAGCCTGCCAGGTCTCTCTTTATAAGAGGAGAAGGGGTCAGGTTTGGAGATTGAGAGAGAGTGGATTTTTCACAAAGTGAGAGAGAGATAGAAGAGATTGATAACTCTTGTGTTCTTAATTAATTATAGGGGATTCATTTCTTTGGTCTGGACGACCCGTGGTTTTTACTTCTTACGTTGAGGGGTTTTTCTACGTTAAAAATATTGGTCTCTCTTGTGTGATTCTTCTCATTATTGCTTTCATTCTTATTTGTGGTTACTCCTTAGAGATTCTTGCAAGTTAGGGGTATATCCGTTGCGTTGTGTCACCACACTGGTGGTGCCTTATTGGTGTTTCCAGTATCGTATTACCTTCCCATCATTATAGTGACTTTTTCCCTATTAGAATCGTATCAGAGCTCTTTGGTTTGAAGGATGTTGTACTTGGCAGGATAATTGAGGGTAATACAAATAGAATGGTGAGTCTAAATGACACTAATTATCACTTGTGGAAAAAGAAGATGAAAGATTTATTATTTGTGAAGAAAATGCATCTTCCTGTTTTTGCTACTCAGAAGCCAGAATCTATGTCTGATGAAGAATGAGACTTTGAGCATCAACAATTATGTGGTTTTATCCGACTTTTTGTGGATGATAATGTTTATAATCACATTGCAAGTGAGATACATGCCAAGACTTTGTGGGAGAAGATTGAATCTTTGTATGCCTCAAAGTGTGGGAACAAATTATTTTTGTTGAATTCTATTGTGTGATTGAAGTTCAAGGAAGACACTTCACTGTCAGATCACTTGAATGAGTTTCAAGGGATTATTGATCAGATGTCAGGAATGGGCATCAAGTTTGAAGATGAGATTTTGGGATTACTACTCTTGAATTCTCTACCCGAGTCTTGGGAGACTTTTAAGGTCTCTATCACAAATTCAGTCCCTAATGGTGTTGTCTATTTGCAAATGATAAAGGGTAGTGTCCTTAACTAGGAGATGAGAAGTAAGGTACAAGGTTCTTCATCTCAATCTGAGGTAGTGATAACTGAAAATAGGGGGAGAAATTAGAAAAAGGAAAGAGAGAAGAGTAGAAGTAAATCCAAGTCCAGATACAAGAATGTGGAGTGTCACTACTGTCACAAAGCAAGGCATATAGAGAAGTTTTGTTTCTTGTGGAAAAAGGAGAACAAAGGCAAAAAGGGTAAGTCAAAAGAGAAGGATGATGATCGTGCCACTATTGCTACAGGTGATAATCTTGTCATTCTTTGAGACTTTGAGTCGTTTAATTTTGTATCCGATGAGAGTATGTGGATTATTGATAGCGATGCTACATTGTATGTTACATCAAGAAAGGAGTTCTTTATATCTTACACTGCAGGTGATTTTGGAGTGTTGAAGATGGGTAATTATGGTGTAACCAAGGTGATTGATGTTGGTGATGTTTGCTTACAAACCAACACAAGAATGCAATTGTGGCTTAGAGGAGTCAAACATGCTCTAAATATTCGCTTTAACTTGATATCTGTACATATGCTTGATGATGATGGTTATGATAATCACTTTGGTCATGGAAAATGAAAACTCACCAAAGGTAACTTGGTTGTGGCCAGAGGGGAGAAAAACTGTATTGGACAAAAGCTTTGGTTGCTAAAGACAGTGTAAATGCCATGGATATGGAGGCATCTTTGTGGCACCGAAGGCTTAGTCATATAAGTGAAAAAAGGGTTGAATTGTATACCAAAAAGAACATGCTTCTAGGATTGAAGAATGCAGAGTTGGATTGCATGGCTGGTAAGCATACTAGAATATCCTTTAAGAAGCATCCTCCCTCAAGGAAGTCAGAGTTGCTAGAATTGGTGCATTCTGATGTTTGTGGCCCATTGAAGGTAAAGTCATTTAGTGGTGCACTTTATTTTGTTACCTTTATTGATGATTATTCTAGGAAGCTCTAGGTCTATGTTTTGAAGACAAAGGACCAAGAGCTGGAGAAGTTCAAACATTTCCAGGCTTTGATTGAGAGACAATTAGGCAAAAAGGTGAAATGTATTCGTTCTGATAATAGTGGTGAATATTGTGGACCATTTGATGTATATTGCAAGCAGTAGGGTATCAGACATGAAAAGACTCCTCCTAAAACTCCTCAGTTGAATGGTTTAGCAGAGAGGATGAACAAGACATTGATTGAGAAGGTTAGGTGCATGCTTTCTGAAGTAAGGTTACCTAAGCATTTCTGGGGTGAGGCACTTTACACAGCAATGCATGTTATTAATCTCAGTCCTCCAGTTGCTTTGAATACTGAGGTGCCAAACAAGATTTGGTTTGACAAAGATGTCAAGTATGATCATTTGCGAGTCTTCGGTTGTAAGGCCTTTGTGCATGTTCCAAAGGATGAAAGATCCAAGTTGGTTATGAAGACTAGGCAGTGTATCTTCATTAGGTATGGTCTTGATGAGTATGGTTACAGGATGTATGATCCTGTCGAGAAGAAACTTGTTAGAAGCCGTGATGTGCAATTCATGGAAGATCAAACCATTGAAGACATTGATAAGGTAAAGAAGTCTACACTTGAGAAAGACAATAATTTGTCTGAAATTGATCCAGTTCATATGCCTGTACATGATCTGGATATTGCTGATAATAATGTTCAGAATGGTGAGCAACATAATTAGGTTGGTGATCAGTAACTTGAAGATGGTTTTGATATTCCTCTTGATGATGATGCTAAAGAGGAACAAGAGATGTCACAAGATGAGAATCTGGGTGATGCTCCTGAACCACATCCAGTCTAACTCAGGAGGTCTACTTAGTAGAGACAATCATCTACAATGTATACTTCTGATGAGTATATGACCTTGATAGATGGAGAAGAACCTGAATGTTACTAGGAGTCCATTAAGAGTGAAGAAAGGCAAAAGGCTTGGCAATCTAAATTGCAGAAGTGTTGCATTGTCCACTACCAAGGCAGAGCTTGGTTTTATTTAGGATGAACATTGGTTATTCTATGATAGTCAGAACACTGACATGATGACCAAGGTAGTTCCAAAAGGGAAGTTTGAAGCTTGTTGTGAGATCGCTGGACTGACGATTACCTCCACATAGTTGTGATGGGGAGATATGTTGGGTTATTTTTGGGCTCCCAACTATGTGGATAAAAGCTCAATACTCTCAAGCCCAATACTCTCAAGCCCACTAGGTCTCTCTTTATAAGAGGAGAAGGGGTCAGGTTTGTAGATTGAGAGAGAGTAGATTTTCACAGAGTGAGAGAGACAGAAGAGATTGATAACTCTTGTACTCTTAATTAATCATAGGGGATTCATTTCTTTGGTCTGGACGACTCATGATTTTTACTTCTCACGTTGAGGAGGTTTTTCCACGTTAAAAATATTGGTCTCTCTTGTGTGATTCTTCTCATTGTTGCTTTCATTCTCATTTGTGGTTACTCCTTAGATATTCTTATAAATTAGGAAAATTTATATCCACTGCGTTGTGTCACCACATTGATGGTACCTTATTGGTGTTTCCAATATCGTATTACCTTTCCATCATCAGAGTGACTTTTTCCCATCATTCACTCACCAAGTTGGGCGAGTTGAGGAGGATGGGACAGTGAAGATTCTGGAGAACCAATGAGTTAAGGTTGACGACCAAAAATTAAGGATGAAATTTTAAAAAGATATTTTTAATTATTTATTTTAGTTATTATGATGTGGATATCATGACACTACATCACACTTAACATGTTATATCATTATATTTAATAGAGTTATTTACCAATCATCTATTGTTTTTAGAGGTTTTTTTATTTTATTTTCTTCCGTTCAGAGACTAAACAAAAATTGTCATACACATTCAGACTAAAATAATAGTTTAACAAAAAAAAAAATACAATTTGAAACTTTTGGACAACTTTTCTAAAGAATAAAAATCTAAAAATATAGAAGTATGTGATTCTAAATACTTCAAACTAGAACTAATTTTTTTTTTGTTTTGTTTTCAAAAGTAACCTATAATGACATTGAAATTCATTTGAAAATCCTTCCAATTTCCTTTTATCTAAACATATTTTGTTTTTTTTTAATTTAAATTTAAAATAAAAAATTGAAAACTTACCATTACGTTATATTATTAAATCACTTTATTTCTCATTATTAATAATTTTAACTAATGCTAATTTTCATGCCCAATAGATTACAAAGTTAAAACGTATAGTATTATTATGATATATAAATTAAATGATCCCAAAAGAAAGAGGAAAAGGCCAACTAAAGTGAACGTAACCATAACTGTCAAACAATGACAAAGGAAAAAAATAGAAAAAAAATATATAATTGGAATTTAATAAGGTGAAATGCACCAATTGAAAATTATGAAGTATAAGATAATATATTCTCTTCAACATCAATATTGCTTCTGATTTTATTTATTTATTATTCGTATGTCTCTGAAATGGTATAAATTGAATTATTGGAAATCCCAACCCCAATAACATTATCTTTTGAGGTTATTGTGAGTTTTTATTTTTAAAATAAAATATATTTAATTAAAATAGAGTTAAAATGATTATTAACTCAATTTTAAAAAATTATATATTCATTTTTGAAAGTAAGAAAAAATTGTTAATTTGATTTTTAATTTTAAATATCCACTCTAACTATATTTGATAATAATTATTTTCGTTGTTATAACTGTTGTTGACATCGCACGTTTCAGCCACCACTGACATATCGCGTCCCCTACGAACTCTTATCATTAACTCTCGCTATCACCATCACCATAACTACCAATAGTCTTACCCTATTGGTGCTACCACCATTCCTATGAAAATTGTTATTATTATCGTTATCACTACTAGTATCATTATTACATAAACACATTTAACTCTAAAAAAAAATTAAAATTAATTTTTAAAAATTATAAATTAATTTTAATTTATAAAACTTACAACTAAAAATAATTCCAAAATATGTCCTAAACTTTTGTGTACTTTTAAAAGTATGAAGAAAAATACATGAATATATTTACATAAAAATCGATAGGAAGAGTATCTGGAAGCTCAGGAGATATCTGTGTTAGAGAAATAGAATCTCAAACTCCTTTTTTTACGTAGTTTTAGCGGCCTACTAAGAGAATTAGGTATTTGTCTTTTTCTTTTAAAAATTAAAATATCCCTTTGATATTATCTTTTGGTTAATTTATAGGCAACATGTATTAATTAATTGTCTTCATGTTGATTGTCGATAAAAAAAAATAGAGATCAATTACAATAATTCTGAAATTAAATCTTTCGATAATTTTATTTGATTGATCAATGTATATAACTTTTTTTTCTTAGATTTTTGTTATTTATGTAACGATTCGTGATTGCTTTATATTAAAAAAAAAGTTGAGTCCAATTAATTCCCTCTTTAAATTATGTTATTAATTGAGCAGTAATGAAGATACTATTTAGATCACAGAGATTTGCCCAAAAATGTGGTGGAAATTATACGGAAATAGCACGATTAGAGAAAAACGTACCCTTAGAGTGTGTTAATTAGCTGAGAGATGGTTTGCCTCTTTCTGTGTTTGTCATGTGTCATCACATGTTAATGTGTTGTTTCCTCCCAAAATAAGACCGACCATCTAACCCCGCATCATGTTCTGAAAGAATCGCTAATGATCAATTTGCTTGAGCTTGGATTTGATCACATTTTCTATGTTTGTCAAATTTCATTTGTGGGGCAAATTGCTACTTTACCAGGTGGGTAACTTGAGTGGCCAGACATGCAATGAAGATACCTTTGTCCTTTATAGAGATACCTCAAAAAGATTATATATTAAAATAAGGAGGGGGGGTTCTCTTGGTGAAGACTCTGAAGGATTCTTCCACCATTTCTTCATGAAAAAGTGAAGTAACAGACCCTGAATTGGAGTGAGTATTGTGTATTCAATGACATCAAATTGTAATCACTTTGTACCTTTTCCGTGTGAATCTTTACCCAATGTCAGGGTGGGAACCGCTCATGTGCTGAGCCCCGCCCAGACGATTGCAAAATAAAATTAAATTGTGTAGTAAATTTTATATATATATTTATAAATAGATAAACTTATTTTCTTTTATATCATATTTTTTAATATTTAAAGTAAAATATGACATGTGATTATAGAGTATGTATATACACTCTATTATTATTTTTTATTTTAATATGTTAGATTTATAAATTCATATTAAATAAATATCTAACTTATAATAAAATATCAAAAAACAAAGTGAATATATGATAATCTTTAAATTTATAGTTTTGTTTATTTAATCAGATATGAAATACAAACTATTATGAAAAATTTATTATTATATTATAAATTAAAATCTCAAACTTATATAATGAAATTCTCACACTCCTCACTTTCTTAATTACATATTTCTAAAATTATTTCTCTTCTCTTTCAATTATCTCAAATTACTCTATGTCTATGTTTATATATATATATATAGAATGATGTATGTATATTTTTAATTTTTTATTTATTTTAATTTAAAAATAGTTTTATATCACAATTTAAATTATTTATTTATTATAAAATAATTATAATTATAATTATATAAAAATAAATATTTTTCTTGTATAATACACATGCTAACATATTAATTGAAACTAAAAGTTAATATATTAATAAAAAATAAATATACATATAAAATTTAGTATGAGATAATAGTATTTATCAAAGTTAGACAATAACATAAAAGTAAATTAAATAGAAAATGTGATATATTTTTCTAAAATTTATTAAAACTATGATATTTGTTTAATGTAATAAAACACATGATTTTTTTTAATAAAAGTAAGTATTTATTTTTTATGTAATATATATTTATTTTAACAAAATTTTATATATAAAATACCTTGTTTATTGTTTTACTTTGAGCCCATAAAATGTGATAACTAGCCTTGCCTACAGTATTAGTATGCGATTAGTATCCGGCACAAATAATAATTTTTATAATATTTTTTTGTCCATTTTTTTCACCATTATACCATATATTTCTCAGTTCTTTTTTTCTCTTCCTGTATTACCAATTTTATCCATTAAAAAAAGTTGCAATGCCTTTAATAACTGTTCGCTTCACCTTTATCCATGTAGTAATATAACATAGAGAAATTGGGTTACCTCAAAAGTTTTTTTTTTTTTTTCCATGTGAGTATTATTATAATAACAATTGAGCAATTTGTAGGGTAAACGTGAATATGTACAAAAGTGCCAAACTTTTGTGCTACATGATTAAAATTGTCAAAATGGATATTTTGGTTCGACTCGACGACCAAAAGGTAAAAAATAGGGAGGTTTTATGAGTTTTTTTTTTCTAGTCTAGTAATTTGAGAAATGAGGCCAATTTAGTATATATATTTATTTTTGTCTAAAAGTAGGTCACTTTAAAATAAAAAGAAAATATACTCTATTGTTTTTAGACTTTTTTTTACAGTAGAACTATCAAAAATGAGTCTAATGACTCTCCCAGTTGGACTTAAAATTCAAAATCAATAAAAATAATTGGACCAATTCGGCTTGTCTAGACGGATCAAGCTGAACTAGTTAAAAGATTTTTGCTATTTACACTACCAAAATTACTTAGTATACATTTTTCTATTTTTTATATATAATTTTTATCTAAATATCTTTTTTTTCTTCAAATAATCATGTGTTTGGTTTACTCCATTTCTCCTTGTTTTTCATAAATTTGTTGAAGCCCCTTTATTCCTTCGCACCTTTTCAACGACCTTTCACAGCTCTTGTCGTCATCATTCCTTAGCTTTTCCCACTAAATTATTTTTCTTCTCGAACATTTTTTTTCTAGTGAAAACAAGTTTGTAACTTAACAATGAAAACATAAGTAATGTTGCCTTGTTTACGCATATTAAATTAGATATTAGTTTATAAATAAGAAAGGAAAAAAGTTTTAATGAGAAAAAAATAATACTGAAATTGTCTTTTCGGATATTTGTACTTGTTCCAAAAATTAAGTTTTGAAATTAAAAATTTAGTTTCGGAACTAGTTTCCTGAAATAGGTATATAAATTGATGGAAAGAAAGTTCTAGTAAAATACAAATATGTTACGAACAACGAAAATGAAAATACAAAGTAAAAATGTATCTTTAGATAAAGTAATTGTTACAATTATCGACTAAAACACAACTCATGATATGTTTTAGCGCATAATATTACATATTGATTTGATACCATAAGCACGTTATATTGTTAAAAAATGCATAGTATTAAAGAGTAATGAAGATGAAAATGAAGTGAAAAAATTAAAGTTTAAAGAGTAACGAATATGGAGTGTAAAATTAGCATTCAAATAATAATGGAGATGGATGTGTAAAAATAAAACTTAAAAAATTATAAAGATATATACAAAAATAGAGCTTTTGTTATTTTATACAAAAGGATATTTTTATAATAACAAATATGTAATAAAAGGAAGTATCCTTCATAAACGAGGAGGTGTAAATAGCAAAAGCCACGGACAAATTAGTAGCTCAAACTATTCCAAACTTGTTTTGACCCGTAATTAATTATCTTTTTATTTTAGAAATTATAAAAAAAAAAAATAGGTAAAGACCAAAAAAAAAGAAAAGCACAACCCCTTTAATTTTCAGGATAAGTCAATTCAGCGCATTTATACAACTTAGGTCAAGCCACTTAATTTTGTCAATTCTACCTTACCGTCTTGTTAGGCAAAATCAAATTGATTGATTCTATTTATGATGCGGTTTTGAGAATCCAATCCGGTCATACTCATTATGCCAGATCATTTTTAACGGCTCATGATGTATCAAACTATACTATTCAAATTTGATGTGGTTAATGCAATATAACATGGGATAATAATGAATTAATCTCGTTGCATATATATTGAAGCATAGAAATCCTTAAATGTTTTGCATCCCCCGGAATCAATTTACGTGTTAGATTTTGATATAAAAAGTAAACGACATAAATAGAAAATCATGTACAGGAATATTTGTTGGTATCAAATGTGATGAGGCTATGAAGAGTTGAAAAATGGCCCTGTATGGTGCAAACCCTATTAGCAATATTGGGACCAATTACCATGTGAATATTTATTAACTTTCTTCACTTTAAGGTTAGGCAGGGCATCATGGATGCAGATTAGATATATACCAGAAAGTATGAGCTGCATTCACAATATGAATTGTTTTCTATTAGCTTCCTTCTTATTTATCATAACTAAGAACCAAGTCGGTAGTCGGTACCATTATCTTTCCAAAATATATTCGCTGTATTTACACATTCACGCGTTTATAAATCAACATTATTAGATAACCAACGTTCCCCTGTTCATATACATTTCAAATATATATTTTAAGTTTATTAAAAATATATATATATATATATATATATATATATATATATATATATATATATATATATATATATATGAAACGTAATAATAAGAGAACATAATAACAACCATCAAGATTAAAAATAATAAATTATTAAAATTAAAATTTAATTATAAACATGATTATTAATATCGCGTTACATTTATCTCCATAATGACCGTAATCACTATCCTAATAACTATAATTATTACTATTGTTATTACTGTTGTGGCTACTGTCGGTATCATTACCAACACTCTTTCATCACCACTATTGTCATTGTGGTCTCCACCATTATCATTATTAATATTTTTACCTCCATTATCATTATTGTTACTGTAATCATTATTTTCTCACCATTGTCATCGTTACTATTATTATTGTTTCTTTTATATTGTCATTGTCATTGTTTCATCACCACCACCATCATCGACACCACCTTTGTCACCATCGCCACTACTACTATCCTTGTTGCTCTCACCATCGTCGTCGACAATGGTGGAGATAACAACGATAATGGAACAATAACAATAATAACAAAAATAACAGTAGCAATGATAGTAACAGTGACAATTACAGTAATAATAGTGATGGAAGTCAGGGTAGTGCAACATTAATGATAATGTTTATAATTAAGTTTTAATTTTAATAATTTATTATTTTTAATCTTAATACAATAACTAATATTTATTATCATATTTTCGTACAAATAAATATTGTCACTAGAGTTGTTCAGGTAAATAAATAATATATATATATATATATATATATATATATATATATATATATATATATATATATATATATATATATATATATAAAAGAAGACATTTGATATTCATTTATGGACGGCTATTAGTCGAATGTGTGAATGCAGAAATAATTCACTTACTGCAGTAAATCCGGATCCAACCTTTTGCCATTTTCATGATAAATATTAATGAGCAAGGAATGCAGAAAAACACTAAGGTACATATGGTACCCGAAGCACTTGCCATATATGTGTTTTCTTTTTCTCGTCCTAATGTTTGTTTGGTTGTTAGATTTCTCGAAAGCAGCATTTATTAAGGTCTACAAATGGACCAATATAATGGAAATTATGATAATCACTTGTTTGAAATTGGGGCTGAAGAAGATTTGAAAGTTTCTCATTTCTTCAGTAAATTTTGAAAGAAAAAAATAATAATAACGTCAGTCTTTAGGACTACTCATTTTAATCATTTAAAAGTCGTAAATTTTTTTTATTAAAAATCATTATTATATTTTTTATTTTTATGTAATATATGTTTTTCTAATAAAATTATTATTTTCAAAAGTTAAAATTATACTTTTAAGGGCTGATAAGTTTTAACATGCAAATGACAAATAATATTTGCAGCACATTATAGTGACAACCGACAACTTTGGGATAGCAAAAACTTTCTTAGTTCTCCTCCTTGATCCTGGCAATAATACATGAAGATTTTTCACGTGAATTTGGCATTCACTTTATTATTTTTTTAATCTCTTTAATTAGTTAATAAAGAACACTAACAAATACCGTGATATTGGTTAAGAAATTAAAAATAGAAAAATTTTATCACAATCTTTAATAAAAGTATTTTATTTAATGATTCCTTAATCGAGACATTAGTTAACAAAACTCGTAGTTAATTTACATTGATTACTCTACTAGATCGCCGTAACGTATCTTGCAAGAAATATGACCATATCCTAACTTCTTGGTCCACTAATGCTGAACAGTAATTGCATATTAGTGCTAATGTGCTATATTAATAACTACTTAATTTTATAAAATAAATATTTTAAATATAAAATTATATTATAATTAAATTTTATAATAAATAAATATATTTTTAAATATATAAATCATATTTTAAATTTATAAAAAATTAAATTGTTATATAAAGTTATTTTTAATTATTGATAACTTTTTTAAAAAAATATTAAAATTTAATTTAGAAATAAGAAAAAAAGAAAATAGATTAAAATAGACAGATGATTAAGAATATCAAAATAAATAAATAAAGATAAAAAATAGTAGTACGTAAAATACACTTCCAAAGGAAAGAAAAAAATAATATTAAGAATGTATAATTGAGAAAGCAAGAAAAGTGAGAATCTTACTTTTTAAGATATGTATTTTAATTTATAATATAAAAGTAAATTACCAAATTTACTAAGAATAAGATATAAGGATAAAAATCATAGATTATCTATATCATCTTTCAAACAAGATTTTATATAGTTTATTACTGAATGCTTGAGATTAACATATCTTTTACAATAAGTTACAAAGGTTGAAGGATTATTTTGCACTTGAAAAAGTTTAAGTCTAGGTTTGCGTCATTTCTAATTGTAATCTCTGCTCTTCTTTTTATAGGGTATCTTTAAGATGTATTCATTCTGAGAGCAGAAGATCATTCTAATATATTTCTTTACTAAAGAAAGAGAAAATATTCGTTGAGGATATTAAATGCGTTAATAAACTTGTCACAATGACTAGATAAAACAATTTACTTATCTTTCTCTTTTAGAATTTATACCGTGTAGTAGGTAATATAAGTACTGCAAATTGTAATCTACTTCTATTTTGCAATGACACACCTTTTATGGTTGATCAAGTATAATCAAAGTTGCATTTTGACTTTTCATGTGAATGATGCATTTGAGAGCGGATACTTTCATAGTTAAAGCTGTATAAATATATGTATGTAGTTCGTCTTTATGTAAAATGCATTTCGTCTTTTGATAAAAAAACATAGTTTATGTAACATCCTAAAATTTATTTAATTATTTTTAGAAATAATTTTCATTATTATTATTATCAATTTTATTTTAATTATTAATTACTGCAAGAAATTATTTTATTAAATAATTGCATTTTGAAACTGAAATGTTATTATTATTATTATTATTATTAATGATGACAGAAAATTAATTTAGTACTTAAATATTTACATTTAATTTTATTTTAATAGAGGAGTTAATGGTTTTATAAACTGATGAGACATTAATTTGAATTATTTTTATTTATTAATTTAATTAATTGCATTAATTGGGGGCTGACGGACTGTCAGCGTTAACCCAACCCAGTTAGAATATTAGACAGGCATAATCAGTTTATCCCAATTTGTGTTTTGCGCGTCAGACGACCAGACGTAGAGGAAAGAGAACGCAGATCTGCAAGGGGGAGGGATTAGGGTGTTCAGATTGTCCCATAGCTGCATCAGATCATCATTGTTTTTCACATCTAAGTTACGAGGGAGATGAGTTCGGTTATATGTGAATGCGAGGGTGTATGGGTAGCGAGGGCAATCCTAAATCCCTCTAGGATCTAAATTCTCAAATTTGTTTGGTTATTATGTTCTAAAAATGTTTTAATTGGTAGAAAAGATTCGTCAATGTATACCGTGGTTTTGGTTGACTTAATTGATAATATGACTTTGATGAACATATTTCCTTCATTATGCTCCCAAGAATGTAGAGATGTCAGTTGTATCTCACTTTTTGAGTTTCATTTACATAAGAAAGAGCCCTAGGGTCTTCCCTATGGTCCTTATTAATAATTGTTATTGTATGGTGTCTTGTGGCATTTGAAGAGGATTAAATTCTTGGATTAACGTTTTGCCTTAATGTGATTTTTGTTTGAAATTGTATGATTAATCATTTTAATTACTTGATTATCGTGGTTGTTCATGGTTATTCGTAGTCGAGGTTCAATTTGGGACTCTTGCGTGTAACAGTGAAATTGGGGGGAATTCAATGGTGTTTTATGTATGTTTCTGTATGTTCTTACAAATGATTTATGGTAATGATGACTATATTGATATGATTTTGCCATGACTATGGACTGTATGAATGATGTATGAATCATTAGAATGAGAATGTGGATGAGAGTGTATTGAGGATGGACATAAGATGCATGAGATGCATGAGAAGTCAGACGTGGCTACAATACCCTGGCCATATGTGATGTTTAACAGTGTGAACTAACGATGGAGGACATTTATATGCATGGGACATAGGTGGTGTTTAACCATACTACACGCCAGCCATAGGTGGTGTGGCTGGCGTTTAACAGTTGTGTAGAATGTCTTTGCACGAGCAATAGGTGGTGTTTAACTGTGCGACACACCGGCCATATGGGGTGTTTAACGGTGTGGCCATCATTAGTGATAACTAAGGGGATTGAGGAGGTTCGCTCATGGTGTGGAGTTCCGAATCGAGACTCTTAGGTGTGGTGATGAACATATGCATTGTACGAGCATGTGCATTTTGTAAACATGAATGGAATGTGATTGATTTTGAATGCGATGGAACGTGTGATTGATATATGAGTATTTGTTAACTGTTAATAATTGGGTATGGTAATAGGTGAGATTTGAGGGTACTATCTGCATTTATATATGATTGAATGCTATTTCTCACCGTACTCTCTTGTGGTTTTCTTTTAGGTAATGTTGAGGGCACTCGTGGTGCCGAGTTTTTAAGAGATGGGGTCTTGCTCTGATTTGTGTGACACCCGGCTTGAGATTTAGAATAGTGGTTCTATGTTTTTTTTCATATGTACTTTTGCATCTTAAAAATTTTAAAATGATGGGCACATCAATCACTCACTAAATATATACAGAAATGAAAGTGATTTATATATTTGAAATATGTGTCAAACACATGGATGACATGTTTAGATCAACATTAATAATTTTTGGGATAATTTCTTTATGTGTACTTAATGTTTGAATATGATAATGACCATGTAAACCTTTTATCCTTAATACGAATTGAGTTTTCTTGGTTTTATCTATTACTTTGTCTTCTTTTTTATTTACTTGAGTATTTTAATTTAAGTATTCGGGGTAGAAGGGTGTCACAATTTATTTGATGAATAAATGCTTATACACATTAAGACGAAATAATTTTCTTAAGACAATTTATATCGTACTCTATTCTAGAAGAACTTGTTTGTTTGTTTTAATATGAAATACTTGGGAAAAACATCTTATGATCTCACACCAAGTTAAAATCACTTTTACCGAATCCTAGTTGAAAATACTTTTGTAAACATTTGAAAAATAGTATTTTTGAAATAGACGTAATTAAAAATTTTAAAGAGTTTTATGGATGAATTAGATATCTTCCATACAAAAAATTCATGGATGTATTAGATATTTTTCTAAATGGATCATGAATGAATTGGATTTTTTTAATGAATTTTAAATGGATATAAATAGATTAATGGATTGATTTTAATTCATCCATTATAATCCAAATTAAAATTTATCTAATCCATCAATTTGACACCCCTAATTATTGGACTACCCATAAATGTTCAGTCATATAAATTTTACTATCAAAATATTTCGTCTTTGACATGAGAGGCATAAGGTGTATTAAAAATATAATTGGTTTGAAATTAATTAAGAATTTGTTACCAGTTATTTTCTTACCTTCCGTATAAGTCATCTCGATAGCTTAATGTAATAAATCTTTTCATTTTTCAATAAAATTCTATTTTCAACTTTGTATATTTCCTTTCTTTACTATATTTTGTAACATGGTATAAAAAATAATACCACCTACCATGAAAAGAAAATTTCAATCCTATTGCACAAAACTCTTTAACATTTTTTTCTTTCTCTTTCTTACACATTCTCATTATTTTTCTCACCAATGCTATCGAACGACTTGATAAAGAAAATTGTCCTTTCCTCTGCTACACATACATAGTTATATGGATCTTCCTAAGTTCTAGAGTAGTGGTGTACAACAAATATATTATGTACTAAAATATACAAATAGGCATGTCCAATCTCGTCCACCATGATCCACATGGTGTTTTGCTCCTTCCTTATGTACCTTGTGGATGAAAAATATGTGGTTGAAAGGGAGAACCCACTAAAAGTGGTCACTCATGTTTTCGTCGAATATTAGTCATTAATAAAATTAGTGAATACTTCACACCTATAATATGGTTACAGAAAAATGTGGTAAATGTATAAATAGTTTTATTTAATTAAATAAATAAATTGATATAATTTATAAATTTGTATAATTAAAACTATCATTTTAATCTTTAATATTTTTCATATAAATATCAACATATACCTAAGAAATTAAAAGTGCAATTAACCAATATAGTAATGGTATATATAATATACTTTTTATTTATAAACTAAACAAGTCAAATAATTTAATTTAATTGCTTTGGTAGTTTTTGAGAAGAAATAGGTCAAGTGTTCCAACACTAACTTTAACAATTTTACCATTTTTTTAAAAGGCTTAGTTGGATTTTTTTTTATATGTTGGAATTGAACTCGATATTAGAAAATTTACAATACTTACACCCTACTGAACCAACTAAGTTACACTTCAGTGATGATTTAATTACATTTTAGGGGTAAGATGCACACAAAAATTAAAAATAGAGTTTACGAAATCATATAAATTTATGGTCAAAATGTGTGGAAAAAAATTAAAGTCAAAATTCACAAAATTTTAAAAATTAGGAGGTAAAAACTGTGATTAAATATTTTTTAATTTTAAGAATCAATTTAATCGATGATTACAATTTTAAAGATTAAATTAATTGATAATTTATAATTTTAAAAATCATTTATCATTTTATTTAGCTCAAAAATTAATTTGACTAATTATTACGATCTTAAAACTAAATAGATCGATAATAATTTATAATTTCAAGAATATTTTATTATTTTTTAAAAACTAATTTCATCAAATATTGTTATTTTAAGCACGGGTCTTTCACTCGAAAATAAATAAAACAACAGAACCATTCTTATTTCAGACCTAAGCCAACCAATTTAAAACAGTCTAATACAATCTACAAATCTTTCTCTTCAATTTGTAAGTACTTTTTTTTTATGAATGTTACAAAATATATATACGTATCACCAGACAACTTGATTTTACTTGGATTAAATCGAATAGATTGATATGGGTGGACCAAAATTCTTTAGAAAAAGAATTATCTATTTGTTTAATAAATTTGGACCTTAATTTCTCATGAATCGACCCGACCATAGCTATCCATATTGTCCATATAATTAACAAACCATGTCTGGGCTATAAAAAAAAAATGACATGGAGTAATTAGAAACTGAAATAGAGTCTTCAACTTATTTATTTTGTATTTGTATACTTTTAGATTGTTATCAATTTCAAAATTATGTATATTATTATATTATAAATTAAAATACACAAGTTAGAGAATAAGATTTTCACTCTTCTCACTCTTTTAATTATACATTCTAATATTCTCTTTCTTCTCTCCTTCGAAACATGCATTTCACATTATTCCCCACAACTAGTCCCAAAAAAATTCTCTCATCTATTTCAAATTATCAGGAGTGTTCAAAAATCAATCTAATTCAATAAAAATTGAAAAACCAAAAATTTGAATAAATAAATAAATCTTTTTTTTACTATATTGAATTTGATTCTGAATATCAAATCATGTTGATATTTTTATTTCTTATATATTTGTAAAATTATCACCTAACTTATATTTATTTATAAAATATTTAATTAAATATTTTTTTAGTAATTGAATAAAGATATATAAGTATAATTATCAAGTTGTGTAAATTTATTATTAATAATATATGTTAGATCCAAGACAATTCAATCTTTAATTTTAATGATAACAAACAAAATATACAATTGCTTATTCATAATAAGAACTAATAAATTTTTTTTAGCACAAATTGTCCTAACAATTTGTCATGTGAAGAAATTTTCACTATGTTGGATAATCAAGTTTCGTTGGTCAACTCACCTTAAGATTTGTTTGAAGAGATTCATCCAATAAGGAGATCAACATGGATTTAAGGAAAATTGTCTGAAGTATGAGTCAAAAAATGGCTTATACAAGATTTAGCATTCATCTATATTAGAAGAAACAAAAGTAGAATTTATCTACTCTCGTACCTAAAAAGACATGGATGACACACAAATAGAATGACAATACAATCAGAAAAGTTAGCACACTAAAAATCACAAAGATAGAAATTTCTACTTAATGTGTAAAAGTACAAAAAAGAGGAGATAAGAGGAATTCTTTATCATGATGTACATGTCAGAAAAGGAAAAATATTAAATGCATCATTTACTGCTTCCTAATGTTCAAATTTAGAGAAGGAAAAAAGTTATCAACAATTATTTTCGAGCTTTGTTATAAAAGTCTCAACATTCAACAAACAAATAAATCTAGAACAACGGAAGAAAAGAGAGATCCTACATTAACTAAGTTTTATTTATTTGCAATTATTCAGAACATTATTTATAACCTTGTAAATATTATGTGAGCACATAAACTATAATTTATTCCTTTAAGGTTACAGGACAATAGTTTATGATTACCTTAGTTTGTGCAAACCTTAAGAGATTTGTTAAGTGCCCTAAAAAGGCAAGAAAAAAAGTAATATTTAGGATAGTTCCTGAAAAGGAAGTGTAAACTATACTTAAAAGTTAAGTATGAAGAGGCTTGTTAGAAAGAACATTTGACTTGAGCCTGAAGAGGTATGCATAGACAAAATATACTTGTCATAGTATGAAATTTGGTTCTAGTAAATATGTGTTTTAGTGGAGCTCTTGGTATTTGTCAAGGATTGAACATAGTCTTGGGTTGTGAGATGAACCAGTATAGAATACATGTATTCATTTCTTTTTTTCCTTTACTTTTTATTTATATTAACACTAAAGGAGCTGAACTTATGATAATACATTTTGTTTTTTCAAATTAAGTATCACATAAAAAGTGTTTCTCATTGTAGGATGATACTTTGGTTTGTTTACCTTGTGTTTTCTAAAAGATTCATGAAAACATTTTAAGAAACATAATTTTATCTCTCTTCTTGTATTTTCATGTGTATTTACAATTTGGTATTAGAGTTTAGCACTTTTAGATAAATCTAGATAATTAACTCATTGTCAAAAGAGTTTTAAACACAATGCCTCCAACCTTCTTTGGAAATGATTATCTTTACTAGAGATCGAGATAGAATGAAAATGATCATCAAACTCATTTATTATAATATTTGGCATATCATAATAGAAGGAAATATTTCACCTTCAACAAAAACGTGCAGCACTAGATCTATAATTAGAATGGATTCAAGAAGAAATAAGCAAAATACTTAACTCCAAGAATAAATACATTATCACTTGTGTCCTATCTAGAAATGAATAGAATATAGTTTTCAACTATAAAACGACAAAGAAAATGTGAGATCTTTTGTTCTCCCTCTTAAAGGCACTGCCAACTTAAAAAGGAGAAAAACAAGTCTCTTAGTGAGACAATATGAGATGTTCAAGATGAATGAAAATGAGACGATTGATGAAATGTTTGGATGTTTCCAAATTATACTAAATGACATTCAAGCTCTTGTTAAGAATTTCACATTAGAAGAAAACAACATGAAATTCCTAGTCGATCTTCCCAAGGAATGGAACCCCAAAAGAATAGGTATTCAGAAAGTACGAGATTTAAATATCCTAAAGTTAGATGAGTTACTTGAATCCTTCAAGATTAATTTGCTATATCCAAACCAAAAAAATAGAGTCAAGAAAATCATTTTCATTACTCTTAAAGTTGGAAACTCAAAGGAGAAATCAATCAATTTCAACTAAAAAAGGATCAACTTCAAAGAAGAAATTGAAGATTCTAAAGAGAATAGTAAAAGCTTAATAGATGAAGATGAAGAAACTTTCTTTATGTCCAAAATTTTAAGAAGCTACTAAAAAAGAAAGCAAAATACAGATTTCATCCTAAGAAAAGGGGAAGTTTTAAAAGAAATTCTTCAAACATGAAAAGAATGAGACCATGTGCTTTGAGTGTAAAAAAACTAGGACATATGAAAGCAAACTATCCAAATCTAAAGAAAAAGTTATTTTCAAAGAAAATAAAAAAAAATGTGTGATGGCCACATGGAAGGACGTTGGAAGCAATAACACAAAAGAGGATGAGGCAGATGAAAAAACTATTATCTAGCTCATGGCCGGCACAAACAATGTTCTATTTGAGATAAATTTTAACTATGAATTTAATTTAGATTCTATTGAGTCAGATGATGAAATATAAACAAGTTTGTTTTCAATTAATCTTTGTAGAATGTTTGAAACTTAGAGAATTTGTCATCAATTAATTTCTCAAGAGCTGAGATCTTAAGATCAATAAAGTTGAAGTCCCTACTAAAATTATACACTTTGTTGAAGTCAATAGACTTAAAAGAAGAGATAGCAAGTCTCACCAAGGACTTAATCAATTTTGTTGATAGAATTATTAATCTTAATAAGATTTTAAAAAGACACTCAATTGACAAATAAGATATTGGGCATAAGAAGAAGGAGGATAAAATATTAATATTATTCTATTTTATTTTTAGGAATTGAATGTGTTTTCGGTGAAAAAAAATTCATGTTTTTTGAGTAAGTGATGATGAAAAGAGTTTTTAAAAAATTTACCTACAGACTAAGATTAAAGAAAAACTAACATCATTACACATATAATTAAAAGAACAAATTACAAAATTTTCTCTTCTTTTTAATATTAAGATCGAGTGAAAGCCTTTTTCAAGAGGACCCATTGTATACTAGTAGTCTCTCCACTCAAAGGCCATGGAGAATCCAAGTGGGAAAAAAGAAAACAAAAATAAAAATTGTTGCAATCCTTTGACCTTTGTATCAAAGCTATTGGTTGCAAACTTGCAGATTGTCACCAATTATAAGGCCTCTTTGTCTCCTGAATTTCCATCTTAATTTGTTCTTTTCCCAACCATACTCGACACTTAGAGTTTAGGAGTGCTTGTTGCAAATGTAAGCAAAAATTAATGACAGTCTTTGTGATCTGACACTTTTTTTTTGTCTCTAGCTATTTGATTATTCCTTGTTCTTTATAAAAGTAATTAGATACTTACATATTACTCCTAACCCAACCCGTGAAACACATCTCATGAATCAACTAAAGTTATTTTAATTTTTCTTCTAAGGTTGATATATATTTTTTATGCGAAAAAATTTTGTTTCAATTGAAAAAATCCTTACAGAAGGTAAAACACTTTTTAAAATTATTTAATACAATTATATAGTCAATATTAAACTAAAACAACTTCACATTAATTAATTTTCGACGTGTGAACTAAAGTTACAGTAACACATGTTGGTGACAGCTTGATACTCTCGTTATGTAGCCAAGTAGACAATTTGGAGACTAAAATCCACAGCTTTAGCTTTTACCCAAGTAGAATGTTCCTAAAGTAAACTGTGTTCTTTGGTCATTTTCCAGTAATGATAAAAGCAATTGAAAGAAAGAAACGCAGATTTTGATTCCCTACTGCTACTGCATGCAGTAGCATGTGCTTTTTCAAGTCTTGCTGACTCAGTTTTAGATTTGTAACGCCAATCTCGCCTTCAATCTCTGCTGCTTTATTTTTCTTTTGCTTTTTCAAGTTCATTGGGCCAAAGCACGGTGTCATTGTAATGCAATCACTAACAACAAAAATAAATAAATAAATAAATAAAAAGCTGAAACATTTCCCTTACTTTTTGAGACATACTGGTGGATGCATTACCAGTTCTGTAGCACCCACTGCACCCTCCAATATGTCATTACTCACCACTTAATTTTATATCAACTGCAAAAACATCCAAATGATTTTTCATATAGTACAAAACTTGATACAGTTATATATATATATATACCCGGTTTATATTGTTTTTTAATTAAAATTAAAAGTTTACTTTGATAGTATATATTATTTTTTATTACGTAAATTATTGAAATAAAATTCTAATTTTGATTGAAAAATAAGGTAGAGTTGTGTCTAAATTTTGTGCTAGAAGCAGAAGAGAAAAGGGGAAAGGCGCAATACGTATAAGTTGATATACATGTAGCTATTCTGTCTACAGATGACAAAGAAAAGTAAATAATAAATACTCAATTCGGTGCTTTTGTAGAACATTTTATTCTTCTATCGGGTGAAATTAACATTTTTAAGAAGCAATTTGAATAACTAATACTTCTGTTAAAGGCTAAGTTGGTATATAATTTACTTTTTAGTAACTAATTATGCATTGAAAATGAAAATTAACTGAAAAATTAAAGAATGCCACTTATAATTTAGAGAGATTATTTGATTTCAAAAACCAAATTAGCTAGATTGAGTGATTATTTTCAGGAAATAAATGACAATAAATAAAGGATAAATACTAAATTTATTTGGACCTTGAAAAAATATAAATAGAGCACATTTTAATTTCTTCTTCTAATAATATAATTTCGTTAAGGGCTAAATTGTTATACGATTCAACTTTTTTAAGAATTAATTATATAATGAAAATGACTACAAGATTAAAGTATCCATATTTATAATTTTAAGAGATTATATATTTAGTCACTTCTTTTCTTCAAATTAAGACCAAATTAGGTCCTGTGGTTATTTTTAAGAATTGGGTGTTTGTTCAAAAATAAAATGACCTTCGTTTGGAAATACTATACCACTCTAAAATATTATAGATATATCAATTCTTTTGGGGCAATTTCAAATATTAGTTTGACTTTAGTGTATTTGATTTTGGTGTGTTTGAATTAAATAGCCATAACAATTACGCTCATGTTTACTATTGAATTCGATCACTTCAGATTCAGGGTTGGTGCGAGAAAAACTTTGCTTGCTCTTGACTTAAAGCAAAGAACTCTTTTTCTTCTACGACATGGAAAAAGAGGAGCATAGCATGAAAATCAAATAATGAACCACTCTCTTTTGTTGCAAAAGCCTCAAAAGTTTTGTGCCTACTAAAATAAATCATTTTCATTCGAGGGTTAAATATATGAGCTGTGAAAGTTGCAATAATGAATTACATCGACACAGTCCATGCCTCAGTGGTCCACAGCTCAACAACACAAAGGATTGTTATAATTGTGGACCAATTGATTTTCAAAACTTCTTTTTCTCCACTAGAATATTTCAAAAATATAAATTATCAGTTTTTATACAAAGATAAAGACAAAGATGATAACAAGAGCTCTACCCTCTAAAATGTTGCATGCACCAATTTTAGTTTTCGGCTTTCTTATAAAAAAAAAACAAAAAAAAACATGCTCTTGTCAAAAGTAAATATAACTGGTTACGTGTGATCCTTGTGTCTTAAGAGTTGATTCTAAATCAAATTTTTGAGAAGGGGCAGCAATATTATGAACGTCTCGAGAAAAAAAGGAAGATAAAACAAAAGTCAACCTACAATTATTTATGACGAATTGTTTCTAGCTAGGTGAGGTGATTGTCAACAGTCAACTTCCTTTACACTTACATAATAACGAAAATTTTGACATTTAGAGGGTAGCTAGGCACCAAGAGTTGGTATATTCATGTTTATTAGAATCTTATCAAAAGCATCATTGCAAGCATGTGTATACGTACTAAAGGACTTCTTTGCACACACAATTCTGGGTCATAGAAGATCTCAAGATCATGTAAGTTATGAAATAATGTTCGCTGAGCCTTTGTTATGGCTCTGGTTTATTACCTCCATCATGTTTACTTAAAACAGCACCAAGATTGAGAAATGTAATTAATATCTCTATTATATTAAAATTATAGTTTAATTGTATTTTTCGTTTCTTTAATTTAGACAGTGTAACAAAATCAGGTTATGTGTGAGATATTTCAGTCAAATAATTTTTACAGCCACTGTATTCTTTATAGCTATAATTGGTCCATACCTAATTTAAATTTTGTTGTTGCTCATGCTATTGCCTCAATGACATTTTCATTTAAAGGTCAAAGTGGAAATATGTATTGAGATCTCTAAATATAGTGAAAGAATGAAGACACGTAATGCTGTCGGATAGAACAGAGCAGTAGCCTCCCTTTGCTGAAAACCACTATATCCTAAAAATCATTTTCAAATTGGCACATGAAAAGAGCTCCAACCTCGCGACCCTGGCTCACTACATTACGCCACAATAATACAGCAAAAGCATATCATTTTTAATAACTAAAGGTAATAGAGTACCTGTGCCACGTTAAAATAATCAACCAGGGAAGAAAGTATACAATTCCATTTACATCATTATTTACTCAAGCAGTTTCATTCTGTTACTAAATTCGTCTCATAACATTCAAAGCAGATTAAAGTTGGGATCATCCTTCTATTCTTTTTTAGTAACTAATATATAAACAATCTTATATTTTAAACACCACACTAATACATATTATTTTTCTATTTTTATTGCATTTTATCTTCAATTATATTTATTTTTTCTTTCTATTCTTTCTCAATTTTCATTCTAAGGATCAGTTAGTTCTTAAATATTCATAAATTAAAATTAATTAATATTGATTGAATCATTTAACACTATTACATATTTGAATGTAACTCAAATTTACAAAATTAACTTATACTGTCAAAGTTACTTTTATTATATACTCTATTTTAGTTAATTATTTTTTAGTTGATGTTAGATTTTCAATATATATTTTTTACAAGATAAGAATTATTCATCATATAAAATTTATATTACTAAATATTTATAAATAATCAATAACTATAACAATAGACTGAAAAGATTTAACATCATTATTAAAATAGATTTGAAATCATATTAAAATTTAAGATTAAGTCTACCTCAACCTTAATAAATTACCTGGAAGATGAGAATTATTTTCATGATATATTCTATATTACATTGTCATTGGTTGAGGTGAAATCTTGGGCAATGACTAGGAAAACGGACAAATGATATTTTCTCAATGAACAATTAAGGAACTGCATGTATCAAATTTAAAGTTAAGAAATTATTGATTAAAGTAAAACAAGAATCCTTTTTTTGGTAATTGTTGTATTGTATAGTACTATAAAGATGCGGGGACAATATTTTGAGATCACAAGGATAAAGAAGCACAAGATTTCTCTTCTTTTACCACTTTTGCAGAACAGACCGAGAAAAAGAAAAGGCAAAGCTGGTTGCTTATGGATCTTTTACTTTAGAGGGGAATGGACAAGAGCAATCATTCATTCACACAACCATTCCCTACCTTTAATCATCATATATATTCCCTCTGTCCTAATCACCCCAACATATAATATAATAAAAACCAATAATACACACACACACTCTCTCTCTTTCTCTCTCTCTAATCATGTCACATGAAAATCCATCCAAATTTTGTCCATCGCTGCTCACTCTCCCTATCAATCTCAATCTCCTTCACTTCCACTCATTCTAATTTTTAAAACACCAACGTTGTCTCCACTTCCCGCCTTAGACAACAAAGGACAAGCATGAACGAGGTTCGTCTCCATCATCTTCATCCCATGATGAAGAATTACAACTTGTTCATGGTGTTTTTATTTCTCTTACCGTATTCTACGTTGACTCTCCACCACAACGACACTCGTGCACTCACCCTCTTCCGCCGCCAAAGCGACCTCCACGGCTACCTCCTCCAAAACTGGACCGGCGGCGACGCCTGCTCTGGGGCGTGGCGCGGCGTCCTCTGTTCTCCGAACGGGCGCGTCACCGCCCTCTCCCTTCCCGCCCTCAACCTCCGGGGGCCCGTCGACGCCCTGGCTCCCCTCACCCACCTCCGCCTCCTCGACCTCCACGAAAACCGCCTAAACGGCACCGTGTCGCCCCTCCTCGCCAACTGCACCAACCTCCGACTCCTCTACCTCGCCGGAAACGACTTCTCCGGCGAGATCCCGGCGGAGATATCCTCCCTCAAGTTCCTCCTCCGCCTCGACCTCTCCGACAACAACATCCGCGGCAAGGTCGACTCTATCTCTAACTTAACACAACTCATAACGCTGAGGCTTCAAAATAATCTCTTCTCGGGCCAAATCCCCGACCTCTCTTCCTCCATGAAAAGCCTCAGAGAACTCAACATGACAAACAACGAGTTCTACGGCCACTTGCCAAACCCCATGCTGAAGAAGTTCGGCGTCGGAAGCTTCTCCGGCAACGAAGGCTTATGCGGTGCAACTCCGTTACCTGTTTGTTCCTTCACCACAGCCCCTCCCAATGATAATAACGAACCGGCTGAAACGGTTCCTTCAAACCCTAGTTCTTTTCCCGAGACAAGCGTGATTGCTCGACCGAACGAGCCTCGTAAGGGGTTGAGTCCCGGCGCCATTGTGGCCATCGTTGTTGCCAACTGCGTGGCGTTGCTGGTGGTGACGTCGTTCGTGGTGGCGCATTGTTGCGCGAGGGGGAGAGGGTCGAGGTTGGTGGGGAGTGGGGAGAGTTATGGGAAGAGGAAGAGCGGGAGCAGCTACGGTGGGAGTGAGAAGAAGGTGTATGGTGGCGGTGGCGAGAGTGATGGGACTACTGGAACTGATAGGAGTAGGCTTGTGTTTTTTGATCGGAGGAGTGAGTTTGAGTTGGAGGATCTGCTGCGTGCGTCCGCGGAGATGCTTGGAAAGGGAAGCTTGGGGACGGTTTATAGGGCGGTGCTTGATGATGGCTCCACCGTCGCTGTCAAGAGGCTCAAGGATGCCAACCCTTGCGCCAGGCATGAGTTTGAGCAGTATATGGATGTCATTGGAAAGCTTAAGCACCCCAATGTGGTCAGACTCAAAGCCTATTACTATGCCAAGAAAGAAAAGCTTCTCGTCTATGATTATCTCTCCAATGGAACCTTGCATGCTCTTCTTCATGGTTAGTCACTCTTCTTAATTTCTCACCAGTATAAGACAACTCTTCGAGTGCAAGTAACTCACTAAGATTACAAAAAGTCTTCGTAATCAACTAATCTTCACATCTTTTTTTTTTTTTTTTGGGATATGAACCTAATTCTTGCATTAGCAGTGTGACTCATACTCATATTTTTAATTACTCACGTGTGTAATTTATGTTTAGATTATCAAGTATCTCATATATTTGTTGGATATTGATAGGGAACCGTGGTCCGGGAAGAATTCCATTGGATTGGACTACAAGAATAAGCTTGGTGTTAGGAGCAGCGAGAGGTGTTGCCAAGATTCATGCAGAGTACAGTGCAGCCAAAGTACCTCATGGGAACGTGAAATCTTCGAACGTGCTTCTAGACAAGAACGGCGTGGCTTGCATCTCTGACTTCGGGCTATCGCTGCTTCTGAATCCGGTTCACGCTATTGCACGCTTGGGGGGTACAAGGGCCCCCGAGCAGGAACAGCAGAAGAGGCTGTCGCAGCAGGCTGACGTGTACAGTTTCGGGGTGTTGCTGTTGGAAGTTCTCACTGGAAGGGCTCCTTCGTCGCAGTACCCTTCGCCGGCGCGTGCTAGAATGGAAGAAGAGGAGGAGGCCGTGGCGGTGGACCTTCCCAAATGGGTTCGCTCAGTTGTGAAGGAAGAGTGGACCGCGGAGGTGTTTGACCAGGAACTTCTGCGTTACAAGAACATCGAGGAAGAGCTTGTGTCCATGCTGCATGTTGGGTTGGCTTGTGTGGTGCCGCAGCCTGAGAAGAGGCCAACCATGGTGGAAGTTGTTAAGATGATTGAGGATATCAGGGTAGAGCAATCGCCTCTTGGGGAGGATTATGATGAATCGCGTGATTCTCTTTCGCCTTCTATTCCCACCACTGAAGATGGTCTAGCTTAGGAGTAATATAGTTTAGTATTGCTATTTGCCTCGTATATATAATAAGATTATTTAATGTCATGTTCCAGTTACTTCCGGTGCAGTAATTAGCTCCTCTTCTAGTTCCATTGTCTCGCTGCACATTGCTTGTTCACGTCGTTAAGTGTTATTGCTCTTTGTAAAATTTGAGTTTTGTGGAATTCCATTGTTGAACGTAGCACAAAGCTGAATGAATGATTATCTTAGACTAAGTATTGTCTTGTTGAATTGTATAATGTGACTTACAAAAAATACAACAATAGGTCCAATGCAATGGCATTGTCTTTCATAAAAGCACTGTGAATCCGCAATTATGAATTGGCTAACACTTCGAGTCTTCAATGGCATTGTCATAAAATTAACTCTCCTTGCGACCCTGAAATCATGGAATCGTGTTAGGAGCATCAATATGCTTAAAATTGCTATCAAAAGCTAGGCACGCGACATATGATTTCGATGGAAGTTCATGATGAATTAACCGCACGCCAGAAAGAGCTTGCACCTTACAACTAATGAGTACCTTCAAATTATTAAACATGGAAATTCCAAACCTTAAGACAAGATTTCACGTTCCGTATTAAGATGAAATATAATATTTAAGGCAAGAAATCCTTGAACTATTTCTCGAAAATCTCATTTTAATTAAAAAAAATGAAATAGCTAACTTTTTTTTTTCGGCAGGGGGGGCGATAGCTCACTTGGCAGAGCTATAAGACATGCGTAGAAGGCGTGAATTCAAATTTAGCCTTTTCTCCTTGAACCAAAATAAAGTTACTTTTTTTTTCTATCTCCTCTTTATTTTTCATCTCTTGAACTAAGAGGAAATGACTAAGTACAGTTGCAATAATAAATAAAGTTGAATTACTCCATATCTGTTTACATTTACTAACAAAGGAAGACTACTGGTCTAATACATTACTATGCTACAATTCATCTAGGAATAGTATACAAAAACATTCTTTTTTTTTTTTTACAGCAACTTATTAGAATTACAATCACCACCTAAAATCAGTGATAGGGAATTTGTGATTACAGTTCCAAAATACAATTTCCACTAACTTGGCCACTCACTCTGAATCTGTCTAGAATTGATATTTTCTTCTCCAAGAATCTCAATCGTGGCAAGTATCCCACTCAACTTGAAGACTCCAGTGTGCCTAATAATAATTGAATTCGCTGAATTATTAACTGTTAGCTTATTGCTCCAGTTTGGTCAATTAGTGTGCCAACTTGTTCTCCACACAAAGCTTTTGAGATGTTCCCAGGCTCCAGTAGATTAAAAACCACAACTGTACAAGTAAATGACGAAAGAAATTCATCAAATACAATATGTAATTAAATGTTCACTTTGTCAGTTACTTCGATATCAATTTATGAAAAGAATGTTGGATACTGATGTAAACTTCAACATAAAAGAAAAAAAATTAACTCTAGGAGAACCACGACTAAGAACCAAAGATTTTTCTTGCATAGTCAGTGCCTAGCGGTTGAAGTATGCAATAGACTATTTGAGACCCACTGTAAATCACAGATCGTAACGGCAGTGCATTTGTATTGTCTATGCAAGAATACCTAAAACATTAAAACCTGAAAACACGCTCATAATAAACCAAATGCAACAACTTACTAACCAGGAATGGCATTTTCCTCACAGAATGTCAGCGCTGACATATCCATAGAGGTGACGCCTCTTGACCCCAGCTCTCTGAAGGATATGTGTTCAAAAGTGAAATTGTTATCTCGTGAGTTGCAGTCATATACACCATCTACGTTAGTTCCCTTGAGGACTGCTTCAGCATTAACTGCAAGGTACAAAGGGAGATATATGCTGATGCTTGCAATAACAAAAAACCCAAAACAAAGATACATCTGATGCCCCTTTGCATATACTACAGATAATATGTGGGGGGAAATGGTAATTAAAAAATTATTTAAAAACAAAATAGGACAACAGCATACGCTCTGAAGCACGAAGAGCTGCAGCTATGTCAGTTGAGAAAAGTGGATTGCCAGCACCAAAACCAATGCCACCAAATATAACAACTCTTCCTTTCTCAAGATGTCTGATGGCCCGCTGCCTATTGTATGGTTCAGCAAACTCCTGCATGGCAACGGAAGTCTGTACACGAGTCTGAACACCCATCTTTTCTAGAGTCGATTGGAGCAATATTGAATTCATCACAGTTGCCATCATGCTGGCATATTCAAGTTCAAGAAGCCAGTACTTATTTAGGTCAAAATTTTAAAGAAAAGTAGAAAAGAAAGTAAATCACTTTGGAAGATAATATATTAACCAGAAAGATTAAAAGGATCTTATGGCAACATAAGTACATAGGCAATGAAGTAAAGGCCATGAAAGCACCTGCCCTGAGATTACCCATGTGCAAGGCATCAAGATACTTGCCAGAGCACAACAGAAAATCTCAAAGTTAAAGCATCAAAAGACATTTATGTTTTCCAAGATAAAGAAACACAGAAATCAAATACAAAAGGTTGACATCTTAAACTGTTACAAAAGAATTAATTGTTACACATATTTCAATATAAATTTATTCATCATATCAAAATTTCCCCAAATTTGAATATGTAACTAAATGAAAGGTCAGAAGTGCAACTCTATAGAATGGGTTATGCAAATTATCAGCAGAGGCACATACGGTTGGAAGAGATAATAAACATAATAAAGAAAACACAGGACAAATAAATTCTCCTGGTGATTCTAACTCCACCCCCATTTTACAGCCCCACCCAGATCTTCAAATATCAGATCCAATTTAGTTTTTCAAAATGAGGAGAATCTTTGTCCTCTTTGTAGTCTAATGACCCGGACAAGGTAAGTGCTCTACAATGCCACTACCAATATCCCATACAAGTCAAGTCAGAGTTCACTCCCCAGCTGTGGCATTCTCCAGCACTACCACCAAGGTACTTCCTATCCCACAACTTTAATATATTTTCTTTGTTTTGGATCATCCATTTGTAATCAGGATATGGGTGGTTGAACTGATACATAAGTCTAATTTTTCATTTATTTTCTTTGTGATTGATCTCTAGTAAAATAAAATTACAATGGTGTAAATAGAACTTGAATAGAAATTTTAGTGATTAACCTTACCCAACTTGGTATGCAGTACATCTTTCTAAACCTGTTGCAGTTACCCATGCATCTCCAGAGAAGAAATTACGACCTCCAACAACAATCGCCACCTGAAATATCACAAGCTGCTTCAGCTAAACTGAAAAGGGTGGCAGAATAACAGACTCTAGAGAACAATCAACAGAACTGATACCTCCACACCAACACGGGAAGCTATGGCAACTTCTCTTGCAACTAACATGGCCACCTGATAATTAATTTAAACAAACAAATGGAATAAGTATTGTCACAAGTCACAACATCCAGATAACAGTTGGACACTTGGTAAAGACTAAAGATGTCATGAGTCAAGCAATATTATCAAACCTCCCAAATATGTATAACCAAACCACACCTTAGGGTCAATATTGCACGTATCCGATCCAGTAAGAGCTGCTCCACTAATTTTTAGGACTACCCTCCGCCATCTAAGGTTTGATAATGCTTTGGACTTCATGCTACTTGCTTGACCTCCAGTGCTGGGCGTTGCCACTCCATATCTATACATAAAGCAGGGCAATGCTCACGTGTCTTATCACAAGAACAAGGAAAAAGAAAGAGAAGAACAATTCTTATTGAATGCTATTCAACATAAAATACTCCAAATAAAGACAACAAAATTAATTTGCCACTCCATCCTAGTAACACCACCTGCCCCATTACAAATTGGAACTGCCATTCCCATGTGATTTGTGAACCAGAAGTGTGCCAGTGAAACTAGCATTAGTTTATTTGCAACATCACTCGAGAGAGCTTCAAATTTTCAGGATCAGTAAAACCCATAGACCCATATTTATTACAAAATCCTATTCTAAAGTCTAAACTGATGCATAAACAACACGACAAAAGGCTAATATCATTTAATGCCAAGATTCTACAGACTATAACCTGTTCACACCTGTACTAAAATCAGAAATAAAATGGACAAATCCTCAGTGGAGTGTGGGCATAAAGCACAGTGAAACGTAACAATACACGAATTAATTTACCAATGGAATATACATCAAATAATAACACACTACAGATAACAACTCGAGTAACGCCAACCGTATTAAGTAATAACTCACTACATATAACAACTAAAGTAATGCCATAACCGTTTTAAGTTCCCATGCGATTTGTAAACCAGATATGTGCGCCAGTGAAGACAGCATGATACTTGTTAAAATGCAGGAATGCCTCCGAAGAAAACAAGTTTTCAGATTCAGTCAAAACGACCACAAGACCCCCTATTTATTCCAAGAACCAATTCTAAAGTCTAAAAACATATCCACGTATAACATGACAAAAAGCCCAGATAACATAAAAGCAAACATTCTACTAACAACAGCATGCTGCAAGTTGTACTACAAAGCAACATAAAAGCAAACATTCTACTAACTACAACATGATGCATAGTTCTACTACAAAGCAATGTCATAAAGCTTTACAATATTCCAATCTTCAAGCATCTCGAGTGTATTAAGCATTTATGATGCAGCAAGTGAATAGAATAGGCAAGAAATATACTAAACCAAAGTCAGAAAACAAATAAACAAATCCTCTGGTAAATATAATAACGCAACAAACAATTATTAAAGAAATCACCAAAATCTCAAGTGTGAACTACTAGCACTTGTATGCAAAAGCAACAACACAATGTTTAAAGATTATGGTGCTGATTGCTGAATACCTCTTCGATTGTCTGGGCGAAGTTCCGGCAGAAACAATTGCTTTATCATCGTCGGAGAACTTCGCCGGAAGAGAATTTCCGACGATCTGTTCCAGTTGCTTGAACCAGGGCCAGTGACTGGTGGAAATGCAGCCACTGCTCATTCTATGACGCTCCAATTTGTACCTCTTCTTTAGGTTATCGACCTTGTTCTTACACTGCTCAACGCTCTTCGATTGGTTCTCGCACCGTTCGCTCACCACCGCCGCAACCTCTTCCCAATCTCTTCCTCTCAGGTTTCCCCGATTCAGCTGCGTGAACTTCTCCGTGTACGCATCGAGGAGGCACACGATCGCCGTGTCGCTCCACTCCTCCCTGTCCTTCCGGTACTCAGCGGCGGCGGCTGCGCTCGACGACACTGCCTTCGATCTCTTGTTGAATCCGTACGACGTCGCGCCCTCGCCGATCTCCTCGCGCTCCTTGCGCTTCTCGCTGCCGCCGTCGTCGTCGAACGGGTTTCCGTAGTCCTCGGCGTCGTCGGAGACAGGTTTGGGCGGGACGGAGGCGACAGAGACGGAGGCGACGGAGACGGCGGCGGGGGAGAAGTGGTGGTGCGGCGCGTATGGTTGGTGGAGGTGGTGGTTGTCGTCACGGAGGAGAGAGAAGTCGTCGTCGTCGTCGCAAGAGGCCATAAGGTGGTGAGGACGTTACGGCGTCGTCGGGGACGTTAGGGAAAGAGAAAGGTGCGTTGAGAGAAGGTGTGTGTGAGAGGGTTTGACGGAGCGTGCCTTCCGTGACTGGGTCTGGTATCTGCCGTCACGAGTGGTGACGGTCCCGTTAAGTGCCAAGAGCAAGTGCATTGCACGCGCTTTTGCTAGTCCGGGAGTGGGGGAGATTTGGACCTGCCGGTGACGGGCCATGTTCATCCAACTTGAATGGGCCAACGTTTCTTGAGTTTGGTATAAAAAAAAATGATTGATTTTAAAATATATATATATATATGCGTAATGCGTAATTTTTTCATGATCTTTTTTATTACATGAAGATTACAAATATTTCACACATTTCTTCTTGCTTTTTCTAATATTGTTTTTATCTTATATTTTTTAATAGTGTCAAATTGTCTGGATTAATACTAGAAGTAATATTTGATAATAAAAAGAAAATAGTGAATTCAATATTCAATTCAGGTAAAAGGTCATCTTGAGTTAAATACTTAGAACAATACTTAAGAGTAAAATTTTAAAATGAGATTATGATAAGTAAATATTATTCTTAAGAGACATTGAATCTCGTACCGAGGAATTCAACTCATTTTAGACTCTTATAAATAACAATTCTAAACTAATATTATTATACATTTTTTACACATCATCATTGTGAAGGAATATTTATTAATTTAATTGTTGAAAATTTTTTTTTTTTTTCAAGTAATCACTTAATTTTTCATGGAGTTTCAATCTTGCAAAAGAAAGAGTTTACCTCGATAAAGAATAATAAAAATCAAACAAGATTCGCTTAGCCCATTTTGGTTAGCATATCAACCTAGTCTATTTCAAATTTTAGTTGAGTCCATTACAAACAAATCATTACATCAACTTGGCCCAATTGTGGCACATGAATTTGGTCCATCTCGAATAGAACAATCATTTTATAATATTGCCAATGATGTTCTCTTTAGTCAACTTCTAAGATACTTTTTCATTTTGGTTTTAAGTCACCCATTTTAGTTCTAAGATCTTTTTTTCTCAATCAATATATACATTTTCCAAAATTATTGATATGCTTGTTTTTGTAATATCTCATCACTGCATAACAACGAGATAAACATTTATTTTAAAAATAGATCAATTATTTAGTTTAATTAAAACTTCTTTAATTATTTTCTTTATGAAAATAGGCATAAATTTTTATTTTGAAAAGTAATACCAAAAATTTATATATAAATAAATATTTTCTTTATTATAAGAATAATCCAACACGAGTCAAACATATAAATAAATACTATAATATAATCATTAGAGTCATTTGAGTTCCTACATAATTAAAGTTTTATTACAACTAGAAATATCACACACACGAGAGAGAAACATTACAGTCGATCGACAGTTTACAAACAAAGTCTTCACATCTCGCGACGTCGTCTCCATGCTCCCAATTGTAAGCCAACCTTGTCCAAGAATCTGCTCTCGTGAACGGTCACATACACACAAACATGTAGGTAAGGATAAGCTTACTTGAATAAAACTTAACCACAAGTTCTTAATCACATGAAGTAATAAAGCATATACGGGGAGAGAGACGTCAACATTTGAATAACACTTTATATATATATATATATATATATCATTTTTACTTCGAAATCATGTTAACTATATCACTTTGTAATAATAGAAATGTCATAACTCTAAAGATTTATTATCACAATCATTTCAACAACATTCATACGAGAATAATAAGCATTTCAACATCATTACAGTTCAACAACCAATCATCATCATGTAACAATGATGTTACTCATGTAATACTATGCTGACACAACTCCATGGAAACTTTCACCAACAGAGTGCATTCATTAACATAATTGTGAATTATGTAGCAAGCCTTCTTGGTCTCTCTTACCGTTTATTAAGGAAGTCGTGCTCTGATTAATTAATAAGATAAGTGATTTGTTGGGATAAGTATACTTGGGTAATGGCTCACCACGACACAAGGTTTGTAATGACCTCAGACTCTTGAGGAATCACCCGTCTCCCTATCCCCAAGACCTAATTATTACACACCCCCTTATCATGCACTAAGCTAGGAGACCTAATCTAGATAGTCAGTCAAGCTTACGTGTTTGCTCACAACATAGTCAATGATACCAAATGTATGCATGTTACGTCATCATCAATAACAACTTTAACTCGTGCAAAGAACATCAACGATTAGTTCCCTTGCGACCACTACCTATTATACTTGACCTTAAAGTGTTAAACGTCAATAATACAACAAAGTAGAGGTTTAATGACCAACTCTACAAAGTAAGGGCCACAAGCACACCCTACTTCAAACATCATGCAGCATTTGTTATTATATGGATAAGAGGCATGTTCAAGTCTCATCTAATAATTCATTAAGGTTCCACTTATATTCTTTTACATCATCTACCTAGTATAACTTATATTGTTTTTATTAAGCCTTTTAAGAAGTGTTCTTACCCAAGAGAAAAAAGAAGGATTAAGTTTCTCTATGACAATAAGTTCTCTCACTGTCACCTAATTCCCCCATTGAGTGGGATCTCTCACCTAGCGAATCCTACCCAAAGAGAGGATACTTTTTTAGATAGCATAGTCTCTCCAAGCGAGTGAAGCCACATAAAGCTCCTACTTTGTTTAGTCACTCAATGAATGTATCATTCGCCTAGCGAGGTAAGCTACACTGGCTTAACTCCTAGAATCTCACATGTTTCTCCCAGTAAGGCTCCATCCTCGCTTGACCAAAAGGTGGATAGAGGGCACCCTAAGATCTCTCCTCATATTTGATCAACGAGTGAGATATCTCGCCCAATGAATGAAGTCATAAAGACTTCACACTCTTAACTATGTTTAATTCATTTAGCAAAGGAATTCTTTCACCCAACGAGTGGAATTTCTCGCTCAGCCAGACTCTAGACTCACATAACCAAACATTAAATTCGCCTAGTCAAACCTTGGATTCACCCAACCAAATGTTGGAATCACCTAATGATATGCTAGACTCGCCCAGCTAGACATCAGACTTGTCAAGCCAAATGTTAGACTCGCTCATCGGGTCTCCATCGTGTTCATATGTTCTTGAGTTTTCGCCCCACAAAAAATCATAGTTTTCCATAAATCTACCAAAATATGCAAGGTTTCTCAACAAGAGTTTTCTCTCGCCCAATGAATCGTCAATGGAAACTCAGAAAATAAGCATTCACCCAGCAAGTCAAGGGGCTTGCCCAAAGAGTGCCCTTGGACAACAACATGCAAACTCATTGGAAATCATCAAAACTCAACCAAATCATCAAAACTCAACCAAATCATCAAAACTCAACCAAACCAACACATAAAATCACCAATAGTTTCATAACAACTCATAAACATAATCTAAACATGATTTTAACAATGAAAACTACATACATGGACAAATCATCATCATTCTCATCAATTTGCATAAAGCTTAAAAACTCATAACAATGGATACTAAGCTCAAAGAGTTTACTACACATGCATTCCTAATCATTTAACAACATACATAACAAAAAATTTAACAACATACAACCACAAAGTACAAAGGCAAGCTTCCCTTACTTGTTGAAGAACTTAGGGATAGGAAAGCTTTAGTGAAGGCTTTGAAAATCTTAACCAACAAGAGAGCTTCAAGGCTTGGCAATAGAGGTGATGAAAATGTAGAAAAGAGGGATGGTTTTGCTCTTAATATTAGCCTTAAACTCAACCAAGAGATGGTCTTTTATAAGCTTTAGGGTGAAGGCTATGTTTTAAGGGTCACAAGGGGTTTGAACATCCAATGGATTTAGCATGGATGGAAAAATGAGCTTAACCGAAATTCGTAAGGAAGTTGGCTAAATAAGCTTGCCACAATTTGGTGGTTTCACTTTTGAATTTTATACTACAAATGGTAATGTAATTAGCTATAATCACCTTTTACCAAAAATGGAAATTCAATCAATGATTTACCTTCATATTTATGTTAATTGCATTGGGAATCCTATTGATGACACTATGTTACTAGTTCTTTGTATTCTTAGTCTGAATCATTCCCTCTTTCAAGGTAAGTTATTACCTCGACAAATATGCATTAGATTGTTCTGGTCTCATTCGTGACTTTCTCGAAAAATGCATAAGATAACTCAACATAACTTATTACTAATTATTTTTCACTCATTAAATTTAATTATTCTTATAGTTCGTATCAATCAATTAATTAATTATACAAGAAAAACATCGTGTTACAGTTTAAATGTTGGAGAATTCTCTTCAAATTTGATTTAAAAGTGACAATTTGTTTTTTTATAAGTAAAATCACTGTGTAAATCATGGTCATCCTTTAAAATTGAATTTCATTTCATATACAAGTTAACCCGACAAACCATTGTGTCATTGAAGATGACAAATTATACTAGCTAAGGTGACTCATCATTGGTTTACTATTAGGGTGAAGTTCCAGTATAAACAATTGGTTTTCTTTCACTACATTATATTTTTTCTTAATTAAAATAATTGGTGTCTTGACATGTACAACCTTACTTTTTATTTGGAAAGAATATTAGTAATTTTTCTCTTCTTCAAATTCTTCTACACATTGTTCAGTTATAAAATCCTTTGTTACTATGACAACCCATAATAAATATAATTTAAAATACTTACAAAATGTCAATTTTAACAAGATAAAATGGTTTGCAATAACATCACAATAATGTTATAATATCAATAATAATAAATTTGTACACAAATAAAAGTATTATTCTCAAATTTACACATCTAAAGAAAATAAAACAAATAGTAGAAGTAATAATTCAAATAGCTACAACTAGTTTATAAAAAAAAAAAACACTAACTAATCTAAGAAAAAAAGTAACTAAGAAAAAGTTATGTTTTCAAGTTCCATTGAGCTCAGTAACATCATTCTTGCACTATAAAAATAACACTTCAAATGAGATTTAATCATAATGAATAAAACAAGTTTAAAAAGAGCAAAAACAATGTTGTTCTCAGCCTATACAGTAATCAGAAAAATCCACCCATGGTACCCACTAAACTAAAATAAAAATTTATTATAATAAACTCACATATAATTTAAATAAGAACATGCTACCAACATCTTATCATATAATAACAATCACAAGCAAACTTTAAAATCTGACAATAATTAAAAACACAATCGTGGTTCACAGAATCACTTAGTTTGATTCTTTGAGTTCTAAAACCTGTGTGAATTTCATTTTCATTTATCTTTTTATTCTCATAATTAGTGCAAGTCTCAAACTCACGGTGAATACCAAAGGTCTTTGAGTTCATCCTCATGCAACAAAGTTGCACTACCTTCCCCATCTTAGATAGGTGTATCTCATATCTTATCTCAAATATAGTTATATTCAATAAATAAATATTTCATCTCGAACGGTAGTATCCCTCATCCTATTCTTGAAATAGAATGTCTATTGTAATTCCTTCCTAAAAGTTAATTACCAACTCAATGATAACAAAAATATGTATTCTCAAATGACTATCAACCCAAACCTTATACATCATTAACAACCCAAACATATGAGACTTTATCTAAATTATTTTAATTTATTAATTTAATTAATTGAATTAACGGGGGAGGCTGACGGGCGGGTCGGGGTTGACCCAACCCAGCTAGAATATTAGACAGGGGTAATCAGTTTACCCTAATTGGTGTTTTACGCGTTAGACAGCCAGACCTAGAGGAGAGAGAACGCCGACCTGCAAGGAAGAGGAGTTGGGGTGTTCAGACCATCTTAGAGCCGCATCAGATCATCACTATTTTTCGCATCTAAGGTACGGAGGAGATAAGTTTGATCATATATGAATGCGGGAGTGTACGGTTAGTGAGGGCAATCCCTAAGTCCCTCTAGTATCTAAATTCTCCATTTCGTTTGACTATTATGTTTTAAAAATATTTTAATCGATAGAAAAGATTTGTCAATATGCTCTGTGGTCTGATTAACATCTTGTCCTATTGTGATTTTTGTTGGGAAACTGTATGATTAATTGCCCTAATTACTTGATTCTTGTGTTGTTTATGGCTGTTCATGATTTGAGGCTCTTGTGTGCAATGATGAAACTGGGTGAAATTCAATGGTGTTTTATGTGCGTGTCTGTGTTTTTTGATGAATGATTTATAATAATGATGGTTAAATTAACATGGTTGGGTATGATTGTGGATTGTGCGAATGATGTATAAATAAATCATGAGAATAAGAGTGTGGATGAGAATGCATTGACATGAGAGGCATGAGAAGCCAGACGTGGCTATAATACCCTGGCCATATGTGGTGTTTAACAGGGGGACTAATGATGGGGACAATCATATGCATGGGCCACAGGTGGTGTTTAACCATGCTGCACGCCGGCCATAGGTGGTGTTTAACGGTTGTGTGGAATGTCTTCGCACGGGTCATAGGTGATGTTTAACTGTGCGATACACCGGCCCATACGAGGTGTTTAACGGTGTGGCCATCATTAGTGATAACTAAGGGGATTGAGGAGGTTCGCCCATGGTGTGGAGTTTCGACTCGAGACTCTTATGTGTAGTGATGAGCATATGCATTATGCGAGTACGTGCATTTTGTAAACATGAATGAACTGTGATTGAATTTGAATGAATGAAATGTGATTGATATATGAGCATCTGTTAACTGTTAGTAATTGAGTACGGTAAAGGGTGGGATTTGGGGTACTATCTGCCTTTATATATGATTGAATGTGATTTCTCACCGTATTTTCTCTTTCTTATTGTTTTCTTTTAGGTAATGTTGAGGGCACTCATGGTGCCAAGTTTTGAAAAGGCGGGGTCTTGCTCTGATTAGTGTGATATCGGGGTTCTAGAAGTTAGAATAGTTGCTCTATGTCTTAATGTTTGAATGACTTATTTTAAAGATGATGACTTTAGTTTTCTCAATTATAATGTTTAGATCTAAAACCTCCTTGAAAACTTTGTCGCTCCCTTTTAATTACCATGTGAACCTTTTATCCTTAATACAAATTGTGCTTTTAGTTTTAACTATTATCCTGTCTTCATTTTATTTATTTTATTAATTTAATTTAAGTATTCGGGGTAGAAGGGTGTCACATTGGTGACCAAGTCAGTCTCAGACTCCCCTAGTATACATACGTATATAACTATAAAATAGACATTTAAAAAGCTTTTGGGGTTAATTTCAAATTAAGTGCAACCACGCATTTTGTTTTATCACCATATGCCTATAAAATAGAGGAAGACTTGACCCAAATTTCTATCCTAGTTTATTCTTTCTATTAAGAATTCTGATGTTTTACTCACATTAACTCAAAGTTTTTGCTGCTTTATCTTCCTCCTCTACTGTTTGATGACACTACCAAAATTATTCCTTTGTTTTCTTTCCTTTTTCTCCCTTTTCTCAAATAAATCTACCTAACCCTATACAAAAGCTCAACATGATTTTTTATTCAATTATCTTTCAACATTATAATAACTAAAATTCATTTTAGAATGTTACATCAACTCAAGATATATAGTTATGTCCTCCACAAAAAGGTTCATCAATACATTCTAAAAATACTACTTTCATGCTAGACTAACCTATTCACTCCATTCATTTTGTGTACACGAACAAAAAAGATAACACTAAGTAGTTAAATTGAATCAATCACCACCTTAATAAGGGTAATCGAGATACCACCATGGTTGCAAAACCTAATATACACACAACACTAAGTAGCATTTTGCGTGATTGTATCTTTGTGGCCAATATGCAAAAAGCTTATGTCATTATACTTCCTAGTAATTTCTTCCACCTTGGTATAAATGGTTGAGTGCTTTTGAACATTACTTACCATAATATTGCTATTTATGACATCAATAACCATCCTTATGTGCATCCCCAATATATGAGATTTGGAGCATGCAAAACAACATTGTGTTCAAGAACTCTCATTTTGATTTCTCCTTTATTATCATTCATGCTAAAAGTACTTGGACATTCAACAATACATATACCCTATTAAGGTCCCCAACAATGTATTCCTACTTCTTTTATCCTTCTTGTCAATTGGCATGCTCCTTCTACATGATGGGTGAAATTCAACATAGATTAATGTATCATGACCAACATTTATTCACTTGTGTCGGAGCCTTAAGGCCTCAAAGAGGATTTGAGTTAATGGGTTTTAAAGGAATTTAGGATCCATTAGAGATATGATTCTAATTAGGGTTATATTTTTTTATGAATCATCCTTAGATTGATTATCTTATTTAGAAGAATTAAAGATAAAAGGAAAGAAAATAAAAATAATGCAAAGATTAAGACAATTGTATCAATGACACAAACAATAAATGACAAGAGAATTAAAGAAACAAAAAAAAAATGGAATGGATGAGAAATGAGAAATGAGAAAGAAGGCACCATGCTTTGTGGAAAGTGATAAGTTAAGCAAAGATTTGCTACAAAGTTGTGGAAACCTTTGACAAGAACCAAAAATGTTATAATCCAACTACCAAAAAGAGGAGTCAATGCTCTAATAAGAGTAGTTCTCAATTATAGTGAACTTATTAAATAAAAGACATTATATATATATATATATAGAGAGAGAGAGAGAGGGAGTTTATTTCAAGGTGTTACTCACACAAGACCAACCCTAATTGAAACAAACATAAGCAAAGACCTAAATAATCTTAATGCCCAAATTACAACAAACAATAAATTAAAAAGAAACATAATCTATTATTGAAACTTTGATTCTTAATTAGCATCAAACCAATTCATTTATTATGATTAAAATAGGTTCAAAAACACTTCAAGAAAATGAAATAAAATTTAGGTTGCAAGCCCATAGTTGGTGCATTATTAAGCCTCTAAGTTTGGTCTTTTTCCACTTGAATCAAGTGTACCATCTTATGCTATCGTCTCCCACTTTGTGCTTGAACTTATAGTGTCTTGATCACCTTTAAATGCTCCTTAAGTCTTTTTATTCTTTTCCTTGCAATGTTTCTAGCCTAATCATAGACACATTCTCTTTAGTTCTTTCTTTCTTAAATCTTCTTGGCCCAATTGAGGGGTCATTCCTCTTAGTTTTTCCTTCTCTTTTGGACGACCTTCCTTTATCTACATCATCTAGTACCCTCATAGTTGAATTAATGGATATCATTACAACCTTAAAAATTTCCTAGCAACAATTCAACTTGCAATTCTTGATTGTCATAAACAACACTTATTAGGCTACGGTACTCATCCAATTATGAAAAACAACGTCCTTGATCTTTGAAATTTACACATGTTTTTTGGGAGGCAATCACCTCGCAATATGTCCATCCAACATCATCCTCAATTTTACTCCATGATTGTAAAAAATTTTAGTTATATATTTTTATTGATTAAAATTTATGTGAAATTTATTAAATTGAAAATAAGATTTATTAAATAAGAAATAAGACTTATTTTTTAGTATATTATTTAGTAGAATTTATATAAATTTTACTAATAATAAAAATGTTCTATGCTAGTACTAGGCAAGACCCAATAGTCCAACATATAAGAAGCATATTGGATTTGCACCCAGGCATATACCCCCCAACACTTTGAAAAACTCCAACTTATACCTACCTATATCCCAAAAGACTTTGACTTATATCTCTCAACATCTTGAAATACTTTGGTCACATTTGTATTCCCTAACGGGAAGGTAATCAACTTTCACTTAAGTGCACATGTTTCACTTTCAGGCTAGTCTATAGCACTAGGGTTCTTTTTTCTTCACATATATTGTTTTCTTTTAATCTCTACTTTCTCATTATGCACATACTTTTTCAAGTATCTAAATATTTATAAGTGATCATCATGCATATACCAAATGACTCTAAAACTCATTCATCAACAAAACAACTAAAGTGTTCATCCAATTGAAGCCTGCACACTCTTGGAACCTCTTTTATGTTTCTTATTAATAAAAAATATATTATAAAAATAATAATGTATTACTATTATAAATAAATAATGACTATCCTAGATAATTATCTTTATAGAGAAATAAGTAGGTGGATAAATTTTTATTTCCATTTTAATACAATATAAGTAACTAAATAAGAAATTTCATAAAATAATTGAATAAATTTTTAATTAAATTTTAATATAAAATATTATAATTAAAAGTAAATAGATATTAAAAGAATATTTGAATTTGGTTATTTCTTAAAAGAACTTATTGAAATAAACTCGTAAAATTCATTCAATCACAAATTGTATTACAAACTTGTTGAATTTTATAACAATTAGTATTTTAACATATGTAATGCAGGTATGAAATAAATTTTTATTTTTATCTAGTTAAAAATTATAATAAATATATATTTTTGAATATATAAATTATATTATAATTATAATTTAAATAAAATAAAATTTTTTGAACATATAAATTATATTTTAAATTTACAATAAATAATTTACATTGTGATACAATGTTATTTTTAATAATTTATTTTAAAAACTATTGAATTCAATTTTGAAATAAATAAAAGTAGTTAAGAATATTAAATATATGAATAAAGCTAAAAGAAAAATGGTTTGAGATGGTCCAACAGTCTTTTTGGACTAATTTTTAAATCAAAATAAATTTGCAATTAATTTAAAAAGTATATTTGAAAATAAAAAATAAAATTAAATATTTAATATATAGGATTAGGATAAGACATATGAATCAATGAGATTAGAAATAACTCCCAATTAATAATACTCTTATTTAAGAATATATAATTCTTATAATGCTTTCATTTAAAAATAAATTTTAAAAACACTCCTTCAAAGTGAATATTCATATTTATATTTATAATATATGTGCGATGATGTTGATTAGTTTAAAAGTTGCACGTAAGATGATTTTTGGAGAGCATTTTGTAGACGACAATTTTTTATTTTTTCTAAGAGTTGAAAATTGAGAAGTTAATTTCCCATATTTATATACACCCATAAAAAAATTCTAGAAAATATTATTTTCGGGGGAATGCTTTTTAAGTAAATTTCTTATAAAAATATTTTATGAGAGTCGATAATTAAATTTTTTTGAGTTGGAAAAATATTTAATAATGTAAAAACATCACAATACTTTCATTAACTCATTTAATAAAATTATAAATTTAGAAACAATCCTTCATTAAATATGATAAATAACTATATTTAAAAATAAAAATACTAATATATATTCTTAATATATTTAATATAAATTTAAAAATAAAACTGTCTTATAAAATATATTATTTTAATCTTTTTAATATATTAAATATTATATTTTTAAATATTTTTATTTTTAAGTCTTCAAAAATTCTGAAGGTATTAATTATCAAATTGTTTAAGAATATTATCAATCAAATATTCAAGAAATGTTCTAGTAGAACTGGTTTGAGAATATTATTACTATAACATTTATTATGCTTTAGTAGAAATTGTAGAATAAAAAAATTAAAATAGGAAGAACAAAAAATTATTATAAAATTAAAATTTTACTTCCAAATAAACATATCCAAATTTCTCAAGAATATTTATGACTAACAAAATTGGTTTTTGTTGTTCCCAGAAATCATGATTCTTTGATTCATAATTTCTAGGAATTACAACGATTAAATATGGAGAAACTTTTCTTACACCAAACAAATTGATTTGTTTGATACCTAAAATAAGATAAAATACGATAGAAGCAATACATGAAAATACCATAATAAGTTTTAATCTTATCCGTTATTTGGTTCATACACAATAATAACAATGATAAAGTTATTGTTTAGTTAAAATATATATATATATATATATATATATATATATATATATATATATAAAAGTATAACATATAGTATATATGTTATAAAATATAATATATTTATTATTTTGTATATAAATTATATTATTATATATAATATATATTATTATTATTATTATTATATTATATATTATATATATATATATATATATATATATATATATATATATATATATATATAAAGAGAGAAAGAGATAGGATAAACAATCAAGACCTATTTAATAGTCAAGATATAATAAGGTAAAAAGAACAAAAAAAAATATAACAAGAAGAATAAATAACTAAAATAAGATATAAATATATAATTATGTATTTTATATTTTAATTAAAATTAAAATAAACTTTTAATAATATCTTGAGAATTACTAATTAACTTTTTATTTTTTATTTCACTAAAAAAATTTGTCACCTTAATAATAATATCATATCTCAGTCACTAAAAATAAAATTTTAAAATTTAATATTATATAATTTATTTAGTATTAAATTAAACAGATTATTGGAAAAAAAATATTGCAGTATAATTATATTTAACATTTTATTTTAGTAAAATAAAAAAACATATCACAACAATAATAATATCTTATTTCAATTATCAAACTATACAAAAATATAAAAATTAAAACAATACAATTTTATAAAAAATATTTAAACATAAAAATTAAATTATAATTATAATATGTATTATTTAAATACAAATTATTATTTATGTAATTTTATAATGTTATATTATTTATTAATTAATAATAAATATACCTATATTTTTATTTTTACATATTTAAGTTATATATAATAGTTTTTATAAATATACTAAATAATTTGAGTGGTCCGATGATTTTTATTAATGCAATTAAAGTAAATGATAGAGTTTAAATCCCACGTTCAATATTTTTTTAATTTTTAAATAATTTTTTAGCGTCACTTCGTTTCTAATCATAAAATTTCATGTTACATTGCAGGATTAGAAATTTGATGATAAATTAAAAATATGATAATTTGATTTGAATAATTAAAATTATAAAAGTTTAAATCACCTATTTAACCAATTATAGAGATAAAAAATATAATTAAGCTTAAAAGTTTCTATACTAACCTTAAGTAAAATTAAATCTTCATACAACATATTTATTTAGAAATTCTTTTAATAAAATTTAATTGCAAATGATTTTTAACATAAAAAAAAAACTAACTTAAATACCCACCTTACTTGGCACGAGATAATATAACACACCACCACGCGTTCCACGCCTGCACTTGAGTCACCTAACTCCAGCACCAGCACCAGCACCAGCACCAGCACCGGGTCACGTGCACCACATCACGTGACCATTGCTTTCACCTAATTCTATTTCTCCGAAGAAGTGTCACACCCTTCTAGAAACAACAAAATTTTGAATCCTACTTGAAATAGAGAAAAAACAAATAATAAATAAATAAAAGAGAAACAACCTAAGACCGTAGTCGTCTGGTCGTACTACTTTTCGGTTAGAAGCGTCCATTCATTCCATCATAAGAAAAGAAAAGCGAGAGTTCAAACGCCGTGGGGCATATCGGACAGCTGTCTTTTCGCCACGTGTTATTCAGCGAATTCTCTTTTCGCTTTTTACCACCGCACGCTGTAAAACGTCAAAGAAAAAAAAAAAAAAAAGAAACTAACAGCACTAGGAGGGAACAGTAACGAAGGAGATAAGAGAGAGCATTATATTAAATTGGAGAGATCAAAGAAAAAGCAACAGCATATTCTTCGAAGGTATTAATTGTTCCTATTTGTAGAACAGCGTTTGCGTTTGGTCGGCGACTCAGCCCCGCCACCACCACCACTGTTCAATCCTCGAACTGTATTCTCTTCCGTTTTGATTTGGTTTTTGTTCCGTCTGAAGCAATATTCATAGATCGCCAAACATGCCTTCTGGTCACTTGCTTCTCGAGGAACCCATTAGGATGGTCTCCATCCTCGAGCCATCCAAGCCTGTTAGTTTTCCTTTTCCTTTTCCTTTTCAATCTATGGATCCGTTTTATTTTTCTAATTATTACGCTTTATTATTTATTATTTATTGTTTTGCAGAGTGTTTTCCCTGCAATGACAAAGATTGTTGGTACCCTGGGGCCACAATCTAGAGACGTTCATACTATTTGTTCTTGTCTCTTCTCTGGCATGTCTGGTGTGTCACACTTTTCCACTTTTTTCTTCTTCTTAACCGTAAAGCTATGGAGTTTTAATGAAGAATTGGCTAGGGTTATTATGTGATGTATTATCATGGATTTTGTGATGTTTTTTGTCGTGTTGTGTGTAGTGGCTCGTTTTGACTTTTCATGGCATGACCCTGAGTATCATCAGGAGACTTTGGAGAATTTGAAGGTTGCTATCAAGAATACTAAGACGCTCTGTGCTGTGAGTTTTCTTCCTTATGGTATCTTTTGTTACCTTGGTGCTAGATAGTAGAGTCCAGTTTGTTTCATGAGGAAAAATGTGGCTGAAAGAGGCACATATGCCAAGATAACAATTTTTCTTTCTTTTCCCTTTTGAAAGTTGGTTGCTTTGGTTAAAAGTATTAGAAAATGGAATCCACTGTCTTTGTATGTCTACTGTCTGTTTTGTCAAGGTGAAGTGAGGCTCTTTAGCCATTGCTTGAGTAATTTCTGAATTCTGTATTGTAGTGTTTTTTGCTTTTCATGGGCTGTATGTTGAAGATAGCTAATTGGAAAGGAGCTGAGAGTTTGTTATTTGATTTTGACAGGTTATGCTGGATACCGTGGGCGCAGAGATGCAGGTTGTTAACAAAAGTGAGAAAGCAATCTCACTTAAGGCAGATGGTCAGGTTGTTCTAACTCCTGATCATGGACAAGAAGCCACTTCAGAGATATTGCCTATCAATTTTAATGGGCTGGCTAAGGTTTGTTGATATTTTCCACCTTGTCATAAGATGATGTGCCTTTCTTGCATGTACAATGTTTCCATGGAATATTGACCTGAATGAAGTCTTGTAATTCTTGCTTAGGTCTTAGTAGCAGTTAATTCTAATGCTTACTTCATTACTACATGAAAATATTCTCTTTGTGACACAAATTATCTTGATGTCTTCTGCTTGAATCGTAATTTGTTGCTTGCATAATTTGTAAATTTCTCAGAAGGCATAGGCTCATTTCTATTCGTTTCAAAGTAATATTTGGTGTTTGGTTTTGAACCTGAATGTTTATCTTTGTTCTTATTGTTTATAGGCAATGAAGACGGGAGACACTATTTTTATTGGTCAATATTTGTTCACAGGAAGTGAAACTACTTCTGTATGGCTAGAGGTAATACTGTTGAACCCATAAAGCAAAATTTATTCCAATAGGTCCCTTTATTTTACTATTTTAGTGTTTTTCAGTATCTTTTCAAATGATTTATACTGGTCCTTTTCATTTGGGTTATGAGTTTGTATTTATTTTTTTAATGCACATCAACCCTTTGTTTTAGTCTATACTGTGATTTCCTGTAATTGAAATTAAAACTTGTTGAATTGATATGCTCTAAACCTAAGTGTGGCCCTAGGCATAAAAAAGAATTTTTAACTTCTACATGCATGATGAGTTCCACGTGAAGTTGTGCAGGTATCTGAAGTCAAAGGGGAAGATGTTGTTTGTTTGATAAAGAACTCAGCTACATTGGCTGGCCCATTGTTTACTTTGCATGCCTCTCAAATTCATATTGATTTGCCTACCCTCACTGAGAAAGACAAGGAGGTATGTTCAGCTTTTCATTAGCTTGTTTGAATTATTTACCTTCTCATTGCACGTAAAATGTTTGTCTGTGCCTAGCAAATAGGTTCCTTTAGTTTTGGGTTTATTTTACTTTATTTGTTTGTTTGTTTCTTTCAGGTTATAAGCACCTGGGGAGTTAAAAACAAAATTGATTTTCTGTCATTGTCATATACTCGACATGCTGAAGATGTTCGCCAGGTAATTTGAGCTCCAAATTCTTTACTTTGATTTGTCATCTCAGACTCAAATTCATAATTGGTATTTAGATTTAATCTTCTATTGATGTTTCTGGTTTTCTATTAATGAACCTTTATATGTTTGTAATACAGGCTCGTGAATTCCTTTCAAAGTTAGGTGATCTCAGCCAGACTCAAATTTTTGCAAAGATTGAAAATGTTGAGGTGAATTTGCATATCTTCCTAATGTACTTTGACAACTTCATTTTTGTGTAAATTATATTATTATCGTCTACGCCTATTCATTTATAGAAGTATATCTGTCTTGTTTCTTAGGGATTGACCCATTTTGATGAGATTCTACAAGAAGCTGATGGTATTATCCTTTCCCGTGGGAATTTGGGTATTGATCTTCCACCAGAGAAGGTAAATTTCCTTGTTAAAATTCATTTTGTAGTTTGTAGTTCTTGTTGTCTTGCCGTCTCATGACAAAGTAAGATTAGTTTTGGTCTAACTAATTCTTCGTATCTGCAAAATTATTCTAGAATCCAGATGTCTATGCTGGAACCTTAAAATTTAATGAGTATACTGTGAGGAAAAATATAATATGTTTAAGCTGAATCAGCTTGATGAATTGCTGCTGATGTCATTGCCCCTTATGACAATAATATGTTTGTGACTGTCCCCATTAAGTGAATGCTGAATAGTTCTAAGATTGACTGTTGCATAGATATTACGGTTAATTATTTTCCATTTGCTTTTGTAGGTGTTTTTATTTCAAAAATCTGCCCTTCACAAGTGTAATATGGCTGGGAAACCTGCAGTGCTTACACGGGTTGTGGATAGCATGACTGACAACTTGAGACCAACTCGTGCTGAAGCCACTGATGTTGCCAATGCTGTTTTAGACGGTAAGTCTTTATATGATTCCTCTTGTTAGGTTGGTAATGACTTGTACTAAGCTGTCTGGTTGATTCTGAGTTGCATGTTCTACTGTGACATTTAATACATGATCATTACTCATCAAAAACAGTTGGAATATTTCTCTTTTCTTTTATATTTAGGTGGTTTTCAAATTACAATTATGTCATTTTTCCCCCATTAGTGCTAATCTAGTGCTTGAAAGTGTCTGTTAATATTGTTTTGCTCCTTAATTGATAATACCTTCTGTAAGGTGATTTAATAAGGACCCCATCCTCCTTCTGAATGATTCTTTCTTTTATCAGTGCTTTTCTGCCATGTTTAAGTTAGAACCACTTGGTGTGTATGCTTATTAAACTGTTAATAAATATACAGGAAGTGATGCCATTCTTCTGGGTGCTGAGACTTTACGTGGGTTATACCCTTGTCAAACTATTTATACTGTTGGCAAAATTTGTTCAGAGGTAAGTTCAATTCATAGCTCATTAATTTTGTTCAGTACATTATATTTGTTCTGATGTGTTGATCCATGTTTTATGGTTTCTGACCAAAATATTTCCTCCTTATGTTGGACCTCTGTTTCCTAAATGAATCTGAAATTAGTGTCGTATATTTAGTTTTGAGGTTGGTAGCTTTCTTGTAAACTGATATTGATTGACTCCTGCAACTGTCAAAGGTGTATTTTGGGAAAAGGTTTAGGAGAAGCGGGGGATCTGAGTCCAAGGAAGCATGGGACATGTTGTGACTTGAGCTAACTAATTGCGTAGGTGTTAGGGAGTGCTGATTGGGAATGGAATTTGGTTATAGACCAGTGGGGTATATAGTGAATAGAGAGGAGAATTTAAGGTGTATGGAAATTGTAAGGATTAGGAAAGAGAATCAGGCACTCTTGAAATTGCCTGAGCTATCTGTATTTTTCTTTTCTTATTCATCTATCTTGCATATTTTAGCCCCACTGTCACTGGTATTTCTCTGATGTCCATACATGGGATGGGATATAACTCAATTTGTTCCTTCTTTTCTTTTAATTCTGGCCCAGTTTGTTATCATTAACACTTAATAATACAATTGTTTGATTGGGGAAACTTTTGAGTTAATGTGCCAATGTGTTATCATAGTGTTACTGAATATCTTTCTGTTTTTTTAATATGTTAACTTACCACTTCATGATATTCAACTACCAGATGGAGCAAAACTAACTTGATGTCAGTGGTTCACTTTGAATCAGGAGCTACCACATGATATATTGGTTTAGGAAAATCAATCTATTAATGGGTCAGGTTGAATATGATGTGGTCTAGGCCATGGTAGGAGAATCGGGATTCAAATCATGAATCGGAAGCCCTATTTTTCAAATTGTGAATCGAATCGTAAGATATACAATCAATAATATAAAACATAACATATAAAACATAACATATAGACATTCATAAGCACACATTCATGATCTATAACTAGAAAAGATAACTCTAGAAGCATTTTAACATAAAGAAACATGAAAAATCAATACATACATAAATAAATATTAGGCTTACATGATTTTTAAATTTTTGCATGAGGAATTGATGAAAAAAATAACAAAAAAGACAAAATAATGAATTGTTGAATCATATGATTTGTATAGATGATACGAAATTGTATAAATTCATTCATGTATCGTAAGATTTTGATAACTATGGTCTAGGCTCTGGTTTCAACTTCTGGATCTAAAATTCAATGCTTTTTTACACATTTTTTCCAATGTAATAACATGCAGCTTTTTTGGTTGAATATTATTGTTTAAATTGCTATTTTCCCAAGGCCGTGTAATTAGATTAAGATACTGTGATCTGAATGACCTGAGTTTGTGCAATCAGATATATTTTTTTTCCATTTAATAAATTTATTCATTATCCATGATAAACAAGCAAAGCGAGACTCGATGAAGTCTGTGTAAGTTGCTTAATGTAAACTTAAAGAATACTAATCTAGATTCATTAACATATTTTGCTATAGATACGACTATGGTTAATGGTTTAACCAGTCCTTGGTTAGCTCCTTTACTCAGTGCGCTCATGGTATGAATAAGAGGCACTCCTTGTATACAATACACAATTTCTATCAAGCATTCTGTTTCAACAAGAATTGTTTTTAGTATATTGTTAAAATTCAATCATGTCTGATTCTAATTTGAATTTTATTATGCTTTTGTATCAAATCTTGAAATAAAACAGGAAAAGTATGTTATTCTCTTTTCTTCTGTTAGAGATTCCCAAATATCAATAGTTAGTTATAGTAGAGTATCAATAGTTAATTAGAACAATTGGTTAGCTAGTTAGAGAGTGGAAGGACAGGGTTAAAGCTTAAATAGGTGGGTAGAAGGGAGTAGCAATCTGTTTTCATATCGAGTACTGAGCATTAGCTTTGTTGTAGAGAAGGGAAACTATCATGAAGGGGTGACCCTTGGAGGAGAGATATTTCTACTTGTTCTGTTCATTTTCAATCAAGAAATAAAATCATTCTTTTCTTTTTTTGTTTCCTGGGTTCCTAACTTCTTCCCTTTTCTTTTTCTCACTTATTTTTTTCTATCTTATTGTGGTTTATCTCAGTGTGGCATTTGTTCTGCAAATCATTTGTTGGGAATTCCTTTGAATTATATGAAATGTCACTCTGAAGTCTCTGCCTTCCATTTCATGTCCTTGTAGGCTGAGAAAGTTTTCAATCAAGGCCTTTATTTTAAGAGGACAGTCAAGTATGTTGGAGAACCCATGACCCACTTGGAATCTATTGCATCCTCTGCGGTACTTACATTTAAATTTTCTCTTATTTTTTTTAGTAATTTTTTCTTGTACATGCCTTTATTGGCATGGTGGTTGATTCTATTTCATCTTTGAACGTGAGCTTCTTACACGATAAACTTTACTTGTTAGGTACGAGCAGCTATTAAGGTGAAGGCTACTATTATAATTTGTTTCACTTCATCTGGAAGGGCTGCCAGGTGCTTTCTCTATGAGTGATTACATATTAATGTTTTCATATTTAGCATCTTCGAAAAATGAACCAGTTACTCTCAAATTGGGTTCAACATGGCTAACAAACACTATCCTTCGATTAAATATCCATATTATTTTTTTTTCTGTCCTGCATCTTCATTTCATCTATATCCTTAAAACTTCCTGGCTAAAGATGTTACATGTACTTGCCAGATTGATTGCAAAGTATAGGCCGACAATGCCAGTTCTTTCTGTTGTGATCCCCCGACTTACGACAAATCAGCTAAAGTGGAGTTTTACTGGAGCTTTTGAGGTTGGATTTTAAATTTTGATTTAGCTGCTAACTTTCTGTTAATTTTATGGTTGTTTTGGATTCCCCCTGAGAGAGATTGGGTTGTATATGTATGTATCAAGACTTGGATACTAACACATGCCAATTAAAATTGTGCTTTTTTAAATGTTCTTTTTCTTTTATTTCTTAAGAACAATTTATTCTGTTGTTTCATTTTGTCATTGCTGAGACCAACTGCCTACTGCATTATTGGGAAGGCTGATATCTAATGCAATTAATATACTACTATAGTGAATATTTTATAAATAATATTAATTATAATATAATATAATTTTACTCTTAACTGTGAAGTATTCTCAGCATATCATAATTGTTGTATCCTGTGTATAGTAAATACATACAGCCACGAATTATATTTTATCTTTGGAAGATGCTACTGTACTTTCTTGGATATGGGCACCCATAATTCCATCCAATGATTAGAAATTTTTATTCACCATTGGCTTACCTTGTTTACCAAACTTAGAAAAATTCAATTTGTGTCACAGGCAAGACAATCACTTATCGTGAGAGGTCTCTTTCCTTTGCTTGCAGATCCTCGACATCCTGTAAGTTTTTCTTGTGGGAAATTCTACTCGTTATAATTGTTTCTTGAGTTGATAGGCATTGTTCTGCATGAGATGTATATTATAGTGGTGCTTTGTGGCTTTGTGCTATAGTGGTCTGTAACAAAGTTATGCATCTATACATGCATCCAGGCTTACCATATGTTGATCTCGTAATACTCTATGCTTGCAGGCTGAGTCAACTAGTGCAACAAATGAGTCTATTCTTAAGGTTGCCCTTGATCATGGAAAATCATTGGGAATTATAAAGTCACATGACCGGGTAGTTGTTTGCCAGAAACTTGGTGATGCATCTGTGATTAAGATTATTGAGCTTGAAGATTAAAGGACATTCATCCAACCAGTTTTAGTGTTATTTATTTATTTTACATCTTTCCCTAGTTTTTAAAGATGCAGGTCATTCTGCCATTAGTTGAGGGTATCTCTACTTGTTTTTTATTAAATGATTTTTTATGCATATTATTAATTAATGGCTGTCAAACATAAAATCAAGGGAAGGTGTCCTTGATGCCATTTTTGGATTTGATATTCATACTAGAACACAATTCGAAAATGTGATTATTGAAACCGGTTGCCAAACTAATTATGCTTATAGCTTGTTATTTCAGATGCTAGTTGTTTGTAAGCATATTTTTGTCGTCCGGTTTTTGTGGTCATATAAACAATAAGTGTATGTTTAATTATGAACGCAGTGTGGATCGAAATGATTTCCTTATGAAGTGCCTAATCCGTAGGGATATCAAATTGGTAAATCTAACCTAACTCCATCCCATAAAAAAAGGGTTAAATTGGGTTGAAAATTTCAATTAAATTCATCATGCATGATGGATTGAATTGACTCATCAAATTTTTAAAAACAAATTTTTAAATATAAAGTTATAATAACAAAAATATTGTTTTATTAAATTATCTTAATATAAATATGTTTTAGAATTTATTTTTATAACTTAAATAAATATAGAATAAAACAACAAAATAATATGAAATTTATATTAATTTACACATGTTTAATAAAATAATATTTTATCAAATAATTCATAAAATATTTTATTAAAAAAAATTCAACTCGATCGGTTAATTTAATCTATTTCATCTCTTTATATGTTGAGTTAGAGAGTAATCATCTAGTAGATTAAATAGATTGATTTGATAGGTTTAATTATTGTGATGTTTTACTAAACTGTCGAGAATGATTCAGATTTGAAAAAAAGTTTAGTAAATTAGTAAAGTCATGGTTTTTTTTAATAGATTATATGTATATTTTATTATAAATAATCCTATTTAAATTGAGTAGGACATTGTAGATGATAAAAATTTTCTCTTCAATATTAATGTAATTATAATTTTTTTCTTAATTCGTAAAGTCATAGTTGATTTCATATATAAAAATTAGAAGTATATTTTATAAAATTTGTTTGAGTATATTTTTTTATAAACAATTATAAAAAGAGAAAGTAGGAAGGAAAAATAAAATGAATTTTTACGTAAGTTAAAATTAACTTATGCATAAGTTAAAAATAATCTTTTGAAGAAGTTAGTTTGAGAGAACTTTTACCAATTAACTTATATATAAGTTAATTTTAACTTATGGATAAGTTTATTTCCTTTTTTTCGTATTTTCTCTACTTATGGGTACTTATAGAAAAATTTACTTAAACAAATTCATATTCTTATCGAAAGAAATGGACCTTTTATGTGTTGTATCCATAATGACCTTTTTATATGGGAAATAAATGATGATTGATCAAATCATGTAAATTAGTCATTGGTAAAGAAGTGAGATAAACTTTGATAAAAGCACTATACATGAATAAGTAATATGATGTAATTTGCACGAAGTCAAGTGATTCCACGTTTAAAAAAGAAAACAAGGAGAAAAAGATGGATTTATTTTATGTATAACATGTATCCAAATTTGTTGCCCCAACTAATATCTTTTGTGTTGGTTTACTCAAAAATAAAGTGTTCATAAATATTTTGTAATATGTAAAATATTGGAGGGAGATTGATTTGATCATCTTAAATAAAGTGTACTCTACATTATAGATAAAAACAATAAATATAAAATAAGAAGGGGACTCAACATAATTAAAGTAGTGAAAAAACAATTACATTTGAAATGTTCATTTTATTAAAAGTCTAAAAATATATTATTAGATAATATCTTATTCATAACTTTGGAAAAATTGAGTGTCTTGTAATAAAAAACAATAAATTATTATTTTACTCTCTAAAGTATTATTTTCTCTCATAAATAGTCCTTAATGCAATAAAATTATATAAATAATTTGTAAAATATAAAAAATTGTTATATAGTCTCTCAAACATTAATTTTTTTTTCAAGTTAATTTCTCAATGCTAGTAAAATATATTAGCATAGAGACTAAAATAATAAATTTTAGTATTTGTATAATTTCATTAATTTAGAAATATTTAAGACAGTACAAATTGAAGGGTAGATTGAATTTAGTCCAAAAGTATAATTATATCTAAGATAATTGTTATTAAAATTGTGTACAAAGCGCCTGTGGCCTAATGGATAAGGCGCCTGACTTCTAATCAGGCGATTGTGGGTTCGAGTCCCACCGGGCGTGTGTTGGGTGTTTTTTCTTCCATTTTTCTTTTTTCTATTGATGGCACTAGTTACAAGATATTTTACTAACCCCTAGTACTATGCATCTGCTTGAAATGACAATGAAAATTGAATTGTATATTTAGTCATCTATATAAAATCCTCCTAAATTTTATATAAATTTAATCGAATGCTGCCAAACAGTGTGCATAAAGACACACGTTACTACACTTTACATTTTTTTTATTCCATAAGTGACTTTACTTATAAAAATCCAACTTGAAGGAGGAAGAGACAGATATAGTTAAGCATAGTTTAAAACAAAAACTAGTAATAACCAAAAGCATGTTTAAATAAACAAAGGGTGTTTAGATGGTAGATAGAAAGATAGATAATATTACTATTTTCGTTTTTTTCAATAAGTTAAGAACCAACTTAATAACTACTAAGTACCCCAAAACGAGAACAACCACTATCCTCTATTGGCCTAACCACTCTACATTCTGTCTATACTGTAGTTTGATGTATCATAGAATTAACCCCAGCAAAATAATCTCCCCTAGGTTCTAGGTGGAAGAATGTTGTTGTTGTTGCTGCTGATGAAGACTGATCAATTCAAGCTCCTTCTGGCGAATGAGCAAAACCATTCTCTCACTTTCAAGCCTCCTGCGTTCATTTTCAAGTTTGGCTCTCTCCATTTCCCTCTCCTTCTTGCTGCTAAACCTTGCCCATTTCAACCTTTGTTTCTCCAGCTCAAATGCCTGACTTTGGTAGCTCAATTGTTGCTCCTCCAGCTGCATTATCCTGCTCCTCATCCACTGCTTTTTGTCCCAAGCACTCCTACTCCCATCTTGGAACACACCACTCACCTCAGCACTCAGTTGCTGCATCAACTGTGGTGAAATTGAAACCCCTCCTACTCCTTTCCTTGCTCTCTTCCTCATTGACCTTCCATCATCCTCATCCTCATGTCCATGCCCCACATGAACCCTAGAACCACCTTCTCCTGACTCATCCTCATCCTCGTCAGAATCATCCTCAGAGTCATCATCATTATCATCATCAACATCATCATCATCCTCTTCCCCATTTCCCACTTTCAGCATCCTCAAACCCTCCACCTCTGACCCCCCCAAACTCCTCACCATGTTCTCTGATGAATGAAAACATTGTTGTTGTTGTTGCTGCTGATGTGGTTGAGCCTGAGCCTGAGACTGAGACTGAGACACATCCCCCCCAGACTCTACTTGCTGTGGAGCATTGTTATTATTCCCATGGCCAAAACTATTATGGTAAGCACACATCTCCCTGAAGAACAAATGCTTTGAATTGAGTAACTTCTTAACCTCCTCTTTCATCTTCTGTGACAAGTCCATGGTGTCCAACAAGTTCTGATTCTCCACAACCCTGCAAGCCGTTCCCTTGCCAAGAATATCATTCACCCTCTTGTACCTCTTGTTCAAGTCATTGAACTTGTCCTCACACTGCTGAGGGGAAACATAGAAACCCTTCTCCATCATAGCCCTCGACACCGACTTCCACTTCCCTTTCTTCTGCATCAAACCCGTGGAAGCCTTCTTCTTATCAGTCCCTTCAGAGCCAGCCTCATCGCCAATGTAAAAAACAGCCATAATCAAGAGCCTAACCATGGTGTCAGTCCACTTCATTCTCTGCCACGGTGAGACCTTCCTCTTGGGGTCCGAGGTGTCATCATCTTCATCACTGAGGGGGCTTTGTTGTGGCTTGTTCTTGGCCGAAGAAAATGAAGGGTATCCTTGTTTGTTTGGTTGTGGAAGGTGTGGTGGATGAGGGTCAGCATCATGGTGTGTGCCATAGGGAACCATTTGGGGATGGTGTTGCAAATGATGAGGGTTTTCAACTCCTACCAAGCTAGAGAACATTCCATGTCCTCCATTGGGTTCCATCAACAAACACCAAATTTTCAAAACCTCAACTACCCAAGCAAAAGCAACAAACTTTGGACCAAAGACACTTACCCTTAATCGAATAGTTGAACAGTGCAAAAAGGGTAGGCAAGGACATTAGAGTGTGGTACTGGCATGACAGAAAGTGAAATGACAGAGTTGGGATTACATAGAAATTGGTGATGGATTGGGTTGTCGGGGAGAGAGAAGGGTAATATAAGAGAGAGAGAGAGAGAAAGAGAGTTTGTTTTAGAAGCAACTGGTTTTGTTGGAGCAGACAGAAACTGCCCATGGTTTTGGGTTTGAGTTATGAGTGAGGGTTTGGGAGGATGGATAAGCAATTACCAACCCACAGGTTTTGTTTAAAACTGGGGAGCCAAACCAACAAGGATGCTGCTTTTTCTATACTAACCAAAACCATAAACCTTACTATGTGCGCTCTCTCTCTCTCTCTCTCCACGTGTATCTAACTTCTACTCCTATACATCTAATCTAAACTCATACAATATATATATATAAAGATTAAAAGGTCAATAATATAATTTTTTTAAGTTTTATAATCAATATATATATCTTTTATTATTTATAAATTTATAATTTTTGTTTTCCCTAATAATTAAGAGTTCTCATTTAGCGAGAAGGATTTTTTTATTAAATGTTTTAATGAATAAATTTGAATCTTATAATTATATAAGAAGGATTAATGTTAAAAAATTAGAATTATTGATTATTTAAAAATAATTATATGACATTTTAAAATTTTCACGTGATTTTTATATTTTAATATTAAAATATGATTATTTCTTATACTTTACGTTAAAAAAGATCTCACTATCTTTGTACATAAAATAATCAATTAAGTGTCTCTATTTTTAAAATAATGTTTTTTCTTTTGTTATTTGTTTTATAAAACCTTCAAGTTTTTATTTTATATCCAAATATATAAGGATTTATGATGAATATATAATATAAAATTATTTAAAGAATTATTTTTTTTGGGGGATTCAATGTTTTTGGTGATGGATTTTGACCAAAAGAATGTTTAAAACAATTAAATTAATTTGACCTGTGAATATTTTGAATAAAAAAAGAATTAGAGAGTTTTAATTAAAGAAAATTATAAATGAACCTAATTTTCTCAATTTGAAAATAAAATAACTTAATTTGCATTAAATAACCAAAATCACATATAATTCAATTTTAAGGAACTAACAATATAATCAAATTTTTTTTAAAGATAATATCACTCTCAAGTTCAAATTTATTATATAAAAAGTAAAGTAATTAATGTACTAGAAAAAGTTTATTCAAATTGAAGTGTGTATTTATTTTACAATTGGTTTAATGCACATATATAAAAAGTTAAGAGTAAGCAGGAAAATGTTACTTTCGCTGACATAATTAAAATGTGTGTTTAAATTAGTTTTAGCTACAAATTTAAAATTAAAATATGTATTACAATAGTCAAATGTATGATTAAATAAGCACTTGATATAAGAAAATAAACGTTGAAAGAACTTAATTTTAAAAAAATGATATATTTACATTTTAAAAAATATATTTATATTTAATAATAATATTTAAAAAATGAAGTTATATGAAAATTTTGTTTATATTAGTGTTTAAACTGAGAAGATACACACGGTCGTATTAAAAATAAGTTTTAATTATGTTTTTATCTTTATAATTTATCAAAAGAATGATTTTCATAATTTAAATTGCTTAAGTTAAAGGCTTTTATTATAATTATTTAAAAAAATTATAATAATAATAATTTTTAATTAAATAATAATAAAAATTGTTTTATATCATAAGTGCATGATAACTAAATTTAAATATAAAATACATGTATATGAATACTTTAATTTTAATAATGATTTATAAATATTTTATTTTAATTAAAATTGTTTGAGTAAATTAAAATAATTTAAAAAATTAAATATATTTTATAATCATATAATTAAGTACACAAAAATTGATTTGATATAAAACTTTATAAAATATAAAATATATAATAACAAAAAAAAGTATTTAAAAACTGAAATTCATTCTTAAAATATGTATGGACCTCAGAGGAGGGTAGTTCGAAACTCATCTAGGTCATCCTAGACATCACTTGTAAGAGTATATATCCCCTTCAAAATCAGAGAAGTTCAGAAACAAATTCTGTTAAATTTATTTAATAATTAATAATAAAGTGAGGTGAGAATACACAGAAAGAGAAAGCAAGCACGTGCCCTTTGGCTTCCCTCGAGAGGCTGCCACGTGGTAAAAAATCCAGCGCGATTACCTACCATGGTCAGTGGACTTGCCCACACCGAATTCCTGGCTGTCCAGTCCAACACAAGATTCAAAAAATCAAAAGCGGGACCCACCTGAGCTGAGCTTCCCTCACGGCTCACCAAATTAATTTTTTTCCCCAAAAGGAAATTCCAAACTCAATCGCACGCAACACTACACAACTCTCTCTTACATCCAACCATGCACCGCCACCACTAAAGCAGTTTCAGCTCCACACGCGCTGTTCCGTTTCGGGCGTTGGCGCGTGCGTGCCATGAGGTGAGCCAGCACCGAGGAGCATGGGCGCGTCGCTGTCGAGCCTCGGCACCAACGGTTCGACCATCGGTCCGGGCCTCGGCGACATACCGGAGAGTTGCGTGGCCTGCGTGTTCCTCTACCTCACGCCGCCGGAGATTTGCAACCTCGCGCGTCTCAACCGCGCCTTCCGCGGCGCCGCCTCCTCGGACTCCGTTTGGGAGGCCAAGCTGCCGCGCAACTACCAGGATCTGCTGGATCTGGTACCGCCGGAGCGCCTCCAGAATCTCTCGAAGAAGGACATTTTCGCGCTCCTCTCGCGCCCGTTGCCCTTCGACCACGGCCATAAGGTGGGTCTTGCTCTTCAGGTTAGTTTTTTTGTTTGCTATTTTTGAAGGCTGGGGTTAGTTAGGGTTTTTGCTTACCGTGAAGGTTTTTGCAGGAAGTGTGGCTGGACCGGGTCACGGGAAGGGTTTGCATGTCCATTTCCGCCAAGGCGATGGCGATTACTGGGATTGATGACCGTAGATACTGGAATTGGATTCCTACTGAAGAATCTAGGTTAGGTTATGTCATCTCAACTTGGCTTTAGTTTTTGCTTTAAGATTAGAGGCTGTATGTTAATACGGAAACTGTATTGTGAAAAAGGAAATAATAGTGAACAAAGAAAATAATGATGATAATGCATTGTTTCTTGTTTGATTAAAAATAAAATGTAAAGAAAAAAGTAAAGTTGACTTTGGATTGTCATTTTATTAATATTAATGACTAGTTCATTGAATTTTATAATAATATTTTAAAACTCACATTAATGGTGAATTTTTATTGGTTGAGTGTGTAAACACGGTATAAAAATTAAACAAATAAGTTTGTTGAATTTTATTATTATAACTGACATAAAATTCACACCAATGATGATTTCTTATTGATCATCAGGATAAACAATGATTGTGTATAGAAATTAAATTCTATTTGTTTATTTTTTTTGTTTTCTCTTCAATTTATGATTTTCTCTTCCCCTTGTCTTCTTTTCACTCTACCAAACATAGTTTTAAGTAGTAAGTTTCCTTCCCTTTGCTTGGATGTTTAAATCCTCCTAATTGGGGAGACTTTTTTGCATTTTCATTCATTTTAAAACAAAACAAAAAAAGCTCCCAAACAAGTGGAAGCTCTGTTAGAAGTTCTAACCTTGTTTTTCCATCCATTCCCTCTTCTTCACTTGTCCTCCATCTGTATATTATACCAATGATGTAAGAACATGTGACCTAGAAACTTTGAAGAAATTGTGTTTTTTGCTGATATTTTAAGTTAAAATGTTTACGCCCACTCTTACTCCCCCAGTTTCTTCAATTGAGCATTGTTTGTAGTAAAATATAACTGGTTGCAAGCTTTTCTGGACATGGTGTTAAACTTATTGTGGAGTGGTAGGACATCATTCATTTTGGTGCTTATTTGACATCTTCTCTAGGACAATGGCTGTAATTATTGAAGTAGTGTTATTCTTGGTATATTTATGTGGGGCTTCAATCATGATATATAATAAGGGGAAATGTTTAGTTTGTGCATGATCACTGGACCAGATTCCTAGAAAAAAAGGATAGAGAATCTGGTATGTCATGATATAATGGAAGGGTTTTTGGGCTAGTAGATAGATTAACTTTAGGGAATTAAAGCTGCCGAGTATTGCATGAGTCTCCTGTTATAGGGAATCCTAGATCATTATCATAGAGGCCAATATGCCATGCATAACAATTCAAATAAAATTATAAAACAAAGATTCTGGTTGTTGCTTTTATAGGCTTACTAAATTTGAAGTTCGTTTCTCATATTAAAGTTACTTCTATTTCATCTTGAGACTTGAGATTAACTGCATGTACTCACAGTTCATGTTATTTTGACAAGAACTTGTCTTATGTTAATTTGTAATTCTGCATGTTTTATTCACAAGGGTGGCACCATGTATTCCTTGGGGAAGATCCTCCTCGAATTTTGTATAATTCTTATTCTTCACTGCAAATTTTAATTTTGGCCCCCTAGTCATTACCCTGATCATATATTGTAATATACTCATTTTGCTGATCAAATCTGTTCAGGTCCCACATCCACTAGAGATATGGCCAATATAGTCCTTATAAGGTTTGGATGGTCTCACCTTACAAGCTAGTTTTGTTAGGTTAAGTTAGGCCTTAAGCTCAAATTCTAAGATGGCATTAGAATCTATTTTAGATATGTTATTAAGTAACCCGTATTTGTCTACACACTAGATGTATATATTCCTAGGCATGCGGGGTATTGTTATTGGGTCACCTGCATTTGTTCAGTTCTAGGTGTGAAGGTGTGTGTTGAGATATGGCCAAATGCCAATGTAGTCCTTATAGGGCTGAGACAGTCCTTATCTTACAAGTTGATTTTGTTGGATTGCGTTAGGGTCCAAGCCCATAAGAAAGAAAATCATAATTTATTTCTAAGCAGTTAATGTGATTGATATTTGATAGTTTAACTTTTTACCTACATATTTGTTGAATATTCCATAATCTCTCAGTTTAAGACCCAAATGCTATTGATCCAACATCTGTTTTTAAAATTGTGCTCAGATTGCTTGTTAGTTTCATTCTTGTCTCACGTCAGATAGGATTGTCTTGTATGTTTTAATTACTTTATGGTTGTCTTTTTGAGAAAGTGGGAATTGTATACATTTCCTTTTTTCTTGTATCCTGCTTCCTGACTAATTTATCTAGTTGATGACTGGTGATTTTGTACTTAAAGAAATAGGAGAATGTTTCTATGATGACAAATGCATTAAGTTCAAGATTATTTGTTAATTGTATATGGATCATGGCTTTGTTTACTTCCTGACCTTTGCTGTTAAATCTTTAGTGCCCCCTTTAAAAGTTGCAAAACCTTTTTTATAATGGGGGTGTTAAATTGTTGAGTGATGCTTTGTTTAACTCTGATTATAAACAAACGCCAAAATGATTTTGAGCAATTCATAAAATTGCTTAAAGGGATCAGGCCGATCTCCATCTCGGAGCTAAATCAAATGAGCTAGTTGGTTAGTTCCTTGATTTGGGTTCTTTTATTTGGCCTGAGTCTAATGTAAAACTCATTTAAATTATATGAACAACTTGGCAGCCGTACCACATTGATCTCGTGCAAACATATACTTCCTCAGCTAAATTCTAACATTATTTTTTACCAAAAAGCAAACTATTATTAAATATATAAAAGCTACATCAATGTTCAAAAGAAAACATTTCACTATATTGTACATGTGAAAACAATTTGAACTTTACACTTCTCTACTTACGGATATATGCCTTAATCTGGACGAGGACAAATATTTAATTGTTTGTGACTTGGAAAGATGTTTTCAAGTATTAATTGCAATTTGGTTCCTTTTATATTCATTGACCTCGATGTGCAAGTGCAACCTTGAACACTACTGACCCCTTGAAATGTTCAACCTGATTGAACCAAACTACCCATTCCATTAATGATGTCATCTACCAGACATTGGTTTGCACAACCTAGGTTAACCATACAGACGCTTGTAAATTATAATTCTCATTGTCACACCTTATTTTAATTATGTCAAGTTACTGCTAATATTCTATTTGTATTTCTTATTGTAAATTGTAGCACTCTTGCAAATCTTGATGTTGAAGCTGTTTTGTTCTCCATTTGTTGTTGTAATCTGTCAGCATTCTGTTACACCTTAGGTGATTTTCAGGTTTCGCACTGTGGCATATTTGCAGCAAATATGGTGGTTTGAAGTGGACGGGGAGGTAACGTTTCCATTTCCTGCTGATATTTATACTCTCTCCTTTAGGCTTCACCTTGGAGGGTTTTCTAAAAGGCTTGGACGGCGTGTTTGCCATTATGAACACACCCATGGTTGGGATATAAAACCTGTGAAATTTGAGTTGTCTACTTCAGATGGTCAGCAAGCATCATGTGAATGCTGTTTGGGTGAAACTGAAATTGATGATACATATGGCAATCATAAGCGTGGATATTGGGTAGACTATAAGGTGGGTGAGTTTATTGTCAGTGGATCAGAGCCTACAACTCAAGTTAGATTTTCCATGAAACAGATTGATTGTACACATTCCAAAGGTGGGCTTTGTGTAGATTCTGTATTTATTATACCTAGTGATTTGAGAGAGCGCAAGAGAAGAGGCATTGTGAAATAGCTACATGCAGAATAGGAAGCTTGTTTTTTATAGTGATGTCAGACACCCCAGAATACTCACTCTATTGGGATCTATCATACAGCTTATACATACTGAAAGAAGTTTGACAATTTGGAGAATGTCATATTTTTCTGTTTTTTATTTTTATTATTTTGGCAGTAATTGTGTATCCTCTATAGCTATGTAATCCATTTCTATTCAATGTATTTTAGTTGTTTCCGCTTCAGGTTGATAAATATATTTTTGTTTGGAGGGAAATAAAAAGTGCCTTATTCAAATGTGTTATTGAGACGACCTTATAATTGTATGATTTGTTTTCTTATGGCTGTAGGTAGTCCCGAAGATTTCTACAGCTTGGTTAATTTAGAATTTTTTTTTTACCCTGTTATTTTTAACACGGACTCAAACAATAATATGAAGCTCGAGAAAAAGCTGAAAATATGAAAGATGACTTATTTGTCTGAATATATGTCAAGTTTCTGAGTGGGGGGTTTAAAAATCATGGTTCGTTCACTCTTCTATCTATTAATTAATTAATATATATATATATATATATGTGATGATTTGAGGAAGATTAGTTATTTCTGTATTCGGTAAAATTTTCTACTTATACGGTAAAAACTTCTACCCATATCATGAATAAAACAAAAATAATAGTAGCTATGTTAATTAAGTCATGATCGCCTAACAAATTTTGTGATGGAATTGGAACGATTTGACATTTGATTTTATGCTGTGATGTGATTACTTGTCTATTGACCATCCCTTGAGATTTGACCATATTCTAATCAGCAGATGTTACATCATTACTGTAGAGTGTGCTCAAAGATCCATTCAAAACCATGATGATTAAATTAAACGAAGACAAATAATTGACTAGACTATTAATCTTACTTCAAGAGTATGTCTAGTCAAAGAAAAAAAGGAGAAAATTTTCATTAAAAAAAAGAAAAGAAATATTTATTTTTAGAAGTTTGATAAGAAAATAAAATAAAGTTAGAATCTTTTATCTTTTTATTTGATTTTATAAAAGGTAAAAATATTTATATAAAATGACATATATATTCTTAAAAAAAAAAAAATGAAGTAAGATTTATAACATAGTTGGTTCCATCATTTGTCATTCATTCTTTAACTATATAGAACGAACCAAGCGAATGAAAAGATTTTGGTAAGATATGTTGAGTTGGGAAAGAAAATGAACCGAACGTAGCATAAGGATATGTTGATTTGGGAAAGAAAATGAAAATAAAGAAAGGAAAAAAAAGTTCATTTGACAATTTATTTTGTTTGATTATGTAAAAAATATAAAATAAAAAAATATTATATAAAATAACTTTTCCTCTCCTTTCTATTCAAAACAGGACGCATTACAAACAAATGTGGGTAATATATATATATATATATATATATATATATATATATATATATATATATATATATATATATATATATATATATATATATATATATATATATATATATATATATATATATATATATATATATTTCCTTCCGTTTTGAAAAGATATCAAACAATAAAATTTGTTCTATACTCGTTTTGGTCCCATACAGTATTTATAGGTTTAATATTCGTTGATGATTTTTTTTTGAAAATTTTTAATTTTCTAAATTAAAAAAATTTCTCAAATCCTAATTAAATCTTTTGGAGAAAAAAATTCAAGTTGTGTTTCATGTCAGCATAGTGAATTAAGAGCTAACAAAAAAAACTATCTCAATACTTAATTACATTATTTTAACAAGTTGAAAAACCTAATTATAAATTTTCAAAAAGTTCAAAGACCTACCAATGTATTAAACTTTTTGAATAACATGCTTTGTTGATATCTAATTTTTGTTAGAGAATTTGGTTGACTATTTTTATTAGGGTATCACATCTCAATTACATTTTTTCATTTACAAACATCAAATTTAAGATTTTGTTTAAAAAATCTAAGCTCGAAATCACTCTTCTCAACGTAATGTTGGTACGTAACTAATTTGATAGTTGAGTAAATAATAAATTGTCTAGTAGAATCTTTCATTATAAAAGAATACAAAACATAAAATTGATAAAATAAGAAGAAAAAATTTAAGTAATTTAAAAGAAGATTTATTGATTCAGTTGATATATATTAATATTGATTGATAATTTAATCATAGAAGAATAAAGTTTCACTTAATATTTGTGGTTTGAATTTGTTAAAAAAATATAATTATATTAAAATTCTTTTGAATTTTACTATTTACATTAAGTCTAAATTAATTTAGATTACAAAAAAATTATTCTATAAAAAAGTCTTAGATTACATGTGTTAAACTCCTAACAAGTTTCTCACAAAAAAAATTATTTCTTTTTCTTTTTTCATTTTTGCTGCTTAATAAAATTTTGGTCTCACTCAAGTTATACATCTTAACTAAATCTATTATAATTAATTTTTCTTCCACTTTTTTACTCTATTTTTCGTCCCAAAAATTATTTCAATATATTATTATATATTATTATATTAATATATTATACTATAACAACTAAGAGTAAAAAGAAGTAAAACAAAATAGAATTTAAATAGATTTGATTTGTTTCTTGATCTATTAGAAAGTAAGTTATACCCTGACAATATAAAATAGTTTTACACCGTCATGATCTAATGATACCATATATAATAAGTTGCTTCACTTTTATAATAGGTACCTCAAAAGTTATACCAACAATGAATTGTGATTTAATGACAATGTAAAATTATTTTAAATGGTTAGTGCGTCTTGATCTATTATCTATCAAAATTTTTTAGATCTCATTTTTTTTTTAAGTCTGACTTAACTTGTTAACCTATTTAAAAACTTATTTCATATTAAATATTTTATATATATTTGACCTATCTCTAAATAGATTACTCGATTAATATACTAATAAAAAATTTAATTATGTAAAACAAATTATAAAATATAATAATTAAAATCAGTATTACTCAATACATAAGACAACGGTAGAAATAGATCAATTATGCCTTATAAGAATTAAGTATGATTTATTTATAAGATATAAGGTTATTTTTAAGATCATATATAACCTTTATCATAATTTATTTAAAATCCTATTTTGGAATAAAGCCTCTAAATATAAATTTATCCTTTAATTATAATAAAATTATATATATATATATAGATATACACAGAGTCTCCCACAAATATACTCCCGCTGGATAGTCGTCCCCAATCATGGGAACATAGTAGTACTTTCAGCTACCATATGAACCAATCCGGTCAATATAATAATTATTATATTACAACATAATTTATAACCTGTGAAATAAAGAAGTAAAAATAATAACATAAATTAGTTGTTTCTAAAATATTTTATTATTGTCTATATAAATTATAATTGAGGGTTCATCTCGTATTATTTTTGTTTGCCTATTTTTTTAATCTATTTGCATGATATTTTACGTCATCTTTTTTCTGTCCATTTGAATGAACCCCCCTTCCTTATTTTTATTGCCTATCTCAATCATTTTTTTTACTCATTTGAATTATCTTTCTCGCCCATTTGTATCATTTTCTTATCCACTTTTCTACACATTTGCATAGTTTTTCTTTTTCTTCTGCTCGTTTCAATTATCTTTTTCTCTATTTTTCTTACTCGTTTACATGAATTGTTTTCATTCATTTTCATGCTCGTTTGAATGATTTCTTGTTGCCTGTTTATATGAATTTTTCACTCGTGATTTTTTCCTCTTATTTTTTATGCCTTTTATTTTTCTTGTCTCGATATTTTCTCTCCCAACACGTGTAGTCATTTATCTGAAATTTCTATATTGATATTAATTATGTATATATAAAATTTAGATTGTTAAATTATGGGTATCCTCCATGGCATGTTTGGGCAAGTTAAGACCACTATAAATAACAAAAAATTTCATTTAAATATTTAATATAATTATATATCTAAAATTCGAATTTAAAATCACCTATTAAACTGCATGCATACTCATGTAGTTAAATTGAAGTTATATTTGTATTTAGTAAAATTGTTTCTTAAAAAATTATGAATATTATATATTAAAGATTATTGTGAGATAGAATGATGGTTAAACAGATAAAAAAAATTAGTTAGGTATGTTTATTTGTTGTATAAAGGAACCAAATGGGAGCATAATGAGTCCATGGAGTGGGGCTATGGAACTCCTTAGCCATCTAATGATTGCATAGATGAAGAGACCACAGTCCATGCATGCTAGACACAACACAACATTGGCATAAATCCGTTTACTTTCTCAGTCAATTGGAAAGATGCTTTTCTGACCCAAACTTCCCTCATCCAAACACTTGGCGGAGTTGTTAAAGTGGTCACCCCAAAATAAACCTTTAAAGGGCCCAAGAATCTTTGACCAAAGTGGCAAAGAGTTAAACTCCTCACTGTTGTAACCTATCTAAACCTAAACCATTCTATGGCTAAAATGGTAGGAGCTCAAGCAGTCCTAGCTAGAAGAACACATTGAAAGAGCAAATGTCAGAAAATTTGGGCCTAGACATGAATGGAATCGACCTAGAGTAGTAACTTTGGATTACTTACCAACCCTAAACATAGCCCTTAACGACCCAATCCCACACTTCTTACACAATGGTACTATTCAAGCACATTTATCATAATTTTACGATAGGGGATTTTTATTGCGGGTAATGTTATACTTATAATAAAATTTTTATAATATTTTTTATATTTTCTTTATCTTGCTATCATATTATTGAATTTTTTTGGGAATTTAGGTGAGTAAAATACCTATGAGTGACAAAAAAAAAATTATTTCGAGTATTTTAACAAAGTTGTATATATAAAACTTAATACTGTTGGTTAAACTAAAATAATCTCACATAATGATAGATCTAGGACCTTGAATAAGTGAGGGAAACTTATTTAAAAAAATAAAAATAATCATTATCACATATACGAAGATAAAAATATAAATATTATAATTATAAAATTTTAATACATTATATGTATGAAAAATTTTTGAATTTCAAATTAAATTAAATACTTGAAAAAAAAATAATAAATATGTATGAAAATGGCGAACTTTAAGACAACATATTCAAATATACAGAACAAGAGGGGGCAAAATACAAAATCTAAATATATGTACTTATATCAAAGTCAAAAGTATATTTCTACGCTTTCATGGCCTATCATTGTCTATATCAATTAATTTATATATTTAGTAGTATAATTGTTATTGATCTTATCACATTTTTTTCTCTTAAATTGTAAGAGTTAATGCAGCAAAAATAATAAAATTAAAACATCTAAGCTTGTAATATATTCACATTTGGGTTTGTTGGCAAACCATGATTGGCACAAGTGATATGAACTTACGAGTCTTTGACAAAATTAGTCACTATTTTTTTATGAGGAATACTTAACACATATTTCATGGGTTAAAAAAAATATCCACTTGATTTTAACAATTTTTATAATATTTATTGGGTAAATTATAATTTTATGTTTTTATCTTATGATAAAAATTTATTTTGGTATTTGATCTTTTAAATAATTTATTTTTGTCATTTAATTCTTAAATTTGAATCAATATTATCCTTCCGAAAAATTGATTATTTTCGATTTTGTAACATAATTTTGAACTTTTTTTTTACTAATTTAAGACATGAAACTTATTTAATTACATTCATCTATATGAAAACTATAGAAATCAACTTGTGTCTAAACAAAAAAAATATAAAAAAGATAAAAATCGTATAAAAATGAGTCTCGTCAACGATTAAGAAATTGAAAATTCTCATCAGATTCTTTTATGAATACTTAGGAAACTCATTTTTCATGTGATTTTCACTATGTTTATAATCCTTTTTTGTTTGAGTTTTAAATAAGTTTCATATTTTTATGTAGATAAATCTAATAATACAAGTTTTATATCTTGAATTAATAAAAAAATAATTAAAAATTATGTCTCAAATAAAAAGAAATTATTTTTTCAAAACAATAACGTAAACTTAATTTTGAGTTAAAAGATTAAAATAATTTTTAAAATATAAAAAACCAAAACAAATTTTAGTATAAAATAAATAATCTAAGTCTTATACTATAATCGGGAATTTCAATAATTAACTTTTTAATTAATGAGTGTAACTAGAATTTATCTTCTATTCCGTTGAATCTATTGTCCAACAATGAGTGGTAGGGTGGCAACAGCAACAAGTGGAGACCTTCAAGTTTGAACAATGCTACATATTGTCGGAAGTTGTCGAGCAGAAGTTGGCATTACACTAAAAAGAAGATAACATTTATAAGTTATAAGGGTTGACGAACCTAACCTATAACCGAATTCAGTCTAAGAGTTGGAGTTGAAGGGGCTGAAGATAAAGTTGTTGATTCTACCAATTAAGACATGACAGCATGCATTAATTAACAAGAAACAAGAAAAGGAATGAGAACGTCACACGCTTGAATTGGAAAGCACTTTAGATGAACAACATAAGTAAAAAGAGAGGTCTTTGCTATGACGAAAGCCTTTTCTTTTGCCATGTCCTTCCACTAAAAGCCTCCCTCGATGTTGACAACTTAAAACAAAGCCTGGACACCAATATGAAGAAGCAAATCACCCCAATCAAGAAACAAGTTGCGAAACCCAATAACAACAATAACAAAATTCAATTCATCAATTTAAAACTACACACCTATAAATTAGGGCCCATTTCATATTTTAACAATAAATAAGTTCAAAGATGTATATTTTAACTTCATATAAATATTCTTATTCTTTTAGTTGTTATAAAATCATCTTTACATTTTTTTTTAGTCTTACATGATTAATAAAATAAAAATAATATTATTTTAGATAATAAAAAATATTTTAAATTAAAATAATTAAATTATTTTTAGTTATCTAATTGAATACCTAATATATTTATTGATTTATTTAAATAAGATAATTATATATATTTTATTTTTAATATATTATAAACAGTGATTTATTATTTTTAATATTATTATTATTTTTCAATCAACTAATTTATCTTTAATTTTTATTTTTTTAAAATATAATTTACTTAGACATTTATAATTTTTTAATATATTACTTTCAATGTTATTTTAACATTTTAATTTATTAATTTTGGTTTATTGTAATATAATTTAATTTTTTAATATGTTAAAAAATAGTAATTTTGTCTCTAACAAAAATAAATTGAAATATAATATATTAAAAATAAATTATATTACAATATTCAAAGTTAATAAATTAAAATATAAAGTTAACATAAAAATATATTAAAGTAAATTATAATTTTTTTTAAAGTACAATGTTAAACGTAAAATACAATATTAAAAATAATAAAAATTATTGTTCATAATATATTAAAAATAAATTATATAATTATTTTTTTATATAAAATAATAAATATATTACTTAATTAAATTACACATCTAAAAATTTTAATTATCTTAATTTAAGATATTTTATCATTATTTATTAATATTTTTTATTTTGTTAACCGTGTTAATACTAAATTAATTAGAGTTAATGATAGTCATATTTATATGAATTTAAAATATATTTAAGTTTTAAAAATATGTTTATTTTTAAAATAAAAAAGAATTGATTTAGTATTTTTAAATTTTAAAAATAATAAAATCTAGAAAAGTTATAAAAAAAATCTATATAATAATATTTTTCTTAACCTTAAAACAAAATAGTTAGACCATACTTTGCAGAAAAATCATGCAAGAGATTTATAGCTAAGTCGAAATCATTTTATTTATGGAGGGAAAAAAAAGTAAACCCAATCACGAGTAGTCCTGCCATTATCATTTATCGGGCACAATCACAGTCATGTAACTGAAATATATAAGATGGGTGCTAGCAAGGTAGCATTAATTAAAAAAAAAAAAACACATAGTATACTAATTTCACCCTTTCATATCATTCTTGATTTTTTTTTTATTTTTCAATGTTTCAAATTTTCTACATTTATTTTTTACAAATATTTTCTATTTTTAAAATAAATAAAAATAAAGTGTATTAGATTTTTCTTTAATCTATCAAAATTGAACATCATACAAAAAAAATTAACAATACTAATTCACCTGCTCAACCAATTAAGCTAGACTTTACTAATAGAAATATTGGATTTAAAAATATATATTTTATTTTATATATTAATCTTAATTATAACGACGAGGTTGATGATAAGAATAATAACAATAGATATAAAAAAAAACTTCAAATTAACATATAAGTAAATGCTTTGTTTATAACAATTATTTTACTTATTTGCAATATCTAGTAACATATTTGTTTTTAATTGTTCAAATAGTAAGTAATTGAGTGATTTAGGAGTGTAAGTCACTTACAATTAATAAATAGATTCTTATCATTTTAGCCAAAACACTCTTTTCAAGAGAGATATCTTAAATTGTTTGACACACACAAATAGATAAAGAGAAATATGTGTGTGGTATTGTACATGACAACATAAAATCACAGAGATAACAACTCTTAAAACATTAATAAAAGAGAAAAGAAATATTATTGTCAATAGTAAGGGAAAGGGGATCTTGATTACCCTAATTTCAAATGTTTGTTTTCTCACCCTGTCTTTATGATTTTGGAAACTTTTGACATATGCTTAGGGCAACCAATTAATCATACTCTATATCTATACAAATATTACCCCTTTGTCCTTTATAACATGCGCTCCATGACTACTTCATTAATTACAAAATGCTTAGTTTATACTATCATCACAAACCATGACATGCATACATCTAATCATCATTGTCACTATGATTATAAGACCATCCTCATCTTGAAGAATACATTTTTTTTTTCCAAGGATGATTAACACGAGTAGAATCAATTCGACTCAAATTTAGATGGCTGAAAATGAATATCTTATCAACTATTCTATAAGTGCTTATGAATAAATTTATCGAAATAAATTCTAAATTTATAGAAAAATTTATCCAAATAAATTATAAATTTATTTTTAATTATCTAGGTTTACCAATGATAAGTCACTCCAAATTATTACTACAAATATCCAATCCTAGTTCTGATAATCGTATTCTTCTTGAGGTAGAATTCGCGAAGACGTTCTTTAGGATTTGTCGAACACCTTTTCAAGGATAAATTCAATATATTTAAATTTATTATTCAATTAATATTTATTTTTACCTATAAAACAAGTAAAAAATATTCGTCACAGAAAGCAATTAGTCGAGCAAACCGTATTCACTTAATATTTAAGCTTGTACATTTATACGTGGACATATATTAACTTTTTAATTTAGCACAATGTGACAGGGTATGATGAACATAACTCAACCATTTGGAAAACCTTTAACCATAGTCCAAAGGAGCTCACGACACTTATCCAATATAACAACACCAACTTAATTTTAAAAGGTGTCGTGACAGGTGAAGAGGAATAGGCGACAAAGAAGGGTAGGTTCCTTTATACTGGGGAATCCAAATAGGTGGTAGAGTACGCACTTTGTATGGTATAAAGTACTTTTATATCTTAAATAATTTATAAATTGGTTATTATTTTTTTTTTCCAAAACTGACTTTTGGGCTACTCACACTAGGAATGGATCTAGCGAGTTTGTAGACGAACTCTCCCGTCAAACTATAATAAGTTAATTTTAATTTATACTATATAAATATTTTTATAACAATAATTATAGGCAAAATTGTCCTGGTCTCGAACAGTCTTAAAATCAAATGAGATTGAGACTCCTTCGTACCAAAAACTAGAAAGATTAAAAATTAGATTGAATGTTATGGGAAGATGAAGGAGTGTATTTGTTGTAGGTGACCTCAATGCCAATTACCACCTCGATCACACATCCTTTAATAGTAGGCCCCAACCAAATCATTCTTTGGATATTTCTAACTTGAGAGCTTGTGTAAAGTTGGGCAAGCAAATGGAGCAATGGATGATGGAATATTACAGACTATACAGCAATAATTATAGTAATAACAACGATTACCATTTCTGAATCACTTAAATAAAATTAAAGATTTGTGCTTTTAGCTATTATTTTATTTATATATTGTAATATGTAGGTATTGTAATAATAATTGTTATTTACATATATTATAGTTTTATTTTGATTGTTATTTTTTATGTATTTTTACTTCTAAGTGGTTAATGTATCGCTACTAGGTGTTCATTTTTATTTATATATAAAATCAATTTTTGACACGTATTTTAATGAAAACTTGTAATTAATATTAATTTAAACATACAAGTAGATCACGTTTGATAGTTGAAAATCAATTTTATCAACATTTAAAACAAACATATACTAAATTCATTCTTGTACATAATTATTTATATGTATGGATAAGATGAACCTTTTTCTAAACAAAATTATTGAATATTTAAACACTTTTTTAGTACATCTAGGTTAGGCATGCAGGGAAAGGAGCTAAATATTATTCAAGTAATTAGAAGCTAGTCCATTCGAAATATAAAATTTTGTGGTTAACTTGTTTTCATTTACCACTAATTGCTGCTTCATCTTAAATTTATGTTGTTTTTTTTTTCTTTTACGTTTTCTTTACTTTTTATATGTTTTCACCACAAGAATTTTTTTATTTTACTATTAATTTTAGTTATTATTTAAATTAGTAGTTAAATTCTAGCTAATTAATTAGAATATTACTTTTCTAGTTAAATTTAAGTTATATTCATTTATACTTCTTATTGCTACAAATTTTAAAAATTTACTACAAATTAATTAAGATTATTTTCTTAGCTAATTTTCTACTTATTTCATGCTACCAATCAATATTATAGTAATTTTATAACTAATTATTTTTACTAGAAATTAGCTACAAAATAACTATTGATTTTAAAATTAACTACAAAATTATTCTATAGCAAATTTTAAAATTTCTAGTAGTGTTTGTAGAATTCTATTGCCAAAATAAAATTAAAATGTTATGAACATTATACTTAACTTCTAATTTAATTGCTTCTTTTTGTTTATTGTCACAACCTAAACTGTGACATGGCGTATGTGACATGGCGTATGGTGGGTCGAAATAGGTTGAAGTGGTCCTCGCCATCTCATGACCGAAACCAACTCAGTCACTAGGAGTCGCCACCAGCATTTTTCAAGAAACGCCAAGAAACCTGGGGAAAGGCTGGTCTTGAAATCGGAGGTACGGATTCAGGAGTTGGTTACGTGTTGGGGACACGGGGTGTCTTAGCACGCTTATCACCTGATAGTTACCCTTAGCTAAGTGCGAGGGAGTGGGGATGATGCTCAGGTTTGGGGCATGTTTTCCTGGACATAGCTCTTGGAGTGACAAGGGTAAAGGTAGAGTCTTTTTGGGTTTTTTGGGATTCATGACTTGATAAGAGTATGCCTTTTGTGCCTACATACCTCGACTTTAGAGGAGTCAAAGTCTACGTAGTTCTGGCTGGTTGTTGGTTTAGGGGAAGGCTAAGCTAACTCGTGTCAACTTAATTAGGTTGAGACGGTCTCGACATTTGCGAGGGTAGGGCCTAAAAGGGTGGACTCGCTACATGGGACTGGGATGGACACGACCTTAGTAGTAAGGGGCTCGGGGATGAAGTCACCTTGTCACGACAAGCAATGCCGAAGTGGATTCGACTTTTGGCAAAGGTAGTGTGGGAGGAGGGTAGGCTGGGCTATTGGACTGGTCTTCATTCAAAAAGTAGGCCATCTCATCTCGACCCACTGGCCGAGATGGATTCAACCCCAACAACAGGGGAGAAGGGCGAGTGGGCATTTTGATTTCGGATTTACTCAAGGAAAAGGAACTTCTTAAGGCTTCACCTTGAGGGGATGTTCATGCTTTGATTTTACTAATATGGTATCCAGAGGAATCCAATGTCTGCTTCCTCTTGTCCAACACTTTCTTCTATTCCTCAGTCGTACTCTGAGCTTCTTACTTGACTTTTCTTGAACTATCGTTTGTTCTCCTTTTTTCTCTTCCTTCCTCTTTCTCAAAGTTTTTGATTTTTCTTTCTCCAAAATTTCTACCCCCTTCTCTTCACATTGAGGTCTTTTATAGGCTTCGGAACTTGCCTAATGTCACTCCTCCACGATCCCATAATTCTTGGTTCCACTCCTCCATATTGGTTCCACTCTCTCTCGGTCATCATGAGTGATTAACTCCACTACCTCCATGATCCCCTCTTCGACACAAGTCATGGCGGGTCCCGTGGAGACGTGGTGAAGACTTTGTCCCGGACAATTTTGGGGTTCCACATTTATATTTTTATTTTTATGTATAATTCATCATTATCCTGTATTATAGTTTATTTAATGGTGTATTATTACATGTCATCATTGTTATAATAATTTTTAAAAATTATATATTAAAGACTTAAATATATTTTGATTCATAGTAAAATAAAAAAAAATCATTTTAGTTCCGATAATTTTTTTTATCAATTTTTATCTTTCTAAAATTTAAATAACTATTTTTTGTTCTTACTATTATGTGACATTGGTTAGTTACGTATATGTTCAACAAAAGATCAAGTGATAATCACATGTTACACACGCCAGTACATGTGATATAATATTTAAAAAAATTATTAAAATAAATGTTATTTATTTATCTTAAAATGAAAATTATAAAATAAAAATAATTATTTTAAATTTTAGAGAAACAAAAAATAAATAAAAATATTTTACAAGAACAAAAACAAAAATTTACTAATTTTATAGGGATTAAAAATCATAATTACAAATTTTAAAAGAATATAAATTGATAAAAAATTTTACAAAAATTAAAATCAAAATTCACTTATTTTACGAGAAATAAAAACATATTTAAGATTATATTAAATAATTTTTAATTAATTAAAAGTATAAAATTATAAATATATAAAAATTAAACATATATTAAAGAATTATTGTCCTATACTTGTATTTGTCTAAAGCCCGTACTGATACGACACTGATACCCGCATTCATGCAAACTTATTACGTAAGCATTTGTAGCATGACTGCAGGTTCCACCGACTGCGGAAATTGTTAATTGTGACTATATATATCGATTTAGTTTTTTTTTTAATTAGAAAATAATCTAACCGTTTAAATTTAAATTTCGTGTCATGTATTATAGTTTATTTTTATTTTTATTTTTAAATACACAAGGATTTGTGGAGTCACCTCCAAACAATCAGATTTTCAGAAATTAAGAATGCCAAGAGTACGAAATTGTGAGGAGCACGTGTTCGAACTAATTTCATTTATCAAAGAGAAATTCTCATTTTCTTACAACAAATATATATGTACAACATTTTCTTTACAATTAAGTGAGTGAGAAGACGAGAAAAAATATGACATAAGATAACTAACGTGATAAAGAGATAAAGAAAAATATTATAAAAATATTTATAATTATAATAATATGATTTTTTTAATCAAAATTATGTAACTATATGACTACTCACTGACTTTAGCTAGAACGTTTTGGCAGCATTTTTTTTTTCTTTTGCTAGGGACTTTTTGGTAGTATTAAATTTAAAGTAACGTGCATTTTAATTAGTTTATTTCAATGTAAGTTTTTTAAATATCTTATTAGTTGTACTGAAATCAAATTTTAATTTTTGATTCTTATAAAAAAATTATTTTTCATTCTTATAAAATTTAAAATTGTTTTTTTTCTATATAAAATAAGTGAATTTTGATTATGATTCTTGTAAAAAAAATTCAACTTTAAAAATGTGACATTATTATTTTTAGTCTCTAACATTCATTTTAAGGTATATAAATAATATTTATTTTAAGAAATTTAGAAGAATAAAAAATTGAGATATCATATACATGACATGGTACTACATATATTAATGAGTGTTATCTATGATGATCACTTGACATTTCATTAAATGCATAAGTAATTAACGAGTGTCATGTAACAATAAGGATCAAAAATAATTATTTCAAAATTTATAGGAATGAAAAAAATAAAAATATAAGAATCAAAATCAAAACTCAATCATTTTATAAGGATTAAAAATATGTTTAAGTTATTTTGTAATTATATTAAAGGTCTGTTTTGGTAAACTTTTCCATAAGCACTTATAACATATGAAAATGAGAAGAAAAAATGAAATAAGCTTCTTTATAAGTTAAAACTAACTTATGTATAAGTTAATTTGTAAATATTTTTTTATTTTTTGAGAAGTTAATATGAGAAAACTACTATAAACTAGCTTACATGTAAGCTAATTTTAGTTTATTCAAAAGTTTTTTTTTTCTTTATATTGTATTCTTCTATAGGTATTTATGAAAATTTTTATCTAAACAAATCCTAAGAATTGAACTTATGCTTCATTTGTGTCATTGAAATATTAATATACTCTTACAAAAATAAATTTGCTTTATTGCTACATCAAAACAAGATATTATTATCCATAAGATGTCTAAACTCATGTCAAAAAATTCTATCCATATATGACTCTTATATATACTATCAATGCTTTTATAACAATAATAATTTAATATATATAATTGATGTCATAAAATTTGTAATATTTATTATGGTGACTTATTTTGAAGTGTCTCTTATAATTATTTCCATTTTTTTTATAGTGTCTCAACTTCACCAAATATCAACACAATTAAAAAAATCTTAGACATCAATCCACTTGAAACCATGGAACTAACATTTATTACGAGCTAGCATTCATTAAGAGTCCAATCCTAAATTAAACGTCTATCTTGAATATGTCAGCTATCTATCTCATGCACAATGCTCTAGTCTATCTAATATAGATAAAATTGGATTTTAATAAAAAAAATAGAAAATTCATTTTTTAAAGTTATAAATAAACATACACCTCTTAAAATAGATAAATTCTATGGTGATAGGTTAAAAAAAATTCTCATTCATATAAAGTTAAAAATAATCATTAAATATATTATTAAAATAAATAAATATTTAAGATTAAATTATTCTTCTATTTACCACCTTTTTATTTATTTTAATAATATATCTAACGTTATTTTTAATCATCTTTTCCACCTCAAACTTTACCGTTAAAATGAAATAGGTAAGTGGATGGCATAGTAATAATAAGATAAGAAGTAAATTAAATGGACGTGTGGCAAACCGGTGAGATGGAATTAGTTGATGAAAAAAATAAGTTTAAGATATTTATACCTTAAAAAAAATAAAAATAAAATGGATGAGTGAGATTATGTACCTAGGTACTAACTAGGCTAATAGCTACCTGACCTTCCAGTCTGGTTGGTAAGCATATATGGATAATTCCACAACGGCGGAAGTAAGAATCTGATTACTCTCTTCTTATAATTGATTTTTTAATATTTTATGTTATAACATGTATATTAAAATTTAAGTTTAAATATATTTATAATTCATGTAAAATAAGTGAGTTTTCATTTTCACCTTGTAAATTTTTGTTTTGATTTTTATTTTTTTAAAATTTAAAATCATCAACTTTGATTTCTATAAAATATGTGATTTTTTTTTTATATTTATAAAATACTTTTATTTAATTTTTATTCTCCAAAATTTAATATTATTTTTTATTTTAAGATAGATAAATAATATTTATTTTAAATATTTATAATTTTTTTCGAAAATATAAAATACTAACCTAATATAAAAAAAGTTAATAGGTGTATATATCATGGGATCATTACTATTAAATATATAAGTAATTAACAAAAATTATATAATAATAATTTTAAAATTTAGAAAGATAACAATTAATCAAAATAATTTATAGGACGAAAATCAAAACTCGTTGTTTAATCAAGATTAAAAATATATTTAAACCTAAAATTTATTTACTTTAAATATTTTTTTAATTTATCTTTATTTACAAAATGATATAAACTAAATATTCCAAACCAATACATTTATATATAAAAGATCTATGGTTATTTTAAAAAATATATATATTTACAAAATATTTGTTGGCGAAAATAAGATTGATAAGGATGGTTATTTAAAAACCTTCATTATTTTCTACTTTTTAAGATGGATGGTTATAAGTAGAAAATAATTATTCATAAAAATATCACTATATTTTAAGTGTGTTTAGTAAAATTAGCTTATAAATTAGTTGAAATTTATAAATCATTACAGGTTAGGAGTTAAAAATTTTAAAATTTATAAATTAACTGATTAAATTGAAAGTATTGAATAAGAATAGCTAATAAATATAAAATGACTTAAAAATATATATTTAATTATTAAATTTGTAAATAATAAAAAGATTTAAATTTTTTTAATGAAAATATAAAAAATTAATAGTTTATAAACTAATTTATAAAAATAAACTACGTGAAGTAACTCATAAAAATAAGTTTGTAATTACTCAAATAAATTTATGTATTATACAAACTTATTTTAGCTAAATTAATTTATAAATTAATCAAAATAGTTTATAAACTATTAGAATAAATTAACAAGCATACTCTAAAAAAAAAATTAGTGGTGGATTTTATAAGTCTTGTTTGCTTAATATTCATTGTCTATTGCCAGAATTTGATGGGCTGAACATTTCTTGTAAATTTTTTATGGCTTAACATTTTCAATTCATGGTGCTTATATATAGATCCAACTCTGAGTTGGACGTGGTTCTGAGAATCATTAAGAAAATAAAATTGTGTTTTTACTAACAACTATAGTTTTTACCTAATGATAAATTGTTTGATCCAACAAGTCTCTTTCACATTATTTCCTAAATAAAATATTAATTTAGTTTCTGACTTATTAAAACATCAATCACCTAACAAATCTATCTGTGTCAACGTGTTACGTGTTACGTATATAGTGACAACTCAAAGTCTCAAACAACATCGTTTCATTGTGGCCAGGGAAATTTAAAGTGAAATCAAATTTCAGAAATTTGAATTTCGCTTAAAAAAACTAATATGAATCCACTAAAATCCTCACATTTAATTGATGTTTATTGCATGTTTAATGTATGATTGTGATTTGTACTCTTCTCTATGTCTGTCTGATCAAATTGGGTGGAATATGAATGCAACGTCATATCTAATATTATAATGTATGGTAATCTAATTATATATCATTATTAATAATAAAATGATTGATTTTTATTCTAATTAAATATTAAAGGTCATATTTAGGATTTTTTATAAATAATTAATAGTATAAAAAATTATTATTTTATTAAAACAATTATTGAAAATATATAAACTTAAATTTAATTTTATTATATCTTGAGGGATTAATGTGTACTCATATTTTCATTATAAAAATTAATTACCTTCACTTCAAGTTTGCTAAATAATGAATGATGCTGCTACAAATGTTTAGAGAAGAAAACGTGTGCTTGAGTGGATTTTGAAAATGGACTGTGAATGAGATTGATTTTATAAAATTGATTTTGAAGTGAAATTATTTATTTTTAAATATTTTTATTCTAAAAATAAACTAATAATAAAATTTAAATGTAAAAGTTATCTAAAATTATCGATTTGGACTAATATCAATTCTTCATAAAATGAAACATGTAAACACTTACATAAAATTATTTTAATTGATCAGTATAAAAAAGAGTTGAATGGTGATGCATTTAACTATTTTCCTCTAATATTGTCACTTAATACTTAATGATGATTTTAGATAAGATGATGATTTACTCATTAATTTTATTTCTCACTTTTATCTTGTTAATTTGGAGGACATAATTGAGTTCCATTGAAAGTCGATGCATAGACGTTGGATTAATTACCGTCACCATAAACCATTATATGAACGTTGCGTCTGATTCTTGCTACCAACCATACCCTGCTGGCACCGCACAACGCACGTAACGCGTATTGAAAAATGATTCATTATTATTGACCTGGGAAATGTCAACTTAAACGTTTTCCAATTCATTTAAAAGGTAAGGTCACTGCTATAAGTTATTTTTATGGCAATTATTATGCCTTGTGTGTGTGGATTTGAAATTTAAAATATCGCCCTTCTGTTTAAATATATATATATAATTGAAAATGTGTTTTGTTTTATATAATAAGCATCAAATACAAAATATATAGGATATATAAGATCAGCTTTTTTACCCAGTGCTGCTTAGTGGTTTTCAGGGATGTGGTACCAGTGCTGAAACACTACTCTCTCTCCTGTGAAGATCATGGATTTTGAATTTTTATGCGTCACAAGTTGCCAGTTAGTAACATTTTCTGGTAATATGGAGTTGATATTTGATGATGGTTGTTAGAGTTTTTCAAAACTTTCAAAAAGATTTATAACTTTCAATATCACTACCTTAGCACTATAAAAATAAAAATTGCTATAATATTAATTATGGTTAAGCGTTGAATTTGTCTGAAGTTTTATCTAACAAAATTTAAGTATTAAATATTATGAGTTTATACTAATAATATATATAATGTATCATATTATATATGAAAAATTGCATGGGTAGGTTTTCTTAAATGAGATTTTTTCTAATTTTTAAATAGATACTCATATCTTTTATATTTTTAATAAAATGATAAATTATATTTTTAATTAATTTTATAAAGTGTCATATATGTTTCTTTAATATTATTATTTTCAAAAAGTGAGTGTCTATTTAAAAACTAATTAAAATAAATATATGTAATTTATGAAGATATAGTAAGTGCAATTTTTCTTATTATATATGATCATTTTATTAATATAGAAAATTAACATATGTCATATATATACTGTTTAGTAATATATATATATATATGCTATTTTTTTAGTGCAAAATATAAATAAATCATTAGATTAAATTATAATTTATAAATACTCAAACGGATAATATTAAAGGACCACATGCACCATAAAAGCTACCCAACTTTTTTCATTGGTTTCCAAAAAATTTTCTATCACTCGTATCTAAGTTACCATTTAACCCTACTTTAAGATATTCGTAACTGTCAACACTTAAAAGGAGTGTTTTCACTGCAATTATATTGAAGAAGCTGATCGTTATTTTCACACTGAGCATGCTCAAAAACTCGTAATTCTTTCATTAGACGACCATTGACCTTTATGAAACTTTTTTTTTATAATACCTTTATGAAACGTTTAAACATCAGGATAAAAGCACCGATGCACTTGTTTGTTTGTTTTTATTAAAGTTAAGCTATTCTGACAGTGCTTGTGGCCTATATACTAATTTTTAGTACATTCACTCAAAACTCACTTGAACTTTTACTTTTATGGATCAAATTTCTACACCTATACTATGTCATTTTTCTTTCTTTCCATAACCATATATATATATAACAAGAGCAACTGCTTTTTTCTTTTTCTTGACCTTTTGTATATGGGTTGGAATATGGTGCTTTTTTTTTATTATCTTTCTCTAATTATAAAAAAAAATAAAAATAAAAGAGAAAATACAAAAATGGCATAGAGCTATAGAAGAATTACTTACAACTCGAGTCTTGACGGAGTCCTCTATCTTCACTCAACTCGGTACTCAATCTTCCTATCTGAATTTTCACGAGTTTGATTTTTTTTTGACCGAATATATGGTTAAGTTATAATTGATTGTACACTCTAGTGCTTGAATTGAGTTCTCATTTATATGGAGGTCCATCCATGTTCATGTTTTTATTATATCTTGATATGATCTCTTGATTATTATTTGAATTTTACTTAATTTATTGATTAAATTAAATTCTATATCATATCTGTTATTTCTTTTCCATAAGTATAATACGCAAAAGTAACTAACAAAATCATGTAGAACTATAGAAAAATTGTTTACATAACGTGAGTATCTCATTTTATCCGGATGACGTGGACTATTATGTATCAGTCCAGTCCAGTAAAAGGAGTCAAAGATAGCCCAACCCAGAAAAGAAAAATAGAAGGAAGAAAGAGGAAATGACCAGGTTGATTACTTTAGCAAAATAAGGAAGGGTAGTGATTATAGAAAAACTGAAAAAGGACCTGTGTGTCACTTCCCTCGAACTTGTGGCAATATGGACAATAATGATATTAAGGAAATCTCAAGAGCACCACCTGACAAGCAAAGATGATATGACTTGTCTTGCTAAATGTGCATGACTTTTTTAGGCCGCTCAAGCTGAGTAACATGAAGATAGAGTTCTTAAGCTGTAATGAGAAAGACAAAAGGAATACAGCAGAGAGCCACAAATCGGTTATCCTTGCTAGAAAAAGGAAAGAGGGCGACATGCGTACATGTAGAAAAGACCTCCACGTCCTTACTCTTTGTTTAGACCTTGGCCAAAAGAATGTACGTGAATATGACACGCCCAGGCCTGTCATCTCGTCGCATGGCAGCACACCTAATCATGGAGTCAACTCAAGATCAGGACGAGTGGTCATCACTGCATTTAATGCGAACAGGAGAAGTAAACTCTTGAGAATATCCCATCATTCAATGCATTAAGGAAAAGAGTCTTCGCATTAATGTGAAAGATCCTATTGAGATTTTTGTAATGATGACTTCAGGGTAGAGCTACCTATAAAAGATGCCAAGAAATCTGGGGAGGGGGGAATTGGAAGGAGAATGAGGAGATAGTAGAAAGAGTTGAAGTTAGGAGAAGATATAGCATCAAGAGGAGAGAAGCCCCAGAAGACAAGCCTTCCAACTGAAGATTGGTACCTTCGCGCCATTCTCAAAATATCAAGCAGTGACATTTCTGGATACCAGGTTGGTTGACTAGTCCTAATTCGTGCTCATACTTACGAGTCCATAGAATACCATCATCCATACAATAAAAGTCGAGTTGATACAAGATCAACATTAGACTGTACTGAACCCCCACTACTTTACCTTTGATCAGTAGTCTGGATGACACCTCATCGGTGTCTCATTTGAGATAAGTTGGTACTGACTTTGTCTCACTTCATTCATTGTATGTAGAACTACGTAAATTTTGAATTCTCTCTGATTATCGGAGATACGTAGGAGTAAGAGCTGACTCTTATCAAGTTTGTTTGTTTGTCAACTCCTTAGTGATCATTATCCTCTTTATGTAAATGTTTTCTAGAATAAATGTAAAGCACATGTGATATAGAAGTCCAATTACACCATACATCTGACTGGATAACTATTTGAAATAGACATACTAAGGGTCTCGTACCCGTCGTGCGTAACCGACTCCCAAATTTAGACTTTGGTTCTCAGATTTGCCTTATCTGGTCTACGATTTTCTGGTATTTTTCATAAAAATGTCGATAGCGACTCCTTAGGTTTTTATCCTTCCAACATAAGATGAAAATTTTATTTCTTCGCCGAACCCATCACGGCTCAGATTACGAGACACTACCAAAAAATAAATATATAATATATATACTAAGTAAAAAAATGTTAGTGATTAGACTTGTCTCTGTGAGTATAGACTTTATCTAACAAAAATTGTGAAATATTAATATAGACCTAGTAGGAAAGTCTGCTTTATGAAAGTGTTAATGGTTCATCTTCTTTAAAGATTCATAATGTCTTTGATGTACTTGAGTAGAGGTACCTTTGTTTTGTATTCAATATAATTTGCTTTATCAAAAAATATATGTAGACATTGTAGGTCTATATATTAAAAGTGTGCATTGTTGACGAGTATTCAACTTAATTTTGTGTTATTACTTAAAGAAAATATTGGTTGGGTTGAGAAGAAAAAAAGTAGATTTTTTTTAAAAAAATTACAACAAATTCCTAGTTTAAATAGTGTTTATAAAACAGACCATCTGGTGGTCTTCTTTGTTTAATTTGAGCTGAAATTTTTTACTAGAAGATCCTAGCTCATTGTTCAAGATATAGAAAATGTGCTTCTAGGAATGGTGCTCATGTGGGGCACTCTCCTCTGCATGTTTTCATGTCTCTAATGTTTCTACTATGTCCCCCATTTTTTGTCTCGTAGTCATTTTTTCTCCTATCATCATTTTCTCATTTCTTACAAGTCCTCGTGATGATGTCCTACCATTGAAAGAATAATAATAATAAATTATTACAAATTTCAAATAAATAAATAAATTACATTAAGAAAAAAATTAAAAATCATTTATATATAACTAAAGTAAATATAATTTTATTATTTAAAATTTTAAAAAATCTCGCGCGGAAAACATCTAGTAGGATCTCATATACACCGATCATGAAATATGGTTGGTGGGATTTTGTCTTCATCTCCATCTTTTACGAGATAAATATTCCAACCAAGGATTGAAATAAAATATCTCATACTAATTCAATTAGTTGAGTTGAATGTCATAAATAATTGAAAAAAATTCACATTAATTAAAAATAATATGAAAGTAATTTATAAATAAATAACAATTCTCACTTTTAAGATAGTTTTAGATATTAAGTTATATTAAAATTTATATTTTAATATAATATTAAAACTTAGTCTAAATTCGTTACCAGTTTAAGTAAAAGTTAGTCAGAAAAGAGTTTATAAATAAAAAAAAATTATTCTGTTACCACACTGCCATGTACCAAAGAATCATTTTCACACTAACGGTGGTGATTTCAGTTAAATCACGTTTTATATTTTTTTAATTTTTAATCAATATTTGTTTAAAAAACACTGAGCTTTCCAAGTTGATTAGCTTTCATCTGAATTCGCGTTGACTCCCTTCATAAGAAATAGCAATGATGTTTTCAAAATTCGTAATCGATTTTTTTTTTCTGACAACATTTTCAACTCTTCTAGATTATTTTCATCGTGACTCCGTGTTAAATTCGTAACCAATTATTTTCATCTTAGGTGAGAGTAGAAAGGCTCCTTTAATTTGTAAAAATAAAATAAAATGGTGAAAGTGAAACGTTTACCATATCTTGATTTTTTTCATTCTCTACTTAAAGGTGCTTTTTTCTCGTGATAATTTGGTATATATATATACCAATTACTTCTTAGTTCATTTTGCTAGAGATCTTACCATATACATGATCATAAATAAATATACATTCTTTCCGATTTTGGGTATAAAAAAAAATGTTTTGATTGTTGTTTATAAATATGGGTAAACTTGAACTAATTTGATCTCATGAAATTATCTCTAAGAAAACATTCTTAATTTATTAAAGGCTATGTTTTCAATTATCTTATTTTATTATTGCTATTAAGTTTAAATAAAATTTAGTTTTAAAAAAATATTTATTATTAAATGAAATTAATATAATTAAATGATAGTTAACTAATTTTTTAATTAATATAAATAATATTTTTCTTATAAAAAAAATCGGAAGAAGTGAGAAAAAAGTAATTTATGTAAATGCAATTGAGAAACATGTGATTAATCTTATATGTAGATAGATTGAAAGAGATTCTGACAAGTGAGTGATGATTTATTATTTGCACGAATTATGAGTCTTTGTACCGACACCACGCTATTAAGTATGTGAAGTTGTTATCATGGGACATGGGAAACAACTTCGAAAGATGCACAAGTAGAACTTGGATTCTACAATGACCTTTGTCTCACCTATCTCTGTCAGCAATTTGGGGACGAAAGAAAGGGGTTTCCTTATCGCTCCAATTAGCACGATCTGCTTTTATTTGTAGGCAAGGTACAGATAAACACGCAGTCCAATCTGTGAACATAGCCCTAGCAACGCAAGAAAATGAATATTGGATTTGCATTTGCATGTGGAAGGAAATTTGAAAAATTAAGATCCCGATTTGATGCAATTGCAACAGGTAGATCTAATCTAGAGACAGGAGAGGTGAAAGTGAGATTGTATCAGCTTTCTTCTCTGTGACGCTGCAAAGTTATAATTAAGGTGAAAGGGAGAGGAGGAGGTTGAAAGAAACAGAAATGAGCCCTAGTGTTGTGTTTTATTTACCTTCCTTTATTTGTCTCATGTGGAGCCAGCAGAGGTGGCAGGTTTTGTACTGCTCACCCTCTTTTGAGGCCAAACCAGCCCTCCTATGTTGCTATTTAATTGCCATTTAGGAACCCTTTTTACCCTTTTTTTATTATGTGCCCTCTCACAGATAAGAAAACCACCAGTTTTGGGTCAGTGTGGCACAATGGAAAAGGAAACACTCCAAGACTCCATTCATAGGTCTATGATCAAATATGGTCCCCGTTGAAGGCTGCCTGGGGGGCCAACTGACATATGCCTTCCCTTTTTCACGCCTTGTCCTTCCTTTCCTGCTCTACTCCTTCTTCTCCACTGTACCCTCTCTGCATTTAACACTCAACTTTCTTGTGCCCCAAAACTCTACTAGCTCCAATTTCATGCCAAACAAACCTCACCAAATTCACAACTACTCTTACACCAAACCAATACTTCTCTCCTGCCACCCCTCCCTCCCTACCTACCTTACCCTTACACTAATTTAAATCTTCTAAAACCTTTAAATACAAACTCATCAACTTATAACTATTTAACTTAATAAAAAACTTTCTTATCTACACAATATATTTATTATACCATAGTGTTTAGATCTTAGAGGGTCAGGTATCAGTCGGAACACAAATTGTTGATATTTTAATGCATGATTTATTTTACATATACACATAAAGCATAAAGCGTATTTAAGAACACATTTTATACTAAAAAAATTACATTTATAACATGAAAAAATGCAAAAATTAAAATTAGTAGCATTCATTTTTATGTAAAAATTCACACGGATGATCTGCTTCTAAACATACATGTAATATTAATTAACAATTGATTTTCTTATCTACCATCAAAATTATTTACTTTATCTTGCAAAGTCCTGTAAAGTGAGTTTCTTTTATTTCAATAATGTTGCATTTTTTTTAAGAGGAACGGGATCCCTTAAACTCTATTTAAACTTTGCTGCACACACCTATGACCTCTCTCTATCTTCTCTTCACTGCCTTGGTGCCTTTGTGGTCCATGCATTTTCCCAACCGAGTGAGGCCCATATAAACACAGATAAAGATATATTGGAGCTGGAGTTGAAGCTAGGGAAGAGAGACAAGAAGACAAAGCCAGACATGGAGTGGAATGGGAGCACAAGATGTTATGTTCCTCGACCAGAATCTTCCTTAAGCTTCCTTTACAACTACAACTACACCCCATATCCAGGTAAAATAAGATCAAAACACTATCTACTCTTCTTCTAAAGCATTGACCCTTTTCCTGGAATGTCATCAACTTGCTTTTCTTTTTGACTCCTCAATAGTTTTTTTTTTTTTTTACTACTTACACCTTTGAACCACTTAACTTCTAGCATGAAATTTAGTAACTCCTTTACGTTTGTGGACTACTTTCAGAGTCCATTTTTGTAAATTTTCGCATGAATAGTAACTTGAAGTCCAAGCTATTGCCCCACCATAATAATTGCTTTTCTTCAAGAAGTGATACAAATTAAGTAGGTATATTCTAAATGCTAAAGCAAGCAAGTTTGGCAACCCCATCTGATATTTTAGCTTGGTCAACATTAAGATACACGGTCCATTTAATAGTATTAAGACTCTTCACTAAACCCTCTCCATGTGTTAACTAAGGAATGGAAGTGAAGCAACAGACACTAGCAGAGACAAGTTCATCAGTGGAAAAAATGAACTGTGGGAACCAGGAGAAGAAGAAGCGATTAACGAGTGACCAGTTAGACTCGTTGGAGAATAGTTTTCAGAAGGAGATCAAGTTAGACCCTGATAGGAAGATGAAGCTTTCCAAGGAGTTAGGGCTTCAACCTCGCCAAATTGCTGTTTGGTTCCAAAATAGGCGTGCAAGGTGGAAGAACAAGCAACTTGAACACTTGTACGATTCACTTAAACAGGAATTTGATGTCATATCCAAGGAAAAACAGAAGCTCGAGGAAGAGGTAGGTTACATATATACAATATAATACAATAATGGCATATAAATCACACTCCAATGCAAATTACCAGTTACCACTCGTAATTTCTTTCTATTTCTTCCTTCTTATCCTATTATATCATACATTATAATTACATTTCTTTCTCTTTATCGTGTTCATGAATATTTTCATATACAATATGTGCATCATTCCCAAATTTTCGACACGTGATCATTACAAACACTCATTTCACACTCTCCATATTTATCTTTTTATAAATGTTATATCATTAATTTGTCATATTTATATTTTTATTTTATTTCCTTTTCAATTAAACTAGACACTTCATTTTTTTAGGACACGTGATAGTGGTATTTAAACTCAGAAATTATATAATTTGATAAAAAAAGAGAACTAATGAATATGACTTAAGTGAGTTCTTGTTCCCTTGTTGAAAATGTCCAAAAGTGGGAGTTGAATGTATATATACTTACATTCTCACTCTCTCTCCATGCAGCTCTTGCAAGTAGCACACTTAGCTAAACTATTTGCTTTTATATGCACATGTTTTTGGTTTTGAAAACCACAACACTGTTTTCTTTTTGCTTGTATATATTAGTGTAATGATTGGTCCTTGGGTGAAGTATGAAGTAGAGAATATAAATTCCTCCGAAGTAGTGAGTTGCTCTAGCTATTGCGCATGTGCAGGTAATGAAGCTGAAGGGCATGCTGAGAGAGCAAGGTTCTAGAACCCAAGTGTCAACAGGGTACACAGAAATCTCTGGGGAAGAAACAGTAGAAAGCACGTCAGAGGCTCTGCGTTGCTCCAAACGGGGAACACTGCAGCAGCAGCAGAATATTGTTGGGGGAAACTGTTCTTACAGCTTGGAGGATTACAACACTGTTCCAGTACTACCCTACTGGCCTGGGGTCCCTTATTATCCCTAATGTCTGTCACTCAGCTTAATTAATTAACTTAATTGATTCGTAACGTGTTATTTAGATGCATGGAAAACCCTTTTTCCCTAGGAACTGACACTAATTAATTCCTGCATGTTGGTTCGTACGGTAATTAATTATGACTAAAATATAGAGTGACAGACATCACTTTATTAGTCGCTTCCCACTTGCATCAACTCTTTAATTCTTACGTACTCTTATTATATTTATATATAATCCTTGTTCTCTACCCTTTGTATATATAATTTCAACTTTTTTAATGCTCCTTACATCATGCGTGTCTCCGTCTACGCCAGGAATTTCTTTTTCTTTTTCGCTCAGAAGGACTCTATTATAGTTTCTTTGTTCTTGAATGCAATGGATACAATAAGTAATTGAAAAGTTTTATTAATTGATAATTAATTTCAATTATAAAAATATCTCTAGGGTTGTGTTTGCTTTTCTTAAATAAGATAACATACTGCTCGTGAACAAATGTTTCTTTGAATTTACGTCATATGTCGTCTAAAACTACGCTAAAATATCAATTAATGTAATTTTAATTTGGTAAATGTTTATGTGTTTAATTTTGTATTGATGTTAGGTATAGAAATGATTTTGAGTATAAGACAACTTTAAAATTCTTGTGATGGATAAAAAAATTATATTGAGGTTTATTATTAACTTACTTTTTGAATAAAAATATCTAAACATAAATTATTTAGTTTAAAATCAATTTTAACCGGAATCAATTTTGTAAAATTAATTTCATTCAAAATCAATTTGACAGTGTTCTTCCAAACACTAAGTTTTGTTGCATTGTGCATTTATGAGAAGTCATCTCTTTTCCCTTTTAATTTCTTGATGAGAAAAAGAAAATGTGTTCAAAATATCTCTCTGCCTGATGCTAGTTAGAACTGTCAATAAATTTTTGAGTTTGGTCAAGATGGACCAATTTGACATTGAGATGGAGTGTTTTTAGCCAGGCTCGACCCATAAGTCGGAGGTCAAACGGACAGGTCCATGGATCAATTATTTTTTCAAATATAAAAACTAAAAATAATTAAAATAAATTAATTTTATATAGGAAGTTAATACAAAATTATAATTAATATAAAATAAAATAAATATATAGATTATTATTTGCATTATGAAACAACAAAATATAATATATAATAGTAAAAATAAAAAAAATGCATCAATTGTTACAATAAATAAATACTAAAAGTTAAAAATAAAACTCAATATATATAAAATATTAACCATTTATCATTTATAATTAAAAAATTAAATAATAAAAAATAAATCAAGTTCACATGATTATCCGATCATGAACTAGCTCACCTCAGGCCAATAAAAATTTAGACCAAACTAAAATAAATTTAGACCTAATTTTTCACGATCTAACTCAATTCATACATCAGGCTATCGGGCCAATCCATTGAGCCACCAGTAATAATATTTCCCACAAGCATACATACTTATTGCCAAATTTAATCTTCTAATTTTATTTTATTTTTGACTTTTAACATTTTTTTTTCATTTTGACATTTGACAAATTGTTCTTTTAATTTCCTTCATAATGATGTTAAGTTGTCTTTTTTTTCCCCCTCTAATTTGTAAACATTCAACCGATCGAGCTGGTATATTCTTGATTCTAGTCTTTCTTCCCGTTCTATGTAAAATTAAATAATTTCACTCTTTTACAACACAAGAAAGGAGTACTGTCTAATAAATAAAAAATAGAACGGAGTACTGTACGTTGAAATTAATTGAGTAAAAATAGGGATATATAATGACACTTTTAAATAGGACAAGAAAGGGCTATACGTCCAAAAAAAAATTGCAGTGAAATAATGAAACCCATTGGTACTTAGTTAGGGGTGTTAACAGAGTTATATTGTCTTGGCACTCGCTAACTACAACTCTAATGTTATATATATATATATATATAATTTTTAAGAAATCATCAGCTATTATATTGTCAAAATTTTCTTATAGACTAATTAAATTTATCAACTAGATATATCATAATCCTTTTATATAAAGTAGACCAAAAAGAAAATTATTTTGGATCTCTCTTTAGAGATATTGGGCTCATTGTCATGAATTAAGCCAATGTGTTGGCCCAACATGAAAAGACCTAACATCCAACATGTAAGGACTTGACTTGAAACATTCTATGGAATTAGTGGATCACAAACTGCAAAATTGTCATGAAGTACCAAATACAATCCCTAAGTTCGTTAAGAGCACAATGATTCTTACAATATTTGCCTAGAAGACACTTTTCTCACACCTCATCACATCAGAAATATCACATGAAAATGCTATAAATGAATTATTGAGGCCTTAGGATAATATCTCTCTAACCTTTACACACTAACTTAAACATTAGAGATCTTATAAATACAACACCAAAGATTGACCCTTATAAACTTGAATAGATTTCATCTAAATATTCTCTTTCTCTGAAATAGTGTTGAATAGAAACTAATCTTAGAAAAATATAAGTCACCCAGCTCACACACCAAAAGATCTAACAAATAAATCAAATCAAAAGACCTTTGTTGATAAATAATATTCTTTATACAACAACCACGAAGACCCACAGTAATATGCCAGAAAATATGCTAAACTTTTCTCACCAAATTCACCTCTAACCAAACCTCAATGTTGAAGAAAATGATCAATTCTAGAAAATGGTAAAATCACATATGTTTCATCTATGCATAAATAAAATATCAGACAGAAACATGGTAAGAGAAAAATAAATTATCACAATTCTTTTCCTACAAATATGTAATTATATTAAGTCTTTAAAATAAAACAAGTTTGGTAGCCAATTGCCAGACTATCAAATAAATACCTATATGTAAAAACTCGTATCTTAAAAGGAACAAAACACTTCCAAAACTTTTTTTAGCATCAATTTACACAAAAAATTTTCGATACCAACCCAATAATACTAAATTAAAAGAGAATAATGTGATCGATTAGTAAAGGCTAAAGGAATCCACCACCTAAATTAATTGACATTATTTTTTTAACATTTTTACTTGAATATTCCTTGCACTCAATGGAATTTTAAATTACATAATCCCTAATCTATAAATTTTCAAAAACTTAGAAATAATAAAATGGTATCATTACCTGCTATACTCAGTTTAAAATAGCCGATCATGGATAACCACTTGACCTAACCTTTCCTGATTTAGTATTTAGCTGGCATTATTGTCATCTTAAAATTTTCGCTTAGGTGTATCTGTCACTTGAGAAACCTATATTTACTATATTCCTAATTTTAAACATCGGGGTTCAGAGACATACCCACCTTTAATAATAGAAAAAAATAATAAAAACCCCGACATTTCATCTTAAGGTAACGAGTTAATTGTAGTCCCAGGTTCTATTTACATGCATTGAGGGTTAGATTCATTTCCGATTTCCCAAATCATATATTTTGAAATAATGTTATAGCTTATCAGTTCATTGTCATCAAATATGAAACATTATAATATAGTTGATCAGTTCATAGTCATCAAATGACACATTCTAATATAGTGTAACAGTTAATTGTTATCAAATATGAAATTCTAATACAGGGGCAGGGGCAATTACCAAAGACACTTCTAAACGTTAACCGATTGTTTTTGTTCAATAAGAGATAAACAGGTTAAAACTAAAAAGGGCTTCTAGGGGAATAACAATAGCTATCAAAGGATGGCAAACGGGTGCACCACAACAACTAATGGTGCATTGCAGAATACTCCTAATTCATAGGCCACTGGATGGTAAGTTCAGATTTTGGTAATGAAGATTAATATTTGGACTTTGGTGAGGTTTGGGGAGTTCAACACTGCAGACTGAACCAAAATTTGAAACGAGAAACTGTATAAAATTAAAATTAGCTCTGCGCCAAAATCCATTCAATACTAGGTATTATAAGCTACAAACACATGTTTTGATAGAACAGTAAAATAAAAAGATTAATCAAGCAAATAAAATATCAGTACAAAAGGAACAAAACCGACTCTATTTGAGTGCTAGCCTGAAAAGGAACAAAACTAGAACTCAGCGCTTGCCACCTCCACCACCAAGCTTGGGACCTTTGGGTGCAGCACCCTTGGAAACATTGCTTTTGCCCTGTGATTTTTGCACCTTAGCCTGAACCTCGGCCTTCTTGGCCTTCTTCTCATCCTTTGTTTTCTTTACCCTCTCTTTAATTTCACTGCAAAACATAAAGACTTCAGCCCATAAGATATGGTAGTCATATTTGTATGCATAAACCAAGAGCTGATAAAGATAAAACAGAGACTATAAAACAGAGATGATATTATATAATTAATGACAACATTGTATGTAGCATAGGAGAGAAACAAAAAAGAAGACACACCGGAGAGCAGCTTCTCTAGCAGCATCTCTAACCTCTGGCTTCTCAGTTCTTTTCTTCTGAATAACTTCCAATGTAGCGCCAACAATGGACCTGGAGTACGGCTTTTTGGTAGCACGACGCCTTTTCTTCACAGCTTCTTGGGCAATATCCTACATGTCAAAATTACACAAATAAAAAATAAAACATACAGTTACAGGCATTGTGATCTCAAGTCACATTGATCATTAACAGGAAAGTGGCAGAAACTTGTTTAAATGTTTGATAACTTGACATAAGGTAAAATCACAGAGACAAATTCAACAAAACCAGGCATATAACAACATTTATTGACCATTCTGATTTTTTACAAACTATACAAGATGTATATGATGATTGATATTGCCCATATCACATACAAATAATTTCATTTATGTACTCACCTTTTTGTGCTGCTTCCTGTACATGGCAGTCCAGGTGAGCTTTGATGGCTTCAACCGGTTGTGGAAATACCTTTTGCATTTTGAGTTTGCAAACAGGAAGACCTGCTCAATTAACAAACAAAACCCTCACATAAGTAACCAATTATGCAGACATCATAGTAAACATCACATTTCAGAGTCTCATATCAGCCCTAAAATACAACAAGTGCCACAACTCTCACCTGAGAATCCCCACGGACAAATCTGATGCCTTTCCCAGGGTAGATCTTTGCGCCACTGAAACGGCAAAGTTCGGTCCTAACACACAAATGTTTTGATCAATTCCTTAAAATCTATTTTTCCTTCTCTTTTCTAAAAAAATAAAGAGAAGTTTTATTTTCGAAAACATAAAAATTACTTGATCAAAAGCACAAATACATAAAAGGTGGGAAAATGTACACTTCAGCATGTTTAGTGCCTCACCAACTTAGAGAACACCAAAAGTAACTGCAATGTGTCTTCCATGTTTTGTTATTTAGTCCAATAATGTCAAATTTTCAACAAAACATGCATAGTTCCATGCAACAACAACAACAACGTGAATCAGAAAAAGACCTATGGAGGCAATCTAAAATCAATTATTCCAGCAGCCGGTTGATGATGGTGATAATAATAATAGGCATCATTATCATCCAAACCAATCACCAATCCAGCATTGGAAACAATATAGCCATCAACTACTTGAAAACTGAAATCACATTCGTTTCTACAAAACATTTATTTCTTTTTTAGATAAAAGCTACATGATTAATAGCATTAATGGAACACTTCGGCGTGGTTAGGGCATTGCCAACCTAGAAAACACAAACGTAACAGCAATGCAGATCTTTCATGTATTGTAAATTAGTCCAACAATGCCAAATTTCTAACAAATACATCTATAAAACAACAATAATCTCAAACAGAAAACACAATCCCGCTTCAGCGAGCCATAATCGATTATTCCACACAATACCAATTCGTCAGTCCAAAAACGGCAACATAGCCATCAACAAGGAGAACATCGAAACGATGCGTCGCGTGTTGGCATCCATACGAACACACTCACCGACGGATATGTAATGAAACTCAAAACGGTTGATAGATTTCAACAAACAGCGAAAATAAAAGACGAATTCGTTTCACAAAACATGAAATTAAAAAGTGAGATTATCGAACAAAAGTAAAGACGTTGATTTTGGAGAAAACATACTTCAACACCATGGCTGTGCCTCCTCCTCCTCCTTCGCGGTATAAACACTAAAACTCAATGGTCGTTTATATCTCCTTCGCCGTGGAAACACTAAAACTCAATGGTCGTTTTTATCGCTGTGCATAAAATCTCGATAACTAGCCTTCGGATTTTATGAAACTACAAAAATGCCACCCAAAATTAGGTCGGGCCGTGTCTATAATAGTCCGAATAGCCCAAAGTAAAAACCTCTCCCAGCCGTAACAATTGAGTAATTGGGCTACGATTTGATCCATCACCAAATCACTACGAACTATTGACAAAAAAAAAATCCCCAAAACCTCTTTCCTAGTTAACACAATCCAAATGGCTTGTTTACTTTTCAAAACCTAGATAAACATACACATACAGAATTACAGAAAGTATTTTCAATATAGACGAATTATAGTTTTCTTTTTCAATATATTGAGGATATTGTCAATTGTCATCTTATTCGATGTTTTTATTCTTTTAAGTTTTATTTAAATCGTAAGGCAAAGTTTAGTAGGATGAAAATTTTTAAAGTAGAATGTATAGTTCTCTGCGTTTATTCTAGCATTTCTTGAGAATCCAAAGACAATTTCTTTTAAAGGGAAAAAGAATGTCATAACTGTAGAATTTTTGAAATGTTAAGTTAATCATTTAAGATTAAATATTCACTTTATTTGAAGATGATTGTGATTAATCTTGATTATGTAAGTAGTTAGTTTAAGTATTTTGTGCTTAATGTAGTAATTATAAAAATTTTGGAGTGAAGTTTTTAAAGTTTTTTTTTTTTTTTTTTAAATATGCAACTTAGTATCCAGATTTAGCTGTATATGCATCATCCTTTCATTATACTTCTATATTAGAACGTCCTGGGAAGGAAAAAAACATATTGGAATAACATAATCTTTTTATGTCATTTTTGGTGGAAAAATGTTATCCACCATCCATGGTCCCACCTCTACAAATCACTCTTTAACAAATCATATACTGTTAAGCCTCTTAATTCATCTGATGGTTTAATTCCATCAACACCATGATCAAATGAAGCTGGAATATAACTTGATTAAAAATGAAATATTTTATTACATTAATAAATTGAACTACGACTTTAATAAAGACCTCCCTATCCACCTTAGATAAAGTCTTCTCTTTCTAACTTTTTAATTTCTTCTAGATTTTATCACAAACAAATTGAAATATTTGTTTCTTTCATTCACTCACCATGGTTGGAAAACTCAAATTTTCATGATGGTAATCGATTGTCTTTACTCCCAACATCATTACAAGAACATCAACTTTGAAACCAAATACATTTAGCTAAAAGATAGTTTTGATTTGTCCAATATGATTTTAGTAATTTTGTTAAACTTATATATTTTGATACTTCAACAAGAAATATAACAATATGCACAATCTAAGTAGTTTACAATCACAACTATAATAATAGAAGGGATGAAAGCAAAGTTGTAGAAATAAAAAGAGGAAAATGAGCACGAAGCAAAAACATCAAGAATTATTTAGAAGTTAAACGGTTAAAATTTTATTATGTTGGGTAGAGTTTCACGATAATAACAAATAAAAATTCGACTTTGAAAAATAAAAATAAAAGTATGTTTTTTATTTCTACAATTTCATTCAGATGTGATTAAAATTTAAATATTTTCTTATTAATAAATTTAGTTTTTAAATCTATTCTTTTAAAGAATTCATCATATTTTTTAAAGTTTGGAAATACTAAATCCACTTATTTTTAAAGTTTGAGTACTAAATTCATCAACATAAAAAAATACTTAAACTTTGACTACATTTAACCAAAAACAAATGAACTAAAAACACATTTAAAACAAATTATTGTCTCAAAAAATATATGGGTAATATAATAGAATTTCTTTAAAATATATTATTTGTGTATATTTAATTAACAAAAATGTAGTGATTATAATAAAATATAAAGTTATTATATAATTTATTGTAACATTTTTCTTTTCAAATCAATTCTAACTCATCTTTATTGTAAGTGAATCACCAATTCAGTTTTTTAAATTGTAATAATCAATTAAGGTGGTTTCCAAAAATTAATAAACTAGTAAAATAGTTATTGAAATTGTACATTATCAGTCATTTTAGTCTCTTAAATTATAATAGATTGTCAAATTAAACATTTAAATAAATAAATGACAAAATATTCTATAAAATTATAAATTATCATTCAATTTAGTATTTGAAATTGTAATGTTTAATCAAATTGATCCCTAAAATTAAAAAAAAAAGCTCTACTGCACTTTTTATTTTATAACTTCAAATTTTCACAAAATTTTTTTGCTAATTTTTTTACACATATTTACCCTAAACTTATATAATTTCACGAATTATATTTTTTACTTTCAAAATTTTGCAAATTTACCTATAATTACAATTAAGCTACTAAAAAAATGGTAAAAGTGTTGGAATTTGAATTTGAACCTTTTTACTTGTTTAGCTTAAATATATAAACATGATAATTATACTTTTACTTCTGTTGGTGTATGTATTTATGATATGAATTTTTTAAAAATATTTTTATTTTAATTATATAAATTTATAAAATATAAAAATTTATTTATTAAACCATATACAGTTAATTATTAGTTAAATTATATGATATCTTATAAATTTATTAGTTAAATATTTTTATTTTTAAATAACTATCCTTTTAAATAAATGAGCGAAGGATGTATAAATAAATTTATATAATTGAATAAATAAATTTGTATAGTTTATAAATTTGTATAAATAAAATAAAATATTTAATAAATAATTTTATTATCTCAACCTTTAATATTTTTTCATACAAATATAAATATATACTCAGGGGATAAAAAATGCAATTAACAATATAAGCTAAATGGTTTAGTGACTTTAGCAATTATGGAGGAGGAAAAGATCAAGGATTCAAATTTTATCAATTCTAACACTTTTACCCTTTTCCACTCTCTTAACTACATTCATAAAAAAAAAAATACATGAAAACTTAAAAGTAAGGGAGAAATTTTACAAAATTATATATGTTTAGAGTCAAAATATGTGAAAAAAAAATCAATGAAAAAATTTGTGATCTTAAAATTTATAAGGTAAAAATTACAATTAAGCTTTCTTAATTTTAATGACTAATTTGATTAATTATTATAATTTTAAAGACTAAATTGATTATAAAGATCAATTTAACCATCTATTACATTTTTAATGATTAAATTGATTAATAATCTATAAATTTAGTGATTATTTTATTATTTATTAATTTTAGGAACTAATTTGATAGTTCATTACAATTTCAAAAATTAAATTGTTATTTACTCTATTTATTTTCAATATTAGGATAATTAAAAATCCAATATTAAGTAATACGATAGTATTAATAACTTTTATACAAAATAAAAGATCTACATTCTTAAAGTTGTAATTAGCTCCTTTTTACATTAATTTAGATGCTAAATATGTTACATTTATACATGATATTGTATGAGTTGTGTTGTAGTTTTTTGAAGTCCAAAAAAAAAATTATCGATGATATGTTCTACAAATAATTGAGAAGAAATTTTGAAAGGTAAACAACTATTCTTTTAATTTTTTTTTCAACTATCTTCCAAATATGAGTTAGATATAAACCGTCAAGTATATGTTATCTAGTAATTTTATTTTTGTAATTCACAATAAATTATGGAAAGGTTCTTTTGGTGCCTTTGTATTATGAGAATATCCATATTTTCAATAAATTTTTTTTAGTAGACAATATTTTCAATAATTAGTATTTAATATAAGCGTCTTATTTGTATTAAAAAATAAATTAAAAATAAATCAATATATGCATTTTTTAATTGAAGTTAATGGGACACATAAATACAATATTAATTGCTAAATAAAAAAGAAGAATCAATACCCTCACAAAAGGTGAGTTTAAGAGAAAAGCTCCTAATTGAGTTATAAAAATTATTACAATTAACAAAATCATTGCTAAAAACCAATAAAGCGGTGGCCGGTGAACTGGTTTTACCAAACCAAATCAGGATTCATGATCAGATTTGGTGAGGACATGATTGAATATTTGGTATTCATTTATTTTACGTTGAAAATAAATGAAGCAATTAAAAAATAAATCATATTAGACCATTAAATTCAAATCACTACAAGCAAAAAAAAAAAAAAAAAGGTGATTAGTTAAATGTCATTAACGTCTAAACTTCTACTTGGGAAGATATATTTTTCGCGTGAATAATTTATTAACTTAATATGCTTAAACTGGTTGAACTAATTTTATTCAATGGTTCCCTCATTTCGGCTTTCAACCGCTTAAGCACTTTGCATAGCCCAATCACTTTGCCATTATCTTTTGTATATTTGTAGATATATTTTCAGTGTATATGATATATCTCTTAATAGAGAGGTTAGCATTAATTCTTTAAAATACTAAAATCTATTTAAAAGATTGATATTTTTTATATAGATAAATATGTTAATTGAATTTCTAATAACATATTTAAAAATAAAATTATCTGTTAATATTATTATTCTCATATATACATACCATACACCTTATGATACTCCACTTAAATACTAATAATTACCGGAGGATGTTTACTTGTAACTTCGGCACCAAAGATTACTTTAGAGGAGTCTTTTGACTTCGTCTTTACAAGAGGCTTATGTAACTGTTGACGATGAATGAATCTGGCATCCACCGATTTGATTTGGTTAAGCTCATGAGAAATATTAGGACTCGTTTTAGATTAAACTTAAAATGTATGATTTTCTGGTTTTGAATCTTCAAATTATCCACAAGAATGAAGTTGTTTAATTAACCATTATCACGTCCTGAAATTATGAGTGATTATTTATATACTTCTACATAAAAAACTTTTAATGCATGAAATACTGTAACAAATTTAAGGAATATACTTAAGTTTAATCTCTGGGCTAATCCTTAGAAGAAAAAAAATACTAACGATACACTTTTTCTATCATACATATTTAATAAATTTTACTTATAATTTCATAATTTTTAATAGACTTTAACTTACGTGCATTGTTAATATACAGATTTTAATATTATTAATTAATTATACACTATACTTAATATGATAAAGTAATTATAATAAAATTCAATAATTGTAATCACAATATATGAATAGATAATAATGTAAATTTTTATCGTATTAATATATTCTAATTACATTTTATTTAATTATATAATAACACAATTAAAACCCATTTACAATATAATTATTTGTATACTTTTGAATTATTATAATATAGGTACCAGAGCGAACTATCAATCAATTTTAATAATAACTATTTTTTTTATTTATAAATCTTAAACTAAAAATTTTAGTTAACAATCTAATTTCATTACTATTGGAACCAACTAACATAATCTTGGTGTATAATATTTTCTGGCATGGAAAAAGCAAATTATTCAGGAAGACAAACAATAAAAGCCGAAACGAAAGTAATAATTAAAAAATATATATATTATTATAATGGAGTGGTAGGACATGAGGAGGTAGTGGGATGCAAGGAAAAGGGAAGGGTGGAATGAGTATGGTATGTATATGTAAGGATGGATGAAGATGACACCTCACTGAATTAAATTAACCGGGAAGGAAGAGAAGGGAAGGGAAGTGAAACCCACACTTTGGTATTTCGTTTAACAAAACCCCAAACATCTTTCTTTCTTTCTCTCAAACACAGTGCTTGTTCCTGCAATCGTTGCGGTGAATGAAATGGGGGACAAGCACCAAGACGACAGCAGCGATTTCACCTCCGAGGACGAAGGCACCGAGGATTACCGCCGCGGCGGCTACCACGCCGTCAGAATCGGCGACACCTTCAACGCCGGTCGCTACGTCGTACAGAGCAAGCTCGGTTGGGGCCATTTCTCCACTGTCTGGCTCGCTTGGGACACCAAACATTCTGTCTGTGCCTCTCTCTCTCTCTTTTAAACTCGATAATTTAATCTTTTTCCCCAAATCGTTGTTCTAGGTTAATTCATGAAATGCTTCGGTTGTTTTCGAGTTCAGTTACGTGTTCGTCTGATTAATTTCTAATCTAGAAACGATACCAGACATTATTGGCGTTTAGCAACCATTGACACTAACCAATTTTTATTTTTCGATTTTTGCTTTTTAACTTTTTGCCCTTGGTTGACTGGTTTGGTTTTTGTTTTTGTTTTTGTGTGTGTGGAGATCTGCAGAGATACGTGGCTTTGAAAGTTCAGAAGAGTGCTCAGCACTACACGGAGGCGGCCATGGATGAGATAACGATTTTGCAACAGATTGCGGAGGGGGACCCGGATGATACAAAGTGTGTGGTGAAGCTTTTGGACCATTTCAAGCATTCTGGTCCCAATGGACAGCATGTTTGCATGGTGTTTGAGTACCTTGGGGACAATCTTTTGACTCTTATTAAGTACTCGGATTATCGTGGATTGCCTATCTGCATGGTTAAGGAGATTTGCTTTCATATTCTGGTTGGATTGGATTACTTGCACAAGCAGCTTTCTATTATACATACTGACTTGAAGCCCGAAAACATCCTGCTATTGTCTGCGATTGATCCGTCTAAGGATCCTAGAAAGTCTGGGGTGCCGCTTATTCTTCCTAATAGTAAAGATAAGACGGCACTGGAGTTGGCAGGTGCAAAAGATGCCAAGACGTTGAATGGGGATTTGGTTAAGAATCACAAGAAAAAGATTAGGAGAAAAGCTAAGCAAGCAGCCCATGGGTGTGTTGAGAAGGAAGCTTCTGAAGGAGTTGAGGGTAATCCTGAAACTTCTGGGGCTGTGGAGTCGTCTCCAAATTCAGGTTCTGCAAGAGAACAGGCTTCTAGTTCTGCAGGAACTAGTAGGTTATCAGATGCTGATGGAACAAAGTTAACAGATCAGAGTAACAAAAGAGGAAGCCGCTCAATGAGACAGAAGCTTCTGGCATCGGTTGATCTCAAGTGCAAGTTAGTTGACTTTGGTAATGCCTGCTGGACATATAAACAGTTTACTAATGATATCCAGACAAGACAGTACCGGTGCCCAGAGGTGATCCTTGGGTCGAAATATTCTACCTCTGCAGATCTTTGGTCCTTTGCTTGCATTTGCTTTGAGCTTGCAACTGGAGATGTGTTATTTGATCCTCACAGTGGTGACAACTTTGATAGGGATGAGGTATGTATATTTTGTTTACATATTTATATGTTCTATCTGATCATTCTAACTCGATTAGTGAAAATTTTAGGTTTCAGTCCTTGAATTTGCAAAAGAAGTTTGGAATTTAATGAAATATATAAATTATAACATATTCAATAATATATTTGAGAGGCCATCCTTACCGGTTGTGGGAATCAACCTATGTTTTCTTGGCTAGCATATCCCCCGCCAAAAAAAAAAAAGAAAAAGAAAAAAGATGACTTGTGATGTTTAGACACAAACTTTGGGTGTTTGAAAACTACAGACTAGATAAAAGATATGCTAGTACGATAAGGTGCATTTGTTGGATGCTGAATCAGGTCTGTGAGAGTCTGGCATTGATCACGAAATGGGCTGCAGGAATTGTGTGGAGCTATCCAAGTAGATGCATTTCATGGCTACTTTATTTTTTTGGCTTAAATATGTTTTTGGTCTTTGTAAATATGCTTAAATTTGTTATTGGCCCTACAATTTTTATTGTATTTGATCCTCATAAATTTTTAAAATGGTCCCTGTCACCAACTAGTGGTGACTGACATGCATTTAGTCATACTACCTTAGTGACCATTCTAAGGTGGCATGTGATGTGGCATGTTTATATGCATTTTATGTTGTAAAGAAGTGATGATCATGGTAGTTGAATCAAGATTCAAATTGTGAATTGGAAGGTCTATTTTTCGAATCGCAAATCAAACGGTATTGTGAATTATAAGATTCATAATCAACAATAAAACATGACATATACAACTAACAAGAACATATAAAAGCACAAATTCATTATCAATAACTAAAAATCATAAATCTAGGAGCATTTTAACATAAAAAACATGAAAAGTCAAAACACACACACAAGAATGGTAATGGTGGTAGCGACAATGTGGTGGTGGCAGCAATGGTGGCAACGGTGGTAGTGACCGTAATGACAACAAGAATGATAATTGTTAAATGTAGTAAGAGAATATTTTTTAAAACTAAAAACTAAATTCACAGTTTTTTTTTTTTTTTTTTGAAAATTGATGTAAAATTGTTTGGAAATTGAGTTAAAAACCATTTCAGCTCCATTTTAGCCAAACACCTTTTGTTTCAAAAATTACATTTGTAAACAAAGAATATTAGAAGAGACAAGTAAATAAGAGAGGATAAGTTGTGTCTTCTACATTGAGAAATGGAAAAGGAAACAAATTTCACAACAAAGTTATCTGCCTTATTAGACAAGATAGAATTAAGAATGTAAGCATTGGTAAAAAGGTTGGGGTGGCACATTGTAGAAATGATGGTAGAATCTTGTCTTAGTTGGTTTGAGCATGTTGGAGACACTTGTAAAAGTGCTAGTGAGGAGATTAGATAGATGGAGAGTAGGCCAGGCATTAGAAGTAGAGGGAGATTGGGAAGAACTATAGGTGAAATAAATCAAACAATTAGAAAGGATTTAGAAGTCAATAATTTGTTTATTGGGTAAACAGCTTAATTAAGCACTTATTGAATAAGTGCTTATCATGTAAATTGAGCAAGTGCTTATTATAAGTTGTTTTTTTAATAAAAAGGACATATGATTAACCTGTTTTCATATAAGTTGTAAGTTGTTTTCATAAGCTATCTTGAAGAGCTTACTAAAATAAGCTGAAAACAGCTCATGGACATATCATTAGCTATTCTCATAAGCTTTCCCAAATACTTATACAAGTGTTTATGTCATAAGATAAGCCTAAATGGGTTGTAAATATGCTCTTATAAATGCATCCATAATTTATGACAGAATATTATAGTGTCATTTGATCCTTGTAGTCGTCCCCATCTAATGGGAAAAGGCTTGACGATGTTGTTTTAAAGTAGAAAACATTTGTAAACACCATGGGCTAAACATCAAATAGAAGTCAAATCTAAATTCTGTCAGAGGTACTTGAGCTCTAAAATATCCTTTTAATAATTTTGGTGTACCACTGAACACAAATACGCTGGACAGGAAAGAACTTATTATCTTCCCAGAAATGTTGCCCGAGTTGATCACATCTAAGTGGAATAGTGAAGGAGTCAAATAAAATGCCCTGTTTCAGAACTTCTTAATAGTGCCAAAATGGAAGGTCTTTATAAGAGCATTCACTGATGTAATTTTAATAAAATCTTGTTGCTAGTTTATTGAGGTTTGTGTTTTGATGTAGGCTGTAGCAGAAAGTGGGTTTAAATATTTTAGATATATCCATTTTTTTCTTTTTATCTCATCAGATTTCTGCTGCTTGGTTCTGTTTTATTGTCTTCACCTTTGTTGCTTCTGCCATGGCTGCTGCTTCTGCTACGGGCGCCACATGAAAAGAGGCTGCCATGCAAAACCTGCCACACTGCCATAGAATTGTGGCCTGTGAGAAATCTGCACCACAATCTGCCATGGTTACAGTAAGGTTTTCCCATAGAATTAGGGTGATGGAATGGTGATTAGTAAAATGGATATGATTTTGTGTGATCTGAAGACACCTGTGATATCCCATTCCTTTATTGATACTTGGTAGTAACATTATGGTTCTATCAAAAGAAAGTACTACTAGGATGTGCATAAAAAAACAACATTTCTATTAACTGAATTTAAATTGGATGTGTAGTGACATGGAACGAATAGATGTGTGATGAAGTGTAGGGGATAATCTCAATTGAAGGTGGGATGAAGTAGAAAATCTGAGATAGACTATACACATAACAGAATGCAAGTGAACATGTGGAGAGAGAAGTGAAAGAATTGAAAATAAAAGGGGGATGGAGAATTATCTATGTAAAAGTAATCAGGGTGATATGCTTGTAAGAAAATGAGTTGAGTAGAACAATATAACTTAAAATAGTAGTTAGTGGCTATAAAGAGTTAATGCCTAGTATTTCATATAATTTCTTAAGCATATTGTGGCTGGACCCTAGCATCTGAAAGTTACATTCTCTTCAGCTATGTTAACTTGTAAGTCCTTCCATTTTCTTTCCTAAATTTCAAATAAAAGATATTCGTTATTGAGAAGCCCTTTGAAAATCCAAATTTCAGAGCTCCCTCTAAAGTAGCACTCAACAGCATTAAAGCTCATAATTTCTTGTGGGTTCTAGACCTGACAATATTTTATTTATTGAATCTTGATAGATGTTTCAAGTGTTCTTCAAATTTAGAGATAGCTGCTGATTTAGTTGTGCGGAGACGCCATCCAGCAACCAATATAAATGGCGTAGGCCTTTGGTCTGTTAATGAATTTTGGGTTAGGTTTGCTTGAATAACTTGAAGCAGTTTTTGATTAAGCTTGAAAGATTGGCAGAAGCAAGAAGGTTAAAGTTTTATGGCTATTTGTTTTGTATGCTGTCATTGGATGCCTCTGGCTGGAGTCGAATGATGGGATAGCTTAGAAATCTCTCCTTAGAGTGAAAGGCATGGTTATTTATCCACACGTTCTTAAAGTTGAAAGAGCTGATCAGAAACCTGTTAACCTAAAGTTTCTTGGACAAGATGTGGAAATGTATCTTCCCATGATCATAAAGGCAAGGTTTTAAATAGAGCACCATAGCTGCACAGTGGCCCCTGTCCACTGTAGGGACTGCCACAGCAGAGTGGTTTAGTGTAGTGGATCAAATAGCGGTGTTATAGGTGGTGCTTTGTGTAGATTCCAGAAAAAGCCCTCTTAACAGAGACATTAGGGCTTTTTGGGATCTCAATCCTCCAAAAATAAAATCTACAACTGTAATAGTAGTCAAAATGATAAAGACAACTTGAATTTAAAAGATGATGATTAATGATTCCTATCTAGGAAACTTGTATTTGACTTTTGTTGGTATTTACTTGTATGTTCTAAGACACCTATGACTTTTTATTAATTATGAATGTTATTAATTTTGAGTAATTATTGTCATTTTTGAGAATATATATATATATATATATATAAACTATATAAATTTTTTCAAAATAACAGCTATTCTGCTATAGCATTTTTGGGGACGGTCGGTACATGCCACTTTCCAGGATTTAAACACTACATTAAAGTTGTGAACTGTGATACCATGCTGTGAATATACTATTGCAAAATCTTAAGTTATGTTCTCATGAATGATTTTATATTACATCTCTTACATGTGATATAGGCTTACGTACCATAATGAACCAACTGTCTTAATAGTTTAAGCCGGTGGCTGAAAGCAGATGAATGGTTTTACATCTACAAAATCTATGATGTCACATTCACTTTTAAAATGATCAAAGGCTTTTTGTTACAAACTCTCGCAGCAGTAAAATATCCCCTGCAAACCAGCAAGGAGTGCAACAGCCATAAACAGAGCTCCTTCTGAGGAATAGAGCTTAGCCTTGTGGGTTGTTGCACCATAGTCCAAAGTAAACCACCAATGTCCCTTTCCTACAAAATCAAGACAGACTGAACTTTGTTCCATTTTGAGTTTTAGCCTGCCTAATGATTGTAATGCAAAAATTCTATAAAAAGAATAGATTATTTTATTAGGCAAAGTGGTTGATTCAGGCAGATTGTGTTCCTGTCAGTGAAATGGTTTGGTTTGCATGCTGTTTACAATGCAACTTATTGGATATGCTTATTCACTCCAAAGTCTACTGTCTACATAATAATATGCTTTGCTTGGGAGTTGGAAGTGACTTGTTCATTCTTTTTGTCATGTCAGTTTTATTTTCAGTACTGACATTTTTGAAATAATTTTTACTTGCATTTGCGCCCCTGTTTTGATGTTAATGTCTGATGCAAGTGTGTTCTATTTTAATAAATCTCAGGACCACTTAGCATTAATGATGGAACTTCTTGGAATGATGCCACGCAAGGTAACAATATTGTTCTATCCATTTCTTGGGTCTTAACAGTTATGGTTCATTGGTTCATGATTAATTTGAGTCTGCGGATTATAATTGTCAGATAGCACTAGGGGGGCGATATTCCCGTGATTTCTTTAATAGATACGGTGACTTAAGGCACATCCGGCGGTTGCGATTCTGGCCATTGAATAAAGTCCTCATGGAGAAGTATGACTTCAGTGAGAAAGATTCAAATGATATGGCAGACTTTTTGATTTCTATCCTTGACTTTGTTCCTGAGAAGCGGCCAACAGCTGATCAGTGCCTTCTCCATCCATGGATCAATGTGGGTCCACGTCTTTTGGAGCCATCTGTGCCTTCTAATCACAACCCCACTGCTGATATTGCTATGACGGACCAGAAGAAAAGAGACAAAGATGAGAGGGAGGCCATGGAGGCAGGAATAGGAAATATTGTCATCAATTCAGATTCTAAATCACTGATGCATTCTCCATCAAAGAAAGCCTTCCAAGGCAGCCAGAAGTAATTCATCTGGCAAGAGCTCTTCCCTGTGTGACTGTTTCTATGTTCTAAGCGTGCCCCTGCATCAATTCTCTCATTCATTGATGATGTCCATGGGAATTGTTTTGGGGTCATGTTTATTTAGCTTGGGTTGGATGGGGTAGGACTTGTTTGACGCCAGTTGCCAGCAGAATCCTTTCAACTCTTCCACATTGCATCATCTTAAAGAAGTTGGATACTCCCGAGAGCTCTCACTTTTAAGAATACCGTTATGATATATATGCCTTGTTTCTCATGCTTATCTTTAGGTCAAAGATGAGCCATTGACGTGTTTGTGAACAGTGTTCATTATCATGTACTCTTGTGCTGAATGATATTCTTCATATAAAACATTCTAGATATGTTTCAAGTCATTCTTTGATTTTTGGTCTTTGGGTTCTCTGTTCGGTTTCTACTACTATAGTAATTTTCATTAACTATTTTTCAATTTTAATTCACTTAAATATGTTTTTGATTTTTTAAATTTAGGTTAATTTTATTTTTACCTTCTAAATTTGAAATTATTTTTTTTAGTCTCTCATTTATTTATGTAGTAAATAGAATGCAAATCATTGTTAGATATGTGTAGTAAAAAATTGAAAAACTTTAATTCTAAAGTTTCTTTTAATATTTTTTTATTTTTTATTATATACATGGTAAATGATAATTTGTATTTGTCAGGTAAGATGAGAGATTAAAATAAATTATTTTAAAATTTTGAGGATTAAAAAAATAATTTTAAATTTAAGAAAAGAAAAATAAACTTGAATCAAGTAAAAATATATTTAAGTTATTTTAATTTTATAGATACATGAATGTTAAAATTTTAAAAGCTAAGGGGTTGTGAAGAGGTAATACGATGAGTAGACAATTTCGAAAGGAAAATTAGTCTCCTCCTACCAAGGTTACGGTCTGTCACAGAATCTAGTAATGAAGGAGCACGAAGTAAATTTTGTTGATGTTATTTGATTGTGCCCGTTAAATCAATGAATTCATTGGTTAATGTTTTTTTTTGTCTTGTTTTCAAGAATATTATTATTATTTAGTCTTTGATGCTTAACTTTAAAATGATACCAATCCTTAATTTAAGGATAAGTTGCGCAAAATTCTTGTTAGTTGGGTCTACAAAATATAGCATGCGCTCTTACTTCAGAATAAGAATCATTTTTTCTTTTCCAAAACTTGATTGAGAAAAAGGCTGATGCCAATAATAAGTTAATAGTGTTTGGAAGTTGGTTCAAACTCAAGTTCAACACTGATTGACGTGAAAGTAGTTTTAACTTTTAAGATGAATCTAAAGCTAATGAAAGTAGCCTTAAGATGAATCTATGCTAAATGCATAATAATCATAAATAATTGGCCAAATATAAAAAAAGACATCATTTTCATTTGTGTGCGTGTTTTAATTTTGTTTTATGGGGAGCGATGTTTTAACAATTTCATTATTTAAATATAAAAGATTAACATTATTTATGATATTGTATATTATTTATCTTTATTTCTCACTTAATTTTTATTTTTTCATATAAACACATTTAAAAATACACCCCAAGATTAAAAGGGACAATTTTTTGGTCCCATGTTCACGATTTTTTTATTTTATTTTAATATACCTAAACAAATTATTCCCCAAATATCACAACCCCTAATTATTTACCCCAATATCACGAAATACTATTCATGTGTGACGCCCCATTCTCCAATCCCGACTTCTCAACTTTTTTGTTTTTTTGTTTTTTTGTTTTTTTGTTTTTTTTTTTTATTTTCTTTTGTTTTCCATGTTGAGAAGTTGGGATTGGACACCATGACTTCTCAACGTATTTTTTTAATTTATTTTTTGGCTGAAATATTATTTAAAAATTATTATAATTATTAAAATGTATATTTTAATTAATTTAAATAATTACTACATAAATTACAAAAAGTAATAAAACTTAATTATAATTTAATATAACTAATCTGTTAATTATATGCATTAATTAATTTAATTAAACAAAGAATAATACTCACACTCATAATAAAGTTTTTTATTATAACTATTTAAAAATATAAGAATAGTGACAAATATTATTGAAGTTGTCTTAACGGTGAAGGACGGTTATGATATTTTATTTTTAGAACGATTTGTGCGACAACACATGATACATATTTTTTGTTGACCTTTTTCCTAATATCCATTTCAGTACTATACGATTGGAATTTTCTAATTTATGTAATATTCATTTAAATTAATAAACATATACAATTTTAATTACAATTATAATTTTTCTCACAAATTAACCTTAATTAAGATATATAATTAATTATATAATTTATTTTAGATAGAAAAAATTAAAAAATTAAAAGCAACTTGAGAAGTGAAGGTGACTAAGACTTGTCAACATGAATTTTTGTTTTGTTTTGTTTTGAAAAGGCCATACAGTTACAGAAATCGGGATCGGGAGAAGGGGATTCTCACGCGAACAGTTAAAGATATTAGTATGAAACAGGTGTGGTATCTAGGGATATATTTTTATTTTTAGGTATGACAATTTCTATAATAGACCATGAATCAAGTGGTCACCAAATGTACTACTAATTTATAATTATTACATAAAATAATTAATGATAGAGATGTAAAATAAAAAATATTTTTTTGTTTATTATTTAAATATTATATCTATTAGTTATAAATAATAGTTAATGGGTAAATCACTTATTTCACTCGTCCAAAGTAACATTCGGTATTCAAATAAAAAATTTCATGTTCACAAACATTTTGGATGTCTTAATTTGCCCACAAGAACCATCTGATTCCTATGCTGACATAGTGAAAACATCTCCTTGCCCATACCTATTTTTTTTAAGAGAAAATATGTCATAAAAAGTTTTATACAGTTACAATATGGACAACAAGTTGACTCACTTTTATAACAAATACTTTAAAAATTATACTAAAATTATTTTTTAAAAGCTGGTAGAGGTGGAAAACCAATCTTGTATCCGCTATATTTTAGGTGCACGAACAAGAATAAAGAGAAAGAAAAAAAAACAAGAGAGAGAAAAATAAAAAATAGATAATGTAACGTGATAAAGAAAAAAAATGTAAATATCATTATTGCTGCTGCATAATGGAGTAATTCTTAATCAAGTATAGCTCATTGTTGACGTTGAAGGGCAGGGTGAGAGAGACGTCTTTTCTTGATTAAGTAGAGTTCCTTCATTCTTAATTATCTTAACCATTCCCAATAGGCCACGAGCCACATCAACCTTCAACATTCAATTATTGTCTGGAAACAGTATTACTAGTAGATTTTTATTTTCCTATCTATTTCTTTCTAAAGTTAAACACATTATTCAATGGAGCCAGTGATGGAGGCTGAGCTAGGGTTTAACTTGGAACTGCCTCTTGTCAGTTACCAAGAGGATCCGTTGACTGACCTTTCAACAAGTGATATTTTACTTATTATAATGAATATTTTATAAGTATATGGCTATATATATATATATATATATAATATTGGTAACTAAAATTCATTATTTTGTACTACAATTAAGTTCCAAAGTATTTGATCAGATTGTTTTCCTTCTCGTTGAGAAGAGAAATATGAACAAATTTTTATAATAGTTTTAGGAATAAAGTATTTTTTTTAATTGAAAAAAGAACATCACTTTTTGTAGAAGTGAATCTGGAGAAATTTGTCCTTTAATATACCTTAGTAAATAATTTACGTAAAGCAACAAAGTAATATATGATATTATTGTGGCAAAAAAGATAGACTGAATGAGATACTATTGATTCGGCAACATGGCCGCATGATCTCCTTCATTGATAACGACACTCTATACTTAGTACACGACAAGATTCCAACGATGCATACCGTACCTCAATTTCCAAACAATGAAAAGGTAACCATCTATGCCAAAATTTAGGTTCATTCAATTTGTTGAAAGAATCCAAACAGACATTTACGACCAAAATCATTGACTAGGACAGCGATATTTATTTATTTGTGTTCTTCACTTTTGGCTGAAGACCACAACAATCCTGCAGGAAGAGATAAGTCTGGAAATTTTGTAAATTGGTAATATAAAATTCAAAAAAATATAATGTCATCTAAGTTAAATTGCCAATGATGTCCGGGTTAAGATATGGAATGTGAAGACATCTTCTCTTGTGTCAAGTTAAATGAATATAATTTCTATTCCTCATTTCTTAGTTCATTGGGTCTAGTAATTGAATAGATAAATTCTAGTCTTTTCAGTTCTCAAGTTTTTTTTTAGCTCCACCCATTTCATATGAGAATATCCGAACTTTTTATGGCATAAGTATCTTGCTCTTTTGAACATGATCCAAACATATAAAACAACCTGATATCATTTCCATTACTTTTTATTTCTGACACAAGTTTAATGCACAACTGAAACCACTATAAGATGTGTTAGCGAGGAGCTAACACTCATGATGACTTATCCACAAACTTATTCTCACGGATAGGAAGGCAAGCTAGCCTTGTTATCTTTTGGCACAGATATTTCTGTTGGTCAACTAGGCATTGACCAACATTTTTTAGTGCCATTGTCCTACACACTTAATTTTACAAGCTTTTCACAACTACTTTGGATTTTCCTTTTGTTTGCTGCATCACTGACTGGAACAGAAGCCTAAGAATCCCATGAACTCATGGTTGTTTATCATTTGAATGCTGTTCTCAATGCCAACGACACCTGAAGGAAAAATGTTACAATTAGACACTTCTGTGTAAAATGTGTTACATTAATTAATACTATAGCAGAATTGAAAAATGTTATAGATCAACAATTAATTGAGGTTGGTTTCCTTTACCCATGGTGAGAGCGCTAGCAAATATGACACCTGAGAGGATGAATACAATGATTGATGCCCTCCCAAGACATGCAATCAATCTTCTTACAAAGAACTGTCCCCAGAAGCCAGCCAAAACAGACACTGAGGTGAGGTATAAAGCTGCAAAGAAATACAATGCAATAAGCTAGAGTTATATACTTATATTCATAAGATCACATCAAAATAAATGAATGTAGATTGATAGTATACTGGCCAAGCAAATTGGATTAAGGCTTGAAGAGTTTATGTAAATTACCATAAGGAATGGGGAACCTCTTGAGAAGGTAGAATTCAACCACAGACAAAGATGATGAAAACATCATCACAAATGTTGCTGTTGCACTAGCAACCTACACAAGATTATGATCAAACATCCTTGGAAGTTAAGTTTCTTGAATTGAGCTCAAGTTTAACTGTGTTAGCTCAATTGAAAGGGAACATATATACTTTACCTGAGGAATGACACCAATCTCTAGAAGAAGAGGCCCCAAAACAAAACCACCTCCAGAACCAAGTAGGCCTCCCACAACACCCCCTACAATGCCACATAATGCACAAAAAGCTAGGTTCATGGCAGTCCACTCTATAGAAGCCTCACAGATGTATTCTAAGTTCCCTGTGCTCATCCTCTTTTTGTGCTCCTTGTACAACTTCACTGCTTCATAGCCAAATACCAAAAGTGCAATTGGAAGCTGAAACACAAAGAGAACAAGTTCAAGCAAATTAGTACTACCCCACTGCATAGTAACAAGTTGAGGTTATGTAATTGCTCTTATAATCCAACCTGCAAGCCAAAAAGCACCCAATACCATGCACTGCAAGCCTCTATATCATTCTGCAGACCAAAAACAAATATTACATTAACACAATTGAATAGACTTGTGAGTGACAAAGAGAATGAAGAAGGGTTGGGGGACTTCTTGCCTTGATGACTTGAACTAGTAGGAAACAAACCCACACCACAATCAGTACCAGAATCCTTTTCCACCTGAGGTTGAGACATAAAATTTCCTGAATAGTTTAGGGGAGAAAAGGGTAATGTCAGCAAAATTTACATACCATTTCAAATAGATCAAAATGAAATTTTTTTCAAATGTAGGACAAATTTACATACTATAGTTGACTTCTCTTCTTTAGGAATCAACGGCTCATATTTTGTGTCGATTCTAACTGCAAATTTCAGGAAACGAAATCATTAACACTCAATACACAGTAAAAGAAACAATCATATACTACTTAATTTTTTTTATTAATATTAATATGCAAAGATACTATTGTGAAAGTACACATGCCTGTCTCATCTTCACCACGGGAGTTAATTAAAATCGCTCCCTGCTTGGTCTTTTCTTTCTGCATAATGGCAAACAAAAATTAAAGGCAAAAAGTTAATGAGTGACTTTTCCCAATAAGTAAAAACATGGATTGGTGTTCATTCATAATCTCAAATCATGAAATTTTGACCTTGAGAATAGTCTCTTCTCTCCACATCTCGATTCCTTTGAAGAAAGACCTTGAAGAAGTCCCTGCACAAAAATAAAAATCAGTTTTATTTGTTTTTTTTTTCAAAAAAACTGTTCTATGACTATGGCCTAAAAATTGATTCATTAAAAAACATTGGTTTCTATTGCACGGACCTATGAAGAGAACGATGATAAGAACAGTGATAAGCCAGTAGGGGAAGACAACACTGAGAGCAACACCAACAGTGATCCCAAGCATGAGCATAGGCTGAAACAAAAGCGCCAGATCATAGTCTAATATGGGCACCTCCTCTTTCGTTGGATGGGGCACTCTCACATTATACCAAACAGATGATGCTGATGCCCCCATTATCATACCTGGAAAACAAACAAGCCAACAACACCAAAACCAAACTTGTTCATAACACAAAACACCAACCACAACCAACAATTATTAATCAACTAGTGTCACAAAAAAAGACACATGTGACCACAAATTTCAACCAAATTTGAGAAACCACAATAAAGAAATTAATTACATTTAGAAAGAGCAGCAGCAGACTTAGTATCAAAGCCAAGAAGCAGATTGAGCATAGGAACGAAAATGCCTCCCCCTCCAACCCCACCAACAGTTCCACACGCTGATCCAAGAAACCCAATAACCGTGGCCAACACAAGTCTCCAACTTGGTTCCAACTCCTGCACACAACACAACCATGTATTAACCTTTTTTATTGATACAAATGATATCCCCCACCAGACTAGTATCTCCAAGTACAAAAATTCATTTAAACGACCATTTTTCATACAGACATACATAACTTGACTTGAAGACTGAATTTTACATTTGAAATATTCAATACTCTACGCGAGAGACCGTGCTTGAGATCTCATTTTGATGAGTTGAGATGAGATGACCCATGTAATTAATAGGCTTACTATATGTATTTTTTCATACATATAAAACATGGGAACGATCTTTTGACCATATCTAAAAAACATAGTTATTTATAAACATGAACCTTTTTGTTGACAACATGAGCCGAAAATGATTGAGAAGAAGTACTTACAGGCCAAACTTTGAGAGTTCCAGAGAAAGGAGAGTTTAACATAAATGCCTTGTGGTGGACATTATGGATACGGTTAGTGAGAAAAAGTGCGGAGAGAACAGCACAAGAGAAAGCAGATACGAGATAAGCGATGAAGCCTCTGGAAGACAACATGGTCACGGCGAGGAACAGAACAAGAACAAGAACAATAATAATGGTCAATTGAAGTTGAAGAATGTCTGTTATGTGTGTTCCACAGAGTGCATATAAAACACGCGTGGCAAGTGGAGAGGACAGTATTAAATGGGTGTAACTGCTGCTACTTGTCAGTCACGTGGCACCGTGTCACTGGACGGTGGTTCATGAATATCACTTTTGTCTTTCGCATGATTGATTCATTATTTATATTTTTCTTTTATTTTCTTTCCATTTTCATAATAAAGATTTCGTCTCGTCCAGAATATCCTCTAAAGTATGAGGAATCCAAATTCACGCGAGTAATGAAGGAGAGGTGGACCTTTCCGCTAGAGTGAGTGACTATGACCTCACGATACTGTACGTTTTAATCATTAACCAAGAGAAATAAGTGGACTACCACGTTCACCTCCAATTTTATTCTTTTTTTTTTTTTAAACCATTTATTTTAAATCACTGTACTTAAAAGTCAAACATAAACCATAACAAATCTTTAAATGCAGAAAAATATAATATAATTTAATACATGTAAAATAAAGGTTTAAATATAACTTTAAGTATATGTAAATATTATTTTATCTTGTATTTTTTTTTACTATTTTTAAATCACTAATATTTTTTAAAAACCATTCTTTTAAAAAAAAATGAAAATAATATTTTTAATGTATATTTAAATATATATGTTTATATATTAAATTTGTAATAATTACTTTCTATTTAATATTATATAGATTAATGTGAAAATATATTTAATAAATCTAGTAAATATGTTATATTGAATAAATATAATATTCAATACGATGATTAATTTTAATTAGTTATTATATTAATATAAATGTTATAATGAATAATATGATTGTTGTTAATTAGTTATTATATTTAATAAATGCAGTGATTGATATTATATAAGAAAGAAACCGATATAGTGTAACACTTTTTTTCCATATTGATAGCAACGGATAGATCACAGAAGATATTTACTTTGTTATCAAAATAGTAAAAAAATTATAATCACAAATGCTAAACACTATGTAAATCCAAATTAGTGTTACACTTTTTTTTTTCCACATTACTTTTCAAAGGAAATAAGTGTCACCAAACCTGTTATAAATTGTTTTTGTTTTCTTATTTTTAGAAACATCTTTTGAAACTTAATTTTAAAATATCACATAAAAAGAATTTTATAAAAATAAATTTTTATTTTCATATTTTTGAAAATAAAAGAATTTATCATAAAATGTCTCTTTAATTTTCTTTTCTTTATCTCCATTTAAATAATATTTTCTCTTCTTGTATAATCAAAGCAAAAATAGCAACAACGTTACATAAGTTCAAGTAAAATTGAGTTCAAATTATTTTAAAAACTATTTAAGCAATTATGAATAAAAAAAAGTGACTAAAAATAAAGACTCCATAAAAACTAATGTCAAAATTTAATATAGAAAATAATCATGATAACGTGATAAAAAATAATAAATGCTTTTAATTTTCTATGGCGTAATTTTGTCTCCTATACTTTACACATCATTGGATTCACTTGGGAGTTCAAATCCTAATCAAATTGCCCCTCCTCCGCAGCTACGACTCAGTGTGACGTCTCTATCTAACGATACTTTTCGTTAAATAAATTAATAATATAATTATGCATATATAATATTTTTATTTTTTATTTTAACATTTTATTTAAACTTAAATACAACTAAATGGTACAGAAATTCGAAAATTTAGAAAGACACAGTAATAATCACTAATATTTTTCTTATTTTATTATTATTTAATAAAACAAAACTTTCATTTTACTCCCCTGCTGATCAGGCTACTGCATACCCTCTCTTACAAACATTTGAACCGGTTCAAGAAATAATAGAATTTAGTTATTAGGAAAAAAATAGTATATATTTTTAATTCACTTAATACATAATTTTTATTTTATTATTATTTAATAGTTTAGTTAATTTTTACAATAATTACTTAAAAAATATATCTATTATAATTTTTAATTAGTTCATAATTTACAAGTTTTTTTTTTATACCGGTAGTTGATGGAAATTAAAATCTAATAACGATATTTATAAATTATAATTAGTAACGTAAACATTTGTTTTCCAATTCGGCAATATATTTTTAATTAATTTATTTAATGTTAAAAATATTTTCATGCTATTATTTAATGAGTTTAATTGATATGTATAAAAAATGTAAAATAAGTTTATATTGTATTCACATATGTAAGAATCTATCAAAAGGGTGAAGGTATGGAATTTCTTTATTTTGTAATTATTTAAATATCTAATTTTAATAAATGATTATTTACTAAATAATGATTTTTACAAAAATATTTATTGATTTTACATGTAAAACTAAAATTAATTTATATTTCAAATGATAAAAAAGAAATACATGTCTTAATTTATTTCAAAAGACTGTTACTAAAATCTCTGCATATTATAACTTGTATTTAATTTTTTTGTTTTATATTTTAAAAATATTTTCAATCTTACAAGCACAAAAATAATTAATTAAAAAAGAAATAAACTCATAAATTATTATAATAATTATAAATTATCAAATTCTATAATATGCTTAAGTATGTTTAAAGTATTTGCAAATATGATTCTATTTATTTTAAGTCTTTATAAAATTTTTTGTTATTTTTAAATTCTTTTGAAATTGTGTTACTGTATATTTTTAGTTATTATTTTTAAAAATTTTAGTTAATTTTATAATAAATTTAAGATATAAAAATAATAAAATCATTGTTTTATCATAACGTCGTAGTTTCTTTTCTTATTGTTATCGTTGTATTTATTATTTTATAAAAAAATTATTGTTCATAATATATTACAAAATAAATTATCAAAATAAATTATATTTAATTACTTTATTTATATAAAATAATAAATATATTAATTAATTGAATTGAGTACTTATAAATAATCTAATTATCTTAATTTAAAATATTCTTTGTTATTTTAGTTAATATAATTTATTTTGTTAAAGGATCAATTATATATTAAGAAAATGTCAAATAAATTTTTTTTTAAAATAATTAAAACTAACCAGAATTATATAACATATTTAAATCTTATAATATATATAATACAAATATATTTATAATATAATAATAACTAATTATATATATAACAAAAGCCGAGGAGAAAGGGGTTAAGAGTGATGTGTATTCTCCCAATAACTTTATATTTCACGTGATTTTTAAGGTATTTAGGGTAAATCTCAATAAATTATTATATATAATAATTTATGATGATATAATAATGTAAAGTTATTTTATATTTTATCTAATTTATTTTTTTCTTATTTAATTTAATAACGTGATTTTTAAGATATTTAGGGTAAATACCAATAAATTATTATATATAGTAATTTATGATGATATAACAACCTAAAATTGTTTTAGATCTTACCTAATCTATTTTTTCTTATTTAATTTAATAACTTAATAATAAGAATGTAGGAAATTTAATGTAAGATTTGTCTTCCAAAAAATAATTTTAAATTGCGCTAAGCACATTGCACCCTTGGTTATTTGAGGCAATATATCGACAATAAATTTGATGCACAGTCCGAGTAAAATATCTTATCAAATTACAAATTACTATATTACTTTTAAAATATTTATTATAAAAATTAATAAATTTATTATATATAATAGACTATAATTATAGATACTGTAAAACAGTTTTGACTACCCAATATACTTTTTTTTATAACTATATTGAAAACAGAAATGCTGAATAGCACGGCATTTTTGTCGTCAAACTCAAACACGCTTTATGTATTTTATTAATTTTGTAATTAATATTATTTGTACCTGACAAATATTTCGAAAATATTTTATCACTTGTTAAGATTCTAGTAAAGCATTATTGTCATAAATCAAAAAGCCACATGATACAAAGGCAACGTGCTTAACTTTTCTTCATATATTATAATACAGGGAGGGATCCATTTGTTATAAAGGATAAGTATTGAATAATTGCTTCACTTAATATTTTAATAAAATACTTAACAAATTTTATTATTAAATTATACGACATTATATTAATGATTATTTATATGATCAAATTATATATTTTTAAATATATAGTTTTATAACTTCCATTTGTATATATTTTAAAAAAAATGTAATATATAAAATATTAGATATTTTATCTATTTAATAAAAAAATTCAATCTTAAAATTGAATATGATGAAATTTATTTATTTTTATAAAAAGTTATTAAATAGTGTGACAAGGGTTACACTTAAAATAACTAACTCTCCACCTTGTTAAAATTAGATTAGATCTGCTCATTTCAATCACTTATAACCATTAAGTGGATAGACATTTAAACTCCTCAATTTCAAAAAAAAAAAAAAAATTCAAATTAGTGTATTAGAAGAAAAGAAACTTCTTACATATAATATTTCTTATCTAACTCATAATTGATTTGTATATTAACTTTATTTTCAACCAAATAATTATTAAAATGGATGAGGCGACATTTGTTAAATCATGACATGATGCAGAAAATAATTCCAGATGTATCAATAATTAATTCGGCAATAGAGTTTATATATAATTAGCATGTGTAAGAGTACTTATGAAATGGCTACTGCTCCAAAATCTCCATTTGTAGGTCATGACACCTGCCAAGTTTGTTTTATTTTATTATAATAACAAGACGAAGGGAAATGCAAGTGGTGCAATAATAGATGTGACATAATGGAGCTGCAGTCACACATGGCTATGAACAATAAACATAAGGTGAAAGAATAATCTCTCCAATTTAAGATTTTTATGTGTTGGAAGAATCCAAATGATGAATGGAAAGGTTGGTCCCCGGGAAGAAGACTTGTTATTGTTATTAAGGCAGCATATTAAAAATAACAGAAATAGAAATTATAATAAAGAAGTAGCATTTAGAACTAACATTCTTTATCATTCCTTTCATGGGTGGTTTTTTTTTAGGAAAAGTTTAGCACCACATTTTTTTTACTTGTTGAAATTTATTAAAAATCATATGTTTAAATATTTTTTTTATAAATATTTATAAAAAATAATAAAAAATAAAATTAATTTATTTATAAGTTATATAATACATAAATTAAAGATAAGTTTTTAAATAAACTAAAATGGAAGAAATTTTATAAATTAATTAATGTATAAATTAATTTTAATTTATAAAAAAATTATTTTTTTATTTAAGTTCTTATGAAAAAGTTTATTTAAACAAAATTTGGATCTCATTTTAATCATTTTTTATTTAATAAGTCTCATTTATAATTTTATAGTTTTTAATATATTTTAAATAATAAAAAATCATTAAAAAAATTTAAAATACGATATTCATCTTCTTTGAATTTTTAATTATAATATTATATACATATTTCTATTAATATGATGGGTTGCATAATAACTTTAAAAATATCATTATGTTTACACGTCTCTAAAAAAAGTATTTATGTTCGATGTTTAGAATGTGTAAGAATTTCTTCATATAAAAAAAATCCTTGAAGTAAGAATAATCATTAACTCAGTAGACCGAAAGAAACCTATCAAAGGAAAAAAATTAATGTTTCTGGTTATGTTCGAGGGACTAGTATGCAAGTAGATTATTATCACGTGGTGGGAATCTTTTAGTGTTGGGTGAGTGGGTGACAAAAACATGTTTTAATGCCCAATTCAATCCCCATTTCAACATAAATAGAAAGATGTACCTAAAGTCTGGAAAAAATATTTGGGCCAATTAGGAAGAGAAAAGACCCAATAAAGTCCCTTGTGCTTAAGAATAAAATTCCAAAAATATGACAGTTAGAAAGCAGGATGCTTAGAGCATCTTTAATGAGATTTCTTTGACTAGTTTTTATTGTTTCTTAAAGTTCTTAAGAATTTTTAATCATTGGAATAAAGAAAAAAAAAAACTTGAGTTCTAATACCATAATCGATTGCTTGTATAAATAAATAACGATGTCTTATGAGTTCATAATGTTAAAATAATATTTTATATTTAATAAATTTAATAAAATAAGTTAAGAACTTATTAAGAATTTTAATAAAAATCTTAATATTAAGTGAATTTTTCTTCAAATTCTTAAATTTGATGTTACATAATAGGATCCACAAAAAGAAGTTAAAAACTCACTCATTTAAGCAATTAAACATTCTAATATTGTTCATTTAGCCTGATTTATATTTTGCATTTAAATAGACTAAATTGAGCTAACTTACTTAATAAATAGACCACATATTTATTTGGTCAGTGTTTAGTCTATTTAGTTTGTGGGTTAATGAACAAGTCTACCAATCTAATAGTAAAATATTATAAAAATAAAAAATTGTAAAAAAATTTGACAGTAAAAATATTTAAAAGTTGACAAAAATGAAAAATATCTAACATAAGATTAATAAAAAAAAAAATGAATTAATGAAATAATAAAAATTTAAAGAAAATTTCATCTACATAACTCAAACATTAAATAAAACATAAAAAAACTCAACAATTTTAACTTTTTACATCAAGAAATTATAAATATTTAAATACTATGAAGGAACTTAAATATATATATATTATATAAGTCTCAATTAATTCCATTTGTATTGAAAATGATTCCTTAATGGTTGTTCATATTATTAATATGAGTGTGCATGTTCATCACCTAGTTACAATTTGTTTAGAGACATTTCTAACCTTCTCAAATCCTTTATTTCTTACACGTGCAATCATGTTTCCAAATAAGTAAATATGTTAAGGCATATCTATGGATGTTAACTTTAAATTATTTGATATTATTCTTGATTTTTTATATTTTCATTTGCTAACTGACTTTTCAGCGATGGTTTTCAACAGTTAGATTTGTTTGTCTTTGACCTTTTGGTTCTTTCATTTATAAAAAAAATTAGCTAATTTACTAAAGCTAAATAAACTAGTTAATTTAACGAATGATGTTAATTTGTCTTAAATTTATATCTTTTCTCAAAAATTACCATATTCATTATTTATTTTTTAAATATTTTTATTAGTTTTACTTTTTTCAATTGTTTTAATTATTAATATATTTATTATTTTATTTTTTTTATTAATTATGCACGTAAACTCTCAAAGGCTTAAGATATTAATGTATTGATCTTAAAAATTACTTATAATTAAAAATATTTTATAAAAACAAATGCAAAACATTTTAGATTAGTTCTCATAAAAATAAAAAAACAAAGTTTTTATAAACAAACACATAATAATTCTAAATATCAAATAGTCTTAATAAATAAATATATAAAATTATAAAATAATAAATAACATTTTAAAAAACAATTGATTTACGTGTTGGAATTCAACCTGCCGGTTAAATAAACTGAAACAAATAAGCTTTCATTTAAATAACCTAACCCATTTGGTATATATAATATTATTAATAAATATTTGTATTTTTTATATATGTCATTAAAAATTAATCAAGTGTATGTTTTTTTCATCAAACATATAAAATATTATTAGGGATTATTACAACATGTTATATGATTTTTTTTTTCTTATAGATGGATGGTGTAACAATGCTAAGTAATGTTTAGTTTTAACTATCTAACTCAAAAGCTTGAATGAGAGTTACATTATAAGAATAAATTACTCATTTTATTCATGATTAAGTATATAAAGTCTAACAAAGGAATAAGGGACTGCATAATTTTTTCTTGTAAGATGGACCTGTAATCACATTTAGAATTATAAATAATATAATAACAATTCATACTTATATGCATTTGATATTAATTATTTTTCCACTAAGACTTTATATAAATTTAAGTCAATAATAAACTATACGTTGAAAGTATAATGTCAAAGAATTTATTGTTATTATTTTTTTTTTCTGTCTAAATCAAAATTTGAATGTAATTTTGACATAAAGGTGTATTATTATTAAGTGACGAGGTAAGTATATGAGAAAGTTAAAGGTTAAATGAGATTTATCTTATCTTGAATGACTTATTATGTATATAGTCTAACATATAAATTGTCATAAGAGATTATCTTGGTATTAACTTGAATGCGAGATCCTATATATTTTTTCTTCTAGATCAATTTGATAAGTATTTTTTTATAAGATTGACTTGGTAATTACACTTAAAGTTATAATAAATATAGTAAAAATTTATATTTATATGCTATTAACATGATTATACTAATTTTTTTTTAGAAAATAGTCAATTTAATTCCTGAAATTGTTATTCATTATCATTTTAATCCTTAAATGTAACAAAATGTCAAATAAAAATCTCAAATTGTAATTTGTTTTATCTAAATCCCCTAAATTTAACTACTTGTTATCATTTTGGTCATTGAACGTATGTTAATATCTTTACTTAAGTCACATGTATTGGATTATTGTGAGTGACAAGTTTTATTTTTTTTTTAAAAATTAGTTTCTTTGTTTTAAAAACAAATGTGACAATGTCCACCAAATTTAGAGATAAAAGTGTCTGTTTATTCTTATTTTTCACTGAAAGTTTTGATAAATTTTAATCAATAATTGAATGTGTGTTAAAAAAATGACTTTAAATGCTATGTTATTAGTATTTTTTTAATTGAAAGCTTGAATCTAACTTTGATACAAAGGTGTGACATTATAAAATGATGATGTACTCATACAAGCAATGTTATCAAATCGAACAATCCAACCCATCATGCCAAAGTAAATATATATTAGGCCAACCTAAATTTGCTTTGGACTATTATTTTTACGTTCACCTTGAGTTTATACCAAATCATCGAATTTAATCAGTCTTAATTAAATTTTTCTTAATTATTTGTTTATAATAAAATAATTTCATTTGAAGAAGACTTAATTGTACTTTTGATTCTCCTACTTTGGTATAAAAATATGGTCCTCATAGTTTTAATAACTTAATTTTGATTTATATATTTAAAAAATGAATAATTTTAATTTTCGTAGTTTTAATTGATTCACACATTTGAAAAATAAAAAATATTAGTCTTACCATTAACTTATTATTCAAAATTTATCCTACTGGTATGATACATAAATGTCATGACAAAGTTAATCAACTATTTTTTAAAATTATACATTTAATGATACATAAATATATTATGTAATATTAATTATTTAATTTTATAAATTAATTTATTTAATATGTGGACTAGAATTGCTCATTTTTTTAAACATAGAGACTAAAATAGAGCAATTAAAACTACAATAATTAAAATTATTCATTCTTTAAATATGTAGACCAAAATCGAACAATTAAAATTATAAGGACCAAAATTGCCCATGAACTAAACTGTTAGACTCAAGAAATTGCACATACAAATAAGATAGTTTTATTTTAGGGTGATGAGTAGTATTCATACGAAGAGTTGTACCTTGTAACTTAAAAAACTCTTGCCAAAATTTACTAATTAAGGTGAGATCTCTATCACTCACTATTAATCTGAGCATCCCATGAAATTTCACAACCTCTTTGGAAAACAAATAAGCCACAATTTACGTAGAAAAAGGGTGTTTCAACAGTAGAAAATGAGCATATTTTGACAAACGATCAACTATAACTAATATAGCATCAAATCCTTTTAATCTAGGTAGACTTGTGATGAAATCCATGCTAATATCTTCCCAAATGGCCTTGGGAATGAGTAAATGTTGTAGTAATCCAGCATGAGACATTGCTTGAATTGAAAGTAAAAGAAACTTTGTATTGATTGAATTGAATAATACAATTTCTAATCTCCCTTTTATAAGGTAAAGAATGTTTAAAAATAATATGAATAATAGAAAATAAAGATAATCATTGTAGATAAACCATGATGTTCATGATCTCCTAATGAGATGTTTAGATATTTATAACCTTTGAATCTAATGAAATATTTATATATTTGTAACCTCTTAATGAGTTACCTATTATATCTTATCAGATATTTATAATATCTCCAACACTCCTTCTCAAGATGAAGTTTACTAAGCTTTCAACTTGTTACAAGAAGAAAATTTTATTTCCTTACAAATACAAATAAAAATTGAGTTAACAAACAAATTTGAAAGACAACTCAGAGATATTGGAAAAGTCAGAGAAAGTTGATAGAAATATAACTTAGCCAAAATAGCTGGAATGTCTATAAGCCAAAGAGAAATTTCTTGGCAAGCAAAACAAAGTCCAACTTTCTGAAAACCATGTTTGGAACCTTCAAATTGGTAAAAGAGTCACTACTGAAATAAACGTCGATGAGAGAGAAGTCACACTAATATGATTCATGTGTGAGAAACTTCAAATTAGTCAGAGTCATAATCAAAATAAACGTCAATGAGAGACAAGTCAGACTAATATGATTCATGTGTAAGAAAAGAGTCTCCATCGAAATGATAGTCGGTAGGAATGAAGTCACCACTAATGACTCATATGGTGCAAGCAACCACATACTTAGTTACCGTTGTCATCATCCTTGGCCAATATAAATTAGTTGCTAGCTTTTTATAAGTCTTGTATGCACCAGAATGTCCACCAACATATGTCTTGTTAAAGATAAGAATTCCCCATCCTCCACCATCCTAGATAAAGCATCAACAACTTTGTTTTCCTTCCCAAGCTTATAAATAATATCAAACTAGGACCCCAATAGTTTGCTAACCAATCTTGTTGATTTTGAGTAGTCACCCTTTATTCCAACAAGTGTTTTAAACTCTTTTGATCTGTATATACTACAAATCATCTCCCCAACAAATATGGTCTCTAATGTTGAATAGATAACACAAGGACCACCATTTCCTTCTTATAAGTGGATTTTAGCAAGGTTTAAGCTGATAATGCCTTGCTGAAATAAGCAATTGGCCTAACTTCTTGCATAAGAACTGCACCAATACCACAACTTGAAGCATCATACTCTATTGTAAAAATCTTAGTGAAATCCGGTAGTTGTAAGACTGGGGTAGTAACCATTTTCTATTTTAGTGTTGCAAATGCCTTGGTAGTTTCCTCACTCCACAAAAAACCTCTTTTCTTTAATAAATTGGTGAGTGGTCTAGCTATCTTCCCATAATCTTTCACAAATTTCCTATAATATCCAGTCAATTCCAAAAAACCTCTAACCTCCTTTATTGATTTAAGAATAGGCCATTGCATAACACTTTTGATCCATTGCAACCCCCTACAAAAGAAGTAATGTAGCCCAAGTATCCCATTGATATTTTTCCAAAACTATATTTTTCTTTGTTAGCAAATAGAAGTTGTTTTCTTAGAATATCTAATATCATCTTTACATGTAATAAATGATCTTGCCAACATTAACTATAGATAAGAATATCAACAAAGAAAACTAATACAAATATTCTCAAATATGGCTTGAAGATGGCATTCATGATGACTTGGGAAGTTGAGGGGCATTAGTCAAGTCAAAAGACATGACTAGTAACTCGTAGTGTCCATGATGAGTCCTAAATGTTGTCTTGGGAATGTCTTCCGCTCTCATCATAATTTGATGGTATCCCAACCTCAAATCAATTTTAGAGAAATAACAAGCTCCATGCAACTCATCTAGCAACTCTTCAATTATAGGAATTGGATATTTATCAGGTACAATGACCTTGTTAAGAGCACGATAATTCACACAAAATCTTTAACTCTCATCCTTCTTCTTAACCAATAAGACAAGACTAGAATAAGGACTAGTGCTAGGTTGGATGATCACTGCTTGTAGCATCTCATCTACTAATCTCTTAATTTTATTTTTTTGACAATATATGGTCTCACATTTATAGGGTCAATACCTAGTAACAATGGAATTATATGATCTCTTTCATGATTAGGAGACAATCTTTGTGGAACCTGAAAAACATCAACAAATGATTGTAACAAATATGTCATCTATTGCTCCTACTGTTCATGTAATTTTAGTTTTGCTAACACCCTTGTTTTTGGTCCAAAAGACTCTAGTTGCAATATTTCTATTCCAACTAAGTCTCTTATATTTTCAACAAACACCATCCCCATAAAATCCACCTCATTCTCTTTAAATAAGGATTTTAATGAAACATGTGATTTGCACAAAGAAGGGTATCCATGCAACTTCATTTTCTTCCCATTCTACTCAAATGACATGCATAAAGTTCTCTAATTCACCTTAACCTCTCCCAAAGTTTTCAACCAAGAAATTCCAAGAATTACATCCACTCCACCCAAATTGAATAGATGAAATGGGCCGAAATAGAAACACCATTTATCATTAATTCCAATTGCTTATAATGCCCAAACACGTAACCTGGTGTCCACCACCCAATGTGACCACACAAACTTTTCTCTATAATGGGTAACCCCAATCTATGAACCATATCTTGAGAAATAAAGTTGTGACTTGCTCCATTATCTACCATTATCATCACTAAATTATCACCCATAGTTCTTTTCATCTTCATTGTCTTAGGTCTAGAGAATCCATTCAAGGAGAAAAAAGACAAGTTCAACATATTACACTCAGTAGTAGGCCTTTGTTGGTCATTATTTGGACTTCACCAATTCAACCCCATCAAATTCTACTTCATCACCTCCATTTCATCTTCTCCCAAAATTAACACCCTCAGTTTCCTCTTAGGACACTTATGGAGTGACCCAAATTGTTCACCACAATGGAAACAATGTCCCTCGTCCCTCCTCCTGACACACTCTTTGTAAGGTAGGTGTTGTGTCCCCCTATTCCTGAACTGTGGATTCATTGCATTGCTAGCCGCAGAGCTTGTACTAGGAATATATAAATTGTTGTCATTTTGAAGATGGTTGGGTTGTGGATCTTGACTTTGGCTAACATCCACATTGATTGGGGTATTTCCAGAAACTACTGATCGTCCAAACCCCGCACTCTTATGCCCAAAACTTGTCTTTTTAAACTGTTCTAAAACTGTCCTCCGCCTACACCTCTCACCATTTCTAAAACAGTCCTTTTAATTTATTCTCTGAAACAAACCCCATGCTTTCTCCATAAATTTCATTCTCAACTCTCCTAGCCAAATGAATTTCCTTGGTTAGAGTTTGAAGGTCATGAATCCTCACCTTCTTTCTAATCACACCATTCAAACCATTCATAAAAAATTCCAAAGCCAACTTCTCTAGTACTTCATCTAGTTGTGCCAATAACATTTCAAATTGTTGCACAAATTTCTCCACCCAACCTATCTACCTTAATCCTGCTAGTTGTTCATAAGGATTTTCAATTCCACAAATAGAAAATCTCTTCAATAATTCATCCTTAAAACCTTCCCAAGTCATATGTAGTTTTCTCTTCTTCAAATACTTGAACCAATGAACAACAACTTCTTCCATACAAATGAAGGCCAAAAAGACCTTCACCTCTGGTTTAGTACTCTGGATCTCAAAAAACTTCTCGACCTTAGCAACCCACCCAATATGATCACTTCCATCGAAGTTAGGCAATTCAACTTTCTGAAGAACCTTTTTAAACTTCGCTGAAATCTCATTTTCAAAGTTGTAAGAATGAATATTAGAATGCCTATGCTAATGGTTAGAATTTTCTACAAAGTAACCTCCATTGACTATCTCTTTTTGCTTAGCAAAATCCTTCAATAATGGTAGAAACTCTCATGTTTTTCTCTCACTTCTCTAAAATATCTATAAATGTCTCTTGTATGACACTTCCCATTTTTTGCATCTGTTCCTTATGGTTAGAATTGAATAACATTTATCTCCTCCACATGTTTCTCTAATTCTTCCACTCTTGAGTCCATCCTCGTCAAAGGCATTCGACAGGTCAAACAAATTTATTAAACTCAAAAAATTACACACATAAATAAAATAGTTTTATTGATAATAATTTTGAGCATAACCTGACTTAGAGTACAATCTTTACCAACACAAACAAATTCGTAAACTCTCTGTCCTCCTAACTGTTTAATAAGATAATTGTCTAATAATCATAAATATAACTACACTTTTAACTACCTCATACATAAGTTAACTGTCTTCTATTTTTTTTCTGGCATAAACCTTGATAGATTAATTTAGAATTTGGGATCAAAACTAAAAGAAACCAAAAGTATAATTAAGCTTAATAATAATAATAAAATTTAAAGGATAAGAGAATAAAGAGTCAAAAAGGGAAACAAGGAGCCAAAAAGAAAAGAACAACGACACATTGCGCACAATTTTTGTGCGCCCTTGGCAGCCTAGAGTTCATGACAGGAAAACAACAATACAAATATGAAAACAAAAACACCTAACCGTCATTGAGTTCATGCTTTAATATGAGAGAGAAATTATAAGATACTACGGAGTATCTTAACGTTTTAATCATGACTGTTTGTTGAATAATAATTTAAATTTAAGGCTATACTAATCTGTATTGGTTCACATATTATTTTAAAAAATATGAGAATTTTTGGTTATAGAACTTCGTTAGACAATGTAAACATGTCCATTACTGTAAGTGCATTTCCAATGTGACCAACATTATAACTTAGCATTCATGCGTTTGATTTGAGAGCTCTCGTGCCAGTTCACAGATTTTCTTTTTATTGATCGGACACCTGAACCAAAAAAGTCCAGCCTATTTTAAGCCATTTTTTACAGCCCACTCCATTCTTATTTACGGGTGGTTTGGGTATCAGATTGAACCAATATTAACAGTTAGTTCTACGTCTAAAAAATATAAAACTCAAATGCGAGTTATCAAGAATGGTTAATACAAGTATTAACTGTATGCTTTCGATAGATATTTAGATAAGTAAAAAGAAAAATTATCAACATTATGAATTGCGTCTTATATACCATGCCATACCATAAATGTGTACTTATGTACTTGTGCACTTACGCTAATTGCAAGTTCAACCTATCTAAGCTTATAAACATTATGAGACTAAATTTTTCCAATACACTCTTTACCCAACATTATCGAAGACTAAAATTTTCCAATACACTCTTTTGCACCCACGAACTTAGATCTAGAATAGTCTCTCATAAATTTGAATCTAACTTGAGTTACCATTTAACGAATTTTAAAATAATCTCTCACTTCTGCTATATTTATAATTTCAGTTCTTTCTATGAAAAGATGGAATAATAAATTCTAAAAAAAATAATTATTTCTTTTTCCCGAAATTCATTCGGTTAGACGGAATTTATTTCAGAGTTTATATTTAGTTCATTACATAGAACTTAGACCAATTCCATAGCCCAATATTTAGAAGTTCATTACATAGAACTTAGACCAATTCCATAGCCCAATTCCCTTTTTATTTTGGAGTGACCAATTCCCTTTTTTATTTAGGAGTATTCATTACATCCATCGAGAATTCTGAGCTTCAAGGATTGCTCCCATCACAGGCTCTATCGCTAATCAACAAAATACCAACCAACTAAATACCAATGACACATTTAATTGACGTTTAAGTACTTGCACATTGAATATTTTTATATTTTACACTTTCTTCGCATAAGAATGCTTGAATTATACTCCTCCTCTCCTGTTGTATACATTAAAATTTACACGTCCCTTCTTTAAGAAACAAATATACATTACACTTCAATTCATTTTTTTATGAACCACATGTATTTCCATAGAAAATAATTCTGTAATTTAATTAAGTTTTTTTTAATATAATTAATTAGGTATCCTTTAGAAAGGCAATCCTACTATTAAATATCCATTTTAATATAATTGTTTTCTTTTTTCTATTTTTAAACCCCTATTATTAATTACAGAACAATAAAAGATAAAAATAAAAATAAAGAAATAGTTCATGATATTTAAAATAATCAATAAGTATAAATCAAATTTATATTGTAAATATAAAAGTAATTTTGGCTTTATTTTAAGTAAAACTGTTGAAAACATAGCACTCGGCACAATATAGGCAAACAAATATCAAGGAATTATGTCCCGGAGACGTAAACTGATACAATACCGTTTAAGATTAAAATCCATAGAAGCTTGGAAAATATCAGGGAAGAGTGCTAGTAGTTGAGACATTCCTTAAAGAAGACTATGACATGACTATGTATTTTTCTATTTAAGAAATTGTTCTGCTAATGTGATTGTAGACTGAGATATATATTACTTAAGCACTTAAAATCCATACTGGTTGTTAAGCTATCAGATTCTGAAAGTATGGCAGTGTATGTTTATTTTGTTAACAAATAAAAAAAAAATGTGATTATTCAGCCCAAGAGATCCACATTGTATAATAGATGAGAAGAAGTTTTAGCAGAGTACATCTCTTCTCACTAATGACTATAAGTACAAGAACGCCCACAATATTTATTGTTGAAATGGTTCTCACGGTATGAGCCCAGAACCAATCATGAAAACCGTACAAACACATAAGCCAAAAGGTAAACATCACATAATACATCCCCAGATACACTATATAAAACAACACCTATATCGTATTGCACTGACCAATCACATATGACATTCTATATCTTGTGGCGCTCCACATGGACGACCCCCTCTTCATTCATGCGTCCCACATCGTTGAAGGTCTGCCCCGCAATCTGATCCGCCGCTTTCAGTGCATTCAATGCATCCGCCGCCGCCCCTGGTCGACTCTCATCCACTTTCATCACCAATCTATCTCCACGCCCCTCAGGTTCATGTCCATACTCTTTATCTTGCAGCCTTAGCTCTTCTATTTTCCTCCTAGCAGCTTCATCTTCATCACTCACATTTTCCTGCATCACATCATACCCATGAGTAAAATGTAATTCACATTCATTAGTGTCTATAGTAATTTAATTTGGTTCTCGTATACTTTAAATATAGTGAGACAAAGAGAAATTCGAGAAACAAAGACTAAAAAAATCTTGAACTAAAATAAAATTTTAGTCTAAACAAATTTAAAGGTGAGACCTTAATCTTCTCCCTTCCCTCTGCGGATTTCTGTTTTGCTGCCTGTGCGGTCTCTGCTGCCTTGTCCTTCATCTCCATAGCCTTGTTCTTGGCTGCCTCGGTGGTTTCTGCTGTTTTGTTCTTTGTTGCCTCGGTGGTTTCTGCTGCTTTGTTCTTTGCTGCCTCGGTGGTTTCTGCTGCTTTGTTCTTGGCTGCCTGGGCGGTTTCTGCTGCTTTGTTCTTGGCTGCCTGGGCGGTTTCTGCTGTTTTGTTCTTGGCTGCGTCGGTGGTGTCTGCAGTTTTGTTCTTTGTTGCCTCGGCAGTTTCGGCAGCCTTGTGTTTGGTTTCCTCAGCCTTACCGCTGAAGTAACCCACAGCCCTTTTGGCTGCATCGGCAGCAGAGTCCTTAAGCTCCCCAAGCTTCCCCATGGTGGTATCTTTCCCTTCTTTTGTCTTCTCAGCGGTGTAGTCCTTATACTCTCCCATCTTATTCAACGTAGCGTCCTTTCCTTCCTTCGCCTTCTCCGCAGCATAGTCCTTGTACTCCCCACCCTTCTCCATTGTCTTGTCCTTGGCTTCCTTCGCCTTCTGAGACGCATAATCAGTGTACTCTCCAGCTTTCTGTTTCGTTGCATCCTTTGCTTCTTTCGCCTTCTGAGACGCATAATCTGTGTACTCTCCAGCTTTTTGCTTGGTTGCATCTTTTGTTTCCTTCGCCTTCTGAGACGCATAATCTGCATACTCTCCAGCCTTGGAAACTGGTTGTTTGTCCGTGGCAGAATCATAGAACACAGGAGACTTGTTAACTGATATGTCTCGAACTTCACCGGGTCCCACGTCATCGCCCTCAACGTTGACATCATGAATCACGTCTGTAGTGGTACACGAATCCGCAGGGAGGTCTTTATTCTTGCCAACCACCGCTTCCTTCGCATTCTCGTACGTGCCTTGCACCGCTCTTAACATGGACCCGATCACACCACGCTTTTCTTGTTCCGGATGTAACTCTTGTTGGTCGCCCAAATCTCTGTTCACTTGCTCGAGATCTTTCGCTGCAATCTGAGCAGCTGCTGCATCGGCTCGTTCCTGTTGCTTCGACGCCATTGAAATTTAGCTCTGTGTTTAGTCGGATGGAATTTGTGTGTATAATTTGTTATGGAAATGATGTGGAGGAATGGAACGAGGGTTTGATGATTTATATGAATGGATGGGAAGCGCGGAAAGCAGCACTAGCTGGGGGAAGGGAAGGGTCGCTGGTGGACATGTGGCAAGCGTGCTTGGAAGGCGTGACACGTTATCATGAGATGCTTCTTGCCTGTGACACGTGTCTTACAAATGGAAGCATCTGTTGTAATGTCATATGCATGTGTCATGTGTGTGTTAGGATTCCCATATATGGAAGTCGGTGTTGAGGTCGGTCACTCCATACCATACAAGTATGATCACGTGATGAGGGTGCGTGGCATGTTAGGGGAAGGAGTAACCAAATCAAACTCAAATGATTCCTCTCACAGATTCCAAGTGGTGAAAAATCAAAATGATACTAGTGTACCTAAAAGATTCTTACGTGCATATATGTTCTGTCTCTTCTATTCAATAATCAATACGACAGAGAAAGAGAATTTTCTATTTTTATGGACATGCACTCTCCATAGTGGACAAACTCATATATAATTATCCCCATAAAGAATTTATATGTTGTATGTGGGCGGACAATTTTTTTTATACGTGATATTAGAATTCTTTGTTGAGGAATTATGAATATTAATCAATCACCATTATCGTATGATTATACTAATTAAATAATTTCTAAGATATATATATATATATATCATAAAGTACAATAAATGTTTTTATTTTTTTATTGTTGTTAAAATTGCATGTTGTTCTTATTTCAAAAACCGATCCATTCTACATTACAATTTCCGCCTTTTATACCTTAGTCTGAACAACTCCTGTCTTATCACACGTGTAAAGTCGTAATCAATCACTAAAGCAATTTACACAAGGAATAATTAATGCTGAATGACCCTAGCTGTCTAATCGGCAGACATTTGTTCACCTGTCTGTCCCGATCGGCCAGAGTTATGATGACTGTAAATGGCCCTTGTAAGCCTAATCTAGACTTAGGCTTACAATGTCCACTCGATCAGAATCGGCTTCCTTCCTCGCTCATCCAGGGGTGACGCTTGATTGACGTTCATTTAATTCTTTCTTGGAACTCAGCGTGCCCTTCATTTCTTGCGTAAGTAATCATATGAGCGCGTATTCCCCAGGAACGGCGTTATTCTTTGCTCCTTGGTAATTACTTCGCTAGTTACTCCCAATCATTTCCCTCAACTTCTCTAGTGTTCTCTCATCCTCTGTTTTGTTTGCGCGTTGCCATTCTCCCCTTTCGTTTGCTTCTCATTCTTCGTCGTCATGGCTCCATCAGGTAACTCCGCTCCTCTACCATTTCTTTACTCGCTTTGGCATGTTAATGTGAATCTTTCGATGGTCTTGCCTAGATTTGCCAGCTGGGTCCACACTGACCTTGCTTCTTTTTCATCCACTGAGGACCTCTTCGAGGATGCACTGCCCTCCACTCAAGGAGACCGGTCTCTGCTGAGGCTACTCCTAATCTGGATTCGAAGCCCCAAGGGGACGAGCCCTCATGTTCGAAGTTCTGAAAGCTCCGAGTCCTATCCTTGAGGGCCAGTATCGCGATGATACTCGTGATTCTATTGACGAAGACTCTCAAGCTTGGGTGGACCCGGAAGTAAAAAAGATGTCCTCATTGTTGACTCGTTCTAGTGCCCTCCTAGGTATGGCAAAGGCCATATGTCAGCGCGGCCCTTGATCTGTTCGCGTTTCCCCTTGCCGTCTTGGAGAATCGGTCAGTACTGTCTTGCCGACCGAGGGGAAACCCTATTTTACTTGTACGACACCCTCCACTCTAAGCTGGGTATCAAGTTGCCCTTCAGTCATTTCGAACGGGCTATACTTCAAGTCCTCAATGTAGCCCCTACTCAACTCCACCCTAACAGTTGGGCATTTGTGAGGGCTTTCGAGCTTCTTTGCGAAGACCTTGGCAAGGCTCCAATGTTGGATGTCTTTTTCTGATTTTATACTGTGAAAAAGACCGACAAGGTAGGATGGATGTCCCTTTGCAACCGACCTAAGCGTAAATTATTCAAGCCCTTCTTGGCAAGCTATAAGAAATTCAAGTCCCGTTTCTTCAGGGTGACTCCTAGCGACTTTGGCCCTAATTTGTTAGTGGATCGTGCCGGCCGGCCGTTCTTTCCACTAACCTGGACGCACCAACCTGCTGTTTCTATAATCGTCCACCTGAAGGACCTAGAGGATTGGGAGGATGAATTCGCTAGGAAGTTGAGCAAACTTCCTCTTCTTCCCAGTGCTAAGATTATTAAAGGTGTAGGTAGGTAATATCCCATTTGATTATATGTTTGTACTTTAGTGTTTGCTGATTAATTTTTTCTACTGGCAGATTACTCTTCCCGTGCTCTTCGTGATTTGAAGAAGAAGGCGGCCCATATGGCTGAAGAAGAAAAGCAACAAATTGCCGCCTCCGTTGAACCTATCGCTGCTGCTGAACCCTCTCCTCAGCGGGTGGCTTCAGATGAGACTTCCAACGCCCCTTCACTGGTAGTCTTGAATGAGCCCACCCATTCTTTGCCAATTGTATGGGGGGACCAATGAGAGCTCTTCACCAAGATCCGAAGAGCGTCCTTCCAAGCGCCAACATGTAGAAAAACCCGTTGCTGAAGGCCTCGACGCTGGTGAGGGATCTCGTCCCTCACATGACTTTCGGTGGGATGCTTTGTTGTCAGGACATCCTCCCACTTCATCAGTTTGGGAGCCGCCTTCTCTTTTGGGCCAAGCTGTAGATAATGGTTTGGCTTCTTCTTCTGAAAACAACAAAGTTAAACAGCTTGGAGTTGTTGGTACCTGCAATGCCTTGCAACAATATGTTGCTTATTCTCTGATCCTTGCTAGGGCCGCCGAGAAAGAATTTGGCAAGCTGGAGTCCCAAAATAAATCTTGTGCTGAACGTGCTGAGAAGGCCGAGACCGAGTTCCTCAATTTGTCGAAGGCTTATGCTGAGGTCGAAGTTAAGATCAATTCTTTTCGGTCAGCCAATGCCGCCCTTGAGGAGGACTTACAAAGGACAATAGCCAAGAATAAAGACCTAGCTAGGGCGAATTTTGAGCTGGATATGGCCAAGGATTCCACAAATGCGGAGGTTGGTGAGCTGAAGCAAAAGAATAAAGATCTAGAGGCCTCGAACCTGGGTTTGCATGAAAAACTGGCCTCAACTGAATCTTTATTGAAACAAGCTTTAGAGGACGTCCAGTCTCGTGATCAGACCATTCTTGCTCAGAGTCAAACAATTAAAATCAACAAGAGGACCGTCATAAAAATGGGAGCTGATATAGTTCAGCAATACGATGTGGGGTTTGCTAAGGCTTTGGAGCAAGTCCAGTTCCTCCATCCTAACATTGATGTATCCGAGGCCGATCCTTTCAAGGAGTTTGTTGACGACCAGCTGGTTCTCGTTCCCACTCCCCCTAGCTCTCCCACTTCTAAGTAGTCTATGTAAATTTTAGGTTTTTTACAATGAACATCTACCTTTTATTTGCTAATTGTTGTCTTTTATCGACTTGAATTTTCTTTGGTCATTCGCCTGTCCTACTTTGCTACTTTACTACTTGCTTTGCTCGACTTTCATTTTCATATTTCAATATTCTTTCGTCCATTCTATCACGATATATCGGCATCGTTTAGTGTATTGCAATTTATTCTAATGAGGTGCCGGCCGCATTCCATTATTGGCGTAAACGCGCTCAGTTGGCTACTCGGTTCATTCATTCGTTTTTCGATTGCAATTTATTCTAATGAGGTGCCGGCCGCATTCCATTATTGGCGTAAACGCGCTCAGTTGGCTACTCGGTTCATTCGTTCGTTTTTCGATTGCAATTTATTCTAATGAGGTGCCGGCCGCATTCCATTATTGACGTAAATGCGCTCAGTTGGCTACTCGGTTCGTTCGTTCGTTTTTCGTGACTGGTTGCTTTTCCACGATTGTTCATTGTAATGTTCCAATTCGTAGTGTTCCAACGGACTTCATTCTTCGGACCCTGGATCGGTCTCTATGGCCGTTCGTTTTGGGTCTTGTAGCTTCAAGTCTTCTGACCCCGGATCGGTCTCTATGGCCATCCGTTTTGGGTCTTGTAGCTTCAAGTCTTTGAACCCCGGATCGGTCTCTATGGCCGTCCATTTTGGGTCTTGTAGCTTCAAGTCTTCGGACCCCGGATCGGTCTCTATGGCCGTCCGTTTTGGGTCTTGTAGCTTCAAGGGCAGCTCTGTTCTCTATCTTTCAATTTGTGTTCGTGGTTTGCCTTGTGCATATATATAATCACCTGTTTATGTACAGTCAAAAAACTAACACCCACTTACATACACTGTTACATAAAGCTCCTAACTAAAGTACCTTCTCAGGCTGCTGGTGTTCCAACTGCGTGGGATTCTTCGTCCATACAAGTGCTCCAGCCGATAAGCTCCTCTGCCCACCTTCTCGGATATCCTGAAGGGTCCTTCCCACTTGGGCGTCAGTTTATTTTTTTCCACTCCAAGAGTTATCTTTCTTAATACTAAATCTCCTTCTTCAAAGTCCCTATATACTACCCTTCGATCGTATTTCCTTGCCACCCTTGTTTTGACTGCGTATTCTTTGATATGGGCTATCTCCCTTACTTCCTGCAATAAGTCTAAATTTGCCCTTAGCTCTTCTTCATTCGCGGTCGGTTCGAACAATGCCATCCTAGGGGATGGTTCCCCTATTTTGACTGGTATCATAGCTTCTGACCCGTATGTCAAGCGAAATGGTGTCTCACCCATGGTGGAATGTGGTATGGTGTGGTAAGACCATATGACTTGAGGTAGTTCTTCTGCCCATCTTCCTTTTGCCTCTTCTAACCTTCTTCGCAGGCCTCTTAGAATGACTCTATTAGCTGCCTCTGCCTGTCCATTAGCTTGAGGGTGTTCGACAAAGGTGAACGACTGTTTGATATGTAAGTCTTGGCAAAATTTTGTGGTTACCGAGGACGCAAATTGAGTGTCGTTATCAAATACAATCTCTGCTGGTAAGCCAAATCGACAGACAATCTTCTTCCATATAAAGCGCTTTACTCTCTCGATCGTACTTGTTGCCATTGGTTCTACTTCTACCCATTTAGTAAAATAGTCTACGGCTACCATGAGGAATTTGAGTTGGCCGGGTGCTAGAGGGAATGGTCCCAGAATGTCTATTCCCCATTTGTGAAAAGGCCATGGAGACGTCACTGTATGCAGTTGTTCGCCGGAGCCTGATGACCATCAGCGAACCTTTGACACTTATCACATTTTTTTACACAGTCCATACAGTCAGCTTTGAGTGTCGGCCAGTAATACCCGGCTCGAGCAATTTTTCCAGCTATATGTGTCCTACAAATACCCTCATGTACCTCTTGAATGATATACAATGCTTCTTCAGCATCTACACACTTAAGCAGGGGGGAGGAGAATCCTCGCTGGTATAAGCGCTGTTCTATGAGTGTGTACTTGGGGGCTTCTTTTCGCACTTTGTTCGAGCCGACCGAGTCAGCCGGCAATTTCCCATCCTTTAAATATTCTATTATGGGGTCCATCCACATTTTTCTTTCTTCGTTGTGCTGGACCTCCGGCCTGTCTATCGTTGGGGCGCTTGTGTTCTCGTGGATGACCGACCGTTGTAGCCCCCTTCTTCTTGTACTGGCTAACTTGGCCAGTAAATCAGCTCTCTCATTCTGATCTCTGGGCACATGCAGAAGAGTGAAATTCTCGAAAGATGTCGTCATCGCCCTTGCCCTCTCTCGATATTTGGCCAACTTCGGGTCTTTAGCCTAATATTCCCCATTCACTTGTCCCGTTACTAACTTAGAATCACTCTTTACAATTAATTTTTTAGCCTCAATCTCCAGGCCAATTTCATGCCTGCGAGCAGTGCTTCGTATTCCGCCTAGTTGTTACTCGCTTTGAAATCAAAGTGTAAGCTCTGCTCAATGAGTATGCCATCCAGTCCTTCAAGTATGACTCCGACACCGCTCCCAGTTTGATTGGATGATCCATCTACAGACAAATACCAATCACCCTCTAATTGTTCGTGCTCCGTGGTGAGTTCAGTGATAAAATTCGCCAGCGCTTGTGCTCTTATCTGACCCCTTCTTTCAAATGATATGTCGAATTCAGACAACTAAACACTCCAAGCCACCATTCTTCTCGCCAAGTCTGGCTTCCTTAAAACTTGCTGAACAGGTAGGTCGGTGTGCACAACGATGCTAAAACTTTGGAAATAAGGACGCAGCCGGCGAGAGGCCACCACCAGGGCTAAGGCTCCCCTCTCAATCTTCTGATATCTTTTCTCGGGTCCCTGAAGAATCTTACTAATGAAGTAGACTGGACATTACTCCTTCTCCTTTTCTTGAATAAAGACAGAGCTAATAGCGGTCTCTGTCACTGACATATATAAGTATAATGGCTGACCGGGCTCTGGTCTCACCAAAATGGGTGGGGTGGCCAGCATGGCCTTCATCCTCAAAAAAGCTTCCTCGCACTCTGGAGTCCATGCAAAGTTCCATTCCTTCTTCAGCGTGTTCAGGACCGATGTGGCTATTTCAGAGGCTTTAGAAATGAAGCGCGATAGTGTCGTTACTCTCCCCATCAGCTGCTGAACCTCCTTCACATTTTGGGGACTTCTCATGCTTATAACTGTTCTGCACTTGTCTGGGTTTGCTTCTATCTCTCTTTCTGTGAGCATGAAGCCCAGAAATCTTCCCGCTTGTACCCCGAACGAGCATTTCTCTGGATTTAACCTTAACCGGTGTCTTCTCAGTACATCGAATACTCGTCCCAATGCTTCGCAATGGCTTTCCCCTCCTTTCGACTTTGCCACCATGTCGTCCACATACACCTCTATATCTCTGCCTATAACATCTTTAAAAATCTTGTCCATTAACCTCTAATATGTGGCTCCTGCGTTTTTAAGTCCGAATGACATTACTTTGTAGCAGAAAGCCCCTCGGTGATAAAGGCAGTCTTTTCTTCGTCATCCGGTGGCATTTTTATTTGGTTATAACCAGAGTATGCATCCATAAAACTCAGGAATTCAAATCCAGACACGCTGTCTACCAATCTATCTATATTTGGGAGGGGATATGGGTCTTTTGGGCATACCTTATTTAGATCCGTGTAATCAGTGCACATTCTCCACTTCCCATTAGCTTTTCTCACCATGACTACATTGGCTAGCCATTCTGGATACCTTACTTCTCGTATAAACCCAGCCTTCAGTAGTTTACTAGTCTCCTCCTGGATGGCTCTCCTTTTCTCTTCTCCCTGCTTTCGCTTCTTCTGCATGACCGACCGTGCACCCTCAGCCATTAACAGTCGGTGGTTCATGAAATTTGGATCTATCCCGAGCATGTCTTCTGGTGCCCAGGCAAAGACATCGCAGTTTCGCTACAAGCAATGTATTAACTCAACTTCTTGCTCTTTAGTCATAATAGAGCCTATCTTCGTGTTCTGGATTTTCCGGAGGCCTACTTGGATCTCCTTGAGCTTCTCTACTGGGTGAGGTCTTTCTCATTCGTCATGGCATCTTAGGTCCAACTCCAGGCTTAAGGTGTTTACAGCTGACCCCCGCTGACCTACCCTCAAACTATCTTCATAACACCTCTTAGCCATACCCGAGTCCGCCTAGACAGTTCCTACTCCTTCGCCTGTCAGGTATTTCATGCATAGGTGATACGTTGATATGATGGTCCTCAATCGGTTTAGGGCCGGCCGTCCCATGATAATGTTGTAAGATGCCTCTGCTTCTATCACCATGTACGATACTGGGATCATTTTTGCATTATCTCCCTCCCCAAAAACAGTGTCAAGTTCTACAGTTCCCTTTATGGGCACCCTCTCTCCTGAAAACCCATATAGACATCCTGGGGTCTCCTTTAACCCTGAGAGGCCCATTCTCCTGTAAGTAGACCCATATAGTATGTTGGCCGAGCTACCTTGGTCTATCAGCACTCTTTCTACTATGAAATCTTCTGCCACCACCGATATCACCATCGGCTCATCACCGGCCGCCTCACATCTTCTATCTTTTTCCTGAAAGGTTATAGCGCATCCTTTCCTCCTCTCTCCTAGGGGTGTAAGGTTAGCCCCCGTAAGAATTTGATAAGACTGGTGGGCCTTCCGCTTCCTCTGACTATCATGCTCAACACACAGTTCTTCGCCTCCTGAGATGGTCGAAATGGTTCCTTGGTATCCAACCATAGCCGGCCAAGGTGACCTAGAACGACCACTATTGTCCCAGTTTCTCTCTTCCCTTCCACTTGCTTCCGCTTTCGCCCTAGTCCTCTCTCTTCCTGTTCGAACCACATACTACCCTAACCGTCCTTGTTGGACCAAGCCTTCTAACTGGACTCCCAAAGTCCAACATTCTTCTATTGAATGGCCGACGGCTCTGTGAAAGTCACACCACTCTCTCCTGTTCTTCCCCATCTGCTTTCCTCCTGCTGCTTGAGGAAAATTTAATAGCCGCGTGTGACAGATTTCCCGCATTATGTGGGCCTTTTTCTCTTTTAATGGAGTGAATTTTGGCGGAATTTCGTGCCTCCCGTCCAAATCTTGTCTGCAGGGGAGCTCCCGATCTCCTATCAATAACGGCCGCTGTCTTATCGGTCTGGACTGACCGTCCTTACTAAGATATTCCGCTTCTCTCTTCTCAAAACGACTCTCCTCCATCTCCACGTGTTTTTCCGCTCTAACGCGGATTTCTTCCATACTCGTAGGCTTCTGAAGGGCTAGGGCATCACTAAATGGGCCTACCCTCAATCCCTTTTGAAAAGCTTTGACAAAAAACTTCTGATCAGGGTCATTCACCTTCACAGTAGCATTGTTGAAACGAGCCATGTAACTTTCCAGACTTTCCCCCCCAGCCTGTTTGATATCAAATAAGTCCGCCACTTCTAAACACTTCGGCTTGTTTGCTGCGAACTGGGATAAGAAAAGACCCGCTAGGTCACTAAAGGCGTAGATAGACCTAGGCGGGAGATTCATTATCCATTGTAACGCTACCCCCCTCAGTGTCTTTGGAAAAAGCTTGCAGCTAAGCTTGTCGTCACATCCACTTATATACATCTGAGTTTGAAAGGCTTGTAAATGTGCATGAGGGTCTTGAGTTCCGTCAAAGGGGTCCACAAATATCTCCCTAAAATGGAGTGGTATGCGGGCTTCATCTATTTCTTCGCAGAAGGGTTGTCTCCACAGAGGTTGTGCCAAATGTTCTCCTCTCACCTCCTGTTCCTGCTCATTCCTCGCCTTTAGACTTGCTATCTGCTGCCTGAGTTCCTTAATTGCTTCTGCATGACGTTCCTCAGCTAATCGATGTCTGGTCTCTGCCTCTGCACTTAGTCTAGAGTGCTCATCACTCCAAGCTTGCAGTTGAGCCACCGTTCTTAACAACCTCTGCAACATATCCTCCTCTCCTTCATTGGTTGAACTGGCTTGATTTCTAGTTATCGGCATCGTCTGAGTTCGTCGTCGTTCACTATTTTCTCTCTTCTTGCGGTTGCGGGGATTGATTTTACCTGCCCCACAGTGGGCGCCAATGTTCTTATTTCAAAAACCGATTCCTTCTACATTACAATTTCCGTCTTTTATACCTTAGTCTGAACAATTCCTATCTTATCACACGTGTAAAGTTGTAATCAATCACTAAGGCAATTAATACTGAATAATTAATACTGAATGACCCTAGCTGTCTAATCGGGCAGACACGGTTCGCCTGTCCGTCCTTCTGACCGGCCGAGTTATGACCGACCGTAACACATGTTATCTATAATTCTAAGGAATTGGTGATGTGATATAAGACAAAGTCTCACCCATCAAGTGTTTGTAGGTTTAAGTTCTCGATTATTTGTATATTTAAAATTCATTTGTAAATTTAAAATGAGGTAAATATAAAAATTTTTTATAAATGTTTTTTTAGTTCAAAAACTTTTTATACTTTGGACTGAGACTTACTTTTTAAAAAAAAAAATTATCTACATGTGTTCATTGATAGAGAAGTATGGTGATCGTGACTTCGATCATGCATGTAAGTCATATGTTGTTATCTCCAATTCCTTTCATTTGTTGTCGAGTTCTGTTACAATTTTGTAGAAGTTTCATGCAAAGCTTGCATGGTGCAATAATTTTTAATTTTGAATGTAATTTTAAACAAAACACATTTCACTAAAATAGAACTGAAATTTTTAATTAAATATGAAAATACTTTTGTATTTATTTTTAAAATAAATTATTTTTTAAAAATATATATATTTAATTATTATTATTATTATTATTATTATTACTATTTTACCTACACCACCGTTACCCAACCACCACCATCATACTAGAATTACTACCACCACCACATCATTGTACCATAACTACCATCATCTCATTAACATCATCACTATCACCACCATTAATGCCACTTTAATGCCACCACCACTCTCATCTACACATAATTACTAATATTAGTATTATATCACTATTATTATTGTCACCACTGTCACTATTATCACTTTATTAGCATTAGTGATCCACCATTACCACCTCACTCCCATTGGTACAACACTACTACCACCCGACCATTATCATATTGACATCACTACCACAACTCCCACCAACATTACCACCACCACTAACATTAATAATTTGTCATCACTGTTACTACCACCCACCTTATTGGCATCGTCACTACCCTACCAACACCATCACCATCGCTCTAACAATATTACTATCATAGTTATTGTCATTAACACTACCATCATCAATAATACTACTTTTATAATTGATAAAATAGACAACTTGACCCGGTTCAACTTGAGGGGTGAAGATGCAAAATTGAGCTGGCTTAACCTGAAAACTAAATGAGCTGTATTTTTTTGTAGTCCCCCAAAACGAACCAAATTTACCTACTATTTTTTTTCTATTTTTATAAATTAAGTACAGATCAAAATAAGTCCGATGTATTTTGAACCAATAATTTTTATGCTTAGCCTAACCAACAAAACTCATCGAACCAAATCAAATTAACCTGGTTATTTTTTAAGTGACATTTTTTAGATCTTAGGTTGACCTAATCCATTATATCAATTACTTTCATCTCACTATCATTATTATCAAATATACAAATATATTTTTAAACTAATTTTAACAAGATAAAGAATTTTAATAAATTTATTTTAAAATTAAAAACTAATTTTAATTTTTAAAAAATTTGAAACTTACAACTAAAAATTATTCGTACGGACTTATATATTGACAAGAAAATCTTTTTCAAACTTATCTTGAGAGAAAAAAAAAGATAGAAAAGAAAAACAATAAGGTGAAAATGGTGTAATAAAAAAGAAAGAAAAGATAAAGATAAAAAATAGAGATATAAAAAAGATGACGCCTAATGACGAGAATATATATTATATAAGCCTCCATGTTACATTATTGGGCAAGTGAAAGTGCAGTCATAAGTAATTTGTCAAGGAAGGGAACAATTTACGAGAGACAGATGATCCTGGAGTGTGAAGTTGAGTCTCCTAAGCCACACAGAATGAAGTATCATATGAAACACATCGAAGCGCTTAGGTGGAGAATGCAGCTGGAAGTGTCTCCGAATTTGTGTCACTCTCATCTGCATTCTTATATACTGCGTGGGAGAAATACTGATCAAAATGTCCTTCAAGTTGGGAATATCCTTGACCGAAAGCTGAACCGAGAAGGCCTTCCAATTGAAGACGTCACTGAAGGGAGGGACATAGTGGTCCGAAATGATCACGGGAACGCACCCTGTGTAGATTGCCTCCACCTCGTACCCGCTTGGACACAGACAGAACTTGCTCTTCCTCATCATGCCATAGTAGGAAACACCCTTTGGGAGGTACTTGTGAACCTCAATATCTTCCTCCTTCTTCTCCCAATTCTCCACGATAACCGCTCTAATGGGCCCATCAACCCCCCCAGCATAGAAAGCCAAAATTGAACGTTTCCTCGCTGATGCCCCACCAACCAAACCGCTTTGGAGGTTAATCTTAGGAAATGAAACATCCTTTGCACCCTCGAATCCTTCTGAGGTGTTGCCATTGCAAAGTACACGAATAGAGTTCTTGTGCAGGTAAGGTAACGAGAATGATGTCTCTGGTCCCTATACAAAACAATAAAGAAATTCATTAGTACAACGTTTTCACTCATTATTAATATAACTTTTAAATTAGTTATTCTTATACACTAACCAGAAAAACTTTGACTCAGATAGTACATGCATGTTAAATTCCAAATTATTTATGCCATTTAAATGAATTGGTGGTAGTGAGGTGTTTACCCAGTGATAGCAAGCGAGCATGAAGTGATCGGCTCCGAGGCTTCGGTTCCAGTAAGGGTATTTTGCAGCAATGACATTGACATAGTCTGTCACAGTTTTGTTTATGGGGACAAAGTTGCGTGATTCCCTTTCTACACTAAGAGGAAGGAAAAACACGTGTGCTTTCTCGGGATCTCTTGTTCGAAAACGGTTCAATTCAATAGCATGGATGAAGTTCCCCTCCATGGAGTATATGCTTTTGAATGGTCCGTTGTGGAAAACTGGAGGATCCCCTTCTTCGTAGACAAATACTTTGAACTGTTTCTCCATTTCTAAGTAGCTCCTGTCGTAGCAATTTTTTTTTAAGAGATAGTGATTTGTAATGAACAGTGAATTTAGCTCACAAGTGAATGTGACATTGTTCATTACATGGTCTCCAATCACCACATGAGCATGATTATGGACAATTTGCCCATGACATTACAAAGAAAATTTATGAAAAAAGTAAATAAAATATCAACTACTTATCCCATGAAAATTGATCGAAATTATAAATACATAATGGTACGAGATTGAATAACGATTTCTCGTGTGCTTGTGATATGAACAGAATTGGTAAATTATCAAGATGAAAATAAAAAATAACGCTAAAAATACTTATGAAATTATATTTAAGGAGGCAGGGACAAATTTGACAGACATATTAAAAGGATAACAAAATGTTGACGGAGAAAATAGTGTGCATTTGTTATGTACCTGTGAAATGCCTTAGCATTCCAATACATTGGTCCCGTTGGAACATAATCTGAATCTTGTGTTTGATTCCCGTTTCTGGCTTCTCTGATTGCAGCTCGAGCTTGTGCTAGAACGGCTTCGGTTCTATCTAAGATGCTGCACTTTCTTTTCTGCATCTGCCTCTGGTGAGGTTCATCAGATTCATTCATAAGAGCTGAATTGAACCAGAGTTTGGAGACATTGAGAACTTCAATTTCATTCTGTTAAAATATCACGAGTCATCGACTTTAGTTAAACTGTCAAATACTCAAATATGCTAAGTTTTCGATTTAAATGACAGCTTGATAGAATTATCTAGTCCTCGTTCTTGCTCCAAATAAACAAATAAAAATTGATCATTCACTTAACCATGAGCTTAGGATGAAAAATTAATGCAACTTCCGATGTGTCCCTCACTCCCAAAATAAAAATGATATTTAGACGTAATTTCCTTTTTCACGTGAAGTTTTTGTTAGTAAAACATCAATTCCATTAATTTGGCCCCTTATTCTAAAAAAACACAAATCTAGTTATTCTTCATGCTAGATAATGCTAGATAACATAGCACTTAGAGGAATACCGTGACCTAGGTGTTATAGCGAAGGTAACACACTTATTTATGTTATGTGTCTTCAAATTATTTTCATAATTATTTCCTATTGTGTGTCAAAGGGTGGTGCGTATTATCCTCCTCCTTTGTTTAATATGTCCTCTAATTACCTTTGTAATCGTTTCTTGCTATGTGTCAGAGGGTTGTGCGGTATTGCCTTTCTCTCATGTTTTGCGTGTCCCCTCTAATCATCTTCCCAACCATTTCTTGTGTGTCTGAGGGTGGTGTATGCTCATTCTATGTGCACAAGCATAGTGATCCTTATCATACCCTAATCACATTTTAGAAGACTCTACAATTTCTTTAGTTAGGTTTCTTGGGCTTGTGAGTTTAGGTTCACGGTGCCTTAGCACCATGACATTATAGTCAACTTTCTCTCGACTGTTCTTGTAAGTTCGACAACCTTTGTTAACTTAATCATTCTTAAGGACTTGACTTTTTGTGTCTAGGTTGGTCTCACAAATTTAAATGTCATTTTTACTCCTAAAATGAAAATGATATCTAGTCATAATTTCCTTTATCTCATGAAATTTTTGCAAATAAAACATCAGCTCCATTAATTTGTTCCTTTATACTAAAAGAATACCGATTCTTTTTTTTTCTTCTTGAAAATGAATACCGATTCTAAATTTTCCTATAAAATCGTTCTATTAATCCTTTTACTAAATAAAAAATTATTAAATACTTTTTAAATTCCCAAAATATGTAATACATTTGCTTTTTCATTTAATACTTCTTTATAAAGTATTATTAAAAAGATTTATAAAAAAAAATATAACAATACTCAACCCAAATACATGGCCTAGAAAAAGAACAAACCGGGAGGTAGGCCTATCGCCACAAAGAAAAGAAAAGAAAAACATTTATCTTGACAAAGAGAAATGCTTCAAAACTCTGATACAAGAGAAGGTGCGTAATTTACAAACTTACAAAAGGGAAAGGAAAGAATAACCCAGAACTTTATGCCTGAAATTCGCAATTAATTAGTTCTTACAATTGCTCCATTAAATTAAGGCAGAGATTAAAAAGTAACATCCAAGTTACAAAAACAACTTTGCTTTGGTTCAAACCTTTGACAAAGAAAAAAATTAGCAGTTCCCATGGCAAACCCAAAGAAGAAAGTAAAACAACAATACCAAAACCCGTTGGGTTTGTGTTGCAAGAGCATGCTCTAATAATTAATTAATGACAATACTTTCACCATTAAAGAAGCAATACCAAAAATACATATATCACTATGATTATAGCACCAAAATATTTATGTAAAAATGCATGCCAAATGTTTACCAAAAAGAGCATGAGGAACATCAAGGAGAATCAGGAAATTGCAAAGCATGTGAATGCATGTGCTTGAGAATTATCATTGAAGCGTAGCATAAAATTGGGGAAAAAAAAGAAGCATTTGTGAGTGCAAAAATTCGACCTTGTTAGCTTGTAAAGGTTAAATACTAAACTCTTATTTTGGATATCGTTTATGGAGTAACTCTAGTCTACATCATTACTCTTCTCAAAGAAATAAGAATAGTCCGTGTTTGACATTCACATGCTTTTGAGAAATAATCTTTCAAAGAAAATCTATTTCAAAAAGTTAATGAAAAACGATTATTTTTTAAATAAGTTAATTCAAAACTGTTATTATTATTCGTTGAAAAAAAAATTAAGCGAGAGATTAAACAAAAATGGGTGGCATTAATTACATTTATTTATTTATTTATATATAATAATAAGTTCATCCAGTATTCTATCCCTGTGGTTGACTAAAAAAAAAAAAATTGCTGCCATATTTAACGCAACTCTTTTTATATGGTAGTTAAAATTTATTAAAAATTATTTTTTCTAATCTTAAATATAAATTTTTACAAAATTCTCTCGTCCCACTGTAGTATACTAACAACTCCTCACCTTTCGTGAATCTGATTTTTTTTTTTTTTACATTTTGTTCTCGAAATAAATACTTTAGATCACCAAAGCGAATATTCTCGCTAGATATATTTAGTTTTTTTTATATATCAAATTCCAAACAATAACTGGTTAAAAAATATTTTTTAAATAAAAATAATAGAATTAAATAATATTAATTAAATTTTTAATTGACGTTAAATTTTTTTCTTATATTCAAAATCAGAAAAAAATAAAAAAAAACTCATTAATAAGAAGTAAAGTTAAAAAAATTATAACTTCTAATAAATTTTAGTCGATATTAAAAAAAATGTTCAAATAATCCGTTCTTGGATTTCTCAAAAAGAAATAAAAGAAAAAGTAGAATGAAAGGAAAAGCAGCAATGAGGAAAGCAGAGAAAGAGTGAAAGAAGAGAGGTCTTACATGTTGATGAAGTGTTTGTGAAGAAAGAAGAGGAGTAGAAGAGGTGGATGATGAGACAGAACATTTTGCAACAAAGCCCCATCTGCAAACGGTTGGACTCTTTACAGAAGCAAAGGCCGAAAGCAGTATGAGAGGCACCATGAAGAACAAGAGCTTCACTGTTGAATATTCTTCTGAACACCACCATGCACAGCAACTCCATCTGTTACTAGCCATTCTCATAACCCCTTAATGCTAGCCTTTACAGAATTGGGACAATAACAAGTCTATTTATAACAACCATGCCCCAGAGCCTCACACTTTTCCCCACATACCACACCTTGCCTGCCTCTATTTCTTTTCTTTGCCTACAGTTACCTTTTTATGCTACCAGAAATTCATGCATGTACTTGTTTGGTCTTGTCTCTTTTTTCTAACAAAACTGTTGAGAGAGTTTAAGTTTATTAATAAAAAATACTAAATAAAAGAAAAAAAAAATAGTAGTGCAGAGAGAGAGGGTTAAGGAAACATTGGATACAAAACAGAGAGCGGTGGGGTCGGGGACTGTAATATATTGAATATAAAATTATTTTTGTGTATTTTTAATCATTTAAATTTTGAAACTGTTCATTTATTACCTAATATTAAAATTTGTGTAAATAAGATGATTATCCGCGTGTTTGGTTTTATTTTATTTTAAATTATTTAGCATTATATTGAAATATTAGTTAAGATAATTTGAACCATGTTAAGAAAATTTTAAATGAAACTAAAATTGATTCAGTTCAGACAACTTTAAGAACTTTTTTTTATTTTTGAGTTAGATAAAAAAAATTACTGATTTTTATTATTAATTTACTTTTAAAATAAAAATACATTATTTTATTTTATTTTAAATTTAACTTTACAAATATTTACTTAAAATCTTTATGGATTAAGGGTTAGAAATTTGTAATTTCTATTAATTATTTGAATATTATATTTAAATATAATTATATAAGTTATTTATTTATTTTGATGATTATAATCTTAAATGGCCTAATTTAAATAATAAAAAAACTTTTTCAAAAGAAAATATGAATTTAATGAGTAAATACTCATATTAATTTATTGGGAGATAATTAAAATCCTATATAAACTATCATATAGAATGATTATAATTTTCAATATACCAAATAAAAAACACAACTTCTATTTTGTCTACGAAAATTTCAAGTGAAATTCAAATAATTTGATTAAAAAAGATTCTATTACATTCTCTAATTAACATTTATAAATTTGATTAAACTACTTATGAAAATATATAAAAATTAAAAGTTTTAATGATATAATATAATGTGATACAACATGTAAAATTTATAATAATAGAATATAAAATTTCAACATTAAGTTTACGTTGAGATAGATTTTTACGTTGAATTTTTCATATATTACAAATAATTAAATTAGATTAGTAGTATGAATTAAGATACTAAAATAATTTTTTTCTAAAAATATCAAAATTACTTATCTCTATATGCTATTTTCCAAGATATATTCATGTAAAAAGTAAAAACATAGCTTTTTTTCGCATCTTGCATAAAAAATTCTCTTCTAAATCAAAATATATTAAGGTAACATAGTCGAGAGAAGAAATTCCTCTAAATTCTTTTACAAAATTTAACTATTAACACAATTGATACATATTTTCCACTAATATTATAATATAACACATATATATATATATATATATATATATATATATATATATATATATATATATATATATATATATATATATATATATATATATATTAAAATAAGATTATCGGTTGTGTTTGGGAACAACGTTATCGCAGAGCATCAATCATAAAAACTATGTCTCGGGACTCATAATATAAACGTTACTTCTTATTATTTTTTTCATATATAAATGTGAAAAAAAATAATATTGTTGTGATTGGTTCAAACACAGATTATGTCATGATTAAGTATAGGAGTAAAAAGACTAAAGTGATCTTGAAAAATGTTTTAATTACAAAAATGGAAAAATATGAATTTAATTAGAAGCGATCTCGGTGTAAAAAAAAATCTATATTATATTATAGCTTGTTGTATATAATAAAATTGTAAATTTTTCTAAAAGTATATTGAATATGATGTTTAATTGTTTACAATTTTGTATACTAGTAATGCATAAAAATTAAAATTATAAAATATTATGCTAAATTTAAGAGTGTATTTTAAAATAAAACTAAAACTAAATATGCACAATATTATATATTTTTTTTACCTTTACATAATAATCTAACGAGATATCGCGCCAAGCGTCACAACTCTGGGTTCTGCTATTATACGCCTTTTATTTAAGACCTTTTTCTTTTTGTCTTTTTGTTCCCACGTGTTGTACCTGCATGTATTATTTTCTTGACGTGTCATTTTAAATCTGAAGTGAAAAAATTAAGAAGCATGCATTGAGTAGATTGTGCTATTATTATTACTATTCACGGGTTTCATTGTATGTCCCTCGCCTCAGATAAGATTTTCCATGCAGTGGTCAATTTTTCCACTAAAACTGTGATGCATCAGTACATGGAATCAATTTCCTCGTAATAAAATTTTACACAATTTTGTGTTTATATTGGACCCCCAATTGGCTAGGACAAGGTTAAGATGGAACTTGATAAGAAAACCTGATAAAAAAAAAGCCTCGTACTCTTATAGGTGGTTTGGTTACCAATAAAAGTAACGATACAAGGAAAAGATGAGAAAGGACAATCTTTTCTCAATTTGAAGGAAGAAAAAACAAGTATATGTGTGGATCCTACTTCAATATTTTTTCTTCTAATTCAAATAGAAAAAGGGGGAAATTATTATATAGTTTAAAATTATTATTATTTTAATTTGATATATAATTGAGTGTTATTAGTTTTTTATTGTAAATTACAAATTTTGATCGCATGTTATTTAAAAATTGGTTAGTGTTATATATATGTAATGCTTCAACGCTACTTAACAATTTTTCGTAAAAGAGATAGAGATACAAGATTTATAAGTATAAAGGCTAAAATGCTCTAATAATTAGTTTGGTTGTAGAGATAAGTAGTGAAACGATTGGTGATGGAAGGAATGGGGAAGCACAATCATTCCTATGCTTAGAAAGGTATGCAACAAGAAGAAAAGAAAGAATATATGTGGGTCCATTTAATTTTTTTCTCATTTCAAATAGAAAAGAAAAAGAAAGTCCATCTGGGAACAAAGAAAAAAAGTTTTTTTTATTACACTTTTTTTATTTAGAATATTTATTTTATTTTATATACATATTTTTTTTCTTTTACTTTTTATACAATTAAACAACTTAAAAAATTATTTCATTTTTACTTTTTTTTTTCTTTCCTTCACCTCTCCTTCATAAATCAAACACATCCTTATTTATTATACATCTCTTTTAATTTGAGATATTTAATTGACATATATCTTTCTTTTCCTTTTACTTTCTACACAAATAAATAACTTAAAAAATTATATCACTTTTTTTTGACACTTTATTTCTTTTCTTTCTCTTTCTTTCCATTCTCTTACTTTTCTTCACTTTTTTTTCCACCTTTTTCTTTCTAAATCAAACATATCTTTATTATAAGGTTAATTACACATAATTTAAAATATATTGAAGTTTATACAGAGGATTAAATTAATGATATAAACTAAATTAGCCTTTTTCAAGTCCTATTACCATCTAACAGCGATAAATAACATAGGCAAGTCCCTAGTCAAGTATTACTTCTTTTCTTATGGTTACTTTACTGAATTACTGCTAATTTAGGTATTAGAGTGTTTTTTTTTTTTATGTAGAAACATCCCCACAACATGATACACCACTGAATCATCAAGACCAAGGAGTAAAACTACCAATCTTGTATAATTCAAGACACCCCCCAAAATTATTAACTAAATCATTGACGATAAGAAGAGATAAAGTCATCCTACGTTAGTCATGGTGAACACCTATTAGCAACAACTTCCCCATCATTCCAAAATTACTCTTATGGTCACGCATAAGGAGTTTCCTCCCCCTTTGTCAAGAGAAGCATATAATTTCGGTAACAATTAATTTTTCATATTTTTTTATATAAGGAATCTTTAATAAGGAAGAAGAAGATCCTCATGTGACACTCATGTTTTATTTGACATAAAAAAAATGTTGATGTGTCGTGGTGGCGAGTTGAGATGATATTCTGTAAGCTATCTTAGCACTTAATATAAGAAAATTGACAACAAGAACTAAAATAATATATATATATATATTTTATAGAGACTATTTAAAAAAAATTATAAGACTAAAATAAAATATTTTTTTTTAGAAACCACCATGTTAATTAAGCCTTTTAATTTGTTAAAATAGGCAGTAATGGTAATAAAGAAAAATAAATAGACACGGTTCCTTTTTTCAAAAGTGCCTATGCTTAGTAAATTTAAAATTTAAAGAAAAATAATTATTGAATTAATAGTTAAAAACGTAAAATTAATAGTCAAACCATGCATGTTACCGATAAAATAAATTAATGGTAAATCAAATCCAGTTTCCCCGCTAGTTCAAGTGTCAAAAAGTAGACGGAATCAGTGACCATTTACATCCATTCAGTGTTTTACAGCTTGTTCATTTCTGTTAGTTTATTATTCATTTAATTAACTTTTGATCAAAATATAAATCTTCAATAAATAAATTTATTTTATTAGTTTGTGCCATTTTTTAGATGTCATCGTATAAACTTATAATTTATTATTTTTTATTTTTACTATTAATGTTTTATTACAATTTCTTATTTACCATTCCCCTTTAATACTGTAACAAATGTCATTTACCAATGATCCAGTGTTAGTTTCGTCTCCTTTAACTAATGAGACCTAAACACTTTTTTTTTTTTTGGTACAGAATGAAAATTAATCTCTTTGGTTCTATTTTGTAGTACTCCATTTTTGTCCATATAAATAAGAGGAGACAAAAATTTCGCACATCCCACCCTGTGAAATCCCAATTTGGTCCACGTAGGAAAAGGGAACAAAAATCTCACACAATTCGCGCTACCTATTCCAAATCTTCTACTTTGATTTGCTGTCTGCCCAGGGCTAACTCAAACGTGGGTAAAAGAAGAAGAAAATGTGAAGGTAGGAAGTAATAAGGGAATGAGACCCCTGAATGGACACACCACAACCCGACATAACCAAGTTGCCTTTGACATGTCAACAAGACATGTCCTGGGCACACGACTCTATCTGAGCAAGGATCGCGGGGTACTTGACATCAGATAAAAAAGAAGAAATCAAAAGGATAAGGATAATACACGTGGCAAAATCCTGCGTAGGTAACCTCAAGGGTACCCTATAAAAGGCTTGGACTCAGAAGAAGGGGTCGAAAATTTTGGAAAGTAAGGATCAAAAAAATTGGAGCAAAAGTTAGTATTGAGAGAGAAGAGAGACTTCCCTGAGTGTTGAGTTACCTTCAAATCGTGAAGAGCATTCGGAGGACAACCTAAGCAGGGCTATTGGTGGAAGTTGAGAAAACGGGACCACGTCAAACTCCTGGATACCAGGTTAGTCACTAAGACTCCATAGATATACATTCTCATAGGTCAACATAGAATAGCTTGGCATATTGAGAATTACTATCTATAGTTATGCACTAAATTGTCACTTCAAGCACCAGTTGTAGACGAAGGCTAGCCAACATGTAGTTGGCACCTGAGAGGATCGAGTCAGTCTAAGTCCTCATTTTGAACTATTGCCTCTAAATTAAATCTCTCCATTAGATAGACTCTCGACTAGTCATGGTTCCGTATAATCAAGGACTACGTCATTGTCGATTCGGATTGAACGAGTCGGTCTCGGCATCCAGAAACTGCCAAAGTCAAGTCAATCTCGACATCCAAAAACCACCAAAGCAGAGTCGGTCTCGGCATCTTCACTACATTTATCCTTAAACGCTCTGGTACCTATCCTTGAGCTTGCTTATTACATATTTCTCTAAACTTTTCATAGATCCTAATGGATAGTCCATCCCTTTGTATTGTTAATTTACCCACGGACGCCTAATGGATGGTCCATCCTTCTGCATTGTTGATTCACCCACGGACGCCTAATGGATAGTTCATCCCTTTGCATCATGGATGCCTAATGGATAGTCCATCCTTTTGCATTGTTAATTCACCCATGGATGCCTAATGGATAGTCCATCCCTTTGCATTGTCAATTCACCCACGGACACCAAATGGATAGTCCATCCCTTTGCATTGTTAATTTACCCATGGATGCCTAATGGATAATTCATCACTTTGTCTTGTCATTTATCCATGGACGCCTAATGGATAATCCCTCACTTTCCATCTAACCAACTGTCTAGAATTACGTGAACTTTGACTTCTCCAACCAAAAAGAGATACGTAGGAGAAAGAGGCACACTCTTGTCAAGTTATTCATCCCAAAATCCCAAAAAATGTGCATGTATATTCTTTATAAACATATTGTTCTTCTTAAGAAAATAACGACATAATGTAAGGGTCTTGTTCGTTCATGTAGCTAATTTGGGTAACTATCGTGTGATAGGCGTGTGGGGATACCGTGTGATCCCTACGCATAACCGATTCCCGGACTTAGATTCTGATTCGTGACCAACCTTATTCATACAAGGTTTCCTAGCGTTTCCCAAAAAAAATGTCGGTGGCAACTCCAATCAGAGCTGAGTCGACTTTGATCACCTATCCGGCCGGTCGAGCCGATTTCGGCTTTGCATATCTGGTTCCTTCCCTGAAGGGATTCGGTTCAAAAATTCAAATTCATCTCGGCAATGTCGTGTTGTGATTTAGGTCATGACACATTTGGATTGATTTTTAGTTACAAGTTTTAAAGTTTTTAAAAATTTAAACCTGTTTTTAATTTTTTTTGTTTTAAAAATTAATTTTTAGTTTCAAAATAAATTTCCTTTGAAATTTTTCTATCTTGTTAAAATTAGTTTAAGGAAGTGTTTGCATATTAGTAAAAATGGTGATGGTGGTGACAACAACAACAGTGATGGTGACAACGACATGGTGATAATGGTGGTACTAGTGGCGATGGCGTAAGTATAGTGATGGCAACGACAGTGACAATAACAAAAATGATAATGATTAAATATAGTAAAATAATATTTTTAAAACTAAAATCAATTTTACAATTTTTTTGTATTGAAGATAAATATAAAAAATCATTCCAACTTCATTTTAGGCAAAAACATTTTATTTTAAAAATTATATTTAAAATCCAAAATAAAAAACTCAACAATCCTAAATAGACCCTTGGTATAAACCTTTTAAGTTTATACTAAAAGTATGATATATTATAAACAACATTACTAATATAGAAACTCATATATATTAATAATATATCAAATTTTAATATAATAATCACAATATTTATACGGTTATACCAACAATTTAATTTTTCTCAAACAAAAGTTATACTAACCTAATCAATTTTAACGATTAACATTTTCTGCGTCTAAGTAAATGACATATTTTTGTAGTGTAATATTACCTTGTTTATTATTTTATTGTAATTATTACACTATTTATACAATTTTAATTTTAATATAATATTTAATCTTTAAATAAACAGTTACATAACTTCAAGATTAACTAAAAACTTAAAATTAAAATTACCTAAAAAATATTTTACCTACAAATTAAAAAAAACACACATAAACTTGTTCATTTAATTCATTTACATCAATTAGTTTAATAACTCATTTTCCCAAACACTTATGATTTAATAGTTTTTTACCATTACTTAATAGTTTTCAATTAAAATTTATTTATTTTTAACATTTCAACTAACCTTTTAACTATTTCTGCATTGTCATTCCTTTAGTAAGAGATTTTCTGAAGTAAACAAATAAAGATTCATCCATCATCAATTTAAATTAAAATATCTCATAAACGTAATCCATTTTATTTCAAGGATATATATACCTTCACAGCTTCACTAATACTTGAGAAGGTTTTTTACTTTAGGGAAGCCTTATCCTTTGTTAAAGGAAGGGAATGGGAGAAGAAAATTGACGACAATGTTTAGCCGTGGCCATTTGAATCAATGGGAAGGAAATGCATGAAAAACTGGTTCTTTAGGCTTTCTAAAGTTGTTCTTCTTAAACTAGCCCTTCAAGATTATTGTTCTTCTGCAAACGCAAGACTGTTTCAACATTTTAAACGCAGCATCACAATCCTCAGGCTGCTGAAATTTAGCAAACAAGCTTCTGAGGGTGCTTATATTACAGAGACAAAAGACAAGTCAACAACATTAGAGGATTCCGATGCTTTCCATAAACACATAGATTACATATTATATAAAAAAGTAACAAGGTGCCGCACTAGGTAACTAAAAAGCACTAGTTCCTCTAATAAACTAATGTCTGAAGGCCACTTCCTTCTCAGCTTTACCCCATCCAACTTGTAGAAGCGACCTTGGAAATAAATATGATAGTCTTGTCAACTAAAATACACATTAATAATGACATGTGCCTAGAGCCATTATCAGTGCATTAGAAGCTGGAAGTCATCATCATTATTCACCACTTTATAATCATATCCAAGTCTGTTAGCACGCTCATGGAACACATCCATCTCATTTTTGGGTACCTGTATTCCAACTAGTACGTTTGCTCCAGTCTCACCCTGTTGGTCAGTAAGTTAAAGGATGCCATCAGATATCATTGGTGAAACAAAAAAGAAAGAAAATGCATCAACATTAAAACCCCATGCACTGTGTTTGATTAAAGGAATAGAAAGTGAAAAGTTCCCACCTCCCCTCGGTAATGGAATAAACTAATATTCCAACGTGGACTGAAGGAATCCAAGAATTTCATCAAAGCACCAGGTCTTTCAGGAAAGGTGAAACGACAAAGAACCTCATTCTGAACGTTTGATCGGCCTCCCATCTGAAATGTGTTCAAAACAAAGTTAACTTAGTACCGCAATACAAACACAGGATCAGTTATTCAACTGTTTGTGACGAGACAAACAAATCAAATGGGGCGGCTACTACAGTACACACACAGGATCAGTTATTCAATTATTTGTCATGAGAAACAAATCAAATGGGGCTGCTTAGTCATGCGATGTTACTTAATTTTCAACATTTTGATTTAAAGGATTTGTTTGGATAAACTTCTCGATATAAGTATTTATAAAAAAAAAATCTTTCCATACGCTAAAATTAGTTTTTGCATAAACTAATTTATAGAAATTCTTTCTTCTTAGTTCTTTTAGAAACTGATTTTCAATTTATAGAATTTTTTTTTTCTTATTTTTTTTTACCTATAAGTGTTTTTTATGAATAAGTTTATTCAATCAGGTCCAAATTAGGGACCGGAATCATCAGAAAAATCCAATATACCTAACAATCTAACATCAATATTTTTACACAGTTTGGTGGTTGGAAATAGTGTTGAGAAAAGGGAACGATATAATAAGCTTCATTATGAAGGAAAATTTTGTGGCCAACATACCAGGTAACGCAAGTGATCTTTCACCAAGTCACTTTCTGTGAGATTGAAAGTTTTGAGCTGAGAAGACTCCATCTTCTCCTGCATTGCTCTTAGTTCTGAGACAGTGTGAACCCCAACGCTGCGCACGAATACAATTGACATTAAATATTACAGGCCGCCTTAACATAATAATAGTTGTTAACAGATATTTGCCCAAGAGAACATGATAGTCAACGAAAATTAATAAATTGGGAGAGAGATGTCCACATTCAGGGAACATATTGCTTTTTAAGAAAATGATAGACAAAGAAGGATAGAGAAAAAATGATCAGGCAGTTATGATCTTACCTGTAAAGGACAACTGCCTTCTTATTGGAGTTATATCTGTATTTGAATTCTGTGATGTTCATCTGCCCCACCTGCCAGACAAGAAGAAAATAAATGCGAATTCGAAGGACACTTCTAGAGAAAATGTTAATAAGTAGCAGACATACCAATTGACAAAATTGTTTGAAGCTGCCAGGCTCCTCTGGCATAACAGTTGCCAGCACAGCCTCTTGTTTACGACCAACATTAGCGAGTTCAGTTACAACTCGAAGTTTATCGAAATTCATGTTTGCTCCACTGGTTATTACTACAATATTTTCCCCCTGGAGCCCATAATACTTGCAGTATGCCTCTGCTCCAGCTAGTGCAAGTGCACCAGCTGGTTCTAATATGTTCCTTTTCTCCTCAAACATATCCTGCAATAAGTTTTATTCTTGTCATCATATCCCAAAAAGTCATATAAAATCTGTACTGTTGTTTTTCATTAAATGTACAATCAAAGGTCTATATAAAATCAACTCCCCAATTCTGATGATACAAATAGAAGAGCTACATTTGGCCAATAAATACTCCAAAAATTGAACAGCCTATGCACCTACAGACAGATAATGACGACAACAGAGCAACAACCTCTAAAAGTACAGGATAAAATTAATAGCCAAGTTCATCTAATTATAGCACATGCCTCCCTATAATCACCTTGTGGTGATAAATGGGAACCAGACAAAAAAAAATCTGGAATTAAGTAATTCTGTAACAGGTTCTTCCAACTACTGCCACCCTTCTCTCCAATCTCCTTCATCCAACCTCCAACAAGATACTGAAAACACAAAAACATAACCAAACATGTCTAAATACAAAAGTATTTGATAATTCTTTAATTACAAAAGAACTAGAACTAGTTTGTCAAGATATTCTAGTTCCTCTAGATATTATATGTGCTACAGTCCTCCAGCTATCAAATTGAAACTTGATGTTACTTGCTGACTCGGGTTCATAAGTCATCAAGCAAATCGCAATTATTAATTCATTCAAGTACTTCGCTAATTTCTGATCAACTGTCAAGAACATTAGATGGCAAAAAAATGTTGATCTAGCATCGGAACAATTAGCTTGAGCAAAACATCTCTACACTTCTCACGAGTAGAGAATATAGATTTACCTCATTTGACAATATACAATGAATTTCCTAACGTTTGCACAATACTAGAGAAGTATATATATCATATATATGACATTAAACATATAAATCTGGAAAGTATATAAAGCATCAGAGATTTAGGAGGCAAACTTCACAAGCAAAAGAAAATCTGACCTTTATTGACGCACAAATTGAATCACGGTTTACAAGAACAACGCCATCTATCAACTCCTTGCATATGCCAAAAGTTTCTTCACCAACCTCTTTAACAGCTACACCATCAGCAAATCCTCCAACCTGATCCAAAATCACTCTCTGATCATGATGGAGTGACAACGCCATTGCATTTGCATCAGTGGGCTCCACCCCAATAATCTTCACCTGCATATTAGTAATAGATGTCAATAATCATTTCTCTAAATGAAGGAAGACATACAAAATCACAGCAACCAATAACATAACATCATGTAAACCTGCGGAGAAACCCTCTTCACATAAGCAGCAATACCAGCAATGAGACCGCCACCTCCAATAGGCACAAAGATTGCATGCAATGGACCCTGCATTTGGCGCACAATTTCCATCCCAATCGTTCCCTGACCCATGATGACATCAGGATGATCAAAAGGATGTACAAATGTCCTACCCTCCTCTACTGCCCGCTTCTTAGCATATGCTTGTGCTTCATCATACGAATCCCCCACAAGCACAACCGTAGCACCCAGTGCCTCCACGGATTTCCACTGTAGAGTTATAAGAAACAAAAACACTTAACTTAATTGAACAGATTTTCTTTTCCAAGGAAATAATTAAAGAAACAAACAACCCAGCAAGCAAAAATAAACATACAAAGAAAACACACCTTGATATCGGGAGTGGTAACAGGCATAGCAATCACTGCACTGCAATTCAATCTCTTGGCAGATAATGCAACTCCTTGAGCATGATTTCCAGCAGACGAGCAGATAACCCCCTTGTCCAACATTTCCCTCGGAAGCTTTGCCATCATATTATAAGCTCCACGAAGCTTAAATGAGAAAACCTACACCCCAATTTCAAATACTCATTCAATAACATACATATTCAGTAAACCATATAGTATCTCTTAAACACGAGACTCCATTGTGACAAAATCCAAGGAAATAAATTATGCCCTTCATGGTTAAAACTTAAAAACAAAAACTGGGGAAAAAATAATAAATGATTGACCGAACACAGTTCCTTCCATTTCAAGAAAAATATAGCCATTTACATCAATGAAATAATTTACTAACACAACAATAGTAATTTTTCTATAAAACTATCTTCACAAATTCCCATATATGTTAAGTTTTAAGACTTTTATAATAACTACCTTAAAAATTACCAGGAATTTCTTAAAAGTGAGCGATAATTTCTGATTGGTTGAGAATCACACTGCATAATTATTAAACTCCATTTTTTCAGTAATACTAACTAACAATGAAGCATTTTCACAACCATTGCACATCAAAATAAAAAATTGACTTCGACCCAGATGAAAGAAAGGTGGTGGGAACTTACCGGCTGCAAATCCTCCCTCTTGAGCCAAACCTTAACCCCGAGTCTCCCGGAAAGCTTTGGCGCCAATTGGAGAGGGGATTCAATGGCCACGTCATAGACCTTGGAAGAGAGTATATTCGTCAAATAATTCATGGCATTTATTGTGCCGTCGCGGCCATCGGAACGGGACCGATTGGGAACCGCACCGACGTAACCGGGCGGGTACTGGAGGGAGTCCGGCGAGACACGGGGGCGAGGAGGGGCCACCGGAGCGAGATCTTCCACGACGGCGGCTGCGAGAGAGTGCGCGGCCTCCGGCGGCGTGGAGAGCGTAGCGGCGACGAAAAAAGGGCCTGGAGCGTGGACGCGGAGAAAAGGGGCAAATAGCCATTTTTCGGAGAGGGTGTAGGCGGAGGAGTGGTGGCTGTGTAGGGGCGACGCGCAACGCATCCATGGTGGTGTGCTGCCTTGGCTCTTTGCGGGGCAAAAATTATGAGTGGAAGCCAAGTTCAACTCCAAGTCCTTCCATATAGTATATATAATACCATGTAAGCACTACATTTAATACATGAATAAATACTTTTTATAATAATACTGATAATAATATTCACCACGTTTATTTTTCAGTTAAGCACTTGTATCAAACTACCACAGCCCATAAACTTTTCTTCTAAATAATATTAATGTTATAATAATAAAGATAACTAACAAATTCATATTTTATAAGAATGTGGAAGAATTTTCTTAACGAGGAATCTATAAATTTTTTTTTTAAACATTTGAATTTGAAAGTTTATTTAAATTTTCATAAACTCTCCTTATTTAATTTACTTAAATTTTACTAAAAAAAATATAGATTGTATATTAACTATATAAAATAGTTTATACCCTCGTTTAATTATCATTATACATTATAAGATTTTTATATTAGTTTTTTTAAATTATATAAACAATTATAAGCAACAATAATTTATAATTAAATAATAATATAAAATTATTATAGAATTAAACTACGATAATTAACTCATTTTATTATAACAAAAAATTTTGAAACTTAAATCACGTTAGTCACCTAAAGTTTATAATAATAATAATAATAATAATAATATTACTATATATATAGTCTGTTTTGGAGCGAGAGTTTGAAAGGAGGGAGAGAGAAGAGCGAAGAATATGAAAGGAGGAGAGAGAGGGAAAGGGAATATTATGTTAAGTCTGTCTCTTCTTGTGAATAGTTCCAGTTACATGAGGTCAGGACCTCAACTTCTTTAGGTTTCTCCTACCCCACACTTTTATAATAATATTTTACTATTTGTAACATGTGTTTTATAGGATAAATATTTATTTATATATAATTATTTATAAATATAAAAGAGATATGAGATTTTAGTACAAGTAGTTTGAATTTAACAATTATGTATGTACATATAAAATAATTTTATATTATCATTTAATTATAAATTATTAATATAATTTTAAGTTAATTATTATAAAAATCATCAAGTTTATTATATATCATCATATCACAATTAAATAATTATGTAAAATTATTTTATATTATTGATATATAATCTATTTTTTTTAAGATTTTTGTATTTTATAACTATATTTATAAATTATTATTTATTTTTTATTATCTTGTTTTTTTTATCTAGTTTATATTTTATTTTATACTCTACTTTTCACACATATTAATTGTAGCATGCAAATCATATATTATTATTTAACTTACATTATTTCTCTTTTTACGTAGTTTTTATTTTTAAAAATATAGAGAATATCTCTTTTTATGATTATAATTTATAATAAATAAATATTTTTAAATATATTATATTTTGAATTTATAATAAATTATTTAAATTACAATATATTATTTTTAAATTAAAATAGATAAATAATTAAAAAAATAAATATACTGATAAATTAAAAAAATTAAGATAATTGAAAGAATTTTTTTACTAATTATGAAAATAGTGCACGACATACGTCTCCTTAAAAATAAGAAGTGTTGAGAATGACCATACCTCCCAATAAGAGAATTGAGAAAGTGTCGAAATGTTTGATCAAGGAAATAAGAAGGGTGAGAATTTCACCTTAGAGATTTTAATTTATGAAGTAGAATTAGTAAGATTGTACTAAAAAAAAACTTTACATTATCACCCCATCATATATTTTTGTACATAATAATTATATTTAAACTCATTTTTAATTAGTTAATAATATAAAAATATTATACTGATAATGAATTAGAATTAAATTTCTATATTAATTATATCAAGCCATTAATATATGTATATATATATATATATAATAAATTATGTATTTACAATATAAAATAAATTTACATTATTATCTTACCATAAATTACTATGATCATAAATTATTATAAATGATGGTAAGCGTATCTCATGTGATAGTAGTATAGCACCTTGTAATTTTTTTCCACCAATATACGGAATAATTTTTTATTCATCAAAATACTTGCTCATATTAATCAAGATAATTGCAATTAATATGATTTTTATAATTTAAATATTCAAAACAAAGTATATATTCTGATTCAAATTTATAGTAAATTCAAAATAATAAATCTTGTTAGATTTATTCTAATTTCACACGACATATGCATAATATATATAAACAATAAACACACTCTTTCTCTCTATAAAGCTTAAGAAACACACTTTTTCTCTCACGTTATAGTCATAATTTCAATTAACAATGTTTACGTTTACGTTTACAATATAAGTAATTTATTTTAAAATAAAACATGTTTTAGATTCTTTATTTTTTTTTAAAAAAGAATTGGTCTTACATCCTTCAATATTTTTTTTTACAAATAACAAGACTCAAACTTAAAATTATTAATTGAATTAAAATAATCTCGCATGAGTTGTTTCATGTATTTGGTGAAGTATTTACTATTTAAAAAGTAAGACAATAATTTTTGTACAAATCTAAAGTCAATAAATAAAGATGAGAAGAAAACTGAAACATGGACAAATAATAACAAAAAAATAAGAAAATGCTCGTCACTATAAACATATATATAAAGAGTGTCTCACTCCAATGATTTTGTAGATATTAACGTATTAAGTTTCATCTTTTTTTAAGCAATTTATTTTATATTAAATTAAAATTTACTTTCTTAAAGAATTACTTAACTTCTTTTTTATATTAATAAAAAACTAGTTCCTATACTTTAGAAAGAGAGAGCTAGAGATAAAACTCAATTTTGTATTTTAATTAAATTGATTCATGGTCATTTTCAACACTTTTTTACCAAAAGTGCCAAATTAAAGAGTCTCTTGGTAGTATTTAGTTATTATAAAACTCAAATTTATATTTTAATTAAATTAATTCATACTCTTATTCAATACTTATTACCAAAACACCAAAAGTATATGTTCTTACTCGGTCAAACTAAAGAGTCTCTTGGTAGTATTTAGTTATTATAAAACTCAAATTTATATTTTAATTAAAAATTTTAATTCATCCTTATATTAAACTTTTTTTTATGTGGGTACAAAAGTATCTTTTCTTACTCAGTCAATAATTAAGAGTCTTACTCAGTCAATAATTATTAAGAGTCTTTTGGTAGTATAGAGATTATTAAAATGAGGTTATTTTTTAATAAAATATTTTTTATATATAATTATGAATCAAATTTAGTTAAATAAAATTAATCATATGAAAATTAAACTAATTCATGAAGAAAAGTTATTCATATAAATATTATGCGATGTTTGGTAAAAGAAAAATTTATTTATACTTGAAAATCATAATTCTTGTTAAATAATCCTAGATACGAAGATTTATGAAAATGTTTATATTTTTTTAAATCATAAATATTATTAAAAATATTTACACAAGAATCAAATATTCTCACATTTAGTTTCAAACTTTCAATAAATTTTCATGAATATTGATAAGTATTTTTATTTTATTTTTTGCATAAATATCCTTTTAGTGTAATAATTTTATTAGATTTTTTTAATTTTTTTTAATATTTTTATCATATAACATTTTTTTATTTAAAAATAATTTTCATTTTCAAACAAGAAAAATTATGAAAACATTTTTTTTAGTTTGATAAGATTGTTTTCTTGCTCCTACTGTTCCGAGTCTAACGAAAAAAATCCGTAATTTTTTTCAAAAAAATTGTTAATTAATTAATTTTAATTAAAATATTACTTTATAAAAATATGAAAGAAAGTCATTCATTTTACTTTTAAAAAACTATATCCTAAAACATAAATTGTTTTATTTTATAAAAAGAGGCAAAGCCTCCAACAAACTCAATAACTATATAAAAAAAAAAATTACATGCAGTAGCTTATTAATATGCTTAAAAGATAAAAATTGAGAAGAAACATTAAAAAAAAGACAATATATTTTTCATCATTACTATATAAACCATATTTAGTGTTGTTATCTGTTGACCTCGCAAAAAACATGGGAGAAAATCACATATATTATTATTGCTACTAATCTTTTAATCTAATGAAGTAATATAAAATAATAGTGTGCAACTTCACAACTGTCTTGACTTAACACAAAAGTCTAAGAATCCATTTCTACAAGGATATTAATAAAATACCCATTACAAATAAAAAACAATCTTTTTTTAAAATACCCATATTTTGATTCAAAATAATTATTATAACAATTTATTTTTTCTAATTTAGAAAAATGATAAGTTATCCAAATATCATAACTTAAATATTTTTTTTTCGTGATAATCAATCAAAAGGTAGAATCAAAATAGTTATTATTAACCATCTATTTTTAAAGAAAATAGTTAGTTTTATTAAGATCATAACTAAATTTATGCAAAATTTTTATTTCTTATTTGAATTATTTAATATTTTCCTTTATTTAAATTTCATCATTACTAGTTCAAATTAAATTATTTATATGGATAATATGTAAAAAAAAGTATTTATGCAGCTAATAACAATTATAAATAATAAAATTTTCTTGTATGTGAAATAAGATAAACTTTAAAAGTTAATTTTATCAAATTATAGGTTAGGATAAGTTTTGAAAAAATATAAATTTTAAACATGTAAAATATGTTGCTGTAATTATTAATGTTTTTTTATTTAGATTTAACATCACAATTTTTTTTCATTCTCTCCATTTTAGATTTTTTTCACTGTTTCTATTAAAACATTTCTTAAATGTTGTAAGGATAATATTCTTAAATTATTTATTAATTATTATAGCTATATATTTTATAAAACAATTTTTATGATTATATTAAACTATCTTCTGAAGAAAAGTTATACATATGGTAATTAATCAATCGTATAGAGAAAAATCTAATGAATGAAATTATAATAATGTTGTGATATATATATTAATATGTTTAGTTATTCAATTTTCCTAAAAATATTATGTTTGTAGTTAATTATTACAAAAAAAAGTTACTTTATAATTATTATTAGTAGAAAAAATTATTTTCACTAATTTACAAATTAATATTCTCAAGAATCTTTTATACTACTCTATTTTACTAAGGATTTTTTTTTATCACTTTCCAAAAAAATATTAAAACAATCTTTATATAAAATGTTACCATATAGTTTTCATAATAATTGTTTCGTATTACGGGTAATTTCTCAAAAATACTTTTAGTTATATATATATATATAAATAAAAAATCGAACTAAATGTAAAATGATTCTGGTAAGAAACCCAACAAATTAAAAGTTGTTTTAACGTGGAAGCTAAATGTTCCTAACTTAAACTCTACAACTGAATCGAAGTTAAACGCGCAAATAATGTAAAGTGATTCTGTTAAGAAACAAAACAAATTAAAGTGTTTTAACTTGCAATTGGTAGCTCCAAGTTCCTAAAACTCTAGGACTTATTCATTTTGGGGAATTAAACCTCTAGGATTAATCCAAGTTAAACGTTCTATTAAATATAAAACGATTCTGGTAAGAAACCCAACAAATAAAAGCGTTTTAGTGTGTAGTTTAATTTTATCTTTGCAAGAGCGTATGAAATTATTTGTTCCTTAAATATGTAATTAGAAATTTGATTTTTAAGTCACATGTATGAAATGATTAGAAGATGTTCGTGACAAATCTCAGTATCTAAGAAAAAAGTTTTACCTTTGAAAGCGACAAATTCCTAAAACTCTACGACTGAATAGAAGTTCGTATTATCGCTTTCATGATCTTCCGTTTGTCAAGAGTCAATTTATTTGTGCTTTTAAAAGAAGAAAAAAAACGTTTTTGGTTACAAACGTATTTAAAATTAAGAAATACAAGTAAAGCTAAAATGAATTTATTGAGAAAACGAACCAATAACTGCGTGTTTACTTGATTTACCCTATTAGTTTTGAAAGCGAGGAGTGTGATGGCAGAGTTAGGAAACCTGTGATCCACACTTTTCATTCATCAATCCCTTACTAGCTTACTCATTTTTTAAGGAAGTCACAAATGCAAATAATTACATTTTTGCTAGTTTTAATTTTGATTTTTTAAAAAAAAAAGAGTTATTATTTTTTTATTTTTGTAAAATTTTAAATAATTACCTTTTATCTTTATTATCATGTGATATTTATTGATTTATTTATTTAATAGAAAATCAAGTATTCATCTCAAATAACATATATTAATGGCTACAATATCATATTATCATGTGATATTTTAAAATTTTTTTAAATATTTAAAATAAATATTATTTATATATTTTAAAATAAATATTATAGACTAAAAATAGTAATTCTAGATAAAAAATAAAGAAAAATATTTTACATAAATCATAACAAAATATACTCATTTTATAATGATAAAATAATAATAATTTCAAATTTTATAAGAATGTAAAAAGGACTAAAATTAAAATTTACATATTTTATAAATACTAAAAATATATTTAAATACTTAAAGTTGCTTGTACACGTAATTTAAAACTTTACTTTTTTTAACTAAGATTAAACTTCGGTTCCCACTTTGGACATAATCTCCCTACTAAAAGTATCATGTAATTTACTTTTTAACTAAAGATCAATTTTAATTCCCACTTTAGACATGATCTTGCCACTAGAAGTACCCATTTCATATGAGTACATACTAACTTAATAAAAAAAACATATCATACATATAATATATATATATATATATATATATATTATTTTTTGGTGGGATAGTTTTAATCATCTATTACCTATGAAGAATACATATCTTCTCTACCAAAATATCTGGTGAGTTTAATGCTTTGCGGGAACTATATTGGAAGTATTCTTTTCCTTCCCTACCCATAAAAGTGGGTATATGGATCACTTCTTATATATGGAATTTAATATTTTGCCAGAACTTTGTTGGAGGTATATGCTCTTTCAAAGACAAAATGGTACATTTTTCCTTCTCTGTGTTTTGTACAGCCATGAATCAATCTTAATATATTAAGATTATGTTTCACAAAAAGAATGAAAAAGTTAGTTAGAAGCTTAAATATTAGTTAATGACAGAAGGTTAGTAATTGGAGCTAAAAATTACTTAACTATCTATAATTTTATAGTTAAATTTATTGAATGTTTATGGTGTATAATATTGATATTATAGTTGAGTTTTAAAGGTGTATGTTTAATTAAGTTTTAATGAAAATTTTGGTTAATTTTTAGATTTTAATATGTTTAACATTTTTTTTTGTTTAGGTTATATTTCAAGCCTTAAAAAATATACTTAAGGTGATTTTAGTGTGTATGAAATGTTTAAAGAGAAATATACTATTTCCATATAGAAGTCAAGAGTTGATTCGATTTTGATGAACTTGAAATTTGAGATGTTATTATGTCTTAACAATTTGACATAAGTATGATATTTTTAACATATCTTGAATTACATAGATAGGAACTAACGCTCAAAAGTCAATTAAACCATTCGGATGTTAAATAAATGAAGGTCAATAGTTAATTAATTTTATTATGTTACTTAACTAATTTTGTAGAGTTAATATGTAATTATCTAGTAAACTCATGTTTTAGACTTAAACTTTAATTTATCCAACAAAAACTTTATTAAAATCTATTTTTAGGCTTTTAAAAAAGAGAGTCTCGAAAAGTTTGATTTGTGCATTATTTATTACTTAAGTTTTCATCCTAACTTTTTTTCTTTCTCTTTTTGATGTTTTTGTATTTAGTTTTTATGGATTTTAGAATTTGGTTTGATATTGCTCTATAATCTTGGTTTAATTTATTTCTTTATTAATCTTAATTTTTTTAAAATTTTACTTGTAATTTTTTTGTTTATTTTGGTGTATCATCATCTAAATTTGGATTTTTGGATTTGTATTCTTATTAGACGGTCATGTGAAGTTAAAAAACCAAATTTATAAATTGAAAATTTATCAAATCCAACAATTGAATCCGTCAAAGATATTTATATAAAAAAAATACACATAAAAAGTTAGGGTAAGAAGCTGACGCAGAATCCCAAAAAGGAAAATGACGCAGATTCTAAATAGACTTATGCCTTTTAGGCCCATATAAGCTAACAGGCTGGCCCATATACTCTTTTTCAAAAAAAAATTGAGACTTTAAGTATATTATAAAGACCCACATATAAAATTAAAATAATATAAAAAAATATATTTATGTAGGTTAACAAATTGGCCCATAAACTTGTATAAGTTATGCAAGGCAACCTTATATAAATATGAAATTAAATAAGTAGCTTATTTTTAGACTTAACCCCGTATTTTGTAAGTCTATCAAATCTTAATGTAATGCAGGACATGACCTAAACTTCCTTTCATTTTTGTTTAAGACAAATTCCTTTCAAGTGTTAAAAAAAAATTACAATATCCTCCGTGAAGTGATATAAATATAAGACTTAATTATACTTGTTTTCTTGGTAATAGATAATTTTGGTTTTACTAGTTTTAATTATTTAATTTTATTTCATATATTTAAAAAATAGATAATTTTATTTTTTTTAATTTTAATTGTTTAATTTTTATCTATATATTTAAAAAATGAACAATTTTATTCTTACTGTTAAAATATTAATTAATTTTTAATGGATATGATGACATGATAAAGTTATTTAACTATTATTTTTAAATTGGACCATTTATTATATATAAATATATGATGTGATATTAATTATTTAATTTTTAAAAATTAAATTATTTAATATACATATCAAAATTATTTAATATACATATCAAAATTGTCATCTTTTTAAATATAAAGACTAATATCGAGTAATTAAAATTAGAGAACTAAAAATACTATTTTTTAAATATATAAAATAAAATTTAATAATTTAAACTAAGAGGACCAAAATTGTCTACACACCAAAGTAAAGTAAGATGACCAAAGATATAACTAAGCCTAAATATTATGTTACTTTATTCTCTTATGTTATAATTTACATTATTTTCTTTCGTTATATTAAATTGTATGACAATTTACTTTATTTTTTAATTTTTTCTTAATTTTTTTCTAAGAAGAATTATTACCAAAATATATAGAAATATACATTTATTTTTATAAAAAAATTAGTTAAAAAAATAAAATTTTAAAAAATATAATTGATATATTTAATTATATATATTTTAAAGAAATTGATAAAAGCATACATATATTTTATATTCTAAATTAAATAATATATTTTAAAACATATTTATTTCCATAAAAAAATTTTAAAGTAATAAAAATAAAAATAAAAATAAAATAATATATATGTATATAAATAAAATGGAATTAAAGACAATAATTAAGTTAGTATTTAATTAATGTTTTTTTGGATAATTAATGTTATTATTCTAGTATTTAAATAAATATATAAATAAAATGATATTTTATTATATATTATTGATTATTATATTTATTAAATATCATATATAATTATTTTTAATAATATTATGAAATTATATTTATTAAATATAATATAATTATTGAATTTAATAAACATAATGATAATATAGATATAAAATATAATTTTAAAATATATATATATATATATTAAAATATGTATATTTTAATATATAAGAGATGACAAATAGAATTATACTTGTATTTCTTATAAGAGAAATGAATAATTTACTTTATATTTTAAGATAATATGAGAAGATATAGTAATATATACATCTTTCATAAAAGAAAAATTAATCTATTTTAATAATATTAATTTAAATGAATTAAATTATATATTTTAAAATAAGAGAGGGTGACAATATAGTATTTGTATTTCTCAAGAAGGAAGGAAATTATAATTTACTCATTTTTAAAAGAAAATATCAATAGTCAAATATCAAATAATCATGATAAAAAATTTAATAACTTTATTTATGAAGAAACATTAAATATGACTTAATATAATAATTGACAACATAATGTATTAATATATTTAAATTCAATAATATTTCGTTATTTTGACATATTTCAATTCTTTAGTAGATGAAGTTTATAAGGAGAAAATCAATTTTAACTAACGTGGATAAGATTTAAATCAAAATTTTACATAATTGTGACATTCATTATATATTTTAGAATAATACAACTATACATTAGTAAGATAGTTTTCTACTTACAAGACACAAAACAACATAAGACAAAGAGATACATTACCAAGACCTTAGCCTAAGTGCATGGTGAAAAAGACACATAAATTGATATAAAAAATTTAATTGAACATCAACACATGTCATATAAAAAATAATAAACAAAAGCAACTTAACAACAACAACAATAATAATAATAATTAAATAAATAAATGTCATGTATTGTTTAAGTAAAAAAAAAGTCAATTTAAAAAAAATTAATGTAAAATCAAATAAAGCAAAAAATTCTCAAATTGAAATATTTTATGTACTTCCTTTTCACAATATAGAAAATTCTCTCAATAAATTTTATACAAGTACCTACTAAAAAAATTAGAAAAGGAACAATACTTCATCTTATAAATTACAATATCATCATTAATTAAAAATGAAAAAATAAATCATGAAAAAAATAGAACTTATACTAAGTGACTTTTTGTGTAAACAAACAAAAGATATGAATAAATTTTCACTATCTTGTTTTTATTGGTAATCAAAAGAGTTATAAAATGGTTATCCACCATTTGAAAATTGAAAAGAAATGAAAATATTCCACCTCTAATAAATTAGAAATCATAAAATTTAGAGAGGAAAGAAGATAATATATATATATGTATGGATTGTTTGGAACAAATATTGCTTTTCATTGTTTGTAAACAAAATATTCAATTTCTATCTTACCCTTATTTTTTTTAACATTTTATATTTAATTTATTTTATGTACTTATGCATTATTATATGAGAACCATAAAATTCAATAGAAAAATATAACTCATAACAATCGAATAAGATTATCTTTTGTCGAGGATAGTTGTGATTTAGAAAAATTAAGTAAAATAACTTAATAAAAGACACATGTCATGTTTTTGATTTTTAATATTATTCTATAACTATGGGTATTATAACTAATATTTTAATTTATGTATTGGAGAAAATAGATATCTATTTATAAAAAAAAAAATTATAATAAATAAACACTTTTGAATATATAAATTATATTATAATTAAATTTTTTAACAAAAATATATATTAACATATAAATTATATTTTAAATTTATAGTAAATAAGTTATATTATAATATAATATTATTTTTAATTACTGTTAATTTATTTTAAAAATCATTAAAAATGATAGGTTGAAATAGATAAAAATTAAAAAAATGAAAAAGTATTCTTATCGAAATACTATTTAAAATATTATCATCAAAGAACAAAAATTAAAAATACTAAATAATTAATTATGATTTATATAGAGCACACGTTAAAAATATTATAATTCAAAATAATTAACTATAATTTATATAGAAAGGACATATTAGACTCATTTTTATTCTTCTTGTAGAAGAATTATAAACAATGGGAATGATAGTATTTTTTTTTTTAATTACTTATACCTAGTTATTTCATAACATAATCGTCATAGTATTCCCTTTTTTTCTTAATTACTTATACCTTGTCATTTCATAACATTATCGTCATTAATTAGTAGCTTGACCTCAGAAAGATTATAAATTTGCATAAATTATGTTTTTTTTTTTTTTTTTTTGTCATTTCACATTTTCTTGACAGTATAATTGTAATAAAAATTTAATTAATCAATAACAATTGATACAATTTAAAGAGCTTATAAATACGAGTTCTCAACAAAAAGATAAAAGAAAGTGATTTCAACCACACCCAGTAACACTTTATAAATCATGGAAGAGGGAATGGAAGTCAACAACCAGAAACTTACCTTGGATGAGAGAATGATAATCAACAACACAATTTTAAATTTACAATACATTCTTAAAGACAATTTTATTAATGTAAATTTTGTAAAACAGTTTAAACACACTTGGTATCCTCAGGGACCATAAGGGAAGTTTTATTTCAGCCTTTGCTAACTCCTGCTTTATTTGTTCTATAGTCCATGCTGAATTATGAGCCATTTTTCAAGGTTTACAATTGGCTCTTTCAAGAGGTTTTAAATAAATTCTCATTGAAAGTGATTCTCAGGTCTCGATGAAGTTGTTAAACACAAGGAAATCTGCACCATCCTTCTTCAGCTTTGATCCACACTATTCATTATACAGCTTTGACGGCAAAAAGTGTTTCTTGGTCACATATCTATAGAGAAACTAATTCAGCTACTGATACCCTTGCTAAATATAGCATGCCAATGGATATAGAATTTAGAAATTTTGATTTTCCTCCCCACTTCTTGTTCGTTTTTCTTTTAGTTGATGCCTCAGCTACTTTTCAAACTTGGTTGCAGTGTTTGTGAAACTGTTTTGGCCTGTTATGCCCTTGATAAAAAAAAGTTGAGATGTGAAACTCTGTCTATAAAAAAATTGTTAATAGATAAATTTAATAAAATATTTAAAAATAAATCATGCTTGAATTAAACATTTTAACAAAATTTTAATAAATATAAATAATTCATTATAATTCAACTAAAAATTCATATACCACCCTTACTAATAAGTTACCTCATATGTGTTTGAACATATGCAGAATATAATATTGACTAATAATCTAACATCACACATAGCTGATGGAAGAAAAGAAGCCCAACATGGCACATATACACATAAATTTCCGAGTGCAATTGATTGACACGGAAAGGAATCAGATTCCTTAGAGCACCAGGAGGGGTACATGGTGCCTTAGAAGGCCTCTTGGAGTGGTCAAAAAGCTACATATCACTGTTTCTCTAAACAAAGGACAACCAAGTAAACAAAGTTATGCAACTTTCTTTAAACCATGGTAACATAACAAGGATCAAATTCACTTTTTATTGGCACATAGTTTCCAATTGAAGCCAAACAACTGAAACTTCTCTCTTTCTTCTGGATGGGACTGAAGGCAGAGAACCTCAAGCCAGTTATCCTCAAAGCTGGTGTTCCCTTGGCTGCATCTTTGGCTGGTTTGATCTATGCATGGATCGTGGCAAAGAAAAGTTTATCTACTAAACTTTCTTCTTTACCAGAAAATGAGTGTGATTCTCCAAAAATCATTGGAACTAAACATGAAGAGAGCTTTGACAACTTTTCTTCTATTGAAGATGAAGAATCATCAACTCCCATGAATAGCAGTGTTCTTTCTGGGAGCTTGGTGATCCATGATACCAACCCATGTTTGGAACAAGAGATTATTAGCCTAAGAAGCCAAGTTGAAGGTCTTCAAATGAGGGAATTGGCCTTGTGTTTGCAGTTTGAGCTGTATGGTGAAATGAAGGAACAAGAATCTCTACTTAGGGAAGTCAAAAACATGTTGTCATTGGAGAATGACCGTGTTGAGTTCTTGAATAAAGAGATTTCGTCCATAGAGATCGAGACTATGAGGTTGGAGAGTTTTGTAGTCCAATACATGAGGGTTATGGAACAGCTTGAGTATTGGAAATCAAAGAATAGGATGCTCCAAAGGAGGGTTCAGAAGCTACTTAGGGACTCAAAGGCCAAATCTCGCTTGATAAAGGGTCAAGATTTGAAGATCAAAGAGAAAGAAGCAGAAATATTGAGAAACCATGATGCCTTGCAAACAAGGGTTTTTGTCATCAACAAGTTGGAGGATGAGATCGGAGAGCTACATAGGATTTTGGATCAATTGGAGGGTGAGAAGAATGAGGTTGTGAAGAAGCTTGAAACAGCAGAAGCATGTGTATCTAGGTTATCCAAGGAAAAGATGCATAGAAAACCATTGAAATATTACTTGGAGGTTGAATCAGATGTGAGTAAGGAAGACTACAACAAGGTTCTCAATGAATTGGAGGAGGTCAAGAAGGAACGTGCAAGTGAAGTTGAAGAGCTGGTTCATTTGAGGAGGATCAATGCTTGCTTAAGGCAAGAGATGATGAGGCACTATGGACAACAACAGGAGCATGATGGAGACCATTTAGAGGTGGAATTTGAAGGAAGTTTAGGAGTTGTGCAGTATGACTCAGAGCATGAATTGCATCATTCCCTTTTGGAGCATCAGAATGGTTCTGCTCATCATGATGATCATGCTTCTTCCAAAAGGAGAAAGTTGCTCAAGAGGCTCAAGAGGTGGGTGGAAGGCAGTGAAAAAGTAAGAGTGAAGCCTGAAATTAAGGGCATTGATAGGCATTCTGTTTCCTATGGATCAAAGAAACCTCAAGTTCCTGCAAATTCAAGGTTCTGCTCTAGTGCTTGAGTCAAAATATCATACCAACTTTTCCCCAGCAAAAAGTCAACATAATTAGACCAAGTCATGATGACAATAGAATAAAACTAAGCTGCAAATCCTTAAGTGTTTTTTATACTCTTTTTCAATCAGAATTGAAATTTCATTTTGATAATCTGTATACGTAGAATTGTAGATTATCAAAATTGAAACTCCTATTCTAGTTGAAAATAACATAAAAAAACACTTAAAGGAACTACATATAAATGGTGATGCCATTTGATAATAATTTGTACATTTCTGCAAGGCATGGGGACTTGATTAAATAATGATCAGTTTTCTGTAATTATGTATCAATCTGTTCTAAACTTCAGAATGAATGAATGCTACTATAGAAAGAATCAATTCTAAAGCAGAATTAAACATACGTTTCTATTGACAGGTGAAACTTTGCAGCATAACCAAAAATATGCACAAACTAGTTCAATTTCTTGTTAGATTGGGCATGTTTAAAGGATTACATTTTAGAGCTAGTTTAACTGAAAGAATAAATAATCTTAATTATAAGGTCATTATGTGAATGTCAATTATAATCTTAATTATTTTTTTTATGCCAATGTCAACTATTTATGTTACCAGGAAGTCCAGGACTTAATTTATATGGTTAGAAACTTCAGTTTAAGTTACGAGAATGACTAGATTTAGGAAATAATTACCTTTTAAAAAAGCTTTCAGAAAAATTAAAAAAATATTTATTTTTTTAATGTAAATTAAACTAAATATGCACACGAATATTAAAGTGGATGAAGACTGCGGTAAAAGTGATAAGTTTCAAACTAAACTAAAGACGCGCACACGAATATTATTCTTAATGGGTTTAAAAAAACACATGATCATGCCACTTGAACATCTCCTGCGTTTGTAAAAGTGTAATTATTTGCAAATCAATATTATTGGAGTTCCCATTCTTAAGAGAAATTTATATTGGAATACCCAGTTAAGTATTTAAAAAATAACATATTTGCATTATATTTTTAAGTAAAAGTTGAATTAATTCATTTCATATGCAAAAGAAAAAAAAATTGAATTAATGAAAAAATATAGTAAATTCGTTTTCTATTTTTGATTGATCTCGTATTGGTATTGTCTCTATGTTTTGATTGATCTCGCATTACTGGAGTAGAGAATACTAGAAAATTCCCATTATATAAATTACCGAATCCATTAAAATTTTGAGCATATTGGTAGTCAAATTTTGCCCCAGAATTTTTTGTTCGTGAAATATCAATATTATCAATAATCTAATATTCTATATTCTAAAGAAAGTGAAAACCTGTGATTTCTGAATGCTTCAAAATTGTGGATGGAATCAACCACGTTATCCTCTCTATATTTTCTCTCACTTCCCTCTCTAAACAGACCCCCCCCCCAAAAAAAAAAGCTAAATTAAACAAAATTCTGATCTCACTGTCCAGTTTCAACCAACAATCCAACACCATGGAACTCTCTTTGTTCCACCATCCTATGACTCTCCATTGCCCCCTTACCTTGACAAGTAACTTCTCTCTTCTTTGCTTCTCCATACACTTCTTTAATCCAAACTAAACTCAGGCAATTCCTTAACTCCACAGGGACACAAACAAGACTTAACAACAAAAGTTCATGTAGGTTACCATGCCACTGCTCACATTCTTCTACAAATAAAACTGCTTCAGAACCAGTTATACCGTCTTTAAGTGTTGAAGGAAGGAGAGCGTTACTCAGTTGTTTTCTCACAACTGGTTAGTTATTTATTAGTCAACTATCTTGAAAGATTCTCTTTCTATGTTCCATTCCATGTGGCTTACTTAAATGCTTTTATGTTATGTTAGTTGCTGGAGTGTATGCATGCGATGTGGCTGGAGCTGTTAGCACAAGTAGGAGAGCTGTATGTGTCTCCATTATTCTCTCTTGTTATTTTATTTGAACAAAAAATGATGGTTCTGAAAAGTGAGTACTAATTGGAATTTTCCACTCTTATGTTTTCTGAAGCTAAGGGGTGCCAAAATTCCTGAAAGTGATTATACAACCTTGCCTAATGGTCTGAAGTAAGTAGTATATGTTAAATTGTTAACTAATTGTGATTGTGAATCTTTCTGCCTTCTGCTTTAGTATCAGATTCTGATGACTAAGTGTGTTAAAGCCCTTCAAATAGATATCATCAAAGAAGAATTCCCCCATCTAGTACATTAATTTAAGTTTTCTTTAGCCTAGAGAAACAGAATCTATCACTTCTCTTTGATTGGCAGCATTTTATAGACTGGTCTTGAGTTTACTTTCACAATTCACACTACTTTTTTGTTCCACTTTTAAGATGTGTGTTGCTAGTTGGAGGCTTCTGTGTGATGAAACTGTGATATCTTCAGGTACTATGATTTGAAGGTTGGGGATGGAGCTGAGGCTGTGAAAGGATCCCGTGTTGCAGTACGGTTGTGACCCAGTTAAATATGTTTCACTCATTAGTGCTTTTGCATGTCATATACAGAGTTGATTCATCAAATCATTAACTAAATGTGTGAGATTACCATATAGTTTGATTTTTAGTACCAACTCAATTCAAGAACTTTTTGAAGGGGAAACTCTCACGGCACTCAAAGTTTGTCAATGTTTTCAACTGTGAAACTGATGGAAGCATATTAAGCTTTAAGCATATAAGATATATTCTGAGGATTGAAATTTACATAACATGGATTGTCAGTGTAATATCTACTGGTATTTTGGACCAAAAGACAACAATCTATAATCTGAGAGGTGAGAAGAACCAAAAGATTTAACAATCAGAAACTTAAAATTGTTGGCTATTTGTTATTGTCAACTTTGATACCCTCCAGTCCAGTATTACATGGCCTGAGTAGTAGATCAAAGTCTGAGCTGTCTCAAGTAATATTTTATTCAATTGTTCATCATACAGATTCATTTAATTGTCAAAATAAAAGGGATATTATATTGCACATGATTCGTTCTAGCAGAAGATTACTATGCAATTTTCTCTCTTTAATTCTGATAGGCTGGCATATGCATTTATCTATACTGATCGACCAGTTTCTTCTCCCCCTCCAAAGTCCTGATTTTCATTTGCAAGTGCAATTTATTAGTGATTAACTATTTTTCAGAGTTCAGAAATAATGAGATTCTCATATTGTAGATTCACTATGTCGCCAAATGGAAGGGTGTCACCTTTATGACTAGTAGACAAGGAATGGGCGTTGTTGGAGGATCGGTATGACCCAAGTAACTATGCTAAATTTCACACCTTTGTATATTACCTTATTAAGGTCAATTAGAATAGCAGTTAGGAAACATTAGATATGATACTAATAGGCATATCATATGTTTGACCAAAATTAGGTAATGTACAATTGTAGGCCTGATGTAATTATTTTCCTTTTGCATATTATTTGTGCACATTCAGTCAGTCATGCCAAAATTTGTACATGTTCATTGCCTGTAATGTATGATATATTTTTGTTGGAAAATTTGCTTGTCGATTGATGAGGACATGATTAAATTATTGCAGCCCTATGGATTTGATGTGGGCCAATCTGAGAGGGGAACAGTCCTTAAAGGGTTGGATTTAGGAGTACAGGGCATGCGAGTAGGAGGCCAGGTGAGAACATATTCTAGGAGCAAATCTCTTGACTATCAGTAAAATTAAGTGTCCATTTGATGGGAAGCTTCATATTTCATTGAGTCACTACTGAACAACTACATTGAATTGGAATTTATACTATTATAGATTTTGTTTTGTTTTACTTTATTGTTGTACGTTTTACTGTCATATAAGTATTCAAAGATTTTAGATATTAAAACATTTAGATAATAGTTTTTTATGGTGCCCCTTGACAGCTAGACCTCTAAGATTAAAAATTTACAAGTTGGTGAGTTCTTGACATATCACCAAATTTTTTAAGCTCAAGCTATTATCAGCATGTGTGTAAATAGTTTTGCTTGAAAGGGGTGGAAATTGTTTAGATTTTAGGTTGGATCATATGCTTCATCAAGCAGTAATTTAGTTAGTTTTCTGCAGCGACTGTTGATTGTTCCTCCTGAACTTGCCTATGGAAGCAAGGGAGTCCAAGAAATCCCTCCCAATTCAACAATAGAGGTGAATTATTCTGATCTCTATATTAAGATTTATTCCAGTAAGTTGATACTGCAATGAACATTTTAGCTCCGAATCGCGTTACATATATTGTACACTTATACATCTAGTGAAATATGAATTATCTTGTTTGAACATCCTTGGTCTCTTACATTTCAGTTGCAAGACTGATTCCAACCTATTATTGTTCAAGTCTAAAGTGTTCTTTTGGTTTCTTCTCTGATTTGACTAACCTTCCTACACTAGATGTCAGGTTTTGTAACCAAAATAGAAAATTTGTTCATAAGGAATGGTTTGCAGTTTTTCTACATTTATTATCATTAAGGCTCTCTGTCTATTGTTGCAGCCTTTTATTCTATTGTTCTTCTGTTAGAGTGGATTTTCTTTTCAATGTACAATTTTACCGTTTGCTACTTTGGAACTGCAGTTGGATATTGAACTGCTTTCTATCAAACAAAGCCCATTTGGGTAAGTAACGATGTCAGAAATTTTCTTTATTCGTAGCACTCCTGTAGTTAATTTCAATGATTTTGGGTTCTGCAGGACTGCCGTAAAGATAGTTGAAGGTTAATGCAATGATTTATTATTCAGAGTGCTGCATCGACCTTTTAAGAGGCCTTTACTTTATCCATGATGTTAACGAACCGAGCATTTAGCCTTTGAAACTTTGATTGTTTCAATTCAGCACTTATGTTTGCTCGGAGTAAAAAAGTTCATCAGGTGTGATTACAAAAATAGAAACAAAAGAAAACCGAATTTGTTTTCACTTTTTATGTCCTTTGCTCCCTTTAAATCGTCATTCAACTTTATTCTACTACATTTTTTTTCATTCCTAGGAATATCATTAAATGCTAACTAGACATGTATATAATTTGCGTGAGAATAATGCTCCTAGCTACAGGGTTCCCAAAAATATCATTCCAAGAAATAAAATAAAACAAATGCCCCCTAAAGGCCAAAAGGGTTGTAATTTTACTCTCCTCTTGTGGTTGAATTCCTTTCTAAAGATGCTCTTAGATAGTGAGTATATATAGATTCACTTTTTGTCCCAAACAAGCACATTTTCGGCTTGTTGCATGTTTCTTCTAGCACCTCGTGTTGCTTGGTTTCAGGCCAAGTTGGTGTGTAGACAATGTTTTGGGCCACCTAGGTGTATTTGCTTGGTTTTCTGTTTTTATGAGCCTGGATAGCACAAAATTACCGACAATAAAACACATTAAAGACATGGTAAAGCTAACACTAAAATATCACAACTCAATTGTAATTTAGGTTGGTTCCATTTTTTGAAAGGGGCTAGGCTATAGTTATTTCCTTTTACATGTGTTCAATTGTAATTTAGGTTGGTTCAATGTGGATATAGTTACATACGAAAGAAAAGCATAAACCAATGGGTAGTTGGAAACTGCGCAAATATTGGGCATAACACTACTTTCGAATTGTCCACTTTAACTTGCTTGGTTCAAAGGGAAAGAAGCCGAAATCCTCTTCCTATTCTTGTCTCTCCTTTAATATTAAAAGATTTAGAGAAAAAGAAAACTTATAACTAAAATTTTGGCAACTACAAATTAGAATAAAATAATGAATTGCTTTATTTCTTTCTCTCGCTCCACTTGCATACCAAATAAGATATCCCCCTCCCTCTCCCTTGGCCTTGCAAGCAAATGGCAATTGGCAAGTGCCAAAAGACAAGTTCGTATTTATAGCATATGAACGTAGGACGTTCTTTTTATTTTCTTTTAACAAAAAATGCAAGATGAAAATTCATACAAGAATCCAAGTTTATCCATGTAATCGAAATCCAAAACAAAATTTATTCCGAAAAGTTACCAACTTACCGTCCATACTCACTGTCAATACTAAGACAAGAAAGCAGAATTGTAATATTTTCTGCTTTTTATTTCACAAGAAAATATACTATAGAACAAATACTGCAAGATTCATAGATGTCAAAAACCATTTATGAGATATCTCTTCTTGGAAGCTTCAACCACGTCATGATCTAAGCTCCTCAAGGTTGAAATCTTGCAGGGCTTCTTCCACTTTAACAGAAAGCTCTCTTGATTCTAGGAGAAGCGACAATTTTCCATTATCCATCTCCAAAAGCATTCCTGCAATCTTTGCAGCTAGGCTAGGCTGTACAAGATAACATTGTAAATATATCATTACAATTAAGAATTCAAAAACTTAACCACAAATGCCTAAAACAAAAGAGAGTACTGCATTGTGCTTTGAGTTTCTCGATAAGTGGTTAAAGATGCTTGCCAACTATCTGTTTCCACTTCACAGGAAGTGGTAGAAAGCATGTATGTCTCAGTTCAAACATGAAACTTCAAAGTAATAAACTGTCTTCACAGTTTTAAACAAGCAAATACTACTAGAAAACAAATTTTTTTATTATTTTTCATGTCAAGTTTATTTCTGAATATTTTTGGAGCAGTTTTTACAAGTTTTACATGTTTTTGCACATAATCATCTCCTGCCTTTTATCTTCCAACATTTCATCCTCATTTCCCCCTAAGATGTAGTTTTTTTTTTTTTTTTTTATTTACAAAACGAATGACTCAAATGTGCGTACATCCTAGTTAATTAAAGGTTATAAACTTAAATGAAACAAGTAGCAATAGCATCAACTTAGGTAGATGTGCCGTACCGAACATCTAGTACTATAAACAGAATGTGACATCTTTGGATTTATGTTCAGTACATTAGAAAACAAGAGGGGAAGAAAAAGAAGCAAACCTGCCAAGTACTCGACTCTTGAAGGGGCCACTGACTGATAATAGTGTTGCAGTTGCGGGACATATAGACCAGAGTGATCTTTTCCCAGTGAACTCATATACCCATTCATCATGCCCCTGTTTTGCCTATGATGCCTAGTATTGTTAGAAACCTGTGAATGGGAGAAATAAAATAAAAATATTCATATCTAGGACTCATTAAAGCTATCATCAAACCAGGATTAGTTTGTCCTAATATAATAATTACATTTCCACAGTGAAGACTTTATACAACTACATCACTGGAAAGTTACAGAAAACAAACTTGACGAATATTTTGCATGAAAGAATGAAAGTTAGAAATTTTATGTAAAGATGGCTACTTATTATTTAATGGTAAATATTTCCCCAAAAAATAAATATAAAATAATAATGAAAAGAGGTGAATGAAAACATTGTTTTTTAAAAGTTATTATGGGAATTTGTCACTCACAATAGGAACCGGTGACTGTTGAAATGATCTAGTGGGAGGGGCAAAGTCATTAGCCCTCCATCCTGACCTCAATCCTACAGGTTGATATAACGGCCCAGATTGAAACATCTGTGAAGCAACATCAGTATAGAAGTAAGGTGAAAATCCACCAGGTATAACTGCAGTTGAAGGTCCATTCAGTCCAGCTTGTTGCTGTGCATAGTGGAGCTTCAACTGTGTTTGCCTATCCTCTTTCCTCTGAGCAATAGCAACATACAGTGGTTTACGATGGAACATGAACCCTGTGGCATATAACATTAACTTTATAGAAACATAAACAACGTAACGAAAGGAATGTAGTAGACATAATGGTCCTAAACGGAATTTCCACTTAAATATAAGTGTTCTAAAATCATTAAAAAAATCTTTCAAGGATGGATGTAAGTTCTCAAGATCAGAACTTTAATTATAATTCAGTACAAAGAAAACGACATAAAATTATATCTGATCTTTCAATCCACCAAACTTCAAGAAAAAAAAAAGTTCCTAATTCAGTAAATAAAACATACAAGTCTTGTGTTCTATTGGCAAAATGTTATAGCAAGCACTTGTATCCTTTTCATAGTACTAATACAAATCTAGCTAAAAACAGAACATATCACATTCAAATCCTATGACCTTACACGACTACACCTGCAAAACTCACCATGATAAGTGCTGACAGCTACATTAGCCTCCTTAGGGGTGGAGAAGCAGACAAAACCAAACCCCTTGCTTATCCCTTTGTCATCTCGCATAACTTTTACAGAAGTTATTGTGCCACATAAACTAAACAGATCTCTTAGTTCTTTGTCATTAACACCATCATCAATGTTCTTCACATATATGTTAGATCCCTGGAAGTTTAAATGAAGACATGCTAAGAAAACTGAAATTGACAAGTTAAATGTAGAAGAAATAGCGGAATTACCTTATATTTCAATATTTGTTCCTTGCGATTCTTCTCAAATTGATGATGCAAGATTTGCTCACGTTCAGCCTTCTTTTGTGCCCTAGCTACATACAGATTCTTTGAACCTACTTATGACAAAACAAAAGGCAACAATATGTAAAGAATCAATGTGAAGAAAAAGAAATTTTGTGCATAAAAAACCTGCACGGTAAAAGGGTAAAAAACACTACCAAGTTTTACTCCATTCATTGCTTCCATGGCCTTTCTAGCATCATCTGGATTATCATAGTTCACAAATGCAAAACCCTTTGATAGCCCATTGTCTTCCCTTGCAATAGCCAAGCTAAAAATTTTCCCAAAAGAGGAGAACTTTTCCTGCAGAAGTGCTTCCGAAATATCTGAGTCCAAGTTTTTAATGTACAAATTTGTAAATTTGGCATCATGGCTAGGCAAAATGCGGTCACTTTTTTTGACAAACTTCCCAACATATCTATCAGAAGAATTAGAATCAGATTAAACTTAATCTCAGGCAATAATACGTGTACAGAAATTGAATACAGCAATGAATTGAAGGCGCAAAAAGCAAAAGACTTCAAATCATAAGAATATATGGATGATGAAAAACTTTAACATAAGGGTCTTGCTTAAAATACTGGTTAAAGAATCAATAGTAAAACTTCTTTTATTGAAATAATGCAAAGTTTCACATACATCTGCTTGTCTCTCACAGTAGAGCCATTCAGCTCCTCAATGGCATCATTTGCAGATTCCTCTGACTCAAATTGAACAAAGCCATGCCCTTTGTTGCTTTTCCCATCCTCAGACATGACAACTTTGCTGGACATAATATTCCCATATTTTTTAAATAAATCATGTAGCCCTGCATTATCTATGAATTCAGCTAAGTTCTGCAATGGCATTGACACCAGAAACTTTCCATTAGAATTCACTTCGAGTAACAAAATCAGACAATGATTTAACTATTTCATACCAAAGCTGTAGATATACCTTAACAAACACATTCCCTCTGCCACTTTTCCTTGCATAAGGATCACGGTGTGACCACATGACTCTTATCACTTTTCCATTCAGATAAGAATTATTCTTCAACATAATTGCACGAATTGCTACTCAATAAAAAAATCAAGTTTAGTGGAACCAGACTACATCAATAGTATAGACGTACTAAGAGCAACAATAAGCCCCGAATTCTTTCTTTACTTTTGTCAGAAAGTACAAAAAAACTAAAATAAAAAAGGAAATTGAGGTAAGCTCCATTGCTTCAACAAGCAACGGTACCTCCACGTGGACAAACTAGTTTAGGAAATCGAGGTAAGCATCTTGTTTTAAAGATGCTGTAAGATCTCGCAGTTAATAAAAAATTACAATTACAAATTTCAAGCCACACACTATAACAGTAACACACCTTAGTCTGAAAAGTTTCCGCAGATAGCACAGTAAACAAGTGCAACCAAAAACACTGTCCTCAAATTTAAAATCTTGTAAAACATGTCTTGGAACTTCTTTCTCAAAGAAAGCTAATTAAAAACTGATAAAGTTTAATTAATCAACCAATGTATTTTTACGACTACTTACTACTGTTGAATTAAACTCACGTGTGTGTACTGTGTTCATAATCTTTTTAACGTACACTAAAGCCTGGGAGAATACCATTAAAATTAAAAAAACGCTAGGCAACCACACAAACTCAAGCCCAATTTTACTGGAGACAAGTCTTTAACGAGCCAGATCAATCACCAAAGAATCTATCAAATCGTAATTTTAGTGTGGGTTTGGTCTTCATTCTAGACGTCAAATATCTAACTTTTCACCTCAAATATCTAAACAATCGCAAAAGCTGGTTTTAAATTGCTATAGCAGTTTAGCCGCGATCCTTGACATAGAGAGAAATTGCAGAATAATGCGGCCGATATAGCCATAATTGTGATAGCCAAAAAAAATTTTTAATATTGCGGCCGAAATCATGTCCACGGATTGTTTCTTAAAAACCTTCATCTTGCTTCAAAGTAACACGTGTCGAACCCTTAAACGCAAGAGTCTTCCAAGATTAGCGTTTCTTTACAAAGCAACAACAGTATATGATCAACGAAGAGAAAATCTCAAACATGAAATTATGTTCCAAGCAATGAAATGAAAATCCATATAAATAGCAACTACCTAGATCCGTCACTTGAAAACCTAGAAAACAAAACAGCAATTGGAACCAGCTAGCTTCACGTATCATTATTGTAACCGATATCTCCAAAGGCAAAAGAAACAAAAGAATAATCGAAGAAACGATAAAGAAAACGCCACAAAGCAATTTATCTCAGAAATCTTGAATCGCTAATGTTATGTATAAATATCTGAGAGAGAGCGAGAGAGAGAGAGAGAGAGAGATATACCGTCTTGATGAGATAGGAAGTTGACGTAACCGTAACAGAGCGACTTCCTTGTCACGCGGTCTCTGCAGACGTGAACGGAAGAGAGGCTCTTGAACTCCGCGAAAGCGTCGAAGAGGTGGCCGTCGGAGACGTCAGGGTGGAGGTCTCCGACGTAAAGCGATGAAGTCGCGGCGGCGACAGTCTCAGGAACCGCCATTGTGAATCGGAAAGGGAGGGAGCGGTAAAGAAGGAAAGATCGAAAGGTGGCGACTAAAGGAGTGAGATGCGTTCCTTCAACGACGTCGTTTTCTTAGAGAAACTTGATGGGAGAGAGGAAGGAGAGGAAAACGAAAAGAGAGAGAAAGAGAGAGTGATGCGAGTGAGTGTGAGGATCTTGCATGCACGCAGAGGGCTCGAGACCGTTCAGTATTAAGAGGCGAACAACACAGCATGCATTACGCTCACGCGCTCCTCTCGCTAGAGCGTCAGTTAATACGTCGCTGTTTCTGTTGAGAAATTTTACTTATTATTATTATTTCTATAATCAAATAAATATTAAATAAGATATTCACATTTATCTAACTACGTATTTAACAAATCTCACATTATAAATTATATATTTATGTCAAGTATCCTATAGAGAAAAAAAAATCAAATTAATATTTTTTATCAAATTATGAAAGGCGGGAAAAACGTATTAAGTAGTTAACAACAAGTATACTTTTTTCCTTTTTCGTTTTTCTCGTTTCATTTGTGTATTTCTTGTTATTATTTATAGGGTTTTAATGTGTTTATAATGTCAACGGTGGAAGTTCAGAAAAACATGCTAAGTAATCGATTTGCATGGAAGGTTTACTATAATTTGCTTTAAGGATTGTAGTTTTTGCCACGACATAATAATTTTTTTTCTATTTTTGAATTATTTTGTAGTAATTTTTTCTACAATAATTATTGACTACTATTATCATAAAAAAAATAATATAGTGAGTAAAATAATTTATTATAATTTAAGTAGATTTTTGAAACATAATTAATAAGATTTTTGTAAAAGATATATAATTAACATGAATACTAATTTTTATTATTAATTTATGAATTTTCTTGGTGACACGTGAAATTGAAGATTTTCATTTGTAAATTTAGGTTTTTTTTTAAATGTTTAGCTTATCTTTTATATATATAAATATATTATTTATTATATGTTGTTAGATTATTTTATACATAATCACGAATAATTTGTATATCTATTGGACGGATTTTAATTTGATTAAATTGCGTGAGATAAATTAATAGAAAAGAGCACGAAAAATAGGTATGAATAATTATAAGCATATCTCTTTTACTTGTTATTGCAAGGTCTTCAACCTTAGAAACCTTGCAGATGACATCCTCCTGCTAGAGTTTGGATGAGCTATAAGAAGCCAAGAAACCATATTTTGAAGAACTATGTGAAGATTCAAGTTCTTATGGCTGGTACTAAATAATGTTATTTTTTTCTCATTTTTTCTTTCACTTTTGTGAGGCTTCAATGTGGTTATTTTAAATAATTATTACTTAATGAAACTGTCATAAAAGAGTTTTTGCTGTCATAGAATGGAGTTTCCCAAAATCTTCATCCACCGCCAAAGCCACTAGATGGAGGTGCGAGTATTATCCAATCTAAGATTTTTTTTCATGGCAAGTTGCTGGGAAAACATAATTAATCTACTTATTGGGAGGGATTTGTTCAAGATCAAACTGAAAGATGGTAATATATTGAAACGAAAGTGTTATATAAATGAAACCATTTTGCTGAGTTGTGGCATATGACTAGGTGACTCATTAATAAACTCTACAATAAAAAAAAACAACTAAGTTTTGTTTATTATAATTAGAAAAAAAATTATTTTTACTTATTTCTTATATATAAAATCAGAAATAATATTGAAGGTTTTTTTGTTACACGACTAGGTTGGACAATTGTCCCATACATGACAAGAGGGAAATCATTGTGCAGATTACTTGGCAAATATGGGTGAGAGAAATGATAAACCATTGATGTTACTTGATAAAGCACCTAGTGGTATAGATTCTTTGTTGTTAGTTGATGTTATGGGTGTCTCTTTCCTCTATAATTAATTGTTTTTATTTTCTCCCCATTTGTAACCTAAAAAAAAAAAACAATTTTGTCAATAGAAATATTTATTTATTAAAAATTTAAAATTAAATACATGTCTTGATTCGATTATATGTGTAGGCGAACATTTGATGATAGGATATAGAATAAATAAACAAACTATTTTATAAATATTAATTCGGGTTAGTTTTATACAATTAAAGATAAAAATTATTTATTACATAAAAATATAATACATATTTTCTTTTTCTACTAAATTTTTTTTACTTTTAATTAATTAAATAGTCCTTAACAAAAATAATTGATAAATATGTTTGTTTATAATTTTTGAATAAACTTTATTTATTAAATGAGAATAATAATTTTTATATTTATAAAATGTTAAATTTATTTATTTTTATTCCATATTTTTACATGAGAAAATTTTAATATTACTTTATGTAAATACAACATAGCATGAATTGGCTATATATTTTTTTTGAAATTGGATATTCATATAAAAAATAATTTACATAAGATAATTTATTAATTGTATAAATACATATTAATTTAATTTTTTAATTATAAAATATAAATTTAATCATTAATTATTATAATTTGCACAAAAAATGGATGTCACTTTTATAAAAGATTAAGTCGATAATAATTTTTTTGAACGATTAAAGTAATAATATTTATATATTTAAAGAAGAGTGTAATGTATTGTTAGTGTACCTTGAATCAATTAAAAATAAATTATTTTTTCTTTAAAGAATTAAAATGAGTTAAAATAAATAAAAAAATAAAATTGGGGAGCATGGCATCCATCGTTCTGTGAATGAAGAAATGGCGCGAAGGGTGATTGTCCATGACGTCAGCTCACCTTCAATGATTGTTTCTATTTTCTTTTATTTTCTTTTTCTATTAAATCTCTTTATTTTCTTTCTAGTTATACACCATGGGCGAATTGAGATATTGAGTCTGTGTATTTAAATAGAAAAAGAATTGAGAGATTTAAAAAAAAAAATTGAAGGAAAAAATTAAAAATTTTATTTTTTGAAGTTTACTTTTTTCTCATAGTTTCCAACAAAAGAAAGTCATCTTGGGCAGATTGCAAGGCATTCAATTTGTTCCCCTGATATGGTTACAACGTGTTTGTTGATGATCTTGTGGTTAATAATAAGCTTAGAAATGAATTTGATGAGATCTTAGTTGGTGATCATGTGGGAGTCCTTGGTTTCTGAAATCTAACAAAGACTGAATTTGTGACGGAGAGGTCAATACAACAAAATTGTAAAGGTAATTAAATTAAAGAAATAGGATAGCGCAAGTTAAGGAAGAAGCTATATCAAGCCACAACAAATCAAATCCTCTTGTTTTGGAACGTAAATAGCCGGTTAAATGTTACTTATTCCAAATTATTCTACAAGTAACCATACTTTTAATATTATTTTTATTATTAATTAAAATTTATAAAGTGATGACTGAAAGTTAATAACAAGATCGAATGTTATTTCACAGTATTTGTGTTATTTGATCTCTGGCTTGAATATAGAATGGTAACTATTTTTTTTTAAATTACAATTTTCTCTCAAAGACAAGTGTTACATTATTTTCTTTTATGTTAAAATATAAAATAAATTATATTAATTTTTCTTAAGATGTAAATATTACATGGTCTCTCGTGTCTTATTTAAAATATATAATTTAATCTATTTAATTTAATATTAATAAAACTATTCATTATAAGATTTTAAAATATATTTGTAATTAAAATATATATTTCAATATTTTTAATTTATTAAATTATCATTCACTCAATTATTTTTTAAAATATACGATTTAATTTTAATTAATTAATCTTTTATTAAGTAATAATTAAAAATAAAATTTATGAGATAAATTATATATATATATATATATATATATATATCATATTAATATGCATTTGAATTTTTGTATTTAAAAATATATTTTATAAACTAATTTTTATAAAAGTAATAAAATAATAATTTTTTATTATATTTTAAATATATATAAGTATTAAAATTTAAAAATTACATTTTGTATGCTTAATATACATATATTATTCATTACATTTATTAAATATAATATTTAATAATATTTTTGAAATTAATTATATAATAAATTTAATAAATAATACTATACAAAAAACTAATTTATTTAAATATTTATAAAAAAATACTACCTTAACACTTGTGTTTAATGTTATTTTACTTAAATATTTTAAAATATATTTTTGAAAATAATAATAATTAAAATAAATAATTGTAAATATATAGTTAAAACTAGAATAATTCATAATAATTTTTAAATAATAATTGAAGGATTAGTTTGAGATAAATTGTTATATATATAATAAAATATTAAGAATTCAAAAAATATTTAAAATAAATTTTATGAACTATTTTTTATAAATAAAAGTATGTGTGTGCGCGCTCATTTGTTAAGAAAAGAAAAAATGTATTTTAACACAAGGAGAGAAGTGTAATATTTATATATTTGAAGGATGATTGTGTAAAATATATTTTAGTAATATATATATATATTTTAACAAAATCTAACTAAACTTTAATAGAAAATTAAGAAAAGGAGTAATGTATCCTTACCTGTTAAGAAAAGAGAGTTTAATTTTTAACATGATAGTGTAATATTCTATTCGAATTTAAAGTGTGATTTACTTTATTATAAATAGAACATGGAAAAGGAAAGGGGATTTCTTATTAAAAATAGCTCATGAGAAAGTTTATTACTACCTCTGGTGGAGTTTTGTGAGAAACTATTAACAAGAACTATTCATGCCTTTTGACTTTGTTAATTTGATCATGAACATATCATTCTCTTCCAAAGTTTTATGGAATGGCAATAAAGCGAATCATTTTTTCCACCCAAAGAAATTTGTGTGTGAAAGTGGTTGAGTTTTCATGAAGGCCCTAATGCCTTAATATAAAATTAAATTAAAAAACTTGCAGACTCCTCCCCAACTTGGTCCACTTAGCAATATATGCAAAGCCTTTATTTCTACTAAATTTCCTTTCACGTAGATCTTTATCTTTATCCTCTTTTTCTTTTAAATTTTGTTGACTCCTGACTAATTACCCTGTTTGGGCTTTATCAGCAGTGAGCCTTTTTGAGGGGCAAAGAACCAAGTTGTGAATGCAACGGTATAATTGTATCATATCGTTGCACAAAAATGGTAAGGCCCACAAGAAGCCATATTTTGAGATATACAGAAACGGAAAGGACAAAATACTATTTTTTTTTTTTTACTTTTTATCCTACATATTTGAGATAAAACAAAAGAAGAAAAACTGAACCAAGTCCGAAGAAAAACACTTGAGGTTCCATTCAATTTAAGTTATCAAACAAGAATAAAGGTTCATAATAAAAGCAAATTATTCAAACTTCAGATGTTTAATAATTAGTTTTTTTTTAATCAACTTCTGTTTATCATCCCTTTTTTTACCCGGTCAAAATTGGGTGCTTACAATCAATCATGATATTAACCAATTTTCTTTGAACTTCCATCGAAATTTCCACATACAAAACTTTTGTCAAAATTTTCCCTTCCCAACCTTTTTGCCGAAATCTCCACTTTTCAAGCTTTTATCCAAATCTCCATTTCTTCAAAGTTACTCAAATCACAAATCTTTGTCTCCTCCTCACTTGATCTTCTTCCCATGGTTAATGTTGTAAACTTAATTTTACATTATACCGAGTGATGATGACTATGATTCCAAACACTTCACTTACAATAAACTTTTCATACCAACATTATGTACATATAGAGAGCCACAATGCTTAGAAGTAGTAACTTAGAAAGAATGCGTATTTCGGAGCTGCTGACACTTAGTTGTCCCGCATTGATGAACTCATCCTTGCTTGTAGTCACGGAAACGTTTACATCCAAAGAACCTAGCAGCAATATAAAATTTAAGACACAGTAATGAATCATATTATCATATATACTCCATGCAGGAATTAAGAGTTTCTGTGGTGAACTTACAGTCATAGTTAGCCCATCCAATTCGTTGATGAGCTAAGTCATACACAACTATCTTATCTTTTAGGACAAGATCTGCAAAATAAGTAAAAACAGTTTTGATTGATCTCAAAACACCATTGTAGATCACTTGTTCATCTGATACCTTTGATGCATAATTTACAGAAACAAACACGAATACTTATTCATGATGTTTTCAAGTAAAAACTCAAATCAAACTTTTTCCATAACACAGTTTTATTTACTATTTGAATGATGAAAATGAGACAAACTACCCTTGTTTGGATCATAATTTATAGTTCCATCAGAGTGTTCTCTGAAATCTGAAGATCGCTATTATCTTTCAAGATTTATTGTAACACTCAACAACCAGGTGTATTTCCATTTTCAGTTCTACCACATAATAACAACAATGGGTTGTGTGAAATTGTGTAGAACCAACAAACCATAAGTTCTCAACGGAATGATGGCACACTAGCTGTTTACCACAGATACAGAAGACATAATTAAGAATTTTTTTACTCTTGGTTGAAGTGTCGCATTTCATAATCATATGAGATTTAATTTCTTCCAATTCCTAGCAGATTTTAGTCTGTTAAAAAATGTCCAGCATCTAACCTCCTAAAATCGAGATTCCCTCCTGCACTTTCTGGAAACCGATGCACCACACTGAAGCACCATCCTGTTTGAGCAAATGGCACCTTGGCTTATCAGCAACATACAATTTAAAACAATAACTTCCTCGTGCAATATGACTTACTTAACAGACATACTTACAAGGTCACCATTATGCGTAAGGTACTGCTCTGGTTTTAAAACCATTGACGCTCCACCCTCAAAGTTTAAACTGACCGAAGGAAAAATGTCACCTATACTGCAAAACATAAATTCTGAGTTATTGAGAAATCCTAATAGGAAAATTTTACGAGGAAAAACCATTGAAAAACTTCCTAACAAATATTGTATTTGTAATAACCTGGTTGAGACCAGATAACACTGGCTTCCTTTAGAAGGAGTGATCCTAGCAGATTGTGACACAGCAGTAGTTATCTACACATTCATTTAAAATTTCAACATCAGTATGTTACTAATAACATAAAAAAGGATGTAAACCTCAATAAGTGGTGGCTCAATTGCTGGTGTATCTTAAATCATGCAAGCCTCCCTTTAAATCACTTCAAGATTTTCAATACAAAGCAATTATTAGTTAGCTCAATGAATGGTCCAAAATAAATCTATAACTGACACGGTAAAACTTGATACCAGCAAAATAAAACAAAGGTATAAGAATCCAAATGAACTCAATGGACAAACATGTCAATCAGTGATTTCAGAAAACAGATAAAACAAAAGACATGCAAGCAACAGAGTAAGAAAATATCCTCATTATTTACTTGCTATTTACAAATTCTCGTCATGGAAAAGGAGAATAATGTGCTCAACACAGTTCAATGTTTCAAGGTTTTGGGCGGGGTACAAGAAAACTTACTGCAGTGACAAGAGGATCATAAGCTTCTTGAACAAGATATGCCAACGTTGTACCACAATCAACTATAGTTCCTCGGTTGTTAGATGTTGCAAATACAGCTTGATTAATTGGGAGGAGTTGCCCATTGACAGCAATACTCTGAAGATTCAAGTTGTAATGAGGCCTGAAATTAGATCAACCAGTCAAATACACTGCAATATATCTCATAGAGAACTGCAAAGTATTCAAGTCGTAATGAGGTATAACAAGCATTTTAAGAACATGATTTTTTGAGAGTAATATCACCCTTTTATATTTAATTCAAAAACTTAAATCTATGATAATTTAGGCTTCTCCCTCCACCCACTTTCTCACCTTAATTTCCCTCCCCAAATTATCAGATAATACTATATTATTATTATAAAATATATGATATATATATATATATATATATATTATACAATTTTATGTATTATAACATAAAATAAATAATATATTATTTACAATCTATGAAATAAAAATTTTAAAAAGAAATAATAAAAATATTTTATTATTATCTATATCTACATCTACATCATTACAATTGAGGATTCATCTCACAAGTCACAACCCATTTTCTTGCCTATTTTTCCTCTGTTAGAATGATGTTTTTTTGCCATTTCTTAAGCCCATTTCATTCTTATTTGTATGATACTCATTTAAATTATTTTTTGTCACCCTTAAGCTTTTTTCTATCCAATTCTATAGTTAATTTTACCCATTTCCTACTCATTTGCATAATTCGTTTGTTGCTCATTTCAAAGATTTTTTCCTCAATTTTCCTGTACATTTGCATTGCCCCCATTTGTATGCTTCAGTTGAATATTTTTTGTTGCCCATTTGCATGGCTTTTCCCTGTTTTAAATGATTCATTGCCGCTAATACTCTCTACTCGTTTTCATAGTTATTTTTGCTTATTTTTATCACTCATTTGCATAGTATTTTCTCAGCTTACTTGTGTGTTTCATATGAAATTTCTGTTTTGTTAATGATTCGATATTCCATATGGTCATATAATATTTCATGTCATTAGATTGAGGTTATATGTGCATCTAGTTAATGTCATTTGTGAAATATTTATTAGAAATATTATTTAGATTTTATATTTAAGATTTTTTATGAGATAAAATGATTGTTAAACCGTGTGAAGCACAAGAATCAAACTAGTTCCATTAAATTAAAACAATGCATTTGTATTTTCAATTATATTCATTTTAAGATATTTGCCTCTTGAAAATAAATTTTAAAATAGTTTACCACCACCAGGTTGATTCAAGCATACCCACCAAGAGTGTAGCATGTGACATAACTTTGTGTTTGTGTAAGTGAAAATGTAAAAGAAACCTAAGGGTGTGATACATTCCTTCAAGACAATATCATCTTGACAAACTAAAAAGGGGTTTCTTCTCCATGAGAGGCATGAACCCTAATATGTTAACATCTTCCAGGATCACTAATTTTACTATAAGAACACTAGCCTAAATCAAGATGTAGGCTAAATACAATAAAATAAAACTCACCCATCAAACATTGGCACATTGCACCAAACAATGATCATAAACTTTGTATAAGCTACGAGATTTTCATTTCCTGTCATCCATCCTAGTATATTATAAATTTACAATACTATATTCCAAACTCCAAAGCAAAATTTTCATAATTACTTCACAAGTAATAAATTTTGGCAATTGACAATAATGTAAATACCTAAATCAATTTCTTTCAGAAACGCCTTGTACATTCTTTTCACAACAATGTTATTCAACATCAGGTGAAAATTATCAACTAACCAGGGAAATAAAAAGAGAAAAGAAGTGCAGAAGAGAACATACTGTGATGGGACAAGTGGACTATAAACAATACTTGGCTCCAAAATCTCGCCAAGAACTAGAATGCCTCCTCCATCACCATCTCCTTTTAAGCAATGAGAGAAAACTTTGGGTGTTATTCCTCGTGATGACAATTGTGATACAACAGATAGAGCACCAGGGCCAAACCCAAAAATTCCATCAACTGCTTTATCGGTCTTAGTCAAATCTCCAGATTGGTAGGTGCTACACCTGTTTCCAATACAATCATCCAAAACAGCCTCATTTAAAACCAAAATGAAAAAATCCATATCAAGAATTGGCATAAACATGGGAATATACACAAAAACTACCAAGAAAGAAGCTATAGACAAAAGAGTGAACATCAAAATAAGCAACCCCCATTTATTTACCTTTTCTCCCTTTTTATTAACAAATCATACATTGCAAATTTAACCTCCCCCTTCCCATTCCCTCTGATTTCACTCTTACCAAGCACATCCCACATTTCCCTCTGTAAACTCAGGCTCATCCAACCCTCCCATTCAGCTCTACTCTTCACATGTTCCCGATCTTACATTGAGTGCACACACCTTTATTTATAATAACAAATAAGCATAAGGGCTCACCCAAAAACAATGGTAGCCGAAGAGTTAGTCGTGGGAGACTGTCCCATGATCATTTCAAAATGCATTGAATCCAAAACATAATAACCCGAAGTTCCACTCCCATCTCCATACTGAAAGGTGTAGCTGCACAGATTAACCTGAGGGGAGCACTCAGCAGCAGCACCTTGAACCCCAGAAGTGCAAATTGGGTCCGAGCAGGGAACCAACGCAGCCGTGGTAGAACCAACCGTGTCAAAGAAATTGAGCTCAATCTGCACACCACAAAACACAAGCAAGAAGAAACGCAACACATTAAGCTCCAAATCAAAAACCTACTTCCCATTAAGGCACCACAAGTATGCATGACAACAAACAAGCACCAAAATCAAATGCAAATGCAAATGCAAATGCAAATTCAAATTCAAAATTCTCACCCCTAGTTGACTAGATTGAGGACAATTACTACAAGTATTACAATTAACCCACAATATATCACTTCCCGTATCAATCTGAACGTTAAATTCCCTCTGAGGAGTTCCCATCTTCACTTTGGTAAAATACAACCTGAACAAGAAAACCAATAAACAGGAAACAACACTTTTAAATAATTGGTCAATAGCACCATAGAAATGCATTTTTGTTTTTCACATACAATAAATGAACACTCCAGAAAAGGAAAACGGATTACCCGGACCCAACGGACAGATCGGAGGAGCCTTGGACGGAGAAGTCAACGACGCCACCGACGACGCCGCGCAGCATTCGGGCGTGGCGGGCTCTGTCGCGGGCCCTAAGCGCCGCCACCTCCACGCGGCGGCTCAGAGGAATCCCCCGCTCCAGAGGGAGGAAACCGCTCTGCACCGCAGACAGCAGCACGGCGGTCACAGCCAACAGCGTCGGAATAATGCAACGCCGCATTTTTAATTTATTTATAATTGCGTGTGGTTATGGTTTTCTTTCTCAACGGGAATGGCGATGAACTCGGTGCATTGAAAGTTGAAACATATAGAGATATAGAGATAGAGAAGAGTGACAGTTTCTTTAGGACACGATAGTTGCTGATTATGGTTAATGAGCTGAACTCGCGTCAGATATTAATCATAACTCATAAGGCAACACTTTCTGATTTGGGATGCTAGTGCCTATATATACATCAAAGTTAAATTCATTTTGTTCATAAAAAATTTATGTTTAAATTTAAACTAGTGGTGTGTATGTAGCACGTAGTACACTGTCTGACACGATGCTTTAGCCTCCCAACTTTTTCAAATCAAAGTGAACAAGAAGATTCCTTAGAATTATTAAAGTTGTTTTTTCACTAAGTAGCATTTAAATCAAGTATAATTAATATAAATGAATTTCAAACTTTATTTCACTCATTTACTACCCTCCTTTTGCCTCTCCAGGTGCAAGAAAAATAAACTAGTCTTTTCGTTTTTTTTCCTTAACTGGATTTTAATTTTTTTTTAGATATTGTGATTTTATCTTTTAAATTTTAATTACATTCTCTTAAGTTTTTTGAATTTATAATTAGTTCATTCAGAATTCATCTAATATTTAAGTTGTTAATTTATTGAGAATGGAATAATATTTTTTTATTTATTATTATCATAAAAATAATAATTTACTCATAAATATCTTTGACATGGTAATTAAGTTAATACAATTAGATTTTTTTTAGGTAGTTTACTTCAAATATTCCATTTTTTCACTTATACATTGTATTTATTTATTTTATCATATTATATTCAATTTATCACGTTAGCTAATTTTATTAATTATTAGATAGAATTAAACTGATAGTAAATAAGAAATTTAATTGACACGGTTAGAATATTAAAAACAAAAATTACACAATCATGGTGCTGAAAAACTAAAAATTGTAATTTAAGTCTTACTTTTTTCGTAAAACTTAGTTGACTCTATTCTTTTTTAATCTTCATTTATTGAATATAATGATAAGAATTAAACTTAAATGTATTAAAAAGGTTACATTTTTAACAAATATTAATAATAAATTATCATTCACAATAAATTTATTAATTTTTATAATAATTATTTTGAATAATTTTAGATTAATTACTCGTATAAAAACATTTACACTAATAAATAATTACATCATAATTAAACTATTATTATAATAACTTTAATTTTATGTGTTAAACTAACAGATCTTGAAAACAAAGGGAGTAAATCACAAAAATAGGTAGAAAGATATTGCTGAGATCCCCACATCCATATGAAAAGAGACCCTTGAACGGTTGGTTTTTTTTTTTTTATTATTGTGTAGTTTATTATATGTACCAAAAATTTGATATGGATCAAATATCTTATCATATGGTGGATCGAAGGGAGAATATAACAGTGTACTTGTCGAATTACTTTTATATATATAATATATATTTTGCAAAGAGATTATGGGCCTTACGCAATTAATCAGAGAAATTATTAAATGGTCATTTTTCATTATCTATTTATAGTCTCAACTCATCTTTATATAATATATATTTATATTTTTTATTTAAAAAAGTTAATAACATATAATTATATATTATATAAAAATTAATTAAAACTATATATATTTAATAATTATCTCATACCACTTAATAATTTTTTTTAGTGATGGAAAGAGACATGCGGGAACACATACAATGATTTGATTCAATAATAGGGAGTTGAAGGGACAGGATAAAAATAAAGAGAAATTCAGAAACAGAATTTTGTGTAAGTTCAATTCACGTGTTATTTTATTTCCAATCACAGATAAGATTAGCAAGCACACATGGAAAAAGTGGTGATTTGTTTGGGTTTTTCTTCTTCTTGCGGTTCCTCAGGATTACAGATTTTTTTTTTTTTTTTTTGTGTGTGTGACTATTGATTACAGTATTTTAAAAGTACAAACAAACATTGACCTTGGTTGTATTTTATGTATGGTTCTACTAATCTTGTTGAGTTGTAATAACAGCAGCCCTTTTATTGCATGAACATTATTTTATGTCAAATATTGTTTTTTTTTTAAAAATGTAGTAAACAAACTCATAAAAAAAAAGTCCCATTGTCCCACATGCAAGTACATGCGCAACTATGCAAGACTGGGCACTAGCTGTATAGTTGCCCAATAACTCATTAAAACTTGAAATAAAAAAAAGGAATAGAATAACTCTATTTTATTTCATTTCATTTTAATATATAAACTAATATTGTAGAAACTTCCTATGTCCTTTTTTTTTTTTTGTAGATGAGAAGATTACCACTCATTTTCTGATTAACCTCTTTTTGTGCACGAACCATGAATGTAGAGAGGGAGGGGACAAAAAAACAACAAAAGAAAAAAACATTTGTTTAGATAGCTCATAAGTTACACCTTAATCACGATCATCTTTGAGTGTCCCATACATTTCGTATTTTTATAATATGGGTCATTGTTAAAATGGTAGTATTTTTTTTTTATAATGTTATGCATAAAGTACGAAAAGACTCGCTATATATTTTAGGAAAGGAAATGTAATGTATACAATAACATTTTTCACACATCTCACGTGCTCGTCATCATTCTTATCCATTTTATAGAAAAAAAAAAGCTAATCATGATGTGGTCGAGAATTCATTTATAAAATAGACATTTTATTTTTTAAAAAGTGTTAAAATAAAAATGTCTATTACATATATAAAAGATTCAACCAACTGGAAATTGAAAATGACGTCACTCATCGTTTGAACTTTTGATAATGAAATTGGATGTGTTTCTCTTATACTCTAAAGTTCGTGCCATTTTCACTGCTCAATTAAGGAGAGATATCTAGAAGAAGACATTAACAACATGTTTTGTCAAGTCATAGAAGATGCACGTCAAAAGGCACGTTGAAGCATATGCTTCTTTGTATAGCTTCTTTATATTCAAATTTTCACGTTCATTGTGCAACAAGTTAAAAAGAAGGTAAAAAGGTCTCGTGATCTTCATTTCTTAGTTATTTATTTTGTATCTTGGTTTTCTTCTTTTGGTCTTCTATTTTGTGTTCTCCTCCTCCCTATACTATAAAAGAATTTTTATCCAAATCAGAACACCCAATTTTATCTGCATAGTTAGAATAAAACGTAAAAATGAAAAATATTAAAACCAAAAAAAGAAAAAAAATGACGTTTGTTATTTTAGTTTGCTGGAGTGTTTATTTAAATTTGGTTTGATTATATTGTTATTTTTTCGGTGTCCAGAAGATCAAATCACTCGTGGAACGAACTCTATAGCTATGTCACTTAATTCATTTAACGTATCTTTTCACATAGTTAATATTAAATAAAATTTGAATAATTTTAATTTTTAAAAAATCTTCTATTACAATAATTATAAATATTATTAATAATATTTTATAAATAATATATAAATTAAAAATATATAATTTAATATCTTATTAGAGTATGAATTATTTTTTAAATTTAATTTATATTTTTTACATAAATATCTAATAGAATTTGATAATATTAATATGATGTTATGATGTGGCACTGTCTTATGCTAATAATACGTATAAATTAAACTCTTAATTTTTTTATACTTCTTCAATATTTTACTTTTAAAAATAAATTAAGATATTTAATATTATAATAAATATTAAAATTTATTTTTAATATTATATAAGAGCGGATTCATACTCATTTTCAACCATTGAATGTTTTTTGGAATAGTCAAAATTACCATCATCCTAACATATATATATATATATAGTATTGAATCAAAATTTATGTATTTGATAAAATTTAATAAATAAAAACATAAAAATATAATAAAATGAATTTAGACTAAAATATTACATTTTTTAAACTAGAGCGAGCGATTGGAATTAGAGAAGAAGGGAGGCTGAGAAGAAAGCAGAAATCGGGGGCTAGTGTGAGAGATGAGCATGGCGTCGTGTCTTCGAGTTGGAAGATGTATGGCTATCGATTCGCGCTCTCTCTTCGCTTCCGCCTCTAGATTCTCCTCCTCTTCGTCGTCGTCTTCATCTTCCGGCAAGCCTAAGACGGCGAAGAAGCTCACGGATCGTCTTTCGGCCGTTATAGACGCCGTCAACGATCGCAAACTACCTCCCGAGCTACGTGGCCAGCGCAACAACGTCAGGTAATAATAAACACAGACGCGCACACATATCAATTTCCCTATGTTCTTGGAATCAAATTTTCGAAATTCGATACAACTGTGCGCGCACGTGTGCATTTGTGAGAGAGATTTTTCTGTTCAATTGGTCTCAATAACAACCTGCACGTCTTGTCTCTCTACACGGATCAACATCCATCTATAACCATTCAGCATTATCATTATTGGATCTCTCTCTGTGTACTTACATAGGTTTAAGTTGACAGTGAATATGAAATTAATAGATTTGGCTCTTTTAATGGGTTAAATTATGATAAATTGTGTGCACTAAAATAAATTATTGAGTTGTTTGTTATACACTAGTCCTTGATTTTAATTGCTGTTATTGTTTTTTTTATTTTATCAAAAAATATTATTGAGTTGTTTACATGTACTTTCCTCATAAATTAATGTAACTCTCTCTTGCATGGTGAGTTTCTTACTTTATACAGGCCAAGTCCGAAATGATCAAGATGAAATGAAAATTAAGAAGAGTTTCATATTTTTTATGTGATGTAGCAAATGGATTTGAAACCAGGTGAACTCTAGCACCAGAGCTGTGCCTTCTTGGTAGACAAGAAAGGCTACCAATACACTTTCTTATAGCATCTCAAATGAATCTTGTGAGACAAGAAAGGCTACCAATACACTTTTGGTGGTTCCTACAATACCACGTGGGATTTAAGAACTTTAACGTGTTTTCTTTCCAATAGTGTAATCTTGAATAACTTAAAATGAGTCCTACAATAGTCTCGATCATTGCTTATATAAACAATTGTTCTTGTATAAGAATTACCACGTCAATTGCTCTAGTAGTGAAACTGCATAAAAACTAGTTCATAGATTTAAGGATCTCGTAAACAACTCCCACCACCAGAGAGATGCTCTGATAATCTTTTTTCTAACATATTTTTACTTATTGGGTGAAATTCACGGAGGTTTTACCAAATATGTGAGTTTCATTTTCAAAATTAGTAGAACACGCTGCAACTTCTACTAATAAAAAAGAAAATATTGGAAATAGTGTTACATAATGTTTTACTAACATTCCTCACGGACAATATATGTATCATTGGTTTTAACATCTCCCGATGGCCAGTTAAGTTGCCCTCAGGGGGTGCAGTGGTGCACTAGTGGCATGATTGCTAGTACAGTGGAATTGGCTTTGAATCCAATACTTTTGGTGACTTCGTGTTATTTTTTTTCTCCTCATCTGATGTTTAACACAAACTGGGTGTAGGACAGGTCAGAAACTGACATGATCAACGTTGTTGAGCAAAGAATATGGCATTCCATGGAAGAAGGACAGTTTGAGAACTTGCCAGGGAAAGGCAAGCCGCTTAAGCTTGACACAAATCCTCATGCGGATCCAGCTGAAGACACCTTGTACCGAATCCTGTCGAAAAATGGATGTGCACCAGAGTGGGTTGAGCTTAACAAAGAGATAAGATCTAAAATATCTGAATGGAGGATGTGCTTGAAGAAAGCTTGGGCTACTAAATGCAGTGGAGATCACTCTGAGTGGCTCGAAAGTTCAGAGGCTTTGAAATTGCAGTTACGAGAAATAAATGATAAGGTGAGCTAGGTCATTTGCCTTGTTAACGTTTCATGGGAATTGGAGAATTGAATTCCTGGCCCTTCTGAATCTTTATTTTCTTTGTCATATTTGTAATGCACGTGTAATGAATAGAATTTATATTTTTTTGGCAGGTTTTCCGGTATAACCTCATTGTGCCTTTTGGTCGGCAAATGTTTGGGTTTAAGTGGGAGAAAGAGCTAGGTTACATGGAAGAAGAATGAGACTCATTGTTGTTATCTAAATTTGGGCCAGTTGGTTCGCTACTGTAGAAGATCAGAATTTGTTATTTTCCTGCAGGAGGTCATGCCAGTTGACTAATCAACTGACTGAAGTTATTTGGTTCAACTATTGATGATTACTTTAATTTCCTAACAATGGCTTCACTCAAGCCAGCCCTCGACATTGTTACTGGTTATGATGCCTCTTTCAGGCTTAGTATGGCTATATTTATATGGTTCATAACCTCGTATCAGTGTTCCTACTTCCTATGTTCCATGTAAAATACAATCCAAGGAACCAAGAAAAAAAGATAGTGAAAATGTATGAGACACAACAATACTAGTTGTCCTGAAAATTGTATTATACAGTCTATTCTTTGCAGAAGACAATTGTAGTCCTTGCTTCAGTAAACAGGATATTTGTTGTAACTACTATATGACTGGAATCGGTATGAGTGAGAGCTTTTCCAATGGCAGTGCTATATTCTGCATTTGTCATTTATCTCCAGGTTTTGATCATAAAGACTCACGTTCCCCAAATCCTTTTTTATCTTTTAAATGGAGATATGATTGTTAGCATTATAAGCACCCTCATCAGATGACTGCTGATGATGTAGACTTCAATTTAAAGTAAGAATGCAATTTTGAGGATATTATCTGGACCAGTTTTCCAGGGAGATGAAATGTAATTTATTTTGATAATAAAGCATATTTAGTGCATTATTTAATAGGAATATGAAAATTGCATTTTGATGGGTTTTTAATACTGTCCCCTGAAAAGGTATATTTGATCAACTTCAACCAAAGTAAAGAGGGGGGAAGGGATAAATAAATCAATGCACACTATACACATGTCCAAACACAACTGGTATCCTATAATAACCATGATATTACAAGTTACAATACTTATTCTTAGAAAAATCTTATTGATGAAAGTAACGCAGAAGCTGAATAATAGCTGCTGTTTTCATTAACTCTTTTCCAGATGATCTGAAACTACTTAAAAATGATGACATATGTATTGACAGATGACTACTATATTGACAAGAAAGAAGAAAAAAATCAATTACATGCTCTACAAACAAGGAGTTACATTCTTAATTGTCGCATTCCTTATGTGATGCTCATATCATATATTTGATGTTTTAGCTGCAAGTTGTATGAGACTTTTCCTGTGGTAAGCGGTACGTAGCTTTTTGTATTTCTGCAGAAAAGCTCCAAGGTCAATCTCACTGTCAAGGAATTGCTGGTGCGTATTTTCAGATTCCTCTTCTGTCTTATTCATAGCATCTGCAAAATCATTATATAAGATATTACGAAACCAGGCAGGTCATAACAATGATAAAATTTCGTGATTATAATAATTGTCTATGACAGAAAGTCATACCTTGAATCCTTTGGAGAAGGTATAGTGGGGAATTCAACTTCAATACTTCCTCTTTCTGCTTCTCAAGCTCATTTAGTTTCTCTTGAGCCGCAGCTAACTGAGTCGTACAAATTATTCTATACTGTTTCCGTAGGAGGATGGAGAAAATTCATACTTGTATAAGAATTTTAAAAATAACCACACAAATCCTACTATTATGATCATACCTGGTTCCTGAGTTCCTCAATACGAGGTTCCTTTTTTAGATTTTCATCTGAATTTAAAATAAATTGTTTGAGAAGCTCTAAAATATTCAGCTGGCAGCAAACCATCTAATGGCAGTGTGACAATAAAAAGAATTTAATAACTCACCGACAAGCTGCAGATTCTCCTTGCGAAGTTCATCATTCACCTGATCAAATCATTAGGTAAAAAACGTGTTAAAAATAAAAGCAATAGGTCAATAGAGATTTCGGCATTTACTTGAGGGAGTGTGATCACTGGCATTCAGTAATGCCTATCGTAATAACATTACAACATCATTTAAAAAACTTTGCAGAAGTGACTCAATCTGAATTTTGGGTCACCCCAACTAGCTGATAGAACCACTTGTGCAGCTTTGCATAAGTGTGACTTTATGAAACGTGCAATTAAAAACATGTCAACTGTTTAGATACATAGAATGCAGTATCCATGCAGAGCTGATTAGGATGTTGAGCTCAATTATCCTAAGGGTGATGATGCTATCCTGATTAGGCCAACACTATTCCTCCTTTTCAATCAAAAAACACGTGAAAGCCATAACTCTCCCAATGTCTAACTAGATTCAGTAGGGGTCATTGCAAGGAAAAATGAAAATTTAACAGAACGTAGAAATATTTAGCCCCTCCATCCACATTTTAAAACTGTATGTTACATCCAATTAGCCACTCTATCCATGTTTTTGTGAACTCCACACACTACTCACGAACACAACAGACAATTAGATTAAAAAGTAATTGCTCATAACACTGGTATGTCTCTACAATGTTATCTCTAAAGCATTATCAGCATCATCATCATAACTCCTTCATATCTCACATTATTTTGAATCTTGACCTCCTCAAGTGAACTTAAAAACTGCTGATACGTATCTTCGTTAGATAAAAGCTTCCGCAGCTCATCAACACTGCCAAGTTCAAAAGGAGAAAAAAAAAGCATTAATATCTCCGTTAGTTAAAAAAGATCAAATAATTCATAACATCAGAGTGAGACTGCAATATCAAGTCAACGACTGCTACATAACCAAAATTAGAATTTCAAAAACAAAAGAAATCATATGATGGCATAGAAGACCTTTTCTCGTTCAAAATAGCAACAAGTCCAACATGTTGGTGTTCATGTGATGACGCCCTGCGCGTAAACAAACATATAAGTTATCGTATATGGTGGCTGCATAAAACATGATGAAAGGAAGGAATCATATCTGAAGAGAAAGAGGGTTACCGAAATGTAGTGGACATGGTTCCGTAAGAAATTTCGGAAGCACGAGGTTGCAGGGTGTTTGGTTGGGAACTTTGAAATTCTCGTCTCTTTCTTACGATCCTAAGCAACGACTTAATGCTACGCGTTGCTCTTTCTCTTTCTCGCATAACGCGGGACAAAGATATTTCCTTTCTAGAAAAAAAAAATATATTACTTCTCTAGTTTTCTTTCAAATAATACATTTTAAATTTTGTCTCATTTGCAAAAAGATTGATCTAGCCGGAGAAATTATCATATAGTATCATACTATGAGACCATCGTCTCAATCAATTTTCTTACGACACGGTATTTATGTTTTATTAATTTTTTTTTTGTAAATTAACAAAATTGGTTACCTGTTAGGTAAAAATTAGTAAAACAATAAAACATAATGAATTTAGATTATACTCTTTTTAATATCGAATGTAAGAAAAAATAATTTATTTATGATTTTAAATATAAGCAAATTTCAATTAATTTTACCTTATTTAATGATATTATTTTTAAAATATACTTCATTTTAATTGAGTTTTATTTTTAATATTTTTTTTATTTTTTATCGTTATAATAAAGGATAGTCTAGAAAATATTTATTTTAAAATAAAATTCATATATTCAAAAAAATACTTTACTAACTTTATTAATTAATATGAATACTTTTTTTCTTATATTTGAGGCAAAAGGAAATGCAATAATTTTTTCTTAGATAAAAACCTAAAGAAAAATAGGTAGTGTATGTTGGTTTCTACATTGTTGATCCACATTTAATAATATAATTATGGCAAAATTTTCAATTTATGATGGAAACAAGTATTTTGACCTTGACGCATATTATAATTATAAGACACGTCATTGAAAAGGGAAGAGAGATAGATAATTAATATAATTAATAATATAATATAACAAAAAAATGTTAATTAAGTGTTTATACTATTTCAACGTCTAAATATCAAGATTGAAATCATTTTTATTTAATATTTTTCTCTCTTTTACTTACATGTAAGAAAAGTTATAGAAATTTAAAGTATAAATATAATTTTTTTTAATAATTATAGAGTCTTGTGTTTTTAGGTACAAAAGGCTTCCAAGCATTCAAGATTATGCTGATCATGATTGCACATCGCGCTAACATGAAATACTAAAAAATGTGATTTTTTTTATTTTATAATGTATTTACATATATATAAAAAAACAAAAACAATTACTTAGGATATTATTTATCATATTAAATTTTGAAATTTAAATGATGGAACTGATGTTTAAATGTACTTATTAACGGCGAGAGATTTAGTCTCAGGTCAAGTGTATATTTAGTCTCAACTCACCTGAACTTTATAATATAAAAAAAATATGGTTAAAGGATTTGATAACTGCCACAAAACAAAGCTTTCTAGAGTAAAGCCCAGATCCTAAGTAACCCAAAGCTTTTGGATTGTTGCCCATTTCTCAGTCCTTGGTTTCTTGCCTGCCCAATCCATAATTGTTGTTTGCTAAACTTATAAATGATGGGCCAAGCCCATACTTGTTGAATGCCTCATTCGGCTAATGACTACCTTCTTTCATAGCAAATGACAATGTAGATAGGAAGTTAAGATAGTAACTAAAGTGAGACTAAATATGAAAAATTAAATAAAAATTAAGATCGATAAAATATATTGTCTCTTCTTGATTTTCATCAATTTCATTTTATATTTCCTTTATTTACCATACATAAACTCCCTTAATTTTCATGACAATATTATATTATATATATTTTCCCTGTTAACAGACTTCTCTTGATTTATCAATTATGAAGGTCTCCAATGGTAAAAAAAGAAAGGATATTACTCACATAATTTGGCTTAAATTTAAGAAATGCCAATATTAGATAAATAAAATGAATTAGAGAAGTGTTTAAATCCCAATAATTAAACACTTTAATTTTATTAACAATATTTCGTACATAAAGAGACATTTCTAAATGCAAGTAAAATTTTAAAAGCATAAAAAATATTTAAAATTGTAAGTACGAATCATTAAATTAATTATATGAGAGAAAGATAAAAATACCTTGATTATTTGAGATAAATTAAAGAGCAAAATTTTAAAATAAAAATGAAACGAATAATTTAAAAGTGTAGTAAGTAATTCAACTTTGATAATGAAAACGAAAATTTTAATATAAAAATAAAAAATAATTAAATCTAACATTTGAAAGAAAAAATAAAAAAATGAAAATAATTAATAATTTGATAGTCTTTTAAAAATAAAAATTAATTTGATTCAATTGGTCACAAGCAACTATGAATTCATCAAGAGTTAGAGGTTTAAAACGTCAGAAATTCAAACTATTTATTGTGATTATTGAGGAGGACCAACTTCCATATCCTAAGCACAATTAATCTCATGTGGTTTCGAGATATAGCTCGTACGATAAAAAAGAATGATGAAAACTTTTATTGCGATACACGTAGTCACATACACGACATAATAAACATGCTAATATCACGTGGTTTTCTTACTCTACACATATGTCAGAATTCATATAATTGAGATAGTACTAAGATAAAAATGAAACAAATAATTATTTTAACAGTACAAATTATGTTAAATAGCCAAACATGGACGTGGGCAAAGGAGAAACACCAGTGCAGTATATCGAGCGAGAGATTGCAAAAGATGCTATTTTAAGATAACGACATTACGACAGTGAATTGGTTTTTTTGCCGCTAATAACTATGTTAATGATAATGAATTAATATGCCAGGGTGTTGTTGATCTCTTAGGCTTGAAAAGAGTGATTGTGTGTCAGCAAATGATGAAAGCTTGAATAATTGATAAGGAAATTGCATGCAGATCATGAGTGAATGAATTATCATTATCAATTGGTATATTCATTTTCCACATCCCATGTTGCCAACCTGCCATGCCAGCCTTGCTTATTGCCTCTATATACATAAAGCAAAGGACTCTTTATTTCTTTTAATGATTTAGTAAATAATTTGCTCATCAAATTAAACTAAGCCATTAATAACGAATTAATGATAAAGGTGTTTAGGAAAATAATCAAAATTTATTTTTTTCCAGCTTATCATTAATGGGTTATTTTTATTTTTTTAAAATGAATTTTAGTAGATACTTTGTTGACTAACATTTTTTAGTGCATCGGTGTCACCAACACACAGCCAAATTGTTGTCACACCATCAGTGATTTCTATCGTCATTGCCAAACCACCATCACCATGTAACCTGTACCGGTCAGTTTGACCGACCAGGTTTTGGTATGCGGATACAACCACGTGAAGCACTATACTGGCCTAAGATAGAGACATCTCGAATCTGACATGCCAGCGTACTCTCCTGATAGCGATGTGTACTCTTGACACCCCTGTACCACTGTCGGGTGACGTGACCATTTTGCAAATATATATGTACATTAATGAGTGAAGGAGAGAGAGTTTCATTCTTCTGAGGATCCTTACCTTGGGAACAGAACACAACCAAATTGAACCACTACCACAAGTTACAACCTTTTGTTTCTCTCTTCACCATTGACAGGTTCTTAAAGTTAAGAATTAATTTCTATGGAATTTCACTATTAGAGGAAGTATAGTGATAACAATATGTAATGATCTTAAAGTTAAGAATTAATTTCTATGGAATTTCACCATTAGAGGAAGTATAGTGATAGCAATATGTAATGACCGTCCTTATATAAGGAATGGTTCTTAACATTAAACAAATAATTGTCTAACTCAAATGTTAGCTAAAATCAACAAAAAAATCAAAGCAAAAATAATAGAAACAAACAAGAAAGACAAAAATACGAAGAAACAAAATCTGGACAATTATAAACCTCAAAACTTGAAAATGAAAATCTCAACTAAAGAACCTAGCTAATTGCACATGCATCAATCTAAAAAACAAGAGCACTAGATCTAGATATAAGATCATTTCTCCATCTACATTGTCCATTAGTCCCCAACAAACCAAGAATCGCTTTTGTGTCTCTCAACAAACAAATTGTTCATACAAAAAAAGTGAGAACTTAGAATGATATCATAGTTTACACATGCTATGTTTTTCTCCAAATAAAGGTAATTTCAAATTTGGAATGCATGAAAATTGTTGAAATACCTGCATATGTCTAAATAATTGTATGTTCTTTTTGTTGGGTTATTTTTGGGCTCCTAACTTTATGGACAAAAGTTCAATACTCTCAAGTCCGTTAGGTCTCTCTTTATAAGAGGAGAAGGGGTCAAATTGAGGCACACAGAGAGAGATACATAGAAACAGAGATTGAAAGAGAGTGAATTTTTACAAGGCAAAAGAGAGAAGAGAGAAAAAGGAAAGAGAAAAGAGTAGAGGTGTGAGAAATCGTGCTCGCACAGTAGTTCAATTTTATCTGTGGGTTCTTTTCTTTTATTTTGTTCTTCATCTGCAAGTTTTGCTTGCTTGTTTGTGCTGGTTGGTTGTATGAACAAATATTATTTTTGACCTGAACACTCTTGTATCCTTATTTTATTATAGTGAATTGATTTCTTTGGTTTAAACGACCCGTGATTTTTACTTCTCGCGTTGAGGAGGTTTTTCCACGTTAAAAATATTGGTCTCTCTTGTGTGATTGTTCTCACTGTTACTATCATTTTATTTGTGGTTACTCCTTAGAGATTCTTACAAGTTAGGAGAATTTTTATTCGTTGCATTGTGTCACCACATTGGTGGTGTCTTATTGATTTTTCCAGTATCTTATTACCTTTCCATCATCAGAATGGCTTTTTTCCCATCACTTTTGGGGGAGTAAGGAAGATATGAAGAGAGGAAGACTTGTAACATTTGTCACACTTCCAAAGAAAAATCAAAGATAAAAGTTGGGGAGGTGTACGTTGATGGCAATAGTATGAAGAAAGTATTTGTAAAAGTTCTTCGTTATTTTTCACTGAAACATTAATTAAAAAAATTATTTTTATCTACAAAAACGACTGAGGATATGAGATGACATGTTATTAATAATAACAATGATGGAATGACAAGGTATCCTAGAGATTTTGAAGATTGGAAACAATTTGACTCAATATACCTTTAATTTGCATTTGATTCATGAAATGTCTGTCTTGCATTAGCTATCCACGATTTTAATCATTTCGGTGTTGCAAGTTCAAATCATAATATTTAGCCAATTATTCTTACTCTATACAACAATTCTCCATGTGCATGAAACAAACATCTTTTTATTATTTCAATATAATTTATAGAAAAAAATACACAGAAATAATAAACATGTTTACTTGCTAAAGAATTCCGAACGAGTATGGATGCATATGATTCTTTCAAGGGAGAGATGTGCAAATTACATGCAACTTTGATGTGGGCTGGTAGTGATTTTTCACGGCTAGGAACACTTTCGAGTGGAACATGAACATTGGACATTGGAGTTGTTTTCCATGCATGTCTTAGTATAGGTAAAAGTATCCATATAGGTCATTTTTTTCTCGTAGGGCTCATTTCATGGTTATCCCATCCAAAGAGATAATAGATATTTATATAAATAGTTTAATGATAATATATTAATGATGTAAAATTTACATTATCATCTAATAATAATTTATTATTAATATAATTTTTAAGATAATTATTATAAAAGTTAACAAATTTATCATATATAATAATTGTGATTAGATAATATTATAAAATTATTTTACACGGTTAGTATATAATATATTTTTCTTATATAAATATTATATTAATAATATCAAACGTGATATTGACATTTTTTATTTTCAAGTTCAGTTTACTTTTATTTATATAGATTACTTTCTTTGATGCTTTTTTATATATATATATATATATATATATATATATATATATATTTATTTATTATGATTATGATGTACAAATTATTATAAAATAATTGTCCTCTAATATATTTTTGTCTTGTAAGCTTTTCATCTATCTTTTATTTGTAATACTATGTTTGGTAAGAATATCCATCAAGTGCTTTGGCGCGTGAGCTGAAAACTTGACATTGGTATATAACATTGTCCACTAAGTATTAAGTTTAAACTTGATCATAATTTACCCTATTTATTATAGGATGGCCTAGCAAAAATCTAATTACAGAACTGAAAAGGAAAAACACTTCTTTGAGTACATTTACTCTTCATTTTAAGTTTCATAATAAATATATATTACTGTAATCACTTTTAGTAATATTTATTATAAAAATGTTATCAATTTATGAAATATTAATTAGTACTTCTGATATAAAAGCCTCGTGCAATATTATACTTAATGTGCAACTAGCAAGTATATATTTTACCGGGACATATGAAATATATAATTATAAAATTTAAAATATTAATTAAATATTAGTTTATTGATAATAGAAAATAAGTTTAAATATAAAAATATAGACATTTGAAATTTTAATTTTAAAATGTTTAATTAATGAAATATTATTTTAATGATAATTTGTACATATCTTGTTATATTGATTAAAGAAATTTAAACATTGATTAAAATAAAACCAAAATTATCATTTGATTGAATGACTAAATAAAGAAAAAAAAACATTAATTTGATTTAATATAAAAATTCATAAAACGCATAGTATGAAATTAGAAAGACATAGTTCAGAGCCAACTAAATGTTTATATAAGTTTAAACCAAGCTCCAACATGAGTCCTTTTTCTAAATTAATATATCCCGTTTATTTGGTTCATGATAGCCTTGGCATTTTGCAATTATTTTATTTTCACAAAAGTTAAAGTTCAAGCATGTTTTGTCTTTGATATTTGATAATGAAAGGTATGTACCTACAAGTAGGAGCTTATAACTTTTCAATATATTGGTGTTACCGTGTCTTCTGTAAGATTTATAATTATTTGAAATTGTTGTCATGGTATATTTATATAACAATTTGGTAAACAATATATATACTGGACAGTGAAAATTTCATGATCAATATAGTTAATCATTAAGACTCGAGGCTTGAGTAATTTAAGGAGGTAATAATTCTTTTAATACATAAGGAGTTAAGCAATGAAAACATGCCTAGCCAATATAATAATTTCAATGTTGGTAAACATTACGCATCGCAATTAAATTCTAATTTGTGAGTATTTGTCCGATTCTCATCTGATTTTGTTTTTGTTATTTATTTATTTTTTTCAAAAGAGGAGTTGGAATTAGGGTTAGGTATGTAAACCCTTGAACCTTCCCATACCGTATATAAGTGTATGTATGATGAGTTAAGATTTTATTCTCAATTATTTTCACACTATCATCTTTTATAATTATTGAAAATATAAATTAATTATTATAATATTTAAATAATATAAGTTAAATAACTATTATTATATAATAAAGTTAAAATTACATGATTTACGTCAAATATAATTTAGTTATTTTTATTTTAATATTATTACTGTTTATTAATTTTTACATATATTTGAATTAAAATGCAATTAAAAACAATGTGGAGTTATTTAAAATTATATATAAATACATTAATTTTTTTTAAATGAATGAATTATCTATAAGTTTCTCTAATCCAGGTAGAAATGAGGTTGAGTTTAAATTTGTTCTACTATTTTCTTTTCTAAACTCACTCCTTTTAAAGAGAGAGTGAAAACATAGAGAATCAAATTTATCTAACTTCTAAGTAGTAAACATGTCTTGAAAGGACTAACTTGCCCAAATGAAGAGAGTATAACTTATAAATCTCTCTTGGACTTGATTAAATGACTATGGTTAATGATAATGATAGTATTCAACAAATAGGTAAAGAATTTTATTAGAACAAGTTTTATTACCTGCTTTGAGTTTGGACCAACCTTACATAATTGTTAAGGACAAGAATTTATTACATTTATAATATAAAAATTAGTTATGGTAAATATGCTATAGTTTATGTGTTTGATAGTATCTTAAATAGGTTTAGGAATATTTTAAGGAGAAATTAATATACTAGAATTTATCTTGAAACAAATTGTATATTTGTAAATGAAATTTTTACTGACATTCAATTTTTTTTTAGTACCGATAAAATAAATATGAAATATCTATTATTGAAAATAATGAGTAATTTTATGAAAGATAATATGATTATTAAACAGTATTTCTTTCCAATATAATTTATTCTATACACAAAATTAGAATTCAAATTTCTAACAACTAAGATACATAATTAACTATTACTTATGTTTATTTAATAATATTCTTGAATTTCGTAAACGTGAAATGGGCGATGCTTAACTGCATTCACGGTAACCATTTGTTTTGCTCTCTAAAGGGGTAAGCATGAAAGTAAGAATAGCAAGTAAAGCATGTCTTGACAGCAAGGCCATTGAATTGTTAATATGATATTCTAAATAGTGACTACTTTTCTTTGTTAACTCTTTATTTGGATTCCAAGCTTTGGCTTCACATCTTACCGCAAAATTCGCATTCCTTTCGCATAATCAACGATACCTCTCTTCTATATTGGTGTACTTTTCAAGGGGAGTTGAAAATGCTTTTGTTCTTGGTCTATCTACTAGTCCCTAATTTAAGTCTTTTTCTCCCTCAATTGACTCGAAACTTTCTCGTGTACATCTTTCACTTTATTGTTTTACTCTCATATTAATTATTATATCCTCCTTTTGTTTTCCCCCTTCTCCTCCCTTTCTTATTTAGTATTTACTATATATGCAAGTAAGGCTGAGTGTAGCATGTGAAGAGGGGAAAATGGGGAGTATTTTCACACAACCCATGTTTTCTTTTTCCTTCTCTAAATTTAAAATCCCATTCACTTCTAAATTAAGTTTTCATCTTTAACTCTTCGACATATAATGCACTTTTTCTATTTAGAGTTAATAATAATAAAGTAAAAATATAAAATAATTTTATACTTTAATTCAATATCAAAATACGAGGAATAACTTTTAAAATAATTATTATAAAAATTAATAAATTTTGTCTTATACAATATTTTGAATTCACTAAATAAGGTTTCTAAAGTCATGCTTTGAACCTATAAAAAAATTTATTTAAATTTAACTTATCTAAAATATGTGGATCTTAATCATTCATAACAATAAATAATAAATCCTAAATAATAAACACTTCGTATCTTTATGTAATTAATTTAAAGTAATTATATTAGATTTGTCATATATATATATTATTTATTATTATTATCACTTTCATTATTATTATTGTCATTTTTATTATTACTATTATCATTATCATGATGATTGAAATGATGACGAAAATGATAATAATGAAAATAAAAATATAATTGAGTCGTGTGTAGATTATTTTATCATTTAAAATGTAGCATGCACATAAGAGTAGATCACTCCTTTTTAGTACTTTGAAAATCCTTTATCCTACTTGTTTGTGTTTTCATTCTCTTCACTTATTAACGTTATTCATTCTTCCTTTCATATCGTCTATGGTTGTATTTTCTTTCTGTTTTTTTTTTGGGTCTTTTCTTGAGTAAATATCTTGCACTTTGTTCTTTTAAATTAAAAAATAACTTTTATTCTTTAAGATTAAAAAATGTTAAACAAGATTAATTACAATAATTTAATAAGTAATTTTATGTTTAAAAATAAATTTTAAATAAAATCATAATAATTTTAGTAAATTATTTTTATTATTTTTAAAATACATAATTTTTAAGAAAATAAAAGAGATAATCTTAAAGTTGGTTTTAAGCCTTGATATATATTAGCCAATCTTAATATTACTTAATGGTGATTTTAAATCATGAAAGTTGAATGTTTGAAACAAATAATCTTTTTAATAAATAATAAATTTTTATATTATAAAAATATTTTTAAAACAATCATTGAAATTTTACTTTTTATATCTATCACTTGGTATTTGGCTAACATATAAAACTAAAGAATCACTAAAAGAAATTCCTATATTAATAATTTGACGTTAAATTTGTCACTATTAGTAAAGTTATTATTTAATAAAATTGAATTATTAGTATAGACATTATGAATTTATACTAATAATGTAATACATTATATTAAGAATTTAATTACTTTATCAATATAAAATATTTTTATATTATTAACCAATAAAAAATTATTATTAATATAACTTTTAAGATATTGTAAAAATAACACACCTACTATACATAATATTTTATGACTTAAAAAATAGAATAAAAATATTTTACATTGATGATATATAACTTATTTTTCTTATACTAATAATACAATTTTGTTAGTAAAAAAAATAATATATACTATAGCTGCATTGTATTGTTAATATCTACACTTTGTTTGGCTCACCCTTTTTATACTTAAACTAATTAGAAATGTTGAAAATGATAAACTCTCTGCTAATCATTCAGTTAGATAAAGTTTATATCAACAAAATAATCTTTACACTCAATATTTTTCTAGTGTATATGTCTTTTGGGTGAAATAACAGAAATTGAGACGAACATATCTTAACGATTTTATATATTTGTTGTATGATCAAGACTAATTTTTACTTATAAATATATAAATAAGCCACTCTTATGAAAATATTTAATTAATATGAGAAGTAAGAATTATAAATATATACAATTAGATTATATTAATAATACATATTTTTGTCTATTTATATGTCTAAATGTAGAAACGTATAGTTCTCATTTCTTGAGATAATCAAGTGCAACATAATTTTTTTAAATGTTCATGTTACTACTAACTTCTAATTTTGTCTATTTATGTATCTAAACTTATAGTTCTCATTTTTTGAAATAATCAAGTGTTTCCACAATAGTTATCCTTGTTAGTAAACGAAAAATTAAAATTATAAATATGAATTATTAGATTATATTTTAATGATTAAAATTAAAATTAAAATACATACAAATTTTTAAAATAATTATATATATGATTATTAACTAATTTTAATCTTGACTTTCTCTATATATATAAAATTGATTTTTTACATATTATTTACTTGATCTTAATTTTATTGTTCAAATATTTTAATTGAAATTATGTAAAGAAAATAATAATTTTTTTTATTTAAATATATTTTAAATACCTATAAATATAATTCTATCTGATTTTAGTCCTTATATATAAAATTTTTTATTTTTTTTAAAACCTTGATATTTTTTTAGTGTTTGTTTTTAGTCCTTAATACTAAGTCTAGTTAGTTTAGAATTGATATTACTAAAAAAATGAATAATATTAACTAAGATAATTAAGGTAATAAAAATATTTTAAACTAAGATAATTATATTATTTAGGTACGGAAAATTAAGTAATGTATTTATTCTTTTATATAAATAAGGTAATTACATATAAATTTTTATAACATATTTTTAATAAATTATATTGTTTTTAATAATATTCTTTCCTTTTACTTCACTAATTTACTTTCAATATTGTATTTTAAAAAAATTATTTACATGTTTATAATTCAATTTTAATATATATTTTTTTCAATTCATTAATTTTGAGAAATTGTAATATACTTTATTTTTAATATATTCTATTTTAATTTAATTTTCTCTTTAGAGATAAAATCACTGCTTCAAATATATTTAAAATAAACTATATTATCATATGTCAAAATTAATGAAATGAAATGTAAAAATAATAATAATATATTAAAATTAAATTATATTTTTAAAATTATAAAATTAAAAGTAAATTAGTTAATTGAAAAATAATAACAATTTTAAAAATAATAATAACCATTGGTCATAATATATTAAAAATAAATTATATATAATTACCTTATTTATATAATCACTATTCATAATATATTACTTAATTGAATTACACATCTAGTAATAATTTAATTATCTTGATTTAAACCATTCTTTATTATCTTTTTTATCTTAATTAATATTATTTATTGTGTCAATACTCGTCATTATATCTGCATTTGAAAAATTACTTGTACTCGATCTGATACTTGCATAGGTAAAAATCTTTATTTTTGTTAGGTATTTATATATTCATACTTGTTTCACCACCCTACAACTATAAAATTAATAAACTAATAAATTAATAAAAAATAAATAAATTTTGATATAACTAAATTGATTTTTTTTTCTTAAATCATATAAACATAATCATACCATATTAAAAACATAATTATTTAACATACTCATTCTTAAATATAATATTTTAATTCTGAAAGTTGATTAAATTTAACAATAAACTTAAAGAAGAACTAATATTCAAAATTGGACGTCATGTATTAATATTCTCTATGATGTTTCAAAAAACAATACATCAATACTAATTAATTTATAGTTATATATTATAAAAGAAAAAGAATATAAATAAATAATTTTTTTTTATCTCATCATCATAATCAATTTCTCTATATCGTTGAAAATATTTATCTCTAAGTCTAGATATTATTTTGGTCCAGTATGAATAGAAGTTATAACAAGACTACAAGTTAGATTTAATTAAAAATAATCAGCACGACTCTAATTCAATAAATACACCAGTGTAATGCTTATTGTTTTCTTGTTCATGTTTCAAGTAACTTTGTGCACCCAATGTCTCCCAAATACTTTCATGAAAATGGCTAAAAACACCTCATTTAATATAACTTTATATATATATATATATATATAAAAGTATTTTAATAAAATAATTATATATATAGGTGTGAGTATAGAGTAAAGTGAATGAGTATTATATATGAATAATACTTATATATGCACTTATTCCTATTAGATTTTACAAAGTAAATTTCTGTTTTTGGTAAGAAAGATATGTTCCCTATTAATTATGAATATTTATTGCAAATACCCATAAAATCCGGCTAGAATTGTTAGTCCATACCTTTGTTTTGTCCTTTGATTATAAACAGAAAAAAAATCTATTTATTAGGAAATTTAAAAAACTGAACCAGCGATTAAATAAAGAAAATTTTAAATAATAATTTAATTACTTGGATTAGTTATACAAGTGAATAATCTTAGTTTTGTATATATTAATTTAATACCATCTACCAGTCAAATAAATCTCTTTAATCAAACAAAAAAAGAGAAGTATTTTAGAATAGATTTCGTTTTCCGTTATAACTAGGAGCCTGAGTTAGTTTTAGTTTTCCCGTAATGACTTTAAGAGTCATAAATTTATTTTAATAATTATTTGATGATATTAACTTTAATAAAATATATTATTATGCTTATTAATTAAAATATAAACAAGATAATAAATATTATAATTATTTTCCTAATATCATGTTTGTATTTTTGTTTTTCTAACTCTTTATCAATAACAGTATATTTCAATATTTGTTATTTAAATTTTGAAAATATATATTTATTTCGAATATATTATTCTATCACTAACAAGTGGGAGTAGGAATAGATTGGGTATGAGTTAAGTTAGTCTTGATATGGTTCAAGTCTAGTTTAATTTTTCAAATCTAAGATTGGACTTAAAACCTATTTACTTGATATAAGTTTTTTTTTTAAGGTTTGATATAATTTTTCAAAAAATTAATTTAATCTATAACATATTTTGTAATAAGTCATTTTAAATTGATAAAAAATGTGTATTTAAATGAAATAATAGTCTTAAATTAATTCATAGGCCGACAAGTTTAGAATTTTAAACAAATTATTAATTATATAATAATAATAATAATAATAATAATAATAATAATAATAATAATAATAATAATAATAATAATAATAATAATAATAATAATAATAATAATAATAATAATAATAATAATAATAATAATAATAATAATAATAATAATAATAATAATAATAATAATAATAATAATAATAATAATAATAATAATAATAATAATAATAATAATAATAATAATAATAATAATAATAATAATAATAATAATAATAATAATAATAATAATAATAATAATAATAATAATAATAATAATAATAATAATAATAATAATAATAATAATAATAATAATAATAATAATAATAATAATAATAATAATAATAATAATAATAATAATAATAATAATAATAATAATAATAATAATAATAATAATAATAATAATAATAATAATAATAATAATAATAATAATAATAATAATAATTAAATATGTTTTAAGTTGTCTAGTTTTAGTTATTACAAATATGTCTAGTTTTAGTTATTACAAATATTTTTTTCTGTTTAAATCTCTCTCATTTCTTTAGTGTTATTTTTAATCATTTATATTAATTCTAATTAGTTTAGTATTAACATGACAAACATAATAAATAAATATGAATAATGTTTTAAATTAAAATAATTAAATTATGTTTATGTGCGTAATTTAATTAAATAATATATTTATTATTTTATATAAATAAAATAATTATGTATATTTTTAATATATTATAAGCAATAATTATTATTATTTTTAATATTGTTCTTACCTTTTAATTAATTAATTAAATTTTTATTTTTATTTTTTAAAATATATAATTTAATTTTAATTTTAATATATTATTTTTTCATTTCAATTAATTAATTTTAGACATCTGATAATATAATTTATTTATTTTAATATATGTAAGTTGCGATTTTGTCTAAAAATAAATTGAAATATAATATATTAAAATTAAATTATATTGAAATGTTCAAAATTAATAAATTAAAATAAAAATTACATATTAAAATTAAATTATAAACTTCTAAATAAATATATTTTTATTTTAAAAGATAATATTAAAAGTAACTTAGTGAATTAAAAAGTAACAATAATATTAAAAAATATAATATATTAAAAAATAAATTATAAAAAAATGTATACATAATTATTTTATTTATATAAAATAATAAAAATATTATTTAATTAAATTATGTATCTAAATATAATATTATTATCTTAATTTAAAATATTATTTATTATATTAATTATATTAATTAATATTATTCATTATGTTAACATTAATTTAATTAAAATTAAAAATAATATTAAAAATATTAATAAAATGTCATGATCTAAAAACAACAAAATATTTTGAAAGACAAAAATTAAATAGAATTATATTTAGATTAGACTTAAAACGTATTTAAGTTTTATGGTTATATGTTGACTTGTTAAATTTCAAATTTTTAATGAGTTAAATCTTATTTTTTAATTAAATAAAATTAAAGTTTTTAACTTAATTTATTAAATAAATAAATCTGACTTAACTTAAATCTGAATTAAAGTATATAAAGAAGAGATTGATGTTATGCTCCCCATCTAGCATGTAGTTGTGGGATGACCATATAGTGGATTATGTTTTCCACGTAAAAATAAAGACCCTGCAAATATCCAATATGCCACGCCGAATGCCAGAGCCCAAAGGACCTTTTCCTTTCAAAGGCCACTAGTATAAAGTTCTAATAATACATCAATTTGTCCTCTTCTTCCCTATTGCAAATTCTTGAATCTTGTAAACCGTACTTTTAAAATAATTGTTTAATAATATTTACATCATTATCTCCAAAGAATACTTTACTAGGAGACAAATAAATAAAACGTGGATAGATAAATACTTACATACTTAAATCTTAATCATGTTAATTATTTATATCAATTATAAAAAAAATAATCTCAACATCAATGATCTACTTCTTTCATAATTAAATTTGTGTTAAATAAAATTATTATAATCGATAATTTTTTGAAATATTTAATTTAACTGTATATTTAGTAATCAAACTTAAAATTAATTTGAACAGGTTGTCTCTCATAAAAAATAAAAAAAATACGTATTTTTATATAAAAAAAACTGATTTTGACGTGATTAGGAAAGTAAATTGAAATTGTTATAAAATTAATGTGACATGTATCTCTAGTTTTCAAGAACTCGGTGATGGCGTGGAGAAGTGAGACCCACCAAACAACGGTGGACCGTGGATGCGATGCCACGTGGAGAATGGTGTAAGAATCAGTTGATGACATGAGAAAGTGGGGTCCAACAAACAACTACGGACCGTGGATGCGAGGCCACGTGGAGAATAGTTTAAAAACTAGGTGATGGCATGGAGAAGTGGGGACTCGAAACAAGATGGACGGTGGATACGAGGCCACTTGGAGAATGGTTCCCTGATCGTGGATGAATTTGAGAGATACAGCTATTGAGGAGGTGATGCTGATGCATAGCCGACCCAACCTTGTGCCACTTCCAATGTAGAGATGCAAACAAGATCCAAGGTAGCGTAAGCACCAGACACTTCACCTCATTCTCATCCAACGCCTCTCGTTCCTCCTCAGCCACCTCTCTTAATCTCAGCCCTCCAATGCCCCCACCCCCAATTCTTTAATCATCCCTTGTCCCCATAGTCTTAGCTTCTTCTGTCTTGTTGAATTCTTAGTTGAACCCCGTTTACTCTCTCTCTCTCTCTCTCTCTCATTCCCCCATTCTCGTTTTCAGAACTGAATCCCAATGCCTTCCTCACTCAACCATTGAGCCACATTACATTATTATTCATCAATTTCCACCGTGGTATGCACATATATAATAATATATGATACCCTATGATCCATTTTCTTAGAATTGAATACCCATTTTATTTTATTTATATATTTGTATGAATTGAGCAGGACACAATGTTGGTGCCTCCATGGCTTGAGCCACTCCTAAACACATCCTTTTTCAATGTCTGTCGGATTCACGGGGATGCCGCGAGGAGCGAATGTAACATGTTTTGTCTCGACTGTAACGGGGATGCGTTTTGCTTTTATTGCCGTTCCTCAAGACACAAGGATCACCAAGTCATTCAGGTTGGACTAGTTAATTTCCCATTGGCATTTCGCATTGTTTTTTCCCCCTGATTTTTTATACATGTCAAAGTCAATGCCCTTGGACAATACAAGAATGATTGAAATGATGTGTTACACAATCTATTACATATCCTAAGTTAATTGTATTGTTGATTAGATAAGGCGATCTTCGTATCACGATGTAGTGAGAGTGACGGAAATTCAGAAGATGTTGGACATTAGTGGAGTGCAGACATATGTGATCAACAGTGCCAGAGTTCTGTTTCTGAATGAGAGGCCTCAGCCAAAATCTGGGAAAGGGGTAGCTCACATTTGTGAGATTTGTGGAAGAAGCCTCTTGGACCCATTTCGCTTCTGTTCTTTGGGTTGTAAGGTCAGACACACATTATCTTTTTTATTATTATTATTATTATTATTATTATTATTATTATTATTATTATTATTATTTAATTTCACTCTCACAACATTGTTCATAAATATCATTATCATTATCAAAGTGCGCATAATTCACAACTCAATTCACCTTCGTCATATGGGTATAACACCCACCAGCCGTACATCGTCACCTACATTTGAAAGCCCATCAACATCATAATTATATTCCCACCGCCATTAATCATGTCCATATATCTAGTCTAGCATATAAATATTACAGATAATTATTGAATAAAAGACGAGAATTGAATTGAAGATGGCAAAATGTATTAAAATAATAAATGTATATATGATTGGAGAAAGGTGATAATTAATATTATTTGTTGGCAATGACTGAATTAGGTGGTGGGAATAAAGAGAAATGGGGATGCAAGCTTGGGTTTGGATTCTAGAAATGAGGCATCGGGAATGGAGGGAATGTCAAGGAATGAAGAATTGCGTGAAGGCTCACAAGATGAGATGTACCCGGCCACGCCTCCTCCACCTGCTTCAAACGCAAGGAGAAGAAAAGGCATTCCTCATAGGGCACCTTTTGGCTCCTAATCATTATTTTCTTTTACCCTCTAAATTGGTGCTACATACTACATACTCCATATTCAACCCCGTTTACCAATTCTTTTTCTCTTCAAACAATTAACCCCTCTTTGGGGGAATCTGGTTAGTATAATTTATTTTTTTCAGTAAAGAGAAAAGAAATGGTAGGCTTTGGTGGAGGGTGTCATTTGTCCAATGCATGAAGTGGGAAAGCAAAAGAAAGGAAAGGGTATATAGGAAAGTTCCTTCTTTTGGGGTTTGGGTCCCAAAACAACAAATTCTCTCTTGTGAAGAACCAATAATGCATATTAGTTTAATATTTAATATTTAATAGTTCCGCGTGTACATGTCATTAAGAAATGAAAAAGCATGACTTTGTGGACTCCGTTTCTAGTTTTTTTTATCTATGGCCCACTATCCATATGGGCCGTTTACATCAAGTTAACCACACCGTTTATACCTCATATCATATACTATTTACCGACCAATATTTGTATATATATTCATTATTATTTCCATGTAAATGTTATGGGACAAATCAACTTATCACTTATCCTTACCAATTTTTTAGACCTCAATGATTTGGGTTCTCTCTGTTTCTCTGTTTACCCCCTCTCCCCCTTATATTCTTATTCTTGGAATCTTGTAACCGTAAAATAGTGTATTGTTGGTTATCGATTTTATTAATGTCTTTTGAAAGAAAGATGTGTTGGTAGTCATATATGAGTTGCAAAAAATTTCTTTTTGAAAGATCTATTGATACTCATAAGTAGGTTGCTCTCTTCTAATAATGTTTTATCCATACACGCATCAATTAACACTCATGCTTGAGAGTTCTAAGGGAATTATTACTCAAATCAAATTTAGACCAAGCACTTGTTAGAATTTTGCAGTTTTTGTCTTTCTTTATTCCATCGATTTTTTTGTCATTTTTTTCATGGATTTTTCGCTAGGGAAATTATGAAAATGGAAAGGCTAACAAATCATTGGTTGTCTTTATAATCACCTAGTGTCCTTTTCTCTGCTACATAATTAAATCGATGAGCCACGGCAATTAGGTAGAGCAGATATGAATTGATCGCTACTCAAAGTTATCAATTCTGAAAACGTGCGTCATCCAATTTTAACATAGAGTAGGTACGTTAATTAAGATTTTTTTTAACATAATGTTCCTCAATCGTACGGATTTAGTTGTTATTATTATTTAACTTTAACTGCTTTTTTTTCCATGCATTAAGACACTTGGAGACTAGAAATTAACCTGAATTATATGTAAATTTTAACCATGTCTATTCAAAATTAAATTCGTGAAATTAGTATAATTATTTTGGATTTATCCTCCTATTGAGCTTGAATTGGGTAAGGTAATTAAGAATTGACAGACTTTAATAACTTTAATGTTACTCTATTTTTAAGATTTGAATTTAAGATTACTAATTAAATTATAATATTTTATATTGGTGGACTCTAACTCAAATTATCTGAGCATAATAAGTAAGTGTTAGAAACTTCTCTTCGATAGTAATTGTTTTTTCTCTTCGATAGTAACTGATTTTCGTATTGAGTGGCAAGTAATTTGTATAATTTAAAGCAAGGAATATACTTTAAATTGTAAAATATTAGAGTTATTTTCTAATTATGAGAAAATTAATAAAACGGATTTTCTCATTTTCATAATATATTGTTCAAACATGTACATTTTATAAAATTATAATTTATTTGAAATTACTCATTGTCAATGGTATAATTTCCTATTTAAAGTACAACACTTTAGGATATTAAATTGAAGTCACCATTTCTTAGTCCTTTCAGTTCCCGAAGGCCGTGCTTCTTTTACTCAACCATCACACTTAACCATCATAGCAATTAAGTTTAAATTAAGGTGTTTCATCTCCTTTTCGGGAACATTCACCTGCAATATATGTACTTAGAAAATGACCATGCAATTAACATGTACCATAAAATTGACAAGAAAATAATGATCATTGGACACTATGAAAGTAAAAAGAAAAAACAGTATAAGATGTCCAAACTATCGACAGACATTTAGGTGTTTTGTTTTATCACAATGTCTCAGAAAGAGTAGCATAAAATGGGGAATTTCCTACGCATGTTATGCCGACTTTAGTATTCATTTTCTTGACATTGTAGATATCCCAAGACTAGTCCTTATTACATTTAGCTGTGATTGCTTCATTGAATCCATTTCTTGGGAATTTTGATTTTCCTTTTCATGTACGGTTAAATTTCTAATTAATATGTACGTGTGTATTTGGAGCCACTAGCACTTTAGTAAGGCTTACGTACGTTTTCAAAGTAACTTCAGAGTAGGAATGCAATCAATGCATAAAACCAGCAAATAAATGAAATACTCCGTGACTTTGGCATTCATTTATTAGATAAAGCCAAATATATAAATATTTTGTTTTTAAAATAAAAAAAATTAAGTTATACACCACCTACATACATGAGTATTACATTATTTTCTCGTGAGCTAAATGAGTATTACACTATTTTTATTTTATGTTAAAATGTAAAATAAATTACATTTTTTTCTTTTGAAAGATAAAAAGTATTACCTAAACACTCATTTATATTTAAAAATATAATTTAGTCTATTTAATTTAATATTATTAAAATATTTATTATAAGATTTTAAAATATATTTTAGTTAAAATATATACTAAAATAGTTTTAGTTTATTAAATTGTTATTTACTCATTTGATAACTTTTTGAAAATATATAATTAAATTTAAAATAATTAATTTTTTTATTAAAATGATAATTAAAAACAAAAATTACGAGATATTATATATATATATATATATATCAATTTTATATATTATATTAATATATATTTGAAATTTTATATTTAAAAATATGTTTTAAAAATAATTTTCTAAAAAAATAAAATAATAATATTATAACATATATATAAGTATTGATTTTTTAGCAATTACATTTATTTAATAATATATTTTAATATAAATAGATTCATTTAAAAATTTGTATCGATTTATTTAGTTCAATAAATATAATATTTAATAATATTCTTAAATTTAAAAATATATTAAATTTAATAAATAATACTATATAAAAATACTAATTTACTTAAATATTTATAAAGTACTATATTAATAATATCAATTAAATATTATCTTTATACTTGTGTTTAATTTTATTTTATTTATATACATATTATTTTTAATTTGATTATTTTAAAATATGTTTTTAAAATAATAATTAAAGCAATAAATTGTGATAAATTATATATATATATATATATATAATAAATATGAAGAATTGAATAAAATATTTAAAATAAAATTTATGAACTAGTTTTTTTAAAAAAAAAAATAAAATTTTACTACACATATATTATTATTATTATAATAATAATAATAATAATAATAATAGTAGTAGTAATAAATAAATAAATAAATATATATATTTTCATTTTTAATAGAAAAAAAATATTTTAATTTAAATAGGAATGACGGTATAATATTTATATCTTTAAATAATATAAAAGATGTTTTTAGTAATAATTTTTATTTAATGAAAATTAACAAATTTTTATAAAAAATTTGAAAAATGAATAAAATTTCATATATTCAAATATGTTGGGAAAATAAAGTATAATTTTTAACATAAAAAATAAGAGAGTATAATATTTATATTTCTCTAAGAGGAGAGTGTAATTTATTTTAAAAAAAATTATGTAAACAACGTGTCTTTATAACTAAGACACTTTTTTATTAAAAACCTAAAAGTGTTTTGTTTGAAAAATTATTATTCAAAAAAATTATCTATTAATTCTTTAACCAATATTTTTTGGAACACTCGTTAACAGGATTCTATCAATATAATATATAATTAAAGATAAGTATGTAGATGAAGTTAATTTCTGCTTTAACTTTCGTTTCATTTGACAAAGGTGTTGTAATTGAACTTATTAAACTGAATTCATTTGGAACAGAAGAAAAAGAGGTTGCTATCAACTTATTATAGGCCTATCATATATCCATGATTAAGTGAAGATCGAAAAATTAACATGCCATATATTGAGTAAGTAAAATGTATAACATAGATATTAACTGAGTTAACTCAATTGGTTAAGTAGAGTAATGTCGTAAACTTTTCAATAATATATTTGATTTTTATATATATATATATATATATATATATATATATATATATATGATCAATTTTAGTACTTATATTTTCTATTTTATATTAAAAAATCTTACTAAAAATGAATTTTGTTTATATTTTAAAATATAAAGTATAATATTAACCATTAATTAAAAATCAATTATTAAAATAATGATAATTAACTTTAGATTTTATTATATATGAATTTGATTTTATCACGATTCTTAATCGTTGATTTTCTAATTAATGATTATAAGTGTACTTAATCCTTGACTAAAAAAATCAAATCTATAAAAATGTTAGTAAATACAAAATAGCATATAAAGAATAGTTGATAACCAACTTTAGCTGGCCAATATTTTTTACTAAGACAACGATACAAGAATAACCTAATTCTAATTTCCTAAGTATTATTTTATTAATTAGCCTCTAAATTTAATCTCAAGTATGCTTTTATGCAATTTCTTTAGTCTTCTCCACCCTGTGTTTAGAAGAGATAAAGAATCAACTATGGTCTAACGATGAATTATAAAAACTAAGAGTGATACTTGCCAAATCTCTTTTCTAAAGATATATAATAAATTAACAAGAAATAAATTAAAAGAACAAGATATTGTAGTTTTTATGTAGTAAATGATTATTTAATTCTTTGTTTTTGTCATTTGTGTAAGTTTATCTTGAGATGTTGGTGTTAACTTCTTGAGTCTGAATATGCTTCAACCAAACTTAAATGTTAGCAGAGTTTAATATGTTAGTTCATAGTCATTGTTTCTTTACCCATGACAAGAAATCAAGGTAGATAAGTATTTCTATTCTTGTAAGTAACAAATTGATATTTTCAAAAGTCTGTATTGTATTTCTCTCTCTTTTTTTTGTGTTAGTCATAGCAATTGAGATGATTACTTTTTCAAAGTTTGTAATTTAATATATTTTTTTGTTTCCTCTTATGTGAGGATATCATTCCTAAGATAAACATTTCTTTGCATGAAGGTCACATGAACTTAAGACGATGATATATGAATGATGTGCATGGTATTAGAATAATTGTTCATCAGATGACATATTTTTCCATAAGATGAATGTCACTACATCATTCTCGTATACTTGCAAAAAAACTCGTTAGGTTGCAACATGTTATTCATTATATTGCTTTGCTTGTTACCCATTAAAATATAAGATTAGATCATCTTATCCTCGACACAAGAAAATAATCAAGACTTGAATTTTTTACTTCTTAGTCATGCCGCATTGTCTTACTTATTTGACTAGTCCTTTGAGAGTTTTGAAAAAAAAACTCTATGCTTAAATAAACATCATTGAAATTGTTACTAATTAATATTTTTTCAACTAATTAATACTACTTCCAATTGTTTTTATAAGAATCAAATAACTAATTTATCAAAATCAATAAAAATAATTAAATTAATTGATTTTAATTAATAGTATTACAAATTTATTTTTTATTTAAAACTACTTATAAAATTAAATAATTTAATTGATAATTATATTTAATGACATTATTCACAATTAATTGATAAATTTTCTCACCAATAAATTTGGGTTATATTGTTAATACTAATAGCTTCATAATAAAAGTATTTGGATAATAGCTTTTCTAATAAATTAATAATATAAAAAATAGTAATTAATATATATATATATATGAAAATAGATCGATATATATTTTTTATAATTAAGAAAAAAAAATACCTACTTATTTCTTATATACAAAAGCCAATAGCTAATAACTCCCTTTTAAATTTTTTATAAGAGGATATTAACAAATAATAGTATTTTTTTTGGGAGTTTAAGCTTTGTGCTTAGGCAATTCGCCTTCAATTTGGAAGAATCCCATTCATATAGGATTACATACTGCATTACTTTCAACAAACCGCATTGGATCTAATCAAATGATGCCATTGTAACATCTCTCATCTTCTTGTGATTGCATATTGTATTAGCTGCAAACTCTGAAGCTTGGTTACCTAACAAATGGAGGCAAACACTTACTCGTTGTACACTATTCTTCACGATTTTAGGCCGCGTTCCAGGATCCACGCTATTATATATACAACTTTTTTTTTACAATATTTAAAAATATTACAAAAATATTATTTATTAGTTTTAATAATATTTTAATAAATATTGTATTTAAATTATGTTGTAAAAATATTATTATTAATATTTTTATATCTTTAGTAACATTTAATAAATATAAAATATGACTAATAGAAGTATTAGTAATATTTTTATAAATATAATTAATAAAATATTATTAAAAATAGTATATGTAATAGTATAAGTTCATAATTATTGGACACAAAAATTACTTGCATTAATCATGCCACAAGGTTAGGGCTAATTTTACTGCACATTGGACTTAAATTCTTTCCAATGATTGGTATACCTCATCGAGTTAAAGACATATCTTATAATGAAAAAAGACATAACACAATTATAAACCAGAGAATGTAAAGTTTTGAGATCAACTAGATCTTAGTGTTGACTAGAACATTTAGCGTCAACCATGTTTCCACTACCTCATTCTGGAAAAAAGAAAAATCCCAAGTTGTTACTCATTCCCAAGTTTGCATCTTTGTAGCTATGAGCCCAAGGATTAATTTCCTAAGCCCAACAAATTGCGTAAGCTCATTCACCTCGAATCACTAATTTTCACGACTTTCGTCTCAAATCCTTGTGTTAGTGATCATTTCATACACTTTTCGTGAATTCATTTCTCATCCAGTACTATTCTTCTTTGACTTGCATTCAAATAAAGGGTTGCAGTGAAGGCTTTGACAACAATGACCTATTCTAACTCTAGTTGTAGTAACTCTGGCTTGTTTTACTGCCCTTTTGTTACAATAGGAGGTAAGAAATGAGACTGTAAGAGAAATTAATCTTGACTTATATAATCAAAATAGATTACAAAAAATTAAATTTAGGTAAAATAATATTGATAATTAATGTACGAGTGTATGGCTAAAATTATTTCTTCTCACATCTTACTAAACATATCTTAAACACACGTTTGTGTGTATGTATGTTAAAATTTTAATGTTTTAAAATTATAATTGTGGTTATTGTAGTAATAAGAAGTATAAATAAATATAATTTAAATTTAACTAAAAAAATAATATTCTAGTTAATTAATAGTTAATTAGCTAAAATTTTTAACTATTAATTTAAATAATAGCTAAAATAAATAGAAAAATAAAAAAAAATTATAGTGAATTAATGTACGAGTGTATGGTTATTGTAGTTATAGCAGGCCAAGATTATAATCTTACATTGTTATTAATGACTTATCTTGTAATATGCAAATCCTCCATAATTTGACAAACTCGTCTCAATTAAAGGTTAGGCATCAAAGTAGCAATCCAAGAACACATAGGACAGAGTGAGTGAGTGATTAAAAAAGATCATGTGGATAAATATCTGAAACGATTTTTTCCATTACCAATTAATTAATTTAAAATAAATTAAAATGCAATTTTGATATGATAATTTTAACATTTCAAATACTGATGAGAGTCACTAAGCTATGTACAAAACTGAATCGAGTAAGTTTTATCTACAAAAACTGAGTCAAATATGAGAACAATAAACAGCCAATACCAAGCTCGCAAGGGAGGGCATAACTGAACAGATTTCCACAGCACTAAACTAACGTGACCTTATTTTGTGCACCCAAACCTTTGTCTTATATTAACTTGTTTATAAGCTTAAAACACAAAGTAACTTATAAAGTCTTTAAAGAATCTAAAACTAAGCAACGTTAAGCTTTTAAAATATTCAACAATAAATATAATAACATTTTATCGTGATTCTTGATACCATGGATAAACTATTGATATGGCAATCAGGTATGGTTGCAAACACCATAATAAACGTAAAAGCAATTACGATTTTAACAGCAATTTAAAATAATGACCGTACCATAAATATAGGTATCATGACCATATATAATTACAATTAAAAGGCTGTGATAAAGATGCTCCATGGTTATGCATGCTTTTTTGAAATCACATGTATTTTTTATTAAAAATAATTCTATCAAGAGAAAATAGAATTATTATAGATAATAAAACTTTTCTTTCAAATATTTAATCGAAGTATCTAATAAGATTATTAATAATAATAGATCTAAACTTATAACATTATCTCATGCTTTGTGGTCATGGAACTTAGTTTGTGATGTACATGAAATTGTATCGACGAGGCAGTGTATGAGCATGAAATGGGTCCAGATATATAGACAAGGACTTGTTGAGGTCCATGTCCATGTCCATGTCCATAGCAAGCGGCTCGTGCTCCATGAGCTAGCGATGAGACATAAACAGGTGTTTGGAAGCAAACCAGGTGGGATGTTGAAATTTTGAGGTGGAAACAGTCAAATCATCAACCACTAATTGATGGCGATCACCACTTATCTAGCTAGGTTGAGTAAAACAAAATTGCTATTATCATGCCATAGCCATAGATATATAGCAATAGGGGTAACAACTAACATATATATATATTAATAAGGGCCTATGGTTGCGAGTGGGGCAATTCCATTAATTTTTCCACTGTTGATCCTCTTTAATTTGGATATACATAATATACATATAGCAACGGGTGAGGTGTGTCAAAATTTCTGCAATTTGCTGGCCGCAGAATTGCTTAAGGTTGTGGTTAAACATGAAAACAATGTTGCATCTAGAGTGTGGATTGTAGGGAAGTAAGTAATAGTTGGTTTAGATTTCCTTTTCAAACGGTGGTTTCAATAAAGCTGGGTTCTGTTTGGTGGCAGTGAAAACGAAGGATAAGATACTCCCTACACTTTTCTCCACAATCAAACTGAGTAGGTAACAATAATTCATTCTATATGCAATAGCTGTTGCGCGCTTAAAACAAAATTTGGCTGTCTTGTTTAAACAAAAATAATAATAATGGGGATTAGGATGTTAGCTAGTCGTTAACATCATATCAGACATGATAATTATGGGTTCAGATCGATATATTATTATTATTATTCACGCAGGATCACTTTTACTTCTTTCTATTAATCCAACAAAGATAACACAGTTGGGAAGGGAAGTTTAACTCATACATTTTCAACACCTTTTCATGGTGGTCATTAACTAAGAAACTTTCAATTAACCTAACCAACAAATTACTATAATTTTTAATTTTAATTATATATATTCATTGTTGGTTTAATATTGATCTTTTTATGAATATATTATCACTTTTTTATTATTATTTTAAACATCTAAACAAGCATATAAGGAAACCAATATTCAACCTCGAACCATAGTATACTAATATGATTTGTTTAGAAAATAAAATACAAAAAATGATTTCTTATTTATTAAGACACAGTACTATTAATCCACTTGGTACATTAATTATTTGAAAACCAATAATAAGACAACTTTAGAAAATTGTCAGCTCCGGTGAGTATGAGCATTTTCAGCTTTTCTCTAATTGTTTTATTGATAAAAAAAAAAGCTTGTTATATTTGACCCTAATAGTAATATTTAGTAAACAAAATTTTAAAGTAATTTATAATATTTTTGAGATGTTATTTCAACAAACATTTTATTTACTAATATTTTATATTTTTGACTTTTATAATATTTATTAAGTTTACTTTTTATCCTTTTATAGAAAATAGGATTTTATTATCATATTAATTAATATAATAAAAAAATGTCATCTAGTTAAGTGTATGATATTTTTATTTAATTTAGATTTAGTTAGAAATATCTTAAGATGTAATATAAAATTAATAGTAAAATACACCATATGAAAAATGTAATAATTAAAACTAAAAAATGTAATTAAAATAATTTATCTTTAAATAAAAAATTATAAGAGTTTAAAATTAATTAAAAAAATCAAAATTATAATTGTCCCCAAAAAAAAATAATCATAAAATAAAATTAAAATTTATATAAAAATATCATAGAAACATATTTATTTTTGTCATTTTATATTTATCAACGACTACTTTCACAAAAAATTTTACAAAATACTTATAATTTGAAAAGCAAGTTTAACATTTTTAAACTAACAAATTTCAACTATCAACTAATTTTTCATCTTTTAATTCATTTTTTCAGTTTCTAGCTATATTTTAGCTATTTTTCCAAACATAACATAAATATATACTTGCATTAGTTGGAAAAAAATTTAGAATTTAATAATTTATTATATTTATAATTAATTATTATTGTAGTTAATTATGTTTAATAAGTTTTATAATTTATAATTTAAATTTATATACCCTATCCAACCGTATTAAATGACGTAGGATGATGAGCCTTACAACAATGGGTAAGATAAGTTGTGATAGTATTTAAAAAAAAAAAGTAGGTTTTCGTCTAATTCAACCCCACAAAACTAGTTTGTAAGTCTAGAGTTATCTCAATTTATATACAGGCTATTTCATTAGATTACATGAGATCTCCAATACATTATTTTTTTTAATTGAGTTAGATGTTATACTTTTAATTGATATTTTTGTTTTATTAATCTTAATATTGTACACACTTGACCGATAGCTTCTCGGTAGGGCGCGACTCCCTCAACTTCTGCCAATCATCTCTTGAGCCTACTCATTGTCATATACGACACGAACTCCATTGCATATCCTAAAGCATATCTCTAAAACCACTCCGTATGGGTTGCCAACATACGAGGACCCAATATGGGTCCAACTTCCATAAATAGAGGAGTCACATCCATACCAGGTATGCTTTTACTCACCACACATTTATCTATACTTTGATTGGTACTAACTTGGGCATTAGAATGTTTTTGCAAGACAATAACTCAATCCTTACCTAAGAGGTCCCTATTGAGGATCCCTCGAAAATTCTCGACAGGAACAAATATTAATATAATATTTAAGTTTATTAGTTAAGACACGCTCACACATAAGAGAAAGAGCAAATTATATTTAACTACATCATAGGTATTAAGTTATCATATGGATATATAAGATTTCATTAGATATGATGATGGAGATGGATATTAAAACTATTATTTAAGAGGACATAAATATTTTTATTAAAATTTTAATTTATATATATATATATATTGTTAATATAAAATATTTAACATCATCCTATTTAATCAATCTAACAATAAGATAATTTTTATCAAATATCTATGTAAAATCATTTTACATCAATGATGAGTTTAAAATAAACAATTTTCTTAAATACAGATGTAAGATACTCTAATATCTTATCAAAATTCTACCAATTATAATTTTATCTATAAAAATTTATCTTTCGTTTTGCCTCAAAGACCCCACGCCACGTTATGTTTATCTATGTAGTAAAATCAAATTCATTTTTAAAAGTATCACTGAGTAAAAGTGAAAATTATATTTTTATGTTAAGAAAAGAATTTTATATTAAGAGTTGAACAAGCTTCTCAACAAATATTTATAAGAAAAGAAAAGGTAAAATTAATTAAACTTTTTTTTATAAATTAAAATCAATATATATATATATATATATATTTCAATTTTTGAGAAGTTAGATAAAATTAAGAATTTATAAAAAAAAATAAGTGTATAAATTTATTTGAATTTAGTTTTAATTTTTTGTTATAAGTACTTATTAATAAGTTTATTCAAATCAAGCTAGATTAAATTTAATATTAATTTTGATTTTGAAATAAAAAAAATTAATTCTAAGCTATTTAAAATTGATTTTATTCATAACTGAGATTATGTAAAATAAAGTCTGTAAATACTTATTTAAATGTGTAATTTTTTTTCTAATAACGTTTTAAATCACTTATATATATATGTTTGACCTCTAATGAAAGATTAAAACACATTACTTTTATTAAATACAATGATTAAAAAAATAAACAGGAAATAGAATAGGGAAAGTGACATTTTAAAAAACTAAAAAATATATTTTAGTCGACTGTTTTTTTCCCATGATCACTTAAATTAAAACATTCTAGCTCCATCACTGCTCCATAGGTCTAAAGAGATACATGTTTTGATTTGAGCATTTCGTTTTCATCTCATCATAGTGTAGTCAGCAAAACATCAAAAAATTATTCCTAGGAAAAATAAATCAGCCATGTTTTTTAACCCTCGTTTCAAAAGTCAGCTAGTGTTTATATTTTTTCTTTTTGGGTCTATTCTTCAGAGCATATGAGGCCAACAAAGTCACGAGTCCAAATGAAAAACTAATATTTTACTTTTTTTTCATTTTGTCAGTAGTGGGCTGGTAAGAAGACCAAACATACGAGGCCTGAACAAAGCCTCAATTAACCTTAACATGCCAGCCCCAATTATAGAGGTTTCAATTATACACGCGATTCGGTTTCTATAATTATTTATTAAAATATTGTTATAATTATTTATTAAAAAATAATGATGGAGATTTCAATTATACACGCAAACAATTATTGTTCTATAAAATAGACCCAAACAATAATCGAAGTTTCAATCATACACACGTTCGCTTTGATTTGTTATAAGATTCACAAGACTTTCATTCTTCTACGCAAATACGAAGGGTGTGTTTGGAAATTCATTAAAGTGTATTTTAAAAGATAAAAATTAAAAATAGTTATAGTTATTGATAAAAATAATAATTTGTTTGAAACAAACATGTGATGTATAGATTGATATGTGATCAAATAAATAGTTGATTGAAAAAAAAGGCTGGTGTAAAATTTAATAATGAATAATATAGATTGTATTTAAATAAACAACAAAGACACAAACAATTTTAAATTTATTCCCCCTCACTATGAATTTTAACATTTTCAATTTCGTAATGAGTTTTGAAATCATAAGCACTCCTTTTTTAATCAAATCCATTTTTAATCAAATCCTATTTTTAAAAATTTTAATTGAATATAAAATGATTATTCACTTGCATAAATTTAAAGTACTAATCTTGCACTTATAAAAAATTCTTGCACTATAACATAAAGTGTGTACAAAATTTATAAACATGCTTGAAGTGTAATAATCATCGTCATGACCATTTTTGCTTTAGTGTTTCATATCAGAAAATCAATTAGTAATTTTCAGAAATTTTGTTTTCTTAGTTGCCAAGTAGTAGCTTTTTATTTTAGCACTGGGAAGGTTTTAAGCAAACAGGCAATCAATAATTCAAATCAGCAAGTATTTATTTATAAAACATGTGTAGAATTATAAAATATTGTTTTGGGTATTATTATAGTAGATTGCAATCTCCATAATAAATAACAGGCTTTATAATTTTAGATAATATAACTACAGGTCACTTTTTTGGCTCATTGATTCACGGCAACTCATTGACTTAGCTTTTCTTTTAATGAAAACTAGCATTATTTCTTAAATTTATTAAAAATACAAATTTTAATTAATTTTATTTTTAAATCACGAGAATATCGCTAGTAATCTAAAAAAATTATGTTAACGATATTTTTTCTAACATTTTTTTGTTTTCGTTGATAATTTATTAAAAATTGTAATTTTTTAATAAATTTCCATTATCTCTTTCTTGATTTAGAGATAAATGTACAAAAATGTATAGTTTTTAATAAATTTCGATGGATAACTGAGTCCATATAAAAGAAAGTTAAAAGCATTTCTCATTTATTTTTGCCCACTCTCTTCAAATTCATTTCGTTCACAATAAAAGAAAAAAAGAATATATACAAAGGAGAGTGACGTTTACCCATTGCCCACCACTCATCAACCATCTCTATCAGATACAATTATATTCTAGAACAACAACCTTAGTTTCACAACCACAAAGAATATGGTAGTATCCAAATGTCTAACACTCCATGTCCCTCCTCATCCAACTACTTTTCTCACCCCAGTGGCACCCTCCAAAACTCCAAGGTTCTCTTACTCTTCCACTTCCACCCTTCTTTCCTTGCCACCAAAACTGAACAAGTCCTTTCCCACCCCATACAACCATTCCACACCCAAGCCCCTTCCAATGAAATGTTCCACAGCACCACCTGAGTTTGAGTTTGAGTTTGAGTCTGATCCCACACTCACCAATGAAGACCTGAAGCCAACAGTGGCAAGCCAAAGGACATTCTCTGGCTTTGAAATAGCGAGTTTATGGGTGGGACTAGTTGTTGGTGTCCCTTCTTACTACCTTGCTGGCAGCCTTGTTGACCTTGGAATGGCATGGTGGCAAGGCATAGCAACTGTGGTGGCAGCCAACATGATCCTCTTGGTCCCTTTGGTCCTCACTGGCCATGCAGGCACACGTTATGGCATATCATTCCCTGTTCTTGTTAGATCCTCCTTTGGCATCCATGGTGCTCACATTCCCACCCTTTTGAGGGCCCTCATTGGTTGTGGTTGGTATGGTATTGAGTCTTGGATTGGTGGAGAGGCAATTTTCCTTCTCTTGCCAAAGTCAATGAAGGAGACTTCATTGTCCCACTCTCTTCCTTGGCTTGGCACTTCCCCTCTTGAGTTTGCTTGTTTTATGCTCTTTTGGGTGGCTCAATTGGCCTTTGTTTGGAGAGGAATTGATGGCATTAGAAAGCTTGAGAAATACTCAGCTCCAATACTTGTTGCTCTTACTTCCTGTCTACTCATTTGGTCTTGTGTCAAAGCTGGTGGCATTGGTCACATGCTCTCTTTGTCTTCCAGGCTCTCCATTTCAGAATTCTGGTCTGTTTTCTTCCCTTCTCTCACTGCCAATATAAGCTTTTGGGCCACTGTGGCCATTAACATTCCTGATTTCACTAGATATGCCAAGAGCCAGAAGGATCAAGTTATTGGTCAAATTGGCCTTCCCATCTTCATGGGGGCATTCACATTTGTTGGTCTAGCAGTCACCTCATCCACAAAAGTGATATTTGGTCGGGTTATTTCTGACCCAATTCAACTTCTTGGTCAAATTGGTGGCCTCACAACTAGGATCATTGCAATCCTTGGTATAAGCCTTGCCATCATCACCACCAATATTGCTGCCAATGTTGTGGCACCAGCAAATGCTCTTGTTAATCTAAGCCCCACATGGTTCACATTTAGAAGAGGTGCTCTTCTGACTGCACTACTTGGGATTGCGTTTCAACCATGGAGGCTTCTTAAGTCAAGTGAGAGCTTTGTTTATACTTGGCTTGTTGGATATTCTGCTTTGATGGGTCCTATTGCAGGGATTGTTCTGGCGGATTACTATATTATACAGAAAACAAATTTGAATATCATTGACTTGTACTCAAGGAGTCCTTATGGGGCATACAGGTACACAGGGGGGTTTAATGTGGCAGCAATTCTGGCACTAGTTATTGGAATTTTACCTGTGGTTCCTGGTTTCTTGCAGAAAGTTGGAATTGCAACCTCAGTTCCTCACACTTTTGTTGTGATCTACAACAATGCATGGTTTATAAGCTTCTTTTCTGCAGGATTCTTGTATTTGGTTCTGTCAATTTTGAGAGGGAAACCTGGTAAATCTGCTGCTGGAGACCCCCTTTTGCCTACTGCAAAATGAATATGTATAAATGTTGTACATTGAGATATACCCAATGAAATACGTTTCTTGTTTGAGTTTCTGTTAATTAATCATTTTAATGAGAGCTGTTTTACTGATGATTATGTGCTGTATCATATTAAATGGTAGAGCAGGTTTGTAAATTTTTCTTTCAATGAAGGGATCAAATCAATACTATAGTCACTATAATATTACTCTTGACAGATTAGATAGCTAAGGTCCTGTTCCCTATAGATATCAAAACCAGTTTTCAATTTTCAGTTGTAAAATAAAAATAAAAACTATTACTACTACTGCAACTCGTTGTAATATTCATCTAGAGTTCTTGTGCTTTCATAGTTCTCGTTGAGAAAAAAACTATACATGAGCTTTCATTGACCCCAAAAATGGAAAAATAAATGTAGGGTCTACGCGTTCTAAAATATGTCACAATGGTTAGAATATGTATGGTGCTATATCAGCTCTGTTCCATGGAAGGGGAACTTAATGATGGGTTTTACAAATGTTTTTCAAACTTGAAAAGTAGTAACAATGATAATATAAATAAAACTAAGTCTTATAGGGTTATCGTTTTATAGGCCTTACAAGTCCAAAGAATTAAGAAAAATTAAAATTTTAATGACTATAATATAAATAAACCAAAGTCTTATATCATGAATTAATACTTATGATACCATTGATACGATGTATTTTCACAGGTAAAGTGTTCTTTCACTATTAGGTTCAATAAAGCAAACTACCGCCAACTACATTACTTGCATCCATTCTTGTTTTGATTTCGGCCCAAACTTACACTGATTGGGCTGAAATGCATTTGGGCTGGACTCTCGTTAACCTTATGGATCCCAATTAACATGAGGTCGAAAGGGCCCATCTACTACCATCTCCTCCCTTCTTTCGACAACCTTTCAGATTATTTCAATCCACTTGTTGCCATTTTCAACTATCTTCATAAATTTCTATAGGTATTTTTTGAAGGAAATTAATGAGAATTGAAATAAATAACGAGAATATTTAGCAATAAAATGACGTACAAGAATTGTGGTGGTTGAGGCCCGTGACCAGACAATTGAAGCATATGACTATTATTCCAGACATGGAGTGTGTTGTAGAACTTCCTAATGGGAAACAAGTTAATGCCACAAAGGAGGGAATAATGTTGCCCACTGATAAAATGAAATTGTCTAATGTTGTTTATTTGTTAAGTTTAACTTCCAATTTGATTTTTTGCTGCAATTAATTGATGAATGTAATTTCGTTCTTCAATTAATTACTAATAAATTTGGTGACATTTAATACTGCACATTAAAGATGCTGATGGACTGTTTGCTATTTTCAAATATCTCACGTGTAATTTCTAAAATAATTTTACCTCTTTATTTTTTATTATATAAGTATTTATAAAATAATTTATCTAAAAATGATCTAAGTACTTTTTATTAAAAAGAACTTATGTATAAATTGATTTTATAATTAAAAAAATAAAGTTAAATTGTTTTCCTATTGTAAGTTATTTTTATAAGTTATTTCTAGAGAGTTTATTAAAATAAGTTAAAAATTGTTTGTGAATACTCATAAGTTATTTTCATAAATTCTCTCAAACACTTACTTAAGCACTTACATCAAACAATAAATCTAAATAAATTTGAAACTTTAAAATAATAGCTTGATTATTTACTCAAAACCTTTTTAAAAAAAAAAAAAACTTGCCTTCTCCCTCTTTTTTTGATACATTGTTTGGTGCTTCTTGCATACCATACGTTTAAAATAGACAAAATTCATAGGGCATCTCCATCATATCCCAGTTCCTATATAAGAGAAATCCTTATTAAGATAGGCAAGAGCAGTTGGAGTTGTTGGGTGACAAAAGCTTATTAGGATTGCCAAGTTAGAGAAGTGAGTTGTTTAAATTACAAAAAAATAAATACGGATAATGTGTAATGGTGAGATCTATTTAAAAATTCTAAAATGTAAAAGAAAAATGTTAGGATGGAAATGACCTTAGAATCTATTAATCTAATCTACAAATTTTAACTTTTTTTTTGTTGTAAAGAATCTGATCATCTATAGAGAATCTTTGGCAATGTTTTCGACTGAGGAAGAGTAATATATTATCACGATCGAATTCATATGCTTGGTTATGAAGGTTTATAATTTAATTGGTGCTAGCTAAAGCTGATAAGTTTGGCTGTTAATTGTTAGGTAGATATGCAGTTATAAATATGTTAATGAGTTATCTTTAATCAAAATAAAAACAACGAATTTGTTTTTGGTCTAATATATATATAAATCCGAAAGATATATGGGAAGTGTTTAAAATCAGATTCAATACTAAAATACTACTTCTCAACTTTATATAAATATTATTAAATAGAATTTAATGGAAAAGAGTTAATGGTTATTTCTAGCTGATACAGAATCTCTAACTCAAACCCACAAGTTAAAAAACAATTAATATAATAAATTTTGATATTATGTTACCATGTATATTTAGATTTAATTCAATGATATAAAAATTCGTATATGAATTTGTTTGACAAGGTGAGAGTTATTTTCCCTTATCAATTCTATTTTGACTATATATCTAGTTTACATGGATCTTTACCACAAAATTGTAGTTTCAAGTTTCAATTAATTATTGTACGTAAGCTATTTTACGGAAATGATGAACTCACTCTCCTATTAAATTGCTAATTAGAAACTGTGAGTGACTTTGGTGCTGAGAAGAAATAATGAAACTGAAAACCAGTGATGACTTGATAGTGTGGCAGGGCTTAAAATATTACGAAGCTAGCACTGCTTGTAACTGTTGACACAATGCAAAGAATCGGGGACATAGGACAAAAGACAAAGCTAAATAATTAGTGATTAACAATAATAAATTATGTGTTAAGAAGCACGTTATGACATTGACCAAACTTTGGAAGTGGAACCATTTTGCCTTATTTGGAAGGGGCACCAAACAGTACTTTTACCTTAAACAAGACGTTATTTTACTTCATCTGACTAACTCCTTAAGATTAATTTCTTCAGACGTTATAAGTTATAACATTGGTTTATTTATTTTATAACTGAATCAATTTTTTTATTTAGGAAAAATGAAAATGGTAATTATAAAGATTGAATTTTAATTCAGTAATTAATAATAATAAAAATTTTGTATCATGCATGTCATAAAATAATTTTTAAAAATTTAAATTATTAAATAAAATTATATAAATAATTTTATACTTTTATTACCTCCGTGTTGTGTTACTATTAAATTTATCTACGTACGTGCACCAACACTTCACAGTTTAAGTGGTAAGAAATTTAATTTCTAGATGAAGACTTGATTTAAAAATCTTATGAATATAAAAAAAAAATATTGAGAAAGCTTTCTTTGTTAACAAAGTTCAGTAAATGGACTTGATCATAGGTGAAAACTCAAAATAACTCTCAAACATACAGCGACTTGAACTTCAAGAATTAGTCAAATATAGTTTTGTATTTAACAAATTATAGATTTGCACTCTTAGTTTTTGGGGTGACGTCAATACAAATTTCTTTATATATAAATACTCATTAAGTGTAAATTTTTTTCCTACTTTAAACTGATGCGTCTTTTTCTTCCCTAAATTTGTATATATCAAATAAAGATATTGAGCCACACCAGAAAAATCTTTATCCTCACATATCATGCCCCTAAATTTGTATAATATATATAGATCCAATACTAGAGGGATCTCAGGCTTTCAATTATTTACAATTGAATTACCTCCTGTCTCCTCGTCACCTACTGCTGAGAAAATCATTTGATTATTTAATATAATAATTTAAAAGAGACAAAAAAAATTAATATTATAAAAATTTATTATACGAATTATATGTCTTTTTTTAATATGTATAACCTACAATCGCCTACTTCATGAATTCATATATAGTCTCAAACAGCTGGAATATTGTATGGATAGGGTTTATTATTAATTCTAATTTCAGATGCCTGGCCCACATGTAATCGATCTTATTGTTATGAAACACTTGAACAAAATCATGTGTTATAAGTTTTAATAAAATCTATCTTTTGTGTGAAATTCGTGCTTGTCAGACTCTCAACACTCAGGCACACTTGGCAACTTCACCTGGCTTAGGTGATGAAAAGATAATCTTATATCAAAGATATGATCAACGATAGGAAACTCCATATATAATAATATTTGACGTGGAAAACCCACTTGCAAAGTGTCATGCAAAACTAGAACCTAGTTTTGTTGCGCGGTACGAACTACGTATTCCTTGCATTTAGTTGATTTTTCCAGCACGTCATTGAGAATGATAATTCAGAAATTCCATAAATAATCTTATAAATTAATGCACAATATGGAAGTAAGTGAGGCTACAAAACAAAATTGATAATGGAGCAGACGTTGCAGGGACAGATGAAGAGATAAGGAGGAAATTAAAGAAGAGAGAGAACATTTTTTTACTAATTAATGGATAAAAAAATAGTTTTTCAATATATTTTGTTAGGGTTTTTTCATTGTATGAGTACATTTTAATATATATTAAAAAAACTATTTTTTTAAGATATATATATACACAATTATTTTAACAAAAATGGTATTTGACTAAAATTGTTCTTTACAAATTACAATAGAAGTAGCTAATTGTGTGTTGATAGCATTTGACTTTAATCAAGCTTGATATTTAATTGAATTTTATATTAATACTTAAGCAACGGGGTGGTTTGGTGCATGTATTAGTTGATTGACTTGAAATATATATTAATTATGTAAACTTTCTCTTGTGCATTCGTCATTATGTTATTCAAGCGAAAGGGGTCACTTACGTATTGCTAAGCTGGTTTTAACTTACGCGGTAACATCATCACCTAAACATTATAAACCCATTTCACATTGCACCTAGTTAATTAAATTAAGGGCCAATAGTTCATAAGGTTAAGTATAAAGTGCCAAAAAATTCAGCGTTTATAATTAGGAGTGGTACGTAAAACGTGTAAATCCATTCCGATTTAATTTGGTCAACTGGTTAAAAGATAAGATAGATTGGCTTCACTCACTTTTAAAAGTAAGTTAGAAATTATAATCAAACTTATTTTTGGGTGTGAGTTTATGGATTGATTTGACATAAATTTAAAAAAGAAAAGAAAAATTGAAAAATAAAAGTTATAAAAGGGTAACACAGGTTGATTGATAAATAATAGAAAAAATTAACATTAACAATAATAAAGATGGTTAGAAACTTAAAAAAATAATAGATTATGTAACATATATAATTTTTTATTGGTATTATTTTGAAACTTAATCTAATGACTTAATGCTAGGATTCTTTTATTGTAAAAGAAAAAAAAAATCAATATGTTAACCCAACTCAACACCTCAAACCCATGCATATATGACTGATGAGTTAAATGAGAGACGTATTAAAGTGAGTCAGTAGAATCACTCGATAATTCAATCCACTATTTTGTTCCAAGTTAAATGAATTGACCTTCACTAAACAACAATCTTTTCATAATTTAAACTTGCTTGTTTGAGTTCAACATCTATCCTTACTCATCATGATTTCCTTTACTCAGCTAAACAAATTTTAATCCATACAAATTCGTATCTGTGTGTCTCAACATTACTATATATATTTCTGTCTCTCAACTTTATACGTTACAAAGTCTAATTAAAATTAATTATAATTTTAAAATATACTATTTTCAAGAGTAGGAATTGTCCTTCAGTAAACAACAATCTTTTCATAATTTAACAAGCTATCAAACTAGTGAAAGAATAAGAAATGTAATATATATTTTGAAATTTAATGGAGGTTAAATCTAATTTTGTATATATATGCATATATTTATATATCATAAAGGATAAATGCACGTATAATGAGGGAAATAAGTCGAATTGTTTTGTCGAGAGTCTATGACCTGACTACCTAGACCTATTTATTAAAAAGGTCAATTTAAAACTTTATTTTAAAATGTTTAAATGAAAAATCTAAGCCTTAAATAATTTAAAATGTCCATTAGGCCTAGTGGGTCAGTTTTTTTAATAACAATTACTATTTTTATTATTCCTAAAATATTAATGCTTTGTTGATAGGTTTTCTGGTCGATTTGTTTATATTGATAGGTCTTTTCACTTATTTAGATTGATAGACCCATATGCTTATTTATATGCCTTATTATGAACCAAACTCAAAAAATTTTCAGGCAACCAACAAAATTAGTTATTTAAAAGTATAAAATTGTCATCAAATTCATTCATAGGAAAAATTAAAGGTAGAGAGAGAGATATAAATGGAAGAATTTGATGACAATTTTATACTTTTGATCAAGCAAGAAATTTGGTAGAAAAAATTAGATAAATAACATAGTGAGATTTTACATTTTAAGAAACTAATTTAACAACAAAAGATTTAAAAGATTGATGTAGATATACTATAAATTTTAGAGAATCAAAATAAGAGCTTATTATGCGATAATAATATAAATACTTTTTTTGGTGCCAATTAAAATAAAATTTATTTTCATAGTAAATTTCTTAATCTTTGTAAAAACATGGCATTATATACATTGTACTAGCTAGAGGAGGAAGAAGTACCTGAACATGTATAAGATATTATTAGTTTTAAACATTTAAAATTAAGCTTTTTGTCCTTCCCAATTGGGATTTTTTTTATTCGTCCCAATTGGGAGTATTCACGTGGATAATAGAAGAAGGGAATAGAAAACAGTGGGTGCACACAAATAAAACAAAATGATAAGTTTATGTTAGAAGATACAGATGATTAATTAAACAAAGTTATAAACAATTTTGTAGGTGTGTGACAGCGTATAGCTTGGAACATGTTAGATGGGAAAAGTGAAGTACACCTAGTACACCTAAATGTGTAAATAAAGTCAATAAAAATGTGTTTAAGATTATACAAAATAAAATAAAATAATGAAGGTCACATTTTTATTCGTTTTTCTTTTCCATTATTTCCCAATTGGAATTCACGTGAATAGCCGAAAATTAATGGTGGCATGCAGAAAAGCTAGCGGAAAAATAACATGTTTGTGGTGTGGATAGGAATAGCGCAGGTTGCCATCGGGGTTAATGAATTAGCCTCCTTAATAAAAATATCAGGTATGAAATTTTGAAAATTTTATTTATTTAAATAGGTTATTCTTCTACTTATAAAAAGTTTATTAAATATTTTTATCTTTTTATATGATTAAAATTTTAATATAATATTATATTTATATATTTAATATCTTGATATTCATATATTAAAATAAAATAAATTTTTATTATTATCCTATTTAAAAATAATCTTATTAATCTATTGAAAATAGGTCAATTAATCTATTAATTTAATTTGTTGATTTAGTTAACAACTAATTTTATTAATTTATTTAAATATCTTAATGTAAAATAGACTTTTAAGTAAGTTAATAGATCTTACCAAACTTTTAATCAAAATATTATATTAGACCTTTAAAAACAATTTTTGATATATAATAGGTTAGATTTAGATGCTGATATATAATAGGTTATACTTATATATAGCCTAGACTAACTTATTCTGGTTATGATACATAAAAAATTGTTATACCATTTTATATCTTTTTATTTGGGATAGAAATAATTACATTTTAAAATATATATATAAGAATTGTACACTAAAATGATGCTAAGATTTAACATTATTATTAAATAAATTCATTTATTACATACATACATGTATCTATTTATATATATATATATATATAATGATGTAAATTTTGATTCTAGGTTATTTGGTCAATGTTGATTCATAAAAATGGAATTATCTTCAAGGGTGAAACGCCCTGGGTATTGAAAGTCTAATTAATTTGATCAAAATTAACTATTGAATTGAACATAGATTTGGACAAGTTTAGAGGTTTTTTTTTTTTTTTTTTCTCTTGTTGGAACTAGCACTCTAATTGTACGAAATGTATAATACAATGCCATAGAATATGAAATCATAGATGTAAACGGGTTGGAGTACACAGTACTCCAATTAATAAATTTTTTTATTGATAAAGTAGAAAAAAAAAACTACATATTTTAATAAAATAAAAACACCATAAAAAAATACAAATTTGCATCAATCTATTAATCACAATCTTGACATTAATCCTAATTAGTGTTGGCGAACTGATACTAAACTAATACTACTTTTTCTTTTTCTTTTTTTTTACTTGTGTTGGCTATTAATGTGATTATTTTTTGTTAAAAAAATTAGTCGCCTAATTGATAATGTTTGAAAAAATGATTTTTATTAATATTTATTTATTTGAGCACAAAAACAAAACCTCCCTCTCGCCTTCCTTTTCTTCAGAAAGAATTATTTCTCTTTTCCCTTACTTTATTTTTCTATTTTTTAATAAATAAAACAAAATAATAAGAATAAAATAAATAAAAGTCAATAAAATAAGTGATGCCCTTGTTTAAAGGCAATTGTTATTCCCTTGTCTCTTAGACATTATTGAAGGCAACAAAGGCACGTCGGTGACATTGTTGCCCCTAGTAGAAGAACACTGTCATTGTAATGATGATAATGTGGGTCGTGGGAAAAATGGGAAAGAGAAAGTGGGGCACAAAAAAGATGGAGAGGTGTGGAGAGAAGAGGATAAGTCAGTGGTGGTTGCCATTGTGTGCGGTGGCAATGGACCTCCAATGGCGGCACAATTTGCTTTCCTTTTGTTTTATTTTTGTTTTTCTCTTGTTTTAAGCGGGTGGAGAGAATACGTTGCAACAATGCCACTACGACGACTGTTCTTGGTCGAGGAAAACATAGGGTAGAGGGAAAAGAGAAAGAGATAAGGAAGGAAGAAAAGACGAGAAGAGACAAGTAAAGGTGATATGTGACAAGTAAAACAATATTAGTTATTTTTCTTCTTTTTCCTTTTATTGATTTGTTTCTTTTCTTTTTCTTACAAGTTATTTTACTTGGTGGGTACAAATTAGAATATGGGTACTTGTGGTTGGACGTGGCTTCGTGGGGGTTCTTGTATTCTTTTTTTTATAAGTTTCTTTTGTGGTAGGACTTGTGCTTTTAGCGTGTAGGCGTTCTGTTTTCTTTTATCTTGTTTTATTTTTTTTTTATTCTTATATGTAGTATCCCATTTTTAAAGTTGGAACCCATTTTGTTCTTGTAGTTAAGAGAGGACACAAATCACGCACAATCTTCTGTGTTACGTGTCCCAAATCTTCTATCCTGATTTGCTGTCTGCCTAGGGTCAATCAAAATGTAGCCAAAAGAAAAAAAAAACGTGAAGGAGGTTGGACGCACCATGACCTGACATAACCAATTTGCCTTTGACATGTCAGCAAGACACACCCTGGATACACAACTTTGCCTGAACAAAGATCGCAGGGTACTTGACATCGCTTAAAAAGAAAAAATTGGAGGGATAGGGATAATACACATGGCAAAATCTGACACAGTGGTGACCTCAGGTGTGGCCTATAAAAGGCCAAAGCACGAAGAGAAAGAGGTCAGAAGTTTTCGTCTAAAGTGGAAAGTTGAGAATTGAAAGAAGAGAGTAATATTTCCTGAGCATAGTAACTGAGAGCTGAGAACAACCTTCAGGACGCCAAGAATATCCAAAGCGCAGCTCGAGAAGAATCATCTAAGAACGTAGGGCGAAGGTCATCAACTTCAGGTTAGTCTCCGATACTCAACATACTTTCCCTTTCATGGGCCAACATAGGAATAACTAAATTGCAATTCACTTCTCGACCTACTAAAATTGTCACTCCGAGCATCAGACATATATACACATTAGCCAAAATGTAGTGGACACCCAACCAAATAAAGTCGGTCTTGGTCCTCCTTCTGGAACTATTTTATTTGCACCCATACACTTCTCCATTTAGGCAAATCCAAATCGATCCCAGCTCCAGATAGCCGAGAACTACATTAGCTCCAACCTTAATACCACATATATCACAAAATCACTAAATAGACACTTTGTCTGGCCGACTCCATCTCGGCTACCTGTCCCAAAACCGGTTTGGTCGAGTCGATCTCGACACCCTATGCCAAGTCGGTCTAAGCTCCATCCATTTATCTTTAAACTCTCTAGCACCTTACGTTTCTTTCTAAACTCCTTTGGACGTCTAATAGATAGTCCATTCCTTTCTACCTAATCATTCAATGACCAGAATTATGTGAACTTTGATTTCTCCGACAAAAAGGAGATACGTAGGAGTAAGAGGCCTACTCTTGTCAAGTTAACCACCCAAAAATCACTAAAACATTCCTTATCCACTCATGGTAAATAAATTATATATTTAGAAAGGCATATATCAGCGTAACAATTACTTTCTTTTCATGCAGTCAGTTAGGGTAATTATCGCATAATAGACATGTTGGGATACCCAGTTATCCCTACACATAATCGATTTTTGAGCATATTCTTTGATTCAAAGATCAGCCTTATCTACTAAAAAGTTTCCTGACATTTTCTATAAAAATACTGATGACGACTTCATCTTTTCTGTTCTTTCCCTAGAAGGAGCTCAGAAACCAAATTCTAATTTCCACCGACCTTGCGTCGCGATTTAGGTCACGACATTATTTTTTTTCTTTCTTATGCTTTTCAAATGTAGGCTTCAATAGTTAGGGATTGAGGTTTTGATTAATTGGCGCGATGGTAACAACAGGTGAGATGCTAACCATGCTTTTTTTTAGCATAAATTTGATTATGCGATGATTTATTCCAACTAATACAAGCATATTAGTGATGATATTCTTTGTGATGGCCTCGCGACCATCACTTGACCAACGCAAAAATAGGCATTAGGGTTGATTTTTGAGGATTAGTGTCAACTTTTGATTATATTAATTTACATTTTTATCAATGAAAGCCCAAAAATGAAATTATCTCTATCATCCATGTTTTCTTACTTGTCATTTTTTGTTTTTCAAGCTTACGTTTGAATTGATGGAAAAAGACAGAAGAAATGGAATGAATTTACTTAAGATCGATTGTTTGGATTGAAAAATAAAAATAGAAAATAATAGAGTTCGTTCCATATTTTTTTTTATCATTTTGCTTACGTCCCAAATAAAAGGTGTAGGATGAAATACATAATTTTTTTCATTATTGTATTATCCCTACATTATAAGGAAAAATTATAATTGAATTTTTCAATAATTACTAATGTAGTTAAGGTATGTTACGCGATGAAAAGATATATGAAAGTTTTGTAAGCAGAGAACATATTGTTAAGGAACGCATTGGAGGATCTCAAGTGAGAAAGAAAAATAAAAACAAAAAGTTTATTGTAAAAAAATCCATTATATGTTGATATGTTATCTTGAGCTGAAATTTATTTAAAATAGATTTATGAATGTAACATATAAAAAAATAACTAACAAAGTGATATTTTTTTATCACATGTCACATTTTAAATTGGATAAAAAAAATATGAAGTAAAACAAAATTTTAATTTATTTATAAAGTAATATAACAAATATTACTATATAATTATATAAAAATAATTTTAAATTTTTTGGGGGCTCTTTATAGTTTTGGCCCTAGTCTATCACACCTCTGGACGAGGCCTGGGGCTAGTCCTGAATTCAATCCATAATTTTTTCAACTAATGGATGTGATTTGTATTATTAATAGCTCAATATACTTTCTTATTTATTATATTTAGGATAAAAAATACTCTTATTTATCTCTCATATAGGAACAAAGTAGTATATATTATAAATGAATAAAACTAAAGTTGTTAAAATGATCAAGCTTCCTAACAACAAGCATCTACACTTCTAAGAAAATAACCTATACTTTTGTCAAATTTTCATCTTTCGTAGGTTAAGAAACAATAGAAATACCTAAATATTTGAAGGGAATACAACCTATTTTACAATTTAGGAACTTTGAAGTAGTTGTCAATAAATTAGTTTTAATATACTCCCTCCCAATTCAAATATAAAAATAAAATAAAATTTCATGAATGATAGATTTAAATATAAATAAATTTTAACTAATTTTATCTCATTTAATAATATAATATCTAAAATATTCTTCTATTTTTAATGACATTTTTTTATCGTTAATATTAAATTTCAATGTGAAGAGTAATTTAAGAAATAATATTATTTTTTAAATAAAATTAATATTAAATAATGTTAAATATATATTTTAATTAACGTAAAAATTAATTATTTTTTCTTATAATTAAGTTGATGGGGATTATATCCATCAGACTACATAACCTTCATTCGAACATTTTTCAAAACATCTCAAATTTATCTTCTAAGCCTATGCATTTTTTTCATTTATTTAATCTCGTAACTAGGTATCATCAACATATATACATTGACCTTATCTATTTTTAGGATTAAAAAATTACTTTTGAAGTTAAAGTTTAAAATGATATCTTTTAAAATAAAGTAAAAATTATTTGATAATTTTAACTTAAAAAATTCCTTTTAAACTAAAATACATATTTCATCGTCCCACGTTGACTAGTTTAGTACGAAAAAGAGAAAAGCCACGCTATGCAACTTATTTTAAAAGTTACTTCCTAACTTGTTAACAACAAATTATTTTCTCTTTTTTATTCAAAAGTTGAGTTCCTTAAAATTTTTAATATTTTTTCTCAAAATATATGTATGATCCAACTTTTCTTTCTAATAAAAAGAAAAAAACAAAATGAATTAAAATAAACACTACTTAAATGATATTTCTACTTCCCCTGCCCAGAAGCCACTATATTTTCCTAATGCAGTGACATTTTTAACTAAACTACTAATTAAGCCTTTAGCAACAAAGAAAAAAAAAAGAGATAATGGTCCCCCTTGAGACCTTTATGGATTTTAACTTCCTCAATAGGATTATAATTAACAAGGAGAAAGACTATATATATATATATATATACACACGTGTATATGTATATATATATAGGTTTTGATTCAATATTTTTATTTTCCACAAAACCTTATCGACTGCAAGCAAGAAGTTTAGCAAGTCATATGCCTTCCCAAAAATCATCTTTAGAATCAAACGGTCTTTTTCAAACTTTTTGCACAAATCAACTATATCATTTATTGCGACAACTCTCCATCAAAATTTGGTTGAGAAATAGCTGAATAAGATATATGATAGGATTTATAATATATAGTCTTTAAGCTTCGAAAAAATCATTTTGAAATAATTTTCTAAATGCAACCTATGAGCAAAATTGGATTAAAATCACTAACTTTTATGGATATTTTTTCAAAGACAAGGACCAAAAAGATGACATGATTCCTTTCATATGTGAAATTCCTCAACTATAGCGCATATTTCCAATTTGATTAGGTCTTAGATGCATTTGATAAAGTTCAAGAGTTGAAGTTGTTTGATAAGTAAGATTACGTGTAAGGTTAAATAAGTTTTTAATTCCTATAAAATTTTAAATTTCGAATTTTAGTTTTTATAAAAAGATTTGTTTATTTTTAGTTTTTCATTTATTTTTATTTTTCATTATTAGTCCTTGTGTGGTTAAATTTTTATCTTTTTTGTTGCTTATTTTTAGTCCCTTTCAGAAATTAACTATTAGTAATAAAAATAGATAGAAATTTTTTATATGGACTAAAATTTGAAATCTAAATTTTAGGGTACCAAAAATTTATTTAACTCTTGTATGGATATATGTACTATGTTGTATAGGAGTGGATTCAAGGGATAAAAGGCTACGCTTTGATCGCCATCCATTTTTTTCTCTAAAAATAATATAAAACGCTATTTTTTAATATAATATAATAATTTATTACTTTAATTTTGTACCACTTGCTATAAAAACAACCACATATTAATTATTAGGTGTTAAGTTTGCCTTTATTGCTATATACTCTTCATTTAATAAAATTGAAGTGTTAGTAACTTAGTATAGATATTATGGTATACTAAAAGTAAGATGCATAGTGATAGATACTTTTGTTGATACGGGAAAATAGTATATTATTAATTAGTGCATTATACTGCTTGAATGATGGATTATATTGTTAACAAACTTAGACATAATTTATATTATTAATGAAAGTAAACTTAACACCTGACTTTGTTACATCTTCTGTAGTGTATATTAGATTTTATTTATTTTTAGTCCATGCCTTACTTATTTTTTGGATCCATCCTTGTATCTATGCATTATGAAATTAGTGTTAGATATTTTTAAGATTATTATTTTTAAAATAAAAAGTAGAATGAATAAAAATTAATCAATACAAATAAATAAATAAATTTAAGAAATTTAATTTAATAAGTAAAAACAAGTAGGATAATATCATTAAAATAAAACATGAAGTAATAATGTACATTATTAAAAGGATTTTATGAATTTCTAATTTAATTAAAATTCACATCTTGAATCGATATTCACTTAGAATATTCAAATGTCTGAGTTATAAATTGAACAAAAAAGATAACACATTAACGCTCAACATATATAACAAAAAAGAAAAAGATAAAAGAAAAATCTTACTCGTATCGTTTGGTGTTAATTTTTAATCTAAAAGTAAGGGAAATGGATTTCCCACGGACAGACAGAGAATTCAAGAAGAGCTTAGTTATATACTCAACTAAAAATGTAAATATTAACGTTAATAAAATTGTTATCAATAAGTCATATAAAGTTGTTCTTTGTCATTGTCATAAAGTTGTTCTTTGTTCTTTTAAAAAGTTGTGTTCTCTTAAAAGTCATATCCATGGGTAACAAAATTCATAATTACAGTCTGAAGGACTTTTAATATTTTTGTAAAAAAATTAGTTTTAATTTAAATTATTAAATAATAAATTTTATTATATTATTTGTTGCTAATTTGTTAATAAAGTTATGTAATTTAATTTATATATATAATAGTAGATTATTTGAAAAAAAATTATTACTCATTTAAAAAATAATAGCAAAAATTAGTTTACATTTACTTTAAAATTAACAAAAAGATTGACATTAAAATGAACATAGAAATAAATTTCATAAAAATAGTATTATTTATAAAAAAAATATTTTGATGAAAGTAATAATAATGAGATCACACTTTCAACTAAATATTAATTCTTTTGTTCTTATGAAAAAAATTGTTAGTTTTAATTATTTTATATATACACATATCAAATCAAATTATTTTCTTTTATTTACAACTTATTTGAACAAATTTTAAAATACGAAATCACTTTAAACTTTCTTATTTGAATTCAAATAATTAAAAATTTTATAAGAAAATAAATTAAAAATATATTGTGATCAAGTTTAATTTTAGTAAGCATTAATTTGATATTAATATTTTTGACATTTTTTCCTCAATTGAATATACTAACAAAAAAATTAATGTCCTATTAAAATTATTAAACTATATTAAATAATTACAATTGAAGTTATTAAAAGTATCAAACTATATTAAAGAATTAATTTATTTTAGATTCAATTTAAAATCAAATATGTTAGGAGAAGGTGAATTAATGAATAGCCATAAAGTAAAATGTTGAAGTTGTTTTATTATTAAATTTTAATTAATAAATTTGAAACTCAAAATATTAAAAGAATAAAATAAAAATTAATAAATTATATTAAAATAAAACTCAAATAATAATTAAGAAGGTATATTATACTAAAAATGGTATAAATTAGTTATGGATAAAATCAGTAAATATTATGAATGTATAGCATGATAAATTAAAAAAAGTAAAACAAATATAAAATTTGCACGAAACCTTGAAATTTTAAAACACAGAGTTGTTTGAATTAATCGTAATTGTATGAGCTGAAAAGAGCTCAAGAATAGGGAGATAAGTTAATGTCAAAGCCTAAAAGATTTCTTTATTGGTAACGCAAAAGTCAGCGATCAAAATAGTACATGGATTCATGGAATACATATAGAGATGTAGATGTAGGTCCTGTGATAGGCCCAATTAATGCGTAACAGTTGAAATAATATTAGTTTTCTGAGCAAGTCGATGGCGTTGTGTAACTGCCTACCCTACTACTCCTTCTCCATGCACTCACTCTCTCGCTTTCTGACTCAACTTTTGTCAACCATTATGTTTATATTATAATTAGTAGAACAAACATGAACCTGGTTTTTCAATACTTGCTACTGTTCCCTACCCCACACTTCCTCTTTTCCTCACTATATATACACTTCTAAATTAACACAATATTATCATCCATCCAACCTTTGCTTTTCTAATTCCCTCCACCTCCTATCCCTTTTTATATTTCTCAACCCAGGTAATGGGCATCCGATAACTCTATTTTTTAATAAGCTCCGCTTTCTAATTTCTCAACCACGTGAAAGACCACTTTCTTTTTTTTTTTTTTTCGTTATTCATCAACTTGTTTAAACAATCTGAATTCTGTTTTACTTGAACTAACATTAGAGCACACTTTGATATTCCCAACATATATATATATATATCATATAAATTAAGGAAAATAATTTTGGGATGCAGCTGGCTATTTATGTGCATTTACTAGAATATAAATATTATATAAACTTAAGCATGGTACACTATTTTTTTTTCTTGTATGCATTTATTCTTAGTTTACTAGCATATGCAGGACATTTTATATTGAGCAGCAAAAATGTCTCCAGCAATGGTGGAAAGTGATGAGAAGGGTGAGGGTGGAAGTCAATATCAGAAAGGGGTGAAGCAGCTCGTAGAGAATGGCCTTCACACGATACCTAAAAAGTACATACTTCCTCCCTCTGATCGACCTGCTAATAATTCAGAAGATTCAAATGTTGCCAAGCAAAACCTTCAGCTACCCATCATTGATTTTACTGAATTGCTCGGTCCAAGAAGGCCCCAAGTACTTCGATCCCTAGCCAATGCTTGTGAACGGTATGGATTTTTTCAGGTGAGTTAGCAACTGGGCACATAATTTAATTTCCTACACTTAATGAAATAGTGAAACCATGTAACCGATTAATATATGCATGTTGAGCTATATCAATTTTGGACCCTTCATCTATAAACACTATTTTATATAGTTGGCCCCAAAAGCTTAAATAGTTGACTGTTGGAGGAGGCAAGTTATGAAATTACTTAGAAATAGCATGAAAAGAATATTAGTATGATGTGAATGAAAGTTTCATTTTGTTTGATGAATGCAGCTGGTGAACCATGGCATCTCAGATGATGTTATCAACAGCATGAGGGATGTGAGTGGCAGGTTCTTCGATCTTCCTATGGAGGAAAGAGCCAAGTACATGACAACTGATATGCGTGCACCTGTTCGATGTGGGACTAGCTTCAGCCAAACTAAAGACACCGTGTTCTGTTGGAGGGACTTCTTGAAACTCCTCTGCCATCCCTTGCCTGATTTCCTCCCTCATTGGCCTGCTTCCCCCTTAGACTTTCGGTGTGTACTGGATCTCGCCTTAATTAAATAGATATATCTTCATTTAAATTATATAATTAATGATTAATCTATTCACTTCCTCCCTCTCTCTGCCTGGACAATATTTTTAATATTAAGTCCTAGTATAGTATTAGTATCCATCTATCACAGACCATGAGTTGCTTGTCAATTTGGTTAGTGGCACAGAAATTAATGACTTTATGCCAACGAGATTGATGCAACTAATAGGATTAAACAACATGATTAAAAGGTCCAAGGCTCTAAAAAGGGCTTGTGACACATGATCTTACCTTCAAATGAAATAATCTCCTTTCTCTTGAGCATTTTTCAACTAATAAAAATATTGACAAGCAATAGGGTAGAATATAAGGACAAAGTTATGTATCTTTTTTATTTATATTTTTTCATTAATTGCAATTTAGGAAAGTGGGGAGCACCTACGCGGAAGAAACCAAAAACTTATTTCTGAGGTTGATGGAAGCCATCCAAGAGAGCTTAGGAATCATAGAAGAAGAGGAGAAAGAAGGAAAGGACAACATTCTGAAAGACTTGGAAGATGGGAGCCAGATGATGATGGTCAATTTCTACCCACCATGCCCTGAACCGGACCTAACACTGGGCATGCCCCCTCACTCTGATTATGGATTCCTCACACTCCTCCTCCAAGACCAGGTGGAGGGTTTGCAGATACAATTCCAAGGTCAATGGTTCACTCTTCAACCCATCAATAACGCCTTCGTTGTCAATGTTGGTGATCACCTAGAGGTAAAGAAACAAACAAATTCCTTCCTTTTTTAATAATTTTTTTTATTATTTAGATTATCTAAATGAAATTCTAATTTTATCTAGAAGAAAAAACACCTAGTACATATAAGTTTTGTGATTACATGCAAATATGAATCAAAAGTCATGTGTTGTGGGTCCTGTTTAAGTTTCTGACTTCTCTCATTTATTGGGTCGACTTGTCAGATATACAGCAACGGGAAATACAAGAGCGTGTTGCATAGGGTTGTTGTGAATGCAGCGAAGAAAAGGACATCCGTGGCTTCGCTGCATAGTCTTCCTTTCAACTGCACTGTAAGACCGTCACCCAAACTCATTGACAAAGCGAATCCCAAACGCTACGCAGACACGGATTTTAATGCTTTCCTTGCCTACGTTTCCACCACAGAGCCCAAGAGAAAGGACTTTCTGGAATCTAGGAAATTGACTTCTACATGACTAGAAGGATAAAATTAAAAAGAATTTTTTTCGTCAGAGATGAAAGGAATTATATATAAATTGATGTGAAGTAGTACCGTTGTGACAATAATTGAGTGATTATTAGGGGGAAATTATCCATGTAACATATCAATCTTGATTTGGTTGGACCACAACGATTTTCACATATCCTAGATTTGCAGTCTCGCTCTATTTTTCTGTATTATTGTTATTATATGTTTGTACGTGATCAATCTCGTGAGCAAAGATGCTGACTCTGATATGTCGAGAAAGAAAATTTTGGACAGTGATCTAAGTAATTGGCTAAGTAAAGGAAAATAATTCGATAACAAAGCAAGGTACTGTAGTTATGCAACAGTGTTATTAGGAGTAAATATGTTTTTATGTAATTTTAAAAAATATGTAAAAAAACAAACAATTTTAAAGAATTTTATTAGGATACATTAACAATGTTATTCAATAATAAATTAACATAAATAATTAGATTTTTAAGTTTTATAATAATTATTTAAAATAATTTTTTATTGGTAAAAAAGACTTAAAATTAATTAATTAATTATTTTTTTATAAAGAAAGGATAAAGAGAAAGATAAAAGCAAACGAAATTGTTCACTGAGTCCAGCGTGGGAAGGGTGGTTGGTTCCGCCACCGTTTAACTGGCAAAGTCCCAACACGCTAATCCCGTCTTCAAACAATGCCTTGTTCACTCTCTCTGATTCCCCCCTCTCTCTTCCCTCCCCGCAGAGCCACTGTTTCCCCTCCCATACCAAAATCTTATCCACTTCACCGCCTATCCGTACAATCCTCAATCAACAAAAACCCCGACACGAGCTCCAAGTCTAGTTCCTGGGTCAGCCCCGACTGGCTCACTTCCCTCTCCCGCTCCCTCACCGCCGGGAAAGACGACTCTGGCATTCCCGTCGCGAGCGCCAAGCTCGATGACGTGTCCGATCTTCTCGGCGGCGCGCTCTTCCTCCCTCTCTTCAAGTGGATGCAGGACTATGGCCCCATCTACCGCCTCGCCGCTGGCCCCAGAAACTTCGTCGTCGTTAGCGACCCCGCCATTGCCAAACACGTGCTCAAGAACTACGGGAAGTACGCCAAGGGACTCGTTGCTGAGGTCTCGGAGTTCTTGTTTGGGTCCGGTTTTGCCATTGCCGAAGGTCCTCTCTGGACGGTAATGCTCGCTTTTTCAACATTGTTTCAGTTGCGTTTGTGAGAATGTTTTCAATTTTTGACAATGGAAAATGTCAAATCCACTTTTGTAGTAATGTAGCAATAAGGTGCCGGCAATACCTTCATTTTCTTTCTTGAAACCCTTTATTCCTCCTCATTGTTTATAACTAGTAATTTTAGCTACTGACTTACTCAAGATAAATATTTATTTCAAGGTGCTTAATTGTCATATAAAGAATAATGTTAAGTAGTTATTCTCAATTTGTGATCAGAGGATAGTATAAAAATCTTTTATACATTATTTACTCTATTTTTATATTATTAAAATTTATAACATATAAATAATTTTGAATATATAAATTATATTATAATTAAAATTCATAATAAATAAATATCTTTGAATATATAAATTATATTTTGAATTTACAATTAAAAATCTATTGACAATCTCTAAAAAAATATTGAAATTGTAATAGGAGATCAAGAAGATTGGGTATACGGATAAAAATAATCGGAGAATAATTTGAGGGGGAAAATTGGGTTAGTTGATGGAGTAGTATGTGAAATGCATTTCTAAAGAGAAAAAAAAGAAGATAAAATTGAAAATGTATAATAGAAAGAGTGAGAAGAGTGAGATTCTCCCTCTCCAAGTTGTTTATTCTAATCGATAGTATAGGAGTATGTATAAATTATTTACTCACATATCGTTAAATTGGTACTAGTTGTGCTTCTTGTCATGATTTTATAGATTATTTTGGGTGACAGGTTCTTTGTTACAACTGTTTTGTGATCTATATTAGGCAAGGCGCAGGGCTGTGGTTCCATCTCTTCATAAACGGTACTTGTCTGTTATAGTGGATAGGGTGTTTTGTAGATGTGCTGAGAGATTAGTGGAGAAGCTACAACCTGATGCACTCAATGGAACTGCTGTTAACATGGAGGAGAACTTTTCGCAGTTGACTCTTGATGTTATTGGTTTATCTGTATTTAACTATAACTTTGACGCACTCAATGCGGACAGTCCTGTTATTGAGGCTGTTTACACTGCATTGAAAGAGGCAGAGGCTCGGTCAACTGATCTTTTACCGTATTGGAAGGCAAGTTCTTTTGAATCATGACACGGATTTTCTTGTTCATTATGTCAGGTCACTCACGTGTATATATTTTTTTTCCGTTCTTTGTTGTTGCAGTTTAAATTTCTTTGTAAGATAATTCCAAGACAAATAAAGGCTGAAGAGGCTGTTAGCGTCATCAGGAAAACTGTTGAGGATCTTATTGAAAAATGTAGAGAGATTGTAGAAGCTGAGGGTGAAAGAATTGATGTTGATGAGTATGTGAATGACACTGACCCAAGTATCCTCCGGTTCTTGCTTGCCAGCAGAGAAGAGGTTTGCTGTATGCTTGTATTTTATTGCTGACATATACTGTGTTTTTATCAGTGTTCTTATTAGGGTTGCTGTATAAATGTATAATAATAGATATTTGATATGAATTAAACAAAATATAAAGTTGCCTTCTCCCGCTGATTATCTATTGACTCTTTCTGGAAATGTTAATAGGCAGTGGTATAATGAAGTGATGAGTAGTGTATTGATTTTATGGGTGCATTACTGATTGTTTGTCATTAGTGAACACTCCGTTCAAGTTAGTTTAGGCTGTGATGTTGATTGATCACAACACAGACAAGCAAATGTCATCCTGTAATTCATTGTTGTTTACTTAAGAATTTTCATTTCTTGCCATATTTTTTTCTTGTTCATTATGTTATTTTTGGAAAGTTTTGAACCATCTTAATATTTTCTGATTTCTGGACTTCTGGTTGTGGAAATAGTCCATAAGGAGAAAATTATGGATTTTCATGTTCTTTTTGTGTGGTTGTGCTTACTGCTCAACCATTGAGCTTATATGCACCATTTAGTTACACTCCCAAATATGAAGGTCTTCACTGCCACCACTTCTTAAAACATGCCATATCACTTGATGATGACACTTTTTGTTCTTTTTCTGGGTCGTTGATCATCACAACCTTGTATAATATATTTTTATAGTATGGAGAACTTTTTTCTTTGGATCTCTGTTCTCTATATTTATTTTTATTGATGGTTCTACATGTAGGTTACCAGTGTGCAATTAAGGGATGATCTTCTGTCACTATTAGTTGCTGGTCATGAGACCACCGGTTCAGTGCTGACCTGGACACTTTATCTTCTTAGCAAGGTATCATTTCACACTATTTCTTTCCTTATAGATAACATCTTTATCACCCCCGCCCCCAACTTTTTGAATTGAGTGTAAATCTTCTTTCCCATTCTCATCAGTATAAATGAGTTGCTGCTGCATATTTTTAAGGAGGGGTAATATGGGAATTGATTATGTGCATTATTCTCATGATCCCACTACATTGTTTCTGTTTTCCTTTTGAACCTTGAACTAATCATCCAATTACAGTTTTTTTTCTTTTTACTCTTCAAAACTAATCTAGCTGTTAATATGGAAACTTGGAAATTATAAAAACCAGTTTAACCTGGTTCAAAGATATTTACATCAAAAGCATTGTTCAATGACGTCATAATCTTCTAATTATTTTTTTCAGCTTCCAGCATGATTTAAGGACTTTCTGAACATTTATTGATTGTTATTTTGAATTTACTCAATTTAGTATATGTCTCTATATATGTATTATAAAGTACTGTTGTTAGCATTGAGCAAAAAACAAGAGCTCTACCATGATCTTGCCCCTCGAATTATAAGCTCTATTTATGCAGGATTCTTCCTCGTTGGCAAAAGCACAAGAAGAGGTAGACAGAGTTTTACAGGGAAGGCGTCCTGCCTATGAAGATATTAAAGATCTTAAGTTCTTGACACGCTGCATTATGGAGTCACTCCGGCTCTATCCACATCCTCCGGTAGGTTGCAATATTTCTCAATTCTGCTGCCACATCCCAAAATCGTGGAACTGTTCTGTTTTTCAGTAGCTTTTCCTCTTTTATTCGAAGTAGCCATCTGATCTTCCTTGCTTTTCATCACCACTACCGCTGCCCAGCCAGTTCTCACACACCAAATCCTCTTTCCAGAGATCTCAAACCATCAAACACCTTTCATGCCACCTGTTTGGCTCTTCTGGACCTGTTTCAAGGGTTGATATCTTTATTTGATTTGTTTTAAACAGTGGGTTTGAAAAATAGTATATTCAAACCTCCTAGTTCATAGCTGTCTTTGTGGTTGCATGGGCCACTGCTTCCAGCCCATTCTATGTTCGTTTTGGCACTTTTCTCTGTTCCATTGGTTCAAGTATTCGGTCTGAAAACCCTAACCTGTATGGAGCATTCTAGTTCTAGTGTACATTTTGAGCTTATTTCTGTCTAGTCCTCTCTTTTTCACTTATTTGTGTGTCCCATCCCATGGCTGTTTGGCTCCTGTTTTCGGCTTCATTTTTCTGTCATTACATTAAGGGGTAGAAAGGTGAAAGTGTCTAGCCTTGCGTCCTTCCTGGAAAATGCAGCCATGTTTGGTGGAGTCCATATTATTTGAAAAAGGTTTATATGTAACAAGCTTAAAGCTTATTAAGCTTTATCTTGAGAGGAATTGTTGGAAATAATAGTACTTAATGTACTTACTACTTAGGAAATAGTGGATTCATGTGTCACATGATAAAATGCAATTATTATTCATGGATGGTAGTGTCTAGGACTAGGAAGTTGCACTCAATTAATATTAGAGAATTGCTGGCAATACATTTTATAGCACTTTTTTTTAACACACTAGAACTAGGAAGTTGCACTCAATTAATATTAGAGAATTGCTGGCAATACATTTTATAGCACTTTTTTTTAACACACTGTATTATTGGCTGAAATTTATTGGAAATCACAACATTTTATGACTCCTACTTATTTAATGAGTCTTATTTATGATTTTGTAGTTTTCAATAAATTTTAACTAATAATAGTGTGTTAGGAGTGTGATTTGCTAGCACTTCTCTTAATATTAAGAGCCTATATATATGGAGGTCATGCATAATCTATGTACTCAAGAAGAATTAATAAGAAAGCTTGTCCATTCTCTAACTCCATTATTTTCTCTCACTTTCTCTCTCTTCCTCCCCCTCTAAATTCAACAAAACCCAATTTTCTAAGGTCTCACATTGAAGGAGGCTAATAAAAGTCTCAATGCTAAAGAAAAAAATTGGAAATATTATAGATGAAACTGTGTTAAATTTTTGTATTATTTGATGAAATGTCTTAATTTTCTCACAAAAATCAGTGTTTAGGAGAAAAATCTTAAATCAAACAGAAAAACTTAATTCTTATTTGTAAGTAAACACTTCTTTAAAATCTCATTATAATATCTCTGAACAGTTTAAGTTCAAAGCTGCATGTCTTATTTTTCTAATTTTCTCAAAAATGCTTTATTGGTGCTGGCGTTGTGAAATATCTTTCGCTAATGTTACCATTTCTGTATGCATCCTTAAGGTATTGATAAGAAGAGCTCAAGTTCCTGATGAGCTTCCAGGTGCTTACAAAGTCAATGCTGGTCAAGATATTATGATTTCTGTATACAACATACATCGTTCTTCTGAGGTATTACTTGATGTTTTGAAATGACGAAAGCTGTCTTTTGTGGGTCAAATGCAGCTTCTAACTCTCTGTTTGAATGTAGCGAAATCTGTATACTTTTGTTATAAAATTTGGTAATGGAATTTTAAATCACAGTATAATCTCATGTCCAGTACCAGTTAGCTGAGTAATCAGCTGAGCAGATCCTTTGTTTCATAAGTTGCCTAAAAATTTAATTTACCATTGCATATTGTGCAACAAACCTCTTAAACGTATGCCTCCCTACTGTTCTGCTTTTGTTCTCCTTCATTCTTTATATGACCCCTCCTTGAAGTAGCTGAATTGTGCCACGGTCAACTACCTGTTTTGTTACAGTAACCACATCTTATGGCTATTTCTATTGAAATCAGGGTTACGAGACCTGTGAAGACAGCATAGAGCCTTCAATATATATATATTTTTTAATTGAATAATTTATAATGGCTAGAACCTGTTGGGTTCCATTTCAAAAAGAAACTTCTATATGTTTTGTTTTTCCCTTTCTATTTTGATGGATAGGAGGAGAAAAATAAAAATAATACTCTGGATGACAAAACAAGTTTGGTTTTAGAGAGCATAAAAAAGTTGTCCTCTATTTCTGTTTCAGTTTTCTGCATACAAATAATAATATCATTAAAAGCAATTTGCTTTTATGATTATTGTTCATGATATTCCACTCACACACACTGATTAGCAATTGCTTTGTTTAAATTCTTCACAAACATTATGTGTCCTATATTTATGCATTTGCTTGGATGATTAAGAAATAATGTGATGATACACACGTTATTTCTATCTTGGAGTGGAGTTGATGTGTATTTTTTTTTTATTTGTCATATGCAAATTGTTGCACTATTAGAATGTTATTACTCATTTTTAAATTCACTATTTTGATCTATTCTATAAATTTTATAATTTTGAAAGGTTTGGGATAGGGCTGAAGAGTTTGTGCCAGAAAGATTTGATTTGGATGGTCCAGTGCCAAATGAAACAAATACAGATTTCAGGTTTGCATTATTATTACAGTAATAATTCTTGTACTCAATAGTGACATAAATTACACCTCCACTGTGGTAGCTAGTTACGCAGACCTTATTTGATGTGGGCTCTTTTCTTCCCTTCTCTACTAAATTGCGTCAGTATGACCTATCATTTTTGTTCTTAGGTTTTTCTTGTGTGGGGAAAAGGGATGGTTCATTATGGTTATCTCTTCTGTGGAATATTTTTTTTTTGTATATCATAGTTTGCTCAGATTTTGAGTCAACTTGTTACAGATTCATTCCATTCAGTGGAGGGGCCCGCAAGTGTGTTGGTGATCAGTTTGCTTTATTGGAAGCTATAGTTGCTCTTGCAATCTTTCTGCAGCACATGAACTTTGAACTGGTTCCTGATCAGAATATCAGTATGACTACAGGAGCAACAATACACACAACAAATGTAAGATTATGTACTCGTGTCTTTGAGATGGGTTGGTTTTCTACAAGTGACTTGTTTCTATGCTTTGCAAATCTCAACGTTTGCAAGAGGGGAATGAGAGCAACACTAGATAGGATTTTAAGTCTTATCAATTTGCAAAGCATTTTTATACTTTTGCTTTATTTGAAGTCTTCCCAAGCTTCAGTTTTTGCTTTATTTTTGTTAACAAGAGGAAGAAAATCTTTTAATTTCCTCACTTTCATTGTCCTGATTTTTAAATACTTAAAAAAAATGTTTTACTTACATTTAACCAGTATTCTTTTTACTGTGTCCTAAGTAGGATTTTGTTTTTGCAGGGCTTGTACATGAAACTCAGCCGACGGTTGAAATAGTTAACATTCAGTTCATCTTCGCATAAGCTGTAAAATTGTCTATAACTATCAGCGTATCAAAATTTTTCAATGATTTTGTCATTTTTAGCTAGTTAATATCCAGTAAATATGTATCATTTATTCATATTTTCTGAATGTTGTAAAGAAGTTTAATTGAATTACAAAGTGAAGAACTAGTGTTGACAAGTGCCACTTATGGAATCATGTTTTATATTTAATTGGGAGTTTTGCTATCAATCTTCACTTATGGAATCAAAGTACATTTACTTGGAAATTGGAAATGACCTAATTACTAACAATAATGTGTTATTTTTAACTTATTTCTTTTTTAAAAATTTAAATTTCCTTTTAATTTAATTACGGATATCCTTTTTGTTTTAATTTTTAATTTCAATTTTTCATATTTTTATATCTTTTAAACACCGTTTCATCATTTTAATCGATCTTAAAAATCATGTAATATGTTTGTTTTTTTCTGTACGGGTGTTTCAAAATTAGTGCGTATAAGAATTTAGAATGGCTGTGGGCTTCTAAAGGCCCATGTATAAGAATTTAGTATGGAATCCAGCATGGGTTCGTTTTGGGGGTTAATTTAATGCATTTAATTCAGCTTATTGTGAATAAGTAATTACTTATTTTCATTAGTTTCTTGACAATTTTTTTTTTCAAGAAAAGTGGTTTTCAAAGTTCAAACAGGCACTTGCGGATACTTTTGTGAATAAAAAGAATAAGTATTGAAATAGTTTTGTTATTTTAAATAAGATTATCTTATTCAATTCAAATTAGTTAGAGTTTAATGTTATAAAATACTAAAGGTTGTAGACAACAACAAAATACTATTCTTTTTTATTCTGTTTATTAGTTCCTTAATTTTTTAAAATATATTTTGCCCTTTAATTTATCGGTATATATATCCTTCATTTACATTATTGTCTTATCAGGGTATTGAAATAGTACTTGTAGAATAATATATGTAAAAGCCAAGTCGAGAAAGTAAAGAGAAGCCTTCGTGTCATTCTTGTCTATTATATTTATGCTATAATTAATCTTTTCTAGCCGTGATTTTATCACCCTTAACTGCCTCATTGTCTAATTTTTGCTATCCTTTAATGTTGGAGAATTTGGAGAAAAAAGAAGACATTTAATATTTCAAAGGTAAAGACTTAAATATCTTTATATGTGTTTTAAAATTTAAAATTATAAAAATACAAAATAAATTAATTTTTAAAATCTCTCTTGTCTCCTTGTTAACCAACAAAAAAAAATTACCTCTCATTTTCTCAATCAAATAAATATCTAATCAAAATATTTATTTTCTCCTCTTTTAAACCAAACGGATCCTAAATATATAAGTATGGACCGGAAATATATAAGTGAAGGAGTCAAAGAATAAAAAAAAAAATTCAATGTAATGAATAATTTTTTTATTAATAACATATTCTATGCACACAACCGGAGTAGATCAGTTTTTTGCATATATATGAAATTTTCTGCATTTTTTTTTGCCGGAGTAGATCAGTTTAACCGGTTAGTGCTGCTTAGTTTAGAATTTTGATATTTTCAGTTTTATCATACACACAACAGAGACAAATAATGTAATTATCAATTTTAAACTAAATTATGTTTGTTATAATTCATAATTAATATGTATTTTTTTGTTTCCTACACGTGCATGTAGAGACAATCCTGTGTAAGATGTCATCAAATGCATCATTATGTCTCCCCACCATTTTACAAACTAATTTTTCATTTAATGAATTTCATATGTAGACAACAAAACTTTCTAAAAGCCCATCATTATTTAACGACAAATTAGTTTCCAAGACATTTTCAAAATTAACAATTGGCTTGAAAGAATGAATTGACTATTTGTTAGACCTAAATTATTGTTTTCTTTCGTTGCTTTCATATAATCTTTTTTTTCACTCATTACAACTTCCAAGTGGGATATGGCTTTGGCTTACAGAATTGCCTTGAGTTTCACTTCATTTTTGGCATGTCGTGTTCATTGCTGAGCTCGTACACAGTAACTGCAATTAAGTAAACATACAATAGTACGCAGAATTCAACAAACGAATTTACAATTTGAAAGTGTGTTTTAATAATAATTAAGAGTTAGGAGACACAAAAGTTAAAAGTTGTTTATTATTGACTTATTGAGGAGAGTTGGCGATCCGTAACTAGTAACTGTACAATGGCCAAACTAACCATTGGACCCAATGCAAACCTACCACATAAATCTGGCAAAACTAACGACGAGACCCGGGTCTTCTATAACGTGTATTGATGGAAAGAGAATAGGGAAATTCTTTTCTTACTAGAACCTACTTTCTCACATCCCTTGGGGCCAGTTAGTGATCATTACCCTTTGAACCAATCCATGCGACCCCAAAGCAAATTTTAAAAGACAAAAATACTTACATAAATAAAAAGGTATTATATTTAAGTTTTGTTAGAAAATATATTTATATTTAATGTCTAACAATATCTCAAAAAAAATAAAAGTTTCTTACTCATTAGAATTGATACAGTGACAAGATATTTGGATAATTTGTATGTAATGTTGACTTTATTGTGGGCACTTGACATAAAAAATCAGAAATATATTCCAACCCTTTTTTTTACCAAACCCCCCTCATCCCCACAAGAAAGTCACAATCCCCATGTATATCGCACGCACGAAATCATGATGCGATCGAGGAAGTCTCTTTCGTTAGAATTATTCTTCAATGTTTACTATTTTTGGAAATGATTTTTCAACAATAAAAATGGAGATATTTTATTAAAAAATTTAGTGCACTTTTAAAATATATCTATAAAAAAATATGTGAAAATGTACATAGTATTGTTCTTTAAATTGAACGATGAATCTTGAATATCAAATTATATTTAAAATTATTCTATTACCACCCTTGGGAAACAGGCTGTTCATTTTTGTTTGTTATTGCTTCAGTGCTTGCTTTGGTTGGTTGTAGCAGTAATATAAGTTGCAACCTCTCCTTTTGGGAAAGCAACGCCTTTCAGGTTCTTGGCCAACCACCTCGCGACACGTCATCAAATAGAATCGTTAGCTGACTTTCCCCTTAATCAGAAGAGAGTAGAAGAAAAACGGGGATTGGGTCATAGCCGTTTCTTTCTGTTTCATTACACTACACTGCATGTTATGCACTGCAGTTGCGCATACACGCACGCATAAATAAATACCAATCGTGCTTCTTTTTTATTTTTATTTTTATTTTTGTTGGTTCCCTCTTTCCGTTTCTCTCTATGCGCGATGGTTTGAAGGAACAATAAAATAACACCTTTCGCAACAATGACCACTTAGCTAACGCTCTTTCTCTCTCTCCGTCTCTTTCGCCAGTTGGTGATGGTGGTTGCGGAGAAGCTGATGAAATCATGAATGCGGCGATTTTGCGTAATTGTTGAGAGTGATTGAGAAGAACGCACTGCAACACACTCGCACTCGCACTCGCACAGAGAAACACAGTGCCAGTGAGAAGAGTGGAAAGAGAAAGAGAATGTTTAGGTTGCATAAGCACAGGGCTGCGAAATCAGGGGACAAAATTGAGTTCAGAATCTCTCATCTCAAGGCGCTTCAGGTTCGTTCCTTCGCTATTTTCTATTCTTCTGTTTCGTATTGTTCTCTCTCGTTTCGTTTTACGTTGATCAATGTCAATAGTGTACTCTCTGTCTGTGTTTCCGTGTTGCTTAATCTGCTTCGTCTTCGAGATTGTTGATCCGCGATGATAATTAATTCATTGTGCAATGCAACTGAAAATCTTAGATCCTAATTTGGAAATACGAGAAACAAACTCTGAAATAGTGATATGATTTTATTTTACAATAGAAATTTATTATTATATGAAGCATTTCGTATTTTGGAAAGAGAAACGTCGAGCGGAATCAGAGAACATGTTTGAGAGTTAATGAAATGAAATCCATGTTGCGGATTGTGGTGCTTTGTTATAAGAGGAGTAAAATTTATTACATGAGAAACTACAAAATTAGTAGAGCACATTAAATAAAAAGTGAGATATCCATAATTTTGTAATTTTGTTAAAAAGTGTATTATTAGCACTTCTATTGTATTGAATAACTAACTTCGTTAGCTTTGTGGTTTCTGTTCTTGTGGAATGCAGAACAGTGATACATGTATGTTTTGTCACGATGATAAATAAAGAGCAAAATCATAAAATGTTTTTTGTTAATAGTTAAAGTCGAGAAGGTGCTATTGGTATTATAATATTCCAACAATTCGTGGGAAAAGTTATTTTTAGAATTTCATATCCAAATGCTTTTAATTTTCAAATATTGTTTCAGTATGAGGCCATAAAAGAAAAGGCAGGTTCGGTCAATAACGAATGCTAATTCTAATGTTAGTAGGTACCCAAGGGGTGGGACAAGCTGTTTGTTTCTGTTGTCTCTATAGAAAATGGTAAAACAACTGCAAAGTCGAGCAAAGTACCAGTGCGTAATGGAGGTTGTCAATGGTCAGATACTTTTTCAGAATCTATATGGGTTTCAAGAGATAATTCTTCCAAGGAGATTGATGATGGTCTCCTCAAGCTTATTGTTGCCATGGTATTATCACTGTTGCTACTATGCACAGCGTTTTGTTATTCTTCTGTTCCTTTATCTTTTATTGAAATTTCTCTGTTTGGATTACTAAATAAATAATATCACTTAACAGGGGTCATCAAGATCTGGCATCCTGGGAGAGGCTACTGTTAGTTTGACCAGCTATATGAGTTCAGGTGCCGCTATTCCACTTTCAATCCCACTGAATAAGTGCAACCATGGGACAGTTTTGCATGTGAGTCATACAATTGAAGTTATATCTTATTTGTGACTGACTGCAGAAAGTGAAAAGGGATTGTTTTAATGATTTCATGGATGGTTGGTTATGTGTCATTTTGGATTAGATTTAAAGTTGATTTTTCTCAAATTAAAGGAAAAATATAGCACTGGAAATCTGGAATATATTGCTGACTGGAATTGATTAACAAATAAAATTTTTTATGCTTAAAGATATATGAAATGGTCTTCCGCAGATTTTCTTTTTCTTATGAATTGTGATAGTGTGATGTTACTATTTCTCTTAATAAAGTCGTCTTGAACAAACTGTAATACAGCCAGAAAGTTGTAATTTGGTAATCGTATTTTTGCCTTCTTGCAAATGCATTATTCTTTTGTGACAAATCTCTTTTATTAACTTTACACACGATAATGGCACTGTTTTTTTTTTTTTGAGTCTTTTTTCAACTTAATTTTCATTCAACTTTTCTTAATCGGCTGATTGGTGCATGAGACTTGAATCTTATTTATGGAGATTATGACCCCATAATTATACTACTATCACATATGATATGATATTCCACTTCTTCCTCTTTCAAGACAGCCGCCAGGTTCTTCACTTGAAGGCACGTCGTTTACTATTTCATTGGAACTATCAGTATGAAAATTTGTTTGTTACCCATTACTCTACCTTGTTGAGAACCCGTTTTCTTTGGTTCGTCTTTGCTCATTCAAGTAGTATTCACTGTGATTCTTCTCTCTCAATATAGAGAGACACTGTGGGCTATTATTACAATAATGCTATTGCAGCAAAATGTCATTGAACTTAGAGTTGGGAATTCAGTGGTTATGCATTTTGCAGGTAACTGTGCAGTGCCTTACACCAAGAACGAAACTCAGGTTTGTATTGGAGGGTAGTCTTTTGTATTATAATGTCAATTGTTCTAGTAAGTATTGATCTCCTGCACCTTTTTTCCAGGGATCAAGAATCAAGTGAGACAAATTTACATTTGAAGGTCATCAATGAAAATAATTATGATCTGGCTGTCAGGTCCAATGAATCTGATTATTCAAATGTACAGAGTGTTGAATCTTCCTCTGTTGAAGATTTGGATTCTATCATATCCCCTGGAGAAATTGAGACTAGGGTAAATTACAACATTTTCCCTACTATAATAATACATGTTCTGTTGCATAATTGGTTATAGATTTCTTCCCATGTATGCATAATGGTAAATAATAATTCTCTGTGCCTAATAATCAATTATCAGGATGAACTTTCCAGACTCAAATAATCATCTAGTTTAACTGTTTGTTTAGATTCTCCTGGTGTATCAGGAAGCATTCATAAGGTTTATACGTGCAAAATTTTGCACGAAAGACATTGCATCATCTCCACCAATTCCAATTTTAACTGGGCTTTTTCTGACCCTTAAGTATGCAAACGTTACTATTTTTGAGAGATTTATGCGTGGAGATGGTAACTGCATTTCATCCTAACGGGTACTTTAAAAGTCATTCAATGTACAGTCTCTACAGAGTTGTCTTCTATCACGGTCCAGGAAAAGAATTTCTTTATGTAGTAGAGCCATCAGCTTGCTTATGTTTGAGTTGTGACGTAACTTACTGTAGGCCTTTATCATGATACTAATGATGCGTTACTTGCACCTTGCTGCAGGCAACAAGCTTCTCTGGATCTATATCAAACTGTAGCCATAACTCAACTGAGGGTTCCACAGGAAGGGAAAATATCTCCCCATGTATCAGTGATGAGCTGAGCCCGACTGGAAGACAAGATTCAACCAGTTCCCAGAAAAGTGTATCCCATCACGATTACCCTGTGAATGATTCTTCTCAGTCAAATAACTCATCATTTAATTCCCAGAATATGCAAGACATTGGTGCATTATCTTCTAAGATGACCAATGCTTCTAATAACCGTCTGGAAGCTGCAGAGGACACAAGTGAAGAGCTACGGGCAGAAGCAAAGATGTGGGAGATGAACGCCCGGAAGCTAATGGGTGATTTAGACATGTTGAGGACAGAATTCTCAGATCAATCCAAAAAAATGGCAGGTATGGAAATGGAGCTTTCCACGGCACAGGTAGAGCGTGATAGTTTGAAAAAAGAAGTTCAACAGTTAAAATTGTCATCTGAGGATCCAATAGTGAGACAAAAAGCATTGGAAGATTCAGTATCTCAAGGTGAATGTATTCCAGAAATTGAAAATGCTCTAAAAGAGGAATTGAAGTTTGAAAAAGAATCCAATGCCAACTTGTCTTTGCAACTGAATAGGAGCCAAGAAGCAAATGTAGAGCTTGTTTCTGTCCTCCAGGAACTGGAAGAGACCATAGAGCAGCAGAAAATTGAGATGGAAAATCTTTCATCATTACCTTCAAAATTCAGTGATCTGGAGAAATCTTTCCAACTAAGTATAGAAGAAAACAAGCGCTTAATGCAACAACTAGAACAATTGGAGGAATCGAAGAAAAATCTGCTGGTCAAGGTGCAACAGCTGGAAGGAGCCTTGGAGGACAAAATGCAAGATGCTGAACATGTGAAGATTCAAAACAAAACCCTTTCAGATATTGAAATGGAATATGAAAGCAAATTATCTGCTAAAGATAAAGAAATTTTAAGTTTGAAAGCAAAGCTGTTTGAATCTATCCCAGAAAGTTGTAATGGGGAGATTGTGTCCAGAAACTTAGGTGATGCAGATCTTTTGAGAGAAATCAAAGTACTGGAAGAGAAAGTTCAGGAACTTGAGATGGACTGCAATGAGCTGACAGAGGAAAACCTTGAGCTTTTATTCAAGCTAAAAGAAGCAAAGAAAAATTCAAAAGATGGTGGTGCATCTGAAGACCTTTTGTCAGACAAGCTCAAAGATCAATCTTTTACTAGCTTTGGGTCTGAGGTAAGCAACAATTTATTTCGAATATTCCATTCAGACGACATGCTCCAGGAGAAAAATGCCATCAAGACTAGTAATGGTGATGATCATATTTCAACTCAAGAGCTTGAGACTTCAAAATTAGCTCTAGAAGTCCAAATCACAGATTTGAATAAGGAACTAACTAATAAAACATCTGAGATAGGAAATCTTGAGGCTAATTTATCATATAAAGAAAAGGAGATTGAGGTTCTGCAGAAGCTACTAAGTGAGTTGGAAGCTAAGGTTTATCATCTTGAACAAGAAAAAAGTCAACTAGAGAAATACATGGAGGCCATGAAAAAAGAAAGTAAGTATGAACTGGAGCTCCACATATCAAACCTAGAACAGGAAAAACAACAATTGTCAATTCGTGTTTCTGTTTTAGAAGCTCAGTTGAGAGATTTGACAAATAAACAAGAGTTTCGTTTATCAGAACTGGAGAACTCTAGATCTCAAGCTGCAAGGCTTCAAGAGAAGATTATGAAGATGCAGTCTGAGATAGATTCTTCAACAGAAGACTTGAAACAAAAATTAAAGGTGGCACAAATTCACTGGTCAGAAGCACAAGAAGAATGTGAATATCTAAGAGGAGCAAATCAGAAGTTACAAATTACCATTGAGAATCTTGAAGAAGAATGCAGTTCTTTTAAGAAACTAAATGGAGATTTGAGGCAGCAAAAAATGAAGCTAGAGGAATATTGCTCCCATATGGGAACCAGGTTGAGGGAATCAGATGAAAGATATGCTAAGTGCTCTGAAAGAGTGGAACTCCTGGAAAAGAAACTGGTTTTAATGCTAGAAGATATTGCATCAAAAGAGAAGCATCTAACTTCAGATTTAGATGGCTTGTTTTATGAAAATAGGAAACATATGGAACAAGGTCAAGTCTTGTTGGATCAGATGCAAATGGAGAAGATGGTAGAAACTCAGAACCTAGAACTAGAAGTTGAGAACCTAAGTTTGAAACTTTCGGCTGCCTATGATGAAAAAGAGAGAATGGCTTCCAATGCTTTGCTAGAAGTATCTGCATTATGTGCTGATAAAGCCAAACTCGAATCTGCTTTTGAAGAAGCTCAATCTAAAGTAATTTTGGCTAAGAACGAGGTTGATATGATGCAGACTCAATATGAACAAAAGCTGAAAGACCTAACAACCCAACTTGCCGAATACAAAGTTAAAATGGAAATGCTGACAACTGAACATGAAAAGTTGTTGAAGCTGGTGGAGGACTACAAATCAAGAGAGCTAAAATTCAAAAGTACTATAAATGCCCTTGAATTAAAACTTACAGTCACTGAATATGAAAGACAACAAATCCTGGACGAATCTGGAAATTTAAAGGTTCAGTTGCAGCAGATCCATCAATTTGAAAATGAGATTATAGCTCTAAAGAATGAGCTCAATGCTTCTAACTCTGAGAAAGAGAGACTGGAAGCCTCGTTGTGCCTAACATCTGAACTATGTGAAGATCTGAAGGCAGAGAAGACATCATCTGGAATAAAGATATTAGCCTTGGAGAAGGCTTCCACTGAATTGGAGGACTGCAAGAGAACTAGAGCATCCCTGGAAGAAAGACTTGTGCAGTTGGAGAATGACTTGAAGGCAAGAGAAACAAAATGCATCCAGGATACTGAGCTCAGTCATGGCAAAAGAATAAACAGGCAGCATCAACAGACCATACAACTGCTTGAACAGGAAAAAGCTGAGTTCCAGACAAAAGCCCAGGCCCTTGAAGAAGAATTGAAATTGATCAAGGAACAAAAGAGAAATCAAATTTCAAAGTTAAACAGGAAATGTTTACCTGTTCATGATGATCCGAAGGCCTCAAAAGTTAGTGCTCTTTTTCATTAATGGCATTATAACATTGGGATGACAGGACTATTAATTTTCTTCCTATGATTTAGCAGAACCCTGTGGTGAAGAATACCAATCAACATCGCAGTAATAGGAAAAAGTCATTAAAGAATGACAGAGAAATCATGAAAGATCAACAGGACCCTTGTTACAGTGTCAAACATCACAGTGAGGTAATATGTTTTGAATATTGACTACATTGTAATTTACCTCCATATCAAATATTACTAAGTATATTATATAATTACAATTGTGTGGCACAAAGTGATAATATCAAATATATGTAGTCTCACTGGAAATGACACCTTACTTCTCAATGTTTCTGTTTCCTGTCTCCTTTTTCTTAAATAGGTAGAAACTGAACTTGGACTTCTTGATGAAAATGTTCATGCTGTTGAAGTAGATCCACTACCGAAGACTCAATTGCTTGAGAATGAACTAGCAAAAGCAAAAGAAGCCAATAACATTTATGAAGTTCAACTTGACAGGTTAGAGGAACATATTGTGCCTTCAAAGCTAAAAGGAAAACGCTTTTGATCTGTTTATATGACCTCCTTATGCTGATTCTTTTATTAGTTTGAAGCTTTTTCTTCTATTTTGAACAATCCAATAACAACAAAAGTTGTTTCCCACTATGTGGGGTATTTTAAACCATTCAAACAGGACAATTCCAATGTCTTAAAAGACAGTATGTTTCAAAATTGAATATATTCGTAACATCGATTGTCATACAGGTTAGGATCAATTTATAAGTATGAAATTGTTTTTGACAATTTTGGCGGATGACAAATTTAGAATTTCTAGATATCTGACTGTTCAGATGTTTAAGCGATTAAACTATGGGGTATTTGGCCACAACAGTCATTATCAGGTGAAAACACCAGATACGATTTGCGAGAAGTAAAAGAAAATTTAAGTTACAGTCTTATAGAAGAAGAAGCCAACTTTCTATAGGTTTCATATTGTCGTCCCCGAAAAGGAAAAGTTATCCACAAAGAATTTTGTTTATTTTTAGTCCCTTAATAATGGACTTTTGACTTTTGGGGACTGATCGGGAGGTTTGAAAGGCTGGCTGCCATTCTATCCCTTTTCTTCTCTTATAACCAAGAATGGTTTTTTTAAAAGAAAACAAAATAGAGAAAAGGATAAAAATAAATAGAGAAGAAATTAGAAGAGGAGAAAATAAAAAAAGAACAGTGATGTTCTCATTCTTTCTCTGATATCCAGGATGAGTCTACAAATAATGTCAAATTCCTCAATAATAGATTATGCGTTCTTGATATGAAAGCAAATGAACCGGTTTTCAATGGGTTGCCTATAGAGGCTCATATTGTGTTCCTTTTAGTTAAAACCAAGTTTAAAACAGTTGAAGTCAAAATGCAGTAGTCCATTTAGGGATGCCGGAAGATTGGCATATTGTTTTTTCAAAGATGTCGTAGTTATTCTGCTGCTAATTTTGGAAACCTTTTGTTTTTGTTTTTTAACACATGCCTTATTGCTCATATGAAGTAATTTGTGTTATATAACTCCTTATATATTTATCCTGCAGGTTGCCATCTCAAGGTAGAAACAACCAGGCAAATGGCCCAGTAAAATCAACGGCTGAAGAACTAGTAACGAAAGAAAAGTTTGAACATACAAAATCTATGCTAGAGGCAGAGTTAAGAGATATTCAGGAGCGCTACTTCCACATGAGCCTTAAATATGCTGAGGTGGAAGCTGAGCGTGAAGAACTTGTGATGAAGCTCAAGGTTGCCAAGAACAAAAAAGGATGGCTTTCATAGAATCATCATCAGTCCGATGACCCTCATTGAGGCTGCCAATCTCCGGTAACCTTTCACGAATTTTTAAGTGTCACAGTTTTCAATCTACCATAGGATTTATCATTTGGAAATGACTCATTCATTGAATAGGAGATTAGTAATAAAACTATAATGGTCGTTTGTACTTGTAAATATAGAAATTTTGAAGGTAGAATTACACTTAGCACTGATATTGTAATTCTCTTGGGTGGTCAATGCTTGCTCTTCCGTGTACACTGCTCTTTTGTATCTACGCAGTTTCATTTCAAACACGCAACATTCATTATTTGGGCGGTTATAAGTGAGTGCTTCTATTATTAAATAAATACTTAAAAAAAGGATCACACAAAATAAAAATGTTTCTTGTGCCACGTGACTAACTGACTGCCCCACTAAGTCACTAACAAAGGAGAGCAAGCGATTAGAATTTAGAAATACCTCGTATAGGACTTCAGTGTCCTAATACGATTGTAATTTGTAAATGATTGGTATGAAATAACTAACACATAATTGTTGCCACAGATAGATAAAATTCCATTAGCATCTTTAGAAGAGAAACAAATAGTATAAAAATAGAAGGCAATCATGCGAAATCTGGGATGTACTAGGCAATTGCAAAGAGGGAAATATTGATCAAAAGAGGGCCTAACCAAACTGAATCATGAATTATAACTTCCGAACTGGTTGAGTACTGAGTAACCCTGTCACTGACCTGGTCTTACACCTATTTATATCCATTTGAACTGGTTGGTTTCTTACGGAAAACTTCTTTTACGAAATTTTAATTTCTTAAATAATTTTTAGTATTTCGAGATATTAGTGTTTTTACTCTTAACCAAAGGGTATCCTGGGTTCATAAAAAAAAAAAAAAAACTTATGGACCTAATTGATTTATTTGACTAACAAGTCAAAATGAAATATTTATCAAACTTCTTTATATCAAAACATTATCAAACAAATATTTTCTGCGGCATTCACTTTCTATAGTTACATTTTATTCTGCCCGACAAATACAGTAAATATAGAAACCTTATAATTTTGTCCATGATGTCTCCCACTGACTACATTGGTGGCTGTCTAGGCCCTCATTTCCAAGATATTCTATGCTTTCAAACTAGCTTTTTTTATCAATCGCACCCCAAAATTAGAAAAAGAAAAACCGAACAGCAATCCAGGTAGAAGCATCATGCTGTTTCACTTTGGCATCAAATAATATTCTTCTCTTTGGTTGTTCAAAGCATCCACTGATGCTAACCGGCGCATATGCTTTCCCCAATTCCTATCATTGTGCTTTTTTTTAAAACTGTTGTTTATTTTACAAAAATTTCCTTCACTGTTGAAATATAAGCCAGTGGTTAGCTCAGATAAGCTGTAACCTTCTCATGTAATTGGCGTCTTGAAAACATCACTTTATTTTTCTTCTCCCTACCTCGATGAAATGCATTTAATATTTTTCCACAAAACTTTTCACTTTTGATTCTTCTATGTCATGAGGACACTTGTGAGCACTTCCCACAAAAATATTAATTCTTGTAAAATAATTCTGATCACTAAAATTTAAGAATCAATAAACTCCTATACTGATAAACTCTCTTCAAAAGACGTTCTTAGTGTATTAAGACTTACGATGAGGGAGTTTATTTTAACCCCCTAAATTAATTACATAAAGACTGGTCTCAAAGTGCTCTCGAAAGACTAAATCCTCTAGCGAAGGCTGAAAGCGAAATATGTAATTACCTAATATATCTGCCAAATTAATGGTAAAATATTCAGAGGCGCCCGCCCCAATCATATGCCTTTCTCATCTCTCAACTTAACTACACCTGCTACTCACAAAAAAAAAAAAAAAACAAAAAAACTACACCTGACTCCTTGCATGCCAGACAAGTATTCAAAGGGTTGGTGTGTGTTTTTCTGGTTAACATTTGTGTTTGGTTCAACGTTTATGAACTTAATTTTAAAAAAAAATGTTAACAATTCGTTTTAAAAGAATTTATTTATGTTTATAAATATTTATTTTAAAAGTAAACTCATTCTAAAATTTAAATGAAATTCTCACCAAATCAAAAGTTACATTTTATTTTTATTTAAAACATGTTTGGGTTCACATATTTATTTTAAAAGTAAGCTCATACTAAATTTAAAATGAAATTCTCACCAAATCAATAGTTAACATTTTAAAAAGGGGGAAATGTGTGACTTTTACAAGCTCTTTTGTACATTGGTCTTCAAATGCATGGTAAAAATACTCAACCTTTCAAAAGTCTCACTCCTCCATAAAATTGTCTACAACAAATTAATATTAATTAAACATCAATTAATAGTGTATACAAAATAAATAATAATAAATGTGAAAGCTACTTTTCTTTTTGACTTCCACTTCCATTAAGTAAATTAAAATTAAAACAAAGCAAATAAAAAGTAATGAAATGAAATAAGTTATCTTTTGCCTGCTCATACCCCCACCCCCAATGCTATTGTTTTTTAAGTTAGGGAAAGGGAAAGTGGGAAGCTTATATAATAAGCGGGGGAAATGTGTGTTCTACAAGCTAATTTGTACAATTGTCTTCGTATGCATGGTAAAAATAGTCAACCTTTCAAAAGTCTCACTCCTTCATAAAATTGCCTACAAACAAATTAATATGTTATTAAATTGAAACTAATAGTGTATACTGTATACAGAGTAAATAATTACAAATGTGAAAGTACTGTTCTTTTAGACTTCGACTTCCATTAAATAAATTAAAATCAACACAAAACAATAGAAAAAGAAATGAAATAAGTTATCTTACTTTGTCTTTTCTAAATCTCATTGTTTGTATTCCATCCTAATCTAACATGTGTTTGATATGAGTACAATTGAATTCAAATATCTTAAAACAAGATTTTGGATACGAAAAAAAAAAACATGAAAGGTGAAATCTTACTAAAAACGATAAGCAAGATTGTTATATTAATCATCGACAAAACTTATAAATATTTTGTACCAATAATAAAAATTTCCCTAAAAATTGAGTTTACTTCTGGAAACTGTATTTGTGGTCAAAAATTGAAGCTTTGAAAACCAAATCCAGCGAGTGGTGATACAATCAGAACCATGATAGCATAGTGGGTCGATTTTGTTAGCCCATAGTTCCCCTCCATCCAAAGGCCTCCTGATAACAATTCCATATTTGCTATCCCTTCTGAAATTGAGTGAGCAGTGAGGCACCACTGTTCTCAAACAACTGTTGGATGGAGAATTTTGATCACGACTATAATAATAAATCCCAAGTGTAGCAAAAAGAAGACACGTGAGGGGGAAAATGGAAAGGTGTTTGTCATATGTGGAACAAAGGAGGTGGGCAAGGGCATATGCTTTGGAAGATGCTATATTAGGAGCCTCCATTTCACTCTTTATCGCTTTAGTTTATGTTCCCTTTAACAAAAAGTCACCCTCTAACACCACACAAGGAACTTAAGTCATCTCACTCTTTTATTGCCATTATGACCAACAAGAAGCAAATCCTATATCAGCCAATCCTAGCTATAACTTCAAACCCTCTCTGAACTGCACCCCATCCCAAACATGTAACACCCCTTTGAAGGCTTTTCTCAGCCACCCCCCTGCCCCATATGGCACCACTTCCTTAACCAATTTGGTAGTGGGGGTGGTGAACATGTGGATTGTGGATGGTGGCTATAATGGTATTTGGCATCCTCCATATCTTTCCATGCTCCTTTTCTTTCAAGGCTAAGCAAAACCGTCCTTCTTCGGGGCGGTTTCTCTTGGAAAGGGCAACTTCAATCCTTTGGCATTTTTCAACTCCTCCATCTCACTTCACACACTGTGATTTGGGCTCTCGATGGACCTCTCACAATGGCAACATCATATCCCTATTATGTGTACCGTGCTCTCTTCTAGTTCTTTTCTTATATGACAAAACTTAGATCCAATTCTTTAGGTGTTGTATTGTTTTTGAATTAGAATTAGAGTTTTACTTGGTAATCTAATCTATATTGACATTTTATACAAATTTTTATTATGCAGATTACCGAAGTAAACTTTTAATTTTGATTTGAAAACAGTATAAAAAACACGTTAAGATCTGGATGTAAGTTTTATCCTTTCTTCCTGTTCCTATTAGTGATATGATAATTTCAACAGCAAACTATGTCTATCAGTATGATCATGCTTACTATAGGCTATATATTATCCAATAAATGTACGTTTGTACAGGCCTCTGGCCAAAGTGTATTGTTGTTGTCGTTGATATGGGTATGGATAAATCTGACTCTAGTCATGTTGTTTTGCTAGTGTCTTTGCATCTTTCATCATTACTCATTTACTCTGTAGCACCAGATTTATTTATTTATTTATTGGTAAATTAACTATATAGCATCTGATTTTACTCTATAGGGTATTTTTAATGGCACAAATTATGCCATGTGCAAATCACATGGAGCATATAAAGAAGGTCCCCACTATCTAGTGTTGTAAACGTGTTCTGCAACACATCTTAGGACACAAGGAGCATATATTATCCCTTCGTACGGAGTGATTTTAGTGTTTCATTCATGTTTTCTAACTTAACCTTCCCTGCTCAGCACAAGATAACTCGTATATTTGCTTTCAAGATTGGGACCATTTGTCCTTTTCCTTTCTTTTCTTTTCTTTTTACTAATTTCCTTTTCCTATTTATTTTCCCCTCTTTCCTCGTCGATATATCTTCAAAAATTATTATAGTTAGTGTTCGTTAGTAGGCGTCATGCTAGCTATGATACTCAATTCACACGTCAGTGATATCAAGGACGTTAATTACAAATTTCTACACTAGCTATTGGTTGAAACTTATCCAACACACCAACCTTATTCTTTAGTTATTAGTCAATCACAAGGGAAAGCGGGTCCCAATTCCCAAAGTAATTTCAGACTCGTCTTTGCAGTTACGTTACGTCCAAATTTCGATCTAGTCTAAATTCTCAAATAGAGTATGAAATTAAGCATAACAAGAGTTGGCTCATTTTCTAAAATACATTTCAAGAAATTTTTTAGGTAATATGTAAATATCTCTTATCATTCAAACAAAAAAAAAAGTTTGAATTAAGCTTGTGTTATTGATACAATAATAATTTATGTTTATGTTTAGGGTTTAGGGTTTTGTTTATATTTCTCAATTACAACATTTATTACATATTTTAAATTTTTTTATTTCTCTTCTTATAAAATTTGTTTTACAAATTATATTTTTTGGAAAACTAATTATATGATGCTTTCTCAGGCATTTTGCATGTCTAATACTGAGCCTGTCCAGTGAGACAGTTTAATTTCGAAACGACTAGTCTGACTGCGTTCCAAAATGTATTAATAGTGCAAAATTAAGCAGTTATGTGCAAGTTCATAATTAATTTCTTGCCGTTTTTTATCTGGTAACCCGAGCCCCAGGACGGAAAACAGAATGCGTGTGTGGGTATCTATGAATTTTCTTAAAATTAAGTAAAATTGATTTTCATGAAATTAATTTAAAATTACAATTGAGATGTGTGTTCAAATTAGTCTCAATTATAAATTTTATATTAATTATAGTGTGTAACCAAATAGGCATTAAATCAATTTGGAGAATCAATATTAGGTGGTATGGTATCTAGTTGTGTTTCTTAACTAATATGTTAATGGTTAGAATTGTGATTTTGGGTATGAGAAAAACTATGTTGGGAAGGAAATATACATAATTTGGTAAATTCATCGTTCATGATAAAAATTAATCATCGCTTTTGGGGTAGAACTTTGCACCTATCCTATGGATAAAAAAAAATCGAGAGGAGAATATGTTTCGTCACTTAAGGTATTCTTACGAGAAGTATATTAGGTGAGAGTTGGGGGACAAGTTAACTTTGACTTTACAATCGTGATAAATGAAATTATCATTTTGAGTTTTCTCATTTCTCATATTTGACGCTCTCACAATATATCTTCTATGTATATAAAGGATTAGGGATACACATTAGTCATGGATTGGGTTGTTTTAGTTTCTTAAAAAAAATACTTCATCGTATTTCGATTAGTTTACTCAATTATATTTAGATCAATTCAAGTTGGGTCATCGATCTTATTGATAAAATACTTAAAAATAAAAACATGAAAAATATATAAAAATATGAGATCCTAATAAAATAAAAGAAAATTGATGAATGGTTTAGGATTTGAGGTGTACACAAGAATTTTTTTTTTAAATAGTGTAATTTGAGGTGTTTTAGGTTTTATATGTCTACTTCCAATACTCGAACTGATATCATTACATTTATAATTTAAAATCTTAACTAAATTGATAATTTTCACTTACCTAAATTTTTCTCATTCAATTTGGTTTAAATTTATTAAAATATTGGATTAATTTGAAGTTGTCTACACCTCCATAGAGGATTGTTAACTTTCACAACTTAATGTGAAATGTGAAAGTTAACAACCTCCACATTTTGTTGCAGACAAATAAAAAAATAAAAAAAAATCTACTTTATAAATTACCAAATTTTGTTTGTACCGTTGGCGCTTGCAATTTAAACTTTAATAAGAAAACATAATAGTAAAAAATGAATTTAATAAAAAAAAGAGTTTTATTTGTATGTTTATGTTGTTCCGAATGAAATGAAATCAAATATGTGAAACATGTAACTTTAGTTTCTACACGAATTAAACTTATGCGTAGAGGAAAAAAAATATTATTAGAAGCTGTCTTACTTTAATGTCCAGCTATACTTTATAAAATTAGATCAAATTGAGAATTTGTTTCATGGTGAATCCAAAAGATAAAGATATGTGACGATATAAAAAACCTTAATTATTGTGGTTATAAAAAAAATAAGAGTGAGAGAATTTAATTTTTTTCATTAAATAAAAAAGGTATAAAAATAATAATTTTAAGTATTTTATTTATTTATTTATTTATATATATGGGATAAACACAAAAAGTTTACTATAAAAAATAATAATTAATTTTCCTCAACATAATTTTTTTAGACTGTGAAATTAGTTACTTTTAGTACAGAAATATATAAGAGAGTATAAAAGTTAAATACTTTCTAATTCTATTTAAATGATAAACACAATAATTATCGGTTACACTTGAAATACTTAATTCTTTTGATCCTATCAATTATCGATGTTGTATATTTTAATTTTTTATTTTTAATAAATAATTTATATTAAATATTATTTAGATAGATAATAATCTTCATTAAAATTAAAAGTTTTCATTAAATCGTATAAAGGAATATATCACTATTCTTGTTAAAGAGTTAGTTCATAAAATAATTAAGGGAAAGATTAGTGATATATTTTTAATATATTTTTTTAATAAATATTTTATTATTGTTGAAATTTATTGAAAATTATAAAATGTTATGGGTCTCATGATTTTCATGATAATTTTACTCATGAATTTATAGTTTTTAAATACATTTTAGTCAATAATAAAAAATGTGTTAAAACTTAAAAAATATATTAGTCATACTTCTCAAAAATGAATATTTATGCATCGAAGTGAGATATATAAATAAAATTACAACACATACATGAAATAGACAAAAAGATATATAAATAAAGTTAGTTGACATTATACTCCCTATTTGCATTTCCTCTTCTAATATTTACTTTCCTTCTCTCCTATCTCACATTTAACATATTTGTTTACCTATGTTGTCATTGTTGTCATTGTTGTCATCTTTCTCACTCTCCTCATGAGTGTCATCATTTTATTGTTTATCTGGTTTCATAGTTTTATCATAAAACTAGTTTTTAAAATGTTATATGTTTCAAAAACTAGTTTCCTAAATACATGGTGTGTTAATAGTATGTTCATGCATTTTGTGAAAAATGTGCATATCCCTAAGCATGACACATACCAAAGGCATTAGTGTTGATCGTTAATGACTTACTACCCCAAACATGTTACGACACAAGATCTTTCTATTGTAATGTTCCACATGTTCTTGTCTATCTATAGGAGCCAATGCAACTCGTTAAGGCATTTTCACGAGGTCTTCATCACTCATTTGTCCTTAGGTCTTTTAAAAGTCATTTTGACACTTGCTTGTGGGTAGGATAAGTAATAAAGCTTTAAATTATTATGATATTTGTTACATTTTGCATGGTGTTAAACGACTCAACTTCTTCCAAGTTCTTTTTTCTATTTCTTCTTCTATTAACTGTTCTTTAAGGGTAGATGAAGCTTATCCTATTTTTCCTCTAATTTTTTTGTGTGAATCTATTTTCTGGGTGTTATAATGTTGTTTTGTTGTTTTAAAAATGCATTCTTTATTAGTTTTGTGCTTAAAATGATCAATATGCTTATAAGTTAATGTTGTTGTGAAAAGCTTCTTGATATCTTTTTTGTCATTTTACTACATGAAATTTGTGTACTATTTTGGACATGTTTTTTTTACTAAAAATATGATATTCATACATGCTTTAAAATGTATTCTTGACAATTCTTGTATTTTAGGTTTGATTGAAAGATATTTGCAACTAAAAAACTTAAATCTTTAATTTGTATTAAGCCCTAAGCTTGAATTTTGGAGACTCTAGACATGACTTTTGAGATTTCTAAAACTATTAGAACTAAACAAAGGACTATGAACTAGAATCCCTAATTAAAGAGTCAAGAACTTAAGTAATGATTTAAGTTTTAAAACCTAATAAAAAATACAAAAATTGACTAAAACAATGCTTATAATGAATTAATTTACTTATTACATTATAATGAACTTAGGTTTAAGTGCTAATAGTGGTTAATTAAATATTAATGGACTTAGGAAAAAAAGTGTCACAAAAAGAACCAAATATAGACTAGTTTTTGTTAAATAATTGATGATTATGCTAGAAAAAGGTAAAATGATAATTTCACTATTAAAAATTTAATATGATAATAGAAATAACTTAATTTTGTGATAAAATAATTTTCAAAGTCAGATTTGTACTTTTATGATTTTTAGATTTTATATAAGTTAAATATAAATGTTTTAGGCTTCCATACCTTTGAAAAGCTTCTCAAAAAAATTTTAATATGCTCATTAGTAGTATATGCCTTACCTATAAATTTCATATTATTAACGATGATGGTGAATGTACTGAATATTTCCTTAACATGTTTGTATTCTTCCATCTTGAATAACTCATACTTGTAAGTCAAAATGTTTATTTTGGACTCTTTTACTTGGTTAGTCCCTTCATGAGTCACCTTTAAGGTGTTCCATATTTACTTGGTAGTTTCACAACTTGCTACTTTATATACTCACTTATACTCAAAGAACATTGAAGAAAGTATTTCACCTTAGAGTTTAGAAGATATCTTTGCTTTTCTTCTAAAGTCCATTAAGTATTCAACTCTGCTTTTGATTTTCCTTCATAAGTCTTTATTATGGGAAGGTAAGGACATTCTTGGACAAACTATATCTTTAGATTCCATGAAACATTTTGTCTTGTCTTTCTAGAAGTAGTAGTTCTTCCCATCAAAGCCTAATGGTTTGTTGGTTGAAGTTTTTTCTAGAATGAACAATTCAGTGTTTGTGATGGTCATATCACTTATTCCTAAATCTTTTCCTCTCACATTGTCAGGTGTGCTCAACCTTAAAAATTGAGCTCTAATACTAATTAAAGTGGATCAAAGCATCATTACAACTAGATTGAATAATGACCTCGATTGGTACTGTTTTCTTCTACACAAATCTCCTTTTGATATTGATTGGTCAAGATGCTTCTTGGCAATTTGAAACTTGTTAGGAGAAATGAAAGGACTTTATCATACTTGAATTGTGACAAAAATCACAATCAAAGTTTGTCTAAGTGTTGAGAAGTCAATCTTCTAAAATTGTTTGCAAAATGTTGCTTCTAGTGATTATTAGAAGCTCAATTCCTTATACAACAACTTAGAGGTTACTCTCCAAATATAAAACCAAATTAATTTGATTTGAAAATTTCCAATTCAAATGAATAATTTAACAAAAATGTGTTTCAATAATCAAAACTAATGTTTGCTCAAAAGATATTAGTTTCTAGATTAGAAAACATATTTTAAAAAGTAAAATAGGTATAAATAGATAAAAAATCATGGTGGTCTCCATACTATACACAAATTTTATAATGATTCACCTTTAAGTCTTGGATTACATTTAGTCCATACATCTAGTATGCTTTTATCATAATAAGTTATAAGGTATTCTTTATTCTCAAGCTACCACAATATTTTATGTTTTTTATGGTGATTCTGGAATTTTTTCTCTAAGATCACCTTACATCTTTTTTGAAAATCCTCAACTATAATTTGAATTTGAATTTTGACAATTGGTGTGAATTATATTTCCTTTAGAATATTCTTTAACAACTTCTAGGATCTATTAGGAATGTTACTTTTGAAGACTGATATTTAGTAGGATGTTAATCATATTGTAATGCTTATGCATCCATCTTCCTCTCTTATGGTTGTTTTGTTTGCATCAGTAATTGATAGTCTAAGTTAGCTTCTTGTTTCTAGAACATACTTTAATACAATTTTGAGCATGCTGCTTATATGTAGAAAATTTATGGCTTTTGAATGATGTAGATGTCTTTATCTCGTTCCTTGTTCAATCTACATCTTCTGATAGTGCATTTAATGACATGTAGCTTTTGATCTTCCTATGTTTTGGCCAAATCCATCTTCTAACATGCTTCTATCATACACAACTTTTGATCTTGTTGTACTTTGATATTCTAAAGGCATGTACAACCTAATATGCTTATGATTGGTTGTCCTTTTGATAAAGTTGTGTATAATGAGCAAACTTTATTTCTAGATGCTTGCATACTCTAAAGTAATGCTTTTCAAGCTTGATTTCACACTCTGTGATTTGTTCCATGATATAGTATTAATTCATATTCTTATAATCACATTCTTAAAACAAACCATTAGTAACTTAAATTCAAAATATTTAGAATTTGCTTATTGATAGTTTGTTATCATTGAAACTTTATCTTTTAATGGACTTGACCTTAGTTGTTATGATTGTTTTTATGATGTGGCATGTTGTCTTGATTACGATAAATACTTGGATTGGTTGTCATTATTATATGTTGTTATCTTTTAGTATATTGTCATGTTACTTGTTTGAAGTTTGTCATTGTGCATATATTTTCGTACTTTTATTTTTGTAAACTTACCCTTTTGTTTGTTGTAGGTATGTATATGATGATTGTGACATTTGCATTTATAGGAGTAGATGATGAGGGTGATACAACACGCGAGAATGCTCTTCATTAAGTTCACGAAGACCTTTGTGGGGGCATGGTGGAGCATAGTATATTGACTTTGACAATTAACAGATACACTATACAAGTGACATTACCTTCACATACATCCCTACAGGAGTTCTTATGATATATTTCTTTCTTAACATATTCATGGAGTTTTGGCTACCGATAGAGAAGATGTGGATAGCGTCATTTGATACACCTTAAGACCATTCCATAACTTCATTTGCACATAATGTTATTTGTGGCGGACCTTGTTGTCATGCAATTCTATGTTTTCCTAGCTTAAAATAGGAGGAAGATCCTTTAGAGGTTTCTCAGTTGTAAGAGTTATGCATAGAGGTTATAGTTAACATAGGGACATTTTGATATAGTATGACTATTCGCTCCCATTTTTTAATGTATTTTTTGTTTTCCACTAGCACCTTTTTTGGTCATGACACTTACATGATTATTTTAAAATGTTACTTGGTACATTATTTTTGTTTATTATGATATTACCCAAATATTTGAGTTGCAAGTATTTATTTTGGTTATTTTGAATTATTAATGAATGATGTTTGTATTTTTCACATTGTAAAAAAAATTGTATTTTTATAATCAAATTAAATAATTTTATTTGAAAATTGAAATTTTGTATTTTTCAAAAGTTAAACTCATATAACACTAACATGTCATTATAACCATTGCACCATAGCCTATGATTATCATCTCAAAAATATAGCCCCAATATCATATTGCACTTTATTGCGCCACGCTTTGGTATTAAAGATCATTGTCCACATCCTTACCAAAACAATCAACACCATGACTTAATCACCCATGTCAACTATAAGTGAGACTTAAATTCACCCATCAAGACAAGTTTCATAGAGTTATAATGCTGAGTCATACACAGTAGAAGCCATTATCCATTGAACTTAGGATGTGGTATGGAGGAATCATATGGTGTATGACTTGATGCATATGTTGATGTTGGTGGAGAGAAGAGAGTCATGATGATGGTTGAGGCTGAAAATGAGTTGAGTTATGTTGAATTTGATTTATCTTGACTTGACTAAATAATGATTAACTCATTGAAACTTAACTTGAGTTCAACGTGAACTTTTTTTCTCAGCTTGAACTCGCCTTGATTTAGTTCATTAGCTTGATTTGTTTTAAATTATAATTATTTTATATTTTTATATTAAAATAAAATTAATTAAAAAAATAATTTTATAAATGTAGTAAGATGAATATATTAATTAATTAATTAATTAATTATATATATATATATATATAACAAGTTAGTTCATGAATCAATTGAGTTGAATTACACATAACTAAAGTTTCACTCATTTATTTAACAAACTCAAATTTTAACTCAAGTTCAATTTATTTTGTTCATGAATTAATTTTAATGAATTATTTATTAAATTAATTCTCGAGCTATGTTAAAATTGGTTCGATTCATTGTTACTCTTAACAATGATGATGACAAAGAAATTTTATCTTGAAAATAGAATGAATCAAACATAACTTTACTTAAATAAATATGATTTATTTAAAAAATAAATTCAAGACATAAATCTAACTTATTAAACTTTTAACTATCTACTCAATCTTTTTTAAAAGTCAACATTAAAGTCATATTTTAGTTTAAAAGTCTTAGATAAACTTGACCTATTTCTAAAGGTCGACCAATATTTAGCATTCATTTTAATATAACTATTTAGTTTGGAGCTTAAATGTTTTTTTCTATATTTATAAATATGTCATTTTTTTTAATCTTTATAAATTATTATTTTTAATATTTAGTCCTGATAAATTATTATTATTTTATTTAATTTCTATAATGTTTATTTGATTTTAATTTTATGATACTTTTTGATATACAACACCTAATTACTGAAGTATCTGATGACATTATGGTTCGTTGGTCACCTAACCTCAGCACTTGACGATAACTTCTTAACGGTGACGAGAACTAAAGAAAAAATAAATATAACAAAAATAAGTTATAAAAAATAAAAATAGAAAATGAAAAAATGATAACGAGGAAAATATATTTAAAGAAAGAAAGAAATAATAAATATTGATATAATAAAAGGAAAAAAATTGAAGCCCTGGTGATCCCTACAGATGATCCGCACCCCCTTGCCCTTTTTGCGAGCTGGTCAGTTACTAGTGAGTCAGTGAGTCAAACTCGTGGACCCCTCGTCTCCAACCTCTCCCCATTCCCCTTCTCAATCAACATCTCCAACTCACTCCTCTCCCCCAAACCCTACCCCTTCTCTTCTCTTTTCTTTTCTTTTCTTCTCTTCTCTTCAATTCCCATGTCCTCTTCCTCCTAATCCCTCTCTTCTCGTCCCGATTTCTCATCCCCTTCCCCCTCCATGGAATCCACCTCCGCCGTTTCGACGCAGCAGCACCAGCGAGTGAACGGTTACCTTGTCTACACTCGCCGAAAGAGGATCCTCCATTCCGATAATGACCCCGCCAAGAGGCTCAAAACCGGTCACAATGCTGAAATTAAAGTGGAGAGTGAGAGCCAAGTGCCTCACGACGTCGTTTTCGGGGCCTTGAAGGTCGAGTCCGAAGACTCTGTTTCTGCCAATGCTGAGGAATTAACCAAGGTGGAGTTGAAGACGTCGAAGAAGATCATCGTCGTTAACAAGAAACCCGTCACCGTCAAGGAGCTTTTCCATACTGGCTTGCTCGATGGGGTTCCAGTTGTTTACATCGGTTGCAAAAAGGTTCGTTTCCTTTCGTGTTCATTTTCGTCCACATTGTAGCCACGAATAGATTGTGGCTTGCTACGTGCCCCGACTATATCTAATCTTAATTTCATTTTAGAAAATGTACTTGGTTGGTTAATGACTCTACCTATTGACTCAAAATTTGCCTGACCCTTTGGGGAATGCTTTGATTAAATTTAATATTATCAATGCAATTTAAATTTGAGAAATTATAGATGTAATTATTTTTTTTTATAAATTAGAGAGAAATAGGAAGAGTAATGAAATGAGATGAATGATATGATAGAAGGATTGAGAGAAAAGATAAAAAGTTTAATTTTTAACTCCATGGGCTGAAGCAGTGGTTTAAGGTAACACTACGTTCACACGTCTGGAGATTAGCGGGTGCACTGGTGTTTGATTTTTGGAATGTGCAAAGATTCTCTCCGATTAGTGGGAGCCGCAAATTTGCAAAATAGGATTAGTCATTAACCTAGTGAGTTGGGAGAAACAAAAACCAAAAAAAAAAACGGTTTAATTTTTATGCCTGTGAGTGGAACCCAATTAATCTGAAATCAGCGTAGATATAACTCTTAAAATACTTACGATAAAAGTTATTAAATTTATCTTGTGTGACAATTTTTTATTAGATGACAGCGTATAAAATGTGTTATAAAAATTTGTTTTACACAGATAAATTATAAAATGTGTTGTAAAAATTTATTATTAGAAAATTGTAACTCTTTAAGTTTTATCATTTTCTAAAAGGATTTTTACATTATTATCTAATCCAATTATATTTAAGTACTTACGGCTTGATCAATTAATATAATGTCAACTTTTATTTTAATAAGGTGCTATCGGATAATAATTGAATGATATATTGTAAAAAAGTTTTAGATGACAGTACGTCAAAATTAAGCTTCTATTAATAACCTTTTTATAAACAGGGTTGATTCAATGTAAAACCTTGTTTTAAATTATTATCCTTTTTGTGTTTTCCGTCGGTGGGTGACTAGTGGTCTATTTTGAAGTGTCTTTGATGGATAAATATACTGCCACTGAGTTTGTTGTTGGTATTGTGCGTTGGGATTGTAGGATTCAACTTCGGGATTGCGGGGTGTAATTACAGGTGGGGGGATCTTGTGCTCATGCCGTCTGTGCAATGGACGCAGGGTGAGTTATCAATGTCGTTTTGTCTTTGGGTCATGCCACCATGGGTACCCACTACCCAGTGGTTCCTTTGTTCGAGACTACCCTTTTGGCCTTTCATTTGTTCTTTCTTGTTCCTTTTGCCCATGTAGGTTATTCCACCTTCCCAATTCGAGATTCATGCATGCAACATATATAAGAGGGCAGCACAATATATTTGCCTTGAAAATGGGAAGAGCCTGCTTGAACTAATGAGAGCATGCAGGGCAGCTCCGCTACATACTTTGGAGGCGACCATTCAAAATTTTGTTAGTTCTCCGCCAGAGGAGAAATATTTTACTTGCAAAAATTGCAGAGGTGAGAGCTTTGTTTTTGTTATGCTTGTTGTTCAGTTGTCACGCTGATCATAGTTTGTGTTAAAATCATAAAACTTAAAAGAAAACTAAAGAGATTTGTGTTTATTTTATTTTTTTGTTGATTGCCTTGGATGCTTATTGGTATTATTATTAATCACATAGGGTGTTTCCCTTCTTCCAATGCGGAAAGAGTGGGGCTTTTATGCCTATCTTGCGTGGAATCAAGGAAATCTGAAGACAGTTCTATTCATGCTGTTGGCAAAAGAGTCAGGTATTCATTTCTTCTGCCTTAGCTGTCTCTGTTGAGATTTTTAAAAACCATGCCCTATGATTATCTGTTTACTTATATTGTAAAGTTGGTAATAATCTGTGACTTACTAGAACAATGGCTTTTGAAGGATAGAAGTTAGTGTTTATTGAAACACTACATAGGATATTGATCCTTGATATTTGTTTTAAGAGTAGTAAACAGAAAATCTGACAAGTCAGAAATCCGAGAATCAAGTGATGGTAGCTCAAGGGCAATAGACACTTGTCTTTTAAGAAGAAATTATTGGAAGAAGATAATTGAGAATCACAAGGTAGTGTTAACCTCATTTGGGATGAGATGTCTAAGAAGGTTAGAAAGGTTGGTAAAACAGTCTCGATGGTGGAATGAAAGTGTTAAAGAAATGGTAAAAAACTAGAGGGGACGTTTTAAAGCTTTGCACAAATGCAACAAAGCTAAAAATTGGGCAAGGTATTGGAAGGTTAGAAATGAAACAAGGAAAGTTGTGAGTGAGAGATGATCCAAAGCTTTTGAGGAGTTTTATGAGATCTTGGGACATAGAATGAAAAATGCAAGATATATAAGCTTACCAAAAGTAAGGAAAGGAAATCAAGAGATTTGAACCAAGTAAGATATACTAAGGATGAAGAAGGAAAAATTTTGGTTATAGATGAAGATATCAAAGAAAGATGAGCTTTTCATTGGTGTGCAAGAATTGACCTATAATATGCAAGGATTACAATCCAAGAGGACAAATAAAATTTGACTTACTACTGCAGAATTCGAGTCAGAGAGATAAAAAAGCCCTTAAAAGTGGATAATTTAAGTTGTTGGTCTTGGTGATATTCTTATTGAAGTTTGGAAATGTGTATAATGATAGGGTATTTTTTGGCTTAGTAAGTAATTTAATGAGATTTTGAGATCTAAAAAATGTCAGATGAGTAGGAGAAGCACTCGTATATAAGAACAAAGAAGATATTCAAAATTTTTTAAATTATAGAGGAATAAAACCTATGAGTCATTCTATGAAATTATGGGAAAAAGTAATTGAATATAAATTAAGAGAAACTAGGATTCTATAGAATTAATTTGGATTTATGCCAAAAAGGTCTACAATAGAAGCTATTTATCTTTTATGGGGGTTGATAGAAAGGTACTGAAACAAAAAAGTAGACATACATATAATTTTTATTGACCTGGAAAAATATATATGATCGAGTGCTAAGAGAAGTACTGTAGAAGGCTTTGGAAAAGAAAAATGTTGCCTGGCTTATAGTTATATCCGAGCTATACAAGACATGTATGATGGTGAGACTAAGGACTTTCCTATAAGGATAGGTTTACATCAAGGCTTAACCTTGAGTCTTTACTTGTTTAATCTAGTCTTGAATATGCTTATTAGAAACATACAAAAGATTATCCCTAAATGTATGCCTTTTGCATATGATATAGTTTTGATTTAGGAATTAAGGGAAGAGACTAACTCTAAACTTGAGCTTTAGAGACAAACATTGGAATCAAAGGGTTTTCACTTGAGTAGGGATAAGACAAAGTATATGCATTACTATTTTAACGAGAAACAAGGGAAAGGATTTAGAGGTAAAAATTGGAGATGATTTCTTACCATAGGTTTCTTAATTTAAGTATTTGGGATCAATATTGCAAGACGAGGGAGAAATTAATGAATTTTGCATGTAAGATACAAGCTAAGTGATTAAAATTGAGAAAGACATTAAGAATTATTTATGATCGCAAACTACCTATCAAGTTCAAAGGGAAGTTTTATGATACTGATATACAACCAGGTATACTATCTTCGTGAATGTTGGGCTTTAAAGGGACAAGAGAAAAAAGTGGGAGTAGCTAAAAGCCTAAAATGAATATGTTAAGATAAATGTATGGCTACACAAGAAAGGACAAAATATAAATGGTTGTGACATGTTTCGAGAAAGAGATGACAAAAAATTGGTTTAGGTGATTTAGACACGAGAAAAGGACACTGGAAGCACTGATGAGGAGAGTAGATTACATGGTTTTTAGTCTTATGAAAAGAGGTAAAGGGAGACCAGGAAGAACATTTGAGGAAATTATTAAAAAGGATCTCATGGTGAATAGTATTTCCAAGAATTTAGTTTTTAATCGAGCTCAATGACATTGTGTGATCTATGTAGTCCATCTCACCTAGTGGGATAAGTCTATTGTTGTAGTATGAATGTTCATTTTCATTTTACATTTTGCTTACAAATACAACTTCTATCTATTTGATATAGTCATTTAGGCATTATAAAAGAAAATGCAACATGTAATTTTTACAATGGAATAGTAAAGAAAAGAGAAAGCCCTTAATTTGGGCCTTCAATGTTAGATGTGTCACCACAGTAGTCCTTCAAAATTATGATTACAATATACTGAATAGTTCCCTGAAGATTTAAATCGTCTCTATATAATCCTCCAAAGATTTAATTTGTTATCAAATTGGTTGCTCAAAAATATAAACTATCACTGTATTTGTCTTTATGGAGAATTAAAATGGTGATAAAAGAAAATCTCTGAGAGACTAACTTGTTGACTAAAAAAGAAATTTTTGAGGAACTAATTTGGCAACCAATTTTTTTTAAGGATTAATGCAGTGACACAATTTCAGAAGACTAAATTGTGTGTTTTCTTGAAAGAAAAATGAGCTCCCTCACTAATTAGAAGATAGCAGTTTTTTTATTCTAGCTTTTCTTGAATGAATATGGTTTTATGAAAATGCTCACTTGCTTATTTTAGTGCTTACCAATCTGTTGAATGATAATTGTTTTACTTGAAGGCTTCTCACAAAATAATTCCTTATCATAAAACAAAAAGTCATTCATTTTCTTGATTTGTGAAAGATATGATATAAATTCAGCATCCTGAAATAATGGGCGATGGGGATGGCTCATAAACTTTACTCATTTCTAAGTCACTGTTTGACTTCCAGTTTGTGGTTGGTCCACTGTTGTTAAAATTTTTTAATATAAAGCAAATAATATCTTATAACCTTAAGGCAATGTAATAACATAAATTACGTGAACAAAATAAGATCTGAGTAGATGTATCTTTCTTCTAGTTTAAAATGAAAGCGAAATAGGTGCCAAATGTTGAAACCATGTGTATGGTGCAATGAAAAGATTTTGAGCCCTTTCTGCTCACTGACTTTCTTTTCTTTCATCATTGTGTTACACTATTCCAGGTCCCCTCGGCCAGTATTATTCTCCCGTTCATGTTCATGTTGTACTTCTGAACTGTGTATCACTCCACAAACTAAGAGACACTGGAAGACAAGAACAAAGTTGGTATTTATATCTATTTCATTTATACTGTATATGATGCAAATTTGAACAGCTTTTGTGTAACAAGTTTGCACTTTGCACTAACTAATAAACTCTGGTTAAATAGTTTTGAACTTGATGGATTTCATAAAAGAAATTTCTTGTTATTTGGTCATCTGTTTTCCTGTTGCTGTTTATATATTTTTTAACTTACATGCTCTGGATTGTGTTTTAAGTTCATCAAAACTGGTTAGCAGCTCAAATTCTTCTAAGAGTGCTTCTGTGCCTATTCTATTCCACACGAATAGCTTGTTCAGCATGGAGATAGTTTTTTATTTTTTAGTATTCTTGATATTATTAGGATAACATTATTGTGCATTAAATTGTTTATAACCAAGAATTTCTCCCCCTCTTTATTACAATCACTTGTTATTATTAGGTCACCAAAACTGTCAGTAAAATTGAAGACAGCTCCAATTACTTCCAAGTGTTTATCTCCACAAAATAAAAGTCAGTGGAGGATCTCTAAAAGGTTAGTTCCTTTCTGCCCCTTGTGTGTGTATATGTCTGCCTGTTATTCTTTTTTGCAAACTCTTCTTTAGTGATGATAGTAATTATTTTTTGCCCAATATATTCTTCTTTAGGCATCAACGAATACATAAATTAATTTTTGAAGAGGATGGATTGCCTAATGGAGCTGAAGTAGCTTATTATGCACGTGGACAGGTAGTTCATGTGTGAATTTCACGTAAACATTTTTGTTTGTCTATTACCCGGTTAACTGTTTCATTCTGGTTGGCAGAAATTGCTTGAGGGTATCAAAACACGCTCTGGAATTGTCTGTCGATGCTGCAACACCGAGGTATTTTTTCTTACTTTTTGTCTTGTATGTTTGTGGGCACACCTCAGGAATTTATAAGTTGTATAAATAATGCTTTCGAATTTCATTTGTTAAATGTTATGCAGATCAGCCCCTCACAGTTTGAGGTCCATGCAGGCTGGGCTTCTCGCAGGAAACCGTGAGTTTTCTTCTTGTCAAGTTTCCAGGAGGGGGGTGGGGGGTGGGGTGTAGATTATAGTTGTGTTGGATGAATATTCAGAAGCTTTATGAATTGCTTGTACCTATGAATTTTCATGGCAGTATAATTTTTTGGCAGTTATGCGTACATTTACACATCGAATGGGGTGTCACTCCATGAGTTAGCAATATTTCTCTCAAAAGATCACAAATGCACGACAAAGCAGAATGATTATGTATGTGTTGTTTGTTGGGATGGTGGAAACCTGTTGCTTTGTGATGGATGTCCAAGGGCATTTCATAAAGGTCAGATTTAAACAACAAAAAAGTTGATGGACAAATTATCTACCTTTAATTGTGTGGAATCATCCTCTGCCCCTATTTTTTTTATCCTCTGTCATTGTGGCATGATGTTCTATGTCACCTACATTGGAATCAAGATATATGAATGCAGGAGTTTCTATACAACTATCTAGGACGCTAACATAAGAAAAAGCTCCTTTACAGTTTTTCAGTGAGTTTGTCTATAAAATGTGCAAGTTAGAGTTAGAGTATATACACCCTTGAATTTTAGTGGGATATGATCACAGTATACTTTAAAAAATTAAGTTGCTTGGAGAAGGAGCAAGAGAAAAATGCTTGTTTAATATTCGTTGTTTTCATTAATATTTTTTACTTCCTTTGCTAAATACATTATTAATAATTATGTTCCACTAGATATGTTTTCGAATTACAAGTTAGAACAATCTCATTTGTCTAATATAATTGATGGATAGGATTATTTACACAGTAGAATTTGTACTTTAGCCATGCTTTGAGGCAGTTTGATTACGAACCTCTATAATACTAAGACATTGCTTTCTGCAGGTATTAAATTATTAAACTTCAATTATAGAACTAGATGAAGTTTTTATGTTCATAGTTCAAACTGCCTAAATTTTTGTTTCATTATTTACTGAATTGGAGCCAGCAGTTATGAAGATATTATCTTTCTTCAATAAATTACAACATATTCATCTTGTAAGTGGACTTGTCTGTTTCAATGTTTGCAAATGTACAGAATGTGCATCTGTATCAAGTATTCCTCGGGGTGAGTGGTACTGTCAAATATGCCAACACATGTTCCTCAGAGACAGGCCCGTGTTATACAATAATGCTGATGCTGTGGCAGCTGGAAGGGTAGAAGGTGTTGATCCTATTGAGCAGATTGCCAAGAGATGCATTCGCATAGTAAAAGACATAGGAGCTGAGATTGGTGGATGTGTTTTATGCAGGTGATAATTGTATTATATTAAATTATAGAACATAGAAGCCAATGTATGAACTTCACTTGTCTCTCATCTAACATTGTACTTCTTGAAATTGGCAAGGGTAATCATGCTTTTACTTTGGTATTCAAGTTTAATTATAGATTGATGTAATAGATTTGTGATTTCCCACCTTTATATATTTTTAAAGAGAAAATTGTGTATGTAGGAGTTCTGACTTCAGCAGATCAGGATTTGGTCCTCGCACAATTATAATCTGTGATCAGGTGTGCATTATAGTCCATTTTTATTTTGACAACACATAGATAGCCCTGGTAACATAAAGTCATGTTCTCTTGTTGAAGAAGTGTATGATCAACATTGATTTATGCTTGGTTCTTGATGATGCTAGTATCTAACTCAAGGGATTGATTTGATTATACTGAACTAACTTCATGTTATTTTTTGTAAACCCCTTTTCTCCCCTACTTGTTTGTTGTAGTGTGAAAAGGAATATCATGTTGGCTGCTTGAGGGATCATAAGATGGCATATTTGAAGGTACTCACCATACCGCTGTCTTTATATATGGATACATTAGTTTGGACACCGACTTCACTCTTCACTTTTAGCCCATTGGACATAATATGTGTGGAACCAATGACAGGAGTTGCCAGAAGGGGATTGGCTTTGTTGCAATGATTGCACAAGAATACATTCTACTTTGGAGAATCTCCTGGTTAGCGTGGCTGAGAGACTCCCTGAACCTCTTTTGGATGTTATAAAGAAGAAGCAAGTGGAAAGATGTTTAGAACCCCTTAATGGGATTGATGTAAGATGGAAACTTCTTAATGGAAAAATTGCGTCTCCTGAAACTAGGCCATTGCTTTTGGAGGCAGTATCTATGTTTCATGTAAGTTTTGTCTGTCCATATGAGTTGCTTCATCATGATCATGATGATCATCATATCATTTGTGTGAGTTGCTTCATTATTGTCATCATCATCATATCATTTTCTCCTTCTTTATCATTATTATCATCATTGTTATCTTCTTCCTCTTCTTTGGGTGGATGAAGGTTATAATCTGTTTGTTCCCCAATGAATGGTAGAGCTGCTTTGCATTTTTATTATTAATGGCGTTATTCTTCTTTTACTAAGTTGATTCTTCTTCATCACATGACTTCAGCATGTGATTCAACAGTTGTTGAGAAATTTATGTACAAATCCATTTTTAGGCAAGTATTGAAAAGTTTTTCTTTCAGCATAAATGCATGTTCATGAATTTATGATTATAGTCATTTTCTTCCTGACAGTTTCTGATGGATTGGTTTACATCAGTTTAAGACTTAGCACTCTTGCACCATTCAATCACTTGATCTAAAATGTGATTTTGATCCATTAAACAATTGAATCATAATTATATATTATCTTCATTGTTTGTGTTAAATCTTGTCAAAGTTGATCAACAATTAAAATATAATCAAATTGTTCTTATTCTCATATAATTTTAAAAAGGATATATTATGTTAAATTTGGTGTATGTCAATAAAATATCAAATAATTTTGGAAAAATATAAGATTTTATAGATATGATATATATGATTAAAAAAATTTCACTCCTATGATAGGTTTTAAAATAAATTTATCCAATTAAAAACATAGTTGTTATTAGCGGTGCTAACCAGGCATGACAGAGCAGTGATAGTGGAGCATTTCTCCATCACAGTCTGCTATCTCACTCTTCGTGAGAAACCCCAAAATAGTGCATTTCTATTTTTGATTGGGGATACCCTTTTTGAATTTTTCATAAGATTATTAAAAAAGTTTAATACAATTGTTGGACTTTGGTCTTTAGACTTCTCTTGCACGTTTCAGGAATGTTTTGATCCTATAGTTGATCCAGCTGCTGCACGTGACCTTATTCCTGCCATGGTTTATGGGTAAAAATTCTGTTAGAATATTTGTTTGCTTTTCAATTTTCTCTTCAATTTCTTTCTTCCCTTTTTCTCACCTAACATATCATTCACATACAGAAGGAATTTGCAGACCCAGGATTTTGGAGGAATGTATTGTGCATTATTGATTGTCAAGTAAGAAGTGGTTTTCTGTATTTAGCTTCTATCATTTCATACCTTTCTTTCAGTGCTGTTCACATTTTGTTCCCTTTGACATTGAAGTTCATCTGTGGTATCTGCTGGCATGCTTCGAATATTTGGTAGAGATATTGCTGAACTTCCTTTAGTTGCAACAAGATATAAGAACCGTGGAAAGGTGCGAGACCGTGCTACTAACTTGATTGGCATTTCTTGGATACCATAATGTATCACCCCCTCCCAGCTACATTTTCTTTTAAAATATTCCTGTGGGGATTTAAAGTTAAGGTTTGGGAAGGTGCAAGCGACCTGTATAACATATACGCTACTAGTTCTGCAAATGTTTGATTTGCAAAATTTCCAATTAATGCTTCATAAAGTGAGCTATTCTTCCCAAGTTCCCTTTTGATGTGCATATCAACGATAGATTTAGTTCTGTGATCTCCACCACTTCACTTTCATGTAACTAAACTGGTTTCTGTCTTGCTTGCTTCATAATTTTTTCTCATTAAAGTTCTATCTGAAATTTTGATATATTGCTCTGCAATGATGATTTAAATAGTTGAGTAACTAGATAATACTTTGGTTTGGTTATGTTATGATCACTTTTGCTTATGTCTTGGTACTGCACTATATATATTTATATTGATTTACCTTTACAGGGCTACTTCCAAACACTTTTCTCGTGCATTGAGAGGCTGCTGGCTTTCTTGAATGTGAAAAATCTTGTGCTACCGGCTGCTGAAGAAGCAGAATCTATATGGACAGAAAAATTCGGGTTTAGCAAGGTGAAACCCGACCAGGTATATGTTTTACTCAACTACTTACAAGTTAGGACCTAGGTTAACATTTTGCCCCTTCATCATTCTTGCATTTTTAGTTTTACATAGATCTACAACTAGGTTTCTGTAGTTGATAATTTAGGTAGCTGCATTATTTGTCACAAGACCCACACACCCAACATAAAAAATGATCGGAGTTTACCCTTGTGTTGCAGCTTACCAACTATAGAATGAACTGCCACCAGATTATGGCATTCAAAGGGACAATTATGCTTCATAAAACGGTGCCTCGATGCCGGGTCATCAATACTCAATCACGAGAAGTCTATATACAAGAATGTCAATCGTGAAAAGGGGAAAACCCTAGCTTTCTCGTTACCATTTTTTTTTTTATTCAACCTGTTCTGTACATGTATCGACTTTAGGTTATTTGTAGCCATTCCTGAACCTATACATGACATTTGTTTAACATTTATAATGTCATTTTCCTATTTTAAGTTTTGGTTACTCTCTTAATCATACCCCAGTTCTTCATCTTGGACCTATGCTTTGCGATTTTATATGAATGAGATTTTTTGGAATGATTTAGAATATTAGATGGTGGAATGCTAGCAATATACTCTCATGCACTTCATCTAATACTCCATCTTACACTTCATATAGCGTGTTAGTATTTGAATGCACAAGAAAGACTAGAAATATACTTTTTTATACTTTTATTGATTAAAATTTATTAAAAATTATAAAATTTTATGATTTTATTTATTTAATAAGTCTTACTTATGATCTTATAGTTTAATAAATTTTAACTAATAATAGAAATAAATTGTTTTAAAAAAAGACGTGTTAATATTGCTAGGATTGAAATTACCTGGCCCTAAAACTGCAATAATATCACGCCACATAATTAAAAATATACATGTTAGCTTTTTACGTTTTAAGGTTGTTACCTTCGTCCCTAACAACCATTATTCCCTTTCCTCTTTCCTTCTTCTGATGACCTCCCTATATTTTCAGCCACCACTTCTTTGCCTCCTCTTCGTTTTCCAACTCTCCATTGGACCTGCTTTTCTGCATACCGTTCTTCGTATAACTAATCTCTGTGACCTCATCCCTTGCCAACCCCTCTTTCCAAACCTCTTCATGAAATAGTTCATTGACCATACAGAGAAGATGGTGATTTTGATGTTGTTGAACGTCTTTTGGATATGGTATCCCGAGGAAGTGCGTTTTGCAGCTTCTTGTTGCTTTGTCCCATGTCCTTCGATTTGGGAAAATTGTACAAGAGTGTGAGATAAATCAATTAACACAACAATAGAGGGGGAGTTGATGGAGAAGACGGAAGGAAGTAAGGAGTGTTTATTGTTGGAAAAATGAGATGTGGGTCAAGGAGAAGGGGAGAGGGAGTTGATGAAGTTCCTGGGGAAGGAAAGAGGAAGTGTAATGACGTTATTTTTACTCTAGCCACGTTAAAATGTAAAAAATTTGACTGTTGATTTCAGTTCGTGTTGCTAGCACTGTTTTTTGAATGCACTATCCAAATTTGTTCTGATGTTCAAGCCACCTCGAGCAAATGATCCCCACCCTGACCATTTCACGAGAATTTGCTGGAACTCTATCGTTTCTCTTAAACCAAGTTATTGCTTTATATTAAACTAGTTAGATATGAATAAAACTCGAGAATTATCTTTTTAAGAAGTATTTTTACAATTAATTTAACATATAAGTTGTAACTGGATCAATCTAAATTGTCTCAAACGGTTAAGCATTATGAATTTAACATTTATAAGTTAATTTTAATTTATAAAAAATTTATTTTATTTTTTATTATATTTTTCTTTTATAAGTATTTGCTACAAAATTTATTCTAACTAGCTCTTATTCTGGTAATAGTTAGCAAGCATCTCATTCTCATGTATTACATTAGTATTCTTTTTTTGAAATATAAAAAATGTAAGAGAAAATTGAATTGATTGATGAAAGACTATTTTATTAGTTGTATGAGAACCAAATTAAAATATAAAGCTATTTAAGCATTAGTTTCATTAATAAAAGATTATTTTAATAAGAATTGACAATAAAATCATTATAGTTAATGTTGATACAAGAAAATTGAGTATTGCGTAAATGAGTTAAGGAAAAAATATCCTTTGATTAAATAATTAATTAAAAATATTAATTTGGTTTGATTTAAAATTTTAGAAGATGTATCCTAAAGCAAAGAATACTTATTGTTCAGAAGAGTACATGTAGAAATCATTTCGTCCTAAATAAGACACATTTGTTATATTAGGATGGGTATAAAAATTCTTTTTTTTTGCAATTTTAATTCTTTTAATAAATAAATGATATTGCACTATTTTGCATAAATGTAAGGAGAATGTTAATTAATGTTGGAAGTGATAGGATTAAATGATACTCAAGTGTGGAATTTAATAAAATGACATTTTTAATAATTTTTATCATAAGTAAATTTTACCAATTTAACCGTAATGATTACGTAGAGTTTACATAATTTTGATATCCATGCACACATAAACAAATAGCAACTATTTATTTATTTTTTAAATAACATAATAGATGTTAAAATAAAGTGGAGAGATAAAATATTAATTAACTTTTTTATTTGTGTAAAATTTTATAAACTTTATCTACTTTATGAAAAAATTAAATTTACTATTTGGATTGTAAAATTATTTATGATAAAAAAATATTAAAATATCATTTTATGTGTATGTATGTATTCAAGCAATTATCGACATTCTCAATTCTTATTATCATGACTCAAATAATGTTTCTAACACGTGATTTTATTTTTTTAAAGCTTATATTTTACTCATTTTTTCGAGAGAATATCACATTTATGAACATACTCAGCTCTTATTCTATCAATAGTGTCCTAAATACACCGATTAAAAAATAAATAATAAATTTTTATTAAAAATTATAATACTTTAGTATTATTTTTTTGACAATCTTTACAAGATTAGCCATTGAGACTTATAAGAAAGATAATGGTAATTATAAAGATGATAGTATTGATCATGCTACTATCATTACTCCAAAAGATCTTGTCATTATTTGTGATGAGAATGCTATTTATTAATATTGTGTCTAATAAGTCTAGTTGGGTTGTTGACAATGGTGCTTCTTTTCATGTTAGATCTAGAAAAGATTTATTTACATCTTACACTTCCAGTGATTATGAAAATTTGAAGATGGACAATGGTAATTTGTCTAAGATTGATATATACACGATTTGTTTTAAACTTGGAAAAGTATAAAATTAATTTTGAAAAATGTCAAGCATGCACTAGATGTTCATTTGCATATGTTTTCTAATAGCATACATGATGATAATGGTTATGTTAATACCTTTGTGTGAACATTGGAAACTCACCAAAGATTTTTTGGTTATGGTACACAGATTGAAGTGTTCTAGTTTACATTGGACTAAAGATTTAATTTCTTATGACTTTGTCAATGTAGTTGAATTTGATAGTTTGTGAGAGTTAAGTCATGAGAGGGTTAATCACATCAGTGAGAAAAGAGTTAATTGTTTGGCCAATACAATAATGGCACAAAGTTGGAAAAGTGTTCTCGTTATTTGGCTAGGAAGAAAAATATAGTCTCTTTCAAGGGTCATCATCCTTTTAGAAAATTAGAGGTGTTTGAATTGGTGCATTTTAATCTTTGTGGTTTGATGAATACTAGGTCTTTTGGTGGTGCACTTGACTTTGTCTCTTTTGTTTATTATCACTCAAGGAAACTTTGGGTTTATGCCTTGAAAAGTAAAAATCATGTGCTTGATGTCTTTAAATAGTTTTAAGTCTCTCTTGAGAAAGAAAAGAGAAAAAATTAGAGTAAATCACCAATTTAGTTAGTCTCTAATATTGTAATGGTTGATTAAATCGGTCCTTAAAATTAATAAAGTGACAAAATAATCCTTGAAATTGTACGTGGTCACTCTATTTAGTTCTTGAAGTTGTAATGAACGGTCAAATTGACTTCTGAAATAAATAAAATGATAAAATAACTCTAGAAATTATAAATTATCAATCAATTTAGTCTATAAAATTGTAATAATCGGTCAAAATAATCCTTAAAATTAAAGAGACTTCATTGAATTTTTTTTTCAACTTTTAAAGTTTTTCTCATTATGCTCTTAAATTATTTTTTTTTATACATTTTGACTCTAAACTTATATAATTGACAAATTTTACCCTAATGTTAATTATTGTCCAAAATTTTGAAAATGGTAAAAGTGTTAGAGGTAAGATTTGAACCCTTGACTTCTTCCTTTTCCATTGCCATCAAAACTACTAAGTCATTTGCTTTGTTTAATTTACGTAAATAAATAAATAAATTATGTAAGATTAGAGTCAAAATATGTGAGAAAATAACTTTAGGGTCATAATTTATAAAGTTTTGAAAGTTGGAGAAAAAGTGAAATTAAGTCTTTTTAATCTTAGGACTTATTTCCATTGACTAATACAATTTCAGATATATTGATTAATAATTTATAATTTTAGGGACTATTTTGCCATTTTATTTATTTCAAGAATCAATTTGATCGTTAATTACAATTTAATGGACTAAATTGATTAATAATATATAATTTTAGAGACTATTTTACCATTTTATTAATTTTTACCTCATTGGAGGAGTTTCCTATGCTAAAAATTTTGTATCCTTACAAAAATTATTTATTTATTTGGATATTTTTGTGACCATATATTATATATGCTCCTTGCATATTCTTTAAGCAATAAAGGTTTAATTTGTCCATTTAATATTTTTTTACTACTTCCATTGCATATGCCTAACTTTACCAACAATTTTTAAAATTTCTTATTTTTTTTATTTCTAGTGTATTCCTATTAAGTATTTCTAATTACTTAAACATTTCTAATATATTCATCATTTGGATACATACTATTAAATATTTTAAATTACTTAAAATAAAATAAACATTAAATAACTTTATATTTTTTATAATAAAAATTTTATTTTTACTTCCTTAAAAAGTAAATTGGGTTTACCTTTATTGATCTTTTAGGGTATGTAACTTTGTGGTGGCATAAGGTTCTTTTCCAAAGAACACTTGTTTCTTTATATATTTTCTTATTTTTTGGGTTACTGCTTGATCACTTGTCTTAGTAGTAGATGGTTTCTATGGAAGGATGAAAAATAGTATAATTCACTTATAAGGAGGAAGTAGTGGTGCTATTACCTACATCACATTAATGAAGTGAAGATCAAAAGGAGGAAAATCTTTGGTTTGTGATCAAAGTCCTAAACATAGAATTAGTATAATGATTGATCCTATTTACTTTTAAGTTTTTCAAGACAATCATGATTCATATGAGGGAAGTTAAAAATGGCATAGGGATCAAAAATGTGGAGAGAAACCTGCGCACGTTTGGGTTTTTTAGAAAAGAAAAGAAATATTAGATTCTCAAATCAAGCACATGAAACTTTGATCAAAAGCTGGTTTATCCTTCACGATTTAGACAAGAATACAACCACATACAAGACTGATCTAGATAAGAACTTTATGATTTTCCCATTAATTTTGGCACACTAGCCACAATAAAACTATTTAGAGACTTAGTCATGGGTTTCATTGATTGGGATGTATAAGATGAAAATAGATTGGGTTATTATCTTAACACAAGAGTTTGGGTGAATATAACCAAGACTATACGAAGAGGGATGCATATATAGGTTGGAGAGAGAGAAACGTCTAAAGTCTTTTTGAAATACAAAATCCTTGAAAATTATTGTTATATTTGTTACTTAAGTTCAAATATTAAGTACATTAATACTTAATTAATCATTTTAGTAACCTAAAACTAAGTTCATTCTATTGTAATAAGGTAGAATAATTCTTTCTAAGCACTATTTTGGACAAAAATAGTATTTTATTTGGTTTCAAGATTTAAATCTTGACTTAGACTCTTGAATATTTGATTAGGGTTTTTAATTCTTACTTGATTATGTTCCAACAACTTTAGGTACATGTTTAGGGATCCCAATAGTCCAAGATTCAAGCTTTTTAAAATTTTCAAGCTTAAATCTAAATAAAAATTAAAGATTTAAGCTTTTTATGTTCAAATCTTTTCCAATCAAACCAAGACACACAAATATAAAAGAAAATACCTATCAAAGCATGTATGAACATCACACATTTTCAGCAAGAAGATGTCTAGAATAATAAACACCACACCAAAAGGCTTTCCTTTGGATAAAATCACCCCCTAACACCTCTTGAACCAAAGATTGATGAAAGAAAAATGAGAAAAGAGTTGCGCTTTGAGGAGGCAAGATTGTTGGTCTTGATTAACATGAACACTAGGTTGCTAAGGTTGAGAACTCAAAATAGAATTTTTTAAGAGTTGTCCAAAGGTCATTGGCTGGACTATTGTCTATAAATAAATAAAGAAGATTAGAAAATAAAAGGATCACCTAAAGAAAAAAAATACAAAACAAAGTTTAAAAATATAAAGTACCTATTGTTGATTTCAAAGATGAAGAATCCACAATAAGAATTGCTATGCAATTAAAAAATTTATTTGCATTTTCCACAATCTTTTTTAATAAAAATTTAAGATCCTTTTCAACCTAGGTGAGTTGCTCTTTTAAAGAAGCAAAACTACAAGAAGGTTGTAATAGTTCAATGTCTAGAAAATTGGAAAAGATGGAAGACCTTGAGAGTTTATGAGATCAGTCCAGAAAAGAACAATATTAGTTCCTATAGGAATAATCTTATAGAATTAACTTTTAAAAATTATGAGTACTCTTTTGTATGATTTAGAAAAAATAGTCAAGATCTTGGTTTTTTGGTGCAAGGTTATGCATCCCCTACCTCTTCCAAATTAACTTAGGAAGCCAAAATACATTACAAGATTGAAGAATAAAGAATAGTAGGAGAATGCCCAAGGGATTCAAAGAGTAGTGCAAATACTCGAATTATACTCCATCTATTCAGATGAAGTTTAGAAGGTGCAATCTTTAATTTTTGAAATACCATAATTTGGAAATCATAAAAAGGAATTCATATATTATGACCAGTAAAGAAAAAAAAATCATAAACATATATGTAAAAGTTGGATACCTCTAATCACTCACAGATGTGATTAACGAATTGAGGAACTTCTAGTAAATATTTATACGTTACAAAGATTGAAGAATAGAAAACAAGTGAGAGAATTCATAAGGGATTCACAAGAGTAGTTCGAATGCCCAAATTAGACTTCATCCATTCAGATGAAATTAAGAGGCGAAAACTTTAATTTTTGAAATACCTTAATTTGGAAATCATAAAAAGGAATTCATACACCATGGATAGTGAATAAAATCATAAACACATGTAAATTTTGGACACCTCTAACCACTCAACGATCATTATATTGAGCTACTTCAAGTCAATATTTATCTTTTAGTATTAGGTCAAAAGTCCTAACCACTTCTTTCCTAAGTTTATTTTTATTAGTAAGTTTAAATTTAGTACAAGCCCAAGTACTTTTGAACTAGCTATCTAAGTGTACTTTTCTACAAACTAGAAAAATGGAAGTTAAAAGGGAAAGATTACAAGATGTAGAAAAATTGAAAGAATTGGTGGAAAGATTTGAAAATTTGTCTATCATTTAAGCAACAAATGTGTCTTCTCCATCATATTAAGAGGTGTATTACCTTGATTAATGTAGTTATTCCAACTTTTCTAGTAATGAAAAATTGAAGTTGATTTTATATGCAAGTGGGAAGAAGCAATGTTGATGGAATTAAGTAATAATAGCAGAATTTTTATGAAAATTTCCACAAAACTATCATTGTGCTTTTGTTCCAATCCCTTAAAATTTTTCATGATTGCGAAGAAAGGAAAAGAAAAAAAAATAAGATACTTGTAAACAAAAATGTGGAGAAAATATAAGAACACCGAAAAAGTAAGAATACAAGAATGAAACATGGAGACTAAAAATCATCAGAATCTAAAGAGAGAAATGAAAAATTGATGTGCAAAAAAGAGGTTAAGAAAAAAGATAGGTATTCACTATTTATAAGGAAATGAACATGGAGAAAATGTCATTTCAAGCAACAAAAATGACGACATTAAGAAAAAAATCACATTAAAATTCAAATCTACCATGATTGTTGCACAAAATTTTAAGGCAATTATAATAACATTTATGCAAATTGAGAAATTGAATACCCATTAAAAAATTGCAATGTGTCAAGGAAATAATGAAAAAAAGGCAAAAGTTTATACAATTTGGATAAGAAGATAAGAATTTAAGTTGTAAAGGAAGTAAAGTCAGAATAAATAGATTAATAATCACAAATTTGAAAAACTAAAATCATAAGTTCAAGTAAGATCAAACAAAGTGGAATTCGAACAACAAAATTAGAACACCAAATTTTTTTTTAATAAATATATCATATTTATAGGGGTATAATATAATCCTAATTAAAGATACATTTGGATAAAGATACAACAAATATCATTTCGGCCTATAGACAATATTTTAATAAGCTTAGTTACATAAAGGAAAATAAATATGAAAAATAATAGGATACAACAAAATCCATCCTCTAACGATCAATTACTAGTATATTCCATTTGTTTTCATAGTATAGCATAATCGAGGTTCCTCCCAATGATAGATTGAAGTTCATTTTTTTTTTGCCATGATGACATCATTTTTGGAAGTGATACTTGTGGTCTAGCATTAGGATACTTGTACTCTCCTCTATTCATTTGTTAGTAGTACCATAAATCTAATAAATTAAAGTTAAGGGCCTAATCAAAGATCCCTCAAAGGATGTTAGATTAAATACTCATAGGAACGGGACAATCAAGAGATGAACATCATTTAATCACTTTAATTATCTTTATAATGGCTTCACTATGGCTAAACTATACATTAAGACCAAGTTCAAATGCATTTTTTTCGAAGTAAAAAAAAGGATGTCATAAAAAAAAGTAAATGATGATTGATTCATTTGGAGTAGAACATTAAGAAGATGAAATGAGCAAGTGAGCTCCTCATTTTATAGTTATCATTGACATAGAATGCTTCATAGGGAATAAAAATAATAAACATGTTGGAATGTTAATGTCTAATGAAAGTAGATGGTCTGGTATTAGTATTGAAATTCAATATACATAGAAAACAACATAATAAATAACACATAAAAAAGTAAATTCAATTTGAATGACTTAAGAAAATAGTTTGATATGCATGTTTTTACATGCACAGTAAGTTAGGGGCAATTGTTATGGATTAAGTTCCTAATCCATATCACAACTCTATCAAAGCACAAATGCCTTAAAGAAGTCTAGAAAACAAAAAACAAAAGAAAAGACCAATGTCAACGTTAGGTGTAAAATCATTCTACATTCACGCTAAAGCAACATACAACTGCCCATAAAAGACCTTAGGATAAGCATCTTATCCCAACTTTGTCACCTATATACATACCACTAATGTCATTATAACAAGTATATATTTAATACATATTGTCATTTCAGTGAGATTATTACTAACCTGGCTATCAAAATACCTTTTATCATTACTTCTATCCTTTGTTATGGTATCTCAACTGCGTTGAAATCTTGGTCCATATCAAGGAATTTAGAAAAGTCAATAGTTACTTCAAATTAGTAAAGGTTTGTATAATACTATGCACAAAGTCATATGTTCTAACCTTATTATTGTTGTATTTTTTTTATTTTACTTAACAAAAAAAAAACAACCATCCATATTAGATAATCACTACATTCATTTAGAACAAATTGTGGTGTGTGTGAAATACTAATAAATAAATAAAAATATTATTAAAAATATTTTTTTGTTAATTTTTAAAATGGAAAATACTTAATACAAACTAAAATTTTTAAAACAATAAATGATATGAAATAAAGGAAGTGTTTTAAAATAGAAAGATGAGATTATTGGAGTATTTTTATATAATAAATAATTTTATTTTTCAATTTCTTACATTATATCTTGTACCCGTGAGTACACGATAGAAAATCCCATATTATTCTTTAAGTGTTAGCACAATATTCTGAAATATTTAAAGATATTTTGAGAAAAATTAAGGTTTAGAATTAACAATAGGTTATCCTCATTTAAAGACCGATTATGTAAACAACAATGTCAATCGTAACGATAATTTACAGCAATGATATAGTTTACCTATCAGCAAATTAAAGATCCCTAACTCACAATCACGTCATTATTTTCTTATATAAGAAAAGGCAATCAAGTCATTAAAAACAGAAAAAAAAAAAAAAAAAGAGACATAGACTGACTGGCTTACTTTTTGTCACATTAAAATAAAATATATGACTGACTTACCTTTTATCACATTTCAAAAAAAAGTATATAGAGTTTATTGTTGCTGAAATTTGACTAATTAACATCGTAAGAATTTTAACTTTTTTAATATAATCAACTATTTACCCAGTAGTTAAGTTGAAACAATGCTTCTTAATTAATTAATTCTCTCACACTCTAAATACTCATAAATAAATAAATAAATTATAGGTGATCATCACACAAGACAAAAAATAAATATCTAATTTATTAATATCAATAAAAATAATTGAATTAATTAGTTTTAATTAATAATATTATAAATTTATTTTAAAGATACCCAATAAATGTATTGAGCGAATAATTCATTAATATATTTTATAATAAATGAAATATATACAAAAATTAACAAATTATAATTAAAAAATAATTTTTATTTTTATAATTAAGACTAAAAAAATTACTTTCATTTACTATATATAAAATAAGACCAGATGCAGTAATTACCGTTGTGCAAAGGATACGCACTCCATCGATATTTTATGTCAATATGAATGAGTAATATTGTATCAAATAGTTCTTAATTAGACCATGTCTCGTTTTCTTTTTAGTTGTTATACTTCGTATTGATTTTTTTTTTTAAATTATCTTACTTTTGCAGTTAGGTCATATTTAGATTGACGGGAAACGAAATTAAGAGAAATGATTATTATGTTTATTTTATTAACTGTTTTAATAACGAAACCTAATAGAATTCTCTCTTGTTTCATTTAATATCTTTCCTTATTAAAAATAATAAATTTGTTTCATAATTCTTTCCATTTTATTTCATTTCATCTCATTTCACTTGCCATTAAATATTTAAATACAACTATTAACTATTATGATTTTTTTACAAAGTGCATAGCAACAATAAAATAAAAACCTAAAACTGTATATGCTATACAAACTTTTTACTAGATCATCCTAATAGTTTAGAAATGAAAACTATAAATCTACAAGTCATGCAATCATATATTATTAAAACTAAATGTTAGTAAGTAATTACATAATTATTAAAAAATCATATCTATTTTTTAATGGGTTGTATTTTAAATTTTAATTTCTCACAATAAAAATAATTCTTACTTAATAAGTTATATATATATATATATATATATATGAGAAAATTCTTGTAAAAACAATTAATAATCATGAAAAATAAAAATTATAAATCTAAATTATATAATTATATATTAATGGTTAAAATTATAAGTTAGTTTTTAAAAAGTTATATGTATTTTTTTAATTTTAATCATTTAAATATGATATAATAATCTATATTTTTTTTCAAATTAATATATATATAACATGAAAACATTTCTTTAACATTTTTTCTTGACTATTTGTATAACGTTTTTCTATAATATATTTTCTAAAACATTATTTTTTTCCTCTAATTTTCTTTTGTCACATCAATTATCTTATCTTAACATTTTTATCTTTTTTTTTTCTCTCTTTTTCATAAAATAAAATATGATATTTACCTTTTTTATGACCATTACTCTTACTTTTTCTTAACAACCAGGGCTTTTCTTTTATTTTTGTTAGAAATCATCTTTAACAAACAGGGAAAAACAAAGATTTGAGGAAGTAAATCACTAGCTATAATCGAATAAAAAAAATTACTAGCTATAACAAAATCTATTTACTACACCAACGATAGAAGATCTAAACTCACCAGCAAAAGAAAAAGAATGAAAAACTAATGATATTGGTAACTCCTTTAGTCGATTAATGTTTCATTATATCTTGAATCAAGCATGAAATGTTGAAGCGAGACGAACCTTCCTCCTCTAGAGCCCTTCTAGCAATGTTCCCAAGTTCTGTTGCTCTTGTTCTCCTCTTGTCTCCCTCTTCACCACCCTCCATAGTCATCTCAATAGCTTCAACGATTTTAATTTTCTTCACCAAAACCCCAGCTTTCTCTTCATCACCAAACCTTACCGGGACCTCAACACCTATCCTAACTCCAATCTTCAGGACTTGAACAATCATTTTTTCATTTAAAAATTGTTCAGCAAATAAAGGCCACGTTATCATTGGCACCCCAGAGCATACACTTTCTATCGTTGAATTCCAGCCACAGTGGGTCAAGAATCCTCCAATTGCGGGGTGAGACAGTATTAGAATTTGTGGTGCCCATCCCTTAATCAAAAGACCCCTCCCCTTGACCCTTTCCTCAAAATTCTCATCTTCCAACCACTTTTCTAGCCCAGAAAAATTTTCTCCCATAGTTTTGACTACCCAAATAAACGGTCTATTTGATGCTTCCAAGCCCAATCCAAGTTCAATTAGTTGTGAAGGCACAAGCCTACACAAGCTACCAAGACACACATAAATAACTGACCTTGTTTCCATTAAGTTGAGCCATTCCAAGCATTGTTTCTCTTCAATGGAAGGTTTGTTCCCTCTCTCAAACTTGTCCAAACTCTCCTTGTTACACAAGGACACAGGACCTATGCACCAAACTCTCTTATTCATAACCTTCTCATACTCCTCAGCACACCCTTGTTCCAATTCTTCAAAGCTATTGACCACAATCCCATAAGCAGACATTTCAGCCTCAATCATTTTATCTCTGAAGTCATCCAAGTCAGGTAGAGCAACAAATGCCCCAGGAAGCTGCGCTCTTGTTATCTCAACCCTCTGATCAGGCAGTCCAGGTATGACAAAAGGTTCCGAGTCAGAATTAACAGAAAGATGAGCATTGCGGAGTTTGATATTGTAGGAGCTGAGAAGCGAGAAGCAAGACATTCCATGGAAAACAAGCCTTGGAACATTGAACCTGGAGGCTGTTATGGAAGTCCAAGAGAGGCACTTGTCTGATATAATGCAGCTTGGAGGAGAAGCATGGCTTTGGAGGTACTCTTCCAAGGGCTCTTGAAGCATGTCGAGTGCATTGTAGAATTTTCTGAGGAGGCTTCTCGATGGCAAAGTGTCGAGATTCTCGCAGCCTAGTGGAAGCCCCACTTGTTGGCACGGAAATGGGATTTGCAAGAGGTCAATTCGAAGCCCAGATTGTGATGCTCTACAAATTGTTTGCTTGAACCTCGACGCGTTTTGAGGTGTGGCAACCAAAGTCACAATCGCCCCTTGCTCGCCCAAGATCTTTGCCATGTCTACCATGGGGATCATGTGGCCTTGGGCGAATAGTGGAACCAACACAAAGTGAGGCTGCATCATCACTTCAAAGGCCTTATTTCTTTGTGCCTGTCTTGTGGGTTTTCTCACTTGGGATATTATGTAAATAAACGGATCACATGCCTTCTTAGATTGGGTTGGTTAAGTCTCAATCGATGACCTTGACTTCGAAGTTTGAACATTTCAAATGTGGGCATGCAGCGACGTTCCCGTGAATTTGGCCACTATGGAAAAGAGGGATGATAAATTAACAATTACATATATATTAAACATTAATTCTTTCAATATTTATCATAGTATTTTTCTTTCTAGGTGTTATTTAGTGTTAGGTGTTCATGAATTATTTTTCAATATATTGTTTACTAGGTATTCCTTTTACATTCAAAATACTCGTATTTTTGTTTGACTTATAATGGATTCCGCGTGGATTCGGTCAAGTGTCGCGTGAGGAACGAGCAAAAGCAATACTACTCGTGCTATATCGTCTATATGCATTGTCGACAACTCAAGTCTGTAGTCTGTAGCAGGCACCTAGAAACAATGAATTAATACATGTACTATGTTTTTTTTTTACTCTAAATTGATTTTGTCTTATTTATTGTGGTAAAAAGCATCAGAATTATTTTTGTTTTAAGTGAAACTGATTTTAATAAGTAAAAATATAAATATTTAGTTATTATTAGATAAAATTAATTTGACTAGAAGAGATAACAACTTTTATGTTAGATTGAGAAAAACTATATTAGGTTTTAAAGTAAACTTACTTTTAATTAAGATAAAGGTATTTAACCATAATCATTTTACTGTAAAAGATTATTAATTTTTAACCAAAATTAATTTTAAAAAATCAATTTCATTCAAAATGAAATTTATAAACGTTTATCCAGACACATAACTAGAGTATTTGTTTTCCTACTCTTTAATGTTTATGGTGTACAAAAATTTTGGGATTTTTTTGTCACTTTTTAAAAATTAAAATTAATAATTAATGTCGCGTGTAAAATGTCGATCTGTAACACGGATTTTATAATATGTAAACAATGAAACTCATAATTGAGTAGCCAAATGCCTCGAGCTACCTAGACGGCTCCAAGGATTTTGTTAACCTTCCAAACAATTTGTTCGATCCATCAAGGGTAGCTACGATATGGTTGTGTACTGAAGAGTAAAAGTATATGTGATCAAATATGAAGAAGTTCACGAAATAATAATAGAAGTTGTTTAACAGATGTACCTTGATATTTTCAAGAATAAGAAATGTCAAGGTGAAAGTGAAGAAATTTATAACCAGATATCACCGTACTTATTATAACAATTTCGCAAATTAACGTTGCTTAGTTAATAGAGTTCTTGTTTGGGAAAAAGAGAGATATTACTGATAATAACAATGATTTTTTGTGTTCTATCTTTTGCATATGAGCATCGAATTATGCTTCCGCTCAGCCGTTGCTATTAAAAGTGGATTCTTTTTTACTAACACAAAATATTAATACTATTAACTTTATTAGTGATCTCTACAATATTGTCTAATAGGCTTGATAACCGGCGCGATTTGTTTCTACAAAAAATGAAGTACGAGGGATATATAATATGTGAAGACAAAATAATAAAACCCAATCTCAAGTTCATTGGGTTCAAATTGAGTTTTTTAAAATATATTTTTAAATTTCTCAGAAAAACTTGTAGAGAATCCATTTTATATATTTTTAATTTATTTTACTCATAACAATATATTAAGTTAATGATTATATTTTAATTCAAATAATATATAAAATTTAATATATAATAAAGAACTTAAAAATTATTTAAGGATTAAATTTTATTTTTAATTAAATATATAATTAAAATTATATATATATATATATATATATATATATATAACAGGATGAGTTTGAGGACAGAGAAAAGGTCGATAGTTACGTCCTTATATCCATAACTGACATCGCTTTCTTGATTAAAGAAAATTTCAAGTCCAACTTCATTCCCATCAAAACAGATTTTTTCTATCAAAGTTAGAGTGAAATTGGATTTCATATGTTGAAGTTCAATTGTCATATCCATTACTACTTTTCTAACTCCAAAATAATAATTAGCATTGAAGGTTTTATTAGTTTTGATCAAAGGACGATGACAATATAAAATTTTTATATAGTGATCAAATATGGGTTTTTACAATTAGAAATTATTTTTTTAAGAACAAAAAGTTATATATATATATTACATGTATATCTAGAAAAGATATTTATCATGTTGACTAATTAGAAATTATCTTAAATATAATTTTAAAAATAATTATTATAAAAATTAACAATCTTATGAAATATGAAAATTTATTATCAAATAATAATATAAAATAATTTATACTAGTTCATTTTTAATTAATAAAATTAAATAAATAAATAAATAAAATGAGTCAAATAATTATAGATCCCGTTCATTACCCAATTTTTAAGTTCAAATAATGCAATTATTTATACTTGATTGGCAACATTTATTATTAGTGTTAACCACTATATTTCCTCCCGCTATTAAAGGAGAGAGCAGTATTTGATAAAGAGATCTTTGCTTTCCTTTTTTTTAGAAAATATTGATTTGTTCCATTCTGCGTCCGTAGAATATCTTGTCCCACCTACAGTTTTCCTAATGTATCAGCCAAAAAGAGTTATTCAACAAAGCAACAACGATTCAAAATCGGCTTTTTTTACAAAAGAAGTATATTTTGTTTTACTAAATTAGCTTGTATACTTCAAAAAATTACCTATGAGGTGTAAGTCGACTTTCTGAAAGTTAATTTTAATTTTGTGAAACAAATTTCTGAATTTTTTTTGTACTTCTCCCACAATTTTGTCTCACACATGTTTATGATGATAAATTATTGATTCATTTTTTCCAAGAAAGCCTTATGGGGGCCGCTCTTAGATGGTACATAAGCCTAGAGCGTGGACGCATCCAAACCTGGAGGGACTTGGCAGAAGCCTTTCTTAAACAATACAAGTATAATGTTACATGGCTTCAGACCGCACACAGCTACAAAGCATGGCAAAAAAGGAAAATGAAACTTTCAAGAGGTATGCTTAGCGTTGGAAGGAAATAGCTACCCAAGTATAGCCTTCCCTCTCCAAAAAAGAATTAGTCACAATGTTTATTGATACACTTCAATCACCCTTCTATGACAGAGTGATTGGAAAAGCATCATTGAACTTCTCAGACTTGCTCATTATCAGATAAAGGGTTGAGATGGGAGTGAGGAGTGGAAGGATTGCTTAAGGGGCAACAACAACAAATTCGAACACCCCCCCCCCTTCCATAGCCACAAACAAAAGAAAGGAAAGAGAAACAAAAGCAATTGCCTCAACACCGAATCTCCCTAACCAAATTCATATCCCATACTACCAACCTTAGTCTGCATACCATCCACAAGTAGCAACAATTTCTCAGCCCACATACCACCAACTTTCCCAACCAAGAATGACTACAGATAATGCTCAAAGGAGGAGAAGCAACCTAACAAGAGCATTCACCCTAATCCCCGTGACTTACACCGAACTCCTGACCTATTTGATTCAAAACTCTTTGGTTGTTCCTTTCCTTTTGAAGTCTCTTCAACCATCCTATCCAAAGAATTATGACCTGAATGCCAAGTGTTATTACCATGTTGGCACCATAGGTCACACCATTGAAAAGTGTTAGGGTTGAAGCACAAGGTGCAAGACTTGATGGATGTAGGATTACTGAGCTTTAAAGAAAAAGGCCTAAACACTGAGGGTAATTTGATTCTAGATCATGAGGCACATTAATAAATGTCATTGAGAACAACATGCCAGAAGAAAAAGCTAAGTCTTGACAATCATGCATCCCATGAAGAGCTTTTATGATTAAGGAATCATTGTTTTGCGTTGTCTTTAATCTATTTCAAAACAACTATAATGCAACTCCTATTCGTCATGCCCAAGGCTTTAGGATCTTTTTGGCAAATGGGCTTGTATGCTTCTTTTCAAGTAATCAATGAGATGCACTTTGATTCCCATGTTGTCTTTCCTTTTATTTCTTTCCATATTTTACGTTCATTCTATTAACCTCAAATCAAAAATACCAAAAGGAAAAAAAAAAAGAGTCATCCTTAATGCTAATATCTCATTTTTCAATTTTGATTATCCCATTAATCAAGTCTGTGGGGATAACAAGGATAAACCATAAACTCCATATGAGTCTAAGAGGTTGTTTGGGCAAAAGCGAAATGATTGAGACATCTTTAACAAACAACCCTCTCTAACTAATGGTTTCTCTAAACCCAAAAGTCCCAAAATTTATTCCCAACCAAAAGCACAAGCTCGAGCAAGTACAAGCTCAACCACTTCCATATTCCATATTCCCCCTTCTCAATTACTACCATTCTCTCACAAGATCAACTTTACCTTCTCTTTAAACCCATCACTACACTTTCATCGCTCTTCATACCCTTCCACAAAATCACCCAAGCCTGGCTACTCGACCCCATTACCTAGGTTATGAGAAAAGGTCTATCTTGTTCAAATATTACTCTATTTAGGTCACTTGGACCAAGGACAAGAAAATGCCTTCAATGCTCTATGCCACCCAAAAATAAGAAAAAGTGACTCGCTAGATTGAAAACTAAGAAAAAAAGAACAATTCAGGCAAAAGTTAGAGTCATAAAAAGAGAGTGACTCGCTAGGTTGAAAATCCAAAACAATAATCTAGACAAAAGTTAGAGTTAGGAAAAAGAATCAAAAAGAGAAAAAGAAAAAAGAAGTTTGCTAGGCCGAAAACCTGAAAAGGGTGGTCTATGCAAAAATTAGAATATTGGAGGCAAAACAAAAAACACCATGGCTGGGGCAAAAAAGGTCGTTAGAAAGATGCAACCATAAAAACATCCAAGTCATTCTCAAAAGCGGGTTAATGAGCTTTTCAAAATTGCAAGCATGAGAAAATAGTATTGTCAAAACTTACTTTCCATTCTCTTTCTTGTCGAATCCATTCGTTCCTCATAAATTCCTTTTCAAAACAGCTAAAACATTCTCCTCTCTATTCTTTCATGGATTGAAAATAAAACATGCAATAACATAAAAAGAAAAGAGCATTACAGTTAGGGTGAAAATTGTTAAAGATCACGAAAAGCACTATAGTCTCTAACTAAGCCCTAACAGAAGCAATGGTCAATTGATGTGATGACGATAGCATCCAAGAAGTCTCCAACACTAAAAAAGAAATGAAATGAAATAAGTCAAGCTACCTCCTCAATGAGTCTTGGAACACTAAAGCCTTAAGAGGGTCAAAGGTCAAAAAAAGAATGTACTCATGCAAAATACTCACCTTCTATACCTCGTGTCCAATCCATGTTCCACATCCTTTTATTTCCACGCGTACAATTCATACCTTGCATGCACCCAAGCATACATTCTACACATCTCTGCACAGTACATTACATACATTCCAAAAAGGCCACATTTCGAACCTCTAAGCATCCATTCCAAACCTTATACATTCTAAGCATCAAAACAATCCACCTTCCACACAGTGCAAACCTCAATAAGATCTATACATTTCAAATCATCATACTCACATAATTCATATCTTACATATATGCCAAACATATCATGTATACACCCATATAAAATCTCAGCTTACATCTTACACTTCTTCACACCACATACCACCATCCACAATTCCATACATACATAAATACCGTCACCACACCACATCCTACCATGCATAATTCCATGCTTTATTCTTTAGTTTTTACTTCTACTACTCAGTATAATTACTTTTTGAGGATTGAAAGTTGTGGAGGATAAATGTGTAGAAGAAGCAAAAATATAAAGGTTGTCATAAACTATATTGACAAGATTGGAAGGAACTTTTGAGGTGTTGACATGATGATAAGGTGTGATTGCTATTATAGAGACTTGAGAGTGGACTTGATGGTTCAAGGAACAGGGACGCTAATGGACAAATTAGGCAAACAAAAACATATCAAAGCAATACCCAAGAAGGTGCTCACACAACATACGGGACATTACCACTTGCGTGATTATGTCAATATTGATGCTTATAACCTAATGAATTATCATCAATTATGCATCTTTGCAAAAGTTAACGAAGAATGTAATAGCACAGTACTGTATTAAAGTATTAATAAAAATAATTTAGAGAGTAAAACTTGTATTTAATTTTTTCACACAGAGACTAATTAATTCTTAAAGTAATATCAATTATATATAAGGATTAAATAATTAATTTTTTAGTCACATCATTGCTCCGTCAGTCGCATCTTCACCATTAATAAATATGTAATGATAACAACTGATCTTCAACAAAAATATAGGTGTATGGAACTAAAACTTACTCTCTTTTTTTTCCAAAAACTAATAGGTAAAAAGTAGCATAAATGAATAGTTTAACCTTTATATTTTAAGAGCATAATTGTTTATAAAAAAAAACGTCATTTTCTTTCTACTCTTTTAACCATATATAAGCAAATGGAAAGTTTTACTTTTCTTTTTTCTTCACTTTGTTTCATATTTCTCTCATACCAAAAAAACTTAAAAATCTATTCTTTTTCTCACCACTATCGTTTTATCTAAATTCTTTCTCTTTTATTTCTTTTTTGAATTAGTTTCGTATAAATTTCTCTCTTAAACCAAACAAAACCCTAAATATAATCTATTACATGTATGAAAAAGTCCATTTTTGGGACCTACAGACATGGGAAAGAAAATACCATTGGGTAATTTTGGTTCCAAATAACTTTTTTGTTTGAATTAATTCTCTCAATTTTTAATTACTATAATCAAATCCTTTTTGTCAATTTTTCTTTACATAAAACACTTGTTTTCGATCTACTCAAATAATTTTGGGTTTAGGATAAAATTAGGATAAGAAATTGTTCAAAAGTTCTAATGTTAGAAATTTGGTAGAAACTTGATGAATTTTAATGAATTGTGTAGGATATGAGAGTTTACGATTTAAAAAGTGATAAACTTTGAGATTTTCTAATTTTTGGTCAAATATGAATTTTTGGACGAAAAAAGTTGATTTTTTTTTGTTTTGTTTAGTTCATGGAGACTTAGTATAGAATATAAATTCGAAAGTTTTAAGTGGAGAAATATAAATGAAAGAATTTGATTATATCAGTTATATATATATATATATATATATATATATATATATATGATAAATTAAATTTGAGAAAAAGAAATATTGAAGGACAAAAATCGTTACGCGCGTATGTGTTTGATTTAACTTATTTTTTTTAAAAAATAACCCCTTATCTTTTACAACTTTACAAGATTTTTTTTGAAAATTTAGAATTATTTCTTCAAAATCAGTCAAAACAAGCACCGAAAAAAGTATAATTTTTACATAAATATTTATTACATTAAAAACATAATATTATTCAATACTTACCTTTTCTAATAAATTAAAAATATGAAATAAAATATTGAATGTTTCTCAACAAATATCTTTGGGACATTCCGTAACACCTTAAATTTTATCCATCCGTTACATATACGAAACCCTTTTTTGACCTACTTTACTACAAAGTAATAGGACAAAACAGACCAGAGGGTGACACATCGATTTGGTTGTTTGTATATTGCATCATACACGTTGTTGTGGGTTGTTAGAACTTCTCTTTCGTTAATTAATTAGGTGACCGTCTGGAATTTTTAACTGACACGTTCTTCTAGTCCTTTCCTTGAACTTGAAATGCTTGTTTTTATTGAAGAGGACGTACGTGAACATGACATTAGTTATTACATTCCTAGTAAGTTTCGGAACAATTTGCACACCGGCCCATGCACGTTAGACAGCATTTTCCCAAGAATATTCCAAATTCACATACAAATTTTAATATATCTTTTGTGTCAAATTTGGCTAAATCTCATCTGCCTAAGGGCGACAGTTATATGTTGTTGACATATTTTAAAATCTTCAAAAAATAATTGGACTTAGAAACATTTTGCGTTCAATGAGTTTGAAAACTCTAACCCATCTTAAAATAGAACAATCATTCTCTTGTTCTAGTTTTTTTTTTTATTCTCCCTACTTGGAATTTTTGGGTGCTGAGCCTAGTGAGTATTATATACTATTCTTGATCCAATTGCCACTGCTTTCAAGTGGTTGTAAATAAAATAGTGGAAAAACTTGTGAAGAGGTTTTGATATTTAAATGAAGAGATTTTGCAAGTGTATAAAGATATGAATGGAAGAGATTTTGGACGCTCATATATACTTGGGAGATATGTTTCGCAAACGCGACACGACCGAACGACACAAAATTAAATTTAATGGAATTGTTGCTAATATTTTATTTCGAGGAAAATCTATTTTAAAAAAGTCTCTAAAATTAAAAACAAGTTTGAGGGTCAATTTCAATTACATTTACTAAAAGTATTAACATCCTGCAGCTTGATAACTTTATAAATATTTATATTTACTCCAACTAAAAGAATATATTTTTTGGTTTTTAATTATTATATCTTTCATATTTTTAAAAATAAGAAGAAATTTGATTTATTTTTATCTTTACTTTATTTTAAAGAAGAGATAATTTTAGATTGAAATTCAAAAATATACATTTTTTAAAAGATTTTTTTTATCTTTTAATCTTCATGGTGAAGCTTGAAAAGATGTTTTTATTATTTTAGAATAAATTATCGATTTAATTCTTAAAATTGTAATCATCAGTAAAGTTAGTCTTTAAAATTAGTAAATTAGTACTTGAAATTATACATTATATAAATCATTTTTAGTCTTTTAATTGTAATGGATGGTCAAATTAATCATTTAAATAAATAATTAATGACAAAATAATATCTAAAATTATAAATTATCAATCAATTTAGTTATTGAAATTTTAGTGGTCATTCAAATTGGTCCGTAAAATTAAAAAAAAAAATGTATTCTTTTTTCTTCATAACTTTAAATTTTCACAAAATTTTTTATTAATTTTTTTTCACATTTTTTTTACCATAAACTTATATAATTTCACGAATAATTTTTTTTACTTTCAAATTTTCACAAATTTTATCTATAATTGCAATTAAACCTCTTAAATAGAATAAAAGTGATGGAGTTAAGATTTGAACCATTAATTGTTTTCTTTCCTATAACCACCCAAACTACTAAACCTATTAATTGTACAATATCTTATATAAACATGTTATTTGTACTTTTACTTCTTTTATTGAATGTATATATTATATGAAAATTATTTAAATTTATTTTTTAAATATTTTTATTTTAATTATATAAATTTATAAAATATACAAATTTATTTATTAAACCATATAAAATTAATTATTAGTTAAATTATACAATATCTTATAAATTTATTTGTTAAATATTTTTATTTCTAAATAACTATCCATCAAATAAACAAGTGAAAGATGTATAAATAATCTTATATAATTGAATAAATAATTTTTTATAATTTATAAACTTATATAATTAAAATAAAAATATTTAATAAATAAATTTATTATCCCAACCTTTAATATTTTTTCATACAAATATAAACATATACTTAGGAGATCAAAAGTGAAATTAACAAAATATGCTAAATGATTTAGTCGCTTTAGTAGTTGTGGAGGAGGGAAAGATCAAGGATTCAAGTATTAATTCTAACATTTTTATCATTTTCTAATCACTTAATTGTATTTATCGGGCAAAATGCATAGAAATTTAAAAGTAAGGGAGAAATTAATTTTGAAAGATTAAATATGCTTTGAGTCAAAATATCCACACACAAAAAAATAAATAGAAAAAATTGTGATTTCAAAATTTAGAAGGTCAAACTTGCAATTAAGTCTTAATTTTAGATACCAATTCGATTAACTATTATAATTTCAATGATTAAATTGATTTCAAAGACCAATTTGACCATTTACTACAACTTCAGAGACTAAATTAATTGATAATATATTAAAAAAAACTCTCTATAAATTGTGGAAAGGTAAACAAATCAACATTTGGAAGACTAACACTTTCTACAACGATCTCTCCACCTTGAATCGGACTGGTATCAACAAAGCTTGTGGAGGGACGATTAGGAAGAAATCTCCAAATGAAGCATATGCTATCATATAGGATATAACTTCCAATACTTATCACTACTCCTTGGGTGATATGCATGTGACACGAAAGACAATTGATGTACACTTGGTAGAAACAAGAGGAATGATGGAGAAAAAGCTAGATGCTCTCACCAAGCAGATCAAGTATTTGATGAAGGCACATGCCAAGTTCCTACCACCCCTCCTCCCACTTGTGAGCAATATGGGACCTTAGGCCATGAAGGGAAAGTCTGTCAAATGTGCAACTTCTTCACCAAGGTAATAAAGGAGGCAAACTTCATTACCAAGAACCAAAATAATCCTTATTCTTCTCTTTACAATTTGGGCTAGAAGGAGCACCCCAACTTCTCTTGAGAAGGTCAACACACAGGTCATGATCAAAATGTTTATAAACCTCCACCTATGCAACATCAAAATCAAGGACAAAGATAAGAGGAAAAGAGGCCAAGCCTATATGTAGGACACAATGACTCAATACATGGTCTAAAGCGATTAAAGGCTCAAAGCAATGGAGACACAAATCTTTAACTTGGTTACCCATATGTCCCAACGGGTCCAAGACTATTTTCCCACTCAAATAGAGCCCAACCTAAGGGAAAATGTGAAGGTCATCACTCTTAGGAGTGAAAAATAGTTGAAGAAGTCTCAAAAGACAAAAAGGAAGGTGGCTCCACCAAAGGATGAAGCTCCCACCAAATAAGTCACAGGAATGTCACCAATAAGGGTAAGGATGTTCTAACACCAGAAAAGGTAAGTGTCTTTTTCCCATAAAGATTAAAAGATGATAAGAAAGATAAGGAGTTCTCCAAATTCCTAAAAACATTTGGAAAACTACACATAAACATTCCATTTGTTGAAGTAATTGCTCAAATGTCTAAGTATGCTAATTTTTTTTTAAAATATAATGTCTAATAAAAAGAAATTAGAGGAATTTGAGGTGGTAAACCTAACTGAGAAGTGTTATGTTGCAGTACTTAAGAAATTATCCCCTAAACTTAAGCATCCACGATTTCACTATTTTCTACACTATGGGCAACTCACATTTTGAGAAAACACTATGTGATTTAGGTGCAAGTATAAATCTAATGTCTTATTCTGTTTTTAAGAAACTTGGCTCGCAAGAACCCCAACCTACTATTATTTCTCTGTAGCTGGCCAATAGAACCATCATCCACACACTCAACATAGTAGATGATGTTTTGGTAAAAGTGGGAGAATTCATATTCCCTGTTGACTTTGTCATCCTAGACATGGATGAGGAGGATGAAGTCTCAATCATTTTAGGCCAACCTTTTCTAGTCACAAGGGTAGAGATAGATGTCGAGCAAGGAAAATTGACCTTAAGATTGAGTAATAAGGTGGTAAAATTTTATAGTTTTCGACTCTCATAAAACTCCTCACCCCTTGTTTCTTGTAATTGTGTGTAAATTCTTGATATCTTTAATGGAGCAATCTCGAGCTACTACCCTAATACAAAGAAACCTTACCTTGGAGCTCAAGGAAACCCTAAACCATAAAAGGAGCCTATCAAAAAATGACTTGAGAAGTATAAACAGCAACATGCATTTAAAGTAGATAAGAAAGTGGTTGTCTATAACTCACGTTTTCTCCCATGAGTTACATTCTAGATGGTATGAATTCTATATAGTGACCAAAGTTCTCCCTTATGGGGTAGTGAAAGTCACTAAAGGAAATGGAATCACCCTTGGAGTAAATAAACACCAAGTGAGACACTACGAAGAGAAACTCTTCTAGATCCTTTTTGACTCAATTTTTGAAGACTAGACCTTAGATCTTCAGTTGTTCAATATTCTTGTTTTTCACTCTTTTAGTACTTTTGAATTTTTATTTTTTTAGTTTATTTTCTCACTTTTATTTTGATTTTGATTTTTCCCCTTTTCCTTTGTTGTCTCTTTTTTCCCCTTTTCGTCCCTTCCACTCGTGAACCAAGCCATGCACATGGTGACATCACTCGATGAGCATTGAACGCGAGTCATGATGGTTACTTGAGCTACGCAAAACTAACAAACCTCACATATACAACCAAAAAATGCTACCACACATTGGGCCATATGTACACTACGCTAAAAAATCAAAATGTTAGATACCTTAATAATGTCCCGGCGATCCTTATGTTGAGATATTGATGCTGGCAAATAATTCTATCCTACTCAAAGGAATCCATTCCAATGTACTTGACATTACCCTCATCCTGGGTATTCCAAGATAAAATATCTCAATCTAAACACTAAACCGCTATCACACCGTCTGCGGACCTATAATTTTATTCACAGACACATATTCTCATCCTGATTCTTCAATAGATACACTCACCTATTCTTACTAAATATTCACCTTCCTTTCATCAACCCTTGTTTGATCTTTAGAGTCCCTACAGAAACCCTTCATCCAAGAACCTCATACCAACAACAATCTCAGAAGACTGATCGAAGCTCGTCTATAGAACATTTCTTTCAAAGAAAGCCAAGAGCCTAACCCAAACCATGGTTTTCATTCATGCAATGCTAAACATTCTAGTTCTCCCTCTGGGCCTCGTTTTGCTGCTCATCATTTTACCATCTTATCGATATGTTATTCAAGATTCTCCACCGCATTGTAAGATCAATGTTTATCGGTGTAACATATATTATAATATATGCCTATATAATATCATTATATGATTTTTTATGCCACAAATGCTTGCACGTAGACATGTTTATGTCAATATATTAGATTAACTATATAATAACCTTAATTAGAAATTATGAAAATGGGTTGTGGCATGCTGTATTAAACTTTAATAGCTATATGTAAATAGAAAATTTGAACCTTAGGCGATGTATCTCCGGACTTCCATTTGAGGGTAGGACAAAACCAAGGTATCGAGGTGACGGATCAGAATCAAGTTCTAGTGATGCAAAGTTGGTCAAGACCTTCATTGTGTCATCGGTACGGGATCAATCCCAAGAGAGAGAACAGACCATTGTCGGGTGGTTTTGATGTGCTTACGCTCCGAAACAAAGTGGGTGTACTTGGCTCCAACGCGAGGACGCACGAGGGTGCAAGTCGGCAGCGTTGTGTTTCCTTTCCTGTGACTGTTAGATAAACTAGAGAGGATTTTAAAAAATAGAAAAATATTTTTATTTCTTGATTTATCGGTTAAACTAGACAAGCATGCATAAACATTATATTGTATAAACATAGAGAAGTGTGAGTGGTTAACGTAAGTTGTACCCTCACTATGTCGGAGGAGTGTTGGCAAGTCGATCATGGTAGGTGCTCGTCTTACCAAGCTTTATGGAGTGACCACGCTTGAAGTCCAAGAGTCTCGTTCCTGTGACTTTGAAAGAGTAAAAATCCTCCAAGAAGCATGATGAGACTCGATCCATGGGATTATCCTTTACAAGGTAGCACCGGCCGCTTCAAAAAACCCATCAATCAAGGACATATAACAAGGTTCTGGGATATGATTCTCCAATTTTTAGTTCTCCGACCCATGATCATTCTGAAGAGTTTTGATCTCCTTTTCTCTTATTCCTTTTATCTCATTTCATTGACTTTGGTCTTTACGATTTGATTCTTCTGGAAGTGGGAGAGCTGCGGTGGCCTCCCAATGTCCACCGTGAAGAAAGAGGGAAGAGTATTCTTTCCCATAGACATGTAAGCTGTTGGATGGACGGTCTAGTGACCAAACTTGCAACACAAACACAAATATTTTGACCATCTAAGTAGTGAGTATATTTGGTGAGTAGTGAAGTCAAACTTAATGGTACAAAGATGCCTTTATATATATATGGGAAGGTGTGTTGTGGTTCTGGTTCTCGATGGGTCCAAAATAGTTTTTATAATTTAAAAAATTTGCAATTAAATTTCATACATTAACACGGTTATAATTTGTCAGTCTTTTGTGATGTTTAAGTGGTGAAAATTAACGATATCAGAGTTAATAGTGTTTAAGGAAGAATTGAAACACCCATCCTTAAAATCTACTAACAACGCTATAATTTAATGCTAATGACTTTATTTAATAAATAAATATAAATTAGTTTAAATATTTTTTTATCTTTTCAATTTAGGTCAATTTTAGCTTCTAAATTTAATTTTTTTATTCAATTAGTGTTTTAGTTTATGAACATCTAAAAAGAAGAAAAGAATAATGAAAATGTCTAACTCTCTGGTTAAGGTGTGCTTATTATGACTAAACTGCGGGATCACTCTCTGCTATTAAGATGGCCCGGAGGCTGGTTTTAGATAGATTTGTGTTGATTAATTATGATTCCAGAATTACTGTTCGTTTTGTTACTCAGGGGGTTGATGGTACTCAACCGTATGGACCCATGGTTGATGCAATTCGTGAATGTTAAGATTCTCTTACTCGTAGGTAACATTTAAGCTTGCATTCTTTAAATTGGCCACTTGGTGGTTGTTTTCCTTTTCTAGTTAAGTATGTAATGCACCTCGCTTTATTCGTTTGTAGTTTTGTTGGGCCTCAAGCCCTCCTTCACACACGCAAAAATTTAAATTTAAGAGAGTAAGAATAGTACAAGTTTCACTCTCCAAACTGAAAAGTTTAATTTATAATATAAAAATAGATAACTTTTGATTTCATTGTAAAGAAAAGCTTTGTTTCGCCTGTCCCCTATTTGTTATGAAACCAACATAAGATAAAATGTTGCACCGCTATTTACTTATTGAATATGCGAAGAAAGTAAACGTCCACTTCATTTTGGAGAGTGAATTTGAGTGGCTGGAAGAAGGACAGAGTGAGAAAAAAGAAAATATAAAAAAAAAGTGATAAATATAATAAATAAGGTGATGAAAAATAAAATAAAAAGAGATACTGAAGAAAAGATGAATATAAATTTATAATTAGAGAAAATAATTTACATATTCACAGGATAAAATAGCTTTTACATTATTATTTAATCATAAACTATTATGTACGGTAAGTTTGTTTATTTTTATAATAATTATTTTAAAATTATATCAACGATGATTTATATATATATTAAATTTTATATATAATATATATTAAAAGGTAGTTTGATATGATTAAAAGATTTTTTTTTCCTAACTACAAGAATAATGTGTGAACATTTAAAGAAGAAAAAAAAGAATAATAAAAAGATCTAATTATGAGAATAAAAATGATATCTTTTTAAATTGTGTATTTTAATTTATAATATAAAAATAAAAAATATTTTGTAAAACTTTGTATCTTTTGTCACCTATTCAGAGCGGCCTTGATTGTAGGTTAGGAAAGATAATTACCCAAGGTCTAAGACCAGTAGGATTCAAAATATTAAAAAACATTATATAATTGTATAATAATTTTTATTTTTTTTATTTTTTTTATCTTATAAATAGTTGATTTTATTATCTCCAATATCATATTTTATTTTATTTATTTAAATTAAAATGTGACATATGAGTATAAAGTATTTTTATTTTTTTTCTAAATTATCATGACATATCAATAAAGGAGTAAATATATGATAATGTCTAAATTTATATATTTTTTTTTTCAATTGGATAAGAAACAAAAACTAAGATGAAATTATAAAAAAATATAATTTTATACAATACATTAAAATATCTAACTTAGACAATGAAATTTTCACTCCTCACTCTCTCCGCTCCCAATTAGTGATAATGATGATTTTCTTAATTCTCTATTTATTTTAATTTAAAAATAAATACACCTACGACACCAACCAGAGAACTCTCCAAATAACTATTTAATAACTTATGTGGTAATATACCGTATATTAAAGGTCAATGATAAAAGTTCTTAAACCATCAAAATAATAAGAATTTTCACAAAAGAAAAAAAAAGTTTGGATGTACAACGGAAACATGTCATGTTTGTTACATTTACAAGTACAGAAAAAAAAAAAAAAAAGGGAAAGTCACATAAGTAGTGATAGCAAAATGTGATGAAAGAGTAAAGATGACCACAACACTTGTGAGAGAGCACAATGTGAGGGAGGGAGAACACAACGATGCCAGGTGTGAAAAAGAAGAAAGGGATAGAGAGGGTGTGGAAATAGGAGGAAGGAAAAGAAGAGGAAGAAAGTGGTGTATAAATTTAAAGAGAGATTAGTAATTTAATATTTTTACACTTTTAAAATAAAAAATAAACTTAACAAAAAAAAAAAAGTAAGAATAACAACTTCTATCAATAATATCTACGTACTAAGGCCCAAGGTCCAAGCCCAACAAAAGTTATCCTAACTTAGAAAGGCTTGGAAGACAATGATTCAATCAAAGGAAAACCCACTAATCTGTAGAATATAAATTTGAAAACCATTAAATTACATCATTCCTATTAAATAAACAGGTACTTTTTGTTATTAAATATATTAATAATGATATATACTATATAGTTTTAATGCTTATACAGTTTTGGTAAAATACGTGGTTCTGGTGTAGCCTTTTCTAGACTTTAGTTGTTTGTTGTTTTTTTTCTATTTCTTTTGTTTTTCATCTACCAAAAAAATAACGAACTCATTTAAAATTGTATGAATATTTATCATACATAATTAATATAAAAATTAAGTACATAATAATTTTCACTATAAAAACAACAAATATAGTATTTTTAATAATTAAAATAAATATAAATTTATTTTATATAAAATTTAAAAGAAAATAAAATAAGATTATTAAGTCGGTATTTGTACCATCACAAAACTAAAAAAAAGATTATTAAGCTTGCAAGGATACTATTGATTCTTTGTTTTTAAATATAAAATTATAAATTAAAATAATTTTATTATAATTTTCAACTCAATAATAATAATAATAATAATAATAATAATAATAATAATAATAATAATTATTATTATTATTATTATTATTATTATTATTTTAATTAATTTTATGAAAGTACGTATTATTTAACTCAATTACATGGAAAAATAAAAGTAATAAATTATTTTAAACAATATTCTTAACTAATATTTATCAATAATTTTCCATTAATATAACTATTTTTAAAATTTAAATTATTCAAAGTATTATTATTTTTGTTTGAAATATATAATTGTAAAACAATTAAATTAATTTATCGCTTTATATCAAATTTACAATAAAATTTAAGTTTAAGGATAATATTAAATGTTATATAATATATTTACTCAATTTAACGTCTAATAGTATTAAGTAATAATTTAAAATTTTATATTATTTATAATATTTAAATTTATAGCTTCGTTATGCTCAATATTTAAATGGAATGAAAAAAGTTTTTATATTCAAAATTATTTTAAGTGATATTTGATTTTAATAGTTTACATATAATTGAATTAATTTTTATATTTTAAATGATTCAAAAATATTATTTATAAACTTTAAATATAATAGTATTTATTTGTATTTTTATTTACAGTATAAATATATAAGTACAAAATATTTAAATTGAAATCTTTTTATTTAAGCATAAAAATCTTATACATATTTAATAAAATAATAAATAATTTTTAATTTAAAATGTAGTACCAGTGCTTAGCACGGGTGAAAGGCTAGTAAAAGAAAAACATAAAGAGGTTACCTTCAACAGAATAATAATAATAATCAAAATGTGCCAGCGTGGCAATCCCCGTGACACACATTAAGTCTAATCCAACGGTCAACGTCCTCAAATAACTCATTACGCGGATCGGTACACAAACCAACGGCAACGATTCCTTGGGCTCATCCTATATATTTAAACTTCGAGCTTGCAAGCACATGACAGTGCAGAGAGTACAAGCCTAGAGTACCTTTACATCTCCGAAGTCGACCCAGCAAAATCAACGACCATGTCTGGAAGAGGAAAGGGAGGAAAGGGTCTTGGAAAGGGAGGAGCTAAGCGTCACCGTAAGGTTCTGAGGGATAACATCCAGGGAATCACCAAACCCGCGATTCGGCGTCTTGCGAGGCGTGGCGGCGTGAAGCGTATTAGCGGTCTCATCTACGAGGAGACACGTGGCGTCCTCAAGATCTTCCTCGAGAACGTGATTCGCGATGCTGTCACCTACACTGAGCACGCTCGCCGCAAGACCGTCACTGCCATGGACGTTGTTTACGCCCTCAAGAGGCAGGGCAGGACCCTCTATGGTTTCGGTGGTTAAGTTCCGAAATTAGGGACCCTCTTAGTAAGCCCTACACGTTTCCAATATTTGTTAATATAAAATCGTAGCTTGTTCAATGTTCACAATGTAATGCTTCTTGATTTATGCTATGGCTGATTTTGCTTTAACTGCGCTTATTTACCCCTTTTGGATCGCAGTTTACTTTCAAGTTATGCGATTTCGAATTTCTTGTCAGTTATTGATTACTGGTTAAAAGAATGTGATTTGGCGTTATAAAATTGAAAGGAACTGGGTAACCTTATCGCTCTCTTTAATTTTAATCCCCTTTCCTTTCATCAATTAAAATAATCTACAGTAGTGTCGATTCGTTGTGCTCTGATTTGTGAAGCCATGAAAGACCACTCTACCATAACCGATCCCATTCATTTTACATCCTGCGTTTTTTCTTGCTCATCTTTTTTTTTCCCCCCTTTAGTGTACTTTTTTTTTTATCCCATTTCTTAATCACTTTTTTTTTCCCCTTTTTATATGACAAAATTAGGGTAGACATGAGACATTTTTCAAAATTGCAAGGATTTGAAGTATATTGATGACATTATCGATTTATATATTCTTTTCTTAATAGTGTTTATAAAGGTATAATAACATTATTATTTTTATTATTATTAACAACTAAGTTGGTGTATTGAATTAAAATTTTAAAAATACTTACAAGATTTGTTGAGATGATAGGACTTTAAATAATATAAATAAATTTTATAATATTTAATTTGGAAAATTAATTATTATTTTATATAAAATGGGTGTGAAAATTTGGTGGTAGACGTTTTATAAATTACAATTTTTTTTAAATTTTATATAAGTTTTGATAATTATTTTTTATCAATAGGATTTAGATAGATTTTATAATTTTTTGGTAGGATGTATGATTCTATCTTATTAATTCTCATAGGATGAAAATTTTTCGTATTCAGACTCCTATCAGTGTAGGATTATTACAAAATTATTATAAAAATTAAAAGAAACCAGGATTAAAAATAATAGCAAGAATTAAAATAAAAAGTAATTTAAAAATCATTTTAAAATTAGTTTTATAAAAGACCCAAATCAAACAAGCAAGAGGTATATTATAAGAACTAAGTAAATTTAAACTGGGAAACTATAAAGCCAGTTTTGTGTTTTAAAAGTAACGTTTTGTGGTTTAAAAGTAAAAAAGGGATGTAGAAAAATTTATCAATATATACATATTATATATTAGGCATGCAAATTTGGTTGAAGAAAATTTTTGTCATGCATTTAATGCTTATTTACAATCCTTTTTCATAAATAAAAAATTATTTGATGAGTTTAATTCATAAAGAGAATGTCAGTAAGGGTTTATAAACGTATTATCCTATTAGGATTATATAATTGTTTTATTTATATTTAAAAAAATTGTAATTGTTGTTTCATTTAGTAAAAATATTTTTAGTTTTATCCTTGATTTTTCTCTTATCAATTAAGGATTTTCACATTAAAATATTGTATATTAACTCTAATTTTATCTATGTTTTATTATTTTTTTACTTTAATACTCAACCCAAATTTAAAATTTATATTTAACATATTGTCTTGATTTGTAATTTTTTACATATAATATTAAAAAAATATTAATTAAAATTTTAAAAATAAAAATAAATACTATTTAAATATTTTTTCAATTTATAAGAATAAGATTAAAGATAATAAAATTTTATCAATACTATATTCTAATAAAAAAATATATCAATTATTTAACACATGTAACATTTTTAAAAATATGTGATTTTTTTCTCTCCTTTACAATATTTTATGTTAATTATGTTACTGATGTGTTAGTCAATTTTGATATTTTTTTTTCTTTTAAATTGAAATAATGTATAAAATATGAAAAGACTATTAAAAATGATTTTTTATATAACGTTTGGAATTTAAGAAAGAATAATGTTTAGAATATTAAAATTTATTATGTAATTCTAATAAAAAATTAATATGATAATATATATATATATATATATATATATATATATATATATATATATATATATATATATATATATATATATATATATATATCCAGGACGGAGGCAGAAAAGTTACTGGGGGTCGACTTAAAAAAATATTTAATAAATATATAAAATATAAGTATTAAATTTTATATAAAACATTTATAATTATGTTATTTTTAAAACAATTCAATAACATATAAAAAAATTATATTTATATAAAAGATAAACTAAACATAAATGTTAATTTTCAGTTTCATGTGATTAATAATCAATTAATTATCATAACTTTATAATAAAAATTGATATATACACAATTATAAGTTTTTAGAAAAGTACTATTAATTATGTTATAAAATAAAATACACTAATATGAATTATATTTCTTATCATATTATCTTTTACAACAATAATAACTAATAAAAAAGATTTTTTTTAAAATTGTTAATAAGAGAAAAAATAATGTACTAAGGTGACAACGGGAAAACAAATTTCAAAAGACATATGTTGTATTTCTTAAAAGAAAAAAACTCTATGCTTTAACCTAATATTGGATTTGTTTTTTCAAGATTTATAAAAGAACATTATAGATTGGTGCACTCAAAAACAATAAAGCCTAAAAAATCAATGACAAAAATAGAACAAGAAAAAAAATTACAAAGAATAGTGATATAAAGAAATAATATTTATGCAAAAAATATAATTACCTTTAAAATAAATATTATTAAAAGAAAATAAAGTATTTTATAAATAATATAAATAATAAATAAAACTCAAATGTAATTATTTACGCTGTTAAACTTTCAAATATAAGTAATTATCTTCTATAACCTAATATTAAAATATAATGTTACAAATTTTAAAACTATAAAAAATTCATGAAGGTCAAGGCCACCCCACTTCTTTAAGTAAGTGAGTCCACATTTTTTTATTATCTTTTAGGTTTAGTGAGTTATATTTCTGCAAGGACATAATATACTCAATTTCAATTGATTAGGTGTCCTGTGTTGATTATTTTGAACAATATATTTAGAAATACTTGTTGATTCTTTAATAATATTTTTTTTTTATCACAATCGACATATTATATAATAATAGTTATTCAGATATCTTCATCTTTTGTCATGTTTGAGTTTTTAATTCATTTAATTCTTTTATTTTTGGATTTGGATAAAAAAATAAAAGAATGAAAAAAAATAAAAATTAGTAATTCAAAATAAAATTATGATAGTTCCTAAATAATCTGTTAATTTGTTAATTGAAACTCTTGAATGAAAAGTGGCACAGTTCGAATTTGGGGAACCAAGTCTTTAAACTCATTCTTAAATCACTAAACTAAATATACTATAATTATAATTTATGAAATATATATTATATATACCTTATATTTATAATTATTAAATAGTATGCATATCTTAATATAAATGAGTAGTTCCTAAGTAATCCTTTAATTTATTAATTGAGACTCTTGAATGAAAAGTGACACAGTTGGGGGGACTTGGAGAACCCAAATCTCTGAATTATTCTTAAACTACTAAACCAAATATACTACAATTTATGAAACATATGATATATACCTTATATTTATATTAAAATATAAATATTATTTAATAGTTATAAATGTAAAATATATATAATATATGTTTCATAAATTATATTGATAATATATTTAGTTCAATGACTTAAAAATGAGTTTTAGAATTCTTAGACTTGGGTTTAAGTTCCATTAACCAAAATTACACATATGCAAGATCATATATGTTAGTGAACATATTATCTATGATTAATAAATATTAAATATTTACTTTATTCTCTTTATTAGTTTTTTTTTTATATTTTTTAGTCTCGATTTTTATTATATTATTTAATTTGATTCTTTCATTTATAAAATATTCAATTTTTTCTTTCAATTTCTTTTAAAATTATTTAATATTAACCTTCCGTCTAATTTCATTAATATCGTTAGTGTTAATTTGGAATGCAAATATTTGACATTTAAAAAAATAAAAGAACTAAATTAAATATTTTAAAAATAAAAAGATCAAATTAAATATTTTTAAATTATTGGTATCAAAATGAATAATAATAGATAAAATAATTCATTTAACTAATTTATTATTTTAACTATCAATATATAAATTTGAAATTTGATGAATCCTCCTCAATTTTATCATTGTTTTTAAAAACTAGACTAGGCAAATAAATTCAATCGATTCGACAAAGAATCAATTTGACAATTGATATATTAACTTAAAATTCTGACTCATATAAGAACCAGTAAGAATTAGTCATATCAATTCAAAATCAATAAAAAATAGAATTTTTTTAAAAAATTATTATGTTATTTTTTATTATTTTAATTTATTCTAAAATAATTTTAAGATAAATAAAAATATTTAAGATTAGACATAAGTGTAAATTATTTTATAATTATTATTTAATTTTGTTCCTCTATTTTTAAATTGTTCAATTTAGTTATCAATTTTTCATAAAATGTTTAATGTTCTCTCATCGTATAATTTTTATTAACGTTTTTAGTATCAATTTAAATTGAAGAGTAATATTTTTTTAAAGTTTAAGGACCAAATTAGATAATATAAATAAAAAAGGGACCAAAAGAATAATTTAACATTTTTAATGTATTTTTTCTTCTTTACAATTTTTTATGTTAATTATATTGTTATATGTTGGTTAATTTTGATATATTTTTTAAATTAAAATAATGTATAAATGTATGAAAGAACTATTAAAAATTATTTTTAACATAAGATTAATATATATATTTCTGAAGAAATTATTTAATAGGTAATAAACATTAAACAGTATAAGAACTTACCATATCCTACTCTTATCCCTTTATATCTTATTTTATTATATTGTAACCACCAAATTAGCAATGGTGTTTTCAAAATTAGACTTAGGAATTCTAAGGTGGATCACCATCATAGGTGGTCTACCATACACAACAATTAATGAACATTAGATTAATATACACTGGACAAGCTTATCTTGTATTCTCCTTATAAGAATTTTCTATGTATCTTTGCCATATTCTATCTTCATCAGCAACAACAATAATGACAGAAAAGTAGTGGTGCAGCTTGACTGTCAGGCACGTCGGAAAAATTTTCAAGGGTACACCATTACATTTGATAGAATCATAAGATCTAAATATCTAATTGTTTAAATTAAAAGAAAATATGATCTATCATGGATCACCTATTATATATCTCCATATTAGACACCCTCTTAAAACAAAGACTCTAGGGAATAGAAAATATTACTTTTTTATACCTCTATAGGTATATACATTATTGGAAAATAAATAGATAAAAAGATAAAGTAATAAATATGATATATAATAAAAGAAATAAACAAGAATATAGATAGATTCTATATGGACAACCATCATAGGTGGTTTACCATGGGAGACTAGTACATAACCATTGGATTTCTTTATGTTTAAATCACTGGTTGAGATTTCCCCCTTTTTTCCTTTTCTCTTTTTCTCCCAAATTTTCCTAATTTACCCCACCTTTCCTTGTCCAAACAATAACCCTGTTTGCTAGATACACCACCACATAGCATCGTGTGTTGCTGCCAAAGGCAATTTCCACTGGTGACATTTTTTTTTTCTTCTTTCCTCTTTCCTCTCCCTCTCTTAACCCTCTTAGCTCCATGAATTTAAACCTCTAACCACCGCTAACAACATCATCGTGTCACCAAGAATTGAACATTACCTGTACAAAATCCACCACGCCATTATCTCATTGTGATTAAGATAAACCATACACACCCAGAACAAACTTGTTGTGAATCACAACTACTTGAACCCAACAAACACTTTTGGTCCAAAAATTGCTTCCTTCTAGCACCGTTAAACTCAGTCAACAAAGTCCAACCTCGAAAACCCTCAATCGCGGTTCCTCCTAATCAAACCGCCAATCGTCCACCAAGTGAACCACCAGATCTGCAAAACAATGAGGGAAGTTGGAGCAAACAAATAGTGCATGATTCTGCTCCGATCTTGCAGCGGCGCGCCAATCTTGGAATGAATGCAAATGGCGACGCAAAGGCGCCTAGCCATTGCGAGCGTGCGACAAAGCTTTTTTTCAATGTTGATGATGATTTGGAGGATAGAGGTAGCGCCACATGCAGGGTGGCAAGGTGGAAAAAGAAGAGTCTTGTTGGAGGGTGCGCCTTGGAGTTGGAGGGATATTAGGGTATGAGAGAGAAAGTAGGGTTAGGACGTTTGGGTACAAATTGGGAAATTGAGAGAGAAAAAAGAAAAAGAAAAAAGAAATCCTAGCCATTTATCTAAAAACTAATATATCTAAGGATTTTAACTTAGTCTTTCGTAGTCAACCCCGTATGATGTTGGTTTGCCATAGAATCCATCAAGCGTGTAAAATAAGTGTAAAAATTAAAGTGAGAAAAAAAAAATCAAAGTTGCTAGAATAATATTATCCCATGTATAAAACTTCAAACTATAAAAAGCGCACACAAGTACACAATTATTACAAACAAAACCGAAAAACAAGGAATCACTGTAACAATTTCTAGAAACACAACGAAGAAATGCTTCCGATGCCAAATGCGTTAGAGCGAAGACTTATCAGATATATGCATTTGGTTGATCTCCATTGTGGCTTAGCTTTGATTTAGCGAATAGAAATATATTATGTCATCAATCAGCATTGACATGTTGCGGTAAGAAGATCCACCTTCTTCTATTGCTTTCTTTGCAATGTCCACATACTTTCTAGCTCTTTCTCTTCTCTCTTCTTTTTCTTCACCCTCACCCATCACCTTCTCTAAAGCCTCTTTAACATTTTCCCTACTCACATGAACACATTCACCATACTTATCTTCCTCTCCAGAATGAATAGCAATTTCAGCTCCCACCCTCACGCCAATCTCAGCCACTTGCACAATAAACTTCTCATTGACAAACTGATAAGAAAACACAGGAAATGTCACCAAAGGCACACCAAGACAAATGGCTTCAATTGTGGAACTCCATCCACAGTGTGTGAAGAACACTCCTATTGCTTTATGTGACAATAACAACACCTGTGGTGCCCAACCCCGAATCAAAATCCCTCTCTCTTTGACCCTCTCTTCAAATTTCTCTTCTGCCAGCCACTTTTCCGTTTCAGTTTTTTTATATGCTCCCCTTAGCACCCAAATGAATGGTCTTTTCGTTGCTTCCAATCCTAAAGCTATCTCTATAAATTGCTTATGTGTTACAAGATCAAGGCTACCAAGGAAAACATATATCACTGAGCATGGAGGCCACGAATCAAGCCACTTCACATATTGATCGACTTCAATTTCAGTAGCATTTGTGTCTTTCCTACCTTTCCAAGATTTTTCCAAGTGATCCTTGTTTGACAGGAATAAAGGGCCAACACACCATACCTTAAGCCCTGAAACCCTTTGATACTCTTTAACATATTCTGCTTCCAGCTCTTCAAAACTATTCACCACTATCCCATATGCTTCTTCTTGAGATACCCTTATTCTCTCACGTAAAGCATAGAACTTCATGGTTGGGCCAGAGTTGAATATCGTGGGCAATTGAGATTTCCTCATTTCAATTCTATGGGGCAATCCAGGGACAATAATTTGATCTGAATCAGAGCCAGTCTCATAGACCTTATAAGCATCCATGTTGTGACTGCACAAGAGATTGATACAATTAGTCCAATCAAATGTTATTCTGGGGACCTTGAACTTGTTTGCAATATCAGCAACACAAAGAATGTGCTTGTCAGATATAATGCAACATGGAAAGGGGTTTAGCTTTTGAAGAAGCGCTTCTAGCTGCGGCTGCAAAATGTCTAAAGATGTGATAAAGTTCTCCTTAAAATCCCTTGCAGGAATAGATTTGAAGTTCCTTAACTCCTCTTGTATTCCAGACTCTGCATTAGGAAATCGAACTAGTTGAATTTGGATGGGTGAGCCAGATTGGATCTCTCTATTGATGCTGGCACTGAATCGGATTGAGGCTGCGGGTGTGGTGACTATGGTCACTTTCACATTGCGCCGTGCCATCAACTTGGCCATGTCTACCAAAGGAGGAATCTGACCTGGCACCATCAAGGGGATGAACACAAAGTGAAGGTTGCATTCTGGTGTTCTCTCCATTGAACGCTCCTGTGTTGTATCACGGGAAGACTGAAAATTTGAAGGCAAATTAGTTTCATGTTTCATGAAACTTATCACACATTTGGATTTAAATGGAGGCTATTGGATAAAATATAAAATATATCTTATGAAGCTTGTGTTGTGTGCCTAATGGAGAATATGGTATATTTAAGAATTTCATATTTGTCATTTCAATGGTATATTTTCCTACAACAATATCTTCTTGCTAATCTTCCTAATGTTTTATAAAAAAAAATATTAAATGAAAAAATAGATACACTTTTTTTGAAGAAAAAGTAAATATACTTGATATCGTAGAAATATAAAAATATTTTATACTTTCTCCATCTAATAATGTAGAAAAATTAAGAAAAAGTTATACAAATCATAAACACTTAATTCTTTTCTTTAATAAACAATATACATGAAGGGTGTGTTTGGTTTAAAGGGAGAGAAAGGGTGAGAGATTTTAATAGATGGGAGAGAGGAGAGATTTTAATTAGATATCTTATTTGATTGGGACTAGGGGAGATGATGGATTTTAATGGAGGAGAAGGGAGAAATTTTAAAAATTAATTTACTTTTACACCCTTATAATTTTAAATTTTAAAATAGAAGTAAGGATATTTGAGTGTTTACACCTAAAATATTTTAAATACCCTCTCATCCCTTCCAAATTCCCCAATTTTAGAGGGGAGCAAAAATTAGATGAGAAGATATTTTGATTCATTCCATTCCTCTCCTAAAAAATTAATCAAATAAAAAAAGTTTTAAAAAAACTTCCCCTTTAACCAAAAAAAAATCTTAAAGAAAATCATCAAGGGTGTGTTTGGATGGAGAATTTTAGAATTTTAAAGAATTTTAAATTCTAAGAATTTCAACTTTTTTTTTTGGCAAAGTAATCAAATTTCTTCATTTTTAAAATTTTGTATTTAGATAAAATAATTAAATTTCTTCATTTCTAAAATTTCTTTCAATAATTGACAGGGAAACTAATGGTTGGTGTAAATCAAGTCCATATAAACACAAATTTCATGATCTAGAAACAAATATGCACATTCTACTTAAGAAGAAAAACAAAAACACAAAGCAAACCCTAGAAAGATAAGTAGAGGCGAGAGAGACAAACCAAAAGAGAGCTCAAGGTTGTGAGACACAAGCGAGAGAGATGAATAAGAGAAAAAGCTTGAAGTTGAGCGAGCAAGGAAGATAAACTAGAGAAAGCTCACAAGGTTGTGCGACAGACGAGTGAGCATAAACGAGAAAGAATTATAAAATTTTGACCTTGCACACGAAAGTTAGAATTACGTATATTTAAATCATTAAATATCTTTTTTAAAATCCTTAAAATTTTAAATTTCACTTATGCTGTGTTTGGTAGCATGAAAGAAAATAGAGTGGAGTGAAAATAAATAGTGAAGAGAGAACTAAGAAATAGAGTGCAATTTAAGTTATATATGATAGGAAAGAAAGAGAAGAAAAATAATGTTGTAAAATTGTTTGGTTTAGATGAGAAGAGATGAAAAATGTAATATTAAATAAAATTACCTATTTACTCTTATATACATATAATTTGTATGATAACAAAACAGAAAAAATACACACACACATATATATATATATATAAATTTAATATATATAATTAAAAAAATTTAATATAATATGTAAAATATATAATTAAAATATATTTATGTTGATATATATAATGATAATAGTGTAAATTAAAAAAATATGCTTATTTCCTCTCCATTTCTTATGTATAATCACTAAAGTGAGTCTCATCTTCCATCTTTTCTATTTTTACATAATCAAATTACACTTCTTATTTTTATCCTTTCTTTCCTCTTCATTTCCATACAAACACACACTCTTGGTAATATATTTAAACAGTAAATTATAGGCTAAAGAATTTTAAATCTCATCTTTTTTTTTTTCCTTTTAGAATCTTTCATCTAAGATTAATTTAAACAACATAAATGGATATATTTGCTTATTTGATTTCCAAATTAAAAAAAGGATAAGAAGTGATTTTAAAAAAATTAGTAAAGGCAAAAATGAAACAACAAAAAAGATTAGTAGCTTGATGCGATTTAGTTAACGCTTAACGTCAAACGTACCCTATTGTAGTAGTAATAAGGATATGAGTTCAAATATCGTAACTATGTTAGTCTTCGAAAAGTTTTGGTGTAGATTAGACAATCAAAATTAGAAAAAATCTAAGTAAATAAAGTAAAGTAAAAACAAAAAGAAATGATAAAAAAATATTTTTAGTTCGTTTTTGGAATTAAGGGTTATGATGTCATTATGTTTTGTTATTTTTTTTTCTCTTAACCTCAATTTATATAATTCTCTTACCTTACCTTTGTACGTTACTAATTATACTTCTTAATGTTAATAGGAGATTTAGTCTAGCATCGATAATATATTATTTACTTTAGGATGATTCTTATTTGATCATTTAGAAACATATATTTCAGTAAGTGAGGGAGGTTTATAAAATAAAATAAAAGATACAAATAAAATAAAAGATAAAAATAAAGATAAAATAAAGATAAAGTTGCACGACTGTATTGATATTTTGTGACTTCATCTTTTTGGGGACAAAAGTCCTAATTTTTGTTGTATTTTCCCTTTTTTTGTTTGTAGGTTTATGTTGCATTAATCTCAAGAAAAAAAGTGAATTATGCATGATATTTGTAAAAAAATATTCAATATTTTATCTAAAAGGATACAATATTATTGAACAAAATATTGGTTTATTGTAACTTATAAGATTATATTTGACAAAACTAGCTAAAATGTTATCTATAAGATGGAAAACTAGGTTGTAGCTGAAAGTTGTTAAGTTAGTTTATTAAATTAAAGGTGTTTGAGATAATTATATGTTGAAGTAATTGATAAACATAAAAGGACAGAATGAATATATTTATATGATATTTTTAGATATTTTTTAATTTTATTTTATGTTAATTAGTATAGTGATTAAAATATCTTAAGGGACTGTAAAAAATATATATGTTGTACCAAAAATATACTAAATTATAATATTAAAAAATAATAGTAATAATATAAATAATGTAATGGTTAAATAAACAGTGTAACATAAAAAATTCAAAAAACAAAATAAAAATAAAATAAAGATATAATTTATCAATATAAATATCTTGAAATATAATGCTAAAGTAATAAAATAAATATTATAAATAATATATGATTAAAATAAATAATATATTATAAAATATCTATAAAATAATAAGAAAATAAAATAAATTTGTTATGTATCATTATCTATGCAGCAAAAGAGTAAAAATAATAAAAGCATGTATTATGAGTGAAAGAAGAAAAAAAATAAAAAAATCCTACCTTGTATAAAAAAAAAAGAATGAACAAAATTTTAATAAATATTTAAAAGACAAAAGATGAATAAATATAAAAAGTTAGAAATTAATTTTATAAAAATGCTACTTGAAATAGCATATAAAAAATATTATAAATTCCTAAAAAAATACTTATTTACCAATATGGTTAATAATATTAAACAAACTTTTAACTAGTATAAAAAAAGTTTAAAACTAATTAAAATAACATGTTAAATTTGATTTAAACAATTGAAGTAATTTATGAAAATAAGATAAAATTTACTAAAATAAATTCATCTTACAAACAAACCTATTTTTAACAAAGTAGTTTAAACTCCTATAGACAAAACCTTATTAAAAGTTTGTTTGCCGACATTATTTTACAGCTTATTTACTTTTAACTATTGAAATAGCAAAATATTTAAAGAAGGATTTATGGAAGAAGATATATACCAGGAGTTCTCCTGTATTATTAAAATAAGATTCAATAAATATTTTATTGATTTTTTGTAATTTTCGTTTATATACCTTTTAAACTGATATTTCTTTCTTTACTTTTCTTTAAACATTTTATCTTTTTATTATTTTTCATTTGATTTTTCTTTTTCTACTACGGCAAGGTTACATGTTGTTTTATTATTTTTAAAATAGATTTAAATATATTTTTAGTTTCTGTAAAATAAGTTATTTTTTATTTTAATCATTGTAAAATTTTTGATTGATTTTCATCTTTTGAAAATTTGTAATAACTGATTTTAGTCCTTATAAAATGAGTAAATATTGATTTTGATCATTATAAAATATTTTTATTTCATTTTTTTAAAATTTGAAATATTTATTTTTAGTCTCTAATTTTCATTTTAAAATAAATAAATAATATTTATTTTAAAAATTTAAATATTTTTTTTAACATTATACTACATATACTAGTGTGTATAACTTATGATGATCATTTGACATTCCTTTAAATATATATAGTATCACATATAAGTAAGAATCAAAAACAAAAATTCATATTTTAGAAGAATGAATTGATAAATTTTTTTTATAAAAACTAATAAAAAATCATATATCTTACCGAGATTAAAAACATATTTAAGTTTTATTATTATTAAAAATATTTAATACAAATATATTTAATATCCTTTAATTAATACCCTAAATTTCGCTTTCAAAAAAGATATTCATTTCGACAAAAAGACACACACTTTGCTGCATATCATCTCTAAAATCTTTCATCATTTATTATGATAAAAATATAAATGTATCTAATACTTATATTTAATTATTAAAACATTTAATGAAATATATATTTAATATCCTCTAATAAATACAGTAAGCGTTCCTTTTAAAAAATTTAGTAATGTATTTAATATATATCCTTCAGTCAAATAACTTACGCGTTCCTTTTAGAAAAGTCACATGTCTCGACAAAAACACAATTTGCTGCTTTTAATCTCTACAACGGTTGATCGAAATCTTTCCCTTCCATTTTGTGTATAAGTTCCTATTTTATTCTTATACGAAGAAGATTAGTATAGAAAAAAATATTTATTATTAAATAGATTATATAATTAAATCATATTTAATTATATTTTTTAATTAAAAATAAATTAGTTTTTTTTTACTTATATATATGAGACAGGATGACCTACTTATTACGATAAAAATGTAAAATATCTAATATATAATTTTCAATTATTAAAAAATATATATATATATATATATATATATATATATATATATATATATATATATATATATATATATATATATATATATATATATATATATGGATGTATTTAATATCCTGCAATTAATACCATAAATGTTCCTTCTAAAAATAGTTATTGATCTCGACAAAAGAAACACATTTTGCTGCTTATAATCTGTACAACGTTTCATCATTTATTATACTAAAAATAAAAAATTCATCTTATACTTTATTAAAAAATATTAAATAAATTGTTTTAATACTTTGTCCGGACTTAGTTATTAAAAAAACTAACTTACGCAGTAATTAAAAAATGTTGTTAATATTATTTATCTATATTTAAAAAATAATTCTCTTTCTTAAACTTTCTTTTATTAACAATAAAACATTATTAAAACTAAATTTTTAATTAAATAAACAGTATTTTAATGAAAATATTATTAAATAAATTAAAAATTACTTATATTATTATTTTTTTATATTTGTGTGTAGAAAGAGTATCCTTCCTCGATTCCTTTGGCTTTCCTTTCAAAAAAAAAAAAATTGATCGATCTCAACAAAAGTCATACATTTTGCTATTTTTCATCTCTAGAACGTTCCATAATTTATTGTGTTAAAAATATAAAATTTATCTAATACTTATTTTAAAAGAATTTAATATAATATATTTAATCTATAGGTTAGTTTTTTTTTTAAATGTTATTGATATCGACAAAAGTCATATTTTGCTGTTTTTCATATGCAGAACATTTCATCAGTTATTATGATAAAAATATATTTAATATCCTTAATTTCTTAAGAGTTCCTTTTTTTTGTTTATACAATATATGACACTTAATATTTACTTGAGAATTTTTGTTTATACAATTTATACATTTTGAGATGATGAAAAAGCTTAAAAAAGGAATAAAAAAAACAAAAATTCTATCTTTTTGGAAAAACAACCTTAATCAATGTTTAGATCCTACACTAAGCATTGTCATTATATTCAAAGACTTTTTTTAAAAAAATAAATTATCATTTATTATACAAAATAAAAAGTTTTACTAATTGATTTTCCTTCATATGGCAAACACTAAATTTAATGATTTTCCTTCTTAAAAAAATTTCTTTAATTTTTAATAACTCTAATTTAAGTATTTCAATTGATATATCAAATAAAATATTGACTTGAATCAATTTATTAGTTATATTATTAATAATTACTTAATCAAACTAAATAATAACTATAATATTACTAAGTCATTCCATAAATTATATAATAATAATAATAATAATAATAATAATAATAATAATAATAATAATAATAATAATAATATTATTATTATTATTATTATTATTATTATTATTATTATTATTATTATTATTATTATTATTATTATTATTATTATTATTATTATTATTATTAAAAAATAGATGTAAAATTTATATGCTTTTGTTGTTGCTCTGTGGTATGAATCGAGACATATGTCAATATAAATTTGTTTATTTTTAACCTAAATTTATTTCTAATTATTTTTTCATTAATTTAAATTTAACATTTATAAATATCAATTATGTAAATGAATACTATTTTGACTTAGATTAAATAAAATTATAATTAAAATGGTTTGTACTCAAAATATAACAATTAAGTTATAAAGCCTATACAAAAAAATTAAGTAATAAAGTAAAAATAAAATAAAATTTACATGTAAATCATCCAAAATTTTAAATTAATATTTTTCGATTTTTAATCTAATTCAGATTTAAATTCAAATCTAAACTGAATTTAATTAAACAAAATTTTTAAAAATAACATTCATATTAAATTTAAATATTACTAAATAAATGGAATATATATATATATATATTATATTTATTGAGATGTGATAATGTGATTCTACATTCATTCAAATTGATACTTCAAGTTAAATTAATTTATACCCAAAATCATACTAAAAATATAAAGATTATACAAAGAATGTAATAAATTCGCACAAAAACAATAATGTAATAAATAAATATAATATGTAAATCATCTAAATTTTATAATAAACATTATTTCCAATCAAATATAAATATATCCATGTGAATTATGTCCCATTTCAATACATAATTAGAAAATTTTCATATAAAATAAATCTTATTCTTTTCTTAATTTTTTTTATTGGTTTAAATTTATCATTGTATAATCATCGTATCAAATTTTGATATTATCCAGTGACATTTTTATTGTTACTATTACCAGTCATGTAATTCATAATAAACATTTTACAAATGTATAGTTAATTTAAATTTAATTAAATTAAAAACCATATACATATATCACTTATTTATAAATACTCACAAAACCTCCACAATTATTTTATTTCTTTATCAATTAGAAAAGTTGTGTGTTTTCTCTTCCGGTTTGAAAGATTTTGAAGATTGAAGTTACGCACAAAACTATCCTAATACAAATTACATTTAGATATCAACGTTTATATGAAAAAAGAAAATCTAGTTAATTATAAGTTACAACTTTGCACAACTAATTTATAAATATATATATCAATGATTAAAGAAGATTTTTGTCATGAAACAATATTTTAGAATTATTTTCTACGGAAATAAAAAATATTTTATTCATAAAATTGCACTACTGAATTAATTAAAATAATTATAATTGTTGCTTCAAATTCAATTGATTAATTTTTTTTATGATTGTTTTGTCATGATTTTAATTATTGATATTACTCTTTATCTAGAAAATCTTAATTTGTACTCACATATATTTAACCCACTATATTAGAGATCAATCAACTTATATACACTGATTTTAAAAAATAAAGACAATTTAAAGTATATAAAAAAAAAACTCAAAAAAATATGAAACATGAAATTAAGAAGCTGAGAATCAAAATCATGGGTACTTTTATTACTACTTAAATGTCATCATATAGATATGTATCAAGTAAAAACTCAATTGAGATTGATGTGAAGGTAACTTAGTCATACACTTAATATAAAATTATCAATTTCCACATTTTATTAAGCTCTCTATCCTTTGCCTTACAAAGCTGATTTTTAGAATTTTCTTCTTTAACTTTTACTTTTGTATGATCAATCAACAATTAAAAATAAAAATAGATCCTAATTAACTATAAAAGCTAGTATTTTCAAATCAGTGATTAAATAAATTTTATTTACACATGTTTAAAATGTATTCATGAAAGTGTAAGTATCGAAGAAAATATTTTTTTTTGTTTAAAATTTTTAATGATATGTCATTTCATTCGTTATATCCAATAACAATACATTATTGAATGTGTGCATGTCTATCAAGTTTCACTTTTTCATACATATAAGATCAACAATATTATCTAAGATCAACAGTATTATTACATAAGCATTATCTAATCTTAGTATTTATAATTTATTATTATACTGTAATTTATAACTTCAAATATCCACAGATCTTTTACTTTTTTTTATAATTAATGTTAACCATTCATTCCTTTATGGTGTAAAAACATATTTTTTAAAGAAAAAACTAATAATTAAAAAGTTGATAATATAATGTATATATAGTTATATATGTAGAATTTATATTCAACATATTGTCTTATATATATTTATAAATATTTTGACATATAACATATAATATATTATTAATTAGCTTTTTAAAATTAATCAAATAAATACTCTTCAAATATTTTTTTTTGGAATTTATAAGAATAAGAGTAACGATAATAAAATTTATGAATATATTCTATTAATATATAAATCAATTATTTAAGATAAGTTCCAATTTTATTTTTAACTATACATCCTGTGTATATATGTTTTATTTTCATTTTTTCTTTACAATTTTTTATAAAATATTTTATGTTCATTATGTTAGTGATCTGTTAGTTAATTTTTATATTCTTTTTAAAATTTTAAAAATGAAATAATGTATAAAAGTAAAAATAGAATATTAAAAAAAATATATATGTTATCTTAAGCATATGTATATACATATACAAACCCAAACATAAGATAATTACTATGTACACTCTTCGTACTTATCAAATATATGGTTAGTCATATTTTCATCTCTCCCTCCCTCTCTTTTTTTTTTTTTTATGAAGATTAATATTAGAAATTAATTTGTTTACTATGATACGATTGGATAAAATAATAAGTATGGGATAAAAATAGAATACAACAACAACATTATAAATTCTTACACTATTTAATGTTAGTGCGCGCTAGAAAATTTGTTTATGTATATATATAGATTTGGATCTCTAGAGTAACAAATCTCACATAAAAATGAAGTTAAATCATTTTCATCAGTTAATTAATTTTATTAGATCTAATTAATTGATTAATTAATTAGAATTACTAAAATTAAATAACAATAAAGATAACTTATTTTTACTTAGGATCTAAATTCAATCTTCTTATATGTTATAACTCTTTTCCATTCAAGGTTAACAAAATTTAAAATAATACCCTCAAAATAGAAATAATTATATTTTTTATACTTTATGAGTATTGTATCGGTCGACTTATTACCCTCCTAACCATCCATATACACTTTGGTTAGGTTTCCTGATGTGATAGACACATTATAAAAATATTTAATGTTTATTGGAGGTGACATCTAACAGGAACATAAATTATGATGCATGATTTCTAATTTAAGATGGATAGTTACCTAACTCCTCCCAAAGGCGAGAGTAGGTAAACAAATTTGGAAGAAGGAGGCACGCAAGTGTAGGAATCATCCTATAAGTCATTTTGCCTACTAAAGACATAGCACAGTCCAAGGGTGAGTATAAATACAGAATAGAAAGCCAAGAAAAGGGAGTTCTCTCTTATGTAAATGGAGGAAACCATTATTTGGGTTTCCACATGTGAACATTTGGCGTCCACAATGGGATCCTAGTAGAACACTTTCCTAGTGTCCACAAGATCGAGGGAGCAAACGAAAGACCATGCCAGCAACAAGACAACAAACTAGTTCTAGCAACAACGACAAGGAGGAGGTAATGTAGTGTCTGTTGCGAATGGTGGCCAACCTTTAAGAAAAAAGTGAAGAGTAGGCTTGTTTGCATGATGAGGCCACACAACACTAGGAGGCAGCAAAGATATGTCATCGCGAGGTGGAGGAGCGTCACTAGGAGGCCTTGAGACTGGCAGAGGAGAGAGAGGAAGAGTTAAGAAAACAATTGGAGGAGATGAGGGCTAACGTCAGACAACCGGGTCTTGTGCCCTAGACAACCCCATCCCCCACCTTCTGAGGACAATCTTTTAGCCCGAACATAGACCAAAGCATCATCCCACCTCACTTTCGAGAGTTGGTGGTAGACCCTTTTAATGGAACCCAAGACCTCCACATCCACCTACAGGCTTTCCAAACCCAAGTGTATATTAGTGGTGGGAATGACGTCATTAGCTGCAAACTCTTCACGGGCACCTTGGGGGAAGTTTCCATGTAATGATTTGCAAGTTTGCCTCCTAGGACCATCCATACTTTCAACGAATTGGTTGTGGTTTTCGTTTCGCAATTCGCTACCAATCGTGCCAAAAAGCTAGAGATGACCGACCTCTTTGATATTCGCTAGGCAAGGGGTGAAAGCCTAAAAAGATACCTTGCATGCTTCAATAGTGTCATAGTTCAGGTCAATGATCATGACCAGAAGTTTTTCATGAAGGCTTTTCAAAGGTGTGTAACATCCTAAAATTTATTTAATTATTTTTAGAAATAAATTTCATTATTATTATTATCAATTTTATTTTAATTATTAATTGCTGCAGGAAATTATTTTATTAAATAATTGCATTTTGAAACTGAAATGTTATTATTGTTATTATTATTCTTAATGATGGCAGAAAATTAATTTAATACTTAAATATTTACATTTAATTTTATTTTAATAGAGGAGTTAATGGTTTTATAAACTGATGAGATATTAATCTGAATTATTTTCATTTATTAATTTAATTAATTGAATTAATGGGGGGTTGACGGGCGGGTCAAGGTTAACCCGACCCAGTTAGAATATTAGACAGGGGTAATCAATTTACCCAATTTGTGTTTTGCACGTCACACCGCAGAGCTAGAGGAGAGAGAACGCAGATCTACAAGGAGGAGGGGCTAGAGAGTTCAGATCGTCCCAAAGCTGCATCAGATCATCACTGTTCTTCGCATCTAAGGTACATTACTGTTCTTCGCATCTAAGGTACGGGGGAGATGGGTTCGGCCATATGTGAATGCGGGAGTGTACGGGTAGTGAGGGCAATCCCTGAGTCCCTCTAGGATCTAAATTCTCAAATTTGTTTGGTTATTATGTTCTAAAAACACTTTAATTGGTAGAAAAGATTCGTCAATGTATTCTGTGATTTTGGTTGATTTAATTGATAATTTAATCTGTTGCATTTTGTGAAATATGTTAATCTATAATCATATATGAAGTAGATATAATTATTGAAGTATGGAAATATGTGATTATTCGGTATGTATTGTTGTCTATCATGCTATTATGAATTGTAAATGTATGTGATGTTGCCATGATTGATTGAAGAATATTAGCTACGTGTTCTTATAAGTGATTTATGATAATGATGGCTAAATTGATATGATTTTGGTATGATTATGGACTGTATGAATAATGTATGAATCATGAGAATGAGAATGTGGATGAGAATGCATTGAGCATAGACATGAGATGCATGAGATGGATGAGAAACCAAATGTGGCTATAATACCCTGGCCATATGTGGTGTTTAACAGGGGACCCTGGCCAAAAGTGGTGTTTAACAGGGTGGACTAATGATGGGAGACATTCATATGCATGGGTCATAGGTGGTGTTTAACCATGCTACACACCGGCCATAGGTGGTGTTTAACGGTTGTGTAGAATGTCTTCGCACGGGACATAGGTGGTGTTTAACTATGCGACACACCGGCCATAAGTGGTGTTTAACGGTGTGGCCATCATTAGCGATAACTAAGGGAATTGAGGAGGTTCGCCCATGGTGTGGAGTTACGAATCGAGACTCTTAGGAGCGGTGATTGACATATGCAATGTGTGAGCATGAGCATGTGCATGTTGTAAACATGAATGAAATGTGATTGATTATGAATGTGATGGAACTTGTGATTGATATATGAGTATTTAGGAACTGTTAGGGGTTTGGGGTACTATCTGCATTTATATATGATTGAATGCTATTTCTCACCATACTCTCTTGTGGTTTTCCTTTAGGTAATGTTGAGGGTATTCCTGCCAAGTTTTGAAGCGGCGGGGTCTTGCTTTGATTAGTGTGACATTGAGACTTTGGAATTTAGAATAGTTGTTCTATGTCTTTTGTTGTTTGAAGAGCTTATTTTGAAGATGATAATGACTTTATTTTTCAATTATAATATTTAGAATTAAAATCTTCTTGAAAACTTTGTACCTACTTGTTAATGACCACGTGAACCTTTTATCCTTAATACAAATGATGTTTCTTTGGTTTTAACTATTACCTTATCTTTCTTTTTATTTACATTATTATTTTAATCTAAGTATTCAGGGGTAGAAGGGTGTCACAAAAGGGGACTGAAAATTGGCCAGTTTAGCGACTCTTTAGCCCTAAGGCACCCAACTAGCATGGGAGAAATCAAGTACAGGACTGAGAAACACATCAAGGCAAAGGAAGATCAAGTCGACAGGATCCACGTGGTAAGGGATGTCCCAGTGACTTCCACTAAGGACGATTGTTCCCATCCCAAGAGGACACATCATCGCCAAGGAAACAAGTCAAATACTATGATGACTTAGTTCACCCCATTGAAGGTGGGAAGGGCATAGATCCTTCGAGAGGTCTGTCACACGCAATTGTTGGAAATCCCACCATCAATAAGCCGTCGATTAGGACCATCGCTAGACAAATGGTGTGGGTTCCATCACACTCACAAACACACGACAGAGGATTGTAGAAAGATACAATCCCAAATCGAGAAACTAATCCATAGTGGCCACTTGAGATGCTTCGTGTAGGGCCGAGACTAACCAATGACCACTACCGATGAAATAGAAAACTGGCAAGGGAGAGGCATGCCTTTCAGTTAGAGCACTTAGACAAGATGAAGGTCCCACACACTTAGAATATGACAAGTTTGTGTATTTATTATAGTTAATACATAACCTTGTTGTATGCACTTCGTTATAATATAGAATACAAAACGTTTCTAAAGTAAAAGAGCAAGACACTAAAAGACTCGAGAGAGGTGATCAACCAACGATCCCCAGAAACAAAAAGACTTGACAAAGGTGGTCAAAAAGATCCCTCCAAGCAAAAGCAAAAGACCTAGGTAAGGTGGTAAAAAATACCCCAGAGTAAACACAAAAGTCATAGGCGAGGCGATAAAAAAGACCCCCCAAGCAAAAGGAAAAGACCTAGGCGAAGCGATAAAAAAGACCCTCCAGGCAAAAGCAAAAGACCTGTGAGAGGCAGTCAGTCAATCATTGTCCAGGATAAAACAAAAGACCTATGAGACGTAGTCGGTCAGTGACTGTTCAAGTCACCAAAAGATTCGTGAGAAGTAGTTGGCAATAACTGTTTAGGGCACAAAAAGATCGATGAGTGGTAGTTGGTCAATGACTACTAGACGAATAAAGACACGTGAGCGATAATCAGCCAATGATTTCTCGGGGAATAAAGACAAGTGAACGACAGTCAATCAATGACTGCCTGGGGCATCAAAGATCCATGCGAGGCAGTTGGTCAAGGACTGCCTAGGACACACTTGCGAGAGAGAAATTGCGCCCAAAAGCCTAAAACGAAGAGCCTCGGTCGGACATATAGCGGGATGTAAGCGTGATAGAAAAGACTTGAAGTTAAATTAAAGCATTTGAAGCAAACATTTGCAACGACCAAGTAAAGCGTGAGAGCACATAATCATTAATAAATTGTCATATCAAACAAACAAAGAACCAAGAAGGAAATAAAAACAAGCAAGACAAAGAAAAACGTCTCAACAGTTAAAGGAGCCAGGGAGCGTTGGTCCACCAATTGGCCATCAATTACATCCTTGTACATGTTCGACTCTGAAAGGTCAAGACCGGGATGTATGACACCAGCTTGCTAGAGAGCATAATTGAAACTAGCCTCAGATTGATCTAAAAGGGATAAGTCCTTATGGCAATAATGTTGTCCTTCTCAGCTAGGTGCTCAACATTCTCGTTCAAAGATTGATCTTTAACAACAAGGGCACGACCTTTCTTGGCAAACAATTCTCCCTTTTTTATCAGCTCGGCCTCTAAATGATAACTTGACAATTCAAAGTGCCCATCGTTTCACTCGACACTTGGGGTCTATAGACTGGTTTGGCACGTGGACCAGGGGTCAATCGGTCTCGATATAGCTAACTAGATACCAAAACATCGGGATGGTTACTGGAGCGACTAGATACCAAAACACAGGGATAGTCACTAAATGACAATCCGACAATTCAAAGCATCTATCGTTTCACTTGGAGCTTAAGGGTTTGTTTATCGATTAGCCTATGGCCCTACTGGCCACGCCAACCCACCCTAGCCAGTCTAGCAAATGGACCAGGTTGATGTATATAACCAGATCTAAGTAGTGATGCCTTTAATAATAAAAACAATTATCGCTCCACTTAGTGCTTGGGGGACTATGTACCAGTCGGCCTATGACCCTCCCGGGCATCAAACCTACCTGACCAGTTCTCTTGAAGTGACCGACATAGTACAACGACATTTAATTCTTGTAGGAGGTACCATTTGACAGGGACAGAAATCATGACGATGATTTTTGGCTTAAGACGGATAATTACCTAACTTCTGACAGAGGCGAGAGTAGGTAAACAAACTTGGAAGAAAGGACATGCAAGTGTAGGATCCATCCTATCAGTCATTTTGGCTACGATAGACATAGTATAGTTTGAGGGCGAGTATAAATATAAAATAGAGAGTCAAAAAAAGAACGCTCTTTGATGTAAACGAAGGAAACCATTATTTGGATTTTCACACGTGAACAAAGAAGAAATGGTTCCAATACCAAATTCTTTAAAGCAAAAGCTTATCACAACACATTTGGTCTTGCTTAGCTTTGATTAAGCAATTGGACATGCATTATGTCATCAATCAGCATAGACATGTTGTGGTAAGAAGATCCACCTTCTTCTATTGCTTTCTTTGCCATGTCCGCATACTTTCGAGCTCTTATTCTTCTCTTTTCTTTTTCTTCACCTTCACCCAGCACCTTCTCTTCTCTATGGCCTCTTTGACATTGTCTCTATTCACTTGAACACAATCACTATACTTATTTTCGTCTCCATAATGAATAGAAATTTCAGCTCCCGCCCTCACACCAATCTCAGCCACTTGCACAATAAACTTCTCATTGTAAAACTGATCAGCAAACATAGGAAATGTCACCAAAGGCACACCCACACAAATAGCTTCCAGCGTAGAATTCCATCCACAGTGTGTGAAGAACGCTCCTATTGCTTTATGTGACAATATCAACACCTGTGGCGCCCAACCCCGAATCAAAATCCCTCTCTCTTTGACCCTCTCTTCAAATCTCTCTTCTAACAGCCACCTTTCCATTTCATCTCTCATATATGCTCCTCTTAGCACCCAAATGAATGGTCTTTTTGTTGCTTCCAATCCTAAACCAATTTCTATCAATTGCTTATGAGTTACACGATTAAGGCTACCGAGGCAAACATAAATTACCGAGCTTTGAGGCCATGAATCAAGCCACTTCACATATTGGTTGGTTTCAATTTCATCAGCATTTGTGTCTTTACTACCTCTCTTAGCTTTGTCCAAGTCATCCTTGTTTGACAATGACACAGGGCCAACACACCATACCTTAAGCCCTGTAACCCTTTGATACTCTTTAACATATTCTGCTTCCAACTCTTCAAAACTATTCACCACTATCCCATATGCTCCCACTTCAGATACCCTTGTTCTCTCACGTAAAGCATTCAACTTTTGGTTTGTGCCAGGCCTGAATATCACGGGCAGCTGAGATTTCCTCATTTCAAATCTGTGGGGTAATCCAGGGAAAACAAATTGATCAGAATCCGAAATATTCTCACAAACCTTAGAAGCATGCAAGTTGTGGTTGCACAAGAGAGTGAGACAATTAGTCCCATCAAATATTATTCTGGGGACCTTGCACTTGATTGAAATATCAGCAACACAAGGAATGTTCTTGTCAGATATAATACAGCATGGAAAGGGGTTTAGCTTTGGAAGAAGCTCTTCTAGCTGCTGCTGCAACATATTCAAAGCTGTGTGGAAGTTCTCTCTAAGATCCATTGAAGGAAGAGCATCCGCACTTTCATACCCTTCTGGTATTCCGGCCTCTGCATTAGGAAATCTAATTAGTTGAGTTTGGATGGGTGAGCCAGATTGGATCTCTCTATCAATGCTGGCTTTGAATTGGAGGGCGTTGAGGGGTGTGGTCACTATGGTCACCTTCACATTACGCCGTGCCATCAACTTGGCCATGTCTACCAAAGGAAGCATGTGACCTGCCGCCATTAAAGGGATGAACACAAAGTGAAGGCTACAGCCTGCAATTGCTGGTGGTGTTGTCTCCATTGCAGGTTCTTCTGTTGCCTCGGGAAGACTCAAATTTTAAGGCAATGTAGACTAGTTTCAAGTTGTGTTTGAATTTGAACTGGTCACAGATTTGGGTATAAATGGAGACTGCTTTGAATATAAAAACAAAGTAGTTTTAGTGAGTGATGTGACTTTTTGAAAAACGCTATTTCTTCTGAAAATTTTAGCCGAAAAATCCTCTGAAGTACTTAAAATTTGACACTTGTCAACTTATTCATCGTAAAATATTTATTTAATTTAACTTATAATCTTTTTTTTCTTTTCTAAATCTATCCTTTGCCCCCACACTCAGTCAGAGGTACCCACAAAAGACTTCTCTGTACCATCTTTTTCTAAACTCATGGTCCAAAAAGCCTCTCCCATGGAGGACGAATCAATTGAAATTTTGTTCTATCCTTTGCCCCCCACACTCAGTCAGAGGTACAAAAGACTTCTCTGTACCATCTTTTTCTAAACTCACGGTCCAAAAAGCCTCCCATGGACGGCGAATCAATTGAAATTTTGTTCTATCCTTTGCCCCCACACTCAGTCAGAGGTACCCACAAAAGACTTCTCTGTACCATCTTTTTCTAAACTCATGGTCCAAAAAGCCTCTCCCATGGAGGACGAATCAATTGAAATTTTGTTCTATCCTTTGCCCCCACACTCAGTCAGAGGTACAAAAGACTTCTCTGTACCATCTTTTTCTAAACTCACGGTCCAAAAAGCCTCTCCCATGGACGGCGAATCAATTGAAATTTTGTTCTATCCTTTGCCCCCACACTCAGTCAGAGGTACCCACAAAAGACTTCTCTGTACCATCTTTTTCTAAACTCATGGTCCAAAAAGCCTCTCCCATGGAGGACGAATCAATTGAAATTTTGTTCTATCCTTTGCCCCCACACTCAGTCAGAGGTACAAAAGACTTCTCTGTACCATCTTTTTCTAAACTCACGGTCCAAAAAGCCTCTCCCATGGACGGCGAATCAATTGAAATTTTGTTCTATCCTTTGCCCCCACACTCAGTCAGAGGTACCCACAAAAGACTTCTCTGTACCATCTTTTTCTAAACTCACTGTCCAAACAGCATCTCCCATGGACGAATCAATTGAAATTTTGTTCTGCAGAGTTGGCAGCTCGCTTTGTATGGTCGGGCGACCATGTGGAGGCTCTTTGCGTGGAACATCCTCGTTTCGGGATGTGAAGTCTTGTTGAGACCGGTAAATTTGATTTTCAAAAACTTCACTTTTTTAATTGTTTTATTTTGAGGATGTATTATTTTCATTTACTCTTCCTAAGAGTTATTTATGTGACAGACAGGGTAATGTTAAATCTTTGGGATCTTGTAGGAGACTGCAAAGTTTAGGGATCATGCTCATTCTCAAATGCTAAATAAAAGAAAATTGTTTAAATGTATTGTTTGCCGGAATTGGTATTAGGAGGTTTAGTAATTTGGTCCCTAGTCTCCTTTGTTAGGGGAAAATTGAAATGAAGCAAATTCATAATCTTGCTATATATTGTCCATGTTGAAACCCGAATACTAGTTGCATGCTTTTAAGTATTTCAAATTTTATATAGTTAATTTGGGAGTTGGGATGTTAGTTCACTGTATATATGATATACCTATTAACTGGTTAAAAGTTATTGGTGCATTTCTTAGGAAAACCTTGCTGAAGGTCCTTACTTTATTATCTACTAATCACACTATTCTATTGGTCTATAGATACATTTAAACCATTCTATTTGTCTTGTGACTTGATGTTTTTAATGATTTTGTAATGTAGATTTAAATGGTGTTAACTCTGTTCTTTTTCCGAATTCTAATGAAGTTTGCTACATGTAGAGAAGAATCTCATTCTTGCTGGTGTGAAATATGTAACATTGCATGACCTTAGCCTCACATCACTCTTGCGCACGGGCATCCATCACACGTTGTACTTCAATCGGAGTTCGTTGAAAAGCTTTGACATTGGCCTTGTGCAGTTCTTCGGAAGTTTGATCTCAACCACCCACTCCCCGCAATGTTTTTATCCAGGGTTCTGGAAAGAGTGTGATGGTGGTATGGAAGGGACAACTTTGAGAAGAGTCTAATTTTAAAATATTAAATTAAATAAATATTTTATTTCAAATCAATTCACTTTTAATGTCCATTTGAAAGAAATAGCATTTCTGGTAATGAAAATTGCTATCATCCATATAAATTAACTGAACAAGTAGCAGATCCAATTAAAAGTTTAAAACTTAAGAGTGACTATGATAACTCAAAATTAATTATAAAATAGTGAAAGTCTACTTTCCTCCAAAACTATTAGTCAAAAAATTGGTGGACCTACATGGTCCTTATGGGCTGGGCCACACACGTACTAAAATAGCAATTACAATGGAAGCAAGGCTGTAAGGCAGAGGGAATTCGGAAAGATTGCCTTCACTCGGGAACATGAATTTGGGACCGGAAGTGACGTTTGCACATTTACTTAATTATAAAATATTAATTAATTAGTATTTTAGTACGTGTATTCATGTAATAAATATTTATTTTATATAATTAAAATTTATAATTTTTGAATATATAAATTATATTTTAGATTTATAATAAATAATTTATTTTGAATACAATAAATTATATTAATTTTTTTTAAAAATATTAAAAGTCAATTTAAAATTAAAAATATAAAAATGATAAATTGAAAGAGACACAAGGTTAAAATAATTTAAGACAATTATTCTAATTTATACGAGAAGAGGATCTTAATTTTTTTTTTTACTTTTTTTCTTTCTTTTTTTTTTCAAACTTACTCTTTGTCTCATTTTATGGAGAACACGTCGCTTGGACTATTTTCTTTTTTAAATTTTATGCCTAATATGATATTAAAAATATACGTAAACATCCATTGTTAGATAATATATATAGAAAATTTTAAATCATGAAATTTTATATACACGAACATGAAAATAATATTTATAATTTAACAATCAGATTGATTAAATTTATATTCTACAAAAAAGTTATTGAAAGTGTAATTTGACTAATTTTGACATATAATATTAACAAGGAAAACACACCCGCTTGTAAGGACAGGGAAGGCCACCAACTTCAATGGTAATTTATAGTGAAATTTATATATCTCTTACCAAGAAGTGAAATTTGAGAATAAAACACCAAGTCAAACTAGTGTGATAGGAAGATTCAACCAAGTGTGTCACCCAATAGAACTTCTAACTTAAATATATCTTCTTAGTTTTGTTAGTTTTTAATGGATGAAATTAATAAATTACTACTTTAGTCATTGAAATTGTTGGATGCTATCATAGTAGTATTTGAAATTAGAAAAATATTAAATAAATATTTAAAATTGAAATTCGTTAGGCATGTTAATTCCTACCATTAACTCTATAATGGAATATAATGATAATAAGTTATGAACTGATAATAAAATATGCATATTACAAGTTAAAATAATAATAATTTTATTTTCAAAAAATTATTTAACATTTTTCTAATTTTAAAAACTATTATAACAATCTCCCACAATTTTAATAACTAAATAATAATTTACTCGTTGAAATTTGATATAGCTTATTGTATTAAGAGTATTTGATGAACACTTGCTGCTTGACGAGGATCATAAAATTACGAGCATGTGTTTTATATATGCAAAACTTGACATGCAGATATTTGTTTAATCTTGTTTTGTCATGATCCAACCTTTTCTTTTTAACTTATAAGTTATTTTAAAGTTAAACTTAAAAAAAAATATAGCTTTAAAAATTAGGCTAAAATTCTTTAGATATTTTTAAAATTTTCTTTTAAAAGTCAATTTTAAATTAAAAGTTATTTAGATATTTTTAATCTACATGACAAAAATGAAGTTCCATTTCAGTATCAATCCCAGAAAAGATATATAAACTCTGCATGGTATTTTTGTGTGTATCTTTACATTGTAAATTTTTAGAAATTATAAAAAATAATTAAAACCAAATTTTTTTTAAATAAGAGCGCACCTTAGAGTCGTAAGTATAGAATTAAATTACAAAACCTTTTGGTACATTATGAACATCAATTAAAAAATATTTTAAAAAAATAATACTTAATAGAGTAAAATTGAAAGTTTGCCGAAAATAAAGAATAAAGACTACTTAAACAACACCTCTCCGCTGTCTCTTTTTCTCTTAAATTATAGCTGGACTGTCCAATTTGCTTTCAAGACTACTGTTGGTATAGAAATTTCCTTTCAATTTCGCGACAAGGTCAAGCCAAAACCCTATCCAATGTATATTCACTGATTTAAGCAACTTCATTGGTGCTTAGAGACGATTTGGGGAGGAAACTACACGGTGAAAACTAGAGTTTTTGTTGGCCAGAAGGCACAACAATAATATATGCTCAAGAATTTTCTGTTGCATCATGCTCTAATGCAACATAGGAAAATTATCTATGGATACCAAAATTCTAATTGACATCTATAGAGAAATATAAATATAAAAGATATTTTACGCGATAAAAAGAGATAAAAATAAATAATGGGTGTTGATGGAATATATGATATTTGAAGATATCCCATTATCATCGCAATAAGTACCAATTTGTTTTCACCAAGCGAGAAAGATAATTTATTTATCTTTCTTGGTTTGTTGCATGATATCTTGGATAAGGAGTGTCACATTGGAGTGAGAAGATCCTCCTTCTTCTACAGCTCTCTTAGCCATCTCTGCCAGTTCTTTAACTCTTTCTCTCATTTCTTCACTTTTCCTAGTCTCATCCATTAACTCACCAATTGCTTTCTCAACCTCTTCTTTCTTCACCAACAGGCCTTTTTCCTCTTCCTCACCCCACTCCACAGGAACCTCCACCCCAACCCTCACTCCCACTCTCAGTATCTGCACAATCAGTTTCTCATTGAGAAACTGGTCGCCAAATAGAGGCCATGTAACCATTGGCACACCAGCACATATTGCTTCCAAGGTTGAGTTCCAACCACAGTGTGTCAAAAAACCTCCAATTGCAGGGTGTGACAGAATGAGTACCTGAGGAGCCCAACCACGAATTACAAGGCTTCGAGCTTTGGTCCTTTCCTCGAACCCATCTTCCTCGATCCACTTCTCCAATGCTTCTAGTTGACTTTCCCTTATAACCCAAATGAAGGGTCTATTCGAGGCTTCCAAGGCCAAACCAAGCTCTATCAACTGCAGCGTAGTTATATTACACATGCTTCCAAGGCATACATAGATCACACTTTTTGGTTTCTGCAAATTAAGCCACTTCATGCAATAATGCTCATCAATTGAGGCCTTGTTCCCTCTCTCAGCCTTGTCTAATTGATCCTTGTTGCAGAGTGAAACAGGACCAATACACCACACTCTACCATTTATGGCCTTCTTGTAACCCCTTGCATACGCTGGCTCCAACTCTTCAAAGGAATTCATAACCACCCCAGAAGAAACCCCTTCAGCAGCAGCAGTTCTGGCATAAAACTCTCTCCACTCTTCACTTGATTTTCGTGCTGGAAGCTGGGCTTTGGTCATCTCAACCTTGTCAGGCAAACCGGGCAAAACAAAGTACTCAGTTTCTGAGGTTATGCCCGACAGAACTTTGTGGATTCCCAGGTTGTATAGACAGAAGAGACTGAAGCAACTCTGTCCCACGAAGGAAATCCTAGGGACGTTGAATTTGGTAGCGATGTTGGCCGTGTAAGGAAGACACATGTCAGAAATTATGCAGCTTGGTGGAGGCGTTAACTCATGGAAGAGTTTCTCCACTTGTTCCTGTAGGGTGTTGGCTGCATTGAAGAAACTCAGGGAAGTGCCTAGCGAGGGAAACATGTCAAGATTCTCGCACCCTTCTGGCAACCCAGCTTCTTGATACGGAAATTGGATTTCTACAAACCTGATTTCAGACCCTGAATCGGTCGAACGACCCAAAGTTGCTGTCAAGCGTGATACGTTGTGGTGGCTCGTGATTACTGTCACGGTGACACCCTGCTGCGCCAGAATTTTTGCGATGTCCACCATGGGGATCATGTGACCCTGAGACATCAGAGGAAACAGAACAAAGTTGAGGTTCGGTGCTTCGGAACTCATTTTGTGTGTGGGTTGTTGGAGATGCAGTAGCTGCAATGGATTCAATTTTTTTTTTATGTGAAAATTATGAGACGCATTTATAAGCACCCTTTGGGTTTGGGACTCTATTCGGTGATGAAAGCGCCTCAAATTTTAACTAAAAAATGTGGACTTCCAACAACTTATCTGAAATCCACAGAGAGAAAGAGATAGAAGGAGTGGTATAACTGCAGGTAGTACCACTTGATGGGAAGAAAGAGTTAGGGAGAGTGCAACGACACTCATGAACTTAATAAAGTGTGTTTTGAGTGGTGGAATATTCAACATCATTACTCATTTAGATTAAAAGAATAATTTATGAACACTTGGCTACTAGAATAATGTTATATTTTTGAAAAAAAGGTCTTTAGAAATGGTTTGTATTAAGAAAAAATATATTATATAAAATAATTTTAAATAATTATATAATTATAAATTATTATAAATTTATTAACTTTTAAAATAATTATTTTAAATTATAATTTGTAATTAAACAATAATTATTAAATATTATTATTATTTAATCAAAATTACAAGTTTTCATAATTTATATAATTCTTTATGTTCACGTCCGTAATTTGAGTGGTGATTACCGTGTGTATATATATAATAAGTTTCCTAGTTTCCTTATTACATGTCCCATTAGGTTTATATACCACAATTCTAAGTGAGTTCTTTTTTCAGTCTCTTACTTTATTATCCCCTAACTTTTTTATGTCCAGGACATCAAAACAAAATATGTCAAGAGTAGAATGTCGTGTGTCAGGATTCACAAAAAAGAATACACTATGCACTTTTTACCTTGACTAGACAATCTTTCCAGCGTAATTAATGTGAGGAGTATGATCATGCTGAGTCACGTCTCGATTGATGTGACCGATCGGTGCACAACCCCTTAAGCGTGATTACAAGGAGTACGCTTTATCAATTACTGATGTAATGAGACTCATCGTACTGGGTTAGGAATTGGACAATGAATCTGTCACTTTTATGGTTGCCACAAAGAATCAACCATTTGAATGTTTGATGGTAGGATAGACTACATTAGATAAGGCTACAGATCGATCGAGATGGGTTTAAATGGCCGAGAAGACCTTAGACTGGCCGATACACTTTAATATAAATTTTTATTTCATGAATTATTGAAATGAAGCTTTAGTTTTTATTAAAAAATAATATAAATATTTTTTATTATAAAATTGTATATAAATTTTATTCTCTTACAAATGTTTCTACTTTATGAAAAGTATTAAAAAAAATACATTAATATCTTTAAAATATAAAATCCCTTTAATTTCTACTATATGAAAAAAATATAATAATTAATAAGAGAATTATTTGGCACATACAATAAATAAAAAAAGGAAAAAATACACCTAGATGAATATATATATATATATCAACAAAGTGTTTTCTTTAATTAAATTAACCGACTGGACTAAGGGCAGCCACATTCGGTGCCAGATCTAGAAACTAGCAATATAGAAATTTATTTTTATTATAACCTCAAAGTATATATAAACGTGTATAAAGTGTTTGATATATAAGAATATTTATTTATTATGCCTCTTTTATTAAATTAACCGAGTGAACTAGTGGCAGCTACATTCGATGCCAGATCTAGAAACTAGCAAAATAGAAATTTATTTTAATTATAACCTCATAAAGTATATATAATCGTGTATAAAAATTCTCAACGTCCTTTTAAAGAAATTTATATATTAGAAAACTAACTGGAATTCTTAAAAAAATATATATGATTGAAAGACTTTCTTGAACGTATCAACTATCAAAAGAAGAAAAACAAATGCCGAAGCAAACTTAAGTAGGAACGTAAAAGGGAAGTAAAGAATAAAGGATTGATACCAAGTGTGTGTGTGTGAAGAATAAAAAGCAGTTAAAAATTTACTGATAAAGTATCTAAGGAAATAGTATTTAAATAGATAAAAAAATAAAATTAATGCCTATAGTGATTAAATATTGTGTAAATTTATAAAAACATATTTCGCCGAACTTGTCTATAACTGCTTTTCCTAACACATAATTCCTGGGTTCGTACAAAGTAAGATCTTAATACAATGGGAATAAAATGAAGAAACCTACTCATGCTCTAAAAAACTCTACTGATTTTTATATATTAACTTGTCTTAACATCGTTTATGATCCTTGGTTGTAAGAATGATTAACTGTCACATGCTTGTTACAATTTAATAATCCTACCTTTTTTGTGAATAATTCATAATCGTGCTGTATCATACTGAAAAGTAATGAATGAATGATTCGTTGAAGACTAAAGGACCACTTCACAGTTAACCTAACCTGTCGACAATATAGATATTTTATTTGCCTCATGAACTTTTTATTGTCAACATTATTTCCCTTGGTAAACTTTATGCCTCTGCTCCTTTTCCTATCAAATGCAACATTTATTATATAATCCGATTCCTTCAAATTGAGATACGATTTTTACATATAATAATGAAATAAATGAGACTAAATAATACTGAAAAAGCACTATTAAATAATGACATGTGGTAGAAGCAAATTTCTGAAAAATACATATATTACTCATATACATTACTCATAGTCATGATCAAAATGGAGAGCCAACTGGGGCTACGAGGCCCAAGTGCCGCATTATCTTTAACTGACGAGCCTTTCTTTTTGATTTCAGTGGAAGCGTCACCTCCTACAAAATAATTTTCATTATTTTTTAATGCAACCGACAAATTTATTCTAAGTGTGATTATGTTATGAGAGGTGTTATTAATACACCAATTTATATAATATTATTTTTTATGTATTTTTTTTTCTATCCTAACATTTATTACATATATACTTCTTTTTTTTTTTCGTTTTATATATTGTTGTATAGTTTTGAGGTAGCAACTCACGTCAAAATGAACTTTGCGTTTACGTTCCCTTTTGCCTCTTCCCCTCAATAGAAAACCATCAGTCTCTCTTGAGGTGCATGAAGCCCATTTATCTGTTCAAACTTCAAATCATAAATCAATAATGAAATGGGCATAGGAGAAGCAAAACAAATAAATCATAGCACTCAAAGGTACGAGACAACAGAATCCTAAACAGTTTAATAATTGAGGCTTGCTGACAAATGCACAAGCACAACTTACTACGACTCTATTTGAAAAAGGAAGATTGTATAATGACATTTGTAATGATATATGTATGATATGATCTACATGTTATAAGTTTCAATCCAATGATGGGTTTTATGAAGTCATCTAATAGAGTTATTCCATGTTGTGGCTTATAATATTGAACATGAGTTGGAAACATTTTAAATATACTGATTGGCTAAATTGACTAAAGAAAATATAGTAAATCCACAAGCAAGAATAGAGCACATTAGAGCTGGTTAAAATTGTAAATCCATTCATTCACTAAATGAAACTGATTTGACCAAACTTACTTATTTACTTTTTAAATATGATTAAGCAGACGTATGATTCTGTAATACTATTTAGTTTCCTATCCTGATCTATGTGCCTTTCTGTCCAAAACATGATTCAGTGTAGAAATCAGGAAGGACTTACCACATGAATGATTTTGCTGATTGCGGGGAGAACGCTTATCAGAACTCAATATTCTGCAAGAACTAAGTTGTTCCTTCCTCTTTAAGGCCTGGTATTATTATACCAAATGAGAGGGAAAATGAAATATTGTCTCTAGAGGAAAAAAATAGATAAATGGAATACAAGATTCTGGGGAATGAAATTGTAAGATGTAGGGGAGTCAAAACATATCAAATATCTGTTTTAAATCAAAACATACTAGTTTTAGAGCCTTGTGAAAATCTTTAGAAGAGTTGGTGCTCCTTTCTTCAAAAGACTGCAATAAAATTCATGCATAAAAATGAGATGTTGATGATGTATAATTTATGAAGACAATTGTAGAACTACCTCCTTATTATAGTTGAAATCTGCACCCTTCTTAGACTAACAGAACTTTGAACCTCCCAATTCACCAAGGCAACAATCCATTTCATTTAACACCAATATGCTCACCTTTTTAATAGTCCACAACATAAGTTGTAAAATTACTGGAAGCAGTTACACTTACAGCTATAACTAATAAGTCTTCACCTCCCTCAGTCCCCCCCTTTTATTTCCCTCTCTTCTCTTCTTTACCCCTCATCTGGATTGGTGCTACTTAGATGTTATCAAAATGAGAACACACAGAGTGACTTCTGGATGCAATGAATTTATATACGAGAAAGCATAGTGGAAGACGTGGATTAGGCTTACATCCTCAAATGAAGAAACATCTGTCACTGGATTAATCCAAGCACTGTGAATTGACAAAGTAATATTGCACAACAAAAAAAGAGGTTAAAAAATCTAGGAAACTTCCATAGAGGTAAAGCTATGCTTCCAAGACAATTTATTTTCTTTTTCTTTTCTTTAAAAAATATGCTATAATACCTGGAACGATTTCCATAAAACTGCACTAAAACATGTCTGTCAGAGGTTGGGTCAGATAATGTGGTTCTTTCTTCCATGATCTGAAAAAGTCAGTTTCTTTTTATAACTTTAATATAGATCAATCGATTTATGAAATACAAAAAAGAAAATGTCAGAAAAAATCAGCTCTTCTCAAAAGAAAAGTCAGTTTTAACATATAAAGATGATGAGCAACATTTTGTATCTGTGATGACACAAAGTTTAATCTTCAATACTTGCAAATTAAACTTCTAAAATTTTCTAGTCCACAAGAATGGATTTAAAACATTAACATCTAGGGCTCCAATGAAAGAACATGCCTCACAATTGGCAAAACATCCAAGGGAGAAGAAAACGTCTATTAGAGATGCTACTCTTCTTAAATTCACATCATCAAGTGTTAAAGTTGCACTATATTAGAATAAGAGGAAAATTAGCAAAAGCTCTTTCTGAGGACTCTTTATTATTGACTGAAATTTATTAGAAAGCACAAATTTTGGTGGAATCTACCAATAAATCAAGAGAGAGATTCATTATATAAGAGTGAGTCCTACCAAAATTTGTAATTTCCGATAAATTTCAGCTAATAGTAGAGAAAGAGAAAGAATATCAAAGAGAGTTTCAACAACATTCCTCTTACAACAATTACATTACTTAAATACAGTAAAAGGATGAAAGATAAAGATTGAGACTTAAACTGATATATAACTTATTCAATTGATTATATGTTTGCAGGATAAGGACGTGTTACAGCTTCATAATGCTTGTCTATTCTCCACTAAACAACTTAAGTGATAAATGAAGTTTATGTAAAATCAAGATCCTTCTGTATGGAATCCGTTTGTCCAAAATATCAAGAAAAAAGAGGGAAACAACAGGTTAGAGCATTCTATTATCTATCTCTTATAAGACCTTTGTCTACAAACCATCTCCATGTCAAATTGGTCTATTCACAGTCACAACTCACAAGCACTTAGATTGTGGCAGAAACAACCAACATGACAAGATATAACCATATATACCTCAGCAGGCCACCACATTTGATTATCTGTTCTAGCCCATACAACACTTCCAGGAGTTACAAGAGAATTGCTGTCATGAACAGGAGATCCATTTAGGTCAATTTTTTCATTACTAGCATCCCTGTATAGAAACAGTAAACTGAAAGGTTACAGGCTTATAAGAAACAGACAACTGAAAGGTCTCAAGTCTCAACTTATTTGTACCAGCATGTCTGTAGAAAACAAACCTATTGGTGCCAGGGTTGAGACCTTCATCTTGGACAGCTGAATCAACTCCCTTAACTAGAACATCAGAAAATTCAGTTGAACACACTGATATATCTTCTTGAGAATAGCTACATCGGACCAGTGTACAATCAGAAAATTGTGTTACTTCCATTTCCCTCTCCTGTAAACTGTTTGCAGTGAAATTGAACAATCTAAGCACTCCAGAATGTGAATCTGATGAGGAATCTGCAAGAAAGTGTTGACCAGATGAAAGGTTAAGAATACATTCAACAGAATTCCATAATTTGAAGACCAAAAGAACCTAAGCACCATAGGCATGAACTCTGTTCATTCCATTGTCATAGCATTCAACTTCCCAAAGCCACAGGCATTAAAATATATTTTTATTCATAGCTCAACCATTAAAACATCAAAGTTACACACAACCAAATACCTGAAGGCTTACAAACTACCATCGTAACCAATTTCAAAAAGAAAATTATCATCAAAAGTTGTTAACAAGAAGCCATATAGTTACAATGACTATGAGAATTTCAAAGGGCATTTTATAATTTCATTAAAGTTGCTCATATAGTTAAAACTTACAATGACTATGAACAAATCAAGTCTTTATCATATGCACCTCACTAAAGGCAATAGCTTTGCAGCCAACAATTGACAATTATTCGAAACGAGACGCAAAAGTTTGAGCAGAATACATGCAGAGCACAGACAGTTGATGTAAAAAACATTACTTGATCACAATGAACTAAGTAACTAACCCCACAAGTTCAAGACTTACTCACATACCCACATACTGAAGTGAATTGAATTTATAACCAGAACAAATTCAACGTAGACCAACTTAGGCAATTCATTACCTAGGTTGAATAAAGAGGGAGTGCATGTAAACACAGAGAAATCAGTGCGGCGTTTGGGAGGTGAGCTTCTTGGGTGTTGAGAATACTTCGGTATACAATCAATTGGATTTGGAATTGTCTTCTTTCTCTTCTTCTTCTCCATTAGTTGTGATGAATGGAAACACTGAAACAGAAGCAGAAGGAGAGGAACCTAGTGGGAGAAAAGAATAATGTGGCATTGAAATGACAACGTTGTGTAATGAAACTAAGGATCACAACTTCCATATTATAGTGGGCCACCTTACGTGTCTCTATAATAATAATCCTGGGTACAAGTATAATATGATTCATTAATTCGGATTTGTCGAATGCAAAACAACTACCTACAACTTTCCACTTTCTACTTTCTGCCGCTCACCGAAATGGCGAAACCCAACTAGGGGAATGTTCCAAGACATGATGACACAACATAACATTGATGGGCACGTAACTCAACGAAATGATCATGGTTCCACAGACCATTTTAAAAAATAATAATTTCATACCATGTTTTCTATCGCTTAATATTTGCTGTTATTTATACAATAAATTTATATAATAATTTTTATAGAGTTTAAAAATTATTCACGATAAAATAAATTTTCATTATTAATACATTATTTTTTATTTTTTTATTTTTTATATATTAATTTTTTAATTGTTGTATAATTATTTTAGTATTTATTTGAGAGAGGGAAACATCGCTGAACAGAAGTATTAATGTTTATTGGTTGTACAATAATGTTATTTTAATATTAAAAGATGTTGGATTTTGGCGGTTACTCTTTTCATCTTAAAATAATTCTCGATTTAAAACATTGTATGAAGGTAAAAGAAATTAATAATTTTTCTAAAATTTTAAATTTATAATATGACTAAATTAACATTTTTAATTTTAAGAATATATGTTGTTAATACTTCAACTAAGATTTAAGACTGAATTTTTTCAATGTTAGTTTAAAAAAGTAACAAACATTTCTTTATTTGAAACAATTTTTTTCAGAAAATAATTTGTCAGTTATTTCATAAATAATTTGAAAATAGAATATTTAAGAAATCACAGTAATACTCTTCTTGTTCATGACACAGATTTGGGAAAGAGAAACACACTAAAACCATTGGTGATTAGGTTTAGTTCCAATAAATGGTCTGGGTATTTTCAGGTAGAAATCAATAAGATCGGGTCCCTGAAATTGGACGATTTTTTTTCTTATAATATTTAAGAATAATGTTTGTTCTACACTTAGTTTTTATCATTATCTAATTTATCTATGTACTCTTATGTTTGTACAACTTGAGAAAATTTTAGATTATTTCAATAATTAATGATATGTATAATTGATAGTTGTTATAATCGATTATAATCAGAATCGATTTTTATTTGATTAAGTTTGTTGAAAAACAATTGCAAGATAATTAATTTTTTTTAGATATAACAAAAGAAAATAATCTTTTACATAGTAAATTACAAAAATAAGTATGTGTGAAGTTAAAAAAAAAATAGTTGAAAATTTTGAGACTAAGTTAGAGATATCGTTTTTTAGAGGAAAAAATTGTTAAAGACAAATTTCCACTCTTTGAATGCCTAAAAAATAACTTTAAAACAAAAAATTTAACTAGATTTCAACTTATGTCTCAAACTTGATGAAATTTGATAAAAGAAAATTTCTCAAAAATACAGCTTAAATTAACAAATTTCAGCTATCTCAAACATACTCGTGAGAAATGCTGAATAATATAAAATATATTATTTTAATTATTTTCATATTTTATTTTTTATATTAAAAGCGTTAGATTATATTAAGATTAACGAGTGAGGATGGATGTAACATTATTAATTAGTGTTATACTTGTGTAATTAGTTTGATTACACACCGGTAAGGGGGTGTAATTTGTGTGTGTTAATACAAGTAAAATTGAATAAAAGTAATAAAATAGAATCGAGTTCAAGTATTAATATAACATTTAATCTTAGTTATTTTTTTGTTTTTATTAATTTTATTATCCCTATTTAATTTATTTCACTTATGAGTACGTTCCATCCTTTTATTATCCTATTTATAATTATTACCTTTCTAATTGTTGATCCATTTCTCTCATTTTAATTCATTTGTTTAATTCCCTTAATTAGAGTAATAATTATTACATTATCAATTTTTGTCACATGAAAAATTACTTAAAGCTATCAATTTTTTTAATAAATTACTAATTTAATTCAGGTAATCAACATTTAAATTAATCTTTAAAATTAATATAATAAAACAAAATAATATTTGAAATAACATATTATTAATCAATTTAATCTTTTAAATTATAATAAATAATCAAATTGATGATTTAATTAAATAAAATAATAAAATAATCCATAAAATTATAAATTATCAATCAATTTAATCCTTAAAATTATAATAGTGAATCAAATTAATCTTTAAAATAAAAAAATTAATTATATTTTTTGTTTCATAATTCTAAATTTTTACAAATTTTGTCATTAATTGTTTGTTTTGTATATTTTGATCCTAATTTCCGTTATCTATTTTAAATTTTCTCACACTTTTAAGTGCAATTAAGCTTAAAAAATGATAAAAATGGTAGATTTGCTATTCAACTCTTAAGTCACCCTTTCTCTGCAACGAACCGATCCACTAATTCATTTAACTGGTTTTAGTTCGCATAGAAGAGCATTTTGCAGAGAGAATTCTTCATGTGAACTTTAGCATATGCAGAGATACCTATTAATTGATTTCAGAACACACATCATTACACCGCATATAGTCACGCTATATAACGAAAATACATATCAGAATAATAAAATGAATAAAAACCAAGGAATAGAATGGTTTCCTTCCTTTTTTTTCTTTATTATGAATATGATTTCCTCCCTAACATTGACTGCATTACGAATATACTTATTGAGTATAAAAAATGTTGCAAGAATCTAAAGGGGTGGACAAAAGGTTATGTCATAACTATCAGCTCCTTTGCAGAGATAAACCGGAGGCTTATTGTCACCAGGGTAAGTGTGAGCGAATGGACAAAGCCCCTTGTACTTCACGGAGATCTCATCGGGTTCGCAACCATGACCATCACAACAATACTTGGGATCCTTGAACCCATCACAAGGACTATTGCAACCCACATATTTTCCATCCTTGTTCTCGGTTATCAAAGAAAAAGGGCACCCACTGGAAAGTTCTTTATTGCAGTCCACCATAGGGCACGGTCCCGATCCATCCACAAGGCTTCCACCGTTTGGTTTGATTCGAACCAAAACATTCTGGCCGTGAACCAAGCTCACTTCGTAGGAAACCAGTGATTGGTTAACATTAAAGTTGAGAAGTGTTACGGGGTGACTGGGGTTTAGGCCTGCACACTCCATGATCCCATTACCACAGTCACCGGTTTCGCATGAAAAGTAGTTAGATGCATTGGTGGTGCATGCGGTTCGGACCCAGATAGAGCCACTGTAGTGATCATCCATGTTGAATATCTCATAGGTGTCTCGGGGAATGTCTGGCTCCAAGTCTCCTATGCTTGGGTTGGATCCACGCCATAAGGTTTCTGAACACATGTTCTCGAAATGGAAGGTCACATCACATCGCACTCCTGAAAATTAAACGTGTTAAGAGCAATTGCATCAGATTCAACGTCCCACACTCTCTTACTGTTTATGCTTTATATATTCTGTAGTATTTTTGAGATAGACTCTCCTAACATTGCTGCCACATTTTTTTAAATTTACATATACCTTAATCTAGTTTATTACTGTCTACTCAACTCTCAATAGAAGTATCAATTATTGAAACTTAAATATAAAAAAAGAACTTAACCCAAAATCTATTAAGAAAGAGAATCTCTTAATTCCGGTACTACGTTAAACTTCATTTGTTATTTAATACGACACTCCTAACTATTTTCCATGAAATTTACCGTGAAAATATATTTCATAACTCATGATACATTTGATTGAGAGAAAAGAAAATAAAGAACAAATAGTTATTTTTGTTATATATTTTGTTGAAGAAGAAAAAAAAAAAGAAAGAGAAAGAGAAAGATTAACTTCTAAAATAAAATAAAATCAAAATTATTTTATTCAAATCTCAAACTTTTCTTACTTCTCTCACTTTCTTGTCTATTGTTCCAAATGTACCATTAATTACCACAACAAAATAAGATCATAATTAGAATAAAAAAAAAATAGAATTGACTCTAAGTGATCACCAATAACTTAGTATGTGACGCTATGTAAATGACAATGTTAGTTCTGCAAACATTTTTTTTTATTATAGTAATTTCATAACTCTTAGGATCAGTGAATCACCTTAGCTTATTTCTAAGAAAATGAATAAATAGCATCAAATTCATCAATTTGATATGGACTGAGAGGATCTCTACAGTTGATTCATTTTCTAAGAATGCGTATTTAAATTCAACAATAATTTTTAGACACCTATTTTTCATTAATGCCTATTATTATTATTATTATTATTTTGTCTTTCTCTTCTTATCCATCATATCCCCAATCATTTTTATATTTTTCTCACTTTTATTTCTCTCACTAGATATCAACCAATGCAAGTTTTTAGGCGTCTAAAATCATTTTTTATTTAAATTATGATTTTGTGGATGCACACCTAAATATGCATCATGTTTGTGAGATGGATGAAGATGTTTGATAAAAAATATAAGCGTGGATTCTCTGCTGTCAGAAGTGACCGCATGAAATCCTAACTACAAAAAAATATTATTATAAATTAAATAAAAATATAACTTAAATTTTTTTTTGGTGATGATGATTGATGACCGCAGAGTCCGGGGGTACACCTTTTAAAATGCAGAATCTGGTCCCAAAAACCAACCAAGATTCTCTCCGATTAAAAGTAATCGAAGCGTGTTTAATTTAAACATTTAATCATTTATTTATATTTATATTTTTATATTACATATTAAAATTAATTCATCGTTGAGATTGAATCCAGTTGGGAAAAAATTGGAGAGGATCCTAAAAACTTTCATGCTAATGAATGAAATAGTGTATATTAGTAATAGTACTACTGAAACACAATTTCAAAAAGATGTGAGAGAGGGCTTATACATCACCTGCACATAGCAGCAGCATGGGAAGAAAAAGATTGAGAAAGACTTTCTTTGCCATGAAAACTACCTTCACCTTCAAATTTGATACGGTAGAAATTTGGCAAGAGAAAAGATTGATAGAGGATGACTGAAATAAAGAAAGAGAAACAAAAAAGAGAAAGAAAAAAAAATTAAAGAAGAAAGAGAATATTAAATATTGTCAACAAATTTTATTGCCTATCATCTGTAAAACGTTTCTTCATTTATTATGACTAGGGGGATTCGTGCTTCTTTATGTATCTTATAAAATACAAATAAAATAAGATAAAGAAATAGAATGCATCAAATAGAAAATAAACATAGTAAATTTCTTAATATTATCTTCGATTTTTTAAGATAAAAAAAGACACACAAAAAAATGTAAATGATTTAAATGACAAAAAATTTGGAAGAACTAAGACCATAAAAAAATATATTTGTGGAAATTTAAAATATATTTAAATCTAAATAAAAATATAAAATTATTTATTTTGAATTATTAAAAAAATAATTAAAATATATTTAATATAATTGCTCTCGACAAATGATACACGTTTTGCTGCACATAATATGTAGAACGTTTAATAATTCATTACTTATTTTCTTCTTTTAATACCAAATAACTAATTCAAAATTTTTTTTATTTAAATAGGAGTATTAAATTTATCTAGTTTCCGTTCATTAATATAATATTATTTTAATTTTTTATTGGATTTATATATAAAATATTTATAATTAAAAATATTTTTGTAAAAAAATAACTAATGTATAAGACATTTTAAATTAATTTTTATAAAAAGCAAAGATAAATTTTAAATTTGTATCTTATAAAAAATCAGAAAGACTATTTTAAAAAATATTTTTTTCCTAATTCTACACTTATTTTAAATTAAAAACATTAAATAAAATATATTTATATCTTTTAAGTAATACCTCGGGTGTTCCTTTTTAAAAAACAAGCCATTGATGTCGATCAAAGATACATTTTGCTGCTTATCATCCGCAGAAAGTTTAACATTCCTGGATAAATCTTAAACTCTATACCTTAAAAATATATTTCATCATTTACTACTATAGAAATTAGTTAGTATAGTTAATAATATTTATTTTATACTTCCACTGTCTTATTTTGTTTAGCATTTTAGCATTAAAATATTTGTCTAGTATTAATTATCGTATCAATAAAACATTAATATATTTTTTAATTATATTCTTGATTATGAAGTAAGAATATATAAAAGAAATATAGATAAGAGAGTCTAATTAATATGAAAGATAATAATAAATTAAGAAATTGAATAGTTTTTTTTATAAAATTTAAATTATTAATTATATTTTTTAATTTTTGTACTAAAACTTTAAAACATCATATAATGTAAGATAGAGAGAATATTTTTTTTTCTAAAATTATTTCTAATATTAACGAGACATATTCTTATTTTTTATAATTTTTATAATTTTAATTTTTTAGTCTTCCTTATCATTAATATATTTATTGTTTTAATTTTAATTGATTATGCATATGTAAAGTCAATAAAATTCCTGAAAACTCTCTATATAAGATAAAGTTAGACTCTCAAAAGAGACCAAAATATTAATATATTACACTTACTATTTATCAATCTTAAAAAATGACTGCTCTCTTTTGTTTTTTTATAAGAACTAAATTAAAACTTTGTCTTGATTCTTTTTATAAAACTCAAATTAGAATTTTGTCTTGAGTTTTTTATAACCACCAATATATAATAACTTGTATATTAATTTTTCACACAAATATTTTTAATTATGAGTCATTTTTTAAAGTCAACAAATAATTAGTAAAACATATTAATGTTTTAGATTTTTTTTTTGGTCTAACTTTGTATTGTATGCAGAATAATTTAAAAAATATTATTTAGATTACATGCATAACCAATAAAAATTAAAATAATAAAAACCAATACAAATATTTATAAAAGAAATAAGATCTATATCTTATTAATGTTAGAGATAATTTTAAAAAAATATATATATAAATTTAAGACAAATATAAAGCTACTCCCAGCATAAACTGATTTTCTTATTAGTTGATTGGGTATTGTAAAAAGGATTAGAAAGAATAGTATCTAAGCCTAATTATATATATAAAAAAATAATACATGGAACATTTTAAATTAGTTTCAAAAACGAAGTTATAATTTAGGTATTATAATTGGAATAAAATTTACCTAATACTTATTTATAAATTACTGTATTAAAAACATTTAATAAAAGATGTTTAATATCCTTTAATTAATAGCTTAACGGTCGCTTTCAAAAAAGTTATTGATGTATACAAAAGACACATTTTGCTGTTATCTAGTTCTTAATTTATAATCTTAATAGTTAATCACTTGTTATGATAAAATTATAAAATTTATCTAATACTTATTTTAAATTATTAATTAAAATCATTTAATAAAATATATTTAATTTCCTTTAATTAATACCATAAGTGTTTTTTTTGAATAATAACATCATATTTGACTCCTTTAAAATAATAGTTGATTTTTTAATAAAAGTTGACTATTATGATAAAATTAAGGTCATATAAAATAAAAATAAAATTAACTATAATTTTAATAGTTAAATTTTTAACATATTTTTATTTATATTTAAATATAATTTACAAAAATTACATATTTATAAAATAATTCTAAGATCGAGTGATAAACCAATATTTTGTACATTAATATTATATATTTTTGGGTAAAGTTATAAATATTTTTACATGTATAATACATAATTCACTTTTTCTCTTAAGATTAATATAATACAGGCTCGCAAAAAGAAAAAAGAAATAAAAATAAGAACTTTTTTGTCCAAAAAAGATGAAGCCCCAAAAGGTTCATTTCGCACAGTGTATAAAATGAAGTAGCTTGAGAGCTGAAAAATCACTCCCAAAACATGTCATTCCACTTTATCACTCTCCAACATTCCACACTTGATCACCTCCATAATTCCAAGGAGTTTCCCTTGACCTTGAGACTTCATGGAAGGCACCTACAAGCATTCACAAGGCAGAATGTGCGACATAGAGCGAAGGAGCGGAACCACAAACTTATGAGTTTTAGTTTTCTTTCTTCATTTGTTTTTATGTCTCCCTGTCATTTCATCATGTATGAGTAGATAATTTACTCTTAGGGGTTATAGTGTATGTATGCTTGAAACCTTTGTTACTCTTTTTGATGCAATTTTTTAATTCTATCATTTACTATTTAAATTATCCCATCACTTAACTATTTTTGCATGCTATTTAACTAATTAGAGGCGATCACACTTTAATTAGTCAGTAGAAATATAGGATAATTGAGCTTAGGAGAACTACATGACTAACCTTTTCCTAAGCTTTTATGACTAACATTTTCCTAGGCTTCTAATTTGACTAACAATAGTATCTTCTATAATCGTCTAGTTTACTAAAAAATATGTTTTTAAATGACCAAATAGGAACCATCCTAAAGTAAAGATTATTAGGGATGCTAAACCAAATCTCCTAGTAACATTAAGAAGTAAAATCAGTAATGTATGAAGGTAGGTAAGAAAATTGCATAAAGTGAGGTCAAGAGTAAAAAAAGCATAACATAACCAAAATCCTTAATTCCAAACGAACTAAAAATAATTATTCTATGTTATTTTCTTGTTTTTACTATTCAAATATTTTCCAACTTTGTTTGTTTAAACAAAGTAAAAACTTATCAAAAACTCTTGTACTAATGTATAATATTTGGACTCACGTCTTTATTACTATCACGCTTACCCTAAAGTATTTATCAAATCGCATGAGGAAGTCGACATTTTCTACCACCTTTATCACCTCTTCTTGAAACCTTTTAGTCTGGGACAAAGCCTTACGACTCTACTAGACACAAACAACAGTATATTATCTCTATTGCCTCTTTCTTTAACTAGGTGACCTTAATCCCTCTTCGTCCTCGTCACTTTTGCTTCTAAGATTCTTCTTTCCATCTTTCTTTATTCTTGTGATCTTCATGGCAAAAGCAAAGGAACCTCTAAAGATGACCTTCCACAAATGAAAACTGCAATGTTCTTTTAGTGTTTTCACATGAAAAGTAGTAAATGTAATTATGAATTAAAAACAATAGTGATTATTTCTTTAACTATTACATAAAGCAAAATTTCTAATCAGCTTGGTAAAAATCAAATACCATTGCCACACATTGTTTTTCTCATTGTAAGGCAAACCAAATCAACTGCAAATAAATAAAGATAAAACAAAAAGAGTAAAGATGGAAACCAAGGAAATAAGCAAAAACCTAGACTCGGATTAGTACTCTCTTACGTCTTTGTCTCCTATACAAGAGATAGAAGTTAAAGACGTACTGTATGCTTTGTTTTTGCCTTCACGCTAAAAGCAAAAGATTTTCTAATGGTGACTTCCTACGAACGAAGACTGCAAAACTCTATTAGTATTTTCACATAAAAATTATGATTATGAATGGAAGACAGTTGACTAATTTTTTTTTAATGATAACAAAAATTAATTTTCCTAATCAATTACAAATTACAAACTAAAAATAAGTAGGTTAGGTAAGCATGAAAGGGAAATCCCATCAAATTTAAAACTTTGCAGATATAAATTTAACATTTTTTAATTTCATAGAATAGTCCTTTCAAATTTTTAAAAAATAAAAGTAAAAATATTTTAAACCACACCCAAACTTGTCAATTTAAAAAACGCAAGCAACCACCAAAGAGTTATTGAAATCCGCAAGAAGACACGCATTTTGCTACGCAAGAAGACAGTTGACTAATTTTTTTTTAACGATAACAAAAATTAATTTTCCTAATCAATTACAAATTACAAACTAAAAATAGTAGGTTAGGTAAGCGAGAAAGGGAAATCCCATCAAATTTAAAACTTTGCAGATATAAATTTAACATTTTTTAATTTCATAGAATAGTCCTTTCAAATTTTTAAAAAATAAAAGTAAAAATATTTTAAACCACACCCAAACTTGTCAATTTAAAAAACGCGAGCAACCACCAAAGAGTTATTGAAATTCGCAAGAAGACACGCATTTTGCTACGCAAGAAGACAGTTGACTAATTTTTTTTTAATGATAACAAAAATTAATTTTCCTAATCAATTACAAATTACAAACTAAAAATAAGTATGTTAGATAAGCGAGAAAGGGAAATCCCATCAAATTTAAAACTTTGCAGATATAAATTTAACATTTTTTAATTTCATAGAATAGTCCTTTCAAATTTTTAAAAAATAAAAGTAAAAATATTTTAAACCACACCCAAACTTGTCAATTTAAAAAACGCCAGCAACCACCAAAGAGTTATTGAAATCCGCAAGAAGACACGCATTTTGCTACGTATGATCGGTTGAAATGTTTCATAATTTATTTCGATAAAAATATTCAATTTAAATAATACTTATTTTAAATTAATAAAAAAATAATATTCTTTAATTAATAGGACATTGAACAAACATTTCACAACTATTACGTTAATTTCTCAATTTGAAGATTGACCAAACATTGATTTAACTTTGATCATTGACCAAACATGATTATGTTGTCCACATAATTTTCTGTTATGCTTTAATATTATATAACTATTACATTAGCAAACTAAAAATAAATAATACTTTATTTCTACACGCACAATCATTCAGAAACTATAGATTTGGTATATAACAACTAGTTATTTTATTACATATATAGATAAAGACCAATGAAACATAGATTATATTCGATCTCACGGGTCAACGCACTAGTTGTATAACATAGTAAAGCATCATCGCTAATCACAATCAGACAATGGCATCCTTGAGTTGTAGAGGATTTGGATCTAAGGTTGCAAACGCAAGGAGCTCCTTGTCTTGTTGCAATATGGCCACATCATATTCATTTAAATAAGCCAAAACTTCAATACCATTTCCTGACGGTGTATCCATTAGAACGATGGAGTTAAAAAACACATCATTGCCAGGTGAATCAGCCACACAAGACACCCAAATTGGCTTTCCCCATCCACAATCAACGTCATAGAGACCAAAACTACACCAACTAGTATAATGGACATAATTAACCCCACTCGAAGCTTTCCCAATTAACTGTTTTGAAACTTGACTATATTTAGCAAACCCTCCTTCACCTTCGAAGTTTCTTACAAAGTCAGAGTCGATAGTTGTCATCGCTTCCCTCAATTTAATAACCAAGTCTGGTAACTCATCATTTGCACCCATTAAAGGTGCAGCCAACCAAACAAAATTTCCCATGCATGATTTTGGAAAATTAGGAGATGCCCTTTGACGCATATTTACTGCGTGAGTAATCAAACAAGGCCTCTCTAAACCACACTTTGCCTTGAAAGCTTTTGCAGTACATTTGCATAGAAGGGATGTTACTACCTCCACTCGAGTAGGGTTTTGCACAGTTGAACTCGACCCTTGAGCCCTTAACCTCGAAATAGCATCTGCATCAAACAAAAACCTCCTCGGACAAAGCCCACCCTTGTTCAGAAATTGGCCACACAAAGCCATCACATTTGTGTCTTGTGAGCATGCAACATTCCGAGGGAAAGAGGAATCAAAGTTGGGAAATGCAAATGCATGTTGAAATTCCTCACTACGAGATTTAGAACCCCAACAATTTAAAAAGAAACTCGCAGCTGCTCCATCCGCTATCATGTGAGATATGAAGCTACCTATCACTATGCCACCGCATGCAAAACAAGTCACTTGTATCATAGTTGTGTACCCTTCAGTTGATACTTCCAGAGCAGGTTGATTTGGAAGAAGTTTATAGATAAATGACGAGAAATTAGATTGGTTGAAAAATTCAGCTAGAGTACAACTTACTTTGGCCTCGGAGTAGTAAACCCCTTTATCATTACAATCGATGGTGCGATTGTCTTTAACCCTTCCAGCGAATGGGTAAAATTGAGTCAAGACCTGTGATAAGGATACCCTTAATTTCTTCAATCTTTGCTGAATTATACCACTATCAGTAATGGCTTGAGGATTCTGATCAGCAGAGTAGAAAAGCACCATTGGTATAAATATAGAAGGCATGAACTGGTCTAAGATTGAGAGGTTATGTGTTTTGGGGTGTGTTGTTGGGCAAGAGGGTTTGATGCACTGCGAGGAGATAATTTCAACCTCCATATTCTTGGTTCATGCAAAGGTGATTGAGAAATAAATTAAAGTAGCATAGTCTATACTCTCACTCTCTATATATAAGAAAATTGTCAAATTGTGTTTCTTTTATTATTTTTAATCTTTGTTATTATTGCTTTGACAAATTTGAAAAAATATATTTCAATGCCTTGTGCGGTCAAAGCTCCAGCGTTTCAATGCTTGGAGTTTTTTAGAATTGAGAAATTTTCAGTTTTTTAAAAATTACAATGTTAATTCTAAGATTTTTTTCAAAAAGAAAATATTTATTACAATTAAAATATAAAATTTATCTAATAATAATTTTTAAAAATGTTAAAAATATTTAATAAAATATATTTAATATCCTCCTTTAAAATCTTAAGCTTTCTTTCAAAAATGTTATTGATCTCGAAAAAAGACACATTTTGCTGCTTATCATCTTTGGAACTTTTTGTTCACTACAAGAATTTTTTGATTTTGTTACTAATTTTAGCTACCATTTAAATTAGTAGTTAAATTCTAGCTAATTAACTATTAATTAACTAGAATATTATTTTTTCTAGCTAAATTGATGTTATATTCATTTACTTTAATTACTACAAATTAGTTAGGAAATAACTACAAATTTTAAAAAATTTATTACAAATTAACTAAGATTATTTTCTTAACTAATTTGCTACTTATTTCATGCTAGCATTCAATATTATAGTAATTTCATAGTTAATTATTTTTACTAGAAATTAGCTACAAAATAATTATTGATTTTAAAATTAGCCACAAAATTATTTTGTAGCAAATTCTAAATTTTCTAGTAGTGATAATTTATTATGATAAAATATAAATTTATGTAATACTTATTTTTAAATTATCAAAAATATTTTTTTGGTGGGAATTTATTGTTATTATTATTATTATTATTATTATTAGAAACATTTAATAAAAATATGTTTTATAATATCCTTTAATTAATACCCTAAACTTTGCTTTCAAAATAGATATTCATTTCGACAAAAGACACATACTTTGCTGCATATCATCTCTAAAATGTTTCATCATTTATTATGATAAAAATATAACTGTATCTAATACTTGTTTTTCAATTATTAAAACATTTAATGAAATATATATTTAATATCCTCTAATAAATACCGTAAGCGTTCCTTTTAAAAAATTTAGTAATGTATTTAATATATATATATCCTTCAGTCAAATAACTCACGCTTTCCTTTTAGAAAAGTCACATGTCTCGACAAAAACACAATTTGCTGCTTTTAATCTCTACAACGGTTGATCAAAATCTTTCCCTTCCATTTTGTGTATAAGTAAAAGAGTGATCCTATTTTATTCTTATACGAAGAAGATTAGTTTAAAAAAAATATTTATTATCAAATAGATTATATAATTAAATAATATTTAATTATATTTTTAATTAAAAATAAATGACTTTTTCTTTTACTTATATATGAGACAAGATGACCTGTTTAGTACGATAAAAATGTAAAACATCGAACACATATTTTCAATTATTAAAAAAAATATATATATATATATATATATATATATATATATATATATATATATATATATATATATATTTAATATCCTGCAATTAATACCATAAATGTTCCTTCTAAAAATAGTTATTGATCTCGACAAAAGAAACACATTTTGCTCCTTATAATCTGTACAACGTTTCATCATTTATTATACTAAAAATAAAAAATTCATCTTATACTTTATTAAAAAATATTAAATAAATTGTTTTAATACTTTTGCCCGGACTTAGTTATTAAAAAACTAACTAACTTACGGACTAATTAAAAAATGTTGTTAATATTATTTATCTATATAAAAACATTATTAGAACTAAATTTTTTAATTAAATAAACGTTATTTTGAAAATACTATTAAATAAAATAAAATAAATTAAAATTTACCTATATTAATTTTTTTTTTATATTTGTGTGTAGAAAGAGTATCCTTCAGTCGATTCCTTTGGCGTTCCTTTCAAAAAAAATTGATCGATCTCAACAAAAGTCATACATTTTGCTACTTTTCATCTCTAGAACGTTCCATAATTTTTTATGTTAAAAATATAAAATTGATCTAATACTTATTTTAAAAGAATTTAATAAAATATATTTAATATCTTTAATCTATAGGTTAGTTTTTTTTTTTTTTAAAATGTCATTGATCTCAACAAAAGTCACATATTTTGCTGTTTTTCATATGCAAAACGTTTCATCATTTATTGTGATAAAAGTATATTTAATATCCTTTAATCAATTTCTTCAGAGTTCCTTATTTTTTTTTTAAAAAGTCATTGATCTCAATAAAATTCACATATTTTGCTGCTTTTCATCTCTAGAACTTTGTAGTGAACGGTGAAAATAAATTTTTAATAAATAAAATAGTAAAATAATCTTTAAAATTATAAATTATAAATTATTTTAGACATTAAAATTGTACAACTTGATTAAATTGGTCTCTAAAATTAAAAAAAATAATTATATATTTTGTCTTATTACTTTAAAATTTTATAAATTTTTCATTATTTTTTATACATTTTGATACTAAAATTATATAATTTCAGGAATTGTATTCTTTATTTTCAAAATTTTCTAAATTTTGTCCCACAAGTTATATTAAACCTCTAGAAAATGATAAAAATGTTGGAATTGCCTTATTCGTTTTTCAACACTATAATCACTAAGTTATTTGACTTGTTAATTTATATATAAAAATATTATATATAATTATTGCATTTGTAAATTAAAATTTTGCTTTTCTAACTATATGTTTATATTTATTACATGAAAATATTAAAAATTAAGATGATAATTTATTTTTAAATATTATTATTTTAATTATATATATTTATAAATTATAAAAATTTATTATTAAATTATATAAACTATTTATTAGTTAAATTAACAATATCTTATATATTTATTTATAAAACATTTTCATTTATGAAATAATTACCCTTAAAATAAAAGGGTGAAAAATGTATAAATAATAAATAATTTTATATAATTAAATAAATAAATTTATTATCTTAATCTCTAATATTTTTGTATAAATGTAAACATATACTTAGAGTGTATTTGAAAAAACTCTATCTTACAAGTTAGTTGAAGATTATCAGCTATTAATTAAGAAACTAAAATGTTGAAAGCTTATGATTAGCTGATTGAATAGAAAATATTTAGTAAAATTAACTAATAATTTAGCTAATAAATATAAAATGACATAAAAATATATATATTTAGTTAATTGATTCATAAATTGAAAAAAGTATAAAAAAATATTTTTAAAAAATTAATAAGAACATAAATGAAAAAAACAAAAGAAGGTAATAGTTTATAAGCTAGTTTATTTTCATAAATTAGATGAATTAGCTTATGAAAATAAGTCAGAAATTACTAAAATAAGATTTTGTATCAATTAACTTATAAGTTAGTTAAAGTAGCTTAAAAGTTACTATAGTTATTTACCAAACACATTCTGAAGAAATAAAAATGCAGTTCGCCAATACAGTAATAGTATATATAATATATTTTTTGTGACACTCTTCTATCCTGAATACTTAGATTAAAATAATAATGTAAATAAAAATGAAGATAAGGTAATAGTTAAAACCAAAGAAACATCATTCGTATTAAGGATAAAAGGTTCACATGGTCAATGGTCATTAACAAGTAGGTACAAAGTTTTTAAGAAGATTTTAATTCTAAATATTATAATTGAAAAATAAAGTCATTATCATCTTCAAAATAAGCTCTTCAAACAACAAAAGACATGGAACAATTATTCTAAATTTCAAAGCCCTGATATCACACTAATCAGAACAAGACCCGTCCATTCAAAACTCGGCACCATGAGTACCCTCAAAATTACCTAAAGGAAAACACAAAAGACTACGGTGAGAAATAACATTTGATCATATATAAATGCGATCATATATAAATGCAGATAGTATCTCAAACCTCACCCATTACCGTACTCAATTACTAGCAGTACTCAAATACTCATATATCAGTTACACGTTCCATTGCATTCAAAATCAATCACATTTCATTCATGTTTACAAAATGCACATGCTCATACAATGCATATGCTCATAATCACATATAACAGTCTCGATTCGGAACTCTACACCATCGGCGAACCTCTTCAATCCCCTTAGTTATCATCACTAATGATGGTCACACCATTAAACACCTCATATAACTGATGTGTCACACAGTTAAACACCACCTATGGCCCCGTGCGAAAACATTCTACACAACCTTTAAACACCACCTATGGCTAGTGTGTAGCATGGTTAAACACCACCTATGACCCATGCATATGAATGTCCCCCATCATTAGTCCACCCTGTTAAACATCACTTTTGGCTAGGGTCCTTGTTAAACACCACAAATGACTAGGGTATTATAGCCACGTCTGACTTCTCATGCATCTTATGTCCATGTTCAATGCATTCTCATCCACATTCTCATTCTCAGTATTCATATATCATTCACACAGTCCATAATCATGCCATAATCATGCCAAAATCATATCAATTTAGTCATCATTACCATAAATCATTCATAAGAATGCATAAAAACGCACATAAAACGTCACTGAATTCCACCCAATTTCACCATTACACACAAGAGTCCCAAATTGAACCTCAACCATGAACAACCATGAATAACCATGAGAATCAAGTAATTAAGACAAATTAACCATACAATTTCAAACGAAAATCACATTAAGACAAAACGTTAATCCAAGAATTTAATCTCCCTTCAAATGCCACAAGAAACCATACAATAACAATTATTAATAAGGGCCTACTGCTCCCTTCAAATGCTCTAGGTAAGATCCTACTGCTCTTTCATATGTAAATGAAACCCAAATAATAAGATAGAATTGATATCTCTTCATACTTGGAAGTCTAATGAAGAAAACATATTCATCAAAGTCATTCTTCTTGTTCCTTTGGGATTCCCTCTAGAGGTTTTCCTTCACACTAAAGGCAACTGATTACATTATCAATTAAGTCAATCAAAACCACAGTACACATTGACAAATCTTTTCAATCGATTAAAACATTTTTAGAACATAATAACCAAACAAATTTGAGAATTTAGATCCTAGAGGGACCTAGGGATTTTCCTCACTACTTGTACATCCTCGCATTCACATATAACCAAACTCATCTTCCCCGTACCTTAGATGCGAAGAACAGCAAGGATCTGATGCGGTTCCAAGACGATCTAAACACCTTAGCTCCTCCTCTTTGCAGGTCTGCGTTCTCTCTCCTTTAGGTTTGGCTATCTGACGCGCAAAACACTAATTAGGGTAAACAGATTAACCCTTGTCTAATATTCTAGCTGGATCGGGTTAACCCCGACTCATCCGTCAACATCTCCGTTAATTCGATTAATTAAATTAATAAATGAAAATAATTCAGATTAATGTCTCATCAGCTCCTCCATTAAAATAAAATTAAATGTAAATATTTAAATACTAAATTAATTTTCTGCCATCATTAAGAATAATAACAATAACAATAACATTTCAGTTTCAAAATGCAATTGTTTAATAAAATAATTTTTTGTAGCAATTAATAATTAAAATACAATTGATAATAATAATAATGATGTAATTTATTTTCTAAAAAAAATAATTAAATAAATTTTAGGACGTTACATTTTTTAAGTATGAACTAAATAAGCTAAATGATTTAGTTGTTTTGATGGTAACTGAGAAAGAATGCGTCAAGAGTTTAAACCACAATTCTAACACTTATACCATTAATCACTTAATTGTACTTATGGTTAAAAAAAATGTAAAAATTTAAAAATATGTGACAAATTTAAGGAAGTTATATAAGTTTAAGGTTAAAAATATGTAAAAAAATTTAAAAGTAAAATTCACAAAATTTTCAAAGTTAAAAAATAAAAATTACAATTAAATCTTTTACTTTTAAAGGTTAATTTAATTTATTATTATAATTTCAATAACTAAATTAATGGATTCCAAATTAGAATTAAGTAAGAAAATATTTCGAATACAACTTTTAGAACTTGTTATATATTTCTACTATATATTCATGTACCACATGAATAGAAATTTCCAAACTTTGGTAGTGTTTAAATATAACATTCTTGTGTACTGTTGTAACTTAGAAAAACATGAACATCTCTGGACTTTCCACCAAATCCTTAGATCCGTAAAGAGAAGAAACTATTTTCTAAACTAAAAAAAATAGTTTTTGTTAAGGGAGGTGAACTTACTAAGTCATATCATATCCCAAGAAGGATTAGTTATATATCCCCATAAGGTAAAACCTGTCTTGAATTGGAACAATAAAAAATCATAGTCCAGATTAGGAGTTTCTGGCAGGTTACTATAGAAGATTCATCAAGAGATTTTTCCTACTATGAATTTTAATTATAATAGAATTTTCATTAAAAAATATTATTTATATTTTGATTATATAAAAGAAATTCATGTATAATGTATGAACAATTTAAACTAAAACATTAATTTTATATATAAATAATACCCTTACAACTTAAAATCCCTGGATACATCCCTGCTTTCGTCAAGTTAAAAAAATATTTTTTATAATTTTTCTTATTTCAAAAATTATAAATTTATATTAAATAATACAAATTCTTGTATGATAAATAAAAATATTAAAATTTTAACAATAAAATTTGACATTTATTTAATGAAATTATTTCTTTAAAAGGATATTTTGGAAAAATCATTTATACATCTAAAGAAAATATGTAAATATTCTTAAGAATATTGATCACTAACGAAAGAAATTTTAGTTATTCCTAGAAATTATGATTTCCGGAATTTATAATTCACAAAAACAATGATTCTCGCGTACATTAGAAAAATTCTTTTCTCTCAAACCGTGCAGTTGATTATTTTTTTTATTGACTAATTAAGTTGGTGTAATTTTCTTTAGAAATTATTGATTTTGGAATTTTTTTTTTAAAAAATGAAGAAAAAGATATAATAATGAAATTTTGGAAATAAAGAATCCCAGTTAATAACTAACATTTTAAGGAGAAATTTCCGGACGAGAGTGAAATATAAGGAAAAATATTTAATTCACGCTAATTAATTAAGAAAATCAGTTAATATTATTTAATTTTACTAATTTTATTTAAAAATAAACTTTTTTTAACCGTCTTTCAATTGTTCGCTAATCGGTCCTATTTTCTTTTACACGCTAAAGAAAAGATCAAGTAATTATAGACAAACCTTATTGATATGGAATGTTTTATACATATATTTTTCTAATATTCATTAACTAATTGATACATTAAACATAAAGAAAAATAATTAAATAACAATAAAAAATGAAGGGGAAAATATAATAATGAAATTAGGGAAGAATCTAAGAAAGAATTCCAATTAATAACTTTAATATTTTTATTTCGTAAAGAGTAACTTTAATATTTTAAGGGGTTGTATATTTCCAAACTTTAATTAATGAATTAGCAATAAAAAAAACAAAAGTATAATGCCTTAAAAGCACGTGAAACGGTGATATCAGGACTGCAATAAATTATTAATTAATTAATTTTCTTTTTTCTATTTATAGTCTCTACACTAAATATTTATATGAATTGAATAACATATTTATCTTATTATTTATTAAATAGAAAACTATTAAATATTTTATATGTTGTTAAAATATTATACATTTATTTAGAATATACATAACAAAATATCGTATGCAGCTATAACATTACTCTTGATAAAAATATGCATCTACATTACGAGTCTAGCTAAAAGTAATAGCTGAGATAGGAAATATTAAATAAATTCTTGTAATTTTAGTAGAATAATAACAATTTTTATCCTGCATGGTATGTTAAAGAGTAAAAAATATAATATTTTAGTTAATTATACATGAAAGAGGAGAAATTAAATTACTTTAAAAATAATTATTGATAAAATTATCTCATTCAAAATCTCTTTATTTTATATATATATATATATATATATATATATATATAATATTAAATTAATTCAATAAATATTATTTGTAGTTATTAACTTTACATATTTACTTAAATATTTAAAATTATATTATATTTCAAATTGAATGAAATATCTAATTGTTTTAGATTTTTATAAAAAATTTATGCTTGATATACTCAATAAAAATTTGTAATTTAACTATTTGATTAACAAAATTTAATATAAGTATAAAGATTTTAAAGAGAATAATTTTATTAAAAGTTATTCTTGAAGTAACTTGATTATTGTCATAAAAATATTTATTATATTACCAACTTTTTATATTTTGATCATATATATACATATAATGTATAAAATAAAAATATTATAATAAGTTTCTGTATTAAATATTTTTACTTAATTTTATTTTTCATATCTTAACATTTACTTTTCGTATAGACAAGTTTTTTTTATCTTATTATTTGAAAATATAATAAATAATCTCACAAGATTATTATTAAATTATTATTGTAATAATTAATTTTTAAAACAATGATTTATGCATTTAATATATGTAAATATTTTCTCGAATAAAAAGATCTATTTGAGCAAATAAAGTGTTCATGTTTTGCTTTCTCTAAATTCTTGTCCTAAACCATGTCCATGAATATGAACAATATTTTTAACATTAGTTATCAGTCGAGTGATTTCGATGATGGACAACACCCTAACCAAAATGACCAAAATGGTATTCTATGCAGATCGTGTAATCGTGTTTTTCCTAACTTACAAGCATTATCAACCCATATGGAGTCTCATTTTACTTTAGAAAATCCTACCATTAGAAGGATTTATTCACCAAATTATGTCAACTCTCAAAGAGAAATGGTTCACCCATTGCAACCTAATTTTTCTATGCCAATGATGATGCAAGAATGAAGAAATTTTGTTAACAATAGGATTTTTCAAGTATCACCACATCAACCTATGATGATGCCTCAACCTAGAACAAACTCATTTCTCAGTGTTAGCCAACAGGTGGTTGTTGCTTCACAACCATTTCAGAGTCTACCACATGTTATGTCATCTACTAGGAATAATGTTGCTGAATTGACACAATTGCTTACTCCACCAATCCATCAAAGGGTGGAGAAATTGATGTAACTAAGTCATATATCAACTTACTAGATAAACACATCAATAATGAGTTTTTTAATTGGGTTGTAATTAATGGCGATGCACTGATCTTGCATTATGACTATAAAACTTTAAAAGATTATTTCTTTAATGTCATTAATTATATATATAATGGTTATGACTATGAAAACTACCATGTCATGTATGTCTTAGTTTAAAATAAAGTTATGTCTTGTCTTTGATGATGAATTAGTGTCTTTATGTTGAGTCATATATTAAATTTTTATTACAATGATTCTCGATCATTATGTATTAAAGATGTTAAAGATATAGAAAATACAAAATCATTGTCGATCATTCGAGGGTAATATTTCAATCAAGTTTGTTTTGGTTCTATTAGTACTTAAAACTTTTGTCAAACATGTGTAAGGCACAAGATTATAAAGGAATATGATGGTTTACATCTATGAAAGGATCTGATCAATAATACAAGTTAGTCCAAGTGAAATTATGCAAATATAAGGATTCAATGGTTGATTACATTCAATTTCAAGGTTTTATATACTATGATGCATTCTTCTCAACTTCTAGGAGAAGAAAGCTTTTTTTGTTTCTTCTAGTTTTAGGTCAATTTTTGTTCTATTTGTTATGTGTTCATCTAAGAAGGGATGTTATGTATTTGTTACGAGGATGTACTGATAATTGTCTCTTACTTCCAATCTTAGCACTTCTTGTGCTAGTATTCAAATGCTCTAATAATATTCTTTTGCTTATTAAAAAATAATCGAGGTATGGCTTAATAGGTATTAGCAACATACAAATACAAGGTATTTGTGGTTATGATCAAGATGAGTCCAAAATTTAAAACTCATGATTCTCACTTTACTTAAAGATGTTCGTGATATAAAAAAAATGAAAAAGTGTCATGAAGAATCCAAATGTCAATTTGGAATTTTTTAATAATTGAAATTTTCATGCGAGATTTTCCTTTTCTCTTAGTGAATCTTAATTTCTTTTTCTTTTTATTCAAGGTTTTAAATTGTAATTACAATCAATAAATAAGGTGAGTACAAAATCATATGTAATTCTTCACACATGTATGATATTTGAGGTTTTGGCTAAGATGAGGTTGACATAATCTGAAATTTGAAATTTGTGATTCCTATTTTGACTTATAGATGTTATCGATACAAAAAAAAAATGAGAAATATTCGTGAAGAATGAAAATGTCTTTAGATTTTTTATTATCAAAAATTTCATGTGAAATTTGTCTTCTCTCGTAGCAAATCTTATTTACTTTTGTCTAATCAAGATTTTAAACTATAACTACAATCACAATATTGAGGTGTGAAGATATAAGCATATGCAATTCATAAATGTAAGGGATGTGGTTTCGACCAAGATGAGGTCTAAAAATTGAAATTTACCATTTCTATTTGGACTTAAAGATGTTAGCGATAAAAAGAATGAGAAGGAATCATGAATAAATATCAATTTGAGTTTTTTAACTATTGAACTTGCGAGATTTGCCTTTTTACTTAACAAATCTTAACTTTCCTTTTTTTTCAATATTCTAAATTGTAGTTGCCATCAGAATTAAGGTGCAATAGTGTGAATAACAAAGACATGTAACATGAAAATATAAGACATTTGTTGTTATGACTAAGATGCTTGCTAAAATTTGAAATTTCAGAGTTCATGTGTTTCATCTTAAAGATGTTGATACAAAAATAAGAATAATCATAAAGAATAAAAATGACAATTTGAGTTTTTATTATTGATTTTTAATATATAATTTGCTTTTTTCGTTAGTGGATCATCATTTGCACTTATATTCAAGGTTTTAAATTATCATTACACTCATAATTGAGTTATAGCAATATAGACGAACAACGTAATTTGAAAATGGAAGATATTTGCAATAGAGATAATAAAATAGGCTCAACCACTAGGTAGACCTGTTTAACTCGCTAAACGAAGAGGTGAGTTGAAATTTTCAACTCTCTCAAAACATATTCAACCTACACCAACCCATTTCTTGGTAGGTTGATGATGGGTTGGGCCAATCATTGAGTTGACTTTTTTTTTCATACCCACCAACATATATTGTGATTGTGGATTTATTGCTATCAATAAACTAAAATATTAATGTTTCTAGTTTTGAATTTTTATGGTCATTGGTGGTTTGGATATTTTGATAAACTAATTAATGGTCGTTATAGTTGTGTTTGGATGATTTATGTTTTCTTTTTCTTCTATTTCTTATTTATTTGGTAGCTCAACCGTGACTCACCCTTTTATCTCATTTTTTTATTTTTTTTTAAATTATGGTGAGTCAATCCAACCTAATATGCAACCTACTAGGATTAGATTGAGTTGGGATTTCAACTCACTTTTAAAATGTGTTTAATCTAATTCAATATATTTTTTGGTAGATTCATAAAAAGTTGGATTGACATTTTACAGCCCCTAATATGTTTCTATAACCAAGATGTAGACCAAAATTTGAAAATCATGGTCATATTTTAGCTTAAAGATGTTATTGATGGAGAGAATGAGAAGAAAATCATAAAAAATGAAAAATTATGTTTAAGTTTTTTATTGATGAACTTTTCATATGTGATTTTCCTTTTATTCTTAAATCTTAATTTTCACTTTTGCTTAAGGTTTTAAATCACAATTGATGTATAGTAGTGAGGGGCAACATAGACAAGTGTAGTTTACAAATAGATACGATTATGAACATGATGAAAACTACTCAAACTTGAAATTCCTAGTTCATGTTTTATTTTAAGGTGTTATTTATACTATGAATGAGAAAAATCATAAGAAATAAAAATGTTAGTTAAGATGTTCTACTTTTGAATTTTTCATGTATGTTTTTCCTTTTCTCTTATCAAATCTCAATTTATACTTTTGTTTAAGGTTTTGAACTATAATAAAAGTTACAATTAATTATTGTATAACAATTTGAGCTAATACAATATATATAATATACAAATGTAAGGTATTTGTCAATATGGATGAGATGAAGACAAACATTTGAATTTCATATATAGACAATATGTTATGAAAAATATAATTAAGTTGATGCTAATGATAAAGTTAATTTCTCTTGAAACAAAAATCTACTGATCCTAAGTTTAAGTTTTTCTTCATTACCTACTATATACAGAGGAATATTACATACCAATTCTCCATATTTATATCTTAAATGAGAATTGCCATTTTTACTTTCTAATTAATAAGCATAATCATCTCTATTGAAAATGGGAAGCCTAGTGATAAATACATATTCACTATTTTCATTAGAACTTGAACCGATTTTCTAAAATGATATCATAAAATCATTTAATCTTTAAAACAAGATACAAGTTCATGTTGCCAAATATGGAGAAAATAAGTAATATATGTGTTTAAGAGGGGATGAATTGAGCACTTCAAAACCTTTTCTAAAAATGAAATTTCAATTTCTCTTGAAAACTTTTTTAAAATGTTGTCTTTCTTTTCCAATGGATTGTTAATTAAACTTCTCTTTTAAGTTATATTTGGATACTCAACGAATGAAGTTAACCTTAATGACAATTCTAATGAATGACGACTCAACCCAAATACATATGTTTGTATAATGATAATATGCAATGAATTAATGAATCAATAAGATAACAACATGACATCCAATCATCAATATTCAATGCCAATATAATCAATTGAATTAACCAATATCAAGAATCAATCAAATTCAATCAATATAAGCAATTTTATTAAAGAAGAAATCCAATTTTATAAAAAATAGAGAATTAATCAAGAAATTAAAGATTTTATGGTTTACAAAAGATTGCACAATCGATGTATATTGGTTCACTCTCCATCATTGAGCGCTACATCTAGTCCTCAATCAATCTAATTGACTTTCCACTAAATAAATCAATTGTATAATTGGGATCAATCAATCTAATTGACTTTCCACTAAATAAATCAATTGTATAATTAGGATACCTCACTTGATTAATCTTAAGATACCTCACCTGGTATTCAACTCCTCCTAAGGATACCTCACCCTTTGAATGTTTGAATAAGAATTGAAATTTGCACCAAGTTACAATAAGAACAAAGAACACGCAAACCCTAGTGTACCAATTAAATATAATATTCTAAAACCCAATTAGAGCAATAAGAATCAATTTGGGAGAGTTTTCCCATTGTAAACTAGTATTTTCACATGTTAAAATAAGAAAAAAGGATTCCTCTTGTAGAAAATCAAATGGGTACAAACTGGTATTCTAATAAAAGTATATAATCTATTATATCTTAGAGTAATCAATTACTTTTCTCAATGTAATTGATTACTTTGTTTTGGAATATATACCTATATTAAGAAAATATGGTTTGTTCTTTGGAGTAGTTAATTAATTACCTCATCATGTAAACTTAGTTACAAAAAGTAATATGAAGGTAATCTATTGCACCAATGTGATACTCAAAGATTACTTACATATTACTCAGAGATTATTTGGCCCAAATGATAAAGATAAAATATATAGTGTAAAATTGATTTAAAAAAAAGAAAAGAATATGACAACTTGTTCTTAAGAAAAAACTCATGCCAAAGTTATCATGAATATTTAAAGATAAATATATAACTATCTGAAATAGAAACCTACCTATATTGAAATAGAAATACAAAAGTAGAATTATAAAAAAACTCAACTAGTTAAAGCATGTTAAAGATTTAAGAGACAACATCATCCACAATACATCTATAAAATGCATATATAAAAGAAATAAGAGAGATAATATTTAGAATTTGTAATTGAAAGAATGAGAAAAGGAAGAGCCTCACTCATCAAGTTATATGTTCAAATTTGAGTAGATATATTACATGAAATATGACATGTTTATAAACTTTAAAGTGAAAATATTTTAAAAAAATTCTAATTGAATAAAAGACCAATGAAATAATATGAAAACGACTTATATAACCTAATATAAGGACTCAATATTATTTGGATCTAAGGTTGCAAATGGAATAAGCTCCTTGTCTTGTTACAATACACCCATATATAATCTCCATTTAAAGAAACCCAAACTTCTCTTCCATTTCTTGACAATGTATCCATTAACATGAATAAGATAAAAGAAAAACATAGTACCATCAGGTGAATTAGGGAAAGACACCCAAATTGACTTTTCTCACCTATAATCAACCTCATAAAGACCAAAATTACATCAACTCATATAATAAACATAATTAATCTCACTTGTTAGTGCAATAGTCAAATTTTTCTAAAAATTATCTTGAAATTTCAGTATATTTTAACAAACCCCCTTCACTTTTGAAGCTTTTCACAAAGTCAGAGTTGATAGTTGTTATTGCTTCCCTTAATTTAATAACCAAGTAAGGTAAAATCAAATACCTTCTCATAGCAAACCTACCCTTTTTCAAAAATTGCTACACAAAGCCATCACATTTATGTCTTACAGGCATGCAAAATTTTAAGGGGAAAAGGTGCCAAAGTAAGGAAATGAAAATACATGTTGAATTTAATCACCATGAGAGTTAAAACTCAACTATTTAAAAAGAAACTTGCAACTACTCCATCTGCTATCATATGAGATAGCAAGGTACCATCACCATGCAACCACATCCAAAAAAAGTTACTTGTATTGTAGTTGTGTACATTCAAAACCTACTTTTGTAAGAAGATGATTTCAAAGAGGTTTATAGGTAAATGATGAGAAATTAGATTGGTTGAAAAATTCAACTAAGTACAACTTTGGCCTTGGTGTACTAAACCCTTCATCATTACAATCAATGGTGAAAAACTTATCTTTAACTATTCCAACAAATATGTAAAACTGAGTTAAGACTTTTGATAAGAATTCCTTTAATTGTTTGATTAAATTCTTAATTTGGTCCATTTATTTTTTTTGGTTCAATTTGGTCTCTCTATTATTAAAAAGTTCAATTTGATCCCTTAATTTTCAAATTTTCTTCAACATTACAATTTTTGTTAACCCTATTGAAATCAGTAATGGAGATGTTCTACATGGCGTTTATGTGTCTATATTTTTGTTATTTATTTGCTATTTGTCATTTAATTTCATTTAATTTTTAATTGATTTCTATTTTTTCAAAATGACATTGTTTTATTCAATGTAACACAACATCATTTTACTTGAGTTCAAAATGTAATAGGAAAAAAATGTGAAGGTTTAAGGATCTAGTTTTAGGTTAGTGTTCACGTGATTAGCGATTAAGGTTGTGTGAAATTTCGTGGTAATTGTTGCATTGTGGAATTCATATTTATCTTTGTATTAGAGTTCAACATTTGTAGTATTTGTCCTTTCATTGGCCTATTCCTTTTTCATAATGCATTATTTTGTCCTTAAACAAATTGATTTTGATGATTGGTTATATGATTTTGGGTTTTGTGGTCCCTTATGTGTGTTTAGGTTAATGTTAAAAGGTTTTTTAATTATGTGTTTAGGGTTTTTATTGTGAGTGCTTAAGGTTTGGTGTGGTACACCATATGTGTATTTTTGTGTTTTGTGGTGCACAATGTTTGTCAAACCATATGTTTTTGTCATTTATTAGTCCAATAACATGGGGTATTACTAGTGTCTTTGACTCCCATACAATGTCTTATGTACAATATGTTGTTTGTCTCTATCCTTAACACATGGGGTGTTTCTATGTTATGGTCATGTTATGTTACGTTTTAATATTATTAGTATTTATTGTGAAATTAATTAATTTTCTACTATATGTTATTCTTTGCTTTTAAAAAGTTTTGTTATTGGTCTCTGCTTTTTAGTAGTTTTTTTTATGTTTATTTTTGTGACTACTTTGAAGTTGTAGTGCACCACAAGGACACTTTGTTAATCGAAAGAAGTTAGATTACTTAGGTTACAATTCCACATGATAATATGACCTAGATATATAGAACTACTTTGAGATAATATATATTTTGAGGGAGATGGGATAATAATGGCAAAAGTGCAATGGAAATAATAAACATAGAAAAGGTGCAAGGTAAAGTGTATCTTTTTTTGTTTTTCACTCATTTTCATAATTAGAGATAATTGACAAGTTAGTTGACCAAGTTGAGAATGAGGTTGGTTTGGCTAATGTGCTTGATGTGGATGAGGTTGGCTTGGATAATTAGACAGATATAGATGAAGCCATATTAGGAAATAGGGCCAATATGAATATGGATGGGGCTAGTTTGGGAAATAAGGTTGATATGGATGTGAATGAGGTTGATTTATGTTTTGGGGTTGGTAATGGGCTTGGTATGGATGAGGCTCTCTCCAGTTAGGAAAATGGGTCTGGTGTGGGTGGGGTTGGTCAAGGAAATGACACAAATATAGATAGGACTACTGAAGGAAGTGGTTATCAAAAGGACAATGGTCAAATTGGTAGGGATAAGAGAGTGGTGATTTACATCACAAGGCCTATGAACCTAATATAGTGATAGTGAGGATATTGATAATGATAATGATTACCATTCACATGATATTTGCTTTGACAATAAAGAGTTGGATATAAATGATTTTGAGGGTATTATGCAAGTTGATGAATTAGAGGAAGAACCTAATATTGTTGTTGGAAATGTTAATGGTAGAAGTTTTAGACCAAAGTCTGCATGCTTTGAGAAATAAAAAGATAGAAAGGGAGACCAAGAAAGACTAGAATACCTACCACAACCCTACCTTCTGAAAATGTTAGTGCTTTACCAGATAATGAGTCATTAGTAATTTGAAGAAAGTTGTGGGATTAAAAAAATTGTTAGGAGAAAAAGTCTTTCTAATAGTGAGTATTATTCTGAGCATTTGAATCATGGGGTTGATAGTGATGAGACAAGGGAAAAAGTTGTAAGTCTCTGATTTTTAATATGCCAAAGAAAATGACATATTATAAGGGGAAATTGGAACATATTTTGTTGATAAACAATTTAAGGAGGCCATATGATGTGCATTCATGTAGAAATTTAAATAAAAAAGGATGACAAGAAAAGGATAAGGGTAATATGTAAAGGTAGACAAGGAGGGTGTACATGGAATATATACTATTCCAAATTGTCTATAGAGGACACATGGTAGTTGAGGACAATTGTTGACAAGCATACTTGTAGTAGAGGGTTTAGGAAGAAGCTACTGAGTATGAAATGATTGAGTGGAAAGTTACAGACAAGTATAAGGAAAATCCAAAGTTGAAGATAAATTATATTCATGAAAAAGTATAAATTAAGAAATGGAATACTAGAATAATAAATGCTAAGACTCTTAAGGCTAGGAATAACAAAGGCTAATACTTTGTATTTTTAAATTTGGAATACAATACATCTATGTGAAATTTCATTAATAGATCCAATAGACAAATTTTATATTTACCGGTACAAAAGATAAGTTACATATTCCATTACATAACCAAATAAAATTTTCATATACAAATTAAAACATTTGCAGTAAAAAAGGATGCCTAGTTTAAATACATATTTCTTCCATCTTTACCTCCTAGGTAGCATAAAAGTGTGATAAATATAGCATTTATTACAAAAAAAAAACAATGATTATGAATAACTTCAATCATTTTCTTGATAGATTTCAATGAAATTTAAAGATTATTTTTGAGTGTGACATTATTAGGAAAAAGAGTTTGATGCACACATGTGTAGAGATTATTTAAACTTTCATATTTGTGGTTGATGCAAATTAAGGTGGTTGAGAAAGTAAGTAGCTTAGTTGATTCTCCCTTTATTTATATATATATATATATATATATATATATATATATATATATATATATATATATATATATATATATATATATATATATATATATATATATATTTATATTTGTATGTATGTATATAAAAGAAAATTGTCAAATTGTATTCTTCTTAATTATTTTTAATCTCTATTATTATTGCTTTTAATAAAATTGAATTGAAATTATATTTTTGAATGCACTATGTTGTTAGAGTTTCAATACCTTTTTTAGAATTCAAAATTTTTAGTTTTAAAAAAATTAAAGACAAGGTTTAATTACTCATTTGGCCTGTATACGTAAAATAAAAGTGTTGATAATACTCTCTCTTATTAGTTAGATTTTTTTGGAAATCACGTTTGAATCAAAAGAGAAACTCATTAAATAAAGAGTGAGGCCCACCTAAATTTGTGATTTCCAATCAATTCTAGCCAATAATAAATAGTGTTGTTAGAATTAATCATCTACATGTTTTCGTCCTTATACATATTATTAATTTTGTTTTGGTCTTTCTCATCAATTATGTCTTAACCCCACTAGGTATAACCTCACAAATTTTTATAGTGGTTGTTAAATTGGTAGAAATGATCACTTTAGCCAAAAAAAAAATTGTGACAATTTTATAATGCCAATTTCTATTTTGTAGTAGTGTTAACTAACGGAACTAAGTCGCACTTAATGACATAAACCAAAACAAAATTGTAGGAACTAAAATGTATAGTTTCTAGGTTTAAAACAGGATAAACTTATGGACCAAATAAGTAATTAAATCAAAAAAATAAATACTACCATGCAATGTTCTAAAGATATTATATCATTTAAGAAAATTAAATTAGTTTTTTTATCAAAAATAAAATATTTATTATAATAAAAATATAAAAGCTATTTAATACTTATCTTTTAAATTATTAAAAACATTTAATAAATATTTAATATCCTTTAATTAATACCTTAACTACTGTCTTTCAAAAAATTTATTATTCATGAAAAAAAACACCTATATTTTTTTTTTGTTGATCACCAGAAGAACTAGTATGAAAAATTAAGTTGAATCAAGTTTGGTTCAACTTGACTTGATAAAAATAGACTCAACTCGAAGCTCAACTCGAGTTTAATATAAACTTTTGTTTTTCAATTTAAACTCAACTTGATTTAAGTTCATGAACAATTCGTTTTATTTTGTTAGCTCAACTTGTTTTGTAATTATAATTATATTTAATTATTTTTTTTATTTATTTAAAAATAAAATTAATATAAAATTAATTAAAAATAATTATATGAATGTAATAAAACGTTATGAAATCAAAATTTTATTTACCTAACTTCAGCATGATTCGGAAAGAGTTAATGGAAAGACATATTTTTGCAAATTAGAAAGGGAGAAACACTAAATTGACATGCTAGATGGTTGGCTATAAATACTATGAGGTTGTAAAGTAAGACTAAGTAAAAGTCAAGTTGACACTCTAATACAATATTTCATTCCATAAGAAGAAATCAAGATTGTCTTCTGTTTTACATATGTAGGCAACTTATTTAATGAGAACCATATTTGACAAAATCTAATTATACCAACAAATTAAAGTTAATAAACTCAATGAGTATAAGTAGATTGACAAATTTAGAAGAAATTCATACTAAAAAAAATCCTTATATTACAATTCTCATGCAATAAGCATAGAACTTCCCTTTGATTTTTCCTTACTTTGATTTTTCCTTATTTTTGACACTTGATAGAGATTCATAGGTCTGTATTGTAGTCTTATCTCCACTGTGGATTAATTTCAACACTACTTTTAAATGTTTTAAATTCTTCAAGTAACATTTGTTCAAGTTGCTCCCTACGTTGTTTTGACTCTTGGAAGTATCTATAAAAGCAAGTAAATACAGCAAAGTTTTTCTTAATAAAAACTTAAATTTGATTAGATCATAAAAATAGTGGACCAAAACTAACCCACACACAATACAAAATTTACTATAAATTAACTAAGATTATTTTCTTAACTAATTTGCTACTTATTTCATGTTACCACCAATATTATAATAATTTTGTAGCTAATTATTTTTACTAGAAATTAGCTACAAAATAACTATTGATTTTAAAATTTTGTAACTAATTATTTTAAAATTTTAAATTTTCTAATAGTAACACTTGCAACAAAATGAGGGAGAAGTTTTTTTTTAGAGGAAGAGAATTTTCTTATTTCAAAACACCACTGATACAATGTAAATGATAGTCCGATTACATCCTTATAGGCAAAGATATATAAATAAACTATTAAAAACTTAAGGTTGAGTAAACATAATATTTCAAATTCTTAATTTGTAAGAATGCAATGACGCAAAGATATATAAATAAACTATTAAAAACTTAAGGTTGAGTAAACATAATATTTCAAATTCTTAATTTGTAAGAATGCAATGACAGCGTTTCCATTTGCTTTTTGTTTTGCATGTTTGCAGGCATTTTAACTGCTTCCATTTGAAACCTTGAACATACATGTGCACTAAATGACTTGATTTAAATCTAACATTGTCACCCTTAAATCAAATTGGTATTATTTCAAGCATTTTCTTCAACTTGTAAAATAACTTTTAATGGTTTTGTAAAAATATCTGATACTTATCGAATTTTATGAAGTTGAATATCAATGTACTTAGACCGTCCACGAAAAACTGGATTTACTTAGTGCAACGACAGACTTATTAAAAATATTTTTGTAGGTGTATTCTACTTTTGGTGTATTACTTCAAGAATTCTTCTTAGTCATATTACTTGTGCAGTGCAACTAGTTGTTGCTATATATTTTGCTTCAACTATTAAGAGTGCAACAATTAATTGTTTATTTGAAAATCATGATATTACACCAGTATCCAAATGAAATGCATACCCTGATGTGATTTTTTTTTTGTTTCTACATCTCTAGCTACAGGATGGGGAACTACTCCTCTGATGGGTGTCGCAATGGCTCTATTTGCGATATTTCTATTTATTATTTTGGAGATTTATAATTCGTCCATTTTACTAGACGAAATTTCTATGAATTAGATTCACGAGAATCAAGTAATTATCTTTTCAATAGAAAGGAAAATGAAGCATTAAGGTTTCTTATGGTTTGTTAGCTTATTCCATTTTGATTTGGTAGTTTGATCGTGGAATTTCTTTGTTTTTGTATTTTTGGAATATAAATGTGTGACTTGTTTTAATGGATCCTATTGATAGTACAGAACAAAAAATAGATCTGTCATCTTGATAGAGATGATTTTATTCCATCAGAAATTTATTTTACTATCTGGAGCACACAATATAGAAAATTTATAAAAATATTAGAACTATGATTCATACTAAATATTTAGACCCTGCAATCAAATTTGAAATACTTTTCAAAGAGTTATAGAAATAAATTGAAGAATTTTCATTCTTTCAAACTTCTGGAATTTATCTTTATTTTGATTAAAGGACAAACGTTTCTTTGAATTTTTTCATTATATCTATTCATTGAATAAGTGATGATCTAGCAGTTTTTACTTAGGAAATTTTTGAATTTCGATTAAAGGTTTTTGTAAATGATTGTGGTTATAGTATGAATCTAATATTTTTTTTAATTGATTCATATGGTCCTAACAAGAGAATTCCTATCAATAATAAAAACTCAAAAATAATAAAAAAGACAATAGTAAAATCACATTACATACAAATAAAAAAAATAAGTAAATAATAGAATATTCAAGAGGCTCGAAAAGATCAAGATAAAGAGCCAACTTGAGATTTTGGCATTATAACCAAAGAGAATAGGTTTTGGATTTATATTTTTTCTTATCATCATAGAAAATGAGAATCATAGGATTAAATAAAGAAGTTTCAAACAAGTATTTGGGTATTTTTGTTTGAGCCATATGAGATGAAATTCTCATATTTGGTTCTCAGAAGGGGGGTTCCGTTGGTTTACCTATCTCAATAAAGTCTATGATTGATTCGAAAAACGTATTGTGATTCAAGCGCTCCTCCTCATGTTAATATATTTTATTGTTTAGGAGGAATTCCACTTACTTGTTTTTTAGTTCAAGTAACAACTTGATTTGCTATGACTTTTTATTATCGTTCGGCTGATACTGAAGTTTTTGCTTTTGTTCAATATATAATGACTAATGTTAACTTTGGTTGATTAATCCGATCAGTTCATCGATGGTCAGCAAGTATGATGGTCTTAATGATGATCCTTCACATATTTCGTATGTATCTCATAGGTGGTTTTAAAAAACCTCGCGAATTAACTTGGGTTACAGGTGTAGTTTTGGCTGTATTAACCACATCTTTTGGTGTAACTGGTTATTCCTTACCTTGGAATCAAATTAGTTATTGGGCAGTAAAAATTGTAACAAGTGTACTCGAAACGATCCTTATGATAGGATAGTCTTTGGTAGAGTTATTACGCGGAAATTCTAGTGTGGGACAATCTACCTTAACTTGTTTTTATAGTGTGCATACTTTTGTATTACCTCTTCTTATTGTTGTATTTATATTAATGCACTTTTCAACTATTCATGAGCAAGGTATTTCTGGTACTTTATAGCTAATATGAATCATAGATATTAGTAATCACAATCATTTTTTATTTTGGGGAGGAATATATTTCACTGCTACAAATATGGATTATTTAAAAGAATAAGACATGCGTTTGGATATAGACCAAACAATATTGTAATTGGTGTCTATTTCTCTCTTTCTCTCAAAAGTATATCAACTCTAGAATTTTCTTTGACAAAGTGAGAACACTTTTGTTTTTCACACACTAAATATTATTTTTCTCAGACTACTACTAAATTCTCAAGCTTTGATACACCTACACACTTGCAGTGAAAATGAGAGATAAGTTTTTTTAAAGGAAGAGAATTTTCTTATTTCAACACACTACTAGGAGAATGCAAATGATAGTCTAGGTACATCCTTTTATAGGCAAAGATATATTAATAAATTATTCAAAAACTTAAAACCAAGCATAATATTTCAATTCTTAACTTGTAAGAATATAATGACAATGTTGTCATTTGCTTTCCGTTTTGCAGGCATCTACAGTAGCTTCCATTTATAGCCTTGAACATACATGTGCTATAAATGACTTGATTTAAATATGCCAGATCACATGGAGATAAGAAGTTATTGAGAGAAATTAAAGAATCTCAATCCTCCAAGTATCCGTGCTATTGATCAATTTGTGGTCTATCTCCACCAACGATGATGGCATGAAAATGAGAAGAACTATTGCAATATGTTTATAACAATCTAACATGCAAGGATTCAAAGCTCCCATGCATTACTTATTTTAAATTTTGAGTAGTACAGTCCTTACACAATATTTTCAAATCGTATAGTCACACTGTTCGCATCCTTCTAGAATTTGAAAATGGGATAATATAAATCCATCTTCATTCTTCAATACCAGGGTTCATATACAAGAAGAATATCTTAGATCTTTATAGCATATCAGTATGTGGGTTTTCCCAAACATGCAAAGCATGTTATCAAGATCAAGTATAAATTAGAACCTCATTATGTCATTGAAATTACGGAACCACAAGAAAATAGTCTCGAATCAGATTAAATCATAATTTTGTCTTTCAATTCCCTTTTCCATGTAGAAAAGAATTATTAAAAGATTCACTATGAAAAATCATTGAAGAAAAAAAGAGGAAAAGTGAGAATAATCAATTAGAAAATAATTTGAACTGTGTCCAACAAAGTGTATATCAAACATGGACAGTGGAAACTGAAATAATATCCAAGTCTACTTGGCAATAGAACACCATATGCAATAGAAGACATATTCAGTGTTTTTTTGGAGCATGTTAGGAAAGCATCACCTTACCTGACATTAGCAGAAAAGGCTAGACACTGAAGTCCTGAAATCAATTAAGAAACTTTTCTTTCTAAAATTGTGCTGCAACTACAATCATATAACAAAGAAAATAAAGTATAAGGAGTAGGTATAATATGAACGAAAATTCTTGCACAATTAAATGCTTCCTAGTCTCTTCAACAGCAAGAAAAAGTAGTCCGTCAGATTAACCCTACAACTCTAGATGTCAAAACAATCAATTATATATTAACACAAATATTTAAAAAAAAAAACTTTAAGGACTATAGTTTATTTTCAACTCGTTTGATAACTATATTTAAATCAACAAAGATAAATAGGAAAAAAAAAAGGAAAAGAATTAAACATAATATGGAGATAAGAATGATCAATCAAATTCCAACACTATTTTTTCAAAAATCATTTACCACAGGGTCAAGTTAGTGTCCGGTTCCGATTTGTACCTACTGAGCATAGCGGGAGGTAAAGCAGAGGCTGAAATTGTGAAAGGGGCACTGTTCAACAAAATTATACCCAGAAATTGATCAACAAAATTCAACTCCAAAACTCTGAAATTCTTTAGATACTGACAGAAGGGGCACCATTCGCCACAGGAAAAAGGGAGCGAAAGAGAAAACTGACCTGGGTTTGAATCGAAGAAGACTAATCGGTTTTAGAGACAATGAAATTGTGAGAGAGAAGCTTATGGAGAAACAGACAGAAAACAAGTTAATCACGAATATACTGCTTTAAATTGGAATGATGATTAAATTCGTTCCTAAAATTAATAATATAATAAAATAATTTTTGAAATTCTATTTTATTAATTAATTTAGTATTTAAAATTAAAATAAATGATTAAATTAAAATTAGTGTATGAAATTAATTTATTTTAAAATTAAAGAGAGTTAATTGTAATTTTTATTTTTAAATTTTTATTTTTTATTTATTATTTATAAATTATTTATACATCTTTTATTATTTTATTTGTAAATTAATTATTTTAAAATAAAAATATTTGATAAATAAATTTATAAAATATAATTTAATTTAACTAATAAATTATTTTATATAATTTAATAAATAAACTTATATAATTTATAAATTTATATAATTAACATAAAAATATTTAAAAAATAAATTTATCATCATAATTTTTATATTTTAATATAATAAATATAATCATATACTTAAAAAAAGTAAAATATAATTAAAAAATACAATAATTACATATAATATTTTTATATATAAAGTAAAATGCATGAAAAAATTGAGAGATGTGATATGCTCAGCGCATATTATTGCGATAAAGATCAATTACTCTTTTTAAAAAACTATGACAAAATTTAACAGTAATTGTTTGCCTCTATCACATGGAAACTAAAAAAAATGTAAAAAATTATGATAAAATTTATAAAATTAAATAAAAATTAAGTTTTTTTTTTAATTTTAAAAATAAATTTGTTTAAATATTATAATTTTAAGAACTAAATGATTACCATTAATGATTATTTTACTGTTTTATTTATTTAAATAATTAATTTAATTTTTTATAATAATTAAAAATTAAAATAATTTATGATGTATCATTTCAAAAATTAATTTATTATTTTATTAATTTTAACAACTAACTGATCATTGCAACTAGAAGATAAGGGAAGGGAATTGTCGGTTGTAGAGAAAATTTGAGAAGAATCGATCGAAGTCCAGAGAGTGGGCGGATAATTGAAGTTAAATGTGACGAAACCTTGAAAGGGGGTGAGAGAACTTGGCAGTAGATGAATTTGGTTGCTATCTTGAGAGATTTTCGGAGAAGAGAAAAGAAAGTAGAATTTTCAGTTGCATCCAAAGTGCAAGTGCATGAATATGAAATTTAATGGGAAGATATTTAATTGGAGAATATATTTTTTCGAGAGATGTAGGGTGAGGTAGAGCTGGCAAAACTATCTGTACAGCTTGGCCTCCCATTTTTTCCTTAGCAAGACATAAAATTGAGTTTTTTATTTTTCATTTGTTATTATAGTAAATTTGATATTTTATCTTTATTATTCATTAATTTTATGTATTTTTTTAATTTCATGATATAGTTATTATATCAAATCTATATTTAATATTTACATCAAAAATATTATGAATTAATTTTTCGTCTCTAGTGGTAACAATTACTTTATATGAAAAGTATGTGTATTGTCTCTTGTTTTTTGTTTTATTGTGCATTACTTATTTGTGTTTTATCTAGCTTTTACAAAAATTTATATTCTTTCCAAAAATTCATGTTCCTAAACTTACTTCTTGGAAAAATAAATTTTTTAAAATGTAGTTCTAGTATTTCTATTTCATTATAGTTTTATTTTTATTCGAAATAAAAACACTTATTTTCACTATCTTCAAATAAAAATTTTGTCCTTGTGAAAGAAGGATCGTCTGGGAAAAAAAATGTTAATGACAGAAATTGAAAAATAATGATGACAAAAATAATAGAATGTTAATACGTCTCTATGAAGAAAATGCATGGAGAATAATAGAATGCTTTCAACCAAACCAAAGAGAATATTTAGAAAATAAGAAGGTATGATTTGAAATAGCCTTAAATAAATTTTATATTCACGTAAATATGATTTTTTCTATTTCAGTCTTTACAAATTATTTTTGTCATTTTTAAATTCTTGACATTTTCTATTATCGTTTTTTTTCTTATCACTAGTTAGTTTAGTGTTAACATAATAAATAAATAAATAATATTAATAAAGATAATTAAGGTAAAAAAAAATTTTAAATTAAGATAATTAAATTATTTTTAGGTTCTCAATTCAATTAATTAACGTATTTATTATTTTATGTAAATAACATAAAAACGGGTAATGCACTTGTAGCGTAATCACAACTTATCATAGTGATAATATATTTATAATGTAAAATAATTTTGCATTATCATACTTAACTTTTTAAAAAAAAAAAATTGTTTGATAAATTTATAGTTTTTGAAAACCTCAAAAAAAATTGTTGGATAAGACTAAAATACTTATCTACACATGTTCTCAATCCAAATAATACATTCAGATAAAAAAATAAATGAAAGCATGATTGGAAAGCAAATTAGTTCGTTATACTTGTTCAGTTTTGGATTTTCTGGTCCTCACTTACTCAATCAAACTTGATTATGTGTTTCTAGTCGAGATAAGTAGACACAATCATCTAAATCAAAGAATATATTCAATTACTAAATGTCTTCCCATCATAAAGTTCAACAAACGAGGGAAATCGAATTAAATGTCCATGAATGTTTCGCTAAAAAGTTATGATTGCAAAAATATATTTCTTCTGAATTAAAATATAAGCAAAACAAAAAATCATAAATAATATATTTAAATATAAATAAATATTGACTAATTTATCTTATTAATACGATCTCTAAACTCTATTTCTAATATTTTTATCGCAAGTGTCAATAAAGAGCAGGTTGAAAAAGAAGATTATTTTTTAATAAAATTAGATAATATTAATTATATTTCTTAATTAATACACATAAATTAATTAATTTTAATTACACGAGTCCGGACGCAGTAAGCATTGATTTCCTTTTAACCATTCAATTCCAAACTCGAGGAATTAATGCTCAACAAAAACGGAATCTTATCATTAACTTTGAAATTGAATGTTAAACAGTAACGATAAATTCTTTCAATCAATGTATTGCATAACGAAAAATTTCTAATAGAGAAAACTAACTTTGCTCCAAATTATAAGCAAGCCACCCAATCTGCTATATAGTGGTTTGTTTAAACATGCACCCATTCAAAATCATCACTGCCCCGCAATGATGCTGACCCTCTTGTCGACTAACTCTAGTTTTTGGTTTCTTATAGCTAGGCACATCACATCAAGTTTCCACCCTTTATTAGTTTATTGACATCCTTCCTCTTGACCCTCCCACCTGGCCTAACCTGTTAACATTATATGTTATGAGTTTTATCTTTACATATTCTATATGTTCCCCCTCTAACTCCCTACCCTCAATATATGATTCTCTCACTCTGTTTACCTCACCTTTTTCAACTTCATCTCTGCCTACGCCCTTCATGTCTCCAACTTCCGACCTTTTTAATTGAGCAATGATTTCATTATCTAAGGTGCGTGGATATAAATAATTCTAAAGTAGACACAATTTGCTATTGACACTTAAATCATTGTTTAATTTATCTAGCATATTGGGACCATGATAGAAATACATTTATCTTAAAAAATAATTCATAGGTTAAATGATAGTTTTAATGCTTAAGAATCAATATAATAGGTAATCCTAACTAAATAATGGTTTTTCCTCCATTTATACAAAGTTTATTTTTTTGAAAACCCAAAAGGTTATATTATTGATAATGAGTACAATTAAGGAGCACTCAACCCATGTACAAAGCCTTCCACTCAAATGTTCTACACAAGGAATGAATCACAAAGGATCCAACCAGCACAACACCTGGAATAACATAGCTATAGAATGATAACAGAAAAAATGCATTTGAAATACAATTTATTTGAAAGTAGAAGCAATACATGTAGCAAGGTTTATACACCAATCAAAAAAGAAACAATGGTCGCTCTTTGCTTTAGTCCGAGACCACTTTCACGAAGTATGTTAGATATGGTCCAAGATTCCACGTATATCATAATTGTCATTGTTAAAAACTATCCTATTCCAACACCACCAAATTGACCAAATCATCAAGATTTATATAGTCTCTGTTGAGGAATCAGCGACAGTAATTTAAAGTAAGAAAATATATAAATAGATGAATACAAGAATTAACAAGGTTCAGTGATATGCTTATATCCTTGGGAGTATAGGGATTGTATCTTTCTTATTATATGAAATAGGATTTCAAGATATATATGTTTACAAAATTACACATGTACCCTATAGTATAAACTAGGATCATGCACCTTAACCTACTTAATATGTAACCTCCAAAACAAGAAATTCCCTCTTAATGGATAGATTTTGTCACTCCTCTCCACTCCTATGCTTTGCTCTACACAAGCATACATAATCATCTCTACCTTCACAAATATCAAGTCCCTTAGAAAATAACACCAAAAGTCTCTCACTTTCTTGGTGGGTTGGGATTACAAACATGCCTAGCACTAAAAGGCATTCAATAAGTCCAAGTAATATTTGAACTTGTCAATAGTAACTAGCTTGGTTAATATTTCAGTTGCATTCTCACAAGTGTGAACCTTTTAAAGCGATATCTGACCGAATGCAATCAATTCTCTAATCTTGTGAAATCTCACATCAATATACTTAGTTCTGACATGTTACACCTTATTCTTTGTCAAATAAATGGGGCTTTAACTATCATAATGCAATTGATATCCACCTTGTTAATACTCTATTCCTTTGCTTAACTACTCATATACTATTCTCCAATTGTAGACATGGCTACAATTGATTGAACTAATGATTTTCGACAAATAAACCCTCCCGCAAGAGTAAAAAATACCCTATTGTAGACCTCCTATAATCCAAGTCACCAACATAGTTAGAATCTATATATCCTATAATTGAATGATCATCCTATTGTGTTCCTTCAGGTACTTGAAAATTCACTTGAGTACTTCCCAATGTCGCTTACTTGGTTTGGACATAAACTTGCAAACTTGACTTACAACATGAATCAAATCAGGTCTAGTGGAAACCATAACATACATTAGGCAACTAATTGTACTGGTGTATGGAGCCTTTTACGTATATTCAACTTCTGCATTTGTCTTTGAACATTGATTCATTAACAGTTTAAAATTATTTACGAATAGAGTATTCACTAATGTAGCATTGCTCATGTCAAATCTGTCTAGCACCTTTTGAACATTGCTTAATTAAGAGAGCCATAATTTTCTTAAACTTTTGTCCCTGTGAATATCCATCCCAAGAATTTTCTTAGCAACACTCAAGTTCTTCGCGTCAAATTCCTTTCTCAAGAAGTTTTTCAACTCATTTACATCATGTAAATGGTTGGCGTTAATCAACATATCATTGACATAAAGTAGCAAAAAAAAAAAGGAATCATCAGTAAAGCTCTTGACATAAACATAGTAATCATACTCACATCTCTTGAAGCCAACATGAATCATGCAACAATCAAAATGCTTGTACCATTACCTTAAAGACTACTTTAACCCATACAATGACCACCTTAATTTACAAGCTAGTTGTCCCTACCCAACATAAGTGAACTTCTCTGATTTCTCCATGTAAATCTGCTCCTCTAGATGGCCATGAAGAAAAATTGTCTTCACATCGATTTGTTTTAAATGCATATTTTGATTGGCTACTTATGTCTCATAACAGGAGAAAAAAATCTCATCATAGTCAATCCCCTTCAACTTTGAATACCCCTTTGTTATAAGATGAGCCTTGAACTTTTCTCCTTCTTTTTCTAATACTACTAGTTTCCTCTTGTATATTCACTTACATTCAATGGCTTTTTTCCCTGAGGAAGCTTAATTACCTCTCATGTTTGGTTCTTATGCAAGGACTCCACTAATCCATTTATCTTTCTCTTGACTAGTTATAGCCTCTTAAAAGGTAGTTGGATCTCTAATACTAGTAAAAAGTACAAATGATGCCAAATTTTCAAATCAATATCTATTTGGTTGCTTAATAGTGTGATACTTTATATCTCTAGCAAGATTATATTGTTATTCTCCACCTGAACTTGGTAGTTTGAATCTTGGATTATAACTTTTTACCTTTCCATTAGTCACTAATAGTTTCTCTACGTCCACCTGAACAACCTTAGAACCAGAGTTGGCTCTATCTATCATTGACACATTTGTCATAATTTTCTACTACAACATAGGCTAGTCATCAAGTACTGCACTCTATTGATAACCATTTTCTTTGAGACTAGATCCCCGAATTTGAACCCTATAACTCCTTTAACATAGCCTATAAAGATAGACTTCTTCAACTTTGGATTAAGTTTATATTTATCATCATTAGATATATGCACAAAAGCAAGACACCTAAAAAAAATTAATTTGTCAAAGTCGGGTTACTTATCTATACCTCTTTTGCAACCTTTCCATCAAACGAATTATATGGTGATTTGTTGATAAGGTAGCAGGTCATACTCATTGTCTTTGCCTATAAACCTTTTGAAAGACCAACATTCAATCTCAAACATCTTACTCTTTCGGTAATGGACATGTTCATCTTCTTTGCAACACTATTTTACTCTGGTGTCTTGCAAATTGAAAAGTATCTCTAAATACCATGTTCCTCACAAAATTTCTAAAACATTAAATCAATGTACTCCGTGTCATTATCATATCTCAAAACTTGATTTTTCTGTCTATCTAATTCTCTATCTCTATTTTCCATAACTTAAAATTACTAAAGGTTTCAAATTTCTTAGAAACTTGTCAATAAAAGTAACAAAAATATTGAGAACTACCTAATGGCTTATCTCTAGTAGGGGTCCATACACCATAATGCATATAATTAAGAATTCTCTTGATTGTATGCTTCGTAGATTTAAATCAAACTCTAGACTATTTCCTAAGCACACAAAACTCACATAGATCTAACTTAACATTTAACACCCTTAAATAGATTTCTTCTGTTAAATTCTGTCATCCCAATGCAAGCTCAATGAGATGACCTAGCCACATGCCAGAATTTTGTGGTGTCATCATCTTGCTCAATAGATGCAACTCCACTTACAATTGTATTCCCCAACAACTTGTAAATATTCCATACAACCCTCTTTCCTTTATTCACAATCAAGGCACCCTTAGATACTCTAAGAGTATCCCTATCTCCATCAATTTTATAGTAGAATTCATTTGCCTATAAAGTGCCTAGCTAGGAAGATCAAATTCTTTCTCAAGTCAGGAATGTGTTTAACCTAACATAATATCCTAATAGCACCATTATACATTTTAATTTTTATTTATCCTATTCCAATAATAGCACAAACTTTATCATCACCCAAATAACCACAACTAAAATCTCCTTACCTATATGAGGTGAATCACTCCTTGTTTGGCATCATGTGATATAAGCATCTAAAGTCAAGTATCCATACATCTGTGAATTGAATGATGAAATACAATGTAAATATCCTTCATTATTGATTCATCATTTGAACCACATTTGCATAATTGGTGAACCTTGTTCTTGTTTGGACAGTTCTTCACATGCCCGGTCTATTTGTACTTAAAGTATTGAATTGTCTTCTACTTTTGGATTTGACCTAGGATTCCTTTTCACAAAACCCTCTCTACCTTGTTTTCTCCCATGTTCTTGATTCCCATTAACATACAAACCTTCGCCTTGAGAATTTTCTCCTACATTCTTCTCCTTTGACAATGAGACAAGTGTAGCAATAATCTCTTCCAAACTGAAAGTTTCTTTTCCATATGTAAGGGTAATCACCAAGTGTTCGTAAGAACTTGGGAAAGAGCACAGTAAAATTATTGCCTTTGGGAAAGAGCACAATAAAACTATTGCCTTACCTCACCATCAATCTTCACATCAAGCCTCAGTAAATCAAAGAATATATATTTGATTGAAGATATTAACGTGTTGCTACGTATTAAAACCTTCCTACTAGGAACCTATAACAAAAAAGCTAGCATAACCAGAACCCTATAACAAATCAATTAATCGCAGAAAAGAAAGTATAAATTAAAATTTATAGGATGATAATTCATTAATACAATCACTGTAAGCTCGAGATGTTTTATTCATGCTGCCACCATATGGCCCATACTCATAGTATTTATATATTTGTGTTTTTAATTTGTATGCTCTTATTTATACGAAGCCAAAGGAACAAGAAATTAAGTGTGTTTTGTAGAGGTGGAGGATTCAATTGGGACAGAATGTGATGACATAGTCAGGCCCGTTGGAGCAAGTGAAAGTGCTATTCTTATCATCGTAAGCGTAGGAATAAGCATCAGGACACTGCTGCTCGAAAATCTGAGAGTAGGAGGTAGGTGGACATGTCTGTGGCGTATTGTTAGGTCCAGTGCAGCAATATTGATCTTGCTTGAAAGCCAGGCAAGCACTCTTGCATGCAATTACGTTGCCACCGGATCCTTTCACTTGGAACTCTACAGGACATGCAGCGTTGATGTTATTTCGACAACTCGAGGTTTTGCAATCGCCGCTTCCGCCTTGTGGGGTTATGGAAACGGGCACGTTGAACCCGTCCACGTTGCTCACGTCGTAGAAATCTTGTCCTCCATTTGCTCCTAGGGTAATCTCTACCAAAGTAGCCGGTGGATTTCCGCCGGCACCGTTGCACGCGACTTGACCGGAGGCACAGTCACCGGTGGCGCAGCAGAACCCTCCGATGCTGTTGGAGCATCCGGTTCGGGCCCAAAACCGACCCGACCATGCAGGTGGAAGGTCCACAGAGTTGGATGCTCCTGAACCCAACTCGAAACCCGTTGTTGATAGCTGAGGCCTTGAGCTACCGGTTAGGGTTCCTGGCCATACCGTGTATTGGCAATTGTTCCTGAAAGTAATCTTTGCTCCTTGAGTCACTGCAGGCATAACCAAAATCTTGAGTTACATGTTGGGACATATATTTATTCATATTATATATTTTGAAATTAAAAAATTTAATTTATATTGATAGTGTAAAAAATAATTGTTTACAGACCTCCTCCGATAAAAATTCATCATATGGTCGCATTATCTTATTCATTGTATAGTAAAGTGAATTTTTCTTAAATAAATGTAAAAAACTTTACACCTTCGATATAAAATAAACTCAAATTAAAACTGCATTTATTACATTTTATCTACTGTATTTATTATATTTTTCTTAATAGGAGTTAATGAATTACTCCATTTGTGTATGGATTTCAAAAGAAATGTTTTTGTATCAAAATCAATACCAGGGTACTAATTAGATCCTATAAATTTGTTTTAGAATATATACAAAAATTTAAAAGCAAAATTATAACTCAAATCCTATACGTAAGAAAAAATATACACCGCAAAAATTAATGTGAATAAAATTAATATTCATATTCCTATTATTTTCTTTTAGAAAAGCTTGTATTTTTTTCTGGTTAATTAAAAGGGAAAACAAACTGAAAGAGCTTGAATTACTGGTATTAACTAGTTTGATACTGGTCAATGATTGCACATATGAAGGAATGAATACCAATATCGGAGGTTTCTTCTATGATTATTGAAAAAATTAATGCATAAGTAAAAAGTCCATTATTTGTAATAATAAGTAATGATTCCAATAAGAAAAATGTAGACTCACTAATTTATACAAAAATTTGCTGAGTAAATATGTAATGGTGTCAGGAGTGAAGTTGGCCACACACAAACGAATGTGATAAATAGTGATAAGAGACATGTTTAAAAGAAAATGCGACAAACAGAGTAAGAAAAGAAGGAAATAGAAAGAGAAGTAGTCGGAATAAAAAGTGAAGTTGAATTAATATACCATAGAAGAGGAATGCAAAGCTAAGGCAGAGAGAAAAAGGAGTGGTCATCGTGTATGGTAACTTGTTTACGTAGGGTTGTGTTCTTGTTTTTGCAAGCTATCGATGAAATATGGCTTTCAACGTGCCTTGCTATATATAAGGCTACGAGGCTGGAATTTTCAACGATTCATGTTCCGTATACGTTGAGCAATTATGAAATCGGGTATTGGGACAAAATATAGATAATTTTTTAAAATATTTTATATTATTCTTTAATTAAAATTAAATTTAGTCAGATAACATATGTTTAATTATTATTAATATAATTTTTATTACGTCAATTATTAAGATGAAATTGTAATTTTGATTAAATAATGAAAATACAAAATCTAACATATATACATATAAATTTTGTCTTATAAAAATGTTTCCCTTTTCATTTAATTATATTTATGTTACTTTAGTTTGAATTATATATATATATTTTTTTTACTTTTTTACGTTTTCTTTGAATTCAATAAATTTCTCTATCATAAAATTACACAAATTTAATTTCTCTATTAATTATTTTACTTTGAATATTCTTAAATTATTATTTTTACTTTAAGAATTTATTATGAGTTTGAGATATGAAATAATTATTTCTCTATTAATTATTATTTTACTTAAAATATTCTTAAATTATTATTTTTACTATAAGAATTTAGTATGGAAACTTGATAAAATTTGAAAGATTTAATATGTGAGATAAAATTTGGTCAGGGACAGTTTTAATATTTTTAATGAAATTTAATGTTTCGATTAATGAGTATTAATGAAAATTTAATTGATTTAATTAATAAAAATGAGAATTTAAAAATTATAAATAAAAAATAATTGATGTAATGACCAAATTTATTTAATTTCAAAAGTATAATTTAATTCATTCAAATAAAATTTAAATGTCCAATACCACAGACGCGAGTCAACGACGATTTTAATTTCTGGGGCCCGAAAATAAATATTAAATTTATGTTTACAAAAAATATTTAAATCAAAGAAAGTTTAATTTTCATGCAGTATATATTTAAATAGACACATTTATACTCGATAAAATAAAATATGTAATTAAAGTATAAATTTAATTGGAGAGTACATATGTAACTAAATAATATAAAGTATAAGTATAAATATTTAATTAGAGAAATTTATACTCGATAAAAATATTGAGTAAATCTAAAGTTATAAATTATATTCATAATTATTAGATGTCTACAAATATATATCTTATATACTTTTAATTTATATAAATGTGACTTTTAAAAATAATACATTTATATCACTACTAAAAAATTTAAAATTTGTTACAAAATAATTTTATGCCTAATTTTAAAATTAATAGTTATTTTGTAGTTAATTTCTAGTAAAAATAATTAGTTAAAAAATTACTATAATATTGATAGTGGCATGAAATAAATAGCAAATTAGTTAAAAAAATAATCTTTTTAGTTAATTTGTAGTAATAAAAAGTATAAATGAATATAATTTAACTTTAGTTAGAAAAAATAATATTCTAGTTAATTAGTTAGGATTTAATTATTAATTTAAATGGTAGATAAAATTAGTAGCAAAATAAAAAATTGTGTAGTGTTATTTTTCATGTACTTCTTGTAATATCTTATTTTTTTAAAAATAAATCAACATTAATATGAAGAACCAGACATGATTTCATAATTTGAAAATAATTCAAATTGGCTTATTTTGGTCGAATGAAATCGACTTTCAATTGAATAGGTAAGTTAATCTAATATTTATACTACCAACTCGAAAAGAATCTGCGAGATCTTATCATCAACACTTTCATTGAAATATTCTTTTTATATATCGAAGTTTCATTTATTAAATTTAAATTTTATACTAATTAATAATATATAATTTATTAAATAAATGTAGAAAAGAATTCAAGACCCAAGATATTTAGAATCTATGGCACCTATTTCATTGGTCTTGTGGTTGTCATGCATGATCCTGTAATTAAATCATTCCAATGCAGGACACGAGGTATAATAAGTCAAGTCAAAATAGTTAAAATTCAATTTGAATCTCCAAAATAAAGCTAAAACATGGTATAAGTATTATTTTTATTTTTTAAGCTTTTGTAGGTTAAATGAAAATTTGACCATAATTAGATTAGACTATAAATACTTACATTTAATTCAACTTTAAGAATTCAAGTACTAGATTTTACCTGAAATTTTCATTCAGGTCACCACTAAATAGATGATTCAGAAAATCAAATATATAAATAAAAGTAAAAAATGATAGTTTGAGATGATTGTGATAAAAAACAAATGTAATTATAAAGAGAATGCATGAAATACTCATTTAAAGGAGCGAAAATATAATATTAGTTTAGAATGTCTAATGAAGTGAAACCAAGTTTATTTTCTAAGTTATCTATTATAATTTATAATATTTTACAATAAGATTTTTTTATTTTTTTATTAATTTTAGTTATCATTTAAATTAGTAGTTAAATCTTAACTAATTAATTATTAATTAATTAAAATATTATTTTTTCTAGCTAAATTTAAGTTATATTCATTTATACTTCTTATCACTATAAATTAGCTAGAAAATAACTACAAATTAACTAAGATTATTATTTTTTACCTAATTGCTACTTATTTCATGCTACCATCAATATTATAGTATTTTGTAACTAATTATTTTTATTAGAAATTAATTACAAAATAACTATTGATTTTAAAATTTTGTAGCTAATTATTTTGTAACAAATTTTAAATTTTCTAGTAGTGTTGATGTAGATATATTACATGAAATATAATATATTTTTAAAGACCATAAATTTTTTCTACAAGATACAGTCTTGTTCAAGCCAATAATATCATGTATCACAAAATTCTCTTTCTAAATATTTATATATAGAATAAGTTTAAGAAGATTAAAGTGAACATTTTTTTAAAACATTATAATTAAATTAAAAAAAACCAACTGAATAAGACAAAAAAATTCAAATAACCTCATTTTTAGAAATTAAAAAATACATAAAATTTGTATATATAGTATAAATATTTTATTTATTTAAATTAGTAAATTTTTTTTAATGAACTACATGTACTTCAAATAGTTGCTATATTTGGTGAATTCTTTTAACTGATTTGTGACGATATTCTTTTAGTTACATGTACTTCAAATTGTTTCTATATTTAGTTTCTATTTATTAATATAAGATTTCAAATTCAAATCCTCTTTTCATATAAATTATAATAGCAATCTTGAAACGGAAATATATTTGGTTGTCATTCGCTATCAAGAGCATTTTTAATTTTTTTTTTCTTCAACAATAGCGTTTGTAAGAATTTTTCGTAATTTCTTATCCTTTTCCATCTATCATTTCTAATATTTTTATTCTAAATTAAATTTTAGTATTTTTTAAAAATAGTTATTAATAACTAAAAATAATATTGTATTATAATATAAATTATATATTATAAATTTAAAATATTTTCTATATCTTATGAATTATATATTTAAAAATATTTATTTATTATAAATTTTAATTATATTAATAAATACTTATTTTGTGCGATTCACGTGTTTAAATACTAATTATCTATTAAAATATCAATATCTAATTGATTTTGTAATATTAATATTTGAATTTAAACTTTATTAATAATAATATCTGATTGTCTAAATAATTTATTCGAATTAAACATGAAATTATTTTATTACATGAAATTATTTTATTACATAAAAGTTAATTAGCTCAATATATTAATTAATTGATTCTGTTAAATTCGTCAGGTTAAATACGTTAAATTATATATTACCTTTTTATCATTATGATTGATTGGAGATAATAATAAACATTTATCACCAATATTTTAATAAATTATATTGTAATACTTCATTAGCATTCATCGTCGATTTTTTTAATTATAAAAGTAATGTGATTTGATTGAAATTATACTTATTTGAATTAATTTATAATTAATAAAATTATGGTTCTTAAAAATATTAAATATATTAAAAAAATAAATAAATTTATTTTATGTAAGAAACGGAATGATTATGGTGTTGACATGTGATATGATTTACATTGGAAAGAAACATTTTATATATAGTAGATAAAATAAATTTTGATGCAAAAAAGCTTTAGAAAAAATACTAAATCTCTTGGCCAAATGCACTTGGGAGTATTCCGATGCAACAAGACCACGGGTTCAAATAGAGCAAGTTAAACGCACTTTAGAAGACTATTTTGTAGAGAAAAGTCTTCATGTGTATGTGTTTATAAAGACTTTCCCAATATACAAAGTCTATAGTGAGCAGCATTCAAAAGTTCGTCCCTCTCTTAGATTTTTGAGGAGGTTTCTACCCCTATCATGGGCATGGTTGTTTCCTAGATCCTTTGAGCCATGGGGCAAGGGAGTTAATGTAGTACTTGAAATTTCAAAACTCAAACAGTTGGAAACCAGGTTGATCCCTACCTAATGGTGGGTAGAAAACCGACTACCTCCAAGGATTAAAGTGGCTAATGTTGTTATGTAGAGCATGTCCTGGTTCTGACCTAGCTTTCTGACCATGAGGCTGGGTACTAATCTTGAAGAATATATAACCTCTTAGCATCGAGTTTGAAATCAAAGAGACTTGCAAGTTGACCACTAAATCCTGTATCGATTTTGAGTGGTATACAACTACTTAGCCTTAAGCTTGGATAGCAAAAACTTACATATCAAGTCAGGTACAATAGGTCTATACCAATTGATCTCCAGGGCCACCCGGTCCTTCAACCTCAAACTAAAAAGATTTATAAATTGACCGCTAAATCAAATATCAATATTGAGGGTACAAAAACATAAAGTCTCCTTCGTATATAAACAATTTTGGCTGGGGTAGCATCATTAATATTTATCTAATTTATGAAATTAAAAATGTTAATAATATATGTTAGAAATTTATAATTTTTTTTAATAATGTGGACATTATATTTTAAATACAATTATATCAGTTATTTATTTAAAGTGATTATAATCTTAAATGATCCAATTAAGTAATCGAATAGACTTTCTAAAAGAACTCAATATGAGCTTAATAAGTGAATACACATGTTGATTCGTTAGGGGACAATAGAAACCCTATATGTAGGCTAACGTATCAGGAAAGATTATGATTCCTCGCATGCATTAAACCGAAAAGGCATGTTCTCTATTCTCCCTATTAGAAGAGAGAAATGAAGATACGATGGAGGAACTAAGGTGGTTTTGTTGAGGAAAACCACAATCCAACTAATCTCCTAATAATTACAAATGGATCCAAGTATTTATACACCATTCTTTTACAGTTTTGATGATCTTATATAACAGAATAAGAAAATAAGGAAGCTAAGGATAGGAAATCTCCAACAAGTGGTATCAGAGCCACCGTTAGTATTAGATCTTGGGCTTTATAATAGGATGTATAGATATTGACCCTAAAAATAATTAGGTTCTATTTGCAATTTTTGGGTTACAGTTTCTGGGAGTGTTCAAATTATTTTATAGAAATATAGAAATAAGGACAAAAGATATTTGCAATAAGGGTAAAATATAAAAATATTTACACCAACATAGAATCAAACCCATATTTAATGGACAAAAGAGTTCTACCACTTGACCCCTTTATGATTTTGAGTAGATTTTTTTGACTTTTTACGAACTTTCAATCAAACTTTTTTCCTCGACCTCTTGCTCTTGAGGCCTTTTATAGATTATGCCTAAGGTCATTAGTGCATCAAATCCGACCACGTGGATTAACCCCAACTCTTTGGTTCTTCTCATTCTCTTATTGCTAATATCATAGATCCTAAGTTATGTGCTTTGAACCATGTGTCAAGATCCACTTCAGATCGTGGCACGTTCCACCTTGGGTTCAACTCCTTTGTCTCTTTCTATGACACCCTTCTATCCTAAATTAAAATAATCAAGTAAATAAAAAGGAAGACAAGATAATAGATAAAACCAAGAAAACTCAATTTGTATTAAAGATAAAAAGGTTCACATGGTCATTATCATGTTCAAACATTAAGTACACAAAAAAATTATCACATAAAAAAATTATCACATAAATTATTAATGTTGATCTAAACACGTCATTCATGTGTATGATAACATATTTCATATTTCAAATATATAAATCACTTTCATTTCATATTTCAAATATATAAATCACTTTCATTTCAGTATACATTTAGTAAGTTATTGATATGCCCATTATTTTTAAATATTTAAGACACAAAAAGCATTATGAAAAGACATAAAACCACTATTCTAAATCTCAAGCCCCAATATCACACAAATCAGAACTCTACTTTTTCAAAACTTGGCACCACGGTGCCCTCAACATTGCGAGAGTACGGTGAGAAATAATATTCAATCATATATAAATGCAGATAAGTCTCAAATTCCACCCATTACTTCGCTTATCAATTACTCATATATCAATCACAGGTTCCATCACATTCAAAATTAATCACATTCCATTCATGTTTATAAAATGCACATGCTCGCACAATAACTCCACACCATGGGCGAACCTCCTCAATCCCCTTAGTTAGCCACACCGTTAAACACCTCATATGGCCGGTGTGTCGCACAGTTAAACACCACCAATCGCCCCGTACGAAGACATTCTACACAACCATTAAACACCATATATGGTCGACATGTAGCATGGTTAAACACCACCTATGGCCCATGCATATGAATGTTCCCCATCGCTAGTCCACCCTATTAAACACCACTTTTGACCAGGGTATTATAGCTACGTCTGGCTTCTCATGCATCTCATGTCCATGCTCAACGAATTCTCATCCACATTCTCATTCTCATTCTCATTCTCAGGATTCATACATCATTTACACAATCCATAATCATGCCAAAATCATATCAATTTAGCCATCATTACCATAAATCATTTATAAGAACGCTCAAAAACGCACATAAAATGTCATTGAATTCCACCCAATTTCACCATTACACACACGAGTCCCAAATTGAACCTCAACCATGAACAACCACAAGAATCAATAATTAAGACAATTAACCATACAATTTCAAACGAAAATCACGTTAAGACAAAACGTTAATCCAAGAATTTAATCCCCTTCAAATGCCACGAGAAATCATATAATAACAATTATTAATAAGAGCCCTAGGGAAGACCCTACTACTCTTTCTTATGTAAATGAAACTCAAACAGTGAGATAGAACTGACATCTCTGCATACGTAGAAACATAAGGAAGAAAACATGTTCATCAAAGTCATTCTTCTTTGTTCCTTTGGGATTCCTCTGCAGGTTTTCCTTTCCACTAAAGACAACCGATTACATTATCAATTAAGTCAACCAAAACCACGGTACACATTGACGACAAATCTTTTCTACCGATTAAAATATTTTTAGAACATAATAACCAAATAAATTTGAGAATTTAGATCCTAGAGGGACTTAGGGATTGCCCCTACTAGCATACACCCGCATTCACATGTAACCAAACTCATCCCTAAATGCACCTTAGATGCGAAGAACAGCAAGGATCTGATGCGACTCCAAGACGATCTGAACACCCTAGCTCCTCCTCTCCTTGCAGGTCTGCATTCTCTCTCCTCTAGGTCTGGCTGACGCACAAAACACCAATTAGGTTAAACTGATTAACCCCTGTCTAATATTCTAGCCGGGTCGGGTCAACTCTGACCTACCTGTCAGCCTCCCCGTTAATTCGATTAATTAAATTAATAAATGAAAATAATTCAGATTAATGTCTCATTAGTTTATAAAACCATGAGCTCATCCATTAAAATAAAATTAAATGTAAATATTTAAATACTAAATTAATTTTCTGTCATAATTAAGAATAATAACAATAATAATAACATTTCAGTTTCAAAATATAATTATTTAATAAAATAATTTCCTGCAACAATTAATAATTAAAATAAAATTGATAATAATAATAATAATGTAATTTATTTTCTAAAAAAAATAATTAAATAAATTTTAATATGTTACATCTTCTTTCCCCTCTTGGTTGCTGGGGTCTCACACTCTTGGAATGCGTGGGTTTTTGTCTTCTTTTTCTTATTTGACCAGGATCAGGGATCCCATAATCTTTAGGTGTATAGGTATTTGTCCTCTCTTACTTAATATGACGATTTAGGGTCCCATACTAATATATATATCTTTTAAAAATATATTATTATTATTAAATAATAATAATGATGATAATAATGATAATAATAATAATAATAATAATAATAATATTAATAATGATAATAAAAATAATCATAATAATAATAATAATAATAATAATAATAAATAATAATAATGATAATGATAAAAATAATAATAATAATAATAATAATAATAATAATAATAATAATAATAATAATATTAATAATGATAATAATATTAATAATGATAATAAAAATAATGATAATAATAATAATAATAATAATAATAATAATAATAATAATAATAATAATAATAATAATAATAATAATGATAATGATAAATAATAATAATAATAATAATAATAATAATAATAATAATAATAATAATAATAATAATAATAATAATAATAATAATAATAATAATAATAATAATAATAATAAATAAATGTAATTTAATGTTTAAAAAAAGTAAACCCTCCTGGCATCGCACATGTAATTGCACGTTATAAAGAAAACGTCGCACATTATGATAATAATAATAATTGCACCTAATAAAATATTTATAAAGACCATAAGAAATCCAGAAATCCAGAAAGTGCGGCTGCTGCTGTTGCAGTAGCTGTGGTGGCTGCGCGAGGTCGTGGTCGTGGTGAAATTCTGCACTGGTTTCTGATAAGGTGGGGAAATTGCTAACAAAAAAATATGTAATTTTACTATGGCTCATAATATTTTCTAAAATATAATAAGGTTCGTACAATTAAAAAAATTGAGGATGTCGGACATTTTAGGAGTGGACAATTATAAACTCTAACCAATGATGACTCTGATATTATTTATTGAAGTTTTCTTATTTTTAGATTTCTCATATTCTATCACAATTATATATATATTTAATTCATGATGAAATATTGGAGAACACAGAGTAATAATTTAATTAATAGGATAATAGAAAAACATAATTCAATTTGATGTATTGGGAATCATAATTCTTAAACTCATATAAATTTTTTTTTAAAAAGTATATTTGATTACTTAAATTATATTACTTAGGATTATAATAATTTTAAATAAATAATTTATATAATTATATTTAAAATATAATATCTAAAAATTAAAAGAAATTATAATTTTTTAACAAAAAGATGATAGAATTATATTTAATTAAAAAATGTTAGAAATATATTCTACAAAAGGAATTAATATTAGTGACAAAATATTTATATGTAATTTTTAAAAATTCATCAATAATTTTTTTGTGATAGGAATATTACTAGTGAAAAAATAATATTTATTAAATTTTATCACTAATACACTAATTTATTAATTTTTTAACAAAGAAATCCATATTACAATGAGTAAAAGGTATTCTCTAACACAAGGTTTACAAAACGAGTGGAAAGATTGATGATAGAATTATATGAAATTAAAAATGTTAATAATATATACTACAAAAAGGAATTAATATTAGTGACAAAATAATTATATGTAGTTTTTAAAATTTATCAACAAATTTTGTGACACTAATGCACTCATTTATTAATTTTTAACAAAGAAACCCATAGTACAATGGGTATAACGTATTCTCAAACACAAAGTTTACAAAACGAGTGGAAAGATGAAAAATATATCAAATATCTATAGAGATTTCTCTAAAGCATTCTTAATTTTTTTAACAATTAATGTTTGGTGGAGAAGCATATGCGATGGAGGTCAAGAGAATATGTCTTCCAGACCAGTGAAACGTTCGGTTCGATCGTCTCAAACATGGTCCCGTCAAGTGGTGTATCTGAGACTCACATATTTAATGAGAATAATTTTTATTGAATAAATTTATTTTTCATTTATAGCATATTTGGATATGTATTTTTACATTTATTAATAAATTAATAGTTATACTTTCATATATGATAAACAATAAAAAAATGTTATAAATGATGTGTCTAAAAAATGTGTTAGCATATTACTCCTCCAATGGACTTTGTCATGCAAAGATTTATTTTCTCGGCATAAATTAAAGTCTGCCTACATTAACAGCGTTGCCACTTCCTGTTTCGTGTTAACGACTCCACCATTTATTTCATCATGATATAAAGACTAGCTACTTCAAATTGAAGATTTCAAAGTTCAAACTAGAAAGCGACAAGGTTCAGTTCCTGCTCAAATACGTTTTGTGGATTATATGTGGTCATTCAAAGACTCCCTTTGACTAGCAAATTATTTAATATTTAATTTTTAATTTTAATAATTAATTTATAATATATTTTAAATTTATATGCCAGTTATTATAAATTTATATATATATACAAACTTTATATATATTATACATATATATCCCCATGTAGTGTAAAGGAACAAAGGAGAAGAAAACAAAGAAAATGTGAAAGGAAAGAATAGTAATAAACTTACCATTTACTCATATGATTAAGGAAGACAAAAAGCACGTTGAGATTCACCACAAGCTTGATAAAAATTGAAAAACTCTTGCACTAAGATAGAGAGGAATCTCTAAGCATCTAAATTTTCATTCATTCAAAGTTACTTTTACAAGGGAGGAGGAGGCCTTAAATAGGCTTAGTTCCTCATGCCTAGGTGTGTTTGGACATAGGATTAGATGTTCATCCATGCGAAGAATCATCTAATCTAGCTAGCCAAACAAGCTAAAAGACTATACATGTTACATAACAAACCAAACAAGCCTTTTAAGTCTTAATGTACTTAAGAGACTTAAGCTAATGAACTACAAATGACATACAAATGAAACTCAAATGATATGCTAATGAAATACTTATGCTTCTAAGGAGTCAAGGTACAAGCTCATACAAAGTATAAGGTTGGACTTGGGCTTGGGCTTGGGCTTGGGCTTGGGCTTGACTTGGACTTGAGGCTTCAAGCTCTTCGAAGCATCCTTATCTTTTAAAGCACTTTTCTTATAGTCTTTTTTAGTCTTCCTCTTGTCATTGGGCCTCTAAGTACTTAAGTATCATTTTGTCTCTTTGTCCTCTTGAAGATGTTCTTTAATGTTAGTCAGGTTCTCATCAGACTCTCCTTCTTGAAAAGAATTTATCCTCAAATTTAACCATTGACTTCCTTAAAAAGAAGGCAAATCAAACACACGAAAAGTATGACTGCCTTCATATGATTGAGACATATCCAAGATATGGGGAATGTCATTTATTTTAGTTAACACATGGGTTATTTCAATCTGTCCATCCATTTGGGGATAACAAGCAATAAAAGGAGCAGCTTTAACGTGACGCTTTTACTCCATAAGGTTCTCTGTTGGGGGACTAAGGAGCTTGGACTCTCTTTTAGAAACTATGGGCTTATGAAGTCTTAAAACTTCTTTAAATAACTTTACCCACCTTTTGTTATTAATTTTATTTAGGGGGAAACAAGGATACTAAAATTCTTTACAAAGTGTTTATAGAACTTAGCTATCCCATGAAAGCTCTTAGCATTTCTCATAGATTTGAGTGTTGGCCAATCTTGTATGGCCTTTACCTTCTTTCCATTTATCTTGACTCTTTAAGAGCCAACCACATAGCTTAACAAGATGGCTTTTATTATCTATATGCTTATGCATGTGTAAAGAATGTATATTGTCATGCTGGAAATCAAGGGATGATATATCAAGTTCATAGTTAAGCATGTGCAAGGTGCCTAGGGGTTGTATATGGAAAGAATATTCCATCACCTTTCAATTCAAGGTAGTATTTATTATCATACAAGTTAGTATATACCCTTAACAAAGCAAAAACCTGTGATATGTCAAAGTTTCTACCCAAAGATACACATATATGATCACCCAATCCAACTTGATTATATATTCCTAATCTAAGTTTATTATGTGCTAATTTATTTACTTGGACAATCATTATGCTATTACTTCCATGATTATACCATTCAAACACTTGAGTAAAGGACATTCCATCCAACTTAGATGTAGCACTGAGAAGTAACTTGTAGTATTTATGAGCATGCATAAACACACCACAAAGCTCAAGCATCTTAAAAGTAACATGCAAGTAATCAATACAAGATTTAGGAAACAAGCCATTTGCACAAGATATGAGATATCTTGGAACAAGTGCAAAATTATTTGTAAGATTCATGGATGCTCTTGAAATGAAGTCTATTTGGTGTCCAAGCAATCCATGTCAAATCTCTTTAGAGAAAATGTCCTTGAACTCTTTAAGCATTGATAAGCAGGTTTTTAGTCGTCTTACACGTCTCAAATAATTACTAAAGCTAACTATAGTATAGCTAACCTAGGTCAATTCTCTCAAGGACATAGTGTGTTCAGATTGTACTAAGTGTGAAAATCAGAGTTAATGCAGAAATTGTCTAGTGCAGAATGCCGACTTGGTCTTGGCAAAGACTGGGCCGATTCGATTTCGACTGGGATCAGACTCGAACGCAACAAAGTTGGACTGACTCGATTTCAGACTAGACGCGACGGAGTTAGACTAACTAGGTCTTTGACTCTAGAAAGCAGTAAATAAGGGGGGATTGTGTTTAAATACAGAAAATAAACCAAGTATTGAAAGTAAACTAATTACGCTAAACTAATCTATCTGTACCAATTCTAAATCAACACATAGTAGTTTACCATTCTTGCTTAGACTTATGCTCCTATTCAACCTGAGATTCTTACGATGAACGTTTGTCTATTGCCATACTAAGGATTTACACAATCGCTACCTCATCAGTTGGCAAGGAGTATGTACTTGGTTGATTTTAGGTTCTCTACCTAATCAGATTATTAAACTAGTTCCGACCGACCCTAGTCTAACATGATCTACCTATAACAATGTTAAAGCAGATTAAAGCGCAAGGATTAAAATCAAAAGATAGAATAGCAAACCAGTTGTGTTATTGAAACAAAATTGAATACAAGGTGAGAAATTCAGAGTTCCTAGAGAATCCACCTTCCACGACGACTGCCAATAGAAGGGCGACAGTGCTGCACCAGTGATGGCCCGTCCACCAGAATGCATCGGTTGTATCGAGCGATCACCTCTGACAGCTTCCAGCTTCTCAAATCCTGATCTTGTACCTCCTCGATCAAGAGAGACACATTACTGAAGCTTCGTGTACCACCGTGCTAGCTTGGAATGTCTGTAGTTGCTGACGATGCTAAGTCTAGAATTCCACTGTTTTTCCACAGTTGAAGACATGGTCTGGCGTGCTTATTTATACACAAGCTGGCTAAATCTAAATCCAATCCTAATAACAGAAATTCAAATCCTAAAGATTCTAATTCGAATTACAGATTACAAGCTCCTCAATCTTAGGAGTTTGGGTTTTCCTAATTTCTAGCATAATCATATCTGCATTCCTAGTTACCCGAATTACAGATTCCTTGATCTTAGCAAATCATATCTGCATTACAGATTCCTTAATCTTAGCAAATCATATCTGCATTATAGATTCCTTAATCTTAGCAAATCATATCTGCATTATAGATTCCTTAATCTTAGCAAATCATATCTGCATTACAGATTCCTTAATCTTGGCAAATCATATCTTGCTGGAGTGATTTTAGGCGAGATTTTCGTCGCTGATGTCGGCTTGACCAAGAGCGCTAAACTGGTCGGGATGTTCCCAGCTTGGGCCGAGATGACTTAGGCCGAGATGACTTGGGCTGAGATGACTTGGGCCGAGATGTTCTTGTTGGGCCGAGACGTTCCCGGCATTCAGGCCTGCAAAACAAGTCTTAACCTTTTATTAGTTAAAAACCTCATTTTAGCACATATTTGTATTTCTCCTGTTTTTAGGCCCATAATTCAAATCTCGATTAAAACAAGACTTTTAATCATTAAACATTCTTAACAACACTCATCTTAAGCCTTTTTGAGGTGTATAAAATACGACTCATCAAGCATCTTCTCAAATTCTATTAGCAAGTTAGCTAAAGAAGTATTCACAACATAACATATGTCAATAGGAAAGAAAAATAGAGTTTCCCTTTTATTTAGAAGTACTTTCTTTAAGGATTTTTTGCTTACTAGTAGACTCTCATGTTCATTTTTTTATGCTTCTTCACTTTCTTTTTTCCTTTGTTTTTCACCTTTTTAATTTCTCTCCTTTTCTTTTGCTTTCCTTTCTTCTTCTCTTTTTGTTTCATTTTGATTTGATCCTCTATAACTTCCCTAGGAGTTAAGAGTTTAAAAGTTACCTTATTACCCTTATGGACAAAAGCGAACTTGTGTTATAACACCATTATAGGTTACATTCCTTTCAAATTGTCATGGTCTTCCCAATAGGACATGGGTGGCTTCCATTAGGACTACAGCAAAGAATTTCATCATTGTACTTACCCAATGTGATGGCAATAGATACTTGTTTATCCACAATCATTCCCCTCTATTCACTCAACCATCGAAATTTATAGGGCTTGGGGTAGAGGATAGTAGGAATATACATATAATCAACTAGTATTTGACTAGCTACATTTACACTACTACCACAATTTATTATTAAAGAACAAATTTTGCCTTGGATCATACATCTTGAATGAAGGTACTCATGAGTCTTCTCACCATCAAAAGATCTTTTATATAATGCTTCTTCACTTGAGTATCCACCTTCACTCCTTAAAGTTGAAGTTTCCTCCTGGGAACTCTCACTTTCAATGTCTTCATTATCTCTAAGGATCATTTTTCTTTTATTTGTGCATTGTGAGGCAATGTGTCCCTTCTCTAAACACTCGAAACACTTAATGTTACTTGATTTAGAAGTATTAGAATTAGGAGAATTTACCTGACCTCTTCTCTGTGGTCTTTGAAGGGTACACTCCCCTTTTTGGAACATTTTGTTCCTTTTTAGGAGTTTCTCTCTTCTCCTTTTCTTACCCTTCCAATTAGAGCTTGTGATAGGGTAAGTTTCTTTTCATACCTTCTAAGTTGAAGTTCAACTTTAGAGGTTTAGTGCACAAGTATAGATAGATATGTATATTCATACAATTCAACAATATCTTGAATGTCTTTATTCAAACCATTCAAAAATCGATTTAGACATTGTGCCTTCTTGTGATTCAACAAGTTGTGCTCTAATCATTGTTACTTCTATCTCTTTAAAATATTCTTTTACATTTTTTGTACTTTGAAACATTCTTTGTAACTTTACAAACAAATCTCTTTTGTAATAACACGGTACAAATCTCTCTCTCATATCACTTTTTAGCTCCTCCCATGACTCAATGAAGGCTTTTCTCATACCTCTTATTTGGATAACAATCTCATTCCACCAAATCAAAGTGTATCCTTTAAAATATGAAGCAATTAGCTTGACCTTAATCAAATCTTCACAATCAATACAATTAATATTTTGCTCTACCTTTAGTTTCCAATCATAATAGTCATCTGGATCACCTTTACCAGAAAAAGGAGGAATTTTACCTTGGATAAGATCTCATGGACTTTTTCGTGGTTCATCCATAGGCCTATAATGTCTCCTTACTCTCTCACTTTTATGTGATCAAATAGACTTACTATTATGACTTCCTTAACTTTCATCATGACTATCTTTACTACTACTCTTCTTAGATGTCATTACTTCTTTCTCCTTTCTTTATGTAACATCCTAAAATTTATTTAATTATTTTTAGAAATTAATTACATTATTATTATTATTATTATCAATTTTATTTTAATAGAGGGGTTAATGATTTTATAAACTGATGAGGTTTTATCTAAATTATTTTCATTTATTAATTTAATTAATTGAATTAACGAGGGAGACTGACGGGCGGGTCGGGGTTCACCCGACCTAGCTAAAATAGTAGACAAGGGGTAATCAGTTTACCCTAATTAGTGTTTTACGCGTCAGACAGCTAGACCTAGAGGAGAGAGAACGCCGACCTGCAAGGAAGAAAAGCTAGGGTGTTCAGACCGTCCTAGAGCCGCATCAGATCATCACTATTCTTCGCATCTAAGGTACGGGGTGATGAGTTTGATCATATATAAATGCGGGAGTGTACGGCTAGTGAGGGCGATCCCTAAGTCCCTCTAGGATCTAAATTCTCAATTTCGTTTGATTATTATGTTTTAAAAATATTTTAATCGGTAGAAAATATTTGTCAATATGCTTTGTGGTCTGATTAACGTCTTGTCCTAATATGATTTTTGTTGGGAAACTGTATGATTAATTGCCCTAATTACTTTATTCTTGTGTTGTTTATGGTTGTTCATGATTTGAGACTCTTGTGTGCAATGATAAAACTGGGTGAAATTCAATGGTGTTTTATGTGCGTTTCTGTGCTTCCTAATGAATGATTTATAATAATGATGGTTAAATTAATATGGTTGGGTATGATTGTGGACTGTGCGAATGATGTATAAATAAATCATGAGAATAAGAGTGTGGATGAGAATGCATTGAGCATGGGCATGAGAGGCATGAGATGCATGAGAAGCCACACGTGGCTATAATACCCTGGCCATATGTGGTGTTTAACAGGAGGACTAATGATGGGGGACAATCATATGCATGGGCCACAGGTAGTGTTTAACCATGCTGCACGCCGGCCATAGGTGGTGTTTAACGGTTGCGTGGAATGTCTTCGCACGGGCCATAGGTGGTGTTTAACTGTGCGACACACCGGACAATACAGGGTGTTTAACGGTGTGTCCATCATTAGTGATAACTAAGGGGATTGAGGAGGTTCGCCCATGGTGTGGGGTTTCGACTCGAGACTCTTAGTTGTGGTGATGAGCATATGCATTGTGCGAGCATGTGCATTTTGTAAACATGAATGAACTGTGATTGATTTTGAATGAATGAAATGTGATTGATATATGAGCATCTGTTAACTTTTAGTAATTGAGTACGATAATGGGTGAGATTTGGGGCATTATCTGTCTTTATATATGATTGAATGTGATTTCTCACCGTACTTTCTCTTGTTGTTTTCTTTTTTTAGGTAACGTTGAGGGCACTCATGGTGCCAATTTTTTGAAAAGGCGGGTCTTGCTCTGATTAGTGTGACATCGGGTTCTAGAAGTTAGAATAGTTGCTCTATGCCTTGATGTTTGAATGACTTATTTTAAAGATGATGATGACTTTAGTTTTCTCGATTATAATGTTTAGATCTAAAACCTCCTTGAAAACTTTGTGCCTACCTTTTAATTATCATGTGAACCTTTTATCCTTAATATAAATTGTGCTTTTTGGTTTTAACTATTACCCTATCTTTATTTTATTTACTTGATTATTTTAATTTAAGTATTCAGGATAGAAGGGTGTCACATTTAGTGGTATCAGAGCAGGTCGATTCATTCGGCCCTGAGTTATGTGTCTAACACGTTTTGCATTGCGTTTGTTAGCATGGTTGGACTGATTTGAAAGATGACAATAAATTGTTTGTTCTGTTTTGCATTGTGTTGAATTTTGGGTGATTCATTCAACCAGTGAGTTATGTGTCTACCATGTGTTAGTGTTTATTTATGTTAAGTATGATGTACAAATGCAGTAATCTAGTGTATTTTAAGGAAGTGTTGAGGTAATATAGATGTTCCTTTGTTGGTTGTTGTATCAAGCATCCCTATTGCTAACTACGATTTATTAAGTCTGATCACCTCAATATGTTGTTAAAGGCAAAAAGGACTCTTGGCGAGCCGGTGGATCAATTGATTTGAAATGTTTTTCTTTTGAAAAATGAACATTTTGTTGTGACTAGCCTAAGTAGCTATTTATTTTGGATGTTTGTGAAGTTTGAGGAATGAATTCCCCATCCTTGTTCTAATAAAAATTGGAAAGTCATGATGTGATGTGTTTTATTGTCTGTATTTATTATTGTTTATTGTGTTTTTGGTGCTTCTTATTATCTTAATCTTATTAGATTAAGATGTCAGTAAAGAAAGTGTGAAGATTCATGCTTCACAGCTCATGGCAAGGGCCTTAAGTAATTAATGAGTTGAGGGGATACTTGAGGGTAAAGGCTTCAGACTCTTAGAGATTAACATGCTACATTATTTGAGTGTGACCTTTGGTTAGAAGAAGTGAGCTCTCTAGATCATGTAATCTCTAGAAGAAGTATAGGGGTAGATCATTCTGAGGTAGAAGTTGTTCTTAAGTGGGAGATCCCTTAATCGGTGAGTGAGCATAAGTTTTCTTGGACTAGTTGGTCATGAGAGAAGGTTTATTTAAGTTAGCTTGACCTTGATGGAGTTGGTTAGGAAGAGAGTTGTTTTGGGTAGAATAGTTAGTGTGGGTATAGCTTCCAAACCCATAAGGAGAAGTTGACTAGTGCACCTGTTTTAGTATTGTCAAACCTTAGTGAACCTTTTTTGTAGTATATTGTGATACTTCTAGGATGTATAGGTGGAGTGCTGATGCAAGAGGGTAGAGTGGTAGCTTATGCTTCTAATCTATGAGAGAAATTACCCTACCCATGATCTTGAGTTGGCGACTATAGTGTTCATTCTTAAGATTTGGATACCGAAAGGTTTTAAAGTTCTTGAAGTGTCAAAAGAAACATAATTTCTTCCTTTATCTCACTACAAGGATTTATGGTCATGATTTCCTTATCTTCATGGGGAACCATTCCTTTCACCCATTGATGACGCTGGAGAGAACCCATCAGTGGATACAGAAGGTGACATGCAACAACAGTTCTTTTTAACAGATGAATAAGTTGGGTGACAACATTTTCTGGGGTGATTTCGTTGGTTATTATTCTGTGGTTAGATGGAGGGATAAGGAACAATTGCAAGCATAAGGGTTGTTATTAGGTGTATCATTTTTTCACTATTGAAAACTCAGTAAAGTTGCTGTAGGGTGAAGACAAACAGGTGGAGCCATTTATGCAAAGAATGAGAGCTCAACGATGAAAATTCAGAGAGTAGTACAACTAGTTAGATTTTCTATCAAACATTTTCTGCAATAACAGTCATTACTTTAAATTTCATAGAATCAAGGCCAGTAAGAAAGGTACGATATTTGTGTGTCATTGTGCATTTAGAAACTTCACCTCTTGCTTTGACAGTTTTGCTTTTCCCATTGACTTCATTTGAAAATAGAGGAACTCTTTTGGTGCTCTTTTGGTGGGAGCTATTGAGGCATTTCTTTTAACTCTTCTTGATATTGTGGTGGCCTAAATGGAAAGAGACATAGCGAATTTTGTTAATGATTGTTTAGTTTGAGAAAAGCTTGAGTAGCATTTAAGGATACTAGTCCGTACTATTGAGATGAGTCATGGTATAGTTGTTTAATAAAAGTTAAATGGAAGATATGAGTTCTTTAAGTTATGTGATCTTTAGTGTGAGAACCCAATAGTCGGCCTTTAAGGTAGGAGTTTTCTTAAGTTAAAAAAAAACCTTGCATTAGTGAGTAAGATTATAAATTTTCCAGGGATTGGACAAATACCGTGGTGAATTCCTAGACGTATTCCTTAAGTTAGCATAGTCTTTAACTCAAGAATCTAGGAAGGGAGCAAAGTTTAGGTGGATTGATAATTTGGAATTAGTTCCTAATGCCTTGAGAAGCATTATATAAAGCATGCCAACCTTAGTAATACCTAACCTTAGTTATCGAGAAGAGTGTTGTTACTAGATAGTGAGGATGTATTTTAATCTTAGAGACAACTGGGAGTTGTAAGACAAATTATGTGACCCCTAGTTTGGAGGTAGTAGCAATAATGACTACTTTTAAGACTCAAGACACCACTTGCATGATTTTAAGTTGATATTCTAGGATGACGAGAAACACTAAGTGGAAATTCAACTAGTAGGAGAGGAACCTAAAATAGATGAGGTGATTGGAATTTCCAAATGACCAAGGTTTTAGGAAGCCATCACTAGGTAGAATCAAGACAGAGAATATGTCAGAAATAGGAAATCGCTTTCGCATACTTTTCGTGTGATTAGAGGGCATGATCTGTTAACTAGTTAGAACACCCATTTTAGTGGATAGAAGAGAAACCATAAGACGAGGGAATATGATTTTCTAGATGGCATTAAGTAATTTAGAAATGAAGTTATGTACTTTGGGTAAGTCTTAGAAGAGGATCGTGACGGTAGATTTAATATCGAATCGAGGTGGTATAGATGCCTAAGGATCTTTGGAAGATGTTTTGGAAGCTTAAATCATGGGAAGAGGATAAGTGTGAAAACCTATTTGGTTGACAGGTTGGAATCTTAGAGTTATTTTAGAACTCGGGGGGAGCGATTTTGTTAAACTCGAGAAATCTAATTGATTGGGTTCAGTTCTACCACTTCACCGTGCCATGTACACAATAATTGCACATGTTTCAACTCGACGCATATTGTTATTGTTGCAAGTAATCGAACTAACTTGTTTGAAGGTTAAAAGAAGACCAGGTATGAGAATTGATACTAGAAATTGTGAAAGATTTAAGGTTAACTGGTTTAGAGGTGAGATGATTATTTAGTCAATGCAAATCGAAAAGTAAGGACTGCCGTTAGAAACACTAAATGAGTAAGGGAAGGAAATTGTAAGGGTATGGGAAGTACTTACTCTATGTAAATTCAAGGATGAATTTTTTTTAGGAGAGGAGAATTGAACATCCTAAAATTTATTTAATTATTTTTAGAAATTAATTACATTATTATTATTATTATCAATTTTATTTTAATATAGGGGTTAATGATTTTATAAACCGATGAGGTTTTATCTAAATTATTTTCATTTATTAATTTAATTAATTGAATTAACAGTGGAGACTATCAAGTAATGGTCGAGTTGATTGACCCCTAGAATATTAGACGGGATAATCGCAATCCCTAATTGGTGTTTTACGCCGATATTGCCAGACCTAGAGGAGAGAGAACGCCGACCTGCAAGGAAGAGGAGCTAGTGGGAGTTCAGGACGTCCCAGAAAGCCGCATCAGATCATCACTATTCTTCGCATCTAAGGTACGGGAGAGACGGGTTTGATCATATATGAATGCGGAGTGTACGGAAAAAGAGGCAATCCTTAAGTCCTCTAGGATCTAAATTCTCAATTTCGTTTGATTATTATGTTTTAAAAATATTTTAATCGATAGAAAAGATTTGTCAATATGCTCATTGGTCTTATTAACGCCTGTCCTAATGTGATTTTTGTTGGGAAACTATATGATTAATTTCCAATTACTTTATTCTTTGTTGTTTATGGTTGTTCATGATTTGAGGCTCTTGTGTGCAATGATGAAACTGGGTGAAATTCAATGGTGTTTTTTGTGCGTTCAGGTGCTTCCCGATGAATGATTTATAATAATGATGGTTAAATTAATATGGTGGGTATGACAAGGACCGCAAGGAATGATGTATAAATAAATCATTGAGAATAAGAGTGTGGATGAGAATGCATTGAAAGCATGGACATGAGAGGCATGAGATGCATGAGAAGCCGACGTGGCTATAATACCCCCGACCATGCGTGGTTTTTTAACAGGGGACTAATGACGGGGACAATCATATGCATGGGCCATAGGTGGTGTTTAACGGTTGTGTGAATGTCTTTGCACGGGCTATAGGTGGTGTTTAACTCAGCAACACACCCGCCCATACTGAAAGTGTATAACGTCAGCGGGCCATCATTAGTGATAACTAAAGGGGATTCGGAGGAGGTTCGCCCATGGCGTGGAGTTCGACTGAGACTCTTAGGTGTGGTGACGAAGCATATGCATGACATGAAAGCATGTGCATTTTGTAAACATGAATGAATTGTGATTGATTTTGGAATGAATGAAATGTGATTGATATATGAGCATCCGTTAACCGTTAGTAATCGAGTACGATAACGTGGGATTTGGGGACATTATCCGCCTTTATATATGATTGAATGCGATTTCTCACCGTATTTTTCTCTTGTTGTTTTCTTTTTAGGTAACGCCGAGGCACTCATGGTATCAATTTTTGAAAAGGCGGGTCTTACTTTGATTAGTGTGACATCGTGTTTTAGAAGTTAGAATAGTTGTTTCATGTCTTGATGTTTGAATGACTTATTTTAAAGATGATGATGACTTTAGTTTTCTCAATTATAATGTTTAGATCTACAACCTCCTTGAAAAACTTTGTTCCTACCTTTTAATTATCATGTGAACCTCAAATTGTGCTTTTTGGTTTTAACTATTACCCTGTCTTCATTTTATTTACTTGATTATTTTAATTTAAGTATTCGGGGTAGAAGAGTGTCACACTTTAACTCAATGTTCTTATTTTTGCATCGCACTCTGTGAATCTATTCTCATTGATTCTAAATCTCCACCTAACTTCTCAATTTTATCTTCAAGTTTTTCATATACTCTATCATCATCCTAGACTTTGGAGAAAGATCCTCCGTATTAAAGCTAGAACTAGTCATCTCTTGTCTCACTATTTTTTCTCCCTCACTAATACCTAATAAGCTTCAACAAACCTCCAATTCCTACACCTAAAAATGTAAGAAAAAGAAAAGAAAACATCACAATTCCTTAATGTTTACACTCTTGTCTTGTGTATGTACACCTTAAGGGTTTTTTCTCTAACGTACTCTCTTGTCTTTTACCACTCTTTCCCTATCTTTGGTTTATGCAAAAGTCTTTAATTATTTAATGAAGCTTTCATTTGCAAGTAAAATGCATCAAATCTCAAAAGACTCTTAAGAATTCCAAGAAAGAAAATTTCAATGACAAAACTAAGGAGGACAAGAAATTGACAAGTAAAAAACCATAGAAATTAAGGAAGCTATACTCAATGGGAATTTGGTAGATAAATAAAAGACTTAAAGAAAGGAATTAAGAACATGAATATGCATAGGATTTAGCATACAAAACTCATTATATCCAGCCATGATAACAACTCAATACAAATTCCGCAACTTTAGGCATACAATACAACACATGCTACTAGCATTTTTTATGTAACTAGTACTCTTTTTTCTCATGAATCAAAATCAATATTTTTCACACTTTTCCAATGAAAAACTTTTGTTTTTATCTGTTTTTTGAAGTTACAAAATCATATATTTTCAGTCATACATTTTTTTTCTTTTCTTGGTGCATAAGCAACTCAAACTATCATGCAAACACCAATATTTTCTACCACAATTTTTTTTAGCAATTACATGGCATTTTCACGTTCAATTTCGCAGCCACAAGGGATGAAATTTCCATTAACAACACTACAACACCCTTATACAAAGCAAAACCAATTTTCAAGACTCAATTGAGTGAGGCGCAAGCAATAATTCACCCTACCAACACAAAAACACAACAACTTGACACAAACACATAGCAATTTCTCATGAGTATTTCAACAAACTTCCAAACTCTTATGCAAGAAGCTTATACGTGACTCAATTTACAAGAAAGAAACCATGACTATGCAATTCAGGGCTGGACGAACTAAACCCACCAAATAATTTGAGAAAAGGGAATAAGAGTAGTAAGATTCAAGCATGAGTTTTGTAGTGTACTTACATGGTAGTCGTGACCATGCTTGATGAATGTTTGATCAAATGTAGCATCTCTACTTCAAGAACGCGAGAAAAGGACTCAAACTAGCTCTAACTACCACTTAATGACATCCTAGGATTTTCTTGAACCAAAGCCCGCCAAAAACTCCAAAATGAGTAAGAAAGAAATAATAATGAACTTGCCACTTACTCGTATGAAGATAAGAGCATGTTCAAGATTTATAATATTATATTATTTATTTATTATCGGTAAATCTAATATAATTTATTAGTAGTATATGTATGTATACTTTTTGATCTTTAATATATATTATTAATTTATATCTATTAATATTAATTTTATTAGTATCTATTAATTTTGATATTATTAGTATATGTTTATTAATATTAATTTTAATATTATTAATTTATAAAACATTAATATTATCTAATTTAGTAATAATAAATATATATAATTTTAATCTTCTATTTAAATTATATATAATAACATAAATTTTATTTATATACTAAATAAAATAAATAAAAATCATTAACTAGTTTTTCTTGTAGTCTTGTTGGTTTGGGTTCTATCCTGGCAACATATACGTGAGAGTTATGAAGTTTAAATTGAAAGTATAGATAGTAGAGACCGTCTTATTATTTTATCCTTATAAATATGTACACGCAATAGGATATAGAAGAAGATTAAGATGAAAGAATTTTCTTTGTGGAAAATCAATGAAACATTCACGCCGTGGATCGCGCGGCAGATCAGAACAATCATATTTCTACATAGCGGATATGACTGCAGCCCATTTTTGTGGTCAAGGATGAGAGCAGCCAAGAACTAACTCATAGTCTTGTCTTGATGCAACATAATTGTTCCACGTACCAAATGAGAATAGTTGAAGATTCAAGCCTCGTACCCTATATATAGCATGCCTTCCAACATGCAAAACTCACAATTGCACCTGCAAAAACCACAACTAGTTTTTAACAATGACAAACACCCGTGTTGCTCTCTGCCTTTGCTTTGCATTCCTCTTCTACGGTATATATTTATTCCAACTACATTCCACTTCTCATTTTATTTCCTTCTTTGCTTATTTGCTGTATAGTCCTGTCTTACTAGTTATTACACTCATTTGTTGTACAAGATTGTGTTAAACTTTTTCCTCAACACTATAAAAATATGAAATAAGTTTTTACATAAATTAAAATTAATTTATGAATAAGTTAAAATTAATTTTTTATTTTATGCATAAATTAATTTTAAATTATTAAAAAATTTATTTGATTTTTTCTTTCTATGCATGTTTATTGAAAAATTTACCAAAAACTTTAACCATATTCCTTAAGTTAATTCGGATGACCTTATACGTTAATCTGGGTCAAATAAGTAAGTTGTTAAGCATGCTACAATTCAAGCTCTGCCACAGCAAGTAGGATGAATAATAAGATTTTTAATCCTCGCGTTATTTTGGTGGTATAAACTTTGTGCTCCTGACGTCTATATATAAACTAATTTATCAACTCCTATAAAATAAGCAACAATATATTTTTACAACTCTATTTTTACATATTTATACTGCACTCGTTTTATCTTTTTCTCTTGCTATATCACTTATTATATTTATTATTTTTTAAATTTTATTTCACTCTTTCCTTCTAAGAGGGTGTTTCACTACTAGAATTTTCTATATTACACGCGAGTTTTTTATTTCTTTTTTTTTTACAGATTAGGTAATTCTTTGGTAGGTAACAATTGTTTTGTTGCAAATTTTACAAGAAATCCTTGAAAATATAAAATTCTGCAGCATGTTTTGACAATGAAGCGTCGAGGAAAAAAAAAGAGAAAGAATTATTTTTTTATTATTTTTAAATAAAGAGAGTTGTATAATATTTATGAAACAAATAAAAATGAAAATATATTAAGATATTAATTTTTATTAATAAATAATTTTTATTTTTATTTAAAAAATATAAAATTAAAGAATATTTATTAAAAATAAAGAAAACTATCCATTCCATTATTTTCCCTAAAATATAATTTTCAAACATAGGTTAAGTGGCACCTGAAGACTACATAGAAAAAGTATTTTGTAGCAGGTGATGAATTGGGTTTAATATTTGTATGCAGTGGGTGAAGGGGCCAAGGTTACTTTCACAAACAAATGCACATACACTGTATGGCCAGGAACCCTAACAGGTGACCAAAAGCCTCAGCTATCAACAACGGGTTTCGAGTTGGATTCAGGAGCATCCAACTCCGTCGACCTTCCATCTCCATGGTCGGGTCGGTTCTGGGCCCGAACCGGATGCTCGAGCAACAACGGATTCAGCTGCGCCACCGGTGACTGTGCCTCCGGTCAAGTCATGTGCAACGGTGCCGGTGGAAACCCACCAGCTACTTTGGTAGAGATAACCGTAGCAGCAAATGGAGGACAAGATTTCTACGACGTGAGCAACGTGGATGGGTTCAACGTGCCCGTGTCCATAACCCCACAAGGTGGAAGCGGGGGTTGCAAAACCTCGAGTTGTCCAAGTAAGATCAACACTGTATGTCCTGCACAGCTCCAAGTGAAAGGGTCTGATGGCAGCGTAATCGCTTGCAAGAGTGCTTGTTTGGCTTTCGGGGAGATCAATATTGCTGCACTGGAGATCACAACACGGCACAGACATGTCCACCTACCAACTACTCTCAGTTTTTTTCTCGCAGCAATGTCCTGATGCTTATAGTTATGCTTACGATGACAAGCATGGCACTTTCACTTGCTCCAGTAGCCCTGACTATGTCATCACATACTGCCCTTGAACTCCTCGCTAGAGGAGACCCTTCCTTCCTTACGCCTCGCCTTGCTTCAAAATAAGTGCACACACAAATATGTATACTATGAATAAAAAATCACGTGATTCCGGTGATTGTATTGATGAATTATCATCCAATGAAGTTTAGCTTTTATAATTGCCTTTCTGTGATTAATTAATTTGGATTATATATGCTGCTTTAATTTAGTTTCGTTTTGCCTTCTCGACAATGGAATAACTAATAAAAGATAAAATAGAAAATACAAGAAGCAATTAATGTTGAATCGGGTGTTGTATAAATTTTAAAAGAATGACAAAATATTGTTTCACAAGTAAAAGTATATAAAGTGTAAATTAAGAAAGGAATAGGGTTGTAAAACAATAGTATGATAAAATGAAAAGTTTTGCTTACGATGTTTGAAGAAGCTTGGGTTTTTGTATTTTATAATTAATTTTATAATCAATAATTATTTTATAGTTAATTTTTATTAAAATTAATTAACTATAAAATTACTACCATATTAGTGATAAGTAACAAATTAATTAAAAAAATATTCTTAATTAATTTATAATAATTTTTTAAAATATATAATTATTTTTTAATTAATTTATAGTAATAAAAAATACAAATAAATATAATTTAAATTTAACTAAAAAAATAATATTCTAATTAATTAATAGTTAATTAATTAAGATTTAACTATTAAATTAAATGGTAGTTAAAATTAATAATAAAATAAAATAAATGTTGTTGTGAAAGTGAGTAAAGAAAAATTGTATTTTATGACTGATTGTCTGATTTGTCGTCATCTTGGGGGATGTTTCCTTCAATTGTCTAGGAATCCCCATCTGAGTCAATAACATATTATATAAGAACTCATTTGAATTTTCAAATTAAAAAAATGTGAGACGTAAGTGGTTCTGTTGGAAACGTAAAATGATTTCTTTTACTGGTCCAGTGGTTCTCAGAAATTCTGTCTTATCTTTGTTGCACGTCCATCTCTTGTCCTTTAGAATAGCTCCGAAAAGAGGGATTGAAAGTCTTACAAAACTGTAGAGAGAATTCTTGTGGGGGAAGGGTGGGATGCGATACATTTTTTCATATAAGTAACATATAAATAAAGTGACATGAAACTAAAAAATGGTTTCTTTTTGGTTGAATATAGTGTTGTTACAAATAATTTTAGTTTGCTACTATCATCATCAAAATCCATAATGATTAGAAAAAATTATACATGTAACTAAGACGTTTTACGAAAAATGCTTAAAAGGTGACTAATTTTCTTTGAAGTAATGAAGTATCAATGAGTAAGAAAATGAGGTAAAAAGGTTAGTGTCGATTGATCTTACAGTTTTTAAGATAAGTAACACATAAGCTATGAAAGTAAAAGGCAATACAACAGTGTAAAAATTAGATGTAATTATAGAGTAATTGAAAAGTCACAAATTTCTACTACCTCGTTAATCATGTTATAAACAAAAGGCTTAGTATGGTTACTCTCGTAAATATTATGAATTTTGGTTTAAATTTTTTTAAAAAAAAATTATGAATTTTGATTTTTATAAATTTTTAAAATTTTAAAAATAGTTCATATTACTATTATATATATAACATTCAAATATAATATCAAATGTTATTTTAAAATGAATATTTACGTGACATATTTTTTCTTTATTATAATAAAATTTAAGTAAGTTAAGTCATGAGAGTTTGTCATTATCAAAGTAAGTCTTGCAGTTAAAAAAAATAATTATAAAAATAATTACAAACTATTATCAAGAGAGTCAATCTTCACCTAAATAAAAGAATTCAAACTCGCTTTTTTGTGATATGTGAGTTTCATTTTTATCAATTAAACTAATATTGATATTAACATTATATATTTAGATATATGTAATGATATCATTAAATGATGATAGAGAATATTTAAAAATAAATAAAGTTACTGGTGAAACAACTTAAAAAATTATAAAATTAAAATCAAATTCATTACATTTGCATAAACAAAAATATTTAAACGAATGTATAAATTATAATTGATTGTACGAGAAATTCAAATGATAAATTCTCTGACACATTTTTTAAATTATTTTTATTATTAACTAAAATTTATTAAAAACAAAAATTTTTGTGAAATTCATTTCATCTTATTTAATAAATTTCATTCATAATTTTATAATTGTTATTTTTTTTATAAATATAACTTTATTAATAAGACGGGAGAAGAGTTACTCATATATGATCTAATGAAGCCAAATCAATTAATAATATCAATAAAGACAAATTACAATAACTATACATCAGGCAAAAAAAAAAATGTGATATATCTTGACCTTAAACTATGATTACCATCTAACATTTATTAAGTATAAGGTGTCATTGAAGTCAAATGATTCACATTTAAGAACGAAACTGAATATAATAATATATTATTTACCATTAGTTAAAATTTTAACTAATAATAAATAATATATTTAAAATTTTAATTAATAATAAATAATATACAAAAAATTGTGGTATTACTGTTTCTCTAATTTTTCTGTGGTAGTTTTTTTTTCCAACATCGATGCAAACAAATGTCTAGTCGTCCGAAAACAAGAAGGGGTACTGATTGCAACAATATCTTCCATAACCTTCATTTCAGTAATTTTATCTAATTATAACTAATATATTATTTGAAGGATTGGGTCGCTAGAATTTTCTAATTTTTCTGAGATAGATTTAAAAAAAAAAAATTCAATTTTGATGCAAACAAATGCCAAATGGTCTCAAAAACAAAAAAAATGTGTGATTGCAACAGTATCTTCCTTAACCTTCATTTCAGTCATTCTTTTCGTGGTGACCTATGCAAAGAAATACTCGCCAAATGTGCGACCTATAACGGATTTAATTTGAATAGTCTAATGATAAATATTAACTTTTCGTATATACTTTCTTAATTTCAAAAATTATTTATATGGATAAAAGTCTTCATAAATTTAATTTTTATATTTATATTTTTAATATATAAATGGGATAAAATAAAATTTTAAAATTTATAACTAAATGAAACTATTTTTAATGGATGTATAACTATTGAAGTGAGATTTTATTTTTGTTTTTTTTTATCATCCTAAGAAAAATCGACTCTGTCTAACTTGATTATTATAGATATTTTTTAATAAAAGTATCAATGAGTAAGAAAATGAGGTAAAAAGGTTAGTGTCGATTGATCTTACAGTTTTTAAGATAAGTAACACATAAGCTATGAAAGTAAAAGGCAATACAACAGTGTAAAAATTAGATGTAATTATAGAGTAATTGAAAAGTCACAAATTTCTACTACCTCGCTAATTTTGAAAATTGGTGACTAGATCCATTAGTGATCAAATGTCATCGGTTGATATAATCTTATTCGCTAAGCCATACAACGACTGAATTTGATTTGGTGACTAGAATAGCAACTGAAATTTGATTGCTAACGAAGTTGTGGTCTTGATTACCATTACTAAAGGTACCAAAAATAACTACAAAAATCGGTATCTATTTTGGTCGCTAATTTATGTAGAAAAATAAAAAAATAAATTTCAGTCGCTAAATTTGTTGTTAATTATCTAAAAAATAAAAAATAGATTTTTGCTCGCTTAATTAGTCGCTAATTATATAAAAAAGTAAATTAAATGTTCGTCGCTAAATTGGTCGCTAATTATATAAAAAAAATTTTAAAATTTTGGTTATTAAATGGGTCGCTAATAATCTAAAAAAAATTATTTAAAATTTCGATCGCAAATAATTTGAATAAAAATAAAATAAAATTTTGGTTAATGTATAGTTAGAGGGAGTGGAGTGTGTGACAGCCAACGTGGGGGAGGGCGCAAGAGCGTGGCAGCATAGGGGAGGGAAGGGCGCAGGCAGGCACATACGCAAGTGCAAATGCACATCGAGCGAGTGGGCGGATGAGAGAGTAGGAACGCAACACGGCTGGGTAGGGGGAGTTGGCGGCGTGCATGGCAGAGCGGGAGTGTGGGCGACCGAGGGAGAAAGGAGAAAGGAGAAGGAAGAAGGACGAGGGGAAAGGACGAGGTTAGATATTAAGTTTGAAATTTTTAAGTATGGATGATAAATATTTGAATTATTAATGTGGAAAATTTTGAAAATAAAGGTGGAAAACAAAGGTTGATAAATATTAAAAATACAATTAATATTTTCATAAAAATTTAAAATATCACTAAATTATATCATTAATAAAATATCGTTCATATCTTCAATTTATAAAATATCCAATTAAAAATAAATAGACTCGATTGACTTAAAATATAATTGAATATAATAATTACAAATAATCTAAACTTAAAACACTATTTTAATAATAACAATATGATTATTTGGATAAAGAACAAAAATATAAAAAACTTAAATACAAAAATACTAAATTTACTTTATTTTAAAAATAAATAGTCTTACTTGACTTATAGACCTCAAGACCATAATTATATGAAATATAAACTCAAAAGACAAATTTAATTAAAAAAAACTATTATTTAGATATAGAACATAAATATCTAAATTTAAAGACAAAAATACTAAGTTTACATTATTTTAAAATAAATAGTCTCACTTGACTTAAAATAGACTTTAAGATCATAATTACATGAAATATAAACTCAGAAAACAAATTCAATAAAAAAACACTATTATTTAAATATATAACAAAAATATCTAAAATTTAAAGACAAAAATATTAAATTTACTTTATTTTAAAAATAAATATTCTCACATAAATTAAAATAAACTTTAAGACCATAATTATACGAAATATAAACTCAAATGACTAATTTAATAACAAAACACACTATTGTTTATATATAGAATGAAAATATGTAAAATTTAAAGACAAAAATACTAAACTTACTTTACTTTTAAAAATAAATAGTCTCACTTCACTTAAAGTAAACTTGAACATCATAATTTTTACAATCACAATATTTTTTATAATATTATTTTTATTTGATATATTATCATAGTGTTTTTAAATTTTTTACTTCAATACCTTAAAAAAATTTATCATGTCCATTTATATAAATTATATCTATTAACTTAAATGGTTATATTAATTACTCTTCAAAAAATTTTAAATATAAAATAAGTAGAATTTTATTTAGAAAATTTAATTTCAAATTTTAAATATTTTTAAAAAAATAAGGTCACTATATTTATTTAAATAATCTAATTTTTATTGTTCACGTTTAGCGACTAACAAAATATGTCACTCAATTGGTAGCTACCTATTTTTTTAATTTTTAATTAATTATTAAATTTTGGTTGCTATTTTTCTTTCTAAATTATTTTTTTCATTAAAAATCCATTGCTAAATTTTGATTTATATTTTTATTACAATTTGGTCGTTATTTTGGTGACCAAATGTTTTTTTAAATAAAATTTGGTCGCTAAATCTTGTTTTATTTTTATTTTTTTATTATAATTCGGTCATTACTTTAATGGCTAAATGTCTTTTTTTATATTTTAGTTTTTTAAATAAATTTGGTCGCTATTATTTTTTTAGTTAAAATTCGGTTGCTATTTTGGTTGTTAAATGTCTTTCAATATTTTAGTTTTTTAAATAAAACTCAGTTGCTAATCGGTGACTATTATCCTTTTTATTTGATAGCTGAAATGCGGTCAATGATTCGGTTCCTAAATTTTGTTTTATTTTATTTTTTTAGAATTTGGTCGTTATTTTGATGGCTAAATGTCTTTTTTAATATTTTAATTTTTAAATATAATTCAGTGACTATTTTCTTTTTTTCTTTTTTATTTTTTAAATTCATGTTCGGTTGCTAATTTGGTTGCTAAATTTCTCTTTTTTATAATTTTTTCTTACAATTCAGTCGTTATTTTGGTGACTAAATATTTTTATTTAATTTTGTTATGTTTTAAATAAATTGTGATCGTTAATTCAATTTCTATTTTATTTTTTATTTTTAATTTTAAATTTGGCTGCTAATTTTTTTAGATAAACTATTTAGTGATGGATTTGTTTGATCACTCAATGCAAGAAAAAAGTTTTTTAGCGATCGATTTTCACACTGACTAAATAGAGACGGAATTAGCGACGGAAAAGGATTTTTTAAAAAAATTAACAACCGAAAAATATTAAAAAATATATATATATTAGAACGGGAAATAGCGTCGAATTTCAAAATAATAAAAAAATAAAAAATACTTAGCGACCGATTTAGCGACCAAAACAAAAAATAATAAAAAAATGAAAAAGAAATTATTAGCGACGGACTTAGCGACCAAAATTTCTAAAAATTATAAAATAGAAAAAACATTAGTGACCGATACTAAAAAAATAAAAAATAAAAAAGTATTTGTTAGCGACCGAACTTTTAAGAATTAAAAATAAAAAAAATTAGCGACCGAATTCTATAAAAATTAAAATAAAAAGTACATTAGCCACCGCTTTAGCGACTGAAAATAAAAAATAAAAAAATGAATAATTATTTTTTAGCGACAGAATTAGCGACCGAAATTCTTAAAAATAAAAAAAAATAAATTAACGATCGATTTAGCGATCTAACTTTAAAAATAAAAATAAATAAAGAAAACGTTTATTAGCAACAGAATTTGAAAATTAAAAAAATAAATAAATAAATAAAATTAACGATTGATTTAGCGTCCGATTTAAAACAAATTAAAAAAATATATATGTATTAACAACCGATTTTCAAAATTTCGAAAAAAAAATTTCCCTCTCTTATTTAAACACTCCTCCTCTCCTTCCAATTACTCCCTCCTCTCCTTCTCTGTCACCACCACTGCCACCGCCACCGCCACCGCAACCACCGTCGTCGCCACATGGTTCGTATCCCTTCCTTTCTTTACTCTTTTCTATTCTCCACTCACCTCTCTTCTTCCACATCCACCACCACCACCTTTTTCTACTACTCCCTTTCCTCTCCTTTCTCCCACTCTTATTCCTCTTCCCTCCCCCCTTCCCTAACCACCAACGATCAACCACCACCACCACAACTACCTTCCTTCCATTCCTTTCTCTCATCCCTTTCCTCCCTTTCATCTCCCTCTCTTTTTTCCCGGTTTCCTAACCACAAACAATCTACCACTACTATTTAACTATTTAAAAAAAAATAACGACCGATTTAGCGATCGAATTATTTAAAATAAAAAATCAAATAACCACCGAATTATTTTAAAAAAATAAAAATAGCGACGGAATTTTTAATATATAAATAATTAAAAATAAAAAAAAGTCACCGGATTTTTTAATAATATAAAATAGCCACCGATTTAGCGACCAAATTTTTAATATAGTTAGCCACCGATTCTGTTTTGATCGCAAAATGTTTAGCGATTCGACTTTTTGCAACGGAATAAAATTGGTCGCTAATCTCGTCTCTAAATCATTGTGCAACCAAAATATTACATTTGCGACGGAATTTCCAGCGTTAGCGACCGATGTTTTCGGTCTCTAAAAATGAATTTGTTTTGTAGTGACTATTTTTCTTTCAAATTTTGGTGGCTATGTGATACCCAAACTTTGACTTGATTTAGCGACAAAAATGTAATCGATTCATTTAACTACAACATGTTTTGATCGCTAATTTATTAACAAAAAAACCTATTTTCAATCACCAGTTCATACCATCGTCAACCCTACGCCACTACCAACATGGTGCCACAATAACGAGAGACTTTGCAAATGAACTGGGTTTAACCCTTTTTTTCCAAGACTTTCTATCCTATGGATGAACCATCTCTACCTCACCAACTGCTTGCATGGAAATTAGTTCACACTTAGAGCTGTAAAAAAATGTTTAGCTCATCCTACATGAGCCAAAGTAAAGAAAAGTTCACATAATTGAAAGACCCACGTAACAAAAAGGTAGAAAAGGTAAAAAAAAGCTTGGATGTTTATTTGCCTCATTTTGATCTTTATGGTTATATAGAAATAGTATAGTCTTTAAATATGAGGGATCTAACCTTAATAGTATGTTTTTGAGTTGATTAAATTTAGATCATGGTCATAGTTGATAGTAGAAGAAACTTTGTATTGATTAAATTAAATAATACAATTTCTAATATCCCTTTTATAGGATAAAAACTACTTAAAGATAATGTGAATAACAGAAAAATAAAGATAATCCTAATGAGATATTTAGATATTTATAACTTCTTAATGAGTTACCTATTATATTTTATCAGATATTTATAATATCTCCAACAAGTACTAAAGAAATCTTTAGTTAAATGTGTCATCTTATCATTAATAATTTTACTAAAACATCTTTTTATATATTAATCATACATTCATTTAAATTTTATCTTAATTTTGATAGTCTTTTTTTAGGGAGGAGAAAGACAGTTGATAAAATAGTTGTAAAATAATTTTTTAATAAATAACAAAATTATATTTAATAAAAAATAATACATCATATTATAACAAAACATCTAATAATATAAAATAATAATAAATAGTTTATTAGAAAAATATAAAAAATTAAGACGCTAAATTATTAGACCTAAAGTTACCGTCTCATAGTCTTTGTGGTCTACACGGATGTGTGGGAGTGACTATGATATGATGGCTATTAGGTGTGAGAGTGATAGTTATGGTATTATGAAGGTTTTGTGTTATCAGGTTAGTACGAGAGTAGTTGTTTTTTTTAGTTCTCTATGCTTTCCAATTTTTTTAAAAACCTGCGGTTAATTTTGTTTATTTGATGGTCTGTTCTTTATTTTGCAAAAGTCACGAATTCAGGAAAACAGGGCGGTGAGGAAGCTGGGGAAAACGGCATTGTCGCCCATACGGGGCGCCCAACAACAAAAGCATTTTTGAATTTTTACTTCTTTATTTTTTTAATTGCAATTTCTATTTTTTTTAATTTTTCTTGGCCTTTTTTTTACATATTTAAACATGGACTGAAATTTATTACTTAAATAGGCTTGAGGTCCAATTAAGGATTTAAAATTTCATTTATCAATAGTAGTGGCATAACATGTCTTTTAATATTTTAAACGGTAAGTATTTTATAAAATTTTCGTGATAAGTTTCAAAGTGCAAAACATAAATATACTAGTAAAAGAATATAAAATGAAACAAGAAAATAGATAGCAAAAAGTGTTAGGATTTGACATTGAACAAAAAAAAAAAACATAATTGACATTTACGTAAAATAAATAAGTATTGTGTATTCTTACGTTAAAATATAGAATAAATTATATATATTTTTATTGAAAGAATGTGAGTATGACATTGTTTTTTTTCGTGTAAAATATATAATTTAATTTATTTAATTTAATATTATTAAAAATTATTTATTATAAAATTTAAAAATATATTTTAAATTTAAATATAATTAAGTTATAATTCACTCACTTAGTAATCACATGCATGCACACGTATACACGCATACAAACACATTCATACACCCACACACGTGTGGATGTATATGTGATTAAAAATTTAACATGTGTGTTCGTGTATTCACTTATACACGTATACACATGCATGCACTTGCACGTACATGTTAAATTTTTAATACAAATAATTGAACTTTTAATAATAATATTTTATTTAGTAATGAAAATTTTCATATAAATAGATTCATTTAAAAATTTATACATTTAATATATGTTTATAATTCATAAATATATTATATGTAATAATATTATTGAAATTAACAATACATTAAATTTAATAAATACAAAAATTAATACTATATATATATAAATTAAATTAAATATTTATAAAGTAATATATATTATATTTAACAATATTATTGAAACTAACTATATATTAAATTTAATAAATTCAAAAACTAATACTATATATAAAAGAATTAAATCAAATATTTATAAGATATTATTTTAATAAAATAAATTAAATATTACCTTAATTACTTATGTTTAATTTTATTTTACTTATATATATTATTTTTAATTTTATTATTTTAAAATATATTTTGTGAAAATAATAGCAATTAATAATTATTTTTAAATATATAATCTAGTATAATTTGTAATAATCTTTTGAAGTAATAATTAAAGAAATAAATTAACGATAAATTATTATATATAAGCTTAATTGTATTTTTTTGTCTCCTTTGTTTTGTGTATGAGTAATTTTTGGTCTTCTTGTAGTTTTAGTTGTTCAATTTAATTTTTGTGTTTTAAAAAATAAATAAGTTTGGTTCACATATTAGATAATTTAATTTATAAAAATTAAATAATTAATATTATATAAAATATTTATTATCATAAATTATACGATTTAAAAAAAATATTTGACTGATTTTTTTATATTATTATCTTAGTTAAAAATTAAATAATAAATTAATGGTAGAATTAAAAATTTTCATTTTTTAAATTTATTAATAAAAATCAAACAATTAAAATTATACTTTTTAAATATATGAAACAAAATCGAATCATTAAAACTACGATACTAAAATTACTTGTCAAGACAAAAGTACAATTAAGACATAAATATGATAAGATACTTATAATTGAATAAAATATTTTAAAAATAAGTTTTATGAACTACACATAATATGTTATATAGGATTAAGATGAAAGAATTTTCTATGTGAAATAACTATTGAAATAAATATTCACGGCATGGATCCCGTTCGGTATAGATCAGAATTCAGAACATTATCAATAAAGACATTTCTACACCGATATGACAGCAGTCCCATTTTGGGGTCACAGTTGACACCAGTCTTGAAATAACTCAATGGTCTTGTCTTAATACTGAAGAATTGTTACACGTACCAAAGGATATTAATTGAAGATTCAAACCTAATAGCCTATATATAGCATGGATCCCAACATGCAAAACTTACCATTACACCCTGCAAATCAATTAAGAAGTCGCCAACAATGACGACCACCCGTGTTACTCTCTGCCTTTGTTTTGCATTCCTCTTCAACGGTATATATTTAATTCAACAACATTCCACTTCTTTTTTTTTTTCTTTGTTATTTGCTTTATCGTACAGACATGTCTTAGTAGTTATTACTCATTTACGTAAGAATGTTAACTGGTATGTCCTATATTCGTCTACCTAAATCAATTCATTAAGTTGTTAATCATGTTCTGAAATCTACATACAAACTCATTCATCAATTCCTCCAAAATAACTATCTCTAGTTTTTTACAACTCAATTTTACATTTATTTTATAAGTATAGTATTTTTCTTTCTCTTATGATATTATAAGGTATCTTTAATCCCTATATTTTTTGTTTAATATGATTAAAGTACGTCTCTGTATTTTTATAGAGATAAATTTTGTTCTTAAACTTAAAAAAATATTTAATCTCTCATAATTTTAAAAACTATGATGAAATTTTTTATTTATAAAATTTAAAAATTTTGACCATGATTAATTGAAAGTCAAGAAACTAAAACCACATTTTTCTTTTTTATTATATATTTTCTCCCTTCCCTCCTAAGAAGGTATGTTTGAGAATGAAGCTTTGAAGAAAAAAGAAAGAATTATTTTTTTATTATTTTAAATAGAGTTATATAATATTTATAAAACTAATAAAAAATTAGAATATATTAAAATGATATTTTTTTAATCAACCATTTTATTTTTATTCTAAAAACATCAAATTAAAAATACTTATTTGAAATAAAAAAAATTGTCCATTCCATTCTTTTTCCTCCAATTTTCAGACATAGGTCAATTGTCATCCGAAGGATACAATTTTATTTTTCTGTAAAATAAATTTATAATATCATGGATAAATATATTCCTTGCAGCTCACGATTTTGGTTGCATTCTAAATGCAGTGTCACAAGGAGCGAAAGTTACTTTCACAAACAAGTGTCCATACACAGTATGGCCAGGAACCCTAACCGGTGACCAAAAGCCCCAGCTGTCAAAATCAGGTTTTGAATTGGCTACAGGAGCATCAGACTCCGTCGACCTTCCATCTCCATGGTCGGGCCGGTTCTGGACCCGAACCGGATGCTCGAACAATGGTGGAAAGTTCAGTTGCGCCACCGCCGATTGTGGCTCAGGCCAAGTGGCATGCAACGGTGCGGGTGCAAACCCACCGGCAACTTTAGTAGAAATCACCGTTGCAGAAAATGGAGGACAAGACTACTATGACGTGAGCAACGTGGACGGGTTCAACGTTCCCATGTCGGTGAGTCCGCAAGGCGGAAGCGGCGATTGCAAAACCTCGAGCTGTCCTAAGAACATAAACGAAGCTTGCCCTGCGGAGCTTCAACTGAAAGGGTCTGATGGCAATGTAATCGGTTGCAAGAGTGCGTGTTTGGTTTTCAATCAGCCTCAGTATTGTTGCACTGGGGACCACGACAAGCCCGAGACGTGTCCACCTACCAATTTCTCTCAATTTTTCGAGCAGCAGTGTTCTGAGGCTTATAGCTACGCTTACGATGATAAGAACAGCACTTTCACTTGCTCCAACAGGCCTGATTATGTCATCACCTTCTGCCCTTGAAGTGCTAGCTAGAGGAGATCCACACTTACTGTAATTGCTTATACTGCTAAAAATAAGTGCATAGGCAAATATATAAGTACTATATATATATATATTCTGTGAGTCACACAGTGTAAGGTATAAATAAAAATCACCCCACTTCAGTGATTGTATCCATGAATTTAATATCCAATAATAAAGTTTAATTAAAATTTGCTTTTATGCTATTAATTCGAGAGTTTAATAGTCATAATTTTATATTTTATTTAATAATAAATTATTGTTAGAATAATTTTTAAAATAATTAAAGTAAAAGTAAATAAATTTCCTTTATATAATAAATTATAATTAAATAATGATATAAATTAATTTTATTCTATTAATATATAATCTATTTTTCTTAATTTAATAGAATAACTTTTATAAAAGATAAAATAAAAAATACAAGAACAACGTTGAATTGTATTTTGTATATATTGTTTAATAGAATGATGACAAATCCTTTCACAAGTTAAGTCTATACTGTTAATTTTTTGGTCTAAACGTTTATGCTGTTAATTAATTAAGAAAGGAATAGGATTGTAAAACATATTGAGGTATTTCATAAAAGTAGTCGATTCAATCATCTTAGAAGAATTTAGCATAAAAAATATGATAATAATGAAAAGTTTTTCTCAGCTGGATTATTGAGATTGCACGCGTTGGGTCCCGATGGGGGTGAGTTTTCGCAAATGCAAGTAGCTCGGAATAAAAGTGGCTAAAATATTTGATGTCTTAAAAATTATACCGCAACCATATAAAATAATTTTCCATTATTATCTATCATAAATTATTATTTATATGATTTTAAGATAATTATTATAAAAATCATAAATCTTATTATACATAATACTTTGTAATTAAATGATTATGTAAAAGTATTTTTAAAAAAAATATTAAATATGTATTTAATATTTACAACTTCTTGTTCAAAACTATTTAAGTATGTGTTTTTTAAATAAGTTGTGAATGCAGTATTTTGTGTGGAAAGAAATATGTAAAATATCAATAATTTTAAAATAAAAAAATAAAACATCAATAATTTTACATTATAAATAATTTGTTAAGAGTATGCTTTTAATCTTTAATCTAGAGGTTAGGTGGAAACAATTTAAACACAAGATGCATATATTAAGAACAATTCATTCTTGTACATATAGGATCTACATCTTAGTAATATGATAAATACTTTGATCCATTATAGGTTCAAAGCATTCTTCTATGATTGTTGTGAAAACTTTGTGGGAATCAACCATGAGCATGTACAAAGGAAGTTATGTCATTATAGTTTTTTCTTTAACCAAATCTTTTGAGTTCCTAATTGGATCTTAGTCTTTTTTTAAATAGGGAAGAATAGGGTATGAGTTTTCAATTATCTAGTATACTCAAGACCATGACCCTTTTATAGTGTGTTAATCTAATTGGCTTCTCATTATCCTTTAATGGGCTAACACTAAAATTTGCTTATATAAGTCTATAATATCTTATTTAGTAGTCTAATGGACTCTCTTAATTTGACTACATAAAGAAAAACACATAAATGACAAATAGCTAATATAACTGTCTTATAATACTAGCCCACATTAATTATTGGAATATAAAATTCCAATAATCTTCCACTTTGATTATATACTGTCTTAAAATATGAATTTAAGTCTAACTTAACTTTACAAAACCAACTTGTTTAAGGTATAGATTGCCCCCATTTATATACTCTATTCAAACCATCACACTAATTGATGAGATCTTCAACATATACCTCTCATGCTAAGGACTAGACATCTTGAGCGTGAATTTTGCAATACTATACATCTACAGGTGATTCAATACTGATCTGCTAGGCCCAACAACAATCGCAAAGTGTGAGTTGTCCTTCACTTATATATTCTATTCAACCAATCTCATTAATCGATATGCGATCTCTAACACCCCGACGCTAAGGACTAGATCGAGCGTGAAGTTTGTAGGACTATATATCTACAGTTGGTTAATAATGATCTGCTAGGCCTAACAACAATTGCTAAGTCCGATAATATTGACATTTTGCTTATTTAAGTCTATATCACCTTATTTAGTAATCTAATGAGTTCACTTAATTTAATCAAATAAAATAAAACACATTAATAATAAATAGCTAATGTAATTATTTTTAATACTAGCACACATTAATTATTGGATATTGAGTCTAACTTAATCCTACAAAATTTGCTTGTAAGGTGTGGGTTGTCTCCCACTTTTATACACTATTCAAATTCTCTCACTAATCACTCAAATTGAGAACTAGACATCTCGAGTGTGAAGTTCGTAGGATTGGACATTTGTAAGTGACTCGATAATGGTCCACTATGCCAAACGACAATTGCTAGGTCTAGTAACATCGACATTTGTTAATTTAAGTTTATATCATCTTATTTAGTAGTCTAATGAGCTCACTTAATTTGATTGTATAAAATAAAGTACATTAATGACAAATAGATAATATAATTATTTATAATACTAGCCCACATTAATTATTGGAATAAAAATTCTACCAATCTCCTACTTGTACTACAAGTTATCTTAGAACGTAAGTTTAAACCTAACTTAATCTTACAAAACCTACTTGTAAGGTATTGATTAGCCCACTTATATACTCTATTCAAACAATCTCATTAATTGATGTAGGATCTCCAACACCTTTATACTGAAGATTGGACATCTCAAGCATAAAGTTTATATGCAGGATTTGACATATGCAAATAGTCCATTAACGGTTCGCTAGGCCAACAATAATTGCTAGGTTTGGTATCACTAACATTTGTTGATTTAAGTCTACATCATCTTATTTAGTAGTGTAATGAGCTCACTTAATTTGACCACATAAAGTAAAGCACATTAATGACAAACAATTAATATAATTGTTTTATAACAATAGCCCACATTAATTATTGGAATATAAAATTTCAACAATCTCTCACTTGGTCTACTCTACTTATATATTATATTCAGACTACGTAGGATCTCCAACATACCCCCTCACACTCAAGAATATAACAATCTCTCACTTGAACTACATATTGTCTTAGAATGTAAGTTTGACTGTAACTCAATTTTACAAAATCAGTTTATAGGGTGAATGTTATGTTCTCACTTATATACTCTATTCATATAATCTCGCTAACCGATATGAGATTTCCAACACACTCTCTCACGTTGATGATTGAATATTTACAATGGTCCAATAATAGTCTTTAAGCCCAACAATAATGGTTAGGTTAGGTTTTGATACCATATTAAAATGTAGGTTTGAGTCATATAAAAACTACTACTTATAAATTATTTTCATATTATATCTCTAGTCAACATCACACTTTTGAACTTTTTTTAATATATTTCTTCATATTTAATATGGTTAGATTTGACGTCTGAAATATAATAAATGTCTCATTAATAAATTAAAATAGATTATGATATATTTTAGAATTTGAATTTGAATTTTGAAACGTAAGAATGAGCTACCAACCCTGTATGCCTGCCCGTTGGGTTGAAAACAGAAAAAAAAAAAAAAAAAAAAAAAAAAAAAAAGCGCTCACAATGTTTGCCCGTCCAAATCTGGTGCGCAAGAAAATATGAAAGAAAAATAAAAATAATCACGCCTGAGGATGATTAGGATCACTCACGCATAGAAGTTACATACAATAGGATTTTTATCATTCAATTCTAAATAAAACCATGAGAAGAATAATCAAATGAAAAGCCAAAACCTATCGTGATTCAAATGCTTTTGACAATTTTTTATATAATAACAATATATGTCCCTTAAAAAAATTTATTTCATTATTATACCATCTCATTCAAATGACTTTAAAACATTTATGGGAAACCAGAATGACTTATTTAATAACAAAGGCAATACATATTTATTTTTATTTTAAACTAAAAATAATATAAAATAAGGGAATTAATAGGAAATATTATAATTGTTTTTTATATTTTTTGGCTCATTATTTGAATTGTCGTCTTAGGGATCTTTGTTTCAAATGTCTAGAAATTCCCACTCCGAGTCAATCATATACAAATTCATATATGGAATTTTCAAATAAAAAATATGAGAAGCAAGTGGTCCTCTTAGTTGGAAAAGTAAAATGATATATTTTAGCGATGCGGTGGATCTCATAAATTCTGTCCTACTCTTCCTGCATTTCTACTATCTCTTGTCCTTTTCTACAGCTCAGAAAAGTGTGATCGAAATCATTGAAAACACAAAAAGATTGGATTTAAATACCTTTTAGGTTAACATAAATATAGCTACGTCGAGTTTTAGTTTTTCAAAAATTTTTGTCATTAGATCTTTGTTTTTTTTTTATATTTAATTTTAGTTTGAATATTACTATTGTAATTGTCAAAATAAATAATATTGGATCAGTCGATTTATGGACTTCCTAACCATCCAAACCATCACGATCGATTACACAAATTGACCATTCAATAAAGCGACCTCATTATGATTGATGCTTGAGAAGTTGTTTACCAGTTGACCTATGGACTTTCTGACCATCCAAGCTATCACGACCGGTCTACCTGAGGTGATCAACACAGTACATGGATATTTAATGTCTACATAGGACATGATGTAAGTAGAGATTACGATGAATGGTCCTTGGCCTATGGTGAAAGGTCACCTAACTCTTGACAGAGACAACATTTTGTAGGCTTGTCAAGGAAAGAAAAACACGCAAAAGGATAGCTTACGTCCCATGAGTCATCATCATCCCCAACGGGCAAAGAGAAGCTAGAGGGAGTATAAATAATAATGTCAAAACTAAGAGAAGGGAGAGATCAATTATATGTATACTTTGTGACCCTAGTTACAGTTGCAGACATGAACATTGGTGCCCATCATGGGGCTTGCAAAAAAATACCTCCCAACGCCCACAATTTTGGAGCCACTTCAAAAACAACCATGCCAGTCACGAGGCAACAGACGAGTTTCAGCAATAGAGGCGACGAGGACACCATGCAGCACTTGCTCTGCGTGATAGCTTCTTTACAAGAAAAAAGCAAGGAATAGGCACGTCTAAGCCAAGAAGCAACCCAAGGACAAAACGAGGCTAAGGAGCATCATCAGGAAGCATTGAGGGCCGCAACAGAGCACGAGGAGGAGTTACGAAGAGAGTTGGAGGACACGAGAGCTCACATTAGTTAGCCAAGTCATTCGTCACAGACAACGACATTCCCCACCTTTTGGGGGCAACCCTTTAGCCCCAAGATAAACCAAGTCGTCATCCCACCTCACTTCCAAGAGTTGGTGATGGACCCTTTTGATGGAACTCAAGACCCCAACATTCACCTCCAGGCTTTCCAAACTTAGGTGTACATTAGTAGAGGGAATGATGCTATTAGCTACAAACTTTTCCCAAGCACCTTGAGGGGTGTCGCTATGCAATGGTTTGTGGGTCTGCCACCCAGAACTATTCAAACTTTTAATGACTTAGCGGCGATTTTTGTGTCGTAGTTTGTTGCCAACCACGCGAAAAAGGTTGGAGGTGGCTGATCTCTTCGACATTCGACAGGCAAAGAGCGAAAGCTTAAAAAAATATCTAGCGTAGTTTAATAGTGTAACAGTTCAGGTGAATGATCCCAACCAAAAATTTTTTGTCAAGGCTTTTCATAAGGGACTAAGGGTTGGGTAATTCAGCTGCTCTCTTGCCCTAAGACATCCATCCAGCATAAGCGAGATAAGGGCAAGGGCTGAGAAGCACATTGAGGCTGAGGAGAATCAAGCCGACTGAATTCATGCAGAAAAAGACACCTCGACGTCTTGGAGCAAGGGCGACTGCTCATACCCTATGAAGACACATCATTGCTAGGGGGTAAGGCAGATGTCACACCACCCTAAGCAGATGTCACACATAATTATTCAACATCCCACCACCTACCGGTTGAAGGATGGGGTCATCACCGGATGAGTGGTACGAGTTCCACCACACTAGCGGACACATGATGGAGAATTGCAAAACACTGCAATCCTAAATCAAGAAGTTGATTCAAAGCAGCCACCTGGGACGTTTCATACAAGGGCGTGATGAGCCAAAAACCATAGTGGATTAAACAAGGGATCAACGAGAAATGGTGCCCAAGAGGACGAGAAGAGCAGGAACGATGGGGAGCATAGTAAGGATAGGAACAACACTAGAAATAGAGATAGAAGCCGAAGTAGGCGACTAACACCCCCCAATAGGGGAACCATCGCCATAATTGCCGAAGGAGGAGCAATGGAAGGGATGTCAAGGTCAGGAAGAAGAAGGTACATGCAACAAATTATGAGTGTTCAGAGCAGTGGTGATCATTCTGAAGACTCGATCATTTCCTTTTCAGAGGCCGACTATGAGGGTGTTCAACCACACCTGGACGATCCAATGGAGATATCAGTCGTGGCCACCAATTATAAAGTAGAAAGAGTGTTGGTGGACCAAGGGAGTTCAACGAATGTACTTTTCTAGACCACCTTACAAAAGCCGGGAAAGACGGAGGAAGAACTAGAGGCATGCTCGAGAACCCTCATCGATTTTGCAGGAAAACAAGTGGAGATCCAAGGAGCCATCAATTTTCAAACAACTTTTGGAATCGGTCCGAATGTGAAAATTGTTCCTCTCAAATTCACAATCGTTAATGCCTAGGCATCTTACAACATTATCCTAGGACGATTGGCTCTAAACTAGCTGAAGCCAATAGTTTCCACTCCTCATCTATGCATGAAGTACCTAGTTTCTGGCCAGGTAGGAACTATTTAGGTTGACTAATAGACGACTTCTCGATGTTACAAAACGAGTTTGAAGATTAGAAGTCGGAAGGTAGATCCTAAGAAGATGGGGATGGGACCGTGAGGTGATGTCCACCTGCTCAAACTCGACCCACGATAAACCGGAGAGATAGAGCATCCCCAATTGGCAGACGACTTGAAGGAAATCCAAATCAGCCAAAAATCGACTAAGACTACCAGGATCAGGGCTGGTAGGACACGAGGAGGAGGACAATTGATAGACTTCCTAAGAAAAAATAGAGATGCGTTTGCATGGGCCTTAGAGGAAATGCCGGGAGTCGATCCAGATTTTCTCTATCATCGATTATCCATAATACCTGGGGCATATCTTATAGCTTAGAAAAAAAGGAAGGTGGGTGATGAAAAGCTAAGAGTGGCAAAGGAGGAAAGTAGGAAGTTGTTGGTGGCTCATTTCATTAGGGAAGTATGGTATCCAACCTAGCTGGCTAGTGTGGTGATGGTCCTAAAGTCCAACGGACGTTGGCGTATGTGTATAGACTACACGAATTTAAACAAAGTCTGCCCGAAGGACCCCTATCCTCTCCCCAGCATGGATCGATTGGTTGATGGTGCTTTTGGCCATGGTCTCTTAAGTTTCATGAATGCATACTCTAGGTGCAATCAAATTCGTATGCACCCCATGGGCGAAGACAAGATTGCATTGAGGGTAGTTTCTGCTATCGGGTAATGCCCTTCGGGTTAAAAGATGTAGGGGTCACCTATTAGAGATTGATGGACCGAATATTCAAAGATCGATAGGTTTAGATCTGGAGGTCTACGTAGACAATATGGTGGTCAAGTTAGCTCAAGGTGAGCAACATTGTGTAGTCCTCACTAGAATATTTGATGTTTTGAGGAAGCATAAATTGAAATTAAACCTAGAGAAATGTTCTTTTAATGTCCAAGCAAAAAAGTTCTTGGGATACATATTGACAAGAAGAGGCATAGAAGCCAACTCGAATAAGTGTGAGCCTGTCATTAATATGAGGAGTCCAACGAGCATAAAGGAGATCTAGTAGTTGACAGGTTGAATCACTGCATTATCTCGATTTTTGTCTAAATTGACTAAAAAGTCACTCTTAGTATTCCAATCTCTCAGAAGAAATGAGATTTCAATGGACGGAGGCACGTGAGTCAGCTTTCCAAGAGTTAAAAGGAAATGGTGGCATCACTCCCGATCCTCTTCAAATCGAAGGAAGGTATGGCAATAATTATATATTTATCTATTTCTAATGAAGCAATCAACATTATTTTAATACAAGAAGACGAAAAGAACCCATACTCGATCTACTTCATCAGCTTGATAATTGATACCATATTTCTAAAATAATCAGATAGTCGTCCGAAGCAGTTATAATATAAATAATTATATTTATATATAATTGATTATATATAATTCAATTTAATCAATTAGGGAAATTATATTTCATGAGATTAAATTATATAATCAATTATGATTATATAATTATATTTTTTATATATTTTAAAGTTATTTATATAATTATATATTTTAACATATTTATATGTTTATTTGTTTTAATATATTTATATATTTAACACTATATATATATATAAATAAATAAATAAATATAATAGTAGAGTTTTTTAATGTTTAATCAATTAAATATATTATTATTAAAATAATAATATATGTTACAATTAATTGATTAAATCGTCTTCAACTTTTAAATAATCTATTAACATATATAACGATAATCAATTATATATATATATATATATATATATATATATATATATATATATATATATATATATATATATATATATATATATATATATATATATATATATATATATACATATATAATTATATATTTAACAAATAAGGTAAAATTGTAATTTTATATACTTTATATTTTATTTTATCTTTTATCATTGAAGTTTTTTTTAATTATGTAATATTCAGAAATTAAATTATAAGTAATTGATGTATTAATAGGTTTTTTTTTTCTATTTCACTTTATTTTGTTATTTTTTTTCTCACCACTCCGCATTATTATTTATCACATTATTTTCTCTTTATTCATTTATGTTTTCTCTCTATTAATTTTCACTTTTCAACTCACGTTACCCTGAAAAATGAAATGTAAATCATTATTCTAGAAAAATCTACCGAGGATTCTTCCCGGGAGTTTGCGGCGGAAGTAAGAGTGAGAAAGCAAGGCCGTGTCTCTGTGGCGACCAAAAATCGAGGGCGGTTTAAGGTACTAGAAAACTAAAAAGGTTGAATATTGTTAATCTCAAAAAAAAAATTATTACATTATAACTCTTTTTTAACATTTTAAAAATATTAAAAATATATTACATATTATTTTTAGTAATATTTAAAAAATATTATGTTTGATTTATATTGCAAAATATTATTAATATTTAAATGTTATTAAAAAGATAAAAAATATTATTAAAAAATATTAATAATATTTTTATAATAAAATATTACTAGTGATACATGTAGCAGCGGTAAAGGATGAATAATTAATGATATTATGTGCATGAGTAATATAAGAGTGATATAATCAAGTTATGGGTTGAAATTTATTTATTTATTTTAATAAAAGTAATATCTTTAATAATAATTTTGTATAAAATTTTAATTATACATTTAAGAGTACTTAATTATCATTTTCCATATTTTATTTTAAGGAAATAGATATTATTTTCTTAGGGATTGTCATCGAAATTGTGATTAATAATGTTATTGACAAGTATTGAAATAAATTTATCTTTTTTCCTTAACGAATATATTAAAACTTAAAAAATACAAGGAGTAAGATTAGATAATTCCATTGGTTGACATACTATATAAATATTCACTCTATATACAGTCAATTCATGAAATTAAAAAGCATAAAATTACAATCAAGATGTATGTTACAATCATATTATATAGAATATTATTCATTAAGAAATTTTATTATTAATATATAATTATTTTAAAATTATATTTTTTAAAAAATATTATTTATTAAATTAGATAAGAATAATTCAAAATATAACTTAAACTTATCCTCAAAATATATTGAATCTAAATTTTAAAATTTAAATTCATCTAGGAAAAGTTAAATTAATGGAATAAGTTAGTTATGAAAATCTCTACTTAAATACGATGGTGAAAATAAATTTAGATAAAATGAAGACCTCACCAAAGTTTATTAACCACGTTTTTGGAAGCATATTTTTCAACCTACAATTCATGTCTCAGACGTGAAATTTTGAAAAGCCCGATGGCATATTTTCTGATGTGAAAAAATTTATCTCAATCCATTTCCAAACAAACTATAATAATAAAATAACTTAAAATTTGAAAAACCTAGGAAAAGCTAAAATGCTAGTTAATAACTTATACTTAAAATGTGATAAAGCTAACTTATTGAATTAAATAAATTTGATCAAATTATTTGTTAAACTACTTAATAAATATAAAATGACATAAATTAATATATTTATATATGGTATTTTTATACAAATTTTAATTTTATTTTATTGATTGGGATATTTATATTTTAATTTTAATTAATATCAAAGTCTTGTAATTTTATTTATAGATAAATTATTTTAATTACATTTCTTAATTTTGACTATTATATTTTTCATATTACATATTCCACTATTAATTTTATATCTTAAAATTTTTTAATCAAATTTAAAATAAAATAAAAATGACATTCATTTATGTAGACAATATACTTTCATTGTGTTTATAAGTGTAATAGTTTAAATATCTTGAAGTATGTTGTTAAAATAATAAAATAATAAAATTTATAATATAAATAATATATTGTTTAAAAACAACATATAAAATATTCAAAATATAATAATAAATAAAGTAAAATAAACATATCATTTATCATTATAAGTATCTTAAAGTATAATATTAAATTAATGAAATAAATATTATACAAAATAATAGAAAAAATAAAATAAAACTCTATTATTCACAAGAGAAAGAAGAGAAACATAAAAAATATGTACCTTATGTAAGAAAGAGTAAAAAAAAGAATAAATAATTTATAGATAAAAAGATAATAAAATAGAAGATAGAAATTAATATTTTAAAAAATAATACATGAAATAATGTCTCAAAAACTTTACAAAGTATTAAAATAAGCTTGAATAACAAATATTATTAATAAAGTTAAATAAATTTTTTAACTAATAAAAAAAGTTAAAAATTAACTATAAAAACTTGCAAAACATATGCAGGACCACAAACACCTTGAAAACTCTTTTATTAAAAAAATATCTATAATAATCAAGTTAGACAGAGTCGATTTTTCTTAGGATGATAAAAAAAAACAAAAATAAAATCTCACTTCAATAGTTATACATCCATTAAAAATAGTTTCATTTAGTTATAAATTTTAAAATTTTATTTTATCCCATTTATATATTAAAAATATAAATATAAAAATTAAATTTATGAAGACTTTTATCCATATAAATAATTTTTGAAATTAAGAAAGTATATACGAAAAGTTAATATTTATCATTAGACTATTCAAATTAAATCCGTTATAGGTCGCACATTTGGCGAGTATTTCTTTGCATAGGTCACCACGAAAAGAATGACTGAAATGAAGGTTAAGGAAGATACTGTTGCAATCACACATTTTTTTTGTTTTGAGACCATTTGGCATTTGTTTGCATCAAAATTGAATTTTTTTTTTTTTAAATCTATCTCAGAAAAATTAGAAAATTCTAGCGACCCAATCCTTCAAATAATATATTAGTTATAATTAGATAAAATTACTGAAATGAAGGTTATGGAAGATATTGTTGCAATCAGTACCCCTTCTTGTTTTCGGACGACTAGACATTTGTTTGCATCGATGTTGGAAAAAAAAACTACCACAGAAAAATTAGAGAAACAGTAATACCACAATTTTTTGTATATTATTTATTATTAATTAAAATTTTAAATATATTATTTATTATTAGTTAAAATTTTAACTAATGGTAAATAATATATTATTATATTCAGTTTCGTTCTTAAATGTGAATCATTTGACTTCAATGACACCTTATACTTAATAAATGTTAGATGGTAATCATAGTTTAAGGTCAAGATATATCACATTTTTTTTTTTGCCTGATGTATAGTTATTGTAATTTGTCTTTATTGATATTATTAATTGATTTGGCTTCATTAGATCATATATGAGTAACTCTTCTCCCGTCTTATTAATAAAGTTATATTTATAAAAAAAATAACAATTATAAAATTATGAATGAAATTTATTAAATAAGATGAAATGAATTTCACAAAAATTTTTGTTTTTAATAAATTTTAGTTAATAATAAAAATAATTTAAAAAATGTGTCAGAGAATTTATCATTTGAATTTCTCGTACAATCAATTATAATTTATACATTCGTTTAAATATTTTTTGTTTATGCAAATGTAATGAATTTGATTTTAATTTTTATAATTTTTTAAGTTGTTTCACCAGTAACTTTATTTATTTTTAAATATTCTCTATCATCATTTAATGATATCATTACATATATCTAAATATATAATGTTAATATCAATATTAGTTTAATTGATAAAAATGAAACTCACATATCACAAAAAAGCGAGTTTGAATTCTTTTATTTAGGTGAAGATTGACTCTCTTGATAATAGTTTGTAATTATTTTTATAATTATTTTTTTTTAACTGCAAGACTTACTTTGATAATGACAAACTCTCATGACTTAACTTACTTAAATTTTATTATAATAAAGAAAAAATATGTCACGTAAATATTCATTTTAAAATAACATTTGATATTATATTTGAATGTTATATATATAATAGTAATATGAACTATTTTTAAAATTTTAAAAATTTATAAAAATCAAAATTCATAATTTTTTTTTAAAAAAATTTAAACCAAAATTCATAATATTTACGAGAGTAACCATACTAAGCCTTTTGTTTATAACATGATTAACGAGGTAGTAGAAATTTGTGACTTTTCAATTACTCTATAATTACATCTAATTTTTACACTGTTGTATTGCCTTTTACTTTCATAGCTTATGTGTTACTTATCTTAAAAACTGTAAGATCAATCGACACTAACCTTTTTTACCTCATTTTCTTACTCATTGATACTTCATTACTTCAAAGAAAATTAGTCACCTTTTAAGCATTTTTCGTAAAACGTCTTAGTTACATGTATAATTTTTTCTAATCATTATGGATTTTGATGATGATAGTAGCAAACTAAAATTATTTGTAACAACACTATATTCAACCAAAAAAGAAACCATTTTTTTAGTTTCATGTCACTTTATTTATATGTTACTTATATGAAAAAATGTATCGCATCCCACCCTTCCCCCACAAGAATTCTCTCTACAGTTTTGTAAGACTTTCAATCCCTCTTTTCGGAGCTATTCTAAAGGACAAGAGATGGACGTGCAACAAAGATAAGACAGAATTTCTGAGAACCACTGGACCAGTAAAAGAAATCATTTTACGTTTCCAACAGAACCACTTACGTCTCACATTTTTTTAATTTGAAAATTCAAATGAGTTCTTATATAATATGTTATTGACTCAGATGGGGATTCCTAGACAATTGAAGGAAACATCCCCCAAGATGACGACAAATCAGACAATCAGTCATAAAATACAATTTTTCTTTACTCACTTTCACAACAACATTTATTTTATTTTATTATTAATTTTAACTACCATTTAATTTAATAGTTAAATCTTAATTAATTAACTATTAATTAATTAGAATATTATTTTTTTAGTTAAATTTAAATTATATTTATTTGTATTTTTTATTACTATAAATTAATTAAAAAATAATTATATATTTTAAAAAATTATTATAAATTAATTAAGAATATTTTTTTAATTAATTTGTTACTTATCACTAATATGGTAGTAATTTTATAGTTAATTAATTTTAATAAAAATTAACTATAAAATAATTATTGATTATAAAATTAATTATAAAATACAAAAACCCAAGCTTCTTCAAACATCGTAAGCAAAACTTTTCATTTTATCATACTATTGTTTTACAACCCTATTCCTTTCTTAATTTACACTTTATATACTTTTACTTGTGAAACAATATTTTGTCATTCTTTTAAAATTTATACAACACCCGATTCAACATTAATTGCTTCTTGTATTTTCTATTTTATCTTTTATTAGTTATTCCATTGTCGAGAAGGCAAAACGAAACTAAATTAAAGCAGCATATATAATCCAAATTAATTAATCACAGAAAGGCAATTATAAAAGCTAAACTTCATTGGATGATAATTCATCAATACAATCACCGGAATCACGTGATTTTTTATTCATAGTATACATATTTGTGTGTGCACTTATTTTGAAGCAAGGCGAGGCGTAAGGAAGGAAGGGTCTCCTCTAGCGAGGAGTTCAAGGGCAGTATGTGATGACATAGTCAGGGCTACTGGAGCAAGTGAAAGTGCCATGCTTGTCATCGTAAGCATAACTATAAGCATCAGGACATTGCTGCGAGAAAAACTGAGAGTAGTTGGTAGGTGGACATGTCTGTGCCGTGTTGTGATCTCCAGTGCAGCAATATTGATCTCCCCCGAAAGCCAAACAAGCACTCTTGCAAGCGATTACGCTGCCATCAGACCCTTTCACTTGGAGCTGTGCAGGACATACAGTGTTGATCTTACTTGGACAACTCGAGGTTTTGCAACCCCCGCTTCCACCTTGTGGGGTTATGGACACGGGCACGTTGAACCCATCCACGTTGCTCACGTCGTAGAAATCTTGTCCTCCATTTGCTGCTACGGTTATCTCTACCAAAGTAGCTGGTGGGTTTCCACCGGCACCGTTGCACATGACTTGACCGGAGGCACAGTCACCGGTGGCGCAGCTGAATCCGTTGTTGCTCGAGCATCCGGTTCGGGCCCAGAACCGACCCGACCATGGAGATGGAAGGTCGACGGAGTTGGATGCTCCTGAATCCAACTCGAAACCCGTTGTTGATAGCTGAGGCTTTTGGTCACCTGTTAGGGTTCCTGGCCATACAGTGTATGTGCATTTGTTTGTGAAAGTAACCTTGGCCCCTTCACCCACTGCATACAAATATTAAACCCAATTCATCACCTGCTACAAAATACTTTTTCTATGTAGTCTTCAGGTGCCACTTAACCTATGTTTGAAAATTATATTTTAGGAAAATAATGGAATGGATAGTTTTCTTTATTTTTAATAAATATTCTTTAATTTTATATTTTTAAATAAAAATAAAAATTATTTATTAATAAAAATTAATATCTTAATATATTTTCATTTTTATTTGTTTCATAAATATTATACAACTCTCTTTATTTAAAAATAATAAAAAAATAATTCTTTCTCTTTTTTTTTCCTCGACGCTTCATTGTCAAAACATGCTGCAGAATTTTATATTTTCAAGGATTTCTTGTAAAATTTGCAACAAAACAATTGTTACCTACCAAAGAATTACCTAATCTGTAAAAAAAAAAGAAATAAAAAACTCGCGTGTAATATAGAAAATTCTAGTAGTGAAACACCCTCTTAGAAGGAAAGAGTGAAATAAAATTTAAAAAAATAATAAATATAATAAGTGATATAGCAAGAGAGAAAGATAAAACGAGTGCAGTATAAATATGTAAAAATAGAGTTGTAAAAATATATTGTTGCTTATTTTATAGGAGTTGATAAATTAGTTTATATATAGACGTCAGGAGCACAAAGTTTATACCACCAAAATAACGCGAGGATTAAAAATCTTATTATTCATCCTACTTGCTGTGGCAGAGCTTGAATTGTAGCATGCTTAACAACTTACTTATTTGACCCAGATTAACGTATAAGGTCATCCGAATTAACTTAAGGAATATGGTTAAAGTTTTTGGTAAATTTTTCAATAAACATGCATAGAAAGAAAAATCAAATAAATTTTTTTAATAATTTAAAATTAATTTATGCATAAAATAAAAAAATTAATTTTTAACTTATTCATAAATTAATTTTAATTTATGTAAAAACTTATTTCATATTTTTATAGTGTTGAGGAAAAAGTTTAACACAATCTTGTACAACAAATGAGTGTAATAACTAGTAAGACAGGACTATACAGCAAATAAGCAAAGAAGGAAATAAAATGAGAAGTGGAATGTAGTTGGAATAAATATATACCGTAGAAGAGGAATGCAAAGCAAAGGCAGAGAGCAACACGGGTGTTTGTCATTGTTAAAAACTAGTTGTGGTTTTTGCAGGTGCAATTGTGAGTTTTGCATGTTGGAAGGCATGCTATATATAGGGTACGAGGCTTGAATCTTCAACTATTCTCATTTGGTACGTGGAACAATTATGTTGCATCAAGACAAGACTATGAGTTAGTTCTTGGCTGCTCTCATCCTTGACCACAAAAATGGGCTGCAGTCATATCCGCTATGTAGAAATATGATTGTTCTGATCTGCCGCGCGATCCACGGCGTGAATGTTTCATTGATTTTCCACAAAGAAAATTCTTTCATCTTAATCTTCTTCTATATCCTATTGCGTGTACATATTTATAAGGATAAAATAATAAGACGGTCTCTACTATCTATACTTTCAATTTAAACTTCATAACTCTCACGTATATGTTGCCAGGATAGAACCCAAACCAACAAGACTACAAGAAAAACTAGTTAATGATTTTTATTTATTTTATTTAGTATATAAATAAAATTTATGTTATTATATATAATTTAAATAGAAGATTAAAATTATATATATTTATTATTACTAAATTAGATAATATTAATGTTTTATAAATTAATAATATTAAAATTAATATTAATAAACATATACTAATAATATCAAAATTAATAGATACTAATAAAATTAATATTAATAGATATAAATTAATAATATATATTAAAGATCAAAAGTATACATACATATACTACTAATAAATTATATTAGATTTACCGATAATAAATAAATAATATAATATTATAAATCTTGAACATGCTCTTATCTTCATACGAGTAAGTGGCAAGTTCATTATTATTTCTTTCTTACTCATTTTGGAGTTTTTGGCGGGCTTTGGTTCAAGAAAATCCTAGGATGTCATTAAGTGGTAGTTAGAGCTAGTTTGAGTCCTTTTCTCGCGTTCTTGAAGTAGAGATGCTACATTTGATCAAACATTCATCAAGCATGGTCACGACTACCATGTAAGTACACTACAAAACTCATGCTTGAATCTTACTACTCTTATTCCTTTTCTCAAATTATTTGGTGGGTTTAGTTCGTCCAGCCCTGAATTGCATAGTCATGGTTTCTTTCTTGTAAATTGAGTCACGTATAAGCTTCTTGCATAAGAGTTTGGAAGTTTGTTGAAATACTCATGAGAAATTGCTATGTGTTTGTGTCAAGTTGTTGTGTTTTTGTGTTGGTAGGGTGAATTATTGCTTGCGCCTCACTCAATTGAGTCTTGAAAATTGGTTTTGCTTTGTATAAGGGTGTTGTAGTGTTGTTAATGGAAATTTCATCCCTTGTGGCTGCGAAATTGAACGTGAAAATGCCATGTAATTGCTAAAAAAAATTGTGGTAGAAAATATTGGTGTTTGCATGATAGTTTGAGTTGCTTATGCACCAAGAAAAGAAAAAAAATGTATGACTGAAAATATATGATTTTGTAACTTCAAAAACAGATAAAAACAAAAGTTTTTCATTGGAAAAGTGTGAAAAATATTGATTTTGATTCATGAGAAAAAAGAGTACTAGTTACATAAAAAATGCTAGTAGCATGTGTTGTATTGTATGCCTAAAGTTGCGGAATTTGTATTGAGTTGTTATCATGGCTGGATATAATGAGTTTTGTATGCTAAATCCTATGCATATTCATGTTCTTAATTCCTTTCTTTAAGTCTTTTATTTATCTACCAAATTCCCATTGAGTATAGCTTCCTTAATTTCTATGGTTTTTTACTTGTCAATTTCTTGTCCTCCTTAGTTTTGTCATTGAAATTTTCTTTCTTGGAATTCTTAAGAGTCTTTTGAGATTTGATGCATTTTACTTGCAAATGAAAGCTTCATTAAATAATTAAAGACTTTTGCATAAACCAAAGATAGGGAAAGAGTGGTAAAAGACAAGAGAGTACGTTAGAGAAAAAACCCTTAAGGTGTACATACACAAGACAAGAGTGTAAACACTAAGGAATTGTGATGTTTTCTTTTCTTTTTCTTACATTTTTAGGTGTAGGAATTGGAGGTTTGTTGAAGCTTATTAGGTATTAGTGAGGGAGAAAAAATAGTGAGACAAGAGATGACTAGTTCTAGCTTTAATACGGAGGATCTTTCTCCAAAGTCTAGGATGATGATAGAGTATATGAAAAACTTGAAGATAAAATTGAGAAGTTAGGTGGAGATTTAGAATCAATGAGAATAGATTCACAGAGTGCGATGCAAAAATAAGAACATTGAGTTAAAGTGTGACACTCTTCTACCCCGAATACTTAAATTAAAATAATCAAGTAAATAAAATGAAGACAGGGTAATAGTTAAAACCAAAAAGCACAATTTGAGGTTCACATGATAATTAAAAGGTAGGAACAAAGTTTTCAAGGAGGTTGTAGATCTAAACATTATAATTGAGAAAACTAAAGTCATCATCATCTTTAAAATAAGTCATTCAAACATCAAGACATAGAGCAACTATTCTAACTTCTAAAACCTGATGTCACACTAATCAAAGTAAGACCCCGCCTTTTCAAAAATTGATACCATGAGTGCCCTCAACGTTACCTAAAAGAAAACAACAAGAGAAAGTACGGTGAGAAATCGCATTCAATCATATATAAAGGCAGATAATGCCCCAAATCCCACCCGTTATCGTACTCAATTACTAACAGTTAACAGATGCTCATATATCAATCACATTTCATTCATTCAAAATCAATCACAATTCATTCATGTTTACAAAATGCACATGCTCGCACAATGCATATGCTCATCACCACACCTAAGAGTCTCGAGTCGGAACTCCACACCATGGGCGAACCTCCTCAATCCCCTTAGTTATCACTAATGATGGCCACAACGTTACACACTCCGTATGGGCCGGTGTGTTGCACAGTTAAACACCACCTATAGCCCGTGCAAAGACATTCCACACAACCGTTAAACACCACCTATGGCCCATGCATATGATTGTCCCCCATCATTAGTCCCCCTGTTAAAAACCACGTATGGTCAGGGTATTATAGCCACGTCTGGCTTCTCATGCATCTCATGCCTCTCATGTCCATGCTCAATGCATTCTCATCCACACTCTTATTCTCATGATTTATTTATACATCATTCGCACGGTCCACAATCATACCCAACCATATTAATTTAACCATCATTATTATAAATCATTCATCAGGAAGCACAGAAACGCACATAAAACACCATTGAATTTCACCCAGTTTCATCATTGCACACAAGAGCCTCAAATCATGAACAACCATAAACAACACAAGAATAAAGTAATTAGGGAAATTAATCATATAGTTTCCCAACAAAAATCACATTAGGACAGACGTTAATAAGACCACAGAGCATATTGACAAATCTTTTCTATCGATTAAAATATTTTTAAAACATAATAATCAAACGAAATTGAGAATTTAGATCCTAGAGGGACTTAAGGATTGCCCTCACTACCCGTACACTCCCGCATTCATATATGATCAAACCCATCTCTCCCGTACCTTAGATGCGAAGAATAGTGATGATCTGATGCGGCTCTAGGACGGTCTGAACTCCCTAGCTCCTCTTCCTTGCAGGTCGGCGTTCTCTCTCCTCTAGGTCTGGCTGTCTGACGCGTAAAACACCAATTAGGGTAAACTGATTATCCCCTGTCTAATATTCTAGCTGGGTCGGGTCAACCCCAACCCGCCCGTTAGTCTCCCCTGTTAATTCAATTAATTAAATTAATAAATGAAAATAATTTAGATAAAACCTCATCAGTTTATAAAATCATTAACCCCTCTATTAAAATAAAATTGATAATAATAATAATAATGTAATTAATTTCTAAAAATAATTAAATAAATTTTAGGATGTTACAATTCTCCTCTCCTAAAAGAAAATTCATCCTTGAATTTACATAGAGTAAGTACTTCCCATACCCTTACAATTTCCCTTCCCTTACTCATTTAGTGTTTCTAACGACAGTCCTTACTCGATTTGCATTGACTAAATAATCATCTCACCTCTCTAAACCAGTTAACCTTAAATCTTTCACAATTTCTAGTATCAATTCTCATACCTAGTCTTCTTTTAACCTTCAAACAAGTTAGTTCGATTACTTGCAACAATAACAATGTACGTCCAGAGTTGAAACATGTGCAATTATTGTGTACATGGCACAGGTGAAGTGGTAGACTGAACCCAATCCAATTAGATTTCTCGAGTTTAACAAAATCGCTCCCCCAAGTTCTAAAATAACTCTAAGATTCCAACCTGTCAACCAAATAGGTGCTCACACTTATCCACTCTTCCCATGATTTAAGCTGCCAAAACATCTTCCAAAGATCCTTAGGCATCTATACCACCTCAATTCGATATTAAATCTACCGTACGATCCTCTTCTAAGACTTACTAAGTACATAACTTCATTTCTAAATTACTTAATGCCATCTAGAAAATCATATTCCCTCGTCTTATGGTTTCTCTTCTATCCACTAAAATGGGTGTTCTAACTAGTTAACAGATCATGCCCTCTAATCACACGAAAGTATGCGAAACGATTTCCTATTTACGACATATTCTACTGTCTTGATTCTACCTAGTGATGGCTTCCTAAAACCTTGGTCATTTGGAAATTCCAATCACCTCATCTATTTTAGGTTCCTCTCCTACTAGTTGAATTTCCACTTAGTGTTTCTACGTCATCGAGAATATCAACTTAAAATCATGCAAGTGGTGTCTTCGAGTCTTAAGAGTAGTCATTATTGCTACTACCTCCAAACTAGGGGTCACATAATTTGTCTTACAACTCCCAGTTGTCTCTAAGATTAAAATACATCCTCACTATCTAGTAACAACACTCTTCTCAATAACTAAGGTTAGGTATTACTAAGGTTGGCATGCTATATAATGCTTCTCCAAGGCATTAGGAACTAATTCCAAATTATCAATCCACCTAAACTTTGCTCCCTTCCTAGATTCTTGAGTTAAAGACTATGCTAACTTAAGGAATACGTCTAGGAATTCACCACGGTATTTGTCCAATCCCTGGAAAATTTATAATCTTACTCACTAATGCAAGGTTTTTAACTTAAGAGAAACTCCTACCTTAAAGGCTGACTATTGGGTTCTCACACTAAAGATCACATAACTTAAAGAACTCATATCTTCCATTTAACTTTTATTAAACAACTATACCATGACTCATCTCAATAGTACGGACTAGTATCCTTAAATGCTACTCAAGCTTTTCTCAAACTAAACAATCATTAACAAAATTTGCTATGTCTCTTTCCATTTAGGCCACCACAATATCAAGAAGAGTTAAAAGAAATGCCTCAATAGCTCCCACCAAAAGAGCACCAAAAGAGTTCCTCTATTTTCAAATGAAGTCAATGGGAAAAGCAAAACTGTCAAAGCAAGAGGTGAAGTTTCTAAATGCACAATGACACACAAATATCGTACCTTTCTTACTGGCCTTGATTCTATGAAATTTAAAGTAATGACTGTTATTGCAGAAAATGTTTGATAGAGAAATCTAACTAGTTGTACTACTCTCTCGCGAATTTTCATCGTTGAGCTCTCATTCTTGCATAAATGGCTCCACCTGTTTGTCTTCACCCTACAGCAACTTTACTGAGTTTTCAATAGTGAAAAATGATACACCTAATAACAACCCTTATGCTTGCAATTGTTCCCTTATCCCTCCATCTAACCACAGAATAATAACCAACGAAATCACCCCAGAAAATGTTGTCACCCAACTTATTCATCTGTTAAAAAGAACTGTTGTTGCATGTCACCTTCTGTATCCACTGATGGGTTCTCTCCAGCGTCATCAATGGGTGAAAGGAATGGTTCCCATGAAGATAAGGAAATCATGACCATAAATCCTTGTAGTGAGATAAAGGGAAGAAATTATGTTTCTTTTGACACTTCAAGAACTTTAAAGCCTTCTGGTATCCAAATCTTAAGAATGAACACTATAGTCGCCAACTCAAGATCATGGGTAGGGTAATTTCTCTCATAGATTAGAAGCATAAGCTACCACTCTACCCTCTTGCATCAGCACTCCACCTATACACATCCTAGAAGTATCACAATATACTACAAAAGGTTCACTAAGGTTTGACAATACTAAAACGGGTGCACTAGTCAACTTCTCCTTATGGGTTTGGAAGCTATACCCACACTAACTATTCTACCCAAAACAACTCTCTTCCTAACCAACTCCATCAAGGTCAAGCTAACTTAAATAAACCTTCTCTCATGACCAACTAGTCCAAGAAAACTTCTATGCTCACTCACCGATTAAGGGATCTCCCACTTAAGAACAACTTCTACCTCAGAATGATCTACCCCTATACTTCTTCTAGAGATTACATGATCTAGAGAGCTCACTTCTTCTAACCAAAGGTCACACTCAAATAATGTAGCATGTTAATCTCTAAGAGTCTGAAGCACTACCCTCAAGTATCCCCTCTAACTCATTAATTACTTAAGGCCCTTGCCATGAGCTGTGAAGCATGAATCTTCACACTTTCTTTACTGACATCTTAATCTATTAAGATTAAGATAATAGTAAGCACCAAAAACACAATAAACAATAATAAATACAGCAATAAAACACATCACATCATGACTTTCCAATTTTTATTAGAACAAGGATGGGGAATTCATTCCTCAAACTTCACAAACATCCAAAATAAATAGCTACTTAGGCTAGTCACAACAAAATGTTCATTTTTCAAAAGAAAACATTTCAAATCAATTGATCCACCGGCTCGCCAAGAGTCATTTTTGCCTTTAACAACATATTGAGGTGATCAGACTTAATAGATCGTAGTTAGCAATAGGGATGCTTGATACAACAACCAACAAAGGAACATCTATATTACCTCAACACTTCCTTAAAATACACTAGATTACTGCATTTGTACATCATACTTAACATAAATAAACACTAACACATGGTAGACACATAACTCACTGGTTGAATGAATCACCCAAAATTCAACACAATGCAAAACAGAACAAACAATTTATTGTCATCTTTCAAATCAGTCCAACCATGCTAACAAACGCAATGCAAAACGTGTTAGACACATAACTCAGGGCCGAATGAATCGACCTGCTCTGATACCACTAAATGTGACACCCTTCTATCCTGAATACTTAAATTAAAATAATCAAGTAAATAAAATAAAGATAGGGTAATAGTTAAAACCAAAAAGCACAATTTATATTAAGGATAAAAGGTTCACATGATAATTAAAAGGTAGGCACAAAGTTTTCAAGGAGGTTTTAGATCTAAACATTATAATCGAGAAAACTAAAGTCATCATCATCTTTAAAATAAGTCATTCAAACATCAAGGCATAGAGCAACTATTCTAACTTCTAGAACCCGATGTCACACTAATCAGAGCAAGACCCCGCCTTTTCAAAAATTGGCACCATGAGTGCCCTCAACGTTACCTAAAAGAAAACAACAAGAGAAAGTACGGTGAGAAATCACATTCAATCATATATAAAGACAGATAATGCCCCAAATCTCACCCATTATCGTACTCAATTACTAAAAGTTAACAGATGCTCATATATCAATCACATTTCATTCATTCAAAATCAATCACAGTTCATTCATGTTTACAAAATGCACATGCTCGCACAATGCATATGCTCATCACCACAACTAAGAGTCTCGAGTCGAAACCCCACACCATGGGCGAACCTCCTCAATCCCCTTAGTTATCACTAATGATGGACACACCGTTAAACACCCCGTATTGTCCGGTGTGTCGCATAGTTAAACACCACCTATGGCCCGTGCGAAGACATTCCACGCAACCGTTAAACACCACCTATGGCCGGCGTGCAGCATGGTTAAACACTACCTGTGGCCCATGCATATGATTGTCCCCCATCATTAGTCCTCCTGTTAAACACCACATATGGCCAGGGTATTATAGCCACGTGTGGCTTCTCATGCATCTCATGCCTCTCATGCCCATGCTCAATGCATTCTCATCCACACTCTTATTCTCATGATTTATTTATACATCATTCGCACAGTCCACAATCATACCCAACCATATTAATTTAACCATCATTATTATAAATCATTCATTAGGAAGCACAGAAACGCACATAAAACACCATTGAATTTCACCCAGTTTTATCATTGCACACAAGAGTCTCAAATCATGAACAACCATAAACAACACAAGAATAAAGTAATTAGGGCAATTAATCATACAGTTTCCCAACAAAAATCATATTAGGACAAGACGTTAATCAGACCACAAAGCATATTGACAAATATTTTCTACCGATTAAAATATTTTTAAAACATAATAATCAAACGAAATTGAGAATTTAGATCCTAGAGGGACTTAGGGATCGCCCTCACTAGCCGTACACTCCCGCATTTATATATGATCAAACTCATCACCCCGTACCTTAGATGCGAAGAATAGTGATGATCTGATGCGGCTCTAGGACGGTCTGAACACCCTAGCTTTTCTTCCTTGCAGGTCGGCGTTCTCTCTCCTCTAGGTCTAGGCTGTCTGACGCGTAAAACACTAATTAGGGTAAACTGATTACCCCTTGTCTACTATTTTAGCTAGGTCGGGTGAACCCCGACCCGCCCGTCAGTCTCCCTCGTTAATTCAATTAATTAAATTAATAAATGAAAATAATTTAGATAAAACCTCATCAGTTTATAAAATCATTAACCCCTCTATTAAAATAAAATTGATAATAATAATAATAATAATGTAATTAATTTCTAAAAATAATTAAATAAATTTTAGGATGTTACATAAAGAAAGGAGAAAGAAGTAATGACATCTAAGAAGAGTAGTAGTAAAGATAGTCATGATGAAAGTTAAGGAAGTCATAATAGTAAGTCTATTTGATCACATAAAAGTGAGAGAGTAAGGAGACATTATAGGCCTATGGATGAACCACGAAAAAGTCCATGAGATCTTATCCAAGGTAAAATTCCTCCTTTTTCTGGTAAAGGTGATCCAGATGACTATTATGATTGGAAACTAAAGGTAGAGCAAAATATTAATTGTATTGATTGTGAAGATTTGATTAAGGTCAAGCTAATTGCTTCATATTTTAAAGGATACACTTTGATTTGGTGGAATGAGATTGTTATCCAAATAAGAGGTATGAGAAAAGCCTTCATTGAGTCATGGGAGGAGCTAAAAAGTGATATGAGAGAGAGATTTGTACCGTGTTATTACAAAAGAGATTTGTTTGTAAAGTTACAAAGAATGTTTCAAAGTACAAAAATGTAAAAGAATATTTTAAAGAGATAGAAGTAACAATGATTAGAGCACAACTTGTTGAATCACAAGAAGGCACAATGTCTAAATCGATTTTTGAATGGTTTGAATAAAGACATTCAAGATATTGTTGACTTGTATGAATATACATATCTATCTATACTTGTGCACTAAACCTCTAAAGTTGAACTTCAACTTAGAAGGTATGAAAAGAAACTTACCCTATCACAAGCTCTAATTGGAAGGGTAAGAAAAGGAGAAGAGAGAAACTCCTAAAAAGGAACAAAATGTTCCAAAAAGGGGAGTGTACCCTTCAAAGACCACAGAGAAGAGGTCAGGTAAATTCTCCTAATTCTAATACTTCTAAATCAAGTAACATTAAGTGTTTCCGAGTGTTTAGAGAAGGGACACATTGCCTCACAATGCACAAATAAAAGAAAAATGATCCTTAGAGATAATGAAGACATTGAAAGTGAGAGTTCCCAGGAGGAAACTTCAACTTTAAGGAGTGAAGGTGGATACTCAAGTGAAGAAGCATTATATAAAAGATCTTTTGATGGTGAGAAGACTCATGAGTACCTTCATTCAAGATGTATGATCCAAGGCAAAATTTGTTCTTTAATAATAAATTGTGGTAGTAGTGTAAATGTAGCTAGTCAAATACTAGTTGATTATATGTATATTCCTACTATCCTCTACCCCAAGCCCTATAAATTTCGATGGTTGAGTGAATAGAGGGGAATGATTGTGGATAAACAAGTATCTATTGCCATCACATTGGGTAAGTACAATGATGAAATTCTTTGCTGTAGTCCTAATGGAAGCCACCCATGTCCTATTGGGAAGACCATGGCAATTTGAAAGGAATGTAACCCATAATGGTGTTATAACACAAGTTCGCTTTTGTCCATAAGGGTAATAAGGTAACTTTTAAACTCTTAACTCCTAGGGAAGTTATAGAGGATCAAATCAAAATGAAACAAAAAGAGAAGAAGAAAGGAAAGCAAAAGAAAAGGAGAGAAATTAAAAGGTGAGAAAACAAAGGAAAAGAAAGTGAAGAAGCATAAAAATGAACATGAGAGTCTACTAGTAAGCAAAAAATCCTTAAAGAAAGTACTTCTAAATAAAAGGGAAACTCTATTTTTCTTTCCTATTGACATATGTTATGTTGTGAATACTTCTTTAGCTAACTTGCTAATAGAATTTGAGAAGATGCTTGATGAGTCGTATTTTATACACCTCAAAAAGGCTTAAGATGAGTGTTGTTAAGAATGTTTAATGATTAAAAGTCTTGTCTTAATCGAGATTTGAATTATGGGCCTAAAAACAGGAGAAATACAAATATGTGCTAAAATGAGGTTTTTAACTAATAAAAGGTTAAGACTTGTTTTGCAGGCCTGAATGCCGGGAACGTCTCGGCCCAACAAGAACATCTCGGCCCAAGTCATCTCAGCCCAAGTCATCTCGGCCTAAGTCATCTCGGCCCAAGCTGGGAACATCCCGACCAGTTTAGCGCTCTTGGTCAAGCCGACATCAGCGACGAAAATCTCGCCTAAAATCACTCCAGCAAGATATGATTTGCCAAGATTAAGGAATCTGTAATGCAGATATGATTTGCTAAGATTAAGGAATCTATAATGCAGATATGATTTGCTAAGATTAAGGAATCTATAATGCAGATATGATTTGCTAAGATTAAGGAATCTGTAATGCAGATATGATTTGCTAAGATCAAGGAATCTGTAATTCGGGTAACTAGGAATGCAGATATGATTCTGCTAGAAATTAGGAAACTGGCAAACTCCTAAGATTGAGGAGCTTATAATCTGTAATTCGAATTAGAATCTTTAGGATTTGAATTTCTGTTATTAGGATTGGATTTAGATTTAGCCAGCTTGTGTATAAATAAGCACGCCAGACCATGTCTTCAACTGTGGAAAAACAGTGGAATTCTAGACTTAGCATCGTCAGCAACTACAGACATTCCAAGCTAGCACGGTGGTACACGAAGCTTCAGTAATGTGTCTCTCTTGATCGAGGAGGTACAAGATCAGGATTTGAGAAGCTGGAAGCTGTCAGAGGTGATCGCTCGATACAACCGATGCACTCTGGTGGACGGGCCATCACTGGTGCAAAGATACGCCCTTCTATTGGCAGTCGTCGTGGAAGGTGGATTCTCTAGGAACTCTGAATTTCTCACCTTGTATTCAATTTTGTTTCAATAACACAACTGGTTTGCTATTCTATCTTTTGATTTTAATCCTTGCGCTTTAATCTGCTTTAACATTGTTATAGGTAGATCATGTTAGACTAGGGTCGGTCGGAACTAGTTTAATAATCTGATTAGGTAGAGAACCTAAAATCAACCAAGTACATACTCCTTGCCAACTGATGAGGTAGCGATTGTGTAAATCCTTAGTATGGCAATAGACAAACGTTCATCGTAAGAATCTCAGGTTGAATAGGAGCATAAGTCTAAGCAAGAATGGTAAACTACTATGTGTTGATTTCCGAATTGGTACAGTAGATTAGTTTAGCGTAATTAGTTTACTTTCAATACTTGGTTTATTTTCTGTATTTAAACACAATCCCCCCTTATTTACTGCTTTCTAGAGTCAAAGACCGAGTTAGTCTAACTCCGTCGCGTCTAGTCTGAAATCGAGTCAGTCCAACTTTGTTGCGTTCGAGTCTGATCCCAGTCGAAATCGAATCGGCCCAGTCTTTGCCAAGACCAAGTCGGCATTCTGCACTAGACAATTTCTGCATTAACTCTGATTTTCACACTTAGTACAATCTGAACACACTATGTCCTTGAGAGAATTGACCTAGGTTAGCTATACTATAGTTAGCTTTAGTAATTATTTGAGACGTGTAAGACGACTAAAAACCTGCTTATCAATGCTTAAAGAGTTCAAGGACATTTTCTCTAAAGAGATTTGACATGGATTGCTTGGACACCAAATAGACTTCATTTCAAGAGCATCCATGAATCTTACAAATAATTTTGCACTTGTTCCAAGATATCTCATATCTTGTGCAAATGGCTTGTTTCCTAAATCTTGTATTGATTACTTGCATGTTACTTTTAAGATGCTTGAGCTTTGTGGTGTGTTTATGCATGCTCATAAATACTACAAGTTACTTCTCAGTGCTACATCTAAGTTGGATGGAATGTCCTTTACTCAAGTGTTTGAATGGTATAATCATGGAAGTAATAGCATAATGATTGTCCAAGTAAATAAATTAGCACATAATAAACTTAGATTAGGAATATATAATCAAGTTGGATTGGGTGATCATATATGTGTATCTTTGGGTAGAAACTTTGACATATCACAGGTTTTTGCTTTGTTAAGGGTATATACTAACTTGTATGATAATAAATACTACCTTGAATTGAAAGGTGATGGAATATTCTTTCCATATACAACCCCTAGGCACCTTGCACATGCTTAACTATGAACTTGATATATCATCCCTTGATTTCCAGCATGACAATATACATTCTTTACACATGCATAAGCATATAGATAATAAAAGCCATCTTGTTAAGCTATGTGGTTGGCTCTTAAAGAGTCAAGATAAATGGAAAGAAGGTAAAGGCCATACAAGATTGGCCAACACTCAAATCTATGAGAAATGCTAAGAGCTTTCATGGGATAGCTAAGTTCTATAAACACTTTGTAAAGAATTTTAGTATCCTTGTTTCCCCCTAAATAAAATTAATAACAAAAGGTGGGTAAAGTTATTTAAAGAAGTTTTAAGACTTCATAAGCCCATAGTTTCTAAAAGAGAGTCCAAGCTCCTTAGTCCCCTGTAGAGAACCTTATGGAGTAAGCGTCACGTTAAGCTGCTCCTTTTTATTGCTTGTTATCCCCAAATGGATGGACAGATTGAAATAACCCATGTGTTAACTAAAATAAATGACATTCCCCATATCTTGGATATGTCTCAATCATATGAAGGCAGTCATACTTTTCGTGTGTTTGATTTGCCTTCTTTTTAAGGAAGTCAATGGTCAAATTTGAGGATAAATTCTTTTCAAGAAGGAGAGTCTGATGAGAACCTGACTAACATTAAAGAACATCTTCAAGAGGACAAAGAGACAAATGATACTTAAGTACTTAGAGGCCCAATGACAAGAGGAAGACTAAAAAGACTATAAGAAAAGTGCTTTAAAAGATAAGGATGCTCAAGAGCTTGGAAGCCTCAAGTCCAAGTCCAAGCCCAAGCCCAAGCCCAAGCCCAAGCCCAAGTCCAACCTTATACTTTGTATGAGCTTGTACCTTGACTCCTTAGAAGCATAAGTATTTCATTAGCATATCATTTGAGTTTCATTTGTATGTCATTTGTAGTTCATTAGCTTAAGTCTCTTAAGTACATTAAGACTTAAAGGCTTGTTTGGTTTGTTATGTAACATGTATAGTCTTTTTAGCTTGTTTGGCTAGCTAGATTAGATGATTCTTCGCATGGATGAACATCTAATCCTATGTCCAAACACACCTAGGCATGAGGAACTAAGCCTATTTAAGGCCTCCTCCTCCCTTGTAAAAAGTAACTTTGAATGAATGAAAATTTAGATGCTTAGAGAGATTCCTCTCTATCTTAGTGCAAGAGTTTTTCAATTTTTATCAAGCTTGTGGTGAATCTCAACGTGCTTTTGTCTTCCTTAATCATATGAGTAAATGGTAAGTTTATTACTATTCTTTCCTTTCACATTTTCTTTGTTTTCTTCTCCTTTGTTCCTTTACACTACATGGGGATATATATGTATAATATATATAAAGTTTGTATATATATATAAATTTATAATAACTGGCATATAAATTTAAAATATATTATAAATTAATTATTAAAAATTAAAAATTAAATATTAAATAATTTGCTAGTCAAAGGGAGTCTTTGAATGACCACATATAATCCACAAAACGTATTTGAGCAGGAACTGAACCTTGTCGCTTTCTAGTTTGAACTTTGAAATCTTCAATTTGAAGTAGCTAGTCTTTATATCATGATGAAATAAATGGTGGAGTCGTTAACACGAAACAGGAAGTGGCAACGCTGTTAATGTAGGCAGACTTTAATTTATGCCGAGAAAATAAATCTTTGCATGACAAAGTCCATTGGAGGAGTAATATGCTAACACATTTTTTAGACACATCATTTATAACATTTTTTATTGTTTATCATATATGAAAGTATAACTATTAATTTATTAATAAATGTAAAAATACATATCCAAATATGCTATAAATGAAAAATAAATTTATTCAATAAAAATTATTCTCATTAAATATGTGAGTCTCAGATACACCACTTGACGGGACCATGTTTGAGACGATCGAACCGAACGTTTCACTGGTCTGGAAGACATATTCTCTTGACCTCCATCGCATATGCTTCTCCACCAAACATTAATTGTTAAAAAAATTAAGAATGCTTTAGAGAAATCTCTATAGATATTTGATATATTTTTCATCTTTCCACTCGTTTTGTAAACTTTGTGTTTGAGAATACGTTATACCCATTGTACTATGGGTTTCTTTGTTAAAAAATTAATAAATGAGTGCATTAGTGTCACAAAATTTGTTGATAAATTTTAAAAAACTACATATAATTATTTTGTCACTAATATTAATTCCTTTTGTAGTATATATTATTAACATTTTTTAATTTCATATAATTCTATCATCAATCTTTCCACTCGTTTTGTAAACCTTGTGTTAGAGAATACCTTTTACTCATTGTAATATGGATTTCTTTGTTAAAAAATTAATAAATTAGTGTATTAGTGATAAAATTTAATAAATATTATTTTTTCACTAGTAATATTCCTATCACAAAAAAATTATTGATGAATTTTTAAAAATTACATATAAATATTTTGTCACTAATATTAATTCCTTTTGTAGAATTTCTAACATTTTTTAATTAAATATAATTCTATCATCTTTTTGTTAAAAAATTATAATTTCTTTTAATTTTTAGATATTATATTTTAAATATAATTATATAAATTATTTATTTAAAATTATTATAATCCTAAGTAATATAATTTAAGTAATCAAATATACTTTTTAAAAAAAAATTTATATGAGTTTAAGAATTATGATTCCCAATACATCAAATTGAATTATGTTTTTCTATTATCCTATTAATTAAATTATTACTCTGTGTTCTTCAATATTTCATCATGAATTAAATATATATATAATTGTGATAGAATATGAGAAATCTAAAAATAAGAAAACTTCAATAAATAATATCAGAGTCATCATTGGTTAGAGTTTATAATTGTCCACTCCTAAAATGTCCGACATCCTCAATTTTTTAATTGTACGAACCTTATTATATTTTAGAAAATATTATGAGCCATAGTAAAATTACATATTTTTTTGTTAGCAATTTCCCCACCTTATCAGAAACCAGTGCAGAATTTCACCACGACCACGACCTCGCGCAGCCACCACAGCTACTGCAACAGCAGCAGCCGCACTTTCTGGATTTCTGGATTTCTTATGGTCTTTATAAATATTTTATTAGGTGCAATTATTATTATTATCATAATGTGCGACGTTTTCTTTATAACGTGCAATTACATGTGCGATGCCAGGAGGGTTTACTTTTTTCATTAAACACATTTATTATTATTATTATTATTATTATTATTATTATTATTATTATTATTTATCATTATCATTATTATTATTATTATTTATTATTATTATTATTATTATTATTATTATTATTATTATTATTATTATTATTATTATTATTATTATTATTATTATTATTATTATTATTATTTATCATTATCATTATTATTATTATTATTTTTATTATTATTATTATTATTATTATTATTATTATTATTATTATTATTATTATTATCATTATTTTTATTATCATTATTAATATTATTATCATTATTAATATTATTATTATTATTATTATTATTATTATTATTATTATTATTATTATTATTATTATTATTATTATTATTATTATTTATCATTATCATTATTATTATTTATTATTATTATTATTATTATTATTATTATTATTATCATTATTTTTATTATCATTATTAATATTATTATTATTATTATTATTATTATTATCATTATTATCATCATTATTATTATTTAATAATAATAATATATTTTTTAAAAGATATATATATTAGTATGGGACCCTAAATCGTCCTGCTAAGTAAGAGAGGACAAATACCTATACACCTAGCATTATGGGATCCCGGATCTGGTCAAGTCAGCAAAAGAAGACAAGAAACCCACGCATTCCAAGAGTGTGAGACCCCAGCAACCAAGAGGGGAAAGAAGATGTAACATATTAAAATTTATTTAATTATTTTTTTTAGAAAATAAATTACATTATTATTATTATTATCAATTTTATTTTAATTATTAATTGTTGCAGGAAATTATTTTATTAAATAATTATATTTTGAAACTGAAATGTTATTATTATTGTTATTATTCTTAATGATGACAGAAAATTAATTTAGTATTTAAATATTTACATTTAATTTTATTTTAATGGATGAGCTCATGGTTTTATAAACTAATGAGACATTAATCTGAATTATTTTCATTTATTAATTTAATTAATCGAATTAACGGGGAGGCTGACAGGTAGGTCAGAGTTGACCCGACCCGGCTAGAATATTAGACAGGGGTTAATCAGTTTAACCTAATTGGTGTTTTGTGCGTCAGCCAGACCTAGAGGAGAGAGAATGCAGACCTGCAAGGAGAGGAGGAGCTAGGGTGTTCAGATCGTCTTGGAGTCGCATCAGATCCTTGCTGTTCTTCGCATCTAAGGTACGAGGGAGATGAGTTTGGTTACATGTGAATGCGAGGGTGTACGGGTAGTAGGGGCAATCCCTAAGTCCCTCTAGGATCTAAATTCTCAAATTTATTTGGTTATTATGTTCTAAAAATATTTTAATCGGTAGAAAAGATTTGTCGTCAATGTGTACCGTGGTTTTGGTTGACTTAATTGATAATGTAATCGGTTGTCTTTAGTGGAAAGGAAAACCTCTAGAGGGAATCCCAAAGGAACAAAGAAGAATGACTTTGATGAACATGTTTTCTTCCTTATGTTTCTACGTATGCAGAGATGTCAGTTCTATCTCACTGTTTGAGTTTCATTTACATAAGAAAGAGTAGTAGGGTCTTCCCTAGGGCTCTTATTAATAATTGTTATTATATGATTTCTCGTGGCATTTGAAGGGGATTAAATTCTTGGATTAACGTTTTGTCTTAACGTGATTTTCGTTTGAAATTGTATGGTTAATTGTCTTAATTATTGATTCTTGTGGTTGTTCATGGTTGAGGTTCAATTTGGGACTCGTGTGTGTAATGGTGAAATTGGGTGGAATTCAATGATATTTTATGTGCGTTTTTGAGCGTTCTTATAAATGATTTATGGTAATGATGGCTAAATTGATATGATTTTGGCATGATTATGGATTGTGTAAATGATGTATGAATCCTGAGAATGAGAATGAGAATGAGAATGTGGATGAGAATTCGTTGAGCATGGACATGAGATGCATGAGAAGCCAGACGTAGCTATAATACCCTGGTCAAAAGTGGTGTTTAATAGGGTGGACTAGCGATGGGGAACATTCATATGCATGGGCCATAGGTGGTGTTTAACCATGCTACATGTCGACCATATATGGTGTTTAATGGTTGTGTAGAATGTCTTCGTACGGGGCGATTGGTGGTGTTTAACTGTGCGACACACCGGCCATATGAGGTGTTTAACGGTGTGGCTAACTAAGGGGATTGAGGAGGTTCGCCCATGGTGTGGAGTTATTGTGCGAGCATGTGCATTTTATAAACATGAATGGAATGTGATTAATTTTGAATGTGATGGAACCTGTGATTGATATATGAGTAATTGATAACTGTTAGTAATGGGTGGAATTTGGGGTACTATCTGCATTTATATATGATTGAATATTATTTCTCACTGTACTCTCGCAATGTTGAGGGCACCCGTGGTGCCAAGTTTTGAAGAGTAGAGTTCTGATTTGTGTGATATTGGGGCTTGAGATTTAGAATAGTGGTTTTATGTCTTTTCATACGTACTTTTGTGTCTTAAATATTTAAAAATAATGGGCATATCAATAACTTACTAAATGTATACTGAAATGAAAGTGATTTATATATTTGAAATATGAAATGAAAGTGATTTATATATTTGAAATATGAAATATGTGTCATACACATGAATGACGTGTTTAGATCAACATTAATAATTTATGTGATAATTTTTTTATGTGATAATTTTTTTATGTGTACTTAATGTTTGAACATGATAATGACCATGTGAACCTTTTATCTTTAATACGAATTGAGTTTTCTTGGTTTTATCTATTATCTTGTCTTCCTTTTTTATTTACTTGATTATTTTAATTTAGGATAGAAGGGTGTCATAGAAAGAGACAAAGGAGTTGAACCCAAGGTGGAACGTGCCACGATCTGAAGTGGATACTGACACATGGTTCAAAGCACATAACTTAGGGATCTATGATATTAGCAATAAGAGAATGAGAAGAACCAAAGAGTTGGGGTTAATCCACGTGGTCGGATTTGATGCACTAATGACCTTAGGCATAATCTATAAAAGGCCTCAAGAGCAAGAGGTCGAGGAAAAAAAGTTTGATTGAAAGTTCGTAAGGGTCAAAAAAATCTACTCAAAATCATAAAGGGTCAAGTGGTAGAACTCTTTTGTCCATTAAATATGGGTTTGATTCTATGTTGGTGTAAATATTTTTATATTTTACCCTTATTGCAAATATCTTTTGTCCTTATTTCTATATTTCTATAAAATAATTTGAACACTCCCAGAAACTGTAACCCAAAAATTGCAAATAGAACCTAATTATTTTTAGGGTCAATATCTATACATCCTATTATAAAGCCCAAGATCTAATACTAACGGTGGCTCTGATACCACTTGTTGGAGATTTCCTATCCTTAGCTTCCTTATTTTCTTATTCTGTTATATAAGATCATCAAAACTGTAAAAGAATGGTGTATAAATACTTGGATCCATTTGTAATTATTAGGAGATTAGTTGGATTGTGGTTTTCCTCAACAAAACCACCTTAGTTCCTCCACGTATCTTCATTTCTCTCTTCTAATAGGGAGAATAGAGAACATGCCTTTTCGGTTTAATGTACGAGGAATCATAATCTTTCCTGATACGTTAGCCTACATATAGGGTTTCTATTGTCCCCTAACGAATCAACATGTGTATTCACTTATTAAGCTCATATTGAGTTCTTTTAGAAAGTCTATTCGATTACTTAATTGGATCATTTAAGATTATAATCACTTTAAATAAATAACTGATATAATTGTATTTAAAATATAATGTCCACATTATTAAAAAAAATTATAAATTTCTAACATATATTATTAACATTTTTAATTTCATAAATTAGATAAATATTAATGATGCTACCCCAGCCAAAATTGTTTATATACGAAGGAGACTTTATGTTTTTGTACCCTCCAATATTGATATTTGATTTAGCGGTCAATTTATAAATCTTTTTAGTTTGAGGTTGAAGGACCGGGTGGCCCTGGAGATCAATTGGTATAGACCTATTGTACCTGACTTGATATGTAAGTTTTTGCTATCCAAGCTTAAGGCTAAGTAGTTGTATACCACTCAAAATCGATACAGGATTTAGTGGTCAACTTGCAAGTCTCTTTGATTTCAAACTCGATGCTAAGAGGTTATATATTCTTCAAGATTAGTACCCAGCCTCATGGTCAGAAAGCTAGGTCAGAACCAGGACATGCTCTACATAACAACATTAGCCACTTTAATCCTTGGAGGTAGTCGGTTTTCTACCCACCATTAGGTAGGGATCAACCTGGTTTCCAACTGTTTGAGTTTTGAAATTTCAAGTACTACATTAACTCCCTTGCCCCATGGCTCAAAGGATCTAGGAAACAACCATGCCCATGATAGGGGTAGAAACCTCCTCAAAAATCTAAGAGAGGGACGAACTTTTGAATGCTGCTCACTATAGACTTTGTATATTGGGAAAGTCTTTATAAACACATACACATGAAGACTTTTCTCTACAAAATAGTCTTCTAAAGTGCGTTTAACTTGCTCTATTTGAACCCGTGGTCTTGTTGCATCGGAATACTCCCAAGTGCATTTGGCCAAGAGATTTAGTATTTTTTCTAAAGCTTTTTTGCATCAAAATTTATTTTATCTACTATATATAAAATGTTTCTTTCCAATGTAAATCATATCACATGTCAACACCATAATCATTCCGTTTCTTACATAAAATAAATTTATTTATTTTTTTAATATATTTAATATTTTTAAGAACCATAATTTTATTAATTATAAATTAATTCAAATAAGTATAATTTCAATCAAATCACATTACTTTTATAATTAAAAAAATCGACGATGAATGCTAATGAAGTATTACAATATAATTTATTAAAATATTGGTGATAAATGTTTATTATTATCTCCAATCAATCATAATGATAAAAAGGTAATATATAATTTAACGTATTTAACCTGACGAATTTAACAGAATCAATTAATTAATATATTGAGCTAATTAACTTTTATGTAATAAAATAATTTCATGTAATAAAATAATTTCATGTTTAATTCGAATAAATTATTTAGACAATCAGATATTATTATTAATAAAGTTTAAATTCAAATATTAATATTACAAAATCAATTAGATATTGATATTTTAATAGATAATTAGTATTTAAACACGTGAATCGCACAAAATAAGTATTTATTAATATAATTAAAATTTATAATAAATAAATATTTTTAAATATATAATTCATAAGATATAGAAAATATTTTAAATTTATAATATATAATTTATATTATAATACAATATTATTTTTAGTTATTAATAACTATTTTTAAAAAATACTAAAATTTAATTTAGAATAAAAATATTAGAAATGATAGATGGAAAAGGATAAGAAATTACGAAAAATTCTTACAAACGCTATTGTTGAAGAAAAAAAAAATTAAAAATGCTCTTGATAGCGAATGACAACCAAATATATTTCCGTTTCAAGATTGCTATTATAATTTATATGAAAAGAGGATTTGAATTTGAAATCTTATATTAATAAATAGAAACTAAATATAGAAACAATTTGAAGTACATGTAACTAAAAGAATATCGTCACAAATCAGTTAAAAGAATTCACCAAATATAGCAACTATTTGAAGTACATGAAGTTCATTAAAACAAATTTACTAATTTAAATAAATAAAATATTTATACTGTACATATATACAAATTTTATGTATTTTTTAATTTCTATAAATGAGGTTATTTGAATTTTTTTGTCTTCAGTTGTTTTTTTTTTTAATTTAATTATAATGTTTTAAAAAAATGTTCACTTTAATCTTCTTAAACTTATTCTATATATAAATATTTAGAAAGAGAATTTTGTCATACATGATACTATTGGCTTGAGCAAGACTGTATCTTGTAGAAAAAATTTATGGTCTTTAAAAATATATTGTATTTCATGTAATATATCTACACCAACATCGCTAGAAAATTTAAAATTTGTTACAAAATAATTAGCTACAAAATTTTAAAATCAATAGTTATTTTGTAGTTAATTTTTAATAAAAATAATTAGTTACAAATTTATTATAATATTGATGGTAGTATGAAATAAGTAGCAAATTAGGTAAAAAAATAATAATCTTAGTTAATTCGTAGTTATTTTCTAGCTAATTTATAGTGATAAGAAGTATAAATGAATATAACTTAAATTTAGCTAGAAAAAATAATATTTTAATTAACTAATAGTTAATTAGTTAAGATTTAACTACTAATTTAAATGATAATTAAAATTAATAATAAAATAAAATAATCTTATTGTACAATATTATAAATTATAATACATAACTTAGAAAATAAACTTGGTTTCACTTCATTAGACATTCTAAATTAATATTATATTTTCGCTCCTTTAAATGAGTACTTCATGCATTTTCTTTATAATTACATTTTTTTTATCACAATCATCTCAAACTATCATTTTTTACTTTTATTTATATATTTGATTTTCTGAATCATCTATTTAGTGGTGACCTGAATGAAAATTTCAGGTAAAATCTAGTACTTGAATTCTTAAAGTTGAATTAAATGTAAGTATTTATAGTCTAATCTAATTATGCTCAAATTTTCATTTAACCTACAAAAGCTTAAAAAATAAAAATAATACTTATACCATGTTTTAGCTTTATTTTGGAGATTCAAATTGAATTTTAACTATTTTGACTTGACTTATTATACCTCGTGTCCTGCATTGGAATGATTTAATTACAGGATCATGCATGACAACCACAAGACCAATGAAATAGGTGCCATAGATTCTAAATATCTTGGGTCTTGAATTCTTTTCTACATTTATTAAATAAATTATATATTATTAATTAGTATAAAATTTAAATTTAATAAATGAAACTTCGATATATAAAAAGAATATTTCAATGAAAGTGTTGATGATAAGATCTCGCAGATTCTTTTCGAGTTGATAGTATAAATATTAGATTAACTTACCTATTCAATTGAAAGTCGATTTCATTCGACCAAAATAAGCCAATTTGAATTATTTTCAAATTATGAAATCATGTCTGGTTCTTCATATTAATGTTGATTTATTTTAAAAAAAATAAGATATTACAAGAAGTACATAAAAAATAACACTACACGATTTTTTATTTTGTTACTAATTTTATCTACCATTTAAATTAATAATTAAATCCTAACTAATTAACTAGAATATTATTATTTTTAACTAAAGTTAAATTATATTTATTTATATTTTTTATTACTACAAATTAACTAAAAAATAACTACAAATTTTAAAAATTTATTACAAATTAACTGAGATTATTTTCTTAACTAATTTTCTACTTATTTCATGCCACTATCAATATTATAATAATTTTTTAACTAGTTATTTTTACTATAAATTAACTACAAAATAACTATTAATTTTAAAATTAGGCACAAAATTATTTTGTAACAAATTTTAAATTTTTTAGTAGTGATGTATATGTATTATTTTTAAAAGTCACATTTATATAAATTAAAAGTATATAAGATATATATTTGTAGACATCTAATAATTTGAATATATGTCATCATATTATATATATATATATATATATATATATATATATATATATATATATATATATATATATATATAATTTTAATAATTATGAATATAATTTATAACTTTAGATTTACTCAATATTTTTATAAGTATAAATTTTTAATTAAAGATTTATACTTATACTTTATATTATTTAGTTACATATGTACTCTCCAATTAAATTTATACTTTAATTACATATTTTATTTTATCGAGTATAAATGTGTCTATTTAAATATATACTGCATAAAAATTAAACTTTCTTTGATTTAAATATTTTTTGTAAACATAAATTTAATATTTATTTTCGGGCCCCAGAAATTAAAATCGTCGTTGACTCGCGTCTGTGGTATTGGACATTTAAATTTTATTTGAATGAATTAAATTATACTTTTGAAATTAAATAAATTTGGTCATTACATCAATTATTTTTTATTTCTAATTTTTAAATTCTCATTTTTATTAATTAAATCAATTAAATTTTCATTAATACTCATTAATCGAAACATTAAATTTCATTAAAAATATTAAAACTGTCCCTGACCAAATTTTATCTCACATATTAAATCTTTCAAATTTTATCAAGTTTCCATACTAAATTCTTAAAGTAAAAATAATAATTTAAGAATATTTTAAGTAAAATAATAATTAATAGAGAAATAATTATTTCATATCTCAAACTCATAATAAATTCTTAAAGTAAAAATAATAATTTAAGAATATTCAAAGTAAAATAATTAATAGAGAAATTAAATTTTTGTAATTTTATGATAGAGAAATTTATTGAATTCAAAGAAAACGTAAAAAAAGTAAAAATATATATATATAATTCAAACTAAAGTAACATAAATATAATTAAATGAAAAGGGAAACATTTTTATAAGACAAAATTTATATGTATATATGTTAGATTTTGTATTTTCATTATTTAATCAAAATTACAATTTCATCTTAATAATTGACGTAATAAAAATTATATTAATAATAATTAAACATATGTTATCTGACTAAATTTAATTTTAATTAAAGAATAATATAAAATATTTTAAAAAATTATCTATATTTTGTCCCAATACCCGATTTCATAATTGCTCAACGTATACGGAACACGAATCGTTGAAAATTCCAGCCTCGTAGCCTTATATATAGCAAGGCACGTTGAAAGCCATATTTCATCGATAGCTTGCAAAAACAAGAACACAACCCTACGTAAACAAGTTACCATACACGATGACCACTCCTTTTTCTCTCTGCCTTAGCTTTGCATTCCTCTTCTATGGTATATTAATTCAACTTCACTTTTTATTCCGACTACTTCTCTTTCTATTTCCTTCTTTTCTTACTCTGTTTATCGCATTTTCTTTTAAACATGTCTCTTATCACTATTTATCACATTCATTTGTGTGTGGCCAACTTCACTAATGACACCATTACATATTTACTCAGCAAATTTTTGTATAAATTAGTGAGTCTACATTTTTCTTATTGGAATCATTACTTATTATTACAAATAATGGACTTTTTACTTATGCATTAATTTTTTCAATAATCATAGAAGAAAACTCCGATATTGGTATTCATTCCTTCATATGTGCAATCATTGACCAGTATCAAACTAGTTAATACCAGTAATTCAAGCTCTTTCAGTTTGTTTTCCCTTTTAATTAACCAGAAAAAAATACAAGCTTTTCTAAAAGAAAATAATAGGAATATGAATATTAATTTTATTCACATTAATTTTTGCGGTGTATATTTTTTCTTACGTATAGGATTTGAGTTATAATTTTGCTTTTAAATTTTTGTATATATTCTAAAACAAATTTATAGGATCTAATTAGTACCCTGGTATTGATTTTGATACAAAAACATTTCTTTTGAAATCCATACACAAATGGAGTAATTCATTAACTCCTATTAAGAAAAATATAATAAATACAGTAGATAAAATGTAATAAATGCAGTTTTAATTTGAGTTTATTTTATATCGAAGGTGTAAAGTTTTTTACATTTATTTAAGAAAAATTCACTTTACTATACAATGAATAAGATAATGCGACCATATGATGAATTTTTATTGGAGGAGGTCTGTAAACAATTTTTTTTTTTTTACACTATCAATATAAATTAAAATTTTTAATTTCAAAATATATAATATGAATAAATATATGTCCCAACATGTAACTCAAGATTTTGGTTTTGCCTGCAGTGACTCAAGGAGCAAAGGTTACTTTCAGGAACAATTGCCAATACACGGTATGGCCAGGAACCCTAACCGGTAGCTCAAGGCCTCAGCTATCAACAACGGGTTTCGAGTTGGGTTCAGGAGCATCCAACTCTGTGGACCTTCCACCTGCATGGTCGGGTCGGTTTTGGGCCCGAACCGGATGCTCCAACAGCATCGGAGGGTTCTGCTGCGCCACCGGTGACTGTGCCTCCGGTCAAGTCGCGTGCAACGGTGTGGCGGAAATCCACCGGCTACTTTGGTAGAGATTACCCTAGGAGCAAATGGAGGACAAGATTTCTACGACGTGAGCAACGTGGACGGGTTCAACGTGCCCGTTTCCATAACCCCACAAGGCGGAAGCGGCGATTGCAAAACCTCGAGTTGTCGAAATAACATCAACGCTGCATGTCCTGTAGAGTTCCAAGTGAAAGGATCCGGTGGCAACGTAATTGCATGCAAGAGTGCTTGCCTGGCTTTCAAGCAAGATCAATATTGCTGCACTGGACCTAACAATACGCCACAGACATGTCCACCTACCTCCTACTCTCAGATTTTCGAGCAGCAGTGTCCTGATGCTTATTCCTACGCTTACGATGATAAGAATAGCACTTTCACTTGCTCCAACGGGCCTGACTATGTCATCACATTCTGTCCCAATTGAATTCTCCACCTCTACAAAACACACTTAATTTCTTGCTCCTTTGGCTTCGTATAAATAAGAGCATACAAATTAAAAACACAAATATATAAATACCATGAGTATGGGCCATATGGTGGCAGCATGAATAAAACATCTCGAGCTTACAGTGATTGTATTAATGAATTATCATTCTATAAATTTTAATTTATACTATCTTTTCTGCGATTAAGTGATTTGTTATAGGGTTCTGGTTATGCTAGCTTTTTTGTTATAGGTTCCTAGTAGGAAGGTTTTAATAAGTAGCAACACGTTAATATCTTCAATCAAATATATATTCTTTGATTTACTAAGGCTTGATGTGAAGATTGATGGTGAGGTAAGGCAATAATTTTATTGTGCTCTTTCCCAAGTTCTTACGAACACTTGGTGATTATCCTTACATATGGAAAAGAAACTTTCAGTTTGGAAGAGATTATTGCTACACTTGTCTCATTGTCAAAGGAGAAGAACGTAGGAGAAAGTTCTCAAGGCGAAGGTTTGTATGTTAATGGGAATCAAGAACATGGGAGGAAACAAGGTAGAAACAAGGTAGAGAGGGTTTTGTGAAAAGGAATCCTAGGTCAAATCCAAAAGTAGAAGACAATTTAATACTTTAAGTGCAAATAGACCGGGCATGTGAAGAACTGTCCAAACAAGAACAAGGTTCACCAATTATGCAAATGTGGTTCAAATGATGAATCAATAATGAAGGATATTTACATTGTATTTCATCATTCAATTCATAGATGCATGGATACTTGACTCTAGATGTCACATGATACCAAACAAGGAGTGATTCACCTCATATAGGTAAGGAGATTTTAGTTGTGGTTATTTGGGTGATGATAAAGTTTGTGCTATTATTGGAATAGGATAAATAAAAATTAAAATGTATGATGGTGTTGTTAGGACATTATGTTAGGTTAAACACATTCCTGACTTGAGAAAGAATTTGATCTTCCTAGCTAGGCACTTTATAGGCAAATGAATTCTACTATAAAATTGATGGAGATAGGGATACTCTTAGAGTATCTAAGGGTGCCTTGATTGTGAATAAAGGAAAGAGGGTTGTATAGAATATTTACAAGTTGTTGGGGAATACAATTGTAAGTGGAGTTGCATCTATTGAGCAAGATGATGACACCACAAAATTCTGGCATGTGGCTAGGTCATCTCATTGAGCTTGCATTGGGATGACAGAATTTAACAAGAAAAATCTATTTAAGGGTGTTAAATGTTAAGTTAGATCTATGTGAGTTTTGTGTGCTTAGGAAATAGTCTAGAGTTTGATTTTAATCTACGAAGCATACAATCAAGGAAATTCTTAATTATATGCATTATGGTGTATGAACCACTACTAGAGATAAGTCATTAGGTAGTTCTCAATATTTTTGTTACTTTTATTGACAAGTTTCTAATGAAGTATGAGTGTATTTCATGAATCAGAAATTTGAAGCCTTTAGTAATTTTAAGTTATGGAAAATAGAAATGGAGAATTAGATAGACAGAAAAATCATGTTTTGAGATATGATAATGATACGGAGTACATTGATTCAATGTTTTAGAAATTTTGTGAGGAACATGGTATTTAGAGATACTTTTTAGTTTGCAAGACACCAGAGTAAAATGGTGTTGCAAAGAAGATGAACATGTCCATTGCCGAAAGAGTAAGATGTTTGAGATTGAATGTTGGTCTTTCAAAAGGTTTATAGGCAAAGACAATGAGTATGACATGCTACCTTATCAACAAATCACCATATAATTCAATTGATGGAAAGGTTGCAAAAGAGGTATAGACAAGTAACCCAATTGACTTTGACAAATTAATTTTTTTTAGGTGTCTTGCTTTTGTGCATATATCTAATGATGATAAATATAAACTTAATCCAAAGTTGAAGAAGTCTATCTTTATAGGCTATGTTAAAGGAGTTATAGGGTTCAAATTCTAGGATCTAGTCTCAAAGAAAATGGTTATCAATAGAGTGCAGTACTTGATGACTAGCTTATGTTGTAGTAGAAAATTATGACAAATGTGTCAATGATAGATAGAGCCAACTCTGGTTCTAAGGTTGTTCAGGTGGATGTAGAGAAACTATTAGTGACTAATGGAAAGGTAAAAAGTTATAATCCAAGATTCAAACTAACAAGTTCTGGTAGAGAATAACAATATAATCTTGCTAGAGATATAAAGCATCACACTATTAAGCAACCAAATAGATATTGATTTGAAAATTTGACATCATTTGCACTTCTTACTAGTATTAGAGATCCAACTACCTTTTAAGAGGCTATAACTAGTCAAGAGAAAGATAAATGGATTAGTGGAGTCCTTGCATAAGAACCAAACATGAGAGGTAGTTAAGCTTCCTCAGGGAAAAAAGCCATTGAATGTAAGTGAATATACAAGAGGAAACTAGTAGTATTAGAAAAAGAAGGAGTAAAGTTCAAGGCTCATCTTATAACAAAGGGGTATTCATAGTTGAAGGGGATTGACTATGATGAGATTTTTTTCTCCTGTTATGAGACATAAGTAGCCAGTCAAAATATGCATTTAAAACAAATGGATGTGAAGACAATTTTTCTTCATGGCCATCTAGAGGAGCAGATTTACATAGAGAAATCAGAGAAGTTCACTTATGTTGGGTAGGGACAACTAGCTTGTAAATTAAGGTGGTCATTGTATGGGTTAAAGTAGTCTTTAAGGTAATGGTACAAGCATTTTGATTCTTGCATGATTCATGTTGGCTTCAAGAGATGTCAGTATGATTACTATGTTTATGTTAAGAGCTTTACTGATGATTCTTTTTTTTTTTTTTTGCTACTTTATGTTAATGATATGTTGATTACTGCCAACCATTTACATGATGTAAATGAGTTGAAAACCTTCTTGAGAAAGGAATTTGACGCGAAGAACTTGAGTGTTGCTAAGAAAATTCTTGGGATGGATATTCACAGGGTTCAAGAAAATTATGGCTCTCTTAATTAAGCAATGTTCAAAAGGTGCTAGACAGATTTGACATGAGCAATGCTACATTAGTGAATACTCTATTCGTAAATAATTTTAAACTATTAATGAATCAATGTTCAAAGACAAATGTAGAAGTTGAATACATGTAAAAGGTTCCATACACCAGTACAATTAGTTGCCTAATGTATGTTATGGTTTCCACTAGACCTGATTTGATTCATGTTGTAAGTCAAGTTTGCAAGTTTATGTCCAAACCAAGTAAGCTACATTGGGAAGTACTCAAGTGAATTTTCAAGTACCTGAAGGGACACAATAGGATGATCATTCAATTATAGGATATATAGATTCTAACTATGTTGGTGACTTGGATTATAGGAGGTCTACAATAGTGTATGTGCATTTGTTTGTGAAAGTAACCTTGGCCCCTTCACCCACTGCATACAAATATTAAACCCAATTCATCACCTGCTACAAAATACTTTTTCTATGTAGTCTTCAGGTGCCACTTAACCTATGTTTGAAAATTAGATTTTAGGGAAAATAATGGAATGAATAGTTTTCTTTATTTTTAATAAATATTCTTTAATTTTATATTTTTAAAATAAAAATCAAAATTATTGATTAATAAAAATTAATATCTTAATATATTTTCATTTTTATTTGTTTCATAAATATTATACAACTCTCTTTATTTAAAAATAATAAAAAAATAATTCTTTCTCTTTTTTTTCCTCGACGCTTCATTGTCAAAACATGCTGCAGAATTTTATATTTTCAAGGATTTCTTGTAAAATTTGCAACAAAACAATTGTTACCTACCAAAGAATTACCTAATCTGTAAAAAAAAGAAATAAAAAACCCGCGTGTAATATAGAAAATTCTAGTAGTGAAACACCCTCTTAGAAGGAAAGAGTGAAATAAAATTTTTAAAAAAATGATAAATATAATAAGTGATATAGTAAGAGAGAAAGATAAAACGAGTGCAGTATAAATGTAAAAATAGAGTTGTAAAAATATATTGTTGCTTATTTTATAGGAGTTGATAAATTAGTTTATATATAGACGTCAGGACCACAAAGTTTATACCACCAAAATAACGCGAGGATTAAAAATCTTATTATTCATCCTACTTGCTATGGCAGAGCTTGAATTGTAGCATGCTTAACAACTTAATTATTTGACCCAGATTAACGTATAAGGTCATACGAATTAACTTAAGGAACATGGTTAAAGTTTTTGGTAAATTTTTCTATAAACATGCATAGAAAGAAAAATCAAATAAATTTTTTTAATAATTTAAAATTAATTTATGCATAAAATAAAAAAATTAATTTTTAACTTATTCATAAATTAATTTTAATTTATGTAAAAACTTATTTCATATTTTTATAATGTTGAGGAAAAAGTTTAACACAATCTTGTACAACAAATGAGTGTAATAACTAGTAAGACAGGACTATAAAGCAAATAAGCAAAGAAGGAAATAAAATGAGAAGTGAAATGTAGTTGGAATAAATATATACCGTAGAAGAGGAATGCAAAGCAAAGGCAGAGAGCAACACGGGTGTTCGTCATTGTTAAAAACTAGTTGTGGTTTTGCAGGTGCAATGGTGAGTTTTGCATGTTGGAAGGCATGCTATATATAGGGTACGAGGCTTGAATATTCAACTATCCTCGTTTGGTACGTGGAACAATTATGTTGCATTAAGACAAGACTATGAGTTGGTTGTAGGCTGCTCTCATCCTTGACCACAAAATTGGGCTGCTGTGTTGAAATGTGTTAATTATTTATGTTCTGATCTGCAGCGCGATCCACGGCGTGAATGTTCCATTAGTTTTCCACAAAGAAAATTCCTTCATCTTAATCTTCTATAACATATTGCGTGTACATATTTATAAGGATAAAATAATAAGACGGTCTCTACTCTCTATACTTTTTATTTAAACTTCATAACTCACGTATATGTTGCCAGGATAGAACCCAAACCAACAAGGCTACAAGAAAAACTAGTTAATAATTTTTATTTATTTTATTTGGTATATAAATAAAATTTATGTTATTATATATAATTTAAATAGAAGATTAAAATTATATATATTTATTATTACTAAATTAAATAATGACGTGAAACTTGTCCTGTTAGATTTATTTATATTAAAATATTTATTAATATTTATTATTAAATATTAAATTTAGTAAAATTTACTAAATTATTATTAAAATAAATAAATATATATATATATATATATATATATATATATTAGGACACAATTTTAAATTGACCAAGTTAGGACGTGAAACTTGTCCTGATAGATTTATTTATATTAAAACTATAAAAATGTATTAATGTTCGAACAAAAAAAGATAATAAACATGGTGAAATTCAGGTGAAATGTGAATCCTACGAACATCAAGAAAAAAATCTAATATGAGATTTTTTTTTTTTTTTGTTTTATGTTTGTTTACGAGACTCACTTTTTACATGAATTTTATATTTTTTTTTGTTATTTTTTTTATTTGAGTAATAATTTATTTTTGTAGTTTTCGTGTAAATGAATTTAATGTAATAAGTTTCATGTCCTAAAATAGTTTAAAATTGTGTCTTATAATAAAAAAATTAATTTTTTAATAATAACATTGATTCAAAAAATGAGAATTATAGGACCAAAATAAATTTTAAAAAATAAAATATCAAAACAAATTTTTACCATAAGATAAATGATTAAAATTATAATTTAAAAAAATAACAAAAATTATTTAATCTAATTATTATTTTTTAAAATAAATTATTCACATTAACTCATTCCTAAACTTGTCACCATCATAATATCCACATTTAGACATGATAATTGAATTGAATCAAAAAATTGATGGAAAAAAACCCACTTTAACCATAGACGAGATCAGGTTTAAGTTTTTCACACCTCAAAAAATCAGATCAAGTGTGGGTATGAGGTGTAACTAACCACCTCGTCCCCATCTCTATTACCAAACCCACCCAGATTCAATAAAATATATCTTATACATGATAATTAAACTTTCTATACTTTAAATATTTGTTATAAACATAAATTTAATTTTTATTCTTTATTGTACCATTGTCTCATATAAACAACTATTTAATTTAAGAGTCATTCTCTAATTTCAAGAACCACTGATACCAGTAAATTTGGCACCAGTAAACCATTAAAAATCAGAGTTTTTATATATATATATATATATATATATATATAACCATATAATTTGCTGGTCATTACAAAAACCAATAAACTATTAGAAAATGCCATTCATTCATATTCATTATGAGATTGGTAAACCAATGTATTAATACATAAACAAGTGCATCAATACACAGAACAATGCATCATTACATAAACTAGTGCATCAACATAAAACACCATTCTCAAAGTCATATTAATTTCTTTACAAAAGAAAAGTCTATACCATCACGGTATATTTAAAAAAAAAAAAACTATAAAGTCAGGAGTACTGTCTTTACCCCAAAAAAAAAAAATTACTGTTATCCCAAAAGGCCATAACTGTTATTGTACATACAAAAATCAAACCTAATTCACATGGTCTAAACTCCACATACAAAAAAATGTCATGGGCTCCAATCAATTGATGTTGGTGCGGAAGCAGGTCTAGCTGCTTGCTTAGAAACAGGTCTAGTAGACAGGACCCTAGTAAAACTCCACTTGCTTGCAGGTCTAGTAGATGTGAAAATTTAAATTTATCTGTTAAAAAAGATATATTTTGGCTGTGAGCTAGGTTTATAAATTAATTATATGTTACACTTTAAAAGTAACTATATTACTTCATCATCCAAATAACACTACAAAAAAATTCAAGATTAGCGACCGCAAAAATCAGTGGCTAAATATTAGAAATCGGTCGCAAAATATAATATTTCGTGGCAAAAATCTTTAGCAACGGAAATAGCGACCAAAATTGATCGGTGGGTAATACCCCTAGTGGCTAAATGAATTAGCCACGGAATAAATTCGGTGGCAAAATTAGTGACGGACATTTTCGGTAGCTATATGATTCGGTAGGTAATTGTATTTGGAAATTTAGCGACCGAAACGTTTCAGTTGCTAAAATCGGTGGCTAAATTCGGTGGCTAAAACTAGAGCTTCAGATTATGTTAGCGACGGAATTAGCGATTGAAAGGTTCGGTGGCTATTCGTTTCTGTAGACAACATGTAATTGGAAATGTAGCGACCGAAAATGAATGGCTATTTCGGTCGCTAAATTAATTACGAAATTTAATTATTTAAATGATCGGTCCCTAAAATCGATGGCTAATATATTTTGAAATATAATATAATAATGTTTTGGTTGATGAAATATAATATAATATAATAATTGGAAATTTAGCGACCGAAAATGAATGGCTATTTCGGTCGCTAAATTTATTACGAAATTTAATTATTTAAATGATCGGTCGCTAAAATCGATGCCTAATATATTTCGAAATATAATATAATAATGTTTTGGTTGATGAAATCCATCGCTATTTCAGTGGTTAAAATTAAAGCTTCATATTAGGTTAGCGACGAAAGTAGAGACGGAAATAGTTGGTCGCTAAAACTTTTCATTTTTTCTTTCTTTTTTTTAAATTAGTAATATATATATTATGAACCTGCCAAATATTTATCAATAATTACAAATTTAATCACACTATAAATAACATACAATAACAAATTTGAAATAAACAATTATGTATGAAAACATTAACAATTAAAAGTATCCAGATGATTACTAAATATTCAAAATCATAATAACTATGAACATAATTATCGTGAACATTGTGAAAATAATTGTCTATTACATCATCTTAAAGATATCATCCTAAGCATTATCACCATGGCCATCACTATTATCTGGTGCAGTGGGGGGTGACATAAGAGATTTCAACTGCAAGTGTTGTAAAATAAGCTGCATTTGTTGATTTTGTTGTCGTATCTACTCACTTTGCTCCTCATGATTATTCAACAATTGCATCTACAGCAAATACAATACTAAAAAATTACAACAAATACAAGTATCACATGATAGTTGATATACCGATTATAAAAAAATTATACAATAAAGCCTACCTAAAAACTTGGATTCAACTTGGAGATGTCGCTATTTTAGTATATGCCTACCTAAAAACCCAAACTATAGTAACCAGTCCATGGTAAGCTATAAAGCTCAGTTTTTTTTTTCTCATTCCCCTTCTTTCATTAGCTTAAGATTTTCATAGTGTCCCAATAATAATAAGCACATATGCTAGAGCATTGAATAAAAAGTAATAAGTAGACCAAAAAATCTCCCTACAGCTTTGAAAAAAAATTCTTATAATAAGCATAAACATGGAAATTTAAGAGAGGAGATTAAAAAAAAAAACACATACGCTGGGCTGCCGCTGTTTGAAAATGCTATGGTTACAAAAAAAAAACCAGATTTATGAACAGATCTACAGACGGGGTTCGCACGGTCTGACGGTGGTCATAATGGGGTCATGCGGTCGGGCGGCGGTACTGCGTCGGAACTGGACGACAATGCTAGGTGACGCTGGCAGTTGTGCGTGGCTGGGAATAAGGAGAAAACTCAAAAATTTTGTGGAGTGCGGGGAATGTTGAGAAGGTGGAAAAATTAATGAGAAGGTGGGAAAATTAATTAAGAACGTGGGAAATTTTGAGAAGGTGGAAAAATTAATTGACAAATTTTGAGAAGGTGGGAAATTTTGAAAAGGTGGGAAATTTTAAGAAGGTGGGAAATTTATCTTAATTTTATCTTAAAATTTTGAGAAGGTAGGAAAATTAATTGACAAATTTTGAGAAGGTGGGAAACTTTGAAAAGGTGGGAAATTTTAAGAAGGTGAGAAATTTTAAGAAGGAGAGAAATTTTAAGAAGGTGGGAAATTTATCTTAATTTTATCTTAAAATTTTGAAAAGGTGGGAAAATTAATTAACAAATTTTGAAAAGGTGGGAAATTTTGAAAAGGCGGGAAATTTTAAGAAGGAGGGAAATTTTAAGAAGGTGGAAAATTTATCTTAATTTTATCTTAAAATTTTGAGAAGGTGGGAAAATTAATTGACAAATTTTTGAAAAGGTGGAAATTTTGAAAAGGTGGGAAATTTTAAGAATGTGAGAAATTTTAAGAAGGAGGGAAATTTTAAGAAGGTGGGAAATTTATCTTAATTTTATCTTAAAATTTTGAAAAGATGAGAAAATTAATTGACAAATTTTGAGAAGGTGGGAAATTTTGAAAAGGTGGGAAATTTTAAGAAGGTGGGAAATTTTAAGGTGGGAAATTTATCTTAATTTTATCTTAAAATTTTGAGAAGGTGGAAAAATTAATTGACAAATTTTGAGAAGGTGGGAAATTTTGAAAAGGTGGGAAATTTTAAGAAGGTGGGAAATTTTAAGAAGGTGGGAAATTTTAAGAAGGAGGGAAATTTTAAGAAGGTGGGAAATTTATCTTAATTTTAAAGACAAATTTACTAACTTTACTTTATTTAAAAAATCATGACACTCACATCATGTAAAATAAATTTGAACACCCTAATTACTTTAAATATACAGTCAAATTACCCATTTAATTGATAAATAACTACTAAACGTACTATTATTTGGATAAATATAGAAATGATCTTAATTTTAAAGACAATTTACTAATTTTACTTTATTTAAAAAATAATGACACTCACATCATGTTAAACTTGAACACCCTAATTACTTGTAATATACAGTTAAATTACTCATTTAATTGATAAATTGCTACTAAACGTAATATTATTTGGATAAATATAGAAATTATCTTAATTTTAAAGACAAATTTACTAATTTTACTTTATTTAAAAAATAATGACACTCACATCATGTAAAATAAACTTGAACACCCTAATTACTTGTAATATAGAGTTAAATTACTCATTTAATTGATAAATTGCTACTAAACATACTATTATTTGGATAAATGTAGAAATTATCTTAATTTTAAAGACAAATTTACTAATTTTACTTTATTTAAAAAATAATGAGACTCCCCTCATGTAAAATAAAATTTAACATCCTAATTACTTGTAATATAAAGTCAACTTAGTACTAAACGTACTATTATTTGGATAAATATAGAAATTATCTTAATTTTAAAGACAAATTTACTAATTTTACTTTATTTAAAAAATAATGACACTCACATCATGTAAAATAAACTTGAACACCCTAATTACTTGTAATATAGAGTTAAATTACTCATTTAATTGATAAATTGCTACTAAACATACTATTATTTGGATAAATGTAGAAATTATCTTAATTTTAAAGACAAATTTACTAATTTTACTTTATTTAAAAAATAATGAGACTCCCCTCATGTAAAATAAAATTTAACATCCTAATTACTTGTAATATAAAGTCAACTTAGTACTAAACGTACTATTATTTGGATAAATATAGAAATTATCTTAATCTTAAAGACAAATTTACTAATTTTATTTTATTTAAAAAATCATGACACTCACATCATGTAAAATAAACTTGAACACCCTAATTACTTGTAATATAGAGTTAAATTACTCATTTAATTGATAAATTGCTACTAAACATACTATTATTTGGATAAATGTAGAAATTATCTTAATTTTAAAGACAAATTTACTAACTTTACTTTATTTAAAAAATCATGACACTCACATCATGTAAAATAAATTTGAACACCCTAATTACTTTAAATATACAGTCAAATTACCCATTTAATTGATAAATAACTACTAAACATACTATTATTTGGATAAATATAGAAATGATCTTAATTTTAAAGACAATTTACTAATTTTACTTTATTTAAAAAATAATGACACTCACATCATGTTAAACTTGAACACCCTAATTACTTGTAATATACAGTTAAATTACTCATTTAATTGATAAATTGCTACTAAACGTAATATTATTTGGATAAATATAGAAATTATCTTAATTTTAAAGACAAATTTACTAATTTTACTTTATTTAAAAAATAATGACACTCACATCATGTAAAATAAACTTGAACACCCTAATTACTTGTAATATAGAGTTAAATTACTCATTTAATTGATAAATTGCTACTAAACATACTATTATTTGGATAAATGTAGAAATTATCTTAATTTTAAAGACAAATTTACTAATTTTACTTTATTTAAAAAATAATGAGACTCCCCTCATGTAAAATAAAATTTAACATCCTAATTACTTGTAATATAAAGTCAACTTAGTACTAAACGTACTATTATTTGGATAAATATAGAAATTATCTTAATCTTAAAGACAAATTTACTAATTTTATTTTATTTAAAAAATCATGACACTCACATCATGTAAAATAAACTTGAACACCCTAATTACTTGTAATATAGAGTTAAATTACTCATTTAATTGATAAATTGCTACTAAACATACTATTATTTGGATAAATGTAGAAATTATCTTAATTTTAAAGACAAATTTACTAATTTTACTTTATTTAAAAAATAGTGAGACTCCCCTCATGTAAAATAAAATTTAACATCCTAATTACTTGTAATATAAAGTCAACTTAGTACTAAACGTACTATTATTTGGATAAATATAGAAATTATCTTAATCTTAAAGACAAATTTACTAATTTTATTTTATTTAGAAAATCATGACACTCACATCATGTAAAATAAACTTGAACACCCTAATTACTTGTAATATAGAGTTAAATTACTCATTTAATTGATAAATTGCTACTAAACATACTATTATTTGGATAAATGTAGAAATTATCTTAATTTTAAAGACAAATTTACTAATTTTACTTTATTTAAAAAATAATGAGACTCCCCTCATGTAAAATAAAATTTAACATCCTAATTACTTGTAATATAAAGTCAACTTAGTACTAAACGTACTATTATTTGGATAAATATAGAAATTATCTTAATCTTAAAGACAAATTTACTAATTTTACTTTATTTAAAAATCATGACACTCACATCATGTAAAATAAACTTGAACACCCTAATTACTTTAAATATATAGTCAAATTACTCATTTAATTGATAAATAACTACTATACGTACTTTTATTTCGATAAATGTAGAAATTATCTTAATTTTAAAAGACAAATTTACTAATTTTACTTTATTTAAAAAAAATCATGACACTCACCTCTTGTCTTCTAAAATAAAAATCAATACACTAATTACAAAATATATACAATCAAAGAACTTATATAAAATTACACATAAAAAAATTATTTGCATAAATAATCAAATTAGATATAATTAAATTAAACAAATATTATAATTTTTTTATTTTAAAAATATATTTTTTATTTATTATATTTGGTGGCTAAATATTTGTTTTTTATATTTTTTTTATTTATTAAATTCGGTGGTTAATTTCGTTGCAAAAAACATTTTTTTCTTAAAAAAATCTAGATTTCCGTGGTTAAATCGGTGGCAAAAGTTACCTCATGGGTTTTCAATTTTTTTGTCGCTAATTCGGGGGCTAAAATTTTGTTTTATATATATTTTTTATTTATTAATTTCGGTGGCTAATTCTGTCGCTAAGAAATGTTTTTTTCTTAAAAATAAATCAAAATTTCCATCACTAAACCGGTGACAAAAGCTACCTCATGGGTTTTCAATTTTTCCGTCGCTAATTCGGTGGCTAAAATTTTATTTTATATATTTTTTATTTATTAAATTCGGTGGCCAATTCCGTCGCTAACAAACGTTTTATTCCTTAAAAAAAATCCAGATTTCCGTGGCTAAATCGGTGGCAAAAACTACCTCATGGGTTTTCAATTTTGCCGTCGCTAATTCCGTGGCTAAAATTTTGTTTTATATATATTTTTTTATTAAATTCGGTGGCTAATTCCGTCGCTAAAAAACCTTTTTTTCCTTAAAAAAATTCAGATATCCGTGGCTAAATCGATGGCAAAAACTATCTCATGGGTTTTTCAATTTTCCGTCGCTAATTCGGTGGCTAAAATTTTGTTTTATATATATTTTTTATTTATTAAATTCGGTGGCTAATTCCGTCGCTAAAAAACGTTTTTTCCTTAAAAAATTCATATTTCCGTGGCTAAATCGGTGACAAAAGCTACCTCATGGGTTTTCAATTTTTCCGTCGCTAACTCGGTGGCTAAAATTTTGTTTTATATTTATCTTGTTTTTATTAAACTCGGTGGCTAATTCTGTTGCTAAAAAACGTTTTTTTCTTAAAAAAATCTAGATTTCCGTGGCTAAATCGGTGACAAAAGCTATCTCATGGGTTATCAAGTTTTCCGTCGCTCATGCGGTGGCTAAAATTTTGTTTTATATATATTCTTATTTATTAAATTCGGTGGCTATTTCCGTCGCTAAAATTCGTTTTTTTCCTTAAAAAAATCTAGATTTTCGTAGCTAAATCGGTGGCAAAAGCTACTTCATGGGTTTTCAAATTTTCCGTCGCTAATTCAGTGGCTAAAATTTTGTTTTATATATATTTTTTATTTATTAAACTCGGTGGCTAATTCTGTCGCTAAAAAACGTTTTTTTCCTTAAAAAAAATTCAGATTTTCGTGGCTAAATTGGTGGCAAAAGCTACCTCATGGATTTTCAATTTTTCCATTGCTAATTCGGTGGCTAAAGTCATTTATATTTTTTATTTTAGCTATTACTCCGTCGCAAATTCGGTTGCAAACAATAAAGGTTGTAGTTTCCACTATTCCGTCGCTAAATCGGTGGCAAAAGTATATCCTTCTCATATATGCATATTCCGTCGCTAATGTTGTCGCTAATTGCGACGTTGATTTTGCCGTCGCTAATATCCGTGGCTAATCCACCTTTTTTTTGTAGTGTAAGATACTCAATCTTTTTATCTTATATTCTTCCAATATCGTTGTCGTTTTTTTACACCAAAGATATATATCTCCAATCGATAATCAAAGATAGATTTCTTAAAGGAGTAAAGATCTTCGGTCAGAGTATTGTCTCTTGCAGCAAAGCCTTTTGCATATATACATAGTTAAAAACTGAATTTCTGACAACATACTTAAAAAAATCAACTTTCTACTAACTATATTGTACTAATTTGTTGGTAAAAAAATGAAAAAATAATTGCCTAACCCTTTTTTTATCAACTTGCCTTCACCATCAATTTTTTTAAAATCACTTATATCAAAATTTATGACAAATATACTCTAAATTGATATTAACATTTTTCAAAATCAAATTGGTGTTATATTATGACTAAATATCAAAATTCATCTCAACTTAATAATCAACTTGAAGCATGTTTTTTGAAAGGTGCTGTCTAATATTTTTTTTCCATAAAATAAAAAACAATATCAGAGAGTTTACAATAATCATGTACCCTGTTCAATCAATGAATTAGACTTCGTCTATAAATGTTGTCTAATTTATTCTCAGTAAAAATAAGGTTAAAGAATTTTATATTTATCATAATTGATTGATGTAATTCTCTTGTATACTTCAATATGGTTGATTACATGAATTAATTGTCCTCATTATTTACAATGAAGTTAATTAACCCCATTTTTCTGTGAGTAAAGTAGACTACCTTTATTTAAATAAACGTTTTAATGCTAACTGGAAGCTTTCAAGACAACCTTTCCCATGCTAACTTCTAGTGACCCGTCAAAGGGAGTCTTTGAAATTTGAATGATCACATATATTCCACAAAACGTATTTTAGCAGGAACTCAACCTTGTCGCTTTCTAGTTTTGAACTTTGAAATCTTCAACTTGACGCGATCATGTGGTCTTTCATGATGAAATTGTGGAGCCATTAACACAAACTGGAAGTGAGAACGCTGTTAATGCAGCCAGACTTTAATTTATGCTGAGAAAATAGATCTTTGCATGCCAAAGTCCATAAGTAATATGCTAACACATTTTTTAGACATCATTTTTAACAATTTTTTACTGTTAGGTGAAATTTACATAGGAAATCTGTTGAAACAAAGTAAGAAATCATGTCTATAAATTAAGCTATAACAACTTATTAATAAATATATAAAAAAAACATCCCAACATATGCTACAAATGGAAAATGAAATATATTAAATAAAGAATGATACTCATTAAATATGTGAGTACGAGAGCCACAGCTTCAAGGGACCATGTTTGAGACGATTTGTTTGTCCAACCGAACGTTTCACTGAAGGATATTGTCTTGACTTCCATCCCATATGCTTCCCCACCAAACATTAATTGTTAAGAAAATTAAGAGCACTTCTAGAGAAATTTCTATGGATGATAGATCTATCATCTTTCTACTCGTTTTGAAAACCTTATGTTTGAAAATACAGTATACTAGGAAGGTTCACGGATTGAATTTCATCAAATTCAATATTTGAGTTGGGTTGAATTTGTGTAATGTCCCATGTCTTGCACAAATATTAAGTAAGTTTATAATTTATAACTTTTTATATTATTATTATTTATATTATTATTATTATTATTATTATTATTATTAATGTATTTTTAGATTATTTTATAATTTTTAAAAATATGTTAATAGATTTGTATTTAAATATTTACACAGATATATATAAACAGTTAAGAATGATGATATATTCACATAATCATATGTCTACTAATATAAATCTTATATATTTTTAATTTATATAAATATATCTTTGAAAAATAATATTTTTGTAAATATATTTATATTTGTATATAGTTTAGATATATACACTATTTTAATAATTGTGTATATAATTTATAACTTGAGATTGACACAATATTTAATTTTATCGAGTATAAATGTATATATCTAACATTAATTTCATGATAATTAAAATTTTTTATTTAAATATTTGTTGTAAACATAAATTTAATCTTTATTGTGGACCCCAGAAATTAAAATAGTGGTTGACTCCCGCTGGATCACTGTATGCACGCGGACAGGCAGTAGCTTACAGGGAAAAAACTTAGATACGTTTTTAATTTCTGTGGTGTTTAACTTTTAATTTTATTTTAATAAATTAAAATATACTTTTAAAATTAAATAAATTCGGTCACTACATCAATTATTTTTTTACTTGTAATTTTTAAATTCTCATTTTTTATTCAATTTTATATAAATTAAATAAATAAAAGTATATTTAATACTCATTAATCAAAACATTAAATTTCATAAAAAAATATTAAAACTTTCTCTGACCAAATTTTATCTCACATATTAAATCTTTGAAATTTTATCTAGTTTCGATACTAAATTTGGTACTCTCAAACTTTTGCAATTACTTCATATCTTAAAGTCATCATAAATTCTTAAATATTTAAATGTAAATAATAATTTAAGAATTCTAAGTCAATTAATAGTGCAATTAAGTTTATGTAATTTTAAAATAGAGAAATTTAATGAATTCAAAGAAAACGTAAAAAAGTCAAAATTGGATATAATTCAAATTAAAGTAACAAAAATATAATTAAATAAAAAATTAGAACAATTTTATAGCGTGGTTCTATAATCGAAATTAGAATTTCTTCTTGAGATAATTTTGTCCCAATATAAGATATTTGTAAAAAAAAAAAAAAAAAAAAAAAAAAAAAAAAAAACACGCATCATATGAATAGAATAACTCTTACGCAAAATCAATTCATGGCTCAATATACCCAATGGCTTAACTGCTCCACGTACCCAACACGAATCATTGAAAATTCCAGCCTCGTAGCCTTATATATAGCAAGGCACATTGGAAGCCATATTTCATCGATAGCTTGCGAAAACAAGAACACAACCCTACGTAAACAAGTTACCATACACGATGACCACTCCTTTTTCTCTCTGCCTTAGCTTTGCATTCCTCTTCTATGGTATATTAATTCAACTTCACTTTTTATTCCGACTACTTCTCTTTCTATTTTCTTCTTTCTTACTCTGTTTATCACATTTTCTTTTAAACATGTGTCTTTTCATTATTTATCACATTCATTTGTGTATGGTCAACACTATTCCTGATACCGTTACATATTTTACTCGGCAAAATTTTGTACAAAAAGCAGTAAAAGAATTAGTGATTGGGATCATTGCTTATTATTATTATTACAAACAATTGACTTCTCACTTATGCATTGATTTTTTCAATAATCATAGAAGAAACCTCCAATGTTGGTACTATAAGAATACATTCTTTTGTATGTGCAATGCGCCCTATCCATTGACCAGTATCAAACAAGTTAAGGAGCGGTATGTTTCAGTTTGTTTTCCTTTTAATTAACCAGAAAAAAAAATACAAGCTTTTCTAAAAGAAAATAATAGGTATACGAATATTGATTTTATTCACGTTAATTTTTGCGGTCTTATATTTTTTTTTTTCTTATGAATAGGATTCGAGTTACAATTTTTCTTTTCAAATTTTCGTATATATTCTCAAAACAAATTTATAGGATCTAAGTACCCTGGTATACATTTTGTTAATAAATTCATTTTGATACAAAAGAAATTTCTTTTGAAATCTATACACAGATGGATTAATTAAGAGAACATATAATAAATACAGTACAATAAATACCTGTGCGATTTTAATAAATACAGTTGATAAAGTATAATAAATGCATGTTTAATCTGAGTTTAAATTATATCCAAGGTGTAAAGATTTTTACACTCGTTTAAAAATTCACTTTACTATATAATGAATAAGATAAGGTGATGGTATGATGATTTTGTACTGAAGGTCTGTATATAATTTTTTTTTACCCTAAAATATGTATAACATGAATAAATATATGTGGCAACACGTAACTCGAGATTTTGGTTTTGCGTGCAGTGGCTCAAGGAGCCAAGGTTACTTTCACAAACAATTGCCAGTACACGGTATGGCCAGGAACCCTAACGGGTGACCAAAAGCCTCAGCTATCAACAACGGGTTTCGAGTTGGATTCAGGAGCATCCAACTCCATCGACCTTCCATCTCCATGGTCGGGTCGGTTCTGGGCCCGAACCGGATGCTCGAGCAACAACGGATTCAGCTGCGCCACCGGTGACTGTGCCTCCGGTCAAGTCATGTGCAACGGTGCCGGTGGAAACCCACCAGCTACTTTGGTAGAGATAACCGTAGCAGCAAATGGAGGACAAGATTTCTACGACGTGAGCAACGTGGATGGGTTCAACGTGCCCGTGTCCATAACCCCACAAGGTGGAAGCGGCGATTGCAAAACCTCGAGTTGTCGAAATAACATCAATGCTAAATGTCCTGCAGAGCTCCAAGTGAAAGGATCCGATGGCAGCGTAATTGCTTGCAAGAGTGCGTGTTTGGCTTTCAAGGAAAATCAATATTGCTGCACTGGAGATCACAACACGGCACAGACATGTCCATCTACCAACTACTCTCAGATTTTCTCGCAGCAATGTCCTGATGCTTATAGCTACGCTTACGATGACAACCGCGGCACTTTCACTTGCTTCAACGGGCCTAACTATGTCATCACATTCTGTCCTAACTGAATCCTCCACCTTTACAAAACACATTTATTTCTTGCTCCTTAGACTTCGTATAAATAAGAGCACACAAATTAAATATTCAAATATAAATACTATGAGTATGAGCCATAGGGCGGTAGTATTAATAAAACATCTCCAGCTTACGGTGATTGTATTAATGAATTATCATTCTATGAAGTTTAACTTTTATACTCTCTTTTCTGTGATCAGTTTGTGTTATGGGTTTTTTTTTATGCTAGCTCTTTTGCCTGGCCCTCATTATCTTTTTTTTTTTTTTTTGTCAGCCAAAAAATTATCATTTGTCGTGGGGTATGAGGGGTACCCAACCCTTTGTGTATCCAACATTAATATTCCTGCATAAATATCTAGCCTACCACAATTATTATACCCACCCGCAATCTCTCTTCCATCAATATTGAACTCATCCCTTCTAATTTATCCAACTATAGCTTATATCAGTTGATACAAACCAACATACAAGTTGATTGATTGAAACCAAGATCATAAGAACCCATCCATTACATGAATAAGAAAACCAACCTCTCATGTGTACCAGACATTCAACCAACTTACCCAATCTTTTTATAACAAGTTAGCCCCTTTGCAGAGAAGAACATAACATAGTATCTATATATTCTTTCAAATTTAGCTACTGATTTACAGGCTCCTCGTATAAACCAAAAGATTTGATGGTCATTCATAGAAGGAGAAGGAAAAATCCTTCATTCTATTAGATAACCAAGATCAACTTCTAAATTTAATTAGCTCTAACATGTTAGAAATTAGGAGCCTCATTTCTTAAAATAATACTATTTCCATGTAACTATATAGACCATATTGCTGCAAACCAGATAAACCGCCCTACTGTCTTCATTTTCTTTCCAAGGAAACCTCCACTGCGTTGTAAAAAATGACTTTTAGATTCCACTAGTCATGCCCTTGGACCTCAGTCCACTTATAACAGTATGCCCAAACCAAATATGAGAAACTTCATTGGAACAATAAACGAGTAGTGGTTTCAATCTGTAAATGACAGAAAACGCACGTGTGGTCTTGGTTTGGCATGTTGATGTTTCTTTTCCCAAGATTCTCTTTGGTTTGTATACTGTTCCTTACCACCTTCCATGCGTAGCCCTCATTATACTACCCTCTCCAAATTGACTGACACACATCCAAGGCAGGAGTTGCAAATTATTTTGATAGGCTAGGTGACAAATAACTAAATTATAATTTACGATGAAAACAAAAATATTATAATGGATGATGTGTATGTGAAAGGCAATGTAAATTATGAGTTGATTTTAGGATTTCATATTTAATGTGAGTACTATAATCATTCAAGTACTTTGTATATATGGTTAGAATTGAAAAAGATTGTGTATATGGATGTGGTTAGAAAGTACTCGTGTTGGAGGAGAGACATATGGTCGGTAGGAAGGTGCCTAAATTTGTCAGTGGATTAATTTGCAGGAGTGAAGAAAAATGGGCAACGATGCTTCGGTCTTTAGTTTTTGTCTTACATAACAGAATCTAAGATAAATTTTGCTGGATTCATGTCTCATGCATTTTATAATAACAATAAAAAAATTGTTTCACTATTTTTATTTGCTACTAAAAAAAAGTGATTTTACAAACATTATGTTAGTTGGAATAAAATTGAATTTCGATTCCTTAAACAAGGTATTGAGTTCAAGCAAAAAAAAAATCATAGTCATAGGTAAAACTCACTATAAACTAAAAGTAGCTAAGTCCAGGTATGTGTTGTCTTAGGAAATGACATAGCTTGCTTGGAATGAGGTGTGGATTATTGCGAATATTTTTGCAAGTGGGGTGCTAAGGTCCATGTGTTTACCATCATTCAAGAGGCGATATGCTTCAACTTTAAATTTGCTCTTTTCCCTATATATATATATAGGAATCAACTTTGGAGCATAGTCTTGGTCAAATAAGAGGAGCTTGTTAACTATTGTTCTTAATTTCCTATGTCTGAACATAGCTTTGTTTTCGAGGCTTATTCCCTTTTAGGTTTGATCAATTGGCTTTTTATTATTGGACACTTTTTTAGTGACCAACATTTAACACAACTAGAAACTAAGTTGATTGCTTTTATTTATAATATCCACTTTTACCTATGAAAAAAAATTAAAAATAGATAATTAAATAGATACTTACTTATTAATGGAGAAGGACAAACACCAAGGTATTTGTATTCGCGGATGTCTACATTTTAGAATTACCTAAATACTCTTAAGTTGTGTTTGGTGAGAGAAATTTAAAATTTTAGAAAAATTCAAATATTTGAAATTTGAATTGTTTTAATTTCTTTCATTTTTTAAATGTTATGAAATTTTAATTTTTGTGATTTGTAAAATTTATTTTTTAAAAATATATTTGAAAATTAAAATTATAATATTAAATGTTATCGAAAATACACATTAACCAATTTTAAGTATTTAATAATTAAAAAATAATTTTAACATTTAATAATTCACAAATAATTTTAAATGTCTAATCATTCAAAATTCAAATATTAATAATTTTTAGTCAATATTAATAGAGAAAAGAATGAGAAGAGAGATAAGAGAAAGGAAGAAAAGAAGAAAAATAAATAAACATATGGACAGAGGGAGAGAAAAATGAGAGGTAGAACTTAAAGAGAGAAAAAAGAGAGGGAGACAAAAAAGGGAATAGAAAAGGAAGAGAAAGAAAAAGAAAGAAAGAAAAAGAGAATGAATATTCTCTTAAAATTTCTCATCTAAACACAAGGTTAATTATATATAAATAAATTGTTCCAATTTATTTTAATATAAATATATATTTCAAAAACATTTTTTTAGTAAAAAAATATGTTACAAAATTATATTTTGTCCAAATACATGTTACAAAAATATTTATTTTAGTTTTATTTTTTTTTATTTTCTTTACCTTCTATTATGGATATATGCAAATATTTATAAATATTATGAGCACCTACTTAATGACTATACGTGAAAGTATTCATACTCGCTCCGGCCCATTATCATCTCTGGATTTGTGCCTTGTGTGTGAAAAGAATGTAACCGGAGATGTCACATTAAAAGTGGTCAGGTAGGTTTTTTTTTTACAAAAATTAGTTACCAATAATGTTGATAAATACTTTGTACTTAAAATAAATAATAAAAAACATGAATTTAGAGATTTTATTCAATGAATTTCAAACAAAATATATTTTATAAAAAAATTGACACAGATTTGTTTGAATTTTGTAACAAATTCATTGACTTCACACTTAAAATAAAATTGATAAATAATTCACATCTAAAATATTTTATTTGAAATTTTTTCACAAATGACACATTTTAGTCTCAAGATTTCTGATATATTTTTTTGTAAATTTTGCACATATTAAAAAAACTAATTTTCATATGAATTTAAGATAAAATAGATTTGAGACGGAATTATGAATAATTGTGACCAATTAATAATAAATTTAAAAAGTTACAAAATCTCATATCGCCAATAATATTTTGAAATTACAACCACATTTTCACACTTAGTCTAGTGTTTAACAACACATACAATACATTGAAAAACACAAAAAATATCTAACATAGACAAACAAATAGTGTGAAACTACTCAGATGAACAAAAACATGTATACATGGGTTAGGTTTCCGATGTTGTCTAAAATACAAAAGTTAAGCATTTTCCCTTTCAAGTCTAGAGCTCCTTCCTAGGCCACCTTAGTTTTTAATCGATCCTTGTCTTGAGACTTCCTTGGCCCTCCATTACAATAGGTCTTTTTCATATGTCAAACCTATTTCCCTAACAAGCATGGAGAAATAAAGAGAAAGAAAATTAGAAATTAATTATTACTTAAAGGGAAAGAGTTCTTCAATGGAGAATTCAAGAGAGGATACGAGAATAGCTTGAGATTTCAACCAGAGGTATTTAATAATAACGAACCTTTGGAATTAATTGATAATACTAGTTGATTATTTGTAAAAGATTCTTGTAAAGTAAAAGATTTAATTAACTCCTAAGTCATGTCGAGTAAACCTTGTTGTTTTGAGAATTCTTAATTTATGAGTTGTAGAGAGAGATTTATGTCACCACAAACAGAGACTAAAGCACGTGTTGGTTCAAAGCTGGTATTAAAGATTATAAATTGACTTATTATACTCCTGACTATGAAACCAAAGATATTGATATCTTGACAGCATTCTAAGTAACTCCTCAACCTAGAGTTCTGCCTAAAGAAGCAGGTGTTGCGGTAGCTGTCGAATCTTCTACTGGTACATGGACAACTATATGGACCGATAGGCTTACTAGTTTTGATCGTTACAAAGGACAATGCTACCACATCGAACCTATTGTTGGAGAAGAAAATCAATATATTGCTTATGTAGCTTATCCCTTAGACCTTTTTGAAGAAGGTTCTGTTACTAAAATGTTTACTTCCATTGTTGGTAATGTATTTGGGTTCAAGGCACTACACGCTCACGTCTGGAGGATTTATGAATCTCTACTTCTTATATTAAAACTTTCTAAGGTCTGTCTCATGGCATCCAAGTTGAGAGAGATAAAGAAGATGGATATTCTAAGGAGTCATCTAATTGGTAAGCTTATCTGATCTCTAGCTAGCAATGACCAAAAAAGATGATGCCTTCTCCTCTTTGAATTTGGTGAAGCAAGACGTGATAGCACTCTTAGAAAATGAGGTAGACGAAGCTTTGCTATACAAGTTTGATGGATGGGAAAAGGGAAGAGAAACTCAATTTCCTTGAGAGAAATAAAAGGTTGTGGCGGTTCGAATTGATAAGAGAAGATTAAAAAACTATAGAAGGAAGAATTTTAAGAAACTTTAGATGATACATGTAGGGACTTCTTACTTAAGGCATTCACCATTATATTGTCTGTTTTGGGATGATACTTCAATTTGAAAACATAATCCTTAAGGAACTTTTTTCACCTCCTTTACATCATATTTGGCTCTTTCTAGTCAAAAAATACTCCAGGCTCCTATGGTTACTAGACTTCAAACTTGACACTGCATACATGGTATCTCTATAACTTAAAGATAAAGACTACAACTATAAATTCTAGATTGTGGGTAGAGTAATTATCTCTTCATGAGTTTTCAACTACCTAGCAACATAAACTACTACCTCTTTTTTTGCATTAGGACACATCGTAAATCCTTTCCCAAGGTGTCACTATACACCTCAAAGTTCCCTAGAAGATCAAAGAGGACTAATAAATATAGGGTAGAGGTCAATCTTATTTTAAACTCTTGGAAGCTTTCTGATGATTCTCATCTCACACAAAAGGTTATTCCTTTCTAGTCATCCCAATTTAAGGTAAAGTTAATAGGGAAAGTTTTTAAATACTATCACGAACTTTGTTTTAATTTAATTAGTAATTTTGAATTAAAACCTTAGATATGTGACTACATTAAATACTGGAAAGAAAAATTTTGTCACCATAATAATCATATTGGACTCAAGTAGAATTGTCTCATGTAAATAATATCATGTGTTCTATACAAAAAATATTGTTAATCATATTTAAGCTCAATTTATTTTTTATTGTTTTTTTAACTAATTGTAGTTATTAGTAACTAAAAGTATAAAGTAATAGAAAATGTTGATGAAGAGATTTGTTAAATGACAAATTATTACTTTATATAAAATTAGGCTATTATATAAATAATGACAATAATATATATTAATTGGGGAAAATTTTAAATGAAAGTATATATTAGTACATAAAGTTTAAGGAGAAATTTTATACTTTCAATCGAGAACCAAAATTTATATAAAAACATGTATTAATTGCGCGGTACATAGGATTGAAAATTTTACAGGAAAATATATAAATATATCAATTTACAAATTAGTGATATTTAGGGAACTTAAACATATTTAGACCGTAGTAGTGGGGAGTTTTGATAATTTGTACATGGTTTAATGCTATAACCTTGTTATACTGCAATTGTATTTTCTTATTTTACTAAAAAAATAAATGTTGAATTAATTGTTGTTATTTTTTGTTTTGTAATTATCCAAATAAATAGTTTATATAATTTCTAATTAATTATAACCAACTCTTTAGCTTAAGAAATAAAAAGTGTATTATAATGAGGATCTATAGTGTAAAGCAAAACGAGATTAGTCCCCCACCTAAGTAAACTGAAAGAAACTTGTGAGAGACTATATATATATATATATATATATATATATATATATATATATATATATGATTATTAATTGTAATTAAAATTCTAATTTTTTAAATCGTTATGCTTATAAAAAAAACAACAGTTTTTTAGCTCATATACTTTATTAATTGACGTGCTAGAAAAAGAAAAAAAAAACTCATATAATATTTTATACCCATTATTAATGCTCAAAATTTGACAGGATTACAAATTTTTAACAATTAAATGTATTTGATAGTAGAACTTGAGATTGCTATCATCATTATATTTTCTTAATTTAATAAAAAAAATTATTTGATAGTAGTTGCAACTCTCTGTTATTATTATTATTTTAATAAAAATAAAATATTAAAAAGATTAATTTAGGTGATAATATACAAAATATCAGTTTATCAACCCATCCACACTTGAACAATATTTGTCCTCAAGTAATATTTATCCTTTCTAGTAATAAGGATACAGAAGGATACGATATCTAAAACCTTCTGATCTTACTAAGTTTTTTTTTTTTAAGAAACAAAGTAAACAAGAAAATAACAAACTTCTCTTATTTAAAATGACCATCAATTGAGTGTCTAATTAGAGGTTGAGGTCTTGAAATTTTCCTCTTACTAAATCAAAAGTTCACTCTCTACTTACCTCTTTTAAGTGTTTAAATGTTCGTAATTTTAATGCGCTTTTATCATATGGACGCTCGTTACTTACAAATTTGTGAATCAATCAAATCCTTACAAACAAGTTTTTCAAGCAGATGAGTAGGACAAGGAATTTTATAAGTTATAATAAAGGTATAAGTTATTGTGTTAGGTGGGATAAAAAGAAGAATCAATATTGTTTTATTAAATAGTTTACCTTTTACCTTTGAAACATCCTTTACATCTATTCTTTTTCTTTCATTCCTTATTATCCTCTTTTTAGAGTTCTTTGGAACTCTGATCCTTGTTGGTGAGACTTTTTTTTTCTTTATTTTTGGAAGTAACTATTTATCTCTTTTTTATTTTCTAAAAATATTTTTTTTACATCAATTAAGAAATATGACTAGTTTCTTCTAAAAACAAAATATGTAAATTTAGGCATGACACGTTAATCCCACTTTTTAATGTGCAAATCAAGAGACTTAAATACAATTAGTATTCTAAATATTATTCTTTGAATTTTTCTGCTCTTGCAAACTACACATCTTATACAATTACGATTTTTTTATTCAATTAATTTGCTTACCAATTATGTTAATAACATATATTTATAAATACTATCATATTTTATTAATTCCATAAGATATAAGTAGTGGTCATTATATTTCCTTTTATTTTATTCAATTAATTGTTTTAAATATTATGCTAATAATTATGTATATATATATATATATATATATATATATATATATATATATATATATATATATATATATATATATATATATATTTACTTCTCAAATTTAATTCCGTAGTTATTTTTGTATATTTTTAATTAAAAATTAAATCAAGATAAAGATAACTTCCAAATCAAGGTATTCAAGTGCAATTACTTAGCGTACTAAAAATTATTATTTTATTTCTTTTATTCTTACATATTACAATTTTTTATTCAATTAGTTTCTTCGAATTTATAAATACTATCTTATTTCTTTTATATATTAATTCCATAAGATATATGTAGTGGTAGAAGCTATGGACTTATCCATTATTAAAATACTATCATATTAAATGTACTTCTCCCATTGTATATAAAAATTAAAAAATTTAAATTGTGTAAAGGATATATTTAAAACTTACTATGTATTTGATGTCTAACTAAAAAAATAAATAGAAAATATAAAAATGAAATGAGTAAACTATCCTTATTTTTAGAGGAAAAAATTGCATCAAAATTTCTTTACTTTATTATATATATATATATATAAAATAAGATATAAGTAGTGGTCATTATACTTTCTTTTATTTTATTCAATTAATTTTTCTAATTATTATGTTAATAATTTATATTTATAAATATTATATTTCTCAAATTTAATTTCATAGTTAATTTTATTTTATTTTTAATTAAAAAAATTAAATCAACATAAAAATAAGTTATAAAAAGGGTCAAACCAATTTAACGATTGAGTGATTCAGCTCATCTTAATAAAATCCTAATTAATCTAATATTTTTGTTCTCTTATTTAATTTCCGGAAAAAATTATTTATTGAAGTTGAAAAACAATTGTAACTTTATGAAGAATAAACCATTATAATATTTCATCAAAGAGTACATCATCTCTCCATTCTCCAAGTATAAATATATGTCTTGGGACATGTAGAATGACTTTTATCTTAATTGCATATTTATCATCAAGATTGAGAAAAAAAATTGAGAAAAAACATCTTATCAAGCGAAGCGAATCAAAGATATAAAGAGCATTAAGTTCTCATAAGGTAGGCACCTGAATCCATCTTCTTGCCTAATAAACAGTTTCATGAAAAAATTTCAAAAATAGAAGGATTCAAGTCCTTAAAGACGGAGAAAGGATTTGTTTGAAAAAGCGGTTAACTCAGTCTTATTCAAGAGAAGTGGTCCAAAACAACCTATAATACACCTGACTCCAACCTAACGGGACGAGTCCAGCGTCACACTTGATCTGACTCGTGACCTAGAAGAGATCCAAGAAGGCTAGTGTTCAACCCTTCTCGACGACAAATACAGAAAGAAAGTCCTAAGTGCAGCCCAAATGATCAGAGGCTCAAGGTGGCCTGAATCAGGTATTCAAGTTCCAACTCAACGCTGATGGAATCACTCAGCTCAATAGAATCAGAGAAAACCAGCCATGCTAGCAAGAAGACACAGCTTTACCAATATCAAAGTGTTTCGAGCCATAGGACCCTCCCAGAGGGGAAGGCTATTGATAAAGTCACATCAACGAAGTAGAGGTCCCACTATCTTTAGTAAAGAAGGATCCTCGCCAATCACAGCAAGGGAACACGCCAGGTCAGCCACTACCCATGAGAGGTGCCACGAATCCAAGGAGAACGTGTCACGATCGAGCACGGGAACCAACGAGCATCAATCTGGGGATCGCAAAAGCTAACGAAATGGATCAGAAGGTTGGGGGTAGCTCCAAGTAGCGAGATCAGGCGCACCTTCATTCCCCGCCCAAAAGCTATAAAACGCCTTAGTGCAGAGAGCTCGAGACCAAGAGTTGAAGAATAGAGGAAAGAGAGCAGAATCATTGGAGAATTGCTGCACGAACTACGATCTAAAGTGACGAAAGGACCAACTACGAGTGAAAGCACCAACGAGCTCTCTGGATACCAGGTAAGTCTCTTAGCCAAGACTCCATTCAAGCCGTAGGGAACCTCCCTAGACATACTTCAGATGGCGAACATGTAGTTTGCCACTAATTAGAACTGAGTTGGTCTCGGTTTGCCCTCTTGTCAAGCTCAATCCTGCATCCCTGAGTCTACACAACCCGAATACTTTCAATTACGAGTACATAACCCTTCTTGATGCTAAGCCGAGTCTAGCACAATTCAGATGGTAGGCTCACGCCTCGCCTAGACCAAAAAGCGAGTCAGTCTCAATCTCCATATCTTAACACTCAATGCATTCCATCTGACCCCGAGTCACCGAGTCAACCTAACATGCATATATACAAACACTCAATCCAGTACCAAGGCAGGACGCCTAGTGGATAGTCCTGACTTTGAACTTAAACCACGAGAGCTGAGCGCCTAAATGAAAAGTTCAGCTCCCGTATTCCAAACCCCGATGGACGCCTATGGGAAAGTCCAACCACGCGGAGACCTGCACCCCACACTCGCAGTATAGTTCACATCCGAGGGGAAGGACACCTAATAGAAAGTCCGACTCTGTTGCTCACTTCCTGTACCTAGAACTACGTTAACTTTGACTCCTCCCAGTCAGGACGTACACAGGAGCAAGATGCCTACTCTTGTCAAGTTAAACATCCCACACATTGTAATCCTTCCCATATATCATCCATTAAAATAGTAAAGATTATGTAGCATGTTGTTCATAGAGTAACTACCAAATGGTAGGCAGATGGGATGATGTGTCACCAAACGTAATTAACTAAATAACTTGTATATTTGGTTAAGGAAAACTTAGTTTATAGGGCGGCTATCGCGTATTAGATAGATCCAGTTCTTTCAAATCTAGAGATAATTAATGTGAAATTAAAAGAGTATGACTATTGAGGTAATTGTGAATTGTGAGAAGGGTAAAACCAATTTAACGATTGAGTGAATCGATCAACTCATCTTGATAAAATCCAAATTGATCTAATAATTTTGTTCTCTTATTTAATTTCCAGACAAAATTATTTGTTGAAGTTGAAAAATACTTCTCTAAAGAGAGCAACTAAGAATGTATATACCTACCTTAATTTTAATATACTTGATGATTTAAGGATGGATAGATGTAAGTAATTCTAAATCAGACTCAATCTGCTACAAACATTTAAATCACTACTTAATTTACCTAACATACTGTAGGACCATTGAATTACACTTATCTTCAAAAATATTATTTTAAAGTTAGAAACAATATAATTGATAACCCTAATTTCTCTTACCATTTGTATACTACGTTAGAGATATTGTCACGTCATATTAATGATATGATGTCACGTCAATTAATGATAGATCAAAGGTATATATATCAAAATAAATCTTACTTTTTAATTAATTTTTAAAATTAAGTTAAATTTAAATTTAAATTTTAAAATAATATTAAAATCTTTCATGATAAATATTGTTGGATTTTATTATTGAATTATAGATGTACAAATGTTGCACTTGTGTAATCTAATTCTATTATATTATTTGGATGTATTTCTTTCTATCTAAATCAAACCCGCAAGTAAAGACAACAGTACCTCTTAGTCTCTTTCAATATACTTGTTTTTCTTATAAAAATAAAAAATACCTTTGATAAGTGGAACTATTACAACTCTTCATTAAATGCCTCTTAGAATTTTTTTAATATAATTATTTTTCTTATAATTAAAAAATATATCTATCATAGGTGGAACCATGACGAGTCTTTATAAAATGGTACATTTAATTAAATAAATATGACTATTCTTGAAGGAACGTGAATAAATCATTATAATCTTTCATGAAGTATAGTTCATCTCTCCATTTTCTGTGTATAAATATATGTCTGCAAACATGTGGAAAAGACTTTTGTCTTAATTACTTATTTCTCATCAAGATTGTGAAAGAATATTGAGAGAAATATCATAAAAACGAAAAACCGATGGCATCAAGTGATAAATACTATTAACCTTTTTTTAATTGTTTCGGTGTCCCTAATTTACTTATTTATGATGTGAAAACCATGATTGATGATGTATCATAAGTTTAACATATTTTTCTTGTATTTATAGAATTATTTAAACTCATCCTCGCCAAACGTAATTAACTCAATAACTTGTATATTTGGTTAAGGGAATGCTTAGTTTATAGGACGGCTATTGCTAAATAATTAATGTGAAATTAATAGAGTAGGACTATTGAGATATTTGTGAATTTTGAGAAGAGTCAAATCAATTTATCGATTGAGTGATTCAGTTCATCTTAATAAAATCTAAATTAATCTAACAATTATGTTCTCTTATTTAATTTCCAGACAAAATTATTTATTGAAGTTGAAAAATACTTCTCTTATGAGAGAGTAACTAAGAATGTAAGTACCTTAATTAATTTTAACCTTTTAGATTATTTAAGGGCGGATGTAATTAAGTAATTCTAAATTAGACACAATCTGCTATAGACATTTAAATCACTATTTAATATACCCAACAATGGAAATACACTTATCTTCAACAATTTTTGTAAGTTAGAAATAATATATAATAGATAATCCTGACTAAAAATTTCTCTCACGGCCGCTCTTTTCTAGTTAAGTTGATTTAAAAATTGTTTTTTTCCATCTATCCAAATGAACTTGAGTGGTTATATACTCATATTAAATATGAAATCCTAAAATAACTCGTAGTTTTCAGTTTTTCACTGTCTTTCACAAACGTAGCATCCATTCTAATATTTTTGTTTTCATCCTAAATTATAATTGTGTAGTAGCTAGCTTACAATATTCATCACCAGACAATCAAATAATTTGAAACTCATGCCTTGGATGTGTACGAGTCAATTTGGAGAGGTTAGGGCGGGTAGGGAAAATAAGCATAAACAAAACCCCGTAACAAATTAGTCTTTATTATAGAATGACAATTTATTAATACAATCAGAAAACACATGATGTTTTATGGTATAATTTTTTCTACTTGTAGGCAGCAATCAAGTGTAACATTTTGTTTTTCCAAAACAAATTAATATTATGATCTATTAGATTATATTTAAGTCCATTAAATCTATTAATAATATGATTAATTAATAATAAATTTTAAATATTTAATATTGATATATGTAAGAAACACTCTAACTTCAAAATCTATAATGGGAGTTATATAGGATTAATGAAAATATATAATTACTAACTATAGGTTGTCTAATTAAAAACTTAGAATCCAAAATATGTAATTAGATAAATAAAGATTTAGTTTCTTAGTTCTTTAAATTCACACAAAACAAACCCACAATTTTTCTATACATTTAACGGTAAAAATTAAATTGGTATTTTAAATTCATATAAAGTATGTTCCACACGTGATAATTTTTCTTACATTTTATTCATGTTGGCACCCATGGCCCAAAGTATATACTCTTATTTGTATTGAGGAGCGACAGAATATACAAATGAAAGTGTCTTATTTATTTATACGAGGAGCAAGAAAGTGTAGGTGTTTTGTAGAGGTGAGGATTCAAGGGCAGAATATGATGAGATAGTCGGGGCTATCGGAGCAAGTGAAAGTGCTGTTAACATCATCGTAAGCGTAGCTATAAGCATCAGGACACTGATCCTCGAAAATCTGAGAGTAATTGGTAGGTGGACATGTCTCAGGCGTATCGTTAGGTCCAGTGCAGCAATATTGATCTTCCCTAAAAGCCACGCAAGCACTCTTGCAAGCAATGACACTGCCATCGGACCCTTGCTGTTGCAGCTCCGAAGGACACACGTTGTTGATGTTATTTGGACAACTAGAGGTTTTGCACTCGCCGCTCCCACCTTGTGGGGTTATGGAAACGGGCACGTTGAACCCGTCCACGTTGCTCACGTCGTAGAAATCTTGTCCTCCGTCTCCTGCCGTGGTAAGTTCTGCCAATGTTGCGGGTGGGATCGCGCCTGCGCCGTTGCATTCGACTTCGCCGGAGGCGCAGTCACCGGTGGCGCAACTGAACACTCCATCGTTGTCGGAGCATCCGGTTCGGGCCCAGAACCGACCCGACCATGGATTTGGAAGGTTGACGGAGTTGGAGGCTCCTGAACCCAACTCGAAACCCGTTGTTGACAGTTGGGGATTTTGGCCGGTTAGGGTTCCTGGCCACACCGTGTATGGGCAGTTGTTTGTGAAAGTAACCGTCGCTCCTTGACTCACTGCATGGAAAACCCAAATCTTGACTTACTTATTACATATTTATGTATAAGAAAAAAAAAAAGTTATTATCCAGATAAAAATAAGTTATGTATTATGCATGGAAGATATTTGAAATTAATAATAATTTTTAATTAATTAATTATATAAAAATATTTTATATTATCATTATATAGACATTAAATTTTATGTATTATCCAGATAAACAATATTACTGGCACACTTTCTTGATTAACACATTTTTTCGAACACTTTCTTATTATTAGTTGAAAGAGAAAAAAACTACAAACACATTTACTCGTTTTATGCTTTTTCTTTTTAGTTGAAAGAAGAAATGACATTAATGCTCTGCTGGGTTTTGTGCCATTGCATGTGACTCTATTTTTTTTTAACATTTATACCAATATTATCTCTTTATAAAAGTATACGGTGTAAAATGTTTTTTATATATAAGAATTATATAACTGTAATGTATTGGAGGTATTTGTATAATATTTTTTTAAACAATTAAGCTAGAGGAATAATGTAGGAGTAAAAATGAAAAAACATATATATAAGAAAATTTGACTAAACAACAAAGTTGTCAATTTTATTTTACTCTAGTTTAAATTCATATGGATCTCATAAAATATGTGGATTTTATTTTTTATTTTGTGAGTCTCATTTTCAAATGAAATGTGACCTATGTAAATTTTTTAACTAGTAAAAAAATGTGGACTGAAAAAAAGTATTAAAGAGTGTGTGGCTAAAATTAAAAAAAAAAGAAAAGAAAAAAAGGTACGTTGTTGACCATCATGTTATCCATACATGATATTATGATTTTGAAATTAAAAAACACACATGTATTTATTAAAAAAATCGTGTAGGAAAAATGAAATTATTAACAAAATGAGTATCAGGAGTTATGAGACCCTGTAAATTTATTTAAGAAAACATAAAAAATTTTAAAAGTAAATTTTATAACTCAAGTCCATTAATTAAAAAAGAAAAAATTCATAGTTAAAAAGGAATGTGTGTTAAAAAATTCATAGTTAAAAATCCAGTAATTTTCTGTGTACTTAGAGGAGTTTTTATTTTTTTTCTTTCCTAGTTAAAAAGGATAACAAACTAAAAGAGCTTGAATTTTTTTTATTTTTTTTAACCCTCCGGCCGAGAAGTAAATAAAGCCTGGCCAAGAATGAATTTTAATACTTAAGAACTTCTTAGAGCACTAACGTTGGGGTTTCTTATTATCGATCATTAAAAAAGAAGTAACGTATACGTGAAGCATCGTTTAATAAAAAAATGTAGACTCATCAATATTATTTTTTTATACAAAAATTTGCTGAATAAAATATGTAACGCGGTATCGGTAGTAAAGTTGGCGTTATACAAATGAATGTGATATCTGGTAAAAACAAATATGTAGAAGAAAATGAGACAAACAGAATAAGAAAAGAAGGAAATAAGGAGAGAAGTGGTGGAATGAAAAAGTGAAGTTGAATTAATATACCATAGAAGAATAATGTGAAGCCAAGGCAAAGAGCAAAACAGGTGCTCATCATTTTCAATTTGTTGGTGACTTGTCGTAGGTAGGTGAATGGTGTCTTCTGGCTTTTGCAGGTTGCGGGTGAAGTATAAGTTCCAACGTGTCTCACTATATAGGCTACCAAGGTGGAATATTCAACGATCCGTGTCGAGTTGTGGAACAATTATGGTTGTTATGACGTGAGGTATTGAGCAATGACTCAGTTTGTAGTTATTGTTTCCATACCATACATTTTTTATAATATAGAATTGTGTTATATATATATAATTGCATTTTTTCCTTTAATTTTAACTACATATAACTTTGATTCTTTTAAGTTTTTTTTAAGTTAATTTTAATCTTTTATATATAATTATTTAATTATATAAATTAAAACCACTTTCAATGAATTAAAATAATATAAAATAACATTTAATTTAATTTAAATTTAAACATAAAAGTATAATTATAATAATAATATTTTAAAAATGATATGATTTGTTAGAATTTAAAATAAAATAATGTTTTATTTTTATTTAAAAATAATACTAAGTTCATAATAACAATGAAAATAAAATATATTTTTAGTCCTTCAAAATATTTTAAAATATTAACTTTAGTTCCTATAAAAAAATTAATATGTTTTTATCTCTTACATTTATTTAAAATATGTAATTTTAGTTCTTCATCAAAGACTAAAAACGCATTTGTTAATGTAAAGACTAAAAATACATTATATTTTTATAAAAATTAAATTAATATTAAAAAATATTTTTGAAAGATCAAAAGTATATTTTATTATAACAATAATTAATACAATTTAATAGTATTGTTATATAATTAAAATTTATAATAAATAAATATTTTTAATAAAATGATTAAGAAAATAAGTCTACAAACAAAGATAAGAGGGGAATAATTTGAAATAAATATTTTTGCAAGTATGTAAATGTACATGGAAGAAAGAGAAAGTATATATATATATATATATATATATATATATATATATATATATATATATATTAAAAATATTTAATTGAGAGAATAAAAAAAAGTAAAAATATCTTTTTTAAGTTATGTATTCTAATTTATAATATAAAAATATATTTTAATTATATATGATTAATCTTGATTTTTTTTTTAATTTTTTTAGTTAATTAAATCACTTTATTTCTAAAACTAAGTAAATTTGATTCTTCTGTGCAATATTTTATTTACAATTTTTATCTAAATATTCTGGAGAATTATATGGAGATATAAAATAATTTCAAAAGTTTAGAAGTGATAAATTTAATATAGAAACTTGATAAAATTTTAAAAAAAAATTATAGATTTAAAAAGAGGCGATTTTAATTTATATTATTTAATTTGAGTTAGTAAATTTTAAACAAAAACACAACTTTAATTGATTTAATTGGTAAAAATTTTCAAGTAAAAAATAAAGTTTAAAAGTTTTAAGTAAAACAAATTAAGTTTAGATGAAATATATTTAATTTTAAAACATAAATTAATTATTTAAAAATAAAAAATAAATAAAGATATTAAAAATACGATTCAGTTTTATTTTCACTCAAGGCTATTGCCGTCCGATGCATGGAACTGTGCCACCTGTTTTTGCCCTCTGCCGTCATCCAATGGGAGTTAACCAAGATTTTAATTTTTATGGCCGACAATACATTAAACAGTTTAGTTTACTTACACGGTAAGTAAAAAAAAAAAAAATATATATATATATATATATATATATTGTAAATTAATAAAGAAAATTAATATGTTTTTTAAAGTATGTTATTATAATAAATTTATTATATATAATAATTTATAATTAGAAAAGACTTTAGAAAATTTTTATATTGTTAGTTCATTTAAATTAAATTCAAGATTAAATATATGTTTACAAGAAATATTTAGATCAAATAAGGTTTAACTACCAAGCAAGTATAATTAAATATAAGACGATTATAAATACGGACTTCCATTTTAATTTTAAGACTCGATCGATCCTGTTTCAAGAAATAGTAGTTATTTAAAATCATGTTGTATTTGTTTCAATTATATTTAATAATAGACGCAGCTCCTTTTCTTTCTTTTGTTGTCCCCACAATATATTGTCCTCGGGAGATAATTCTATTGACATTGTAAATTTTAAATGCAGCACATCTTTAGGTAAAAATATAAGAAAGAGAAAATAAGCGATATTGTTACGGCCCATTATACTCATTCGGTAAGTTAATTAATTTTTATAATAAGCATATTTAAAGTTTGACTAAGTATAGATAAAAGAAAAGAGGGCTTAGCATCAACATTTAAGTAATATAAGATTTTCTTTTAAGTTAGAATAACTCCATCGATCAAGATTAAGGGATAAAAATAACTTATGTAATTTTTCTAACACTAACGTAGTTATTACATTCGAGATATTATCTATTTTGATTCCGGTAAATTTCACATGTTTATTTTTAAAAAATATTTCAATGAATTAAGAAAAGAAAGTATTTATAAATTATCATTAATTTCAATTTTAAGTAAAATGAAAATTTTCCGACATATAAAAATAAATATAAATATATAATTATTAAATTCAAAATATATAAAATATTTATAAATTATTATTAAAGTGAAACTTTTTCAACACTCCACCAACCGCCAACAAATGTGAATGGTTAAGTGTTAAATTCAAAGTATAACCCTTAATTTCTCATTCACGAAAGATTAACTCATTTTCTTGGACTTAAATTTCGGTTGATTTATTGACCCGGCTACTTAAATTCACAAACATGTAAGCGAGAAAGTTAAAATATAACTACTATTAATTTGAATTAAAATTCTTAATGATTTTAATTAACTTTAAATTACCAATAATACTAAAATATTAAAATTAATTAAATTATATCTCAATAGTTTTTTTAAATGCAAGTTTAACCAATTTAACCATTAAACTATGTAATATTATCTCTTAATTACGTATATATCAGATTTTTTTGATTATTATTAATTTTAACTATCATTTAAATTAGTAGCTAAATTTTAACTAATTGACTATTAATTGATTAGAATATTATTTTTCTAGTTAAATTTAATTTATATTTATTTATATTTTTTATTACTACAAATTAATTAAAAAATAATTACAAATTTTAAAAATTTACTACAAATTAACTAATATTATTTTCTTAACTAATTTACTACTTATTTCATGCTACCATTAATACTATAGTAATTTTGTAGCTAATTATTTTTACTAGAAATTAGATACAAAATAACTATTAATTTTAAAATTAGACACAAAATTATTTGATAGTAAATTTTAAAATTTTTAATAGTGAAATTTTAGATGATATATATTTTTCTAAATATGTTATTTAACAATTAAAAATTTATATATTTTTTGAATATTATATTATATATTAAGGTAAAATTATATAAAATTTTATATATTTAATCTAATAAACAAGAACAACAAGTCTAACTTATTAAATATATAATTAAATTAACTTTAACCATTGATATTAATAAATATGAACCTATATAAAATATTATTTAATAATATATTGTTATAGTATCTAATATAGTTGACGTACATTTGATGTTATAACAAGACAAAAATTAACTCACCATATAGTTTTATACGGATAATGGATCAAAATTAATCTCGGTCGAGAAAAGATAGTAATACATTTTATAATACATTCCTTTTTTAGTGTATTTTCAATTAATAAGCTAAAATTCAATTAATAATCATTTAATTAATCTTAGTCCAAACCACCCTAAACTAAACTCTAGACTTTCTAATATTAATTCCAATTAATTTCCCTAAATTTCTAAGTGGCTGTACGTTGATATAAGAGAAAAAGGATGCTAAGCTGCTGCATCACCATGTGAGACAATGCATTACTTGGATACACTTATAGCATTTCAATTTTCAAGTTGCAATAAACAAATACTTTCCTCCAGATTCTTTTATGTTTCATGGCAGCACATGTTGCATGTTAGGAAGCATAATCATCACACTTATCAGTTTGCATTTAACGCCCACAATTGCAATAGAACTATATAAACATGTTGTACAAGAACCAAATATGCACCATTTTGTTATATTTGGACCAAACTAAGCCAAAGATAACTTAGGATGTAACCAGCCTCATGATTGCTTATTATTCAGAATTTTTACCTTTTCAAATAACCAACAAGTGGCTTCTTCAAGGGAAATGTGAATGCCATTTACTCATCTTAAGAGTTTAGTTATCGGGACAGCTAACCCAGGGAGAAAAGATCTCGTGGCATGTGCTCCTATTATTTAACCCTTCTATAAACTCTACCATCCTTCACCAAAGAGACCTTCCAAGTTCCATCACCTTCATCCATACATTTCCAAACACTTCTTTCTTTGTTGGGACCTTACTTCCACAATTCCACACTAGCTTAAGTTGCCCACTTGAAGAAATCAAGCGCTTTTTCTCACTCTCGCCAAATCAACTAAGATAGAGACAGAGACTTTTTTTCATCGATAATATTAATTGACATAAGTACCTGGTGATAATATAAATTAGTAAAAGATTTTAGTAAAAATTAATTATTATTTTTTATGGTGAATATTTTATTCCCGTCTTACAAGTAAAAAAAAAATACACACAAGAATATAATATAGGTATGTTTAGTAGGTATCCATAATTTTGTCTTGTTTAATCTTGTTTAATGACTGCAAAATTGTCAATTAAAATGTCTAAATTTTTCTTATTCTACTTCTAACACCCAAAATAAATTCCTCATCTAAATTAATCTTTCTAATTAATTTCTAACCTTTTACTCATTTTTATTAACCCCTACTAACACCTATGTATTAACCCTTTAATTTTATTTTTTTTTGTTACTAACCATGTCTATTTAATTTATTGCTTTATTTATATTTTGCTACTAACCGTTTAATTTTTTGTAACTAACCTTTGTTATTCTATTCTATATTTATTTTCTATCATTTACTTTTATTTTTATCATCTGCTAACTTTTACTGACCCTTTAATTTTTTTTTTACTAACCATCTTAATTTTCATCTTGTTTTATTTACATTTTTGCTGCCCTTTAAATTTTTGTCACTAATCTTATTATTCTATAATTGTAGATACTTAGATTTGTCTCCCGGCAAAAAAATAATAAATAAAAAAGAAAGAAAAGAAAAAAAAAGAAAAAAAAAAGAAAAATTGGTAGAGGAGTGTTGGAGAAATTTCTTCGTTGACCATTTACTCTGTCTGCACACCAGCACATCCCTTTAGCTGCCTTGAGTGGGCGACAGCAGTTGTAGCTGCCTGTCCTTATTTTTTAGAAAAGTCGTCCTAACCCTAACATCTCGTAAGAAATCAAGGTCGTAGAAAGCATTTTCGGTCGTGATGATTAGAGAAGAGATTCGAGAGGTCACTACCGCATTCAATGAAGGTGTTATCGCATTTATTGAAAGGAATCCTGTGGAGGCACCATCATATTAATGGAGCTCTACAAGGAGCCACCACATTAATGGTAAAAAATCTCCTTGAATGATTCAAGGAAGGTGGAGCTAACCTATAAAAAGGAGTAGTGGCGACAAAGGAAAAGGTTGGTTTTTGAAAAGTCAAGCGTTAGAGAGAAGTAGTAGAACACAAAAGAAAAGGAGGTAGAGAAGTTGATTTTCTTGCGACGACGACACATCAGAAAACTAGGTAAATTTTTAAACACTCTCTCATGTCGAATCATACTATACTCACAACCTTTAGCTCAGATCAAACACTTAACCCAACACTAAGCTGAATCCTGAAATAAGCACTCTAGGCGACTAGTCGATATCAAATTGATATTGTCCTAGTCAGCCTCTCAAGTCGACCAACACCTGACCTATATCCTCTTGCAACTAACCGTCACCTACTCAGCACAACTGACACATAGTTGGTCTCCCGGTCCCTGACTGACACGCAGTCGGCCTCCTTGTCCGTTTTAGCCGACACATAGTCGGCAATACCTACTGTCGTTTAGGTAGTGACATTACCACTTAACCCAAGTTTATTTCAGAACTACGTAAATTTTGATTTCTCCATTGCATGAGGGGATACATAGGAGCAATAGGTGACTCTTGTCAAGTTCAAAAACCTAAAAAAATATATAATCCTTCATTCCTTTGTATATATGACTATTCTTATCTCCATCCGAAAGGTAATAAACATAGTTTAGAAGCCTTAGTTCATCTCATGCATCTAGTCAAGGTAACCGTCTTAGGATGAACGTTATAGGGTGTTAATACCTTTCCTACATGTAATGAACTTCCGAACTTGAGATCTGATTCTCAAGACCAGCTTGTCCAACCTTAGGTGTTTTGGCATTTTTCTCAAAAACGTTGGTGACAACTCCAGTCTCTCCGTTCCTTTTTTCGAATGGAGTTTGAATTTTCAATTTCTCGTCCTTTGTCAACCCCATTGCAACCTAGATCGCAATAATTGTGTTTTTTTTTTATTTTCTTATATTTTAAAAATCCTACTTTTATAGGATTAATTGAACTGATAAAAAAAAACCGATCGCTTTCCATTTTTTCCTTGATCCAACTATTGATCTGGAAAAATAAAAATAAAAATGTGAGACCCTTAAAATGACTTATTATATTTTTTTAATATATAAATATATTATTAGGGACAATTTTTTTTTATAATACATGTTAATATTTTCTTTTTTACTTTGCTCAAACCAAACAAATTGAAATTTTGTTTATTTTTTACTCAATTCTTTTTTTTTACTCTATTTTTTTTAAATCTTTCGTTATCTAAACGAAACATAAAATATTCGCCCCATTACCATAAAAAAACTAAACATAAAACAACCCGCAAGAAATCTATGCCATTAAAATGACATACTATGATAAATATTTAATTTAAAAAATAATTTAAACCATTATTTGGATTTTGAAACTGCACGTCTGCACCCCATGTGAGTATCCTGTTCCGTCAATCATCCCATTTATTACACATGTATAGATTTTTTTTATAATTATATTATATTATAAATATGGAGTATATATTAATTTTGTTAATAATTATTTTTTATTAAAATCTGAGTAATTATTTTTAATAATATTTTTGTAATTACATTTTTTACATCTTAATTTGGAATCCAAAATAAGCTTACCGAGTCAACGGTTGATAGTAATTAATTATTGTTCATTCAAAGTGCCTGCAGTACCTAGTACGCCACACCTGCTAGATGTAACAGTGTACAATTGATGTCTGTCTTTAATTTTGTTATTTATCTTCACTTGTTCAAGCAGAGAGAGTGACAATCGTAGGGACACTTTAATCCATCCTGATCCATTGCAGGGTGTAGTTATGGCTCAAACACCCTAAATCGTAGGGACACTTTAATCCATCCTGATCCATTGCAGGGTGTAGTTATGGCTCAAACACGACAACTGTTACAGTCTTGATTTTAGATAAATAGTTTCACTCAGAGCATTTAGTTATCGCAACATCTTCATAGGACATACTGTCTTTTTTTATCAACAGATACATGTGCGCAATGCATTACACCATATCCATTGCAGTTGCTTTGAATTGATTTAGATGGAATTAATTTTTGAAACATGATAAAGATGTCTCGTTAATTTATCAGCACTATATGAAAAATATATTTGCTAATGAAAAATATGAAATATTTTCACTTTATATAAAACCAAGAAAGGCTTAAATTATTCATGCTTGTACCTATATTTTAAAAAGATATATTTAGAGTAGATTATTAAATTAGTTTTCGAAATTATATGAGTTAGATATTTTAATATTTGCTATTTCAAAAAATCCGTTCAAGATTTTGATTATAAAAAAATTCATTTTAAACTTTTTTATTTTTCATTATCATATCATTTTGCCAAAAAAGTCTAAAATTACTTTTTATAAAATCAGAAATTAGTAGAAAATTTTAAATCTTAAAAAACTAAAATGTTAACCAATATAATTTTGAGGGCTAATTTAAAATTTTTACTTTAATTCATATTTACTCTAGTAGTAGTCACCTACATTCCGTTGCTCATATCTACTGAGTATCTATATATTTATAATTTATAGACACGGTTCCAGTACCGTATAGCTTAAGGCAAGAATTCTTAAATCTCATGCATTTCATGACCAATTTTGTGTATATTACACTTCATATAATTTCATACTTCCTCACCCATCTTTGTAATCTAATTCTTCCTTTTAATTGTAATCAAAAATAATTTTTAAAAATACAAATAAATAGACCGTTAATACTTAAGAAAAATTATAGAAGTGGTAAGAATGACTTGACAAAGCAAATTTACTGTTTCCAACAAATAAATAAAAGAGAAAAGGCAAAAACAGGATAAATATCCGTAAAATCGTTAAGCTTTTCCCTAGTGAAAATTATAATTTTTAAGAAAATATTACCTATTGAAATTATAATAAAATATATAAAAATAGTTTGTGATGTTATTAAAATTAAATTTGTTAGATTTTCTCACTAAGGTTCACTAATTACAATTTGCGTAACTTTTCTTCTTCAGTTAATTAGTTTAATGAAATCAAGAATTAAAATTTTAAGATGTAATTAAGTTTGATATTTTTCTCTCTCTCTCTCTCTATCTCTATCTCATTTAAGAAAATTCTATTTTATTATTAGCTAAATTAATAAGTATTTAATATATGCATTGCAAGTATATTTTTAATTTTAAAAATAAAACTTAAAATTAAAATAGTTGTGTCCTTTTCTTACGAGGTAAATTAAGCAATCAATTTATTGTTAAGAGGGTATATTTTATAATTCAATAAATAAAGACAAATTACTTAAAAATATTAAAATTTGGTACAATGAATATATGCAAAATCTTGAAGGTGAGAAAATATCTTTCGGTATTTTTTTTATAAAACAAAATAGGCTATGCACTTGTGTAAAGTAGTTTTATATTCAATAATAAATTATCACGTAAGTTTTTTACTTAAATTACTTTACTGTATATAATTAAACTCTTTTTTATAACTACATGTATTTTCTTAATTCGTATGAGATTTACTTTAGTTTCCTTTCCTACCGTTATTAATCAATAAACAACGTATGGAAAGATTCTTACCCTCTTTAATTGGTTTTTCAACAGTGATTCGAAGTGGTCCAACAAATTCGGCTCTCATTTAAAGTGGGTAGTTTTTCAAGTGGGTAGTACAACAGAAGATATGATGACATGTGAAGACTTTAACACTAAAAAAAATACAAAATTGATTGAGTAACAATAAGCAAGGGAAAGACGATACTTGCATGAAAGAGGAGTCTTTGTATTTATAGGTAAGGTTGTAGGGTTACTAATTTCGAGGCTTGTAAGGTTAATAATTTCGAGGCCTGTAAGGATTTGGTGGGTTCGTGGCTATCAACATCCAAGTGTAAAATGAGAAAATTTATAGGATGCCTATGCTATGTCAACGATTTGGCAGGCTTCTCAATATATTTGATCTGACAAGATATAATATAACATAAAGGATAGTGTTTAAAAAAGTTTAACAGACATTATCGTTTAAATGAGATTAAACTATTTTTGTGTAAGTTAAAATCTATATTTTGATAAATAAATAAATTTATATATTAAATCAGGTATAAGTTAATTTTAATTTATAAAAAATATTTTATTATTTTTATAATTTTTTATTAATAAACTTATCCAAAAAGAATCTTATACTGTTGATTTATTTCAACTTTTGAGAAAATAATTTCGTGCTGCTGATTGTTGGCGAAATGAGGAAATTGATTTACAGCAATGGAAAGAGATTGAATCGCTTTCAAAATTGATTTGGGGCTTATGCAGCTTGATGACATATTTTTAGCACTAAATATTGTTAACGCATTGATTGGTTCTAGAACTGCATAGTTGGACATTGAATCTGTATGTTTTCCAATTTCATAAATCACAAATCATGATTGGGTTGAGCATATACAATTTTTGTATAATTAAGAAAGATATTGAAAGCAAAAAAGACAAAATAATTAAGTGATAGTATAAGATAAAAATATAATCATAAAAAATAAATTTTATAAAAATATATTGTAAAAGACATGGGTGTAAAAATAATGTAACAACTTATGTACACACACGGCGCTGGAATCTCTGTGTGGGATGGTCCCAGCATTAATTCTCTTAAAAACATATTAAACTCTTATTTACTGTCTCTTTAGAAAATTATGCATATCATTTTTATTTTTTAATTTAAATTATTTTAATACTTATACATATTTTAATGGTTTTAATGATTAATAAATTGTTATAAAATATTATTGATACTGTATTTAAGAAATACTTTAGTAAAGACAGCAAACAAAATCATAAATAGAGAAGGAAAACTTATGTGATGTTAAAAACTAAGAAATAATATTAGTACCAACCTATTTTATAATTTTAAAATATATAAAAAGATATTTTTACAACAAAATTTATCTAAATCTATAATTTAAATAAATTAAAATTTAAAATTTATCTTATTTTATATAAAAAATATTACAATAAATTATTTATAAATGTTAACATTTGTATAAATTTTTTTTACATATTATCTATATAAATCATTTAGACAAAACTAGTAATAAAAATTTAAATTATTTACACAACGAAGATGCTAAATATTTACATAAGAAATGATGACAAAATTTCCATAAATTTATTTATGCTTAAATTTAATTATTATAAAACAATTTAATTATCTAGTCAAAATTAAATATTTTCTTAAAAATAAATTGTTAGTAATAACTATTTTGTCCCCCAAAGAAATAATAACTATTTTTTTATTTTCTTCCTATTTAGTTATTAAAAAAATGTATTTTGTAGAATGTTTGAGCCCCACTACTATAAAATTTAAAATTTGCTATCAAATAATTTTGTGACTAATTTTAAAATCAATAGTTATTTTGTAGCTAATTTTTAGTAAAAATAATTAGCTACAAAATTATTATAATATTAATGGTAACATAAAATAAGTAGCAAATTAATTAAGAAAATAATCTTAGTTAATTTGTAGTAAACTTTTAAAATTTGTAGTTATTTTCTAGTTAATTTGTAGTAATAAGTATAAATGAATATAACTTAAATTTAGTTAGAAAAAAATAATATTCTAGTTAATTAATAGTTAATTAGTTAGTGACACGAACTAAATCGCGCCAGGGGTGATTTAGAAGGAAAAATTTTATTAAGTTTGAAAATTTGGAAGGGAAGCCAAAACCATCTCCGAGAAGAGTCGGCTTCGACGAGTCGGCTAGGCTCGACTAATATGGGGAGATTGGTCAAACCTGATCTGGCTTGGACTGGAGTTGCCACCAACGTTTAAAGGCATGTTGGAGTTCGGGGGTGGATAAGGCAAGTCGGCGAACGCAGAGTTTGGGTAAGGAGTCGGTTACGCATGAGAATGATGTATCATCTCATTCACCTACCATCTGGTAGTTACCTCATGAAATGCATGCGATGTAACCTTTACCTTTACTGTTGTTGGCTGTCGGGAACTACGCGAATATGTTTATACAGAGTCGGAATGTTTTGGATGCGTAACTTGACAAGAGTAAGTCTCTTGCTCCTACATACCTCTCCTAGTGTATAACAATCAAAGTTCATGTAGTTTTGGATGCATGTAGTGAAATACAGAGTCGGACTGTCCATTAGGCTTCCTTCCTCTTGGGTGTGGACTTTACTATGGGTGCAATGCTAGTTTCGATACGGTTGGACTTTCCTTTAGGCGTACACCAGAGTCTGAAGCTTAGGGTCTAAACTTTCCATTGGACGTTTAACCCTTGAAGGCTTGAGTTCGAAGCTGAGACTATCCATTAGGCGTCCCACCTCAATGCTAGATGGTGTGTTTGGGAGTATGCATGCTAGGTTGACTCGGACATGCACCTACTGATTCGAAGTCGGGTGGTATGCATTGTGTTATGAAGCGGCGGATCGAGGCCGACTCGGCCCTCGACCACGGCGGGCTACATGCTTGCCATCTAGAGTGTAATGGTGACTCGATTCAGGTGAAGACTGACTATATGTCTGCCATCTGAAGTGTAACTGACTCAGTTCAGGTGAAGGCTGACTATGTGCCTACCATATGAAGTGTAACTAACTCGGTTCAGGTGAAGGACCCACCATCTGAAGTGTAACTGACTCAGTTCAGGTGTAGGCGAGCTGGCTACCTGCCATCTGAAGTGTAACGGTGAGGACGAGAAGGGACATTATCTATAGCATGCTTGGAGTTCGACCAAGGGACTTATCTAGTCTCTAGAAAGATGATTGACACTTTTGCTCGCAGTTGGAAGTTCTTCTGCAACCTTGAATCACTAGTCACACAACAATTCTTCAACAATTTCACTCTGTATGTTGTACTCCTCAATTCCTGGCCTTGAGGCCTTTTATAACCTTTGGGAGGGTGATGAAGGCATGCCTGGTCTTGCCACGTGGAGCTGCCCCAGCCTCCTGATTCAATTCCTTAGGCATGACGATTTCTAGGTTGATGCTCGTTGGGTCCCACGCCCAATCGTGGCACGTTCTCCCTGAAATCGCGACGCCTTTTACGGGTAGTGGCTGACATGGCATGTTCCTCTGTTGTGATTGGCGAGGATCTCAGTTCTGTTGGCGGGTGGGGCCTGAGTTCTCTTACTTGGCTTCATCCTTGCGTCCCTGGAGGATCTGATGGCTTAGGAACTGTGAGGTGACATTCCTCTTTTGAGATGGTCGATCTTGCCTAGCTCTGTTGACGTGGTTGGCTCCGTCAGCACTGAGCTAGAGCTTCCTCGGATCCAGCTTAGGTTAGTTATGGCGTGCCTTGCCAATTAGGTCGAATTTGGGTGAGTGGTTGACGTTGGACCTCCTTCGCATGGATTGGTCCGTTGACGCGTGCTTGTCATTCTGGGCCCTTCTCTCAGTGGGGGTAGACCGAGTCGATTGGGCTTCCTTCACTAGTGGGTTGGTCCGACTCTTCTCGTCTTTTGGGCCCAGTTTGGGTCTCTGTAACCTGGTCGGTCTACTCGTGAGTCCTCTCTTGAATTTGGTCGACATTGGGCCGGACGGATTTGGAGTCCTACAGTTAGGATTTAGCTACTAATTCAAATAGTAACTAAAATTAGTAGTAAAATCAAAAAAATCTTGTAGTGTCTGAACAACTTGATAATCCATAACTTTTCAAATTATAAAAAATAGGTTGTTTTTGAAAAACATTTTGAATTAACTTGTGAAAACTAAATAATTTTAAATTTTTTATTGCATTTGAGAATATGTAAAGAAAAAAATCACTGTTGTTATATTTTTAAAAATATTTTTATAATTTATTTTATTTTAAAACTAATAAATTTTATTTTAAATAATAAAAATTCTTTTATAATAAATGAAAATTTTAAATAATAAAATTTATAAGTAATATATCTAATGAAGTTATCTCACTAAAAAGAGGATATTTTTGAAAAAAGAAAACATTTATAAATTTAAAAGAGTTCTACTGAATTCAAATATAAAATATTTAATTCTTAACAAAAAAAAATTATAACATTATCAAATAAATTTTAATATTTTAAAAAATTTATGATACTTAGAATTCGTAATGATCAGAGTCACAATTTTTATGTGAAAAAGTTTTCTCTTACCAAATTTATTTGATAAATAAATTTATTTCTTGAAAATATTAGTCTCTTTTAATATTTTCGAGAAAAAAAATTTATTTAAAAAATATTAATTACTCATTTAGTCTCGATACTTATCAGCTTTATGTTTTAATTTCTATATTTAGAAATTGTCTATTTTAATTTTATACATATATTTTTTTATATAATTTTAGTCTTTACCATCAAGTATAACTTAATCTCATTAAATAAAATTAATGAAAATTGATGGTAAAATTGTCACAAATTTTTAGGCAGTTATTAAATTACTACAAATTAATTCCATAAAATTAAAGAAAAATATATAAAATAGAAATCTGTGGCGATTTTACATTACAAAATTTTATTTTGTAATAATTTTACTTAACAAAGTCAAGACATACTTATAGCAGAGACTAATACGATATAATAAAAATTGCATGTATAAGATTAAAACATGTAGTTTTATGTGTAAGCATTAAAACAAAAAGATAATATAAATATAGACTAAATGAGTAATTAAAATTTTTTAAAATTAGGAAAGTTATAATATTTATAAAAATAAATAAAAGATAAACCTATTAAATTTATGTTAATTTAATATTTAATTTTAAATTTATTTATTAAAAATAAAGTGTACTTTCTTTTATATTTTTCTTAAAAAAATCACTTATAAATATATTCTAATCGGTCATATATATTTTTTTTGGGTATAAACGGGGCCAAGCCCCAAGAAAGTCTTTATAATTTCTTTATTTTTAAAATTAAGTCTTTTATTTTATATTTTCTTAATAACTAATAGAAATATAATGAAGATGTGACATGTTATTAATTTTTTATAAACTATATAGAATATATAAAGAAAATTAAAAAATATGATGAAACTATACTTTTAATTTTTATTTAAATATTTTCCTTTATCAATTTATATAAATTAATATTACGACACACCTTAATTATATTTTAATTAATTATTAAACAATATTTCGGAGGCAAGAAACTTAACTTTAACAAGGAAAAAAAAAATAAATGTGAATTATTAAAATAAGAAAAACCAAATCTCAAGTGGATTTTAAGCTTTAATTTATTTTGCATCATGGTTAATATATGATTTTAGTTTTTAATAATTTTAATAAAATATAACTTTTAATTATTATACATTTTAAAAAATTATTAGAAATTAAAACCACACATTAATTGTAATAAATAAGCAATTAAATTTTTATTTTATATTATCGAGTGTTATTGTTTCCCAAGGTTTCTATGATTCTTTTCCCAAGTAAGAGGTCTCTTTTTTTTTTTTTTTTAATAAAAATGCTATTTAGTTTAAGAACGCATGAAACGTCAAAACTATTTTTTTCCACAGTTACATTCTGGATTCTCCCCCGAATCTAGCCATGCCACTGTGTCTTTATGACGTGAGAAAATCTTCGCATACTCCAAAAGGTTCCTTGATAATAATTTTTTTTTTGGAAATTTTCAAATTGTTTTTCTACTAATTATTTTTGTTAAATACTCTCAATTATTTTTATATTATTTTAACAAATAATAAATAATAAATAATAAATTATTAAGATTTTTTCGTTCCTGTGAATATTAAGGAAAATGACTAATCACATATTAAATTAGATAAAAAGGAAGTGAAAAAAATATAAATATCAAATAATTCAAAAAAATATAAAATATTATCCAATTTACTGTCATTAATTAAATTAATCAAGACAAGAATATTAAGGTAATTTCCTAAATTTAAAAGATCTTATTTTAATCTTTCAAACGTTTTGTTAAACCAAATTAATCATTTTTTTGTTAACACATTAACTTAATCAATTTAATAATACATGATAAAATATAAAAAATATCATTTCAGTTAAAATGAACACCATTAATATAAAAATTGTTAGAAAAACAAATTTAATCTAATAAAAATATTATATAATTTTTTAAACAAATCAAATTAAAATAAAAAATAAGATAAAAAATAAAAAATGTATTTTAATCTCGTATTAATCACTAAATAAAATCAATCGTATGGATTTACAATAGTTCATGAAAGTTTTTCTTTTCCTAATCAAGAATATATTAAGCAAAGAGTCAACGGTGCTAATCCTCGAAATCTATTTAAGAAGCTCATACCACAATATATGAGAATAATTACTCTGTGAGCAGATTATTACTTCATGAGATCCTACTTCTTTAATAAATTTTATTAATATAATATATTGTATAATATAGATTTTAAAAAATAAATAATAAAATTATGACGCTTACCATTTCAAGGTTTTTTTTTTTTTTTCACCTATCGCTTTCCTATATTATATTGACGAAGAAGATTAATAACTTTAGGTTACTGAATTTTTTTTTATTAAAAATCATAAATTTTTTTTATTAAAATCATAAATTTTAAAAAGTGTTATTAATTGATAACGGGAAACAGATTCTCCCGTTGGAAATCTTGAATGTTGATTAATTTTAATGTTTAATATATATAAAAAAAAAATCAACAATGAGAATTATAAACTGTATACTTTCTTTCCAGTTTATTTTATTTGAAAATGAGTAGTGGAAGCTTGTGCAATGAGATCGATTTGTACAGTGTATCCGATTACTATGTACGACAATTACTATTATATTATATATTCATGCCCAAAACCAAAGTTATGAGCGTGACTCTTGACCATTTCTGAACTTGGAAGGACCATTAGCATTGGTAGTCACCAAATACAAACTCTGAGAGAGAGAGAGAATGGATTTGAGTGAGTTGAGAAAAGCAGTGGAGGAGGTTGAGCTGGTGGACGCTCACGCTCACAACATAGTTTCTCTTGACTCCAACTTGGCCTTTATCCACGCCTTTTCCGAGGCCTATGGTGACGCCGTTACTTTCTCACCACACACACTATCTTTCAAGGTAACTCAACTCTTCTTCCTTGCTCAATCGCTTTTACTCTCTAACTCTTTGCTACGCTGTTGGAAGAACATTTTCTTTTGGTTTTGATTATTTTTTTTTTTTGCAATTGTTTCATGCTGCGAACTTAGAGCGACATCGATTGGTATTTTTCTAACTGTCAAAGTCAACGGCTCTGATCGAACATGAGTTGATAGTACTGGTCATCTATGTGTTTGTTGTGGACAAGCTTATTGCATGATGCCGCGATTTTGTGAAAAGGAGTAGTTATTGGACATTTCAAAAATTTTCCAAAGGATTTGTTGTTTTGACTTAGGGAATTTAAATAATATTGCATTTAAATGATCAGTTTGGGTTTAGGCTGTTTACATGCTTCTTTGAGAGGATTAAATCTGAAGTCACTGTACTAAACAAAGAAAATAATTAATGCTTTAGATTAGATTAACTGAGATATGCAACTGATTAATGATAAACAGAAAGTAAAGCGAAGAAATCGAATTAGATTAACACTTCTTCATCTTCTGTTCATACAGAGCATAACATTAAATTCATTTGTTTTAAACTTACTGTTTTATATAGTGCTTCGAATATGTAAGAAACTGGAAGTGCCTGCATTATGAATGCGAACTCGTCGAGTTCTTCAACAGTTATGTTACACGAGTCAGGGTTCCGTTTCCATGAATCAGAGTGTGTCGATTTGGTGCAGATTTTAGCACATTTGCATTAGTTTACACTTCAACTTATACTTGCTAAAATATTATCCTCTAGAATTTTTGTTTGAGAAACTTTATTTTCAGTCTGGAATCTTATTATGACAGCCTATTATGTAATGTCAGAGAAATTTAAGAGATATTGCTGAGCTGTATGGATCCGAGTTATCTTTGCAAGGTGTTGAAGAACACCGTAGAGTCTCTGGAATGCAATCCATCTGCTCAACCTGCTTCAAAGCTGCAAAAATCAGTGCCATACTTATTGATGATGGCATACCATTGGACAAAAAGCATGATATAGTATGGCATAGGAGTTTTGCACCCGTTGTTGGTAGAATCTTAAGAATTGAACAGTTGGCCGAGGAAATCCTTGATGAGGTCAGATACCTAAACACATTCACTTTTAATATGCACTTCCATGATTATTAGGCATCTTATATTGTTTTAGGTGCTTTATTGTTATCTTTCATTTACTTGTATTGGTAACCATGCCATCTACATAGTCTGTTCTTTTCTTGGCTTATGTTTTTTTTTTTCTGCTTGCTGAAATAGAGAAATTCCATTGTGATATTTATTTAATTTTACAGTTTATTTCCACATAATTATTTATGCAGGAAGGAGAGTAATATTTTCAATCCCTTCTTTATTGTTGAAGTTTGGGGGTTAGGCCTTCAAATTTTGAGACATCTGTGTTACTTCCTTTCTGTGCAAGCATTTTATAGATTAAAGAAAAAACAAAGTTTTGAAACAAGGAGACAAAAAATGATGTGTTTTGCAAGGTTCATTCTAGACCAGTAGTTTTGCATAGGACTTTCATTATGCGTGCATTCATTCCAAAGGATTCATCTGCTTACTTATTTACAGGGTTGTTTAAAGATTTTTAGCCAATTGGTCTCCGAATGTCTTAAGCATAACCTGTGAGAAAATATTCTTTATGTAGAGATTCCTTAGTCGTTGTTAGAAAGAAAATTTCCAATTAAAATATACTTTAATTGACTTTTTATCATAACTTCTGTTTGGATTTTGTGAATTTTGAGTGTTAAACAGAAACCTACACATCGCACATGGATAGTGACAAGAAAAAAAAAAGGAAGAAAGGAAGAAACTGACAAGTGATTTATTTTTCAACATTTTAAGATCCTATAGTATTTGACTGGAAAAAAAAAGAAGGAATTTTTATCCTTACAGTCTCTAGGATGTTTAAATGTCCAAGACATCAGAGCATGATAGCAGGCCATAATGCTATTTGCTTTTTGAGAGAACCAGAATTGATCAAATGAGTATGATTCTATGCTTTGCTTAATACCTATAATTATAGCTTGTAATTCATGTGAAGGTCTTACAGGAACTTCAGGGACATACTTACAAAGTAGTTTTGGTGCTCTTCCTTATAGAGATTTCAAGCCATCTCCTTCAAATGGCCCTCCTTTAACCATTTTCTCACTGTCAACTCTATACTACTATATATATATATATTCTGGTTGAAATTGAAATATATATATAGTCATATCAATTTTTTTTTCCTCTTTTTTTATTTTTTATTTTCTGACAGTGAATGTTTCATTATCTTTAGAGATTATTATGCGGCTGTTAAGTCTAAAAGTGAAATTGTCAAATTTGAAGAAATTAAATCTTGTTGGGGAAATTATTCTCAACATAAGTCTGTGAATCAAGGCCAGCGTTATTAGTTAGGAAGATGCAATTGTTCAATTGCATATTTTGCCAACTCCTGTTTAATTGCATCCTTCTATTTGCAATTGTATTTATATTCTGCCTCTAAGCCATTCATCTTGTTATGTTATCTTATATCTAAATCTGATTTCCCTGAAGGACTTGCCTGATGGATCTTCTTGGACAATGGATTCATTTACTAAAGCATTTGTCTCAAAGTTGAAATCATATCCTTTATACTTTCTCCCTCTATATCCACATGTGCGGGCACATACAATGCAGTCTTAGCTTTATAAGAATATAATGTTTTAGCTGGATTCCTTAGCAATAGTTACAGTTGCTGGTGAGATCTTTGGATTGAAAAGCATAGCTGCATACCGTAGTGGGCTAGAAATCAATACTAATGTGACTAAAAAGGATGCCGAGGAGGGGCTGAGGCAGGTGTTGATTGGTGAGTAGAGTGTGCAGGTTGGTTTTAATATGATCTGTTTCAGGATATTCTTACTCACCATTCTATAATTTCAGCTAGGAAGCCTGTCTGTATTACAAACAAAAATCTTATTGACTACATCTTCTTACAAAGTCTGGAAGTTGCTCAATCCTATGACTTGCCAATGCAAATACATACAGGGTAATAGGTGGTTTTCAATTGTTTGATACCTTTTCATATATTGATATCCAAGCATTTTGGGGGAATATACGATATAAGCTTGGGATACGGGTAAACTCTGGGAATTTCAAAAAAATAATAAGTTTAATTGAAATAATTTGAGTTTCTAAGTGCTTAACAGGACCTTAATTAATAAGGTTACTTGAACATATAAAGCATATTGAGCTGGGACTATCTTACATTTCAGTCATAACACATCACTGATGTTAGTAAGGTGAAATAGTCTGTGCCTTGTCCACTTCTAGGATTTTCTCCTAAATGTCAAAGATGCAGCTAATTTTCCTATTTACATCTGTCAGGGCACAGATCACCATGATTTTCTACTTGAAAATATCTCTTATTTTTACCTAGTATACTAATTTGTTCTTTTGTTAACTAGCTTTGGGGACAAAGATTTGGACATGAGACTGTCCAATCCTCTTCATCTACGTGCAGTTCTTGAGGACAAGAGATATTTGAAGTCTCGGATTGTTCTTTTACATGCATCCTATCCATTCTCAAGGGAAGCGTCATATCTAGCATCTGTTTACTCACAGGCAAACATTTTACAACTCAGTGGGTTGGTATTAGTATATTTGAATTTGGATTACTGGTTCACTGACAGGTAATACAATTTTCTCCTTCAGGTCTACCTTGATTTTGGGCTGGCAATTCCAAAGCTTAGTGTACATGGGATGATTTCTTCAATGAAAGAGCTATTAGAGCTGGCTCCAATAAATAAGGTGACAATATGAGCAATCTAAATAATTTTTCACCGAGAATAGAATTTTTCAGGTGTAAGTACCATGCACTAAGAACTAGAACAACATAAATCGTGTAATATGTGTAAATTGCAAGCGAATAAGAATCCTTTACAATGGAATTAGAATCTTCTTGTACTTTGAGTTATCAAATGAAACATGTAAATTGTAAGAGAATGACTTCTGGCCACGACATTTAATGTCTCACAAGAGTAAACTTTGCAATGCAGGTGATGTTCAGTACTGATGGCTATGCATTTCCTGAAACATTTTACTTAGGTTGGTTAACATTTATTATTACACCTAAATTTGAAGATTGTACTTAAGGGCTTTGTTGTGAAATTTCAGTTTCCTCTGCTTATTTTCTCTTGCATATCACCACCTTGAAGCGTATCTTATTTCTTTTGTCACGAAATATATGCTGTCTGCTTTGCTGCCTTGATATACACCTGAATACCAGTCTCATGAAATTCCCTGACACCTAGGCTGGTCAGTTTATTTCCAATACATAGTTAATTTTTTATCAGATTCGAAGAAAAAAGTAGATTTTTTTTTTGTAATAGAAAGTTTAGGTGAATTGGGTCTCAAGAGCTCACTAGGACCAGTGTTGGCTTTTAAAATATTCCGTCTGTTCAATAACAACTTGTTAGTTCTCACTTGATCTCATCTGTGCACTAGTTCTTTTCACTCTGGATTATTAACAATTGTTTTGTACCAATTTATTCATGTTGTGGTAATGGAGGAGATAATTTGTTGGCATATTGGTTCAATATTTGAAATCATGTCTAAATCAGTGTGTCATGTCTACATTGATGCCATGATCATGCTTAGATATGCATAGTCATTAGTCATTGAAAACTTGAAAGAACCAAGAGGCTGGGGGTGGATTGGTTCTTTGGGTTCAATAATAGTAAATTAAAAAATTAAAAAATTCAATGCAATGAAACAGGAATGATATGAAAGAAACAAAATAAAGGGAGAAGAGGACAAGAGATGTGCACAGTTAATCCTGGTTTAGTCACAACAATGACCTACAGCCGAAGCAATCACTTGAGATTTTCTTCACTTCACGTTGAAATTTTCCATATAAGGACTTTAATGAACCTGCCTCTACCTTTACTCCAAAGCAGTGTGTATAAGGGTTTCTTTCTTTCAAAAATTATCACAAAAACCTTGCTCTATCTCCACTCAAGATAGAGTAATCTTGATCAAAAGGAAGTTCCTAGAAATGCTACCCACACTCTTCCTTTTTCACTAACACAAGAGTGCATTTGCAAGTATAAAGCTCTCAACAAAGAGGAATAACAAAGAGTTTCAAAGATGAAATTGAGCCTCAATATTTTTCTCATTAATTTGTTTGATGAGTCTTATATTTGTATTAAATGTGTTTTCCTGACTTCTGCTAGCCATTGAAGTGATATTAGAGTCAGAAAATTAACCTCTTTAACTTATGGAATGTCTAACTTGCAAAATAAGTGAAATTCGCAGCTGTTACTGATTTTGTTTATGATAGTTGCTAGTTTCCCAGTAGGTGCTACTATTGTAGCTAGTTTTCTTTCTTTTTGCACATTAGCATACTTGTGATGTTTTGATCAATGAAATGTAATTCTTTCCTCATTAAAGCTGGATCCTAATCAAAATAAAGAAGAAAAGTTATCTCTATTATTAATACAATATAAACAATGAAAATATATTTCAAAATCTTACCAAATCAAGTTTGAAATTCAAACAAATATCATCCATTAAATTTTAGTTGCAACATCTTATTGAGGGATTTTAAATAAATCAATTACAAGAAATAAGGTAATTCAAACAAATCAACTTAAACAAGTATTAAGAAATTTTAGCAAATTAATCTTAATTAAAAAGGTTAAAACACAATTAATGTATTCAGACTAACAAATTTTTCACTTGCTAAAAAACATAACAATCTTCATGAAAACTAAAAACCCAACAAAAGCAAATGAACATCATGCCTAGCTATTTGTAATAAGGTGAAATTGATAAAACCCTGGTATCTGCACCTTCCAATGTCAAAAGGCCCTATTTTCCTTTTAACAAATGACAAGATGATATCTCTCTCAACCCTTTTTTCTTATTTATAGGCAACAACATGTCTTATTCAAACATCTAACATAACTAACTAACTAACTAACTAACTAATGTAACTAACTACTAATGGGAGTTACGTAACAAAAGCTAATAACTGTTATAACACTATTGTTTGTTGGATCAAGTAGTGTACAAATAACTCACCAAGAGATAGGTCTGTTTTTTTATTAGAGGCACTATCTCAATTTGTAAAGGGGATAAGTTAGAGTTGTTATCTAACCTCTATCAATTATATTGTTCCTATATGTTTATTGTTACTTCCATAACCTTTACCTTGGATACACTAATGCTGGGAACTCCCAAGGTGCATGCAACATACTAACTGCCAAGAAGACAGATATGATTATTGGTAAATATCTTTAAGACAGACAGATAATCATATCAGCTATTATGATTTCAACTTATGAGCCTTTGAATATTTTTAAGTTCATAAATTCTTTTGAGCCCAAAGGTTTAGAATGTGGTAAACAAGTTGATGTCCACCTCTTAACTACTGAACTAATGCTTGAAATTCTTATATATGAAAATATGAGAGCAATGCTTAGCTCTTTGTTGCTTTTACTGTCTTTGAAAATTTCCACCTCTTAACTCTTATGGTGTGAATATTACTGGTTAAAGCTATGAGTTTTTCATTCACAGGTGCAAAGAAGTCTCGCGAAGTTGTTTTCTCTGTTCTACGTGATGCATGCAATGATGGTGATCTCTCAATTCCTGAGGCTGTGGAAGCGGCAAAGGACATCTTTGCACGAAATGCAATCCACTTCTACAAGATTAGTTCAGCTAACGGTGCTGTTAGTTCACATAGTAATTTGCCCCAAAAGTTGAATGATGGCTTAGACATTGATGCGTCACTTGTTCGTATCATATGGGTTGATGGTTCAGGACAGCACAGATGTCGTGTGAGTTTCCCTCAAGCGCTTTTCTGTTACTTCATTGTTCATATCTTTTGTAGCTTGAAACCTGTTATTTGTGAACCTTGCAAGGAAAATATAGAAAATGTTTACTTTGAAAGTTCAAATCGTAGAACACTTCTTATTCTCTTTACATTTGGAGTCAAATTAAATTGCATGGTTCTCACACCAATCATGCTGTATATCATAGATTGCATATTTTTTTCTTAGATATCATAGTATAGGAAAGAAAAAAAGATGAAATCTACCCAAGAAAATAGATTTGCTATGATTTTGATTGTCTTCTAAGAGAAAACTAGTATAAGAATTTATGTTTCGTAATAATTGTCAGATTTCAGCTTAAAATCAATTGGTTTTAAAACAAGTACATAGGTTGCATCCCAAGAATAGAGGACACCCTCCCTCCATAGATGCCCTACTAGAATAGGCGAGTGAGTAACTAAGATGGACTTTAGGTTCTGATACCATGTCAGATTTCAGCTTAAAACCAATTGGCAATAAGTGAGGTTGTCCAACAAGTATAAAAGTTGTACTCCAAGAATTGAGGCAAGTGATGTGGGACTCCCCAACAATAATTGTCCATAAGCGCTAACTACTATTGTGAAATTTCTCAAAATGTGAGAGTAGATTGATGAAGTTCCTGAAAATAGTAAACTATGATTGTCTAGTCGACACAGTAAACAGAAGTCAGGAAGAATGTTGGATGCTAGATGCTTTTTCAATCTGAAGATAGGCTATTGCAGACACTGTTATCATATAGCTGATTTACGTAACCCCTTACTGGACTTATAGACACATCTGGGAATCTGGGATACTTAGTTCAGGTTCTATGTCACATAGTAAAAAAATAAAATGAAGATTTTCCCCATTTTCATTATCTTCAAATGTAAATATAATTTGAAATCACAGAAAAATGTTCTTGACTTCTTGCTGTCCTTTCTTACCTCTTTTTCTCACATGTAATAGTAATACAGAATACTGAGTATCTTTCTTAGAAGTTCTGATGCTGCACCCCTCATTCCTTGTGCACATACTGGGAGTGGAACTTATGCCTGTTAGGCACTTAAACATCTGGCTGTCCAGGCCCATAAAAGATCAGTGCAGACAGTTTAGGAATTCTTTTCTTTAAATTACATTTTGAGATACTGTCATATTTTATTTCAGGCGGTTCCTAAAAAGCGTTTCAATGATATTGTTGCAAGGAGTGGGGTTGGTTTAGCATTTGCGACTATGGGATTCTCTTCTCTTATGGATGAACCTGCAGACGGATCTGGTCTAAATGCAGTTGGTGAAACAAGATTAATGCCTGATTTGTCTACTATAAGGAGAATTCCATGGTAAATAGTATTTTTTTTAAGAGGATATCTGAGCTTTCATAATTTGAATTTGTTTTGCTATTGATTCTCAAGTTATCAAACATATTATTATGTTAATTTCTAATATTCTTCATTAAATTAATAATGAATGAAAAGCTGAAAGGAAAATATCTTGTTTTCTGCCATTTAAAAATAAAGGGATTAATATGGTGAACTACAATTGAATTGCTACTTAGGTCCCCCCCTCCCAAAAAAAAAAAAAAATAAGGATATACTTGAACTATAGTTGTAGCACTGTTACTTACTTCAAGAGTGCACCTGTGTAGTTGTTTTTCAGTCTTTCTAAATTGTATGAAGTCCTCAAAAGAGTGCACCTTCCAATTTCCCTGTCAACTGGTATTTTATTCCATCTCATATCATTAAAGATTTGGGAGCAGATATTTTTGGATTATTATCCTATATTTTTCATTTCTGTATGTCTTTTTCTCATTTCAATTTGGCATCACTAATCCGTCTCACAATTTTTTACTACTCATGTTTTGTTTATCTTGTTATGTAAGTATCATATTTCTTTTTCTTCTTTCTGTTAGATAATTTTTGTATTTGATTGTTGTCATTTATTAATTAAGTAAATAGCAATTGCATGGAGCAAGAACTTGTCTTCCACTCTTCCTTAATGGAAGTCATCTAAAGGTGTATGTTTTTTTTGTTTTGCAGAAATATCTTCTTGAGAAGACAGATCGAATTTCATTAACTAATGCAACTCTCTTTTGTATAGGAACAAGCAAGATGAAATGGTTTTAGCTGGTATGTATGTTAAACCTGGTGAAGCTTGGGAATACTGCCCAAGAGATCCCCTAAGAAGAGCTTCTAAAATTCTGAAAGATGAATTTGACTTGGTACGAAGCAGAATTTGTCATATCTGTTGGGAAGTATACGATGTTTAACTTTTCCTCTGCTTCCACTTTCAGGAAATGTATGCAGGATTTGAGAATGAATTTATTCTCTTAAGGAGCATAACGAGGTATGATATATGATATTATCTATCTTGTGATTTGAGTAGTGCAATTTACTGTGGCAATTAATTAAAAATGTGGAGAAAAAATAAAAACAATTCAGGGAAGGTAAAGAGGAATGGATACCATTTGACTCGAGTCCATACTGCTCCACATCATCATTTGATTCTGCTTCCCCCATACTTCATGAAGTTGTTGCTGCTCTTCATTCCTTGGGCATTTCAGTAGAACAGGTAAAAAGGAATTTGTGACATGATAAATTGTAAATGAAGATATGATATGGCTTTGTATAATTTTCATTGAATACTATTTTTATCTTTCTGAAAAATTCTTTTTCACATAAACGAGACCAGATTAGGTTCGAAGTTACTTTGAACCTAAACCTATTGACAGCCTGTAATCAGAAGTAACAGTGATTACCAGGACACTACCAAAACAGTATATTCTTAAAATTGAATATAAGCATTGAAAAGCCCAACAAACATGAATAATTTGGGTATAAGCATGACCAAGGTCCTTAAAAGGATCATCCTCTTTAGCATGTTTGAAGACCTTGCTTGATACTGATTTTCTAGTTGCTCACTTTTGAACTCAATCTTTTTTGTAATATTGTAGATACATGCTGAGGCTGGAAAAGGTCAATTTGAGCTGGCTTTGAAATATACAATTTGTACTAAAGCTGCAGACAACTTAGTTTTCACCCGTGAAGTTGTTAGGGCGATTGCTAGAAAGCATGGCTTGCTGGCAACTTTTATTCCAAAGTAAGTGGCGAAGTTTGTTATAGGTTTGATTATATGCTATCTGTGTAATTTAGATTTTTGAACCAAAGAGAATCAAATTTGCATCTTAAACCTGCCTTGAAGACTGCCAGCACATTTGACACCATTTTGACATAATTGTACTGTGATGTTGTAAATACATTATGTTCTATCCCTAACTATAGATGCCCGTGCTTGTATCCTTTATGGTGAAAAATCCTGATTGTGTGTAGATAAAAATACCCTCATGATTTGAATATACGCTATTTTAACAATATTTGAGCAAGACCCAATAGCCTTCGAAAAACAGTTATACTTCAGAACTGTCTCTCTTACTACCACTTTAAAATACCCAAACAAATATAAAATGTTAAAATAAATAATTTTCAATCAATTTGTTTACAATCAATTCTTTTATCATAAAATTATTAATAATCAATGCTTTTGCAATCTAACATTAACATGCTATTACAGAGGTGTATGTATAGATTCTAGTTTATAAAACTTAAAGAGCTGTTGAACTCTCTTTATTGCTTCTAGTGTAAAGCTCAAAAGTAAACATTTTGAAGTATCATAGTTTTTCTCTTGTGATGTTGAAGGTACGCATTAGATGATTTGGGCTCTGGATCCCATGTTCATCTTAGCTTGTGGCGGAATGGCCAAAATGTGTTTATGGCATCTGATAGATCATCTAAGCATGGAATATCAACTGTGGGAAAGGAATTTATGGCTGGAATTCTACATCATCTTCCTTCAATTTTGGCATTTATAGCACCACTCCCTAACAGGTTGCTCTTCCCATTATCTTATTCTTGCACTTTTGACCAAAACTGATGTTATTGTATGGCATTATACCACTAATTTTGTTAGCTGATGAATCTTAAGTTAGGTGGAAGGCTAGGATTTTTTTCCCTCTCTAACAAGCATTATACTAAAATAGAAATCTGAACTGTAACGTTTATACTTTTGTTAATCTAAAGTTAAAAGGGAGTATATATCAGCTAGTGACCATCTTTTGAACTTCTCTTATTTGTTACTTTTGAAATTATGCTGCTATGTTTTCTTACTTCGCTATTCAAATTCCTTGCAGTTATGATCGATTACAACCCAACACATGGAGTGGTGCATACCTTTTCTGGGGAAACGAAAATAAGGAGGCTCCATTGCGAGCTACATCTCCACCTGGAACTCCTGATGGTCTAGTGAGCAACTTTGAGATTAAATCATTTGATGGTTCTGCCAATCCCTACTTGGGCTTAGCTGCCATACTTGCTGCTGGCATTGATGGGCTTCGTAGGCATCTTTCTCTTCCTGAACCTGTTGGTAAGATCATATAACCTTGATCATATAGTAGTGTGTAACAGCATGCATTGTGAATAATGTTTGTTTATATCAACCATGAGCTTATTCGATATTCAAATAATTAGCGATTTTGTGTTAGTTTGTATTAACTTATAGAACAAGTTCAATGTACACGTCTTTCATCATATAATAATTCTTATGAAATCTTGTAAGCAACTTGACCAATAATGTTTTTTTGCTGGCATAACTTAGTTATGCTGGTTAAGCATAGCAATAAAGTTAATTCAAGAATCCCAGGGAAGCTAAGTGGATACTGAATTTTATTTACTTCTATTAAGTTTTAGATCCAAATTTGCTGCCATTTCCCCCCTTTTCTCTTTTATGTTTTTTTTACCAATTTGCATAATGGTTACATCAATTTTGGTTTGGTTCTTATAATTTTCAGCGCTTGTATAAAATATCAATTAAACTAAAAACTTCTCATTTCAAATCACGTATGAAACAGATGCAAATCCAAATCCGGAAGTCCTTCAGAGATTGCCAGCATCACTTTCTGAATCTTTGGATGCTCTCGACAAGGATGACTTCCTCAAGGAATTTATCAGTGATAAGTTGCTAACTGCCATAAAAGCAATTCGAAAGGTATGTATTTGGTTTAGTGCTTTTAAATTTATAACTCCTTGTTATATAAAATGTTTTTACACTTTTCTTGGCACACACTTTAGATTAAATCAAGGATGAATATATCTTGCTCTTTTTAGAGACGAGTCAACCTTATAAGGAGCCTTATTCCAAACATCAAAATTAGCTATTTACTAGAGACTTTTTGTATAATACACTGGTGCTGATAAATGACAAGATCATATATTCATAAACACAATGTTCTGTTGGCGTCAAGGCACAATTACCAGTTAACCACCGTTATGTGATCTTCATAAAATACATTGTATTATAGAACATAACGTTTTGGGTTTCACTGACTGCTCTTAACTTCATTTCTATGATTTTCTTAGCCATGGTGCTAATTTTGATGCTTAATGTGACTTATTATCAGGCTGAAATAAACCATTACACGAAGCACAAGGATGCATACAAGCAACTCATACACCATTATTGAGCTAGTTGTCTTTTGTTCCTGTGCAAGACTGGTCAGAGCATAATTTAGATTCTCGTGACTTCTTCGCAATGAACATTTGTCGTTGCTTGCATTTACACTTAAGCTTTATGGTTCAAGGTAAAGACAGTAATGACCATATCATATTAATCTTATATTTTATAATTATTGTGCAAATATTTTATCGTAAAGCCATTGTCACAATTTTAGAAGTAAACATGTATGTTGTGGTCTCGTCCTAAGTTTTAAAAATTCACTTCTTACACGAGTTATACTTCACTACCCGTCAATTTAATTCTTAGGATATTAATACTTAAACACGAAATCTTTCTCAGTTCAAAATTTGTTTTTCAATTGTTTATCATTAGTGGAGGATTGCGGAGATAACTGTATTCAAGTATCATTTATTATTCTTCTCACTTTATACAAAATATTTTATTTCTTCTTTTATATAGTTTTTATTGTGGAGAGAATGACATTTTTTTTAGACAGAATATTCTATTTCACTTCATCGTGGATATGATAATATTTTTTCACTTTTGAAACAAAATACTTAAATTTGTTATTTTTGATATGTTATTATTATTTTAAATTCTATGTATATGTTTGAATTTGTTGATCGATTTTATAATTAATTTGATAATTGAAGATTATTTATTAACTTTTGTTAACAAACCATGAACATTCCCCATGCTGCGGTTCCCTCTGGTCTGTTCCCGGGTTGGATTGCCTTCGCGGATCCAAACGCGCTTACAATAAGAATAAGACTAATAGAGACTTCGTAAGATACCATTTTAGCTGCAGATCGTAATGCTCCTAGAAATTTTGAAAAAATAAATCGTATATTGAATTACGCTAAACATCCTCTAAAATTTACTTTCAAAACAATAATATTATTATCATGAAATAACATTTTTCTTTTATTTTTTTACATTGTTTTCAAATATAAAAGTAAATCAAGTAAAGGAGCAGTTATTGGTTTTTTTTACAAAATTTATTTTTAACCATAAACGTATTTTTTTTAATATACAAATAAATACACCTTAATTCAAAACGAAAGATTGTAAAAGGAATAATAGAACTTTGATTCAATCGAAGCGTTTTCAATGGTAAAACTAAAACCTAGTTAAAAATAACCCCTTCGATTCATCTATTGGTTAAAATTTTGGATAATATATAAGAAGTCTTAAATTTTAACATTCTTGTGATTGTATTTTTTTAATTTTACAACAAAAATAAAGTTAGAATATATTTATTAAGTGTTTGGAAAACTAGTTAATAAATTAGTTGATAAATGTAAATTGATAAAAATATATATTTAATTATTTAAATTATAAAAAAATAAGGTAAAAAGAGATTTAAAAAATTGTAAGGATAAAAATAGAAAAAAACAAAAAAACTAGTAAATATTTTATAAACTAACTTATTTCATAAAGTAATTGAAGTAACTTATAAAAATAAACTAGAAATTACATATACTAAACAAGTTTAATTTGATTGAATTAATTTTAAGCTAGTCAAAATAGCTTATAAGTTATTATAATATCTTACTCAACCTATTCTAAATATGTTTTAACTAAAAAGTATTATTTAAAAATAAAAAATACTCTTAATATGAAACTAAGATTATGAAAACTGTTTGGCCACATTTGATATAAAAGAATTTTTAATAATTTTTTTAGAAATTAGTATAAAAAAAATCTCTTAAACTAAGAATAGAAATATTTCCTAAATATAAAAAAATTAAAGAATATTAATTTGTAAGTAAGTGAAAATAATTTTTGTGTAATAATTAATTGTCAAGAAATTAATTTTTTTATAATAATTAATTATTAACATATTTTTCTTAAGAAAATTCAATAATATCTAAACATATTTTTGGAGTCAATTCTATTTGAATTGGATAGGGTTGGGACGTCAAAGTTTTTCTTCTGAATATTTAACACAATTACATATATATGGTTAGAACTTAATATCACTATCTATAGTTTTATTTTTTATGTTAAGAAAAATATGCATTCATTAATATGCCCATATTTTATATATATATATATAATAATAATAATTGTGTGTTCAATATTTTACAAATGAAAATTAAATTTTATTTTTATTATATTTATTAAACATGCATTCTATTTATTGAATCCGTTATTACAAAAATTATCAATCAAATATTATATAATCATAATTATAAGTATTTTTATTTTATACAAATAATATATATATATTTATTTTTATTTCATTTTATTATCATGTTTTTTGTAAGTTGTTTTTAAAAGGCTTATATAAGATTAAATTTAAAAGGCATAATAAAATTTTTAAAATATAAATTATAAATAAATATATTTAAGTGCTTCTTTATAATATATAAAAGGACATATTAATTTTTTTCCAAAATATCTCCGACAAAAATAAAAAAATAATCTTTTCAAATAATTAATTTCTTTTAATAATATTCTTTCATACGTACCAACTTAGAAATTAGACCTTAACCACATTCTAAGACATAATGGGTATATGCTGACCGTATCACACCATGACATATTAAAGTGTTTACATTACCAGCCAGAGATTGTATATATTTTAAGGATAAATTTCGTAAGTTTCCATGAATTATTATATTATTTAACATATATTCGATGCAACCGAGTACTTTTTTTTTATTATTAAGATTAACTTTGAAGTATGTGAAGATTTTCTTCATATATCTAATTTTAAAATTTAAATAATCTTATTTATTAATCCTCCTATAAATACTAAATGTTTTTATGTTAATAATATATTAAATATATTTGTTTTTTGTTCAACATTTTTTTAAATATCAAGGGAAGTAATAAGAAGATATTATAAGAAAAAAATTCTCAAAATGCACCGTAACATATACCACTTCTAATAATATTTTATCGTGAAAATGTTAATAATAATTTTATTAGTTATATTTTTTATACTTTTAGTAATATTTAATAAATATAAAATTTTACCAATAATATTTTATGACGTAGTCTAAATACAATATTTACTAAAATATTATTAAAATTAATAAGTAATATTTTTGTATTTTATAATATTTTAAATGTTGAATATATATATATATATATATATATATATATATATTATAGTGACATATTAACATTTCTATATTCGTGGGAGAATGTTACGTGGAAGAAGAGTTATGACTTTTTTTTTATTGTATTTATAAATAGCACTTCATTAACTTGAAGTGAGAGTCAACAAATTTGAGACCTCTTCTTTTACGGAAGGATTTTGTTTCCAGATTCTTCCGATTTTCTCTCTTGGGAAAGGACAAGTTCTTAATTCCCATTCTTTTAAATCTTAAATATAATTTATTTTAAATAAATTATTTATATGTTAATTACAATTTGTTCGTCTTTCCATCCCGAAATTTCTTAAGATTTTAATTGAAACTAATTAGGAAAAATCTCTTGTATATTTAAACATTTTTGTTAAATAAATTTTAATTAAAAATGATTGCATAAGAGACTTGCTAGTTTAGATATTATTAAAAAAATGAGTTCATCCCTTGCTTTAGAGAGAAAGAACTCAAATTTATATTTTAATTAAACTTTTAACTCCTGCTTATATTAAAAAAATTTAATAAATTACCCTCTCCTATCTTAGAATACATGTATATATCACTGTATTTATATTTTTTCTTAAAATATAAAATTTAGTTTATTTAATTTAATATTAAATCAAATTATACTGTAATTATATTTTTTTGTATAAAAGAAAAGTCATGCCTTGCAAAGTTTTTCCTCTCACTCATAGTTTGGCACATAATTACCTCTTCATAGGAAGGAAAGTCTTCTCTTACTGCTGACCTTCTCATTCTCCTCTCTCCGCCATGATCATCTCTTTGCAATTTACAGTTCTCTTTGCAATCTCATTTCTCGCAATCCTTTGCAACCCAAGGGTGACCGCCATTGAAGGACTAGGATGTAGGTTTACAAATTATCTCTCCCTATATATAATTATTTTAGTAATCAAATTTTTTTTCACCCGTCTCTATATTTTATTTTATTTTTCAATTTTAATTGCTTTACCAGTGTGCATCTATATATTACTTTTCTCTTCTATACATAGTAGGTTAGGTTGTGAAACAAATTAACGTTAATTTTGCCATATAGATTCGGAGGCAGAGAAAGAGGAAATGGATTTGAGCAAGTTGAGTGAAGCAGTGGATGAGGTTGAAGTGGTGGATGCTCACAACCACAACATTGTTGCCTTTGACTCCAACTCCATCTCAGGTTTTATACAGGCCTTTACTGTGGGAGCCTTTGCTGATCCTGATTCCATTGCTTCTGCACAACAATCTCTATCCTTCAAGGTTTTTTCTTCCTCTCGCTTTTTCAACGCCATGCACATGTTTGGTTTCACGTTCAATTTTCCATAATCACTTTAAAGTGCTAACCTATGTAATTTTAAGTATATATTATATATGTTTAGTTTCTCATTTTGCACACATTTAAAGTTCACATTTGTATATTAGTATATCCAAAGTATATCCAAAGTAATTCCAAAATTCATTGTGCTTTAAACTTATAGTTTTGGTTGTGTATTTTGGCATTTTAATACCAGGCCATTTACATCTATTATTTTTAATATTTATTATATTTTTTCAAATTTATCCTTATTTAAGTTTTTTAACCAAAAGTCAATATTATTTAAGTTTAATCCTTTCACATATCATATATAATACTGAAAAATGATAAAAGAAAACACAATAAAAAAACATACATTTTTTATTTACATAGAATAAATTGTATACTATAATTGTGATGACATAATAATTTAATTGACAATGTTTTTAATAACATATTCAATAAATAAAAAATATATTTTATGTATATATTATAAAAATAAATTTGAAAAAAAGTTATCTCATTTGTAAAAAAATTGAATGTAAGCTTGATAATAAAATAAAAAATAAAATACTTTCAAATATATTATAAAGGTTATTTTCTAATTGGAAGAGAGAGAATATAATTCATTTTTTTATCTATTTTTAATTATATAAAACAATGAAAAATATTAATAACGCACTCGGTAATACATTCTTTTTTTTATATATTTTTTTATTATTGACTAGAATTTATTAAAAATTATAAATTTAGATAAATCTTATTTTTTATTTAATGAATCTCATTCATGATTTTATTATTTTTAATAAATTTTAACTAATAATTAAATATATATTAAAGAATGTGTAACATTACTCTTCAAAAAACATAACAAAAAGTTTAAGTATTACTTGATGTTTCGTATAAGTTCATCTAGTAATTTACGATCAATATTATAAATTTATTAACAACAAATAATTTTTATATGTACCCTATTATCGTGTAATCATACACATTTGTTTTATGACACGTTAAAGGATTGCAAGCGTACATCATGTTAGGTTATAGATTGAGTTCAATCTGGTGGCTCATGTCTAAAGGCCTAAATAGAAAGGGACTCGTGTCTAAGACATGTGTCATGTGTAAAATATTAATTACGCCTTTATTAATAATTTATGTTTTTGGTACGGTGATAAGTATTTTTAATCATATCATTTTGTAACAAAAAATTATTTGGGTTCAAATCAAGTTTAACATATTTTCAATAATCTTAAATAGGAAGTGAAAAGAAGGTTCGCGTGGTTGGTCTAAATTTTTTATATAGACTATTTTTTTTTTGTTGGTTTGGCAGTCCGTGTTAAGCTAATTTAGTATTTTTTTTCTAAATGTATATGATTTTTTTTTTAAATATATTGAAATTGTCTTGGTCATATTTAGGCTATCTTTTATATGTTCGATCAAATTGGGTTAGTTCTAATTAGATCATAGGAGTTTAATTCAACTTGGTCCCTCAAGTCACCGGATCAAATCATTTTGTATAGTTCTACTTAGTGTTTTTTTCATACCAAAATGATATTTTGTTAATCTTTTGTATTAACAATACTAATTTTACTAACGTGGCAAACATTCGTATGTTGTGGCAGGTGTCTATATGACATGACACTTATAATTTATCATATATCATTAAATTAGCCAAATTAATGTAATAAATTAATAAAATGATTATTATTTTGATCTAACAAAGACAATTAAAACCTAAAATAAAAATTTTTAACTTAAGAGATGAAACTAATATAAAAGTTTAGACAAAAGATTAAAATTGCATTTTAACCGATATGTTTTTAGTTTGCATATGTAGGAAATGTTCACTTTTAATCCCTCACAAATAGATAGATTCATTTTAATCTCTCGTTTTTAGAAATCAATATATATATATATATATATATATATATATATATATATATATATATATATATATATATATATATATATATATATATATATATATTACCATATATAATATATATATATTACCATATCTAAACATTTCCATAAAAAAGAAACCAAAAGAAAAATATTTTTGGAGGGATTAAACTACTCTCGTAATTAGAGCTAAAGTACACTACTACATGGGAGGTGTCAATAAATGGACAGCCCTATCACAGTGATGCTTCAAATGTGTAAGTATAAGTAATTGGAAGTGCCTGCCTAGGATTGCAAACAATTCAAATTCTTCAACAGTGGCGTTTCATGAGTGTAGGTCCTATTCCCATGAATCCGAGAGTGCCTTTCAAATTGAAGCTTATTTTAGCATATGTGCATTAGTTTCCAGTTCAACCTATATTTTGCATGAATTAGTGTTCTTTTTTTTTTTTCTTTTTCTGTTTGGCAGAACTTTCAATATTTTGTGTCTTGAATCTTATTATTGTCATTATTATGTAAGTCAGAGAGGCATAAGAGATGTTGCTGAGCTATACGGAACCGAGTTATCTTTGCAAGGTGTAGAAGAATACCGTAGAGCGTCTGGAATAGAATCCATCACCTCAACATGCTTCAAAGCTGCAAAAATCTCTGCCATACTCATGGATGATGGCATAGAGATGGACAAAAAGTATGACATAGAATGGCACAAGAATTTTACGCCTTTTGTTGGCAGAATCTTAAGAACTGAAAGGGTGGCCGAGCAAATCCTTGAACAAGTGAGATAGATACCTACACACATTCACTTTTAATATGCATATTCCCATAATTATTAGGTATCCTTTTTTTGGTTTCATGTGTTTAATTCATCTCTTTATTTTACTTACGTGTATTGGTAACCATGCTAAGCCTAGGGTTGTTACTTGTTAGTTAACAAAATTAGAGTATGTTTTTGGTAAACTTCTATATTAATATTAGAAAAATGTAAAAATAACGATTGAATTTGACGATAAAAAATTTTGATCCCTAATAGTAACTATCTTAGTCAGGTGATGACTACTTTGGGATCAATTTTTATGGTTGCAAAAATTATCAGCGGTTAATTTCGTTGTTATACAAAAATAATAATTAAATACTTTTTTGGGATTAAACATTTTATAACTAAAAATTTATAGGAGAAATAATAAAAAAATGTAAACATTTTATAAATTAAAAATTTAACTAATACATAAGTTAGGTCCTTATACAACAATGGTTCGATTGCATTTTTTTTTCTTACTTTTGTTTTATTGCATCCTTGTATTTGCAATTGTATTCATATTCTGCCTCTTAGCCATTCACCTACTTTTCTAATTTGTTATATTTATATCCAATGCTCCCTGAAGGGTTTGCCTGATGGATCTTCGTGGACAATTGATTCATTTACTGAAGCATATGTCTCAAAGTTGAAATCATATCCTTTAATTTACATGTCTCTTTACATACACACAAAATACGTTCTTATCTTCATAAAAAATTCAATGTTTTAGCTGGGTTCCTTAGCATGACTCTTACTGTTGCTAATGAGATCTATGCTTTGAAAACCATAGCTGCATACTATGGTGGCCTAGAAATCAATTTAAGTGTGACTAAAAAGGATGCTGAGGAGAGTCTAAGACAGTTGTTAAATGGTGAGTAGAATATGCAATTTGGTTTCAATACCATCTGTTTCAGGATATTCTAACTCTTCATTCTATATTTTCAGCTGGGAAGCCCATCTTTTTAATAAATTCCAAAAATCTTGTTGACTACATCTTCTTGCAAAGTATGGAAATTGCTATATCCTTTGACTTGCCAATGCAGATACACACAGGGTAATGGATGGGTGGATTTTAATTGTTTGATACTTTTACCATAGTGATATCCAAACATTGTGTTTTTTTTTTTTGGAATTTACGATAAAATTGCATTTGGGTAAAATTAGTATGTGTCTAGTTTCATGGCAAAAAGTATTAGAATTTACTTTGGGTGTGTTAAGTTCCACATTTGAAATCAATTTACACAAACACAAATTTATCAATTTAAAGATGTTTGGAAACAAGTTTTAAACATGAATTAAAATAGAAAACTTGAGTTTACTTGAAGCAAATAATTGAAAATAACTTCTACATCAACTCAAAATTGATTTTCATTTTTTAAGTATATTATTTTCTCATATTTTTCCTCTTATTTAAGTGAATATTACACTTAAAGAACATTTACTTCCGACCTATTTTTTCTTCTCTCGCCATTTCCCACCTAACTATGCAGTGCTTTCATCTCTCATAGTATTGTACTGTTTACACGACTCTTTTCTTGCTTTTTTTTTTTTCGTTTTTTCTCTTATGTATTACTTGAATTTTTTTTTGTTTTCTCTTGTGAATTGCCAGGAAGTGCATTTAGAATTATTTTTTCATTTTCTGCCACGGTAGTGCATTTCTATTACATAAAAAAAATGTTTGCATGAAAATTATATATGAATATTAAAACCCATTTTGATAATTATACGTCCAAAATCAATTTTGATTATAAATTTTTAAATAACATTCTATATATAAATCAATTTTTTAATATATGTTATCTAAAAAAAAATACTTATTTTGAACTCATGTTTACTTAAAATTTATTTTATAAAATTGTGTTATTTTAAAATCAATTCTACAAACGTTCCTCCAAACATATACTTTGTCTCCTATTAAACGTGATTTTGCCTTCAAATCTTTGTTTAACTAAAAGTAATCAAAAGTAGCTTCTTCGTTAAGTTAAAAAAAATCACTAAGTTCTACATTAAACTTGTTTTTAGGATTACAAACATTCAATTATCCAACCACAAATGATTTTACTTCAAAATCAATCTTTTTCGAAATTAATTTTGTAAACATTCACCAAAATGTACTTAGACTTTATATGATAAAATTTTCTGTAATCATTATACAAAAAGAAAATAAGAAGATAAAATAATCAAATTAATTTTTTTATAAATTAAAATTAACTTATACATTTTAAATTTAATAAAAATTAAATGATAGAATTTCTTTAAAAATTAAGTACATAAGTTAATTTAATCATACAAAATTTTATTTATTTATTTATTCTATAAACTTTTATTAAAAAAGTTTGTTTTCCTTTTTACAGCTTTCAAGAAACATGTCACCGTGATATTCTACTTGATTATACCTCTTACTTTCACCTAACACTCTAAACATTTCTTTCTGCAACTAGTTTTGGGGATAGATATTTGGATTTGAGGAAGTCCAATCCTCTTCATTTACGTCCAGTTCTTGAGGACAAGAGATACTCAAAGTGTCGGTTTGTTTTATTACATGCTTCCTATCCATTCTCAAGGGAAGCATCATATCTAGCTTCTGTTTACTCCCAGGCAAGCATTTTATGACTCATGCATGACACTTGTATTAATATACCAAATTTTCAATTAACACAATCTTCTCCCTCAGGTTTACCTTGATTTTGGGTTGGCAATTCCAAAGCTTAGTGTACATGGGATGATTTCTTCAGTTAAAGATCTACTAAATCTGGCTCCACTAAATAAGGTGACAATTTAAGCAATCCAAATAACTGTTCACTGAGAATAAAATGAGCCATTTTATGAAATATACTGAAATATAAAATGCAGTTGTTTTAAGTGTTTGTTATCCTTTATGATGGGTCTAAAAAGAACTTTATGCTTGGTTAAATGAAACATGCAAATTGGGAGATAATGTCTCACAAGAATAAATTTTGCACTGCAGGTGATGTTCAGCACTGATGCCTATTCATTTCCTGAAACCTTCTACTTAGGTTGGTTAACATCTACCATTACACCAAAATTTGAAGATTATGATTAAGTGCATCGTTGTGATTGTTTCAATTTCTAATGCTTTTCTTCTCTTGTTCATCACCGCCTTGAAGTGTAACTTATTCTTTCTGTATGTTTGTTTATGGTCTCTTTCCTAATCCTTACCTTGCATACACCAATGCTAGAAACTCCAAGGAGCATGCAAAGTGCTAAGTGTGCTAAGTCATATGCACGTATGCTTATGGTACTATAAAACTTTTAGCAACATTAAAAAATATTACGAAAAAAAAAAAAATATTACCTATTAATTTTAAAAATATTTAAGTCATGTTATAGAATATTATTAGTAATATTTTTTATCTGATAAATATTATTAAAAATATAAAAAATATTAATAATATTTTTACAATAAATATTATTAAAACCGATAAATATAGTAGTGTGATTTCAACTTACTTTGAGTATTTATTTATAAGTTCATAACTTAATTGGAGCCCAAAACTTAGAATCATGTATTGAATCTATATAATTATTGCTGGAAATTCTTACCTGAAATCATAAGTTTTGCTTTCACAGGTACAAAGAATTCTCGTGAAGTTGTTTTCTCTGTTCTTCGTGATGCATACATTGATGGTGAGCTCTCAATTCCCGAGGCTGTGGAAGCTGCAAAAGACATCTTTGCACGAAATGCAATCCGCTTCTATAACATCAGTTCACCCAACACTGCCCCTTAGTCAAGGAAGCACGGACACTTCGTACTCATGTTGCGTAATCAAATGTGTACTCATGTTTTATGATAATTTTACATTAATTCTATGTTAATCTTTTCTTTTCTTTTTTTTTTTCTTTCTAAAATTTGCTATTTCATCATCGTGTTCCTGTCTTACGTATCTTATGTGTGTCCGTCCCTGAAACCCGTTTCTGATATTTCAGTTTTCATATCTTTTGTAGCTTCAAACCTATCATTTATGGTTTTTTTTTAACGATCGGAATTATAGCTTTCACTCTCCGGTAAGTCTATGAATTGTTTTGACAAACTTCAGTCTTTTATACTAGTTATAAAATTAATTTTTGATTCAAAATTTAATTATATTTAATTTTTTTCTCTTTCTAATTTTGAACATATTATATGTGAATCAAACTTTAATCTCTTTTAACAAACTTAGAATGGGTTGTGAAAGTCACTTGGTTGAATTCATTTATATTGAAACAATGAATTATATAATGGAAAGAATTTAAAAAAAAAATGCTATTAAAGTTTTTATATAAATTGCTAAAAAAAATTTACCAAATGTGGCGAATTTAGTAAAACAAACTTTTAATTTAATGAAATAAATTAGAAATTAACTCAAAAAGTTTATCAAACACGTTAATATGTTATGGGTGGTGTGTACTGCTTGTACCGACCAACTAGAATTTTTTTTTTTTAAATGACTTACTGCTTCGTGTCTAATGCTGACCACAACGAAAATTGACCTCAAATTTGATCATCAGTGCTTTATGCCTAATGCTGAGCACAACGACATGATCACAAGTTGAAACCTTTTTTGTCTCATTTGTACGATTATGATTATATCGTCACCCCCGTAATTGAGATGCAAGGCAAAGGTACTACATTAAATTAAACTAAACCATCAATATAGGAACTCATCATTATTTTGGTGAGAAAGAGACTCTCCACCTGCCAACCGACGACAATCTCTAGGAGGTGTTCACTGAAAACAACAAAATTTAGATTTAATTTTTTAAATTTTTTTAACTTATTCTTTATCCAGAATTATAATTTTATTTTATGTTAACTTTAATATAAACTTTTAATTATTATACTAATCATTAAAATAAAACTCAAATTTTAATTAAAAAAATCTAACAAATTGCATTTAAAATTTATTTTATTGAAAATGGAAGTGATCACAACATGCTCGTACCAAGGTTATAGGTTCAGGCCGGGAAGCATTTTCCTTTTTTTATCTTATCCTTTTTTGGTCTGGGATCTTCTCTTCCACTTCGTTCTAAACAATTGTGAGCATAGACCCACCCCCAAAATTGTAGTTGAGCCCGACAATAGGTACGTTTATGCGATAATTGTTTTAAATTTTCTTTTCAATATGGATTACGCATGCATAGTAGCAGGAAAAACAGCACAAGTTTAATCCTCAACATCCCCGTGTCCCCTCTACATACTACAAAGGAAGAAAAAAAGTGATATCAAATCATGTTGCATGGAGCGGATTTGATTTCATTAATACATGCCCTAAGTAAGTGAATACAAAAAAAAAATGGTCCATTTTCACATTATTATTTTTTATACTAGCTCCTTTGCAATTAATAAAACAATGAGCCACCACCACCGGGTCTAGTTCGGTGGACTGAATAGAATTTATCTAGTATTGTGCTCAATCTGACAAATAAAAAAAAATTAATGAACCCCCAACAAAAGTGAGAGTAAAGGAAACACTTTATTAATGAATGTAAATGACAGTATAAAAAAATAGTTTAATAATTATTCACTAACTGTAAAAAATTATAACCACACGCTGTAATTATAAGGATTAATACTAAAACATGTAGAAATTAATTTTAATAGAAATTTTGTATTTAATTTACTTATAAAAAGGAGAATAATTTTTTGTTGCCATACTATGCATAGCCTATTTTTGTGCATAATAACGGCATAAAACACATACTAAAAATATAAACACATACACAACATCAAAGTTCAATTACATAGATTCATTAAAAACCCATTTGTATCATTCAGCACTTACATCATACATAAAAAGGGATTGGGGATATAACACTCACATACCTAAACCAGTCAACAATGACTACTACTCAAGACATATGACTACTTCAGCGTGGGTCCAAAGGAGGAAGCTCCACAAGCTACTACAAGATTATCCTTATATCAAAACAACAAAGCAATAAGAAGATGACAATCATCATCACCTATACAATAAAACATTACACAATCTAGATATATCAATATCACAACGAGCCTCAACCCTTAATGGGAATCAACAATTTAATCAACATATTCTCTTCCATACATATATACATACAATATTCATCTACGTTCATGAAAGAATAATATTCATCTCAACGTCATTATCATTCCATAACCATTACTAACAATCCATATTTAACATTCATACACATAATTATATGACTACTCCATGGAGATTTATAGGCCGAGCAATCACTCATATCACTTTCTTAACATACCTTCACTCCTAGTATTGGGAAAAGAGGATGTGATCCCACATATTAAGAAGTGTTCAGGTTGAGATAGGTTGTACAGGGTAATGGCTTTCCACAACCAATAGTCCTTGCAAAGACTACACCCATTTGTGGGGGATGCCCATCCACCTAACTGAAGGCTACACAACCCCACCTTTCCTAATCCAACACTAGTCTTGAACCATGCAACTCATGATGCTTCTTGACTTACATGTTTACTCATCGGTAGCATCCACTCGAAACTTAAAGCAACAACAACAACATGTGATCCTCTAATCATTCCTAGTTTTTTTGGATGTCCAAACATTACCAACATGTACCCCATCATCACCATATGGCTACCCCAAGACAAACTGGAAACACATCAACAAGGTATGCTCCATCCATCATCCCTTAAGTGCAAAGTCATAACTCAACTTACCAACAAGTGTTCTATCTCTCAAAGATAATAACATCCTACATTTTATACATTTCAACTTAATTATTGTTCCACTTTATTCTTTTACACCCATCCTGCCCATCATTAATATTTTATAACATAAGTGCATCCAAACAAAAAGTACATCTAAAATGGTTATTAATAACTTTTGTTAAAAAAAATCTTTTTAAAATATTTTTTTATGATAATCAAACAAGAAGTGCATTTAAAATTGTTATTATAAACGTGGTTAAGAAACGAAAACTAGAATATGCTAATTTGAAGTGCATTCAAAGGGCCTAAGAGTTGTCCAAAGGCTACGTCGTCCAAAGAAAGCATCTAAAGGACATGGATGCGTTCAAAAACCTCCATGGTCCAAAGGCAGCATCCAAAGGCTACGTCGTCCAAAGAGAGCGTTCAAAAGACATGGATGCGTCCAAAATCCTTCAACGTCCAAAGGGGTTCAAGAGACATCTAAAGGCTACGTCATCCAAAAGGAGTGTCCAAAGGACATGGATGCGTCCAACAACCTCCAACATCCAAAAGGTCTAAGATATTTCTAAAGACTAAGTCATCCAAAGGACATGGTTGTGTCCAAAGGGTCCAGGAGATGTCCAAAGGTTATGTTGTCCAAAGGGAGCATTCAAAGGACATGGATGTGTCCAAAGACCTCTAATGTCCAAAGGCAACATTGTCCAAAGGGAGCATCCAAAGGACATGGATGTGTCCAAAGACCTCTAACATCCAAAAGATTCAGGAGATGTCCAAAGGCTACGACATCCAAAGGACATGGACTCGTCTAAAGACCCCAGCGTCCAAAGGACATGGACGAGTAAAAAAGATGAGTAAATAAAAAGGAAAGGGAGCCACCTAAATGGGAGTTCAAAGGCTATGAACGCATCCAAAGACATTCAGTGTCCAAAGAACCCAAATGAGTAAAAAAGATGAATAAATGAAAAGGAAAGAGAGCCACCCAAATGGGAGTCTAAAGGCTCTAGTGTCCAAAGGACCTAGATGAGTAAAAAAGATGAATAAATGAAAAAGGAAAGGATCTGTCTACATGGGTGTCCAAAGACCCCAATGTCCAAAAACGTCCAGTGCCAAAAGGACTTGGGACGAGTAAAATGATGAATAAATGAGAACGGAAAGGAGTTGTCTATAAGGACATCCAAAGACCCCAATGTTCAAAGGCTATGGACATGTCCAAAGGACCTAGACGAGTCAAAGATAAAAAAGGAAAAAAGAGTTGTCCAAAGGCTCCGGTATCCAAATAGGGCGTCCAAAGACTCCAGCATCTAAAGGGGCATTCAAAAGCCTATGCATCCTAGGGACATTCAAAGACCCCCAACGTCCAAAGACCCCAACGTCCAAAGGTTATGGATGCGTCTAAAGACCTGTGCGTCCCAAGGGTGTCCAAAGACCCCAGACATGGTTTATAGGGGAAAAGGCTACATACATATTTTTTATATGCACGAACAATCAAATGAATTTAAATATAAGGGATTAACAATACCAATTTGTGCAGTCATTTTCTCATGGCTACTTCTGTACTTCCACAAGCTTCCTTCTATTTAAACATTCACAAATGACTTTGTTACTTTTGCAATTTTTCTATAAGCTCCTTCACTGCTAAAAACTTCACGAAATGTTATATCTCAAGATCTCCTCTCTCAATTTCCAATGTGCTTTGTTTGTTTTTTTAGTTTCCTTTCCCAGTTTTTTCGTTCCAATTTTTTGTCCCAAAAACACTGTTTCATCCTGATATTTATAGACTTTCATAAATTATTTGTTTAATTCAACTTGTGCGCAAGTTGGCCAAATGTAGTACACTTAACAGGAATTTTGGTAGGCGTTGGTGGCTAGAAAACAGATCAGTGTTGACAACAGAGCCGTAATGCAAAGTGAAGCTGCAAAAACATTTCAGGGGTTGCCGACAGCAAAGCAAAGCTGCAACATAGAGCAGCTTTTCCGCTTTGGACGCTCACATAGAAATAAGTTCCTTTGGATGCTCGTCCAAAGGATTTGGTAGGAGATGCTCAAACTTCTCTATCTTTCTTTTGCTGGCTCCCTAGACAGACGTTTGTCTAATGGACCATATTTGTTGCTTAAAATTTTGTTGCTTTTCCTCTTCTACTAACTACCTAAATGTCTTGATTTTTTTTTTCCGTTTGCTTTGTATTGAACTAGATAAAATCAGGTGTTCATAATTGTATATTCTTAAATACTTAAAAGGAGTGAGCAGAGTGAATCTCATATTCAATGAGAAGAAAATTTCAGGACCTAAGCCTCTAGTTGGGCACTCACTTGATGATTGTCTTAAATAAAAGTGATTATAGCTCATTTACTTTTTGTCTATTTTGTTTCTCTTTAAACAAAATCCTATAAGATTAGAAGATTTTACTTGTTGTGTTTTTTTTTAATGCTAGAAAAGATAAATTTTGCTTTAGGACAAGTCATGTTAAGTGTGGGAAGGTTGATAAACCAAATTTTTGTATATTAATGATAAGGATTTTTTGGAGAAAATCTCATTGTTTTTAACATATATAACAAATAATTCACCTTTTTCTCTAAGTTTAACAAAAATTAGGATTTTTGACTCCAAAAGAGAAAGCACACAAAAGATCAGCACGACCGTGTTCCTCATGTTGCTCCATAATGAACCAAGACGACTATACTCGCTCGTGCTCGCCCTAGAGTCATTTAGCACGGTCGTGCCCATCCCTAACAACAATGCCAAAAACTTGATGTTATTTGGAATGCGCCAAGGACAAGTATACCCTATCGCAACAGTATTGAGGACGTGAGTCCAAATATTGTACCCAAGATACTAGTGTGTTTGATTACTAGTTTCCAAAAATTCTTATGTAGTTTAGGCAAACCAATTTATTTTTGAAAAGGATTTGTAGAACGAAAATAATAGTAAAGACAAATAAAGAAATTTGAATTTAAATTTTGAATCAAGGGTAATGTTTTCATCTATCTTATTCACGGATATGGAATATATTAACACTCTACCATGTTCAATAAAAACAATTATCTCTAATTAATTAAACAAATTATCTATAACTTTTAAAATATTTATCTCACCTTAAAATAAAAAACTATGACAAAGATTTATTTTTTTATTTTGAAACATGCATTTATTTTATTTTATAAAGATTGAATTTTATTATTATTATGAAAAAAGGAGGATTAATATTTTTTTTAGCTTAACAAGATTTTAACCTGCTCCTACGTATCTCCCCAATGGAAAATTAAAATTATATAGTTTTTTGAATAAAAAATATTTGTATTAATATTTTTTAATTTTATTATTTATTTATTAAATTAAGAATTTATGAACTGTCAGAATTTATACATCCCAAAAATAAATTTGATATACACACAAGTGAATCCATTATAACATTTTAATTTTGATTTAACTTTTTTTTGTTTTGTAGTTGTTTAATTTTGGTTTTAAAATATTTTTTTTAAGAAAAGGTCTAAAACTATTTGATCCATGATAGTTTGTCTCAAGAAGTTATAAGAGGATAAAGAAAAATGTCACATCAAGATGATCTATTTTAAAAATTTTTAGAAAATTTAAGCTAAATAATTATAACTAATACCTTTTTTATTTAAAAAACATAAATCATTTTTAATTTAAAAAATACAAAAGAAAAAAAATTATATTATGATGAGTCTATGCTTTGCATTAGATTTTTTTTTTTTGGATAATTTCTTTTTTTTAGTCTACTTTTTATACAAGAAAAAAAAGAAGATGTTTGAGATTTTTAAAGAAAATAGAAGAAAATAAGATTTAAACTTTTACTATGATTATAAGACTTACTTTAGAGTTGATTTAAAAATTGATTTTTGTTTTTGAGATAAAAACATAGGATATACATTTTTCAACAACGTAAACAGACATTTATATATGAAGATATGTCTCATTTTCACGATAGAAACGACTTTTCTTTTTAAATTTTCTTTTTTTTAATATTTTTCTTTTAAATTTTCTTACTTTTATATTTTCTTTTTGATATCCGAACCAAATTTGTTGTCAGTACGAACAAAATTGTCCATAAAAAATACAGGTGGTCCATATTTTACCGACATTTGAAGTCATTGATATAATAATTGGTAATGATAAGAAGGTGAAAGTGGGATTGAGCTTTCGAAAAGTTATGGTCCTAATTAATATGATGAGCTAGCTATTGGCAAGGCCCAGATTGGCCACTCATATCTGTCTCGCTCAAACTACCCTACCCACCAAATTGAAATTCAGTGTCACATTGTCATTTAGCAATTAACATATCTTATTTCCATGTGCTTCAAAACTCATGTTGACTCCATAATAATACTGTTAAAAACTCAGCTAGAGGAGAAACTAATGAAGCAAAAGAGGGCAAAATAGAAATTTGACAAAGTACAATTTGTCAAAGGTGGGGGCTTCAATCTTCATACTAGACATGGATATGATTTTTGCATACCTGTGAACTCAACACCAACATGTACGTTGCTATCATCCACCACGCCAACTATATAAGCCACCGTTATCATTTTTCCGTGATTCAAAATATTTTATTTTATTTTACATGTTCTCTCTTAGCTATATATATACACACTTAGTTCAAACAATAAAAGTTAAAATTAGACTTTATTTTTCTGTAGTTTTATTCCATTTCAAATAATCTCCGTTTATTTATTTTAGTTGGCTTAAAAATAAAGTTTTATTTTAGTCTCTCTTTGACAAAAATAACTAATAATTAATTGAAGGCTGAAAAAAATATATTCTAGCTCAAACTTAAGTTGGTTTATTGATGCTAGTAGTTAGCTTCTTTACTTTATCAAACACATTGATAAACTAGTGTGGACTAGTGATACCACACACTTATATTTCACCTTTTTTACTTAATTTTTTTAAAATTAAATTATTCCAAACCTTATTTTATTCCAAACTCACGAATCAAAACATTAAATTTCACCTCCAAATAAAAAGTTCCCAACTTTTCCTTTTCTAAACCCTAATCTTTCGTTTAAAATTTTATCAAATTTTCACAAAATTTCTAATATCCAAACTTTTAAAATAAAATTTTAAATATTTAAAGGTTTTAAGTAGAAGAGTTGATAAAATAACCAAATTTATAAAAGAACTTATTTCTCTATAAAAACTTAAAATACATATAATTAAAATAAAAAATGAAAAGTGTAATTGAAAAAAATAATTATTTTCACGCAATTATAAACTATGTATCAAAATTATATACTAATTATTTTTAGAAGATTGATTTTTCTCTGAGTTTTAAAAGAGCAATGAACAAGGATTTAATTTGCAACTAAAAGATTTAATTATTTCGTGGGACATGTTAGTTAAAGTGTCAAATTTTGATAGGCGTGAACCAAATATTTTAAGTTCCAGCTGAAACTCCGCTAAAACATAGTTGTTGTTGTTTTTTTTTAATAATTATATACTTTGATTCCAAAAAAGAATAAAATATTCTAGTAATTTCTTTTATGTTATGTTTGTAGAGCGAAGAGAAATAGAAAAGAAAAAAAATAAGTAAAAGATTAAAAAAATATAGTGAAATTTAAATTGTTTAGTAAAAAATATATATAATAAAAATAATATTGTAAAATTGTTTGGTGTAGATGGAAAGAAAGGAGAAAAAAATATTATAATATATATATATATATATATATATATATATATATATATATATATATATATATATATATAAATCGATTACATTGTAAATATATAAAAGAAAAATAATATAAATTTAAAAAATTATTTATTTTTCTCTATTTTTTACAAAATGGTTCCACATTTTATCTTCTTTATTTCTACATAATCAAACTACAGTTTTTATTTGTATCCTCTCCTTCCTCTTATTTTCACACAAACAAAAACACCCGATACTATGTCAGATAAATATATATGTAAATATAGCTTACTTCCAAACTGTCCTATAAAAATTGCCTTCAAAACTGACTTTGAAAATATAAACAAATAATTCCTGTCTTTCGTATAATTGTTGAATGCTTCAACAAACGAATTAACTTTCACAAGTCCACCTACTCATGGATAGACCAGAACAAATTGGAAGTCCATTTCTCAGTGCAAGGATTTAAACCCCAGCTTAAAGAAACTTTGTTCAAAGTTCAAAATAATAAACCATACAAGTTTGAGAATTAAATATTTAAAGGAAGAACTTGATTAGGTTTAAATAAAATTATTCTCTCATAAACCTATATATAGTTTATCTGTACAAAAAATAATAAGAAAAAAAAATATATAAAGTGAAGTAAAAAAAAATAGATTTAAAGGATTCAATAGATTGTAATTCAAAGTGCATATAGTATATAAGATCTCTAATGTTTTATTATGTTGGTTGTCATGTACGTCATTATGTGTAGATAAATTTCCTATCGAAAAAACTGGAATATTAATTTGAAACTATATTTTGTCAAAGACAAAGAAGTACTCCCTTTCCTTCAATGTTTGTTTTGCTTAAATAAACTGCCGCTTAACACGAGTGAGTTGTTAGTCCAAGGTTCGAAGGAAAAACCAAACAGAACCTAAAGTTAGGCTTGGCTAAAAAAAATTATTCTTTTTATACTCTGATATTTCAATATATTTAAAAAAAATTACATATTGTGTGGTATATTAGCTATTAAATAGACTAGCAAGATAAAGATAGGTTGAAAACATATAAGGGAATGATATCTCAGGACGCAGAATTCAAAGATTATTTTTTTTAAGATAAATTGAGATTTATTTAAAGAGTTGATATTTTAATAAATATTTTTTCATACAAGTAAATTTAAAAATTAAATTTCTGACTACAAACATACCTAAAGAAGAGAATGGATTACTAAAGAGTAAATTAAATTAAATATCATCCTTCCAGTTGTGGGCATTAAAGAAGATAAATATGACTTATACACTCCTGGAAATAAAAGAAAAATGGAAAGAAGAAAATAATAATAAATATAACGAGAGATGTGATAAAAAGAGAAAAGAAAAAAAAAAAGAAAGCATTATAAGATGTGTATTAAAAAAAATTAAGACAAGATAAAATCTTGAATGTACACTACCTCAACATGAAAACTGTTAATATCACAACGATGGATTCAAATCTTTTGCTATATTTCGTTAATTGTTCATAAGTGCATTTACCTTTAATCCTCCCAAATAATGATATTTAATTGAGTTTTGAACAGTAAATATAAAAATTATACATCATTAACTAATTAAAAATATCATTAATATAACTTTTAAAATATATAACTATTTAAAAATTAACAAATTTATTTTATATATATATATATATAAAACTGCATGCAATCAGATGACAGAGTAAAAGAAAAATTACATAGATTATTTATTCTATTTAATTGTGAAAACGTTTAATTTTGTGATCACTGTCACACTCGTCATACAAATTGAAGCATGCAACGCATGCAGCCCACCATGAAAGTACTTGGAACTCAAGATGCTGGTTGTTACTAATTAATTAAATACGTTATCTTCATGCTTACCTTTCATCATGATCTGATAATTTCATTCAACGAATTTATCTAAAATAATCATATATTAGAAGTCACGCTAAGTTTGGTAGGCCCGGGAAGCCATTAGAGAAAACCATAAACTAGTAGAATAACGTAAAGGGAGAGAAAAGACTCGAAAGGTGAAGGGAGGAGAAGAATATAATGGACAGCTAACATTACCCACTTTTATTTTAGTAATCAGTTTGTCCATAAAGTGGATTCCATGCATGTACATGTAGTTCACATTGTACGAACTTTAGAACTTTTATTTTTATTATTTTATTCATGACGTAAACTGCTCAAACGACCCAGTATTAGTTCGAACGATGAAAACAACTGCAAACATGTGATTTAAATATGAAAGTAAGGACGCTTTCAGAAAGTGGAAGCATTTGGCATTTCTACTTTGATCCTAATATTCTTCTGCCAAGTTGTGTGGTCTGCATTTGGAATTAATTTTCTGGCTCAAGTTTCTTTTCTCTGAGCTGTGAATTTGTTTTAAGGGAATCTGGTTCACTAAAAGTGTGATTCTTGAAGCTCTGACCTGCAATATTCTCTGGACCTTTATATCGCCTTTTTCATCTCTTTTTCCGCATAAGCCAAAGTTCTTATCTATCTGGTAACATACATAATTTTCATATTGGTGTTTCAAGATAGCAAGTTAATTTTCTAAAACTCACAAGAAAAATCATTATGGTAATTTATATGATTCTTTTTATAGAACCGAACACAGTTATTCTTCAAACGAAACAATTTTTCTAGAATTGGAATAAGATTATGGGTGACAAAGTTTTCTATTTATAAATATTAATTTCACATAATGGTATACTTATTAGTTAAATTAAAACAATTAATTTTAATTATGTCAATTAATTAATTCACGCGGCTGATGATAATATATATTATAAGATAAATATATGTGTGCATTTTTAGTAGGGACGAATTTAGAGATTTGTGTGTGGAAAAGTTTTACCGTGATATATATTTCACATATTTATAGTACTATACGCGGAGCTAGTGTGAAATACATAGTGAAGTTTTCAGCTATAACTTTCTAATACAAAAGGTCATTAGATTAGGAAGACATACATAAAAGATTAAATTCTACATGAAGAAACTGAAATTGGAGTTTATATTTAAAAAAACATTTATTCCATAAATAACAAATAACGGGTAAAGAAAAAAAATTTAAATTTGATTTCCGGATAATAATTAAACATTTTCAACACTACAAAGAAAGTGATATTTAGTGAAGTTAAACTGATTGTTTAGCGGCCAATAAAAGTTTAGTGGCAGTTCAAGAAAAATAATATCGCGAGTGGATACCACGTTATTATTGGAATAATTGCTACTATATTTAGTGGCGGTTTATATCTGCCACGATTTTTTAACATATATATTTTTTTTATTTCCCTTGGTAGCTGTTATAGTCACCCAATTTGATTTTGTATTTTCTTTATTTTTAGCTTAGAGGCTAACGCAACTCCCCTAAGTTTCATGCATTTTTTTATTAACTCTTAGTGGTGATTTGGACCTTCCACAGTTTCGTTTTAACATTTTATTTATTTTTCTTAGCCACAGCTAGTACAGCCATTATTTTTTCTAACCTTTATTTTATGCCTTGCGGTAGTTGCAACTGCCACCGTCATTTTTTGTATGATTTAGAATTCAAAGGTTTCGGGTTGCGAACCACAACTATAATTGTAAGTTGTTTGTTTTTTTTTTTTTAAATACTTTCATGAAAGAAATATATTTAATTTTAAATTATTCACTATATTTTAAATAGAGCCGTGATTCAATGATAATTGAATATTCATATATTAGTAAAAATAAATAAAGTCTAAGTCATTTGTTAAGGATATAATTAATCTATAGAAGCTATTGAGTTAAATATAAACAAAATATTTAGAACCATGCATATTACAAAAGGATACCGCTCATTCTAATTTTATAACTAACGTTTGATAACCTTATCAGAACGAGTATAAAACAAGATTTACCCAAGGTAATTTGAAAACTGCATAGGATAACTAGAATTGTATTTTCAAACCCAAAGTTATGAATCCAAACTATACATAGTTACATGCAATAATAATCTAAACCTAGAACTTTGTAATAGTACAAAAAATATCAAATTTCTAGAACTTAAACGAAGAATGTATGCATATTCTAAAGATAGTTCCTGTCAAACATTTATTTAGCATTAGAACTTCATAAGAAAATAGTGACAAATGCTTGAATGATTATTTTTATGGTAGAATTTGGAAGATTTTCCAACCCTAAGAGATCGACATTCCCAAGATCATCTAAAAATATTCTTAAACTTTTAATCATTCAAATTAACAAATTTAATGCAAATGAAAGATGCAATTACTATGTATAAAATTTTATACTACAGTTTTTTTTTTTCTTAATTACGTATTTGCTTGAGAATATTATGTGCTATCTTTTATACTTTGAAACCATGGTCAATTACTTTTATTTTCTTTATATAAATTATGAATATTTAAATAATAAGAGAATCTACAAAGGACACCATGGCTGGGGGAGGGGGAACCTTGTCATTGCTATATGGGAGAACCTGTGGTGCAATAACTTGTATCATAGTGACATCAAAGTAAAGACTGTCAAGGCTAGAGGTTGCTTTACAGCGGTCGTTGTTCAACAACCTTGGTTATTTTGGGGATGAAAAAAATTACAAATTAAAACATCATATCTGAAATCCAATTGTTGTGATCAACTGTCTAGAGTTTTGACATTAAGATGTTAGCAATGGAAACCCCCAGCCCCTCAAGTTCTCTCTTAGATAAAAAATAAATAAATTCAAATAAAAATAAATCAATGCCTAATAGATAAATAAAATTACTAACCATATAAATATAAAAACAGATTCAAAAATTATTTTTAAATACAAATATAAATATAATAATCAGAAATCACTCCCTTATTCCTTGAAATTATAATGATCAGTTAAATTGGTTCCTAAAATTAATAATATGACAAAATAATTTTTAGAATTAAATATTATAAATCAATTTAGACATTGAAATTAGAATTAATGGCCAAAAATTGATATTTGAAATCAATTTAATCAATCTTAAAATGTAATAGTTGATCAAATCGGTTCCTAAAATTAAAAAGAATTAAATATAATTTTTACCTTATAATTTTTAATTTTCACAAATTTTGCCTCTTAATTTTTTTTTTTGTACATTTTGATCCTAAACTTATATAAATTTATCAAATTTGTCTCTTTCTTTTTAAATTTCCATAACCACCAAAATCATTATTTATTAAATATTTTTATTTTAGTTATAAAAATTTATTTATTATTTATATATCTTCCACCATTTTATTTGTAGAGTAGTTATTCAAGAATAAAAATATTTAATAAATAAATTTATAAGATATTATATAATTTAAACTAATAAATTATTTTATATTATTTAATAAATAAATCTATATGATTTATAAATTTATAAAAATAAATTTATCATCTTAATTTTTTAATATTTTTTATATAATAAATATAAATACACTTGAGGAATGTGTAATTAACAAATATAACAATTGTATATATAATATATTTTTTATATATAAACTAAATAAGTAAAATCCATATATATATATATATATATATATATATATATATATATATATATATATATATATATATATATATATATATATATAAATTTGTAAAATTTTAAAATTATAAGACATAAAGTATCATTAAATTTATTTATAATTTTAAAGACCAATTTTACTGAATTATTATAATTTTAATTATTAAATTAATTAATAATTTATAATTTTAAAAATTAATTTATTATTTTATTTATTTAAGAGATGAATTTGATCGTTATTATAGTTTAAATGACTAGATTATTTTAATTAGTTATGTACAATTTAAAAAACTGATTAACTATGTTATTAATTTTAATAAACAACTTAATTCATCAATTATTACAATTTAAAGAATTAAACCAGTGGTTAACTCGTATTATGACATCGTAATAGTTGCTTATTCAAAATTTTCATATTTTCGGCTATATTCTATAATAAGAAGTCGAAGAAATTCATATAATGTGAATCGTAAGATGAATTAAAGGGCCAGGATCCTCTGACTGTGTGCGACTGCAGTTAATCTGGATCGTCAATTTTCATGTCCTGAATATTGAGAGTATCTTGAGTACAAAAAAAGTAAAAACAAACGACCTGTTCCGAAACGTGTTCTGCACATAGTGACCACATTTCAGACGCCCCGACTCGTGTCTCCATCAAACGGAAACGCACCAAAACCAGCTCAGAATCGAACCCATCCCGTGGGTCATAAAAACGGGGCGTCCCATGCTGATACACGATAGATTTTCCTACCCTTAATAAATGAATCCATGCCAATTGGACAAAATTTACGAACCTTGAGCATTATTAATTAATATAATGACGTACGTGTACAGACAAAAGAGAAAATTAATATACATATATAGTACAATATCAGGTGGAGGTAGAGGTAGGCTTGGGAGACTAGCTCCAAGTTAGAACCAAAATTTAGGGTTTTTTGTAAAATAAATTTAATTTAATTTCGATATAATACATTTAAAAAAATAAATATGAGTAAATTTTAGACTAAAAATGAATCTTATCGTTGAGGAGCCACATACCCTGACGCTGACCCTATACGGGGCGTACCAAATTTTGAGTTTTGAATAATTGGGACTCTGTTTGTCTGATTTTGCTCTGTTTGGGAATAAGAACCTAATTATTATTGCGCATAAATATCCACTAATTAACTACCGTCCAACTCTACGCGGACAAATTTGTCTTTTCAACAGCCGCGCTGTATAGGATACATCGCATTCGTCTAAGATATTATATAGTGTGAATTTTTTGTTTTGGGGTAATATACTAATACTGGTAATGTGTGGAGATATTTAAATTTAATCGTAGAAAAATATTGCTTGGAATTAGAATAAAGGGCACTCCACTTGTTTGGGGTGAAGAAAAGACAAAGAGCGAGTTAGAAAACGAGTTTGTGTTAGAGATCCAATCAACACAGTGTCACCATATATTCTTTCTACCAATCCGGTTCGTCCGAAAGCGAAATTCGGAGAGTGGAAAATAAGCTATAATGAGTTGAGTTTTGCTAGTGTTGGACCAAACCACCCTTGTCTACCTCTTTAATTTTCCTTGCCTTCACCACCGGCACACTTGACTTGATTCTTTCTCATTCTTTCACTTTCAAGGTACTCTTCTCTCTCTCTCTCTCTCTATTGGTCTTGCGGTTATGGATGTTTGATGTATCTGTACATAATGTGGAATTGCTTATCGCCATTCGTGTGTGACAAGTGAGAATTTGTTATCTTCTACTTGTTCGTTGCTTGTGGATTTTTTCCGTGTTCAGTTCAGGTTGCAATACGGATTTCAGGAAAATTAAATGTGTAATTATTTGTTAAAAGGCTTTGTTCCTTACGGAATCGAAGCCAAGGCTAATCGTATAATCGTATAATCGTCTGATTATAATCACAGTTTCTCAATTGTTTTTTCTTTTTGGAGTGTTTGTATGTTTTGAAATTGAAATTGAAATTGAAGGCGTATAGAAATTTTCAGAAACTGGTTGGTTGAGCTATGAGTTTAGGAGTTTTGGTGGTATAATAGGGACAATCTTAAGAAATTGGGATAGCACTTATGGCTTGACTGTCCAATTATGTTTGAAGCTTCGTTTGTTTCAAATTTCAATCCTGAAGGACATGGACGGTGTCAAATTTTAGCATTTTTTTCCGGTTTTGTTCATTTTCTCTGCATTTCTTTACGATTGCTCAACCGACTACTACTCTTTTGTGTACTTTGTATGGTTTTATTTGCAATTTTTTTTATGAAATAAACTGAATTTTAAAATGCTGTAAATTGTTCGATTTCAAGACTTTATGCAGTAGTTTAGTTTCCTAGGTAAGCATTTGTCCTTCCATTTTATGTATGCTTATTTTACATTTCATTTTTGTTTGGTTCTTTTAACTTTTAACCCTTTGATATCTTCTTTTAAAGTTTCTATTGCTTGATGTTCCCCTAATTAAGACTATGATTGTATGTTGTGGTCTGCCAATTTTTTGAAGGTAGTGTGTTTGTCGCTGCTCTTTAGAATTAAATTTGCTTCCTTTTATACTCTATTAAGCTCTCTTAGGCTCTTGACAATCATTGTTTGTCCCCCTTTTTACACGACATGAATGTGGTCTCTTCAGGCTTGTGTAATGACATATATCTAATTTTTTTTCTGACTCCTCTTCTCTAGTCAAAGGATAAAGAGTTTCAAGGGTCAAACTCTTGGTATTTCCTATATGCAACCCTTCGTGTCTTGTAGCAGCTGAGAATTGGGGATAGTTATAATTCTATAAGGAAATATTCCTTTTGATCATTATGCATGTCTGGCCCTGTGGCCACAGTTGATAATTTGGATGGAGCACTTTCTTGTGCAGAGAGAACAAAATCTCTTGATGCCATTTCTGAAATAGATCGGATATCTATATTGACAAACGGTGAAGCTGGTCATTCCTCTGAAGTTGCTGGATTTAGAGTAGGGGAACTCTTACTTCCTAATGGAGAATCATATTCTGGGTCCCTTCTTGGCAACACTCCAGAGGGTCGGGGTAAGTATGTATGGTCAGATGGTTGTGTATATGAGGGCGAGTGGAGACGAGGGATGAAAAATGGATTTGGGAAAATACAATGGCCCTCTGGAGTATCGTATGAGGGTGAGTACTCAGGTGGCTATATCCATGGTACAGGAACATATGTTCGCTCTGATAATCTGACCTACAAAGGTCGGTGGCGATTGAATCTTAAACATGGGTTGGGTTATCAAGTTTATCCAAATGGAGATATCTTTGAAGGCTCTTGGATCCAGGGAACACCGGAGGGGCCAGGCAAGTATACCTGGGCCAATGGAAATGTATATCTGGGAAATATGAAAGGTGGGAGAATGTCAGGAAAAGGAACTCTCACCTGGGTAAATGGAGACTCATTTGAAGGAAGCTGGTTAAACGGCATGATGCATGGGCTTGGTGTATATACATGGAGTGATGGAGGCTGCTATGTTGGGACTTGGACTCGGGGTCTGAAAGATGGCAAAGGAACCTTCTATCCAAAAGGCAGCTGTCTTCCATCTGCGCAAGAAATATATCTCAATGCATTGAGAAAAAGAGGGCTATTGCCAGATTTGAGAAAACAGAAGCAGGTACATATTCATCATGCTGCTTCAGTTGATATGGGAGATGTCAAGGTTGGTGAGAGTCAAAGATCAAATCGTGTTTCATCTGATAAGCTTGCCAAAGGAAACCTGTTAAATCTGGAACAATCTCGCAGCAAAAATATTTTTCTTGAAAGGCGCTGGAGTCTTGAGGTATCTATTGAGAAAGTGATTGGGCATGATTCAAAATTAGGTTCAACAGATTCTGTAGCAGAAAATGGAGATAAAGAGGTTAATGCAAAGGTCCCAATTTTGGAACGTGAGTATATGCAAGGTGTATTAATAAGTGAGTTAGTTTTAAATGATAGTTTTTCATCAATGTCTAGAAGAGCAAAACAGCTTCAAAAAAAAATTGCCAGAGATATTAAAAAACCTGGTGAAGCAATCATTAAAGGTCACAGGAGCTATGATCTGATGCTTAGTCTGCAGCTTGGAATAAGGTAAAAGACACTACCTTGACTTTTTGCACTCTCAAGCAGTGTTAGTTGTTATCATTTGTAACAATGCTACATGATTTTTGTTTCTGCTATTTTCTGCAAGTTGTTTTATTTATTTTATTGTTATTCATACAAAAATGTCATGAATCTGTGTTGGAATTGGAAGGACATAAAATCATATGATTAGAAATTTGATATTTTTAATGGGTATTTTCAAATGGATAGGTATTTGTATTTATTGGAAAAAACCTAAGTCTCATGTTGGCTAGATATAAAGCCTGAAAAGTGTTTATAAGTGGGGAGCAATTCTCACCTCTTGAGCTAGCTTTTGAGGTTGAGGTAGGCTCAAAACCCATTATTTAAGATGGTATCAGAGCCTATCTTAGATTCGTTAAAGAATCAATCACCATATTATCCAAATACCAAACCCAATAGTCCTGAGTGTGAGGGTGTATTGGGAAAACCCAAGTCCCACATTGGTTAGAGATAGAGCTTGAAATAAATTGATAAGTAGGGAACATTCCTCACCTTTTGAACTACCTTTTGGGGTCAAATTAAGCTCAAACTCACTTTCTAAGAGTATTCATTAATCATATTAATGGTCATCTTCCTTTTCTGTTTGTGGGAATTCCTTTTGCTCTTCTGTCACCTACAGTAAAGAATAGAGATCGGATATATATGGCCCCAAAGAAGATTGAGGTTTTAAAGCTTCAATTTTCAGATTATTTTCCTTTGAACTGTTATTTCGGTAGGAATCACTAAACTATCACTTCATCACTTCAGGGAGAAAGGAATGTGGAGATCACTCTTATCTTTTGTTTGTCTTTCCTCTGGAAAGAAAAGTGATGATTGTAAATAGGGAAACTTACAAATAAGGCATTTTGATAAAATATTTTCAGTTTAGAAACAATTAAATGCTCAAGGGGTTAATCACCAAATTCAAACAGTCTTTGAACATCTGTAACTATTACAGTTGAGTGATAAATTGTTTTAATACTTGTTTATATCAATAATTCTTTTTTACAATTTTCCCACACACAACAAAGAAATAAATTCCATTTGACCTTGGGAATAACTTGACAATTGGAAGATGTTTCACCCTCAGTAAACAAACATTTGCTTCTCAGGTATATTTCACAATTTTCCGTAGAACTTAGATCAATTTTCATGATTTTTTACTCCTATTGATGTCATGAGGTAACCATATACAATGAAAGCACCTAACCTACCTACTTTAGAAGAAAAAATGTTATTCTGGAATATCCATATTTGCTTTTGCATGGATTTTTCTTTAAGTAATGTCAAAATGGGCTTCAATATGGCTAGGTATACTGTGGGAAAGATTACACCAATACAAAGACGAGAAGTTCGAGCATCAGATTTTGGTCCTAGAGCAAGCTTTTGGATGAATTTTCCAAAAGAAGGTTCTCAATTGACACCTCCTCATCAGTCAGAGGATTTTAAATGGAAAGATTACTGCCCTATGGTGTTCAGGTAAGTAGTTGACACTTGTTTAGGCTTATTTCTTTCATGGGGCCATTGTATCGTTCATGTACTCTCTAGGCATGCATATAAACCAATCCTTGTTTTTGTGTGCAGCTCTGGGTTCAAATAACTCTGTTATTGGCATATTGTACATCTGTACAGGAAGTGTATAATATCCATATTTTGAGCACCTGATTCAATAATCACTCCTTGTCACTCTATGCAATAATTGATAGCATCAGCCTATTGACTAGTTCCGTTTTCATCAATTTTCCATTTTCCTCTTAAAGTAACTAAGTTTTAATAATTCTCCTTAATTTTCTATTATTAGGAAAAAAATGGGTGGGAGGGAGGGGGGATGTGTACATCATAAATTCTATGCATCTGATTCTGAGTATCCATTTCAAATTACGATGCCTAGTTGATATTTGACATGAATACAACAGTGGAATAATTATTCACTATTGATTTGTAATTGTGTAATAATTTACTAAAGTACTAGACCATGTGGATTACATGTTGAATTCATTCTACTTTATTCAACTACATGTACACATGGTAAGGAACCACTGTTACAGCCCCCCTCTTTTCTCTTTTCTTTTCTTCTTTCACTTTACACGTGATTGATATATAGACCTTGTGACCTGTTGCAGAAATTTGAGAGAGTTGTTCAAGATTGATGCTGCTGACTATATGATGTCCATTTGTGGAAATGATGCTCTGAGGAACTTTCTTCTTCCAGGGAAAAGTGGTAGTGTCTTTTTCCTGTCTCAGGATGATCGGTTCATGATTAAGACACTGCGAAGATCTGAAGTGAAGGTATTTTTATTTTATCTGGATCTTGTTCATTGGCATTTGTTGCAGTTGCAGATATGGATACCTAAGATAATTGCTTTGGAGACTTGTTTTATACTGGTTCTCTTTTGGAGTTCAAAATACATTATGCAGTTTGAACCCATACGAATTCTGAGGTTGACATTAATGGAATTCTGCATCTAATAAGATTTCATATTTTCATAACATCTGTTTGGTTTAGGCATTGTTATCACTTACAATAACCCACTTGCAACAAGGGCCGATGACATCACTGTGCACTGGATGACGTTTAAAGTGTAACACAAATTATAATAATAGAAGTATACTACTAAAACATGACCTTAAATAGCAATAATAGTGTTCAAATAAATCAAATATTATATGTATATGTGTATATATATATATGAAGTACTTAAAACAAAGTTACTATTAAACACACAAATACTGTAAACTGAGTAGTGTATCTTGATACACACTTTGAGTTTTATTTATATTGGATCTTACTTACACAGCACAATATAATACATCAGTATATACACAAAAACAATTATGCTTACAAGTAAAGCAAAGATACAAATACAAGAAAGGTGATAGCATAAAAGGAATTAGCATAAAAGATCACTGAACAATTCAAAGAGTGAGTCAATTGATTCAAAGAAATCAAATTGTAGAGACATTTAGGAATGTACAACACATAATTTAAACTAAGGAGAGAGAAACTTGACCAACTCCTTAAGATACAATTTTGGAACCTAATGAAATGAGGTGAGGAAACTTAGGTAGGGAGATAGAAGAGAACACAAAATCATTACCAAAAATGTGAAATGATTGGGCGTGGTTGTTGGAATTTAGCCTTAGGAACTCCTGATACTCTTCGTCTAAGATTAATTAAGATCCAGTTCTTTCATTTGAAGAGATATCACTCGAAGATATATTTGCAGTTTTGTCTGGCCAACCAACCAAATCATAACATCTATTTTGTAGATGTCCTTTTTTTTTTTTTTTTTTTTCTTTCACAATGTGAGCAGATAAACTTAGCATGACCACCTCTACCATTTCGTATCATTCCTCTTGTACCATGACCACTATGGTAGAGGCTACCATAGCAGAATTTTCAACAGCGATACCATCACCTTTCATTATGGTCGGAACCCAAAGAAGTCTAGTAACTAGGCTATTCATAAAGGGAATCTGCTCGCTTGACAAGATTTGATCACGAACATGCTCATAGTCAGGATGCAGACTTCACATCAAAACCATAAGGAGTTTGTCAATTCTCTTTGTTTTTTCCTCAACAGAGCTACACATGAGTAAGTCTTTCAATTCTTTAGCAATAGCTCTGGCTTTGGTTATGTGCGACACTATATCAAGTCTGTTGAAGAGAAACAAAAGAGTTGAATCAAACAGACGTTGAACATCATTAGTGAAAACATGTCTAGCATTCATCCTGAAGGAATAGTAGGTCTTTAATGATTTTAATATTTCTAATAATTCCGGACTAATAGACTGCCATAAAATAGCACATAGTTGATAGTCAAGTTTCAGTCATGGAGCTCTGTTTTCTTTTGGTATTTCAGCCTCTTGTTTCTCCAAGTGGTCATGAAACCCTTGTCCCCAAAACCACAACTCAACTGAGTCTAACCAAGCTCTATAATTTTTTTAGTTGAGATTCTCCGTTGTGATAGTTGGGGTTCCCGAAAAGGAGATAACAAAACATTGAGAAAAAGAACTGGCAGTGGCTATTTTCAATCTCAAATAGTGAACAAAAGACGAAAGGGAACAATTTTAACACTACAATTTCAAAGAAACAATAACACAAGACCTCAGATCTACAAGCTACAGTGCTTCCAACCAAGCTTTTAAGGGTTGGAATAGGTAGGAAAGGGGCCGGTGGGCTCATAGCGGAGAGCAGGGGTCTAGAAGGCGGCACATGGGGTTCACGCACCAGTAGACTTGAGCCACAGGAATGGCATGTGGAGGGTCTTTTGACCCTAAAACTTTTGGGTTTTGTAGCGTAGCTCACGGCGCACCTAACCCTATATCAACTAGTGGATTCTCACGACGGACGGCAGCGGTGACAACCTCAGGCGACGACTCTCAGTCACAGGACACAGGATAGGGCAAACCTTGCTAACTGGTGGATTCCAACGATGGACGGCGGCGGATGGCGGTAGACGGCAGCGGTGATAACTTCAGACGACGACTCAGTCACAAGACACAGGGCAAGGCAAAACCTTACTCTCATACCATATTAAGCACACAAATACTATAAACTGAGTAGTGTATCTTGATACACACTTTGAGTTTTATTTATATAGAATCTTGCTTACACAACACAACATAATACATCAGCATATACACAGAAAAAATTATGCTTACAAGTAAAGCAAAAATACATATACAAGAAAGGTGATGGCAGAAAGAAAACAGGGGAACAGTCATGTACAGGCATATGAACAGTCATATATATCCAACAGTTACATAACACAGTCTTATTCAATAACTCAATTGCAGATTTTCATGTGACTATTTCAAAGGAGTTATTGTTTCTGACATGTGAAGAAACTAAACATCTTTACCGCATTGTTGATTTCATGTCCCTTTTCCCTGTTGAATTCTCTCATATTTTTTGGGTTGATTTTGTATGATATTTTATGCTACTAATTTCATTTCTCGCTAGTAAAACTATTTTTTTAGTCCAAAAAATGAAAAAGGAAATTGAGCCCTTAGCTAACACTAATTGAATCAACTTGTGGAGCATATGCTTAGTAATGATATTTTAGCATTCACTTGTTCTTCTCTCCGCTTTTCCTTTCAGTATAAAATATAAATTGTAATGAACAAAATTTGAATTGCAGGTTCTTCTAAGAATGCTTCCAGACTATCATCATCATGTGAAGACATATGACAATACGCTTATCACAAAGTTTTTTGGTCTGCACAGGATTATACCTTCGAGTGGTCAAAAGGTAATGTGCTTTTTTTTGCACCTGAATCATTTTCTGGAGTATTTTATATTTATCAATTATTATTGCCTCGACTTGCACCTTAATACTTGTAAATCTGGAATATCAAAAGAACAAAAATTAAGGCAAATGTACCACATAAATTTGAACCTATCAAGACTTAACATCTTTCATGCAAACTGACTTAATATTCTATATTTTATTTAATTAGGAGGCGAATATTTATATATAATTTTTTATTTTGCAGTTTCGCTTTGTTGTAATGGGAAATATGTTCTGCACAGAATTAAGGATCCATAGGAGATTTGATTTGAAAGGTTCATCTCTTGGACGTTCTTCGGACAAGATAGAAATTGATGAGAACACCACTCTTAAAGATTTGGATCTGAACTACTGCTTTTACCTGGAACCATCTTGGAGGGAGTCTTTATTAAAGTAAGGGGTATTTACAAATAAATTTATTTATTCTTGCATTTGTTTTTGTTTAAATTGATATAAAAATAAATTTTATTACTAGTACATTACGGGTTTATGAAGCAATTGTCTCTTGTAATGCAGCTGAACCGTTATAACATCATTTGATACTGTATAAAATGAGTATGTAAATTTTTTTAAGTAATGAGCTTTTTTGCATTTTCCCCCATATATTGTTGCTTAATAAAAATAGTAATTGCTTGTGTTTGAATTCCAAAATTTTGTCTGGTGAGTTTTTCCAAAATTTTATGATGTACAATGCTTGGCTTCAATAATTGAATATTACCTCTAACTGTCTTGGTCATACACTTTTTGCAGTCAGATTGAGATTGACAGCAAGTTCTTGGAATTACAACAGATAATGGATTACAGCCTCCTTCTAGGTGTTCATTATCGAGCTCCCCAGCAGCTGCATTCCCTGCCGCGATACAACCAAAGTATAAGTGCAGATGGATTGGCAATGCTTGCAGAGGAAGGTGAGTATTTGATCCGGTCTAGAAAGCTAATGATATGTCATTTGCCTTTATATGTTTGATATTTATTTCTGGCAGGTATTTATAATATTTAAATTGAGGTGTTTTTAATTAGAAGTTTTCATGCATCGGAAATATGAAACTAATGACCTGGAATGGGGAGATAATGCTATGTATGCCCTTAATTATTGATGGGACCAGCAGATGATATAAACACTGCTTGCTTTGGTGTTAGTAGGTAGTGTAGATGATGAAATTGGTGAGGGGTATTTCTGGAAACTCCTTTTTCTCATCCCAAATTGACTAATGTCTATCTGACCATGTTATTGACAATTATGTGCTGATTGTTTAGTAGCATAAGATTGATAGGCTTGGCTTAAGTTTTGATTTTCTACTTAACTATGGTAGGAGCCATTATTAGGAACAATGTTTTAAAACCAGGTCTGGATTGGCTGGTCTGAAAGGAACCATGTCCTTGGCTGGTCCAGTTAAACAAGCTGACACGTTTTCAGTCAAACCCTTTACCCAGTGGCTGTCTTTTCCTTTTCTTTTTCAGCCCTTCAATTTTTTTGTTTTATCTAGGTGATTTTTCTGATTGAAATTGGCTGGTCCAGTTAGGTGCTTTTTCTACTAGAATTATAATCACGGAACTGATTAATTTCAAAATTGCACTAATGATCAACTGACAGACCCTCTAGAGGATGAAGTATCCAACTATCCACAAGGGCTTGTTCTGGTCCCTCGAGGTGCAGATGATAATAGTGTTGTTGTAGGGTCACACATTAGGGGTAGCAGATTGCGAGCTTCAGCTGCTGGTGATGAGGAGGTGGATCTACTTCTACCTGGTACTGCAAGGTATGGTTTCTTCAAGATTTTTAATAGTTGATTTGATGTTATTTATCATATTCAACGTCATAGTACTCCAGTTATCCTATTTTTATGTTTGATCCTTGCACTTCCAAATTAGTCATCACTTGTATGTTCATAAAATATAGACAAATTTGGGATGTTATGACCCTTCTACTTTTAAGGACGAGTGTGGTGATTGAGAGATCACCTAGTCATTGCCAAAGGATGCATGCGGGCTCCTGTTTGAAAATTAATTCTCGGTAATCTATCTCAATCACCTGTGAAAAGTGATTTTGCTGATTGATAAATTTCAAGCTGGAGAAAATAAATGATATAACCTGCCACAAATTAAAATATTTGCAATTCTTAATCTTTCTTACTACTTTCATTCCAAAATTATTGATGTTTAAGGTTAATGCACATAAATTAAGAAACATTTAATAAGTGTAAAATATTAATGTATTTAGTATAAAATACTCTTATATAATATATAAGATGTAATAGTAGTTTGTTGTTTGTTGAAGTGCTTTTTAAATAGGTTGTCGGTACATTGTTGCTCGGGAAGATCAAATTTAATTATTTTAAATATGTCCATTGATATGGCTATTTGCCTTGGAAGAGATTAGATTTTATCCCTTTCTTTTCCCGTAACAGTGTAGGCATTTTCACTTTACTTCATCGTTGTATAATTGCTAGAGATGTTGTAGGCCAAGGGTTTTTCCAACTTTGCAACTTTCTATGCAGACTACAAATCCAGCTAGGGGTGAACATGCCAGCTAGGGCAGAGCAGATTCCAGGAAAAGAGGAAGTGCAAATGTTCCATGAGGCTTACGATGTCGTACTTTACTTGGGTATAATTGACATATTGCAAGCGTACAACATGACTAAGAAGATCGAGCATGCATATAAATCTATTCAGTTTGATTCATTATCTATCTCGGCGGTGGACCCTACGTTCTACTCACGTCGCTTCCTGGATTTTATTAAGAAAGTGTTCCCACCACATGAAATGGCAGGATAAAGTTTGGGCTTAAATTCAACCAGTTAGTGTATTCAGAAAACTGTATAATTGACTTGAATATGTTTAGTTTATATAAATATGTTACATATTAATTTTGGTCCTTTTTTATTAATCTGCGTTTAGTTTAGTCTTCTTTTTTTTTAATTTAAAATTGACTAATTTTGGTCTTCTTCACTTGCAACGATTATGTTTTGTTGATCATGTAACAAGCGGAGATTATCAGATCATCATTGCCTTGTGGAGATGTGTTTTAAATGGCCTGTGTCCTGGTGCGTGGCTGTGTGCAGATAGTTATTCATTGAAGCGAAACAAGAAATATACAGAGGCTCCACCTCTTGCCACTATGATACCAACTATATCGCGATTGTTATTCATCGTCATGCAACTAAAGATGTTATCGAGTTATTGTTTTGGTTAAGGGGGTAGAAGGAGGAAGAGCGTGGTCTCAGTTTTCAGGAGAGGGAAACGAAAATAAAGAAAGGGTGATGGGACGTCGGATTTGGATTATTACACGTTAAAAGTGTAGCACTATCTATAATGATAGTGTAATGAGAAATTTTGATATTTACTCTACCATCGAATACCTATACCAATTCGGATAACAGATCACAATGATGAGGTCAATAATATGCATTAATTGAAGACAAATTATATAAGAGGAAGATAGAGATTGACTGAAGTATTAGAATATGTTTTGTAGGTATCATTCCTTTTCCATCATCTAGAATAGGAAGTCTCCATCATTTAGAAGAGAAAGCTCACAAGGGAGGAAGTAGTTCAATCTCAAGTGTTAGAAATTGGGTAAGAATGTTTGGCGTCGTCTACGGGATCGATACGTTTGGTGTCGTCTATGGGGATCGAAACAAAAATCGTCTATGAGGATCAATACGTTTAGCGTCGTCTAAGGGGATCGAAACAAAAATGATCAACCAAAAACAAAGCAAAAGACAAGTTAAGAGTAAGAGTGAGAAGGTGTTAATGAGTCATTTTTTGGCAAACATATTTCTCTGAAGATATTTATGTTTAAAAGTTTTAATAGATTTTTTGGTCAATAAATTATTCCTACATAGTTTAGACAAGTAAATTGAAGATTATAAAAAATAGACTAACATCTCAAGATCTATACAAGAAATTGAAGATTCTTAAAAATAGATTGACATCCCGAAACCTATATGAGAAAATTGAAGATTCTCAAAAAATAGGTCGACAATAAGCCTATGAGAGAAGATTCTCAAAAAAAGACTAAAATCTCAAAGTCTATATAAAAAAATTGAAGATTCTCAAAAAATAAACTGATAGTAACTCTATACAAGAAATTGAAGATTCTAAAAAATAAACCAACATTATGAGAAAATTGGAGATTTTTAAAATTAAAAATAAATATTTTAAAAAAAGTCCACATCTAGAGATCTATATGAGAAATTGAAGTGAAGATTCTTAAAAATAGAAGATAAACTGTATGAGAAATTAAAGTGAAAATTCTTAAAAATAAAAGATATACTGACATGCTGACGTGTGTATTGGGAAAATCTATAATGGATGATTGTACCATTAATTGAGAAAATGCATGAAAGGAATATATGTCATTAATGAGAAAATGCATAGAAATAAATACCAATTAATAGAATAACAGTCCCAATAAAAAGAGGAAGGTCAAAGATTATTAATTGAGAAAATGCATAAGAGGAAATACTAATTAATAGGATAACTATCCTAATAAAAGGAGGAAAGTCAAAGGTAAATTTTTTAGTACATAAGAGATATTTCCGGATAGAAATATATTAAAATCAATAAAAACTTACTTGAACATTAAAGTATATTTTACATATATCTTTTCCTCTCCATCATCTAGAAAAGGAAGAAAGCAGTTGAATATCAAGTATCCTAAAACTGAAATAGAAATAATTTAAAAAATATTGGACCAAAATTAAAATAGACATATTCAGGCTGAAAACTTATTTAATTTGGGGCCACTTAGGCACGGGTGATGGTGAGAGGAGAGAAGTATGATCTAGTGTTAGTAATAACTATTAAGAGACAGATGAACCGGATAAAATGCTTTGAAGTTTGAATGAGATCAGGTGGATAATAGGAATTGGGAAATATTAATTATATTCTTTATACTATTGATTAAAATTTATTAAAAATTGTAAATTTTTATAAGATCTACTAATAAATTAAAGAAAAGCTCATTAAATGAATACGTTCAATTAAAATTTATAATTTCTAATGAAATTATCTTTATAGAGAGTAATAAAAAGACAATTTCTCAGAATTTACCTTTTCCTGTCGAGGGTCAGGATACGAGGCTTGAGTTCCATCCTTTTCTTACATGCCTTCTGTTAATTTGACTTTTCCGTTGTTGTTTTATACTGAATTCGGGCAAATAAATGAAATAATCACTGTCGTGATTTCCCATTTGACACGTACTCCTATTTTACACACTGGTATGGTTATGGTTGGCCACAGTTAATAATAAACTTCTTTATTGAAGGTTCCTAGAATTGATGGCATTTTTATTATAAATAAATTAAATCATATAGTAACATCACATGGTTTAATTTCTTATCCACAATAAATTAAATTTAATAATTTATCCTGGACTTTATTTTTCATATTTTTATTAAACAATATTTTATATACACAAATCTTAGAATCAACATTAAAAAATTTGAGTTTTGTGGATAGAAAAAATATGGTTGAGAGGGGAGACATTACTAAAGATATGAATATTGTTTTCTATTTATATATTCTTTTCACATTTTATCTTTAATTTGAATATCGACAGATAGTTTGATAATATCTATAGACCTCAATAATGATAAATAAAATAAATTTTTATACCATATGAAATTGTGGATTTTAAGCTTAATTCTACAAAATTGATCTGTAAAGTATGAGTTGCTTCTCACTTATATACTAATTTTATACTCTATTCAGACTTGAGTTTTTCTTAATATATAATAAATTTGGATTTAACTCAACCTTATAAAATCGACTTGTAAGGCAAGAGTTGTGATATATATATATATATTCTATTCAAGTTATCTCATTGGCCTTTTGACCCTTTTAATTATAAAGAAAATATTTAGGACCTTATTGAAGACTAAATATCTTGAATGTAAAATTTGTAAAACTAGATATTTATATTTGATAATAGGTGGCCTGATAGATCCAACTATGATTATTATGATAAATTTTGATATACGTAGATATAGACTTAATTCAATCTTATAAATTAGTTTGTAAAACGAGAATTATCTTTTTCTTATATATTTTATTCAAAATATTTCTTGACATGAAATTTCTAAATATGAATTTATACAAGATGATTTTATTTTTTTTGTTGGTTTTGCTTAGATGGTAAGGACTCCTTAGTCCTTCCTTTCCTTAATATGAGAGGACTCCAATATCCAATGTGAGAAAGCTGTACGTACATGTAAAAGTGATTCCGACTTTCGAATTAGTTGGTGCCCTTAGTAAGATGGATATTAGATGGAATGAATCACACATTGTCTTTGGGTGTTTCTGTCCTTACAGCTATGCGCTTGCAACTCCATAACACTCGTACAAAATGAGATCTTGTCAAATTGTCATCGTTGTTCGTCTCTCAAGAGATAAAGGAGCCTCCTATAAGCTGAGTCCAATTGCATTAGAACTTGTTTTGATTAAGCCGAAACACAATAATTATATCGAATATTAACATAAATTGATATGGGTATTATGTTGTTATAATGATTCTTATTTTAAAATTTTAAATTTAAACATATAATTCATTATCTTAACAACTATTTTATTTTTTTATGTTGAATGCATTTTATAAGAGTTTAATTCCAACGTAACGTGAGAGTGAATTTTACAATATCATTTAATGTTATATTAACACCTTATTTAACGAGTTCAAATATATTTATGGAGGTATCAAACTCATTACATAATGTGGCAACGTACTATTACGGGAGAATGTAAAACAATACATACAAAAAATATTAAATTGTTTACTAACGTATGTGTTTATAATAGACAGATAATCATGTCTTTTGATTATATGATTAATGATTCAATCTTCAGGCCCACGTGTATAGAACAATAATATATCTAAAAAGTTCAGTCCCCTGAATAGATCTTTATACCTTAAAAAGAATGTCTTTTAATTTTTTGCTGAGATACCTAGAACATAAAGAAAAAATTCGTTTTATTTTCGTAACTCAAAAAATAGTTTGATCTAAATTTTTAAACTAAAGAATTTATAATTATATGGCTATAATTTTCACTGTTTAAAGATTGATATAAAGTTTAAATTGTTTCTGTAGCTTTTTTTTTTCTCACTGCTGATGTGTGAAATAAAAACTTAATGCCATATATATATTTAACATGGATAAAGATTTACACTCCCTTTTTATATCGTTAATTTATTATACAGAACTATATTAATACTATAAACTCAAACATAATTTAATTTCTACTGTCTATCTCATTTCATCTTATTACTTCAAAGAAATTAAATATATATACACGAATAATATAAACAATTTTTACATATTATTATCTAATCACAAACGATTATGAAAGATAATTTTTTTAATCTTTATAATAATTATTTCTATAAAAATTTGATTAGTTATCGTGTAAAAACTTTCACACTAATTATATATACTTATTAAAGTAAAAAAAAAAAAACTATTTAAGTCTTTTGCAGACTCTCTTTAAGAGGGAGAAAAAATCACATGTTTTATGTGTATGAAAAGGTAATTTTCTTCGCAAAGTTAACGTAGTATCAAAACGTGTTTGGTTTCACATTAGGAGCTAATAAACTTGAATTTAGAATGAGTCAAATTTGATTTTTTTTTCTTTTGACCATTATGTGTGTTATTTTCACTAGAGAAGAGAAGAAGAATTATTACGAATGCTAATAAATGAGAGAGGAGACAAAAAGAAGGGTCAAACTTAATCCGTAAGTCTGCCAAAAGAAGGGTCTAGATGAAGATTCAGAGGCTTATTCTACCCACCCTAGCAATATTCTCGTGTATATTTTAATTATTAATTAATTGTTAAAAAAGTTATAAACCTTGTTATTTGTTTTTAAATTATTAATGTAAATATTAATATCAATATAATAAATTATATTATGAATATGTCGACATAAAAAATATATATGAATGCTAAAACCTAATTTAATAATTATATACTCAATGATAGTAAATTTTTAAATAATATTTTTTAATATATATTATTCAAACAAAAATCACATTATTTAAACTCACGTATATTAAAAACCAATTCCTTAAAATCATGTTAATCAACTTAAAGAAAAAACAAACGTGAAAACGTGCACTGAATAGATCAAAAGTAGCAGCTGGGAAAATAAAGTGTCTTGGGAAAGGAAACACTTTGGGTTCAAAGTATGGAACAACCAAACATATAATAAAGAAGGAAATTGACATCTCATGCACCCCTATATAAAAATAAAAAGTGTAGGTTTTGTTGCGTGGTCATATTATGTGCGACCCCATTTTGATAGTGCCCCTTCACCCCATGGGTCATACATTCACGCAGGGTGCCCTTTATGGGCTGCATCTGGGGCACCCTATTTGCCTTGTCTTCTTTCACTGTTAAGTACCTCAATGCAGGCTCATTTCGCTTTCGTCTATACAAGGAAATCTAACACTAATATTTGTATGTATATAATCCCATGTCACGATTTTTTTTTAGCAAAAGTTTATGAGTTGTATTTTGAAAGCTCATCAAGATAATACCAGGCTTTAAAACTCAAATAGCACTTACAAAAAAAAACTTTTTGATTATTCATTAATAAAATTTTTACATCAAGAACAAAAATTTAAATCACATCCTTATTAAATGTGTATGATTCTTATCACACATGTGATAACTAAACTTCTGAAAAATTGAATGTCTTTTCTATGTTTCTTCCTGTTTGCAGTGATTATATATTGAAATTCATTAGTTATACATTCAATTAAACTATATAATAAACATTTAGACCAATCTTAAAATATGTGGACAAATTTAACAGTTTGCTGTCATTGCTTACATATTAATTCTCTTAATAACATGGAGGACTTGACTTCAACGGGTATTGTGTACACAGTGGGCAGATACGAGAAAAAATAATATTAATTTGTATATTTATATTATAAATAAATTACATTTTCACGTTTGAGAGATGTGAATATTACATTCTCCGCTTCTCTTATGTTGAGATATACGATTTAATTCCTTTAACTTAATATTGTTAAATCAAATTATATTTCTTTCTCCTCGAAGAAGTAGATATTACATTCTCTTATCCTAAAATATACAAATATTATATTTTCTCCCTTCTTATATTAAAATGTATAATAAATTATATTTTTTTCTTTTAAAAGATGAGAGTATTATATTATATTTTTTTCTTATGTTAAAATATATAATTTAACTTATTTAACCTCATATATGAAAAATATTCATTATAAAATTTTAAAAAATATATATTAAAATATTTTTAATTTAAGAAGTTATTATTCACTCACACGATATTTTTATAAAATATATAATTAAATTTAAATTAATTATTTTTTATTAAAACAATAATTAAAAACAAAAATTATGAGATAAATTTATGTGTATTTATATATATATATTTGAATTTTATGTTTAAAAATATATTTTATAAACTAATTTTATAAAAATAATAAAAATTTAATTTTATAAAAATAATAAAAAAATTAATTATATATATATATATATATATATATATATATATATATATATATATTATAAGTATTAGTTTTTTAACAATGAAATTTTATTTAATAATAGATTTGTAATACAGATAAATTAATTGAAAATATTGTATGTTTAATAAATATATTATATTTAATAAGTATAATACTTGATAATATTCTTGAAATTAACTATATATTAAATTTAATAAATATACTATTTAATACTATATAAGAAAAATATCAATTTATTTAAATATTTTTAAAAATACTATATTAATAACATCAATTAAAAATCATTTTAATAGTTGTGTTTGACTTTACTTTACTTATATAAAAACTATTTTTAATTTTATTATTTTAAAATATGTTTTGTGAAAATAATAAAAATTTTAATATATAAATAAATTTAGCATAATTCATAATAAATTTTAAAATAATAATTAAAGAAATAAATTAAGAGATAATTTGTTATATATATATATAACAAAATATTTACAATTGAGTAAAATATTTAAAATAAAATTTATAAATAGTTTTTGTAAATAAAATAAAATTTTAAAATATACATTATATAGTAAAATGAATATATTTGTATTTATTAAGGAAGAAAAAAGTGTAGTTTAACCCAAGGAGGGAAGGTGATCTAATATTTACATCTTTCTTTCTTGTAGTTAATATTCTGAACTTGACAACCTTCTTTTATTTTTATTTGAAAAATAAAATATTTTTAAAAAAATAGAAAATCAGACATCATAGTAAGATTATGTAATTATAAAAAAAATTAAAAAAAATTCAATTCCCAAGTACAAGAAAAAGTGAAGCAAGCCCCGTAATATGAAAATTTATTAGATAATTTTGGATTATCATATGTCTATAATTTAAAAAATATATATATATATATATATATATATATATATATATATATATATATATATATATATATTATATAATCAAGTCCTTTAATTTATAAGAAAAATATTAACAACATTTTATATATTTTTTATAAAAATTAATTAAAATTATAATGATTCAAAATTATTAAATAATTTTTATTTAACTTAGAAATCAGTTCAAATTATGCTAATATGAAATCCTCTAATAATTTCTTATCCCCGTACTTATGCAAAGTTGAAATATTTCGATATTTTATCTTAATAAGTGAAATGTACTATTTATTTTATAAAAAAAGTTTACTAAAAACATGATAAACTTTTAGATTCAATGAAACACTTATAAAAATTCTTACAATTATTTATCAACAAAGTTTTCGTATTACGAACGAGACTCAAATTTATGTGTTTTTAAAATATCAATCTAATTTTTACCCACTATAGGAAGCAGTATATCGTACTATTGGTAAAAACACGTCCAGGAAAGATAACCTGAAGAGACAGGTGCATGAAGAATCAGAATCAGATTCAATTCAGTGTTGAAATACCCTTATCCAAAGTGAAGAGAGACAGATTTGTGGGATGAGATTCACATAAAATCTAAATTTATTAATAATTTTTAATTGAAATTTTGTACTGAGGTTTCGTCAAAGTTAAACAGAGTATTATTGATTCATATTAAAGTACAAAAATTTACTGAATAATTATAGGGGCTTGATTTTATATTATTTAAATAAATCTTTGTACTCGATCAGAAATTAAAAATATTTCATCCAACTTTAATCGAATCCTAATACAACGATCTAATTAGAAAATTTATAAATTTAAGGATCTAATAATAAATTTTAAAATATAAAAAGTATATGAAAATTTTTAAATAATTCAAAAACTAATTGATTAATTTAACCATTATTATACAGTTTTGTAAGAAAAATGGCTATGTTATTGTTTTACCACAAGATAGGTTGCACCTTAAAAAGGGTATAGTACCATACTACCATATGAGAGGGGGAAGCAAGAAATAGATATTTGGCTCAAGAGCAATAAGTTTTGAACATTTTATTTTTTAAAAATATTTCGTTAATATTTATTATTATTATTTTATTATTATATTATATCACTTATTATATTTTTTATTTTATTTTATGAAGTGTAAGATAAAATTTTAGATGTACAAAAATTAGTTTTAATGGCAAAAAAGGCAGGGTATACTTCCCATGAATTGAAGAGCATTGCTTTCAAAGTAAACAATACCAATCCCAATCCCTTTGTCACAATCACACGTGGGACATAGACTTTAGACAAGAACCCGGCATTTCGGAAACGGCACCCAGAAAAGGTAGGAACTAGAAACCTCAAACAACAAAACTATTGAACATCACACAATAATATATGTTCCATGAACTATGGAGACTATTATTGCATGTCTTCAATGTCTAATTACAAGAATTTTTTTTAATATTAAAGATAGTTAGTGTATGGTTTGGTGCTAAGGATCAACTTATCTAGGAATTCAAAAAAAAAAATCCTAACTCTAAATTCATATTTTATTTAGATCCAATTAATGGTAAAATGAATACAAGTTTTTATCTTTAATTTTATTTAGAGCATGTTTAATTAAACTTTTTTTATAAATATTTATAGAAGAATAAAATAGAAAAAAAATTAGCTCCTCCATAAATTAAATTAATTTATACATAAATTAATTTTTAAAAATTCTCATGTTAACCTTTTCAAAAATAAGTTTTTAACTTATATATATAGGTTAATTTTAATCTTTATAAAGAATTATTTTTATTTTTTTTTCTCTTATAAGTATTTATAGAAAAATTTACCTAACCAAATCCTTAAAAAACTAAGAGATAATAATAAAATCATGAAATACTTTATGTGTGTTTTGTTTAGTTTATTTTTGAAAAACAATTATTTTTTATCAATTTTTAGAAATATTTTTAAAAATAATTTCGTAAAATTAGTTTATCTTAAGAGTGAACTTTTTAAAAACTAATTAAATAAGTTTTTAGGTAAAATATCATAATTGATCAAAACTGATATTAGGAGATATGATACTAGCTGATATAATTATTGTGATACACATTGAGTGGTAAACACTAAAGTTTTGTTTTGCATCCCGATGTATTCAGGAATCGAGAAGTAGTTTTTTGTTTATAAGTTTTTGTTAGATTTTAAAAAATATATATTTAAATATAATACTAATCCTACTATCCAAGTTCTTGGTTTCTGTAGCTGACTTTCTTCACAAATACTTTGTTTTTAAGACATGCCTTTTTTTTCAGAGATCATTTGTTGAAAATGTCCGAAACTTACAAAAGCAAGTGATGTTAAAGGGAGAGAGCTATAGTAGTGCAACAAATAAACAACAATGAAACAGGCACGCACACTTAAAGCTAAACATATTAGCAATCCTGAAAATATTAACAATCATGAAATTACAAATATAATAACAAAGAAATTTTGATAGAGCCTTACGCTTTTATACGCTTTCTTGCCTTTGGTATTCATTTTGGATTGACAAATTAGAAAACTGAAAAGTTAGAAATGGGGATGAGATGAAAGTGGTGGCTGGAAAAAGGAGGAGAGAAAGGTGGAAGAAGGAGGAGAGGTGGTGGTGTGGCGAGGAAGAAAAAGGAGATGGAAGAGAAAAAAAAAAAAAAGCAAATAAACTCTTACTGTGGAAAAAAAAATAAAACAAAAGTTGAGAGAAGTCCCGTGAGGGGTCCGCAGCTATGTGTTCCCGCCTAAGGAAGACAAAATTATCATTACCCTTGAATATTAATAGATAAAATTCGTAACAAATAAAATATTAAAATTTAAAAGGATATCGCACATAATTTAAATAGATATATTTATACTCTTAATAATATATTTATACTCGTTAATAGATTAGGAGATGATTACTTAAATGTTATTGTTGAAGTAATTTTTGTTTGGATTTGTAAGATTGAATTGTTGTATCTTATAACTTTTGTTTAGATTTATAGATTTGACTTATTTTAGTTTATTATGTTTTGTTTAAATTTATGAGATTTATGTATTTTAATATATAAATTTATTTTATAAATTAAAGTATTTTGATTAGAATAATTGTGTTGAATATTTAAATAAGTTTAGTTTTGATCTTTAAACTATTTTTTTTAAAAAAAAATTATCATAATAAATAAAAATTATAGTTTAATATTTTAAATTTATTTTTATTTTTTAATAAATATCTACGCATACCTACAAATATTAAAAAGATGTGGGTATTCATTTACTAAATACTTGCGCGGATATGAGGTTGGACATGAAGTGAATATTTATCTACTGGGATGGATAGTAACTTCGACCAATTGACATCCCTAACTCCTTGAGTAAAACTAAAAATTGAAATGAAATTTTCTTATCTTATTAAATAGACTTATACCCTTATCATCACATACATGAGTAGTAAAATGAGATTAACTTAATTACTTGAATTGTTTGATTTACTTCTTTTGGTGTGATGGATGAATGATATGCAACCCACTAGTCCCTAAACCCTAAACAATTATATTTAAGGAGCAAATCTGTTTGTACCATATAAATCCTTATAATACAATGATATTCTCATATCTCAGGTAATTCTATTTTTTATTTCTTTATATAAATTAGTCATATATGTATAGGTGTAAAAATTGTGAAACATTCCTATAAATATATAAGATTGTATTAGAATTAACATATGAATAAAAGAGTAAGAAAATGTTTTTAGCCCTCTCTATTTAACATGGTATCAAAGCAATAGTCCTAAACAAACCTTTTTGCTTTGTACATTGTTCTCATGACCGATGACGATGTTTAGGTAGATTAGTCACCACCCAAAGAATCTCCCATTGATCTTATCAAATCCTTGACTTTGAAGATGACTCAAGTTCTAATCGAGAACCAGATATAACTTCAAATAGCAACACATGACAACTTTGTTGCACCGATTGGAGTGAAAGTTAATGGGACCAACTATATGTTATGGTCTCAGATCATGGAGATGTATATCTTCGAGAAAAATAAACTTGGGTATATCACAACTGATATTCCTCAGCCAACATCAATTGGTCCAATTTTTCAACGGTGAAGAACTGAGAACACCATCATAAAAAGAAGGTTGATTAACTCGATGGATCCCAATTTAATCAGCAACTTCATTCGATTTCAAACAGTCAAACAACTATGAGACTCTATCTTTATTACATACTTTGATGGATCTTTCTCAATTGTTTGTCTTTAAGAAATGTGTTAACAACACCAAGCAGGCAGGAGGTCTCATTGAGTTGTATTATAACACACTCCAAGGTTTATGGAGGGAGATTGACTTTCAACGTCTAAATCTTATGAACTGCACTGAAGATATACAAAAATACAATTATGTTTTGCAGGAAGATCGTGTCTACGCTTTTTTGGATGGCCTCAATGACAAACTTGGCAAAATTCGTATGATGTATTGCAAACCATCTCGTTTCCAACTATTGAGCAGGCCTACACACATATTCGTCGAGAGGAATTCACCAAACAGTAAAGCTTGGAGGCTTGACCAACGAAACATCTGCAATCATGGTAGCCAAGGGCGTTGGATCACCACAATCATCGAGAACCCTCCAACTATCAAAAGATGAATCGGTGAATTCATCTAGAGGAAAATCAAATCCTAGAAACAAAGTAGCAACTATCAATGGGGAAAGATGTACTCAATGTAGGAACAAGAAACATACTTGAGATACTTGTTTTAAATTATATGGTTATCCTAAATTGTGGCACGATTTGAAGATAAAGAAATCTAGAGAGATTGTAGGTAGTTATAAACAAGTAGTTGTTGTGATCGTTGAACCCTAACTCTCCCTCATTTCTCTTATTGATTGTAACAATGAATCAATAAATTCTACCTCTGACCAAGATAACCAGTGTGTTGTCTTATTGTCATCTACACATTTTGAAGAGGAAAGGTGGTTAATGGATTCAAGAGCTACAAATCACATGACTTATTGTTCAAATGATTTCACTAACTCCACTACATCAAGGAAAACCCACATTACTAATGCTAATGGGCTATCATATCCAGTTGTAGGGGTTGGCACAATGAACTCTCTAATTTTATTTCTCTATTAAATACCTTATTAGTACCTTTTCTTTCAAATAAAATTCTATCAATAGGACAAGCAACTATTAAATTAAAATGTGTGACTTTAATGTATCTTAATTTTTGCCTTTTTCAGGACATCCTCACTAAGGAAATCATCAGGCGTGGTACTAAGAGAGGGGGTCTCTATTATATGGATGACTTTAATTCAAGAAAAATCAATATTGTGCAACACATTGATGGGCCAAAATAGAAATTACTCCAATTATGGCATTGCCATTTGGGCCATCCTTCAAATGGATACATGAAGTATTTGCTTCCACATTTATTCTTTAATGTGTGTCAATTTGAATTATGATGTGAAACATCTATCTTGGCCAAAAGTCATCATGTATATTTTCTAGTTAATTTCAATAAAAGTGACATTCTTTTTTCTTTAATACACATTATTGTTTGGGGGTCATCCCCTGGCACCACCATATCAAGAACTCGATGGTTTGTGACATTTATTGATGATTGCACAAGAATGACTTTGTTATATTTTTTTAAAGCATAAAACTAATGTCTTCTTCTTGTTTTGTGTCTTCCATGCTATGGTTAAAACCTAGTTCTCAACTAATGTTTGAACAATCAAATCTGACAATGGAGGAGAGTTTGTTAACCACTAGTTTCATGCTTACTTCCAAACTCATGGACTCATCCATGAAACTTCATGCCCCCATACTCCACAACAAAACGGAGTGTCCAAACGAAAGAACAAACATATTCTTGAAACAACTAGAGCCTTATTAATTGGCTCTCATGCACCCAACAAATACTGGGAGGATGTCATTAACACAACAGTTCACTTAATCAATCAATTACCTGTTGAGGCATTGAATTTTTTCACCCCGCTTCAAGATCTCACACGTCAATTTACCTTATCTCCAAGCTTCACCATTCCTTCTCAAATTTTTTGGTTGCACAATATTTGTCCATTTACATAAACACCAGCGAAGTAAACTAAACCCTTGTGTTGTTCGGTGTATTTTATGGAGGTATGTCACTCACACTAAGGGCTACCGCTACTATGACCCAATTGGAAAGTGTCACTACTCTACCATGGATGCTACTTTTTTAGAATCTGAATCATACTACTCCCTAACCACCACTTCAAATCCTCAAGGGGCAACTTGGAATGAAGACTTAAAATGGTTGGATTGTATAACCAAGAGTGAGGACTCTCCCGAAAGGGAGGACTTACCTATTGGAATAATTGGACATGGAAATGCTACTAGAGAAACTACAGATACAAGAATTGCTCTTTAAGTTGAAATTGACCCAACTACTCTTCAAGCTGAAATTGACCTAGTTCAATTTGATGAAGCAAAACATGATGAAGCAATGATTGTTACCCCTTCTCTAATGTATCAGACAATGACTCTTATGAGGTTGTCCAGGAGGCAAGGTCCCTTGAACCATCTTTAGATGAAAATTCTAATATTAATATTAGGTACAAGCTACCTTTCAGGCATAATAGAGGTAAACCCCCAAATCGATATTCTCTAGAAATTGAAAAGGCATGCTCCAAGTACCTCGATTGCCAATTATGTAACCACTCAAAGGTTATCTAAATTCCTATGGAGCTTTGTTCATAAGATGTCATCATGCCATGTCCCAACAAGAGTTCAAGAAGCTTTATTAGACTCTAATTAGTCACATGCAATTCTAGAAAAGATAGGAGCCTTGGAGAAAAATGACACATGGATATTAGTTGCATTACCCAAGGGAAAAAAATAGTAGGCTGCAAATGAGTTTTCTTCCTTAAACATAAAGTGGATGGATCCATAGAGAGGTACAAAGTGCAAATAGTGACCAAAGGCTACACCCAAACATATGGAGATTATGAGGAGACTTTCTCACCAGTTGCAAAGTTAAATATAGTGAGAATCTTATTATCTCTAGCTGCAAATCTAGATTGGTCATTGCACCACGATGTAAATAATGCTTTCCTTCCTAACGATCTTGAGGAAGAAGTATACATGGACATTCCACCAAGCTATGTTATACCTTTACAAGATAAACTGGTATGCAAATTAGAGCGAGCGTTGTATGGTTTGAAATAGTTTCCACATGTGTGATTTGGACGATTCAACCTTGCTATGAAAAAATATGGCTATCAATAAAGCAATGCTAACCATACCCTTTTTCTGAAACACCATCAAGGAAAGGCAACTGCTTTCATTATCTATGTTGATGATATGATCATTACAAGGAATGGTACTAAAGAGATTGCCAAGATTCAAATGCAACTATGTGTTGAGTTTGAGATAAAAAATCTAGGAGGACAGAAATACTTCCTACAAATAAAAGTTTACATATCATATGAAGAAATTTTTATTTCTCAAAGAAAGTATGTGCTAGATTTACTATTTGAAGTAAGAATGCTTGACTACAAACTAGTGTGTATACCAATGGAACAAAAATAGAAACTTGATTAAAAAGGTGATCAAGTGCCAACCAATAAAGAGTGATATCAGAGACTAGTAGGTAAACTAATATACTTGTCACATACTCGTCCAAACATCACTTATGCAGTTAATATTATATTTTAGTACATGCAAAACCCAAGCGAAAGACATATGGAAGCTATAATTAGAATACTCCATTATTTAAAATTCGTTTCAAGGAGAGGAATTATGTTCTCAAAGAATAATCATTTGAATGTAAAAGGGTATACAAATGCAGATTGGGCTGGTTCCATAGTTAATAGAAAATCTACATAAGGATATTCCACTTTTGTTAAAGTAACCTTATAAATTGGAGAAGAAGCATAAAGTTATAGCTCTATCTGGTGCTAAAGCATAATTTCGGAGAATGTTAGGGACTATGTCAACTATTGTGGGTAAGAAGATTGTTAACTGAAATTGGGTTTGAACTCAAAACAAAGATGAACTTATTTTGTCATAATAAGACAACAATCGAAATTGCACATAATCATGTTCAACATGACCGTACTAAACAAATTGAGATAGATAAATATTTTATTAAATAAAATTTATATTGGTGTAGAAATTGTGCAACATCCCTATAAATATAGAAGATTGTATTAGAATCAACATATGGATAAAAAAGAAAACATAATATTTTGAGTCCTCTCTGTTTAACACTTTATTATTTTGACTAGTCAAAAAACAAACTTGCAATAGGAAGGGTTGGTGAGTATATAAGTCAAGATTTTTTAAAAATAATTAGGTAAATAATAGTAAATTTGTGAGATTTTGAATTTTCATTTTATTTTGATATGTAAATAATATAGTGTTTAGGATCCAATATTTTAAATTAGAAGATTATTAATGAAGATAAATTTCTCAAAATATTTTTTAACTATTATTGTTAGTATGGACAAAGTAGTTAGAAAAATTAGATGAAATAATGTAATTAAAAATCATTAAGTGAAGAAGGGGAAGAAATAATAATTAGAAAGAGTTAAAACTTCTTTTTTTATAATGTTTTTAATTTTTATTATTTTCTTTTTCTATTTTAAATTTTTTTCTTCATTTTATACTTTGACAAGCAAGTTTGTCAATCCTCTCATAAATGAGAAAGGGTGCCTTTTTCAACCTATATACATTAAGCAAGTTAATCCGTCTCACTTTATTTTGACAAACTTAAAACTAACCATATCAACAAACTAAGTTAAACTATTTTATTATCTCTAATTATAAAAGGCATTCAACTACCCCGAGTTCAGGCTTGAGCCACTTTTTTGTTTTTGATGTACCAAAAGCAATCCCTCACAAAACAATAAATAAAGGCCAAAAAAATTGGCTGAGTACTAAAGGAAAATGCTTGTCGTACATAACTCTTTAACGCCTTCCATGAGTATGAAATGACAGAATAAGATTAAGATTAAATGAATACGGACGTTGGTGGAGCTTGGTGTGATTAAATGCAAAAAATGAACAAGTGTAAAATTAAGTGTGTGTGGGTACAATTACTCAATATTAACGTGTGGGAGGAGTCACTTTTCAATCACGTATTTATAGTTCTATAATCTCTTGTAAGACAAGTTACTCACGAAACTCACCCAAAAAATAAAATAAAAAAAATCACGAAAACCAATCAAAAAATAATTTGCTAGGAATTTTTCCTTTGGAGGTTTAAATAATAAATATAAAATAATTTTTAGATATATAGAATTTTCATTTTACGGATTAATTTCTATACATATTTTACTCTCTTTTTTTTATAATTACATGTTTTTTTATTTTATAATATATGTCTTTAGAAATTTGATATTATAGAAATAATATTTTACTTCAATTAGTCGTGGAATTGAAAAAAAATCTTTCATTATTTTAATCAATTTTCAAATTTATGTCATCAACGTGAGATATAATAAAATTATATGTCAATTATCGTTAACAAAATATTTTATTAATTAAATAAAAAATTTTAAATTTTTAAAATTTTAAATTTAAATTTTGAATACATATATTTTTATATTTTTATTATTAATAAAATAATATTTTCTTGTTTTTCTAAATTATATTTCTTGTATATTTATAAACACGTATAATGTATTAAATACTTGTTAATATGTATAGAAAAAATAGATTATATAATAACAATATAAAATAAATTATTATCCAATTAGGAACAAATACACCTACTTTTTACATTTGTAATGATAACACACATTTATAATTAGAAATTTTTCTTATAATTTGAAATGTAGTAAAAAAATTTAATTTATAATAAATATTACCTCCACAAATATACTTTTAATCTCATTATTTTCACTCTCTTAATTTAAAAAATTCAATATTTTTTTTAATATTCATTTCACACACTATTTTTTGGAATTAACTAAAAGAAATTTCTCAACCATTTCAAACTATTCCTATTTTATCTTTATATGATATGTATATTTTAATTTTTTTTAACCATCTAACCTTTCAATCTACTCTCTTTTATCTCTATTTTAAATTGATAAATTTTAATATTTTAAAAAAATTATCAATAACTAAATAATTTTATGTTAAAATATACATTTTTTATTATAAATATAAATCTAATTATATATTTAAATGTATTTATTTATTATAAATTTTAATATGATATAATTTAAATATTAAAATTATTTATTATTTAAATATTAATTATAAAAAAAATTGTCATACATAATGTACAAATTAAATACTAAATTATGTATATGAATACTGTCCTCCCAATTTAAATTTTCTAAATATATCACAACATTTAATTATAAATTAATGTTTATGATAAGATTAACTTTTATAACACTACAATTTTTTTTTATTTTACTACTAATTTTAGATACCATTTAAATTAGTAACTAAATCTTAGCTAATTAACTATTAATTAACTACAATATTATTTTTTCTAACTAAATTTAAGTTATATTCATTTATACTCCTTATTACTATAAATTAGCTAGAAAATAACTATAAATTTTAAAAATTTATTACAAATTAATTAAGATTATTTTCTTAACTAATTTGCTACTTATTTCATGCTATCATTAATATTATATCGATTTTGTAGCTAATTATTTTTACTAGAAATTAACTATAAAATAATTATTAATTTTAAAATTGACCACAAAATTATTTGATAGCAAATTTTAAATTTTTTAGTAGTGTAATAATTATCTTAAAAGTCATATCAATGATGATATATGATTAAATAATAATATAAAATTATTTTACAGATAAGTTTTTTTATCTTTTAAATATCATATTTGTTGTAAGCCATAAATATAGAGTTGCAATTTACCTAAATATATCATATTTGCTGTAAGATATAAATATAGAATTTGTAATTTACCCTAACTATAGAAGGATATAGTAAAATTTAATGTGTATTTAGAGCGGTTGTAATTTTTTAGTTATATTTATAATCTTTATTGTTATTATAAATAATTATATAGAAAAAATTGTATATTTAAATATAACAAGTGATTTTCAATTTATTTATTTATTTTTAAATTATTTAATTTTTTCAGAATACTTAATTGTTAAAATAAATAATTTAAGAAAACTGATATTTTTAATTACAATTTCTAAGATATAATCTTACTTATAATAAAAAATTTATTGGAAGGAAGATTACTTACAATAAATTTGGTTATTATAACAAAATATTTTTTATTATTTTAATAATTTTACCAGTTATACTATGTTTTTAAGAAGAAAAAAAAATCTTTTGTCACTTAAAACAATTCTCTTTCACATTATTACTCTGTAAAAGGCATTTCTGTCTTCTGAGATTCAAATCTTTGTCCTTTTCTAGAAGTACAAACTATTTACGATTGTGTTACTAGCTACCCATGTGCATTTGTCCTTTCACTTCTTATCTAACGACATTTTTTTTTCTAGACATTATATATATTTTTTCTATACAAAGCTAATTAATGGGCTATATTGTTTTTATCATATATTATTGAAGTATGATAAGTATAATTGACAATGAATAAATGTTTAAGATGTTGCAATATAAAAAAAAATATCTGAATGCAGATAAAAGGCGGCTCATGCAACTAAAATAAATCAATTATTAAACTAAATTATCACTACTTTAGCTTAAATTTAGAATAATAATAATAATTTGTTTTTTTTAAGTTCTCTCACAAACTCATAAAATAAATAATTATTTTTTAAGTAAAATAAATTAAACAAACGCTTACTCACTTAAATAGAACCAATGGTGTGTTTAGCAAAACTAGTTGATAAGTCAACAACTGATAAACTAATTAAAAGTTAATAATTTATTTAATTAGAAATGTTTGGTAAAATTAATTATAAACTAGCTAAAAAAATATAAAATGACATATTTATATACTTTTTATATAAATTATATTTTTAAGACAAAATATCTTTAGGTAACTATAATTTTAGTTTTTAAAATTTTGAATTCTTATAAATTTTTTCTAAAGTAAAATATCTTATTGAAAATAAAAAATAATGCATTAATTAAAATAAATAGTTAAATATGAAAAAAATGACATAAAATTTTAAAAATAGAATAATAATTAAAATAATTTATTTTTATTTTTTATGTGTATTTATAGTTTTGAGTTGAAATAATTAATATTTTGACATTGTATTTTTTTTTTTGGTTAATAAATTACACATTATTTGTTTGACTAATAATTCGTGCTCATATAATTACCTTTTAGGTTTTGGGTATTCCTTAGAATGTTAGTGCTGAGGACTTGAAGGAATATATGAACACAGATAAACAATTTTAGATAGAGAGAAATTGTATTAAAATACTAAAAATAAATATAAAAAAAAAACTATCAATTGTAAGCCGGCTTTAAATGCTATCTCAAACACATCTTTAAAATGATAGCATTACTTGGTTAACCTATGAAAAAAAAAATACTTGATTAACTTATAATCGAACATATTTAACTACTAATCTTTACATCGCCTTTTTTTTTATCCTATATACCAAATAAATAGGTTATGAAGTAAAAAAAAGAAAAAGAAAAGAAATTTCTTTTGCTATTAATATAATACTTCTTCTTTTTTAATTTTACCTCTTAATTTTTTATTATCATTTACTTTCTAATTTATGCACTTAGTGTATAAAACGAAAATTTGTATTTATATAATTTGTAAATTTAAAAGGAGATGATCGCAACAAAAGATTAATGGGTAGCTAGGTGCATGTTTGACAATATTTTTGAAACGTCTACCATAAAGTTTTGTAACCACAAAATATGTTAATCAAATAAGTTAATTTGACAATTGATTAATCTCCATTAAATAAATTATGAAAAATAATTTTTACATGCAATCTACGAAAGTATTAACAACAAAATTGATACAAGAATAATTCCTAAAACCATAACGGCAGAAGAATAATTCCGAAAACAAAAAGAAAGATTGAGACATTAAAAGAAAGAAAAGAATATATACGTTGTTGTTGTGGCGTGTCAAGAGATTATTGTTCGTTAACTCAGGCAAAGGTAGCCGTTTTCTTTAGCTTCTATATCACTCTCTCTCTCTCTCTCTCAAACGGCCAAAAAAAAATGAAAGATGCTACTAAGGTTATACCCCATTGCATTCATTTCATTACATGCTACCTTTTCTCCTTTCTTTTCTCTCTCTCTCCACTTACATATATAGGTTCCTTTCATTGTACTTTTCACTCAGACAGATACAAATACATATAATAGAAGCACTTTTTTGAGAAGCACTTCATTTCGTTGTCATCAATTCATCATTCAGGCTTGAGAGGATGAGTTCTTCTTCTGGTCAGAGCAGTGGCTATGATCTCTCCTTCAAGATCTTGTTGATCGGTGATTCTGCTGTGGGAAAAAGTAGCCTCCTTGTTAGCTTCATCTCCAACTCTGTTGAAGATCTTTCCCCCACAATTGGTAATTCATTGCTGCCTCCAAAAAAAACCTTTTTTTTCTCTCTCATGCTTGCTCCCACACAAGTTTTTGGACTAAACCATGAAAAGAATACTATGTTTTTTTTTTTTTTTTTGTTTAAAAGAATAAAACATGAAGAGTTGTGAACTTCTCATGTGGGTTTCAATTGTGCTGTTGTGGACCACTTATGAATGTTTTGAGACCTTTTTGAGTTAGTGTTCTTCTATGTACTATGTTCTTCTTTGTCCTCGGTTATTGAGTTTGCTTAGTGCTTTGGTTCTCCGATATCATTTCGTACAAAACAACTGTTCTATTGTTTTGTTCCTTCTACATATTTTTATCATATATCAGTTATGATGTGATCTGATGCTATTTGTTCTATGTTATGTAGGTGTTGATTTTAAGATCAAGGTGCTCACGGTAGGTGGGAAGAGATTGAAACTAACTATTTGGGACACAGGTAATAATTGCTCGAACTTTTAGCTTCTAGTTTATGAATTGGACCATTTTTTAAATTCCTGGCATCATGTGGATTGGATGCAAACAAATATAATGAAATATTCCTTATGGGGTCTTTCTATTGAATCACTTGTCCATTGACCAAAATTGCTGATTGAAGTGATATATTGATGTCTAATATTGCAGCTGGGCAGGAAAGGTTCAGAACTCTAACTAGTTCTTACTATAGAGGAGCACAAGGAATCATTCTTGGTATGCTAAAATGATTTATTACAATTTTTTTATGCACTAAAGGTTTCTCTTCAGTGGTTGCAACTTGGATTAAACACTATTTTAACTCTTTAATTTCGTAGAGTCAATGGGGACATTTGATAAAATATGAACTCTTCAATCGAGGATTGTGACAAGCATTTGCAAGGAATTATAACACTTGTTATGAACCATGTGTTAAAGCAGTTTCAATTATTAGATAGGTTTTAGATTTTGCAATAAGGGTAGAAAGGGCCAAGGGGCTTTTGAGACATCCCCAAGTGTTGCTTCAGCTTTTTTGACAGTTATTGTCATTGTCTGTTATGTCCATTTTATGGTTTCTGATGCCACCAGTTTTAGTGCATGTTTTTAAGTCTTTGCTAGTTAACATTTTTTAAATCCAAGGATTCTACTTATAGTTTTTTTATTTTATTTTTTTTAGTCTATGATGTAACGAGAAGAGGCACCTTTACAAACCTATCAGAAGTGTGGTCGAAAGAAGTGGAACTCTATTCAAATAATCAGGATTGTGTGAAGATGCTAGTTGGAAATAAAGTTGATAGAGTAAGTTGTGTTCTAGTCTTGTGAAATCTTTCCTCAATGAAATGCTTGAAAAATAAATTATGAATTACAATGTAGCTCTGAGCTTGAGCTCTGCATTAAGGTAATGAAACAATATTCAAGTTCTTTCTTCCACATCTCTCATCTCTATCATGATTTACACTGTTACAGAACTCATGACCTGAAGTGAAGTAACTTGAATTCTATCTTAGAAACCAACTAAAATTGATCAAATTTTGATGAGTAAAATGTGTTTTAAGTTCCTTAAGATTTGGTCAAAATTGATTTTAGTTCCTATACTTTAAAAACAATGGTTTTGATTTTTGTATCTATGAAATATGGAAGATTTCATTCTTATAGGTAATTCATTTTGACTTGACCAAAGATGAAATCTACCATATTTTAAAAATACAAAGACTAAAATCACCATTTTTAAAATGTATAGACTAAAATCAATATTAACCAAATCTTTGAAGGAACTAAAACACATTTTAGTATTTTACCCAAATTTGACCCCATCTTACTTACATGGACAAGCATGTGACGCTTATACAGATTTTCCATACTTCTCTGCCACTATCACTATGCTTAACTGATGACATCCATCAGAAAATTAAATCCTTACATTTTTTAGCCAGATTAGATGAAAATTGACATCTGAACTCTGAGTCCATCACTCCATTTGCACGTAGCATGTTTTTATGAATTCCATGTCAATTCAGTGAATACTGGTATGGCACATGCATGCACATTAGACAGAAAAAGTGTCATCTGGAAGCTTTCATGTAGTAAAAGCAATCTGAACCTGTGGTTAACAGCAATCTTACTGGAACCACTAAAACTGTTACAGAATCTTGTCGAGATACATTAATGAAATCCAAGGAGTAAGACCTTGGACATACTCTAGCATTAATGCCAATTCTCAAATATGAGGCTCCTTACATACACAAGATTTAGATTTTTGATGCAATCAACTTTAAGAACATAGACATCTAATTTCCAGTTCTTGTCTTGATGTATTTTGTTGAATAACTTCTTAAATAGTTTACTTTTTATTACTAGGATAATGAAAGGGTTGTGAGCAAAGAAGAGGGTTTAGCCCTTGCCGAAGAGTTGGGATGTTTGTTTTTTGAATGTAGTGCCAAAACTCGAGAAAATGTGGAGCTGTGCTTCGAGGAACTTGCACTAAAGGTACAGTTTTAGAAGCATACTATTTATTAATTGACGCTTGTTCCATGTACACAAAATAATTTTCCAACCTAATTTTCAATAAAACTTTCTATTTATTGATTATCTGGTGTTAAGAGCACCAGCTAGCATGACTCTTTGAGAAATGTAGTTAATATTCTAAAACATTATATATTGATTATAAGATGTAATCATCACTTGGAAAATGTAAAACAATGTTGAAAGAATTGAACTGTGATTTATGAAGGGAACGAATAAAAATTCTATTGTAGAATATTTGCTGTGCATTGCTTTTTCCTTTTCCTATATAGTGACAAATATGGCACAATTTGATAGATAATGGAAGTTCCTAGTCTTTTTGAAGAAGGATCTACAGCAGTAAAAAGGAGTATTTTAAAGCAAAAACAGGAACCCCAAGTACCCGAATTTGGTGGTTGTTGCTCTTAATTACTGAAATGTGGACATTGAGTAATAACTAGCACATCTTGGACTGTATCATCTGATCCCTGTATATGTGAGCTTCTTCAGTAATTTCCTATTGCTGTCTTTTCTTTGCTTGATTACTTGTACCAATACTAATGGGCAAATTGGCAACAATAGCGCCTATTAACTTGTGTAAATTTCTGTGCATTCTGTTATTGTTTATGGCCTATAATTTATATCCAAATAACTACAGCCTTGCGCAACTTCGAAACATGTCTTTACTTATTATTACTCCCCAGCAATCCTGATATTATGCAACTGCTGCATTTGTACGTATCAATTTAAACATGTTCAGATATCACGTAAAATTTACTCAGATGATAACGACTAAACACTCTAAAGACTAAAGAGAGATACTAATGAATATACTCTTTTCACTTAGATTTGTATTTTTTCAATACAGTCTATTATGACCCAAAATACAGGCAAGGAAACTCACAATATTTACTAGCATGTCCTACTTTTGCGTGTGATAATGCATCGTAAGAGTATATTTACTAGCAGGTACATTATTATGGAGTATGAATCTACAATGCTTCGTAATTAATTTTATATTAATCATTACTTTATTATTAATAGAAGCGATGAACAAACTAACAATAATTACCACATCTAGTTGAATTTTTCACTACTCTTTTTTTGTAGTTTGAAAATTTAGGGGGAAGGGATGGTACCCCAATCCAAAGCAAGAAAAACCTCAAAATTCAAAGAATGTTTATAAAAAAAAGTACTTAGAAAATAATCGTAGAAAAAAATAAAAAATCCTTAAAAAGTGATCGTATTTACATTCATACTAAAGAAAAGTTATCTATAAGACTATAACTATAATAAAGAGAATACTCATTTTTTGGTTTCCACATTTTATTAGACCATTTTATGTCTTTATCCTTTAACTACTCTCAACTACTCACTAAAACTATCTATTTTAGATATTCTCGTGTCAAATGAAACGTATTAAACATTTCAAAGATAAAATTTGTTAAAAGAAATCAAATTTACATTAAGCAGGCACGTAGTGCTTGTGTTCCTTAGTGTTTAATGAAAGTAATTGAAAAGCTAGTTCAAAATTAAGTTTGAGCTCACAGATAAAACGCATTAAGTTAATTTATTGAATTAGAAATGTTTGTTAAAATTATATATTATATATTAAACTGCCTGATAAATATAAAATATAAAAAAAAGTTTAAATATTTTTAATATAAATTATATCTTTATATGTTTTAGCTAATTTAAAACACTTATCATTTTTTAAAGATAAAAATATTTTTTTAAAAAATAAAATATAATATTTAGTATCAATTAAATAATCCATTTTACATTGTTATGAATAGCATATTGTTTTAGTAGAAGTTGATGGGTATGAACTGCTATGGCCAATGCTTGATCCAAAACGTATTACAGGTTCAGTGCAGCTACAAGGGGAGTGGTTTGGATGGTGATCGGGTACTTTGGGAGTCCAAAAAATATTTGTCTTGGTCATACCTTGTTTGGCATAAAGCCCAACTTAGGTCCTCCTTGAAAGAATCCATTCGAATAGTAATCGTTGGTTTGGCTATTTTTTAATACTAATTATGTTGCGAGTATAATTAATTTAAGAAAAAATAAAAAATTTATCATTTTTATTAAAAATTAATTAAAAAATTAAAAAATTATACTTATATTTACAATTTAAAAATAATATTACCTTACTAACAATAACAATACCAACTAAGCTTTTTAACACTGTTTGGATGTAAAATGAAAATGAGGAATAATAATAGGAAAAAAAAAATTAAAGAGAAGAAAAATGAATAAACTTTGAGTTGTTTAAATTGAACAGAAATTAAAAAAAAAATTACTTAATTGAATTGATGAAAAAGTTATAGTAAATAAGTATGAATGATTATCATTTTACCCCCTCAAAATTGGCGCATAATCATTTTTAATCTATTAATAGATGCCCCAAAATCATATGTTAATTGTTCAAAGTTATTTTTAATTGGTTAAAACTTTTAATATGTACAGTTAGTCACTCAATATTATTAAAAAAAAAGCATTTTGGGCATTTCAAGCCTTTTCTACACCCACTCCTATTTTCAAGCCTCTTAATAAAATATAATGGTGGGATCCCAATGTCAACTTTCACTTTCCCTCCAAACAAGAAAATAGTTAATTTTCTACCCATTAACAATCAATGCATAATTAAGGAAAACATGGATCAAACCACATCATAAATCATATAATTGCCTTTTTAAAAACAATTTTATTTTATCATTCGAACAATCATTCTCCAACTCAATTTAAAAATATTCCCTAATACAAATAATTTTGGAATTTCGATTCTTAAATTTTGTAATATCAAATCTTTCAAAATCAACTCTACCAAAATCTAAGCCAAACATATGGCAACTTCAAAGTTCAATTGGGTATTTACTGATGTGAATTCAGTGGGCCGCAAACTGAATTATGAAGAAGAACACACGTTTCTTTCTTTTAGGATAAAATATAATTATTTTTTTTTTGTTTCAATTTGATTTCTAAGTTCAATTTTTTTTACCTTAATCCTTAAAGTATAGACCAAGTTAATCATTTCGTCAATTTACGATAAAAAAACCAATTTGATCTAATATAAACACTTTAAAGGGACCATATGAAACTTTTAACACTTACAAGACCAATCTGAAACAAAAAATTCAGACGAGACCAAAAATTGTATTTTAACCCATGTTTTTCAAGCGTTTTCAAGTTTCAAGACTAAGGATTACATAACATCTAAATTGAAGGAAAAATCGGACTTTTTTCTCTAATTATAAAAAATTACCAAACACCACCTGATCGTATATTAATCAAGCTTAATTCAATATAATGACAATAAATGATAATCAAACTTAAGAGTATGAAAGTTTAAGGGAGAATTAAAGGGAAACCAGCTAATTTATGCTTTAAGCAACCAATTAAACTTGAAGTATAACTATCCAGTCATAGTTCACTGACGTGTTGAAGAGTATTGAAAATATATTTCAAATAAGCAAACTAATGAAAACAAAACAAGGTTGTCCACTATAAATTACTCGATCCGGGAATCCTCACTTTTATCTCTCCAAAGTTAAAAATCCCTAAGGTGTTTCTCTACTCATTTTGATTTTTGAACTTCGGAAAAAGAGTATAGTGTATGTAATACAGATACGATCCAAAAAGTGTAGCATCTCTGTCAAAATGAAACTAAATATTTCTACTGACCAACGTGCTAATGATATTGGCATGCCATGACAAGAGCAGCTTCGAGCAGCCTCCTAGCATCTGTGTCCTGATCAGGTAAATCTGCCGGGGTCTGCCAAAAAAATCTTTTAGAAACTGATGATGAATATAAACGGGTAATTCAAAATTGTGTGTTTAAGTTGAGATAACATTTTCTGCTTTCTCTAATAAGTATAAAATTGTCACTTTGTTTTTCCTTTTTTCATGTTTTTGAAGATTTATAGGAAAAAAAAAAACTACAACAATAAAATGTTGTTTAGATCATTTCATATACAAATCTCTGAAAGTAAAAACAGAGTGAAAACAAAATAATAATTTTCCAATTATTAGTAAAAACAAAATGTTTTCTCAAACAAAATATGCCCTAAATTCCTTTAAGAGCTTACCTTTCCATATAAGTTTGCCTTTCTGGAAGATGCACCATTAGACAGCAACAACCTAATTACATCAACATGCTCACCTCTTGCAGCATGATGGAGAGGCTGCAAGAAAATAATCACAAGACAAGAATGGATAACAAATCATGAGAAATTCATCAAACATGATTGAAAGACAGTTAGGCATAAGGATGCTTGATTGACATTGACAACAAATGAGAGTAAGAACTCAAATTTTTCGAAGGATAAATAAATACTCACAGTATCACCCTCAGAATCAACTGATTCTAGCATTCTTTTTATATGTTCTGCATCACTAGCTCTGTTAAGTAGCAGTTGAACTATCTCGGCAAATCCTGATAAGACCATTTAAAGCACAATGACATTGAAATTCTCACCCCCAGATAAAAAGATTGGTACAACTTATAGAACGTGATTTCAAAATCAAACTACCTCCTGCACAAGCATCATGCAAGGGAATTGCACCATCTTCATCCTTAGCCTCAATGTTTGCTCCTCTTTCTAGAAGCAGCTGCAGTTTATCAAACAAGATCGATAATTCGTGCAATTTCATATAATAACAGTATATGAACGTAAGATATAAGCAAAGATAATTAACCTGGACACAAGCCAAATGACCATATAAACAAGTCAAATGAAGAGCAGTATCCCCATCCTCCACTGGCTCATCAATACTACCAGTCAAGTTATCTGCAATATACAGCATGAGGGTAAGCATCAACAGAAAGGACACATGGTAGTTATACTAACAAGGATGTGTTTAGATATCAAACACATCAAATCATAAAACAATCCACAACCGCGATTTCGGCCACATCGTTAAAGTTTTTAGAGTCACCACAACCGCAATTGCGATTTTGGCCGCAACATCAAGATTTTTGAAGTCACCGTAATTGCAGTTGCATTCGTCCACAATTTCCCGCAAGATCACGAATCACGACGAAACTAAAATCGCAATTTAAAACCTAATTTACAGCTGATAATTTTTGTACTTTTACCACCAATTATGTAAATCTTCAATAAATTTAAATTTAACCTCTAAGATACCAGACAAAGGACCATTCGGATTCAAAAGCCGTGAAGATACGATATTTTATCTAAGACACTAAAATTATTTTCTTATAATTAGTTAGGGTTTGGATTGAAGTTTGAAGAGGGGTATAGGAGGGGCAGGTCAGTGTTCAATTATTATCGTGAATTAAAGAGAGAGAGAGAGAACCGAGAGCGAGGCGGAGGGCGTGGAGGTCGCCGAGCTGAGCGGCGGCGGAGAGGTCGCGGAGATGGGGAGGGGTTTCGGTGTCGTCTTCGATGAGACCTTGTTCTTCAAAAAGGGCGTTGTCGTCTAAGTCCTCTTCGTCGTCGTTGATGCCGTTGCGCCTCCCTGGAACCGCCATTGATCCTTACTTCCACTCTGTGCCGCCGCCTCCTCTTTCTTTCTCACTCCCGATTCTTCAAAGTGAAAAAAACAATGCACTCCGTCTGTCACTGTATTTTTTGTTTTTGTTTATAACTAATATTTTAATATGTGTAAAATAATACTACATAATATTTATTTTATAAAATAAAATAATTTTATATAATTAACTAATTAGTTTTTATAATAATGATTTTTAAATCCAGATTCATGTGATTTGTAAACACGTATAAAATTATTTTATAATTACTACATCACTACTGAATTTTATTTAATATAACTAATATTTATAATTAATAATTTTTTTTATTTATATAAATATTTTCAATTTATAATATGATATAAGATTATTTTAATTATTAATAGTTTCTTTTAAACAAATATTAAAGTTTAATTTCAAAATAAAAATAAAATGATAAATGATAAAAATTTCCTAAAATTATTTTGGTTAAAGAATAATATCTAAAAATGTTATTGTTCAATATATATATATATTGAGAAAAATTAAAATTGATAAATAATTTTATAAATTTTATTATAATTAAAGTTTATAATAAAAATTATTGTTAAATATATAAAATCATATATTTTTTAAACCAGGAGATTTTATCTATCTCTCCGATCGAGATTTTATGTATAAACTGTGTATCAAATCTCGTATCTTAATTAATGGATACTAGTATTATACCAATTGTACTAAAAACATTTGGTTCTAAGATTAATTTCAAGTCATGATATATATTATTTTTAAATTAAGACAAGCAGTTAAAAATTAAATATATAAATAAAAGAAAAAAATAATTTTAAATATTTAAAAATATATATATTTTTGCTAACTTCAGAAAAGATACGTAAAATGTACATTCCAATAAATAAAGAGAGAACGACTAAATTTTAATTGAGAGAAAAGAGTACTAACTTTTCTCTTTAAATTAGAAATTTTAATTTATAATATAAAATTATATGCTTGTATTATTTTAGTTTTTTCATTTTTTTTCTTTGGTTTTAGTGTTTTATTTTTAATTATGTAAATTGAGTTCTCCCGGCCGTAATTATTTTTTATCGAATAATTTATAATTTATGTTTGCATCAACTTTATTTAGTACATAAAAAATAATAATTGTACTTGTATTCCTTCTTATATAAGATTTTAATCTCTCGTATTTTCTAAATAGTCAAGTGTATTTATTTTTTTAAATTCAACAATTTTGATTTGATTCTGTAACGAAGAAATAAGACTAGGTTAATATATATGTTGTTCTAAATCGAATTTTAAGATAAATATTTTAAATTAATTAAAATAATTGATTAAAATTATTATAATTTCATTTAGAAACTTTCTTTCAATCTTTTAAGATGAATAATCAAATTTTTATACTTAAAATTTGAGCCTTTGATCTTAAATGTGAAAATTTCTAACTTATTCTCATTTTCACTACCTCGTCTAGTATTTTTTACATCAAACACTTCATCTTTTATTATTATTTTATTATATTTTTTCTTGCAAATATTATTTCTAAAATTTGTTCAATCACAAATATTTGGATTATTGAAGTCAACACTTCATGTTACTATAAATTTAGAAATCCTAAATTTAAATTTTGACATATTATATTTGTTTTCACAAGCCCAATGAAGTGATGATCAAGTAGAAGACCAAGAGGGAGCAAAACGTTGTGGTGATTTGTTATGTTATCCAACAATGATGGTAGTCTCACCTTCAAAAAATTTGACGGTTAAGCCATTAGGTATCAGTTAAAAGACGGGAGAAATAAATAATAACATATCTTGCGTTTTTCTCATATATACATATAATTTATACTAACAAAAATAAACTATGAGTAGAGTTTTAAAGCTCACCTACAATACACTAGCTTAATTAATTATATTGGCCTGAATCCTCCATGAAAAGAAAAAAATCTAAAACAATTTTCAAAACTCATTTATAAAAATTTTGGAAGACAACATAAGAAATAAAACAAAGTTATTGCAACTTAATTTACATTAAATTCTTTAACATAGTTTCTATTGTTGAATGAATTTTATGTGAGTCTTAATAAATAAAGACTATTTCCAAAATTATTTAATTCCACCCACATAAAATTCATCCTAAATAAAAAATATTGCTAGTATTTTCCTTCATTTTAAATTAGGTTTACATTGGAGTATATATCGTGAATGAATATTTCCTTGTTGTAAATATGGTCACGTGTAAGAATAATGCTTTTCATTTTCCTCTGTATGCCCACCGATAATCCAATTAATAAGGAAAATGCTAAATAGAGAAGGATTTAAAAATGGGATAGTCTCGTCTCTCTTACCTCCCAAATGAAAAAAGTGATTTATCTATTAGATTCATGAAACATGTTGAAACTTAAAAAAGAGACAGAATAAGTGGTGGCTAATCTGCGACTATTTTATCCGCGTTAAAATAAGCTTTACGACGATTAGGTTTGACAAAAGGTGGGTATCTCAGATTACAGATCGAAAAGCCAAATAATTTGGCAGTGTTGTTTGAGAAATTATTTTTCACAATAAATTTGCACAAAAGCTTTTTAATATACGAGAGATGAGAAGAAAAAAATTAAAATAAAATAAAATAAATGATCTAATAAAAATATAAGATTATAAGATATGCTGCAAAAATGTATTATATAAATGCTGTTAAAAATAATTTGTAAATGTTATTATTATTTAGCTAATAAAGTAAAAAAAAAAAAGTATTGTACTTTTAGCTGAATCAATGATTGAAAGAGAAAATTCTAATCACAGATAATTTAGAAGAATACTTGTTGCATACCACCGAAAAACAGCAGGGATAGGCCTGTTTGACTTGTGACTAAATCAACTGATTACAAACTGGTAACGCGGAAAATTGCTTCATGGTTTGTAAATTATCGCTTTTTATGGTTAAAATTTTTCAGTTGTTTATCAACTGTGTTAGATTTTAAAAAAAATTATCAATTTGGTAATTAATTTGTTTATCAATAATTTTTTGTTAAGACTGAAAAGAGGAATAAGATAAAAAAATAAATATTTATTTGAGTTTAATTTATATATACGACTAGTGTAAAAAAAATATATTGTTAATCAATACAAAATTATGGGAGATTTGATTTTTAAGATAATTTTTAGATTTAAATATATTTTTAATCCTTATAAAATAGATAAATTTTGATTTTGATTTAATTTTTTTTTATCTTTTCATCCTCTAAAATTTAAAATTATTTTTTTTTCTATACAATTAGTAAATTTTAGTTTCGGTCCTATCAAATATTTTTGTCTGATTTTTATCATTTTAAAGTTTAAAATTATTATTATTAGTCCATAATATTCGTTTTAAGATATATAAATAATATTTATTTTAAAATTTAAAAAAAAAAATTAAAAACGTAATATGTTAATATGAAATTACATAGGAAATATCATTTACGATGACCACTTGATCTTTAGTTAAATATATAAATAGGCATAATTAAGTTTTATGTATTAATAGAGACAAAAATCAATAATTTTATATTTTTAAAGGATGAAACCAAATAAAATCTTTTAAAATGACTAAAATTAAAAGTCTTATTTTATAAAAATTAAAAATATATTTAAATTTTATTTTTATAAAAAATAATATTTACCGTAAATTTGCCCGTGGATGCCAATATAGAAATTCTTTCCTTGCCCTGTGGATAAAATATTTTCTCCATTCAGAGTTTACTATTAAGTCAAAGTTAATTATTTGTATAAAAGATAAAACATTGATACAACTTTATACATATATTTTGAGTGTTATACTTCGATCTGAATTAAATTTTTATTTTAATAATTTATGTTGGTATTTAATGTAATTTTTTTTTCTAAAAAAATCTAAGTTTTATCCTTTTATAAAATATTGATTCAAGTCAACAAAAACTAGTCTTCACCTTTTCACTTTATATTTCTCCTTATTTTAGAGAAACTATTTTATTTTCTTGTTTTGTTCCTCTTGTTCTGTTGTCAGTTTCATAAAACAAAACTTTCTAGCTACCACACGAAAGTGGAAGCACAAAGAAACTAATTGACAGCTTTTGGTCTGTGGTTTTGTTGGTGGCAAATCCTATCAAGTCTCTTTTTGCTTGTTGCCGTACACTTTGTGTGTGTCTCTCTGTATATCCCTCAATTTCTGACCTAATTAATCCTCATTTTTGTTACACTAATTTTGCAGTCATTTCTATCTCTTTTACTTTTATGTACATCACATCTCACATTTACTATTTTTCCTCCTTAATTTCATTCCCATTTCGCTCTTTTTTCTAAGCGTGTATACATGTTAAGGTTATTACTAAAAGATCATTTTCGTTCTTGATCACATGCATCTTGATATAGTCAATCAGATTCAGAAAAAGAAAACAAAATTAAAATAAAAATAATAAACAGCATGGCAATTAATATAAGCCACTAAATGAATTCAATTTTCATTGTATGCCATAGAATGAATGGAAAGAATCAGCATATACAAGTTTAAACGAATAAAATAAAAGTAATTGAGGTCAATTACTGAATACAAATTGGTTTCTTGGCGAGGTTAATTAATTTATAGAAAAACACAGACTCAAACTTCATCAGTAATGGCAATCCACCAAAGAAGAAGGAGAGAAGACAATAACGTTTTCTCTTTGCTGAAACGAGAACTTGGATTCTCTATGATCATCCTCCGGTGCCGGAAGATTCAAGTCCAACTTCAACGGTTTCTTGGGTTCTTGCAACTCACGGTTACTATTTCCACCACTCATTGAAGAAGCGTTCACAGGAGTTCTGTGCCGCCTCATGTGGCCCCCCAAGGCTTGGCCAGATGAAAATTCAGCACCACATATAGAACACTCGTGAACTTTATTAGCTTTTGTTGCTGTGGCAGTGCTGGTGCTACACAAATTATTAGCCCCGTTTGGTGTTTTCAACGAGAGGGTAGTACTTGTGGTGGGGTCATAACGATCATTATTATTATCTTCAACGTTTGCAAAAGTAGTAACTGCTTCTGAAAAAGTGCCGTTTTGCTTAGGTTTCTTGTGGCTGGCTCTGTGTCCTCCGAGTGCTTGGAATGAAGGGAAGCATCTGTTGCAAGTTTTGCATTCGTAGAGGTATAGATTTGTTGACTTGTCGTGGTGGCGTGGCGGTTGTGCTGCCACGTGGTGCCTACCTTGAGCTAAGAGAATAAGACAATTCGCCATGTCTTCATCTTCTCTTAGTTCAATTGTAGAGTTGGTAGCGACTGTAGAAGAAGTTGCGACACTATCAATAGAATTGATGGTGCTACATGACGTTGAATTAGGCATGGCTAGCCTAAGAGGGGATGGTGTCCTTTGACGCTTGGTGCGCTTGCCTTTGATCATCATCTGATCCTTGGAAAGCACAAGTAATTCCTGTTGAACCTGCATGATGTTGTTGTGGTTTTGTTTTGTTGGTGTGTGTCAAGAATGAAAGAGAGTGGGGGTTATATATTGGTTGTTGGTGTGAGGGAAAAGGTTTCAAGTAGAGGCAGAAGAAATACCCGTGAATTGAACAGTATGTAACCGCGTTTTGGTTTTGCCAGACTTGCGTTTTTTCTAACCTTGGAAAATGTATATATAGGGATATATAATATTGTATTAGAGGGGTGTGAAGTGTATAGATAGAGAGAGAGAGAGAGAGATGCAATGTGAAGTATGAGGAGGTGAGGCAAGGAGTGAGATTCGGTTGGCTTTGAAGCAAACCCATTACTTTTTCTCAACGATTCCTTTCTGGAGGATTGGTTTGCAAGCCTGGAACCACACACAATTTGCAACTTTCACCTCACTTTTTTTATCTCCTTTTTAATTATTTCCCTTTCTTGTTATTTAGTGTCTGTTCATTCTTAATTTGTAGCTACCTAGTATGCTTCCTTGGTTTCTAGTTGTACAGCTTTTAATTTAACTAATTTTGAACCTCAATTGAATTAATAATCAGTTAGAAAACTAAGCGTAGAGATTATACATATATATGGGTTGGACACGATCCTTATGCGAGATTATCCTGTACTTTAATTTATTATTTTAGCTTGTGGCAGCCATAACTTGATGATTAATAGTATTAGCTATATGAACTTGCTAAGAAGGGAATTCATGTGCAGTTGACCCCCAACCACTTATTTTGCACATTTGTCACTACCTCAATGGATAATAATAATATCCAACAATCACGCCGCATATATGCATGACCACTATTATGTGATTCATATTTCATAGTCTTTCTCAATCATTTGATGTCGGTAAAAATAACTGTATAATATAAATATAGGGCATATATGGCTCCGTCTTGAGTCCTAACTACTACCATCAATTAATATATGCACACACCCTCCTTATCGTCATTATATTTTCACGTTAAAATGTGAACTAATTGTGTGTAGTGGCGCTTTCACACCAACGAGACTTAAAATATTTGTCCTATAATTAGTCAACTACTTTTTTCTAAATCAATTTGAACCCGGAATTAAAAACTACTCTATCAAACAGAACAATTTTATACTACATCAACTTTGTTACTTAAATTTCGCAAATGATCGGAGGGAGATGCGAATCTAAGTAAGAATGAGCTCATATTGTGTAACATTTATCTATTATGCATTAAATATCTTTAGCATGTGAGTTTAATCTAATTCAATCTAAAAATTAATTTAAAAAATAAAAATTTTCATTTATTTATATATTTTATTTGGATATTATTTTTAATTAATTTGATACTTGAGTTTCTTTTATACTCTTTTATGTCTAGTATTATTGAATTTTGTTGGTAAATAATAAAATAATATTTTTAATTAATGTAAAGTTTGAATTTTTTCTAATATTATCTAACCTTTTATTTAATATTTGAATAATACATATGTATAAGTAAGTAGCCGAATTGAAGTCAGTGCCGAGTAATAAGGCCTAATTTAACATGATATATGGCAGAAGATTTGTTTTCTTTAGAAAGGAAACGATACTAATGAAGGAAAAAAAGAGAGTGGAGTATGGTGGAGTATACATATGCATGGACGGTGGGTATGACGTAGGGGTTATCACTTCGTGGTGTAAGGTATAGAGTATATGGATATAAGAGGGTAAGAGAGATTCTTAGCGTAAGGAATTCTTATGGAATGGAGGGGTTGTCAGGGGCACGTAACAGCAAAGCCAGCATCAGTTATAGGTTACCTGCAGTTAGTGGCTTAAAGCAAAGCATCTTCTTCACTGCTAAATAATCTTAATAAAACCCCTCCTCCATTATTGTAGACTAAATAATAATTTTGTTCAATTAATGCAAGAATGCCAACACTAACTCTCCACCTTCTCGTATCTCAGATAATATATGAATCATTTTTAAATGATATTTTTTTATTGAGGGAACATTTTCTGACAATCTTGCTTGAGCGTAGACAAGACACAAGGCGAGTTTGATGGTGAGAATACCGTGTAACTCGTATGTAACAATAACATGTATGCCACACCAGTACTTGTGTATGATATTCCACTTCACATGCAGGTTCCACCATTGGCTGTTTGAACCTTAGGGCACCAGATAATAATTGCCACCAATTGGGGTTCAGCTTACCGAATTACATCAATATATATCATATTTTATTATTAATTTCTGACTGAAATTCATAATTTACCTTAATTTTAAAATTATTCATTATCTTAAACTTTCGCTTCTCAAAAATTGCGATGTGTAATTTCTTTCCTTAAGGATAGGAGCACATGTTGGACATACTGATTAAATGAGATGTATATATCCCCGAATCAATATTAATAGATGAGATATTATAAATTGCGTATACACTCCCCTAATATTTTTCAGAGGTTCAAGCAACTCATGATATAAAGAAGGGGTTATGTGGCATAATAAAATATTTATTGAATGTACATTGGTCGTACTCTCCTACTATATTGTGTACTCTTGGAAAATTATGCCAACCTAGCCAATTGAAAATTAAAGGAGACCTCCAGAAAACGCGTTATTATATAGCATTGCATTTCAGATGACTACACACTCCATCTGTTGAGTGACATTACAATATTTTTTTATTTTATTATTAATTTTAGATACCATTTAAATTAGTTACTAAATTTTAACTAATTAATTAGAATATTATTTTTTCTAACTAAATTTAATTTATATTCATTTATACTTTTTATTACTACAAATTAGTTAGAAAATAATTATAAATTTTAAAAATTTATTACAAATTAATTAAGATTATTTTCTTAACTAATTTGTTATTTATTTCATACTTTCACCATTATTATAATAATTTGTAGCTAATTATTTTTACTAAAAATTAACTACAAAATAACTATTGATTTTAAATTTTTGTAGTTAATTATTTTGTAACAAATTTTAAATTTTTTTAATAATATCGTCATGTTCTAGCTATTAATTAATAGCGTAAAATACTGTAATTAATATCTATCCATCACCCTTTAACATCAAGTATATGATCTCAATTAATACTATTTCCGATCATATATATATATATATATAGATAGTATTCATTTGTGAAAATCAATGTCACAAGCGATACAATTAGCTTAATTAAAAGGGACAAAGAGATAATTTGCTTCTTATTGAAAGGGTATTATTTTATTTTTCTACCAAAAGAAAGGGGTAACATTGTATATAAAGTTAAATGTTTTTTTTTTAATTTTAAAAAACATAAAAAAATTAAGTTTTAGAGAAATTGCCCAACTTCTATTCTAATTTATAGTGTTGAGGACTCGGAAAAAATCTCTTGCCGTGATTGTGCAACTCAGGAAGGGTGAGAAATGATGAGCGCGCTTGCGAACTTAATTACCATGCTTTTACTTTATTTGCGGATAGAAAGTGGCCTTTTTAAAAAATATTAATATTTAATATATAATATTATATAATCATTTTAACAACTAAAATATTATGCTTTTTAACTTGAGCTCATTTTAATAGCTATAAAATTAATGAAATTTGTTTTTTTGGTTTTAAGGGTTTGTAGTGTGATAAGTATGTTAATCTATAAACATATATATGTTGACTTATTTTAGTGAGAAGTTTGTTTTGTTAACTCGTAAATTTAATGATCTTTTACTGATAGATTCATTAGTTTGTAAGTCTATTAGTTGTTTAAGACTTATTAATTTATTTAAAGTCTTAATATGAATTTTTTAATTAGTAATCTCTAATTAATTTGAGTTTTAGATATATAATTGTGTTAAATATTTGGAATATAAATTTTATTATTTATAGTAATTTTATTTATTTCAAATAAGATTGAATTTTGAAAAGATATATGTGGTTTTAAACTAAAATAAATAAATGCACCTTATTCAATGTAATTGATGTGTATATTTAAGGGCATGAATTTGAGCAAATAATTACTCCTATAATTTAAGTTAAGCCGGTGGTTAGTCCTTGCTTGATTTTTCTAAAATTGAATATAGATAATTATGTATGCGTACATATTATTTCTTTTTATTTAATATTAAAGGATAGCCTACAGAGTAAGAAATATAAGTAATATTTTTATTTATATTAAATTATTTTTATTTTATTAATATTCTTTTTATCTCCCATATTCATTACTCAATTTGACATATAGAATTAAAATTGTAGTTCAAAATTTTAAATCATCCCTATTGAAATTAACTTTGAATCATCATTTATATGTTTGAGTTGCGTAAAGAATTAAAGCGTAAATTAATAATTCTAAGTTGACTATGTCTTAATTCTGTTGTGACACCATTACCTTAATTAAAGTTTGTTATCGTGGGGTTACAACGTATTTGAATAAAAAAATATTCATAAATGACGATGAGCATATCAATGACTGGTAGGATAAAAGAGAGTTAATGGTAGTGGTCAATAGTGGTGTTAATAAAGAGGTAGTCAATGCAAGATGACAATAAAGATGATAATTAGTGACTGTGGTGATAATATTGGATGCAATAGTAATAATGACAAAAATAATGGTGTTATGACAATAATTACAATGGTGACAATGATAACAATACAAAATGTTAGACATTCAAGTGTGGAGTGGTTAGTTCTCATATTAACTAAAAAACGTCTCAATGAAGAAATATGTTCGAGACATGACCCGTGTCTTCAGATTTTAGGTTGAGATCTAGTGTTGTTTAGTTATGACCCATTGATAAATATCTTTTGGTATTTTACCCCTATTTTGTAACAAGTGGTATAAAAAATAATGATGCAATTAGGTGACCACTTCTTGAAAAAATGGAGGTCATAGTGCAACTTGGTGATAGATTCATGTACTAGAACTTATTGTATTTAAGGTTATTCTATGATGTGGAAGTCAAATGTCCTATATCATTGATGTGAGCTAACAACAATAAAAGTATGTAAAGCATATTAGCAACAATGACTATGTTTGAGTGTGTAATATCTCAATTTTTATTCTATTTTATTATTTGTTGTAAATGTTATATTTTATTAATTATTATTAATAAGTGATTTAATTATTTTATAATTAAATAAATAATATTTTGGAAAAAAATGTAGGTTGAGTTTTAATTAATTAAATAAAGAAAATAGACTACTTATAAATAAAAGCTTAAGTCTCACATAGGAGAACATAAGCTTATCTCACATCTTCTTCTCCTATATAAGTAGTTGGATACCAAGTAAAGGAAGATAAAAGAGTCTCCAAATAAGTTGGGATTAACGCAAAACATCGAACCCAGATAGTTTAAATCTTTCTCATCTCATAAAGCTTGTGCAAGGGTTATGGGACAGATAGTTTAAATCTTTCTCATCTCATAAAGCTTGTGCAAGGGTTATGGGACTCAGATGGTTTCACATGAGCTATAAGTGGAAGTTGGCCTATTTAGAAAGACCTATGTTGAATTAGTTTTTCTAAACATGTGATTTCAACAAACAAGAACAACCTTGAGGATAGGAGAAGAACCTCTACAGGAAATCATCAAGGAACAAGAAGAACGATCATAAGCAATGGGAACTCCACTTGGGAGTTGACATTCTAGGCAAAGGAGAGTGAGAAACCTCGTTCAGGGTATGGGTATGACTGTGGGTATGAGAGGGGTCATCCCTTGAACCCCAAAGTGTTTGGTCTTGGTGTCCTTTGAAGGGGGTTGAGTTCCCTAACTGATTGAGTCTTGTTTGTGTAATTAGTGTGTATATGCAATTGCTTGTGTGTATGCAAAACATAGACAAACCATAGGTTCCTCTTAGGTTTGAAACTCTGGAAGAGAATCTAGGAGGTTTCAATAGAAGGCCATTAAACACAATCGTAAAAATCCTATTCACGTTCATGCAGACTATACATGCATGTGTAGGTTCTGTGCACGCCATGCAGAGTCACACTCACTGTGTACACCCATGCTAATGAGAGCATGCTTGTGCTACCCTGTTTATGTTGTATGAATATGTGTTGTTCGACTATGTTTAGTGTTCTCTGTTATTCTATGTGCTTGTGTGAAATATACTGCTATAATTATCGTTGCATTGATAACGATGATATGACATGTAAAAATGGTAAAGGAAATGATGTCCTAGTTTGGGACAAACGAGAATGACCTCGATGGACATTTATCTTACATGTACCTGAGTCTGGAATAAGCCAAAAGGGTACTCATGTATATAGTTAAGGAAAATGAGAAGGGTGACCTAGTTTGTGATAAACGAGAATGACCCCGACGAACATTTATCCTACGGGTACCGAAGGTTGTAAGGGATTAGGAGAGGTACTCATGTGAATGTATAATAGGTGGGGTACTCGTGTGAATGTATGATGGGTAGGGTGCTCATGTGAATGTATGATAAGTCGTGGATGGGGTATTTAGATATAGAAGGGCGAGAATTGTCCTCATTAGCTCAATTTGAGACAAGAGAAACTAAAAAACTAATTAAACTTCATCATTTTGATCATGTAATGAAATCGATGTTGAATGAATGTAGATGCGAACCTAAGTAGTAGGGTCACTAGACCTCTTAGGGACTACTCGCTAAGGATGTTGTGCTAGTGGTCGTGACTAATCCCACGTGTCAGGCCTGATGATGCAACCTAAGTAGTACCTAACGTGTTACCACAGGGATATCATGCTAGAGTGGCATGACTAATCGTAGAGGCGGAGATTAGCAAGGTTGTGCATAACTCACTTCTTGAGTTAGAGACGGTATCACATGGCAAAAGCAGTAGTACTAGGATTGCATTCATGTACATACTTGCTTGTTCCTGTAAGCTAAGTGTGATTGTGATTGTTTATTAAATTGTTAATTCCATTATGAGGTTTTCTTATTTTCTAAACCTATAATTAAATGTGCATGTGTGCATGCATGTGTCCTACTTATGGTGTGTTCATACCATGAGCCTAAGTGAGGAATATTTATCACTCCTTTTGTTTACATTGTCTGTGTTTGGGCTGAACGCCACTTGCAAGTGATGTTGAGAAGCATGAGGGTTGAGCTAGGGCTTCTCAACTATTGTTTCCTTTTACTATTTCCTTTTGTTTTTCTTGTTTTACTCTAGGTCAAGCTTTGATAGGACATGTAACATTGGAGCGATTTATTTCTATAATTACAATTCATATATTGTGATGTTTAGAAATTGGCCTTTGGAGTACCATTAGGAGCACCTGCTTTATTTTAAATTTCCATGTTAATGACAATTTGAGTTTTATGTTGTGAATGCTTTATTGTTAAATTATATCTTATTTATATCACTATGAATCAGGCGTAAAGGGTGTCAACACAGTATCACTATTAAAAATTTATGGATAGAAACTTCTACTTGAGAAGGAGCCTACCATGGGGAAGAGACTCATATTTGAAGGAAAGATATTGTTGGAATGAAAGTATGAGAATGAAATTCAAATTGGATAAAGACGAACATGTGGAGCAACATATAAGTGACAATTATTCTTATACATAATGCCATAATATTTTAAGTTGAATAATGTTAATTTCACCTATGTGGATTGTTTATAACACATCAATGAAGATTTCTACCGTGTTTACCCTTTCATATTCCATAACAAGTAATATTAGAGCTATGATGCAACTAGGTTATCAGTCTTGACAACGTAGATATTATGGTACAATTTAATGATTGGCTTGGGTGAGTGTTGAGGTATAGTGGAATTAAGGGTGGAATTAATTTTTTGTGACTCTATGTACCGAAATCCCTTGTATCAAAATTTTTTTTGACCATGTGAAGGTCGTCCCATTGAGTGAATTCAATGTGGTGCAAGTATGAAAAGTGTATTAGCAATAATTGACAATATGTGCTACTAACGTTAACAAGGTGCAAGTATGTAGAATATATTCATGACAATGGATAAGATATAATGTCAGCATTACATACTTGTGAATAGAAAAGATTTCACTTGAGAAGCACACCATGTATAACAGAGACTCATACTTGAAGGGGAGATTGTTCAAGTGCAAGTGTGAGTATAAAGTCTTACATTAGATAAAGATGATCATGTAGAACAACATACAAATGACAATGATCCATATATTATCTCAATGTTTTGAGTTAAATTTGGTGACAAATTCACATATGTATTGACTCCTTACTCATTGATGAATCTCCTAAGAACCTATTTGATGTTTAAGATATAATAGAATATGAAAGCGTAATAGAATAAGAACAAAATAAACATTAATCTATCTAATGTTTGGTATGCCAGATAATAAACTAGATAGCATCATTGTATTATCATGTTCTGTTTTTGACATGCACTAGATAATTGTATAATAAAATATAAATCATATTTAAATGATAAAAGTTATCATTTTATTAAAATTACATATAACTTTCTCAAAATTAACTTTTAATTTTTGCAAATTATGAAAATATAAATGAATTATAATTTTAATTAAATTATACAAAATTATTATTTCTATTTATATGGCTGCTTTTATTCAAATTAATATACATACATATATATATATATATATATATATATATATGTATATATATAATTTTTAAATTATAAGTTATTATTCAAATATATTCCTTTTAAATAATATATGTATAATAGTTATTTATATTTTAATATTTTAATTAATAATATACTATACATTTACATTTCAAAATTATTATAATATATATTAGATAATATGCTGAATATAAATTTATATAATATATATTATATAAATTATTTATTTTTTATTATATTTTATAATTATTATATATACTTTTTGTTATATTTTACTAAGGAAATTGAGGTATCTTGTGTCTCTCTATTTTCTAAAATTAAAAATAAAATAAAAAAGAGATAATGAAAATTCAATAATAATGAGTGATTTGCAAAATAGTTACAGGTTAAAAAATAGTAGAAAATATATAGTGATTTATAGAAGATAAATAGGGTATAAAAATGTGTATACCTAAATTTCATATCTCTTTTATACTATACTATATTATATAGAGAGAAACTTTATTCTATTATGGAGCAACAAGATAGAATAAAAAATAAAATAAGGTTAATATTCTAATGGCATAATAAACAATTAATTATAATATGATACGATACAACCAAATAAATCCTTAGGGTTTTACCCTCTTATATACTAGCATCGTATTACCTCAAATCAAAGACATGTCACTCATTGCTGCCACTAAACTTCAAATACTTGCACCATTATTATCTCACATCAACATTACACGCCACACCTAACATCTACATTAATTGTTGCTAAGACTTTCAATACAAGGGATTTTTATGCATAGACTCACAACCAATTCCACCACATCTCAATACTCATTTGAGTTGGTCATTGGGTCTCACCATGACTTCTATATTGTCAAGAATAATCACCTAGTCACACCATTAACTTTGATATCACTTGTTATAGAATATAAGAAGTAAAACACTTATGAGATCTCCATCAAAGTTACATGAGTCAACCACACAAATGAAACTAACACCACTTCAATATAAAACCTTATGTATATGTCTTATATTTTGTATATCCTTCATTAAGTCATTTTCTAGCTAATGCAAGACTAACAATTTCACACTTGAATTTCCAACAACTACAATAACCACAATGGTACTAGTAGTCAATAATGATAGTGGTAATAATGGTAACAATGTGATAATATTACCAATTATGACAATAGTGATGACAATGATATCAAAGGTGGTGATAATGGCAACAACAACAGCAAAAACAAGAAAAGTGTCTGTATTTATTACCAATAATAAAATAAGGTAATTTAAATTAAAAAATTCCAACCATTAAAAATGAATTTTTATAACTTAAACAAATATAATAAGAATAACAATTTCGATACAAAATGGTTAATTACATTTTACATCTTCATAATTTTAAAGTTTCGGAACATAAGTTGAGAAACTTTAATTTGCCTTTCTAAAATAAAATATTTTAAACAAAAAATAAATTCTTTTAAGGAATCAACTCGAGTGTAACACATTTTTTATTACATTTTAAAGAAGTATGAGTTGTGATAAATCAGAATTTTTTTAACAAAAATAAAATTCATCAATTTGCAATATTTTCTAATTAAGAACTAAATAACTTTAAATTTTTCATTGCATGGGAGGAAACGTAAAAGTAAGGTATTATCAAGTCCAAAAATATCATCTTCATTTTTTATTTTATTAGAATTTCATCTCCAAAGATATTTTTCTAATTTTATTCTTTAGCAAAAATTAAATCACTCCAAAATGTATTTTCTATATTTTTCTTTTTATTAAAAATAATTTTTACCAAAAAATAAAATAAATATGAAATCAATAGCATATAAATGAGTAAATAAATAAATAAAATCTTCAAAAAATGTTGCTTCTTGTAATTAATTTGCAATTATTTCAAGGTAACACAAATATTCAAGTTATTGATAATTTACTTATTTAATTTTTAAATAGAAATTGTAGGCTGTTAATACCATCTATATACATAATAAACTCTCAAACTCAAATTTTGGTTTCAAAGATTATTTCTTATATAGAATTTTCAATGTTTTTCAATAAATAAAATTCTAATGAAAATTCTATGTCTTTTCTAAACTAAAAGTATTTTTTTCCAATTTGTCTCTCGTCTCACAATCTCAACCGGTAAAACAAGTTGAAGTGTGATCTTAGAGAGATAAATTAGTCAATGATTGTTGATTTTTTTTTTAAATTAATGACAAAATCCTCCATTTCGTGGATGACAGATCTATATTAGCTTGAATGAAGGGATTTTGCATGATCAAAATTGACATGATTTTTATAAGACGTGTATGGTAGTCATGAGGTAGAACTAGTTGCTAAATTGTTAATAGAGTTTAGAAGGTCCAAATTTACCATACTTACAAGAAAACTAATTAGTATGCAAACTCTCTAGCAACAAGAAAACTTTAACTTTACTCAAAGAGTTTGAGGTTATTTCATATACACATCGTCTCTCAAGTAAGACGCGTTATTACTTTGAAACTTTTCTTTTTGGACCCAATATTAAAATCATTAACATATATTTGAAAATTGTAGCACCAACTTGTGGCTGTAGTTTAGTGGTAAGAATTCCACGTTGTGGCCCAAGAGACCTGGGCTCGAATCCCAGCAGCCACATTTAATTTATAATTTTTATTATTATTTTATTTTTTAGGTTATCGTAGAGAGAAATGCATGTCTTAAGTAAAAATAAAACAATTTTTTTTGCACTTTCAATGAGTTGTTTAGATCACATAAGATGTGATGTTCGAAGCTATTAAATAAGATGTTCTTTATAAGATTAACAAAAGAAATTGTTAAATTTAAGCAATATCATAGGTTCGAATATTGGATTATATGAGAGGTTTTTACTTTCAATCACTAAATGAATAACATGATTTGATGGAATTTGTAATTAAAAACTATAAATAATTAATGATAGTTACTTCTAATGTTTAAAATGGTATAAGGAATGTCTAACCTTAACTACTACAAGATTATCCATCAAAAGTGACAACATTTTCTCTCTCTCAAAGGTGGACCCTTCAATCCCAAAATTAACAACAATATTAATAAATCTCGATAGAGAAAATATAAACAAAAAAATAATTGATACACACAAAGGATGGAAATGATAAAGTTATATTTATGACTTATGACAAAGAACGAGGTGAGTACGGGTAGTAGCTCCCTATCACTTGTCGATATCCATACGACTATCTATTAAAAGGCTATTCATGAATTTTATTAGTACTTTGGTTATATGAGAACATTTATTAAAATATAAAAATTTTAATAAAGTAAAAAATTAAATTAAAAATAATTTTGAAATATATTTATACTAAAAATAATAATTTTAAAACATATTCATACTAAAAATAAGTAATTTTGAAACACAGTTTTATATTATAAATAAGTTAGAGTAACTTATTTTCCATATAAATAAGAACATTTTAAGTATATTTAAATTATGGATACACGTGGGTACATGTACATTACTATTTGCCCTTGTCATGTTAATAAGTAAGCACCAATTAAGATATTTATTTTCAATTCCAATGAGTTTTACCTACCAATAATTGTAGATGTTGATTTGTTGTCATCTAGTTGTATTAACCTAACACGAGAGATTAATAGGGGTCGAGATAACATTTTACTTAATGTTATGCATATATATATATATATATATGATGAGAAATTATTGTGTGACTCCTAAAATTTTCTTAATTTCTTTACAAGGGATGTTCAGTATCTTACTTATAGTTGTACTCTATGAGCTATCGTTTCTTTGGAAGAGATAATGAGAATTTTAAGGTAGGTAAAAAAGAGAATGGGTAGATTTATTCCTTCCTTTATATTATTTTATTTTATCTTTAAGCTATAGCATTTGAAAGCCTTTACATGAATCCTAGGCTCTTTGACTATTAAGATGACTTCGTCCTTGAAGTCAAATTTTAAGCAAATGAGAACAAGTTCTTTGCATCCTTTTCTAGCTAGTAAGAGAAGTCAATGTGGATGCTTATAAAAGTAGAGAGCAAGGAAAAGCATTCAACCAATCTTGTTAGGTTGTTTTGGAAAGCTAGTGAGCTTTAGGGCAACAAATTAAAATTGCTGATGGGGTGAATGTCATATTTCTCTTTAAAGGATCAAGAGTTTACCATGTACACATAATCTAATGTTAGTTTGTACCAAAGGGAATATATATTCCTAGGTGGGCTTGTTCTTGAATGCATACAGATTGGAACTAAGAAGACTATTGTCATTCCAATCAAGCAATGAAATTGTAATCACCATGAAACTAGTACCTGTAGTGCTCGTTGCTGACTTGGAGGAGTATGAAAAACCCTTATTCCTAATTTGATCAATGATCGTATGGTATAGATTGGATTGCTTCCTTGTTTGAGGCTACCTACTTTGTAGCCTATTGTCTTGAAAAAATGACCTAAAAGTATTGAGATAAAGACAAATCGGCCAATCCCATGAGATGATCACAATCTTAATATTCAAATATTAGGAATCTAGGTTTTTGTGATAAGAGGATTAAGTCCTCAACACTAGACATAATAATTAAATATAAGTATGTAACTACCTATCTAAACTTGACTTAAGAGGATTTATTATAAACAATATAAATGTAAAAATATAGGGAACATAAATACTACTCAAGGAGATTTTATATTCATTTAGCAACAAATCACTTGAGCTACATTTGGTTCCTACCTCAAGAGGATTTTTCACTATAATCAATCTTGATTAGCTAGATATTCTTTTCTCACAACTTCCTTAGACTTTACAATATACCATTATTCTTTCTTAAAGCCTTTGAAAATTCTACACCAACATCATAACTTTTCAACTATTACTAACTCTCACTAGTTAGCTATGAAAACTCTTGAACAACACTTATCCTCATTTATTAGATATGAAGAAATATACTTTTTTACTATGATAAAAACAAAAGGGAATAAATTCTAGCTTGTTTTTTAAGATAAGAATTTTCTTCAAAAGTAGGATGTTGGGATTCAATAACACTAATCATGCAAAAAGAGTGTTATAATGTGTTACACTTCTTTTTCTTGAGAAATTCTACAATAATTAGCATTTAAATAGTGATTAAGCCTCCAAATTAGTTGTTTATGAATATTAAAATGTCATACAAAGAGGTTTGAATGATTATTAAGTTGTCATTGTCATTATCTCGGGCTTTCTGACTATTACAAAAGATGTTATGGTCATTTTTGCTTTTAGAAAAAAAAAATTGTTTTGTTTATATCAATAAAAGTCAAAAATGTTGATTTTCTAAAATTTTTCAACATATGTTTAAGCATTCTTCATTAATCACAACAACACTTATGCTTCTAGAACATTTATATATATATATATATATATATATATAAAACAAAAAAATTAATAGTGTACGATTCTCAAAGGCCAAAATAATAAACAGTGGATGATAACGATAAAGTTGTGTTATCCTAACTTGAGAGACTAAAGGGAAAAATATATTTTTACTTAATTTTATGTGGATATATATATTGATAATGTATTGATGGTATATTTAAATTGAAAAACTAATGAGAGGTAGAAATTATGACCAATTTGGGGGACTAAAATGATAGAAAATCATTGTGTGACTCCAAATTTTTTGTTAATTTCTTTATTAGATGTTAAGTGGATTTAAGAGTGACATAGGTTTTAGTGAATAGGGAACTATATCCTCTACTCTAGACATTACAATTAAATTTGAATATTTGGATATTCATCCACACTTGACACAATTTTAATAGAATTTTATGAATATATTATTTCTTTATTTTTGAGCAACGAATCCTCATATGCGTGATTAGCAATACAAAAAAATTACTACTACTGAAATTAACTTACAAATTTGCATTTTCTTTTTTTTTTACTTAGTTAACATAGACTTATTGACATATACTCCAATAATCTCATAAAATAAAAATGAGGCTTATGCGTTAAGAATGGTCGGGATAGCTCAGCTGGTAGAGCAGAGGACATAAAATCCTCGTGTCACCAGTTCAAATTTGGTTCTTGGCATATGATTCATTCGTATGAGTATCTATTCCCCAAATTGATTTAAATGAATATGGAGAATAGATACATACCAATTTGTGTTCTAAATTATCATACATATTTATTTTATCTATTTAGGTATCTATATATATATTCTTCCTAGATGATTAAAGAATAGATGCATTTTTTAAGTATATTCTCTGTATATATAATGAATTATTTGATTTTGTTTCCCCTTTTTCTGCTATGTAAAAAAATGTTACTATTTCCATAATATTCAAATGGTTAAATTAGTTTGTCAAAAGACCAAAAAGTTTAGTCTAAGGGAGTCCAAGGGTGGAGTGAGAATAGTCAAAATTAATCTTAGATGGATTATACAAATAGAATCGAGCTCATTTCTTTGTATTTTTTTTTAGATTTTCATTTTCTTCATGTCCTTTGATGTTACTTTTTCTTTTTTGTGGCCTTATAATTGATGTTGATATGGACGTTACATAGTTCATGATAAAGATTTTTTTGTAGTTCATCCAATTAATTGGCTTGGCTCATCCGTAAGAAGTATTGTTCATATTTTAGAATCTAAAAGAATTCCTATCCATTTTTTTAATCCATACATTAATATCTTATTTATGAATTTTGTGATATATGAATGAGACTTCCATTATTTTGTTTGGTTTAACTTCAATTACTTTGTCTAATCTATAAGAGAATGTCTAGATATTCTTATTTTTATCATTTAATTTAGTAAGCATCTTGTATTTCATAAAAAATTGTGGTAATATAATCTTTACGCAAAGGTCATCCTATCCAACTTTTGGGCATTAAAATACGTATCAAACGTGGATGATTATCATAATAGATTTCTAGCATATCATAAGATTCCTTTTCTTGAAAATCCGCACTTTTCCAAACCCAAAAAATGGAAGGAATTTTGGGATTTTTTCTTGAGACAAATATTTTTATGCATGCCTCTTCAGGTTGATCTATACCATATTCTATTCTCTAAAGATGATATACAGTAGCTAATAGTCCTCTCAGTGCTACATCATATGCACATTAGGAACGTAGAAATTGTAACCATATACATATAAAATGACAACAATGGAATGCCAAACCTCGAGTTTTATTTGTAAAGTCTCTATTCCTTGTAATCGAAACTCAATGATCTATGAATTAGTCCATGTTTGACTAGCCAAGAAGACAAACGACCTTGCATTTTTTTACTTCTCCTGAATTTTTTTTATGAATTTGGTATTAGTATTTCCTATTTACACTATGATGAAATTTTAAAAAAATGAAATTGCTACAACATCTTTGAATGGTGGTTGATAAAATGTTTTTACTGAGTTTTGAATTTTTTTTATTCTTTAGATTTTTAAATATAGACAAATACCCTTATCTCATTGTTATAAAATTATACACATACACACATTTATATATATTCTCATAATTATTTAATATGAAAACTCATTATTCCTTTTTAAAATATATATTTCAATAATTTTTCATTTTTCAATAAGTAAATTTGATTCCAACTCTACTTTTTTTTTCTCTAAATTTACTGAATTCTGAATAGATATAAAAATGGTAGCTTAATATTCTTTCAATCTATACCTTTTTCTAATTAGGTTAGAAAACTTAATGCAAGGAGTCCTCAATCAAAAATAGTTAAGGGAAATTTCCTCTTCAATTTAGATGTATTAAGGTCATTGTTGCAAGCAACAATCATCTTAGCGTTCTCCTTAAGAGTGAAGTTCTTAAAGGTGAGTTTCATTGAAACTAAAGTTAATAGGGTTTCAACAAATCAGAGTAGATAAGCATCATGAATCACAAGGTACAAATATTCTCAAGGTTTTGAAACAAATCTTTTACTTGTCACATCATAGTTACATACATAAATTATGGATTTAAATGCAATGCAATGAAGAAAAAATAAAGATCATGGCCTTACTCTTATTGGTAGAAGCATCCCATAAATTTGGGAGTGTCATCTTCTTTGAATCCAATGCCAAATCTAATTATGGAGTAGGAAGAGTCATACTTAAAGATATAATGTAGTTAATGAGGATGAAGTCTTTGTGGTAACATAGGGTAAGGGTAAGGGCAAGAGTGGAGACAATGTTGATTTGATTTAGATTAAGAATGATAATAGGGTAAAACATATACATGTAGTAACTTTCCATCACGTGTTTGTATCTATAAAAAAATATTTGTTAAATTAAATGTGTATTCATGAATTTTATAAATATTTGCAAGTATCTACGAATATTTGTATATATATTTTGAAATATAAAATTTTAAAATATATATTTATATTAAAAATAAATATTTTTAAAACATATATTTATGTTAAAAATAAATAATTTTAAAAAATATATTTATACTAAAAATAAATTAGAGTAACATACTTTGTATAATAAATACATTTAAATAATTTTAAAATACCCACAAATACAAGTATTTTATTAACTGTTTCTAACTCGTAAATAAGCAAATACATATTAAGCTATTTATTTTCAATTTGTGACGACTTTTACCTATAAAAAAATATATGGGGTGCGATTTTTTTGTCATTTCTTATTTGAACGATGTCATCCTTGTCGTACCCATATTTAAAATCTCACGCTTTGCACAACTTCCCCCCAACGGACCCTAATTCAACTACTTCAACCATATATCACAAACTTCTGTTTCTTCTCGTTGTAATTTGCTTCTACACCATTCTCCTAAAATAAATGTCAAGAATTAGAATATTTATTCAATAAAAAATATTCAATGTGTATTATGTATGATTCAAGGCAATGGCTACCTTTTGATTTTGTAATTTTTAATAAATTTTAACTAACATTAAAAGAAAGTTGATAGGGACTCCTCTTTATTTTGAGAAATGTTATTGCTTCTAGAAAAAATTAACCAATTAATCATTCAAATAATTAAAAGTTAACACTTGCCAATAGATTCCCGTGTAAAATATTTATTCAATTTAAAATTTTAAAATTGAGATTCTTTCCAAACTAACCCCTCAGTACATGATCACGCCTCCTCATTGTTTGTAAACGTACTTGGTAGGTAGAAGGCAACAAGGGCCTTCTCGAAGCTCTAGCGAATGGTGTAGATCTAGAAGGCATGATCATTATCCTTAATATAGATGTGTGTGTTGACACTGATGAAGTAGTGGTAGTTGATGAGAAGGATGGGATCGAAGGCCTTGAAGTGAAGGATCTTCAGCTCTTAGCTTGATGAGATCACAACCTCACTTGTGCTAAGTGTCTACCACTACTATCTTCTTCTACTTGAATAATTTTACACTTACTCATCCCTTTACATTTTTGTTTGACCATATCTTTGCATTACTTGCAAAAGAAATGAATAACCAATGGAAAGTTATATCTAGTTTTGCTCATCACAACCTACAAAAAAAAGTAACAAGGTGGAACCAGTTCTATTAACTCATTAAAATGCTAATACATTATGAGTGACAGCTTGGATGTTAAATGTTCTTTGTAAAGTTTTTTGTTGAAATAGTTTAAAGGCATTTAAATTTGTATTTTGAAATACATGAAAATAAAGAGTGTTGGAGTGTATGATTTCTTAGGTGGCACGGTCAATAATAAATTTTAAATTTAAGAAACTAGTGTTTTGGGAACAATGTCTTAAACATAAAGACCTTTTATTTCTTTGTTGTTATAGAAGGATGCAAGTAAAATATTCTAATTACAAAAACAATTGGAACTTCTATTACATTGTCATTATCAATTTTCAATTCACAAGTGAATCATGACATTCATTTGCATAGCTCTTTAAAACAAACTATGAATAGATATCTCCAAGTGTTTAATTGATTTTATCAAAATAAAAACACTACAATTTGCCCATCAAATACAAATGACTCGAGTGTAATTGTTTCTTGCAATTTTTAATTTTAATGAATATTGACAAGTTTAATATATGTATCCACTTGCTAACTACTTGGATTTGATTTTTTTAGTTGTTATAAAAGCAATGCAATCCCATGAATGTCAAAGATAGTGCAACAAGGATATATCCTTTCTTTGTTTTATCCTTGTAGTGAACCAAGATATATCACTTTTTTTCTTTATATCTTGTTATGTTCTATTTTAAATAAGCAACTATCTCATCAACATATGAAGTACAAGACAACAACAATGTGTTTTGATTGCTAGAAGCAACAACATAGAAAATATGTTCATATGTACACTATAATGTCGTTTAGGGAATTCCAATGTCATCTTCTCAAACATTCTCCAAATTTCCACACATAAAAAAAATCATGTATTGTACAAGACTGTGCTACTCAAAATTCTACTTTCTAAGCATGTATATTAGATATATAATTGGTTAGGAGTTTGTTAATAGACAGTTACAAATGTGTTGCATATATAAAGGCGTCACATAACCTCTTTGTACTCTTTTTTTTATATATATAATTGAAATAGGGTTGTATTGAAATGAAAAAGGTGATTATAAAGGAGTTACATCAAGTCTATATATACACAACACTACAAATTAATAACTCTTTATTAACAAACTTCTAACCAATTATATATCTCATAATATAAAAACACATAACACGACTACAATTATAACTTGATATGTTAGTGGCACAAGGTATTTATGATCAAAATTTTATATGCACATCTTAAACATGACTACTTTGTGGTACATGCAATCTAAATTTTGTAAATAATCACTTTTAGGATGATATAATGATAAAAAAAATATTTTGCAACAAGTTTACATTGTTATACAATAAATACATGGTTATTTTCAATAATTTTGTGCTACATCTATCATGGACATTTAAAAGTGCTTCATTTGAGAAGGAACAATTTAATTGAGTCGAGATGGTCATGGTTAATTGTTTTGTTAGCATATCACATAATTATTAAATCGCTTTTTTCTCCTTCTCTAGTTAATTGTCTTTATGTATAAATATTATGCATAAGGACACTAAGGACATAGACTATAACCATTACAAACAAAAATGGAAACCATGCTGAGGGCACTTAGATATATTGCATTTCTTGCATTTCTTGTGTTATTGACAAGTATCTCAAGAAGAAGTGCTCAAAATAACTTTTGCCTAAACAAGATTTCCCCTTGCCTGAACTGCCTAAATGACATTGAAGACACACCTAATAGTTGTCATGAGCCACTTAAATATTTGATTAAATCAACATTACAATTTTTTAAAACTCAAGTGTAGTAACCACAAAAGAGCTTCAAGTTCGAAAACTCCTTTGAACCCACCTTTGACTTCTTGGTTTATCTCATCCCCCAATTCCCATTAAAGCATTGAGTTTTGAATCAACTACAAAATATAGAAGCTTGTACTCACTGACGCCACAACTTTGGTGCCCTAAGTTTGAGAAGTCGAGTCTCACAAAATGTGGTCTTGTCGTAAGGCAAAGCAACTTCTTTAGTAGTATCAAAGGTAAAGTACTGATCTAGAGTCAAGTGCAATACTTAGAAACAAGACATTGATGACAATCACTAACAAGGTCTCCACTTCACTAGTACCAACATGCACATCCACATCAAGGGTGATGACTACACCTCCCAAATCTAGGTCATGCACTAAAGGATGCGCATGTGAACATGTAAGACGAATAAAGGGTGTGGTTGTGTGGAAGAATGTAATTTAAGAAAAAATATAAAATTTCAAATATTAAATTAAATAATATTTTACAATAAAATTATTGACAAGTGTTAAATTTTAAATGGGTTGAAGGATCATTTCATGTGTTGGTTTCACAAAAAATATCATTTCTCCTTTATTTTAATCACTAATACTTGCTCAAAATAAAAATTCAAATGCTTAAATGAAAAAATATAGGAGTCTGATTAACAAATGTATAAGGATATCCATTAAAATATTTAATATATTTTAATGAAATATAAGCACAAATATGTTTTTAGTTATCTAGGATAAAATTTATTTTTGGTCTAAAAATATATTATTTTTCTCTCATTTATTAAATTTTGTCAAATGTAATTTTTGTGGCTCATAAAAAAAATCTACTTGATTTGTCCCTTTATTTGTGAAAATAAGAATTATATATGATATTTTCATAATTAAGAAATTGAAAGGAAATAATTTATTTTTGAGACTATAATCTATAGTCCTATTTGTAAAAACTAAAAACATATTTAATCTTTTAAATTATTTGGAAATCAATATTAAATAACTTTATATTTTAAAATAATTAATAATTGTTCTCGCTAGAGTTTTGGTCCAAACCAAAATATAAATGTGTGGAGTAAATATTGTCTCTCATAATAGGCAGGTTTGACTTTGTTACCTGGGACCTATTTAATTTGTATTAAAAAAAACAAAATCTTGCATTAGTTGGAGATAAGCTTCAAAAGAATTTATAAGTCGAAGACAATTCTCTTCTTTTGAACTAACTTTAAAATTCAATTAGACCAAAATATGCATTCTAAAATGGTATTAGAGCATATAGTCACTCATCATATTATCTATACATTAAGTCCAATATTATTAGGTGTGAGAAAGTGTATTAGAAAAAATTCAAGTCTTATAATATCAACTAAAGATAAAGTTTGAAAAAAAAATTATAAGTATAGGACAACTCTTACATCTTAAATTAACTTCTTAAATATATTTTTATACTATTATTTAATTAAAAATTATTATATATATGATAAGTTGTGAAGTGAATTCCTTCGTGTAATCTTGTTTAGATCTGTGTCCTCGTGCTCCCAAAATCATGTTATTTTTCTCATTTGAAGCGTAAATTTTTATTATTTATTTTCTCTTGAGTTTTTCACATCACGCTTCTTATTTTTCAACGCAGATTAAAACATATGAGTATATTTTAGGTCAATGAGAAAGTCAGCCTTTCTGGTCCACAATAAATCATTTATTTTCAATTAAATATGTCCCCTTTCATACTCTAAAAAATATATGAAAATAAAAAATACCAGCCTCTCATCTGAATTCTTTCCTCCTCTTCTCCCCTTTCACAAGTTGTAAAGTTAAGCCTTTACTCATTTTTTTCAAGTAAAATAAATATAAATGTTAATGGTGGAATGCTGATTTGATTAGAGTAAAAAAGAAATGAAAGGGAAAGTATGAAACTTGCCAAATTGGAAGTAGAAATTTGCAATTGGTCCTTTCTCTGCATCCAAAAAAAAATTAATTAATTAATTAATCTTTTTTGGGCTTTACAACATTGACTTAGTACCGTGCCGGAATCGGGACTCTGAGCGAAAAAATGAAATTGACCATAGTCCTGATGAGTAGCAACTAACCCACTTCCGCACTGGTACTAGATTCAGACACGTGCATCCCTCACCGTTGGATCTTGATCACACAGACAATGTTCTACGGCCCCATCGTCCGTAGGGACCAGGAGGTCACTCACCGCGGCACCTGGAGAGCCGCTCTCTCCGAATTCATCTCCACACTCATTTTCGTCTTCGCCTCCTCCGGCTCCGCCTTCGCCGTCAACAAGCTCTCCGTCGACGCGCCCGCCGGCCTCGTCATCGCCGCCGTCGCCCACGCCTTCGCCTTCTTCGTCGCCGTGGCTATCGGCAGCAACAACTCCGGCGGCCACGTCAACCCCGCCGTCACCTTCGCCGCCTTCGTCGGCGGCAACCTCACCGTGCTCCGCTGCGTCCTCTACTGGATTGCCCAGCTCCTCGGCTCCGTCGTCGCTTGCTTACTCCTCATACTCGCCACCCCCGGACAGGTACAACAGTTACACCTACCGTTATAATAACCCTAAATTTATGAGATTCAAATCTAACGGTAGTGAGTTTTATTATGGTGTACCCCAGGGTGTACCGGCTTTTAGACTCTCGGGTGGAATGGGGGTGAGGAATGCGGTGCTATTAGAGATGGTGATGACGTTCGGGTTGGTGTACACGGTGTACGCCACCACCGTTGACCCTAGGAGTCAGAAGGGTAAATCGGGAACGATGGCGCCAATTGTGATTGGATTCATCGTTGGAGCGAATGTTTTGGTGGCTGGGCCTTTTGGTGGGGCGTCTATGAACCCGGCTGCATCGTTTGGGCCCGCAGTGGTGAGCTGGACTTGGAAAAACCATTGGGTTTACTGGGTTGGGCCTCTCGTTGGTGGTGGGCTTGCTGGGTTTGTTTATGAGCTGGTATTTGTTAATAACAGCAGTCAGACTTAGAGGTTCCGCTGAAATTATTATTAAAAAAGACAAAGAGATGGAAGCTCTTTGGTTGTTGGGTATGTACGCTTTGTGTTTCTTCTTTTGTGATCTTCCTATTGGTGTGATGTATTCAGCAATTCAGGGAACATTTATTGCCTTTAACACGTTTTGTATCTCTAATTGTCCAAGAAAACATGGCTCAATGAGAAAAGGTGAGAATGTTTTTGGTACCTTACATGTTTAGAGATACTTAAATTTAGAGAAATAATCGTTTATTTTTTTTAGAAGTACTGTTCTCTCAGGATGCTGATAAAAAATAAACGATTATTTCTTCACAAGAAAGTACTAAACTAAACATAGGCATTATTCCATAGACAAAGTATTACAAGAATGATAAAAATGAAACTCATAATAATACACCCATGCTATTGCCACATTTTTAATGCGCTCTTAAAAACCATAATAAGCAATTAAGCCGCAACTTTCTTGGCAGTGACTGAATTGATAATAGTAGCAAACTCGGGACCCTGTACAGCCAAAAACCAACACATTAATATAGTCATTCGTGTTCATTTACAAATTCTAGGAATGAAGCACGTTCTGTTCAAAGAAATTTTGAATAAATCGTGTACCTTTAATGAAGCACCACCAACAAGAAATCCATCAATATCTTCTTGCTTTGCGAGCTCAGCACTGTTGCTCGCATTTACAGACCCTGAAAGACACAGTACTTTAATGTTAGCGTACCTAGAAATATGCAAGTATATCGTGTACCCTGAAATCCATCAATATCTTAAGTCTGAAGCACAATGGCAGCTGGCTTTTTGCAAAAGGTTGTTTTTTCATCCTCACCACTTTGAACAAAAATTGCAATCTTATTAAACTGAATCTTAAGATTCTATGATACTAACAAGTGCAACATGCATAGTTTTACAAAAACTAATGTACCTCCATAAATAATCCGCGTTTTAGATGCAACTTCAGCTGAGACATTCTTCTTAAGCCAATCACGAACAGCTGCATGGACTTCCTGGGCTTGCTGGGGTGAGGCCACTTTGCCAGTTCCAATTGCCCATACAGGCTCATAAGCAATAACTATATTATCCCAACTTGGCACTGCATCTGCAGATAATGGACATAAAGGATGTTATGGAATCAATCTGCAATCCCCTCCTCCTCTTTTCCTTTTCTTTACCTAAAATGAAAATGACTTTCAAATGGATTATAAATAGAGTATACAAAGAGCTTTTACATTGATATTCAATAACAATTGTTATATAAGGTAAGTTTATTAACTTTTACAATATTTATATTAAAAGTCATACCTATCATGATATTTAATTGATTAATAATAATAATAATAATAAATTATATTGACGGTGTATAAAAATAAACTTATAAATAAATATAAACTAAAAACCTGCAAAAGCCTTCAATTGCTGGAAACAAACTTCGAAAGTTTTCCCAGCTTCTCTTTCTTGTAACAGTTCCCCAATACATGCTATCACACCAAGACCCTCACTCAAAGCATAGGCAGCCTTCTTTCCTATAAACTGGAGTTTGCAATCTTCAGTTAATATACTATACATTTTCATCTTTTACAAAGAATGCTAATCTCTAGGAGAACTACTATAGAAATTATCTACAAAAAATTTTACCTCATCATTTTCTCCAATTACATGTCTTCGCTCAGAATGTCCAAGAATAACCCACTTGCTGCCAAGGTCTTTTAGTTGCTCCACGCTACAAGTCAGATGAAAATAAGTATAACCAAGTGAACTTGTTCAAAGAACCACAATAAGGTAACAATACAATTGGTTTGACTTCACATTCAAAACCATAATGAAGAGAATTTGAACAAGTAATTTCCACCATAAAAACATTTAGGGGGAAAAGAAGAATGTTAAGCTTGAAATGAATCACTTGCAGGACCATAAGTAATACCCAAATTAAAGATCAAAACAGCACAGAAACCATGCAGTGGAAGAAACTAGCTCCAACTTCAAGAGGAGAACTTATACAGCAAAATCTCAATTAATATCACACACTAATACATGCCTACTTAAACACTTAGGTGCAGTTAGGACCTTAGAAAGTGTAAGCTCATAGAAGGTAATATATAGCATGCACAAAAATATATTTCATAATCACAATGTTTTAGGAATACAAGATGTTGATCATGGTGTATGCATGTAACTAAAGAGATTGGTTTCTGACCTTCAGGCGATCTGTTACACCTATGTCTTTAAAAAACTGTGAAACTTTAGTGCCGTTAGTGCATGATGCCAAAAATATTATGATTTATGACATTCATTTTCTAATAAAACAGATAAAATTTTCTGAAATATATCAGAATAAATACAAATTATGATATGAAACAAATGAGCCATCATCCCCAAAACTATTCAGCTTAGTATACCAATCATGAGTAAAAGATTATGTAAGGTCAAAGAAATTCAAAGTAAATCAGATAAAGAAAACCTTGCTCAAACTGAACTGGAGAAAAAAAGATTTAGTCCAAAGAAAATTTTATGGCCACTTTTATAATTATTAAATATAAAAACTATTCATGAGCTTTCCCCTAAACGCTTAAGCTTTTCACAGAGATGGCTCATGACCAAAAGCAAGGAAAAGAAAACTAATTTTCTAAAGAACAGCACTCAGATTTTGAAGACAACATATCAACATTTTGTTTACCATTGCAGTTTACGTTTTTGTTTCTGTTTAAGAAAATCTAGTGAAAACTGTAATACCTGTAATCACCAACCAACAGACATAACATTCTACATAAAGAAAACAAAAGTCCCAGGATCAATTAACATGTCAAACTTAAGAGGAATGGGCAAGTTAACCTTATTTCTCCTGTGAAAGCCCCACCTTTTCCCACCCAAGAATTCTGTGCAGAAATCTCAATCCTATCTGTAATTGAGTTTTTCACCTGATCGATGTACACAAAGGGAGGTGCAACAACAACATCTGTACTTCAAGCAACAATTAAAAGGATTAGAAAACAGGATAAAAAGACAATAAAACTGACAAATAACAATGCTATTAAGAATATGCTAGCACAAACCACATACTAAAAGTATATCTTTTCTTGTTAACCCAGTTCATTATGACAGAAAGGGTCCACTAACATGCGGATGTTGGACAGCACTCCAATTACATAATTTGGGAATAGTATTTGTATTTCATCAACATTTTACTAAGCCAAAGGTATTAGCATAGGGAAAAGGACATTCGAAAATCTCAGTAACTAGTATTAGTTTATTTACAGATTTTAGGAGTTCAAATAAGATAATACTGATAATTTTTTCTTTTGTCTACTACAACATTCAACTGGAAACACATCAAATAGAAAAATATATCTTACCAACATCGGGCTCCAATGTTGCACTGTTCAAGTCAGAGACAAGCTTACTGATGGAGTCTTTGGTCCCATTCTAAATAGAAATAATTTAAAAAAAAAAACAATCAATTAGAGAAAGAGGCAGTGTATTGAAGGATAAAATAATATTCTATGTAATGTAATAGGCTAGTAGCTGAATGAATTAGTTATAGATTGATGGCAAGAATTGAATGTGTCAACTAATAACTAAAGGTGATTGGGCAAATGAAACAGTAACTATTAAACAAAGCAAACAAAAAGGGAGTGCCAATCTCAGAAATCTGGTAAAAAAAAAAATAATTTTATGATTTTACACAAAGAAAATAATAGTGATTGGTGAATAGCTTAAACATTGAACAATGAAGGAAAATCTTACAACCAGATAACTTCTACATGAAGCTGTTTCTCAAAAATAGTCAGAAAGCCTGGTGTTTGAGGTATGATTCTCTAATGCAGAACAGTAGTTTTTCAGTCTTATCTCTCTAGGTGAAATCAGTTACATGAATTACATGACACCATTAGACTTTTACAATTTACTCTCCTTACCATTTCCTCCAGTAGCATATTTCCACATGCCCAAATAACCTTAACTGATTTTCTATCAACTTTCCTTGATAGGTGTCACACCGTTATCTCTCCTTATATACAATCATTCTGTATTCTATCTTTTCTTGTGTGGTCACACACCCATCTTAACACACTCATTTCTGTTACTCTCATTTTTTTCTCTGGTTGTCCTTTTAAAGTCCAACATTCACTACCATAGAGTATAGCTAGTTGTATGATAGTACGATAAAACTTCTCTTTGAAAGGTATTTTGCAATTACAAATAAAGTCAAATAAACCCTAATGTCTTCCTCCATTTTAATCACTTAGCTTGTATCCTATGTGTGACATTTTTCATTAATTTCTCCATCATTTTCCTTAACAAGCACTCATTCAAGGCCTTAAACCATTCACTTTTTAACTCCATCTATGGCCTCACAGTCACTCCCAAACCCAAGTAAAGAAAAAGGATTGTGATAGGCCCTCAAAATCCAAAGTAAATCTCGTCGAAACCTCAAACGTGAATCACTCATGAGAAAGAATCTTATGCGTAAATAAAATAAAATATTAAATCAACTACATGAAGCATTACATGTCAATAATGAAAACCCCTTTCAACCAATAAAAAACAAAAAGGGTATAAAAACGAAAAGAATTTCGGGGTAAGAAACTTACACACTTCCAGTTGCCACCAACAAAGAACTGCAACCACACAGAAAGGAAGGAAAAGATCAATACGTACAATAAAAACCAAACCAATGATCACAGACAATAGTCAGAATTAAAGAAATGTTAACCAAATAATTATACACAAATCGTATCATAATACATTGAGTCATAGACGGAAAAACAACAATGGAAGTGATTACTGATAAGGAACCAATAAACGGAACCCACTAAGCAGAATTACATTCCTCAACGAATCACAATGACACGAGCAATTCAACGATCGAAATTTAATTTATCTTTATAAAAGAGAACGATAGTAAATTAGATTAAAAAGGAAGCGCAGAACCTTGCCGGAGCCAGCCATGGCGACAACGCCGCGAGAGGGTTTAGCAGAAGGGAAGGAGAGGGTGGAATGGACGTTTCGGAAGAAGGAGAGTGTGGAAGAGAAAGGTTGAGAGTTGAGGGAATGGAGATTGGAGGAGAGGAGTGATGAAGAGGTTGCTGCCATTGATTGAAGAAAGGGTGGTGCAGGTGGTACCTTGGAAGAATGGTGTCACAGTAAAACAATCTGAGTTGGGATTGGAGACAGATTATCCACGTTTGGATGGTTCGTGACGGTGCGGGACCCACTGTGACCTTAAGTCACATTTTTGGATATCATTTTCTTTTTCTTTTTCTTTAATAATAGTTATTTTCATTTTTTTTACGACATTTTCCTGTTAACTAAATAAATAAACTATTATTTTTATATTTTAAATATCCATTCTAATTATTTTTTATTTAATATTTTTTATGTGAATCGATAATTTTTAATTTTAATTTTTTATTTTTATCTACATATTTAAAAATAAATAATTTTAATTATATAATTTTAATTATTTGATTTTTATCCACTTAAATAAATAAATTTAGTCTTTCTGTTAACATATTATTTAATTTTGAATGAATATGATGACATGATAAAATTAATCAATTATTTTTAAAAATAAATAATTAATTATATATAAATATATTATGTAATATTAATTATTTAATTTTATAAATTAAATTATTTAATATATGAATTATTTTATTATTTTTTAAAATATAAAATTAAAATTAAACAATTAAAATTACAAAAATTAAAACTATTTTTTTAAAATATATAAATTAAAATCGAGTAACTAAAAATATATTGATTAAAATTATTCATACATCAAAATAAGAAAATAAAAATATAGTTAAACTATTATTTTGCATAAAATGTTAAAAGAGGTATTAAAAAAATATTATAAAAAATATAAAATTAAGTTAATAGTTTGTATATTAATATTTTTACATTGGTAACTAATTACCTATCGTTTTATGTACCAAAATTTTCACTTTTATAATAAATATTTTAAAAATCATATCAATAAAAAAAATTTACACAAAAAACAAATAAAAATTAAACTCTATAAATTTACTTTTTCCTCACTATTATTCTTATAAGAAATATCTTATCTCTTAATTAATTAAAACACAATTCTTTGGTGTGGTTTCAGGGTTGTGTCAAAAAAAAATTAAACCTATATATTTAAATTTTTTGTTGTTGTTGATAGCGTATAATTTTTTTATATTAAAAGTTAATCAAAATTAAACTAAAAAAAATAGTGACACCGGGAAATGAATTAGGAAATTTTTGCTGAAGAAGTCAAAATACAAAGATGATTTTTAAATTAATATATTAAATTTAATTAATAATCAATTTTATAATATCAAAATCAACAATAATTGAGTTTGATTTGTACTTAAATTCATTAATAATTGATTCTGTTTTAAAAATATGAATATCTTTCATGAATCTTGATGTGAAAGAATTATTATTGTTTTTTGAAATAAAAATGAAATAGAATGAAAAAGAATGCGATAAATTAAAAATTGTGGAACAATAAAGAGTTACCCCAAAAAAATGTCATAAATAAAATGGTAATTAATCTGTTTTCTAAAATATTTAGGAGTTTATAACAAATGTATAATATTTTTTTGGGTAATCAAAGCTACTCCATCAATACACAACTATCTACCTTGTTACAAGATATAATACGATACAATTCAATGCCCTGAGAGTTAAATGTACAAATGTGTAGATTAGAATTCGTGTTTTCTTATCATAGGGTAAAGTCCAATTTCCAATAATGTCATCTATGTTGTAAGAAATGGATGAGATAGTAAAACATAGTCATACAACAATATTGCGATTTTTGTTTTTCTTATAATTTTTTATTCTTATAATATTTGTAACCACTTGTTTTAATATCAGGCGTGATTATAATTTTCTTTTAAAGAAAATACTATACTTGTTGAAAGATAAAAACAAAGACTATAAAAAAAAAAATGTTTGGGACTTATGTAGACCTACCACATGAATTATAATAGTGGGTTATCTCGCTACTTAATTAATATATAAGGTATTTCATATTTCTTTGTACATATTTAATGTCATATTATTGATTAACATATTTATTAACTTCAAACATCAGAGTGTTTATTTAAGTTTGTTTTACATATATTTTAGTAAAAAATTATTTAATGAACTTACATTCACTACATTCAAACGTATAAAAAATTTTCTAAATAATTGTTATATTTGTGAGGATTAAACAAAAATACTAAATATTAAAAAATATTAAATTTAACCAAAAGTATCATATTTGTATGAACATAAATTTTTTTTTTATAAATTACAAGTATTTTTTATTAGAGGTAATTATGTTCGAATCAAATAAAATTATTATAATAGATAAAATTTTCAAATATTTAAGCATGTTAGAACACAAAAATAGAGAATGATAAATATTATATGGATAAGAAAAAAAAATTATTTTATCAAAAATAAAAATTCCTACATTTGCATACACTTAAACATATTTAATCCATTTAACAATTATACCTAAGACAATGGTGGTCAAATGAACTCATAGATAGTGATACGTTCAAGATTTATTACCCAAGACATAAATTTTTTTACATATAAAATAATGAAAACTTAAAAGTTTGAGATATTGTAGCCCCTTAAAGGTATCTCCATTCTGACTAGTCGAATTTTGAAATCCGATTCATATAATAGATTTGAAATTGAATTTGATTTCATTTTATGTAAAACCAAAATATACACACTCCTATCTATTTGAAATGTAATGGTGGACTTTCACGTTAAAAACTTATGTGACTTTCATTGTTTTACCAAGTCAAGAATACCCATTTTTCACTTAATTGAGTGAAATAGAAGCAACTAAGTGATGTGGAATCCCTTTTAGTTGTTATTATCAAGTTGGACAAACATAACAATAGTTATAGTTACTTCATTAATTTGTGTGTTGAAAAAGACTAATTTGTGAGAATGAATAGAGGATACCTTGATACAGAGGCAAAAGATAAACAAAAGCATTTAAAGCAAATAAGCAATGAAAAGATAGAGTAAAAAGAATAAAAAGAAAAGTTGATACACAAGGAAATGGTTGACAAAGTAGGAAGGGTGGAGGCTCACGGGTCTGGTCACTGTGGCGAGGCTGGCCATTAATGGATGACAGCGATTTGAGCTGGATCTAGATTAGCATAGAGAAGCAACTGTTTGAAATTGAATTACTCAATGTTTGGTTATGCTTCTAAACATGTCCTGAACCTAAATTAAAATTAGAACCTAAATTAAAATTATTTTATATATGAGTTAATTTATTAAAAAAATATTTTTTAAAAATTAATATGAAATTTTTTTTACAAATTAACTTACAGAGAATTTATTTTTTATAAGTATTTATAAAAATTTATCCAAATAATTTTTTATATAATTGAATTAAGGTGAGTCTTGCTTAAAAGACGTGGATATAAATTTTAAAATATGATAAAATATTATTTAATATAATTCTAAATAAATATATATGTTTAATTTTATATTAAGAAATTAATTTAGTTGAAATTGAAACAATTTGACGTAATTTTTATATTAGATTAAAAATGTATATTATTTATTATTATTTTTAGAATAAAATTTAAGTATACATTAATTTATTTTAAAGTTAAATTTAAGTAAAATCATTTTTTTAAATACACCTAATATTTTTATTTTTTATGTATAAAAAGAGGTGGAATAAGCATTAATTAATGAATATAAATAAATATCTAGCCTTATATTTGGATAGAAAATTTTGAATGAGTAATTTATTTTTCTTTAGTGAACTTGAAATGCTTTGTAATAAAATGTATCTTTTAGATAGAGAATTTAGGGAAAAAAATTGAAACTCTAATAATTTGTAAGAATACTTAAAATTGTAGAATTTTAAATTTTACTAAAAAAAATAAGAACTTGAACATTTTTATTCTCACTTTCTCTCTTTTTCCCTCTATTATCATTCTCTCTTTACATTATTTTCTTTCTTCTCTTTTACCTTTTTATTTTTTCTCTCTGATATTTCTCTCTTTTTTTTTTCTTGTCTTATATCTCCCTTTTATCTCTCTCATTTTTTTCACTCTTTTTATTATTATTCATCTCTCATCTCTCTCTTTTCTTCTTTTTTCTTCTCTCTTCTTTCTATTAATATTTATGTAAAAAGATAAATATTTATGTTTCTAATTATTAAATATTTAAAAATATTAATATTAAAATTTTAATTTTTAAAATATATATTTTAAAAATAAAATTTACATATTGTAAAAATTAAATTACCCTATCAAATTAAAATTTTGAAATTTAAAAATTTTGAACTGATTATCTAATAAAACATTTAAAAAAATAAAAAATAAATTAAAATAATTCAAATTTCTTAAAATTTTAAAATTCTCCGTACAAATATAACATTAAGGACTATTTATTTAGAAGTTTCCTACCAATCCTAGTTCAATATTCATGAACATAATGACCTTTTAAACCAATTATTCTAACAATCATCTCAAGAATGTCCACCCTACTTGGTTTTGTTCTTCCTTCAAATGGATATGGTTCAATAAGGTCTTGTCATCACGCAATTGAAAAATCTTTTTAATAAAACATCAACTTTTACTAGTATGAAAAAGGTTTTAATATTAGTTGTTTTTTATATTTTATATTATTTCCATTAGCAAATATAGAATTAGTTTATATAAAAAATTTATACTTTCTAAATTGATTTCACACTGCTACAAAAAAGACATAATAGCATGAATTAGAAAACACTTTTAACTTAAAAGCGCTAAGTTTGAGAAGCACATTAAACAACCCTTGATATTAAAAGTGTTCTTGTAAGGTGGATCTTGGACAACACTTAGAGTAACAAGTGTTGTCCATGTTAAAAAGAAAAAGAAAAATATGAAATGGTGGTTATAAAAAAATAAATAAATTACACACAAAGCATCTTAAAATAAAAATAAAAAACATTGTTTGAAGGCACATAAAATTAAAAAAAAAGCATTGAATGCACTAAACCTATTCCATCTCCTTGAATTGAGCATTGGTCAAACTTTTTAGTAAAAATAGCATTGAATGCTCTAAAAAAAAGCATCGAATGCACTAAAAAAAGCACTGAATATGCACTAAACCTCTTATTTCTTCTAGTTGAGCATTGATGAGTGTTGATCATCTGAATCTCTTCGCACTCTTTGCCCTAAAACGATGACACTTCCCTCTTCTTGACCTAGAGCATTGATTGTTGCGTCATTCAATCACCAAATACTCTTTCTTGCTTGTGATTACGTTTCTTCTTTACTTTATTTTTCTTCGCTTCTTCACGGGTAGGGGTTGCAATTGTGCTCAAATTGAATATTGTGTTTATGTATTTTTTATTCAGAACCAATATCGTAATTATTATTTTTAATGGCAATAAGGTGATTTTCTTTATTCTATACCTAATGAGTGCTTAGGTTTCTTTTTTGAAGATATTTTTGGAATTTTAGAAAATTTCCTATCCCTTGAAAATAAACATCAATTATAAAGTAAAGAGCTAGTTTCAGCCGTAATGTTTCTTGATTTGGAGGAGAAAATATATTTAGTCATCTTTAGTGATATAGTGCATGTTTCTTGCGAGGAAATATTGGTAATCCCTTTAACGAGTTTTTTAATTAATTATTTCTTTTATTTTTTACTAGGGGAGGGGGTTGAAGTAAATTGGACATTTGCTTTTCATGTATTTACACTAATTGAGGTGTCTTTGGATAACGGTACATGTTTCTGCAAGGAGTTCCTTGGGTATGTTATTATGGGACATACAAACATCCAACTTTCGGTAAGAATGTTCTTTTCAACTTGATTCTTACTACACCACTTAACTGAAAAAGTTATAAGTTGCTTTCACAATCAAATTAGGGGGAAAAAAATTTTAAAAAGAGGATCTTTGTTGATTTTTATCAATCCTAGACTTTCTTTTTTTTTCTTAATTATGTTACATGGGCAATAGTTTGGATGTCTCTTGGCGTATCTGTTTAAAACATTTTCACCACATGTCTTCAACGAACATAATGAATATGACAATTTTGTTTCTAGCTTCAAATTTTCAGTTGACGAGTCTTAATCTATTTCTTTCAGGGTTGATAGTGTAGACACAATATCATCTGCTATTGTAAATATATGTTGCTATTCAAACATTACTACTAGACTTGATCACCAATCCAGGCACTGCTAGTGGCTTCAAGGTAGGGACTGTCTTCCCTAAGAAGAGGCATTAGAGTTTTGTTTTGTGTAGTTTTCTACTTCAAAATGTCTATATGTTATGTTATTTGTTTATCTCTTCCTAGTTTAGCTAGCTTTAGTCCTCTATCATGTGAAATTGTTGTCATATTAATTTTGCAATAATTGAATTGTAATAATCTGATATAATTGTTTCCCTTCTTTGTATACATGGGCAGTGGAGTTGATATATAATTGTTTTGAATAAACATTTCAAAGAAAAAAATATTGACCCTGTAATTTATGTTGAATAATGCTTTTTTTTATATTCTTCTAAAATAATTATTTTGTAATTTACTTACAACAAAATTGTTAACAACTTTCTTTCGTAAATTTTCTAGAAAAATGTTGAGAATATTCTTTCATATATTTTTTTAATACTTTTTTACTATTAACTATAAAATTATTTTAAAAAAATACAAAATTATATGAGTCTTATTTCATATTTAATAAGTTGAACCCGTAATTTTATAAATTTTAATAAATTTTAACTTATATTAAAAAATAATATTAGAGACTATGTTGACAACACTTTTATAATTTGTATACATGTATTTTGTTTGTTATAGAGGCAAAATACACAATTCTTTTATCTTTTATTTTCAATAAAAAGCTTCGTTAGAAAATGTTACGTGTGACATTATGAATAGTCTTACTACCTCTTACATATGCGAAATTTGAGAGACTAGGTAGAATGCAAGAGTAGTTAGTTACACCCTTACCTTAGGCCAAACTACGGAAAAAAAAAAGTTGAATCATGACAATGGGTGGCAATTGGTAGCATGATAGACCCTATAAGCTCCTTTGTGGGTAGCATGGCAACTAGCATGATGATACCTTATTAGTCCCTTTGACCAAAAGAGCAATTAATTTTGCTTAGATGGGATTGGTAGCCATGGGCATGGCAGCTAGCATTGTGGCAATGTGTGGAATGGAATATCACTACCTCTTAAATGCCAATTGCCAAACTCCTACAACTCTTTATTTTATTTATTTTTCTTGGTTTTGCATAAGATAGGGACATATTGCCCTTGCATTCTGTAGCGCGTATGCCAAATTTCACATATGTTAAAAAGAGTGTTTGTAACGAGCAAAACACACATAAAAATAATAAAATATTAAGAGGGCCTATCACATGCCAAAACAAAAATACCCCAAATTATGTTTCTGAATATAATAACTTTTTTAGTAAATCTGTTTGTTTTTATAATACTCTTTTCAAATTATTTTTTGTATTAATTATTTTTAACTATTTTATATTTTTTAGTCAATAAACAATATGCTATAAATTGTGCCTCTTTGATTTTAAATTATTACTACTGTTGTTTTTTAGAAGAAAGTCAGCGTGTTAAATTGTTATATAATTTTTTCATGCCTTATGTCATTTTTTTTTGTAGTTTTCTTATAAAACACGAGCCTTTAATTTGTTTTAAAAATGGGAATACTTTATACGAGAGTCTTTTGTCTCTTCTCCGTGCAAACTTGTACTGGTTATTGATACATACCCTTGTTACGTTAAGAATTAATTAATTAATTGTGCTTGGACTTTTAATATTTTTGGGAATACAATAACGGTCAACCTCATTTTTGTTTCTCTTTGCATTTATCAATCTCTTTTGTACTCGTTTACTTTACCTCTCCAAACTTCAAAGATTTTTATGGATGCTTTAGCACCATTTGTCTTCAATTGACGAGTATTTTTATTAAGATAAGATAATTTGGACCAAGCCTCCCATTCATTGAATTTTATATCGATGCAATTAACCCTCTAGCATTGTATTTATACACAAACAAAACTTTAGGCTAGTGCCTGACTCATTAATTGTTTCTCCTTCACATCTTACAATTGCCAAAAGAGCATGAAGTTTCGAAGAGATAATACATACATCATTCCAACTTTGCTCGTGCTTTGGATTATCTTGCTAGATTCAACATCAACAAGAGCTGAAGAAGTTGGTAATTTTCTTATTTTATGACTGATATTGATCTTGCCCTTTTCTCAAATTAGACTTTGGATCAGTTTTTATTCTTTTAATTCTATGTATGAGGTAATTATATAATTAAAGAAAAGTAAATGTGCAGAGGACGAGAGAGAATTCGATTATATTGAAGGAAGTGAAAAGGGACCTCGTCATTGGGGAGAGTTGAAAAAAGAATGGGCAACGTGTAAAAATGGAGTAATGCAATCTCCCATAGACTTGTCAAGTGGCAGAGTCAAAATTATCCCTTACAGTCGCCAACTCAAAACCAATTACAAATCTTCTAATGCCACTATCGTCAACAGAGGCCATGATATTGCTGTGAGCGCCTCTATACTCATCGATCCTTTGTATTTATTAAATATTCATACATTCATTTCCCCATGTGTGCCCATATATTTGTTTCTTCATACATTGATTTTTGCAATTCTATTATCAAACTTTAGTATACACCTTTCATCATTCATAGGAATTGAATTATGCACGAAACACGTACTATAAAGTTGTTTATCAGGTTTTGTTACTTAAACATGTGCTCAAGAGTTGATTATCAGGTGTGTATATATATATATATATATATATATAGATGGTGCTTAATTTGAACACGGCAAGACAGCACCCAATGGCTAGGATAATCAATATTATATAGCATGATTCATAATCATATATATGTATGTGCCGTATGCGGTGTTGCAGGTATATTGGAAGGGTGATGCTGGCTCAATACGCATCAATGGAACCGAATACTTTCTGAAACAATGTCATTGGCACTCTCCTTCAGAACATTCCGTCAATGGCAGGAAGTATGTCCTTGCTTCTCTCTTTCTCAAAAATTTAAGAATGATTTTTAAAAAATTTTATATAAAATATATATGGGATAATTGGTGCTTTTATTTTAAGGAGACTTCAACATCTTAATCTTATATTAGTTCACCAACTAAATTTGTAATATAACGGTATAATTGAATTGGATAATATCTGAATTGGAACAAAGTTATGTATACGAGGGGGTTAATAATGTGGACTATGCCTTTTTTTTCTCAATAATAGGTATGACTTAGAGATGCACATGGTGCATGAAAGTGGGGAAAACAAGATTTTTGTGCTTGGTGCTTTCTACAAGATTGGTCATCGCCCCGACTCTTTTCTCTATCAGGTCATTAATTACTCCACAATCAAAATTGTTCCAATTTAATATTTTCTAGTTTCTTTTTCATAATTTCCATGGTTACTCTATAAGCGACAAACAAGTCCTAAGGTATATATCTGTAAATTAATTCAGTGGGAGAATGACATAAAACACATGGTTGATAAATTAGGAGAAAGAGTAATTGGAGTGGCAAAACCCTCAAAAATACAGACAAGAAGCAAAATGTATTACAGATACCTAGGCTCACTCACCACTCCTCCTTGCACTGAAGGTGTTATCTGGAACATTGATAGAAAGGTGCAAATTACTAAAACCATCTATTTTTTTGGTTGTTTGTCTTAATTATTATGTGACTGTCTATAACTGATTTGGAATTTGGAACCATCCTATTCAGATAAGGACAGTTTCAAAAGCGCAAGTGAGGCTTTTGAGAGAGGCAGTGCATGACGTAAGTCACTCAATGTGCAATAATCATTCCAAATTTTATAAGATAGATGATAATTGAGTTACATTAGGAACGCACAGTTTCAATTCATTCATTGAAGAACCTCTCACACAAGCGCTTTCAACTTATTGTTTAATTTGCAGCATGCAGAGAGGAATGCAAGGCCAAGGCAGCCACGTAACAATCGAAATATATTATACTTCCAATTCAAGCGCAGATCAAAACCAAATAATTAAATTTTGAGCTTGCATGTGATAATAATATTCGTATTTAGCTCCGTGGTTCATGGTTGAAAATTACTAAATTAAACAATTACTCGTAGTTACGTGAAAGAAAGTTACACACTATTTGGCTTTTTTTTATCTGTTTATATTTCGTTATAAATTTTGTAATTAGAAATCAAGATCTGCCACACGTGGCCTGTTTTTGGTGTAACTGCACTGGCATTCTGCTACATGTTCCTCAATTTTTACATATTTAGGAAATAAAATTGTTTAGAGTAATGATTCACTCACCATCCAAATAGTAATAGTCACCTCTTTTAAATACCTTTCATTTGTTTTTTCTCCTTCTCTTGTTATTACATGACATTAATATTAATAACTTTTCTCTACTATTTTCCTATACACCCCCAGTGAATCAATCTTTTTCCAATTGTTTCGTGATACTATTTACTGCAACCTCTATAACTGGTGAAACATATGCTTTTGGCTTGTAATTTGAAAAGCCCCAACCTACCGTTTGAAAAAGTTTTTTTTTTTTTTTTAACTTTTGTGTAAATCATATGGTTCACAATTTTCCAATTAAAATTCAAACATGCTATAAAAGAATGATAAAATAATAGGCTAATATACCATGTCACAAGAACTACCCAAATCAATAAATTAATAATTTGAAAAAACTCCAAATTGGTCAAAAATCATTTTGTAAGTACATGTTTGGAAACATATCACAAATATGATTTTTTTTTCACGTTAAGGTCATCGTTATTAATTCTAACTATTACGTTTTCACATCATAAACATAATTTTTTAATCTAAAATGTGTTTTTAATTATGCTATAAGTGTGTGGGAGATAGCTTAACTCACAATTTAACCGACCTTTATATTATCAAATAGAGCCAAAATGGTTAAAAAAAAGAAAACAATTTACTTTTTAGCTTATAATATAATGCACACCTCGTTGAGGAACTTAAGTTCAATGAAAACCAAAAGGAAGAAGACAAAATCCAAGCAAATCATAGCATTTGCAAAAGCAATAATAGGTAAGTTTAATTTGTGTATTTTATTTATATATTTATTTGTATTAGAGTCACGACCATATATTATACGTTCATTGAGGAACCTATGTTCAAGGAAGACCAAAAGGAAGGAGACAAAAACCAAGCAAATCATAGCATTTGCATCAGCAAGAGTGGACGTCAGTTTAATTTGTGTAATTTTTTTTATTTGATATATATTAGTCACAACCATTTATTTAATAAGAGAAAAAGCAGTTTTCTTTGCAGCAGATGTATGATTAGCAAGCATAATACTTACGCAATATAAATTAGGCTTAAAATCGTTCTTCTTGAAAATTATTTCATAAAAACGCTCTTATTCAATATAATTATAATTATGTTAATTTATATATAGATAATTTTTTATTAAATTAGTTCTTATATCACAAATCTCTATAGAGTAAGATGATGTTGATAATAATTATTATAAAAATCATAGCAAAATTAATTTTTAATTGATCAACAATATTGACACGCATATCAATTAAACTTATAATACACACTACTAACACTCTTGGGAATATTTGTTGTAAAGATGTTACCAATATTTTTTTTAAGTAATATTTCTTTTAAATTTTTAATAATATTTATTAAATATAAAATATTACCAATAACATATTACAATATATTTCAAATATAATATTTGTTAAAATATTATCAAAACTAATAAATAATATTTTTTATATTTTCATAATATTTTCTAAATATTACTAAAAGTCATATGTTTCAATAAAATATATATTCTTAATATCATACATCTTATCATTTAATTACAATTAACAAAATTGACATTATATTTTTTAAAGGCTAATTTAATTATATAGTCTTTATATAATTGATACTTTCGTAATTGAATCAATCGCTAATGTGAGAGTGGCTGTGCTAAAAATATGGTAGCACACAAAGATTCATCATTCTCATACATCTCTTCATGTATGATATATATGAAGTTGACCTGAAAAAAAAATGATGATAAATAAGAAGTCAAAGGTAGACGCGATTTTAGTGAACAAGTCATTCGATCTCTCAATTCTCCCTTGTTAATGCAGTCAATTAAAAACCTTTTCTTAAAATATTATAAATATAATTACATTAATGTAACGTAACGTTGTGAACAGCTTTCGGATATGATGTTAAATAAAGAAGTCAGAAGCATATTTCTTTATTGTAAATTGCCACTAATCAATAATATTTCGGTCCTATAAAAACAAATTAATGGTTGGTGATTACATTGTTGGAGAAGTGAATCAAGATAGCAAGTATGTGTTTGGAAAATTTTAATGAGTTTATAAATTACGAAATTAATTTATTTGAAAAAAAAATTATTAGAAATATTTGAATATCTAGATTTTTTTTAAAATCTATTAAATTAAAATTTAATAAGTTAATAGAAGTAGTATATAACAAAGTTAGTAGTTACATGATTTAATTTTCAATTTTTCTTTTAATAATTTAAAAAATAACAAATTTTTACCCTTATTTTCAATAAATTATGTGTATATTTAATCATTTTCACTTTTTTATAAAATGTACTTTACCTAATAATATTAATAAATTTATATACCCACAAATATATCTATTTACATAATTTTATATGTTTTAACTAAATGAAAAATTAATTTGATCCAACATTTAAACTCAATCAATTTATTAGTCTTTAATTTTCAACTCTCAACATTTTAGTTTTCAATAACTTTTTAACTAACTATTAACTTTTCAACTAACTATGCCTAATTGGACTTAATATTATAAGACTTCAATCTAAATATACTGATAGTATAAAAAAAATACTGTTATTTACATCATATATGCATAATAAAATTATTCATTTTTATAATAATAATTTTTAAAATTATATATAAGATAAATTTTAAATAATTGACCGTATAAATTTTAATTTTGCATTGATAATACATAAAAATCAAACGCAAAATATAATCTATAAAATGTGACGAGGAGTTTTTAGTAAATTGGATGCCTACGTATATAGGTTAGGTTCGTGCGTTCTTAAATGCTTATCGAGCTAGATTAAGACGTAGAGAATAGACATAAAACCTTTTTTTTTTTTTTCAGAAATAGACATACAAACTTAATCCCTCAAGACTAATATCAATACAATTTTTTAGGCACTTTTACCTCGGAGGGTTTTTTTTTTTTTAAAGATTACCAAAAGTGGATAGATTTTAAAAAATACATAAAGTAGAATAAATCGTATTTTAAAAATACAATTTCAAAGAAAAGTTGTATACACTCATATACCGAGAAAAATTGTATACACTCATATAATTTTGGGATTTTGGTTTAAGTATAAAACGTTATTAATTAGTTTTACGACTTTTTTGTTTTTTAACAAAAGAAATAAATTGATATACTATTTTTTGTTTTTTATTTTTTAATGTAAATACTAATTAAATTTTGAAATTTTATTTTTTTAATAGAACTCGTGAAATCAGATACAACTTCACTTTTATTTTTTATTTTTTAATATAGAAGTCGTAAAATCTAATACAACTTTTGTATATTTATTTTTCTAATAACAAGAATATTCTGGATTTTGTTTTAAACTGGTTAACGTTTATTTTAAATTTTTAATAATTTTTAAAAATTTGAATTAATTTACTTATTTAAAATGGATTTAAAGAAAATAATAAAACAAAATTTATCAATTAAAGACAATAGATAAATTTATAAATAAAATATAATTTATAAATAAATAAAATAAAAAATAAAAAAATAAATTGGATAAAATAATAAAAACTAAATTTATAAATGAAAGAAAATAATAAAAACTAAATTTTAAATGAAAGAAGGTAATAAAAGCTAAATTTATAAATGAAAAAAATAATAAAAGCTAAACTTATTATAAACAAAAGAAAATAATAAAAAAATAAATGTTAAATGAAACAAGGTAATAAAAGCTAAATTTATAAATGAAATAAAATAATAAAAGATAAATTTATAAATTAAATAAAATAATAAAAGATAAATTTATAAATTAAATAAAATAATAAAAACTTAATTTATAAATGAAAGAAAATAATAATAAAAAATTATAAATTAAAGAAAATAATAAATCTAAATTTATAAATCGAATAAAATAATAAAATCTAAATTTATAAATGATATAAAATAAAAAAATTTAAAAATAAAATAAAATAATAAAACTAAATTAATAAATCAAATAAAATAATAAAAAGCTATATTTATAAATTAAATATAATAATAAAAACTAAATTTATAAGTTAAAGAAAATTGAAAGTCGACTTCATTAAAATATTTTTTTAATTTTAAAAATAAAAATAATTAAATTTATATATTAATTTAAAACTTTGTAAAAAAATTAAAGTCCTGTTTATTTTTACGACTTTTATTAAAAACTTTAAAAATAATAATAAATTATAAAAGTTGTACAAGAGCATGCGATTTTAATCTTTAAACTTGTATTTCTAAAACACGACATACTCTAATTTGAATTTTTTTTTTTTAATTCTACCCATTTTGATAATTTAAAAAAGTAATTATCCTTTCGTAGTAAAAAAAAACTCAATTTTGATCGATACACAGCACATTTACATAAATAATGTCAATACATAGAGTATATAAATTTATAAATTAAATAAAATAATAAAAGGTAAATTTATAAATGAAAGAAAATAAAAAAAATACAAATTAAATAAAATAATAAAACTAAAATATAAATTAAAGAATCTACTTCATTAAAATATAAGTTTTTTAATTTTAAAAATAAAAATAATTATAGTTATATATTAATTTACGACTTAGTAAAAAAAAAGTAAAGTCCTATTTATTTTTACGACTTTTATTAAAAACTTTAGAAATGATAATAAATTATAAACTTGTACAAGAGTATGCGATTATACTCTTTAAACTTGTATTTCTAAAACACGACATACTCTAATTTGAATTTATTTTTAATTCTACCCATTTTGATAATTTAAAAAAGTAATTATCCTTTCGTGGTAAGAAAAACTTAATTTTGATCAATACACAGCACATTTACATAAAAATATCAATACATAGAGTATATTTTAATTTTTTATAACTTATTTGGCTAACTTATAAAATTATTTAATTAAAATAAAGTGGTTGATAAATAAATTTATCTCACTAACTTATAACATTTTTTATACTACTAAAATAGCGTCTCAATACATGATTATATTATTTATTTTAATATAATTCCTTCTTTAATATTATATGATTTATTTTATATTATACTATTTTATTTTTTATTTTTTGTTTATAATAAAATATTTAAAATTTAAATAAAAATCATAAGATTTCAAAATTAATTAAAACTTAAAATTATTATTATTAAAACATGTTTTTCTACAATATATATTGAAAATCAATTCCAATTAAAATCTACAATTATAATTATATAAACATATTCTTTTATATTTCTTAGTTAATTAACCTGATTTAACAAACAATTCCAATCCTATAAATTAGTTTAATAGCTTCCCGCAAATAACTTTTAACTAATAACTGACTTTAATATTAAAGTAATGTTTGAGCTTATATATAACTTTTTCATTTTTTCTATCAATCCTTTGATATTTTATCAACCTCATTAATATCGCGTTATTTATTTTAATTTGATCTTTAAATAAAAATAATAAAAATTAAAAATAACTAAAATCTATAATTACCTAAACATATTTTTCTAAAATAAAAAATCATATATAAAATCATGTAAATATATTCTTTGGCCGTGCGTCTTTTTACACTATAAGACATTAGGCTAACGTGTTATGTACTTAGACCTATACTCCAAATGTTAACGAAGGGGGAAATGCTAAACATATAAAATACAAGATTAAACCTCTAATTTTTGTATCAATTTTTATGATAATTTTTGTTAAATGTTCCGGACAAAATTAAGTGTTTACATAGCAGTTCAGTTTTCTTTAAATAAGTTTGGTACAATGAAATTCAGTTCAATGCAGCAGTACGGTTTGGTTTAGTAGTTCTTTGAACAAAGTATAGACTACTCTGTCTAGCTTATCAATATTTTAGGAAAATGTTAACAAGTTGTTTGAAGATACTGTTTAAAGAATCAAGAATTAAAAGTTTTTATGAGAAAGTATTATCAATATATACTGACTTTTAATACAATGTTATCGTAATTATTTTAATAAAATTTTCTATTTATTAAATAATGTTCTTAAAGCATTTGTTAGGAGGATTCTATCTTGTTTTATAATCATAATCATGCAGAAGTTGGTTGTATATATATATATAAACATCGAACTTATTTTCAGAAAATAATCATTTTTTTATTTTGAAAGGTCATTTAAAAAAATAAAAAATTTACATTAGTAAAGATGAACTAAACATGCAATTAAATAACTTGTAAGTACGAGAATTTAGTATTATGCAGAGTATAAAAGAGAGACCTTCTCTACAAGTGATTCAGAACTGTTTCTTAATTTTCTCGTCCTTGAAGACATGCAATGTGAGAGACCAAACTGTTCTTTCTTATAACACAACTCTTATGTAAATAAGTAATTATAGTTATCTTTGATTTTATTACAAATGAGTATACAAAATTATTTGGGCGAGAGAGGGGAATACAAAACAAATGCTAGAAACATGATAGGACTATATGAACGACGACTAATCAAAGAATATTTAGTAGACAAACAATAAATTATGTGGTTAATCTATTCCTTCCGTTTTGGGCTATAGAATTGTATTCCTCGTCTGTTCAGTGGTTGTACAGGTCTGGCATTCTTCTCTGCATGCTGCCAGAGTGAGTCACATGCATATATAGGTAACAGTTAGAGACGTTTGAATTTTTTCCTCAAAAACAAATAGCTCAACGTTACTGAATTCAATTTATATGTTCATTTTCACAAGTAGAATACTTACATCGTGGACAGCCTCTCTAAGTAACTTGACTTGTGCCCTTGACACACTTCTTATCTGATGAACACGCGAGTTTAAAGGTTCGATTAATTAAGATAATTCATGGTAGAGAACAATTTTGGAAGAAAATTTAAAAATGGTCCATCTTTAAGTTATTTTTATTTTTCCTTTAAATATTTTTTTGGATAGAGATTACCATAGTAAGTTAGAACAACTTTACATTCAGTTAAATAATTTAATCCTGAAATTCTAAGCCATAAATGTTTTTCTCACTCATGCAAAAAGAGAATAGGCCTTTGAAGTATATAGACCTCTTTAAACAAAGAAAGACAAGAACGGAAGATAAAAGTAAGAGATTGAGAAGATGCAATAAAAAAGGAAGAAAGAGATTGAAAGAGTACCAGGGTGCAGAAGAAATTAATACTAGGAAAAGGAACGTGAAAATATTGGAAAAATAACTAGTGAAAACGACATTTGAAGGTTAAATATTAAAGAACATTACCTTTTTATTAATAGTCCAAATGACACCTTCAGTGCAAGGAGGGACAGTGAGGGAGCCCATGTATCTGTAGTACTTCTTGCCACCCAGCTTAATTTCTGAGGGATCAAACACCCCAATGCTCTTTTCTGCTTCTTCATCCACCATGGATTTTATGTATTTTGACAACTGAAACCATTTCAACCATACTTGTTATTCAGATAAATAAATATCCTAATTAAGCTCCCCATCCATCATACTATTGTGTTTGTTTTCGTTTATTTGGTTGGATCATCAAATAGAAAAGTGTTACCAACATATGTATCATTTCTAACACTACACACTTTATTAGTACATTTTTGGATAACCATTTGGGTGTTAAACATATATAAGAAAAAGATATTCTTTGTATTTTTTATTCTAAATGTATTTTAAAAGAGAAGGCACCAATAGCTTAATATATTTTTATTGATTGATATTTTTAAAAATTATAAAATTAGGAAGATTGCTTGTTAAATAAGAAATAAAATTCATAAAAATTGGTTTTTAATAAAATTCCAACTAATAATAAAAAATTATTAAAAAATATATTGCTTCTATCCTCGAATAAAATGAAATTACTACCTTGGAGAGAACAGGATCGGGCCGACCAATCTTGTACAGAAGTCCAACAACAGCAGTTTTGCTTTTTCCGTTTGTGCTTTTACTTTCATGAACCATGTGGAGCTCCAAATCATACCTACAATATTTCAGTTTTTTTTAATTAAAAAAATCATCAAATAAAATAAGGAGGAAATTTAGGTGTAGTAGGTACTTTTAGTTTTATTCTTTAATCAAAATGTGAGATTTCACCTCAGTACGTAACCAATCCAATATGAAGGCGAAATTTTAATTTTAAATAATAAAAAAACACCAAAAGGCTTAAATTTTACCCATAGAATTATATTTATCAGCCAGGATTATTGTGCTAATATAATAATTTATATTAAAAATAATACTTGGTGCTGAACAAAACAAATGAGACTCACTCTAATGATAAAAAAAAAAAAAAAAAAAACAATGAAAGTCAATGATTTAGAAGCAAGACAAACCTCCTGCCATTGATGGTATGTTCAGAAGGTGAGTGCCAATGGCCTTGATGCAGAAAAAACTCGGTGCCGTTGATGATTATCGATCCCGCATCTCCCTCCCATTTTAGCTGCATCCGTTACGTAAATTTTACAGATTTCAAATTTTAGTCTAAGTTAAGTGACCAACCAAATTTAAATAATATGGATATCTTATCTTTAGCTTAATCTCTTTTTTTTTTTTTTTTTGTGATATCTTATATCTTAATCAGGACAAATTAAGTGCTAGCTATGATAGGAATGAAAGTTAACTGCCCGACATGTTGAGCTGTCTATAATTTAGAATACCTATACTCAATCATAAAAAATTGTTTCGTCGTACTATAAAATGTACAAAAGTTAAAAAATAAAAAATAAATAAGAACCGTTGAATATATAAATTTCATCTTGTTCAGTTATTTTATGCAAACTTTACCGTTGCAATATAGTATCACGTAAAGGAAAGTCAAATAGCACAAGATATGTTTAAATAAATTTATTAAATATTTATAAAAAAAATAAAAAAATATTAATATTTTTTGTTGGGTAAAATTAACTTATATACTTGAATGATTGAGTAGGTTAAATTTTTTTTATATAAAAGTTAAGTTTATAAGTTGAATTTAATTTATGCGAGAAATACAATTATTTTATCTTTTATTTGTTATAATATCTATGATTTTTTATTAAGATATTAAATTTGCATCTATTTTTATATTTAATTTTTTATAAATAATAGTAAGATTAATAAGAAGAAGGATGTAAAATGAATTGGAGAATAGAGAAATCGAAAGAGAAAATTGAAGTAAATAGAACGTAAGAGAAAAGGAAAAATTAGAGGCGTGTGAAATTGTTAAACTAATGTTAATGTTACTGTACAAGTAAATATCTATGATCCATCAGGGTGCATTATTGGGACTCAGACACTATCATGTTTCCTCCACTCTCTTTGCATTTGTTGGTTGGTTCAGGAATCAACAGCTTTCAGGAAACATTTTCATATGAGATTGAACCCCACTCTAATATCAGAAAACTGTAACAATAAAGTTGTTTCTTTTCCTTCTTTTTTCAAACACAGAATAAAATAAAAATATATGTTTCAGGCATGAATCTGTTTTTGTGATGAGTGATTGATTACCTCAATATCATGGCCTCTGTTCTTGACAGTGGCATTCTGAGGCTTATAGTACTTGTTTAGCTTCCCCAACTTTGGCACAACTTTCACTCTGTGGCTTGACAAATCAATTGGAGATTGCATTTTGCCACTTTTACATGTTGCCCATTCCTTCTTCAGTTCCCCCCAGTGTGAGGGACCCTTCTCACTCCCTTTTATGTAATCAAACTCACTCTCATCCTCTGCATATATACACCACACACACATCAAGTCACTCAAATCAACCCACAAAGCATGAATAAATAAGGAAATTAAAAAAAAAAAAATTGCTGTTCCTCTCACCAACTTCTTGTGCACTAATCCATGTTGTTGAATGGAGTAAGATGGTTGCAAGTATTAGCAAGTTGGGAAGAAACACTCTGAGCCTGCTTTGATTCTTCATGTTAATTTCAATCAAAAGGATTAAGGTTGCGATTTCGAAAGTTTGAATCAATAAAGCAGCAGAAGATGAATAAGGGTGATTCTCAGATATATGAAATTAAAGGGAGGGATATTTTTTAAGATATGGAAGGGCATTAGGCTTATTATATATATCCATTGACAAGCATTAAAATGTTTTTAAGGTTTGGTGAGGGAAAGCGAAACTTCCTAAGACATAGAATTTCTCTTTATTTTTCTATTCCCCTGTTTGGGTATTTCAAGTGTGAACTCAGAATATTTTGTACTCAAAAGAAAACGAGAATTCCAGTCCAACAAAGACTGGTTGTCACCATTTCCTATCATGGAAAAAATGACACGTAAGTAAAAGTCTATAAAGTTATTAAGAAAAAAATGCACTAGTTAAATTCAATTCCGTGTTTTCTTCTTTTTTTTTTTTTTTTTTGAAGGCGTTTAACAAGTAACACGCACGACATAATATATCTAGCACTTTTTTTTTTCTACAAAGAACATCAAAATGTATTTCAACATTTATTCATGTCCCTTGACATGTCTAGATAAGAATCTAAATCAAACTTGAATAAAGGCATTAAATTCATGTTCTGTTTTTTTTAATGCATTAAAGATAATTATATAGAAGTGTGAAATCTATCGATCTATGTTAATAAGGATGAAACAACCCAACATGTATGGGATATGGAATTCTATGATGATTAACCTCTCCATGAAATGAAATATATATTATGGGTAGGGACATGTGAAATCAATTTGGGCAATTCTAGTATTTGGATCTAGCAAACATTGTTAGGTAGAAGGTAGATGAACTTTAGCAAACCTAATTCTCTACACTGATATTTCACGGATTTTTGCAGTTAGTGAATCGTAGTTGTTGGATAAAGATCATATGGCTCAAAATTTAAATATGTGTGTGAGTTGTCTGATTATTTTCTATACTTTTAAGTTATTTGATTTCCATTCAGCAATTCTTGTTCGTTGATTATGTGATTGCGTGGAAAATCCAATTATAGATAATTCGCATTCGAAGAAACTTTAGTAGGTGGTGGTATTATTTTGAAATTTGAACATTTAGTGAAATAGTAAAAATAAATAATTAGAAACACTATTAAGCGAAGATTGTTTATATTTGTTAGTCGCACGCGTTCTAGATACACATTGCGCGTTTTTTTGTTTCCCATTAACGCGGTTGCTTGTTTGCAACCTGTATTTATTTATAAAATATACGAGTAAAATTATTTTATTCGTACATTTTAATAGATTTAAATTATTATATCTTCTTAAAATTAAATTTAATTAATGTAGAGACAAATTTACTTGCTCATTTTATAAACAAATGTAGTTTATAGATGATCGTATGCTGCCAGATTAACAAAGTTGACTTTAACCCTTATTGAAAATGAAGAATTAGGTTAATAATTCAAAGACTTTAACCCTTATTGAAAATGAAGAATTAGATTAATAACAATATCAATAAAATTCAAAGTAAAACGGCATTGGGTGATGATGAAGTTGCGTTTATACTTAACTAATTAAGTTTATAATACCTACCATGTGGTTTATATAATATTTCTTAATAACTAAATATAATTATGTTATTGAAGTTTTATTTCTTCTATATTAATAATATACAAAATTGACATGAACAACGGTACTTTGAAATTAATATATTTCCTAATCGATGAAGACTAGACCTTTACGTACAATTTAACATATATTTAAGTAGTAGTTTTTTTTATGATCAAGTTGCACAAAATAGAGGCATAGCCTCTAACCATGAACTAGTTGCACAAACAAAATTTACTAAGATCCTTGTACGGTAGTTATGACTTATAATTATGTACAATATTTGCTTGACGAGTTTTAAGTTTTAAAAATATAGGGTCTATAAAAAGACGAAAGGGTTGAAACTTCGAACAGCACGCACGCACGCCTTGTTGAAGGAAGAATCCAAGAAAATCTATATTTTTATCTACCCCACCCAACTAAGAAATTAACAAAATTGGAGATATATCAAATTCTCGCAGTGAGTTGGGAACATGAACATGTGTCATACTATCGTGTCTGTTCTTAATCTTCCAGAGACCAACAGTTTAACGTTGAAAGACGAAACCCCGTCCCAGGTTCATATAGTTAAATAATTTTATCAAATGTATGCTTTTAAGTAAATTTAATATAATTATATATTTTATTTTTAAAAAAATATACTATACATTAATAATTATATTCTCATCTTATCACAAATTATCGGTAATATGATTTTTAAAATAGTTAAAATAAAAAAATTATTATACATGATAATTTAAAATTTAATGACAATACATAACTTTTTTTAAATCATGATTATTAAATTCTTTAATTTTTTTATAGTTACATTAATCATATAACAAACATGTAAAGTAGCCTCACCTAACATTTTTTTCAAGTAAATTTTTAAACGAAGTTTTGTTAATTCAAGAATATGAGTTAAATTTGGTAAAGCGTGATAATATATTTAACTAAAATTAACGATTAATTAATTTTAAAAATAAGTGAAACTTGGTATATTAAGTGGAAATTTATTTAATTAAAGTAATAACTAATTGATTTTAAATTTTGTAGAAAATTGATATATTAAGAAACAATTTGTTTAATTAAATTAATGATTAATTGATTTTTAAGCGAAAGAGAGAAAATTGGTGACTTTAAAAAATAAAAATAAAAGTATCAATAATAAATAATATTTTTTTAGGTATTTAAGAACTTGAAAAGTACATAAAAATTTATAGTTATTTATTATTGTAAAAAAGGCAAAGATTGTTAGAATAAATACGATTGATAAACACAAGAAAAATAAATTTTAACTTAGAAAATTAAATATTATTTTAATTGAACAAATGAACCTATCCTTGTAGCGGGGACGGAGGGAGGGAGTGACCTAGTGCGCTACGGTCACCCCTAATTTTTAAAATTGTATCAAAATTATCATAAGAAAATTATAGTGCTCCTAAAATATATATAAAAAAATATTTTATTTATTTATTTTACGTTTAATTTGTATGCACTATTTGTATATAAAGATATATGTAACTTCAGAGTTATTATGTTTTGATTAATTAAAATGATTGAATAATTAAAAAAGTGTAATTAAATTTATGTTTACTTAAAACAGGATTTAATTAGATGTTGTGTTATGTATTTCTAGAAAAAATCTTGAGAAAATGTTAGAATAGTCGATAACATGTTCATCGAGGAGAGTTTTTCTCGAAAGTGGTTATCCAAGTTGGATTGTTACCTATAAATGTTAAATAGTATACTTAAACATTTTCCAATTGAGTTGTATTTAATTGGTATCATTGTCATGTTTTCTTTATGTAATGACATATTCTTTTAAGAGAAAACATCAAATGACTAAAGTTTCAAAGAAATTCTAAAACTCCAACTGTCGTTTTAAGGATGTCTTATTTTACCCAAGGGATATCCAAACCCTTAAAACCCAATGGTTTCCTAAAATCCTATGGACAAAGGATTGCACATGAAGCCCACCTATATATGCCACATTGGCTGATATTTTTGGACTAGTTTTCAAACACAAAACAACTCCTCCTCTACCATTTTCTTTCATCTCCAACCAAGCTTGGGGACCTTTGTTGATTAATGCTGTACCCCAATTTTGTCTAATCTACACTATTGGATGGACAAAAAACAAAAAAGAAGAAAAAACGAAAAAAGAACGAAAAAAGAAAAAATAAAAAAGAGAGCATGAGGCACAACGGGACAAGAGGAAAAAGAAAGAGAAGTGATGGTAGGGAAAAGCAGAAAAAGACAAAAAACAGGTAGTGGCAGGCACGTCTTTTCCCGCCTCGGGAAGGCACACGAGGAGGAGGTAGGTGGCGGCTTCTGCAAGAAGTCATCCTCGGTTCTGCCACGGTACAACAGTGGAGACGTAGAAGCAGCTTTAGGGTGAGAACTGAGAAAGTCAACAACAACGCATTAATGAAGGAGATCTCCTTGAAGATTCATGATGGTGACCTGAGGGTGAAAAGCGCGCCTATAAAAGGATCGAGGTTTGAACGAAAAGGAAGGAGGGTTGAGTCTTGAGGTTTTTAAAGAAAGAGTTCGAAAGTTGGGAAACTTATGGGCATAGAGAATCTGAAAATCCTCATTTCGATTTCAAGCTTTCATAGACGAACGAACGAGCAGTAAAAGAAGGAAAAACTATAGAGGTTCTGCCGAAAAAGCTCAGCCACTCCACGACAAACTTTGATTCTCTAAATATAAGGTAAATATTTTCGAAATTTATTTTTGCACGTCCATTTCGAGGCCCTTCTTCTAGTACCAACAATGTATTGCATTCCGAGGCCAACTCTAGACCGGCCCCATGCAACTGACTCTAGAACCAGCTTTTATGTGATCGGGACCGGCTCACGCTACCGGGACCAAGTTGGTTGCGAACCCTTTTCAACACCTACTCTAAAAACTCCCCAGCATCTCATCTTAAGCATCCTAGCTACCCTTTCTCAAACTCTTTGGACGAAAAGTCCACTTCATCCACTTTATCCATCTCTGCAGATGCCAACGGACAATTTGTCCTTTTTGGATGTCAATGGAAAGTCCACTTTCATCTAACACACAGACGCCTAATGGATAATCCATCCCTTCCCACTTTTCAAACATAGGCATAGCCCTTGGAGCCGAGTTGGCTCGGCTCCTTCTTTGGGCTGACTTCATCTCGGCCTCCCTTCCACATCTTTTGGCCGATTCCATCTCGACCTTCCCTCACGCCTTTGGCTAACTCCATCTCGACCTCCCTTCCACGCCTTTTTGTCGACTTCGTCTTAACATCCCTTTTCATATCACTAGCCGACTCCATCTCAGCACCTTACATTGATCGACTCCATCTCAGCACCTTACATTGATCGACTCCGTCTCAGCACCTCCACTAGCCAACTCCGTCTCGACATCTACTAGCTGACTCCGTCTCGACACCTTCCACTTCACCTGGGCCGAGTTGATCTTGGCCTCCTTCTATCCTAGCCAAGTTGAGTCTATCTCGGCTCCTCTCCATCTTACCATACCAGCCTCCAAAACTACATAGACTTTGATTTCTCCACGCAATAGGAGATACGTAAGAGCAAGAGGCAACTCTTGTCAAGTTATTCATCCAAAAAACATCCTCTATCCATTCCTTGTAAATATCCTCCATTAAAAAGGCATAAACTATAACGTAGAAGTCATCTTATTTCATGCACCTAGTTAGGGTAACTACCTTGTGATAGACGTATTGGGATATTAGGTGATCCCTATACGTAATTGATTCCCGAACCTAAACTTTGATTTCCAGACTTGCCTTATCCAACTCAAGGTTTCCTTGCATTTTTCATAAAAATGTTAGTGACAATTCTGCAATCCCCATTCTTTCCCCGGAAGGGACTCGGAATCCAAACCTCTAATTTTCGCCGTCTCCCATCGCAATTTAGGTTGCGACAATTAAGATTCATAAGCTTTTTCCCTAAAGTTCCCTATCCTTTTGTCTACAACAAGTAAAAGAAGCTAACCTTGTGTGATTTTCGTGAATTATATGTTTTTATTATGATGTTGTTATGTTGTGTAATTACTTAGAGATGCATGATTATAATATGTTTGGAATATGGTAGCTATTGTTGAGTTTTGAGGTTTTAAGGAAAATTGTTGAATTGACATGATTTTGTGGTTACATGTAAGATTTGTTGCTATTTTGACGTTTAGAATTTGATTATATGTTAATTTGGAGTTGTTGGTTGAGTTATATGATTAATTGAGTTTTTATAAACTTTGGATGATTTGCATGTTGTTGTCCAAGGGCTCTTGTTGGCCGAGCCCCGTGCTTGATTGGAAGAATGCTCATTTTTGTGGTTTTTATTGAAGGTTCATTAGGTGAGAAGAGATTCTCGCTGAGCGACCTTGCATTTTCTAAGTAGATTCTTAAAAACACACGTTTTCACTAGGTGAGAGCTTCGATCGCTAGCCAAAAGTTCAAGAACACATGAACACAATAAAGACTTGTTACGTGAGTCTACAGTATGGATGAGCAAGTCTAGCATCTGACTGGCGTGAATCAAGAGTTTAGTTGAGCGAATTAGACGCAGTTGAAAGTGTGAAGTCACTATGACTTTATTTGCTAAGTGGACCTCTCACTCGTTGAGCAAAGGGACACCTTTGTTGAGTGAGATAGGTACAATGGTGAGCATGAAGTCTTTGTGGTTTCATTCATTGAGCGACAAGTCTCATTCGCTAAGCGAATAGGTGAGGATTCTTAGAGGATTCCATGTGTGGCTCTTTTGGATAAGTGATGAGATGATCTCGTTAAGTGAATGTATGTATATGAGAAAGTACCTTACTAATGTAGGATTCGCTAGGCAAATGATCCCTCTCGATGGGTGAATGCACTGGTAGTGAAAAAACTTGTTAAGTTGAAAAACTAGAATAATTAATTTAATATATGTATTAAAGGCTTGATTGAGATGTTGTGAAAGATGAATTATGGATAGGAAGGATATAAAAAGACTAAAGTAAAATACTAGTTAAGATGAAGTTCATAAGACTTGAAAATGTCTTTTTAGTTCTATAATAGTAGATGATACATGATGTTTAGAATAAGGTGTGTCTGTGACCCTACTTTAGTTGGAACAGTGAAAAAAAAAGGATTAAAGAGGGAAGGAAAAGGTAAATAATCATAATTTATTCACAATTTAGTATTATTCAATAGGAAAAGAAAGATTAAAAATTGTGAGTCATACTTTATGTCATTCATCCATTTTGAACAAAAAATGTATGTGATAAAATGAATCATTTAACTCAAATTAATGGGACAACAAAAAAAAATAGGTTGATTTAGCTCAGTCTAATTTTTACGAGTCACTAGTTTGTTGACCTAGCCTAACCCCTAACGAGTCACTTGACTCAAATTAACGGCCAACAACAAAAAAAAATAGGTTGGTTTAACTTAATCTAATTTTATATATTAATCAATATTTTGTTGACCTAGTTTGGCTCAATAGTTTGTTGGATTGGGCTAATTTTGGATCAATTTTTTTCTTAAAAATATTTAAATTTCAAACAGTAAAAATCAAAATAATATTCAATCAAATGTGTCTAGTTCTTCTTGTAATCGTTTTTTTTTTTGGGTTTGACATGGCCCTCCAAGCCAAATTGGTCAAAAAATTTTAAGCTAGCTCGTTTGACCCATTTTGTTACTTTTACGTAAAGACATTTTAATAGAATAAAAAATTAAATATCCTTACCTTTATTTATTTTTTATATTATATTACATATTTTTATTTTACTTTTTATACAACTAAATAAAAAAATAAATTTACCTTTTATCTAACAATAAATAACATCATCTCATTTTGTACTTCGCACAAAAAAAAACTCATTTTTCATTTTTTTTATTCTTTTACTTTCTTAAATAAAAATAGGATAAAAGTCATTGAGAAGTAGAGCTGGCAAAATCAATCTGACTTGATGGGTTAAACTAAAAATATTGGTCCAAATTGAATCGGGACAAATTGATTCGGCCCTTAGACCTACAAGGTTATGCTTTTTAAAAGTTGGCCCAAAATGCATAATCCTCATTTTGGCTCGATTTTTTTAACCTTTAAATTTTTGTTTTTTTAAGCAAACAAATGGGCTTAAACTAGCTTTACATGACATGTCATTGAGTTGGGCCGCGCCACAAAAATATTGACCTATATAAAAATCGAGCCAACTTGACCCAATCCATTTTCCTTCCTTGACTTGGTGGGCTAAGTCGGACCATTTGCCAGTTTTATTGAAAAGGACTTAGTTCTTACTAATCTCAATATACAAAATTGTGCACTGAATTTTAATAATTAAAAATAGATGAATTACTAATTTAGTCATTGAAATTATAATGGTTCGTCAAATTAGTTTCTAAAATTAATAAAATAACAAAATAATTCCTTAAATTGTATTCTACTATTTAATTTAGTTTTTAAAATTATAATGAACGATTAAATTGGTTCCTAAAACAAATAAAATATCAAAATAGTAATTATTTTTAAATTTAGTCCTAATATAATAGTAGATTAAATTGGTCTATAAAGTAAAAAATGTTAACTGAATCTTTTGTCTTAAATAAGTAAGATTAGTTTTTGAAAATTTTTTTATATAAAATTTGTAAAATTATATAAGTTTAAGAATCAAAATGTGAAAAAAAATCGAATAAAATTCATAAAATTTTAAAAGTTACGAGGTAAAATGTATAATTAATATTTTTAATTTTAAGAATTAATTTAATTGATTATTATATTTTTAAAGACTAAATTGATAAATAATTACAATTTTAAAAATTTTTAATATTTTTATTTCAAGATAATTTAATCATCTATTATAATTTCAGATATTAAATTAAATAATAATATATAATTTGATGAATTATTTTATTATTTTATTAATTAATATGACGAATTATTACAATTTTATAAACTAGTGATTCACCTATAAAAGTCTCACTACACCTTTGCACCTCTTGCCAGTTTCATGTCACATTAATCTAAGCTGTTAATTTTTTTTATTAATGCGTCTAGTGGCATGTGCTAATTGGCCTATCATACCATTTTAGACATGTATGGTGTCCGTTAAACAAAACCCAACTTAAAACTTCATCTTAGTCCTCCTCCATGGAAGAAGCTGACACCTTCGAATTGTCGAGAAATTGGTGACAAATGAGTGGAAGTGACAACAGTGGTCAATGTTGTGGGACCCACGTGGTAACAGCATAGTCAAAAAGTGGAACATTGTTGCAGTGCTAGCCATGTGATACCGTGTTCTGACTCCTGAGGGAGCATACTTTCTTTTATTATGTAAAAATTGATAATATGTTGAAAATAGCGCATTTCCTTTATGCAATTTGAACTCTCCCAAGTCCCAATTACAGTAAACGTCAATTCACTCTTACGGTCTCACTGATATTAATTGTGTTAACTTATATTCAAACACAGTCTTTCAAGGTTATTAAATATTTTCTATTTCTGTCTGTACTTAAGCTTGTTACACTAGTTTGTTGATAAATACTTTTGTTACAAGGCGAAAAAATATATTAATTCTCATTGGTATGGATAAAACATAGAAAGTCCCAGTTGTTTACACAAGAAATTGAACGTGAAGGTAATCTTGACAAAGGTTGCCACAAATTAATGAGCATTTATGTTTAGAGAAGTTCTCAGATTTAAAATCTGTTTTATTTAAAAGTATATATATATATATATATATATATATATATATATATATATATATATATATATATATATATATATTAATATATTAACAATTACTTTAAAGTCACTTCTAAGTCTAATTATATATTATTAATCAGTTTATTATAATTCCACAAATAGTAATTGGAACGCATTTACAAACTCAAGGATCAATTACTAAGAAAATAAGAATCGTAATTTACGATTTTACTATTGTGATTTAAAGCATTTACAATAATGTATAGAAAGCTATGCGTAGAAGATCCTCCTGGAATTTGTTCTAGAGATAAGCATAACTGCCCCTAAATCACAATAGTAAAATTGAGAAAATTATAGTTCTTATCCATTTGATCTCCCTAAACATTCAAGTTTCCTATTTATTTCGTCATTCTTAAGAAAATCGTAGACACTTCAATGGATAGAAAAATTATCCTAATAGAGGAATTACATGAATAAATAAATATTTTGAGAAAACCAAAGTACACCTTTTCAAATATGAGTAATGAAAAGAATATAATATTTTGTTGATATATATATATATATATATATAACTATTATTTTTAATTTCTTCATAAAAAAAATCCAAATATGGAAATGTCGACTTTATTTCAATTTATTCATATATGCACAATGTTGAAGGGAGACATCATTTTAGTTAGATTAATATTGTATTTTTAGTGGTTATTTCATCTAATTTATAATTTTTTTTTATAAAATAGTTTGAAAATTTAATTAAAACACGTTGATAATATAAAAAATAGTGTTAATTAATCATAAATTTCACATAATCTATAATTATTAAATTTTATAATAATTCTCTAAAAATTTGATTTTTAAGGGTTTATTTGTGAGGGTTATTATAAACTGCCACATAATTGTATGATTTCTGATAATTTCTTTAACCTCCATAAACTACAAAACAAAATAGATTTTTAGTGGTATCATTGTGGGGATGTTCATAAACCTCCCAAAAAATATGCAATTTCGACACATAATATAATCGTCATAAATTGATATTTTTTGGTAACTTATTTTTTTTAGTTATACATTGTTTTAAATTGACATATGTTATTATCTATTTTTTACTTAGATTGTTGTTTTACTTTATATATTTTTTAATTTTTTTTATCTTTTGTCAATTTAACTTGTTCGAAAAACAAATCAAATTTAAGAATTTTTTTTTTTTATAAAAATCATGTTTATATGTATGTAAATTTTATTATTAGTCAATACTAATAAAAAATTGCTAATATAACTTTTTTATCATCTATAACTTATTTTCCTTAGTTTTTTTTTGCGTCACTCAAACAATCTTCATGTTCTCTCTCATTAAAAACAAATAAATTCGAAGCATTTGATTCTTTTCTCTTCTCGAACCCTTGAGCTTAACTCTTTCTCTTTTTTGTTGGGTTATTTTTGGACTCTTAATTAAAGTCTAATACTCTTTAGCTCGCTAGGTTTCTCTTTATAAGAGGAGAAGGGGTAAGATTGAAGAGAGGCACATACAAAGAGATACATTGAAAACACGATTGAGAGAGGTGAATTTCCACAAGGCAAAAGAGAGAAAAGAGAGAGGGAGAGAAAGAGAGAGAAGATGTTTTGTTTTTCATCTTAACAGAGAACAAACACATCAAAATTACGATATCTACTTCGTTAACTATTGGATCATGTTGGAAATTTGATAGTAGATTCAACATACGTAGTTCTAGATCTTGACCGTTCAGATCTTGATTTAGAGGTCTGTGGTGTGAAAAATCGTGCTCGCACAGTAGCTCGATTTCGTGGATTCTTTACTTTCTTGTTCCTTCATCTTGTTCTTCATCTGCAAGTTTTGCTTGCTTACTTGTGCTGATTAGTTGTATAAACAAATATTGTTCTTGATCTGAATATTTTTGTATCCTTATTTGACTACTATAGTGGATTGATCTCTTTGGTCTTGACGACTTGTGATTGTTACCTCTCACACATAGAGTGGATTTTCCAAATTTAATTTATTTGTAATTACTCTTATAGATTTTTACAAGTTAGGGAATTTATATTCGTTGCATTGTCACCACATTGGTGGTGCCTTACTTGTTTTTTCAGTGTCTTATTGCTTTTTCCCCATAATTTCTCTCTCAACTTCTCGCAGGATAAATCCTTTCGTAATCAAATTCGTTATTAACGACTTGTGATTGTTACCTCTAACATAAAGTGGATTTTCCAAATTTATTTGTAGTTACTCCTTATAGATCTTTGCAAGTTAGAAGAATTTATATTCATTGCGTTGTCACCACATTGGAGATGCCTTATTGATTTTTTAATGTCTGATTGCTTTTTTCCCATCATTTCTCTCTCAACTTCTTGTAGGATAAATCTTTTCATAATCAAATTCGTTTAACAGTGTGTGATTTCACTTTAATTTCACTCTAACTTTGTGCAGTATTTAGATTTCGTTCACCAATTTTTCTTTTTCATTAACTGTTTACAATACCTTAACTATTTGCAATGGTGTGATTAATTTCTTAGATTTTCTTCACAATAATCAAGTTTGATTTCATCTTTTTGTATAATTCAATAGTAGAGTTCAATTTCATCTTATATTCGTTCATTCAAAATCATATAAACAAATAATTAGATTTCGTCTCATATTCCAGAAATTACTTCTAATTTAATCTCCACACACTAAATCATCTGGTATTTAAGTTATTGTCATTTTATCACTTATTAACTCATTATATGATTATTGTTTCTAATACATTATTTGAAATTTGAAAATATTTTAACCCTTAGAAATCTACCTATAGGAGAAAAAAAAATTATGTATTATACCTCGTTGTGCAATTGTTCAAGGGTCCTATAAATGCGACTAATATGCATTTATTTCTTTCTTCAAGCATTGCTTATTTTAATGACTATAACTTTGTGTGAAGGGAAATATGCTTCTTTCAGAAAATTGAGGGATGAAGAATTTCATATTACAACAGAGTTTTACTTTGTATTGCAATAACAAGAGTAAAAATAGTGTATACAATCTAGTTTTGGGGGGTATATGCTTCTATTTTTCAAGGTCCATTATATCTTTTTCTACTTGCTAACAATTGGAGAATAATTTAATATTTTAGTTTACTTTGGTCACAAATTCTATACGTAGTTAGTTTGGTATTTGGGATATAAGACTTACAATTTGTGGTTTATTTTTTTTATATTTTTTGAAAAATCTTGACAAAGAATTTTTGGTCGGAATCATTTATCTGGATTGTTGCATTATTAAACTGCGCTAGGTCTTTTTTGAGACTCTCACCGTTGGCCTGTCTGATGTCGAAAATGTCAGTCACCTCTAACCTTTTGACACGGTTGGCCATGAACTATGATACAAAGACAAGAGAGAATGTAATAGTGAATTAATTTTGAGAAAACACTTGAATTTATAATATATGAGTAGATTCTTTTTTATACTTGCTAAGGTTTAATGGATATATATGTTATAAATGTAAATATTTTACTATATTAATTAATCAAGAATATTTTTGATATATTTTTAATTTGTTAAATTTATTATATATAATAATTTGTGATTACATGATATTATCAATTCTCCTTGTTTACTTGATTCTTAAGTGGCGTTTAAAAATATTTCAGTCAATTAAATATTTTTTTTTGAAATTAGATTCTTATAAATATAATTCTTAACATTTACTAAATATGTTTGATTATTATTTAATTTTTTGAGAATAATATCTTTATGGTGAGTTACTAAGAGAAAATTTTGTAATCAATTATAAAGATAATATTTTTTATTCATACTCAAATTAATATTTTTAAGAATTTTTATGTTCAGAAAATATTTCTATTTCTTCTATTCTCGTATTCCCGTGTTTTGAATGTGTTCAGATATTCTTTATAATAAATGGCAAGATGGTATATTATTTTGTATTTATTCATCTAGGAAGATAACAAAAGGTTTGAAGAACATAATTAAAATCATTCTTTATGTTGAAAATATTTTAACTTTCTAACATTACTCCACTGCAAGAATGAAAATAGGTTAGACTCCCAACAACAATACTTAGCCTTTTTAATAAAAAAAATAGGTTTGAATTTTTTTTAAATTATTTATTTAATAGATTAAGCTTAAACTTATAATTTTTTTATTAAACCTAAAGATTAATCTATTTATAATTAAAACTTTAATATAATATTATATTTATATATTTAATATTTTAATATTCTCGTGTTAAAATAAAATATTTTTTTATTCTTAAAAATAAATTATTGTTGTTAGTTTATTTAAAAATAATCTATTAATCTAATTAAAAAATATATATTTATTAGTTTATTTAGCTTGTTGGCTTATTTAAAAATTAATTTTGTTGATTTATTTAAAAATTTTAATATAAAATAAGTTTTTAAGTAAGCTAATAGGTTATATTAAATTTTAAAAAAAATTATGTAAAATTTTTTTATAAATAATATGTCAAATTTATAAATTAATTTTATAAAACAAGTTAGACCTATTTATTTATATAAAGTTTAGCTTAAGTTAATATATTTTCATGTCTATTTTACTTTTTTTTGTATTATTTGTAATAATTGTGTGAAATATTTAAAAATAACTAGATTAAAAGAATTGAAAAGTACTCCTTTTCTTGTATATAATAAAAAATATTAATTTATACTATTAAAAAATTAGTTAAATACTATTTCATTATATCAATATTATTTAATAATAAATATTTTTATAAATTAATCGTTATTGAAATTTGATATAAAAGGTAAAATAATATAATTAAAAATATAACTTTTTGTTAAGTTAAAATATTTCATAGATAATTTTGTTAAATAAAATAAAATTAATTAAGATTTACTTAAAAATATATATATTTTTGATTATATAAGACATAGAGTAATGATTAATATTACTTTCGAGGTTTAAGTAAAGAGATAAATAAAAATAAAAATAAAAATAAGAGTAAGATGGTGTGATAAAAAAAGTCAAAAAGCAGTTCAGTTGGTGTAAGAATGTTCTTAATTACTAACTACCCTTTTTGTTTGTGGTTCTCAAATTGACGTTATCATCTAAGGTGTCAGAATTGGGAGTAGGATACGTTGAAACGGAGGTCGAATGGCATTTGCACAATAACCCGTAACTTTATTTAACTCCCGAGGGTCAAGTGACTCTCGAGAACAGAGACAGCGTGATTTCCTGGTAACATTGCTCAATGCTCCATCTCCACTCTTTTCTTTTCTTTATAAAATGTTAAACACTGTAGCACATAAGCTTATATAGGAAGGTGATTCGATTATCCAATGTACTTACTGTTCACACACTCCCTTTAATCACGGAGCTACAGTGCTTATTAAAACACAAATAGCAGAAAGAAAGTAGCAATCTTTCTGAGCGAGTGAGTGAGTGAATCAACAACAACATGGAGCAACCCTCTTGTTCATCAACAATGCTCCAAACAACCTGCATTTTACTCTTCTTCATTCTCCCCTTATTTTTACCTCATGCAACAGCAACGCTTAACCTCACTCTGCCAGGACAACACCCAGACCCCGAAGCCGTTGCACGACAACTTCATAGGTACATCATTCCAAGCCCTCATTTTTCTTAGGCAAACACACATTCTTTCATTGCAAAAAAGAGACAAACATAATCCATGTCTTGTTTTAATTTTTGTAGAAAGGTGAATGCTTCAATTGTAAGAAGGGAAATGCTGGGAGTGTCGGAGACTTGTCTCACAGGGAACCCCATTGATGATTGTTGGAAATGTGACCCAGATTGGGCCAACAACAGACAGAGGCTAGCCGATTGTGCAATTGGGTTTGGGCAAAACGCAAAGGGAGGAAAAGGTGGCCAATTTTACATAGTCACAGATTCCTCAGATGAGGACCCTGTGAACCCTAAACCTGGCACGCTTAGATATGCTGTCATACAGAATGAGCCACTTTGGATTGTCTTCCCCTCTAACATGATGATTAAGCTCTCTCAGGAACTCATTTTTAACAGCTACAAAACCATTGATGGCCGTGGTGCTGATGTCCACATTGTAGGTGGAGGCTGCATTACTCTTCAGTATATTAGTAATGTCATCATACACAACATTCACGTCCACCATTGTCATCCTTCTGGTAAGTTAAATCATTCTTTACCCCTTACTCTCTTTCAATTCATTGTAACAACAACAAATAACTTCTATTAATTCAAATTTAGCCTTCTCTCACTAATTTAACAAATGGAGAGTACCTGCATGTTCAGTCAAATTCACATATTTAGTCAAATCTTAGCCAAATAAGAGAAAAGACGTCACACAAAATCAAAACTCACTTTTAATAGCATTTCTCTTTTCATTTTGTCCTACTCTTCGGTCTTCACTAAGTATCAACTTTTTTTATCAGTTAAAAAAATAATTAAAAAAAAGGTATTTCATTTATAAATTCTTGTGAACTTCTTATAACAAAATGAAAAAACGATCGAGAGCGAAAAAGAAAGTTTTTTTTTTCTTATCTCAAATTAAGTTTATGGAAAATCATTTTAAAAAAGGTTTAGGTATTTGCCAAATTTATCAAACGTTTTACTTATAAGAATAATATTTAAATTAAATTTGTCCTGCAAAAACTTTAAACGTAATTTAGTCTTTCAATGTTAAAAAGGAACGTTAGTTTGGTTATTAATGTATATTTAGACATCAATTTGATTCCTCGGTAAACCTTTTTCGTATATGAGATATTAGCCACTTGTATTTTATTTTAGGTGAATTTAAAGTGCGTTTTACGATTAAAAGAAAAACATTTTGCAATGATATTTATGTGAAATTTGTTTAATAATGAAAAATAAAAATATGTTAAAAAGAATGATTTGTTAGCTTATTGATATTATGAAAGACTAATTCGATGAGCCAAACATCTTAATAAAATAAATTTAACTATTCACACTACATTTAGAAACCAAGCTATAACACTTTACCTTTGGACTATTAATATATTATCAGACCTCTTTACTTTAAATATGCAATAAAGTAAGACTCTAAAAAAAAAATGCAATAAAGTTAGATTCAGGTGGAGAAAAAAATAGTGATGCTTTTTCCCGCTTCTCCTTCCCGCCCACTCTCCAATCACTCTTACGTTTTTCTAGATAACCGAAGCATTTATTACTTTATCAGTAGTCAATCTTTATATTTTCATATTCTAATTTTTACATTCACTTCTACTCGACTTTATGCCTTTTTTCTTCGTCTCATCACTATCGTATCTATTTTCTTCATCTTTCCTTTCTATCTTTCCTTTTCTGCACGTACGTATCAAAGAAGCGTGTCTAAGTTAAATAAATAACAGAAAGTATCCAAGTTATCAATTAATTACATCGCTTATAAATCACAGAATCATTTATTTATATTTTCTGAATTACATTATTTATATAATGTTATTTTTATTAAAATTTAACCATCTTATCGTATATTTTTCTTTCTTCTCTTGCTATATTTTTATTGTACAAGAAATTATGTATGTACGTTTTCTGTATTTTAAAAAATATAACACATCACCAAAAATTTAAAGGTACAATCCAAAACTTTAACACTCTTTTGGTTCGGGAAAGAAAATAAAAATAGAAGAGGTTGAAATAAAAGAGTAAAAATTATTTAGTATAATGATCATATATATTTCATCCTATCTCTTTTTATTAGGTTAATTATTTTATCTTATATATATACACATTTTTTTATTACTATTTCTCTTTATTATACGAAGAATTATATAAAAATGTGTAAATACAAGTTTTCTATTTTTAAAATACAAAACTTCATCAACACATCAGCAAAAATTAAAAGGTACAATCCAAACTTTAACATTATATTCTTTCGGTTTGAGAAAGAAAATTAAAAGAGAGAAGATTGGCAGAACAAAATATGAGTAAAAGAAAGATGTGGGAAATGTTTTTAAGGATTATTTGATATAAAAAATTATAAAAAGTAAAGAAAAAAGTGAGTGTTTTTAGTAAACAATTATACCATAGTTAAGGGAAATGAATTATAAAGTAATAGACACTGTTATTTTTTTATATTTTTCTTTTATAATTCTCTTCTTTTAAACTAGAAAAGTATTTTTTTTCCTTATATCTCTTGTGATTTTTTTTTTCTCATTTTACTTTAACAAAACATAGTGAAAAGAGAAAAAATAAAATATTATTTTTATGCTAATTTTTACTGCATTTTTATAATATTTTACAAATTTATTACATTATTCATTTTATTTCACTTTTTTTAATCTCTATTTTAAAAATGATTGTGAGATATTTAATAAAAAAAATACCAATGATAAAAAAAGGTCTTTGCCACAAGACTGGAGTAAAATGTGAGACAAGAAGCAAGAAGCAAGAAGCAAGAAGCAAGAAGGTCCTCTAAGAAGCAATGAAGACGCATAATGATTATTGTTATTATTTTGAAAATAAGAATCATGTTTACTCCCACTTTCAGGTAACGCTAACGTGCGGTCGAGCCCAGAGCACTACGGGTACCGCACGGAATCGGACGGCGACGGAATCTCGATATTCGGGTCTCGCGACATCTGGATCGACCACTGCACCCTCTCGCGCTGCAAGGACGGTCTGATAGACGCAGTGATGGGATCAACGGCGATAACGATATCGAACAACCACTTCTCGCACCACAACGACGTGATGCTGCTGGGGCACAGCGACCACTACCTCCCCGACTCGGGCATGCAAGTAACCATCGCATTCAACCACTTCGGCGAGAATCTGGTCCAGCGCATGCCACGTTGCAGGCTCGGGTACATCCACGTGGTGAACAACGACTTCACGCGCTGGGAGATGTACGCCATCGGGGGCAGTGCCAGCCCCACGATTAACAGCCAGGGAAACCGTTACACTGCGCCCGAGGATCCATACGCCAAGCAAGTCACCAAGAGGCTCGACGCTGGGGAAGAGGTTTGGAGCGCCTGGAATTGGAGGTCCGAAGGAGATGTTATGTTCAATGGCGCCTTCTTTGTTCATTCCGGAGCTGATGCCGAACCTAATTACCACAAAGCCTACAGCACCGAACCTAAGTCCGTGGATCGCATTTCGCTCCTTACCATGTCCGCTGGTGTTCTCGGTGTTGCCAGGTATGCATGTATCCAAATACTTAACTATATGGTAATTTATTGAAAATGTTATCTAAGATTATAGATTGATGAATGAACAGGGACAATAATCTGGGAATGTGGACCAGAGGGCCCAATGATGGTGCTGTTTATTTTTCAGATTCGGGCCCAGAATACACGGACGACATGTCCCGGAGTACTTTGACTCTTGTATCTGGATTTCTTACATTCTTCTGCCTCTTATTATGTCATACAACACTTCTATAACAAATCTGTACCCTATTGTTTCAAGTTGAAGAATATTCCTTATCAATTTACTTTCGCTCATTATCTCTCCCACGCTGTTAAAGAGGAAATTCTGAATTTCTCCGTCTTCTAGCACAGCAACACCTAGAAAGGAGAACAATTAAATTAAAATTAATCAATAATCAGGACAGATAAAAATAATTGTTTAGGTATTTAGAGCTTTTGTTTCCTCAATTTATTGAAAATTTGAAATGTAACATTCATTGTTAAGTGATAACATGTTTAACTATTTATAAATTATAAAAAAAAATCTTAATTCTTTTCTCCGCCTAGAAGAATATCTTATCATTTGGTTTATAATATTTCTTTACTCTGCATCGCACACAACCCTTGTACCTTCTTATCTTTTTTTTTTTTTTTAACATTTTTCCCTTTCTCTTTAACAAGGATATTCACCGATGGCCAGCAACTATAGTGTAATTTAATTCAAAGATATAACGAGTTCGTTTCTAGTTCCTGCCATTTATATATCGAACAAATTGTTGTGAGCGAGAAAGCTTGTGTCTTAAAGTGTTTAGGGTTTGAACTTTATGCTACTTTTTGGATTAGATGGGAAGATGATGATGTAATATTGTCGGGTAGGATTTGATCTTAAACTTTATCTATAATTATGTTAGTTTATTATATAGAATGAGACAAGGTAACATAGATAATCTTGGTATTAAAAAACGTGATGCCTACTTGTGGCCCGTTCGATGCATGTATGTAGCTTGTAATTTATGTTCCATTTTGACGAACAGATACTGTTTTCTTTTCCTTTTGACCAACACTGTGGTCGATGGTGGCCGTGATTTTCGTGTTTTTTATTGTAGCAATTACGCTTTTCCATATCTGTCTGATGATTGTCTAAAGAAAAATGGAAAGAACAATGGTGAGTTTTCCTTTAATTTTAAATTTAAGTTTCTCACAGGGTAGTATTTTTTTTTTTTAAACAACAGCTCTCCTTTGTGCAAACATTCTTGTTTGAGTTGAAAATATTCATAGTATAATACACAATAAATATTTTTTTTATACTACAAACTTGAATCCGAAACTTTTTTGGTTTTCAGTTTTAAAAATTTATTGTCAATTTTATAATTTTTTTATAAAAATTTACTAAATATAGTTAAAAAATTTACATGAGATTGTGATGAGAAGATATGAAATGAAAGCAAAATAGAATATAAAAGAAAACAGTTAAGTTTTTTTTAAGGCTAAACTTACATTTTATCGAGTAGATTAAAATCAAATTCATTTCAGACTTGATGCATATTATTGCTTATATTAGGTCAAATCAAAACACTTAAATTTAATTTGAATTTCTAAGATAAAATTCAAGTTGGCCTTTACACGCTTTTGTGTAATAAGGTCACGACGAATTGGATTAAAAAGAAACTAATTTAATTTGTTCTTAAAATTAGAATTTCCAACCCTATATTTCATCATACGGTTTAGGTCAAGTTGATTATCTATATATATATATATGATGATATATAGACATTTTATACCATATATACCATTAACACATTATTTATCTGTAATTTTTTTTATCATATCATATTTACTATCATACACATATTGTTTTTTTTATATATCAATTAAAACTTTGGTATCCATATATTATATATATATATTAAAAAGTATTTATATATTTTTTAAAATATTTAAAGATTTACAAAACCATTTTTGTATGACTTTTATAACCTTGTTATGCTATTGAAAAACTTATACAATATAACTGAACAATACATATTTTTCTTGTGGATTTTTTATGCTGATTTTTTCTATGTATTATGTGATTTTTCAATAAAAAAATTCTTACAAATTTTGTTATAATTTTGACAAAAATATAATTATTTTCTTAAATTTATTAAAAAATCATATATATATTTTAAATTTTTTATGCATTTTCATACAGGACTTAACAGAACTTAATTACCCTTGTAATTTTTCTGGTAAAGTTTTTATTATTTATTATTTAATAGCAAACGAGAGTATAAAATTTACAGAATTTTTTTTAAGGAGTGTTATTAATAAAGTAGAAAAATATTTTAATATCATAAAAGATAATTAAGTATAATAATTTTTAATATTTGAATAATATGCTTAAAATCACCCGAAATACATTATATTATTAAAATTATTACATTTAATTTATATATTATAAACTTAATTATTTTACTCCCTGCAAATTTTTATCTCTAATTCCACTGTTGGTTGTGATCTTGATATAGATCGCAAGCTATAGCAAGTTGAACAAAAAAAACCTATGATTAATCCACATTTCTAAAATAAAACCCAAACCGACAACTTAAAGTCTTATTTGTAACTTTTTTTGTGGACTATTCTTAGATAAGATTAAAAAGACCTATATTTTATTGTGTTCAAAATTTAAAGCACATATTCTATATTATGTAAAGTGAGTTCATATTAAGCCTGTCATAATTACCTGTGAGTTGAACTAAAAGGCTCAAATTCAATATAGATTTCTAAATGAAATGAAGTTTGAGTCCAATTTATATAGGAATTTTGTTGGTTAAGTTAAAATTAGGACATGGTAAGATGAATCTACATTAAGGCATAGATAAAAATTTTGCCTGTGATTTAAAACCAAACTCCAAATCCTAAAATGAAAACAAGTGATTTGTATATAAGTATTTATACTTATTAAAAAATCACAAAGTTAAAGTTATAATCAAATTTAATTTCAATTTTTTTTTTGTGAAGAAGGACAAATGCTCGAGATTACGAAGGAATGTTATGGGACATTGTTAATCTCATTACATCTTTAACAAGAAAAATAACATTACCCACAAGAGGCCTGTCTAGAAATGTAATCTAAAGTCCTTGTTATGAGTTAAAAAAAACTAGACAATCTGCAACTCTATTAGCCTTTATAAATACATGAGATATTTTGACTTCCCAATCCTTATTTATCCAATCACAAATAATATCTACCATAGATCTATATGGATGACAACTATCAACACATTCAGTAACAAATTGAACAACAATATTAGAATTATACTCCACACAAATATACTTAATACCTGTCTTCCAAGCTACTTGAAGAGTTGACAAACCCCCTCGAAGTTTTATTTTAACATTAGTGGTCCCCAAATTTCTAAGAAAACCCTATATCCATTCACCAAATGGAGAACAAAACACACTTGTATAAGAAGCATGTTTATCACTAGCTTTCACTGATACATTTGTATTCACCTTTGTTCAACCACTAGGAGGAGCATCTCATTTAATAAGTTGAACCTGTGAAATCCTCCTCACTTGATGAACCAAACCTATAAAAGGTTGAACACTTTACATATTCTCTACCAAATAAGCCTGCATATGGTTTAGTATTGGAAATCCTCCTTGCAAGCAAAATTTTATTTTGATTTTGTCATAAAACATTAGCAACAGTAGTAAAAAGCTTCCTCCATTGTATACCACTTTGATCAATTTGTGTTTCATTCAAATTCTATATCAACCAATTAATCAACCCATCAAAAATAAATACATTGGCAAATTGGGAGGAATGGTTTGCTAAACCAATTTGGCATGCACATAGTCCCTTAGCATGTGAATGATGGTCTCCTCCTCTATGTGACATATAGTGCAAAGTGCATTATCACATAAACTTCAATTGTGTCTAAAAACATTAGTCAAAATGTCATTATGTACCACTTTCTATAGAAAACAACTATCACGTGAGTGAATATCATTGTCCCAAATATTTCTCCAAATTTCATGGGCCTTACCACTATCATCCACTTTTAACAACCTATAAGCTATTTTTGTTGAAAAGTTTCTAGTCAGTGTAAGTGCCCAAATGAAACAATCACTCTGGAGAATATCATGAGAAGGATAATTCCCATAGTTTCTAAAATGATCCAACTACAAATAATTTGTTGAAAGTCTTCCAATATCCCATTGTCCCTCAGCTGAAACATAATCCCTCACACAAAATTCAACCTCATTACTAGGTGAATTTCGCCTAACAACATTAACAATAATAACCCCTAAAGATAATCAACAATCCCTCCAAAACCTAACATGCCTCCCATATCTAATAACTCATCTTCCTCCCAAGAGCAAAAATTTCCATATATATGAGATACCTTTAGATCCATGATCACTATGATGCACTAAGGAAATAAATTGGTCAATACATCCATACTTACTTTGGAGAATGCACCCACAAAGCATCTAGAGTTGTAATCAGTCCCCACCCTAGCTTCATAATAAGAGCACGGTTAAAAATATGTAAATCATGAAAATCTATACCTTTGTATCCTTTGGCAAGCAAAATTTATTCAAAGCAATAGTGTGGAACCTTCTACGATTTCTATGACTCTCCCCACACAAAACTCTTATTCATATTTTCCAACTTATAGTAAACCTGTTTTGGGAGCAAAATAGTTTGCATGGTATAAGTAGGAAGAGCTACAACAACTACCTTAGTTGTAGTACATATACCTGCAAAGGAAAGAAAATTAGCCCTCCAATTACAAATGGTGTTGGGTTCTCTCAAGCAGATAAACATAAGTTTTCTTTTTCTTTCTACATGTAACACAAGAACTCAATTTCATAGCTCTAGAATATGGACATTTCTAGAAACTAATAGTCATTTTTAATCATCGACACCTTTTGTCCAGATAATGAGCAAAATACATCTAGACAATTATTAATTATATTCATCTAAATTGGTCTCTCCAAACAATAACAAGTTATTTGTAAAAAAAGAGAGATATAGAAAATCCTATTCTACCCTCTTAATCAAATAGGTAAGTTTCTCCATACATAAAACAAACAAAACAAACAAGTATGATGAAATTGAATCATCAATATAAACAAATTGAATTTTGATATTTGTTTGTGCATCAAAACCTTAATCAAAATACTAAATTAAGATTTTGACTCATATACATGTCATTCGAATGAAAATTAATCGGTACTAATTTATCAAAAAAAAAAATTCAAAAAAAAGGTTTTTAATTCTATGTCCCTAATATACCTAATCATTTTAAATTAGAATCAAATAATGAAAAATTGTTCACTATACAGTTTAAAATAACATAAACATTGAAACAAATTTCACTATAAGAAGATTTGATTTTTTTAAGTGACTTAGAAGATAAAATATGGAGTTGTGGTTCACTGTTTAAAAAATTAATAAAATAAATTTGAATAGTTTCATAATTTATCATATATTTATTTTATTATAATTTCAACACTTTTTTTCAATTAAATAATTATGGTTCCGTATTTGGATTTCTAAATGGCACCTCCAAGCTTCATAAAAACCAAATCATTATGCTGAATGGGTTCAACGCGTAAGATGTAGAGGTGTAATTTCTTCTGCCAGGTCAGAATCCATGAGAGGGAGCTGGTGGAAATTAATTAAGCCTCAATTGTCAAGAAACACCATTAACATCTTTCAATTCATTTTCTACGTTTGGCCTTTTGGGAAACATGAAACTCTAACACGGAATCCATGTGCTTCGTGGGCTTGAAAAATCTCCCTACAGTGGGCTTCTTAACATATATCCATTGAAAATATCTAACTCCAAAAATCTGATAATAATGCTGTTACAGTATTACCACATTATTGACATACTTTCTTTAACATAATAATAATATTATTATTATTGTTAAATAAATTTTATGCGAGTCACACTAAATAAATTATATTCACATTATATTTAAGGAGATCTCCATAAAGTTCACCTATTAATAACACTGTAATGAAAATAATGTAATGTTAACCTTCATCCATCTAATGTTAAGGTTGGTTGATTAACTGGTTAAGGTTGGTTGTTAATGTTAACAAGTGCCATGAATACATGATTCACACTTCATTTTTTTTATTTAATTTAATAAAAAAATATTTTAATTGATAAAAAAACAGTGATAATAAATAGTCATATTTCAAAATTTTATTAAACACCAATTTGAAATTTCTTTACAATGACAATGTGTATTAATTAAATTTTATGTACTCTATAAATACATGAAAATATAATTTTTTTTATTACGATGTTATTATTATGTTTTTTCTGAAATCTGAAATGAGATATCACATGTTAGATATATAATTCTACGGCAATACAGTAAGCACACTGAGCACGGTAAAATGAAGAGCATAGTTAGGAAGATATTTATAATACTAAAGGTTATCCAGTGTTTCTATTCACACTCCTTGCTAATTCCTTTAGTCATGAAAATTCTGTGTTTTTAATACTCTGCTTTGTGCGTGCGTGTGTAAGTATCTCACTATCTCACTTTATTAGTAAGTCAAACCCATACCAAGAAATTAATTAAAGATAACAATTGCTACTAAAATTATACATATAAACACTACAATACAAAGATAATTGTATGTATGACCTTCGATTTTGTGGCATTATATTCGATCGGCCTAGATCTAACGCATGCATATATATATATATATATATATATCAAATGTTACTATTACAAGCCATTAGATGAATATAATAGATTTTGACCAAATTTTTTTATTATTTTAAACATTGAAATATTTTTACAAATATCTCTAATCTTACTCATAAAGTATATAGTTGTAGAGTTTGAGTCAAGTTAATTTTTTTTTCTCTATTTAATCGTACGGACTACTAAGTAATTAAAGTCGATATTATCACTGGTTATACTTTTAACTGAATAAGATGTAATTTCAAGTTTTACTTAATTTTAATATTTTCATAATATTTTTTTCCCTATTTTTCTCCATATTATTGATCTTATCTTATACTTCTTTTTTTTTTTTTTCCTCTTGTTACAAAAAAAATGTCATGAGAATTTTAAGTGAAGATAACATAACTCAATTTTATTTAGGTGTTAATTGATCTCTTGTAGATGTATATAGTCATATCTACACAATTCGAAGTAACTGTTGTCATAAGTAATTCAGGAAAATTCTCTATAATGCAAGTCTATTTACAAAATTATCAGTATTAACATTTTGAAAACAAAGTATCATCGTAGTTCATCTCCCACAAGGAACCTGAACAATCCCATGAGTCACACCCCTCAGCAAATTCTTGAGGATTATAGTTGAAGGTTCCTGTGATATTACAATCATGTTCTTTCTCACCATATCCATTTTGCAATTCTGCTATCCAATTCAATATCCTGCTTTCATAAGGTGAGCTTCTCAATTCCCAATTTGATAAGGGTAAAGTGTCTATGGAGCTATCCATAGTCTCCCACTCACTATCTCGATAACAAAAGATTCCTGTGTAGTCCTTGGAAACCATATCAATGCTTTTCTGGTTGAAATCTTGTGTTGTACTTTCCATGTTATACTTGAAATCTCTTGAGACTGAGAATGAAACTAGTGTAAATGGATACAAATAAAAAGTACAATCATTTGCACAATAACAATAACCAACCAAACACACATACGAGCCTTTTACCATTAGATACATGAATCAAGTAATGCCATAATGTTCTATGATATAGAAGCAAGCATTCATATAAAAAATATAGCACATTTGCACCTTCTTGTTGAACTTGAGCTCTTTTTCTTAAATGAGTTCTCCAGTAATTCTTGATTTCATTGTCAGTTCTTCCTGGAAGTTTCCGAGCAATCTTTGCCCACCTAGATTCATTGTACTATAAGGTTACAAATTTGAATAGTTTAGGTTATAATATACCAATTCCAACACTAGCAACTTGGCATTTAAGTCAGCCTCAAGCAGGGTAAGAAACTCACTTGTTACCCAATTGCTGTTGAAGCTGAAAAATAAGCTGCTCTTCTTCAACACTAAAAGGACCATGCTTGAGATTTGGGCGAAGATAGTTCATCCATCTTAACCTACAGCTTTTACCACTTCTCCTGAGGCCTACAGAAAATAAAGTTTTAGCACTTTTCACTACGCAAGCACAAAATATCAAGGATCAATATCAAATTGGACCTTTCATATACAAAGATTTTAAAATCGGTCCACTACTCCAATTGCACCCTCAACATGAAGGTTTTTGGAGTCTTTGTTACCCCCAACCACAATTGTTTAGCCATATTTGTTCATAATTTTCTGCAATAGCAAATATTGCAATAAAATTATAACCATAATTATAATTTAAAATCTGATTTTAGAATTTATTCACTTATTCATCTATATCATCATGAACAATTTTAATATTTTCTTTTTAATATTCTATCTGTTATTAGTAATAATTTATTAGTTACAAATTTTGGTTAGTTTTACTCATTCCTGATTTAAAGTTTGACTCATATAAAAAATTGTAATTTTTAATAAATTTCACCCTATATAAGAAAAAATATTAGAAAAAGTGTTGTTAGCATATTTATGATATCATCATAAACATAATTCTTGGAACATACCAGCTAGTTTGGCAAGGGAATCCCACCTTCGTTCCCCAAGACGGAGCACAAAGCTGGTCAATTGCTTATCTTCCTCTTGAAGCCAAGTCCCTTTACGCAAATGTTCTCCTTGCATGGCTTATTGATATTTATGTCCCAAGTTCATAAGAGGAGCCTTAAGCCACACATTTATATATGTGCACAAAATGTAGGATATGACAAGTAACTAATCATAAAAATGAAGTTGGAAAAGCGAAAAGGGGAGAATGACCAGAAACTCAAGGGGATAATATTGCTGAATGTGTGTGGGAACTCCACCAACTATAGGCTTAGCAATTAATTAACGTGGTAATATGCAAGGTGTCAAACTATATTATATAATTAAGTCATTCATTCCTCTAAGATTAGATGCACTTCTATGATCACTATTCTTGCTATCAGCAATTCTGGCCTTTTCTGCATAGATGCTCCATAACTAGCTTCTACTTCAACAACAACAATTGGTCAGGGAAATGAATCTTCTTGTAATTGCATAGTGGTAGAAACAAGATATGGATGTTTAATATATAAAAAACAAATTAAAAAGGAAAAGGATGGAATTAATCATTAAATAAATTAATTACATATTTAAGGATTAAAAGATAAGGGATAGGGATAGGGTTTTGGGTGGGTATAGGAAATCAACATTTTGTAAATCCATTAATATCTGTCTAGCTTTTCTTCAGGTACATAAGGATCAAGCCTTAATTCTTCTCATGCGCAAGAAGTGGGCTCAAATTGGTGTTGTCTAGCATATTTTCGATATTCTTAATTTATTTGTTTGATGGCTGCTACTTTTAAATTGATAGTCTTAATTTTATCTCAGGAAAAAATAATCATACACTTTTTATTTTAATAGAAGAAGAACATATTCTTTGAAAGATTAAAAATATTCTCATTGATAACACAAATGATACATCATGTTGTTGAAATTTTCAAATGAATCAGATACTATTTTCACTTTACAAATTAGTTTTGTAAAATTGAGTTAAATCTAAATTTAATTATAAAATAATATAATAGTTTATTTTTCAATTTGATATTATTTCTATCAAGTCATCCATTGCTGGGTTATTATTAGACCACTCACATGTTAATTTTACAAATTTCACATGCTTAAAATGTCTAGTATTTAGCTTAAAAAATATATTAGAGATCTCATATTTACTAGTAATATGATTAAAATAGAATATACAAGTAGGAGAGATAACTCTCATTTTATAATTTAATTTTGTAGAATTGAGTCAGTTCAAACCTAAATTATAAGACCTACTTTTATGTTTTCTTATTTTTTTTTCTTGTGATTCATTAGTATTTCGCAATTACTTACTTATCCATCTTAATTATTCATGAGTAAATAATTAATTTAGTCTTTAAAATTATAATGGTCAATCAAATTGATTTTTAAAATTAATAAAATAATAAAATAATTTTAAATTTTTATATTATCAATCAATTTAATTTGTAAAATTATAATAAATAGTTAAATTAATTTAGTGCTTAAAATTATTTCACTGGAAGACAATTAGGAAAAAACCAACCTACCCTAGACTTGAAGAAGATAAACTACCTATTAGACTAGTGTTAAAACGTTCCTCGATTCTTCAAGCTTTTAAGAAAGCAAATGATTACGGAAGGAAATGGAAACCTTCCACAGCAAAACCATCATAATTAAAGAGAGAACCTCGTTGCATTTTAAAGAATTTATTATTGATGTTAATTCTAAGTTGGTAGATGTCAGTCAATCTTTTAAATATATCTTTATAATCTAAAGAAATTAATCACTTACTTCCTCTAGAAATCTTCTTAGCCAATTAATTAGCAGAAATATAGACAAATTTTATTCCTACTCACGTTTTGTACAACTTTTTCTTTTTTTTACAAATAGAAGACAAATAAATAAGAGAGAAAAGTGGCACATAAAATAAATGATGCAATAAAAAAATAAGAAAAAATAAAAATGAGAAACTAAGTTACTAAAAAAAATAACTCTAAAAAAATACTTTTCTTTCCCACTTATTATTTTCTTTAATTTAATTATTTTAACAAGTAATAAATTTTTAATCGTTAAATTAAAAAAATAAAAAGTGAGTGTTAATTATAAAAATAAAATAATTAAAAAAGAAAATGCAGTGTTGACAAGAGGGAGTCCTGGTAGTTGAGTGGTGCAAGAATTTTACTTGTTCTTGAATCTTGAGTTGTTTTTCTTTTATCCAACAGATCATGGTGGTCGTCCCACTTGGAATGACATGACGCGTTGGAGTTTTTGGGAATGAACTCAATGAACTATGCTTGTTTTAGATTATGAACCTATTAAGCTATTACCCCTTTTCCTTAGAAACTGTATACTTGTGTAACGTTTGGAAAACCATAAAATATATGAAATATCATCAGGAATTAATAAGTTAGTGCCTTAATGGAAACAGCTTTGGCTGATGGGTCCATTGCCAATTTGCCAGGAAGTTTTTGTTAAAAGTTAATCCAATCCCACATTATAAATAACCTCTCATCTAAATTATGCTAACAAAACAAGTCATATTATTTTCCTTTTCTTGACTTCAAAATACATGTTTTGATTTAGTTGACTTCCTCGATCGTCAAATTGATGAAATTTGCAAATTCTACTAGTCATGAAATTTATATCAAATTAATTAGGGTTGGGCGTGAGAAGTAAAACTAAAATTGACGTGAAAATTTTTAAGTGGTGCAGAACTAGGATCGGTGAAGAAATTATTATAATTTCTTAGCCATTATTTAGAATTAAAAAGCATATCTCGAATTGGAACTAGATAAGAAGCAAAAGGCAGCATGTAAGTGCTCTCTATCAGATCACAATTTCATTATTGAAGATATTTTTTTTTTACAATAGCAAGCTACTGATAGAGTCCGTGAGAAGTACGATTTGTATCCATTAAACGTAATGTCATGTCTGATTATAGCATGCTCTATACTCGGTTTATGGTGAATTAGTGATACATCCTCAATTGCACTGGTTAACAATGGGCCTGTAATACCAGCCCAATACGACCACAGGATGAGAAAGTTAATGGCCCAGAGGCCCATATACTTGGCAATTGGTAATGCCCGATGTGGGTATAAATGAATACTTGTTCTTTTTCCTTAACTCTTCTCTCTTTCCTTAATTCTCTTTCTTATTACAGTTATGTCTCTCTTTCCTGAGTTCTCTTTCTTATTACTGTTGCTTTTATTAGGCATTGTTTTCTTCATTTCTTGTATCAATTGATATGTTTTGAATGAATTGTTTATTAATATAATTATTAACTATTTTACTTTTATTTTTTAGGCCATATATATTCATATTTGGGAATATCTATCAATAACTAAATATATTGATAAAATTTGTAAATATTCATTTAACACATATGCGTGCGAGCATGAAATAAATAGAAGATAAATTTTAATTTATCGGGAGGAGGTAACCTATAGCTATTCCTGGTCATATTTTATGTTGTATATTTCTAATGGAATATATTTAATTCCATAAATTAATAGGTATGAGTGGATTAATGCATCCTTAAGGACTAATGTTTTATTAGTAAAAACAAGTTACACAAAATACTGCCTTTTAACATAAAATATATATGAATAAATTACACTAATATTTCATGAAGATTTATCTAATTTCTCTTAACATCCTTATCTCACATTAAAAAAAAATTATTTAAAATATGTTAATGTTATTACTCTCTATGCAATCGTATAAAAAAAATAATGTAAATGTTAAAAAAAGTTATATGCAACCTTAATATATTTCAAGAAGTACAATGTAATTTACCCTATATCTTTTTTTTTTTGGTTATCGATCTCCTTCCGTTAAGGCCGAAAAGAATTATGATCATACCTAGTTAAGCTTTTATGTTATGCAAGAAAGAAGTTTCCATAATTTTGGAAAAAAATGTTCAATTTTTTTCAAAATGAGTGATAAAAAAGATATTAAATTCTTTTTAGTCCATCTTTTTATTTCTTAAATATTTAATTTAATCATCTAATTTTTTAAAAAATGTTCAATATTATTTTTTCATCCGATTTTATTAACATTATTAATGTTAATTTAGACGAAAAAGTAAAATTGAATATTTTTTAAAATTAAAAAACCAAATGAAACATTTTTAAAATAAAGGGACTAAATTAAGTAATTTAAATAAAAAAAAGAGAGTTAAAAAGTAATTTAACCTTTTATTTATTATATTTTCATTTATTTAGATAAATTTATTTTTTTTACTTACTTAATATTTTTTTTATTAAATAATCTCTTTTCTTTCTTTCGTGTTTATATTATTTTTATTTATTTTATATTTTTTTTATATAAGTAATCAATTTGTTGTGGCGTGATATCTTGTTAATGTAATTAAATAATTATAATTATTTTTAAAAATATCAAATGGTTAAGTAAATCCAAAACTAATAAAAATAATTAGAGAAATTTAAAAATCATTTTTATTGTTTTAATTTAATTTAAAATAATTTTAAAATAAATAAAAATACTTATTTAAAAATTACACATAGTATAAATTAATTAATTAATTTAATCTCTATTTTTAAAAATATTGAATTTAATCTCTATTTTTAAAAATATTCAATTTAATCATAATTTTTAACGTCAATTTAGACAGAAAAATAACATTAGGATATTTAAAAAATAAATAAATTAAATAAAACAATCAAACGAATAATTTCACCACAGAAATAAATAGTGTAAACATTGGTATTTGACAAACCTGAGTTGAACTAGTTTACTGCTGAATAACAATTCACCAAAAAATGGTTAAACGTTCATTTCCTCTTTACTCCGATACTGGTTCATAACAATTTCCATATTAAAATGTGTTGCCAAACTGATATTGCTCAGTCACTTCATAATTGACCTTAAATTTAAAGGTTTTACTGCATGATGTCTTCAAGTTTCCAATTATCATGTCGAAATCCAGGACAAACTACATAATGCCTTCATGTTTCCAATTATCATGTCGGAATCCAGGACAAACAAAAGTTGCGATTTTGTTGTAAAGAATGCCAAAAGAAAAAGCAAAAAAGAAAAGAAAAATCTTCCGTATTTCTCTTTGTAAAAGGAGAAAAATACAAGAAAGTATTTCACAAAACATTCTTAATCTGCAGACATTACTAACAACTTCCAATAAATTACATTAATCACTGATTTCTTAAAATTGCTAATTATCCAACTGATATAATAAGATAGAAGAGGAGAAAAGAAAAAATTAGGCTGAAAAGAAAGAAACCAATAAATAATGGCACCAAAATGGAGAAGAGTCCATTCATCATTCTTCACCTATTTAATTCACAGCTTCAGTCGTGGCAATAAACTAACAAGGCTATGTTGTGATCATATCCACCGCTCCATTTTGTGCAGCTGCATCCGCCAGTTTCTTCCATTTAATTTCCTGCTGCTCGGCTATTTCCTGGGCTTTTGCCTCTTTCTCAGCATACTGTCTCTGGCACTCTTCAAACAATTCTGCATCCATTTCCAGAAACATTTTGCGAACATTCACGGTCAATCCGTGAACTGCCTGATTCCAGTGACTCGAAATATTTTTTTCAAATGCTTCAAATATTATTGGTAATATCACAGTCCTATTTTGGGCAATTAAGCTCACAATATGCTCATTATTCCACAAAAGAGGGCCTCGTTCTGCAACCTGCATAAACAAGTGTCTAAGCAAAGACTTCTGAAAGAACATTTAAACCATAAAAAATAATAACAATGGACAAAGCTCAGTTATGACAGTCCAAGATTCTAAAACTGTATGATGATTAAAAAGACTCGAGAGTTCGTATGTTGGACATTAGAAAGGTATTTTATGGTGCTCTCAACAAATAACTTTTACTCGGTTAAAGAACTTCTCTTGTTAGGTTTCTCCTTTCATTTTCTTCAGAAGACAAATATTCGGCCAATGACTCAAAACTCAAAAAGAGCAATATGCCCGTAGCCAGAGACAATATTCTGCATCAACAACTCTTAAAAGAGCAATAAAAGAGAGTAAAAAAATTGGTCAACATAAAGCATAACCAATGCATTCTGTTAAATAGTATTCTCATGTTTGACCTTCCCTTTCCAGTCTCCTTTAATTTCCCATTAGAGATAAAATGAGTTATGCTCTCCTCCCATGAGAGATAAAGTATGCTATACTTAAGTCCATTTAATTGTAAACAAACATCTTAGCAATTGTGAGCAACTATAAATGAGACTCTTAGAAGCATTTCTTTTTTTCATTGCTCTAATTTTTAATGTCACTAACAACTAATTTTGAACATCTTATTGAATTTAGATCTTAAAAAAATTAAATAAAGATTTAAAAACCTCTATTATATGTTTTGATTCAAAAAATTTATCCTTCAAACAATCTATAAGTCCCAAAGTCAATCACAGGGACTTAAAAAATGATATCCGTGTTGGATGCTAAGATACAGGGAGAAGAAAACTTCCCTAAAAGGTCTGTACACATTAAAATGGATCAAAGAGTAACACATTAATTTCTCACCAGAGTATTTTTTAAAATAGAAGAGAAGGCAATGTAAGTTAAGCATCTACCATGAGAGAGAAGTGTAATTTACTCCATTTTAATTGAAAAGTACTGTAAAAATTTCATGTCACTCTCTCAAACTCAACCCTAGCAAATAAGCCTCTGTTGTGACTGAGCAAGATAAACTCCCTGAGAACGAGGCTAATGCATGAATAGATAAGTTAAAAGAAAGCTCAATTGCCCTTTATTAGATAAATCACAACACCCTCATAATCTAAGAAACTAAACTCATTTACATTTTATTTGTTAAGAATGGAAGATCATTTGCAATGTGTCACCTGCCATTCAAACAGAAGTAGAGCAATGCTTGTTTGGGGTGCAAACAGTATATATGTTTAGATATTATAATGTTTTTCAGTGCACTTAATTAAAACTACAGAAACAATATTTATTAGGAGGGTGCTGCCCCTTTCCCATGAAGGCAAGTCCACCTGTGCGGTCCAAATTAAGGTTAAATTTGCCACAAGTCATATAACTAATAGGCTAAAAACAATAACAAATTATCTCCTATGACAACTGAATTTAGCCCAAGATTTTTTTGGTGCGTCTGAAATGTCATCTCATAGCAGAAATTAAAAAGAAAACTCCAAATAATTTCTGTAGAAACCAGATTTTGAATTTTATCTCTTCCTGAGAAGTTCTAATTCATATACTGAATAATTTCCTGATGGGTTTTAAATTAACTCCCTGCAATATGCTTTATGGGCTCACCGCGGACCTATATTTCTTTCCCTAGTGCTGATCTTCTCTTCATTAGCATAAACAACAGTAGTTTCAGTCTCTAGTGATATACAAGCTTCCAAGTGACCAATAACAGTAGTTTCTGAAAATTGGAAGGTACATGTTTACTGGTTAGGGCAATGATCCTCATACAAGAGAAATTTCCTTTCCGCTTTGGGTGTTAATGGGAGGTTTTATAGAAAGGAAGATGTTAGATAATGCAAGCAGCTAATGAGTTGTGACAATGACATTAAGGAAGCTGGGGACGGTTTCTCAGAAAACAAGTTCATTAGGAGTTCTAATGTCCTTTCAAACTGTTTTTTATTTCTAGCATGTAGGACATGAGACTTGAATGTGACCCTCATTCCATCTAACTGAACTCTGGATTTTGTTTTTAGGAGGCACAGTGCAATCAACTGTGTTAAATCACAGGGCAATATGCTTGGAATCTTAAATCAAGAAGGGCGTTGCATTTCTCCAAACAAATCAGGGTAGTAGAGAACATTTGACCCGAGAAACCATATTCCCCACAGCTTCACTCTCAAAATTCGGTTCCAATTACGTTGGGATTCTTTAAACACAATCACATGCACGTTACAACAATAAATAAATAAAGTAATAATAAGAAAGAAGCAAAACCTTAACTCAGAGATTTCTTAAATACTTTGTAAAACAATTCACAAACTTTATTACAGTTATTAAATACAAAATTAACACTACAGTCCCCAACATAAGCCCTTACCCATATAATCTTTATTTTGTGCCAGGTATTTTACTATTTAAAAGATATAAATCACACTTACAATTTCACAATTAATAAGTAAACTAATAGTCAATAGCCATCAGTTGAATTTCAATTCTGGTTAACTTTGCCATTTCAGTAGTCAGCTCTGAAACAGACAATGGACAATAATGAAGTCAAAGTCCCTGTACATGCAAAAGCATGTGCATGTGGTGTCTATGTTTGTATTTCTAAGTGTGAAACGGCCAGAAGCCAATTAAGTCAGATTGGAACATAAACCCACTTCTCACATTAATAGTTAATGGCATAACATAAAAGTTTTTTCCTTTTTTTCCCATCTAAAGTCCATCAGTAGTAGACGCATGGCATAAAAAGCAACTAAACAATAAACACTACAACTATCCTTAAATAAAAAAAACGTATTCAATCACAATAGAGTATGGAGCTATAAATGGGGAAACAGAAAAAAAAAATGACATAATTAAAGTTCATTAATTAGGCATCTGAAACTAACATCCCCCATACCATAAATAAACAACTGCCAAGTTAAAAAAAAAAAAAAACCTAGATTGGATGTATAACGTATCATAACATAAAAGTTAGCAGTTCAACTACAACAAGCAACAGGGAAAATTTAAAACCAGAAATAAATAAAAATAAAAAAAATAGAACATATCTAGGCATAATCACAAGTCTAAAAAACTAACACCATCACAAAAGATAGTAAGTATCCACGAACCTGAAAGTGAGAGCTATTGAGGCAGCGTGAAATCTGTCTAAAAAGTGGAACCATGCATCGTTGAAACTCAGAGGGCTGCGTGGCCTCCAGCACTTCCTCCAGTTCTCCAAGGAAGAGAACCTCCTTCTGGCAATTGGTGAGTGGCCAATACTTCAACAACCCCCTAATCACCGTATCCGCCAACTTGAAATCCTTCTCCACGAATTGAGTAATGCAGTAAGACAACTGCTGATGGTACATCGAAACCGACTTCGGCTTATGCAGAGGCAGAAGCGCCCTCACCAGAAACAACTTATGCTCCTCCTTCATGGGCAAAGCAAACCCGTTAATAATGCTCCCGAGAATCTCCAGAAGCTCCCCAATACCGGAGTGCCGCTCAGTCTCGTATATAAACCGATAAAAAATGTTGTTAATAGCCTTCCTAATAAACGGCCTATGCACCATGAATTTCCCGTATATACGATGCAGTATGGTTTTCAAATACTCACGCTCCCGCGGGTCCTCGGTGTCAAACAAATCAAGCAATTTGAGAACAAAGGAGTGATCGATATACCGTTTGGCAACCTTGGTATCGGTATCGGAGGAAACCACGTATCTGAGGAGAAGCTCGTACACGAGCTGCAAGTGAGGCCATGTGGGATCCATGGACGGTTCCTCTTCCTCGGGATCGGTGGGTTCCTGGCCGGTGTTCTCGTGCGACGCCGGCGGGAGGCACCGGAAAATGTTGACGGAGATCATTCTGATCATCTCCTCTTGGCAATTCTCCGACATCTTGCCGGAACTTGATTGGATGAAGTCGACGAGGTCCATCAGCGCTTGGCGCTTGATTTCCTTCTCCCTAACGTTCTTCAGCGTGTCGGAGAAGTCGAGCACGTAGCAGCACACGTGGAGCTTCCGGATGAATAGGCTCTGCCGCTCGGAGGCCGGCACGTCGCGGAACAGCGGAAGCAGTTCCATGGCGCCGGACGGTGGCGCGAGCGGCATCGCGACGGAGTGTGGAGGAGCGACGCCGGTGGCGCCGCGCGAGGCGTGGTTGACGACGACATCCGGCGTGTTGCGGTTGGCGGCGGAGTACGGCGGCGGCGGGGGATCGCTGTCGGATTTTGAGGGCTTCTTGTGCCCGCCTTTCATGATTTTCTTGAACATTTTGACGCCCGGAGGAAACCCTAACCCTAGGATTGGATGATTCGGACGATGGAGCGCGTGGTGGCGGGGGCGAGATTGCGGAAGGGAAAAACAAGTGGTTTCGTGAGACGCGTGGGGAAAAGGTTTTCATCGAGGTGATGCTAATCCATCAACGGTTCGTTCGTTCTTCCCCGATTTTCGCGTCGGGATTCGGATCTGAAAGCGAGAAACTAGAATGGTGGAGGAAAGTGGTTCCGAGATTGTGAGAGCTATGGATCCGAGTGAGGAATCATCGGAATGCAATCGCCGGAGTAAATGCCAGAAAATTGATCATCGGAGAAGTGTTCCGGCGAAGGAGAAGCTGAGAAAGAAGGAATGGCGCACACAGAAACAGCGATTGAAAGAGAGAACGATAATTAAGGGATGGGATTAGAGAGAGGTGCGTGTGGAAAGTGAGTGATTATAGATTACAATAATCGCTTTTGGAAACAGTCATTTTTTGAATTATTATGATTTATTTATTTATCTAATTATTTTCTTTTGCATTTGAAGTTGGTTTTGTTTTCTACTTTTTGGAGTGCTTCACACTTCATATTTTATTTTTTGTGGTTTTTTCTTTTTCAGATGGTTCAGTTTGAATTGGATAAAGGAGGAAAATGGATTAAGTGAGTGAGATGATTGAAAGCCACAAGAGTGTAAAGGAGTGTAGTTGGAGTTGGTCTGGGGTATAATATACGTGGCTTATAAGTGAAGAGTGACGGATTACGAGTTCGCCACGTGGCATGTTAATGTCGTATACAGTACTCTTTGTTGTTAACTGCCACATGTTCTGTTAGTCTGTTGCTACGTGAATTCTTGAGGCAAAGGTAAAAGGCTGAGAAGCCCAACGATTCTTCATTTCATGGGGTATTTATCTTAGAATGTAAAGTGATTTAAATAGAGGGGGGTATGATCATGTTATGTTAAGGTTAAACCAGAAAGTCTATGTTTGAAAACTTATTAGTGTTCCATTTCAAAATTGTGCATATTATTATATGCATAGATTTTAACTACTTGATGAGATTGTGTGATGGATGTTTTAATTGACGTACAAAAGTTTTATTTTATGAATATAGTATGGCAGATACAAATAAGTGTCATACGCAATTATGAATGACGTGGGTCAGCGTTGATTAATATAATATTATTTTCTATCTTATATTCGAACCTGATGTGCTAAAAAGCTTTGATCCATTCAACATTTAGGGGAAGCAAAGATAATTAATGAATGTACTAATCTCCCACGTAGCTATGGAGTATGGATGATTATTTCTACTAGCCTATCTTTAGCAAATTAATCATCAATTTTGGCACTACTCATGTTACCGCATCAGAAGGGATGTAAATCAAGTGGCGCACTTCTTAGATGCCATGTCTTTGAATAGTGGAGAGCTATAGAGAGGATGCATGCATCTAGGTTGCTAAATACTTTGCTTAGTCGGATATGTAATTGGCCTATTTCTAGTTAATGGCCATGATATACCTTTTAACGTGAAAAAAAAGAAAAAGAAAAACAGCTAGCACTTGTGTTTTTTTATAAGAGTTTAACTTTGTATACATTAATTATAAGTCTGAACTACTTTTATGTGTATGTCTAATAAGAATTTATCATATTGTCAAGTTATGTTATTAAATAAGATCACATGAAATAATCAAAACTTATTAAATATCTGCGTAAGCATATATAAACTCTTCTTAAAATAGATCAATACCAACTAAAAAGAGAGTAACATATAGTAAAAAAAAACTTTAAAATAGAAGAATAAAAATTAAATAGCGTATAATTGAAAAATAATCTCTGAAAAAGGCTAGTGTCATATGGTGCATTTTTTTTTTAAATCTTTTTATTATATTAGAAGTCGGATTATAAATTTATTGCACAAATATAGTCATATGGAAATATCTGCGCCTTTTTTCAGTTTTCATTTAATTTCCATCGTTTTAACAACATATTTTTGTGACTTCGTTAATTGAAATCTATGGAAATATGGAGAAAAAAAATATATAATATGTGATTTTTAATAAAGTAAGTAGTTAACCATATTTCTCCGGGATATATGTGTCACGCTAAAAACATCATGTAAGTATAATAAGTGCATATACACATGTGCATCGCAATAAATATTCATTTTATATAATTAAAGATTGTAATAAATAAATATTTTTTAATATATAAATTATATTGTAATTAAAATATGTAATACATAAATATTTTTAACATATATATTATATTTTAAATTCATAATAAAATTATATTATGATATAATATTATTTTTAATTATTAATTTTTTAAAAAATATATCGAAATTTAATTTAGAATTCAAGATAATAAAAATAATATATTAAAAAGATAAAAATTTTAAAAAAAATCTTTCAAAATATTCTTGTTGATGAAAAGTAGCTAAAAATATTCATGATCAATAATGATTTTTTTTTTACTTCAATAATAATAGCTAAAAAATACTATTGTTTAAGATAAGATTAATTATATACATCATAAATAATAATTCCAAAATCATATATTAATAAGAATTTTCCGGTCCTTTTGACACGAGAAGGGGAAACTTAGGTTGTGTTTAGTTGTTAAAATAGAATAAAATGAAAAAAAATTGGATAAAAATAGGATAAGATAAGAATTTAAAAGGTTTGTATTATTCAACATTTGATATTATAAAATAATATATACTATATTATCTCATATTTGAAGTGAATAAGATAATATAAGTATATATATATATATATATATATATATATATATATATATATATATATATATATATATATATATATATATATATATATATATATATATATATATATATATATATATTATCATTTTATTAGAATTACATAATTTTAAAATTAATTTTTAATATTTCATCTAATTTTTATACATTATTTATTTTTAAAATTATAAAAATTATATGCACTATTATTTTTAATATTATATTTTTTACTTTTTATATATTATTAAATTGTAAAAATTATATAAAAAAACTAAAACATCTAATAATGCAATTAACCATGTACAAAAAGTGGAAATGATCCAAATGACTTAAAGCAGAAGCTTAAGCATAAAAGAATAAATGGATATGAAACGTAAAGTATCTTAAGAAGGCGTCCAAATTTTTTTTTTCAACTATTACGTATATAACTTTTGCAGCATATAACCTGTTACAAAAATATAAATTTTTTAGTTAAATATCAATTTAAATAATATTTTAGTAAATATTGTATCTGAAATATATCGCAAAATATTATTAATAATATTTTTTATAAAATATTATTGAACGTATACAAAAATATTACTAATAAAAATATTGGTAACACTTTTATAATAAAATATTAATAAAAATAATATATGTAATAGTGTGTATTTAATTAAACTTTTAAATAATATATTATTTTAATTTTATATGTCAATTTTTATAAATAAATAATTCTTTATAAAAAATACAAAATTATAAGTTAACCATATCCATATTGTTTCCTAATTCAACTTCTTCTGAGATAAAAAAAAAATACTAACTCAACGGGATAAGATAAGTAAGAGAATGAAATGATCATATTTTATCACCATATTAAACAATTAATTAGGACAAAATATAATAGTCTATTTTATCTAACTATATAAACTAATCAGCCCTTAAAGTTATCAAAAGGATGCGTGTGGTTTAAAGAGGAAAGTGTGATAATAGTTGATGAATACACGTAGTTATATTTTATAAAATTTAATAACCATTAACTTTTTTGTTATGTCGATAAGCGTTATCACAAGATGATCATTAACTACAAAATATACAAAAGGAAGAATAAAGTAATATAGTTATTATTAATTAAATTACACTTATACCCGCTTCAGGTTATGTGGATAATTTGTCTTTTTTATTCTTACAGTAGCCTTTCCTTAATTGTTTAAAAATATTATATTAATACCTTCTATAAATTAAAACACAAGGTTATTTGCAAGCTCAATAAACGTTCCTTAATTGGCGCATATGAGATTAGATAACTGTGTACAGTGCATTTACGCAATACATTTTATAAAAAATAAATGTAAATTTATAAGTGCGACTTTGTTATTAATATGTAAAAAATGCTTAACAGCAAAGATTATCTAATGGAATAATAGTCTCCCAGTCTCACTTGTAAAAGGAGAAGATACTCAGGATAACAAAAAGTAATTATGATTTTATTATAGCACCCTAACGAACACAATTGTCGGACATAACAAAGTCTAATTGATGACAAAGTCTGATAAGGACGGTTCATGCTATAAATAAATATCAGTCAGCACAAACTCGATAGGCTTCTTTTACCAAGCCCCATTTTCCACCTTCAATCATCACGGCTTATGTTATCACTTACCAAGTCAAATATGTTTTTTTTTTTTTTTTACTTCTTTAATTTGTTGTCGTTACAGTTTAAATTTTTTGGGTTTCAACCGCTTTAATAACAATTAATAACCAACGAAAATGAGTCCAGTAAAAAAAAAAAAGTTAGTCTTCCGTCACTTGATAAATCAGTTCGAGTTTTCGTTAAAAAGATATTTATATTTAATATCTGATAATATTTTTGAAAAAATATATATGTGGAGGAAAAAAAAAACCTTGATTTTCTATGGTTTCATTATATTGGGATTATTTAAAGGAGATCGTATTAGAAATTTACAAGATGTATATTAAAATGTGAAAGATCAAATCATAAATTCATAACCCTCGAATAAATATTAGAAAAGCTCTATTGGAGTAGTTTTATTTATTATACAAGTTTTGTTCATTAACATTACCTTATAGTCAACCTAAATAAACTGAACTTTCTAATAATACAACTAATGCATCGGTCATGGGAGTGTCGAACTGAATAAGTTGAGTGGTTGAATGGGGATGCTATTTACGTACACACTAAAAAAATAATATTCGTAAGCAATTTTATATCTGCATCCATTAATAAGAGAGAAGAGACAGAGTACAAAATGAATAAATTTAAATATGTAGATAAAAAAAATGTTTAGATAGACACATTCAGACACACAAAATATTATTATAATCAAATAAAGTTCATATATAAGTTCTTTCATTCCTTACATACTTGATCTTCTCTTATAAAAATTGACTTGAATATCGAGGTAATTCATGGAATTCTTAATAGATTCTACTATGAATATTCAATTTTTTTCAAGGCAGATGCTGAATAATATACATTTAAGTTAAATTGAATAATAAAAGAATTATATTAAACTAATCTGAATATATATACGAGAAAATTTATTTTTATTTATTTTTTATATTTTTTTTATAACTAGATAATAAAAAAATCAGAAGAGAGATAATATAAAATAAAGTAGATGATGTAATGACATTAAAGAGAAAAATCAATTATTAAAATATATTCTAATAACTAAATATTCATTTTCAAAATTCTAATATATGAAAAGAATAAAAGTATACAATAATACTAAAAATAATTTAATTTTTACTCTCTCTATGTATAACAATAACAATTGATAAAGAAAATATCCTGATCAAAACTTTCTTTTGACACTTTGATTTTTTTGTATTCTAAAAAATTTAATATATATTTATTTTTATCATAACTATTACGACTCATACTAACTTCCTCTTTTATTATATAACTTTTATTATTTTATTTTAAAATAAAATATGTTTTCATCCTCTAATAATGTTAAATTCAATTTTCGTTTTTCTAAAATTTTTATCTATTTTTAATCTTTTAAAATATAAAAATTATTAACTTCAATCACACATACCAAAATGGATGCATCTAAAAATAAAATTTATTAAGAAAACAAAATTATATATTAAAAATTTTAGAGGACAAACGATCGAATATAATAAATTTTATATATTAAAAGACTAAAAATAGACAAAAATCGAATTTAAAATATTTTATAGAAAGGAAAAATATATTTTATTTTTATTTTAATTAAAAAAAACATATATGTCGCTCTTCTCCTTTGGTATATATAAAGTGACTAATTATATCCCATCATCTATAAAAAAAAATTTTAATGCCGTTACGGACATGGATTCTTTTTGTAATTCTACACAATTTTAAAAATGTATTTTCATCTGTACTTATTTTTATTTTTCTTATTAATTTTTTCTTAAACAAACTAAATCCAGCAACAAAGTCAACTAGTCAACTAGAATTATTATACTAGCTGATTGATTCGCATTAATGAGTCAGGCAATCTACATTTCTTTTTTCAATTTATATAATTATAATTATTTAGTAAGTAATATTATATCCTCTTAACAAAATACAAAACTTTATACAAGTTTTCTTAATATTTTATAAAAAATATTAAATAAAAATAAATACTCTAAAGATATAAAAATATTCAATATTTATTATACATAACAAGTAAAAAAATTAATAAGAAGATATTATTGAAAAATTTATAATTATTCTTATTTAAATCGAATAATGAGTTAGTCAGTGCACTTGGTGATAAATAATTTATTTAATAATGATTATACTTTCTATCATAATTACTAATATTTTAGCCTGCGTAAGATGTAAGATAATATATTTATTTTATATAATTAAGTTTATAATAAATAAATATTTTTGAATATATAAATTATTTTGTAATTAAATTTTTATAAATAAATATTTTAAATATATAAATTCTATTTAAAATTTATAATAAATAATTTATATTATAATCGAATACGATTTTAATTATTAATAATTTTTTGAAAGATTAACATTTTATTTAAAAATAAATTAAAATATATTAAATGTTAAAAATGTATATAAATATTTTTGTTAAAATATTTTATTAAATAATAATTTATAAATTTATTGATGTTCACAATAACTATTATAATTTATATAATGAGAGAATAATTCAGCGTTGCAAATGCAAATCAGAATTGGTTACTTCTCTATCGTGGCTTGGGCCTTAGCTTAGCAAATTCATTATATTTGGATTTGGGCTACTTTCTAGCCCATGTCTTCTACGCCTTCGGGCCACACTGCCTATGATCTTTGGGCTTCGAATATCATATAAACTCGACAAGGAGAAAAAACAATTGAAAATTAAATTGCTGTCCCGGTAGAAAAAAGAAGAGTGTAAAGTTGAAACATGTTTGCTTTCTCAACTACTAATCAGTGAATTTAGTATTACAGATGTTATTACTATCTATTATCTTAATTCCAGATTCATTTATTTTATATTTAAATAATTTATGATCAAAACTTTACCAAAAGATTTTTTTAATAAACAAAACAAAAAGAGGCACTTAGTTGCAAGAAACACACATTAAGCTGAGGTTAATCACAATTAATGGAACAAATAAAGCATGTATATTCTGTATAAAAATTACGGATTTACACTAAGATTCACTCCACCAACAATTACCCAATTCTTAATTTTTGGTTATAACCTAGTTTGGTCCAAATATTTTGTTTTGATTTTGATCGAAACAAATGAGGTATCTGACAGGAATTAAACCATTACAAGTGTCCAGAACATAAACTCTAAAAAAATGTTAACCAAAAAAAGGCTGAAATGTTTTTTATTATTAAAAAAACCAAATAAAGCAAGGAGTTGACCTATGAGCTGAAAATTTGTCCTACTCAAACTCACGTGGTTGAGATACAAATCCGAGCCCAAAAGCTAAATAAAAACAAAACGAGAACATACAAATCTCGATCTAAAAATCAATTCAACGGTGAGAGATCATGTTAGGGTATGCTTGTATAAGTTAGAATTTCTGCTACTGCAAACAAGAATTTGGACGCACGAAACTAAGGAGAAATCTTCTCCTTTTTTGCCGAATTTTTTTTTTTCAATCCTTTTCCTTATCCTGGAACATAATTACTTCTTCCAGTACACAAATGTTGGAATATTATTATTATTATTTCTTTTTTACAGAACACGAATATCTTCCAGGCAAGTAATAATGCTCGAGTAAGACTATTATGGACTAAATCTCTACGTAGTTACCTATTCAGGATTTCAAAATTATTTATTAAGTTAAAATAATTTTATAATAAATTTTAATATACTTAAAAATATCCAACATCATTGATGCAAAATAATTGTATGATTATATATTTATTTAGATCGATCTATCTAATAGTAAAAGATTTAAGTATATATAAAATTTTAGATTCTAACTTTGTTCCTTTTTGTTGCATTTCCTTAAAAAAAACAAATACAGAGAAAGAAACCTAAGGCCGAAAGTAAGGTAAACTAAGCAAACATGAAACATACATTACATCATTTTGTATTGATTTTATCCGGTTCTTCTGCGCGGTTTGTGGTGGTGGCAGTGGTGGTAAACGTTTGAAGCCTCTCTGGCGTGTCTAGTTGAACTCTGAACTTTTGATAAATGTCACTTTTGTAAAACTTTCTTGTCCTCAAGACTAGAATAAAAGAAACAAAACATCCAACCAATGTTGATGCAGTGATTATGAGAAAAGCCATCCTATAGCATTGTACTCCCAAGCAAGTTAAGTCCTTCCCCTTTTGTCTTATGAGTCCCTTCATCTCCAACTGCTTCAAAGCCTCTTTATCATACAAATAACCGGTCACTCTCACATTGAGAATGTAAGATCCAACAGGACTAGCCACTGCCCCAAAATTGTACAAAGTAGAGTAGTATTTGAGGCCAAATATTTCAGATATGATGGCAAACATTAAGGGCCATAAGGCCCCAAAGCAAAACCCAATAATCACGGAAGAGAAGTAGAGAGAGTGAGGAACACCAAAGGCGATTAGAAGATGACCAACACAAGAGAGAAGCATAACTAGAGTGAGCAATAAGGGGCGAGGGAACTTGTATTTGGTCAATAAGAATTCGGAAGCAAAGCCAGAAGAAGCTCTTCCTAAATAGTTCCATATACTCACAAGGGACACAAAAGTTGTGAGGCTCTTTTTTGGGTACCCTAATGAGTTCCCGATCTGGCCCAGATTGTCAAGTGCTGTTAATGTTCCTCCAACACCAAACACTGTTGCAATGAACAGAATCAACATGTCAATGCTGAAAAGGGCCTGGAAGATGGTGTAGTCCTCACCCCTTTTTGGAGGCTTGAAAACGTTCTTCAAACATGAATTTTTGGAAGATGGTGTTTCTTCTGGCTGTGGCAATTCAATAACTGAAGAAGCATCTGCATGATCAGTGAAGGTTTGGTTTTGGTTTTGGTTCTTCCAAAGTTTGAATTCTTCTTTAAACACAATACCAAGAGGGAGAAGAAGCAAGAGAAGAACCACCATGCCATCCACTATGTACTCCACCCTAGTGAAACTCAACTTGTTTTGTATAACAATCAACACCATGAGAAACCCCGCAACCCCAAGTGAAATATAAAGAAGTTGGTAGAAAACCTTGATCTCTTTGGGCTGTGGGGTTATACTCAACACCCTAACTGTTGGAAGGAAAAAGAAAGAAATAGCAGCAGGAAGCCAACCAATGAGGAAAATAAGAGCCTTGGAGTTGTCACCATAGAAGGCATGGTATAGCTGAGTGAAAATTGCACCACTTAGACCCACATAACCCTTGAGAAGACCAATAACACTTCCACGGCTTCTTGGGAAGCTTTTGACACAGTTAACCAAAGCACCAGTATTTGCAAAAGACTGAGAATTAGCACCAATGTAAAAGTAGAGACACATTTGCCACACTTGGGGTTTGGCAATGCGTGAAGTGACAGAAAGCCATATCATGAAGTAGCCAATGAAGTTCATAGTGGCTCCCATGGCTAGTATAACCCAAGGGGGGCTTATCTCGTTGATCAACCCTGAGAAAATTCCAAGGTTAGCACCAAGGTCCTTGAAGAAGCTTATCAAGTTGAGCGTTGACTGGTCATACCCCAAAGAGGTTTTCACTTCGTTAGAGTATAAACCAAACATGTAGGTTGCTCCTGAAACCGCCATGATGAGACATGAAGCAAAGATCATGAACCAACGCCCAGTGAAGACATGGTGGATGAAGGACTTTGCTTTTGTTAGCTCTTGCACCACCATTTCTAAAGGAAATTATGGTAATAAGAGGGTTTCTTGTAGTGTAAAGATCAAACACTCTTTTGTGTGTATATATTGCGCACGGAACTTTGAGATAAGAAGATATGTACTTGGAGGATGCAACTATATGCTTTGAGATAAAACATAAAACATAAAACATAAAAAGTGACTTTGTGGTAACTAGATTCTCCACCAAAAGTGGAACCAGATTCAAATCCTCGCGGAAAGAAATTGTGTGTGATTTGAGAAAATGACAAGCACTAAGGGATGCTTGTTGAATTAGCCATTGAGTGAAGAGATGGGATTCTGTGGGAAACCTGGGAATAAGGAATTACAATGACCATGGTCTTTTCCAGTTTATACTCGTCCCTTAAAGCAGGGGATATGGTAGTAAAGCTCTTTGTTCTTTTATAGAATATTTCTCGTGACAAAAAGAGGAAAGAATATTTTCTTATAATTGTGGTTGGTTGATTTTCATTTTGGTATGTTTATAGTTTGAGATGATGGATTAGTAACTATCATTATTTAATGAATCTTGAATTTGTGACAAGTTTTGGAAGAATCTGCGGAAGGTGAAAGAAAGAGGGTAATGTGTTATGTCATTTATCTCATCGGTGGGGATGGTTGACTAACAACCGATAATAAGTATTTATTAGGTCTCATAATTGATTACTTTGGTTACGGGGTGTCAAAATGGACTATTCTCATTGCCGTGGGCTACTTCACTAATTGTATGTTATAATATATTGCACTAAAAAAATATAAATTAAATTTCAACATGTAAATTGAAGTCTAAGCTTAATAAAAGCTTCACTTTTTTGAGTTTTTGTAAGCTAAGCAGTTAAGCCTATATAGAATTTGATGTCTGAGGTTAAAAAGACTCATGTTTAATTTGAATTTATAATTTAAGGATTAAGTCTTATATTTTGTTGAATAAATTCATAAATGAATCAATTCATTTTGCTATTCTCTAAAATAGTCCAACTTCATTTGAAAGATGGGTAACATGTACGAATTGTAATATTAATATACTTAAATTATATTGTTTTTATTTTTTAAATGATTTTTCAGAGTAATTTTCTCTTTTATGACTATTAGTATCATTAATAGTTAGTTTAAATTTTTATTATTGGTTTTGAAACATTATAAAATAAAATAATTTTTTTGGTAAAGTTAATAAATTAAATCAGTTAGTTAAAATAGTATTTTATCTTCTAAAATTTTAATGTTGATGAAATTAAGAATAGTAAAGCAAGAAAAACTTGTTAATAATTATTTATGGGACCCCAAATTTGTCTAGTTAAGCAAGTGGGACACCGGATTCAGCTTAAGTAAGAAAAATCAAAACCTGCGCACCTCACACAGTGGGATCCTTGGATCTGGCCACATCAATTGAAGGAGACAAGAATCTCACGCATTCTAATAGCATGAAACCCTTGATCCAGCCAGATCAGTAAGAAGAGACAAGGACATGGGTCCAACTAAGCAAGATGGGACAAAAACTCACACACCTCACATTGTGGGACCTGTGGATCATGCCAGGTCAACACCAAGAGGCAAGGATCTCGCACAGGTCATTTATCCCTGAGCTGCTGTCGATCTTGAAGCAACCAGGAGGGGGAGAAGGGGATAAAGGAGTGAGACCCAAGACGAGAACGTGTCACGATTAGAAAACGTGCCACAACTTGACACGCAATTTAAAATGCATAACTTAGGGATTGGTGATATTAACAACTAGAGAACGAGAAGAATCAAAGGGTTAGGGCCAATCCACGTGGCCAAATTTGATGCACCAATGACCTCAAGCATAGCCTATAAAAGACATTACAACGAAGAGAGAAGGAAGGAGAAAATTTTAGGTAGAAGAAAAGAGTTCGAAAAATCTGGGATCAAGAATAAGTCAAAAAAATTTCGAGAATTGGAGAGTGGGAATTCTTGATCAAAAATTGAAGGTCGAAAGTTTTCATATTGAAGAAGGAAGGGTCAAATAATTGAGACAGAGAAGTCTGAAGTGAAAGTCTGAGAGTTTGAAAGGATGATTAGCAGAATTTAGCAGAAGAGAGAGTTTAAGAGCTTGCGAAAGTTGAAGCTGAGATCTTGGACGTGGAACTGCTACCAATTCCCAGTGGAAAGAACAATTTAAGTGGAAGAGGAAGCACGAAATCACAACCTTTGGATACCAGGTTAGTCCCCTTAGTTCTAAAACAATACATCGGCTTAGGTCTAAATAAATAGCTCATGCCATAAGTTGCCATCTACATGTCTATACTATACTGTCATTATTCAGCTAACATGTAGTCAGCACTCACATGGACCGAGGTGTTCTCAGTCCTCCCCTTTGTATAAAGCTTCAGAAAGTACATCTCTCTTTATTTGAAAGATTCCGGACCGATCTCTGCTCTACATAGTCAAATCGATCTTGGTCATCCTCCCGGATTGGCTGAGTCGGTTCTGGCTCTGTATAGCCGATTCCTCCTCCGAGAAGGATCCGATTTCAAGCATTTTCAATTCAAATCCGCGATTTCCCGTCGCGATATAGGTTGCGACAACATTTAGTATCACTAAAATATTCATTTCCATTAAAATAGTTTTTTTATTAATTTCCTTAAATACATTTATTATTTATTAATATTTTTATTATTTCATTCAGTTCTTAAATAATAAAATGCATTTATTGTTATTTTTATTCACGGTGGTATAAGAAACGTTTTATATCTTATTTTGGTTGAACTATCCTATTTTATTGTATTAGTAAATATAAAATTAATATTAATGCCAGAGTTAAAAAAAAATCCATTATTTGTTGATATAATTGAAGAATAGTATCAATGCAGACTCATGCTCACAATGATCCTATACTTGACAATATTTCTATTACTGAATTTCATAGTATAAGTATATTTATAATTTAAAAATATTTTAAATAACAAATATGTTCTCACATGTAAAGTTCATCGGAAACATATAAGTCTTTATTAACACAATTCATAATTTAAACCACATAACTTTTTTATTAAAGATTATTCTCTAATTTTATAACGAGGAACGATATTATTATTTAATTAATATTGAATAAATATCTTCATACCTTATTATTATATACAAGGAGGGGGATACATTGTTATGAAAGAAATTACAACTAAAATCAATCGTGGATATGTAATGATGTAAAATTATGAATTAAAAGAACTTTGACTCTCTAAAAAGAAACTATTGAAAGATAACTGAGGAAATAAAAATTCAATAACAATTATAGAAAAGAAAAAGTGATATAGAAATGAAGTGCCCAATTAGCCTCATTTGCAGGTACAATGTTCATGTGAGAATGATGGTTTGTTGTATAAATTAATTACATACAACAAAAAATCAAGTCATCTTTTGTTTTTTGTTTTTCCTGTGAACAATATAATGTCAAAATTTGAAGATTATTATTTACTGAGAATTTTTGTCTTTTATTAGAAAGTCACATGGTATATATTTTTCGGGAATAAAACACAATCAGGTGATTGCGATATTAGTGGCTGACCTGTTTATGGATTGTCACGAGGCATAATATTGAAGAATCCAATGCTTATATGTTTGGTATGTTATCGGCAGTTTAATTAATAAAAATTATTTTTTAAAATTAAAAACTAAAGAAAATATATTAAATTGAGATTTAAAAAACGTGATAGGGAAGAAAGAAATCGTTAAAAATAACCGACGTAGAAAGAGCACAAACGCAACCGCGGAGTGGGAACAGTAGGTAGAAGAAAAAGAGAAAAGAAGAATGATGAATAGCGTGGATCAAAGCTGAAGAAGAAGATGAATAGAACATAAAAGAATACTCCAAATGTGACGAATATATTGTGAAAGTTTACGTAAGCTGCTAAATAAGCTCAATTGCCACACGAGAGTTAGAATGAAATATTAGGAATGGAATTTCGTAAGTGTCTTTAATTGTCATGAGCTAAGCACACATGTTATAGATAGGACCTTCTGCATGTGACTATCCTATATATGACTATAGAGTAAGAAACCAATCATCCAACCTCCCCTTTTATTTATTTATTGTGAAATTCAACATAATGTTTAGATTTTCGGGATTGGTTTGGAAAAATAGTTTAATTATTTTTTAAAAAAAATTATCAATGTAAAATTTTATATTATAAATATTTAAAATTTAATAAATTATTTGTGTTTATCCACATGTTAATAAATAATTACATAGTATTTGAATATGTTGATATATAAATACTTATAAAATTTTGTCTATCTTGGATGATGTCTTTCCTTTGGATGCAACCTTCTTGGGATGTTGTCCCTTCTTTGGACGTGGTCCTTCTTTTGGATGCTGCCAACCTTTGGACACTCCTCTCTTTGGATGTAGTCTGTCTTTGGACGATGTCATTCCTTTGGACGCGACCTTTTTTGGACACCCCTTCTTTGAATGCCCTTTCAAATACATTTCATAAACTCTAATTAATCTTTTCGTCTTTTAACTATGGTTATGATAACCATTTTAGATGTACCTTTTGTTTGGTTATCATCAAAATCTTTTTTTGAAAATCATCAATAACCATTTTGGATGCGTTTCTTATTTGATTGTTAAGTCTAAACTAAAATCCTTAAACCAACACTTGGTAATAACCATTTTAGATGCACTTCCTATTTAAATGTTACAAGATCCTTAAAAGATTTAATAATAGTTATTTGAGATGCTCATCGTAAGAATCGAAAGTAACATAACTAAAAGTTCGAAGGATCTTGTAATCACGCATGACATTATTGAGAGCATAGAAGGAGAGGTAAAGGTGGGAAGTGATGTGGTGTGAATCCTGTTAATGAGATAAATAGCTTGTGTAAAGCTATGATCCCAATATTTGTAGGGAATAGATGCATGAGTAAGAAGGGTTAGCCCCATCTCGACAATTTGTCTGTCTTGCTTTCAACTGAATCATTTTGATATGAAGTGTCCACAATCTGTTTGTGCTTCCTTTCAACTGAACCATTTTGATAGAAGTGTGAGGGCATGTTAGTCGATGTTGAATACCCAAGTCAACAAGATATGTGGAGAAGGGCCTGTACTCTCCTCCCTGGTCAGTTTGGACAGCTTTTAGTTGACTTGAGAATTGAGCTTGCACCATCTTCAAAAATAGTTTGAAAGCTGCAAGTGCCTCAGATTTGTGTTTGAGAAAATAAATCCAGGTGTACCGAGTGTGTGCATCAACAAATGTGACAAAATATGAGTAGCCATTAATCGATAGATAGGGTGATGGACCCCAGACATCACTGAAACAATTTCAAAAGCATGATTATACACAATAGTGGAAGATAGAGCATGTATTCTATGTGCTTTACCCAAGCAACAAGCAATGCAGAAATCAAGAATAGTTTTATTATGAAAGGGAACATTACACATTTCTAACACTGCCTTGACTGCACTATACTGTGCATGGCTAAAACGATTATGCCAAGTACAAAATGTAGTGGAATTTATAGAGGCAGGAATCATAGTATTATTTACAGTAATAAGATAAGGCAAACTATGATTAGAAGATATATTGTCGTGTAAGGGAATGTTCTTGAAGGTGTAGAGACCATCAACACCAACTGATCCTTCACGTAACACTTGCTTAGACACATGTGATTTCACAAAACAACAATTTGAATGAAACTCAAAATAAACATTGTTATCACGAGCAAACTTGGACACTTTGACACCAAATTTTTGGTAATAGAAGGCAAAAGTAATAAGTTATTATGAGAAAGAGTGATGTGTGGGTGACAAGGAGACACCAATAGAGGAACCAATAGAAGTGATAGAGAGACCTTGTCCATTTCAAATGTGGTCCTGCACTAACCAATGTTGATAATCATCAGTTGCAATATCAAGATCGCGATCTGTTTCAGATGCATATTTCATCGGGATCAATGGATTGACAACGAATCGATGACGTTTGTGTGCCATAATCACGATTCAACTTATTGATTCCATAGGAGGAAGTTCTTGTCATCTAACTTGATAGACAAGGAGTGTGCAAAGGTAATCGATGCCGTCATCAGTAGTGGTGGAGAGCCCATATTAGAAGTTGAATCAAACCCGGAGAAGAAAAGCTTTAGATACCCTAATAAGAAACTTTGAGAGAGAAAAGATTGAAAGTGTATTTTGTTATTCAATTATTGTGGAGTCTTTTACAGTGATATATTTATATTATGAGCATAACTAACTTGATAATATTGTACTAACTATTTAACTAACTATAGTAGTATAAACTCATTCCAACAATAAGAAACGTCATATTACATATCATAATCATATTCATATATTTTTGTCCATATTCCAAAATAATTTAAAATATTATCATAAATCATATTCTCTTATATCATAACATACTTCTATATGTCCAACATTATTACTAAGCATCATATGACATGTTATAAACATCAAAATACAAAAAGGTAAGTTTTCCTTACTTAAGTAAAGATTGAAATGAAAACTTTAATAAAGAGGCTTAAGGTATTAATAATGGTGGCTTTGATTTCTAGTGCAAAAAGTCTCAATAAGGAAGAGATGGATTTATCTCATATTACACAATTGAAAGGTATTTAAAGAGATAATAAGACAATCATTTTCCTATAGTTTCAGGGGATTTGATTATCAAAGAGTTTAAGCAATGAATAGAAAAGTAGTTTTTACCAAAATTGGGAAGAATGTTGGTTGAAGACAAGTTGTCATAAATGAAGGGTTTCACTTTTGAATTTCATTCCATAAATGAGAAGAAAATTAATTATAAATAGTATAATCGTCTTTTGACAAAAATAGAAAGTCAACTAGAAATTAACTTTGATTGATGTATTAATTGCATGAAGAATCATATCAATGATATTATGTTAGTTAACTTGTGGTGTTTCTTGACTCAATCATTTACTCTCTTAGGATAGTTAATATCTCAATAAACGTGCATAAGATAGTTTTGATCTTTTTAATATTTTCTTGAAAAACATGTAATATTGGATATTAAGTCTTTTAACAAAATTTAATTTAATTTCATCTTGAAATTATCATAATTATTTAATTACACAAGAAAAAACATGACATTACATTATCAACAATAAGGTTACATTACCAACCGTGGTGATGATGGTGACGACAATCCTGATAATCTCATCAAAGATATTTAATTGAATTTTAATCTTAGTCATAATTTTTTTAATTGTGTTTCAAAGGCTATAACTGAAACTTCTCATTTTTCATTATAGAAGTTTTTTATTTGAAATGTGTATATATATATATATATATATATATAAAATAGTGTGTATATAGAAAAGTTATGCTTTACTTATCTATCTATCTATCTAAGATGATTAGTTCATTTACAAGACTAAGACTTTGTTTGATCCTTCCTAGCTTAAAAACTTATTTACTTATTTGTTAAATCAAAATTCTGAGAGGTGTAAAACGTCCTTTGCTCTTACACATGAGATAGATGTTTATTTTATATAACTAAAATGTATAATAAACACGTAATTTTAAATATATAAAAATTATATTATAATTAAAATTTATAATAAATATATATATATGGACATATAAATTATATTCTAAATTTATGATAAATAATTTATATTGTGATATAAGATTATTTTAACTATTGATAATTTATTTTAAAAATATTGTAATTCAATCTAGAAATGGATATGAAAATGATATACATAAAGAAACAAGAGGTTAAGAAAAATATCTTAAAACTCTCTTGTTGACAAAAATATTTAAAAACATTCCCATTAAAGGAAAATTTCTATAAAATATCTTGTTGAAGACTAGTTCCTAAATATGCTCTTATTCAATATAGTTATTCTAATTTATACAAAGAGAGGATTATTAATATTTTTTAAAATATTAAAATTTTATTTGAAAATAAAGATAAAAGGATTACTTAAAATATATAATCAGGTAAGAAGACAAAATATATGGATAAAGATAAAATAAAAGTAATTCCAATGATGGTTAGAGAGAAAGATAGTACACGGAATACACATCTAAAAAAGAAAAAAAAATATTAAAAATTTCTAATTAATGAAGTGTGAAATTTTAACTTATATTTTCTAATTTATAATCTAAAAAGAGCTTAATGGTCGTGCATTCACAAACTAAAATAGTTTTACATTGCCATCTAATTATAAATGACGGTTGGAATGACTTTTAAGGTACTTATTATAAAAGTAAAAAAAAATATTTTACATTATAAGTACATCGCTTATTTTTTTAAAAAAATAAATTATTTGATTAGTTGTATATAAAACTCAGTACTAGATATGTACTTATCTAAGTATATCTCATATATTTGTAATTCCTATAAAATTGAGAGAGTTTTGAAGTTAGTTCCTAAAAATTTTTTTGGTTGATTTTTATCATTCTAAAATTTGAAATTACTTATTTTAGTCTCTATCAAATGATCTAATTTTAATTTTGGTCCTTGTAAAATATTTTTATTTAATTTTCATTCTTCTAAAATTTGAAATTACTATTTTGAGTCTTTGATGTTCATTTTAAGATAGATATACAATATTTATTTTTAAAATCTAGAATTTTCTTTTTTGAAAATATCACATGTAACATGATACCACATATACTAACAAGTGGGACATGTGATGATTATTTGACCTTCCATTAAATGCATAAACAGTTGACAAGTGCAACATAATAGTACATATCCAAAACAATAGTTTTAAATTTTAAAAAATAAAAATTAATTAAAAAATTTAGAGAAACTAAAATCAAAACCTACTTATTTTGTGACAATTAAAAACATATTTAAGCCTAATTCAAACTATGATCCCCTCGTTTACAAGAAATTAGTTCGTTCTACTTTACTCATTTCGTATTCATCAACTTATCACGTATTATATTAATATACAGTTTCATTAATATAAAATAAAAATAAAACATATTACCATTATAAAATTAATGATATTTATATTGATAATTTAATTTTTGTAAAAAATATTATACCAAAAATAATTCTAACATCTAAAAATAATACATCTTTAATTTATGATTTTTTATAGTGATACTTTTGCTTTACTTTGATAGTATATTTTCGCCGTAGTTTAAAATGGGCTGGGCTGCTAAAATTTAAGGCAAGACCTAGCAATGTTGAAAATCCAACACAAGATTGGACCCCCAAAATAAATCTGGCGTAAGAAAAAAAATCCGTATTTGGTAAAGTACGAATATATCAAACAAGAATGTTACGAAATTTTTGTCAAAAGGACAGAAAGAGGGATTTTTGTGTGGAAAACTATCAATTATATTACCTACACACACCGTTACTGCAGTTTTGGTTTCTGGAGCAAAAACAAGAAACAAAGTATCATGCATCATCTTGCTAGTTGCTACTAAATTATTATTTTTTGTTTAAAAAGTTTATGATTAAACTCTTTTATAGAGAACTTTTTGCTCAAAACTATTGTTTAGTTAAAATAAATGCAATGTAAACACCAAGATAAAATAATATGCCAAACAATAAGGTGTGTGTTTCGCATACATTTTACAAAATAAATTGATTTTACATATACTTGATTATATCGAAATCGAATATTTATGTTCAATAGACTCTTCTACAAAATATATACTAATATTGTATCGGAACAACTAAATGTTCAATGACAAACATGTTGATCACATGGCATCATTTAACACCCCAAACGAGATATTTTTAAGTTCAAACATGGTACGAGTTTCTCAGTCAAATGAGAATGTGGATCATTCCCTTGTCTTTCTCCTCAAAGACCTTTTATCTGTCTTGTCTTGTGTGTTAGTGTGTATGTATATATTATATATATGTCCTAGACTTCTGTGTATTGACAACAAGGTTATTGATCGATTGATTGATTCCACCAAAAGAGGGAGAATTAAAGGGGTTAGAATTGTGAACATTCAACCATGGATGAAGCCAAGAGAATGGAAGAAGGGCTCACCACACCCCAGAATGATTACCATGAGGACGAGATGAAACAGGAAATTGAAAAAACCAATGGTGATGGAGATTGCATTGAGCATGACACAGACACAAAGAGTATTCAAGAGGGTGAGTCCGTTCAGAAAATAGTGGAGCAAGAGCAACCATTGGTGAAGCAAAAGACAAGGAGGGTTGCAACCCTCGATGCATTTAGAGGCCTCACCATTGTGGTTAGTGACTTGTGTATGTATTACTAGGATATTTTTGAAGAGTTTTCTACACATATAGATCTTAGTTTCTTTAATAATCTATAGTTATACTCATCCCAATTTTAGGTTTTGTTTCTGTATCAAAAAACTATTAAGTTTAATCGTTACATAGGCATGTTACAAAAAATAGTGTAGGGCCTGAAATTTACCATTTTTTTTATAGGAACTAAAATTTAAAATAGCAAGAACCAAATGAATAGTTTTACTTAATCTATATATATTTTAAAAAGACATAAAAGTAAAAACTATAGTCTATAAGTATGTGTTACCTATATATGTGCAGTTGATGGTACTAGTAGATGATGCTGGTGGAGCTTATGCACGCATTGATCACTCCCCGTGGAATGGTTGTACATTGGCTGATTTCGTTATGCCTTTCTTTCTTTTCATTGTTGGGGTTGCTATAGCCCTCGCACTAAAGGTACTACATATTACTGCTTAAAAGAGTTCTATTCTGTGTTTTAATTATGGTGCAGTTTCCATTTGTCTTAAAAAGGGTTGTTTTTTAATTTTTCTCTGCATGGTAGTACTGTTATAAAATGTTATCTATAGTTAGAGTTGGCTTTTTTTTTATTGCAGCAAACTGTTAAATCAAGATTAGTTGGTACCTATCGTTCTCTCACACTTCGTTACATCCTCTGTTATTAATGTCTATACCAAGAACTAAAACTAATTCATGAATGTATTAATTTTTCTATTCATTCTATAGACTATAAAATAGCACTTTAGCTAGTCATCATATAATGTATAGGTCATTTATAATCTTTTGGTTTGTAAAAGAGAATCCCCAAGGTTAAGGATGCTGTGAAGAAGATAATCCTTAGGACATTGAAGCTTCTCTTCTGGGGTATACTTTTGCAAGGTAAACAAAACTTCTCTAGCTCACTGTTTTAACGCACTTATTTTAGAAAATTAAACTTAAACTTGGCAAGAGAGATTATGAACATCTAGGATACTAGACCATTTACCCATAAATGAAACAATGAAGGATTCTGTTTTGGTTGCATATATTTAAATTTACAATTAATTAATGCCACTTGGAAATTTCAGTAGGATGGGCAACAGGCAAACCCATATATGCATGCATGCATGTATATATGTGAGAGCACTGATAAATTTGACTTGCAGGTGGATACTCTCATGCCCCTGATGATCTCTCATATGGAGTTGACATGAGATTTATCCGATGGTGTGGCATTCTCCAGGTCTTGATCGAGTTCAATTAAAATATTATCAAATTGTCCACAACTCAGTTCTTGAGTAATTAACTTGTGTGTCTATGCAGAGAATAGCCCTTGTATACTGTGTTGTAGCTCTAATAGAGACATACACCACCAAGCTTAGACCCTCTACCTTGAAGCCAGGACACCTATCCATTTTTACTGCCTATCAATGCCAATGGTGAGAAAAACAACACATTTCATTCTCAAAACTCAACTGAAATAATGTACAATGTTTAAATATTTTTATTTTTAGTTCTTAAAATTTTTAAAAATACATGCACTTTTAGTCTGTTGAGAAACTAAAAACTCTATATTTTTTTAATAAATATAAAGAATAAAAAATTTAAATAAGAATTAGGAAGAAAAAATCATTTTCGTAGACAAACAACGTAAAATATCACAATAGAACTAGATTGTGAATTTGCTTTGACTAATGGCAAACAAAATATGTGTTACATAGGTTTGGGGGCTTTGTGGCATTTGTGATTTACATGGTCACAACCTTCAGCCTCTACGTTCCAGATTGGAGTTTCGTGGATTATAACAGCGACAAACCAAAGAGATACACAGTAAGTAATCTCTTTCCGTTTTATTTTCTCAAATTGTTACTTGGAAACTGAGGTTTCGATTCTTTTATTGTTGTTTAATTCCTCTTACTAGGTCCAATGTGGGATGCGAGGACACCTAGGTCCTGCATGTAACGCTGTTGGGTACGTGGATAGACAAGTTTGGGGCGTTAATCATCTTTATTCCGACCCTGTTTGGACACGCTTGAGGGTGAGTGAGTATATATACTAGTAACAACGTGACTAGTGAGTGACTTGTAATAACAAGTGAACTTAATTTGTTCAATTATTTATCAAATATTTTCTTTTTCTTTTTTTTATGTTGTTATTGTTCAAACTAAAATGACTTTAATATTGCCCTTTCCTGGTTTTTTTTTTTTCACCAAACGTTTTACAGGCATGCACATTTAATTCTCCTGCCGAAGGCCCTCTTCGTAAAGATGCTCCATCTTGGTGTCGTGCTCCCTTTGAACCCGAGGGCTTGTTGAGGTTTTATTCCTAATAGATATTCATTAACTAATTAATAATAAAAGAGCAAAATAAGTGTACATCCTATTTTGGAGTGTATGAGATGAATAACTAAATTAGACGTTATAAATGTTGTAACCAAAAGTGAATTAGAAATATTTTTAACTTATTGAAAAAGTATTAAAGTATTTTTTCAAAGTTTTTTTAAATATTGTTATAAAACTTTTAAACATGTTTTCTAATTATTATTTTTCTTAAAATAGGTACCGACAAACTAAGCCTCCACATCCAAGACTAACTATTGGAAATTGACCATTTATTTTTTCCTGTCGAAGAAAAAAGAATTATTCATATTCTTAAAGCATAACAAAATAAGAGGGGTTTTTTTTGTATTAAATAGTTGACCTCGAAAACTCTTTAGGTTTGTGTTTTCTTTCAATAATTGACTCATTCATGTCTTTATTAGCTTAGCTAACCAACATTTCTAGACATTATTTATCTTTGATTCCACATTTTAGCTCAATTTTTGATTATATAAAAACCACAATATATATATATATATATATTCGGTCTAAGTGATCAATTTATGTTTAAAAAAAAAACTTTAAAACGGTCCTTTGTTTCTTTTTATCTAGTACCATATCAGCTATCCTCTCTGGCACTATTGGAATCCACTATGGGCATGTCTTGATTCACTTCAAGGTTACAAACTTGACCCAATAAGCTCTTTTGCTTTGTGCTTGTGCACACACTAAAATTTTACTTTATAAATGCAAGTTAGTGAAGCAATATTGAAACATTTTGACAGGGTCATTCCGAGAGGCTCAAGCAATGGCTCTCAATGGGGTTTGTGTTATTGACCCTAGGCATCCTCCTTCATTTTACAGACGGTAAGCTAGTAAAAAATGTCCCATTTGTTAAGAGTTAAAAACCCACCCACCAAGATAAATAAATAAATAAATAAATAAATAAATAAATAAAAATATATATATATATATATATATATATATACATTTTTTTATTAATTATATATATAAACATTAGTGCAAGTTGTATGTGACAAAATTTCCATGGAATATTCCGCAGCTATCCCAATCAACAAGCAACTCTACAGCTTCAGCTATGTTTGTTTCACAGCTGGAGCAGCTGGAATTGTCTTCTCTGTGTTCTACTTATTGGTAAATGGAATATATATATATATATGATTCTTAATTAAGTAATTAAGTAGAAAAATTTTGTATTGGCAATTAATTATATATGATTCTTAATTATTAATATTCCTCAAAATCAAACAGATCGATGTTTGGGGGCTTCGTACTCCATTCTTGTTCTTGGAATGGATAGGAATGAATGCAATGCTAGTGTTTGTTATGGCAGCGCAGGGTATCTTCGCAGCATTTATAAATGGATGGTACTATAAAGACCCAGATAACTCACTAGTAAGAAGCTTACCTTTTGATTTATACTATTTTTGGTGCACACTTTAATTTAATCTTCATATAACTTTTTTATAGATAAAATGTGTTTTAAGTCTCAAAAGATTTTATCAAAATTAATTTACTTTTACTCCTTATGTTTTAAAAAAATAATTTTTATCTTCTTATTTTTAAAATGCGATTCTTAACTTTTATTTTATTTGACGAAATCTACCCTATTTTAAAAAATATAAAGATCAAAATTATTATTTTTAAAATGTAGATACTATATAAAATCAATTTTAACTAAATTTTAAAAGTCCTCAAGCATATATTTTACCATTGGTTTTTTCCTTCCATTTTGATATCAAGTAGCTAGGACTAAGAAGCTAACCATTTTGATGGCATATAATGAATCAGGTATACTGGATTCAGAATCATGTGTTTATCAATGTTTGGCACTCAGAGAGGTTGGGAACTCTGTTATATGTCATCTTTGCAGAAATCACTTTCTGGGGTGTGGTTGCTGGCATCTTGCACAAATTAGGAATATATTGGAAACTGTAAGCTAATTACAGAATCAACCATGTTAATTAATAGAAGGCCTACAATTCTGTGATATCTCAATTCTTCTATGCAATGATTGGTAGTGTTAATTGGTTACCATATATTCCAAATTGTCTTAATCAAAAATGTTTCTGAATTTTCTCTCGCCCAACTTGTGAAAAAGAGTTTTCACAAAGTTCCGTTTGATGGTCCAAAAGCAAAGGAAAATAAAAGGCACACGTTGCAACCCATCTTTGTTTTGCTTTTTGGTATCATTCAGCTAATGGCAGATGGACCCGTGCAATGATTCACAAGTTCTTATGTGTTATATTAAACAAACTAAAATATATAAGAATAAAAATAAATACTATTTGACAAACCAACATTAAAAAATGTTATTTGATATTTTTTTTTTAATCGTTATATTATTGATGCGAAATATTCATCATTTTTGTTAATGATATTTTTTTTTTTTAATAAAAATTATCTCAATCAGTTTAATTTTCGCCCATAAAATTTAAAATTAAAAAAATATAATCTCAATTTCACTATAAATACGTTTGGTGATATTTGGCAATGTCCTATCTTTACATATGAACCAATATTACAAGGAAAATATGAAGGCATGCAGAGCCCCAAAAATATCAGAGACAAACATGAAAAGAATCATGTGATTTTGTACGTTGTTCATCACGGGGCCCTTATATGATCCTGACATTTGTATAGGTAGAACAAAAAGTTGAAAAAATATCAGTTTCACAGAATATTTTATCTATCCAAAAAAATATCATCTTCTTTTTGAATTGATTGATTGATGTTTTAGTATTAAAATAATTTGTGTTGATTGATATTTTTAATTTTTAATAAAATATATAAATTTTAATTTTAATTTTCTCTTCTAATAAATACTATTATTTTATAATACTTATTAATGTATTTATAAAAATGAAGAAAAATAATAATAATGTTTTAATAAAATTATCTCTTAATTATTTTTTAAAATTTGTATGAAAAATCTTTAAATATCAATCAACTTAGAATGAAAAGAGTAAACAAATATTTTTTTTCTTTATTTTCTCTCTTTCAATGTTCTTATTTTTATTTATTTCTTTTTTTTCAAATCCAAATAAAACATTAGTAACACGCAATGCCCATTGTTTTTTTAATGTCATTTTCTTTTCTGCTGCAATGCATAGGGTATAAGTAATTTCAGGAATTTGTCTTTTTTTATTAGAATTTATTTTTAAATTAATATATGGAGAGAGAAAATATTTTTAAAAACTTTTTAAATTATTTAATTTATAAAATTATTTTTATGGATAGATGAGAATATTTTGAGATAGCCATAGAAATTATTTGGTTTTTAAAAAAAAAATTATGGGAACTAGATATCCTTCTATAAAAAAATATTAATAAATATATCGAATAATTTTTAACAAAGGACTCATAGATAAATTATAAAATTTGAATGAACTATAAACAAATTAATAAAATTTTTAATTTATCTATTATAGTCTAAACGAAAATTTGTCCAATTCCTCTATTTCACATATCTAATAGAAATCTATTTAAATGCATATTAAAACAATAATTTAATTGAAATATATTAACAATTTAAATACTTTTACACGATTATCTAATTATAAATTATTATATAACTAAAATTATTTAGTTTTATAATATTAACTAAGTAATATTTAAAATAATTTTTAATTAATTCACAATGTAAAAAAATATTGACATTATATTAAACTAAACTCATTAAAATGATGTTCTTAGACATATGTCAACAACTAGAACAATTGTTTCTTGATTATTGCCTTCTCTCATCTTTACCAAAGATGACTTTTATCTAAATTATTAATCTAACAGTTAATATACATTCAATTCTTCTCTCTAGTGAGAGGTATACCAAGGAAATTATTTAATGACCTTTTTAATATAATAGTCATAAATAATATAAATGAATTTGATGCCATATTTCTTTATAAGTGATTCTAATAAACGTATAATGACCAGTGAAACCCGTCAACCTACTAGTGATTAAAGAAAGGTTTCCTCAAGAAATATCCACCAGCAAAGAATGACTAAGGAGTAACATAACAACAAGTCAAGAAATTAATGAATTCTCGCAGATTTAAGATCTTTGAATGTGACTTCATCTTTCTTTGATATCTGTGTGGGGGACACATGATAAAGTCCAAGTTAACCCACCAAAGACTTAATATCACAATCCAATTCCAAGCAACTTTACTCTTCAATCATATAACACAAAAGGATTCTTTCTAACAAATAAAGGAACAAATTCTCTTAAGTTAATTCAATTAATTAAGTTACAAAATATAAATAATAAATGTATAATTCAATCTCTCGAATTTGTTTCTTTTCTTCTTTTTTTTTTATCTTCTTTCTCATCTCCATTTACTATGAATTTCTCTTAGACTTCAAAAGAAATAAAGGGAAAAGGACCAAATTGACCATAACTGACAATGGCATTCTACTGTCAGCTGAAAGTGGGTAAAGAAAACAAATTGGGAAATATCCTATATTTGGAGAAACAAATAAATAAATATTTGACTTGATGCTACAAATATCACTAGAAAGTTTGTGATCCATTTCTTCTATTAAAAGCCTTGCATTAAAAACGAAGTACACTTGTAAGCTTTGATGACATGTTAACCTCATGGAAATAATAAAGAAATTGAGAAGGTGAAAATGGAAAGAAAATCTGAAGTTTTACTCGTTTGCCAAGGAGAAAAATTTTATATATATAATATAAAAGGAAATTTAAAGTTGGTAGATACCGTCAAAAAAAGTTTTTCACACCTAGAAAGGAAAAAATAGGCAAAATAGAGCAAAAGAATAGATTATAAGTATCTAAAATGACCATTACATTTTTTTTATGTTTAATAATCTATTTTCTTTCAAAGAAAATACATTATTAAAAACTTTTTCTGCATAATCATGTCCAATTGATTGTTATAGATTGGACCATCAACTATTATAATTGGTAGGTAGACTTAAGGATAATTTTGTCTTATTATTTATAATTTTTTTATTTTCTCTCTTTCCACATAAACCTTATTGCTAAATAAGGTGAGAAGAACTCAATTTCACTATTATTTCTCTCAAATTAAATAACTCAAAAATTCACCTTTATTTCTCTATATTATAGCAAACACAGCGTTAGCGTTAAAAAATGAAGTACACTTATAAGTTTCGACGTTACTTCTCGACCTTAAGCCGTATGTATTAACTCATGAATTCTAATTTTCATGGACTTCTCCATTCATTTCTAAGGTAAAACTAAGCTCATAAATTCTCAAATAATTTGCTCTATCGCCCTTTCATTTTCAATTAAATTGAGTGCCCGAAGAAAAATTAAAATTGGAAAATGTAGGACCAAAAGTGCCGAAGTTCAGGGTACAGGTTCACTATTGCTATCGGAACAGAAACGAACTTGGTATACTTATTATCACTTTACAATATTTCATTTCATTTCATTTTATAAAAAAAAAAAAAAAAAAAAAAAAGAAACTGAGCAAAACCCCCTCGTCCATAATCTTCTAGTCATAACTGCCTTCTCATTTATATACATTATGTTAGAATTATAAAAGCGCAAAAGTATAGAGTGGCAAAGACTACCATTTGCACACTACATATTTCACAATTACTCTAATAATAAAAAAAAAACTATATGATATTAGACCAAGTTATATGTACACACAAGAGAGGTTCATCTTAAGGGTACAATGCCATGATAGCAACCATGGATTACTCCCAACCCATCAGCATTTTCCAAACTCCCTCTTCAATCTTGTTCCTTGGAACAGACGACCCTTCCCCTTCATCAAGCAAGATTTTATAAACCTCCCACTCGCGATCTCCAATCAAGTGTCTCCCAATTTTAGCCTGTTAAAAAACAAGATAGAAAACATGCTATGAATGACAACATGCAAACATGAATGTATCAAGTTGCTAGAACTAAAAAGACAAAAGTATGTGAAATCTAGTAGTAAGTCTTGTGCTAATGAGCAACTGAGCATGATTCAAGAAAGTGGGAAGTTATGATATTGTGGAAACTCAAACAATGACTTTACTAAACAGTAGGAAGCACATTGAGCAGATCAGTGATTACCGAAAAGATGCAAGTGCCAAGCATTTTGAGAGCAAGAGTGATGTCATAAAAAACAAGAGGCCGGCCCTTGCCAGATAACTCAACAGGATTTGCAACCAGAAGCTCCGTATCCGGGCCCCTACTCACAATGGCTACTCTCAATGGACGAACTAGTTCCATTCTAAGGCGTGATGACAAAGAATTCTGCTTGTTGGGGTCAACTATCTTTTTGCCATCTGCTTGCATGATGAACAAGTCAATCTCACATTTTCCTCTAGGTTTTGTAGTGAAACGCCCATAAGAAATCTGGTTGAATGACAAATTAGGTTGTATCCTTAGGATATTAAAGATGACTAAGAAAGTATATGTATGCCACTGTTCATGAAGCTTAGAAAAACAATCAGGCTGAGTAGAAGGAAAGTGAAATTTAACTATGCATACAAAAACTGCAATTTGTAGCAAGCAGCATAAAATCAACTTTCAGAAATATAGTATTATCTAGATTTCAAATTTCTATACCTGAATGTTGTAATCCTTCAGAGTTCTCATGATGTCATAAAGAAGACCTTTGTGGTCTTGGCACGTAATTTGGACAAGGGTGTGAGCAGGACTGAGCATGTTGTCCATCGTGATAGAAACATAATCTGATCTGAGAGTTCCGCTTCGAGCAGAATCAGACAATTCCAAATCAAAAACATCTTCTGTGATTGTAGTTGGAAGCAATGGAGATGCCTGGGTACAGGCTGTAATTTCCGGGCCAACCAATTCAATGTTGATAGAAATTATGGCATCCCCCAAAATCTCTGTTAAGTGTTCAATCGTTTCGTCCTTTCTCTTCTTCGTGTGTAGAAGTTCCCTGATACAGATGCAAGATTAAGGAGTAAACTACATCAGTAAGCTCTCAAAGGAGATGGAATTGTCATCAAATGGGAATTTGTACATTAGCAAATAAACTTCCATTCTTATTAAACACATTTCAACATTATCTAATGGAACATGTCAACTATCTAAAAGACTTTGATCTTGGAGTATTAGCACATTTCAGAGAACAAACCCAAAATGATTTTAACAGAACCGAATAGGATGACCATTAAAATGACAGTAATTTGGCACACAATTCCACAAGTGATTACATTTGTTTCTTTCAACTCGGATACCATATGTTAATTCCACCAGAATGCATTTTTTACATTGAAAAAAAAAAAAAAGCAAAATCAATTTGCATTCCAATTTATCTGCAGTCTTAATAAATAAATCAAGAAGTTTCAACCATAGAAACTAAAAATTAGAGGACAGAAAATACAAAATGCAAACCTTGTATCTGTGATGAAAAACAGATCCATAACTTTCCCATCAGGAGTAGTTGATACCTTCACTTTCTTTATAGTAAGTTCTAGCTCACAAAGAACCTCGGTAACATCTGTTAACATTATAAAGACATTCAGTCATTTTGTTCTGTCTACCAATTCTACACAACATCGATGTCACAAGGTAACAATCTCAAAAAAACCAGATAACTTCCAATCAAAATATCTAAGAAGGGAGGCAAAATTCAAAACAGCATAGTATAAGCATCATGAATAGCACACAATTAAGCTTTAGAATTAAAATGCATTTTTTAATATGACATCAATGACCATTTTAAGACACCCAGTTCATTTTCCTCATTGCATCGCAACAATCAAATTGAACCCTATGGAGACAAATGCTGGCCCTTTGGTAGTAACACTAGAAGTTGGAAAAATTAAAAGTTCAAAACCCCGATCATATGATGAAGCCCCAAAAGACCTTATATTATATAGAAACAATAAAGATAAAAAGTAATCAAACACGAACATAGTCATAGAGCAACCACATGTAGAGTGGTAACTAACTGAAAACTTGGATTCCCAATTAGAGTTTCCAAAATTACCATGCAATAGCCCTTTCCGATCGTGGCAAGAGAAGTTCAACAGAAAGACATCAGGAGGTTTGGATGGCTGCAACTCAGAGCGGTAATAGGAGATTCCAGAAGCCGAGGAACAAGAAGGGCATGCCTGAATTAGCCTCTTCTTCAACAAACCCCACCTCGTCCTCTGTTTCCCAACCACCCAGAAAACTATGTAGCACCATTTCCCATCCGTTGACACGTCTTCATTGCACAAAAAAAAAAAAAAAAAAAAAAAAACAATCAACCTCAACCCCAAATTAAAACAAAAGATTACTATAACACAAGCTAATTCATATCACGGTTACCTCCTCTGACTATGTTGAGACCAAAGAAGAGTATGATACGACACAAATCACAGCCCAAACCGGTTTTGTCAGGGCAATTCACTGTAATAACTGTTGGGTCGCCGTCTTTTTCTGGCTGCCTTATAATCACTACGTCGTCGTACAGTATACCCATAATCTTCTTGTGGCGGTGGTTGTGATTAAAGGGTGTGAAACCTTTCTTTTTTTTTTCTTTATTTTCTTGTGTCACTGTAGAGAGAAGCAGGGGCAGAGGATTCTGATTTTTAACTACGCGTCGTGCTTCGGCGGTTGGTGGTGTTGAATCATTGTCGAGAAGTTGGACCCAACGATATATCGAGAAAACTAAAGGATTGCGAGTGGTGGACTACACATCCTAGTAGTAGTTCTGGATTATTAACTGTTTATTATATTTATTTTTTTTCAAGCTTCCTTTTATCTTTTTATAAGTGAAAGATTGAAGCGGTGTAGTTTTTTTTTTTTAACAAACCAATTAAATATATTCTATTATTTCAATTTCTCACTATTAAGTTGATAGTTAAAAGGTTTAATTTTAAAGTGTAGTATATTAATATTTTTTTTACCCAATTCGAACAAGCATAAAAGATACGTTTAGTTTATACAAAAAAAAATATTATTATATTTTTTAAAAATGCTACTTTTCAATATTTACTATTTATTGTTTATTATATATTTATCTATATTTATATCTTCTATATATAAAAATAATTATATTAAATTAGAATATTTTTAGTTATTATTTTTCAATAAAAATGTTTTTTAAAGTAACAACAACAAAACCCCAACTTAAAACCTTTAATATATTATTCAAATCTGACGCCAACTTGTAGTTTTAATAATAACGATTTTAACATAGTGTTTGAACAACTGAGGTTTAATACCGTTTTTGAATTGGCGTCAAATGATAATTTTAATTAAAAAATTTAAAGTAGAGAACCTAAATGATCTTAGGCAAATACAAATAAATATAAATTGATAGAGGAGAAGTAGAAAGGAAGCATATCTGGTATCTAAGAGCATTTACGTATGTTTATACGAATAGGTATGTGTGTATAGTATCTAACTAAGTAGCTAGTAACAAGTAGTAGGAGCGAAACGAGTAGGGTGGTCAAAGCAACTATTTGGAGAAAAGAAAAGATAGATAAGCAGAAGGGTACAGCGAGGAGCATCACGTGTCATTTTCAGAAAACAAAATACGGTCCCCTCACGTGAGTATAGAAAGTCTTAACTGGGAATTCATGAAAGGTTCATTTCTATGGGTACCTACCACCTCCAATATGGAAACACAGGTAAAAACATTACTTTACTTTTATATTCACTCATGGATCATTGGATCTTCTTCTCGTCCAAAGAAATGAGAACCTCCATTTTATTCTCAACATTGTAAGTATTATGATAGTTTAATTTCTGTATCACTCAAGTAAATATTTAATATCAATAAATTATTATAAAAAGAATAAAAATAAATTATATTTTATAAAATTAAAATTTTAAGTAAAAGTTTAGTAAACCAAAAGTAGAAGTCGAAAATCTTTCAATCTTGTCATAGAAAATATTCTACGTGATCATCAAGGTCAAATTTTTCGTGATAAATTAAAAATTGCAACGAATCTCATAAATAGTTTTAAAATATTATTTTTTAATTTTAATTGTTTGTAAAACTCAATTTTTATATAATTTTTATTTTATTTGTATTTTTTAATTTGAATATTAGTTAAATTTTAGAACTTAAGGATCATATATTTACATTGTAAAATAATTTATCATATCATTCAATCTTATGTCACAGGTTATCCCACTTTAAAATAGTTAATACAAAAGTTTAAAATGAATACAATCAAACAATTTCATATCTTGAATTATTAAATTAGTAAAAAAAGAAGAGTTTAAAATTGCAACTTAAAATTAAAAAATAATTATTGTTTCAATAGTTAAAAAATAAAAATATTTTTAAAATATAAAAGATTAAAATAATTTTTTATAATAAAATAAGAGACTAAAAATATAATTTATTCTAATTAAAAATAATAATAAAACAAAAACGCTTAAGATAATGTAGTTAAATTTTGTTTTCTGCACTGAATGCTCAAAATCAAATCATCAATTATCAATTATTACTACTAAAACAAACCCACACTATGACAATTCAAATAGTTTAGAAATTTATTTTTTTAAAGCAATATAATCATTGAAGGCAGAAAAAAAACAAAGAAAAAAAAATGATACCTAATAATTCGTATTCATTTTTTATGAGAGGGACACGTATTTGTGAATCTCTGTTTGAAAATTACGTTAGATGAGTGACTTTTAGGTACTTAACCACACAAGAAAACCAGGTTTCCTATGTCTCGTGGGAACAAAAGCAAAGTTACCCATCCACGTTGTTAATTAGTGAGGGTCCAATTAGCAGTGATGTGTGACCAACTGTCCAAAAATTAGGGGGAAAAGACACTTAAAGTAAAGAGAAGTCTTAAACCACATGGGGTTAAGGGGGTGTTTACACATTAGAGAATATATTTTAGCTATTAGCATGCACGAATTGTCTTTATTTTCTGTAACCTAAGTGGTTGACTTTGTTGTCCAACTTTTGTTTGTTACGGGCTTCTTTTGTGGGCCACTCCGGATTAAAAGAAGGGAAGGACCAACAAGCAATGGTGGGCCAGCCTCATTAGCTGGAAATGAGAATGGCCGAAGGATTAATACTTTTATTATTATTAATAATAATAAAATAAATTATTTTTACATCTATCTGTTTAAACATGTATAGGGATAAAAACAAATGCAAAAAATTAAAGATAAGAATACAAATTCATCGTTTCTACATTATAAGTAACAGCTGTTAACCCCCAATTTAAATTGTAAGTAAAACATCTCAAACAACAATAAACAAAGAGTTTAGGGTTTGGGTTTTAAAGTGTGTTTGTTCACACTTTCACATTTTTAAAATTTTTTTTTTTTTAAGAAAGTTAGTTTTAAAATGTAATGTTTACATATTTATTACGAGTTTCGAAAATTATTTTTAAGTATTATTTATTTATGAGAAAGTAGCAATATTTTTTTTATTCCCCCAATAAGAAATAGGAAAGTTATATTCCCATAAGAATGGGAGAAGTTATTTTCCAATCTAGTTATAACTTTCATTTCTTTTCTTATTTTTATTACAATCATTTTGAATTTTAAAAAATATTTCCAAAAATATTAAAAATAACCAAACATATTTTTAATTTACTCAGAAATAATATTTTTTGTTATAGTATTTCTAAGAATACCATCCCTAAGAATATAATATTGGATCAGTTTGTTACTGATTAAAAAAATATTCTTATGATATAAAATTATTTAGTGAATACTTTTTAGAAATTAAAAAAAAAACAGAAGTTAATCTATGTTTTCTTACCATCAGAAAAATCAATTTTTTAAAAAGCAACTGATTTTATAAGAAGCTATTCAAAATAGGTTTTAATTTTAATCAAATTTTATAGTCTTTTCAGGTTTTCGTTATTTTGAAAAGCTGAAATAAATTTATGAAAAACTAAAAAAAAGGTCGATTTAAAAAAAAAAATTGATTCTTTGACGGGAAAACTGTAACAAATGGTCCATTGTACCTTAAAATAAATGCCACTTTAATTTTATGATATAGAAAAACTCAATTATCAAATTTATAATGTAATTTTTTTTCTGCTAAATATGGTAAGAAGATGTCGAGAAATCTTACTACACAGGGTATGAGTGCAATTTTTTTCGTTTGTACGAGAAACGTATCTTTTGACTAATTTCCGTCAATCAAGATTAATGCTATGTTTGGTTCCACAATGAAGAAATCTAATCATGCGAGTTTAGAAGTTCTCTCTCCTCAACGTAATTTTATTAGAAAAATGTGTTTGATTATTTTAGTTAAAACAGAGTTTGAGTCGAAGTGAAAAAATATAACTTTTGTGTTGTGATGAAATTTTATATTAAATTTTACTACAAAATTATTTTGAAGTAATTTTTAAAATATAAACGACACTATTTCAATTTAATTTTAACTAAAATTAATTTTATAAAATCGAATTTATAGCTGCTCACCCTAACACATTATATATAAACCACTCATCATATAATCTTAAGATCGTTTTTCGAGTGTGATCAATTGAGACTAAAATACTTAATGACTATCTCTCGCATTATCTCATGTATTAAGAATTAATTCTTCCAAATGCAAGCACATGCTTAACTTTATTATTAACAATTAGGGCAATCCTTTAGAAGTTAGTACAATATATCTTCTAAAATAATAGAAACATGCATATTAATAAACAAAACAAGGAACCATAACGAAACTAGCTAGTAGCTAGAAAACAAATTAAACAAAAGGATCGTGCATTCACGAACTTTATACATAAAAGTTATTGTACGGAGGGGTGTTCTTATTTGATATTGAAGAGAGGGGTAAAAAGGAAAATAATTAAATATTTAATTTGTATCACACTATGGTCGGAGCTGTATCTGATATGGATAAGATATAACTACAGTATGAATCTCCTTCCTCCATTGGAAAAAGATTATAAGCTACAAAAAAAAAAACATGAGACACGTTGATTTTCCACTCCCTATTCCACTTGCTTACATCCACTCTAAGACTAAGAACGAATATTTAAATTTAACCCCCCAAACAAAGTTCATTTGTCCAATATTAATGACATTAGTTTACTATAATAATATACAATTATTGAATTTAATAATGGAATAGAATCTTAGGCCGGTTGCTTTGTCGAACGTATATACCACAAGTGGGGCATGACCACCAAACTGGTCACCGGCGGCGCCGGTGAACACAATCAGGCACATGCACTTTTAAACAACGTTAATGCTGCTCTTGTTTTGTCTTTTTTTTTTTAACCTTTTCGTTTCTCATCCATTCAATTCAAATCCATTTGGATTAATTTAACACGGAGAAAAAGTTGGAACCGTTTCTGCCCTATCGATGAATATAATAATATAGACTTATAGTTAAAGTTAAAGCAACATTATATTGAATTTATAATGATGGAAAGTAGTTAACACCCTCCAATTAAATAAATAGAAGAAAGAAGTGGTAGAGTTGGGAAATGAATGTACAGTTAAGTTTATTAAAAAAAAATAGTGAAATTAAATTATTCACAAAGCAATATACCAAAGAATATTGGCAAAGTCATCGCGGTGCATATATAGTGCATATGAGGTGGGCTAATATGGACGCTTGTTCAACTTACATAACACAAAAAAGCGAATGAATATTCAAGACACTTATTTTCTCTGTAAAGAAACTATTAATATAGGGTGTAGTTAGTTACATTTTTTTAGACTATATATATCCTTTTATGAGAAATTTTATTCAAATTGAGAACATCCACAACATCTTGAAGTTGGCTTTTTCAATAAAAAAAAATATATATACAAAACCTGACTCGTGACCTTATTTAAAAAGAATTTACTCATTGGTCGTAGACTAATTATATTGTTTCTCTGTTTTTTTTTTTCGGTGTAAAACACTTGAATGTTCTGCTTGGTTTTGGTCTTGCTAGGTAAACGAGAGGGAAAAAAATTGCAGCCATATAATAAAATATTTTCCCATTTCGTTTGAGTTCTTAAGGTGGATTAGAGTTAATCCAATCTTTCAGTTTTGTATGGAGAGAGATTACTTTTATTTATATATTATATTTAAATAATTTTTTAATTTATGTAAGAATTTTAATTATATCTTTCATTCTAACTAAAAAAAATTGGATATTTTAATTTTATAATTTATAGAATTGAATATCAATATATAGTCTAATAATAATTTAATAATAAGTGATTCAATAAGTTTAATTATAATTATTAAAATAAATTTTAATATCATCTTAAATCTTACCAAACTAAATTGTAAAGTTAAAATTAGTTTGTAATTGTATATTCTGTTTAATTAATGTCATTAGTTTACATGTGATTTCAAATGAAGATACTGCAGAATCTCTCGCTTTGATTTTTTTTTCCATCTAAAGGAAAAGCCTCTTTGAATTGCCCCGATTGGTCAGTTTGGAGAAAAATCACCCTGCCCACAAAAATCAAAGTAAAAGGCAAAAACAAAGGACACAAGAAGTTTGAAGTGGTACCCTTTTTAAAGTTTACGTCCATGACTTCACTTAAAAATCATCATTACGAATCTTGAATTACATCTTGCAAACTCAGTTCAAAACACTAATCAATGATAAAACAACTATTTTCATTGCATATTGCTTTTAGGGCTTTTCAAGTGGACTCTAGCCGAAAAATAGGGAGGTGCAAATTCAATTCAATCTAAAAAATATTATAAATAGATTTAAGAAAATATTGAAAATTGGTGTTCAAATTCAATTCAATTAAAAGAAATCATAAACTAATTTAAGAAAACAAAAAATCAATAAAAACTGAATTTGTTTTGATGATTTTTTTAAGGATTGAATTTTAGATTATGTTTTAAAAAATAAACCAATCTAAATTAAATCAATATTTTTAATATACATGTATTTTTTTTATCTTAATCTAACATTTTATTGTATTTTTATTATTAAATAATAAATAACTCATCTTTTATTAGTCCAACATTATACACATAACAAATAATCTATCATTTTGCTCTAAAATAACAAATAATCAAACAAAAATATTCTAAGGCATGGAAATACCCTTATTTTTAACCCTTTCTTTTTCATTTTACTCTAAAAATCTTTTCTATTACTTAAATCATTTAGCTCATTTTCTCCCTTTCCATCTATTCAAAACGATTTCCTCACCTCACCTCTACTGCAACTTTGAACAGGCCATACCTTGCGTCAAACATGATTCACCACCAACCTTTAAGCATATGAAGGGATATAACCCTAATAAATTGAGTTGAAGGATATGAGTTTTAGGAAAGATTTTAATATGTCTTAATTACTTAATGAAAGTAGTTATATGTATTGAAAGGAACTGAAATAATCTCCGATATGGATATAATAATACGACTCTTGTTTTTATAAATTATTGAAAAGCCTATGAAAGATATACAAGAGTTTCTCTTCTATTTGAAAGTTTTATAAAGGTAGTTTAATTGTACATTTTATTGATAACTATTATAATTATAAAATTTTAATATCTTAAATTTTAATTAGGTAGATCTTTTAAGTATTATAATTATATAATTGTAGTTTTTTTATCGATATTTAATTAAATATTTAAGAGTGTAAATTAACAAAATAACTTATTTATTATTACATCAACATGTGATCATTTAATGTCACATTACCAAAATCTATTAAATATTTAATTAAAAAATTATTGAAAGAATAAAAAAGATACAATTGTTATATTTAAAAATTCTAATTCGTAGAATTATAACATAAGAAATCAAAAATACAACTTAAAAGACCAAAGGTGAATATTTGAGTTTATGGCATAAACTTTAAAGGTGAATATTTTTTCAGTTTTTTTTAATACACTATTTTTATTCACTATTATTAGTATGGAAATTATGAATTCCCCCATCGACACTTTATTAATGATTTAAACTTGAAAGTTCATGTGATATTAGAGAGTAGGTTTGAGAATTCTTAAATTTTGTTAATGATATTTAGTTTTCATCTATGAGCTATTATCGAGTATTTGATTCTGTTGAATGACTTTTTAATTATGAATGTAAGGGAACGGAAGTTATTAAGTGGCGCCAAGATGTACCAATTTGACCATGGTTTATGAATTAAAACATGGATGATGGTTTTATGCATTGGAACTCTTGTTACATTGCATGTGCCGTTCTAAAATATAGGGAAGCGGTAATTGTATATTCAATTTCATGATTTAAATATCGAATTTATGTGGCGTCAAATTTTGCACATGACAAAGATTGCTTCAAAGCCATGTTGATGGCATGAAATATCATTTAATTACCAGCAAGAATTTGTAAAATATAAGTTAAATTATAATTTTGTTTCTTTATTTTTTAAAATATTTATTTTAGTTTTTTAATTTTTAAATTTGAGTTAATCTAACTTTTTAGAAACAATTATTGATTTTTTATTTTGGAATATGATCTAATATTTTTTTTAATAATTTAAAATATAAAATTCATCTCCATACAAACTATAAAATATAATTAATGTTCGCATAAAAAAAGAGTATTATGTGAATATTAATTGTATTTTATAATTTTCTAATGATAAATATAATAAAATAATTTTTATTGAATAAATAAAAAAAATTATCTTAAAATAAAAAATTAATTATTATTTCTAAAATTTTCATTAATTCAAATTTAAGAGTTAAAGAATTAAATATATATTTTAAAAAATAAAATATCAAAATAATTTGTTATACAAAGATAAAATGCTAAAATTATAATTTAATCTTCAACACATTGAGTTCAATTTGTAAGTTTTGATCTGTGATTTTAATTTATTTTCTTATTATTTTGCAAGCATGTCATCGTTTTATTATTGTTGATTACTTTACATGAATTCTTAGGTTCCGAACTCAAGTTTATTGTATTATTTAACTCACCGCATTTGAATTATTATTTATTTTAATTTTTGGGTGAGACTCATGATTTTGAACTTATTATAAAGATAATTTTCAGAATAAAATAAAACTGGTTTGATGTTCAATTTTAACAACAAAATATATACCTTTTACTTAATCCGTGATTTTAAGATTCCCAACTAAAATCCAAACGCACTAAAAAATTAAATTATATTGATGTGTGCAGAGTTTTAATGAAATTTCATACTCTTGAGGAGTTCGGGTACATATAAATTATTATGTCCTTAAATTAATCATGCTCTATCTTACATCACCTGATAATTAAGTCCCACGTAAGGACATCTTACTGTATTTACCCAATCTAAGTACAAGATAGCGTTTGGTAAACACACTAAAATAATACACAAAATGGATTGCTTCTTTAAAGTAATATTTTTAACAAAAGTGTTTGCAATAAGTTCTGTAATATATTATTTTTAACATATTTTATTATTAATTGAAATTTATTAAAGATTTAAATTATAAAATTAAAAATTATTAAATATAAAGTGAGATTCACTAAAATTTATTATTTTTAATAAATTTTAACTGATAAAAAAGAAAACATTTAAAAAAAAAAACATATTAAGAAGACTGTTGCTAGAGTTACTCTTTTTAAAATTGAACCTTTGAATATTAATTTAATATTCAATAGTTTAGCTGTAGCGAATTGTTGAATCGTTATTAAAAAATAATTAAATAATATAAATAAATACAACTTCTTTTGATTTTTTATAATATTTAATTAATTTATTTATCTAAATTAAGAAAATTAATTAATATAGATAATAATATTAAATTTCTCTTAAATTCATATATATTTTAAAAATTACTCCTAATATTAATGAGAAATACTCTTATTTATTTTATAAATATTTTTATTATTTTTAATTATTTTGGTCTCTCACCTTTAATATATTTATTATTTTAATTTTCATTAACTATAGATATGTAGAATCAAAATAAGATTTTTAAAACATTCTTTTATAAAAGACAAAAGTAGACTCAAACATATATTATGTATTCTACTTACTATTTATTAAACTTAAAAAAATATTTAATAATATTTTTGTGAAAAATATTAACGTGAATGATTTTTTTATTTGGATCTTATAAAAAAAACAAAACAAAACTTCAATTTGAGTTTTATAAAAAAAATTAAAAAGAATTTAATTTTATAACACTAAAGATTAAAAATAAAATATTATTTTATATATTCTTAAATTTCAATATACACAAAAGTTTAAATTAAATAAAAAATTTAAAATAATATTCATTAGCAATAATAAATTTTATATCTAAAAAAATGACATGTAAATTAATTTTTCATTATTTAAAAAAAATAAAAATAACACCATATTAATCATTTTTATTAACCCGTTATAAAATAATTTTTAACCAATTTAAATCAATTTTGATTAACTTTTCAATTCATTGACCAGTTTCTATGGAGATTAATTTTGTAACTCATTTGAACTAAACACTTGATCAATTCACCAATTTTGTAGGTCAGCCTAATTTTTATAACACTGCTTTGAAATATAAAGAACTTTATTAAATTATAATATAATAAAATATATACATGTAAAATATATTATTTTAAAAATCTTTAACTATTAATTTTGTAATCAATATTTGTTATTCTATACTAATTATTACTTCGTACCTTGTTTTTTAAAGTGCAGATGCACTTAAGAGTCAATGTCAAAAGATGGCATGTTAATTTATTCTCGGTTTAATAATGACATTTCAAAAATAGAAGACAACAAACCAAATCCTATTCCTCATTAGCTGCTGCTACGTTAGAGAAAGGCACATGAATTTTGTAAAATTCATGCAGACAAGTCCCAACAACATCAATCATCAAGTGAGTTTTTCCCTGCTCCATTATATCCACCACACATCAAACTCTCCCAATTAATACTTGGTTCATCATCGCTATGCTGTCGGTTCCAGCATTACCAAATAAAAAAGGTATGAAAACAAAATGCTTGTACATGCCTACACACTAGAAACCGCACAGAAGAAAAACTTGAACTAAAATATATGTTTTATCCTTCAAAATATTTTAATTTCTATAAAAGTTTAATACATTTTTAATTGGCATGAGTTTATCCTTCATCGAGAATTAAAAACGTGTTTCTAAGTATATGAATTAAAAAGTATTAAATTTTCATAGTGACTAAAGAAATCCCAAACCAAATTCTTGGCCATTTAGGTAAGTCCTCACAGCATGACACACACCTAAGGTCCACAAATCACATAAACTCTTCACACCAAACAATTGAACCAAAAGGTAAATTTGAGATTGATAATTTTCCAGGCACATTTGCAATTATAAAATTCTTCCACACCAATGTTGGAACGGGAAAACTAATAAATATTTGAGACATCTACTTCTATAGTGAAACAAGAACTACAAATTTGGAAGATACATTTAAACTTGAAGGGCCACCGGTCTGCTCTCCTCTAGTAAGAAACCTGTCAGATATTGCAACAGTGTGTAGATGTAATCTCAATGCATGAAGTGTATTTCTTTTCCAAACTGTTGGTCAATGACATCTTGCAGCTGTATCTCCCAAGTCCAACTACCTGTTAAGGTCAGACATTATCAAAAGCTTGGAACATTCAGCACATTGCATAAATTTAAGGGTAATTCTGGCAAGAAACACCATAATTATAAGATGTTATTGCATTAGAAAACAGGGACCACAAATAGTGTACCGAAATCCTCTCATGTATAGATGAAAAGTTAAATCCTCAAAATCGCTTGGGCTTAGAATCTGCTAATGAGACTCGTATAGCTCTGCCATTCAATTCCTGCAACCAATATCAAATGATCGGAAACTGGTGGTTAAATACGAAATTGAAGATGGTGTCAATGAGAACATTGCTTTTCATCACAATAATACACAATCAGCCAACTAAAGCAAGTGAGAACATTGCTTTTTACAACACCAATGAACGCATGCATACAGGAATTGCAGTTTATGTATTGTATGTATAGAACATAAATATTTTCATTGCTTGAATTCCAAAATGTAGATTTTCAAACACTATAAAATGTGAATTTTGAAAAGAAAAAGAACAAGTCCGGCTCATTTACATGTCTTATAGAATATACCAGAAAAAGCAAACAACAAATTCTTAATACATCCACTTTGCAAAGGGGAAGGATTTGTGTGCTTACCACACCATCTAAGGACTGAATTGCATTGTTGACCTCTTCAGGGCTACCGAAAGTCACAAATCCAAAGCCTCTTGATCGTCCACTTTCCCTGTCATAGATTACCCTAGCTTCCAAGACCTTCCCTTTTCCACCAAAAAATGTCTCAAGTGCTGAATCGTCAACACCCCAAGCCAGATTACCTACATGAACACGGTTATCACTATCTAAAGGACCACCACCTCTGGAACTGGAAGAACCACCTCTAAAACGAGGAGGAAAACCCTCATTCCGAGCAGGAGGTGGCCCAGCATTCACTCTCAATGCCCTTCCATCCAGTTCCTACAAAATTTCAAAAGATTAATTCCTAAGATGTGATAAACAAATGGTCAAGGACATACATAACAAACAGTGACAAATATATCCACATTTTGCGTATGTATTGTATAGCAACTTATATATTGTATTGTATTTATAGCAAGTTACATTGTTTGGCTTAAATTTTAATTACCAAAATCTATTCTGCAATGAATAAAACTAATTTTAAAATAAGTGAAAAATTTTAGCTTTCAAGGTGGATAAAATCGACTAATTCTTCCCGTTGAAAGTGAAGCAACTCATTGTCGCTGTGGGATTTCCACTTTTTTACATAGTTTAGGGGCAGCCACCGTGCATCAAAACACACTAAGTATGTGTTTGGTTTCACAGTGGGAAGTATCAAAATTGATTTTGCCTCCAAACCTCGGTTGGAGTAGAAGTAACATAAAGTAGCTTATGCATTAAGTTAACATTTACACTAAATTTTACATCAAACTTGCTTTAGAAAAAAAACATTCAAACATAAATCATTTTCATTCAAAATCAATTTCGCAGACACACTAAATTTTTAAAAACATACCCAACACCTATAGTTATACTTCAAAAGCAACTCTAGTTTGCCATCCAACAAAAATCACGTTCAAAATTAAACCCCAAATCTTCCAACATCAATAATCTCAAAATAAAAAACAAAAAACTAGAATTTCAAACGCAATCCATCTTCATCAATTATCATCAACCAAATTACGATAAACTCACATAGCCATTGAACTGCTGAGCAGCCACTTCAACTTCCTCAACCGAAGACATGGTCACAAACCCAAACCCCCTGCTCCTCCCAGTCGTTTTGTCATAAATAACCTGCAAAAGCCAGAAAACAAATCACAACCCATTTCAATTCTCCCCAAAGGGTACCCTACAAAAACATCAAAAACCAAAATTGTAAACGGAACAGAAACGTTACCTCAACCACCTCCACATTCCCGGCGCTTTCGAAGAGCTCAGCGAGTTGCGCACTGTCGACGCGGAAGGGAAGGTTCCCGACAAAGAGCTTGAGGTCGGGGGAGAAACTGGGACTGTCTCCGTCGCTGAAAGTGTCCTCTTCCTGCTCCACCTCCGAAACGGCGACGCGGGGAACGAAGCGAGACGAGAGCGACAACGTGGGCTTAAGGAAAACGGCGGAAATGGAGATGGGTTTGGAGTTTGGGGTGAGGGAGAGAAACGAGGAGAAGCATTGTGGTGAACACAGAGGTTGTCGGGTTCGGAGAGTGAGTGTGGGAAGTGCAAGAGAAGCCGCAGAGGTCGACATGGTTTGGGATAAGGTTTGAGAGAGTGTAAGGAGAAATAGGGTTTAGGGAAGAAGAGGGGATTCAGAATCTGTGAGCACTGTCATATTTATGCACTCTAAAGGAAGGCCGAGAATCAATCGCAGAATTACAATTCATGCTGATAAGGTCATACTCATCCATTTACTAATCTATCCTTCCTATTTCAGATATTTTCTTCTTCTTTCCTTTTCCAATAATATCATTATTTCACTTTATTTAATATTTAAAAAATTATTAAATACCCTCTCCAAACTATAAATGTATGACATTTTACTTCTTTTTTTATTTAGACTCTAAAATATGTTGCTTCTTTCTTCTTTTTGAAGAATAAATTGAATGGAATGGTTTTTATAGTAACGAAATTGAATATTAAATCTCGTTTTAGGTGCATGGATATTTTAGGCAGCAAAATATTTGTAGACGTGGACACGGTCACGTTCAGATATTTTTGCTGTGGGTGAAGTTTACGGAGATATTCACACTTAATGGGCTTGGGCTTCGGTGAAATATAAAGGGATGGTTTTTTAGGCCCTTCCTTTTGCACTAGTTTTTCTTTTTTCTTGCAATACCCCTTTTTTTCTCTGGTGAAACTCCCTGTCACTCCTCAACCTTTTCATTTTCTTTCATTGGGGAACACCTCTTCGACCTCCTCGCCCTTTTTCCTATGCGCCCATTTCTCTCTAATGAGTTGCCCTATTTTTTTGGCACTTGGTTGATTTTTTCAAAATTTATGAATGTTATTTTGAAAACTTAGCCGAAGACTTTTAGAAGTTAGTTTTTGGAAGCCTCTGAGTAACATTTCAGAATGTTTATATACATTTAGGAAGCTATTTTTAGTGGTTCTTTTTCTATATTATTAATTGACATATTGTGATACTACATATGGCACATGAATACACACTCTGAGTCATGCTCAACTAAATCTGCTATTCAAATCAAAATATTTTGATTTTGGTAAGGTCAAAATGGTACATTTTCTTATCAAACCAAAACTGAACTAACTTTATCAATGACAAATTAGATCTATCTTATTAAACAAACTTAAATATTGTTTTAGATTTTTTAAATATAAATAATAAAAATAAAAAATATACAAATAATATTTAAAAATAAAATTTCGTGTTAATGAGGTTAAATAATTGGATTTGCAAGTTTAAAAAAAAATGTTAGTAAACCAATGGTTACTAGGTTCGAATGAGTCAAATTCAATCTAAACAACTCTAAAATCTCGTATGTTAGCATGTGTGACGTATGCATGGGTGCTTTTACATTATGCAAAGTTGTTGTAGGGAGTTATGTTCTTATCCATCATTACAAGTCCTAAAGGTGTGTGCATTCATGGTGGAGCTACTTAGGGTTAACATGGGCACGATACTCATAGAGATGATGGCGATCCAAGGAGTGCACATGCAATTTAATTGGTTGTAGAATTTGTACAATATACATATTTAGGATTCTCACAACAACTTTGCAACTAGAATTTTTATGTTGCATTTGCAAGGCTACACCATTTTGGACCTGACATTCTTAAAGCTTTTTTACGACTTTGGACATGCATGAGGTGCCTCTATGTTAGCATACATATACGATTAGCTCAATCATGTTGGTATGCCTTGTATGAAGCGGTTGGGAGGATATATGACTATCCTATTAAGAGTAAATTTTGTATTTTATTTTCTTTGACTTTGGTATTTTTTTCATGTTAATTCAATTAACCATGTTAATGTTGTTACTTACATGAATTTTTTAACAATTTCTAGTTATTGGTTTTCGCTAATTGGTGACTAGATATATTGAGCAGACACTATGTATTTGTTAATGGTAGGTTGTTAAGGGCTTTAATGATATGTTCACCATTCATATTGCACTGGATATGTTGCAAGCGCATGACATTTTGTGGATGTCATATGCAACTCATGTGAAGTAATGAGCTTTTTCAAAATATCTCATTCTTGTCAAGCTTCATTAGATTTGACTCACTATTATGAATTATCTACTGGAGAATGTGTTAAGATAGATAATCTAGGCATTTACGCGACATTCCTCACTCACCACGCGTGATTACTAATCATGTGCTTGTTGTCAAGAACTATGATCATAGGTTTTTTCATTACCACAATAACATTCTTAATGATTTCATGATTTAACCACAAGCAACTAATTCAACACATTGCATAAATGGATACTTTGATTGATTCCACCTCATTCATCACTTATACCTCATACCCTCAAGAAGGAGACCCTCTAAGAGCCTCTTGAAAGTCTCAGGGCAATTTCTTACTAGTTAGACAAAGTATAGTTTGAATGACTTCTATACTTATTGTATATGTATATGTAATTTTTCTTACTATATATTTAATGACAATCACACATGTTTTTTTTACCATAATTATGTTAAATTATTTTTTGGAGGAACAATATGAAAGTATTTTTAAGCTACTTAGTTCATGCTTGATCTAGGAATGGTCACCAAGGATACTAATGGTTGAAATACCATGAAAAATGCATTGAACATTTCATATGCTAATACTAACGTGAGTTGTACATATTAGAGAAGGAAGAATACCCATTAATGATCATTTTGTATTTTCATTATATTTAAATTATGTTATATTTCAATATCATATTACTATCTCAGTCTTATTTTTATTTAACTAATATTTTAGTCTTTTATTTCATTTACCAACTTTTCAAGTTATTTATCAATAAAATTGTATAACATATTTAAATTAACTAAATTAAATTAATTTCAAAATTCAGTTTCTGGAATTATTACAAATTTATCTTGAAAACTAATTTCCAGAATGTAATCAAATGTTAACTTCAGAAACTAAATTCTAGAATACAATTAATCTTATAAAATTTTGAAAAATCTTAAATAATGTCAAAATAAAATTCAGAAACCAAGTTATGATAATTTTAAAAAAATTAAATATACGTTTCAAAAATTAGTTTCTAGAAAAAAAAAATTCTCTTTGATCTCATATATAAGTAAAAAAAATTAATTTACGCTAACTAAAAAAATTAGTTAAACATCATTTAATTATATCAATTTCATTTAATAATAATCATTCTTCCTACACTAACTTAGATTGACATTTGATATCAAAAATAAAATAGTAACATTGAAAATACAACTTGTAATAAATAAATAATATTTTAGAAACAACTTCATTAAATGAGGTATAATTAATTGATATTTACTTATATTTGATATCAATACTTAATATTTTTATTTTTATTTTTTTCTTTATATCCGAGTATTTTATAAAAAAAAATACAGAAAACGTGAAAAGGGTTAGGATGAGAAAAGAAGGAAGTTGTAATTAAAATCCCCCTTTTTTGTTACCTAATGGATACTAGTGGCAAGTGATTTGGCCCAAGTCCAAGTCAATGATCCAAGTGGAATTGGGAATTGGGCAAGTGTGTTATATTGTTTTTGTTGTTTTCTTCCGCGTAGGACCAAACGAAAGCTGGATTTCTTCCTTTTGGTATGCAAGTGGATGACACGAGACTTTGGTCGTGCATGGTCACAGAATCATTTTGTGCAGACATATCCTGGACCCCATGTGCCTTTGTCCCATATTATTCACTATCGTCCTTGAAAGAATTATATGTTAACTTCACCAATCACCATATTTGTTGTGAGGATCATTAGTATTTGTGCTCTTCACCATATTAACTCTGAATTCTTTGCCCTCTTGCTCTGTAAGCAAACTCATTTGCATTCCCAACTTGCCATGCACCATGCTTCCCAGCCTATATACAACCAACACAACTATTAACTGTATTATCAAAGTTTCGCCTTACAAACCATATTAATATTCTCATGTGGGCTTGTGAAGAACAAGTCTTTTTTATATGCAATATATTATAATATCAAATTACAATAAGAAAGAGTTTTTTTTTTTTCTTTTTAACTTTCATATATGTACGAAGAAATAGATTAGCTAGTTCTCAACGATTCAAGAATGCATATAAATTTATGCAACGATTAAAATTACTAAAATAATTATATTTTTATCTTCTTAAAGATACTTAAATTACATTACGCTTTTTTTTAAATTGTAACACTAAACTAAAAATATTAAATTAAGTTCATTTATTAGAATGGAATTGAAAAAATTAACTTATAAGTTAGATAAACAAAGTTCGTGTATTAAGATGAGTTTCACAAAATTAACTTATAAATTAGAAGTTGAAAAACTAAAAATTTATAAAATATTTGATTAAGTTAGAAGGATTTAGTGAAAATAACAAATAACATAATTGATAAATATAAAATAATAAAAATTTTTAATTATTTGATTATAACTATATATATAATTATCTCTTTCAATTAATATTTAAATTTATTTCTAATAATTTATTATCTTAAAAATTACAAGAATATTTTTAAAATTTTATATCATAAAAAATGGTGAATAGTTCATTATTTTATTATATTATAAAAGACAGTGTGTCACAAGCCACTAATAGATATCATCTAAAATGCATGGCGATGCTGCGTGAGTGAAAGACATGAAATATGAAACATGACAGAGTGAGGGTAGACAAAAAAATTTTATAAACTAAAAAAATAAAAATAGATTTTAAGTAAATTCGTAAGGATAAAAATAAATAAAAAATTGAAAATTTATAAGTTAATTGAAATAGCTTATAGAAATAAATTAAGAGCTACTACAATAAACTCATATAATAAACACATTTGTTTTGATTAACCAACTTATATAAGCCAGTCAAACTAATTTATAAGTCGCTATAATAATTTGTTAAAAATATTTTAAAATATATTTATTTTAAGCAAATCAACTTATAAATAAACTAGTTAACTTTAATATTTCTCCATCACACTCTTACACTTGATAGAGAGATAGAGAGAAAGGAAATACACTGCATTTTAATCCATTTATTGCAAACGACCATCTTTGCTACAGTAAACAATTATGAACGGATATGCGAGAAGCATTTTTCTTCTCAGTATAATTTTCAATGTCGCAAATAAATAGTTTTAGTTCAAACTTCAGAAGATGAAATGTTATGAAACTCTATTGACTTTAGAGCATTACCTAAAATTTTATTTTTATTTTTTAAAGTCTTAACAGAATTTTCAAACCGACTTCTAATAAATTAATAGTGCCGAGAGTTACAAAAAGAGAAAATATTTTCAAGAAGTATGTTTATATTAAAATATAGACTAATGCATAATTGTTTTTGACATGTGAAAGTGACCGTTGGAAATAGAGAAGAAGACAATACAATTTAAAGGAAAGTGTAATTTATCTCAATTATTTATAGACTAATAAAGAATGTAAATTAAAAATTAAATAAAGAAGCTCAATAATTGTACCTTCAAATTCATAACAATATTATCATCTCTCATTGAGGAAGATGCCCACCGATATTATTTTCTAAGCACGTGAAGAATTGCGTAGCAATCCTTGACAACCTTTTTTTAATCATCATATGTAGTAACAACAAGTGCTTCAATCATTAAGTTGACTTTCACTTATGCCACTATCTATGCATAATTGGTCCCTATGTAGAGAAGGAAAGAAAGTAATGTACCCTTTCCCAATCATATACATGAAGTTGAAGAACTTGAGATTCAGAATCCTTGATTGTAACAATAAACTCCTCATTCCACTCGGGGTTTAGGTTCTTCATCTTTATACAAGTCTTCTTTAATTGTCAGGTTCGTCCCCATTTAACTTAAGGGTCATAAGGTCCTACTATTCTATTTTTAAGACCTCTAGTACCCTCACAATCTTTGTATATAATATGCGAACAGGTCTTTTTGTAGCCACTCTCTGTAGGTAAGTGAATAAAATCACACGATTATGCACATTTCTATTTCGGCTTTGAGATCAAGAATTATTGTTACTACTAGAAAGTCCAAATGAATAGAATCAAGACAAAAACTCCACTGATACCTACCCACCGCCCCATATGTAACCTATTTTCCTAATGTTGGGTTGTTTTATTTTGGAAGTTACATTGAACCATGTTTTGCTACTTCAATAGATTGAAGCCTCTTGATTCTGAACTTCAAGTGATCAACCATTTAAAACGGCTAATGACCAACTAAGTGATTTTTCTTAGGTGACTGGTTCGAGGATGGAATTTTGTTCCTCGATTGGGTTTTCATTCCACTAAAGAAAGAGTTTTCTAGTAATCGTGAAACTGGAATTGTTTATGCTAAGCTACTCCAAAATTGTGGTAAAAGAAAATTGTAAACGACCTAAAGCAATAAAAAAAAACTATTAATAAAGCGATAGAAGTTTATAAATGGTTGAAAAAAACAAATTTGATTGATTTTGGTAAGGGAGCTGGAATGCATTGTGAATTCCATTATTTATAGAGACATTTTGACATCAACCGTTTCCTAAGAATAACTATCCACTATCCCTTTTTGACAATAGGGAAATGCTATGGTATTATGAAAGTGTGTGCCTGAAAGCTAACTCCAACTTATGCCCACATCCCAATCTCAGTCTGTTGTTGAATTTAGCCCACCTTTAGGTCATTTTGGGTCCACTCAACCATTTAGACGACACCTAAATTAGCCATATTTAGCACCCAACAAAGCCATATGTACAAACTTCCTACTATTAAGTAATAATTTTAATTCTTTTCACTTTTTTATTTTTTTTTCTTTTATTTTTCTTCATAGTTACATAATTTATTATGAATCTATTTAGATAAATTTCTCTGTAAACACTTGTGAGAGAGGAAAATAAGAATCAAAAAATAAAATATATTTTTTCATAAACTAAAATTAATTTTTGCGTAAGCTAATTTATAAGAGTTCTCTTATATTAGCTTCTACAAATTAGTTTATACATAAATTAATTCTAACTTATAGAAAAATTTATTTCATTTTTCTTTTTATTTTTTTCTTCTACAAATGCTTATGAAAAACTTACCCAAACATGTCTTATATTCATCATTTTCTCTTTTTTCCTTATTTCTCTCTTCATCCTAGCATGTAGTTTTCTAGTTGTGCTTTTTGATTGTTATGAGTGCTTTTCATGGATTTTATTTTCCTTCAAATATTTTTTTTTAACTTGGAACAAACATCTTTATACTATGAGGTGATTGGCCAGAGACATGTCTATCATAAAGCAATATGGAGACTTTAAGTGTATCTTCCTTGTTATAAATATTATGATTTTTATATCATAAGATGTGTTTTTTTGGATTCCTTATTAAAATCTCATAGTTGTTAGTATAGGTAATATTTTAAATACACCAAATTATATTTTCAAAAGATAGAGTTGTTCATTAGTTGGAATCATCAATGCACAGAGCAAATTTTCGATAAGATGAAGTTTCTCTTAATAAAATGAGATGAAATCATATATAACATAACTTGATTTGAGAGGCAAGATGAATACTATTTAAATGAAACTGTCTTTAAGGGGAAAAGGTGGGTTATCAGCAAGGTTATGGTGAAAACAAGAGAAGAAGATGAACTTCTTTTTTAGGTTATGTTAAAAATAAAAATTTCTTCAAACTAGGGACACCTTATGTATTTATTTTTAATTATTTTATTTTTTATTTATTTAATAAATTATATTAATTATTATGACATTTAATAGAAAGTGAGTTTCTAATTCATGGTTAATAAAATATTTAAATTATAATTCTTTTTTTATTATTAAGTATAGAGAAGGATAATGATTTTTAATGATTTCACCATCGAGTATTTGAATTTGTGCATTTATTTATTGATTATTATGCATTCATTTATTATATTTATGAATTTTAATTTTGTGAAATAAAAATATCATATACAAACAAATAAAATAAAAAAAATATTAATGGAGTCTAGTTTAGTTTATTAAACAGAGTGTGTGATGTTATAAACTCCTCAATATTGTTTTCAATTTTTATAAATAAAAAGAATATTTTATATTCACGAATTTTAATTTTAATTTTAAAAATAATTAAAATAAAATTAATTTTATTAATCAAACATATCCTTCTTTGTATTTTATTCTCTTGTTTTTTTATAAAATCCAAATTAGAATTTTACTTTAATCATTTTTATACTAATAAATCTAGAATGTGTTATGCATTTATTTTCAAAAAATATCCTTGATTATGAATATTGTTATGCTTAATAAATAATAAGTGAAATATATTCATATGTCTTCTTCTTTTTAAGAGTCTAATTTTTGGAATTTGGCTTGTATGAAAAACATTTTAAAAATCTTACATTATTTTTTTCACGTACATATCTAATAAAATTATATATATATATATATATGCTACGTGTTAAGAAGACAATAAGGTGAAGGTGAATTTAGAAAAATAAGTTAGATTTGAGATAATAAGTATATTTTATATTAGTTTATACCATAACATTAATTATTTTTATTTTATAAAATCTAAAATATTATTTTTTTTAAATGACCTTCCTTGAAAATATGGTATACTCATATATAAGTTAAAGCAAAAATTGTAAATCAGATTTTCTATGTGTAGTATTAAAGTCATAATCTACCAGAAAAAGAAGAAAAATAATTGAAATCTTGTGTTATCGTGTGTGAATATATATAAATATGCAATCATTGATTTATGAAAAATTATTTTATGATAGTATTATTATATGATTATAATCAGAAATAAGTTAAAGCAATAATTGTAAATCAAAATTTCTATGTGTAGTATTAAAGTCATAATCTAGTCCAGAAAAAGAAGAAAAAAAAAAGTCATAATCTTGTGTTATCGTGTGTGTATATATATATATATAAATATGCAATCATTGATATATGAAAAATCATTTTATGATAGTATTATTATATAATTTAATGCATTTGAAACTTTTGAAGACTTGTGAAGAATCATTTTACTCCATTTTGGACATAAAATTAAATTCTTGACAGATTTTATAGAATTAACTTATCTCTTATATTTTTCTTCTTACTCTTTTTAAAATAAAAACTGATATTAAAAAAAATGTAGCTCTGTGGATAAGGCCCTCCCTCAAGTAGCTCATATATGAGCACAAAGGCAGACAGAGTGGATTGGTAGGAAGAAGAGGAGACGCTTACAAGAATGACGTTTTCCAGCGAAGATGCTGCTTCTCCACATGATGGGTCCACCGAATCTCCATCTGATGTGTCTGCCCCACTCAATGTTCATCCTTACCATCAAACTATTTTTAAAAAGCTGGGAATAAACCTTTCCAATTCATATGTATGTTAAAATAATAATAATAAGAAAACCAAACAGAATTTTTTATTTTACTTGTTTCTGTTTTTTATATTCAAAATCATTTTTTAAATTTAGATAAATTTTAGATGATAAATTAACTGATAAATAGTATAAAATTGTTTCAAAAAATAAATTTTAAAACCAAAAAATGAAAAGGAAATCAATCAACCTTCTGTTACCGTCCCACATTTTATTTATTTCTTTTAACGTAAATAAACATGAAGTGAAAAAATATATATACTATGTTAACAAAATAAAGGAGTAAACTATACTCTCATGGGTTAAAAGACGTGAGTATTACTGATATATTATTTTTATGTTAAAATATATAATTGAATCAATTTAACTTAATATTATTAAAATAGGTTATATTTTCTTTAAAATACAAGTGTAATGTTAATTTTTTTATATTAAAATATAGAATAAATTGTAATTTCTTTCACAAAATACATTAGTATTGCATTATCTTTATCTTCTTATATTAATATTCTTTTATATTAAAATATATAATTTAGTTTTTTAACTTGAAATTATTAAAATTATTCAATAAAACATTTTAAAATATATTTTTAATTAAAATATATCTTAAAATATTTTTAATTTATTAATTTATCATTCACTCTATCAATAAATATTTTTAAAATATATAATTAAATTTAAAATAATTAAAAAAAAATTTAATGATTATATTATCATTTAATAACAAATTAACATTTATATAAATTTTAAGATATTTATTATAAAATTTGAAAATTTTATCATAATGAATAGAATAAAATTGTTTTATAGTGTCAGTAAGTAATCTGTTTTCTCTTCTATTAATTAATTTGCATATTTATATTTCAAAATAAGTTTTATAAAAAAAATTTAAAACAATAAAAAATTTATATATATATATATAAAAGTATTAAATTTATAACAATTACATTTTGTTTTATAATAAATACTTAAATAAATAGATTTATTTAAATAAATTACACCCTTTTGTACATTAATAATATTGTTTTAGATATTTTACGGTGAGATTTTTAATATTTGACAATTAACATTATTAACATCATTTATAAAATTAAAAATATTTGAATTTCTTTAAATTGTTTTTACGACTCAGGCTCCAGTGAGTGTGTGCATCCGTGTACAAAGAAGGAGAATTATATGTAGTTTATGCACTATGATCTAACTATGCGATAGCTTAACATAAAAGTAAAGAAAATAGGTATACAATATTATATTAATAATATCAAATAAATATTATCTAAATATTTGTGTTTAATTTTATTTTATTTATATATATTATTTTAATCTTTTCTTTTTGTAAAAATAATAATAAGAACGAATTTTAGAATATAATTAAATTTAGCATAATTTGTAATATTTTTTATAATAATAATTAAAGGTATAAATTAAAAAAATATTATGTATATAATAAAATATATACAATTTATAAAGTATTTAAAATAAATTTTATGAAATACTTTTTAAAATAATAATAAAAATAAAATTTAAATAAACATATATAAATATATTATAGTAAAATGTTATATATTAGAGAAAATATATTTTAATAAAAAAAAGTAATGATATAATACTTTCCTATTTAAAAAGTGATAATATAAATAATATTTTGATAATATTTTTTTAAACAGAAACTAACCTAATTTTAATGAAAAATTTAGTAAAAATTATCTTATATTTAAATAGGTGAAAAGAGAAAAAATATACTTTTTTTTAATACAATGGAGATGATAATCTGATATTTGTATTTTATAAAAAGAGAGTGCAATTTATTTAAAATAAAAAATATTTTTCAATATATATTATCCTCATTAAGGTCAAATGATGGTGGAAAAAGCCAAACCTAGCTAAATATAAAGTCAGATCTAATATGAAACATCAAATCTATAAATATTTTCTTTAAGATAAGAAAACAACTACGAACAAGATAACTGGTTAATGCGGCCGTCAAGATTGTCGCTATCAGCGAGGGAAATCATGAACGAAGTCATAAAAAATAGGGTAAGAAAAATAATTTAAAGCGGAAAAGAAAAAAAAGGACCTTAAATTGTACAAAAGGCTCTAGTGACGTTAACGTAGAAAGATTTCGATCCCATTTAGTAATATAAGAGTATAGTTAAAATGAAAAAAGCCAGAATAAATGATATTTAATTATTAGAGTGTTGCATATTCAAAATTTAAATATAATGTTTACACCTGCCTAAAGAGACATACAGAGAAAGGATAAAGCTTAATAGTATGAATTCGTAGAGTACAACAATGTTAAAGCAACAATCTTGAATTATTTGTTTTTTAACTTACTAATCAACCAACCAGTATTAACACTTTTTCATCAAATTTTTGCAACCAAATCTCTTCATACTGTTTAGCAATGCTTGTATAGAAAAGTGGGGTAAGAAGTTAAACAGTAAAGAGGAAAAAAATTATATTTTTAGTTTTTATAATTTTAGTATTTATACTGTTTACTTTTGTCATAGTAATTATGTATTGACTAACATGTTTAATATTTTTTAAATAATAGATATTGAAATGAACATTTTTTAATATACAAAGTATGGATATAATAAATTTATAATTTTATAAAAATTAAAATATTATTAAGGATTAAAAATTAAATTAAATTTTATAAAAAAAATTATAAAGACTATATGTGACAAATAAAGACTAGAAACATATTTAAATTGAATTTATTTTTATTTTTTTACATAAATAATTTTATTTTAAATATTTTAAATATTAAATATCACTATTTTTCGAATAATAATTTAAACTTTAATTTATTGTTTTTTTTAGGGTTGCGCATTCAGTTAAACTCACTTTGTGTCGGTAGGAAAAGTCATGGATGATAAATAAAAAAGAAAAAAAATAATAAAGCAAGTGTAAAATGAGTATAAAAAATAGGGTGTAAAAAATTATTGTCAATTCAAAATTATTCAGAAGGAGAGAACAATCAGTTAAAAAGAAGAATAAATCTACTGTAGATTCGTACATGTTCTCTTTTATCGTCTTCCTAATTTCGCTCAAAAAAAAAAAAAAACAGCTGCAAAGCAGAACAAAACTTTTATCTGCTTTGTGAAGTACTATATAGGAAATACATTTTTTTATCATATGCAGTTCGGTATCACGGTACGGTTTCACACGAGTTTCATTCAATGATGCATATACTTTTTTACAGAGACACGTGTGCATTCACGAGTTGGCACAACTAGTTTCAGATAAGATGCGTTGAATCAAGTCACCCTTATAACACTTACCAAAATTATTTTATTATTTTCTTAAAAAAAATAATATACTTTTTTAGTAATATTTTATATATATTTCTTGGCCACAGAATTCACAGTGACCCAAAAATATCAATCTAGGTGTTGCAAAGCAGACTAAATTCTTGGCAGTATGGTGACTTGGACCATGTTGATTACACATGGATCGGTGTTCTAAACCCCTAAATTTCAGTGATAAAGATGAATAGAGGAAGTATAATTTTGTGGCTTCAATTGAAAAACAAGTATAATTATTTGATTTATGAGTGGAAGACTGTGCATTACACTTAGTAAGCTAAGTTCAATGAACATGTGGCGTTGATCATATGCAATTATGCGATGATGCACTGAATGACTAACCAACACAATAGATGAGAGAGATTGAACGTGGATGCATTGGGAGCTTTCTTAACTTTAAATGACCAAAACGAGAGTACTAACTAATCCAAGCAAAATATTCAAAGCAAGTCAAAAAATGGAACAATTTGTGTAATGTTGTTGTCCTACATGGAACAATAAAAAGAGGATAATCTCACTTGTCATAATTGCTGTGCCACGAATTAATGAAAGAACAATTTTACACGCGTAACAATAATTATGATTTAATTGTATTTTTGTTATGTTATTATTCAATGTCATTCAAATAATATTAAAATTATATAATTGGGATATTCTTCAAGGATTTAATTTATTAAATTGAAACTTAATTATGATATTTAAAATATCAAAAGTAAAACTAAGTCAATAAAATATTAACAATCATGTATTACTATGTTATGAAAATTTAAATATAAAATATTATCTTTTATAAAAAATATTATTTTATTTGTTCTTTTTAGCTAATATACACCAGTTAAATTAATAATTAATTTTTTTTATTATATTATAAATATGAAATATTTATTAATTTTTTCAGTAACTAATATTTAAAATACCTACTTTTATAAGATATTTTTTATAATTATATTTTTTATTTATAGACTTAAAGTCAAAACTTTGTTAGAAAATTTAATCTCAATTTTAGTGAAACTAAAGTAACACTGTTACATGCTGGTTATTATATAGTCAAAATTAAAGCATATAAAAAAGTCTTCAAAAGATCATTAACTCTTTCTCTTTCTACCTGACATACTAATTAATGCTAATTCCATCTTTCTTCCACTTTCCTGGGTTTTTGAAAGATTCCTTTTTTTTTTATAGAATAATTTCTTTGATACTTCGAAAAAGATAATGTAATTCTCTTTGCAGCAATGGAGATGATCAAATTCACAAAATTAACTAAAGAATGCTAGCCAATTGATGCAAAAATTTCGATATTCACCAAAATGTTCACATTTCAAAAGCAATTGTTTTAGTCAAAATATGATCAATAATCCTCATCATACGAATATTTGATTTTCATTCTGCGTTTCTCCTGTAGGATGTTCTGTGAATATAGTGATTGCGACTTAAAAGCCAATAAAAATTAAAATTAATTATATCACCCAAATTTGACCAAACAAAACCATATCATATCAAATGTCAATAGCAAGATTGCGTATTTGTTGTTACGGAAAAAGCACCTCATCTGTAAAAAATTTTGGGAGAAGCTACTGTACAAATTAAAGTATACATTACGTCAATTTATGTAAAAGATTTATAATGAAAGAAGTCTGATAAATAATTTGTGATGAGACACATAGGTTTGGTATTAACATAATGATAGGCTCCATTGTTATCACTTTTAAGAAAAGAATATGGTTGATATACACATTTTGTGTTATTTATTTGGCTATATATATGGCTATAACAATTTTGGTTGTGCAAATACTAGGTAGCCAAAGTCTTATAAATTTTGTCGAAAAGTCTTACTTTTTTGTATAAATTAATTATTATCACTAAAACATATTACTATTATAATTAAATAATCTACTTCTATTTAAACATATTATAGGATTTAACGGTTATATATTTACTGCTTAATACATTTTATATTATATTAATAACAAATTATTATTAGTATTATTTTTGGAGTAATTATTATAAAAATAAATAAATTTAATGTAAATAATTATTTGTAATAAATGATGGTAAAAAATTATTTTAAAAATTCAAACATAATTTATTTTCTTTAAAATAAAAAAAAATTCGTTATACAAGGACACTTTTAACTGTGATTTTTTAAGAGAGAATTTTTAATTATTCTTCTTTAACTATAATATTTTAAAAAAATATCCTCTTATCTATTTTATTTATTATTTTTAATATTTTTAATTTTAAAATAAGATTTAATATTTTTTAACCAAATTTATCAACAACTAAAAATAAATATTGAAACACAATGTAAATTAACTACTGGAAATTTTATTTGTTTGTTAACTAGAAATAAATGGGTTGTCCCTTAAAAAAAAGATAAAAACTGAATTAATGCTCTAAATAATAAAAAAAAATTATTGAACTGGATTTCTTTGGATTTGATATTATTTTCAAATTAATGCAAATCAAACGTCAAGTTTTCTTTGTCATTCAATTAAATGGTTTTTCTTTCTCAAAACTGATTTGTTGTGGATCATAATCTTAAAAGACTTCTAAAAATCTTTATCGCACAAGAGAAATTACTTCAGGAATATTCCAACTTTCTTGACTAACAGGTATTTGTTTTGTATATAAAAATGTTATTAATTAATAATATTTAAATTAATATTTGTTTTATATATTTAAACTTCATTTTAAATAATTTAATTAAAATATACCCACAATATAAACATTTAGTTTAAATATATATTAGTCCTTATAATTTATCCAACTTTTTAAATTTTGGATCTTGTAATATTTTTATAAAAAAAAAGTCATACATTTTTTTTTATCATCTTTAGTCTTACCGTGGTTGTTAATATCATTAAATGTCACGTTAAAAATGTCATGTTCTCATTGTTATCTTATTGAAAGTGTATAGTAATACCATGTGATTAAAAATGTTTAAAAAAATCATAAAATATATCACGTCAGCATAAATTATAATATATATATATATATATATATATATATATATAATATATAATTTGTAAAGACTAAAAAAAAATAATATATTTACATAAGATAATATTTAAATGTTTTAACTTAAATATTAATATAAAATAAATATTTAAATATGAAATAGACTTGTTTAAAAACTTTGCATATAAAAATAAATATTTAGAGGTGAAAATAAGTTATGTAAAGTTTTAATTCGTTTAACCCTAACTTGGTTCATAATTTACAAAGTTTGAGTTTGAATTGTAAGCTTGTTTACCTATCACAAGCCAATTTTAAAGGCTTGATCCTACTTGTATGTATTGTTTCTATGACTCTGCGTACCAATTGTGTGCACAGGAAAAGACTTATATATGATTTGTGCATTATCATGTATAGTTTCCAGTAGCTTAGTGTGAAAGTAAAATAAAAATAAGTTTTTATAAATTAATTTTTTTACTCTCTTAAACTTTTCTTTTAAATTTCAATAACATTTCGCTCAAATCCAACTAAGTTAGCTTAATTTAAGTTTGATTATGACATGAACTTCGTTAACTCAAACTAAAAGTTTGACATTTAATTTAGACTTAAAATTTAAAGTCTAAAACCTTAATTTTATTGGATGAATTTAATCTAACTGACCCAATTTATTTTACCAGTATTAGTTTAGTAACAGAACATTGTTAACATTACATATTTCTATTATTTGCATAGGTAATATGACATTTTTGTTGATGACATTAGCCATTATTAATAATGTTAATTTTTAATGATAGTTAATTTTAAAAAAATATTTTAAGGATTTTTTTTTTAATTTACAAAACTCAAAATGTTTAACATAATTACGTAGCTATAATTTTTTATTCAAACCAGATAAAATTATTATAAACACTAAAAAAAAAATTTCAAATATTTAATATAATTATATATTTAGAATTCAAATTCAAAATTATTAATTATGTTGTAACAACCTCATATTATTTGAACCACACTTTTGACACTTTTGAGATAATTATTTTAAATTAAATTTAAAATAATTTTTAATTATTAACCATGTAAATTTTACAGTAACAATCGAACATAAATTAAACCAATTTATAAATAAGAAGTTGGCATTCTATTCTTTCTCATATATGTAACTCCTTTAATAACTTAAATACCAAACTATCTTTTGCATGTACACTTTCCTAAATCACTGCTAATAAAGAGTTAAATCTTAAAAAGGGAAAATATGGTGATTACTATGCTCAACTCTTTCTCAATATTTAAGTTACAAAACTCTGTGTGCGACTGTTTTAGTACTATCAGAGGACAGGGTGAACCACAATAAATGCTATCTCATCTAATCAAATATTCATGCAAATAATAAACAAACCAAATGAGGACAAGAAAGGTAGACCAGGAAATGCAATTCAATTTGTCTTTATTAAAAGTGTTCAATATGAGTAAAATTTCAGGATGAGGGTTGACCATGAAAATTGGGTAACTTTGTCCATACACTTAAATGTTGGGAACTATTTAGGAGGCGTTCACAATCCAAATATGCTGGCAAGGCAAGCATCAAAGTTCTTATAATTGATGGACTATTTTGTGTCTATATAAGACCAATAAAAATATTCTTAAATAAATTGGTCTGCAAAAATAAATAAGTAAAATATATCAACATTAATCCAGTGACCGATCAGAAACATATTAAAGGGGGATCGAAGTATTTTTCTTATTTTTTATAATTATTTAAACATTTAACCTTTAATACATATTCCACAAAAATATTTATTAATTTTACACATAAATTCAAATCTGAATTTTATTTCAAATGATAAAGAATAAGAAAATGTTAAAACAAATTATCACCCTTTATTATATTTCAAACCATAAAAATTTCCATAATTAGTATCGATTATTTAAAAAAAGGGGAGCGTTCATACCTGCCCCTTGCAGTCGTCCATGTACATCAAACATTATTATAAACTTCAATATATCTTATTTGTTTGCATCTTGGCACTAACATAAAAAAAAAATTGTCTAAAAAATTATAGTTAATGTATATAAATATGTTGGTATATATATATATATATATATATATATATATATATATATATATATATATGATTTCTGGGTCACATGGGCCAAAATAAGGAACATGAATAATAGAAATAATGTTGCTTCGCTCCCCTGAAAAAATATAAAAACAATAAAAAAAAATGTACTATTATTCATATTTTCTTTTTTTATTAATTATTTTCTCTCAGCCGAAGGTAGCAAAAGAGTCACGAAAGAGTAGGTCAGGGCCCACTACCCTTGCATTCATCCCTGCATTAATCTGAATATAAAATTAATTCAGCCTTTGCTTCAAAATAAATATTCGCGTATCTTAATTTTTGCAGATATGGATATGAAGCATGTTAGTGAATAATTTCAACTAAGAATAAGTACAGTTAATATATAATTAATTCAACTAATGAATTATAAAAGAAAAATGTATGTTAGCTAACTATGTGAAAATGCAAGAATATTTAAATATTTGTATTTTTTATCTTTATATATAAAACATGATTAATTTTTGGTAGTCCGTAGGAGTAATTTATTAATTGTCAATTAATTTATTATCTCACTAATTAAATTTAATATATTTTTATATAAAATATTTTTAATCATTCTGTATAGTTTCCACTCATCGTTTTTTAGGATTGACCTCTACTCAAGCGAAGAGATACACTTTAAAGAATAAAAGTTCATTGGAAAATTAATCGTTAAGAACTATGATAAAATTAAAATTATATATAACAATATCTAAATTAAATACAATTTAATTATTTTTTTAATTAATAGCTGCTATTACAATTTTAAAAATGGTAAAGTAGCATCATCTTTAAGGTGTAAGTCATTGGTTGAAATTCAATCAGGGATTTACTACTATTCATATTTTAAAGAATAGAAATATTGTTTATATTTATAATAAGTTTCTATTTAGAATAAAAAAATAATGGTAGAATTTAATTAAAAAAACAGGATGGAACAAGATGTCCTATCATTTTACCTATGTAAAATAATATATATATATATATATATATATATATATATATATATATATAATTAAATTATATAAATAAAAAAAAATTAGAATTTATAAATTTTATATTATTTATTAACTAATTTGAAATATATAAAAATAAATTTATTTGATCTCAAATTGAAATTAATTTATTTATATTTAATTAATTTTAAAGAAGAATTAATATGACAATTTAAGTTAATATACATAGGTCATATTATGTACTTGATAAATTATTATTTTGATAACTATACATTTGTGTATAAATAAATATTTTTAAATATATAATTATATTATAAGTGAAATTATTAATAAAATAGTGTTTTTAATATAGTCTTAAGACTAATCTAAAGATGCAAAATACACAGTCCAAAACATTGGTAAAAAATCATAAGGTAAAAAGATCACCCAAAAATTATATATATATATATATATATTACCATTTAAACTATGTCATATTCAACATGAAGGCTTCAAAAATATGGAAACTACTGCACTTGAAGGTCAAATTACTATAAAAAGGCTAAAGAAGCTTCAAGGAGAAGTGCATCAAGAGTTGTGTCTCCTTAAGTGTCACAAAGGGTCCAATAATGACTCTATTTTGTATACATCTTTTGACTGTAATCATAGGTTTTATAGATTTGTTTTTAACATTTAAACCATTGTTTATATGTATTACTTGTAAAACCTTGTTGGGCTTGTTCATGGGCTTGGAAGCCAAACTATATACTTTTCGGTCCATAATGACCAAATTAGCATCACAAATTACTAGGCCTTGTATAATTGTGTTTTGGCTAGCTTTTGCGCCTAACCTCTTGAGCTTCTTAGGTTAGTTTAGGATTAAATTATTTTAAACCCCTAGATTCACACACTTTCATAATTATCCAAAGCTTCAAGAAACTGAGAACAAGTTAGCATGAAACCGAATTGAATAAGGAACCTAAATCTAAAAGAAGAACATAGAGAAATGTTTAAGAATGACTTGTCATTAATTCCAATGTAATTAGATAAGAGAAAGTGAGATTCATTACATTTTGAGATAAAACTCTCCAATTGCTTGCAATGTAAGTTTTTTCAAATGACCAAAAGTTACTTACAATGAGTAAGGTTTAGGCTTTTATACCTTCTCCTAATTGCAAGGATTAAAGCTAATGAAGGAGGCCTTGGGCTAAGGTCCATGTGTAGCCCATTAAGTAAAGCATCAAGTGAAAGCCAACGTAAGTCCATCACTTAGTGCGTCCAAAGAACTTGTCATTCGAAGGTTGTGCTCAAAGGACCTGGCGTCTAAAGGCTAAGTGAGGATTCTTGAAAGTCTGTCACTACGTGCGTCCAAAGGACCTAGCGTTAAAAGGTGTTGTCGAAAAGACCCAAGGACATCCAAAAGGCCCTATCTAGCATTAGGGTCATCCAAATTAAAAATACAAGGAAAGAAGTATGGATCAAAAGTTTCTATACAAAGGAAAACAATCTAAAGAAGTTATAAAAAATGTCTTACAAGCTAATCAAGGACATTGTGAACCATCTCATAGTGTGAATAGAGTTGGGCTTTCAATGAGCCCTCCTTACCCTATAAGGAAGTTCATCTTCTCTTGCACTTCCTCCTTAAGCCTCTTCAAATGGTTACATAAGAAGTATGTTTGTACTTGTGCACTCAAACGGTTTTAATTTAGAAACATGTTAAATTCATAACTTTAAATTATATATTTAAAATATTTTACATAAATATATAATTATATAAAAATAAAAATTAAAAACATAATAATATAACAATTATTTAAAATATTATAAAATAATAGATATTTAAATACTTATTAGCTAATAATACAATATTTTTGTTATATATTATTATAATATTTATATAACCTATATCATAGATACTATATTATATTAAGTAATATATGAAGAATATAAAAAATAAGTAAAATTAAATAACTATAAATTATATATTTTAAATATTATTTATAAATAAAGTATTTATAAATTTTATATTTAGAATAATGTATATAAATATATTTTTAAAAAACAAATTATATATTTAAAATAATGTACATAAATATATTTAAATAACAACAAATTATATATTTAAATTAGCTTATATAAATATATTTAAATAACTATAAATTATATATTTAAAATATTATATATAAATAAGTTATTTAGAAATTATATATTTAAAATATTATATTAAAGTATTTATAAATTTTGTATTTAGAATAACATATATAAATATATTTAAATAATAATAAATTATATATTTAAAATACTGTATATAAATATATTTAAATAACAATAAATTATATATTTAAAGTATTGTATATAAATATATTTAAATAACTATAAATTATATATTTTAAAATATTATATATAAAGTATTTATAAAAGAATCACTCAAAATTGTCAATTTATTTGCATCTTTAAATTTGAAATCTAATTATAACATGTCAAAGGGTGTTTTAATCGAATGCTTCATCTTATGGACGAGACAATGCCTAAAGGCAACATAATGATTACAATTTTGTATCATGTTAGGGAGTCGGTGCAAAATTTGGGTTTGAGTTATTTGAGAATTGATTGTTACTCAAAATGATGCATGCTGTATTACAATGAAAATTCAGACAAAAGCATAACAAAGTGCTTTGTTTGTAAAATATATCGATACATGACAACCAATAGGAGGGGAGTTGAAAAGAAGATTTTTGTTTAAAAAAATGTGGTACTTTTCACTCATTCCAAGACTAAAAAGGTTGTACTCTTCAGTAGTCATTACATCTCATATGAGATGACATAGTGAGAATCAAAGGGACCCAACTATCTTGTGCAATCCATTTGATGGTGAAGCTTGGAAACATTTTAATAGAGTTGATCCAGACTTTAGTCAAGATCCTAGGAATGTAAGATTAGGGTTATGTGCGAATGACTTTAATCCTTTTGGTTAATATGGAAAAAGTTACTCTTGTTGGCTAGTTATCTTAACTTCATACAATCTTCCTCCTAAGATGTGCATGAAGAAGAAATTTATGTTTCTAACAGTCCTAATTCCAAGTCAATCAATTTCAAAGCACAAGATTGTAGTGAACTTACAACCACTCATAGATGAGTTGTGCACCTTGTGGAATGATGGTGTACTAACTTATGATGTGTCATTAAGACAATTTTATGATGAAGGCTGTTTTGATATAGACAATTAATGATTTTTCGGCTTATGGAATGTTGTCATATTGGATGACTGCTAGGGAACTTATTTGCCCCATATAAACATTCACACTTAAACACTATTATAAGGCCTCTTATTTCGATTGTCACCATCAATTCCTTCCACTCAATCATGTATATTGGAGGAATAAAAATTCATTCAAGAAAAGGTTTGTCGAGACCTCACTCGCTCCTCCAAGTGTGTCTAGTCCTAATATGTTCAATAGAGTTTCACATTTACCATTTTCCTATGAGTTGCAAGAAGAAGAATAAATTTTTGGTTACGATGTTTAACATAATTGGAAGAAATAAAGTATATTTTTGAGGTTGTCGTATTGGAAAATACACCTTCTACGTCATAACATTGATGTCATGCATACAAAGAGAAATGTGTTTTATGAATGTATTTGACACTGTCATGGACATTAATAGTATGACTAACAATACACATAATGCTCGATCAGATATGGCAGAAATATGTAATCATAAAAAGCTTGAGTTGAAAGATGTTGGTCGCATCAAACTTTTCAAACCAAAAGCAATATATACATTGATGAAGTTTGAGAGATTTGCTAATTGTAAGTAGGTCAAATGTTAAAAAATGAAGATTTATGGAAGATAATATACCTGTGTTGTTGTGTAAGTTGGAACAAATATTTTCGTCAAGCTTTTTTGATTTAATGGAGCATCTTCTAATTCATCTACCCTATGACGCTAGAGTTAATGGTCCAATCCAATATTGTTGGATGTACCCTTTTGAAAAGTATAAAACTAGTAATCATTTGTATATCATTGCACTATATCTGTCTTCAATTTTCCTCACAATGTGCATTCATATTCTTTGTTAGGCTTCTGCATTCCTTAAAAAACAAAGTCAAGAATAAGGTTAGGGTAGAAGCTTCAATTTTTGAAGCTTATTTAGTGGAGGAGACATCGACCTTTGCCTCATTTTACTATCCTGATAAAATTGAAACAAGAAGGACCATGATGCCTCATAATGTTGATACAAGTGAAGGTTCTTCATCTACTTCTCCTATATCAATTTTTAATTACCCAAGAAAAGCGGGTGACAAATCCATAACATATTTCTTGAACCAAGTTGACCACGAAGTTACTCACTTATACATTCTTCTAAGTTATGAAAAGGTTGAGCCATATTTAGAGTAAGATGGTGTTAAGCTCTTATACAACTTTAATTATACATGTTAATGATATAATGTTGTGTACTTTGATTAATCTACTTTTTAATATAATATATATTTAATTGAATAAATTTTATATATAAAATAAGACATTATTTACTGTTATATGTAAACCCATAAAAGTGAGGATTAATCCTGAGTGGTATTGATATGTGTAATTAAAAAATAAATAATTGTTAAAAATAATTAGAAATAGATGCAACAAAAAGGTCTTGTCCTTTTACCTCTGCTGCAAGTGAGTCGATGTGATGTTACTTCTGTTTGTATTAAATTGCTATTTGTAATAAAAAAATGAAATGAAGGTATAATTTAATTAGAAAACAAATGAATAAAGAGGTCTTGTCCTTTAACCTCTACTACACCTACCAGACATTGTGTTGTTACTTCTGTTTGTGTTAAATTTTATTGTTATTTATAATAAAAAAAGCTGAAGTAATGGTTGAATTTAATTAGAAAACGGATTAAGAGTTTCTTTATTTTCACCTTTATTGCTCGTGAGACACTGTGTTGTTACTTTTGTTTCTATAAAATTGTTATTTATAATAAGAAGGCTTAATTGTATTTTTAATTTTCATATCCAAATTATAATTGCTCAAATTAGATCTCAGATATTATGTAATTTGTAATCAAATCATTTTGTTAGCCATCCATTAATATTTTTAACAATAACTCTTAAATTGCTAGCATGATCCCGCAATCCAACGCATTAAAAATCATTCTTCAATTATTAAACTAAACATATTATTAATACATTAAATGAAACTTATATTGTATATAACTTACAATTATAACTATTAAATAATATACATAATTTATACTAAATATAAATATAAAATGAATGCAACAAGAAGTCCTATCATTTTACCTATGTTGCATGCAAGACACTGTATTGTTATTTTTGTTTGGATTAAATTAATATTTGTTATAAGAAAAATAAAGTAATGATTAAATTTAATTAGAAATTGGAGGAGCAGGAGGTCTCGATCTTTTACATCTGTTGCACGAGAGACATTGTGATGTTACTTTTGTTTCTATTAAATTGTTATTTGTAATAACGAAATGAAGTAATGATTGAATTTAATTGGAAAACAGATGGAGTAAGAGATCCATCATTTTACCTCTCTTGCATGTTAAACTAAGTTGTTACTTCTGTGTGGATTAAATTGCTTTTTTCTAATAAAAATAAGTAATAACAAATTTTAATTTGAAAACAAATAAAAAAAGGTTATGTCATTTTACTTCTGTTGTATATAAGACTTTTGTTGTTAATTCTTTTTGTATTGAAGTAGTGTATATTATCTTTGTCATGTATCCGAAATCTTTCATGAAAGTACAATTATAAATAATATTATTTATTTTGTCTTTTTATATATATATATATATATATTAGCTATTTAATTTTATAAAGAATTAACATATTTCTTAATGAATTTGAATTCTTATTATTTATTTGATTTAGAATTTAATGACATTATCATCTAAACATGTAGAAAATTTGATGTAAAAGAGAATAAGTAGTATAAGTGTCCAATAAGTAGAAGAGTATTGGAGAAATATTAAAGAAGAGTACTAGAGAAACTATTAAGTAGAAAGAATACACATGTTAAAAATTCTCTTTTAAGAGTTCCTTTAAACGCATATGACCTTTGGATGCATGTGAAGCCTTTGGATAGTACATGGGTCATTTGGACGACACTTTGATTCTTTGGATGCATGTGGAGATGATAAAAATGTTGGTTTTAGATGGAAAGAGAGCCAGGAGAGAGCCTTTCAAACACTCAAGGAAAGACTCACTCAAGCTCCAATTCTTGCTTTACCTGATTTTTTCTAAATCTTTTAAGTTGGAGTCTGATGCCTCAAATGTTGGTATAAAGGTCGTGATCCTCCAAGAAGGGTGCCTCATTGCTTACTTTAGTGAAAAACTAAAGAGTGTCCAATTGAATTATTCTACCAATGACCGAGAATTATATGCTCTTGTGAAGGTGTTGCAGAATTGACAACACTATGTATTGCTCAAGGAGTTCGTGATTCATAATGATCATGAAGCTCTCAAGCATTTGAGAGGGTAAAGTAAGTTAAACAAGATGCATGCAAAGTGGGTTGAATTTTTAGAACAATTTCCTCATGTAATTAAGCATAAGCAAGACATGATGAATGTAGTGACAGATGCTCTCTCAAGGAGGCATGTCCTAATTGCCATGCTTGAAACAAAATGCTTGGACTTGATTGCATAAAGGAATTTGTACGAAAAAAAATCCTAACTTCTATGGCCTTTTGCCATGCATGTCCATGCAGAATTTAATGATTATTTTAGACATGATGGCTTCCTATTCAAAGGAAAGAAGTTATGTGTGCCCATGAGCTCCATTAGGCAATTGCTTGTGAAGGAGGCACATGAAGGCGGCCTTATGGATCACTTCGGAGAGCTTAAGACTTTGGACATTTTGAGTGAAGATTTTTATTGGCCTCATATGAAGAAGGATGTTCATAATATTTATGAGAAATGTTTAACTTGTAAAGTGGCCAAGTCTCGGTATCTTCCCACGGTTTATACACCTCACTCCCTGTTCCCACCTCCCCTTGGATTGATATCTCTATGGATTTTGTACTTGGTTTACCTAGGTCAAAAGGAGGTAGAGATTCTATTTTTGTAGTGGTTGATCGGTTTTCTAAAATGGCTCATTTTATTTCATGTCACAAGAGTGATGATGCGTCGCGTGTGACCAATTTGTTCTTTAGGGATGTAGTACGGTTACATGGTCTTCCAATGACCATTGTTTCATATAGGGACATCAAGTTTCTTGGACATTTTTGGAGGTCCCTACGAAGTAAGCTTGACACAAAGCTACACTACTCTACCACTTGTCATCTGCAAACGAATGGGCAAACCGAAGTGGTAAATAGGACCTTAGGTCAGCTATTAAGATGCTTTGTTAAGAAGAGTTTGAGGGATTGGGAGGATTAGATACACCATGTTGAGTTTGCTTATAATATAGGGTTTAATTCTTCTACTTCTTACTCACCTTTTGAATTGGCCTATGGTTTTAACCCCCTCTCCCCACTTGACTTGTTTCCCTTACCTTTTATGCCTAATTGTGTTAACAGGGAAGGGCTTTCAAGAGCCTAATTCGTTCAGAGAATACATGAACAGGCTCGGCTAAACATGGAAAAGAAGGGGGAACAATATGCAAAGATTGCCAATAAAGGGAGGAAGGATGTTTTATTTAAAAAAGGAGATTTGGTTTGGGTGCATTTGAGGAAAGAGTGATTTCCTCTATTTAGGAAATCCAAGCTCCTCCTAAGAGGAGATAACTTGTTTAAGATTATTAAGAAAATTAACAATAATGCCTACAAAGTTGAAATGCCCCAAGGTTTTGGGGGAAACATTGCATTTAATGTTATTGACTTGACTCTTTATGTTATAGGTACATAAGTACCAAATTCTTATGTTTCAGGTACAGGTGCATCAAATGTTACAAGGACAGAGGTACCAAATTTGAGGTCAAATTCCCTTCAAGAAGGGGGGATGATGCATGCTCGAAAAGCCACTGTTTAGAGGATAAAGTTGAGGAAGTTGCTCCAATGCCCAAAGGCCCTATGGCAAGGTGTAGGCTCAAAAAGATCAATGAAGTAGTGCGCCAAAGGTTGGCCCTATTGCGTGACCAAGAAGGGATACCCGAAGGAAACGTTATGTACCATTTGTCCAACTGCCTTAGTGGCACTGTATAGAGCTAGAATATACCATTTAGTAACATTGTATTCACTGTACCTTTGTTATATTTCTCGTAAGAATACATAGGTATGGTCTAATAGTCCTATTAGGTAGTATTTGTCTATTATGAAGTAGATTTTCAAATAATGGTCTCCACAAGGAGCAGAAGTTGTCGATTGCATGTCGTTACATGTGAAGCACGTCCCAGTATTCTATTAGCATTAAGGAACATGGCTAGGACATAATCAAGGGTATACAGACCCTCCGTGTAATTAGAATCGACACTTTTTGAATAAAATTTAGTTTGTACAAAAACACTTTTGAGAGCGTTCTCTCGTCTTTTGTCTTGTACAAGAAATCCAATTCTTATCAAGCTTTCACGATGTTTGTGGCGAATTTCTACAACCTCTTATCTATTCTTAGGAATTAGTGGCGACCCATTCCGAATCTCAATCTATTTTTCTATTTTTCTTTTCTTAATTTTATATTAATTATCAATTATGCTTGAATAGACATTGATTGTGTATCCTAGAGTTGCATTCTAATACTAGGGATGCGTCATATCTTTCATGTATTTACTTTTGGTGAAGGTTAATAGTTCCATATTTAAGAATTGAATCAAATTGAACTGTACTAACTAAGTGATAGAGTAATGCCATGATAAGATATAACTCACTTATTCAAATTTGATAAAGATTTTATTATTTTTTAGAAGAAAAAGGTTTTTTTTTTTTGAAAAAAAAATAGTACTATTCATATGTTAAAGAAGAATAAAAATATTATTGATATTTATAAGAAGTTTCTATTAGTAATAAAAAATAAAATAATTATAGAAAACAGAACTATAAATTTTAATTTTAAGAAATTATAATAATCATTATAATTAATTCGACTTGGATTTGACATTCAAATCGTCCAAAAGTACTATATCAAGCAAGACATTTTGTCCTTTTAGGTTGCTCAAGGTCCCGTACTTTTTCACGTTTACTTCTATTGAACGTTGTTAGTTCCTTATTTAGGAATTGAATCAAATATGCTTTTTTTAACTCAATAGTAGAGTAATGCCATCGGTTCAAATATGATAAGAGCCTTTTCATTATTTTTATTTATATATATATATATATATATATATATATATATATATATATATTTGAAATAAAAGTAGTAGTATTCATGTTTTAAAGAAAAATAAAGATATTATTGATAGAATTTAAGTAGAAAACAAAATTATGAATTTTAATTTTAAGAAGTTATCATTATCATTATAATGAATTTGAAATATAAATATTTCAGAACTGCTTAATCATGCAATAGATTATGGCTTTTATATTGTTCTGTAAAAAAATATTATGAAACTTAGATTTTACATATAAATATTTTAGGATCTATGAATTATGCATAAGCCTTCTCATTAAATTTTGTTCCATATAAGAAGTATTGTCCTTTAGCATATTTACTTCTGTTACAGGTTGCTCGGTTCATATTTAGGATTTATTAACAAATAATTTATTAAAATTTAGATAATAGTTAAATATTTAATGGTTAAATTATTAAAATTAAAATTTAATATATATAAATAATCATTAAATCAGATAAATTTTATAAATAATTATTCTTAAAATAAATTAATTTTCACCTTGTATGTACAAGTGTGTGCATGCATATGTTTGGTTTTATTGTTGCATATTACAAATGGTAATATATATGAAATTCATCATCTATTTGTAGTAAATTTTATATGTAATTAAAAAATAATTGTAGAATTTAATTAGAAAATAAAATTATGAATTTTAATTTTAAGAAGTTATCATTATTATTATAATGAATTTGATTCAAGTTTGACATATAAATATTTAAGAATTGTTAAAGTCATGTCTTTTCATACTGCTTCATGAAAGAAGTATTGTGAGACTCAGATTTAACACAAATATTTTAGAACAGTTGAATCATGTAACAGATCTTATGTAACATCCTAAAAATTATTTAATTATTTTTTTAGAAAATAAATTACATCATCATTATTATTATCAATTTTATTTTAATTATTAATTGCTGCAAGAAATTATTTTATTAAATAATTGCATTTTGAAACTGAAATGTTGTTATTATTGTTATTATTCTTAATGGTGGCAGAAAATTAATTTAGTATTTAAATATTTACATTTAATTTTATTTTAATGGAGGAGCTGATGGTTTTATAAACTGATGAGACATTAATCTGAATTATTTTCATTTATTAATTTAATTAATAGAATTAACGGGGGAGGCTGACAGGTGGGTCGGGGAACCCCGACCCAGTTAGAATATTAGACGGGGTTAATCAGTTTATCTTAGTTGGTGTTTTGCGCATCAAACAGCCAGACCTAGAGGAGAGAGAACGAAAACCTGCAAGGAGGAGGAGCTAGGGTGTTCAGATCATCCTGGAGTCACATCAGATCCTCACTATTCTTTGCATCTAAGGTACAGGGGAGATGAGTTCAGTTATATGTGAATGTGGGGTGTAGGGTAGTGAGGGCAATCCCTAAGTCCCTATAAGATCTAAATTCTCAAATTTGTTTGGTTATTATGTTCTAAAAATGTTTTAATCGGTAGAAAAGATTCGTCAATGTGTACCGTGGGTTTGGTTGACTTAATTGATAATATAATCAGTTGCCTTTAGTGTGAAGGAAAACCTCTAGAGGGAATCCCAAAGGAACAAGAAGAACGACTTTGATAAACATGTTTTCTTCATTATGCTTCCAAACATGCAGAGATGTCAGTTCTATCTCACTATTTGCCTTAATGTGATTTTCGTTTGAAATTATATGGTTAATCGTCATAATTACTTGATTCTCGTGGTTGTTTATGGTTATTCATGGTTGAGGTTCAATTTTGTACTCTTGTGTGTAATGGTGAAATTGGGTGGAATTCAATGGTGTTTTATGTGCGTTTCTGTGCATTCTTATAAATGATTTATGGTAATGATGGCTAAATTGATATGATTTTGGCATGATTATGGACGTGTGAATGATGTATAAATCATGAGAATGAAAATGTGGATGAGACTGCATTGAGCATGGACATGAGATGCATGAGAAGTCAGACGTGGCTATAATACCGTGGCCATATGTGGTGTTTAACAAGGGACCCTGGCCAAAAGTGGTGTTTAACAGGATGGACTAATGATGGGGGACATTCATATGCATGGGTCATAGGTGGTGTTTAACGGTTGTGTAGAATGTCTTCGCACGGGCCATAGGTGGTGTTTAACTGTGCGACACACCGACCATATGGGGTGTTTAACGGTGTGACCATCATTAGTGATAACTAAGGGGATTAGGAGATTCGCCCATGGTGTGGTGTTCTGAATCGAGACTCTTAGGTGTGGTGATGAGCATATGCATTGTGCGAGCATATGCATTTTGTAAACATAAATGAAATGTGATTGATTTTGAATGCGATAGAACGTGTGATTGATATATGAGTATTGTTAACTGTTAGTAATTGGGTACGGTAATGTGTGAGATTTGAGGTACTATCTGCATTTATATATGATTGAATGCTATTTCTCACCGTACTCTCTTGTGGTTTTCTTTTAGGTAATGTTGAGGGCATTCGTGGTGCCGAGTTTTGAAGAGGCGGGGTCTTGCTCTGGTCTGTGTGACATCAAGGCTTGGGATTTAGAATAGTGGTTCTATGTCTTTTCATACGTACTTTTGCATCTTAAATATTTGAAGATGATGAGCACATCAATAACTCACTAAATATATACAAAAATGAAAGTGATTTATATATTTGAAATATGTGTCAAACACATGAATGACGTATTTAGATCAATATTAATAATTTATGTGATAATTTTTTTTATGTGTACTTAATGTTTGAACATGATAATGATCATGTGAACCTCTTTTTATCCTTGATACAAATTGAGTTTCCTTAGTTTTATCTATTACCTTGTCTTCCTTTTTATTTACTTGATTATTTTAATTTAAGTATTCGAGGTAGAAGGGCATTACATCTTATCTTTTCATATTGCTCCATGGAAGAAGTATAGTCCTTTTACGCTTTTACATCTCCTACATGTTGCTAGTTTCTTATTTAGGATTTATTAACCGTCAATTTATTAAAATTAAGATAAGATTAAAATATTTAACAGTTAAATAATTAAAATTAAATTTAATACATATAAATAATCATTAAACAACATAACTTTATAAATAATTATTCTTGAAATAAATTAATCCCTACTTTGCATGCGCAAGCATGTGTTTGATTTTATTATTACATATTACAAATGATAATATATATGAAATTCATCATCCATTTCTATAAAGTTTCTATTTGTAATAAAAAAAATAATTGTAAAATTTAATTAGAAAACAAATTATGAATTTTAGTTTTAAGAAGTTATCATTATCATTATAATGAATTTAACTCAAATTTGACTTATAAATATTTCACAATCTCTAAATCATGCAAAAGGTTTTGACTTTTCTTACTGTTCCATGAAAGAAGTATTGTGAGACTCATATTTAACATATAAATATTTTAGAACCGCCGAATCATGCAAAAGATACTGTTATTTCTTACTTCTCCAACATGTTGCTAATTTCTTATTAAGAATTTGTTAACAATTAATATATCAAAATTAAAATAATATTAAAATATTTAACGATTAAATTATTAAAGTTAAAATTTAATACATATAAATAATCAATAAACAAGATAACTTTATAAATACTTATTCTTAAAATAAATTAATTCTCACTTGTATGTAGAAGCATGTGCATGTGTGTCTGATTTTATTATTACATATTACAAATGGTAATATATATGAAATTCATCATCCATTTGTAGTAAGTTTCTATTTGTAATTAAAAAAATAATTGTACAATTTAATTAGAAAACAAATTACGAATTTTAATTTTAAGAACTTATCATTATCATCGTAATGAATTTAACGAATAAATATTTCAGAACATCTGAATCATACAAAAGGTCCTATCTTTTCTTATTGCTCCATAAAAGAAGTATTGTGAGACTCATATTTGACATATAAATATTTTAGAACCATTGAATCATGCAAAAAGGTATTGTCATTTCATATTGTCCTTTCATGTTTTTACTTCTCATCCATGTTGCTAGTTTTTTATTGAGAATTTTTAACAGTTAATTCATTAAAATTAAGATAATATTAAAATATTTAATGGTTAAATTATTAAATTTTAAATTTAATATATATAAATAATCAATAAACAAGATAATTTTATAAACAATTATTCTTTAAAATAAATTAATCCCCACTTTATATGCGCAAACGTGTGCATTAGTGTCCGATTTTATTATTACATATTACAAATGGTAATATATATAAAATTCATCACCAATTTATAGTAATTTTCTATTTATAATAAAAAATAATTATACAATTTATTTAGAAAATAAATTATGGATTTTAATTTTAAGAACTTATCATTATCATTGTAATGAATTTGACTCAAATTTGATGAATAAATATTTCAGAACCTTTAAATCATGCAAAAGGTCCTGTCTTTTCTTATGACTCCATGGAAGAAGTATTGTGAGACTCATATTTGACATATAAATATTTTAGAACAGTTAAATCATGCAAAAGATCCCGTCTTTTCATACTACTCAATAGAAGTATTGTCCTTTCATGTTCTTACTTCTGTTGCATGTTGCTAGTTTCTTATTGAGAATTTGTTAACATTTAATTATTAAAATTAATATAATATTAAAATATTTAATAGTTAAGTTTTTAAAATTAAAATTTAATACATATAAATAATCATTGAACAAGATAACTTTATGCATAATTATTTTTAAAATAAAACAATCCCCATTTTTTATGCGCAAATATGTGCATGTGTGTGGTAGATTTTATTATTATATATTGCAAATGGTAATATATATGATATTCATCATCCATTTGTAGTAATTTTCTAATTGTAATAAAAAATAATTGTAGAATTTAATTAGAAAACAAATTATGAATTTTAATTTTAAGAAGTTATCATTATCATTGTAATGAATTTGACTTAGATTTAACTTAGATTTGACATATAAATATTTTAGAACCTGTTAATCATGCACAACATCTAGTAATTTCTTATTGCTTCGTGAAAGAAGTATTGTGAAACTTAAATTTTACGTATTTGTTTCATGGAAGAAGTATTGGTCTTTCACACTTTTACATTTGCTATATGTTGCTAGTTTCTTGTTCAGGATTTATTTACTCTCAATTTATTAAAATTAAGATAATATTAAAATATTCAATAGTTAAATTATTAAAATTGAAATTTCATACATATAAATAATTATTAAATAACATAATTTTATAAATAATAATTCTTAAAATAAATTAATCCATACTTCTAATGCACAACCGTGTGCATGAGTGTGTCTAATTTTATTATTACACATTACAAATGATAATATATATGAAATTCATCATCCATTTGTAGTAAGTTTCTATTTGTAATAAAAAAAATAATTATAAAATTTAATTAGAAAACAAATTATGAATTTTAGTTTTAAGAAGTTATCATTATCATTATAATGAATTTAACTCAAATTTAACTTATAAATATTTCACAATCTCTAAATCATGCAAAAGGTTTTGACTTTTCTTACTGTTCCATGAAAGAAGTATTGTGAGACTCATATTTAACATATAAATATTTTAGAACCTCTAAATCATGCAAAAGGAACTGTCTTTTCACCTTGCTTCATGGAAGAAGTATTGCTCTTTCTTGCTTTTACTTTTGCAACATGTTGCTAGTTTCTTATTGAGAATTTGCTAACAGTTAATTTATTAAAATTAATATAATATTGAAATATATAATGGTTAAATTATTAAAGTTAAAATTTAATACATATAAATAATTATTAAACAAGATAATTTTATAAATAATTATTTTTAAAATAAATTAATCTCCTTTGTATGTCCAAGCGTGAGCATGTGTGTGACTAATTTTATTATTACATATTGCAAATGATAATATATATATATATATATATATATATATATATATATGGAATTCATCGTCCATTTCTAGTAAGTTTGATTGAAACCCAACCGACAAAGACAAAGACCATCTACATGACATTGGAGGTCCTATGACTAGGTCCAAAACCAAAATGAGGAAGCAATCTTTGCAAGGCCTGAGTTTGAGAATTAAGGAAAATATAAAGCCAAGAGAGTGTTGCACCAAAATGAGTTACTTTATTGCAAGTTGATGAAGAATGAAGCCCATATTGAAGAACACAAATAAAGCCCAAAGTCATTATCATGTAATTTGGACTCAGTAGTTAGTTAGAATTTGTTTATTGATTGGTTAAGATTTTGTTTATTGATTGGTTAAGATTTTATGCCAATTAAAATGTTATTGAGCTTTAACTTCCGGGCTGCCCAGCTAACCGCGACCTTTAACAGATCCTAACTAACTACTTAGCCCAAATTACATGACAATGACTTTGGGTTTTATTTTTGTTATTCAATATGAGCTTCATTCTTCATCAAATTGCAATAAAGTGACCCATTTTGATGCAGCTTCTAACTATCTTGGCTCTATATTTTCCTTAATTCCCAAACTCAGGGCTTGTAAAGATTGCTTCCTCATTTTGGTTTTGGACCTAGTCATGGGACCTCCAATATCAAATATCATGCAAATGGTCTTTGTCTTTGTCGGTTGAGTTTCTATCAAAGTTTCTATTTGTAATAAAAAAATAATTGTAAAATTTAATTAGAAAACAAATTATGAATTTTAATTTTAAGAAGCTATCATTATCATTGTATTAAATTCGACATATAAATATTTTAGAAATTCTAAATCATGCAAAACATTTCGTCTTTTCCATAGAAGAAGTATTGTGAGACTCATATTTGACATATAAATATTTTAGAACCACTGAATCATGCAAAAGGTTCTATCTTTTCATACTTCTCAATGGAAGAAGTATTGTCCTTTCATGTTCTTACTTTTGTTACATTTTGCTAGTTTTTTATTGAGAATTTGTTAAAAGTTAATTTATTAAAATTAAGATAATATTAAAATATTTAACAGTAAAATTATTAAAATTAAAATTTAATACATATAAATAATCATTAAACAAGATAATTTTATAAACAATTATTCTTTAAAATAAATTAATTCTCATTTTGTATGGACAAGCGTGTGCATGTGTGTATTTGATTTTATTATTACATATTACAAATGGTAATATATATGAAATTCATCGCCAATTTGTAGTAAGTTTCTATTTGTAATAAAAAAATAATTGTAGAATTTAATTAAAAAACAAAATTATGAATTTTAGTTTTATGAAGTTATCATTATCATTGTAATGAATTTGACTCAGGTTTGACATATAAATAGTTCAGAATCTCTAAATTATATAAAAGGTCCTGACTTTTCTTACTAGTCTATGGAAGAAGTATTGTGAGACTTAGATATGTCATAAATATTTTAGTACTGCATGAATCATGCAAACGGTATTGTCTTTACATACTATTCCATGGAAGAAGTATTGTCCTCTTTCATGCTTTTACTTCTGTTACATGTTGCTAGTTTCGTATTAAGAATATGTTAACAATTAATTTATTACTATTAAGATAATATTAAAATATTTAACTTTAAATTATTAAAATTAAATTTTAATACATATAAATAATCATTAAACAATATAATTTTATAAATAACTATTCTTAAAATAAATTAATCCCCTCTATTTATGCACAAGCGTGTGCATATGTGTGTGATTTTATTATTACACATTACAAATGGTGATATATATGAAATTCATCGTCCATTTGTAGTAAGTTTCTAATTGTAATTAAAAAATAATTGTAGAATTTAATTAAAAAAATTATAAATTTTAATTTTAAGAAGTTATCATTATCATTGTAATAAATTTAACTCAAATTTTACATATAAATATTTTAGAACCTCTAAATCATATAAAAAATCTTATCTTTTCTTACTGTTCCATGGAAGAAGTATTATAAGACTTAAATTTGACATATAAATATTTTAAAACCACCGAATTATATAAATGGCTGTGTGTTTTCATATTGCTCAATGAAAGAAGTATTGTCCTTTCATGCTTTTTACTTATGCTATATATTGATAGTTTCTTATTTAGGACTTGTTAATAGTTAATTTATTAAAATTAAAACGATATTAAAATATTTGATGATTAAATTATTAAAATTTAAATTTAAATATATAAATGATCATTAAACAAGATAACTTTATAAATAGTTATTTTTAAAATAAATTAATCCCACTTTATATGCTACATGTATTATGTGTGTATCATGTATCTGATTTTATTATTACAAATAGTAATATATTTGAAATTCATCGTCTATATGTAATCACAAGCATCCAAACGCACATTGCATATTAATGTATTTTTTTTACCATCTAATAAAATTAATCATATTATTTTTTATTTTAACTTTAATATATTATATTTTATTCAATTTAATATTTTATGAATGTAAATATTTTTACTGTAAAATAATTAACAATATTTTTTAAAAGTTCAGTATATTCTAATTATGTCCGATCTATCATTTAATAGATATGTAATGTGAGACAAAATATAATAAAAAAGTAAGAGATATGTAAGGCCATACCCACCTTGAAAACATAGGAGAAGGATTATAGTACTAATTAAATAGCAGTCATGAAATTCACAACCATTTATTTTTTCTTTCAAGAAAAAATATAGGTCAATTGGATTCTGAAACTTGTTTAGGGTGAAGAAAGATGTCTAGATTTAATAAGTGCTTACAAATTTTTTATCAATAGAATAAGATTTTTTTATTGATAAAATTTTCATATAAAGATCCAAACTCCCATTTTTAAAATGTAACTCCAATCATAACTTATCCAAAGGGAAACATCTCACTGTTGCTTTGCACCTTTAGCAAAACTGCACAACATAATCCAATAGGAACAACAGTTAGATGATTAGAGTGCATTTCTATTTCAGAATCATGTCTTAAAATGTCAACAAATTCAGCAACAGCAGCTAGATGATTAGAAGAAGACCAATAGGAACAGGAAATGAAATGGCTACAAAACTAGGCCCTATAGATAGAGGACAGAGAGTGAGGATAGAACTAGAGGATGAGAAAGAAAGTGGCACATAATTAGTAATAAATTTTGAATGAATTAAAAGGGATAAATAAAAGTAATTAAAATAAGAAAAAAATAACAAAGATTGATATATCCAGTGAAGTTTTTTGCTCATATTAATTCTTAGAATTCGATTTAAATTTAAATAATATACAAATTTTAATTGAAATTAATTGACTTTTTAAATCTTCGCATGCCTTCTTATTATAAATTTTTGAAAAATAAAAATGCTTTTTTATTTAGAATATTTTAACATATTTGTGAAACTTTTCTTTCTTTCCTCGCTTCACTCACTCATTCACACTTTCTCTCTCTTCAATGTGGCCTTGAAAGTTGAAACAGCTTGAAAGTTGAAACCCCTCACCCATGCCATAATTTCTTTTCTTTCTTAGCTTTCTCTCTGCTTTCCCAGAAAATCGAACTCTCTCTTTATCTCTCTCTGCATGTTCACATAAGTTAGTACTACATGATTAATTATGCTAAATTATTAAACAATAAGTTAATAAATTATTATTTATTATTTATTATTTATCTCTCTCTATATATATGATCCCGTGAGATCTACTTTGCAGGAGTAAATAGCATAGCTGAGATAGAGACTTGTGGCAGCCGAAAAGAAAATCAGAGAAAGGTAAAGATTTCAGAACCCTAACGACTCTGAATCTCTGAAAAAAACTGTACCGTCTTTTTAATTGGGAGTGACGAAACCCCCAATCATCGTCTTCGTCAAAATTTGTGCAACTGTTTTTTTCCTTCTTCTTTTCTCTTTCTTCTTCATATACTACTGCATCAGATCCACGCCAACCGCTTACACAGTTTCACTTCCTCTTCTATCTATTACATGGCCGTACACAGTGTAGGGTTTTGTTTTGCTTCTACGTTTCTGACTTTCTTTTTTACGGTTCTGGAGCTGAATTATTGCGTTTTGTTTTGTTCCGGCTCTCTCTGATGCTCCACGAAGATCTATCTTATTCTTGTTTTTTATTATTATTTAACTCTAGTGGACGCTGTAAATTTTTTGTTCCTGTGGTGGTTTTTCATTTATTTATTTTTTTTGCTTTTTAAGGAAAAATTAAAGAAGATAAAATGATTTTATTGCGGCTTTTTTTGTCGCTGTAGTTGCTTTGTGATTTCCATTTTGGGCGATTCTGGTAATTAATTGTTGTAATGATGTGTTTTTCAAGGAGTTTGCTGTTTCTATTATGGTGGTTATGTTGTTTACGCTAACTAATTGGTTGCAGGATCTGAGGAGTTCCACGAGGTTGATTAATCGAGCATACTTTGTTGGATTAACATTGAGAGTCTTGAAGGGTGTTTGAGATGAATTGGATTGACTTTCAGTCATGTGAAGGAGATGAGTGAAATTACTTGTGACTTTGTGGTGAAGAAATTTTGGGATGGTATGCAGGTTGACTTTACCGATAACGTCAGATTTGTGTCTGATGATCACAGTTAATGTTGGAACATCATAGGCTGGTTGCAGGCATACGGAGAAGCTAGTTGTTGAATTGTTGCAGTTGTCTTGGACTGGCTTGCGAGTTGAAAGTCCTTTGTCCTTCAATTATCTTGCTTATTATGGTTAATATTTGAAGCTGCTGACATCTTGGTGAATGACATGTAAATGTTTTGCTAGTAATATACTTAACTAGCAGCAATATAATTTATGGCTCACTGAGTTTTGGTACTTCCAAGTGTTTCTGCGAGTATCAAAATTTGCCTGTTGCCTTAATCTTGGTGGTAGTGTGGTACTAAAAGGGTAAAATGGAAACGGGGGGTTTGAACGCCAATCACGCTCCCAGTTTTCTTCACCAGTCACTTCCTGTTGTTGTGCCTATGCTTTTGATTTCAGTAGGATATGTTGACCCAGGAAAGTGGGTGGCATTTGTTGAAGGAGGTGGACGATTTGGGTTTGATCTGATGGCCTTCACGCTCATCTTTAATTTTGCAGCCATCTTCTGTCAGTATATATCAGCAAAGATTGGTGTTATCACAGGAAAAGATCTTGCTCAGGTATTATACCTTCCACTGCATGGATTTATATAATTATACTGTTGATGCAGCACCATTGTACAATTTGAAAAATTTGTGACAAGGACCATGATTTTTGAACAATTTGTTGGTTTTGTGATTTTTTAATGTTGGTCCTTTACCTCTCTCAAGAAATTACACAGTAGGAAATTATAAGATGGAAGGCTATAAAAAAGAAGTTTTTTATCAAGAGGAAATGGAATCAGAAAGGTTTTTTTCCTTTTATATATTTTCCCCACTTTGTTTATGTTTCTAGTTTTAGTGCTTCAGGAAATTAAGAATACTGACAATTATCTCCATCCTCTGTCAGTATATCATTTGGCATATAAGTTAGAAGTTTATAAAAATATTTTGATTGATGGTCATTTCTGTTCTATCTTAATTCTACCTTCTAAATATAACTTGAAATTGGAAGTAGGACATTATACTTATTAATATTAATTGTTTCTTCCATCCTGAAAATAATAAGTAACGGAATAAGATGATCCCTTCCTTTCCCATCTATTATGTTCACATATTAGTCCAAATGTGTCTGGCCATGTGCTATACTATGTTATGCATGAGCTATGATTTCTTTAATCTGCTTGTTGAGTTGATTACTAAGTTGGGGTAGTTTGTTTCCAACTTTTCTCTATTCCTACAAACCCACTCAGATACACACTCTAGTAGAACTTCATGCATAATCTTAATCACTGTGTTTTGCTTATGGAGCTTCACTTTCTTTTTGTCAAAGATTTGCACTGATGAATATGATAGTTGGACATGCATGCTTCTTGGAGTTCAAGCAGAACTTTCAGTGATTATGTTAGACCTTAACATGGTAATGTTTCTCACTCCTGATTTACCTTCCAATATTTGGCTAGCTCTTTAGCGAAGAATATGATTTTTATGTGCTGAACTTGTTTTGACGTGACCCTGTGATTTTACCTGTTTTGCAAGATATTGGGCATGGCACATGGATTAAATGTTCTTTTTGGGTGGGATTTGTTCACTTGTGTCTTTTTAACTGCTACTGGTGCTGTTTTCCATCTCCTTCTTTTTGTCCTCCTTGTAAGTATAATTATTTGCTTATTCATCAATTTCTGTTGATCAACAATACACTTATGATATTTCCTTCCTCTAGGACATTGAGAAGGTGAAGATCCTGGGCCTGTTTGTGTCAGGTTTTGTATTTCTTTCGTTTGTACTTGGAATACTCATTAATCAACCTGAAATTCCATTATCCATTAATGGAATACTAACAAAGCTGAGTGGGGAGAGTGCATTTGTGCTAATGAGTCTTTTAGGAGCAACTCTTGTGCCTCACAACTTCTACCTTCATTCCTCTATTGTACAGGTATTATTTCCTGTCATATCTAATTTTTCTAACATTGGCATTCATAGCATGTTTCCAAGTTTATATCTTTTGTGTTCTTCTGGATATGTTTACATCTTGTGGTTTGCTTGTTCTTGAGAGTTAAAATGTCTGCCTCCTGCCACATGGGAGTAGGCTTTCATGTCTAGATGGCATACTGCTGGGGGGTCTATTTATCATTAATCAATCTTATGCTCAAAGAAGACATGGACTTTGAGCAGTTTTATCATCCCCCTCCTCCTAGAAATCTTTGTTCCATCATTTTCTTAACTTTGTTTTGCATAGCTTTATCCAAATCTGTGTCTTGATTTTTTTTTTTACCTTGTTTATGGTTATTTTATCCAAATCAGAGTGTTATTTTATCTGATTATCTGTTGAATATTATTTTGTCAATGTTTGGATCACTTGCTCATCACGAAATATATAATCATGATATCTTTTTGCCTACATCTTATGATGGTTTTATTATTTGCTTATTTTGTCTGAATTTCCTATTGGTTAAAGTTCGTCTTGCAAGTAATCTTGTAAAAGGAAGGGCACCTATGCTTGTGTTTTGGATTGATAATTAGATATTAAATTCTTGGGAGAAGTTTGTTCATTGGTGGGTATAAATCCAGAAATGTTTTTAAGGGTATGTGATGCAAAAAGTAGAGGGAAAACCAAATATTTTTTATGGCTAGATATTATTGTTGGGGAAATGTAACATTCACTAATAGGCTTTTCAATTGACTATCATATGGTGATGCCCTTGTGCTTTTCAAACTACTACTTTATAATTGCTTCTTGTTCTCTGAATGTAATTTCCTTTTCTGATATTTTCTGATTCTGATCTAACTTCTAAGACTAAGACCCTAAAACAAAAGCTTGATGAAACAATTTTATGGTCCAACAATGAGGAATTTTGGGGGAAATTCGGAAAAGTAAATGTATTTTATAGATTTATTTTTTAAGGATGAGCTCAATTGTGTGAAAATATCTCTTGATGCAATAAAAATTGTGAACAGCTTAATAAGTTGATACAAGTTTTGTTCTTTGCCTGTTTTAATTCTCCAGAGATCATGTGCCCAGGCATGTTTCTGGAAGCATAAAATGATCCTATTTCTGGTTTACTTTAAAAAGGAAGATTTCATGTTACAAATTATTGAAACTGTGGTCCTTAGATACTGGTTATTCATATTAGTGTTTATGGAGCTGTGTACCATCCTGGAATACCTCTGCTAAAACCTCAGCTCTTAAGCTCCAATGCTTCTTAAAAGCTAGGGATTAGGGGGCTGTGTACCATCTAGGAATACGTCAGTTCTGTACAAGTGAGAATATCTCAGTCCATGATCCCTGAGGACATCTTGACTGTAACTAAGCTGCACCATGCCCCTGTCTGATTAAAGAATGTCTCGGTGGATGATCATCCAAAATATGAAGTTGACTCATTAAATGTCCCACTGGAATTTTGGCAATCCCCTCTAATTTAGACCGTCTTCGAACCATCATTAATACTATCCCAGTATAAATGGCCAAGTGGGGAGGGCATGATCACAACCCCTTCCTGAGGCTTGGCTAAGTCAGGTTACATTCATTCTGCCCTGGTCCGGTCTTAGGAACCCTTGTGTGAAAATAGTGTTTAAGCTTGTCTGATCTGATTACTTGCATTTTTCACCAAGGATTGCATATAATGTACCATTTCATATTGGTTGCTGTTATGTCAATCTGAGACTTCATTTACTTCTTTGCAGTGGCATGAGGGATCAACAACAATTTCTAAGGATGTTTTGTGTCATAACCATTTTTTGGCCATCATATGTGTGTTCAGTGGCCTTTATTTGGTAAATAATGTGCTGATGAATGCTGCAGCAAATGAGTTCTACAGTATGGGTCTTGTTTTGACTACTTTTCAGGATGCATTATCACCAATGGAACAGGTCTCCTTTCCACCCATAATTGATCTGCATCTAGATATTTATTTACAACTTGGAAAGTCACACCTGTCTTAAACATTCTGAACAAATCTAATTCTAAGATTCTTATTGCAGGTGTTACGTAGTCCAATAGCCATGCTTGCTTTTTTACTCATTCTGTTTTTTTCAAATCAAACCACAGCGTTAACTTGGAGTTTTGGTGGAGAAGTAGTTGTTCACAGTTTCTTAAAATTGGATATTCCGGGTTGGCTTCATTATGCTACAATTAGAGTAATTGCTGTTCTACCTGCCCTTTATTGTGTTTGGAGTTCAGGAGCTGAAGGGATGTATCAACTACTTATATTCACTCAAATTGTGGTAGCTCTGCAACTTCCATCTTCCGTGATCCCCCTCTTCCGGATTGCCTCATCTAGATCAATAATGGGGGTACACAAGATCCCTCAATTTGTAGAATTTTTGGCATTGATCATATTTATTGGGATGCTTGTCTTGAATATTGTCTTTGTTGTAGAAATGATATTTGGCAGTAGTGATTGGGTGGGCAATTTGAGATGGAATGTAGGGAATGGTGTGTCTCTCGCATATTTAGTTCTACTTTGCACTGCTTTTGCATCATTCTCTCTGATGCTTTGGTTAGCTGCCACACCTTTAAAATCTGCAAGCGTCCAATTAGATGATCAGGTATGGAACTGGGACATGCCACAGGCCGTACCAAAACCACAAATTGATAATGAGGAAACTGATATAAATGAAACAAGGTATCATGGAGATGCATCTGTTCAGGTGAAGGAACCATCACCAGCTCTGGCTAGGACCCTGGAATACCCAGATGTACCAGTTTCAAGTTTTCATCATAATCTACCTGAAACTATCATGGAGCCTGATGTTCCTCTGTCTACTGTAAGGGAGACTCTTCCATTTACATCATTTTCTTGTGCCCCAACATCTGTTGTTAAGGAATTGGCTTCAACTTCAGAATCAGAGGCAGTACCAGTTTTAAGTAGTGAAACTTCTGATATTAGATTGGGAGATGCCCAAACTTTAAAAACAGAAACTTGTGCCCCTGTTGGGAAAACTGTAGAAGTTGAGGGAGATTCAAATGCTGAAAGGGATGATGATGATGGAGATTCATGGGAAACTGAAGAAGCACCAAAAGCAGTCTCACTAGCCCCATCTTCAGCATCAGATGGCCCAGCATCATTCAGGAGCCTTAGTGGGAAAAGTGATGATGGAGGGAATAGCATTGGAAGTCTTTCGAGATTAGCAGGTTTAGGGCGCGGTGCAAGACGTCAACTAGCTGCTATTCTTGATGAGTTCTGGGGACAACTATATGATTTCCATGGTCAATTTACCCAGGAAGCTAAGGCTAATAAATTTGATGTTTTACTGGGAGTAGATTCAAGACTCACCGGTTCTTTGCAGAAAGTGGATGCATGTGGAAAGGAATATTTTGAACACTTAATATCTTTAGGAAGTAGAGCTCCCGATACTTTAATGAACTCTGCCCCATATGACTCTTCCAAGCAGCATAGGATGCTAAGTAATTTAGAGTCTTCCTATAGGCCTCAAAGGAGTTATTCCTCACTGCAGGCAAATCCTGTCCAGTTTGTAGATGAATATGTTCAGACACCCAGCTGCAATCTTCTAAGTGCTGGTGAAAGGCGCTATTCCAGTGTGCGCAATCTATCTTCATCCAGGGCCTTGGATTATCAACCAGCTACTATACATGGTTATCAGGTTGCATCATATATTAATTGGGTTGGTAAAGACACAAATTCTGATAACTTAAATGGTCTGATGGAATTGTCTTCACTGAAATCCACTTCCATGGGTAATACGAACAACTACAGGAATTCTATTGCATTTGCTATGGGGCAAAAAATGCAAAATGGTTCAGGTTTAAGCCAACCCCCAGGTTTCCAGAACATTGCTAAGAATTGCCAATTGCCATCTGAGAGGTCCTATTATGATTCTCGCCCTTCTGGACCTGTGGATAATGCAGTCAGTTCAGTTAATGCTAAGAGGTACCACAGCTTGCCTGACATTTCAGGATATGCCCCTCACAGGGATGTTTACACGTCTGATAAGAGTGTTCCATGGGATGGTCCTGTTGGTGGATATAGATCTTCTGCAACTAGGACTCATTACGAACCATCATTCTATACAACTTCTGGATCAAGGACAGGAGCTCCTTTACCCTTCGATTTACTCTCTCCATCAAAAGACTACACTGATGTGCTGAGTTCTGGTGTTGGTACTGGATCCCTCTGGTCCAGACAGCCTTTTGAGCAGTTTGGGGTGGATGATAAAATTCGTAATGCTGCAACTGAAGATGTTGGAAACAGGCCTAGTGCAACTACTCGTGAAATTACTTCAGTTGTGGATATAGATGGCAAACTTCTTCAATCTTTTAGACATTGTATTTTGAAACTCTTAAAATTGGAAGGATCTGATTGGTTGTTTAGACAGAATGATGGGGCTGATGAAGATCTGATTGATCGTGTTGCTGCAAGGGAGAAATTTGTTTATGAAGTTGAAACTACAGAGATGAACCGGGCCAATCATTCCGGAGAAACTCGATATTTTTCTTCTGAAGGGAAATCTTGTTCCTCAATGAAGAATAATGAGTCAAATTGGTCTAGTTTTTCTGTGACCTCGATCCCTCACTGTGGGGAAGAATGTGTATGGAGAGCAGACATAATAACGAGCTTTGGGGTCTGGTGTATCCACCGTGTTCTTGATCTCTCACTAATGGAGAGCCGGCCAGAGCTGTGGGGAAAGTATACTTATGTACTCAATCGCCTCCAGGTAAATTTTAGTAACCCTGAAGTTTGAGTTTTAGCTGCTTTTTTCAGTTTTCACTTGTGGAGATATTGGCTGTTTGTTCATGCCTCATGGAGAACTTGATATTTATTTTCTTAAATGGTATTTCCTTTGGTTGCTGTTCACTTGGAAATGTTCCAACATGATATTTTTATGCATTCATCACTGGTCAATATAGAACTCATCCATTAAGTAGGCAGGTATAATATGGGTGTTGTTTGTTGCATGTCATAATCTTCTAAAAAGGATACACTTTGCCTTTCCCAGTCAAGGCTACTCTTTAAGTTTTCAATATTTCATTGGTCTTATATGTCAAAATTTCCCCTTTATGTGCAGGGCATCATTGATCTGGCTTTCTCCAAGCCTCGTAGTCCCTCGGGCCCATGCTTTTGCCTTCAAGTTCCCATGACATACCAGCAAAAGTCAAGCTCACCTCCTTCCAATGGGATGCTGCCCCCTGCTGCAAAACCAGGCCGTGGAAAATGCACAACTGCGTCAGTGGTGTTTGAGATGGTGAAGGATGTGGAGATAGCAATCAGTAGCAGGAAAGGTCGCACAGGAACTGCAGCTGGTGATGTAGCTTTCCCAAAGGGAAAGGAAAATTTGGCATCTGTTCTCAAACGGTACAAGCGTAGATTATCCAACAAACCAGTTGGCACTCAAGAAGGGATTCGCAAGATTCCCACATCAGCACCATACAACTTGTAGCATTTTGCCTTCACGTGCATTAACAAAAGCAGTGTTCCCTGGGCTTTTCTGATTTGTGAAGCAGTTCATGCTATAGATCAAAGGATTACCCTAGGAAGTTTCTCGCCACAGGACTGCTGTCTCCGTGTACCAATCCTCGCCGCAGATTTTATTTCCTTGTATGTTATATACACATAGGGTTAGAATTACTATATGTAATTGCAACAAAATCAAAGGAAAAAAATGGTTAGATGGAAACTGACTTCTACCATTTGGGCTTATTTTTCTTTACTTCATTCGCAAGTGCATGCATGGTGGGGAAAAAAATGGGAAACAAAAATTGTCGACATGTGGTCATCTAAACCAGGAAAAAAAATTGTCCACGTGTTTTTAATTCGAGTGTTATTCAGCCACTTGGTATGGTTGCCAATTTTTCGTTTTATTTAGTCCTTCGAGCGTTAGTATGGTGACAGTGGTTACGTTTTTTTGGTTGGCCAAGTTCTCTGAAATCTGCATAGTTTATTTTCTGCTCTTGTAAGCCTTTTTTCTTTCTTTTATTATGTAATCAGCTAATCATCTGAGATTGAGTTTCTTTCATCAACAGTAACAATAACTGATAAGCACTCATTGCAACCTATTTCTATTAGGCTCCAATTAAAGTTTTCATAAATTAATTTTTGTTTGATTCCCTAGAAAATCTCTAGCAACTTATCTATTACGAATTGGATTCATGCTCATAAATTATAATTGTAATCCATAACCTATTGTTTTCAGGTTAAAGACCCCTACGCTAATTTTTCCATATTTTTCATATGCAATCATGATTGAGTTTACTGACTTATTTGGAGTTAATCATATCTTTGTTTCTTTATTTTTAATTTTTAACTTTTAACGAAAAATGATGATACCATGTTTCTTACTATTTATTTTCTCAAGTTGTATATAACACCAATATTCATTTTATATACTTGTATATTTTTATGGGAAAATGCACAGCATATATTTTTGTCAATTTCTCTTCATTTCCTATGATATTATTTATTACATTTATTATTCTCTTTTTTCTTTCTATCCATAAACCCAAAAAATGGGGTGTAGATTTATCATTGCTCATTTTTATGCTTGTGAGTTTTTACTTGTGGGAAATAAGGATGAAGTGCCTTAGGTATAAATATAAAACAATAGCTGTAATTAACAGTTTGAAAATTCAGAATGGCAACAAGATTTGCATCTTGTTTGACAAAATGATGAAAAAACTCTCCTTAAAAGGGCAACAAGTCAGTGAACAAAATATTCAACTTTAGTCCTCCTACTAGATTTTGGCAGTCACTAAATCTAAAATTTTCCCCAGTTAGCTTCCTTTGCCATACCCCAAAAGGGCAGAAACTCTTATGCAAGTGGTACCAGTAGCAACTTTATGCTCCATCAAACTTATTTGAAAGGTGGATGCCAACTCATGGTTTTTTCCCATTTTAAAGAAAAGTATAGCCTCTACTTAATGAGATAATAGATGCACCTTGAGATGGGAATAGTAACTTGCTAATTCATATTCACTATCACCATATCAGATCTAAAGCTGCATCTGCAAAAATAAATAAATAAAAACAATAATTCCCCACTGGCAAGCTGATTAAGGAATGAAGCTGGTGGTTTTCGTATAAAAATCTGTTAAGAACATCTGCCCAAGCCAACAGCTCAGGATATTCCATTTTTTCCAATCTATGAAACAAGACACGATTTTGTATGTATAATCGGTGCGTGTTTGGTTTTTCGTCCGAGATTTATGTTTATTATAAAATCACGTCAAATTTAATGTAAAAATAATATTAATTTCATTGAAAATTCGTATTCAGTAGGGTCTAACGTATCAATCCCTAAATTGCAGAATACCAAATAAGAAAGCCATTCGAATCTCAACAAAAATTGTGACTTTCGGGCACATTGGCCATCCAAAGCTTTCTCCACCACCTTTAAGAAAGGTGAGATGGAGAACAATATCTTATACTATGATCACAGTATCACACAAATATGCTGATTTAACAGTTGCTGTCCAAAGTCCTCCAAAGATAGGACGTAATTTTGCGGCATGTTATAAATCTGGAGGATTGTTTTCTAGCAACATAATTGACATCTTAGTTACAACCAACCCTAAACACAGGCCCCTAGAAAATTAATATCTCAGCACTTCAAAATTCCCTTCCAAATACCTCAAATTTGCAACTATGACATTTTGTGTGCTACTTAAATATGAAACATTAAATTGTTGAAATGTTGAAGAGAGACACGATGCTCTCATAGATTGATTTCTGCCATCGTCCACTTCCATAGTTTGAATTCTAGCCCTTAGCAAAAAGATTATACTCTATAGATTGAGCCATTTATTTAATGAATATATACATTTCAAGCAAAAAATAAAATAAAAGCACTGGATTATTGACCTAACAAACAATATGAATGCAGGAAGGTTATCACTTATCGAGAAACAGAGTAAAAAAAAATTGCACCGAGTACAAAAATCAAAATAAAAGCAAATATTATTTCAACAAGATTCACAAAGCTGATCGGATTATATATCATTATCGGACACCTAAAACTAGTCTCGGTGTCTACATTAAAATTTCAGAAAAGGAATTTTACGACTTACATTATCTTATCCGTTTGAGTAAGATTCTCTTTATGAAAAGATATTTGTGATTTTGTACTATAAAAAAAAAATAGAATGAGTTGCAGATGGTGTTTCTATTGGGTGGGCCAATAATCCATTTTTAATTTTTTATACAATAAAATAGAGTTCTGTTCACTCTTGAGAGTGAGAACATTTTTTTATCACTTTTTCTTGAAGATATTTTTCCATTATTTTTTAATTTTTATATTTAAAAAATCTGAAATGATTAATTACTAATATTTTAATCTTTGCAAATATATCGAGAAAATTTTTTATATACAATCATTTAATTATATAAATTAAAATTACTTTATTATATTCTTTTGATGAGTTAAATTAATGCAAAATATTTAATTTGATTTAAATTTAAAGATAAAAGTATAATTATAAAAAATATTTTAACGGCAATAAAATTTATTAGAACATAAAATAAAATTTAAATATGAGGATAATAACATACTCATAATAATAATAAATAATATAATTTAATTTAACTTTAAAAATATTAGTAACTATAATTTACAATAAAACATGCTTTAACTTAAATTTAAAGATAATAACATACCATAATAATAATTTAAATCTGAATAAATTTGCAAAATGTTAAAAAAAAATAACCTCACTTTGATAAGTTGTCTGTAAAGATCACCATATAATGAAAAAGATATATAAAAATTAAGTTAATTAGACTAGTAAGAAACGTATCCACAATGGGTACTCAAATTTATAATACAGGGGTGAATTTTCTAATTTACAAGTTAAAATTTTCTTTTGTTTCCCTTTAAATATTAGATTTCTTAAAATAATTATATTCAAAATACTTTTATAATGTTGTATAATATAAACAATATCTGAGACAGTAAATTAAGGCGAATAGGAGAGGAACTATTTTCCCAAAGCATGAAATAAGAGTCATTTAGGACCAGCCAGTCAGCACAAGTATTAGCTTCCCTCAATGTGTGCTCCAAAATGATGTTCCAATCTCTAGAAAGATCTCTTATGTGAGCAATAAAAATCATGAAGCCACTTATCATGATCATGGCTACAAGGACATAGATTGGTAAGACCAACTCTATAGATAAAGCCATCTTTGAGGTCGTCAACAGCATTATACATGGACTTCCAAATATTAGAACAACTTTGAGTAGGAGAGGCATGAAGAATCTTCTTGGTATACCAAAGTACTTAGAAGTATATATCCACGTAGGAAGCTAAAGTAAGTCTACCTCACTTATGTAAAATCTTAATTACCCAAAATGTAACTTGTCAGCACGAGTAGCCTTGCCATATAATGAGAGGTGGCTGGACCATATACTTAAGTAATTTAACTAGGACCTACATCCTGCTATAACCTTCACCTCAATTAAAAGACCAAAATTTTCCATAAAAACAAAATGATAAAAAGAGTAAAAAGACATCTTTGTCTAAGGCATTTAGGAATGTTGAAGAATCTACATCAATGATAGATGAAGTATATAAGTAGAAACTCATTTTTGAGTTAGTTTTTTGGATTAATTTAGGCTTAAAATTAAATTCTAAAATAATATTGGAGTCTATCCTAATGATTGATGTTAAACTTATCATATCACTTGTAATAAGATTGTGTACAAATATTTAGTATTACAAAATTTATAATTAATTAAGTCCAAACTTAAATTTTAAAAAGAATTAGAAAAAGAAAAAAACATGCCGTAGATCTAACCTAAAGACAAAGTGAGTAATAAAATATATTATAGTAAAAAAGAAATTAAACTCTAATAAAATTGATGGAGAAAAATCTCTCCTTACTCTTTAATAAGTTTTTTTTCCAAATCAATCTTAAACATTTCAAACCTACTTTTTTTTTTTTACGGAACATTAAGTTAACTATTATCCATTGTACCTCTCCAAGGGATAAGTTACATTGAAAAGGTCCAACAGCAATTGAACACCTTTAATTAATTAATTCTAACTTCCAACAAATGTTTCGGACAAAAATATTACCAAATGTGTCCTTGTTGAAATTTAAAGAATCCTTGTTAACCATCTCCCATTTGGAAGAAAGAGCAAAGATCATATCTATCCCAAGCAATTTCGTGGTGTGGGTTTTGAATCCAAGCTACCTGCAATTTGTTCTTGTCCTTGTAAATTAAAGTTATTTACACATTTTTACTTATTTATTTAAATAACTTATGTATGTTTCTCTTATAATTTTCAAGGTTTTTTCTTAAATATTTTTAATTTATATTTTAAAATTTCCCCAAATTAAAAAATAAATATGCATAGAATACTTATTAATACCGTTCATCTCGATTATAACCTTTATGGGTTGTCCATTCAATAAGACTAAAGGTCTATAACAATCATATGGGTACCCATAGAATTAAGTTCAACTTGGACTTCTTATGCCTCATTCATGCCCAAATTCTGGCCCACAAAAATACACCAAGGCCTAACCTTATAAATACTTTGTGACAAAAGAATCATATTCGTTCTTTTGTTTTGTTTTTTTTCCCTCGGGATTCAAGGAGTGAGGACATTTTTAGAGGGGACCATGATTGTGAGATACGGGACACTTTGAGATGAATTTGCCTCCTTTAGGCTTTGTTTGTTATAATGGAAATAGTAAAGAAAAAAAGTTGCTAAGAAACAAAACATATTCATCCATCTATTATTTGGAATATTCAAGAAATGGATAAAAAAAAAAAAAACTAAGTACGTGGGATCCACATTAAATCTTTTTCTCCTAGGTGGACAAAAATATCATAGGAAGAATAGTAATTTTTTTCTTCTTTTTTATGCTTGTTTATAAAATATATATATTGGTTAAAATATTTTGTAGTTAGGGACGTAACTGTCTTTACAAGAAAATATCACTTCTCTTTTTCTTTAATTTCTTTTAAATTTGTCTTAGTAATCCATTTGTTTTCTCATAATTTTCTTTCTACTCATTCTTTCTTTGTTTTCAGTTTTCTCCCTTTCTTTTTTTTTTTAAACCAAACAAACGGTTAAAATGAGATGTATAAAATGAGAAAGTAAATACGTATCCACCAATACCATTGATTAATGGTGAATACGTTGTTAATTTTCATACATCTCCTAACCTTAAAAGATTTAAAATTTAGAAAATCAAACTAATCATCAAGTTCATTGTCTTGTACACGATTAGCTCTTATTATTATTCTCACCTAGGAAGATTGTTAATACAAATTAGGAATTCAAATATTACAATGTAATTGTAATTAGTTACGTGATTTATAATGGACGAATAATAGTAGTTAGGAGTTTGAAGATAACACTCATCTTCTCAAATCTCAATGGAAGCCCGAAAGTAGCGAGTAAATAATATTTAACATATTTATTAAATATCTTTAATTTATTCTTATCTTCTGATAAAAAAAATTTGACAGAGTAAGAGAGCATATAATCAAATAAATTTATATTTTCTTAGCATCAATATTTTTAAAATTAAACCAGTTATTCAATTCACGCTTTACTAGTTTAAATTTGGTTAAACCATTAATCAACATAATTGGTTTAATTTAATTTAATTTTTGGATTTAAATTAATCCAAACCGATAGACACCCATAGACGAACAAGGGAGAAGATCCCACAAGAAGTATCAAGCAAGCACTTTAAATATATATAAAAAGAATTATTCTCTCCTTTATTGATGTATTAGTTCATCAACATAAAATTAGAGGATAATGTAAAAATATATATATTATATCAAAATTAAACTTATTTTTTTGTGGATGTGCATGAATAATAATAATAATAATAATAATAATAATAATAATAATAATAATAATAATAATAATAATAATAATAATAATAATAATAATAATAATAATAATAATAATAATAATAATAATAATAATAATAATAATAATAATAATAATAATAATAATAATAATAATAATAATAATAATAATAATAATAATAAAATATAATAATAATAATAATAATAATAATAATAATAATAATAATAATAATAATAATAATAATAATAATAATGCTTAAGAAACAAGTACACCCACCAACCATTAACATCATGTTGTTGGTACATTTATTTATCATGCTTAACACCAGATATTTGGTCATCAATAGCAACATTAAAGATTTACTATCACTGTTTGAATTTGTCAAAAACAACTTAAATAAAATATGAATTCGTAGATTGAAGTTTAGAAATAATCTTTATATCTACCGGCTTGTTGACATAATAGCTAGCCTGTTGAAATTTGGTGCAAACCCAAAGAATTGTTAGCCTAACAGAATTTTGACCAACTAAATTAATTAAATTTTTGGTTCACTTTGTGTATAACAAGGTTCATGATAATTACAATAGAAACAAACTAGTGATGGTAGGTGATGGATGATTTGAAATAATTGTACTATCATGGTAAATGCTTCACATCATGAGTTGTAATAATTTGGTGATAGGTCAGCGCTAGCTGTGACTCCTGAAATTTTCAAAGGCTCCTTCTGCTTCTAATTTGTTTTTTTTTTTTTCTTCCTAAGAATATCATTTCATCTGGTAGGTAGAAAAGTAGTTTAATTTCTTGAAGTATGGCAAGACATTAATGCTCTGTATGCTATGGTAAGAGAATGTGAAGATAATAAAAAAGGGTTAAAATTTGAATCAGAAGAAAATAAAATTTTAGAAGTTATTTTATTTTATTTTTTAATTGTTTATATATAAAAATTAGAACTATCTTAATAAAAAGAGTTTTCAAGTGTAATATTTTAACGAAAACATATTTAGAGAATTTTATGAATAAGAGTTTTTAGAAAAAAATTTAACTCGTATTTCTTTTAATTTATTCTATTCCATCTTTGTTTCTAAACTAAATTTTAATATTTTAAAAATAAATTATTAATAATTCAAAAATATTTATTTATTACAAAGTATAATTAGAATATAATTATATATTTAAAATTATTTATTTATTATAAATTTTAGTTATACAAAATAAATATTTATCATATATTTTACATTCTAAAATACTACTATCAATATACATATATCCTAACAGATATTTTATAAAATTAAAAATAATTAAATATATTTAAAAATATATTAATATAAAATTACAAATTATAAATTTAATACTCATGCCCGGTTTACACTAATTAAATAAAATAAAATACATTACTAATTATATTTTCTTTATTCTGTATTTCTTTGTTTTCAACCAAACATAAAAACAAAAAAACATAACTGACATTGTAACGAAACACAAAAAACATAACTGATATTCTTCTCTCTGTGTATTTATACACTTAAATCAAATTTAAATTAATTCGATACCCGCCAAAAACATATTATATTAGATACTTCTAAATAATTCGCCTATAGTTTTTTAATAAACTGTTTTTGAATCACGTATTTTTTTTAAGTATTATTAATCGATTCTGATGTAATTGAGTTTTGTTTCTTCAATTTGTTATAGGCTAATATAATATTAGTTCTTTCTTTTCTTAGGTCACAGCTTAAAATTGGTTAAAATTAAGATAAAGTTGTTGGTGTGGAAAGTGAAGTGACCCAGTCCACCCACGTGATCACATCCTCCACCATTTGAGACTAACGAGTTTACTTACTTCTTCAAATTCCTTCCTATTTTTATTCATCTTGACCTTTTGAATGGTACTCAACTCACTCAATCCACAACTTGTCTACATTGTAACTGTCGTTACCAAAATAAATAAAATCACAAACTATTTATATAGATATGACACAAGTTATTCTTTGAATAATGAAAAATAATCTATTATTAGGAGCTGTTATAAGCTAGAAACCAAAATGACAAAACATTTTTCTCCTTAAAAGTTGGATTTTTTTTTAGTAATTATTCATTGAAAATTTTTAATAAATTACATATTATTAATGTATTTTTTAATAAAATATTTTTATTTGTTTATATTGAATATGTTGTGATTTATTCAAATTCCAAAACAAAAGTAGGAAGTGGAACAAACAAAACACAGGGTATTTAGCTTCTTAATAAAAAAAAACATCTTATCTTCAATTATCCAACTAAGTTATTTCTTCAATTATAACAAATATTTCTTCAATTTTTTCTTTTAATTTTTATATTTTACATGAATTAATTGTTTATATCTTGTATTTATTTAAATGTGTTTTACTTTTTAATATATTTTTTAATTTATGTATTTTAAATTTTATTTTTACTTAGGAGGACGCGTTTTGTTACAGATTTTGTATATTTTCTTTATTTATAGATTTTATATATTTTCTTTATTTATTTAAATATATTTTTAATTTATGTATTTTAAATTTTCTTTTAATTTAAAATATTTTGTTACTTAATGAGGGTGGGGAAGAATATCTTGCCGATTAGTTAGTTGGAGGAGACATTTTGTTATAAATTTTGTATATTTTTTAATTTATGAATTTTAAATTTAGTTTCAATTTAAAATATCTTTCCACTTTTATGGGGAGGGAGAATATCTCGTCGTGGAGGTGTTATAGAGTTTGTATACCTCATTTGTTTATATTAAATGTGTTTTATTTTAAATATTGTTTTATTTAAATATGTTGCGACTTAATGGGTGGTGGGAGGCATTATGTTATATATTTTGTATTTATTCTTGGTTTATTGAAATATATTTAACTTATATTTAGGGTTATTAATATTAATTAAATTACAAAAGTAATAATATTTATTTTTATTAATTATATTTTAAAATAATAATTTTATGCAAGTTATGTGATTGCAAAAGTTACGTGATGGTAGAATTACTAATAAGCTAGTAGTATTATCAAGTGGACTAGATTTTCAAGTACTTAATCATAGTAAATATATTTTGAATGGTTTTAAATTTTTGTAGAAAAGATATTGAGAAAACTTAAAAAATCAAAAATAACAATGTCATGATGAAAGGAGATGAGTTGACAAGAAATGTTGATTATTATGAAGTAATTAAAAATATTATTGAACTAAGATATTTATAAAATAACTTTGTTACATTATTTAAATGTGATTGGTTTGAAGTCTTTTCTCTAAGTCGAAACTAGGATAAAGGATATAAGATGAATATGCATTTATTAGTGTAAATATGACAAGATTGTATTACACAAAGGACCCATTTGTCTCAAATCCTCAAGTTAGCTTGGTTTATTATGTAAAAAATACTAGTAAATAAAACTAGTACATCTTGGTTAAAGTCTAGCTTTTGCATTGTCATGCAATGAACTATATCAACTCAATGAGTTGAGTGATACATGAGAACAACTACATTAATAAACGAAGATGAAGAGATTTTAAATAGGAATAGTCTTAATAGATAATGCTTCAATATTGTTAATCCAAAGAAGAGTTAGAAAAACCAAAGAATAAAAGTGACATTAACATTGATGATGATCAAGAAGAATATAAAAATAATAAAAATGATCATGCATATGACGAAGATTTAGAGATAGCATAAAACATATTTTTAAATATTATATTTAATTTTAGTTTTAACTATAATTATAACAATAATTATAATTAATATTATCATTTTAATTTTAATTCTTTATTTTTTATTGTCAATTTCAATTTTAATTTTAATTTTAGTCTTAATTTTGATTATAATTATAATTTTAGTTTCAGTTATAATTATAGTCGTAATCTTAATTTTCAATTTAATTCTAATTTTATTATTAATTTTAAATTTAATTTAATTCAATTTTAAAATTTTTATATTTGTAACTTAAATATAAATATAAATATAACTTTAAAACTCGATTTAAAATTAAATTTTAATTTTAAATTTAACTTTAATTTTAATTTAAGTTCTAGCTTTAGTCTTAATTTTAATTTTGCTTATTTATAATTTAAATTTAAATTTAAAATTTGATACTAATTTAAATTTTAATTATAATTTTCCTATTAATTTTTTTTAATTATAAATTTTAATTTATTTAAGTTTTTATTTTTATTTTAAAATTAATTATAATTATTATTTAGAACTATGTTTTAATTTTAATTTTTATTTATAATTATAAGTATAGTTACAATTCAAATTATAACTATAATTATAATTATATTTTAATTTTAAATTTTATTTAGTTTAAATGTTAATTTTAATTTTAATTTTAGCTTTAGCTTTAATTTTAATTGAAGTTCAATTTATTTTCAAATTTTTATTATTATTTTTATTTTCAATTGTGTTTCATTTTTATTTTTAGTTTTATTTTTAGTTTTAATTTTAGATATTTTATTTTTTTATAGCTTATTATAATTTTATTTTTAATTTTAGTTAACTTTTATTTTTTAACTTTAGTTTTACATTTACTTTTTATTTTATTTTAATTTAACTTTACTTTGAATTTTAATTTACTTTCAACTAAATTTTAATTTTAATTTTATTTTTAGTTGGTTTTCTTTTAATTTTAGTTTTAGTTTAATTTTAATTTTTAATTTTATTTAAAAATTATTTTATTTTCAGTTTTTTATTTAATATTAATTTTAGTTTTTAAAAATTTTTAATTTTATTTTTAACGTTAATTTTAATTTTATTTTTATTTTTCATTTTAATTTAATTTTACTTTATTTTTTATTTTATTTATAATTTTACCTTTTTTTACTTTTAGTTTTAGTTTTACTTTTAATTTTTTATTTTTTTAATTTTACTTGGTTTTAATTTTACTTTAATTTTATTTTTTTAATTTGAATTTAGTTTTAATAATAATACTAGTTTTAGTATTATTGTATTGTTATTTTTATTTTTAATTTTATTTTTATATTTAGTTTTACTTTTTATTTTAATTTTATTTTTAATTTTACTTTTAATTTTAATTTATTTTTAATTTTAATTTAAATTTTAATCTTAATTTTAATTTTAGTTTTTAATTTTGGTTTTAATTTTAGTTTTAATTTTTATTTTGAATTAACTTTAATTTAATTTTAGTTTTAACTTTAAATATAATAATAATTATTATAATTATAACTATAATTATAATTATAATTATAATTACAATTAAAATTTCATTTTATTTTTATTGATATTTTATTTGTGTTTATAATTTTTTTAGTTTTAAAATTTTCTACTTTTAATTTTTTATTTTATACCAATTTAGTGGGAATGACATTTTTGTTAGGTTTTCTGTATGGTGAGTGGGGCACTTTGTTACTATGCCCGTGGGGGTGGGGAGGGCATGCACGTTTTGCTAAGTACATGCGGGACAATTTTTTTGGTAAAATTTTTTTAATATTTTGGAACTTACTTTCTTCTATATTTTATAATGTGTTTCTTTTTTTTTTTAGAATTAATTAACATGTGTTTCTAAAATTCTAGAACCATCATCTTCTTACTCTTAGTTTCATGGGCTTTACGCTTCTTATGAAAAACTTCAGGTAATTACTTTTTTTTCCATAACTCGTGTTTCTTTTATCGTGTTTGAAGAATTCATTAACATTTGTGTAATCTCTTAAAATTTATTTAATTATTTTTTTACAAATAAATTTTATTATTATTATTATCAATTTTATTTTAATTATTAATTATTGTAGGAAATTATTTTATTAAATAATTACATTTTGAAACTGAAATGTTATTATTATTATTATTCTTAATGATGGCAGAAAATTAATTTAGTACTTAAATATTTATATTTAATTTTATTTTAATAGAGGAGTTAATGATTTTATAAACTGATGAGACATTAATTTGAATTATTTTCATTTATTAATTTAATTAATTGAATTAATGGGAACTGACGGGCGGGTCAGGGTTGACCCGACCCAGTTAGAATATTAGATATGGGGATAATCAGTTTACCTCGATTTGTGTTTTGCGCGTCAGACGGCCAGACCTAGAGGAGAGAGAACGCAGATCTGCAAGGAGAAGTGGCTATGGTGTTCAGATCGTCCCAAAGCTGCATCAGATCATCACTGTTCTTCGCATCTAAGGTACGGGGGAGATGGGTTCAGTTATATGTGAATGCGGAGGTGTACGAGTAGTGAGGGCAATCCTAAGTACCTCTAGGATCCAAATTCTCAAATTTGTTTGGTTATTATGTTCTAAAAATGTTTTAATCGGTAGAAAAGATTCGTCAATGTGTATCGTGGTTTTGATTGACTTAATTGATAATGTAATCGGTTGCCTTTAATGTGAAGGAAAACCTTCAGAGGAAATCCCTAAGGAACAAGAAGAATGACTTTGATGAACATGTTTTATTCATTATGCTTCCAAGTATGGAAAGATGTCAGTTCTATCTCACTATTTGGGTTTCATATACATAAGAAAGAGGAGTAGGGTTTTTCCTAGGACCCTTATTAATAATTATTACTGTATGGTGTCTTGTCGCAATTGAATGTGGATTAAATTCTTGGATTAACGTTTTGTCTGAATGTGATTTTCGTTTGAAATTGTATGGTTAATCGTCTTAATTACTTGATTCTTGTGGTTGTTCATGGTTATTCATGGTTGAGGTTCAATTTGGGACTCTTGTGTGTAATGGTGAAATTGGGGGGAATTCAATGGTGTTTTATGTGCGTTTCTGTGCGTTCTTATAAATGATTAATGGTAATGATGGCTAAATTGATATGATTTTGGCATGATTATGGACTGTGTGAATGATGTATCAATCATGAGAATGAAAATGTGGATCAGAATGCATTGAGCATGGACATGAGATGCATGAGAAGGCAGACGTGGCTATAATACCCTGGCCATATGTGGTGTTTAATAGGGGACCTGGTCAAAAGTGGTGTTTAACAGGGTGGACTAATGATGGGGGACATTCATATGCATGGGCCATAGGTGGTGTTTAACCATGCTACACGACCGACCATAGGTGGTGTTTAACGATTGTGTAGAATGTCTTCGCACGGGCCATAGGTGGTGTTTAATTGTGCGATACACCGGTCATATGGAGTGTTTAACGGTGTGACCATAATTAGTGATAACTAAGGGGATTGAGGAGGTTCGCCCATGGTGTGGAGTTCTGAATCGATACTCTTAAGTGTTGTGATGAGCATATGCATTGTATGAGCACGTGCATTTTGTAAACATGAATGGAATGTGATTGATTTTGAATGCGATGAAACGTGTGATTGATATATGAGTATTTGTGAGCAGTTAGTAATTGAGTACGATAATGGGTGAGATTTGGGATACTATCTGCATTTATATATGATTGAATGCTATTTCTCACCATAGTCTCTTGTGATTTTCTTTTAGGTAATGTTGAGGGCACTCATGGTGCCGAGTTTTGAAGAGGCGGGGTCTTACTCTGATTCGTGTGACATCGGGGCTTTGGAATTTAGAATAGTTGTTCTTTGTCTTTTGTTGTTTGAAGAACTTATTTTGAAGATGATAATGACTTTATTTTTCAATTATAATATTTAGATTTAAAATCTTTTCGAAAATTTTGTACCTACTTGTTTAATGACCATGTGAACCTTTTATCCTTAATACGAATTGTGTTTCTTTGGGTTTAACTATTACCCTGTCTTCCTTTTTATTTACATTATTATTTTAATCCAAGTATTCGGGGTAGAAGGATGTCACATCTGTGTTTTTTAAATTCCAGAACCATTATCTTTTTGCTCTTACTTTTGTGTGTTTTATGTTTTGTATGAAAAACACCAGGTAACTTTCTACTTCTATATGCATGTTGTATTATTTTCAAACATTCAAATACATATATTTATGAAATAAAGTGAGATAATGCTAGGCATTATTAAAATCTATGATTATAACCCATGATGTTAGACATTTATGCAATTGTTGTATATATGTATCTCTTGCTTCGTGGGTTTGTTGGTGTGGACAATGGTGGAAGAAGACTTAGAAAAGTTGGGAGAAATTGTCTCTCTTATTAAGGAACACAATATACTTTATTTTCTTTCCATTGAGATACTAGATAATGAGTCACATAACCAATTATTATCATTCTAAATACAAGATACCTATTTTGTATTTTGAGTAAAGATTTGTATGAATGTCAATTGTGATTTTAAAGGTATTTCACATATTTGTGTCTTTATTGGCTAAATGGTTATAATAATTTCTTAAATCTTGGTATGAAAGTCAAGAAAAACTTGAGACTAATCCCTTCTATTTGCACCATTTTAAATGTTTGCCATATGATTATGAGTCTTGTCTTGATAAGAAGATTTAAAGTCACTTACATTTTACAAATTTTAATAGTTTATATAATTATATTTTAAAATTTCAATTAGCACTATTATTTTTAGTTTTAATGTTATCTTGTTTATGTGGTTGCCTAAACTTTTCTAGTCTATTGTACGAGACTTGAAAGCTCAACTTAAGCTAACCTTTATGTAGGTATTATCTACAATTGATCAAGTTCTTTAAGTGTATCTTTAAAAGTAATTTTTTCATTGATCATTCTTTATTCTTCTTTACCAATTAATTTCATATGGCATAATTTTCCATCTTCTTTGAGCCATATAAATATTATTTTACTGATTCTTTGCTTTTAAAAAAAATTATTGGATTTTATGTTGCATGTGTCTTATCTTCTAGCATAAATATTGATACTTGTCGCAACTAGGTTCGTGACTGGGACCAGAAAAAAGGAAAAGAAAATCAAGTTCCTTTGAAAAGAAAGAAAATGAATGTAGATGAGTCATCATCAATGTTTTTGAGGAAAACATTAGGAAACCTTTAGAAGAACAAGGGTGATCTTAGAAAACATAGTTGGGTTTAGGAATCAATTACGCGTAAGGAAGGTGTTAGCATCCTACGATGTTCGTCCTAAGATGGTTTACCTTTAATTAAATGTGTGAAATTAGTATAACTTTGAAATTGTTATTTTTACTTTTCAACGAAAATAGAATTGGATTATTCTTAGGAAAGGAAAGATGTATTATTTTTTTTTTGAACTTGATAAGAGTAGCATCTTGTTCTTATGTATCTTATAATACAATGGAGAATTCAAAGTTTACGTAGTTCTGGAAGAAGTTTGGCTTTAATAGCCGAGTAGGAAGTGCATCCAAAATAGTTATCTTGAATGTAGTTAAAAGATGGCAGATTAGTATGAGTTTTTATGGAGTGCGTCCAAAGGGGTCTAGCATCCAAAGGGACGTTGGAACAATAAGGAAAATATAGGAAATAGAGGGGTTGTCCAGTTGGGCGTCCAAATGAGTCCTAACATCAAAAGGGATGCTGGATGAAGAATAACAAATAACAAATAGGTAGGAGAACAGGAAGAGGAGTCACTCATTGGCTCATGCATCCAAAGAAGGGAAAATAAGGCAAAATAGGAAACAGGTAGTAGGAAACGAAATAGAAGCCACTTATTAACTCCTGCGTCCAAAGGCTTGGATGATAGCAAGGATACAATAATGACAGAGAAAAGGATAGAAGTTACTCATTGGCTCCTACGTCCAAAGTCTTGGGTGAAATAGAAAAAGGGTACAGTGAATAATGGAGAAAGGAGTATGAGCCACTCTTTGACTTTTGCGTCCAAAGGGTTAGACAACACAAAGAAAAGAGTATAATGAATAACGAAGAAAGGGGCAGGAGCCACTTGTTGACCCCTATGTCCAAAGGGTTAGACAAAACATGAAACATGAAGGATATAATTAATAGAGAAAAGAGTAGGAGTCACACTCTTGTGTCCATAAGGGAATGACAGAGAAAAGAGTAGGAGTCATTTGTTGGCTCCCGTGTTCGAAGGGTTGAACGAAACAGAAGGGAATGTCAGAGAAAGGAGTAGGAGTCACTTGTTGACTTCTTCGTCCAAATGGTTGGTCGAAACAAAAAAAGATACCATGGAGAAAGGAGTAGGAGCCACTCGTTGGCTTCTATGTCCAAAGGGTTGAATGAAACAGAAAAAGGTATAGTGAATAACGGAGAAAGGAACAAGAGTCACTCGTTGGCTCTTGCATCTAGAAGGAAATGACAGAGAAAGGAGCAAGAGCCACTCGCTTTCTCTTGCGTCCAAAAGGGAATGACAAAGAAAAGATCAGGAGCCACTTGTTGGCTCTTGTGTCAAAATAGTTAAACAAAACACGAAAAGAATGACACGGAAAGGAGCAATAGCCACTCGTTGACTCTTGTATCCAAAGGATAGACGAAACATATATGATATAGTGATTGACAAGGAAAGGAGTAGGAGTCACTTGTGGCTCTTGCATCCAAAGAAATGCGTGTAATAGAGAAGTACGAGGAGCCACTCGTTACCTCTTGCGTCCAAAGAAATGTAGATAACAGACAAGGACGAGGAGCCACTCATTGGCTCCTGTGTCCAAAGAAATGCATGTAACAGAGAAGGACGAGAATCCATTTGTTAGCTCCTACATCTAAATAAATGTGCAAATAACAAAGAAGGATGATGAGGAGTCACTTATTGGCTCATGTGTCCAAAGAAGTGCATATAATAGAGAAGGATGAGGAGCCACTCATTGGCTCCTACATCCAAAGAAATGCATGTAATAGAGAAGGATGAGGAGCCACTTGTTGGCTCCAGCGTCCAAAGAAATGTAGATAATAAAGAAGGACGAGGAGCCACTCGTTGGCTCATGCATCCAAAGAAATGCATGTAATAGAGAAGGATGAGGAGCCACTCGTTGACTCCTATATCCAAAGAAATGCATGTAAAAGAGAAAGATGAGGAGCCACTCATTGACTCCTGTGCCCAAAGAGATGACAAAAAATGAAACAAGAGCCACTACTTGGCTCCTATGTCCAAGGGCTAGATGAACAAGATAGAGAACAAAAAATAGATAATAGAAAATGAAACAAGAGGATATAGTAATAATAGATAAAGGAGTAGGAGCCATAGGTTGACTTTCATGTTCAAAGGTTTAGACGAAACAAGACGAAGCAGGAAACGAAAAAGGAGCCACTCATTGATTCTTGCGTCCAAAGACTTGGATGAAACAAAGAGGATATAGATGATAGAAAACGACACAGGAGCCATTCATTGGCTCTTGCATCCAAAAGGTTAACAGAAAAACGAAATAAGAAGGATACAATAATAATAGAGAATGGAGTAGGAGTCACTCGTTGGCTCTTGCGTCTAAGGTGTTGGATGAAATAAAAGGGATACACTTAATAGGGAAAGGAGTAGGAGTCACTCGTTGGCTCCTGCGTCCAAAGGGTTAGACGAAACAAAAAGGAAGAGGAGCCACTTTGCATCCCAAGAGAGAAATATGCAGAGAATAACAATAAACAATAAATAACAAAAAATGGGAAAGGAGCCACTAGTTGGCTCTTGCGTCCAAGGGCATGGATATGTGATAAGCTCGTATTTATTCGTCTTTATGCGCATCAAATAAACTAAAGCTAACTATAGCATAGTCAACCCTAGGTCGAATTCTCTCAAGGACACAATGTGATCGATTGTGACTTAATGTGGAAACTAGAGTAATGCAGAAAACTCGCAAGTGTAGAATGTTGACTCGCTCTCGACAAAGGTTGATCCAATTTGATCTCGGCAGAGATGAATCCGACACGGCCTCGGCTAAGTGCAGAGTTGGATGCAACAAAGTCAGACTAACTCGGTTTTAGACTGAAATGCAGGAAATAAGGGTGGTTTTGATTGCAGATAAAACAAGACCGAAATTAACTAAGTAAGAATCGTAAATGCAGCTAAACTAGGCTACCTCTAATGCTACTACTGTATTCATGCTAAGTCTCAATAATCAAGTCGGTTTCAGTCCCTTCACTCAAGATTATGTTCCATATCAACCCGAGATTCTCTTATGACAATCGCCAAACATTCATCCATTGCCATATCGAGGATTTACACGATCGCTACCTCATCAGTTGGCAGGGATTAAGTTCATAGTTGATTTTAGGTTCTCTAACCGATTACCTATTGAAGTTATTAAACCGGTTCCAATCGGCCTAGCCTAACATTCGTCTACTTAACAATGTGCAATCGTGATACAGCAAGTAGATTATAACGCAGGATTCATAAACAAGAATTTAGAATTGGAACAACTTATCTATTAAGAACAGAGTACAACCACATGGTATGAATTCAGTGAATCTGTCTTCCACAACGATTTCCATGGAAGAACGACAATGGTTCACCTCATATAGTTAAGACTTCGAGGATCAGGTCCACCAGAGTGCGATGGCGAGCCAAACGGTCCCCTTTGACAACCTTCGGCCTCTCAATTCTTGACCTGCACCTCCTTAATCGAGAGAGACACCACTTGATAGCACCGTGCACCACCGTGAGAATGGAACATGAGCGAGAAGATGAGTAACAATTAATGCGATTAGAATTCTGAATTCAACAACCCCCAACGTGCCCAGCTCTTCCTATATATATACACGAGCTAAGACTTCTTATGACACACACCTCACCTAACGACCTCCCAAGAAAATTACAAACTGAATTTCCTAATCTACCCTCATAAAGATTTTCCTTGCGCTGCAAGCTTCTCCAGGGGTGACATGGCAGCTGAGCTGGCTTGAAGCTGAACGATTAGGCCGCTCCATTGGGCTACTGGACTGTAAAGTCGACCGGTCCAAGAAGGAGTCGGTTTGGCCAAGACAACTCTCCTGGACCGAGACTCTCTTGATGGGCCGAGATCACCTGGTTTCTAACCTGTAATAGGAATGAATCTTTTATTAGCTAAGACCCTCAAATTAGCACATATTTATACTTTCCTTATTTCTAGGTCCATAATATGAATCTTAGCTAAGACTTAATTCTTAAGTACTAAATAATCTTAAAAACATTCATCTTAAGTCCTTGTAAGGTGTGTAAAATATGACTTATCAATATGCAGGAAAAAATAGATGATAGTGGGTAATGGAAACAAATGACAAAAGAAGGAATAGGATGCATGTAACGAATAGTAGATAGAAGAAATGAAAACGAGTCACTCCAATGGACGAGCAGTGGAGTGGATAAGAGATACAACTAATAACAGCAAACAAAAGAAAAAAAAGAAAAGTTGTCCAAAGACTCCTGTTCAAAGGTTATGGACACGTCCAAAGACGTGTGCGTCCCAGGGGTCGTCCAAAGGCCCTAGATGTAGGCATGAATATGATGTTACATCAAGGTAAGTGTGGGCATCCCTTTTCGTCAGTGAGACCAAAAAGGGGAAGAGAGACAAAAGGATAAAGAAGTGACAAGTGGACTACCCCACCTAAAAGGGGAAAATGTCGAAATGTCAGAAAAGTAGACTAGGAAAACGGGATTGGCAGACTTGCGCTTCCCAACTTACCTTGGGCAGGCATCTCTGGGATGGGGAGTCGTGTGCCTCAGGCAAGGTCATCTCATACCTGCTAGCACGTAGGAAAACGGGGAGCGAGAGGCGTGCTTTCGTCATGACAATTAGAAGAAAAGAAAACACAGTCACCACTGAATTGAATGACCACTGAATTGAATGAAAAGTCGTCACATTAAGTAAAATGAACCCCGCTGAAAGCATCGGGACATTTATGAAACCTTGACAAAAGCCACCAATTTTTTATTGGATTGGCCACATGAAAAATTATCCGATAACAATTATATAATTACTCTTAAATTTGACAAATTAATTTTCATCGATAATGTAAGTTAATAAATGATCGAATATAAGTAACAAGTAATAACATTTTATGAATAAATATCGTTATTTATTAATTTTCAACAATGATTTTAAATTATTGTGTATATATATATACACATATATAAATGCTTATAATATTTTTACTATTAATAATCATTTTTTTAATGTATTTTAACATAACAAATTTTGAGCCGGTGGAGCGATCGAGTAACAGATCCTGCCATACCTCAATATACGTCGTAGTAAAGTAGGTAAGAATCAGTGGCTAGCTAGAAATTTTACTAAGGATAAATTTTGTTGTAACCATTTGAAAAAACGGTAGGTAAGAGGAAAATAAATTAAAGGCTTTATCCTACCCATATCTTACAAGTTGAAAGGTTTGACAACTCAGATTATATTTTGTAATTAATAATGTCATAGCTTTTTCGTTCGAGGGTAGGCTTAACGCGACAACAACCTACTATTAACCTTTATATTCTAAAAGGGACTTCAACATGTTTCACCTTGTCAATTCCATTAATTGCTTTCGTTGTTTCCAACTAAAGCCATGTTGTCCACAAAGATGAGATGCATAGTGTGAAAGAGGTGGGATCCTTCTTCACAAACAAGGGACGTAATTGGTTATAGACAATGTGAAGTCATCCAATAATGGAAACAAGCGTTAGTGCTTTCTTTTCATTCGGATTCGATTAATAAGGGCTAAAAAGTCCTTGTATGGTGAGATCGAGCTAGAATCTAATAAACGGGTAGATGTAGAAAATGGAAAGCTGGTACGCAACAATTAAGGTGTTGTTGTACTTATATTCTGTCTTAGAAAAATTATTAATGCTGACCCTATTTTTTGTGTATGGGTAGGAAAGTGTTGTTTTACCGATCATGATCAATCACAAATTTTTACCAACTTAAATGATCATGAATCTTGATCTGTCCTTCGACTTGTAGTGCTCGATTAGATACAATGAAAATTAGCTTTATATGTGTGATAGTCACATTGTTTCTCTAGACGATTTATTTATGTAATACACCAGTTTTCTCGAATATATAACAAGCTAATTCCAAAATAATTAGAACAATATAACCACCAACCAGAAACATTAGATAAAACCAATTAATACGAGAGACAGGAGAGTTTTCAGTATAAAAAGAGAAGGAAGAGAGTTATTTAATAGTAAGAAAAAAAAGTGAGCTTAGTTGTGTTAAGTGTAATCATTATATATATATATATATATATTAAAACAGATAATAATGTCAATTAAAGTATGACACTGATGTCATTAAAACGAAAATAATCCTCCTAGTTAAAAAAATTAATTTAAAAGTCACATTTTTATATTAATTTCAACATACCTTTCAATTCTAATAAATATTAACTTTTGATATATCTAACCAAAATATACAAAATAAAGATGAGATAGATAAAAAATAATAATAAAAATGATAAATAATATAATAAAAATATAAAAAGAAAGAATAAAAAAGATGAAAAAAAGTTAGGTATACGTTAATAATAACCCTTTGTTTTAGGCTTAAAGAGATAGGGTGCTAACAAATCTTAAAATCATATATATGTAAAACAATAATAATGATAAACTGTTTGCTTTCGATTTACAAATAGCCACATGCAAGTTTCACCAAAAAAAAAAAAAAAGAAAAATAGTCACTTGCAACTACCTAATAATCTATGAACGTAAGCAACTGCTGTCGTTGTAAGATGACGTGGCAACTGGCAAGTGAAGCGGTTGTAGCTGGTGTGACTGTGACTACTACACGTAATAAAATATTAAAAGGTTGGTGAACGTAATATTTATATTCTATTTAAAGTTTAATATATATATGTATATATTTTAATTTAAAATATTTTTATCATAAATATTTAATAAGAACTTATTTTATCAACACACTATATTAATAAATAAAATGATATAAAGAAATAATTAAAGTAAAGGAAAAAGAAAAGTTTATTGAAGAACTGGCTTATTTTCTATTTTGTCCTTTAACCATGAGATCATGATGACGAGATTAATTAAACTTGTTAGCTTTAATTTAAGAAAAAAGAAATTCCTCTCCACTGTGAACTGCTACGAAAGAAATATATACCTCATAGTTCTGTTACAACTACTGCACCATGCTCACCAGAAGCCAACAACTACGCAATATCGCAGTGGTAGGTGGTGAGTGGATTGCAACCACAAGTTGGAGAATTTTACTCTTGCTCCTCCCACCCTTTCAACTCTATCATATTTTCTAATCAAACGCAACATTTTATATTACACTCTAATTATTTTTATGTTCCGTCATTATAAAAAAATAATTATTATAAAAATCAACCTGCATATACATATGATTTATATTTAGTATTTTTTCTACTTATTTTGGAGTTTGGTTGATAGAGTCTTATCATTCTCATCTATGATAATTCTTTAGTGCGATAAATAATATTAATGATTACTAAGAAAGCACGATACATCATTTCCAACTACACCAAATTAAGGCTTAATTTATAAAAGAAAAGGCCAATTAAATAAATAATAAACAACAATCTGAAATGATTGTAAGTCTATTTTTAATAATAGTATAATACCTCGATCTTAGACAGTAACTATTCCATCAAGCAATAGTCATGCTCACTAATTTGGTGATGCAGAAACTGTACATTTTAGCGTCAAAACTACAAGACTGAAATTCTCCGTGATAGAAAATAAAGTACTAAATTTAATTTGACATTTGATACAAAAATATTATTATCATTTTGGTACAAATAAAAATTATTCATTTTGAGTTTTAAAGCATATTAATTAAAATATATAGTTAATTATCACAAGTACGGAGAAATTGCATGGGGGTGTTGCACATAGCATTTAGCTCTGCACCGTGCATAAGAAATAATTAATTGATTGAATATATATAATTATATAACGAATGCACTAATACTAAATATATTTACACTACTAAAAAATTTAAAATGTTATAAAATAATTTTGTAACGAATTTTAAGATCAATAATTATTTTGTAACTAATTTTAATAAAAATAACTAACTATAAAATTATTATAATATTAATGATAGCATGAAATAAATAATAAATTAGCTAAGAAAATAATGTTAATTAATTTGTAATAAATTTTTACAATTTATAGTTATTTTTTAGTTAATTTGTAATTATTTTTTAGTTAATTTATAATAATAAAAAATATAAATAAATATAATTTAAATTTACCTAAAAAAAATAATATTTTAATTCATTAGTTATGATTTAACTACTAATTTAAATGATAGCTAAAATTAATAATAAAATCAAAAATATTTGATGGGTTAATCTTCTTAAATGTTAATTAATATGGTAAGTGAGAAGGCAAAAACTAGTCACTTGATTTAATTAATAATTCATTAATATGGCTGAAACATATATAGCATGATGCAAAGGTAGGTGAGAAGCATTGGATAGGATAATGAAACCCCACAACAGATAAAGGCTTGAATGATTTTATTGAATCAAAGGGAATTTCTACGTACACTAGTTCTCCTGTGTAGAAACCCACAAGAGAATGACATTGCTGAGAGGAAACATCAGCATATATATATATATATATATATACTACAATTGGCAAGGGCACTCTCATCTTCTAATCATGTTTGCCAAAAGTTTTATGGAATTACATTGTTCTTCATGTAGTTTTTCTAATCAACAAGTTACCTTCTAAATTTCTCCATGGACTCTCCCTTCATCAGATACTTTACAACATACGGAGCCTAGAAATGCATTTTTGTAGGATTCAAATCTGGAGTAAATTAAGGGCTATGTCCTATGTATTCTAAAATCAAGTGAATTTTTCTTACTATATATTCAATTTTAATCCACCAAGTATGCAATACTTCGTCTTAAATATTAATTTTAAAGTAATTATAATTTTTAATTATTTGACCATTCATTATTATAATATATATAGTTATTATATTCTAATTAAATTTTTGTTTGTATAAATAACTGTTTCTTAAATAAATTTAATTAAAATGTAATAATAATATAATATTTATTCAATTATAAATTGTCTTATATAATAAGTTTGTTTACTTTAAAAATTATATTAATAAGGATATTTTAATCTTTTGGATAAAAAAAACTTCTTCCTCTCGTCTTTCTTTCCAATTTAGACCGATCATAAACTAATATGGGACCCACATAAATCTTTTCTTTTCTTCCATTGCCCGGCCAAATGATGGAGGCATCAAACCTTATCCTATTTTCCGTCTTCCCTAAATTATTTTGTCGTGTATTTACCCAATCAACACCAAGCTTTAATGTTTTCTAAAGATGTACTAAGCCACTGTTACATATATCTTTTTGGTACATTTTGTATATTTTTTAGGTACGTCACTATTACATATATATATCTAAAAAGTACCGATAGTTATATATTTTGTTACATTTTCTTCATTGTATCTATTTCTTTCTTTTGTGTACGTATAGAAAGAAAATGAGTGTAATTTATTATTATTATTATTATTATTATTATTATTATTATTATTATTATTATTATTATTATTATTATTATTATTATTATTATTATTATTATTATTATTATTATTATTATTATTATTATTATTATTATTATTATTATTATTATTATTATTATTATTATTATTATTATTATTATTATTATTATTATTATTATTATTATTATTATTATTATTATTATTATTATTATTATTATTATTATTATTATTATTATTATTATTATTATTATTATTATTATTATTATTATTATTATTATTATTATTATTATTATTATTATTATTATTATTATTATTATTATTATTATTATTATTATTATTATTATTATTATTATTATTATTATTATTATTATTATTATTATTATTATTATTATTATTATTATTATTATTATTATTATTATTATTATTATTATTATTATTATTATTATTATTATTATATGAATGTTAAAACATATTAAACTTAATAAATCAACTTATTTAACTCACTTAAATGAATTAGGTTGTATGATTAAAATGACTAACTTGCATAACTCAACTCAATGTAATTTAACAACTTGACAGTTTAAGAACAAACTGAATTGAGTTGATATGTGAAGTTGAAATTTAGTTTTTATTTTTATTTTTTGTAATTCTAAAATTAAGATATTTTGATTATTTATTATACTTTCTATGTGATTTATTTGTATTTTTTTTATTATTGATGGATTTAGTTGTTCATATTTTTTATTTGATAGATTAACTCATGAATTATTTTTTTTAACTTTTTTTTTATAAATTTTGACTAATCAACCAAATTCGATCTATAACTCATCTGGGTTGAAATTTTCAACTCAATAACTAAAAAAATTTAATACATCTCAATCTATATTTTGACAAATTAAAAATAAGTTTAATTAATCATTTTGACATATTTTATTTAAAGCAAAACATATCACATGAGAAGTCAATAAAGACATGAAAAATAATTCTTGACTAATTTTTGAATATATATCCTTCAAAAAGTGATAGAAAAAAATGTTTGAAATAAGCGATGATATGATAAAAAGATAAAATAAAAAAAAATAAAAAATGTTGTAGGATATTTATAATTTATAATTTTCAAAACATCATCACCGTAAAAACATGAAAATCAAATTAAGATAATAAAAAATATTTTTGTAATTTTAAAATGTATTTTTAAATACATAAATATGCAAAAGATAAAATATAAATAATATTAAATATGATATTAATTTTTAATATTTAAATAATGAATGGATATGTAAAATTTGGATTTTATTTATGGTCAACAAAGTAAAGTGAACTTCTTTTAAAGTAGACGGCACTTGACACCAACCCATCCACACACAATAATATTAATATATAAACCATTCTTATTTTTCAAAGTTCAGAATTGACTCAAGTCTCTACCGAATTAAAGAACTTTGCGCAGGTCAAAGAAAAGCTGCACAGAAGCTACTATAGATCCATGTACGTTATCTGGTGGATAAAACACATGTTGCGCGAATTGGATTCTAAAATTGAAAAACAAAATCATTTTCAATGTTTTATATCTGATTATTATTTTTTCAGCTTTCTTTATCTCCATATTTCATCTTTTATACGAACACAATATCATAATCTGTTTTTTTACTTACTAGTACAGGTTTAAATGATTAAATATTTAAATACCTTCACCTTAAAATGTGAGCGGGTGAAAGTTTTAAAATGTGAACAATTTTGTCCTTAGCATGATAAATAAATGTGTGAAAAGAATATAAATGCCAGAGTTGACAGCAACGTTTACTACATGTCTAAGAGTTTTGTTGATTACCCACGTGCAATTGTACGTACTGCTTTCCACTTGCAACTCAATAATTAAGTTTCATTTTTTGACTTACTGACTATATGATTTCTTACCAGCAATTACTTGCATAGTTCGTCTAATACTTGACTCAAAATCATTGTTTTATCACATTTTTATGAGAGTTGGTGTAATAAACTGTACTGTGTACAAGTGTTAATTTTACGATTTATAGATTTTTTATATTTATAATATTTTTAATGTATTTATCAATTTTTCTATAATTTTACAAAAATAATATATTAGTATATATGTTTATAAATATTTAACAAGTTTAATTTTTATGTATTTTTAGTGTAAAAAAATTATATGGTTAAATAATAAAATTAATGTTAATATAATTTTTAAGATAATTATTGTAAAAGTCAATAAATTTATTATATAAAATGATTTGTGATTGGATAATGATATAAAAATTATTTTATATTATCATCTATGTATATTATTTATTCTTATTTAATATATATATTCAAATAATTATATTTACACATGTGTTATATCATTTTAATTAATTTATATTAACAGGTGTTTGAAAAAATATATATTCATATTTAATTTTGATACATACATCATTTTAATAAGAGATATTAATAATAAAAAATATTTCAAATTACATTTTTAATTATTTATTTTTCTTATAAAACATATGTTTCCATATTACAAAAGAAAAAATGACAGATTTAGCCTTTCGTCTTGGTCTGCTATATTTAGGGGAATTAATGTGCAATATTAAGACCATCCAGTTTGGATGCTTTAACTGCTTCCTACACATGAAAATATAAATTAAACAATGTGATCGTGAAATGTCACAATGCTTTAGTAAATGCAGTAAAGGTAAGCACTTACAAGTTGTTCCAAAAAAAATTTCTTCCACAATTCAAGAATGACAAAGATCTTTGATTGCAAGGTTGTCTCAACTTCGATCCATCTTTGCTTGTGCATGTGGTTGACAACTTTAATATTGTGAAAGAATTACTAATTGATCAATACAGCAATCCAAAATATAATTTTTCACCTTAACGAAGACAATTAACTACTATAATGCATGTTAAGTGCTAAAATGATGCATTTGTTTGCCAAATTTGCCAGAGTTGATACTTGGTATTTTATATTCTATCACAATAAAAATCCTCACTATATATATATTATAAATAATGCATAACTTTAAAAAACATATACGAAACTTGGCAACTTCAATTGAGATTTAGCCAGTACAAAAAAAAAATCATGATATTAGATAATCTTGTTAGTTTATAACATCGCTATTGATGTTCAACCTGTACGAGTGGTTTCTGAAACTTAGAGGAAAATAAAATGTCTTGTGTAATATTGACTAACAACGTGGAATCTTACTTGCTAGCAGCAAATAGCAGCAAATTAATTTGTTTTTATTCTTAAAAGTCCAAATACAGAAACAACTAATTTGTCAAAGCAGTCACGTAATATAAAATTGGAGTTATATATTTCTGTCGTTGCAAGTATTTATCCAATCCATTTGTGGCCAATCTGGCGAGTGAGTCAGTGACTAAGCATTCAAACGGGGTGGCTCTATATGTTTATGTTTAAGTCCACATGTCCCTTGAATTTTTTATTTTTTAAGCATTGGATTGATGAAAAGATGGGATAAAATAAAATTAATTAAATAAAATATTGGAGTAGAATGTAACTTAATGCATGGAATAAAACTTTTATTTTATTAGTGTTCAGATATGTTATGATGTAATGTATAAACTTCTCAAATTTTTTTTTCCAAGTTGAGGAAAAGAAAAATGAAGGTATACGAATAGAATAGCTAGGATAGAATAAGAGCGTGTTTGTTTGTGTTTTATCTTTTAAAGATTGTTTATAAAACAATTTTCAGAAAGTGATTTTTTGATGATATAGAACCGAGAGAAAAAGATGTGAAAGTGTAAAGAAAAACATGAACTATAGAAAACTGAAAATAAAAATTAAACAACTTAGAAATGTTTTCATTTTTTAGTTTTAAAATTAAAAATGAGTTAATTTTGAAAATAATTTACAAAAACTACTCTTATCAAATAGGTTTTTTTGCTTTTCTGTTTTTAAATACAGAAAACATTTAAAAAAAAACAAAATACAAACATACCCTATGCTACTCTAGATTTCATTATATTCCATCCTCCTGACTTTATCGATCTATATAATAAAACAATATAATTATTTTTTATTTCTCATTCATAGTTTTTTTAAGTTTGAAGATATTCAAAACCTATTTTTTATACTAAACTAATCGTCCTCTCACTACATTTATCTTTTTTGAAATAAAGTGATACATTTAGTTGCGACTTTATGTTTAAATTAAAATCAAATTTTAAAATTTTAATAAAAAATACAAGTATCAAACCACTTGTATTAACAACCTTTTATATTTTTTTTCACCAATTTAAATTACAACAGCTTAAATTTCACTTATTTTATTTGATTTGGTGTAATTACCTAGGGAGAAAAACTTTTTCAACTGAACATTAATGTGATTATATTTTTAAGATTAACTATATTACACCCTAGCGTTAATACTTTTACCTTTAAAAAAATAAAAAATCTTAATGATATATGCTTTTTTCATTTTAATGGACATTTAATTATAAAATATTACTATACATTTATTTTGTTTATTTTTAAATTTTGTAAAGAAATTAAATATTTAACTTGCATGACTCGTTTATGATATATCTTGTAAAATAATTTTTCTAATTATGCAATTGTGTTGAAAATTTATAAAACCCTAAATTAATAAAACATTCTAAAAATATAAACACATTGTATATTTATTTTTTGTGTGAAAAAACACATTTAATATAATTACATTTGCGTTAGATATTATTAAAAACTATTTATTATTTCCACCCTGAAACTATAAGTGTTTGCAGAGCAAGTTATGTTTTCGTTCACCTGTTTTTAATTTTGTTCGGACCAATTCTTTGAATCTAAACCTGACCTTAGAATCGAAGAAACATTATACAAGGTTAAGTAGGACAAGACCAAATTGTGAACTAATCAAATTCATTAGGTAACGTAAAAACTACCCTAATTTGTCTAATCGGATCAAACTGGCAACTTTGATTGGTGAACTAGAAACATATCAATGTCATACCAACTAACACAGATATGTCTATTTACAGGGAAAAATTCAATGCAGTATTTATATATATAAAAAAAACTAGATGAAATCTTAACCGTCAATTAATTTTATCATTTAATATAAAAATAAAATAAAATAAAAATAAATGGTGAGATTTATAAACTAGCCACTCTTCAGTTTTTTTAATTAAAGATTCCGTGTCCATCTATTAACTGAGGTTGAACCGACAAGTATTTCACATTTATCATTTCTCTTTTTTTTACTAAGAACTGGTTTGAAAACCCAATAAAAAAGAGAAAATTACATTTAAAATATAAAATTCATAATTATTATTTTTTATTATAATCACGTTGAAGATGTGAAAAATCACACCCAAAATATGAAATCAAACTTACTATGAGAGTGTCCATCTAACATTTTCGTTTTCTTATTTATATATGTTTTTGTTCGATTTATATAAATCTCTAATAGAATTTATCCAATACAAGGATTTCCTAACTTTTTTGCGTCTCATGTAGTAGGACATGCTTTTAGTTAACTTGATAACCTATGTAATTTCTGTACAAAGTAGATTAATATGTTGAAATATATTTGCTCATGTGAACTTATATTTTAATAACAAATATTATATTTATATTTAATGTTGTAGTTTAAGTTATTTAAGTAAGTGACTTTATTAGATTATTAAAGGATTGATATAAATTAAATTTAATGAATGGATTTCATTATTGACTCACTTTGATTCAATAACTAAATGCTTTGGTAGTGGTCTTTTATATATCTGTATATTTTTCTCTCTTTTCTTAATTGCAAAAGTTCCATTGAGAAATTAAAAAAAAATGAAAAATCATAAAATTATCGACACTCTTGTTGATTTTTAATACATGTTGTAAATTAACAAGATTAATGTTATGAGTTTAGGGTTCATTTGTGATTATTATTAAAACCAGCTTTTAGTTTTTTTTATTTTTAAAATTAATTTTTAGTTTTAAAATAAACTCATTTTGTAAATTATTTATCTTGTTAAAATTAATTTAAGGGTTGCGTTTTTTTTTGGTATGAATGATTGTGGTGGATATGGTAGGAGTGGTAGCAACGATGGAGATGATGATGTTAGTAACAATGACGATAATTGTAGTGATAGCAACAACAACGATAGTATTAGTTGTGTGATGATGATAACAGATGTGGTGTTGACCACATGATATGAAAGTTGCGGTGGTGATAACAATGTGGTAGTGGTGATATCAACAACGATGTGGTAATAACAACGAGTGTAAGGGTGTCGTAAGGGAGGTGGCAGTAACAATGTGATGGTTGTAATAGCAGCAATAGTGATAACGACAATAATGACCACAAAAATTATAATGGTTAAAAATAGTGATAGAGTATTTTATAAAATTAAAAATCAAATTAATAATTTTTGTTTTATTTTCAAAAATAAATATAAAATTATTTCGAAATTGAGTTAAAAATCATTTTAAAACTTTATTGTAGTTTTTAATGTTTAAAAACCAAAAAACTCATATCCATTCTAAACAAGCCCTTAAATATTTATGTTAATTCTTAATAATTTAGCATTACAAAATTTAGAACCCTTGACATATTATGCTAAGATATATACCTATAAAATTTTGGCTTCCACATAAAAAATATTAAAGTAATTAAACGGTTATATATATATATATATCCAAGTGGGTTTTGAAATATAAAAAATTGATGTTAAATACTTAAAGCACTTATTAATTAGAGTATTATAAAACCAAAAACAAATAAACAGTTATTGCTCAAGCACACGAAATCACATTCAATCTAGAATACTAGCTACATATACTAGTTAAATTTTTTGACAAGTATTTATATAAAAATGAAAATAGGAAAAAATAATTATTTTATAAATTAAAATTATTTTTTACATAAATTAATTTATAAAAAGTTATATTAATTAAAAAACAATTATTATTTTTATATAAATACTTAGAAAAAAAAAATTATCCTATCCAACCAAAGTCCAACATATATAACAAGATGTATATAGTTCACAGAAAGGCTGATTAACAGTCCAACCAACTCATTCCTCGTGGGCATCAACGCAGAGCTAAAATAATATAACTGTACTCATTTCCATTATTGTACAATGGGAATAATTAATGGGGATTCTTCTCATTGGTCACAATTTTTTAAATACCATTACGATCTAATTAAGCTTAACTAAATGTAAACACGTGTTACTTAATGATTGTAATGGATTTTAAACATTAAACAATCTAATTATGCTTTTTTTAGCAAAACAATTATAATAAATCATCCACTACTTATTAACAATAGCTAGCTAATCAGAGTGAGAATGAACCATAACTTCAAACGAATTTTACCTATAATGTCAACTGACTCGAATTCTATAGTCTGTCACTTCATGAAGGATTTTATCTAATTATATTACCTCTTATTTGAGGATTAATTTTATAATTATACTTTTTAATCTTTCTTTCCTTCGCGCAAAAAAAGAAAGCTTTTTAATCTTAACTCAAAAACAAAACACACATTTAGGGGCAACAAATACCCATCAAAATAGTAGTTATATAAATGGAATTAATTTTTTGCTCACAAATTCTTTTTGTTTTTTTTATCATCGTTATTATTAAATAATTATAAAAAGATGATAATGTGTATGTTTTGCAAACAATTTTAAGATAGATTTTAACTTTTTTTTACTGGTTAAAAATTTTGTTTAAAATTATTAATAATATTTGTTACGCTAATCTAGTATATTTTAGTATTGTGTGGTGTTTCTTTTATATGCTACTTCAATTATATTTTTTAAAAATATCAGCTTCCAGTTTCTTAATTATAATTAAAATATTATTTATTTATTTATTTCCTAAAGTAGAATTTTATTATTCTTTTTGTGTCACTTCTTCCTTTTTGTTAACAATGGGATTTTATTTTATTTTTGAATATTTTTTATCTCACACTTTTATTTTAACCATTATTCTATTTATACTATTTATTTTATTATTTTAACATTATAATTAAGATATTAATGATGATAAATTATAATCTTATTTTATTTTTTGATTGTTTTAAAAAAATTATATTACACTATTTACTTTAAATGTTAAGATATAATATAATATATACACAATATGAAAAATATAATAATTAAAGCTAAAAATTTTAATTAGAATAAATTATCTATAAAAAACAAAATTTTATAATTAAAAAAATAAAATTATAAATACCAAAAATATATTTGTATTAATAAAATAAAATTTACTAAAATATTATATAAATATATTTATTTTATATTTGTCGAGTACTTCAATAAATAAAATGATTAAATATTTAAAATTTAATAACCTACCGACTTTTGTTTCCTCTTAACTTTTGACATAAAACCGTCGTAACTGAACCGATTACCCAAATTTTAACCGGAGGATGTCACTGGGAGTTCCAACTTCGAAGCGCAACTGTAGCGAGTTATGGAGATATTTGCAATAACATTTAAATGCTCCATGCTCCAAGTCAATGATTTGTATATTTAGTCCATGTATAGTAAAAATATTAATTATTATCCTACTCCCTCTTCTCCTTTTATTGCCACTTCTGACCATCTTCATGATAGCACTATTTAAGGAGCATCAGAGGTCCAAGAAAAACATATAAAATATTTAATTAATTCATCACAGTTAAATGGTTTAGTTAATTTAGTTAACAATATTAAACTTATTCTAAATTTATATATTTTTTAGAACTACTCCTAAATTAATGAGACGCTGACAAACATTAATGAGTATGTTTTGTTGTTTGTCAATACAACCTCTCACCACCACGTCATTCTTGTAAGAATTGCATGAGGTATTTAACATAGGTGCTTGTTACCATGGCCTTGGTATATTATCGTACAAAAAGTTAGACTATCTGTCCTTTTACGAGTCTAAAATTAATGTATTTCATAATTACTTATTGAATTAAGAGAAATGACTTTAATTAAGGATATTTTTATATAAAAAGTAATTAATATAAAAAATGTTTTAAATTAATTCTTATAAAAAAATCAAACAATATTTCTAATTTGAGTTTTATAAAAAGACAAGAGAGTATCTTGCAATTGTAATTGCTGTACCAAACATTCCTCATAGAGCTAGAATCACGAAAAATGTCCATCCTATGTTCTGGGGCAAAATAGATCCTCTCCTTCTCTTGTATGTTTGAGACATCTCTTGAGATCGACCAGCCGTACATAGTACCCGTTGAATGTCTTGAATCCATACTTTGGACGAAGCAAGACTGGGAACACACATTACATTATTATACTTATATATTAAGGTAATTTTTAAGTTAATAAATATATGTTTTGTAAATTATATGACACTGGTGGTCTACCAACTTAATAAGATTTATTTTTATTTAAAAAGTTGTCTATAAATTAAGAACACTGTTTTCAGTTCGGTTGTTGAAAGTGAACTAATCATGTCTGGGATTCAATAATCGACCCCTCGTTGAGTTATTTGGTTCACTGAATGAACCATTGAAGAATAAGTTGGACCCCAACCCAAAGGTCTCGTTGAATCTTCATCTTAAAGTTTTAAAATAGTGTAAACCAAGCATGCCATAGATGCTCCATCTTAATTTCTCTACGTCACTCCGGCTAGCATGCCCGGTCCGAATCATTTCACGTACCTTTTTTGTTTATAGGCGGAAAGGAACAATGAGATAGTAAATAAAGAAAATTAAATTGTAAGACAAGTTAAATGTATAAATATAATTACTTATTTTTATTTAAAATTTCGGTCTCATTATTATTAGAATGACAGTGATATTTAAACACTTAGAAAACGGTGGTGTGTACGTAGTAGTAAATAGCAGAAATAAAAATGTCGACGAGGAAGGGCTTTCGTAGTTGGTGTTCCTTTCCTTGTGCTGTTGTGTATCTTCTATTCCACTGCTTGTGCCAACCACTTCGTTTCTTGTCCACAAGGTGACATCACACCCAGCTACCAACGAGAAATTATTCCATAACTATAAATAAAAATTATTTAAAATAAAAAAAACTTAATTATATATAGTTAGTTAGTAATGAGGGAAATATACAGTAAGCAGGAAGTTCCACGTACGCACATGGTAAGATGCCACGTCGCGGAATATTAGCCGTTGATGCTGCCCCGTAATTGAACGCCTGTCATTATTTTTCCACCAACCCCCATGTACACTCATTGTGCATCGTTGCCACCCTTTATGCCCACCTACCAAACACGGACGCTCGAGATTCAAAACGACCCCAACACCCTCCATTATATAATACCCTCTTCTCTCTCCCTCAATCACAGCAGCACTCTCACCAACGGTTTACTAATCAATCCCTCTCCTCATTCCTTAATACCTCGAACCGCTTCCACTTCCACTTCCACCATCAACATGGCCGCAACTAATGTCCACGTGGCAAACCGTGACGCCGCTTTCTGCTTAAGTGGAGCCACTCTCAACAATGGGAGTGCCGACCCCTTGAACTGGGGCGCCGCCGCGGAGTCCATGACTGGAAGCCACCTCGACGAGGTCAAGCGCATGGTGGCGGAGTTCCGGAAGCCGGTCGTCCGTCTCGGCGGTGAGACGCTCACCATCTCGCAGGTGGCGGCCATCGCCACCAGCCACCAAGGAGTCAAGGTGGAGCTCGCGGAGTCCTCCAGGGCTGCCGTTAAGGCCAGCAGTGACTGGGTCATGGACAGCATGAACAAGGGCACCGACAGCTACGGTATCACCACCGGTTTCGGCGCCACCTCCCACCGCCGAACCAAACAAGGTGGCGCCCTGCAGAAGGAACTCATTAGGTAACTACTTTAAACATTCTCTACTCTTGTTGCACCTCGTGAATACCTCACTATATAATAATATTAGGGTTATTATATTACTGCACTCTTCTTTTTTTTTTTTCGAATCTTTTTTATATATATTCTTTAAAATATTTTTTGGCCATCAGCTATTCCATCTATTGGTGTTTGTTGGCTACCTAAAATATCTGAGTGATTAATTAATATTCACCATCTAACAAAGTTTTATCCAACTTAATTCTTCTTATTATACATACATTCTCGTGTTCAGAAAAGATGTGGATATTGGCTTAGCAAATTTAGTAATATTTTTTTTTACAATAGAGAAAATTGGTTTAAATTTCTTGCATTTAAAGAAGTTAGTTTACGCACGTTATAATTTAAATTCATTGTTCCATTCCTGGAAATAAAATAAACTCTTGTTTTTAGTTACATGTGTTTTTTCTCGTAGTCATATTTGATTTTTTATTTGTTGTAAAACGTGTTTTACGAATTTTTATAGTAAATCAAGTGAATGTTTTTATTTTTAGTTAAAGAAGATTTTAAGCGAAAATTAAATATTTTAAATGACATTAAGTATAATAATTGTTAATCGATATTTAATTAGTTAACATGTTTTTGAAGTTATAAATTTCAAATACCTATGTTTTTATTATCAATATTTTTAAATTCTATTTTTTTACATTTAAATTATATCTAACGTATGAGATCATACTTATTCGATGGTTAAAGGTTTTTTAAACAACACAAATTACACTGCATATAGTTTTAGATCAAATGTCATTTTATATGAATAATAGAACTCTTGAGACTAATTATTGATAAAAATTAAAAATAATAATTATCGTACATGTATATCATAAAAAAGGTTCTTTACAAATAGATTTGGTGAACATAGAAACGTGGGTTTATTCGTTTATGGATTGAGGTGGTAAAAAAAACGGCGAGAGCTGTCCACATCCACTGCCGCTTGGATTTGGACTCGTGGCCCCCACTGAGTTGAAACGGTCGAGTGGCGACTTAACTCATTAATGGTCTTTGAGTTTGCGAAATATTTGAACAAGCACGTATTGTTTGTTTGCACGAGACGTGGGGGTTGGTGAGACCGCGTAGCATTTCTACCCTTCTAAATCCTGACAACCCTTCTTTGACTCTGTAGTTGCTCATTTTTCTAATTTATTTTTCTACCCCTTAAATATTCACGTCTTTCACCTAATTCCTCACCTAAAACTATATCATAATAATACCTTAGTTAATGAACAACACTTTTTAAAAAAAGATCATAATTCTAATTTTTTTATTTTAATTATTGAAAAATAGTTTATAGTATATAATTTTTACATTATCAATTAATTACAAAATCTATCATATTTTATAGTTAGTTGATAATTTTGATATTAGTGTATAAAAAATAATCTCTTAATTATTACTCTTGTTTCAGGTTTTTGAATTCTGGAATATTTGGCAAGGGTACAGAGATTGATTGTACCCTACCCCACACAGCAACCAGAGCAGCTATGCTAGTGAGAATCAACACTCTTCTCCAAGGGTACTCAGGCATTAGGTTTGAAATTTTGGAGGCCATCACGAAGCTTTTGAACAGCAAGATTACCCCATGCTTGCCACTGAGGGGTACAATTACAGCATCTGGTGATCTTATTCCTTTGTCTTACATTGCCGGTTTGCTAACTGGTAGACCAAACTCCAAGGCTGTTGGACCCTCTGGGGAGATTCTGAATGCCAAGGAAGCTTTTGAATTGGCCAACATTGGTTCTGAGTTCTTTGAGTTGCAACCCAAGGAAGGTCTTGCCCTTGTGAATGGCACTGCTGTTGGTTCTGGCTTGGCTGCCATTGTCCTCTTTGAGGCAAACATCTTGGCTGTCTTGTCTGAAGTTATTTCAGCTATTTTTGCTGAAGTGATGCAAGGGAAGCCTGAGTTCACTGACTATTTGACTCATAAGCTAAAACACCACCCTGGACAGATTGAGGCTGCTGCTATCATGGAACACATTTTGGATGGAAGCTCCTATATCAAAGCAGCCAAGAAGTTGCATGAGATTGATCCTTTGCAAAAGCCTAAACAAGATCGTTATGCCCTTAGAACTTCACCCCAATGGCTTGGTCCTCAAATTGAAGTCATCAGGTTTTCAACCAAGTCAATTGAGAGGGAGATTAACTCTGTCAATGACAACCCATTGATTGATGTTTCAAGGAACAAGGCTGTGCATGGTGGTAACTTCCAAGGAACTCCAATTGGAGTCTCCATGGATAACACCCGTTTGGCTATTGCATCAATTGGCAAACTCATGTTTGCTCAATTCTCTGAGCTTATCTATGAACATTACAACAATGGCTTGCCCTCAAATCTCACTGCTGGCAGAAACCCCAGCTTGGATTATGGCCTCAAGGGATCTGAAATCGCCATGGCAGCTTACTGCTCAGAACTCCAATACTTGGCTAACCCTGTAACCACCCACGTCCAAAGCGCCGAGCAACACAACCAAGATGTCAACTCTCTGGGGTTGATTTCATCTAGGAAAACAAATGAGGCTGTTGAGATCCTCAAGCTCATGTCTGCCACTTACCTCATTGCACTTTGCCAAGCCATTGACTTGAGGCACTTGGAGGAGAATTTGAAGAACACTGTGAAGAACGTTGTGAGCCAAGTTGCCAAGAGGACTCTAACCACAGGTGTCAACGGAGAACTTCACCCTTCAAGATTCTGTGAGAAGGACTTGCTGAAAGTTGTTGATAGGGAGAGCACATTTACCTACATTGATGACCCCTGCAGTGCCACATACCCTTTGATGCAAAAACTAAGGCAAGTGCTTGTGGACCATGCACTGGCCAATGTTGAGGGAGAGAAGAACTTGAACACATCAATCTTCCAAAAGATTGAAACATTTGAGGAGGAATTGAAGACCCTCTTGCCTAAGGAGGTGGAAGGTGCAAGGGTTGCATTTGAGAATGGCCAATTTGCAATTCCCAACAAGATCAAGGAATGCAGGTCTTACCCCTTGTACAAGTTTGTGAGGGAGGAGTTGGGAACAGCCTTGCTAACTGGAGAAAAGGTTACCTCACCGGGTGAAGAGTTTGACAAAGTGTTCACTGCAATTTGCCATGGGAAAATCATTGATCCTCTTATGGAATGCCTTGGAGAGTGGAATGGTGCTCCTCTTCCAATCTGTTAAGTTCCTGTTCTGTTTCCTTGAGGACTGCTTTCTTTCAATATATACCTATCTGTGTGTATAAGCATTTGGTTTGTCTTTAAGCTTGTGGCAGATCAACCCATATACAACTTTCGACTTGCGGTTTTCCTTCATGTCAAGGAACGTGTAATTCATATGTAAAAGATCTAATTCCATTTGTTTGTCTGCTTTAACGTGTAATACATGTCCTTCCATGTGAAGGATGTTTTCTTCTGAATAAAACTAATGGTTTCTTTGCCTTTGAATGACGTATTTATTTCTGGTTTTATTTTTTAGCTTTTCAATTTTTGTTCTGTAAAATCTTCTTTTTAAATTTAATTTTTAAAAGGAAACAAAATAAAATTTATTTGATAATTTTAATTAATTTTTTTTATATATAGATCACATACGTGAAGCAATTCTACACAAGTTAATGCGATTTAATTTGAATTTGATTCTTATTGAAATAGTCAGAAAGAAAACTAAAAAAATAATAATTAAAACAGCCTAAAATTATTAGAATTTTCTATTTTAAAAACTAAAAAGGAAATATCATTTAATTTTTTTTTTCAAAAACTACTCTTATTAATTTTTTTTTGGTTTTTAAAAATATATAAATTATCTTAAGAAAAATAAAAAATAAAACAAGATTAATAGAATATAACAATAGAAAACAACAAAGTGGGTAAGGATTATAGCAAGTATATCACGAATGGTGCAAGAACGTTTTCTTTAGTAGGGATTTATGTCTTTCGCTTTTTTAGTTGGAGCTGCACTGGCGGATGTAAATGTAATGATGACCTTAATGGTTACCCAAGAAAAAGAAAAGGATTCATTGATGGTACGTTGACATGTTAGAACAACTTGTTTTATTTTAATTGATAAAATAAATATTTTGTAATATAAAATAAAGCCTCTTATCTATAGACTTATATGGTCCCTAAAATTTTTGGGATTATTGTAGAAGTTCCTGAATGTAATATCAATGAATAGGCCTTTTACGACTAGACACTGGTCTAGTTAGTGACTTATGCACATCAAAGAAAAGTCATTAGAGAAAGAAAGAAATACACAAATACAACATCTTGCTTAATAGGTAAACAACTCAACGTTTAAGTGTGTAGAGGAATCGACCTTATAGTCCGAAAAGGTTTGTAATAAGGTTTGGCCCATGTTTACACTCATAGCCCAACCCTACAAGTATTAACATATAAAACATTCACAAATAAAAACTCTCTAGGGCCTCTAATAAACAATGCAAAACGTGCCTTAGGCAAAACATCCATAAGGTTTAAGTTTTAAAAAATCACTTAAAAATCATTTTTTTGGGATAAGCTCCAAATTTAAATTAAAATTTAATACCTTAAAATAATTAATTAAAACGTAAAATAAAAATTTCACCAAGTCCATTATTACGTGCACAAGAGAGAAATTAAGCGATTAGCACTACATTATGCCTATCATGTTGTACAAGTATGCTTCTTGCTTGTTTGAAATTGAGGATGTTTTAAAATTAATAATAATCAAGGGTTTGAGTAGATTTCATTAACTCGGTAATTTTTTATATTATTATTACGAATCGAATACAATTTGTTTAACTAATATAATTGAACTTTAATACTCAACCATCTAATATAACATAATCTAATTTATTTATTTATTTATTTATTTTAATTTGGTTCAATCTGAATTTGAAATAGGAAATAAACTAGATTTTTGTATTGGTTTGAGTGTAAATATTTTTATTTTTGTAATATTAAAAAAAATTATTTTATTATATTATCTTATTAGTTTTTATTATTATAATGACAATGTATTATTATGTGTGATTTTTATTATGTTTATTTTTATAATAATTTTTATTTTAAATTTTAGACTATTATACTGTAGTAACGTTTTTCAATAAGATTATATTATTAATATATTATTTTTATTTTTATATTTTATTAGTATTGTTTACATTCATCATTAATGTTATTTTTATTACTGTATATTTATTTAAATATTAATCAAAAATTTTTATTTTAAATGTTTGTGATATTTTAAATTTTTATTATAATATTATTTCATTATTATTAAGAGATAATTATTTTTCTATTCTAGATAATTTGAAAACTATAAGATTATTTTGATCTTAATTATTTTGAATTTGAATTCAATTTCTAAAAAATTAATTTTTACACATTATGCAATAAAATTGATGTGTTTTGGTTTAAATAATTTTTTATATTTTTCTCATTAATTTAAAAAACCTATATCTTTAAGTAATATTTTAAAAATTTATTTTTATAATATTATTTGATTATTATAATAACAATTTATTATTATGAGTAATGTTTTATTATGTTTATTTTTGTTTTTATAATATTATATTTGTAATATTTTAGATTTTAGACTATTATATGATTACTGTAGTAATTTTTTTTCTTAAGATTCCAGTACTAGTGCACTATTTTTTTTATCTTTTAATTAGTATTAGTTATATTTATATTTACATTTATATTTATTATTATTTTAACCTTATAATAATAATTTTTTACTTATTATAATTATTATTTCCATTTTTAGTAGTAATTATTATTTTTATTTTTACAATATTTGTAGTATTATTTTATTATAAATTTTTATATTTTATCAATATTGTTTGTATTATCTTTATTACTAATTTAACATTATAAAAAATATTTATTGTTTATAATAGAAAAATTACACTCTTGAAATCTTCTTAAATCATACATACCTTCCTTATGCTTGTAGTAAAGTAATACTCACAACCTTATTTTATTTAATAAAATAATACATATACTATTTTTTTAATACTAGTCAGGAGGAGATGAGTGCCTGATTAAAAACTGGAGAAGTATAAATGTCATTAAAAAATAGCTTAAAAGAAGTAAGTTCAATTTTTTCTTTATAATAATTGTTTATTCATTGATACTCTATTATTTATATTCATAATAGTATATAGCATTTATACTTGCATCAAACGCTACAGTTATAACAAATGGTGTATAACTCGATTAGTTTATCAAGATGCGTGTTCGAATAATAAATAAAAACGCTTCAGCATGATGTGACTAAATGCTAGAGTATAAAAGCTAGTTTGTGAACAGATTTAATATAATTATATATTATAAATGAGATATAAACTTGTGAACCTAGTGCCCGATCCGATGACGTATATAATATTTTTTTTATATACTTTCTTCTTACATTTATTTATCTACTCAGACAGCAAGGCTAGTATGACACATACTTCACCTTCAGAAAAAGTTAGTTTGTGTTTTCTGTTTTCTAATTAAGTAGTGAGATGTACATAGTGTTTCAATGGACATTCAGTGTTGCGCTACTTCAGTTGAGCTTTTCGGTCATTCAATGCTTCAACGTGGAAACACAATATTTGATATTTGATATACAAACACTTGAAAGTAAGCTAAATTAAATAATGTGGAACATAAACCATTTTAAATATTCCAAAAACACACAATAAACTGTGTACAAATGGTTTAATATGAACTTTATAGTTTTTTTTTTTTAAATTACCCATCGTATTACTTTCTGTTTTTGTTTTCAGCATTTACATGTACTATTTTTATTCGTACACTTTAGCTGAATCTTATTGGGACAAGTTCCTTGCATTATTTGAATCAGAATTTGTTTTAGTGTGGGTTTCCAGAATCAGGGCCAGAAAAATCTGCCCCCCCCCCATTACCTACCTCTCTACATATATATAGAGTATCCACGTCACCTGTCAGGTGGTGCGGAGGGCCAAACTGGCCAGGTGTTGGTTTCGGCCGTGATAGTCTTTGGTTCTTGGGAAGTGTCTTGATTAGATGGACCCGAGTAGTGGTGGTTCAGAAAGGTTGGTTGGTCTACTTACCCTCAAGCTTTGTCGCGATTGACACCTTTCGTCTTTGTGTTGGCGGGTCAGATGGCCGACCGCCATAAGGCCGACCGTAACATAGCCCCTTGCAAACATAGTCTGAACTAATGTTTGCAACATGCCTATCGGCCTGTGGCGGGCTCGCTTTATAAGGCGTCGTCTAGACTTACTGGCGTCGTTTGGACTCCTTCGAGTATTTGCTCCTCTCAATAAGCCTTGTTCTTAAATTTGGTATTCTGTACTCTGTAACAGACCTTATATCGGCGTTGGCCGTGCTCTATTTAACTTAGTTAACATTCGTCATTGTTACTTTCTTCACAGTTTATTTTGCCGTGCCATTGCGGCTTTTCGTGTTTAGGCTTGATGCATTTTGATTCCTACGTTGAAGTTTCGAATCGGGTTGGCCATTTTGTTTTCATGGACTTCAACTACATTCGTTGGCTTTATACCTCGGTCGGTCTCTTGGGCCTTGGATTATATAGGCTTGTAGCTTGATTCGTTTCTTACGAGAAAAGACCCTGCCGGCCTCCTGGGCCTGGGTTTACCAGTTCTTTTTAACTTCAACTCATGAGAAAGACCAGAATTAAAACCCTGACCGCCTGTTTTTGGGTTTGTAGCTTGAACGTTCTGAAATGCCGGCCGGCCTCCTCGACCGCCTGGCTTTGGGTTTGTAGCTTGAACGTTTGCGAGAAATACCTGGAATTCGGCCTCTGGACCGCCAGATTATATGGGTTTGTAGCTTGAGCGTTTGCGAAATACCGGGCCGGCCTTGGACCGCCTGCTTTTGGGTTTGTAACTTGAACGCTTGCGTAAATACCCCGGGTCGGCATTCAGACCGCCCGATTATATGGGTTTTGAGCTTGAAGCGTTTGCCCGCCCCGGCCTCTGGACCGCCCGTTTTGGGCCAGGAGCTTGAACGTTTGCGAAATACCGGGTCCGCCTCTGGGCGCTTGTTTGGGTTTGTAGCTGAACGTTTGCGAAAACCCCTGCCCGCCTCTGGACCGCCCGTTTTGGGTTTGTAGCTTGAACTTGGTAGAGTCGTTCTTTGCTCGAAGTGGGAAGTCGACATCTTTTGATACCTGCATGAGTTGCAGATTATAGTTACTCAAATTTTAAGATATGACTATACATACCAAAGATTGAAGTTCCTTTTCATGACGTTGTGGGTATGTGAGAAGAGAGCAAGGCTATGCCATAGCGTATCAATCATTGTGATTCACAATAACTGCATATTGTGAGCCCCGTGCCGGTGACGTTGATAATTCAAGTGCCCTGTGCTGATTAGAAATTCTCCTATACAATTCTTTTGCTGATTTAGCGCTAGAAAGTGGTAGACAACTCGACATTAGTATACTTGACTTCATTCAGTGGACAATTTCTCAGAAATTGATCGGGTGTGCCATCTGAATATTTAAAGCTAGAAGGAACATTAGAAACATTATGTTACTAGAATATTACTATGCTGTCTCTTCCGAGGGCCTGCAGGATCTTTTTCCTTCCATGGCATCTTTCTTCTTCTAACAGTTTGTGCAAAGGAACGGACCTTCCTGTGACTTCGATACCAACCTCTCTGTAAGGATTGCAGAACCCTCTTCAAATAATTCCTCCACAACACCAACAGCAGAAAGCTTATTGGTACCTTTGTTTGTAGAGTTTTGAGATTTCTTTCCAAAGAGAAGGGAAGTTAGCATACTATGTTTCTTCCTTGGAATTGTTGGTAACACAGGATGGTCTGAAGGAATAGTATCTAAAGCGAGGCAAGTTGCATCATCCTTCAGCCCCTTGACCTTAGAGCTTCCTTAACCACCAGCTTCGCAGCAAGCTCGGCAGGTAGACCCCGGCATGACTTGGCAGCCATATCATAAGATAAAGTGTCCTAACCCACTGGAATTTGAATGAAGTATCTCGATGTTATAGCAATCAACCGGCTGGAGGTAATTCAATGATTGATTCCTCTCAGTTCAAAAGTTATCAGAATTCTCAGATGGACCATAATTACCCACACAGAGGAGAAGAATGTAATTCCCTTCCATACAGACCAGATTCTCGTTTTCCATGTCTAGAAGGATACATAGGGTGGCCACATCAATATAATAGGCATGATAATGTAACAATACCTGCAGATGTGGGGATGCTTCCTTCAATCTAAACAATTTTGAGAAGCCTGTCAGCGGTGGGACGTGTGTGCCCCAAAAGTATTGTTTGGCCATCGGGCCACAAATGGTCAACCCTAGCGGGCCAGCAATGAGAGCTAATATTGGTCAGCCTCCATTAGATATGAATGTGGAAATGACTCTGTGTAATCTAAATCAAGGCGGTGCAGGGCCATTGCTCGCTATAGGAAAATTCGATGAAAGATTTATGACTATTGGTTCTGGGACTGGAAGTAATAACATAGATTCCAAATCCAGTGCTGTAATGTCAAAACTCAATGTGACTGGAAATTCTGAGTGGGCATTTTTTCCTCCACTCAATACTTATCACAATCAACCTGGAATCTTAGCACATGGTTTGATTCAAACAAACATTAAATAAATCATAACATATCTAAGCATATAACATCCAAATAGCAAACTGATCGGAAGATTCATCTGGCCATGGAATTAAATATTAACAAGGGTACCCTCACAACATCAGTGAAAATACAGAGCATAAATATTAGAATTTAATTAAAATATACTCGTCTTTACACCATCATCCAATCCCAAATTGTCATAGCATTGATTCTTATGATAATTATTTTAAAAATCACATTACAGTGTCAATCAATGTAGTGTTATCTTATTGTTCAACAATGTATCAAAATTAAACTCTTCTGATCATGAGTAATGAAATTCAGCCGAAGAAACTTCCAACATTCACAGTGCACAGAATATAGATTTAATCAATCTGCATAATCTCCTAACTCGTGGAGTATCTAAATTCTAAAAGACCACGTTCAAGTAAATAGGAGAAAAAACACAATTGGCACATAAGACTGATAAGAGAAAAACCAGCATCACTATTTAACTATTACTAACCATCACTGCGTTATCTCTCTCAGTTAAATCACCAACAAATAGTTTCAATCGGCACAAAATCTGGCAAGCTCTATTCATAATACACAAGCAAACACCACATAATTTAGATGTTGTTGTCGAATCAGAATTGGAGATTTACTTCCATAATTTTAATTTCGTATAATAAAAGTTTTAACTAAATTTCATTATCGGGGTAAAAACTCCAATTTTGATTAATGCATGTGAAAGTGTAGCTAAGTTTTATACTTAGCGTTATTACCACGACCGAATGCAACAAAAATCTACGCGCGCACAAAAGAGACAATGAAGTTAGAAAGGAGACTCATCTTCAGACGAAGTTGAATAACCCAGAGACGGCCCGGAGCTCCGGCCTTGACGGTGTCGAGCATGCGCTTGCTAATCTCCTTGGAGTAGAGCTGGAGGGTCTCGATGCCATCGGCGGAGGCGGCGGTAGAGTCGGCGGCGAAGAAGGCCTCGTCCTCGATCTCGCGGGCAGCGGAGGCCTCGTGGGAGGAGAGAGTGTTGTAGCGCTTAGAGAGGACGGAGGGGGTGGAGAGGGTGCGGATGAGGCGGTTGACGACGGCGTCGCGGATGCGCTTAGTGGGGGGCCATATGCGGAAGGAGGTGGCGGCGGGGTCGGACATTATTGCCAGGAAGGTTGTCACTTCTTCCGCTGGGTTAAACCTCTCCCAAGACCATGCTTAAACCCGTCAACTTTAGGGTTAACCACGTAAATCACCAAATCGATAGTCACCGGAACGCCGCGTTTCGTCCTCCCTGAGCTAGTGAACCTCAAAACCCTTTTCCTCGAACAAAACCTTGTTGTCCTTTTGTTTGTGTAAACCCTTGTTTGCGAAGATTTGCGGTGGACTTTCTTGGCCGTCAAAGAGGTCGCGAATGGATGAGTGAATCCAGGTAGATCAGTAGATGGTGGAGTGGATCTACCAGTGACGGCTCTGTGCATGGTAGGTTAGGTAGATCTTTGTCTCCCCAACACCATGTTCCTTCACCTCTTCCCCCGTCATCCGCTCCAAATTTGTACTCTTTATACCTTCGAATGTGGTGGTCGCCGGAATAGTTTTACCGGCCCCACGGTGGGCGCCAATGTTCTAGTGTGGGTTTCCAGAATCAGGGCCAGAAAAATCTGCCCCCCCCCATTACCTACCTCTCCACATATATATAGAGTATCCACGTCACCTGTCCGTGGAGATTGATGACCGACCAACCGTGTTGGTTTGGCCACCGGACCGTCTTTGGTTCTCGGGGCCGACCATCTTGCCGATTCCGATAAAGGCGAAGTGGTGGTTCAGAAAGGTTGGTCGGTACCATGACCTCAAGCTTTGTCCACGGTGGCGGACACCTTCGCTCGTCTTTTGTGTTGGTCAGTCGTATGGTAGAGGCCATAAAACTGCCATAAGGCCGAATAAGAAAATTCTTAGACTCAAAGAAGTAAAACTATATATATATATATATTTTTTTTTTTATCATTTGTTCTGGTTTAGGAGATCCAGAATCAGGGGAGAATCTCCCTCCTAAAGTCACCTCTTTACATATATATATGTAGTATCCACGCCACTGCTCGTGTTTGATGACCTACCGACCGTGTTTGTTCCGGCACGATCAGGTTTGAAATCTGACCGGCCAACTGTTGGGTCTGACCGCCGACCGTTGGTTCGATCCGACGCCGACCTGCAGCCGACGATCGGCCGACCGCGCAAGCCCGACTAAATGACCGATTGCCCGACCGCCGACTGTTAGGCCGACCCAGACATAGCTCCCCTCAAATTTTGTCCATAGGACGTAAGCTTAATTTCTCTTCCCCAGAACGTGGTTATATATAGCCCCTCATGTTTTTTGATCGACATACGGGTAGTACAGGTCTTTAAACATCTTACCCGGGATCTTTTACCCATATCTTTTATCTTGTGTAACCCCCGGATCGACCGCTTTGTCCTCAGCTTTCAACTTCACTCGTAGCGCTGATACTCTAAGCCTGCCTTGGGCGCCTGTTTTGGGTTTGTAACTTTTAACTTCACTGCAGGCGCTGATACCCTGGCCTGGGCCTGCTTTGCACAGTAGCTTTTAACTTCACCGCAGGCGATAATTCCCCTCGGGCCTGCTGCTTTGGGGTCGTTTTAACTTCGCTTTTCAGCCAGAGTTTTAACTTTCACTTGCAGTGCGATACCCCTGGCCTGGCCCTGGGCCGCCTGCTTGTATCAGCTTTAACTTCACTCGTAGGCGTGATACCGGGCCGGCCTCTTGTGGGCCGCCTGCTTTTGGCTCAGGCTTTAACTTCACTGTGAAGCGTGATACCCGGGTCGGCTCTAGGCCGCCTGTTTTTGGGTTTGTAGCTTTAATCTTCACTTAGGGATACCCTGGCCTCGGTCCTTTGGGCCGCCTGGATTTTAAGCTTTAACTTCACTGTAGGCGTGATACCTGAATTAGGTCTCTTGGGCGCCTGATTTTGGGTGATTGTATTTCTGGCTTTAACTTCACTCGAGGCGCGATACCCTGCCTGGTCTCTTGGCCGCCTGCTTTGGGTTTGTAGCTTTAACTTTACTGAGACGCGATACCTCCTGGGCCGGTCTTGGGCCGTCCGTTTTGGGTTTGTAGCTTTAACTTTGTAGAATCGTTCTTTGCTCGAAGTGAGAAGTGGAAATCTTTTGATACCTGCATGAATTGTAGATTATAGTCCTGCATATTTTAAGATATGAATATACGTACCACAGATTGAAGTTTCTCTTCATGGCGTCGTGGATATGAACTATGGTCCTGGGTGGTTAAGTGCCTATTAGGACTATTGCACTGCAGGAGCTTATTGTAGCAGGCACAATGTTGTCTATCAGCGTGCGGGTTTTTGTATCCTTTGAAAGATCTTTATCATTTACCACAGAGTCAAGAAGCTCTAGTAGAAATGATTTGCCAGATTCTTGAGCCGCAAATAGATTGCATCTTCATTTGATGATCCCACCATTCTAGCCAAACCTGCCAACTTGTAAAACATAACAGCAACTGATACACGTGCATACAACTCTGTATTAATAAGTGCTTCAGTCAGTTCCGGATCAGGACTCCTGGCCAGTATAGAGACTTCCAGCCTAGCATCATTGTTGTCAGCTAATTCAACTTCAAAATCCCCATCAAATGCAACTGATCGCTAGAGACATAGCAACTTGAGTTCCATCTTCCAATGTCCCACTATAAACTCGTCCAAATCCTCCTTCACCTAGTACTCTCTTTGAATTAAACTTATCTGTTGCTTTCTCAAGCTCAGAAAGTGAAAATGTTTTAATAGAGAGAATGGAAGCAGCCATTGTGGGTATAAGTGACACTGATGTTGAGCTTGTAATGCTGCTTGACAACATAGACCCCAAGCCAGATCTCTTGTTTAGAGATGATGTGAATGCAGGGCCAACAACATTTGATGGTCTCCTAGTCTTCCTCCATTTCAAAATAATTGAAAATGCTCCCACCAAAACCAGCAAGAGTACAAAGGAAGATAAAGCAATGGTGATTATGGTCCTAAGATTCATTTTCTGGTTCTTGCTGACAAAGTTGGCACTGACTGGCAGAAACTATTGACACTTTGACTGGGACCGCTCCCAATTAAAGATCCATATGGCAGTGATGATGGCATTCCTATGAAAGTAATCTGGGAACCAACACCTGCTGCCAAGAAATGCATGTCCGATTAGTATAACATAGCCAAATGTATGTATATGATGCCACTGTGCATTCATTCACATGAGCAAGGATGCTAATGGCAATGACTTGATGATCAATGGATGCATGTGACAGCTGCAAGATGCATCCTATTATGTAGTAATATTTGTCGGAGCATAAAGAACAGAGTACATCCCCTTCAAGCTACTGATAAGTCATTGTTGGTGGAGCTCCATTTGCACTAGGAAGAGCCATAGGAAGATTGGTATCTTTCCTTTTTCCAAATGGATTTTTCGAATATTGTATCCGCATGCCAACCGATCCAGAATTTGGGATAACAGCACCCTGCAGATTATGGTGCACATTTGTAGCACTATTCACATCTTCAAACTCGATGAAGCAAATGGCACACTAAGAGAAATTGACTTAGCAAGAGAAAAGCAAGTTGAGAAGAGCAAGGAGGAAGACAACCGACACCGGCATTCTCTCTCGCCGAATGCAAAACCAGCGCAGAGCATCGTCAGAAGAGAGCAGCATGGAGGAGAGACCGGCAGCCGGCGAAATTCCGGCAGAGCAGCCGGCGGAGGTGATGGTGTAGACGGCAGCAGGCCGAGCCGGGAGGGAGAGAACACATAGCTCGGAGCCGCGAAGAAGAAGGAAGCGCGAAACCCTAGGAGAGAGAAGACAATGCAGGAGGCTCGGTTTCTGGATCCATGAAATGCGGTGGAAGATCTACGCAAATCTGCAGCAAACATATCTGTTCCTCATCCATACTTCGCCTCTGACTCTTCTGCAGGAGAAGTTCTGGTCTTGGCGCTACCAGAGTTCCTCGAACGGAAAAAGGTGAAGGAGATGACCGTCTTCCCTGAGACCTCGTGGGCGGCGACAACGACGCTGTTCGGGGGAGGTGTTGAAGATCCTCTGACGGAGAGAAAATAAACGGAGCTCCAAAAGATTTGCGTGTGGCAGAGTACAGATCTGCTTGTGGTGAAGCCAATGTTTGTGGGACCATAATAGATCCGTAGCTAACTCCGGTGGTTGCTACCTTCCGGTACCAGGTTGCCTGTCTAACTTTCTTGGTGCAGTACTCCTTTCTTCTCCTTCATGGCTGGGACTAATTTTACCGAAATTTCACTTGAAGCTTAAGAATGTTTCAGTTTAGAGATCAGTAATCGGGGAGGAAAATCTCCCTCCTAAAGTTTCACCTCTTTACATATATATATGTAGATCCACGCCACTGCTTCGCGATATTTGGACGGGATGGCCGACCGTCTTTGGCTTGCCCAAACGGCCGATGTTGTTGGCCCGACGGCCGACTTCCATGGCCCGACTAATGACTGCTGACTGACCGGCCGATCTGGATTTCCGACTACCGACCGCTAAGCCAATCTTTGATTCCGACGGTCGACAAATATCTTGAAATTTCAATCTACCGTCGTCTTCAAAATTTGGCCCGATGGCCGACCGTGCTAGACCGACCGGTACATCATCGTTTTACTTTATTTTTTATTTTTTCTTGTCATATTATTTATTTTGTATTTTAAGGATAGACACGGATCTAAGTTAGGCTGATGACATCATCAATTCAATAAAAAAAATTGAATTGATTTAAATTATTATACAGTTCAAATTTTAAAATTATAAATTTAACCACTAATTTAAATATTGAATTTATTTTAAAAAAATTACGGTGTACAATTATATAAATTTATATTGTATAATTTTATACTTTTTATATTTTGTAATTCTAAAACTTTAATTTTTGAGATTATTTATCATCTCTTCTTTCCTTGTATTACATTTTTCTTTTTCTTTTTTATGTTTTTTATTTTATAATTTTTTTTATTGAATGACTCGTGGATCCAACGCAAACTAATTTAAACATGATTATTAGTTGAATTTGAATTGCAATTTTTTTTTAAATCCAATTCAACTTAAATCAATTAAAATTAATCGGGTTGAATTAAAATATCTCCTAACCTTAAGCAATTCAACCCATTGTCACCATTCAAAATTTTCATTTTTTATACCTATTTTTCCAAAAATTAGAGTGGACTTTTGTCCTCTTCCTAAAAAGAAAAAGGAAAAACACTTAAATTCATATATTTATAATCATTTAATATTTTCTTCTATTCCATTTTCTTTTATTATTCTCTAACTATCACAACATCTGTAATGTTTTCCAGTAGTATTTTCTTTTCGTTTTGTTTTCTACATCTCTCGGTTCTTATATTTATCTTTTTTGTTTAAAATACTATATAGAAAATGACACGTGGCACATTTGTGTTGGCTGGTTAAGACCTATTGCGCCTTCCGCGTTAGAATCTTGAACTTTTTGGAGCCGCATCGCGTGGAAAAGAATTACGCACGGTTAATTATTTTGAGCGAGTTAGAAAAAGAAAAGTCATAAATCTATAACAATGTTTGGACGTGTTTGCCCCTCAATTGTTCGTGGAACTGTATACTCACTCACTTAAAATTTGTATATAATTGGAAAGGAAAAAGTCTCATTATTATTATACACACAAACACAATCACCACTTTCACTCACGCTTTTTCCATCTCTCTTCTTCCCCCACATTAGTTTCGAACCAAATTAATATTAATTTGGTTTTTGTGTTGTGTTCGTAAATTTGTGCGGTGTTTGTGCGAGAGAAAGTGTGCGTGCGTGGTCAACTATGGCTTCTCAGTTACGAACCCTCGGAAGGCGCTTCCTGGCAAACCCTAGGGCGTTCTCCTCCGCTTCCACTCCGATCCGCGCAACTCTCTTCCCCGGCGACGGTATCGGTCCCGAGATCGCCGAATCCGTCAAACAGGTTCCTCTCTCTATTATTCCCTCAATAAATCGTTGCTACTTTTCGAGATGTGTGAAATGCTTTCGATTCTCAATTGCGTCCATTTATTTATTTATTTATTTATTTATTTATTTATTTATTTTGTGTTTCTGCTTTACATACAATTACCTAAATATGTTTTCCGAAAAATTATATAAAATCTAAATAATTGTTTAGGGGGAATCGTTTTCCCTTGACATTATTTTTAATGTTTATTTTAATAAACATAGGGGAAACTGTTTTTTTAACCATTTGTATAATGCTTTCGCCTTTGCGGCTTTCTTGTTCTAGTTGATGTTGACGTGCAAGTGCAAGTAGGTTGAATTTTGAAGATAAATCTTTTGCTTTTCATTTTGTAAAAAAGTTTAGACCTGTCGTTCGGTGTATAATTCCTGCAATTGTATAAATCTATGGTTTCATGCTTTTTGGCACGCGATATGTACACTGTCTTGAGCTACAGTTGCCTTCAGTTTGTACGCTTTCTTAATATTAATAGAATTGTAGAAAGGGACAGTAAATAATAAGACATTTTTTTTCCAAGATAAAATTATGGCGTGTTGCTCTAAGGGGAGTTGCTGTGGCTAATAACTATGATGTTGGTATCGCTATGATTTGTGTAATGTGTGCGAGTGTGATTACATGTATATGGTTGTCTGTCAATATTGCAAGATCAAAACTTGAAATGAATATGGACTGTTGTCAATGGCAAACTTTTTACATGTTTAACGAGGCGTTTTTTTTTTTTTTTCCGTTTCTAGTTATAGAATATAGGTATAATATGACTAACTTCTCCATTGAAGTTAAACGATCCTTAACTGATATGCTCAATTTTCATCTTTCTGCTGATTTTTTTGTTTTATATATTTTCCTGTAATTTAAGCTGTACTTGAAATATCCCATCTATGATATACTATGAAGCAGAGACAATGCAACAGACACAGGGATGCACCAAATTCCAAAAATTGCAGGACATGGACACAGACATACAAATAATTAAAGATTTAAGGAATAAGATTCATAATTCGTAACACTGTAGCTTTTAAGATTTACAATTCTTTGATATAAGTCAAATGTGCCAAGACTTGCTATTTTGTAAGCCATTCTCGAAAGACATGGAGCAGCTTGTGTTTGACCTGTGAATACTTCCCATGCCTTGATTTCTACTAATTTCTGTGTATTAAGGGTATATTGGTTTGTTTTACTTTTCTCACTTTGCAATGGCCGTGCAATCTGTTATGTGCTCTAGTAATTTTCTCTTGGTTGCTACTGAAAATGATCTCTGATCAACATTTGCTATACTTTATTCTTTTTCATCTTGCTTGCTATGTTTGTTTCTTGTTATGTAGATTTTTATATTCATAGAAATTAATTGCATGGTTGGATTAAATGTAATGCTCTGTCAATTATTACTATCGCAATACTTAGATATTCCAAGCTGCTGAAGTGCCAATAGAATGGGAAGAGCACTATGTAGGAACTGAAATTGACCCTAGAACGCAGAGCTTTCTAACATGGGAAAGTTTAGAATCAGTAAGGAAAAATGGGGTTGGCTTGAAAGGGCCAATGGCCACCCCTATTGGAAAAGGGCATCGGTCATTAAACCTTACTCTAAGAAAAGAACTTAATTTGTATGCCAATGTTCGACCTTGCTACAGTCTTCCAGGCTACAAAACTCGGTATGATGATGTCAATCTAATTACAATCCGTGAAAATACAGAAGGCGAATACAGTGGACTTGAACATCAGGTAAGTTTCACAATAATTGATGTTACATACTATCATCCGAATTCTGATCAATATAATGTGTTTATCATTTTTGGATTTCAGGTTGTGAGAGGTGTAGTAGAAAGTCTCAAAATCATTACACGTCAAGCAAGTTTAAGGGTAGCTGAGTATGCATTTCACTATGCCAAGGCTCATGGAAGAGAGAGGGTTTCTGCCATACACAAAGCTAATATTATGCAAAAGACTGATGGTCTTTTCCTCAAGGTCTGCCATACATACAAATGCCTGCAAATATTTGGTCTCAAATTTTATTATGAATTATATTATTAACAGTTTATTTTGAATTCTTTCTAGTGTTGCCGTGAGGTTGCAGAGAAATATCCTGAGATAACATATGAGGAAGTTGTCATTGACAATTGCTGCATGATGGTAATATTGGTGTACTACTGGATGTACAATAAAACTTCAATTGGAAGTACTTTTTGAGTATTAGGAAATTAATGACACTGGTTAATTGTCTGCCATCCACAGCTTGTGAAGAATCCTGCACTTTTCGATGTATTAGTGATGCCTAACCTTTATGGTGATATTATCAGTGACCTTTGTGCTGGATTGATTGGAGGATTGGGCTTAACACCAAGGTATTTTTTATATTTTATTCAAATAAATGGAGAACTCACAATTATATCATCTGACAACATTTTTTGTCTTTTGCAGCTGCAACATTGGCGAGGGAGGTATTGCACTTGCTGAGGCTGTACATGGTTCAGCACCTGATATTGCTGGAAAGGTGAGCTGTGAAAGTACTCATTCTACCTTATATTATCTGTCCTAAACTATTTTGTGCCCTGATGTCACGAAACGTAAAAAAATTAAGAGCTTGTTTCATACCCATGATCAATATGTCATTTGTAAGGCATTGGATAAAACCAATAGGGCAAGCTTTTGGCACCATCCTAATTCAGGGTAAGAAATGGGCTAAGTTGATAAGCTTTGCCTAAATAAACATTTTCCTGTTTTCAAAATGTTAGCCTGAGCCTAACCTATTACCTATCAAAGGCTTCATTTTTGGGATTGCTCTAGCTTGAAAGCCTATTTAGAGGCTTGCATTATTAGAATACCTTCATCCGGGCCAAGAAATTACAAATTTCTATTTTTCAAAATTCAAATTGGTATACCCTTTGATTAAATTATTATTTTTTGTATAAAATTAAAATGATATATTAATTTGTTACAAATTGTGTATGATATATCTAATATCTAATAATAAATAAATAGGTCATCTTGGTAGGCCAAATAGAGTTTTTAAAAATCATAAGCTTTTACCCCACAGCTTAAATATGCTTTTTCAGAAGCCTTAGTCTTGTTTGCTAAATAAATAGTCTAGGTAAAGGTAAGCCAAAAATTAGGTGGTGGCACTGGGCTGTAGGCTTCTTAGAAGCTGTCGTCCCTTTTCCTAGTCAGAGCTGTTAATGGATTAATATTGAAAACACTTTTACACAATTGTGTATACTCTCAATTAGTAGTCTTTCTGTTGCGTTTAAGGTCTAACATCTAAGAACAGTTTTAGTTATATATAATATGGAGATCTTGAAGCCTAAACTTGTATAAATTCTGCTTTTAACAAAAATATTGAGAAGGTAAAAAGTGTTCCTAAAATATGAAGCTGGTGGAAGAAAATTACAAGAATTGAAGTTATGACAAAACCTTAGAGGTATTAGTGTCATTTTGAGACTTAATGGTATTGGACATTGCTTGTGTGGCTATGATAGGGACATGGGTATTATGGGGTGCCACCTGGTGCCTAAGTCCCACGTCGAGTAATATGGGATTCTTGGTGGAATATTCAAGTGTTTAGTTCTCCCCCCTTTAACAGCTAGCTTTTAAAGGAGGTTCCCCAAGTGCTTGGGTGTTTATTAGGCTAGGAAATCAACTTTGGTGGTTTATATTGCTTAATGATATTCTACGATTTGATCATTAGTAGGTCGCCTGGATATGTAGCATTATTTCTCTTTGTAATAATCCTCTAGCAGTTTTTCTTTCCCAGAAGTAGAAATTCTGGTTTGTTGCTACTTGTTACTCAGATGGCATTTGTCTCGGTGGTACATCTTTTGTTAGAGCTTCATTGGGGGTGGGGGTGGTTCTCAAGTTTTGGTGCTGTTATGATACAGTGATATTTCCTCAATTATGCTGCTATTACTTTATATGATACAGTAGGTGGAGTGGCTTTTATTAGCTCTGTAAGATGACGGTATATGAAGAGGTGTCGAATTATAACTACAGCACCATATGGAGCTTTATTCACACCAATGCTAATGTGGGTTGTGTAAGTTGGAAGTCCAATTGTCATGATGCTGTAGTTAGAATTAGTGGGAGGCCAATTACTTGGGGTCTGTTTGGGTAAACTTCTCCATAAATACTTGTAGGAGGTGAAAATTGGTTGGGTTGGACTTAATCATGATCTTTTTATTCATTTCTTTTGTTTATGAAATGGGTAGGAATGGATAGCAATACAGGGGTGCGTTCGTGGTGTTTGCTGAAGGGTCTACTGTTGGTACATTGTTGATTGTTCTTATGTATCGAGTGGCAGCCATTCACTTGCGCTACTTGTTCTTGTGTCTCAGTTTTTTGCCTTTGATTAATAATATTCTTTGCATTCCAAAAAAAAAAAAGAGAAAGTTCTAATGCTGTAATAAGTGACATTGTGGGCTCAATTAATTCAACTCTTGATAAATTTTACGTTATCAAAAATTTTCGTTTCAAGAAACCAAGTACCAATTTGAGTTTCCCCTTAAAATACTTTTGTCTATAATATATATTTTCTCTTTTCCTTTTGAAAATGATCTCTTATATTAGAACTATATTTGTAGAGGGCTTGGCGCAACAGTGAGGTTGTTGCCTTGTGACGTAGTTAGTGGTTAGAGTTCTATAGAAGAAGCATGCTGTCTCATGGGAGTTAGGTTTCATATGTCTAACCCTCCACAATGGGTAGTAACCCTTGTTTTACTTGGAGATATACTCGTGTTGCTTAGCTATTTTTCCTGTGATTCATGTAGAATTTGGCAAATCCAACTGCATTGCTGCTGAGTTCTGTTACAATGTTGCGCCATTTGAATCTCCATGACAAAGCGGAACAGATTCAAAATGCCATCCTCAACACAATTGCAGAAGGGAAGTACCGAACTGCTGATCTTGGTGGCACTTCAAAGACAACCGAATTTACAAAAGCAATTATTGATCATCTTTAAATTTTGGTTTGGAATCAGCAAGAAATTCTTGCTTATGATTTTGATTTTCAGTGAATTTTCTTTTTATTTCCCAATTAATCCGAAAGAGTGGGATTACCTCAGCTTAAAGGAAAACTACTCATGTACGTGTGTGACATTTTACAACCATAGACAAGGAACGGGCAAGCATTCAAATATTCTCTGCCCACTGCAGTCTTATGGCATTGAGAAGGTCCCCTTCACAATGCACATTGATTGATAACCCTCGGTAGTCCCTTTTAGTATTCTTTGTCAATAATATAGCGCTAAATAAAACCACCAGATGATGTTTCATTTGTTCATCTTTATCATATTTCTGACTTTGTGCAGGACTTTGCTTGCTTTAATTTTTATAAAATCTTAATTAAAATTGTTACTTGTTTGTGCTCCTTACTCCTTAAGACGAAATTGATGGGGGAATTCCCATTCTACCTTAAGTCTGCAATACTTTGTGTTAGAAATACTTTGGATAAGTATGCCAAAACTAACATACTTCCTATACAGCATCGTAATGTTAAACACTAGCATAAGAGACATCAAATTACATCCGTGTAATTTGTATTATTCCATTATCGATAATATTTACATATTATGTTATTTTTATTAACTCAATTGTTAAATTATGAATATGTATATTTTATTGTTTGTCAAAATTGAATAATAATATTAAGATAAACAAATTTATATTTTTGTATACCAAATAATTTTGCAATAAAATAATATTTTTTAAATATAATTTATGTTAAAGAAATTTATAATTCGGAGTTGATATATATTTATATAATTAAAATTTATTGAATAATGCAATTTTAGGCTATAACTATAATTCTATCTCAATTGTTTTGGAAAAAAGAAAACAGTTCATCACGTCAGTTAGTATATTTAATGGGGAATATGTGATAAAAGGAATGTTATAAAGTAAGCTATTCAAGTTAATTACTACCGCCACAACCACCCGTAGAAACGTCCCTGGGTCCCATTTATAGAGTAGAAACGTCCCCTGGTCCCCGTTTATAGAGAAACAAAGTATATAATTAACTTATTTAATTTTTTATGTAAAATAATTTTATCCATTAAATTAAATGATTTTAACATATGAGATTTGGTAGAAGTTTAAAAACTTTTCTCCCTCCGTCTCTCTATGTGTGCGTGTGTATATATATATATAAAATATGGACTTAGATTTGTTGACACTAGGTATTAAAGTTAATCAAATTATATTTTTAATAACTTTTAAAAAAATGTAATTTAATGTATTCAAGCGTTGAATTTTATGTAGATATTAATTAGATCAATATTCTAAAATTATTTGGTTGTTTATCACATTATTTTATTTTATTGTATAATATAATATACAAATATATGTAAACATTCATTGTCATAGGACATATATAGAAAATTTTAGATTGTGCAAATTTTGATGTGCATAATTATGAAGATAATATTACACAATTTAACAATTTAATAGAGTAGAGTTGTATTCTAAAATATTATTTAATGTGTAATTTAATTAATTTTGACACTTTGTATCAATGGAGTCATTCCCATAATTTGAACCATATACATATATAATTTAGGTGAGAATAAAAATGATCAATCTTAACTTTTAAATTCAAATGAAATGTTGATATTAAAATTCTCGCGTAAAATTCACTTAAGTTGTACCAACACTATTGTTACTTGTGGTAATAACAATGGTAGTAGTAACGAAGATGGTGATGAAGATAGAAGTGGCGAAGCTAAAATGGTAAGCATGAACCAACATCATCAACCCCACAACTAGCAACAATAATGGTGGTATACGTTTATTATCACTATCTTTAATATTATTGTTGTTGTCGCCACCACCATCACTGTCATTATTATTATTGTTGTTTTTTCTACTACTATCATTACTACTGTTATTGCTGACCGATGATGTTTTATTTATTCATCTTTATCATTTTTCTAATTTTTTCTAGAATATTGTTTAATCCTAATATTTTATAAATTTGATTTTAAATTATAACATGTTTCAAGTATACATCCATTTCTTACCATTTCAAAATTATTTGGTTGTTCATCACATCATTTTATTTTATTGTATAGTATAATATCCAAATATATGTAAATATTCATTGTTATAGAACATATATAGAAAAATCTAGATTTGCAAAATGTGATATACATAATTATGAAGATAATATCACATAATTCAACAGTTTGATAGAGTAAAGTTGTATTCTAGAATATTATTGAATGTGTAATTTAATTAACTTCGACACTTGGTATCAATGAAGTTTGCTCCAAATTTGAACCATATACATATATAATTTATGTGAGAATAAAAACGATCAATCTTAACTTTTAAAATTGAATGGAATGTTGAGATTAAAATACTTGCTTAAAAATTCACTTCAGTGGTATTGTTACTTGTGGTAATAGTAGTGGTAACAGTGGCGAAGATGGTGATGACGACACACCATCGACCCCACAACTAGTAACAATAATGTTGGTATATGTTTACTATCACTATTTTGATGTTATTGATGTTGTCGTCACCATCACCATTGTCATTATTATTATTGTTGTTTTTTCTATTACTCATCATATTACTATTGTTGTTATTATTGCTACTCTAATCCTTATTATTATTATCATTGTTATTATTATTATTAATTGATTATGTTTCATTTATTTATCTTTATCATCTTTCTATTTTTTTTTCTAGGATATTGTTTGCTCTTAATATTTTATAAATCTGATTTTAAATTATAACATGTTTGTACGCGTTAAACTTGAAGAGACGGAATTAATGGGGAATGTCCATATATTCAATCTTGCCATAGTTGAGTTTGTACTTTTAAGTTTACAACGTGTTTTAAATGCTTTGCATCCTAAGTAATTGGCCTCATAAAAATACCAAAACAAAATTTCAGCTCCAGTGAAACATTTATTTGTTTGTTTGGTAAAAAAAAAAAATGTATAAAAACCACGTTGGTTAGTACATCTATTTTTTTTGGGAAAATATGTATAAAAAATGTTACAAAAGAAACCATTCAAGTTAATTTTTGTGTAGTTGTGGGGAGCAGATATTACCGTTATGGAATTAAGTAGTTTAATATTGGGAAGTTTACGCCCTTTATGTGAGTTCTGAGTGGTTGACTGTCAACCCCTACATTTATTTTAATTAGATGCATTTTTTTTACTAATTGTGTGTAAAACTTATGTGTTAGGTGAGGGATTTGGCTGTTCTAAAGTCATGAAATGCTCTTTAAAATATAAAATGTAATAGTAATGGTTGATTAAAGAATTAATGGTTCAGAATTGTAATAAAATTAAGATTATACCTAACAAAATTTAAAATAAATTACAACCTTAATTATTAATATTTTAATTACTGATTACTATTTCTAAAGGGTAATTATTTCCTTTTCAGAGTAGCCAAATCTGATGGTGAATGTATATGTAAGATTTACTCTTAAACTTTAATATAGAAAAAGTAATCAAAGCTAACATTTAAACAAGAAATAAATCTATCCTCACAAAAAATAATAATAAAATAAATCCTTACATAAAAGGAAGATTTGAAATCATCCTAAAAAAAGATTTGAATCAATTAATAAATTTATTTATTTTAATAAATATAAAGTAGATAATAAATAAGAGTTAAATCACATGTCACAAAAGAAATAACATATAGAAATATCCATCCGTTCATTGTTTTATATGGGAATTTTTTTTTTGGTTAGTTACTTTCTTCCAATTTAGTTTTCACAAGATAATTTTTATAATTTAGTTTCCCATCAATTAAAATTCCCCTCTATTTAGTTTATCTGTGGGACAAGTTTAATGCTTTTAGATAAAATCGACTTATAATAGGGAATAAATTGAGATGGACATTGTACCCGAAGTGACTCCCACGTTACACAATTTAATCTTTTACTTAATTTGTAGCCCCACTTTGTAATTTTTATTTAAGGGCTTGATTTTTTACTCAAAACAAAATATATTTTTCCATTACCTATCTGCCAAGACTAGAATCATATTGCTTGATGAACATTTCAGTATCCACATAGCAACATCTATATATTGCTTTCAATTTGGTTTTTGTGCTGAATGCACAAGTGGAGAAATGTTCTCTGAATTTTCTCTTGCTCGAAGTTATTTTGAAGATATGGGAAATATTTTATGTTCTATCAGTTCCGAGTATGGTGTACATGCCGGGACAGCAACACTCTATGGCTGTTTTTGTCTTTTCGTTTACGTATCAAATAGAAGGCTGAGGCCCAAGCCCACGAGTCCATCATTTGACAAATCCATCATGGTAAACTAATTGTTATATCCTTATCTTTTTTCATTCGATCAATTTCATAGTTACTTATTACTATTACTAGGTTATATCTATCTATATATCTATTTATTTTTATATTTTATTTTATCTTTTATCTTTTCCTTCCATCGTCCTCCAAGCAATTCGAGTTTGCGGTAGGTGCTATATATACTGCCATGACTTGTCATAAGTGAAGCTGGTAGTAGGTGTTGTCTCAAGTGCCATTGTAATTGTAAATTATTCTCATTTTGAACTTTCCTTCCAAACTAAAATAAATACAAAATTGTTCTTTTCTTATGTTGTTGGGGAGACTTTCGGTAGTCAAATAATTTTAAAAAATGACAGAAAATGGTGACCGAAGATTTGAAAATTAGGGTATGGTGTGGTGCGCCATACATTTCCATTTTCCAGCTGAGGGGCCCAACTTGGTTGGTGGATTTTGTGACCGGGGATTGGTGAGAGTAGTAGATCCAAAATAACAACAACAAAGAAAAAAGTTGCATGAGTATAATTTATATCAATAATAATAACTTTTATTATAATTATTTTTAATTTTATGTTTTTCGACATTACCTCTCATCTTAAATTATTAATAAAAAAGGATCCCGATTCATTGAGTATAATGTCCTTTTTTAAACTATTGTGTTTTATTTTTATTTCCCGCAGCCTTTCTTGTTAACAAAAAATATAACAATTTAGCAACACATTTAAAAAAGATTACTAATTAAAATAAAAAATATTTTCTAAGATGTTTTTAATAAGAGAGAGAAAAAAATAGTAATTTTGAATCTATTTTTTTAACTTATAGCTTAAAAATGTATTTTTTAAAATTAGTTAATGATTTGAGCTAATAATATATTTTAAACTAAAATGTAAAATCGATATACTTTCTATTTGTTAAGTTTAGAAATGGAGTTTAATACTGTTATTGTAAAAAAATTATATGATCAATTAATAAAAAATATTTTTAATATAATTTATAAGATATTTTTTTATAAAAATTAACAAATTTATTATATATTATAGTTTTTGATTAAATGGAAATATAAAAAGCCCTTTACATTATATTATTTATTCTTAGAAATGAGCTTACATTATAATATAATATTTTCGGTATGGCACTAATAACTTAATATTGTTTTACATTATTTTTACAATAAAACCATAAATGTCAAACATTTCAGCACAAATTCAACATTTTATTTTTAAATGAGGAAATCATATGAGGTGAGTTTAATTTTGATGTACTTTAGTTTAAAGCTTTTATAGTGTAACTTAATTATAAAATCATTAATTCTAATAAAGTTCATCCTAATATAATTTATGATTTTATACTTAGAATTAAACTCAATAAATTTTGTGTTAATTAAATCAAATAGTAATAGTTTAATAGAGTGGCAGACAGTGTAATAAACTAACATGTAAGAATATGACACTAGTGGTAGTAACTGCCAATAGCATAAAACCAAAACCCAAAAACAAGTGAGTGAAAGCGCCTATAAAAGAAAGCCATTTGTTAAGAATTTGGTAGATCTGCATCTGGTTCACTTTACCCACTTCTAACAATTCTCTTCTCTCTGTGTTGTTCTTTCTCTCACAAATGGAGTTGGATGGTACTCTTCTTGGTATGTGTAACCCTCTTCTCGATATCTCTGCCGTCGTGGACAACGACTTCTTGCAAAGGTATGTTACCATTTTCTCTCTTTCTCTTATTAATGTGTTGCCGTTGCCTGTGAGCTTAGAACTAAGAAGAACTTTAATGAGGTTTATTGCATGATTGATTTATGAATCTGAAAAAACGAGATCGTTTGGATCAGATCTCACGTTTCTGGTTCTGAATTTGTGTTACAGATACGGTATCAAGTTGAACGACGCGATTCTCGCCGAGGATAAGCACAAACCTATGTGAGATTTTCTCTTCTCTTTCTGCCAAACTTCATTTTAGACTGGCCACTGGAAATTGTTCATTACTCGTATCTCAGATTAGGCCTTGTTTGTTTCATTTGCTTTTTGTTTAGTCACTCATTTGGTCCCAAAAGTTTCACCTTTTAGTTTCTACACTTCAAAATTACTCCTTTTAGTTTCCACACTTCAAAATTACTTCTTTCATTTTTTATACTTGAAAATTATTCATTTTAGTTAAGGTGTCAGTTCGTTAGAGACGGATTAAAAAGTGTGTAGAAATTAAAAAGAGTAGTTTCTAAGTAAATGATTAAATCTTAAAAGGCTGCCAAAGTAGCAAACGAGAAACTTCTCTTTTTCCTTGAATGTGAAAAGTTTTTTTTTTTTTTTTTAAATTAAAACATATTTGGAAATTTTTATAATAATTAGATAGGTTTTTCGAAAAAAAAAAAAAGAAAAGAGGAGTTAAAACACACAAAAACTATTAGAGTAAGTTGGAAGATACTGCTTTTCATATCTATGGATTCACGCACTTTTACTTTTTTACTTTATACACTTTATCATGTGTTTGGTTTAGCTTAAATTATGGAAAATGATTATATTTTTTCAAAAAAATTTCAAGAAGTTGTAAAAGAAAAGAGTAACGTATTCTTTCTAAATAAGCGAATCCGAACTTAGGCAATGGCTTTTGTCAAAAACTAATAAAAAATAACTTTTGAAAAAGAATTAGATGTTATATACCGGGGCTAGTGCAACATCTTAGTAATTCTCTTTATAGGAAAGTATGGAATGAAAAAGGTAAATAAATTTAATATGTTGAAAACCTAAAAAAAAAAATTCAATATTTTTTCATTTAATAATTAGGGAAATTTATAGGAAAATTTAGAACTATTCTACCTTGCCCAAATCCCGCTGGATGAGAATCTCATGCACTCTGTTGCTTTTTATATCTGGACGCATCAAGATTCATATAAACTATATCAATGTTTATTGTGTCTCAGAACATGAGACAAAGGAATTTGTGTTGGTTGTTTGACGATTTTATTAACACACTGTTGTTCTGTTACTGTAAGTGTGGCATGTTCTTAATTTCATAAATCATAAACATGTTAATATGATGTGCTTCTTGTTCTTGGGATTTATGACCCTGTTATACCCGTTTTCATCCGTTTTGCTCATCACCGATTCTGTGTGCTAGGATGTTGTTAAGGAAAATCTCAAGTTTTGGTTATCGCTTTACCAAATACTCAATGCGTATATTTTTAGAAAATTTGTAAATTAAAGAACATAATGTAATATGATTGGATATTCAACCTCTCCAGTTCTGGAAAGAGTTTTAGCTTTCTTTCCTTACTATTTTTTTTTTTGAGCTAGTATTTTAATAGTGGGATATTTTCTTTTAAGACAAGATATATTTTTTTAATGTGATCCTACAATTATCTCAGGTATGAAGAATTGGCTAACAAATCTAATGTGGAGTACATTGCTGGAGGTAATACACTTGATCCGAATGATTGGATTTCACGTCTCAGATTCTTGCTTTACTAAGTAATATCATGAAAATGCTAACAAAGAAAGGGAAAAGAAAGAGGCGGAAGTGCACATTTCATAATAACAATTTCTATAATTTCCTTATTGGCAGGTGCTACTCAGAATTCAATTAGGGTTGCTCAGGTATGTACTTTCTTTTATATGTAGTAAGTTGAGCCTGGAGTAGTTGCAGTGCAAGAAGCTAATCATTTGCCTTCACCTCATAACAGTGGATGCTTCAAGTTCCTGGTGCCACAAGTTACATAGGTTGCATAGGAAAGGACAAATTTGGGGAGGAGATGAAGAAGAAATGTACAGAAGATGGTGTAAAGGTAAGTTTAATCTTGTGAATTGTCTTCTCCTTTCTTTGTAATATGCTACTCCGTACCTGACCTTAGAATCCCATTTCTGAAATTGACTTTATTCATTCAACAATCAGGTTCACTATTATGAAATCGATAATACACCTACAGGAACTTGTGCTGTTTGTGTGGTTGGTGGTGAAAGGTCAGGCGATCAAGCTTTTCTTGACTGTTTTATTCTACTTATTATAAAACTTAATAATAATTATATTTTATGCTGTTTTGTTAATAGTATACTTCTTTAGCTTAACATATACTTGATCGCAAAACAATTATTTGATGCCTTCTATTTTATTGCTTCTAAATGTAGGTCACTTGTTGCCAACTTATCAGCTGCAAATTGCTATAAGTCTGAGCATTTGACGAAACCTGAAAATTGGGCATTAGGTACCTTGTTGATATATTCCTGCTTTCTTTCTATCTCATATACGGATACACCTGAATAATCCATATTACTGACATTTGTTATTGTGCATTTGTTTTTTCAATAGTCGAAAAGGCCAAGTATTTCTATATTTCTGGCTTTTTCCTCACTGTATCCCCTGATTCCATACAATTAGTTGCTGAACATGCAGCTGCAAATAACAAGGTTAGATATGATTAGAACATGGCATTCCCATTTTGCTAGCAGTTTCTGAGATTAAGTATTCTATTCCTGTATGCAGATCTTCATGATGAACCTTTCTGCCCCTTTTATCTGTGAGTTCTTCAAGGATGCACAGGAGAAAGTTCTGCCGTAAGGATCATTCTCTGTTAAATTCAAACAATGAAAATTTTACATGTTGATCTTAAAGATATCCATTCTGCGATTCAGATATATGGACTTTGTTTTTGGAAATGAGACTGAAGCAAGAATATTTTCTAAAGTTCATGGCTGGGAGGTAAACATTACTTAGCAGATCAATAGGCTTGCAGTTTTGGTGTGAAGTTTTAATTTGTTGCGTATTTTGATTTTTGACTCTTCCTATTGACTAGACTGATAAAGTCGAGGAAATAGCTTTAAAGATTTCCCAGTGGCCAAAGGCATCAGGAACGCGTAAAAGGATTACTGTTATCACACAAGGTGCTGATCCTGTTTGTATTGCTGAGGATGGGAAAGTGAAATTGTACCCTGTGATACCATTACCAAAAGAGAAATTAGTTGACACAAATGGAGCAGGTACACAGCCCTATTGCTTTTAGTATTTAAATGTCAAAGTTCTATGTGCATTTGAGTTTATGGGCAATTGGTGTGCTCATAGAATGCGTGCAAGTTATAATTTCTGCTCTCTCTATATGCTTTTTTTTTTCACACTGCATTCTAAAATAAGTTTTGCTTTAAAATAATTATTACAAATTATCTATTTTTTAAAATACCAGAAAATAATTATTATATTTTTTAGAATGATTCAAGTAATCTCCCTGCTAAAATGCTTTGGATAGTAGATCACAGTTATGCAACCAACATGGAAAAGCCATTGTGTTATTTATGATTCTCGAGGCATTGCCAGGAATAGATATTGCATCTTGATAGTGGCAAGCTAGATTTGGATTTTGTCTTTTATAAATATTTGTGGAAACTTGATAATTAATAGTGTACTTCCATTAATTTTCTTTTGTAGGAGATGCATTTGTCGGAGGATTTCTTTCACAATTGATTCAGGGGAAGCCCATTGAAGAATGCGTGAGAGCTGGGTGTTATGCATCAAATGTTATCATCCAAAGGCCTGGCTGCACGTACCCAGAGAAGCCTGATTTTCATTGAGTGATTCCTCCTTTTTCTATCACTTGTTATGATATTTTTTTATCATTAAGAAGAATATTAATAGTTGAACTCTAACTGGTGTGGGATTTTTAAATCCCCCCGGCTAGGGAAAATAGGGTGAGAGAGTTGCAAGGAGAGAGAAAACTTGAATAAGTTCATGTTTTTGAAGTCCGATCACAAGGCATCAATTCTCATTTTGTTGTTTTTTGATCACTTCTTTTTTCTTTTTCCTTTTTCGTTACATTTTGTGATGTATTTGTATCCCTATCTATCAGGGCAGGTGAATCTTTATTATGCTGTTTGTTATCCTATCCTTTTTCTTTTTCCTTTTATCACATGTTTTCTTAGATATAATATAAAACTTGTTCGCATTTCGTATTTGTGCTTACTCCCCCAGGATCATTAGTGTGAATCAGTGGAGTTGATTTTAGTATTTGGAATATAGATTTCAAATTTAAATTTTAGTTTGGAAAGTATAGATTGGGTTAAATTTACGAGTATGTTAAGAAAACTCTCCATAAAGTTACATGCATTACCATGATAGTTATTTTCAAAATTTTGGTTATCAAATTATTTAAAAAAATGAGTTTAATAGTCATCTATCAATAATTTTATACTTATTATTTAATAATAAATCTTCATTTATATGATTATGAAAGTAGTTTTATAATAGTAAAGAAATTTATCACATACAATATTAAACGAGTATAATTTTTTTTTTTACTGTTAGTGTATAATATGTTTTCTTTTACAAATTTAATCATTAGTTGAATCTTCAAAAAGATTGTTTTTAATTACTCCTTCAAACTTTGACATTATTTCTCCGTTGTAAGAACAAATGTTATGATATTTTCAATTTGAGGGGTTAATCAGGTGACAAGTTAAATTTTTTAAGACAAATTTGTTTACAAAATATTTGAAAGTAACCAAAATTTTCAAAGAACTAATATAATAATGAAGTAATTTTGGAGAACTGAATAGATGGTTTCTCATGATATTTTGACAAAATTATAGTTAAGATGTGTTTAAATAAAAATTTGAATTTTAAATTATGGTTTTAATAGAAGTGATTAAAAGTTACTTTTCTGCCAGACTAAATCATAGTTTGCAGACTACGATCTATACATGCCCTAAGTTTAGACTTAACTTCTAAATAAATAATAATGTTTCATTTATTTAAATGAGTCTAACTTGAAATTTAAACTTGTATTTCTATAGATGATTGGAAGAAAACTGCGCCTTCTCCTATTTGGAAAATACAAATAGTGGAAATGTGGAAAAGCTATAATAAGTCGTGCATTTCAGTTTTCTCGCCTATGCGAAGAAAATTCACATGAAAACAGCAAAACTGTGTAATGTGACTGTTTGAAGCATGTGATTGGCAATGACAGCACTACTGAAGCACATGTTCAATAAATTAGCACCCAAAAAATAAATTGACACTCTGACGAGTTCAATGTATTTCTACAAGTAATAAATACATAGGAATAATAAATACGAATTAAATTCTCACCGTTCGGCATTCCATTTATTGACAGAATAATTTCCTTTAAAATGCTTTCTACCTCATTTACACTTATTAAGACATTAATTAAAGTAGGTAAAATTTTGAGTGTGCCTCTAAAAAATGGTCTTGCTATGTTACTTGTATAAACAACTTATTTTATCTTTTAAGTGAATTTATACATGTCATTTTATTTTTAAATAACTTAATTAATTTTTATTTTAATAGAATTTTTATAAATAAATTATTTAATTTATAAATATTTTTTCTCTATTCAACCTCCTATATTTGCTCTCCTATGTATATACATGAATGATTATTTATGTAAATATTTTTTTTTAATTTTAAGCAATTTAAAATTATATAACACACTAAAATAATATTTTATTATTAAATAATCCTCATCATGTAACCAAACAATTTTCTCTTATTTTATTATAAATAACAAAAATAATGAACTAATTATAATATTAAATAAATGTTATTATCCGTGCTTAAAGAATTCTAAACTATTATGGATTTCTCTTATTTTATTTAAAAACAAGTGATAATTAATTATAATAATTAAAATAAAAGTTTTGTCCGTTATAATTTTCAAAGACTAATCTAATATACCCTTATCCCAAATAAAAAAAATAAAGCGACATTTCTCTACATAAAATTTTTTTACATATATTATTAAAGACTTATATACATATGTTTAAATTAAAATATAATTTTATGTGTTAAAATTCAATATCAATAAATAATTATAATTTTATTAATATATTATATGATAATTGAATTGGATTGAATTAATTAGATTGAAAACTCATTAACTTAATACTTAATTTAATTATAATTGTATTAATAAAAATGAACCTAAACTAATTGAATGACTACAACCCACTAAAATATTATTGGGTTGAATTAATAGTGTTACGAATTATTGTCACATAGTGAACTTTCTAAAATGTAATGTTTTATTGTGATAATTTTAAATGACATTGCTAATTATTATAATTGATTGTCACTTATTTTAAAATAAAAAAAAATAAATAAAACTCATACTAATTTAGTACTTCTTAATCAGTATTTTTAGACGAACACAGTTAACATTTACCTTTTATAATATATATATATATATACTTATTATAGAAATGCAATGTAAAATAATTATTCCTTGTTATCAAATATAAGTCATTATAATAAATTTATTAATTTTTACATTAATTCTCTTGTAAAAACTACCTTCAAGTTTGAATTTGTTTTCCCTCGTTACACCCTGGGAAATGTAATGACAATTTGCTCGTTAACCGTGAACAAGTGCAGCATTAACTTTATGATTTGAAGTATCTTTCTACATTTTTTAAATTAAAACATTTTTTTAACATAATAAATAAACAATTAATTTATGAATAAAAATTATATAGTTAAAATTTAAATATATATTTTTATTTTTTAATTTCTTAAAAAATCAAACAATTTTTTAAAATAAATAATTTTAGGTTAAGAAAAAATAGTGGAACAAAATAATTTTTTAATTTATATAAAAATATTTTCATATAATATAATATATTTATTTTATTTTATTTTATTTTTCATTCATATAAAAAAAACAAAAAATTATCACTTATTTATTTATTTATATCTATCTGAACAATATATAATTTTCATTTCATTCCTTTTTTTTATCATTATTTTTATTTTATTTTACTCCTAATCCAAACAAAGTATTAAAGTTAAATGTCAATTTTAATTAAAAAAACAACAATGCAACCATGTTTTCATCCCAAAAACACGTTAGCTATGCACAATGCAATACTTCAATATGGCAATTTGAGAAACTAAAATATTAAACTTGTTTTAATGAATACTTATAATTACTAGCTTAAATATACTCCGATCGAGTGAACTGTTCAAAGTTACAATGTATCCGTTGCCACAACACAGGACATGAAGTGGCATATTGATCTCTCTAATTTTAAAGTTAATATTATTATAAATTTGAATTAGAGTTTCATATTTAAATTAGATGCACATATGTCACATGGGTGATGCGATAAAATAACATAATGGGTGATGCACTTGCCTCAAGAAAAAGATATGCTTCAAGATCCAATCATTACTCTATTCAGCCTTAGTTTTGATTTGGTGGTTGATTGAATAATTCGATAACATTATAGTTGGTCACCAACATTTAGAGATACAAGAGTTTTTATAAGAAAAATGTCAGCCGAATAGCAATCTAGGTACAATCAGAATGAGGATGTTCTGGAACATTATATTTTATGTGTCACGGATGAAATAATTGCCCAGCAATATTTTTTGGTACAATAAATAAAGTTTTGGGAGAAGAAACGTATTATTTACTGGGACAATTAATTTTAATTATTTTTGCCTTCACGGGGCATTGTTATTAAGTTCGATCTATTTACCTTTTAGGATTTTTTGAAGATTAACCTCAATTTCACTTGACTAAGAATCAATGTAAGAAAAAAGTGCAGGGTTAAGTACAACCACAAATTTAATATCTTAAAAAAAATTATAAAAATTAATTATAGGTTAGTTTGTTAATTTTTATAATAATTATTTTAAAATTATGAAAATAATTTTTTATTAATTAACATAATAATTTTTTATATTAAGAGCCAGTGTAGGACAGATTAACATTTGTCCCTTTCAACTGTTTTTTCAGAAAAAAAAAGCTCTTTAAAAAATAATCATTATGTCTGAGACTTCAGCAAAGATTTATTGAAAAGTTTTATTTAAAAGAAAAAAAAAGTTTTTCATGCACAGTGGTCTAGAATGGTTTTTTCTTTTTTTCTCAATAGCTTTCTCCTCGTTATTCCCAAATGTTATTCTCAAATTACCCTATTATTCTTGCTCACCAATAATTATTATTAATACAAATAAATAATTACATATATATTTTCCGTATCTTACTATGTAAAAACTTATATTTTATTATATCTAAACGAAATTAATTATTTCTAAATCGTTTTTCAGTAAACTCACCTAAACAAAAGTTAATTTCAATTATGATGGATTTTATAATTATTAAAATAATTTAATTTTTATAGTTGTCCCAAACACAATTTAATAGTACAAATTATTTTTTAATTTTTTATAAGTTATTTCTTAAATATTTTTTTAGTTCTTATAAAATAAGTATTTTTTTTTATTTTATTCTTTGTTAAATTTTTCTTTATATTTTTTTTAAATTTAAGATTAATTTTTAATATTTTATAATAAATAAATTTTGATTTTGATCCAAGTAATTTTTTTTTATCTTTATCCATCTAAAATATAAATTATTTTAGTCTTTAATGTTCATTTTAAGGTAGATAAAAAATAATTATTTTAGAAATCTATAAAAAAAGATGTGTTACATGTTAATATTGTATTTAAGACAATAATGTATGTTACTTGATATTACTACTTGTTTTTTTATTAAATATATAAGTCGACAATGAGTATCACATGATAATAAGAACATAAAATAATAATTTTAAAATTAAAAAGGATGAAAATAAATTACAAGAAAAAAATTAAAGTCCTTCAACTTACAGAAAATAAAAGTATACTTAAACCTAAAAAAATTATGTGACAACCCAAATCAAATAAAAAGGGATAAAATAAAAACTCATTTTTTTTTATTCCATCAATCAACTATAGGACAATATTTTGTCCTCAAGTACAAAATATTCTAAAATCAAAATTACTCATTTTTATTTTTTATTAATAATTATACTTTCTTTCTTTTGACTCTCCCCATCATCATCATGTTGTTGCTTCCACTATTGACATCCTTGCCATCGACATTGATGCTATTATTTTCATTATCGTTATCATAACCATAACTATCATTGGTGAGAAAGCTAGAAAATTTTTCTTGGAGACCAAATATAAAAATTAAAATTAAATTATATTTTAAAATTAAATTTGTTAAATCTACCCATAATTAAAATATTCATAATAATTAGTTACGAATACAATTATATAAATTATACAAATTAAATAAAAAATACAACACTATAAATATTTTGATGGAAGAAAATGGATTTAATTTTTAAAATTCGAGTAATCAATTCAAATGATAAAAAATCTTTATTATATTTAGATATCATGTTTAACGTTTTAAAAGTATAATAGAACCTCAAAATTTGTTGGAGAAAATTTTATTTTTAATATGAGAATAATAAGAATAATACATTTTCTGCTTCAGAAAAAAATACCACAATGAAATATTATTTTTTAATTTTTTATTAAAAATATTTAGAAAAAAAAAGCCTTAAAAGTTATGAAAAATAATATGAGATGTAATAGCATATGAGGGAGAAAAAAGTTGAAAGAAAATAAATTAATTATAAGAAATAAAAGTGTATAAAATTTGTTGTAAAATTTTATATCTCATTACATTTCATACTTATCTTTCTTTTTTTTTTTTTTATTGTAAAATTTATTATATAAATTACATATTATATATATATATATATATATATATATATATAACCAGCATTTCATATATGAAAATCGAGCAAGAAGTAGCATACAAGTATGAATAGAATTTTAAAACACTATTTTGTTATGAATGTTAAAAGATTACGTAAAAATGTTATAATTATAAAAAATAATATTTTTATATTATATGATTTTATAGTCTGAATTTTAATCGAATTGTATAATAAGAATTTATAAGATTTTTAAAGAATTTATAATTTTTTTAGTAAACTTTCAAAGTTATAAGAATTATTGTATCTCTTTATCCCTTTTCTTTGTTATTTACCCAAAGTGAATCTTATATTTGATTTATTAATATATATATAAGAATAATTATCATTAATAAAAAATAATTTTAAAATAACACCTATCATGTCAATCAAGTAAAAAATTTGTAAATATTTGTAAATAATATTATTTTTAAATAAAATTTTTATATTTAATTTTTTAACTTCTTTGTAACAATGGATTAAAAAATATAAAAAAAGGAAAATAAAAATAGTACAAAAAAATAAAAAATAATTATCTACATCAATGTAATTGTATTAAAAAAATACCTAACAAGATAAATATTCCTATAATTAATTTAATTTTATATAAATCAATTATAAAGTTGAAGATTGATTTTATGTATCTTGATAGTGTATTAATAAAATATTTAAAGACTTATTTATATTATTTAAAGATCTGGATAAATACTACAGTATTTTTTATAAAAAAAAACTTTTAAAATCTTAATTTAATACATCTTTTAATTTTTTTTTATTTCACATACAAAATAAAAAGAATTAAAAAATTTGATAGACGTAATCTCCTTAATGGATAACATAGGATTATAGTTATCACGACATTATTACCACTTTCATAATCATAATCAATATGAAGTATATTAAGATAATTAATATTAAAAAATATTGATATAAATTTTATATTATTTTACTTATATAATTAATTATCCACCAAACAATACAAAAGGTTATCCAGTAACTAATATTGTATTATTCCTCTTACGTTGTATCCCCAATATGTCATGTCTCATTCATTATTAAGGTCACACTGAAATTACTCTTCTTGTGCATATTGTGTGCTTCCCTTCTAGTTAAACACATGAGACATAACACTAAAAGCATATCTCCTTTTAAATATCAATAGAAGACTATCCCCGTAGACAGTAGTTGTCAGCTTGTTTATTTTTTCTCTCACTACTGTCTTATTTTAATTAAAAAGAGAAAAAAATAAAATGAGATAGGCGAAAGGGACAAGTGATAAGATACACTGCTTACATTACATGCCTTCTGACTTGTCCACTCTTACATGTGCCATACCCAGTCATTATTATTAAAGCACTAATTTGCTGGCTCTGTAGCACCATTTTAGTTACGTGTTGGAAAGCTGGTTTTTTGCTTTGCTCAATTTACCAACTCTATATCTCGTCCTCATAATTAAAGCAGCAACATATGAGACTAGAATTTAATGAGAAATGAGAATCCTCCCTCTTGTTGAATTGATGAATTGCATGACTAGGCTAATTAAATGACACTTATGCCTAAACCTACTTACAATAGCTACATACATATGTATATAGTTAGAACTCAGAATTTCAACATGATGGAAACTAAAGAATGTTTTGAAAGTGATTTGTCTTTCTCAAAGACAAAGACACACTCGTTGGTACTTGTGAGTGGAGCTAGCACATCGAAGCACAGTGAGGAAGAGGTGTTCATCGCAGGGAATGCAGAGTTTTGAATCTGCAATGAAATCGTACTCTTCTCGAGCTTGATCCAACAAGGCCCTAAAGAGTGGATGATGAAGCAACGCAATCTTGATCACATATCTCTTGTGGTTCTCTCCCACGTACACAACCAAGTGACCCTTTGGAACATCGCTTGGAATGGAGCAACTTTCGTGCAACGAAGACCACAAAACCCATTCACAACAGTGCTCACATATGATTCGACCCCCCATTTTCCTGCACTTGTTAAGGCACCCTCTTAGAAATCTTGACTTCATAGTTATTTGAAAGTGAGAAAGAGAGAGAGAGAGAGAAAGGATTAGAATTGCAGTGAGTACTTGAGAAAGCGATAAGGTATATATAATTGTGGCATGGGAAGAACCAATGCTCTGGAGCATTAAATGGTTGACATGACATGATTGGTAGCCTATGCTGCTACTATTTGCTAAAATAATCATGGGGATCACCATATATATTATTCAACCACGCGTGCCAGTTATTGATATATAGTTGCTGAATTTGTTGGTTACCATTATATCTCTCATACGAAACTGTACGAACATGCATGCCAATCATTTTAACATAATATATATATATATATTAAACACAAGGTATCATCAAGCGAGAGAGTCAGACACTAGTTTATCAAGATAACGAGTTATTCATGTTATTCTATTTACACATAAATTTGAAGATTAATTCCTAATTTTTTCTAGCATATGTAATTTCATATACACACCAACTTAAAGATTGATTTCTAACCTTTTTTTTATTGATTCATGATTTTATGCTTAAAAAACATAATTAATTGTCAATTCTGCTGTAGGGATGATTTTAAGATATATATAAAATATCATATATGATTGATTAATTAACATTAAATAAATCCTAGGATGTAAGGGCTCTGTCTTTGTCTGCAATTCTTCAAGGGTGGTGCTTAATCGCTGTTTCTTTCCAAGTTCTCAGTGTTATATAAGACCCCACAATTACGGGGAGCCAGGAAAAAGATAAGATACATGAAAGAGGAGTGAGATAAGTTTCTTGGGCAAAGTGCGAGCCCACTTTATTTCTAATACTACACAGGTATGGATAAAAGATTGAGACACTTTATTTAGATCCAGAGAAGGGCTTCAACTTTTTTGAGTCGTAATAGTTGAAAATTTTTGTACTGTCAAGTGTTAAAATTGGGCACGACAACTGGTCTAGTGCAAGAAAGTGGATCATAATATGACAACGTGATTGTATGCATACTGGTGTTAATGGATTTGAGATCTGCTCAGGAAGTGGAGCTACATGTTTATTAATAATTTAATATAATTTTTTTATATTGTGGAGATGAACTAATCTGTAACTAATCATCCACTTTCTGTGCATAATGCATTAATCCTGGTGTTCCTATCAATTTTTCAGTGGCTTTTTCTTGTTGAGATGTGAATTTATCATTCCCATTTGGATTGGTCTTCTTAGCTCACTAATATATATATATGTATGTATTGAATTATATTAAATTGATCTAAAGCATTGTTTTACTAAGGACTTAAGAGGGTACTATCCGTACAAAATATAACATATCAAGTTTCCTAGCTAGTTGCTACATCATGCAAATGGATTTGGGATAAGTTTTACTGTTCCCTCCATAGCTCGCAGAAATACAGGAATGGGCTACATATCGCAAAAGGGATGGAAGGAGAGAGAAGAATGGAAGTCACAGTTTTTTACCCAAAAAATTTTGATCATATGTAGATGTGACATCTTTGATTTGATTCCCTTACTATATTTCCTCATAATGGATCTTTAGAAAACTTAACAACGATATCAAATTTATTAGGCTTCATTTTATGGATATTAATTATCAATGTAAACACCATGAGTATTGCCTAAGAATTAGTAATTCTAACACAACAGGAAAACAAAACACACAAACAAATAATTAGTACCAAAAAGTTAACTACCTTGGCTAAGAAAAGGTTGGAGTATTTTTTGAGGTTCAAGTTTTGTTGTGCAATTGGAATATAAAAAAAAAAAAGTAAATGCTGTTTGAATGATTCAGCAATTTTAGTGAAAGAGGAGTATAAGAAAGTGACTGAGGTTCCCCTTTTTTGCAGGGTCAGTTATAATCTTACAGAGATGATTGAGAGCCAGCACATTGATTCATCCCCTTTAAGACAAATGTCGGTTGTGCTTGGTTGGTTCAAAAGAAAAGCACGTTCAGTTTCAACACATGATTATTTGCAATAAACTGCCAACAGTTTTTCATATGAAGACAGAATACAAATCATTTAAAACTGCCCTTCCAGGATCTTATCAAATTGCTCAATAATATGTACTGTAAATTCCATTTATTTCATTTCGTATTATAGAAAATGCAATCAAATTCCTTCTGCGTCATTTGTGCACGTTGTCATTTGTGCAAATCTCATATAGACCTATAGTCGTGTCACAGGCATAGGGCAGTCAAAATCATAACTGAATTTTTTAGCATGTTTAATTTGCTTACACATTAAGGGCATGTTGTTTCACGCCGAAGGTTATTTTTCTTAATATAAGAAAATTAAAAAGTAAAAAAAATAAGTTATACAATCACAATATAGAATTATTTTATATTACATTCTTAAGGTATAATTATTATACTTATAAAAATAAATGAGTTCAAAATATAAATAAATTTTTAATTAATTTTACCTAATTAATGAAATCATCCTCTTTTTTAATTCAACAATTAGATTTTATTTCTAATAACTCCTTTAACTCTCGTTATATCAAACATAATCTTAAAAGTCGAGAAAGGATGTTTTCATGTAAAAGAAGTTCTCATAAAAGTGAAGTCTCCTGTCAATTAATGTGAAGAGTAATTTAAGAAATGGTTTATTTTTAAAATGAAATTGAGAAACTAAATAAAATTAACTAATTTTTAATTAATGTAAATTAATTTTTTATTTATTTTTAAATTCAGAATAAAACAGCTTTTGTTTTTTTTAACAAATTGACATGGTTTCTCAAGTGGGTACCGTGTCCAAACACAAATCGTGTTGAATTCAGAGAACCACGTAGTAAGTTCTGTTTAAAGGTCTAAATAATAATAAAACAACAAAGTGCCGAGTCACTTACATACACGAATCCGTATCTGTACCAAATACCTGTAGACCATGGTCAAAATAGTCGGAGACTGATTGAACGACGAACATAAAACAGGCTCTCTTTTTCATAAAAATTTCCAAACTCGTAAAATTTTATCGATTGAATGTGATTATTTAATTCATAATTTGTTCCAATTTAAGAAAACATAATTGGTATAAATAAACATTTTTATAAATACTTATATAAGAAAAATTAAACAAATAAAATAAATATGTCTTGAGTTAAAATAACTGCTTCATTTTAATTTTTAACAAACTAATTTGAACTTATAAAAAAAATATTTTATTTTTGTTATTATCTCCTTTTATAATACTCTATTCTGACATTGCATATTGTTAATGGTGGGAGACTTGTACTTTGGTTCACTAAGAATGGTGCAATTGTATGTGGTAGATATAAGGTTCAGTTGGAGGGGTAGATGAGGACATAATGAGTCATAACTCTTAAAAGAGAGGAAATAGTTGGTGACACCTCAACATGCAGCCATTTTGTGAGTCTAAATTATTTGATTAGACACGCTTTGCTTGGTTCCCTTCTTGAGCTGTCACACTTATCATGTTGTTCCCACTTCTCTCTAACTGTCCCATTTCCTCATACCTTAATTTAAGGCCTCTCCATGCTTCTTTCTGGGACGCAAACTCATCTTCTTTCTCCTTTTGGAAACTTGTTTCAGCCACCATACCGCGTCAACTTCAACATGTACTTTAGCGTCGGTAGAGTGTAAACGCCTTCATTCACACTGCTCAGTGCTCAGCACAAATATGCTCAGACAGTGTTGTTTATTTATTACAAAATCTAAGTAATCATAAAGTTTCATCTTTGCTTCTCAAGCATGTTATGGTTTAAAAGGATGAGATTCTCCTTTTTCTTTTAGAAAAATTATTATTACTAGTGTTGTGTTTTACCGAGTGAAGTGGAGTAGAAAGAAATATATTAAAAAAGAAATAGATAAAAAAAATAAAATAAAATTAAAGTTATTTAATAAAATTATATAAAAGAGAAATAAAGATGTAAAATTATTTTAAAAAATAAAATAAAATATAAAATATATAAAATTTTAATTTTATCTTTATTCATTAATTATCTAATTATATATGTATTTATAAATCGAATTACATATATATAGTCACATATTATTTCTCATCTTCATCTTTTATTTTCTTGCAATCTAACGACGGATCATTAGATTACGAGAAAATGAAAAGTAAAAATAATGATTAATTTTTACTCTTTGAATAAGTAGATTTCTCATATATATATATATATATATTTTATTTTATTTTTAAATTTTTATAAATTAAATATTTTTTATTTTAATTTATATAAATTTTTTATTAATTTTCATCTCTTTAAAATTTGAATATCTATTTTTGATCTTTACTATTGTGTGACATTTATTAGTCATATATACCTGTAAAAAAGGGTTAATTGACCATCATAAACTATACATATAAGTATATGTGATATCTTGTTAATATATGATATCTTAAAAAAAAAAAATAGATCTCTAAAATAAAATTTTATTTATATTAAAATATAAATTCAAGATTAAAAATATATATTTCAAATTTTAGAGGGATGAAAATCAAATAAAAATATTACAATAAAATCAAATTTTTTTCATTTTATAAAATTAAAATCAGTGATAATATATCTAAGCCTTAAATGCATTATTATATTACTGTTATAAACAAAAATATATAATGTTCAATATATAAATATATTAAAAACATAAATATATAAAAATAATATTATTATATTATTATTAAAATAAATATATTAATATAGGTAAATATATAAATATATTAAAAATATAAACATATAAATATGTTAAAAATATATAAATATATAAACATATTAAAAAATATAAATAAAATATAATTATATAATCATAATTGATTATATATATAATTACGTTAAATTATATAATTAATCGATTAGATTGAATTATATAATCAATTATATACCATTACAATTAATTAAATGATAATTTATTTTATTGAATTATATAATATTTAATTATAATTAATTAAATAATATTTATAGCCTGTTTTAAGGATTGACGACTTATCCATTCAATCGCTTTGACACCAGACGTTCCCAAAATGGATACTGTACTTTCGGGTTGGGTGAATTCAATAATAGACGCTGATGGCATTCCAATCTTCCTTCTCCGAGAATTCAATACTTCTTGGTTGTGAATATCTAAATAGGACAAACCACCCCGTGGATCTCTTTGCTTCAGAACAAAACAATTAGAATTAGACTAGGTCAACTGGAATGTGTATTATCGATATAGGAGATCTTTCAATTGAGAAGATCCATCGAACTGACGGATCTGAGACGAAGAGAAAGCAAAGGTCTATCTATTTGAAAAAATAGTAATAAAATATACAAGTATAATTTAACGTTACATTATTATTTCTCGTTTATTTCTTTACATTAATTTTCTCGTTTATTTCTTCACAAACATATTCCTTTGTTACCAAAGGATGTTGCACGTTTCCATCTTCACCTCTCCTAGCTTTTTCATGGCTACCAAAAAAGTGTACATTTTAGATTGGTAAAACCCCTGCATAAATTAGTCTATTCTTGCAAAAATAAATAAATAACATTATATATTTATTTTTCCTAATGTATGAAAATATGAAAAAAAAAGGAAGAAAAAAATTTCTTCAACATCTGTATATAATGTTATCTGTATATACCGTGCCAGTCTTAATTTGCATTTGTAAAAGAATTAAATTTTTTCTTCAAATTATTACAAGAGAGATGAAAAAAGAGAGAAGTGTGATAAGATGGATAATGTAATGAAAAGATATGGGGAAAAATATTTCTGTTTTTTTTTTTAAAAAAAAAAGTAATTTCTAGAATCTTGAAACATTCATTTGTAGGACTCAACTCAACCATTCATTTGCAGCATTGAGTCAGACAGCTCTAAACACATTAGTGGGGCATCAAGACTAGGTTTTAGTACACTAAGAAAATCATACTAATAAGATGTTGGGCATTAAGCATCGCAAACTATTGTAGACAACTAACGATTCCTCATGTTTACAACTCAAAATTTCTATGCCTTTGTAGATACACAAGCAGAAAGTACTCGACAGTATAAAATTGTGCAAATGTGATACCTATTTTTTACTATGGATTTCCCTGGACTGTTTTACAAAGGGACTATTAAGTACACTAGTTCCTACGTACATGTCTTTTGCTAAGACTAACGGGAGGAGAATCTTTAGCAATGACAGAAAAGCCAGCTTCACTAACACGCAACTTCTTTGACCCACGTTGCCTTGGGTATGGGTGAATTTCAGCCAATTCTCGCACCCGGTCTACCACATTAAATGGTAAGGGACGCAGGGCAAGCTCGTCATTTTGCTCAACCTGAAATCACCACATGATCATTTATTTACATTATTAACTTATTCCTGTTCCCCAAACTAAATCTTGCCCGATATAGCATATTTTCGAAAATGAGAAAAATGTGTTTTTAGTTCCTACACTTTTCTCAATGGTGTTCAAGGTTCCTATATTTTTAGAAATATGATATACATACAATTTATAAAACATTGTTTTTGTCTATTTTTTTCCTCCACAACATTAATTACATCATACATTTTTCTTTTCTCTCTTGTACTCTCTATCTATGTTGTACAAATAACATTTTTTATATTTTTTTATTGATGAATTTGGTTTTAAAACTTTAATTAACATGTGAATTTTTAGTCTCGTCTTTCTAAAAATTCATAATGTTTTTTAAAGCTAAGAAAGATCAAATCCACATGTATTTACCAAATTCATCAATATAAAAATATAAAAACCTAACCACATTTGACCCAAAAAAAAATATAAGAACTAAAAATACAATTTTGTTTTTAGATGTGAGTACCACATCACGTAAGGTTGGAAGTAACCTTAAATATTAGTACAGTAATTTAAGTTTGTGAGATGCATATGAAACATGAATGGACAGTCTCCGAAAAGGAAAAGAGAAAGCTAACCTCTCTCTTGTTTTTGTGTGCAGAACTGGCTCTCAAAAGGTTTCGCCACTTGTCCTGCAGAAATCACATTTAGAAAACAGGTTTGGAAAGAAGCAACCGAATGAGTAAAGCTTTGTGAAGTACCCTCAGATCTATGGGAGTTCGGTAGCTTGAGGAAGAAAACAAAAACCTCTTTATATCAGTCCATCGACCAACTCCATATTCAGATATGCCTTCAACCAACTTCAACACTTCAGGGAGAGTCCACATCTTTTGATGCTTTCTTCGATCTTTTCTTCTAGATCTTTTTGATGTCGAACATCCATCCTCAGACTCCGACGGAAATGACTCGTCACACTCGTGTTTCTAGAAAAGAAATATGTCTTGTTAATTGAAGGAGAATAATTAGATCTGCAGACCATAGCCATGAATATTAGTTAAGTATATCAATATGTAGCTATCGTCTCTAAATTTACAATTTTCCCACTAACAAAGGGACAACTTATTATGGTAAATAACATAAATACTAAATCTCAACTAGAGGGACAATTCTGTTTCAAAAGCCCAGTCACAGAAAAAGTTATTATGGACCTTGAACAGCAGAAATGAACTATACATGAATATCATGCTTTAGTGATAAAAAAATGTAAATTTACGACCATGTTATAGATTATAAATCGTGCAGTTGAAAAAATGTACAAAGAAACCACACTCAAAAGCAAGGCAAGAGGGAAGCATGATGAAGCTCATTCATATCAATTAGCACATAAGTTAAATCAAACCTCACACTTCAAGTCATTAAGATTCTATGGAATAATTTTAACAAATAAAATAAGTGAGAAATAAAATTTATAAATAGGTTACATAATCATCAAATATTGATATTCAAGCTCGAGTATAAGTATCCAAAACCAGAAGATAATGTGTGTCAAAACACAGATCATAAAGTAATACATATACAATGATACAATTAAAACTAAAGAAAGAATCTCTCTCTCTCAACCCAAGGCGGGTTATGAAGAAAGGATCCTCATCTACTGAAGAAAATATACAGAAAGGGATAAAATGCCCGTAATGAAAACAGTACCTCTTTCTTCAGACGACCTTTGCGAACTTGCAACTCAGGAAGCTTCGCGTCACTATTTTCATTACTAGACTTCTCACTTGGACTCTTCAATGATTTAATTCTTATATGAAGTACATTACATGACGAGTCGCTTAAATGTTTAGTTTTTGTACCAGCAGTAGATACCTTTTCCTTTGACCCTGAATTTGAAAATTCTTCAATATACCTCTGAGTAGGCCTTCGGAATCTCTTCTCTCTAAGTGCAGCAGGTTGGCATTTTTCAACAGGACCCTTTTCCTTCTTACAAGTCAATATACCACCAGCTAAATGACGATTGTTATCCAACTCTTGCAGATGTTGTACATCAAGTGAAATGTTGTACCTGCATTTTACTTTTGATGGTTGACTTGGACTGTTCCTGAAGGCACCATGTGATTCATAGGTTACTGTCTCATCTAGAGAATCATTTTTGCATTCAGATTGTGCAATAGGAACTTTTGTTGATTCTAAAACCCCACCAACAATGCTACTTCCGCTTAATCCGGAAGAATGACTTTCTGAACATGAGTTTTGCAAGAATGGGCCTTCAAAAGGACCAGAGCCTAGTAGTACCTCCTCAACTTTGTCAGCAAATTCAAAATCTGTAGATTGCAAAAATAAATTGCAATAAGAAAAACAGAAAGGAGTAATAAAAGAGGAAGCAGAAACTAATTTTTTCTTCCTTTCTATCAAAATATCAAAGCAGAAGATTACATCTTGATAGTTGTCAATGTCATGAACTAACTATGTCAAAAGCTCAAGTGGGTAGGCAAAAACACATGAATAGTTTTATATTTTTCATCTCTGACAGGTCCCCTCAAGGATCCTTTGGGCTTGAAGCATAGACAATGCACAGGCCTACCATGTGTTAACAATCAACTTCTTTCATTAGAAGAATAGCAGCAAAGAATCAATATCGAACCCAGATCATTTAGTCATAGAGACTATAATGTAATGTCATGAAACAATTATCTCAAAAGCATAATTTGTAAGCGGAAGACACATGAATTGTTCTATATACATCTCTAAGAACAGTTAATAATTTACCCAAAAAATATTCTTCACATGCACCAGAGAATCCATCAGTTCCTTCAAGATCATCGATTTCAACATCATCCAGCAATCCATCAAGGACCTAACAAAGTTAAAGATAATTTTCATACCAACAAAATAAGAACATAATAATTTAGCAGTTAAGTAACTAGCAATGTTAAGCAACTGACATGGTGATATATATGAATAACAAGCATAAATATAAATATATGAATGACTAGCTTCAATATCACCCCAACAATAACTGAGTGTGTAAACAAATACCTCCAGTTCCAAATCATCCTTGCAATTCAAAGTTGCATGAGAATCCAAACTACCTGATGAATGTAAACATACTAGTATTAGATATCACATCACAATAATTACCAAAGTTTGAAAGCATAATTATTGTTGTGCTCTGAATATAAGACAATGTCAATACAGCTTTATATATCTATCCAAGATAATATCTCAAATATGAAAAGTTTGATTTCATATCTTTGAAAATGCATCATCAATTCTAAACTTGTAAGCAATCTCTGTCAATAATATTCAAGTTCTCATACAGCTTGCTTCTCCTTTCATTTTTCATTCTTTCACCTCGACATTTTTTATTCCAGTTTTTCAGCAACAAAATGCCCCAAAATAATAGCTTCTTGCCAATGGCCAAAGTAAAATGTCATTTCCTGATATATGGACTTCAAGCAATAGAATCAGAAAGATTGGCTTTAGTTCATTTGAGAATTACCACTACTTGATTTTAAAGAAAAGAAAATTGTATATTAATTGTGTATTTCGTACAATCCTAATATCTCTTTTAAAGGACAAAGATTATATCTAAAAAAGCATACAGAAAAATAGAAAAATAATAGTAATAAAAAAATAAATATCTCATGATTTCTCCTGTAACATTTTTTATATTTACAACAAAAATATTTCTAGAATACTTTTGATATTTACAACACTCTCCATCAAGTTGGTAAATGAATATCAATCATTTCCAACTTGCCAATAAGATCTTGAAATCTAGCACTAGGATGTCCCTTTGTAAAGACATCTGCCACTTGGAGCCCTATAAGTATATGTGCTGTAGCAATAAGACAGTCATCCAACTTCTCTTTGATGAAGTGTCTGTCAACCTCTATGTGTTTCACATTGGACTGGGTTACGAGCAATGTTGAAAGCTAAATTGTTATCACAAAACAATTTCCCTCGTATTTAACTTTAAGATTATCGCATATACCATGTACCATAGCTCGAAACTTAGCTTCTACACTGATCCAAGCAACAACATTTTGCTTCTTACTTCTCCATGCCACCAAATTTCCTCCAAGAAACAAGCAATAATCAAAGGTGGATCTCCTATCTATGACTAACCCTGCATAATCAGCATCAATGTATATCTCAAAAGACAGTGAACCTTTTCTTCAAATAATGGAAGATCTTCTCAACTCCCTGAAGGTGTCTCTCACGAGGGTAATGCATAAATTGACTAACCACACTAACAGCATAGGCAATATCTGGCCTAATGTGAGATAAATATATTAGTTTTTTCACCAATCTTTGGTATCGAAACTTCTCAAGGTGGACTTGCATCCTTGTAGTCTTGCATCCCAATTTTCCTGTCTCCTTAAGCAAATTAATGTCCTTTTTAGAATAGGCAATCTCTATCTCAAAGAAATACTTCAACTTTCCCAACTCCTTCATCTCAAAATGTTTTGTCAGGCTTTCTTTCAAAGTCAATTGGTTTATTTCATCATCACTTGCAATGATCATATTGTTTATATATACCAAGAGAAGAGTGAATTTGTCATCAAGGAAATGTTTTATGAATAGAGTATGATTACCTTGATTTTGCTTGTATCTTAGAGAGATCATGACTTGAGTAAATCTTCCAAACTACGCCTGGAGAGATTGTTTAAGGCCATACAAAACCTTCTTCAACTTGCACACTTTATTCTTTACATCGTGATATTTAAATTCTAGGGAAATCTCCATATAGACTTCCTTTTCAGGACTTCATGCAGGAAAGCATTTTTAACATCAAACTACTGTAGGTCCCAACCAAAGTGGATGGCTAGAGACAAAATGATTCTTACTATACTCATTTTTGCCACAAGGGAAAATGTTTTCTCATAGTCAATGCTATATGTCCATGGGTATCCCATTGCAACCAGTCTTGTTTTATATCATTCAAGAGTACCATCGGATTTATACACGTAACAATATATATCCACTTACAACCTACAACTCTTTTACCTTTAGGTTTATTAACAATATCCCATGTTGAGTTCCTTTCTAACGCCTTCATCTATTCTCTCATGGCTTGAACCTAATTGTTATCTTTTATAGCTTCTTAGACTAACATAGGTATTTTGGTTGCATCAACAGCTGCAATAAAGCTTCTATGCTGGAGAGAGATGGTCAATACAAACAAATTGAAATATGAGATACATGGGATACCTAGCACATTATTTGTTGCCTTTCCTCAAGGCAATAGGTATATTGTCAGTAACTGTTAGAATCACTATCATCCTCAAGGATATTTACTTCTGATTCAGACAACTCAATTTGTTATAGGACCAAAGTGGGTTTCTCTCGCCTTTGATATTTTATTCAAAAGAATTGATCCTCCTTTTCTATTTCATTGTGATCTTCCTCTTTTATTTTCTTATGATCTTCCCCTTCCGCGTCATTGTAATCTTTGTGTGTTTTCATAATTGGTGTCTTGGACATCCTACAAAGACAGAAGAGGTAATGACCCTAAGACAGATTCGACTTCTGAAATACTCTCCCCCTGAAGTTGAGGGCTGAAAAAGAAGGATTGTGTTTCATGAAAGGTGACATCCATTGACACAAAGAACCGATGACTCTGAGGGTGATAACACTTATATTCTTCTTTATTTGGAGGGTAACCAATAAAGATACACTTGATAGCTCTTGGATCCAACTTATCACGATTAGGACTATGAGAATGGACAAAGACAACACACCCAAACACATGACATGGGAGACTCAATAGTAAGGGAGAAGAAGGAAATAATGACAAGATGTGTTCAATTGGACTAATACCTTGTAAGACACAAGTGGGTAGCCTGTTCATGTGGTAGGTGGAAGTTAGGGACAGTCATATTTGACAAATATTTGACATAAATCAATAAATGTTATGAACCATCTAGCTTAGAAACCGATTCAGCAGCAAGTCCCCATACATCATAATGAATAAGGTCAAAAGGTGCGACATTTTTACTATTACTAGGAAGAAAGGAAGCATGATGGTGTTTAGAAACTTGACAAACATCACACTTAAAGGCCTCAACAGACTCTTTCTAAACAAATGTGAAAATAAAGATTTAAGTAAACCAAATGGAGGATGTTCAAAACACTTGTGGTGAAGCCAAATTTGGGAAGTTGCCCAAGTTTCTGAGGTAGCTTGGTGACTGGAAGACAACTCCTTTTTTCTATTTCTATCATCAATTGTCTTGTGTTGTAAAAAGTATAACCCACCCTATTCTTTAATAATCAAAATCGTCTTCCCAAAGGTAAGGTCCAAAAAGGCAAGGCACAATGAGAATGATTAAAAGTTACTACACAATTCAAATCTTGTGCAAGCCTATGTATGGAGATAAGATTGTTAGCCAAATTAGGAACATGGAGAACATTGTGCAAGGATAGAAAGGGTTGGAATTGGATGCTGTCAGATCCAACAACATGGACATGATCTCCATTATCAATTGTAATGAGTTGTTTTCCAAATGCTCTTGGATATGATGTCAAGTGTGAGGATAATGAGATCATGTCATCGGTTGCCCCAAAATCAAGGATCCAAATACTTTGGGAAACAGGACCAGAAATATTAAAAGATCTCTTACCATTTATGGTCAAGAAGCAAGTGTCAAAAAAATTATAAGATCATTGGGACCCAAAGAGAAGACCTTTACTTCAGCCATTAGAAAAAGCTCTAAAACCATAGTAGTTAATCCCAAATAGCGGAGCGGAGCGGCCGACCCCCAAACTGGGACAGCAGGATAGCCGCTATTCTAATATTATATATATATATATATTAAAAAATTATTAATATATTTATATTATATATATATAAGTTCAAAAACATAAACATTACTCAAAATTTATAAACTAACAAATATCATTAATAATAAAAATTCATAAAAGATTAAAATTCAAATAGTACAAAGTAAAACAAATAATCAAAATGTCAAATACAAATATACAGTAACATCTTAAATTGGTAATCTTCTTCAAACAGAAAACAAAATTGAAAAAAAAAAACAGAAAACAAAACTGAAAAAATGCAAGAAGCAGAATTACAGAAAAAAACAAAAAACAAAAACTAAAAAAATGCAAGAAACAGAACTGCAGGAAAAAAAAAACAGAAAACAAAAACTGAAGAAATGCAAACAAGGGAAGGAGAAGGAGAATCAGATGGAAGATGATAAACAAGGAAGAGGAAACGCAAGGTTTAACTTTTAAAACCCTAAAACGCAAAAAGTCAAAAATGCCCTCACTAACGTTTTAAACAGGAGGGCATTTTTGACTTTTCCCCTTCCGGAACATAAGGAAGCAGAAATAGCGGCCGCTCCGCCGCGACTTCGCGGCCCGCCACCGCTCCGCCACTATTGACTACCATGATATATATATATATATATATATATTATATAAGCTCAAAAACATAAATATTACTCAAAATTCATAAAAGGCTTAAAATTCAAATAGTAAATTACAAATAGTCAAAATGTCAAATACAATAACATCTTAGATTAGTAATCTTCTTCATCCTCTTCAAGTTCTATGTCATTGTCTTCATCACTCCCATTACAACTAGAATTGTACTCTTCCTCCCTTTAATCTTAACTTAATTCATCTGCATCCTCTTCTTCAACCACTCCTTTTCCTTTTTCCTTGTTAGATGATGCAACCACTGTCCTTTGCATCTGTGTTTGCCTCCTAGTGTACTTCAAAGGTTCAGCAGTCCCAGTTGCACTACCAACATCTCTCCAAGTCAAAACACCATTATCAAAAACCAATTCATCTTCAGAGAACAACAGACGACTAGCCGAAGAAGAGACGTTGCCAGAGAAGACGCGTCATCGGAGAAAGCGCGTCGCCGGAGAAAGAGCATCGCCGGAGAAAGAGCATCGTCAGAGAAAGAGCGTCGTCAGAGAAAGAGCGTCGTCAGAGAAAGCAAGTCACCGAAGAAGAAGAACGAAGGTAAAAAAAAAAAAAACAACAAAGTGAAAACGCAAGAGCCGAGAAGGAAGAGGGAAAACTATCTGGAAAAATTATTTAAACTAAAACCCTAAAATGCAAAAAGTCAAAAATGTCCTCACTAACGTTTTAAGCATGAGGGCATTTTTGACTTTTCCCCTTCATGCGGACAGTAGCGGTCCGCTCCGTCGCTATTTCCCACGATAGCAGCCGCTCTGCTCCACCGTTATCGCGGCCGTTACAACAGCAACGCCACTACGCACGTTCTGTCGTGCGCCATTGCCGCTCCGCTCCGCTACAGCCGCTCTAAAACTAGAGGCATTATTGGCAATTCTTTCTATGGTGGCTTTGCCAAGTGGGTCACACTAAAAGACAGCCCGCGACTTATGACCAGCAAAGTGTGAATAACATGTAAACAGTGCACATGAACTGTACGTGACAATTTTATTTTATTTTTATTTCCTGGTCTGATCACCAATCTCCCATGCAGCGATGGCAACAAGAGCAGCAAACAGTAATGCTGGTAGTAAGCAGCAGAAACAAAGCCCCAAAGATTGGGAGCTCTGATACCAAGTTAAAAGAAAAATTTGTATATTAATTATGTATTTTGTATAATTACTAATATCCCTTTTAAAGGTTAAAGATTATGCCTGAAAAAGGAAAAAGAGAAATAGGAAAATAATAGTAATAGGGAAACAAATATCCCATGATTTCTCCTAAAATATCTTTGATATTTATAAAAAAAATATCTTCTAGAATATCTCTTATATTCACAACATAAACCAAATTCAAATCCACAAGAAAGATTTTCACCATCATAGCATTTCCCTATATTATCCTCATTAAAATGTAATATACCATCCATGGAAGCATGATCATTTCTAGGTTCTGCAAGCAAACGCTCAACTTCCATTACTTCATCTTCAAGAGCAGGTACATATGATTCATCCACGTGAACCTAGGGAAATTTAAAATAGATATATAATAAGTGATACATTTTAGGCAAAACCATATTGCTTCTTTGTTTACTTAAATAGGAAAGAAGAGCATTACAAAAACAATTATGTAAATCCGCGTAACTATGCAAGTGTTCACACATAAATAGCTCTAAAATGCTTCTGTCAAAATATTAAGCTTGCCAGGACCAAGTATACTATAGATGAAGAAAACCTTCCGATCAAAGGTAAAGTTGACTTGCACATATTAAAAAGAACAAGTCCAATATACTTTTTAAAGAAAAGAAAACAAGGTTGAATTGTTTCAGGAAGTGAACATCAATCAGTATTCACAAGGTTAATTTTGACACTATGTCAGAGATTTTTGCCTACATCACCAGTGGTTCAACTTTGTTGACAAGATAACTTGCTGAGAGAATTTATTTTTGTGATAGTGCAAACCAGGGGGCATTTTTTAACCTAAAGTGGTCTATGCATAGGTTTGAATGTGGACAGTGTTGAACTGTTTAATTTACTCAATCCTCCTTCAGATATAAGTCCAAACCAGTGCTAAACTTCAGAGGAAGAGTAAACAATTAATTTAATAGTTCAAGTGCAAATCATCAGTTCATCACAGTTGAATTGTCAATGAAGTATATTAGAGGTCATAATATTCTTATATCTATCATAATTAGGTGTAGCAAATGAGATAATCACGTACACTAAAAAGATACTTTCGTAGATGTTACAAAATGCAGAAGAATGCAAATTGTGAAATAACAGGATAGATTAAAACTTAAATATCTGTGCTTAAAGGCATAACAACGATGACCCAAATCCTTACTCTCTGGCATTTCATATTAGAACACTTCCGCAAATATTCTTCCCGATCCATCTCATGTTCTGTTGAATATTATCCTACAATTTCAATTTCAATTGCATCAGTTTAGTCATTTTTTTCTCATTTATATCCACACATGTTTATGAAGAAAAGAACAAAAGCATGCATGTAGCATTCATATATATATATATATATATATATATATATATGTGATCGCATTGCTACAAATGCAAGATCTTCATTTGCAAAATATATATATATACATAGAGAAGAGTGCTAGCAACACACTCCTTCCAATACACTCTTATTAGTTAAAATTTATTGAAAATTACAAAATGGTGAGAGATGTTGAGTAAATAGGTGGGAGTGGGACTCACAAAATTTTGTGATTTCCAATACAAGAAATTTCCACCAATATTGTTCTTCAATCAAAATTGGAGTTTTACCTCAAGTAATTAGCAAAATAATGGTCAGCACATGTTGCCATTTTGAAAAACTCCAGTTTTGATTAGAGAAAAAAACATCAAAAGCACATATTGACACCTAAGTTTTGTCCATGATGGAACTGTAAGGCTTCAACATGGAAAGAACAAGTAGTATGTCAACAATACAACTGTTTCTGTAAAAAAAATGAAATGAAAAATGAAAAAGTTATGTTCATCAATCCAATAAGCGTGTTTGGAAGCATGTAAAGGTTCAAACTCTCACAATTCGGTAATGTCTCTCGGACACAATAATTTCTTTATACTAATTTCATATTAATGCACTCATGCAAAAAATCTAGTCCATAAGCAACATTCTAAACTCACTTATTCAAATCAAGAGTGCATATTACCAAAAGGATATATATAAGAGCCAAGCCTTTTTTTCATCTATAATAATTCCCAAAAAGCCCTCTGACTTGATTGCCCATTTACAACTTCCATATTTCAGATTATTCAAAATTTCAATCAGTATATCACAAATAAAAACCAATTGATTTCAAACACATGATTGTCAAAGTTCAGAATTATAAGGAGGTGTAGGAAGAGAAAACAAGTGGGAAGCTAAATGTCCTCCAAGAGAGAAACAAAAAGGAGGAAAAAATAAAATCATAAACAAAACACCAACACTTCAAAGCCCTCCCATCCTTCTGTACATCCTTAAGAGAAACCACAAAGGCCAAACAGCATACAGAGGCCACAAAACACTCCCACTGACACAAATCTCATCGAAAATCCATCTATAGCTCAATTCACACTTTCACAGACACAGACAGCAAACCACTGCCAGAACCAGAATCATATGCCTCCACAGAATACTCCCTCTCTTATTCCACTCCACTGTCTTTATCTACAAACAACACACTCAACTCAACCACAGTGATCTAAATTACCACGACCATTTCTGCTCACTAAATTATATCATCATCGGTGAACAATTATATTATATAAAATATAAAGAAAAAAAGAAATACCCCTAAAAATAAAGGCCGTAAGACAAGAGAACAATTTGAAAAGCAATCCTGACACAGACAATTAATAATTACAAAGACAATCCACATGACTGTGAAGCTTTCAATTAACAGCATTATGCAAAGCACAGATTAAAACACACTCTATCTATTTAAGCCTTTCTCAATTAAATAAATAAATAAAAGATTAAGGTTCCGATTGAAAGCCAAATAAAGATAATTAGAAGATATAGTACGCTACGAAAATAACGCAATCAAATTATTTTCGTCCATAATTTTCTCCTTTATTTTCTTTTTGTCGGTAAAGTCGAGCTACTTAAGACACCGCAAGCGAAGTAATCGAGAAAATAGAAATGAAGAAATGAACTAAGAAAATTGAAAACCCCAACCTCGTTCAGTCGTCGAGCAAAGCAATCCCGAACTAACCGATCCCTAAACTCGGAAATTAAATAGAGTGAGAGAAAATAAAATAAATTAAAAAAAAACACAGAAAATATTAAGATCTAATCTACAGCAGAAACCAGAGAGAAAAGTCGCGAGAACTAGGTTGAAGATCGAACCTCGAAGTGTTGAATTGAAGAGAGAGAAATTCGTGCGAATGTTCGAAACCGAAAAAGGCTAAAACCGCCAAAAAGCGACACGAAACGAAGTGATGGATGGTGCGCTGCTTTTATTCGACGGAATCCCAAGATTTTTAATTTTTAATTTTTAATTTTTTCTGACGCGAGTTGTCATCCAAATTGTGCGTTTCGAGTTCTGCTGAGACCGGACACGTGTCCCACATTCACTGGTTCTGCTTGTGGTCGCTTTCTTATTCGCCCATCTTAACGCTGTTAGGAAACTCCGTTACGCTCCCACTTGTGCAGAGCGCAACGTCGTTTGGGTTCCGTCACTTGGAGCTAGCTTAGCTACTCATCCGTCCCTCGCGTTTTTCTCGTGTCAATCTACTAACTGTCCACGGTTTTAAATTTAATTTGAATTAATGATCGGTTTTCTAACACGTGTTAACATGTTACATAATTACGTCATTCGATTCAAAGTGACTTAGATTGTACTACTAGATAATTTATAATTCATTTTTTATCTTTTTAAGTTATTTTGGTTTTATTAATATTATTTAAAATATTATATTAACCCGTTAGTATTTTTAAATAATATATTTACAAAACTAACTATTTTAACGATTAAAATAATTACATTGAATAGCAACGCTTTTATAAATTATTTTTTTTGTAGAAAGTATTTCTATAAGTTTCAGAATTTTTTAAGGATTTTTTTTCGAATTTCTTTTATTTTTATTTTTATTTCTAAATATTTTTAAAATAAATTATTAATAATTAAAAATAACTTTATATCATAATATAATAAATTTAAAATATAAATTATGTTTTTAAAATATTTATTTATTATAAATTTTAATTAAAATATAATTTATATTTTATAATCAAGTAAGGAAAGAATTTTAGATGCTAATTCAACAAATAGATAAAGTGAAGGATGAATCATATATGAATATATATTTTACCATAGTAATAACGTATGAAAATAAAGATTATTTAATGACAAGAGAAATATCCTATTTATAAGGCTTGAATACAAATTAATTACAATCCTAGATTTGAGTATAATCCTTAAATAATTTCAATATAGAGTGAGTCCTCTAATTATTAAATATTATGGAAAGCTCAACAAAAAAGTTATGAGTTGAAACTTAAATTTCTTTATTTTATGCTTAAGGAGTAACACAGAGTGCAAATTGAAAAATTTATTAGCCCAACAAAGGATTTAACCAATCAAGATTACATTAGACCAAAATCTATTGGCTAAGACCTAAAAATACTCATAGTTTGGTGCATTGACAAATGTGTATCAAACTAAAGAGTTATTATACAAACTTTTGTTAATCTAAATCTTTTTTTAATAGTAATTCAACCTACCATTTTGTCAATCCAAGTGTCTTTATGATGATGATCCAATCTGAGTGAGTGCTTTCATCTTCTTTGGAAATTTGAAACGACTCTCAAACCTTTACCTTTCAATTAGGGATGAGCAATCTACAATGATATCATCATCAGCATTTGCCACCTTTATTTCAATTCCTTCTAACATATGGTTTGAGTCTCCCTTCTCATTTAAGTTGTTCAATAGCATCTTTTAGTTGCACACACTAGTCAAAATGTGGTCATAGTCATCATGGTATATTTAGTGCTTGGTCTTATCTTATTGCGATTTCTTCTTCACATAAGGAAGTCATTATACATTTGCAAACTCAATTTGCGTTATCTATAAGAATATTCAATTGGGTGGTGCATTTAGTGGGACATACTCATTAAAGTGTATCGTAGGACTTCTCTTTTGTCGATCAAATTTTCTTCTTGTATCCTCATCGTTCTTTAACTTCCCAAGATAATTCTTGTTTTGTATAAGGGAACAAAGCTCATGCTAACAAGGTTGTCCTCTATTTTTATGTATTTAGTTACTTGTTGGCAATAGTATGTTTTCGTGTTCAACTTCAATTTTGTGAAAGATAGCACAAAAGGTATTCTTATTTTTTAATAGCTTCCACAATGATGTGGAGTTAGATGTCAATTATAGGTTTGAAACCTCTAATCCAACGAATGTGATGTCCTCATAACTTATCTACATGTAACCAAGTGATGGGAAAACTATGAGGTGAGGTTGCCCCCATGCTCTAATGGAACCCTTAGGGAGTGTCCTAAACCAATTGAGAGTAGAGCTTTGTAGACTCCTAGAAAACGTTTTGCACATAATTGGTTTGGGTTCCTTAAAAAAATCTCATTGTAGAAGATGTTTATGCATTTTTGTGAGTCAGAATACCCCTAGTACATATGAGCAATGGTTGCTTCAAACAATTAAGAATCTTACATGAAGCAATTACCTCTATGAAGGGGTCTTTGAAAACCATTTGCATACCTATCTATGTTTGGACTTATCTATAATGTATGAGACAAAACACTTCATGTCTCTTTGGTATTCGTCTATCAAATTTATCAATTGTTGTCATGGGGAGATGCTCGTCGCAAGTATTAGTCTAGCTCTTGCTTATAGTTTTCTAATCCACAAATTATCTTGTTTTTAGGGTCAAGTGGAATTGGTACGTTTTATGTGGTGCCTTCTTAAGCAACTTGTATGTTTGGTCACAATTATGGAACTTGATAAGTAGGGAACAGGTGGTGGGAACAAGGAAAGTTCCAAGTAATTGATTATGGTTGATAATCACAATGGTGGTGGTGGGAGTAACTTTATCATTTTTCATAAATAACATCAAACTAATCTAATTAAGCCTTTATTCTCGAAGTCTTATTATATTTATTTCAAATATGTGAATAAGGTGAAGATGTTGATCTAACAAACAAGTGAAGGCGAAAGCACTTACAAAGAAATTCCAATACCTAAGTCAATATGTATTTAAGTGAATTAATAGTGGTTGGAAAGCAGGTATGCCTGGTGGTGTGTGAGGTGTCTTATTTATAGGACTCATGTGTATGAATCATAGCCTTGATATTCAAGCATAGTCATTAGGTAATTATAACATAGAATGAGTCCTTTAATTGCTAAATATTATAAAAGCCTTGACATAGGAGGTGTGAGTTAGTTGCTTAGATTCTTTCCTTTCAAGCATAGAGAACACCATAAAGTATAGGCTAAATAATTTGTTGTGCTTCATATGGTTCCTTAGCCTATCGAAGGATTTGGTCAATCAAGACTATATTGGGTTAGAATATGTTGCATCAAACCTAGTTGTGTAGACATGAAACATGCATACACACATGACTTGATTTGTAACCATTAACTTTGATAATGTTCACAAGTTTTGGAGTATTGATGGAGAACTTAATGGATTTGCAATAAAAAAAATTCAAATTTTGTATCCACACTCACACATATATGACTTGATTAATAACCATTAACTTTTATAATGAACCATTTTGATTTGCAACAAGAAAAAAATTCCAAATTTGTATCATACTTTATTGTTAGATTTGCCGGTCTACTTTATCTAGAAAGACAAAATTAGCCCCTCATTTGAAAATAATCATATTTGAAATACAGTCAAACATTAAATGTGAACACCTCTTTTGAAAATTCAAACTTTAGTTCATTATATTATTTAGGACTAGCCCATCTTGCAAGACCAAATTTCATTAGTGACTAGCAATATAATTTATTATAATAGTAATGTAAAAGCACAAACAATATATATTAATTTGGTATTCCAACAAATTTATTTATTGAAAAATCATGTTATTCGTACAAACTTAGGTCAAATAACAAGCCTAACTATTAACCTTTATTTTTTCATTAGTTTAATCTAATGTATTTTTTGGTGTGTGTATATATATGACAACATATTCATTTACTCAAAGAGTTACTTAAGAAAATTACTCTTGAAATAAGTGGATCCTTTAGGATTTTAAAAGACTTTTTAGAATAAAAAAAACTATTGGTATTCAAGACTTTTAAATAATATATATAAGTTTTTTGGTATTCAATTAAGACTATTGGAATTTAAAAAGAGAAAGGATAATGAATTACGATGGTCTTCAAATAAGATTATTAGAATTTTTTTAAGAGAGTAATGAAATCCAATAGTATTGAATTTTGAGATTTTGTACAACTTATAAAAAAATTTCTGGTATTCAAATACATATAGATTTCGATGGATTATTTTGTAGAGTGAATTTCATGTGATTTTTCAATAGGAAATATAAATATCACACTAATTCTACAATCCCACTCAAAACCTTAGAGTTTTTATATCAATGTCAGACTTTTTTCTTCTCTTACGCATAATTTCCTCCATCTTGATTATATTTTTCTTCCCATCCTCATGCTTTCTATGCAATAAGTTTTTTGCCCTTATTAAATTATGTAATGTTTTTTTTTTCACCTCATGCATTGATTCAATCACACTATTTGTATAATTATATATAATTGTTCAATGTTAAATTGATTATCCTAATAATTGTGCTTTTATATAAACAAATAACTACAAAACACCTTATCGATCTTCATCACTTAGTCAATGTAGTCCACCTTCTCATTATAAAAGAAATAGATATGAGAATAGAGGGAGGTTCTAGCTTTGATGGAACCAACTATCAAACCAAAATTTTAAAAAATATTTTTGTTGACATTGAGACTATTGTTGTCAATTTTGAAAAACATTCAATTTGATGAAAAAAAAAGTAAGAAATAAAGAGAAAAATAATAATATTTGAGATATTATAAAAGACTTCCCAAATTTAGATGACAACTCGTTTTATGACTATTGTTTTCCTTAATACTAAAGTAAAGAACTTGTTCTTAAATATATCACCAAAAGAACCTTCATCTTGTATAAACTTCTACGATGATTAAATTTATAAAATCTTCTAAAATTTTATAAATTTTTATGATATAAATCCATCAAAATTCAAATTACAAATCTTATAAATTGAAAAAAAAATTATTATTATATTCTTAAATAGTTTTTAAAAATATACAAAACTTTTTTATATTAAAATAATATTTTAAAATCTCAATCCAATAACCTCCTAAAATTAAGAGAATCTCCGCATGATTTAGGATTAAAAGAGTACAATCTCCACATGATTTAGGAAAAAATAAACATGCTAAAATAAACCGGCCATGACACCTGTGTTGCTATTAATTACCCAGCATAAAGCCGACCTAACGTTTCTTTAAGAGATCCACACACTCGTAAATCTTCATGTGGGTCCCACATAAAATCGATATATACAGTTAAGTTAGATATGCAATGGAAGTGAGAAAAGTTCCTATTTGTTACCTATAATAAGAAGCACATTAACCAGAAGATTCCAACTTCCAAGGAGTGATTGGATTAAAGAGCTTAAGACACTATCTTTTGCTGTTATACATTTTTTCACAAACTAATTCCCATTTGTCCAGGTGAACAAAGGGCAAACAATAGAGTAAATTTACTTACACCAAAATAGGCTTTGTTACAGAAAAGCATAAAACATAAAAACAACTTACAACTAAGCCCAAATATTTGACTAAAAATCTTGCATCACGTATTCCTGTGAAAATTGGAAACTATCCCTAATTGCTACAACACATAAGCAATGGCATCTTAAATCTTTGATTTGTACATTAGGATCACAATCATATCCCAAATCACTTCTTTTGAGTGATCACTAGACAAAAGAAGGCCACAACTCGAGCAACTACACCGTAAAGAATGAGGACAACCAAACAAATAGGCCAATCACTGACATTATAGCCGCTATTCATTAGTGAACTACACCGAGTTATCAGCCAGACTCCAGTATACCTAAGAAAAATAGCATATTAAATTATTTATATGGCAAGATTAGAAGGCAATTGAAACTACAATTTATATCACAAACTAAGCATGTGTTTTCAAGTTTGCCTATATTTTATATTAGTTGCAGTCTTTTCTTAAGTGGACAATATCAATACCCCAAAAGACATGAAGCATAGTAGTGAGAAAATACATGAATTACACAGATCAACAAGTTCCTTCATATGCGATACCATCTCAATAAAAGTTGAGTTGTCTAGTTTTATTCATGATTTCATGTTAAATAAACCGCAATGAACTCTGATGCCTGGCACAAATTAATGCGAGCAAAAATGTCTTTGTATCTTTCTATCAATTTTTCACTTCTATGAATGTTTTGATTTACTATGTTGGACCTTGTACTTTAAGGGTTAAGGTACAAATCTGAAAATTCAAATAGCCCTACCAACATTTGAATGTAGCAGAAGTTTTGCACGCTCCTCAAGGGTATGCTTGATAAGTTAAACAAAAGATAGCTAGTTTTAATCTCTCACTTTACATAAGAGAATACAAACTAGTCATTATTTATCAAGTGTATAGTCAAAAATTAAAAAACATTGTTAACCCAAAAGTTTTTCCTCTAATATTCTTTAATATTTTAGTATACACGTGACAAATGATGGTTTTCCTCTAATATTCTTCAATATTTTAGTATACACGTGACAAATGATGGTTTGTACTCCATTTGCCGTGTACGACGAAGAACTAAAACTAACTACTTTTGAAAATATAAGAACTAAGAAAAATAATTTCAAATTTAAGAAATGAAAAACAAAATTAGCTTAAATTTGAGGGATCGAAAACATATTTAAGCCCAATTTTAATTGTTATTTGGTGTTTGCGAAAGAATGAGAAAAATGGTATAGTTGAAATTGTTTACACTATTGACATCACATTCTCATCTCATTTTGGTATGAAAAATATTCAAAAAAATAAATCAACTTTCATATTTCATCTTTCAACCCCTAGTTAAAGTCAATAATAAATGTTGAGCAATCTTAGGGATTAAGTATAGTCAATGATGCAATGATCACACTGAACTATTCCACATTTTAAAGAGTAGCACTATAGAAACTTATCATGAGGTCCCTCGTTAATTTACCATTGGAGATTCCACGTTGGCTAGTAAAATGACCTGAATAGTGTATATAAGTGAATGATATCATCATCTTACAAACCAGTTTTGTAGAGTTGAATTAGACCTTTTCTTAAGATTGTATCAAAACCTATCCTAACGATTGTTGTTGGGCCTATTGGTCACCCGTTATTGGGTTGTTATTGGACCACCCATAGATGTCATCTCGAGCGTGAAGGAGGTGTGTTAGATATCTCACATTAACTAGTTAAATGACCTAAATATTGTATATAAGTATGGGGTAATCCTTTCAAGCTGGTTTTGTAAAGTTGAGTTAGGCTTAAACTAATTTTTTAAGATTTACCAACATTTTTATCAATTAAAAAGATTTATTCAATTGAAGCCTTAACCAATTGCCCCCATAATAAATCCAAAGTCTCTAGGAAAGTACATTTGATTATTAAGATCTCACCTCAATGAATTTTGGACCATCTTAAAACTTCTAAGACATGACTTAATAGATAACACAAGGAGAACAAAAGGCATGTTACTTACCTCAATCATTAAAATTTATTAGCTCACACATCTTAATGCAATATTATTTGAATATTATATCATAAATCAATTATTTGATTATACATTCTTTTATTTGCAAACTAATTTTATTTCTAACCTAGAGTTGAGTTTATACACTTACACATCCAAAAATGTGCATGTGTGTATACATGTCTACATTTGTTTTCAGATGTACATGCATGAATGCATTCACTCAAAAAGTCAATACCCCCTCATAAGGATATGGAATATAAATTCACTAATTAAAACAGACCTTTCAGCATTTGCAATGATAAAGGCCTCCAAAGCCCAATTTGGGTAGCACAACTTTATGAGGATCTTCATTAAGAGAGTATCTCGTTTCTGGTTCGCAATGAGAGTCATAACAACTGGGAGAAGCACTGACCACTACAAGTGATAAGACCAAAAAGAAAAGAAACGAGTCATATGTGTAGTTATTATCACCAATTTGAAAATATGTATATATTTATAAGATTCATACCAGCTGTGCTGGTGCAGGCTCAAAATAAATTGCTATTGCATAAGCCATGCCAGTCACACAGTACACAAGGCAGAGCAAAATCACATAATTACTTGCGAAGCTTGACCTTGGATTGCTAAAAAAATAGAACATGGACAGATAAACTACAGGTTTGATGATTGTATTGAAAAGATCAATTGTATCTTTTGACAAAAAATGAGCCAGATTGCTAATTCCAGATGCACTCTCCCTCCAGTACTGTAATTTATCCAGAGAAAACGATCTGAGAGCTGCAATCTTGCAAAGTAAAGCTGCAAATGTGCAATGTGAATGAGTGAAGCCAGATACAGAAAGCTTAATTTAATGAAAAAATAAATCATCTTTTTTCTTCTTCTTTCTAAGGAGTAAGAACCAAAGTTTAATATATTAAAACCATTCAAAAATTTTACAGGAATCTAAAATTAGATGTTCAATTAACCCAAGAAAGAAAAGAGGGGTTCATTATTAGAAGAAAAACGAGAATCAAATTTAGTAGGGAGTTGACACTTACAGACAGCAATAACAGTATATGTATATCCGAGGGACCCAAATGTTTCGTCATTTACTTTAGTAAGAGTTCCTAATATAGCACCAGCAACTAATAAAAGGAGATAGTCTACTGCTTGTGATTTTCCTTCTCGTAACGTCTGCTTACAAATCCTGAACAGAATGAAAATAGTTAATAATTAACCAATGTAATCCACAAAGTATATAATTCATTGCGATACAAAAAGGATAAACAACTCAATTTGTTCAAAATACACCATGAAGTTTAGTTTTAAACAGAGACAGATTAACTAAAATATAAAGTTTCATGCTAAATTACATCATATCTCATACATATGTATGTTAAGATACTTAGGTAGTTATTTACTCTAACTTCAATTTATTTCTTATTAGTAGACAAATTTGATAACTTTGATTAAAAGAAACTAGAAATCCAGCTTTGTTAGTTAGCTATATCTCTAAGGGCAATTTATAAAGTCATAAGATTTCATAATTCATACCGCCCAACATAATATCTATATTGTCGAGCTACACCAGGAGTTCTTCGATTAGATAAGTCCTTAGTCTTTAAGAAGGTTGCCTCTATATGATCTCGTTGGATCTGAACATTACTCTTCATATCCTCCCAAAACTCTCCGGCAAAGGATTGATCAGTAACTTCATCTGTGCTCTTTGTTACATCATTTATATTTGAGGGGGTGGAGGAGGAGGCAGCAATTTGATCAGCATAATGAAGCATGTCTGGTGGTACTGGGTAACTATTATGTAACATCCATCTGACAGGAAGTTGTTGATGGGTCACACCTCCACTTGGTTTCACTATACCTTCCAAAATGTCAATGAAATGGTCCGGAGGATTAACCCGATCAGGTACAGTGATTCCAATGCCAGCAAAGTATTCTTCTACTTTTTTAACAGGGCCATGATATGCAGTTAGGCCACCTTTGGCTAGAAAGACTATATCATCAAACATTCTGAACAAAGTATAGCTGTATCACAACAAAATCAAAATAAGATATGAGCTATATGTTGACATACTACTCGAAGAACATATTTTACTTTCTAGAATACATTAATTCTAGCAGGCTGTTAGGTATATGTGTACTTGACCAAAAATAAAATAGGAGAGATCTTACCTTGGTTGGTGAAGCACCATGCAGATATTTACCCCTTCAAGTGCTTCACGACGAAGTGCTTTAAGCAGTAAAGTGGAAGATGCACTATCTAGGCCAGTTGTAGGCTCATCTAAGATTAATAATGAAGGCTCCATAACCATCTCCATCCCTACATTTACACGTTTTCGTTGCCCTCCAGATATACCTCGTTTCTCTACTGTCCCAACAAGGGAATCCCTCACTGCCTGGAGTCCTACGGACTCTATTACTCTTTCAACAATTAGAACCTTATCTGGTTTTGGCATATCCGCAGATAGTCTCCAGTCATAAGAAACAACCATTTAAATGAAATTAACAATTAGAAGGCAAAAAATAATATACAAAATCAAGAGAAAAACCAATGCACTTATTTTATATGAGTTTATGAGACATTTAATTTAGTGCATGGGATCACTATAAAATTAGAAAGATAATATTACGTAGTTGGTGCAATTGAACCAGTTGCTTTTATCCATCCTTTTTTATTTGCAAATATTTCATCTTTCAAATATCTTCGTTCTAAAAGCTAGCATCTACATAAAAAAAAGTAAGAAGTACCGAAATGCATGATAAAGGGGGTGTGGATAAATTTTAAAGCTCTACTTGCTCATTTTATTGGTGATAATTATTACTATGTATTCCAAGTTTTTAGAAAAATAAATCCTAGCATAACAAGAAGATTAAGAAAAAAGATTGATGTTAACATGGAAGAGATGAACTAAATATGCTATTTAATGAATTCTTTGTATACAAACAAAAGGGGGTAAAAGAGGTATAGCCCTCTATCAAGTATCAACTTACCCTACAAAAGCTCTTTGGACTTAAATCATGGATAATGTGCAGGCTCACTCTACCTTGTGTTGAAATTCAACTTTTATTTAGAAGAATAGGGGCAGCAAGTATCGAAATTCCTAACTAGCTACTAGGTGATAGAAGATTTGATAATATGCTAAAAACCAACTATTCCAAAAGTTTAAGTTATTTGATGGTTTATGAATGGTATTATACTTAATGCCAAGAGGACCAAGCTTCAAATTCTTATAGTCCATGTATACAATTTGCTAACCTTTTATCATAGAGATAGAGGCAATTTAATTTTTTAATTAGTTTTTTTTTTCTCACTCACAAGTGGGATTAGAATATTTCCCTCCCCACCTCTATTCATATCACCTTAAAAAGTTAGGGAAGGGTCAGTTCTACAATTTAACTTTTTACTCATATATCTTATATAAAAAAAGTATGAAAATAAGAGATTACATCATAGTCCTTTTCATAGCAGCAAATTATAAATGCAATTTAACAACCTACTTCATTCTGTAAATGATGCAAGTATTGCATTATAATTAGTATTAACAAAATTCTCTTTAACACATTAATTTCAAAATCTAATTGCTCTAAAATTCTAAAACTGAGATAGGACTGATATTTTATTACCTATTTCTTAAGAAAAATAAATAAATCATATTTATTAAAATAGATATAATAAGTAATTTTAAGTGTTTTAAAATATGTAACGGTGTAAAAGTTTTGTATTAGAATAAATTACATAAATCCATTTTGGACAACATTATACAAATCACATTCACCATTTTTGGACAAAAATTATACAAATCACATTTTTTGTTTAGTTATTTTAAATGTTACATAAACCTCCTACATCTTCAAATTTTTTTGTGACTATTAACTATTAAAGGTCTATGAAAGGAGAGCTAGAGGGAGTGCAATGGAGCAGCCCATGGAAGGAGGGCAGAGTAGGAAATATGGAGCATATAGATGCTCATGGAATGGGGTGTAACAAAAATGTTAAGAAAAGTGAGGGAAGCAAGTGATTCAATTAGTGGGGTGAACATATAGCTGAGAAAGGAGTAATAGAAATAACGAAGTATTTGGAGAGGAAAAGGTTGAGAAGAATAGACCCTCAAAGGTTTGCATTATTTTTTTTAACTATGTATCTTTCCTTCTATCTCTTCTCAATATAATCCATATGAATAGTATGAAAAGAGTTGCAATGTTAATATAGAATTATAAATAATATGGCACCTTAATAATATTTCTGGTACCTTGTCATAAATTGTTAACAGTAATAATTATTTATAAATAACCTTAAATAATATGAAGCAAACTGTCAAAAACAAAGCATGCCAATTGTTGAAGATAAAAATAAACATGAAATTAGGAATGCATCATATATAATTGCTAAATATACAAAATAGTGTCCTAATTTAACTAACCTTCAAATCAAGTGCGATGAATTAGAGGTAATAACAAACAAAGTTCATACATTTCAAGCATTAAAAAAAGGCACAAAGTAAATTCTGCAAAGCAAAACAGGTACCTGCATCTTGCACTGAATCGAAGATTTTCCTCCACAGTCAAGTTCCCATGCACAATATCATCTTGTGGCACAAAACCAATAATTTTCTGATAACAGTGAATGGATTCAGATTTTCCGTTGATTAAAATTGAGCCTGTCATAGTGCATCCTCTTGCTTTCCCTGCCAAGGCAGAAAGAAATGTAGTTTTGCCAGCTCCTGAGGGACCCATCACAGCAGAAACTCGACCAGGCATGAGTTTACCACTCACACATCTCAGTAGATGTTTTCTTTTCCCTTTCAAAGTAAGAGTTAAATCTTTAAAAGCAACCTCAATCACTGGCCTTGTTCGAACCTCACCTTCAGTAGCCATTGAAATAACTCCTGAGAAAGTCAAGTTCTTGTTTTCTCTTGTTGAAGCTTTCTCCTTCTCAATCTGACCATAAGCATACCTTAAAATTTGGCTTTGTGTATGTAACTGTTTTCCCTTTGGCATCTGCTTTTTCATATTTTTATCTCCAATTTGTAGATTGAATCCTTCATTGCTATGTGGGTCATTCTCAAAGGAATTCAACATTTTAGTAAGGTTGGTAGGTTCTTTTGAAGCTGCAGATGACTCTTCATACATGCTTGAAGAAGTTGGAGCCGTTGATGGCAAAAATGTATCACCCACACCACGTTTAGCTTGGCCAGAAACCTTTACTTGATCTGATTTTACTGATTTTTTGCGAGAAAAGGTGCGAGATAACTGCTCATGCAATCCCCCCCTACCTTTCTTAGCAATTTCTTTTGCTATTTTCCACCTTTCTCGGGCCTGTACAGTTTCTCTTACTTGTCTAGCAGCAGCTTCCCTAGATTTAGCCTTCCTCCTTTCTCGAGTAACTAGAACTTGATCAGAACAATTATAAATGAAGATCAGGAGAGTGCTCAATGCAACCTACAAGGGAAATAATACCAAATATGATAAACTGGACATGGGGAGAAGAAATGCTTGGAAAATATTTGACAACATTTCACATTATTTAAGAGCATATGCCAAAGAAGAACAAGTAAACTTTGGGACATTTTTCTGTTGATTTCATGTTATATTTCTTCACACTGGGGGATAAGACAACATGGTTGGTCAAGGACAAGAGAGAACCATTAGCTCTAATAATGTGTAGGTAAAATAAAGCACAGAAGCTATGCATTCAAACCTCCAAGAATAATCAATCATTCAAAAGCCAAACTGTAACAAAAGCCCTTATAGAACATAAAAATAAAGTTTTCCATACTGCACAACCAATAAAGCAAAATGAAATAGAGGGGAAGCAAAGCATGACCTTATCCAATACCATATCAGATTCTACTTACAATAAGCAAAGCGCCATAAGCATGCATATTTTGAGTTGCTGTGTTTGGATTACAGGTACTCAATTTGGAGCATTCTGCAAAAATGAACAATATAGACTAAGTGTTGGAGAACTAAAGTCTCACATAGAGCAAATAAAGACAAGTTGTGCATATAAGCACAGACAGGTTAAGTCCAATTGATTCAAATCTTTTGGAAGATACAGCCCCTATGCTGATACACAGCTACACATCCTAATATGTTATCAAAACCCAAATGGCGTAATAGTCAGTAAAAAAGGTTGACTTGAGTACAAGCCCACGAAGAATTAAAAAAACAGCCCAAGTAATTAAAAAAAGAAGGAAAAAGCAATTGGACTTGAGGGGGAGTGTTGGAGAACTAAAAACAAGAAAGTCTATATAAGCATAGTGGAGTTTAAGTCCAATTGGTTTGAATCTTTTGAATCATACACCTCCAATGCTTGATACATATTCAAGCCAATTCAGACTCCCCTATTGATCTGTGCTATACACATTCTAACAATAAGGTTATGATTCAATGCCCTCCATTCCAAACAAAATAGATCATGAAAATAAGACAAAAGTTAAATCTAGTTACTGATAGAAAATTTTCAGGATCTAGCCCACTTAATCATATCAACTTTACTATAATGTATTCACCCCACCATGGGAAAAGTTAAAATATGATATCTTCATTGTTTAGTTTGTAAATTTGAAATTACAGTCAGCTGCACAACTGGATCAAAGTATAAGTTTTTCTGCCTAAGATTTACAATTTGAAAGTATGATTCTTTCAAATAGAGGTGAGGAATGTATCTAAACACAAGTCAATTATACAAGATATAAAATACATTTAAGTTAACAATAATTGATATGGACTTAAAAAGGTTCTTAATTTTTGCATTTTATTAGAACATTTCCTTTGAATTTTTTCTTGACCAATGTGTGAGAAGTGGAAGGAATTTTTCATACTTCCTGGGTTTTATTATTTGAGCTTAGAGTCAAACTCAACTCCATAAACTCGAATTAATTGTAAGGTAAGGATTGTTCAAGCTTTATAAGCACTATTTAGCCATATCTCCACCCATAACGCTACAATTAAGGTAGCCTCCAAAAAGACCACAATGAAGGTAGCTTTCCAACATTCCTTCTCATGCTCAAGACTCCTGGCCTGGAGCATGGCAATGCAAAAGGCCCAACAATAGATCTAGGATAGAGTCTAATAATAAGGTTACACATTGGTCAAGTTTGGTCAAATTCAGTACCAAAAACCCCAATCCAAACCAAACTACACCCTTTAATTTCTGGTCCAATTTCGACCAATATATTTAATGGGCCTTATTAAGCTTCTGATCAATTATTTGTGTTTTGGCCTTATTAGGCTTCTGGCCACACACTTATTTTGGGGGTTATTAAGCTTCGAACCAAATTTTTTATTTTTTCATAATTTAAAATCTTTGAACATTGAATGTATAATGCTTCTGAAATTTAGTCATTTAAGATCCGCAATGTGAATGAAGTCTTTGCTACGATAGCAGGCATGGCGGTTTCTAATGGTTGCACGTCCATTTTCGGTAGGAGGAGACTAGGAGAGGCTGCATTCAGCGGCAGGCAATGGCAATTTTGGTTCAAAGTTAGGCGAGGAAGAGGGTTTGGGAACAAGAAATATTGAGTACAGGAGGCTATGAATGAATGAAGCCACTCTAGCAAAATTAGAGGAGTAAGATGGAAGAATTGAATCAAGCAAACGATTAGGATGCCAGGTTAGAGATTTTTGTCTACCCTGTAACTGATATCCCCTTAAATTTGGACTTAAGGTCTAACTCAATTCTACAAACTCAGCTTTATGGTGAGGACTCCTCAAGCTTTATAAGCTTTATTTAGTCATATCTCTAGTCAGTGTGGGACTAAACATCACCCTTGAGGTTGCAATTAAGACAGCCTCCAAAGAGGTTGTAACTAAGGCAGGCTAAGAGTAACGATAATTAAGACGGTTTTCCAACAATGTAGGAATGACCAAGGAGAGCATTCAATGTGGTTGGTTAAAAATAGTAAGTCAAATCATAATTTTCTAAAGTATAATTTAAAAGGGTATAAATCCATTAAACACAAATTAAGGATACAACGCAACAACAACCAAGTCTTTTCTTACTAGGTGAGGTTGGAGCTGCTACATGGAAAAAGAAAAACATCTATATGGAGAAACTATTGATCTTTACTTCCTTCTTAATTGTTTTGCCTAGCTTTTCTCAATCTCCTTTGACCCCTGGTAATTAGTCTATCCTCCATGTAATCTACTCTCCTTACCAACCAAGGCTTCTTCAGGTCTTCTCGATATATCCTTAAAATACTTAAGCTGAGCTTATACCATCTTTTCTACAGTAAGTGCTATTCCAATGTTCTCTCTAACGTATTATTCCTAATCCTATCTTATTTGGTTTACCTACTAATCCAACGCAACATTCCCATTTATGCTACATTAAGTTTATCTTTTTGTTGGCTTTTTACCATCCAACATTCAATTCCACAGAACATCACAAGTCTTATAACACCCAAAGCACTCATCCAATTCAGCACCCCATTTGAATCCTACAATTTACTTCTCCCTCTATTTTTGTGTTTCGTATAATGAACTCACAATTCTTAAACCATGCGACTTGGGGTACGTTACAGTCTCATATTTAATGACAAAGTGATGGAATAAATTACACTTGTGATATATATAAAAAGGCTTACCATTTTGGTGAGTAGAACCCATCCTGCAATAATATCTGAAATTGGGAAAAAACTAATGAGTATGAATGCTCAATAGTCAGTACAAGGTTGGTTGTAATGGACATGAAAAGTAGTAGCATGTAATAATGGAGTTTTGGAGGACATTATATTGCAACAAAGGAAATTTAGATCACACATGAGCAACATAAGGTATGGGATAAATCAATACCCACTATCACAAGAAACTTTACGTGTTGTAGTCGGGCAATATGATCCTGGAGAACAAAAGATATCACTATTGTTCACCATGCCAGACCAAATATCAGCACTGCCACAGGTATGATTTGTTTCTCCCTGAGGTATCTGGTAACTATATCTGCAAATTCATTTTTAGTGATGAAGCTTAGAAAACAATGGAGAAAAATTAACATCAAGAGTAGAACTTACGGGTCACATATTCCAGTCTCACTGTTCAGTTTTGCAAGTGGACAATAAGAACCTAGTGGGCAAGCTTCATAGAGAGGAAAATCAGAAAAGTTAAAAATAAGATAGTTGAGCAGCTGCTTTTATCCATAAAAGACACAATTCCAAATTTTAAACAAAATCAGAGATGTGTTTTGCATAATATGGAAGTTAGCCCCATGACTAAAAAAATCAAATTTGAAGAAAATAAAATGCATGTCTGTGTATGCACTATACAGTAATATTCTTTAAACAAAAAATATTTACACATTAAATCATTTAGGGAGTGTTATTTTCAAAAAAATTCACAAAATACATCAACATGGATGCTAAATATAATCCAGGTTTCATACTCTAATCATGAGGACATACAATAGCTCTACTCTACTACAGTGCGGCTCAATCATGACCCTTGTGATAAAATTTGCCCCCTAGTTCATTCTAGCATAATACTAACAATTAGTATGTTTTGAAGAACTCTAACTACATACATTATTATTCCAAAAACTAGTAATTCCAGAGAAATTTTCTTTTTGACTGACATGGTATATAAGGAATCAGTCCATTTTTGTATGCTTTGGTATCTACAAGTTAGATTATCCCCAACCCCAAGTTCATGAAATTGCTTCTGATTCTGGTCTTTGTTGTATCTCACCCAGCACTTGTGTGTCCATATTTACATCTTCCTTTGCATAAAACATTAGATCATATTCTCCAACCGAGCAATTTAGACAAGCTGGGAACCATCTTCATAGTTTATTTATGCTACTGTAATTTAAACAAGTTTGGAACCATTTTCATAATTTATGCTAGTTCAAACTTCAAAATCCCAAGAATTGCAACAAATGTTATTTGTAATTCATTTCTCTTTGATCTCAATTGTTGCCTTTTTCATTGACACAATGTTCAAGATAATTATGTTTTTGCTAACAAATATTATCCTCTTTACAACTTTGATTATTCTCCAGATTATTGCCAGATAACCCCACATTTCTGTGCATCAGTTTTTTATAAACAACTGATTTAATTAATTAGGTATACATGTATCCTGCCTGATATAATGGAATTTCCTGGGGTATACATAGTTCTTATCTTATATCTGTGATATAATGAGGTGCCTGTGTCAATTTCCTTGTATCTTTATATATATCATGCATTCAAGCTGGAAAAATATGACAGCCAATATAATGAAGACACAAATAATAGTAGAGATCCATATACAGGAAGGGTATTTGATGGATGTTTCAATAACAAAAGATTGTTAACATCTCAACAATTAGCATAATTCATCCTAAATTACCAATTAATGGTAAAATTTTAAGAGGTATCACATACTTACGTATCATGCAAGTCAATCCTTCAGGGCAGAAAAACCCTTCACAACAAGGCTGACAGTTATCAGTTCTAAAAGGAATGTCCTTTACGTCCTTTTTCAGGTCAACACTATTGCCAGCACTACAACTCCATCCAGGTTCACAACCAGAAACCCACGAGGTCAAATTACAATTCTTGTTAGGTTTTACGTAATTGGTAGACGATCCCCCTTCTTCCAAGAAACCATGGAAGTAATACCTTATTTCAGCCACAGAACATATTCTATCTCTGAAATCTCCTGTCAATCAAATCTCATTATATCTAGGCACTTGTATAAAATAAATGACAAGAAAAGAAAAAAGAAAATTTCAGTATATGCCATAGAGATCCTTAGCCTATAAATTCAAGTGGCTCAATTACACAAAAGTATGCCTTTGGCAGGACAGTGAATGACAATCATTATCAAGAAGTTCTGCTGAAATGGCTAGTCAGTGGCACAATCTCATGCAACACACATTTATGAGAATTGTAGTTTCCTTGTATCATACAGAGACAGTAAATACTAAACAAAACCAATATGCTAACCTCTAAAAACAGAATGGATTCATTTTTGTTTACATGAGTTTCAACTGAAAAATTCTCTGTCATCTTCCAAGGACAACAAAAACCTACTAGAAATCCTCTAATCTTGAGTAATTGTAATCTTTCCATACATGATAATGTTAGATCTAAAATTATTCATAAGCCTTCACTCAACAACTTAGGTTTTTAGGAGAGTTGGTTATTTGCAAAGTTTTAGAGCTTCCTTATCCAAGTGGTCATGAATTTGGCCCTTGTTGCCTCCATTCTTCTAAATAAAACATGAAGTTTAGCACAACGCAGGTAGACTTGAGCATTTTCCATGCTTCAAGCCCAATGCACTTTTGCATGAAGGGATGCATTAGATGTAAAATCATTTGTAACTTGTAAGCCTTCACCAAACTAACAGTTTGAGCTTTGGAGAAAGTTTACTTTGATAGATACTACAATGCCAACATGAGAGCTCATACCTTTTTTCTTAACACAAGAATCCACGAAATCCAACTTTCCTTTAAAATCAAATGCTTCCTCCCAATCTTTATCCCTGAAATGTCAACAAGGAAGCAAAGACGCTTCAACACAATAGTTGTGTTATCTCATGTTAGATACTCTTAATATGCATGTTACAATTTTTGTTACTGTTACTTTTTGAATTGCTATAACAATTGGGTTAGGATACACCGTATTACAATTACCAATGTTAACTTTTGAAACATTAACATAGCAAGTGCAAATGTTATAGGTATTTTTTTCTCACAGGTAAGCATATCTCCAAGTGGAGATTCCAACATTGGTTCACCACGTTCTCAAAGACTAATCTCTTCTAGACCATCTCCCGCTCATGTTATAATTTGAACTTCTTATTCTGGTTTTCGCCAAGAATATTCCTCAACTCAACTGATAGTCAAAAATTAATTTCTTTCAAAGAATAAAGACCCGCACAGAAGTGAAATTTGGCTCTCTCTAGCCCGAAATAGAACCTCCAACAACATGCTTTAAGAAACTCGGCCATCGCGTTAGACCTTGTTATTGGTGTTATAATTTGAACACATATAATAAACACCTCTATGACTCACGTTTTTATGTTATGTTAATTAACCTAACATTAAATTTACAAGTTCGTAAGGTATCCATGGTTGGTTAGTATGGAGTGAATAGCCAGGAGAAATGTGAGTTAAGTAAAGGAGTATAGGAATACGACAGACTCACACATCCTTGATGCAGAAACCTAAACTTGCTTTAATGTCATTGCTTAACAAGGCAGCGAGGTTTTCAAGCTCCTTGTAGATTTCTTCGGAGTAAAAGGAAGGCGCGAAAGTGTTATCGGCGCATTGAACCCGCGAGACGAAGGGGATGAAGAGGAAAAGGAAAGGAAGGAAGAAAACATGGTTCCTCATTTGCGTAATTGGGAGGAGGGAGAATCAAGGACGCTGTGGAGAAGAGCATGCCATGGAATAGTGAAAGAAGAAAGAGGAGGGAGGGGAAAGGTGACGATGAGTTTAAGGGAGTGAAAGGTTTCGCCATTGAGTTTGAAGGAATTTGGATTGAAGAAATGGCCGAGAGAATTGGGTGGCTAGATTCAAGGATGTACATTCTTTCCAATTTCCATACTCTCTCTCTCTCTTTCTTTCGTTTTCGGCTCAAGCACCTGCCATCTTTTCTTTTGCTCTATTTTGAGTCCATTTTAGTATTCCTTTACAATATACATCTCATATAATATCTTACAAGTATCTATTTTAGTCAAGTACTAGTATTATAAACGATATTAATATAAAAAATATATATATGTTAAGTCAGTAATTTTAGGTTCTTTTTTGGTGGGAAGTAATTTTAGTTATTATTAATAGGAAAATTAGTGATTGGTATTTTAATGTATTCAAAATTTATTACGTACAGATAATATTAATAGTTGTTTTTTTATTAATTATGAGAATTACTTGTTTTAATTTTTAAAGTAAAATGTTCACTTTAAAAGAAATGGATAATATATAATAATTTTTATTATTTAATTTTTATATATCACAAAATTATATTAATTATCAATAAAAATTAAGATAAATATAACTTCTCAAATAATTATTATAAAAACTAATAAACTTATTATATATCCAATAAGGTCGACTTTTTTTTTTAATGTAGTTAAGTGAATCTTCATTATTTTACTTTATAATTAAGTAAATATAAAAAAATCTCAATAGAGTATTTGTTTAGTTTAAATTGTTTTAAAATATAATTCTTTTTATAACATTTTTAAAAAGTTATAAAGAAAAAAAAACGTATGTGTATCGTGAGATCTAGCTTAATTAATTAATAATTTATTATGATTTATTAATGAAAAAATTACACTTACATCTATTATTGCATTTTTAAATGATACTTAGATTTTTTTCTAATTCTAAAATACACATGGACATCTCTTATGTATTTACTAAAGTGGTATACACTTTTTTTTTTTAAGTAAGATTCGTAGGCAATTATAATAAATTATGAATTACTTTAACTAATTTATAAGTTAGTTGGATAAAATAAACTTATTTTATTATTTTTAATTTATTTTTATAAGTTATTTTAACTTGTTTATAAAAATAAATTAGTTTAGAAATTATTATTATTTTTTATTTTTATTTTTACTTTTATTATTTTTTTATATATCTTTTTTTAATTTAAAAATCAAAATAACTAAATATATTTTTTCATGCCATTTAACATTTATTAGTTAACTTATTAACTAAACTTATCAAACACTTTCAATTTCATCAGACAACTTATAGATCGTTAGTTTTCCAACTTCTAACTTATACAACTAATTTTATCAAATATACATATATCATGATTGGAGACTGATCTTATATTTTGAAATAATTGTCAAAATGGATCATAAAAGGAAAAGGAAAAGAATTAGAAGAAATGTGTTGGAACTTTTATTTAAATTTTAAATTAGGAGGAAGTATCTTATCACGTGATTGAGAAAATTTTAAATGTAAAAAATAATTAGTTTTTACAACTTCTTTAAGAAACTATATAAAATAAATAATTATTTACTTATGGAATTGACTTGCAATATTTTATTAAAAAAATAAATATAAAGGAATTGTCACTTTTTTATCTCTTTGCATTATTTTCTTCGTTATATTGTTATTTATATGATCATGCATCAAATACTTTTAGACAATGATGTTGAAAAGAAAATAAATTATATATTAATAATATAAAATAATTTTACATGTTTATCTTATTATAAAATATTATATATTAATAATTTATTAATTTTTAAAATAATTATCTTAAAATCATATCAACAATTATTTATAATTAGATGATAGTAATACATAATTATTAAATTATTATTTGAAACACATAATTAAAAAAAACTTACAAGAGAACATACAAATAATAAGGTATTATCCTCTGTAGCTTGGAATAGATCGAAAAATAATGAGGTCCCACAAGAAATTTTATTTATAAAATAACAAAGAAAACGTACAATGAGAAAGGAAATAATATAAATCACTGTTATATATTATTTTAATTATATTTTATTTTATTATAAAGATATAAATATTATTTAATAAATCATATTTTCTTTCCCTATCATAGTAAGGACCTATACTAAACTACTCATATATAAGTGGGGACATTTTTTTTGTTGAAGTTACTTTTTCACTTATTATTTTCATTAAAAACATATTATAGGTTAAGTGAAAGTCTATAAGGATAGCATGTTACATTTTTTTTGGTAATGTAATTGTAAAGATATTTGAATTAAAATTTAATTTTGATAATTTTTAGTGTAAATATTTTTATATAATTATGAATCAATTAAAAATATTTAATATATAATTTTTAAATAATTATTATAAAAATAATTTTAACATATATGATAATCTATTCTTAAATAATAATGTAATTTTTTATATTAACACTGTATAAAAACTATTTAAAACCATCACCATTACCATTAACTCAAATTTAAGTACATACATTACATTTGACACATACTAAATAATTTATTTTATCTTATTTTGAAAACATCATATATAGAAAATTATCCAGATGAGAACACTAGCGATATTATGAAATAAAAAGCATAAATATAGATATTAAAATTTTAAAATAATAAAAATTAAAATATAGAAACACATCGTAATCGAACCTTAACTTTAATCATATGTTTTTATATGAAAATGGATAAATAAGAATAGAAAATTGGAAATCGAAAAAATACAAGTGACGAGAGCATAGGGAGCCCCACAAAGTAAAAAACAAGACCCATTCCACGTGAAACCAAGCCTTTACTTTACCAAACACTTCATCGAGTAATCAATTAATCACCGAATAGTTTGGTGAAACTGGAAAAGCAACAATCCCAATTTAATTATTAACTCAAATTCACTCCCTTCAACTTTTGACAACGAAATTCCAATTCCGAAGGCAAAACAATTGGTTCACTACACTTCGCAAATCACAATTCTGTCAATTCGTATTGACTCAGTCAACGGACAAAACTCTCGGTCAACGCTCGGTAACGTCCAGGAAGGTCCCTTAGGTTGCCTTTTATCCAAAGCACTCATGTGCCTCATCACTTCCTCGCACTTTCTGTTTTTTACTCTTGCTTTCTATTTCGAGTCAATTAAGGTTAAAAAAAGGAAAACAAAAAAGAGAAAAGTAACAAACCACCACGTACAATGTGCAAAATTTATTTTATAATTTAATTTTATACTGCAATTTAACTAACTTTACTTATATCATCCGGTTTGTAATTGTTACAGCTTACCAGTGGGGGAAGCACGTGAGAAAATAGTTACTGCATTTTAAGAATTTTACACAGTAATTTAATTATAACTTATTATATATAATAATTTTATTAACTCTTATATTAAATATATTAAATATTTTAAAAAAGTTTTATTGAATATAATAATTGATTTTGTTGAATCATAATCATTTTAGTTTAATTAATAATCGAGTTGGATTATAAGTATTAAATATATAATTATACCAAATATTTAATTTTTTTTTCATTATTTATAATAATTTTATCTTGAATATAGTTGTTTTTTTTTTAAATCACTACAGATGTATTTAAGAAAAGGTTAAATATGTGTTTAGTTTTTTAAATTTAATTAATTATATTTTTCATTCTTAAATTTTTTTTACTTCATATATTTTAAAAATAATTAATTTTAATCTTATCATAAAATAACAAATGAAGTAGACATCATTTTATTATAAAAAATCAAATAATATTATTGATCTAAAAGTTTTTTATATAATATTATTTAATTTTTTATGTTATGAATAATTACTTATATCTTGTTTTAAAATATTAAAATTATTTATTTTTAAATGTAAGAAAAAAATTAGCATAAAGTTTTTGGGAAAGAAAAACATATTTAAAAAAATGACCTATAATTATACATATGTGAATCCACAAAATAGATAAAGAGACAAGGCTGGTGTGCCACCTGGACTGCCCTATGAATAATGATGCTTCTTGCCCCGCACAAGAACACAAGAACAACAACTTAAGTTGGCTGTGCTTGTTTCTTTTCTTTTCTTCTACTCTTTATTACTTGGTCTCTCAAACCCGGAAGACACGTTCACACCACACCCAATTGTGATCTTAAATAATGTTGTGGGCATATCAGATTATCAATTAAGATTGTTTACTTGATTTGGCTTCCAATTTGGTTGGCGAGCTGACCCTGCAGGTCGTGCGGAGACTTCTATTGGAGCCTTCTCTTCGTTCTCCTCTTTTTGGAAGCAATGGCTTAAGTGGGTCTTCTCTTCTCAGAATCTGGATACCAAAAGCACAAGTATAAAAAGGGAATTTGTCATTTTGTTGACCTCACAGAAGCTGAAGCTTTTTGGGATCAAACTATCTGTTTGAATTGAGGTGAGTTTCGGTCTCAAGATCTGTTTTTGGTTTTTCTTTGTAAATAAATAAGGACAATTGCTCATAAATGAAATGGCTTGAAAGTTATATGAAGGTTTCTTTTTTCTGGGCACCCTTATTTTGGATTTGGAGACACATGCATGTTTTAATTCATATGGTTTCTGTTGCCAATTCTGTCAATTTTGCAGTTTAGAGTTGACTTACTTGATGGGGTTATTCTGAAATTAGAGTTGTTGGGAAGGGAAGGGAGGGGTGAGGCTCCAAATGGGTTTTTCCTTTCTGAATTGGCTAAGAATTAGGAAGGTAAGTGTGTGTAGAAGCTATGACAATTAACTCAGTAGACGTGAAAAACCTCGTCTGGGATGTGGAACTAAACACATAAAAACATCATGTATGACCTCCAATTTAGATGTCATGATGCTTTTCAATGACTCTATGTTTCTTAATTTGTTCTTCAATTTTGTGAAAATGCAGTCTGGGTCAAGTCAGGTTGCAATGAAGTGTTTTCTGTTCTACTTTGGAGAGAAGAAGGGTGGTCCTAAGGGCTTGCAATCAATATCGGGTCGGTCCAACAGTTCTACTTATGTTGAGGCTGACATGAGAAGATCTGGTTCTGAATTGAACTCTCTGGATGCCTCAGACAACAGCACAGACTCCCTCAGGAGAAGTGCATTTCCCAGTTTGTCC